>CM077315.1:1627500-4027500 GCA_039655065.1 Glossophaga mutica
ACCGTCGCCTGGGGCTGTGCCCAAGGCCGCCTCCCTCTTCCCAGGACACACCCCCACACAAAGTCCAGCTCCCGGCCACGCCCACTCGGGACCCGGGACCCAGCCTTACTACTGGGGGCTTGGAGGGGTCTTCAGCTTCTCCAGCCCCACCGTCCCCTGCTGGGCTCGCCCCTCCAGGACCTCGGCTCCTTTCCTCCTCCTCCTCTACCGCTCCTCCCTCCCCACACACCTGTTCCGAAGTCCCTTATGCTCCAAGGAAAGCCAAGAGGAGGGGGCGAAATCCCAGGCCGAGGTCCCAGCCCCGCTCTCCCTGACGGAGATCAGACACAACCAGAAACGGCAATGCGTCCCTGCAGCTCCGGAAAGCAGTCCGGGTGGAGGGCGACCAAGCGACCCCGGCAGGGCAGGCCGGAAGGGCAGGAGCCCTGGCGGCAGTTCCACTCACGTCCCCGCCCCCTCCCCGCCGCGTGGCACAGGCCCCATCGAGACAAGGTGGCAGCCCAGGTCCCCGCGGCCCCCTGAACCACTGAGAGCGGACCGGACCTTGTCTGCAACATGCGAGCCAGTCGGGGGCATCTGGGCAACGCCCCAGGCGGGGTGGCAGCTGTCCCGCCTGAGCCTTCTGCAGCGCGGGCTCTGACCACGAAAGACCCCGGACACCTGGGCCAAGAGATGGGGGGTGGGGGGCACGCAACACACAGTCTGAGGCCGCGGAGAGGAAGTGAGGTGAGAGTCTTTGCGAAAATAAAACACCCAAAATCAGCCCTGGCCGATGTGGCTCAGCTGGTTGGAGCATCGTCCCATATCCGAAAGGCTGTGGGTTCGATTCCTGGTCAGAGCACTTACCTAGGTTGCAGGTCCGATCCCCGTTCCAGGTGGGACGGTCCCCAGTCCGGGTGCATGGAAGCAACCAACTGATGTTTCTCTCTCTCTCCCCTCCTCTCTCCCCTCCTCTCTCCCTCTATAAGCAATGAAGAAATGTCCTCAGGTGAGGATTAAAACAAAAAAAGACATTCAAAATCAGCCGTGTGTACGGGAAATGAAAAAACCCACACACTGGCCCGGGAGAGAGTCCCGGGTGCAGGAAACACAGGCACAAACTCTTCACTCCAGGTGGGTACAAAGGCTCAGGGCACACCCAGTTCATCAGTGAGGTCCCTTCTCACCCGGCGGCAAAGACTGGGGAAGGTGGCTGTTTTTGCAGATGTCCAATTTCATCAAAAAAATCAAAATGTGAACAATAAACAGAAAAGCAAGGCCCATTCAAAAGAACAAATCTCCAGAATCCGAGCCTAAGGAAACGCAGGTGTCGGAAGTGCCGACGAAGACTCCGGAAGGGCTGGCCTGGGTGTGCGAGTGCGCACGCAGGGCTGAAGGGGGCGCACGAACAGCCTCGGGAAGGGAGAGGAACAGCATGCGAGCGAAGTGAGACGCTAACGAAGGAAACTGTAAAAAGGAGCCGTCGGAAACCGTGCAGCTCAAGCGACAACCGACTTGAACGAACCCCAGGAAGCACCCCCACACACAGACGCCAACTCTGGGCGGCAGAGACACGGGGCGACCGAAGCGCAGGGGGACCGGGCGGCGGGGCCGCGGCGGGACCCTGCACCGCGTCCGGGGTCCCGGCGGGGGCGCCAGCCCAGCGTCTCCGCCGGCTCCTGCCACTCGCAGACCGCGCGCCCAGCCAGTCCGCGTCCCACTCACCGTTTTAAAACTCAAACCGAAGTGGAAAACGGGTCACGTCCACCTTAGGTGGCAAAGAGGCAAGCTGTGGGCACGGAGGCAGGACGCTCACAGGGACCGCCCCCCTCGGAGCCGCCGCCCCCCTCGGAGCCGCCGCCCCCCCCCCAGGCCTTCTGCCGTCACCGAGCTCGGTGTCCCTGCGCTGAACCCGTTGGGCCCGTTCTGACTACTTTTTAAACACCATGACCTCCTTCCACCTTCCCCAACGCTGTCCACAGGGAGGAAGTGTGTTTGACTTGTTATGTTTCTTCTGCCTTAAGAAAAACAAAGTATCTTTTGTTAGTAAATGTCAAGTACTACGAGATGCCTAAAGATTTTCTTCAGTTAGTACAAGTCATCACGAAGCTGGGTGAATGAAACTCTTTATAATTAATTTATCCTAATAGGTTCTCAACCATAATTTACACGTATACACTCTGGAAACTACCTTAGACGAATACTGCTGCCGAAGCCGTTAGGTCCGGTCATGCACAAGCCGCGTTTCACACTGGACAGCGGCTTACCCAGAAAGACTCCTGCCCCCTACAGCTCCAGTCTGTTCACAGGACCCCCCCCACCCCAGGGTGCTAAGTCATAACCGAGTCTACAGACTTCTCTGCGGACACACCCATACGAAGGTCAAAACAAAAACCCGGCACGGACTGCGCCCTGACCCCCTAGCAGCAGAGCCCCCACCCCCGGGGACAAGGACCCCCATTGGGAAAGGCCTTCAGGAGGGAACCGTGGCCACCCCTTCCCGCGAGCGCGCGCACGGCTGGCTGGGCGGCCGCGATGCCAGAAGCGCCGCCGCAGCCAGGAACCACACGCGGACCCCCCCCCCCCGACGGGAAGATGCCGATCAGCATCGCAAGGACCAAACCGCGTGCCAGCTGCAAACCTGCAGGAGCCCATCTGCCATGAGAATCTCCAGATACGGGTCCCAGATTTCACCGAGTGAGCGAGTCCTCTAGCCGGCACCCACTCATGTACGAGAGAAGTAATCTCGGCTTCAGAAATCTCGGCTGTCGTCTATCAACCTGACCTCGTTGGCGCAGAAGGGTCCTCGCGAGTCTATTCTCAGACGCGCGTTTAGCCAGAAGGGCACGGAGCCGGTTGGGGCGACACCGCGCGGTGCCGCCGGCGCAGAGGCAAGAACGCAGGTCAGCGAGCCCGACTCGGAAGTGCGAGTGCGCGAGGGCGCCACCCAGCCCGCCCGACCACCGCAAAGCGTGCGGACGTGCGCGCACCCACCGGCGTGTCGCCGGTCATCGAGACTCAAGCACCAGCTCCGGCAGATGAGCCCGCAGACCATGACTGAGCACCAGGGTGCACCCAGGCAGCACCTCCCCACACCCGGCTGCCCCCCCTCCCAAACCAAACACCTACTACAGGGGGGCCCCCGCTCATGGGCCGGGGCTCTCCGGTCAGTGCGGTGGCGAGCCTGCCCCACTGTGCACACCTGCGTCAGCGCCGGCCCCTCCAGCACACCGGCCACAAAGTCTCCCCACTTCCACCCACAAAGCCACCTGGGGTGACATGCACTCGCCGTCCTTCCAGAAACACACTGAGACGGGCGCCAGTGTGCCGCCGCAGGGCTGCGCTCCGCCGGCTCCTCCCCCACCGCCCGCAGCGACCCAAGCACAGACGGCCCGACCGCCGGGGGGGGGCAGAGGTGCTTGCAGTCACGAGCGGCGCCGGGCGCCCCAGACCCGTCTGGCAAGACACACCCTCACGGCGGGTACGTACGTGCTTTCCGGTGCTCGGCCAAGCCCACGGCCTGCTTTGCTGAACACTTTGCGAACCAATTGTCCCCAAGCAAAACGGTGACTTCATTAGTGTGGACGAGTTTTCCTGGCATGAAGGCAAAGGGGCCAAACGGTACCTATTAAAAAAAAGGAAAAACGCTAAAAAATACGTTGTTTATGGAACATTCAGCATCAAAAGTTCTCACTGAGGCCTTTTTATCTTTACACTAAGAAAAATAAAATGTCAGCATCACGGAAGTTTAACTTGACACTGAAGTTTCCTAGGAGAACCCACGGAAAACCAGGCCAGGCCCGTGGGCCGGGGCCGGGGCCGGGGGAGACAGCGGCCCGCTCCCACGCAGCTGTCGGGAGGGGGCGCGTCCCCGAACGTGCGCACTCCGGCGCACTCGCGCGCCAGGTGAGAGCGAACGTGTGAGGAAACAGCACATTCGTAAATACCTTTGACTTCTCTAAAAACTGAGAATTTCCAATAAAATGCCCGTTTCCTTTTGCAGCACAGGAACGAACAGATCCATGGCTTTAACGCGTCCACAAAATTTACGAAACGGCCAGGCCAGCACAACAGACGACACCACACTCACAAGTGCGTGGGCTGGGGTCGTTAGGGTCAAAGTCCCCGTGAGAAAGACACTGCTGCAACGGAAGAGCTGCCCCGGGGCTCGGGGACAGATGACCGTGCCAACAGGAGGTCACTCCAACGCCACTCGGCGGCACCGGGCACACGGAGGCAGCGCTCCGGGGCTGCGCCCTCCTGCTCTGGCTCACGGGGGCGGCGACGTGCCACCCCTCTGTCACAATCACCGTTTCCAGCCCGGGGGTCAGCACTCCAGAAGGGTCAAATCCCGAAAGGCTAGCATTCGGGCCACGGGTGTCACTGCAACGTGGTGGTTTAGGATCAGTCTCGGAGAACAGTAAACAGGTAAACACACCGACTCCCGTAACTGGTGTGCTATTCAGAACTGAAACCAACCAGCCTGCCCAGCCAGGGTGGCTGCCTCTGGCGCCGGCCCCCAGCTGGGCAGGCGCACCCCCGCACACACGGGGGGGGGGGGGAGCAGCAGCCGCCGCTCCGCGCAGCCGGCGCCAGCAGCGGCTCGGACGCACACCGCACACGTACCATGACGCTGTACGACAGCTTGTCGGGCAGCGTGCCGAGTCTCTCCTGCAGGGCGCGGTAGTCGCTGTCCACCTTCCTCCTGTG
This sequence comes from Glossophaga mutica, assembly GCA_039655065.1. NCBI lineage: Eukaryota > Metazoa > Chordata > Mammalia > Chiroptera > Phyllostomidae > Glossophaga > Glossophaga mutica. Next base: position 1,632,190 of record CM077315.1, read on the forward strand.
GGCGAGAGACACCACACGCTCAACGGACACACGAAGCAGCTCCTCGAGTGGGCCACGTGTCGTCGTCACACCTGACGACGGAAACCCTAGTTTGAGCAATTTAAAGGTTAACGTTTGCTGTCACGTAGAAATCCTCTCCTGACAAAGTTCAAAGAACGAGGGCATGCGGGGCCTTTGCCTTTTGGAAGTGCCCTCTTGTCCTCAGGATCCGGCTCCCGGAGGCAGAAGGTGCCCTGGCTCCGGAAAGCGGGAGCCCAGGCAGACGGCGAGGGCGGCCTCACGTGCGGAGGGGGGCGGGGAGCCCGACCGCAGCTGCCCAGGCGCCCGGAGCGGCTGCAGGGCAGAGACTAACACAGCGGCGGGCCCCACGCTCCAGCTCCCCGAACCCTGGGGGCTGAAAAGGCGGCCTGGCCAGCCCTCCACGGCCCCTCCCTCCGTGGTCAGGGAGAGACCCACCTCCCCCCCGCCAGGGGCCAGGAGGAGTCAGGCGGAAGTCACACGCAAGGCGCTCGGGTTTGGCTCCGGACCTGCCCCATGTCGCACCCAACCGGCGCTGCCCGGTGAGTTCATTTCCAACAGCCCAGAGGTGGGACCCCGCAGGAGCGGGGGTGGCCCTGTGCCCCCTGTCCCGGCGGTGAGCCCTGCGCAGGCCTCGCACCTGCTGGGGGGACAGCCCAGGCCGAGAGGCCGGTGCCGGCCTTCTCTGGAGACCAGTGTCGGCTCCAGGCAGAGCCAGGGCAGTGCAATTTTTAAAGCAGAAGAATTCTGTCAATTTTTTAAAATAACAAAAACCCACCACTTCAGCGAGGCATTCTAAAGAACATGCAGATAGTGTCAAACCGGAATCAGGACGAATCGGGACGTGGGTAATTGCTCTCCGGACAACAGAAACGGCTGCCCTGCCAACACCACGGGGCTGGTTCCGTTTACCCCTTCCCTCCCCTACAGCTGCAGCAGGTAACTAATAAAAATTATCTCATCCAGTCTGGAGAGTCCCAAGGAATTTCATGTGTATGAGACTCAGCCTAAAAACGCCCCGGTGGTCAACCCCACCGCTCACAACACCGAAAGGCCGTGGGGGGGAGGCCGTGGGGAGAAGGGCTGGCCTAGAACCGTCACCGCTCGTCCCTCAGGTGGAAGCGCCCTTCAGGCCCCCCCACGCTCGGCTCCTCCATCCCGGCACGGGTGTCACCCACCAAGAAGGGGCGCTCGGCTGCGGGAGCTGGGTGTGGGGTGCAGGGAGAGTGCGCGCAGCAGCAGCAGCAGCGTGGGAGGTGCCCTGAAGAGCGGGCCGCCTCTGCCCCGGCAGCCAGCCGGGCTCCAGGACCCCAGGGCACAGCACCGCGGCAACGCCCTGCTCAGCGGGAGGTGCCCCAGAGCAAGGCCGCCCCATCCCGCCCAGCGACACTGGGGCAGCAAGGGAGCAACTGGCGGACGGGAGGACCTCGGCCGCTGTCTGCGGCCGTGGGGGGCACAGCATCAGGGGCTCCGCAGCGCTCCCCGACACTCCGGCTCCAGGCCCCACACACAGCACGTCGGCGGGCTCCCTGGGCACGCGGGTCCCAGCGCTGTCAGGGCCTCGGCAGAACGCAGACAGGAAAGCCTGCTTCCTGAGCCATGTTAGAAATGTTCACTGGGAAACATCATTTTGGTTGCTTAATGCACAGACATGTAGCAGTAAGCACACTAAGCCTCTCTGGGGCGAAGTGCGTTGGAAAGTGGCCCTCAGACGGGGTGGGGAAGGGGCTGCCTGCCAGGCAGGGCGCCCCCCGCAGCGTCTGGGAGCCACCACGCTCTGCATGCGAGAGCTGAGCCGCGGCCTGCACCTACTCAGACCGCACCGGTCCTGTGCCACCAGCGAGGATGGGGGGTGGGCGGCAAGGAGACCACAGGACCCCATCCAAGGGGGAAAGAGTCTCAGCAAAAAACCAGAGCAAGTTGTTACTCATACACCGGTGTAAATCAGTGTCTGTTCTCACTGAACCCAACCTTTTGCTAATTTCTTGAATTCCTTACCAAAACTAATAGAGAGAAAACCCAACAGTAATAAACTTTCCTCTAAGCATCATTTGTAAAATGGTTCACTTTGAGCAAATTAGCTGGGGGCTGGTGGGGGGGGGCATTAATTTTTTGGCGGAGGACCAGGTTTAACCCGGGACAGTGTCTGATGAAAGGGGATAGTCCCCCAAAAAGGCCGCCAGGCGGACCCCGCCGCAGACGAAACTCATGGAGCCCCGCGCAGCGCTGGCGGGGCGGGCAGGGCGTGCCTCGGGCGGCTTCGAGTGCTGAGCGCAGCCTGCGCCCGCCCCTCCCCCACCCGCGGCCGTGGGCACTGGGACCAGGAAACATCCAATGTGCGCCAACTGCAAGTTTTGCCCTTGGGGGCCTCTCAGGCATGGAGACAAAGCCTCTTAAAATAAATGTAAAATATTACATATGCTGGCTGGCGTCTAGCAGAGGTCTAATCCCCGCACCGAAGGGCCGCTGGCAGATCCCTCCCGGCGGACAATCAGCAGGGTGCCAGGGAGGCCTCCGCAAGCACAGCCTGGGTGTCCTGTGGTCGGCAGCTCAACCTCGGCCCGACCCACCCACCGGCCAGAGTTCAGCCACCGCCGAGCTGAGCATCTCCCCCAAGTACAGAGCAGGGTGCACTGTTTACAGAGCGGCATCCCGGAGACGGTGGCTGCTGCTGCTGCTGCTGCGGGTGAGCGGCCCTTGCCCCTCCCCGCACGGGAGACAGGCGCAGTCGCGCAGCAAGCGGGAGATGTGGGGCATCAGCCAGCGCTCCAAACTTGAGGAGAACGTACATGTTTCCACCCTTATTTTAAAACAACCGATTCCCATTATTATTCTAGTGCAAATACAAAAGATACTCTCGGACAGAGCTACGATTAGTCCAGCTCAAAAACGTGTGTCCCCACTTCATAATCGTATCATTCTTACTGAAAAGGAAGGAAGGAAGGAAGGAAGGAAGGAAGGGAGGGAGGAAGGAAGGAAGGGATCAGAACAAACACCAGCGGTGGCAGGGCCTCCGGGAAATCACGGAGCACGCAGGTCAGAAAACGGGGAAGGACAGCACCGGTCACGGGCAGAGGCGCCAGAAGCGGAGGGCACCAGAAGAACTCCGTGACGGCCCCCAACACCAACAGCGCGCGCGGGGTCGAAACACAGACGAGCAACGCGGCGAGGCCGCTCTCCACTCACCAGTGCTGGATGCTCTCGCGGCAGTGCGTGGCCACCTGTCGTGGAAACAGACAACTGGTCGTGAAAAGCGAGCTGGCACAAAGGCAGGCGTCAGTGCAGCAGGCGGCCGGAGCGGCGGCTCCGCGGACTTAGCCGCCGCTCCGTCTCCATTTTTACGTGTCAAGGGCACGGCGCGGTGGGAGCTCAGCTCCAGGCAGCCCACTTTATCACAGCCCTCTACCGCGGGCTGATAACTGCGGGACAAATTGCAGCTCTCCGACTCCTCCTTGGAACAAAACCCACTTCAGAACCATTAGATGACACCTGATAGGAGATAACCAGCATTCTGTACGATCTACAGGCCTGTTCTCAATGTTACATATTCCGTGGGACACACAAGTGTCATAAATAACGCACCAGCCGACAGAACACCCACGTTTCACCGGTGAGAAGAGAAACGACGGCAGTGAACACGCTTCATGTTGTCAGCGAGTCTCCAAATGTTTTCACCTGTCATCTTCATCCTGGCGCATTAGAAGTGAGTTCGGGGACATGTTTCCACACTTTCAAAAAGGAACCCTTGGGATAAAGAGGTGCTCTGAACAGCCCACTTGTTCCCCTGGTGAATTATGATAAAATTTTAAGCACTTCCTAGCCAGCTGAAGCTCTGTTTACAGTAATAAAACGATAAAATTAAATATAAAGGTTACGTGTCTCCCTTAGAGAAATTTCAGCAGGTTCTAAAGAGGCTCAGAAAACAAGAACACTAAGCAGGAAGGGGGAGCACACCCAGCAGTTTAAAAGTAGCGCTGCTTCTACGCGGCCCACTGGCGGAAATTTTGAACAGGGACCTCAAACACCGCAGCAGCAGACTTTCGGAGACAGAGAAACTGAGGAATAAAGGCTGCCTGGTGGGAGGGACACGCGCAGGCCCCGTACTGGACTCTGACCTGGCCCCGCGAGCACGCGCGCGCGCCCCCCGGAAACCGCGCAATAGGGCGGGGCCGCCACCCGACTCCTCATCCCAGCGTTGACTCCAGGGACGAAAGGCCTCCTCTTCTGAGACCTCGTGAAGACCAAGGCGGCGGTCCCGGACCGAAAGACGTGCCGCGGTCCAGCCCGCAGCCTTCCGCACGCTCACTCGGCGCTCTCGGAGGAAGCCCTCCCGCGAGCGCGCGCGCGCGCAGGGCCGCGCTCAGCGCCGCATCTGCATCGGGACCAGCGGCCAGACACCGCACCAAGCCCCTTGGCCGTGTCCGACGTGGTGATCACCGTAAAACACGCAAGCAGAATTAAACGCACACTGGAAAGGAAACCGACACGACGAGACCCCCTTGAGGAAGCTCGCGGGTAGCAGCCCCATCACTAGAGGAGCCCCCGGCGCGGGGCGGCAGCAGCACCAGGTGGGCCAGAGCGCAGGCGGGAGAGCCCCGCGCGCCCGAGCAGGGTGTTCATTAACCTCTGCACCGTCATCCCGCCGCAGCTGCATATTAACGAGTTACATATTCCTCATCAGGTCCATTATTTAAAGGACCTTCGATGAGATTTTCTATGCAATATCCATTAGTGACAGTGTTAAAGGTTACAGAAGATCGTCTACTTAATGTTTCCAGGAAGCCTTTTTAATTACTAAATATGCAAATCTGGCACGCATGCGTTTCGTGGTTAAGAACCAAGTCCCTGGGAGCGTCCCTGGGTCCGTGCCGTCACCCCCCACCCCCGCCTGTTCCCCACTTGGTTGCGGCCGTCCCCCCAGCGCGCCCGCCCCGGCCCTTCTCTTTCCAAACCCAGTTTCCCAGGAACAGATTTCAAGGGTAAACAACCACCAAAATCCGCTCCTTAGCTCACAAGGCAGGCGCTCACTGCCAACACGCCGACCAACACTGCAGCCCGCGGTGGCGACAGGCCGGGCGGGCGGCAGCCACGGGGGCACCGCCCGGACGCCGGGAAGGTGTGCTGAGACCCGCGGGAACACGGCGCAAGGGGCAGCGGCCGGAGGCCCGCGGGGATGCTGTCTGCAGACTGGGAGGCCAGGGCCTCCCAGGAACACCGGCTGCACGCACACTGGGAGGGAGCGGGGTGCTTCTTTGGAATTTAGTACATTTCTGCAATTTAGCTACGAAGGGAAATTTTAAAAGGAAGAAAACCTTGTAATTCAAACCTGACCCTACCTGGGTTGAAAGAACTTCCTTATACTTTCTGTTAAGTTAAATAATTCCAAATAACCGTACGGGCTCTGAAAATGAACTCAGGTTAGTTCCTGTGACTATTAAATAAATGCAGCAACTGTAAGATACTGAGCCTGGTTCTATCACAGCAACTCCAGATACACAAACCAAAACAACGCAAAACCCTGCCTGGCTTTCTGGTCCTTCCCAAAGGCTTTTTTATTTCTTTTCTAAGTATGATGGCTATCAAGGACCAATTCTAGCTTTTTAAGTTAAACTGGCCAAAAGATACAGCCACTACTCCTGAGAAATCTCACAGGAAGGAAAATCTCACAGCCGCAACCCCACAGAAAGGCCAGCCGGCTGGCCTCAGCAACTGGGATGAGCGGCCCAGCGAACCCCGACCGGAGCCGCCCTGGAGCCTGCAAGACGCACTCAGGGGCCGCACGGCGCCAGGGCAGCGAGGGCCGCGGGCTGCGAGTGGCCTCCGCTCTCCCAGATGCACGCTCTCGGTGCCGGTCTTCACCGACCAGTCGGCGCTCAGCCAGGCGCCTGGCGTGCTTGACAGCCCGACGCTGCCCCCACGGGCACGAGTGACAGGGTTCGGCTCCTAACTCGTCACTGGCCGAGGAAGAGGGCCAGGGCGACCTGCCAGACAGACACCCACCCGATGCCCGCTCTCTGTGACGGCAGCACCCAGGGAACGCACAAGGGCACTCCCCTACAACGGGCTGCGGGGACACCCGATCAGCGCTCGGGTCGGCGAGGTCCGTGGGGCACAGGAGCCGAAATGCCCGGGCTGTCGGGTCAGAAACCGGTTCTGTGGAAGGAGGTGCCAGTTCGGGGCATCCAGGTCTCCCTCTGCACGCCCCACGGAGTGGCAGCCCACCAGGGGGCACTGGCGCGCCCAGGCCCAGACCGGCCCCTCCCCACACAAGCATGGGCTCTGTCTCGCACGCCTGCGAAGATTCAAAAAACGGTCCAGTAAAGACTAAACATAAACAGAATGTGGCAGGCACACACAGCCACAGGACACGCACCACGGAGAAGGGGACCTGGAGCGCGGCCACGGGGAGGGGGGCAGGGGGGCAGGGAGCAGACCGCACCTTCAGAGGGACAGCAGGGGTCAGAGCCAGGGCCGAGCCAACACAGCATCACGGAAACGGGGAAACAGGACAGAACCTTCCAGGGCTGAGGAAGGGAACCGATGATCCAAAACTGCGTGTGGGGCAAAGAGACTCTCCAACAGGGAGGGAAAGTCAGAACCATTTCGCAGAGGAGGAGGAGGCCAGCCCAGCAGAGGCGCTGGATGAGGCTGGGCGGTCACGGCCACACGCACCCATGGGCTGCACGGCCCGGTGCTCGCCTTCAACTGTAGACAGCAGTGCGTGTCAATGACATCTCTAGAAGGCTGGGGAGAAAAGAAATGCTACAGTGGTTATTCAGTGCAATATAAATGCAAAAAGGACTAAACGGCAATTGTACAGGCGTTTTTAAAAAGGTTAAGATAAATAGATGTTGATCCCATAAAACAATTAAGAAAATATTGTATTTAAAACACACAGAATTAGCCCTGGCTGCTGTGGCTCAGTGGATTGAGCGCCAGCCTGCGAACCAAAGGGTCACTGGTTCAATTCCCAGTCAGAGCACATGCCTACACTGCAGGCCAGGTCCCCAGTGGGGGGCGCTCAAGAAGCAACCACACATGGATGTTTCTCTCCTCCTCTTTCTCCCTCCCTTTCCCTCTCTAAAAATAAATAAATAAAAATTCCTCAAGTCAAAGATTGCTAAAACCCTAGGAAGACAAATCAAAGGGACAAACACGCAGATTGTCAGTAACGGACACTGAGAAGACATTACCACCAAACTTACAGATGGTAATAAGGCTGGAGGTGATTACGACTAACTCGACCTCAACCGATTTTGTGCACTTAATCAAAATCGGTGAATTTTTACATAGCAATTTTAATACTGAAGATGGAAGAAAATACGCAACATTTTTGGCATCTTACACCTTATCATTTCAAGAAAGGTAACTTAAATGCAAAAACAGATTTGTGCAGTGTGTGGAGAAGGCGCTGTGACCGACTGAATCTGTCAGAAGTGGTTGCAAGGTTTCGTGTTGGAGATTTCTCTCTGGACGATGCTCCATGGTCGGGTAGACCAGCTGAAGTTGACAGCAATCAAATCAAGAGGTTAACTGAAAACAATCAACATTATAGCATGCGGGAGGTAGCCGACATACTCAGAATATCCAAATCAATGAAGTTATTGGTGAAAATGAAAGATGTGTCTTTTATTTTGCAGAAAAAAAAACATAAAGACTTTTTGGCCAACCCAATATATGTCTACATACCAGCAAAAAATAAACAGCAAATAAATTATAAAATGCAATAAAAAATAAATATCTAGGCATAAATCTAAAACACATGAAAGATGTATATACTAAAAATGCCAATACTGAAAGAAGTTATAGAAAAACTGAATTAATGGAAGACATACCATGTTCATGGATTGGAAAGCTTAATGTTGTAAACGTGTTGATTTTCCCCAAATCAACCACAAACCTGATGCACTCCAAGCAAAACCCCAGTAGGTTATTTTGTGAGTACTGAAAAGCTAATTCTAAATAGTCCTGGAAAAGCAAAGGGTCAAGGACAGTAAAGGCAATCTTGAAAAAGAACGAAGCCTGAGGAATTTTACTACAAGATATCGAAGCCACGTAAGAAGTGTGGCACTGCTGCCAGTGTGGGGAAGTAGTCCAACTGCGCAGAGCAGGAGAGGAACAGAACTACAGGTACCCACCCTGCAATTCCAGAGCAAGCCGCGCTGCCCCCTGTGCAAACTGCGCTGTGCCCCAGGTTACAGGCCTGGGGTCAGAGCCAGACTCCAAGCGACCAGCCCCAACGGAGGCCAAGGCCAGCTCGCGCCAGCGCTGTTGCGCTGGCCTGCCCGTCCTCCAGATACTGCAAGAACACTCGCCCCCTTTCAAGGAAGGAGACCTCATCTAAAGCCCCTACAACTTCCCACTACAATGTCTGGCGTGGAATCAAAAATTACTGAGCAGTCTATGAAAACAGAAGCAGCTAAAGACAAGAAAACAAGAGGGAAAAATAAACAGAAACAGACCCTAACTTGACCTAGCCACCGCAGACGCTTCACGATTGATTTGCATCATGAAAACAGAGAGCAGGCTGGAGACGCGACAGAGGCTAGAACCCGCGTAAAACGCCAGACCCTAAGTCCCCCAAACAAGAAAGAAAGCGACCCCGACTAAGCACTTAGAAGATGGCCACACCCGCCCTCGCACTAACCAGGTTAAGAACTGAGGGCCAGCGAACGGAGTCAGGTCGACAGGCGGGTCCCAACTGGCACGTGGACTGGCAGAAGGTCAGCAAGTAGAGGGGAGGCGAGCCGGTCACGGGTCTGAGCGTGTGTCCCCAGAGTGCCAAGGGCAGAGGGACAGTGACGCACGGACATCGTCTGAAGAGTGGATGGGAATTTTCTAAACGCACAGAAGCCACCAAACTACAGATTCAAGAAAGCGTGCACACTTAAAGCAGGCTGAACACGAGGAAACCACACCCACGCACATCATGACCGAGTGCCGAAAGACCAAAGATGAAGAGAATCGTGCACAAAGCAGACAGCGGGGGAGTACACCAAAATTCTTCTGGGAAGAGACAGTAAGACGGACGGGAAGCGGGCAGAAGGAAAGGAAGTCAGAGGACTGGAACGGCACCCTTCAGTGTCGGTAGGAAGTGAGATGGAACGTCGAGACGGTAACAACCCTGACGTCTGGAGTCACAAACACCAAGCAGGTAAAACACACGACAACGGCACAGTCGAGGAGGGCTGGTCCACGAAACTGGGCCACCAAGGACGATTTCGGAGCGCCAGGAACGCCCTACTTACCCAGGGCAGAGTGTGAGCGGCAGAGAGTGCGTGCTGTAATCTCTAAGGTATCAACCAGGAGGAAAGTAAAAGCCGTTCAACCGCAAAGCTGAGCTTTTAAAATACACTTCATCAACGTAAGAGAAAGGAAATGAGGAAATAACAAATTTAACAAGCGGGAAACGTGCGGCCCGATGGGTGGACCTGACCCCAGTCAGCGATGAGGGAGAAGACCTAGGCAGACAGACGGGACGCGCCCCCAGGTGACAACCGTGAAAACGAAAGCCCGATGGGGCAACGCCAGCCAGCGCCCCGGCGTTAAAGACTGGCAACACCCAACCTGTGACACCCACGCGACAAACCCGCCACCATCTTTTCCCCGTAAGCTGCAGCGACGAGAAGGCAGGAGCCCTGGAGAAAGGCGGGTGCCGGCGAAGCACTGAAGGGCGCCCACTGGGCAGCAAGGAGGCGAGGCGCAGGCTGCGGCGGTCCGGTCACAGCAGTGCGGCCCCGGGGTGTCCCGGCAGGCGTACAGCATGGAGACCGGGGCGAAGACGAGGGAGCCTGCGCTGTGAGGGGCCGGCCCCGCAAAGCGGAGGCCGCGCAGGAGCCCCGGAGCAAGGGTCCGAGGAGGGAGCAAGGGTCCGAGCAAGGGACCGCAGCCCTGGGCGGGAGCAGGGGAGGCCTTCGCGCCGGCCCCCGGGGGGTGGTTTGGTGAAGTCCGCCCGTGCCGCCCCCATCCCCGTTCCCCCCCCCAGCGGACCAGAGAGCCTGGCCAGTGCCCGCGGCGAGGAAAGCAAACAGCGCGAGGGTGGGGAAGGCTGAAATACGCGACCTTGAGGGTCGCAACGGAACAGACACGACCGAGTTTCCGGACGACTCGAAAGGCGGTAATAGTCAGTGTAAGTCTGAGGCAAGAATGGACGAACAGGCCCATGGACAGGGCCAAGAAAGAGACCCAGGGGACAGCCACCTGACTGACGACAAACATGACAACGCGGCGCAGAGCGGACCATCTTCCCAACCAGCCACGGTGGCGGGGCGGCCGGCTGTCCTTCTGGTGCAGACCGCAGCACGCCTCCGCCCCATCACAGGGGAACCCCCTTCCAGGGAGCCGGAGACGCGGGCGCGAGGGCGGAACAGCGAAGCCTCTGGAAGACGGGGGGGCCGGGGGGGGGGCCGCTGGTCCCGGGGCGCGCCAGGCCTCAGAACACCAAGGCAGAGCGGCGCCGGCCCGACTCAGCAGTCCCTGCTCCTCAGAGGGCGCCGCCGCGGGGGTCGGCCAGGCCGCAGACTAGGGGGAAACCGAGAGAACACGCCTGAAACAGCACTCCCGTCGGAAGTGCACGAGGAAGCGCTACAAATCAACTTGAACGCAGCGAACAGCCCAACAGGAAACGGACGAGCGACGAGCAGGTGTTTTACCAAAGAGCAACGCAGATGTCCAGTGAACGTCAGAAAAGGCGACCAGCTTCCTCAGTCGTGACTCGAACGGCCAGCAGGTCTGACAAGGACAGACCGTGCCGGGCGGTGGCAAGGGTGTGGGGCGCCAGAGCCCTCACCCACTGCGGACGGGGCGCCACGTGCCGAGGCCACCGCACAGCGCAGGCAGAGCTGAAGACGCAAACGCCCACGAGAACCCTCGGGGCGGGGGCGGGGGCATACGGAGAATAAATGGTGATCGACAAAATATATAATAAAGATTACATTTTCAAAAATACCATAAAGCTAAAAAAAAAAAAAAAGAAAGAAAGTTCAGAGCAAAACCTAGAAACAATCCGATTGTCCCCGGAAAAAGGGAGCGCTAACGAACACTCTCAGCCCAACCCCAAACACCTGTCACAGCGCCGGGCACACCCAGGGCGGGCCCCGCCCAGCGCCGTCCCAGTGTCCCTTCCCCACACGTGACAGTGGACGCTTACCACTTGCGATCAGTGTGATCTCAAAGCGCATCCCGGTGGCCCTCACCTAACGGACACCAACCCAGACCCTCCCGCTGCTTCCGACGTCCTGGCGGCGGGCCCTGACCGCGGTGCTCCCTCGGACACCCGGCCCCACGCCCGGACCCTCAGGCCCTGCGCAGACGCACCACGCACACAAGCAGGGCGTCCCTCCCCCACCCCCTGCTCAGACCCCCACGCGCTGCGGTGCCCTCCCCGGACTTCCTTTCTCCGCCCAGCCCCGCAGAGCACGCCCCACGGGGCGTTTTTAACGGGCCTGCTCTGCGTGTCCGCCACCGGCACGTACGCCCCACTAAAGCAAGGGCCTCCTGTTCTGTTCACGACCAGCCCCTCAGCAGAACATGGCTGGCATGCGACAGGCACACGACAAGCATCCTTTGGAACTGGATGGCTCGGACCCGGGGCGTGGAGAGAGGCGCTATCACGTGGGACCCGTGGCAGGCAGTTCCTTACCATGAGGAATACGGAAGCGGCCACAAGGTGTTGCCTCACTTCGTGAACATTTCGAACTATCTGCTCGATGCATTTACCTCCCCAGATTCTGCATCAAGAAAGTGTGACTTATTCCAAAACCCTGCGTAAGATTACATGAGCCACTCAGTAACAATTATAATGAAACAGTAGATAATATTATGCTCATGCGTTTTCCAAAAGTTACTGTTTTCTTGCAAATAAACTTACAAAAACAATAGTTTACAGTTCTTTTCCCACATCACAATAAAATCTCAGTAGTTCTGCTACTGAAAGATAACTGATTCCGGAGATATAAAATACTGATGTTACAGAAATGCCCCCTCAGCCGAGAAACCAAAATTCCAACAGAATGTAACTTGAAGGTAGAGCACAGAGTACCGAGCTCTCGGCGGGGGAACTGCCCGACAGCCCGAGACTGCAGTGCCAGACCCTAACTTCCACGGCTCAGGTCCGCTGGGGGGGGCTCCTAAGGAGCCTCGCTTTTCCTTCCACCCAGTATTTTACTATCAGCAAAAACAGACTTGGTTAAAAGAAAAAGAATGTTAATCCACGCTCCCTCTTGTCCCTGTATCTTTTGACAGAGAATTAAGAGTAAACAAAACCTCCAAGGAAAAAAGAAAATGGAAATGAGAGCAAACGGAGAATCCACGTCTGGATAAACTGTATCCATCCGCTCTGGGAACACCAAGGAACACAGGAACACACCCCCTCGCGGGCCTTCGGACCAGCCAAGAGCCATTTCTCAAGCGCAGAAAGTATTTAGCAGCCCTGGCTGGTATAGCTCAGTGGATTGAGCGTGGGCTGCGAACCAAAGAGTCACGGTTCAATTCCCAGTCAGGGCACATGCCTGGGTTGCAGGCCAGGTCCCCAGTGGGGGCCAGGTGAGAGGCAACCGCACATTGATGTTTGTGTCTCTTTCTCCCTCCCTTCCTCTCTCTCTAAAAATAAATAAATAAAATCTTTAAAAAGAAAGAAAGAAAGAAAGTATTTAGCAGTTGAAGACACAGCATCCCGGTTTTTACTAGAACTAATGAACGCTTACCAGCATTCTTCACTGAAAAAACTGAAACCCGCCCACTTTCATTCTCCCTCGTAGGTAAACTGGGAAAGGAAGCGGCAGCGGCGTGCCCTCCGTGTGAAGAGCGCCGTATCCGTGTGCGCGCGGACACAGCCGCGACCACGCCCTACACACGCTCTTCCCTTCCGCTGCCCGCGCACAGAGGCCCGCCGCCCCGACACGACACGCGTAACCAAGCCCTAGTGCTGGGTTTTCAGTTTCTTCTTTGTTGCAAGCACAGCCGCGAGGAACCGTTCCGCAGTGTCGTTCCCGGATCAAGAAGGAGTGAGCGGAAGGCCCGGCACGGGTGCGATGGACGAAAACCGCGTTAACCTATCTCACTGTCCAGTTCACTAGAGAGACGGTCACAGTGGGGGTCGAGGCTCACTCGTGCCCCTCCTGCCTCTTCCCCTTGGGTTACCGATTTATGCCCCTGCTGTGTGTGCTCCGAGGGCACACGAGGACCACGCGGAGAGGGTCCGAGGCGAGACCCGGCCCGGCCAGGCCCTGCCGCAGGGCTGTCTGGACTGCACACGGAATGCTTCGCGCCACGCTGACACCTGGCTGCTGTGCCACCGGTCCCTCTGGCCTCCAGCCCGTCCCCACGCTCCGACCTCGCTCCAGCTCCTGCGGGCGGGCTGGGCTGAAAGCCTGGATAAGGGCCCTCGCAACAACGCTGGACACTGACCGGGGCGAGTCTGCCAATACCGCACCATGAAGACACAGCTGTCCGTCTCTCGGGGCTCCGGTCCGCCGGCATGGCGCCTCTGAAGCGCAGCCTCGTCTGCTCCTGGGGGGGCCGTATCCTGATGCGAGTGACCGAGCGCAGCGCGACAGACACGCGCACACACTTACGGTGCGCGCCCGCACTGGCACCACCGAGTCACGGGGCAGGGCCCCTGCAAACCAGCCGCCCGGGCTCCCGCAGGACTGAACCCCAAGGAGAGTTTTCGGATGTAACTGGACACCACACAGAGGGCTGTTCAGAGCACCCCACACGGATCCCGCGTGTTCCAGACGCGCTGGCGTCACAGTGAAACCCGGAACTTCTCTGTTTAATGCGCCAGGAAAGGCAGCCGGCCAGGTCTGCGCGCTGCACGCTGACACCGCGACCCGACCAAGGCGACCACCACTCGGGGGCACCGCCGTCGGGGGGTCAGCTTCCCAGTTTCCACAGGAACAGTGCAAACGGCTTTGCCAAAAATGGACAAAGTGTCTTCAGAAAGAGCTATCTTTTCACTGTTCCTTTATTTTTCTGTTCAAGAAAATGAAAATCCATTCATGTCTTGTAACTTAAACATGCCAAACTGCATGAATTTTTAAACCCCCACCTAGAAAAAAGCCAGGTTTAAAACCTAACAGTTGTATCTCTTCATAGAAAAAAATGGCTCTCAGAAAGTGCCAACGCGCGCACTGAGGCAGGCCAAGCAGGAAAAACGCCCACAACAGGTGCCTTCCGAGCCGACGAGGGCTGGGTACTTGCTTTTGTGTTTTAGGTGCTATGAAGACTCCCTCTCCCGCTGACCCGACTGCGCCTGGGGCCGCACCTGCGTGCCTCGCCCCTGAGGAGCAGTCATTTCTGCACGGGGACGTTCCACAGAAACAGTCGGGGGTTCGGGGGCTCTCCCGTTGGGGTCAGAAACAACTCCCTCACCCTTTCCACCAGGACCCTGTCTCGCAACGTACGTTTAACACAGGGCATTTCCAGTAAATTAAATGTTGCTTTTCAGAGTCAGGATTTCAAACTTCCTGGAGGTGATAACTGGAATGCTCCAGAATCCAAAGGGAAAGATCTGAGGTTAAGCAGGAACGCTGCGTGCCTTCCGTGGGGTGGGGGCGTCTTCCCAGACAACCTCGTTAGGAAAAGAGCAGCTGGCCTGCCCCTCGTTGGCGGCGTAAAGCCCACGGATCACCCCACTGAAGTTAAAACGCAGTGGGAGAGCGTCTCGCGGCCCTGCGCTCCGCGGCAGGCGCTGGAAGCGCACCCGCGGCTCCGTAAAAAACCGGATCAAACGTTTTAAGGGCGAGGATACAAAGTATACACCTCTGCAACCACTTCCGTTGACAGCGTGACCCCCTTCCACACGTCAGTGACGCGGAGGGTCGCAGCCCTCTCGGCGTCCCCGCCCCCTCGGAGGTCAAAGGGCTGCAGACAAAAGACAACATGAGCACGTGACAAAAGTTTCTCCCGTCACTTTCTCCCTCGCGGCCCGGAGGCTGAGCGCTTCCCCGGTGCGGGGCGGGAGCGGGCCCGGCCGCGACCGCCAGGCTGCGCCCGGGGGGCGGGCCCGGGGCGGGGCCGCGGGCGCCCCCCGGAGACTCGGCGGAAGCGCGGGCCGGGCCGCGGCCTGTTACCTTTTCCTGCTCCTCGCGGAGCCGCGCCACCTGCGCGGCGCGCAGCGGGGTCGGAGCCGAGGCCGACGCGGCGGCCAGGGGCGCGGGGCCCGGCGGGGCCTCCATGGCGGCGCCGGGGCCTCAGCGGGGCGAACGAGTCCTAAACAAGTGTTTATGGAGGCGGCGTGGCCGGCGGCTGCCCGGCGCCCGCGTGCTCGCCCTCATGCACTGCGCGCCCCGCTTTGAGGAGGCCTCGCCCGCCTGCTCCGCCGCGGCTCGCGTCCCGGCTGCCCGCCGCCGCATCTCACACGCGCATGCCGCCCGCCGCCTGCCGCCCGCCGCCGCCGCCGGCTCCGAGCAGCAGGGAACCCGGGAGAACGGGAGGCGCTGTCCGGTGGCCCAGCCGAGCCTGGCGTCCCGCGGCGGCGAACTCCGACGTAGCTCCGCCCCTCGCCCCGCCCCGCGCGGCACGCCGGGAAGCGCGCGCGGCCCCTCCCTCGCCCCGCCCCCGGCGGTCACGTGGTGCGCGGCTGCCGGTGGCAGAGGCTGTGCGCAGCGCTGCTCCTGTGAAGCTTTGGTTCTGTTCGGTGTCCGCGCACCGTGAGCGTTCCCGGACCGGGGCGCAGACTGAGCCTTGTGCCCCCCCCCCATGCCCGCCTTCCCCCACCCCGGGCGTTCAGGGCTGCATTTCGTGCCCTTCATCCCTGCACTCAAGCTGCCGCTTCAGTCATTCAGCTGCAGCAAGTGCAAGCCGTTCCTGTTCAATGAGTTAAAAGATGCGATTATATTTGCATGCGTATTAATCACTGCGCACATTCTGATGCTTCCTTGTTTAAAGCTATGGTACTTACACTAATATATTGCTGTGTGTGAGCAGAACTTTTTCTCTCGTTCTAGTGTTCCTGTGCCCTCTTCGTCCTGAGGGCCATGTGCCCAGTAGGCGCGCCCCATGAACGCGCACTGCACGGAGGTGGCCTTGCACTAACAACCATCTCTGCGCCAGTCCCCAACGGTAGCGATGGCCCCGTTCCTTCGTTGTGTGCGGAGAGGAGTGCGCCCACAGCCAGCTGCACCTGACACCCTGGGGTGCCTGTCCGCCCTCTTGGCCAGTTCCCATCCTGATACACCCTTTTTCCACATGCTCCAAACAGAAAGGAGGGCAACTTGGGTGGAAAGGATCCATGTTGATGGCTCCCTTCCTGCCTGCAGGTCCCACCTCAACACTGCTGAAACAGCCCTGAGCACCTTCTCCACCATCCTCTATCCATCCTCAACCACCTCGGGAGCTTCTCTGGTCTCCTTGCTTCCTCTTGTGCTCCCCCCATGATGGGCATTGGCTGCCGCCCACCCCCACCTCACCACCCTCAGGCAAGTGATCAGCCCCAGCCATCCCAGCTCCTGTGCCGGTGGGAAGCTGGCAGCCCCCAGCCCCAGTCTAAGGGGGATGCATTTTCCCTGGGCCTGGTTAGTTCAGGAAGGGGCATGTGACACCCCATGAATACAGGTTTTCTGGAGGCTTCTGCAAAAGTTCTTCCTCATTCTTTGGAGACACTTCCATAAGAAACCTACCGGTTCCTTGGCTGGAAGCACTGAGCAGGTAGCCTTGTGCGTTTTGTCTAGGAAGACCACCTAGACCACCTCCAGGTCTCAGAAGGAAGTTGAATCTGTGGTCAGCAGAGCCTGAGCGGTCTTTCCTAGGCTAAAGCCACCAACGCTGGAGCCTGCGTTACTTCCAGTTAAAGGCGCCAGCAAATTTCCTGACTGGTTACAGCAGTTTGCATCAGGATTTCCATCCCTGGCAGCCAAAGACTCGTGGCTCACAGACCCCCAGTCTATTCTCAGCTCCACAGCCAGAGTGAGCTTTTGGTAAGGACCCAGACCTCACCGCAACCAGGAAACCCAGGGGCCCCACTGGAGTTCTGCGTTCCCTACCCACGTTCCCACCTCCTGCAGACACCCTGCCTCTCAGGCTCTTCTTCAGACACTTTCCACCACCGTCAGCCTCAGGGTCCTTGTACTGGCCCATCCTTCACCTGCACGACTTCCTCCAGATCTGTGCATGCTGACTCCTTGGCCTCACTCTGGCCTCCGTTTACATCACCAGGCCTTCCTGCTTTCCTGTCCTGTCCCTAGAAGCCCCTCCCTGCTCCTCAGGCATCCAGAAGGGCCTCACTCTTTAAATTCTCCTCCTAGCAGGACAGCAGAGTAAGGGACTCCACCTTCCCATGGCCCATCTTTAACAATCATCAACTCAGGGCCGATTTCACATCATCCCAACCTCCCCACCTCCGTGTTCAGAAGCAACTGCGCTACTTTGTATCATTCCACTTGTAACTCTTTCAGCACAGGTCTCTAAAAGGTAAATACTTTCTGTAAAAATATAACCAGAATATCATTATCCAACCTAAGAAAAATAGTTACAATTCCTTTTTTATTTTGCCTTGATGTTTAACATATCTACTCTCTTGACAGATGTGTAAGTGACAATATCGTGAACTGCGTTATATATACAAAAGGTCCCTAGAGCTTACTCATCTGGTGCAGTTGAGACTTTGTATCTGATGAGTTGCTGCTCCCCATTTCCGCTTCCCCCAGCCGCTGGGAACCGCCTTGTCCTCCGCTTCTGACTTTGCTTTCAATTCCTCCTGTAAGGGGATTCTGCAGTATTTGCCTTTCTGTGACTGGCTTAGTTCACTCAGCATAATGTCCTGGAGGCTCACGCTGTTCCCACATACATCTGACAGGATTTCCTTGTTTGTTTTAAAGCTGAATATTTCATTGTATGTTACACCACGTTGTCTTTATCCCCAGATGGACACACAGGTTGCTTACACATGCTGACTCTTGGCGATACCGCCGCAGTGAACAAGGGGGTGCAGACATCTGAGAGCCCAATCTCAACTCTTTCGGATCAATAACCAGAAGTGGAATTGCTATCCTGTGGAATGGCCATCCTAACAGGTATGAGGTTATATTTGTTGTGGTTTCAGTTTGCATTTCTCTGATGATTAGTGAGGTGAGCATCTTTATACCTATCTTTTGAACATTAATTTCATTAGTTGATGCCTTAATATCATCCAATATCCTGTGAAATTTCAAATTTTGGGGAAATTAGGAAAAAATCACCCAGGCCCCCTCCAGACCTGCTGAACCACGATCTCCGTATTTCAACGAAGTCTGGGGTGGTTCTTCCAGGGCCTGGCTTGGGGCACCTGCCACACCAGCACCTCCCACTGGGCACAGCTCCAGTGACCGCGAACTTCCTGTAGGAAACAGCTGCCGCCGTAGAAAACGCCTTCTTTACAGTCCTGCTGCTCTTAGCGGAGGCGAGCCCTGACTGTCTTTTCCTCTGAAACGAGGAATGCAGACACTCGGATCAGGTTGCCGGGTCCCTGGGCCACCACCCCCAGCGCGGGTTCCAGCCCCGCCCCCCTCAGAAGCGGCACAGTTTGGTCAGAGTCTTTCTACACTATTTTCTGCGCCTTCAACGTTTCTCCTCAAGCCGTGCCCCTAACTTGCCTCCCCGGAGGTCCTGCGCGTTTACCCTGCTCTGCTGCAGCGTAAACTCAATCGCGTGGCCCAAATTTGAAGATGGTTCCGGTGGCCTCTCGAGTTTCTCCTTCTCCAGCCTGGCGTCCCCTTTTTCCCTTTCCCTTGACAAAGTCACAGCCTTGTCAAGGTTCCGGCCCGGCTCTCTGGGTCCTGGAATCTTGCACAGGGCTGGAGTTCTGGCCAAGGCTCCCGGCTCCCCCACCCGTGGGGGTGGAAGAGGAGGGGGTGCAGGCAGAGATGAAGCAAGACTGGCCGTGAACTGGTGACATTGCAGCTGGGGGAGGGGCAGGGGAGGACCGTGTTACCCAAGTTCATCTTCTCAGGTGCGCGGTTTACATTTTCCATGATAAAAAGTGGGAGGTAACACGACAACAAGACACCACCGCCCACCTAGCAGAACGGCCAAAATCTGAAACGCTGACAACCCCACACGCTGGCGAGGCCGTGGGGCAGCGGGGGCTCTCGTTCCTGCCTGGCGGGGGGGCTGCAAAAGGGTGCGGCCGCTCCGCAGGACAGTTTGGCAGCTTCTTGCAAAACTCAGCACGTTTTTAGGTTCACAGTCCAGCGGTCATGCTCCGTGGTGTTTGCCCAAAGGGGTCGAGAGCTACGTCCACCCAGAAACCCGCACGTGGGCGCTGACAGCAGCCGAATCGTCGAAACCCGGCAGCAGCCAGGATGTCCTCTCGTAGGGGAAGGAACAAACAAACTGCGGTGCGTCCAGGCTGTGGAATATTACTCAGCACTAAGAGAGAGAGAGAGAGAGAGAGAGAGAGCGAGAGCTATGCAGCAGTGAAAAGACATGGAGGAGACTTGAATGCACGTTACCAAGCAAAAGAAGTCCATCTGAAAACCCTGCCTGCTGTGTGGTTCCAGCTCGATGCTTCCTGGAAAAGGTAGAGCCTCAGGGACAGGAGAAGGGCCGGTGCTTGCCCAGGTGCTGGGGGCAGGGTGAGGGAGGAACAGGCGGGGCGTGGAGGACGTTTAGGGCAGGGGCACTTCTCTTTAGGGCGTGACACCATAATGATGGCTACGTGGCATTATTACGTAAACCCATAGAAGGTGCCGCACCAGGAACAACCCTGACGTGAACCGTGGGCTTTGGTGACAAGGATGCATCAGCACAGGCCTGTCGTTGTGAGAGATGCCCCACTCTGGTGGGGGAGGTCGGCGATGGGAAATCTCAGTCCGTCCCTTTCCACGTGGCTGTGAACCTAAACCTGCTCTTAGAGAGAGAGAGAGATTGTCTTGATTAAAAAAAGTTTAGAGGACTTCCGGCCAAGTTGGAGGCGTAGGTGGACACACTGTGCCTCCTCTCACAACCAAAATTAAGGACAACAAATATTTAGAAACAAGAAAACAACCAGAGCTGATAGAAAGTTGAACTGTACGGAAGTCCAACCACCATTCATCCAGACCGGTAAGAGGGGCGGAGTCGCGGCAAGAAAAAGTGGAGGCCCAGACCTGGGAACGCAAGGAGCAGCAGCCGGTGGTTCCCAAGTGTGCAGGCACCTGGTGGACTCTGGGCCCACAAGTGGTGGCTGGCAGACCCTGGGCACGGGGTGGCAACTGTGCAGACCCAGTGAGGCCGCACAAGGCGGCTGGCTGACCAGGTGGTCCCACATTCGCACTCGCAGACAATCCAGGCAAAGGGGAAGTGGCGGAAGGGACTGGAATCCAAGAGAGAGTGGAGCAGGCTCCACTGTTCCCTCTCAGACCCCGCCCCCACGCTCAGCGTCACAACCCAGCGACTGGGCTGCCCCGCACTGGGGAACACCTAAGGCTCCACCCCTCACTACGTAACAGCCATGACCAGACCAAAACCAAACCAAAACAAAACACCAAAAATGGTTCAAACTGGAGAACAAATCAGAGCTCCAGAGCCAATTCCTCTAAGCCGTGAAGAGATAGCCAACCTATCAGATGCACAGTTCAAAGCCCTGGTCATCAGGATGCTCACAGAATTGGTTGATTTTGCTCACAAATTAGATGAAAAAATGCAGGCTACAATACGTGAAATGAAGGAAGACGCATGGGGAACCAATAGAGATGGGAGGAAAACTAAGACTCAAATCATGGAGTGGACCATAAGGAAGGAAGAAACAAACAACCAAACAGAAAAGAAGGAAGAAACAAGAATTCAAGAAAATGAGGAGAGGCTTAGGAACCTCCGGGACATCTTTAAACATCCCAACATCCGAATTGAGGGGTACCAGAGGGGAAGAAGAAGAGCAACAAGTGGAAAGGTTATTTGAACAAATAATAAAAGAGAACTTCCTCAATCTGGCAAAGGAAATAAACTTCCAGGAAGTCCAGGAAACTCAGAGAGTTCCAAAGAAGTTGGACCCAAGGAGGAACACACCAAGGCACATCGTCATTACATTAGCCAAGATTCAAATGAAGGAGAGAATTCTAGAAGCAGCAAGGGACAAGGGTACAGTCACCTACAAAGGAGTTCCCATCAGACTGTCAGCTGATTTCTCAAAAGAGACCTTCCAGGCAAGAAGGGGCTGGAAAGAAGTATTTGAAGTCTTGAAAGGCAGGGACCTACATCCAAAATTGCTCTATCCAGCAAAGCTGTCATTTAGAATGGAAGGGAAGATAAAGTGCTTCTCAGATATGGTCAAGTTCAAGGAGTTTATCATCACCAAGCCCTTACTATATGAAATGTTAGAGGGACTTATCCAAGAAAAAGAAGATAAAACTATGACAGTGAAAAGACAACGAACTCATAGCTATCAAGAACCACACCTAAAACAAAAGCAAACTAAGCCAACAGCTAGAACAGGAACAGAACCACAGAAATGGAGATCACATGGAGGGTTAGCAACAGGGGCATGGGAGGAGGAGAGAGGGGGAAAAGGTACAGAGAATAAGTAACATAGACGGTGGGTAGAAAATAGACAGGGGGAGGGCAAGAATAGTGTGGGAAATGTAGAAGCTAAAGAACTTACGACACATGGACATGAACTAAAGGGGGGGAATGTGGGTGGGAGGGGGTGTGCAGGGTGGAGGGGAATGATGGGGGAGAAATGGGACAACTGTAATAGCATAGTCAATAAAATAGATTAAATTTAAAAAATAAAATAAAATAAAAAGTGTAGGGGGTGGGCGGGAACCAAAGGAGCGCCCGGGGGCGGTCCAGCCCCACCCACAGCACCAGAGTCGCTGCGCCCACAAGCTGGGCTCTGCTCTCGAGGAAAGGTGCGGAAAGCAGGCGGGGCTCGCCCTCCCCTAACGCCCATTCCAGGCGCAGGAAGACGGCCTTCGCCCCTACTCCCACCCCCGCGGCCTCCTTTCTGGTCATGACCTCTGTCATCGGCTCATCCGGTCCGGGGCGAGTGCCTGGCGCTGCGCCAGGTGTGACAGGCTCCGTCGCCAGCTGCCGTGATCCCAGCGTTGCTCTTCCTCCTGAGAAACACGTTACTATTTTTCATTACTAGATAATAATCATGCCGAGGTTTCTTCTTTACCTCGGCACAGAAACACCCCGGCCCTGTGCTCCTGTCCGGAGCGAGCAAAATTACCCTGATGGATTGCCCTTCCCTGCACGGATCCATAAGCGGTGCCCTCATATTTTTCTAATTTGTCGTTCTCGGGCTGTTCCACTGTCCTCAACGACGCCGAGAGGCCAGGCGGAGCTGCGGCTCGTGATTTACATGCAAGCCGGGGCTCGGGGCCCGGGCGTCTGTCCTCTGGAGGAAGCCAGGTCGATGCCCTCCCTGGCCAGCTGCATGTATTACTGACCCAGCGGCCCTCCCGTCTGCCCTCCCTTGGGTGTCCCGGGCGCCGGAGCAGCATGTACCATAGATCACCATCTTGTAGGGACAACCTCAGGGCCAGGGGGAAGCCCTTCCCCAGCTGCCCTCGAACGCCTCCTGCCTGGGCAGCGGCGCAGCGGAGGCCAGGGGCTCAGCATAAGGATCAAAGGCAGCGGCGTCCTCCCTCGGCCTGGGAGGGCCAGAGACAGGCAGCACGGAGGGCGGTAGGAGCCTCTAAGGTTGGGGCACCTCCATCCCTAGCCGCTCGTAAGGTACGCAGGTTTCTCTTTTTTATTTAGTTTTTTATTGATTGAGGGAGAGAGAGAAAAAAAAAACACTGATTGGCTATTCCACTTATTGATGCATTGACTGGTTGATTCCTGTATGTGCCCTGACCTGGGATCGAACCCACAACCTTGGTGCATCGGGACGTCGCTCCAAACCAACTGAGCCCCCCGCCCCCCAGGGCCAGTTTTCTCTTTCTTAAGTTGACAAATAACATGTGAGTCGTGCCCTACGGTACTCTTTCTTTCATTGTGGTTTTCTTCTTTTCCCAAGTGAAAAGCATCTTTCTTTTTTTTTTTAAGTATTAATGCAAGACAGTAGGTTGTCACAAAGAAAAAATTTAAAGATACAGCAAAGCAGAAAGAACTTCATAACTTCGTAATTCAGAAGATCATAATTCCACACACTCAGGGAAAAGATACTTGTCCTCTCCGTGAAGGCCCTTCAATATCACTTATTTCATTCACTCATCCATTCATCCATTCATTCATTTTGCAAAGGTGTTTTGACCTGTTACTATGCGTCAGGTATTAGATACAAAGTAGTCAAAATGGAGCCCCTGCCCCGAGAGACACCAACCAGTGGAGATGGAGAACAGGACAGGCAGTCCTACTCAAAGACGCACGGCGTCCACAGGTACCGCACGAGCAGGGATATTCTGTACGAGAAATGTCATCGCATCGCAAAAACGACATCCCTGGGTTTTGGCCTAATAGACCAGAAAAATAATCATGTCCATGGATTTATTTTAGAACAACAAAAACAAAGTCTAGAACTCAACCTAATGAACACTGCGAAAACCAAACAATTTTTCCTGAAGATCCTGCAAATAAAGATTTCTAAAAATCAAGATACGAGTCATACGCGATGACTTGGGGCTGTCAGATGGGGATTCTGCGCAAAGCAATCCCTGCACTTGATGCAACTCCACACAACGCCCACGCAGGTTGCGTTATGAACTTGTTAACGTTCTCAAGTTCATCTGAAGAGTAAATGCCAGGAATAAAATACTTGTATAGGGAGCAGTTGGGAATACTGGGCCTGCGAATACCTCGCTGCGGTGGCAGAAGCAGCGGGCAGGCAACGCGGTGTTGACACAGGCCGTGACAGATCAGCGGAGCAGGACCGAGCCTCCAGAAACCACTGTTACAGCAAAGCCGGGTTTAATCCGGGCTCGAACTGGAAGAGGAGGGAGGGGCGGCGGCACGTGACTTCGATAAACGCCGTTGGAAGAATCGCCTATTGTCTTGAGAAAGAATTTTATATCCAATTCCATAACCGCAAACTAATGTCTGACGATTTAAAAATTCAAAACAACAAAAAGTATTATAAACATAATAGAAGAAAGTATGGTAGAATTTTTAAACACTTTTTGGATGGGAAAAGCATTGCTAGGCAAATCTAACAGAAGAAAAACATAACAGATTTAACTTCATTAAACTTCGGTGTGCAAAGATACTACAAACTTTAAAAAGAAGCCTCAGAATAAATATATTTGCTATATGTTTAACAGATAAAAGATTAACAGGCAGAATATATAAGAATCTTCTACAAATAATTGGGAAAGACAAGATACACCCTGGCTGATGTGGCTCAATGGATTGAGTGCTGGCCTGCGCACAAAAAGGTCGCCGGTTCGATTCCCAGTCCGGGCACAGGCCTGGGTTGCGAGCCAGGTCCCCAGTAGGGGGCATGTGAGAGGCAACCGATCTACGTAGCTCTTGTACATCAAAGTTTCTCTCCCTCCCTTGCCCTCTAAAAGTAAAAAAATCTTTTTTAAAAAAAGACAAAACACTTATTATAAAAACGAACAAAGAGCCTGGCTGGTGTGGCCGAGTGGACTGAGTGCTGGCCTGTGGACTGAAAGGCTGCGGGTTCTGTCCCCGGTCAGGGCACGTGCCTGGGTTTGGGGCCAGGTCCCTGGTTGGAGGTGTGATGTTTCTGTCTCACATGGATGTTTCTCTCCTTCTCTTTGTCTCTCCCTTCTCCTCTCTCTGAAAATAAGTGAGTAACATCTTTTTAAAAAAAAGTGAACAAAGAACGAGAAGGCACAGTTCAGAGACGAGGAAATACAAATGGCCAAAGCATGTAAGGAAAATCACTAAGCCTCTCTAATGCTTGGAAAATGCAAAATTAAGTAGATATTATAGATTATTTATTAGATCGATGAAAATTAAATACTTTCACCTCTGGTGTGGGAAATTGAGAGGAAAAATAGATGCTTATAAACGGCGAGTGGAATGAGCGTGGCTGAGGGGTGTGTGGTCTAGGAAAACCGTCTCAAACGTTCAAATGTACAAACCCTTGGACTCTGCAATTCTTCTAGAAACAATTCTTCTAGAAGAGGGAGCATCGAGAATCTTTCCCATCAGTGACGGCCGCCTGGGAAGATGGTGTCGGCTGGCTGGGCAGGTGACGCAGGGTGGCCCTCGACCCCTGTGCGACCGCGCACCTTTCTGAAGCACCCTTTTCGTTATCGAAACCATGAAACTGAGTATTACGATGAAATGAAACCAGACCGGGCTTCTAAATTGCTACATCACAAACTGTTAATCAAGACTTTCAGAAATAATGAAGCCCATTTAATCACATCGCCACTCACCAAGAATATCATAATTAATATTTGGGTGAGAGCAAAAAGGTGTGTTGTTAATAAATGTTATTTTAAATACTGCTTATTTTATCTCTAGCTTATCGTCTTAAAAGGTGTGCTGGCGTGCGTTTCATTATAGCAGACCCGGCGAGATGATGTCATAGCATCCAGCAGACCCTGGGAGCAGGGGTCCTGCAGAATTGAGACGAGGACTGGAGTGCAGGCGGTCTATTTGGAAGGTGATCGGGAAGCTGGAGGGAGGGGTGCGGAAAGGATGGGGTCCCCCGCTCCACAGAGGTCGACAGGGTAAGGTGCAGACGGCTGTCCGCCTGTCCCTTGCACAGAGGGGGTCTGGACTGGACGCCCAAGGACAGGGGCCAGCGAAGGGAACCCTGAGGCTACAGCCACCTGACCAAGGTGAGACCGAGATCCGGGCGTGCCTGCAGGCTGGAGTCTGGGACCGCTCGGCGGGGGGGCTTGGGAAGAATCTGGGGGGTCTCTGCAGGGGGGCTCCCAGGCCAGGCGCTACCTACTCCCGCGGTCTACCTCTGAGGCCTGGAATCTTCCACCAAGACCCCTCGCTGGCCTCTGCGGGGACTCCCCACGGCCCTGCAGCTTCCTTCCCCAAAGCCCGGTCTGCCGGAGGAGGAGGAGGTCCACCGGCCAGGTCCCCCCTGGCTCTGCCCCTGGGGGAGGGAGGGTGACCCTGTGGATGACAACACATCCCCAGACCCGGAACTTTCTGCCCACCCCTCCATCCACTTCCCCGAGGCCTGGGGGCCTCACACCTGCATTTCCACCAGGCCTTGGACGGGTCGGAAAACAAAAGACCAAGGAAGTCTGTGGATGCAAGAGTCATGTCCTGGGTCCTGAATATGGGAAGCCCCCTTGTGAGAGCTTGCTGATGGATCGATTGATTAAAGACACGCTCACCTCCTGGACTCCCATGAACCTGAAGACTGTGGGAAAACTTGTGAATTCTTGTCAAATACCGTGGGGGACCGCCTATCTTGTTTTCTTCAAAGTGACTCACCCCAGCATTTTTGCCTTTAAATTCGACACGAACGCTTCATGAATATCCCATAGGTTTACTATTTTAACAATTTTACATCACAGCTACAGGACCGTAGTACCTGACTTGTATATTTATGTGACTATTGTTAGAAGTGACTAATTGGGTTTGATTAGCTCCACCATTAATATTCTGTCCATAATTTAACGTGCTTCAATAAAATACCCTAAAGCAGTGTAATGATTAGATTTCAGGAATATGTGTTTTGCAATTAAGTTCTTCTTGATTTTGATATGCAGATGAAGAAATGGTGGTCTCATTTTTTTTTTTAAAAATGCCCTTATTAACTCAGCAGTATACTCTGAAGATTAGGTAAGAAATCCAAGATTTTCTCTTTGTACGTCTAGTTAAAGTGTATTTCAATCAAGCCTATGTGGGCAAATCAGATCTGATTAGCTTAAGTTCACAGTCATTCTGTCTAAATGAATAATGTGTCACCTAACATTGCAAAAATTTGATTAATAGTTTATCAGTTAATTAAAAACGGGTTTAATTTTTCTTTTTTAGGAAAATGCAAGGTAGATATTCCTTGTCTTCATCATAAATGCAAATTGTTTCCGTTTAAATCCATTGTTCCTTTTTGCTCCATAGCCAAACTGGCAAGAAAAGGAGGCCTCCCAGAACCCCTCGCTCCTGGGCAGGAGGGGGGGAGCGCCCCCTCCCCTCCCGCAGCGCCCTCACTTTCCCCGGCTGCAGAGGTGGCTCCCGGGGCAGCTGGCCTCCAGGCCTCGCCCTCATCTCCCTCTGCCCATCCCCCCACAGGCTTTGGCCACAGACTCTTCCTTTCGTCACCCCTTTCCACAGGGCCCCGAGACCAGAGGTAACCCCGTCCCCTTGGGACAGGCGACCTGGTGCCACGGTCAGGCTCCTAGGGCGCTGCGGATAAAAGACTGAGCACCCGACGGGACAGGACGGTTCCTCCAGGCTCTGCTGGGGGGGCTGGGGGGGTGGGGTAGGGAGGGGAGCCAGCTCCTGCTGCAGACGGCCCCCAGCAGGATCCGGACCCAGCGCTGACCCGCCTGGCCCCAGCCCTCCTGGGGGCAAGGGAGCTGGACCATCTGTCCAGGACTTCTCTTGTCACCCACTGGAGGCTGTTCCCTGCAGCCCTGTCCCCAGCACGTCCCTCCGGGAACTGACGCCAGGCCCCGTGCCTACGCGGCCCCTCCGGCCAGAGCCAGCCTGTGGGTCAGAGGCGACCGAGGGGGACTCTCAGGATGAACGTCTCGCTCCTTTGCTGTGCGGCATCGGGCTGGGTCGGTGCCACGTGGGCCGATGAGCCACCCTGTCCCGAGGCCGAGCCCCGCGCATGGGGCACGTGGCCCTTACGGAGATGCCAGCTACGCGCTTGCTGGTCATCCCTGTGGGTGACAACGTGTCCGGTCTGCACACGGCACACTCTGCACCCGGGCCCCTCACCACCCGGGCCTCCTACCACAGATGCGAGACCTGGGCGCACCGCCCAGCCCGCCCCGCCCGGCCCCCCAGCCCCGAGAGCCTGCGTGGGAGCAGGCCGGCTGCGGGCCCCTGTGCCTCCGCCGGAGACTGATGCGGCTGGGGACCCACCGCAAGTCCCTCAGCCACCGGCAGCTGGGAGGGTCCCCAGCTACTTTGGAGGGACACTTAGGGGACAGAAGGACAAGTCTCTCTGCCAAGTCCGGCAGCCCCGGACCCAGGGCCCAAACAGGACACCAGGTCCCAGGTCCTCACCAGAGGCTCAGCTGTCCTGGGAGCTGGCTTCCGGCTTCCTTGCCAAGACAGGTCCTCCCCGGTGATGGCCCAGGCCGGCCCCGAGGAGGACGCTGCGGGAGCAGTTCCTGAGCCTCGTCCCGATTGCCCTGGCTTCCCCCTCCTCGGCCACCTCTCACACAGGTTCGCTCCACCCGAGAGGCACGGACTCCCAGTGACAGGTGGGTCCCCGAGGGAAGAGCCAAACCCAGGGAGCCACTGGGCCGCCGTGGGCAGCAGGGACCAGACCGAGCTGGAGGGGAGACACCTGCTGCGGGAAGGGCAAGGCCCGGGGGGGGGGCGTCCTGGGGGGTCCGGTGGGCGGCCTGAGGGGCGAGCGAGTTCCTGAGAAGAGCGCCCACAGGGCCGCTTTGTCCCCTGTTCCCTCTCCCCCTGCAGGGTGCAGGGGACCGTGGGCACCAGCGACGTCACTGCTCTGCCCGGGGCCTGGCACAGGCGACCCAGTGGGGGCGTCTCTCTTAACGAGGGGAGGGAAAGGTCGGGACAGGGATGGGCCGCAGCGCACCCCCAACAGACTGGGAAATGAGCAAAACGCACACGAACACGCGTGTTGCCTTCGCCAGCCGGGCACACCGCCCCAGGGTGGGAGAGCGGTGTGGAGAGCTCGGTCACTGCCCTCCCCTACGGACACGCCGCACAGGGCACAGTCCTGCTGGGAGTCACTTTGTCCCACTTCAACCCAGAGCGGAGGCTGGCGGCCCAGCTGCACACCTGCCGCTCCCACGAGCCCCGCAGCCGCCAGCTGGGAGACGCACCTTCTTACCTTTGACGTTTGGAGGGGGTGGAAGTCCCTGCCACCGAACAACAGCAGTGCCCTGTGGACGCACTTCCCCGCTAAGCACGCCTGCGAGGTAGGGACCGTCCCCCTCGTTAATAGAAGGGGAAGCTGAGCTTACACGGGCTCGTCCACACCCTGCCTGCTGAGCTGTCAAGAGCGGACATTAAACCCTTCCTGGCCACATCGACACCCGGGGCATGCCCCAGGGCCCGGAACCCGTGCGGTGGCCCTGGGGGCCCTTTGTCAGTGACCACACGGGCGTGGGTCACTGACCCTTCCTAAACCCTCCCCGAATGGCCGGAGTACGCATGCCACCTGCTTCTGGCCAGGTCCCAGCTGACATAGACACACCCTGGGCTGCTGCCTTGGAGGGAGAGGGGTGGGATGCGGAGGAGAAAGGCCCGGGCTTCTCAGGTGAGAGGCCTGTATCCCCCTCAGCGGTCCAGGACCCAGGCTGGGGTGGAAAGAGGGACTGGGGCAGAGCCCCCTTTTGGAAGGCAGCAGCCAGCAGGACCGCTGGGGAGGGCCGGCCCCCTGTCCTGCCTGCACCTGGGCTCCCCCGCCGGCCTCTCCCCAGCGCGCCTCCCGGCTCCGCCGCAGCTGTCCCGGAGGACGGCCCTCCAGACAGACAAAAGCTCCGCTGACGGCCGCAGGTGTCCGGGCTCCAGGCCTATTCTTAGAATGTAGGGCAGCTTTCTCCCAGAATAGACGAGACGCGCTAATCCAGGAGGGAGGCCTGGGAGAGATGAAGACGTCGAGTCTAGATATGAATTAGCCGCGAGTGTATTATTTGAAGAAATGTTGAACAGCTAGGCAAATATTTGATACCTTTGAATCGGAGCCGGCGTTTTCCTAGGTGGAGTGGCGGCAGCTGCCGGGGACGGCCCCCCTCCCGCGCCGCCCTACCTGGATGTCGCGCCTGGTTCCCGGGCCCCCTCTGGCTGCACGCGGAAACGTAATTAAGGCGAGAATTGTGTGCGAGACACAGCGTGCGCGCACCCCAGACCCCAGGCTCCGGGGCAGGGCTCCGTGCACGGAGAGACCCAAACGGCCCTTTCTTCCTTTCTCTTTTTTTGTTTTAAGATTTTACTTATTTATTTTTAGACAGAGGGGAAAGGAGGGAGAAAGGGAGAGAAACATCAATGTGTGGTTGATGTTTCCCTCCCGCGCCCCCTACTGGCGACCCAGACTGCAACCCAGGCCTGTGCCCTGACTGGCGATTGAACCACTGACCCTTTCTTTGGTGCACACGTCGGTACCCAATCCACTGACCCACACCAGCCAGGCCAGCCTTTTCTTTCTTAATGAAACTTCATTTTCCTTACATCGCCCATCATATTATCAGAGGGATGAGCCATCTGCTTCAGTGGGTCCCCCTGTTTGGACCCCCTGGTCTGTGGCCCTGGGGAGGGGGTTGCAGGAAAGGCGCCCAGATGCCCTTAGCCCAGAAAGCGGCCCCCATCGATGAGCCCCGGGGCAAAGCCTCCATGTTCGGGCAGCAGCCGAGAGAGTCCTTCTGTTCTAGAAAAGGATTCGCGGCTGGGACCTTACAGGCAGCGTGCCCCAAAGCCCAGCGCGGCGAACGCTGGTGTCCTCCGAAAGGCGGAGCCGTCCCCACACCGTCGGCTCCTCCGGAGCGCGAGGCCGCATTGCGCACCCAGTTCGCAGACGGAGAAACGGGGAGTCCAGACAGCGCCAGCACTGCGCACCGCTGAGCGGCGGCGGAGAGAGAGAGTCTGGGACTTCACAAGAGCAACGGCTCACACTGATCGAGCTCTTCCCCGGGTGGGAGGCTTTCCGAGCCTCCGCCCAGCCCGCTTTCCAGCTGAGAAAGCCGGGTTTAGAGGGAAGGGCCTGCTGCGCGTCACCAAACGCCCGGGCCGGGCCACTGCACCGCCGCCCCTCTCCGGACCCCACTGGGCTTGGGGGATGCTGAGCAGCGCGGAAGCGTGGGGCTTCCCGGCCGCTTGGCGTGGCGGGGCAGCTTTGGGTAGGGGACCTGAGAACCCCCGCGAGCGACCCGGGCCCGGCCTCCCCCGCGCTGCGCCGCAGCTGCCCGCGCGCTGCCACCAGATGGCAGCAGACGCTGAGCGATCACGGCGCCGGGAGGGAGCTCAGGGCAAGGCCAAGGCCGGAGCGGGGGCCGCAGGGCCCACCTGCAGCGCGCCCCCCCGGAAGCGGACCGCCCGCCGGGGCTGCGCCCTGCCCCGCAGGTGGCACAGGCCGTGGGGGAGTCGGCCCGGACCCCCAGCTGGTCCTCCAGCGACGGCCTCACGCCGCTCCAGGCGCGCGTGCTGATTGGCTGCGGCCGCGGCCCAGACGCTGGAGGAGCAATCACTCCCGCGGGCCCGCTGCCCCGAGCGCGCCCTCTAGCCGTCCACACTTCTCTCGCTCTGCTGCCGCCCCAGCCACTTGAGGGGACTGTCACCTCACTGGACCCCCGAGGGAAGTGCGGCCCGGACAGGCCCAGGCCTTGCTGAGAACGCGGTGGCGGATGGCCCTGGCCTGTGCAGAGTCTCCACGCCCTGAGGCCCAGGCGGGGCCTCACACTCGCTGATGCCCAGAACCTGGCTGGAGCTTGGGCAACAATGGTGCCCTTCGCCAGGAATGGGCACAGGCCCCGGGGCAAGCCCTGGACACTTTGAGCTGGCTGGAGGCGGGGAGCTTTGGGGGGGGGGTTGCAGCAGAGAAAAGGGAAGGGGTTGGTTCCCACCTCCAAGCATTTGGGGAGGGTTGCGGAATGGGCTGTGGGCTGGGCTCAGCCAGGGGGCGATGACTGACCCAGGGGCTGGGGAGGGGTCTCCTTGGGAGGAGGCCCAGCCCAAGCGCGCCCTCTGCGGACTGAAGCTGAAGCAGCGGTGCGGGCAGGCAGGCAGGCCCGGTGACTGAGCCAGCGGCCCCCAGGGCCTCCTGCGGTCTCACCGCGGCACGCGCGGTCTAGAGCAGGGACCAAACCGAACCGGCGGGGGCAATGCCCAGCCAGTACAGTCTCTGGGACCTACTGTGTGCGCGGTGCTGACCCACACGTTCACTCGGGAGCCCTTTGAAAAAGAAAGGCTAAAAACAGATAAAATACAATGAAAGGAATTTAAAAAAGAAACTTTAAAAGACAAGAGGCGGCACCAAATCAACAGCCTCAGGTCCGGTTCCTGGCTCCGTCCCCACACCCTCTGCTCTGGGGACAAGTCACCGCGCCTCCCTGGGCCTCTCATCACCGCACAGAGGGGACAGTCCCGCACTCACAGGGCGGTGTGGGTGCGTGAGGAGGTGCAGGAGCGGCGGGCCCCACCTTCGCCCTGGGAGGGTCTTGCCGCAGGGCCTCACCGCCTCCCTTTCCACTCCCACTTCTCCTGCATTCTGGTTCTCTTACTCCTGGCTCTCACTCCGTTTGCCCCCGAGCCTCCCACCACCCTGGCCCAGCCGCACCCCTGTCCCCGCCCCGTCCAGCTGCGAGCTCTGGGGTGGGGGCGCCCCAGCCCCTGGGCCATTCTCCCAGGCCCTCCGGCCAGCCCTTTGGGGGTGCAGCACAGCCCACACTGGACCCCACATGCCCCGGCCTCCTTGACTTCTAAACAAAAGCCCCTTCAAATTGACGAGGACAAAAGCAAAAGGCCCGCAGAAGCCTGGGCACAGGTAGGAGCAGCGCCACGCCCCATCCCCGTGTGTGGAAAGGGCCTCTGCGTCTCTCAGCGTCAGGACTCTCCACGAGAACAGCACCCACGAGGTGACAGGAACCCCAGGGAACAGGGGCGCGTGCGGGCAGCCGGTGAGGCCGGCGGCGAAGCACTGCCTGTTTGCGACCGTGTGGGGGCGGCGTTTCGACACGTTGTGCCCTTTCATTTCTGGTCACCTGCGAACGCCCACCCCTCCCCCGGCCCCAGGCAGGCAGCTGGGCTGTTGTTCTTGGCTCCCGGCCCCAGGACAGAGGTGGCAGGGGACGCTGCGGCTCGTTTCAGCTCTGGTTCCCGGACCTCGGGCCGGCCCTGAGCGGAGGGACGAGACCCTGGGCCCACGGGGAGCGTTTGGGGGGACGACGGGAGAGGAGAAGGGGATTTAGGGAGAAGGCAGCTCCCCTCCCCCTCCCCGCCCACCACCCTGCCCTTCAGAAAAGGTTTCTCTAGTGTAGGGTCCAGGTGGGTGGCCTTCCTGGGGACACAGAAAATGGCAGGAGGTGGCCCCAAGAAAGCAGGGAAGGGCTGCTAAGTGGTGGGCAGGCCCTGCCCTGAGACGCTGGGCTTTGGCAGCTGGGTGGCAACAAGGCCCCTGGGTCACCCACACCGCAGGCGCACACCCTGGAACCAGGAGAGAGATGCTGGGACTGAGGGGTCCCAGAGCCCACGGTGTCACTGAAGGTGGAGAATCACCCGTGCCAACCACCACCACCCCCAATGCCTGGGCATCTGCGGGGTGCAAGCCTAGACCCCAGCCCGGACGGAGAATCCCACACTCACTGGATCAGCTGTGTATCTGAAACTAAAATAGCATCTTAGCAGAAGGACGCCTTTTGGTCCTGCGCCTCCAAGGCTGCAGCTCCGGCACAGAGGCCTTCTGGACCCCACAGCCCGCTCCCAGGGGCCCCGGGAGGCATCAGCAGAAGGGCATCTGGGCCAGGCTTCGCCCTGTGGCTCCATGTGTAAGGCAGCAAAACCAGAAGCTCCCCAAATGCCCGTCGACGTGGGGAAAGCAAGCATGGAGACACAAAAAAGTCATCTTTACATCCAGATGCTAAAAACCTGTAAAACTGGGATATTCGGAGATTCCAGATTCCCGCCCGTCCTCTGGGCTTGACCGTCTAAACTGGGAAATCACTGTATCTCTGCGGTTCCCGAGAGCCCCCCCCCCCCCCCCCCCCCGCTAATCTCAGGATTGTGAGCTTTGGTTGACACTCCCTGGCCTCCCCGCAGGCCCGCTGTCCCGGTCCCCTGCCCCCACCCCCCTGGGACTTGTCCCCCGGGGGCTCCTGCTCCTAGAGTAGAAGAGGGGTGCCAGTTTTCCTGGCTCTGGGTGGCTGGGGGCCCCTGGACACTGGCAGACACTCTCCACTACACACTCGACCCAGGCGCCCCCTCCCCCCCAGCTCATCCGACCCGGCTTCGCCTTCCGGACTGTACTCGTCGTCTCTGCATCGTCCAGTTTTAGCAAGAATCCGGCTCTGTTGGTGTCACCAGAACCCCCACCTTCCCTACCCAATCACCTTCCACGTCTAATCAGACCCCTCCTCCGCCCCCCACCCCAGCCCCGCCCATGCACGCTCACCCAGGCTGCCTTCAGCACGAACCCTGTCCTGTTGGTTTGGCCAGAATCTCCCTCGCCCCCGCTCTCAGCAACCTTCCACCCACCGACTCCCGCCTGCTCCTGGGCCATAAATTCCCGCTTCTGTCTTCGGAGTTGAGGCCAGCGTCTCCGCTGCAGTTCACGACTTGGTGGCCTGCCTGCCCGCCCCCAGGATGGCTTTTCCGCAACAAGCACACCCGTGCGGGTTGGGCTGCTGGCTTCTCCTGGGCAGCGTGGGCAGCTCAGTGTGAACTGGGACATTTCGACCCATCCCCGGGTGCCAGCGGTGCCCTCCCAGGCCCGCCGGTACCAGCCCACCAGGTTTCCAGAGACCAGCAAAGATGCGCAGATGGCCATGTTCCCTGGAGACTGGAGACTGCGGGCCTGGGGGACAGCGAGAGGCTCCCCTACAGTGGCAGGCCGCACCCTGGTCCCTGTGGCTCTGCTTCCAAAGAGGAGAGGGGTGTTCCAGACAGAGGGGACATCAAAGAGAAAGGGGCTGGGCCCCGCCTCTGAGTGGGTGCCAGGCTGGAGCCAAGAGGGGAGCGGGAATCCAGCCAGCAGGCTGCACCAGAGGGCCCAGGACACGTTAGAACGGCCTGGGGTGCTGCTACCGTAAAGGAAGCCGCGGCTGCACTTCAGCCTCCGTGCGGGCAGGTCCTGCTGGACGGCCGTGCGCAGCAGCTCCCGCCCACGCTTGTGTGAGCCCGTCTCCCCTCGACCTGGAGGGCGGTGTGTCCGCCCCTCCTCACACACGGGCACATTTGCCTGTCCGCTGTGACCAGCTGTGACTATCTGAATGGCGTGGGAGTGAGCTGGGCCAGTCTGGGGCCCGGCTGTTCCAAAAAACAGCCGCCTTTGACTGGGGTCCCTGGGAGCCCAGGGTGTGTGTGAGAAGTCCAATGTCCCGGCCCAGAAAGGAGCCCCGCCGCCCTTGGCCGCTCCAGCCAATATCCAATCAAGCAGCAGTGCCCAGGGCGAGGGGGTGGGGAGGCCGGGGGTCTTCCCCCCAGGCACCAGGCCTGGCTGCACAGTCAGGAGGGGGTGGAGAGCCCGAGAGGGTGACGCAGAGTGGAGTGGAGCATCGCTGTGGCTTTGACAGTGTTTCATGGAATGTTTGCCACGTTTAATTAAATATTTAAATGTTAACTACAGCCCTGGCTGGTGTGGCTCAGTGGATTGAGTGCCACCCTGCAAACCACAGGGTCGCCAGTTTGATTCCCGGTCAGGGCACATGCCTGGGGTTGCAGGCCAGGTCCCCAGTAGGGGGCGCAAGAGGCAACCACACATGGATGTTTCTCTCCCTTCCTCCCTTCCCCTCTGTCTAAAAATAAATAAACATGATCTTTAAAAAAAATAAAAAGCAAACATAAATTACAGAGCCAGATGGGACCCGATGGACATTGTGTCGCAAGAGCCAGCAGCCCCTGGAACAGGTCTGCACGGCCTCGGCCTCCCTGCCCCGCGGCGGAAGGGCTCAGGAGACACCGGGCAGCGCCCCCCGGGCTGTGCCGTCTCGAAATGCCACGTGTCCCCTAGGCGGGGGTCGCCCAGTTGGGCCTCGGGGAGGTGGAAGAGGCAGAAGCCGGATTCCTGCGTGGCACAATCCACGGAAACTGACACGCCCAGCGGCCCGTGCCTGCCGCCTCCTCTCTCTGCGAAGACAGGCCCAGCGCCCCCACCTCCACCGTGAGAGACCCTTAGCGTGTCAGCCACGTGCCCTCCCCTTGACCTGCCACCACCCTGGGGCCAGGAGCTCCCGAGAGCCTCACGAGGGGGACGTGCTTCCTCCAAGCAGCCCAGCATGCAGTGGGGGGACCCTCAGGTCCCTTTTCTTAGTGCTCAACGACCCCTGCACCCCCCACCAAAGCCACAGCAGGCAGGGTGGGGTGAAACCTGAAGAAGGCCTTTTGGGGGTGGGGGGCTGAGGGATACTTCTCTGCCCTCAAGATAAAGTCCGGACCCTTCACTCGAGTGTCGGACGTCACCCTGACTCCCCAGTCAGTCCCACCCCAATCCTCTACGTTCCGGCCACGCCAGCTGCCTGTGAGCTCCTGTCCTTCAGCTCCCAGCTAAGATGTCAACTCCCCCAGGAAGTCCACCTGCCTTGCACAGGAACCCAGGCACAGGAGGCTGATGGCCAGTCCCAGGCAGGGGCCGCTGGACATCACTGGGCTGCTCCATCTAGCTTCTCTCCGCATCCCAGGGCCCACCCACGGCGCACCTGGGCCCTGTGCGCCTTCTAATGGGAGGCTCACAGCTGCCACCTACCGGCCACTGAGAAGAAAGAACCCGACAGGGAACAGCTGGTGGGCAGGGTCCCTGAGCCCCTCCTCAGCCACCCCAGCCTGCTCCCCCCTTCCCCCAGAGGCATGGCAAGGGGGTAGGCCGCGCCACCCGACACCCCGGGGGACAGTCTGTGAAAAGAGCGGGGAGAAATGCCACAAGCAGGGTACAAGAGCCGTCCCCTATTTAAAATGTTTACGATGAACAATCGAACGCGTGTTAATACCTCAACACATACAGCACAATACAATTTTGCTTTTCACAAGAAAACGGAAGAATTTGTGCAAAAAACATTTGCTCGGAGAACAGTGGGGGATGGACATCCGCAGCCGTCCCTCCTCCACTGCCACCTCATTTGGAGATGGCCGTCCTCTGGGGACCCTGAGGCCTGGGCCAGGGGGCCGGAGCGGGGAGGAGGCTGCCCGGGCCCCAGCAGCTCCTTTCGCGGGGATCCATTCAGCGCTCTGCTCCCGCTCCCAGCCGCCGGCCCGAGCCAGGCCTCCGGGACTTCAGGGTCCGGCCCGTCTCCACCACCCTGGGCGCCTCCCCCCATCCAGCCTCCTCCCTGCCCTTTATGAATATGCATTGGCCCAGAGAGATTGGTGCGGGGGGGGGGGGGTGCTCTTTTTTGAAGGAAAATTAACCTCAATGACAAACTTAGTTATTCATGCACACCATCAGCCTGCTACTCCTGATTGCGCAGGACGCAAACGGCGAGTGTCTGAGCGCGTGGCTGAGCGCCCATCAAAGGCACCCCAGGCAGCGGCCAGCCCCCCTCGGCCGCGGGCACCCCTTGATCCCCGCACCCTGAGGGTGCAGGCCAAGGCGCCACCTGCCCCGGACAGCGCTGCGCCCGCCCACCAGCCACGCCGTACTCTAAAGGGCGCATTAACCTCTCGAGCTGGGCGGGGAAGGCCCGCCTGGCCGCTTGCTCCACGGACGCATCCGCTCACCAGAGTATTTTAAGCTCGCAGCGCAGACCATACGGTGTTTCGAAGAACAGAAGCTGAAAGTGCAGCACATATTTATTCCTTCCACAGGGAGCATGAAAGGGGTTGAGCGTTTCAGCAAAGCCAGTACATGCGTGTGCGTGCTCGCCAAGCCAGTGAAAATATAGCGGCCACAGAAAAAACCGAAATGACACAGCCTGATCTCACCTCTCTGCCAACCCGCCCCCTCGCAACAGTGAAAACTTGGTCTACGTAAACGCGAGAAAACAAGAAATATTTTATCAAGTCGTCTGCACCCAGGGCTATTGCCAAGTCTTCCTCCCCCTTTTTGCAACGAGAGCTGGCTCCCTGGTGTCAGGACTGAGGGCGGCCGCCGGGAAGGAGCCGCGCCGGCCTCGGGAGCCCTGGGTCTGCGGCTGCGAGACCCCCTTGGGCGAGTCTGTTGACCACACCCTCACCCAGCGTCCCGGCTCCCAGCTCT
Organism: Glossophaga mutica; assembly: GCA_039655065.1. Taxonomy (NCBI): domain Eukaryota; kingdom Metazoa; phylum Chordata; class Mammalia; order Chiroptera; family Phyllostomidae; genus Glossophaga; species Glossophaga mutica. The sequence continues at coordinate 1,670,036 of CM077315.1, forward strand.
GCGAACAGCCCCGGCCTTTTCCTGGGAAGCCCCTTTCTGACTCTCGGTCCAGGTGACTGTGGGGTGACCGGTGGCCAATCAGAGCCCTGCCCCTTGTGCTGGCCTCAGTGACTGGTTCAGGGATGGTCATGTGACCCAAGGCAGGCCAATGAGACTCAGTCCTGAGACTTTTGGTGGAATTACTGGGAAGGAGGCTCTCTTGCCCCAAAGCATTTGCTTGGCTGGGAGATTGGCCTCACTATTTGAGCAGAAACCTTGTGATAGAAGGGTCCGGGGTAATTCCAGGTTTTCTCGAACACTCAGCACTTTGTTCAGGGATTTCAGATGTCAACTCTCAATTCAGATTGTCCTCCACCTGAGCCTCAGGGGCTCGCAGAGCTGCGGCGGTGGGGACATTGGCAGGAAGAGGGTTCTGGACTCTCCAGGGTCATTTCTCAGAGGTGCTGCTCTGGTCAGGGCCGAATAACTCCCATCTGACCAGCCTCCTGCAGGTAACCATCCCGCACCCTCACACCAACCGCAGGCACTGGAGAGGGGCTGAAGGTGGGCGGCGGGGGAGAGGCCCCGCTCACAGGGCAGAGCAGCACCGGTGAGTGGCCGGGTGCGGGGCTTTGAGTCTGAGGGCAGGCTCCAGTCTGCCCCACGCAGGGCAGGTAAAACCTGGAGAGGACGCTTCGGATACAGGACTGCTCCTGCCTTGGAGAACCAGGGGCTGGGGCAATGGCAGCAAACAGGTGGTGTCCGTGGGGTTGGGAGAGAGGGAGAGAGGGAGAGAGACAGCACCACAGACGGAGGCCCAGACGGACATCCCTCCTGAACACGAGTGCGGCAGCCGCAACGCCACTTCAGCCGATCAGATCTAGAAATGCGTGACCGCGGGCTTTATCTCAGGAATTCTGGGTTGGTGTAAGATTCAAAAATCATTCTTATCCCAGAAAGGAGACATGCGACACGGTCACCTCCATGGCAGCAGAAACCACACTGGAGAAATTCACCACCTGTTCATGATTTTAAAAGAAGAGACACGCTCGATGAGGGACAGAAGGGAAGTCCCTCGATCCGACAAAAGGCGTCTCTGACAAGCCTGTGTCTAGCATCACCCTCAGTGGGGGAGGGCGAAGGCTTTCCTTGTCAGGTCAGGACACCCGCGGAGGGTCCCCTCGCAGGCTCCTGTTCGGCGCAGCCCTGGGAGCCCCGGCCGATGAAGCAAGATGGGGGAGGAGATGCGAGGCCACCAAAGTGGAGCGGAAGACCTAAAACTAACTGTTCACGGAAGGCTTCGCGGAGAATCCCCAAGAATACGCCCTCCAAAAACTTAGAAGCTGTCATTCTCTGATCAATACTATTTAAAGCGGCATTAAAAATGAGACACCTGGGGGTGAATCTAAACACAAGTACGTTTGAGGTTCTTAGGCTCCGCTACGAACCGTCCTAAGTAGCGGAGATGCGCGCCGTGGTCACGGACCAGAAAACTCAACACCGTTAACACATCAGTTCTTCCCAAATGGACGGATCGACAGAGTCAGTGCGGTCCCAACTTGTGGTCCAGCGGGCTTTTCCGCATGATGATCTAATTTTATTTTTTTAAGATTTTATTTATTTATTTTTAGAGAACGTGGGGGAGAGAGAGGAGAGAAACATCCATGTGTGGTTGCCTCGCGCATGCCTCCAACTGGGGACCTGGACCATAACCCAGGCATGTGCCCTGACTGGGAATCGAACTGGCGACCCTTTGGTTTGCTGCCCAAGCTTAATCCACCGAGCTACCCCAGCCAGGGTAACAATCTGATTTTAAATTTTATGTAGAAATGCAAAAGATTTTAAATGGCTGTAGTCATTTTAGAAAAAATGGCTTTAGAGAAAGAAGGTAAATTTGGCGGGGTTTCACAACCTGATTTCAAGACCCGCACAGCTGCAGCCACCGAGAGGGTGCAGTTTCGGTGTGTGGGTGTCAGAACCACTGAGTGGGGTGAGGGGCCGCCACCCCGCCCACCTCCCTCAGGAGGCTGCCCCAAAGTCCCCATGGCTGGGCAGCCTCCCCAAACAGTCCTGACTCAAAGGGTCATCTCACACCTGGGCCAGAAGGGGTTGGGACCTGAATGCACTGGCTCTGATGGGTGACTTCCTTGGCCACTTACAAAGGGCACTCCCTGGCTCTGAGCTTCTCCTGGAAGGCCTCCAGACCGCCATCTGGCGATGAGAAAAATGCACGAAGACCCGCAAAGAACCAGGGTCCCCGCTGGCCCGGGTTGTTAGGAAGAGAGGCGAGGATGACGGGGCTCAGGGCGGGAGAGACCGGTTTCTGACGCCGCCTCTGCCTCCTGCCCCCACCCTCTAAGTTAGACCGTATTTGCATTCCCATCGCACTGGGAAGAGAACCAAGGTTCACCGTGACTGGGCTTCCTGCCCAAGTTCATGTGCCTAGAAAGTAGAGAAGGGACTAGAGCCCATGTGTGTACGCTGCCAAGTCCAAGCCTGGCCCTCCGAACCCTTTCTGCTCGAACCCTCTGACCTCTGCTTCCCTACGTGAACGTGAGAACACCCTCAACCCTTGCGGGTAGCCCCGGGCCACCTGCCGCCTTCCTCCCCTGCCCAGTTCAAATGCACCTCTGGTGGGAGGGGCAGCAGGATCGGTGACAAAGGTTCAGAAACGGGGGGGGGGGGGGGGGGGGGGATGACTCACTCAGGGAAGGTGGATGGAAGCTTCTTCAGGCGTGTTCGCCAGGCTCCCACCTGCCTTCACATGATTACGTCACATTCTTTTAATTGTGTGCTTTTGTAATCTGTGTAAATTTTTTATTTTTTACAGATTTTATTTATTTATTTATTTATTTATTTATTTGCTTTTAGAGAGGGGAAAGGGAGGGAGAAAGAGAGGGAGAGAAACATCAGTGTGTGGTTGCCTCTCATGCGCCTCCTACTGGGGATCTGGCCCGAAACCCAGTCACGTGCTCTGACTGGGAATTGAACTGGTGACCCTTTGGTTCGCAGGCCAGCACTCAATGCACGGAGTCACACCAGCCAGGGCTGTAATCTGTTTTAGTGCCTGTAGAGCAAGGCCTTCCTTTTGTTCTTTTTCAAACTATCTGAACACTCCGTGGACTTTTATCCTTCCATGTACACTGTACAATCAGTCTCCCAAGTTCCAATACAACTGGGCTAGGATTTTTTACAGGAATTGCATTGAATATATAGGTCATTTGGTGGAGAAGTTACATCGTTTCAAAGTTAAGATATTATCCCATTATTTATCTCTGCAGTTGGGTCTTTTTTTTTTAATCTATATTTCTGAGTTTTAGATTTAGCTCCTTAAAGATCTGGTGCATTTTTCATTAAGTTAATTCCTAAACATTTCAGTGTTGTGTAGGATATCTTATTTTTATTGATATTTTCAAGAAATGTATCACCCTGGCCGGGTAGCTCAGTTTGTTGGAGAGTCATCCCAATGCCCCAAGGTTGCGGGTTCCATCCCTGGTCAAGTGCATATAAAAAGAATCAACCAATGAGTGCATCAATAAGTGGAACAACAAATCAATGTTTCTCTCTCTCTCTAAAAAAAAGATGAAGATGAAGAAGAAGGGGAAGAAGAAGGGGAAGAAGGAAAGGGAAAAGGAGGAAGGAATGCATCATCACTGCGGGGGAATCCATCACTGACTCTCTATTCTGATCTTACAGGAAACACCTCCTTTGACGCTCTCCTTAGGTTAGTTTGCTGGTTCTCTTGTTCACCATGTTCGACAACAACTCATTTGACAATGACCACATCGCCTCTCTGCTCCCGATGCTTCTGTCTCGCTCCCTTTTTCTCCGGCTGCCTGGGCCGCACTGCCCGGGCCCGCACCGCGTCGGAGCGCACCCTCGTCCTCTGACTTGGAGAAGGACCGAGAGACTCGGGATTTGGGCCCAGTCCTGGAAGCAGGCGCCCGCGGTCACTAGAACTGCGCCCTTGAGGAGGACCCCGCCCCCCCAGCTGTCCACGAAGGCTGGCCTGAGGACCGTGAGGCCGGAGACAGGACGGGGGCCCTCTAGAAACGGTTTCGGGGGTCCCGGTGTGAAGAATGCCGCGGCCCGAACTGGGGCCACAGACGGGGTGCAGCAGCGAGACTGGGCGCGGGGAGAACAGGGGGGACTGCGGGGCAGGTTCGCTGCGGAGTGGGCGATCGCGACGGAAGCCCTGTTTGGGGGCGCGCTGCCGGGCGGGGGGTGGCGAGGTCACTCACGGGGGGAGGGGAGCAGCGGGGAGCCGGGTTCGGGGAGGGAGGGGGGTTCCGCTGCAGTCGGACCGCGCCGCCCGCGAAGGGGCGTCGCAGGCGGCGGGGCGGGAAGCCAGGGCGCCAGGGGACGGAGATGAGGGCGGAACAGACGAGGGCCTGGCTCGCGTGGGGTCGCTGACGGTGGGACCGCCGGGACCGTCCGCGCCGGGGCGGGAGGTAAGTGGGGGGCGGACCCCGGGCGACACCAGCGCTGCAGCGGCGGGTCGCCGAGGGCTGACCGCGGGAAGGACCCGAGGACCCGCGCCGCGGGGGAAGCGGCTCCGCCCAGGAGGCAGAGGGCCTGGGGCGTGGACGTGCCCTTGCGTGAACGCCCGGCCGCGGTCGGGCTCCGTCTCCGGGGACAGGGACTCACTCGCGCTTCCCGCCTACCCGACTCCGGCGGCGGCCCCACGCGCCCGACAGGCAGCCAGGTCCGCGCTGGCCACGCCCCCGGGGCCGACCCGCCGGAGCGCCTGCGCAGGCCAGGCCACGCCCCCGCGCTGGCCCCGCCCCTTCCGCGGGGCGCTCTCAGAGGCGGGGCGGGCCCCGGTCGTTGGGCGGGGCGAGGCGGGGTCACGTGGGTAAACACGCGCACGTGGAGCGGTGGCCGGGCCGGGAGGGCGGCGCCGGCTCGCGGCTGGCGGAGGGAGGCTGGTGGCTGCGGCGCGCGGCCGGCGCTCGCCGGGGCGGCCCAAGGAGAGCGGCCGGGAGGCGGTGGCCGGACGCGGGCGGCGTGCGCCCCGCGGAGCCTCGGCGCCCCGTTCTGCTCAAGTCACCGCTGCAAAAGCAAACAGCGAGGCCGGGCCGGGCCGTGCGGGCGGCGCCCTAAGGCACGTCACAGCTACGACGGGCTGGTGAGGCGAGCGCCGGCCCGTCTCCCGGCCGGGGACAGCGGAGCCAGGAGCGGCTAGGAAATGCGCCAGAGCCACGTGTCCAGGAAGGGACGAGCGCCCGGTCCGAACCCGGGCAGTCTGGCTCCTCCCTGCCGGGGTCGGGGTCCTGACCCGGCGTCCTGCCCCCGCCCCTCGGGGCCGGGCCTGGCCTGGGGCTCGCAGGAAGGCCTGTGTTGCCCGAGTGTTCGGTGGGGTGACCGTGGTGCCCGCCTCCCGAGGAGGCTCAGAGGCGGCGCTCTCACAAACGTCGCGATAGCTTCCCCCGGGCGTGGCGGGGATGGAGCCGGAGGGGCCCCTGGCGCAGGGCCGCCGCTCACCGGATGGCCTCTCCTCCGGGACCCACCTGTGTCTTCCCGGAGTCCGGGCTCAGCAGCGACCCCGCAGCGGGACGGCGCCCGGGACACTTACGGCTCCTTCTCCGAGCCACCTTCGCCCCAGACCTCCCAGACCTCCATCGTGATCCGGAGGTGCGCGGCAGCGGAGTCGGCAGGGTGGTCGGGGCGCTTTTGTAGGACGCTCGGGAGGCGCGGGAAGAGGTGTCCCGCGCACTGGAGCTGAGCTGCCCGGCCGGGGGTAAAGCGCCCACGTGGTCCCACGTGGCCCAGCCGCCCTAGGGACGCAGTCCTGGAGAGCGATAGCGGGACCCTGCCAGCCCTCAGTTGGGTCTGGGGGTTGGTACTTGGGCTTCTCGTGTGGTGCGACCATGGGCCCCGAAGCCAGCCCCTGCCTGACCTTGGGCAAGTTTCCGAACGTCCTAGGGTCTCAGTTTCCTCTCTCCTAAAATGGGGTTGAGGCGACTTAAATGACTAGACCGAAACCCGGACCGCGGAGCGGTGAGCACGCCGGTGAGCGCGCACGCCGGTGAGCGCGCACGCGGAGACGGGACTGCCCCTGCCTGGGGGCTCGGCCCAGCCGCAGCCCCGACCGCAGTCCTTCCCTCCGGCTCTCTTTCATGGAAGTTTCCACGCGGGCACCTTCAAAGTGACTTCTCCTGATGCATTCGCTGAGACAGGTCAGGGCAGGGACACAGGCCTGTGCGGTGGCCCCCGAAGCTTCGGTTAGCTCCCTCCTAGCTCACTTACCTGCCGGCGGGTCTCAGCAGGTCTCTCTCTGATAATGCCGCTGCCCTGCCCCACCCCCATCCCAGGACCGATGGCCACACCTGTCGGGAGCTTCCCTGAACTGCAGTGCGATGTTGGACTGGACACCCTCATTCCACCGAAGAGGACAAGTGGACCTCTAGTGATCATCCGGGTGACAGAGGCTTTGTGTTCGAGGGGCTCAGGCCTGGGGCTTTGGCTGATGAGGACCCCCATCTCTCCTCCTCCCCCAGAGCAGGTCGGGAGATGGCAGGTGCTGGTCTCAGGGAGAGACAGGAGGCAGCTAAACACAGGGAGGCCTGGGGGACACCAGAGAGGAAACTTGGGGGCAAGGGGTGAGGCAGACCTCAGCGCAGAGCTGCCCCCACACATGGGGCTCCAGGTCCTGTGGCTCCTCAGGGGCTCCCAGCCTTCCAGGGTCTCCACAGTGGGTCTGGCCAGGGCCCCTGCCTCCTCTGGCCTCTCTGGACGCCCCCCTGCTCTGCCCCCAACCCGAGTCTGTGGCCACCGAGACTGCAGTCGACCTTCAACAAGTGTTGTCTGGGCTGCCTTGCCCAGCACGGCGTCTGCCCCAGGGCCTGGCGTAGAGGCTCCCAGCACACGTGGGCGGTAAACATGGATGGCTCATGGGGTTTCCTGGGGCTGAGGTTTGGGGTTCAGAAACAGGAACCCCCGGAGCTTCCTCTCCATCCTGCCTGCCACCTGCCCTAGGCACGCATGCAGCCTCTTGCCCCCACTTCTACCGGTAATCTTCCCTGAGGCCTTGCTCCAACCCCTCACCCTTTCCCGGGACCATTCCATGAGTGACAGACAGTGTGGCCGTGGCATCCCAGAAACCCTTGCGAGGGCACGGCTGGTCCCCACCAGCGCAACAGAAGGGGTGAGAATGCACAGGAGGAGGGGATGCAGGCGGAGCGCTCCCAAGATGCAGGGGAACATCTGCCCAGAGAAAAGGGGGGGCCGGAGTCGCACGCTTTGTTATTTTTACTTCGTGGTGTGAGGGCCCATCTGCGCAGGTCCGAGCTTGTCTGGAGGAAACCAGGGTTTGTAGATGCGATTCCAGCGAGGGACGACTTCGCAGGCGGTCAGGCTGAGACTTTCTCCGGCACTCGAGTCGGGCAGCCGAGGGTGCCAGGGTCCCGCAGCTGTTTGGGGCACGTGAGCACAGGGCGGGGTCCTCCTGCCTGAGCACCGTCCACCACTCAGCCCCGTCTTCTCAGCCCTGGCTCACCAGGGCTGCCCGCAGGGGCCTGGACCACCAGCTGGGCCAAAGTAGCAGACTGGCCCTCAGGACGTGCCCAGGGCTCCCACTTGAGCTCCCTGCGTGGAAACTCCAGAACGGCCCTGTCTGAGCTGGGGCAGAGGTGGCCACCTTGGGACCCCTCTTGAATCTTCCCCCAAGCCAGGGTGACCTGGGGCGGGAGGGGTGTTGTCATCCGAAGGCCCTTTCTGGGGTGAGAGTCCTGGATGGGGCTGGCATGTGAACCGACGGCGGTCCCCAGCTGGTGCGCGCCTCCTCACACATGCCGCGTAACGATGTTGGTGTTCCAAGTAGTAGAGGTGTTGGGTGTGCACATCCGCCTCACCCACTCGTACCAGCGACCTCATTCAGCACCCAGAGGTCTTCCTGGGGCCTCTCTCGGGACCGGAGCTGCCGCAGCTGCGTGGGGACACCGGGGAGGGGACAAGAGGCCACGGAGGGCTAGTGCACGTCACCTGGGAGCACTTCTTTGGTGCCATTCCTAGCAAGTTCTGCATTCCGGGCTGGGAGGAGGAGACCTGTGACTCTCACAGCCATTGCTGTGCCCGCCCCCTACGGACCCTTCCCAGACTCGTGCCCATCAACGAGACCCAGCAGACAGGGACTGGGGGAAGAGAGCCCCTACCCTTTTTTCTTTCTTTCCTCCTAACAAACCCTTGGGTGAGAAACGGGATTTGAGGTGCACCAAGGGGGGCCCCTCGGGAGAACAGTGGTGGCTCCCCAATACTGCAGGACACACCCGACACACACTCACACACTCGGCCTGTGACTCCACCCAAACAGGGTGTGTTACGGCGTCAGGGTACCTTAGGGGGTTTATTCGAAAGCAGCATGGCCCTGGCCTGGTGGCTCAGGTGGTTAGCGCATCGCCTGCGTACACCAAGGTTGTGGGTTCAGTCCCTGGTCAGGACACGTACAAGAGTCAACCAGTGAGCGTGTGTGACTCAGTGTCCCTCTCTTCCGCTCTGTCTCTGAGGCCCAAGGAACTGCCCTTGGCATTGTCCAGGAGAGCCGGGCCCCGAAAGTGACGGGAGAAGCCAGTGCCTTGCTGGGCTCCAGCAGAGAGACCTTTCCTTCCTTCTCCTTCTTTTCTTTTTTTAACAGAAACGAAAGCATGAAACTGTTAGCATCCCTGGGGCACCATCAGTGTTGGTTACTGAGGTGCCATCGCTCAGAGGACGAAAGCAGGACAGTTCCTAACGCCCCAGCCACTCTCTGTGCTTCCCAAGACTCCCTCCTCCTCCCTCGGCAGCCGCGTCTACCTGGGCCGCACCTGGGCCGCACCTGGGGCCTGGACGCGCTCCAGTGAGCAGCGCGGAGTCCCTTCAGCCACCTGGGAACTCCGTTTGTCTCCCCTTGCCTCGGTTTTCCGGGTCTCGGGCAGAATTGGGGAGACAATGTTTCAGCCATGCTCAGCGCAGGGTTCCACCCGAAGGGTGACACGGCCCGGCCCCAGGCGGAGGCTCTGAGGGAGTCCAATGTCCCTTCCACCTGGGACGGTGTCCAGGGCCACCTGCAGGGCCAGGCACCAGCCTTTGGACAGGGGACCTCTTCCAGGCAGCAGCCCTGGAATCCTGGGATCACAACCGCCCCACTTCTCACCTGAACATGCCCTAGACAGGGCGAGGGTCAAAGGCCACCCAGGGGTCACCGGGAGGACAAGGGGGAGGCGAAGCGGCTGTCAGACCGAGGCAGGTTTCTAGCCCGCCTGCTGGCCAGTGTCACTTCGCCGCAGCCCTCCTGACATCTAGAGAAACGAAACTCCGTGTGACAGGAAGCAGGGGGGTTCCCCAGCGTGTGACTGCAAACCCGAAAGCGCCCAGACTCCACTCTCGTCACCACCTGGAAGACAGAGTTCGAGCAGAGACCGAGAGCACCCTTAGCGCCCACGAGGCTGGGCTCACAGCTACAGCAGCCCCCTGCCCACGGGCCTGAGGAGGACACCGAGGCCCCGGGTGGGCAAGTGAGCAGCTGAAAGCCCCACAGACCCCCTGTAAACCCAGGAATCTGCAGCAAACACCGTGGGCACCGGGCTGGCACAGGGCTGTGTCCTGATCAGTAAACGTGTTCAGACATCCTGGGCGTCCGGTGGGGGGAGGGGGACGCGCCACCTCTGCCGCTGCGCCCGAAACATTTCTCTCCTTGGCCTCAGCCGGTTCTCAGGCTCCCCAACAGTGTTTTCGGAGGACGCTGGGCCCCACCTGGGCCCTGATCAGCTCGGGCTCCTGGGGCGGGGAGGGGGGGAGGGGGAGCCCTGCCCTCCGGACGCCCAGAGCAGGGAGCTGTGTCCACGTGCGAGCTCTCCCCGGTGTCAAAGGAGGGGTCGCAGGTCTTAAAGCCCCGTGCAGCCCAAACACAACGGAAGGCAGCGCCCACCTGCCTCCCGGACCACACAGCCTCGGGGACAGACCGGCAGGGACGGAGGGCCGGGCTGCAGGGCAGGCTCTCAGACCAGGCTGTCCCCTCGCACAGAGAGGCCAGTCCTGGGGGACCCAGGCTGTGACACCGGAAGACGTTTTGATTCTTTTCTTCTCCTAAGGAGGGGAGGCCCCTGCCCGGCCAGTTCATCCGTCCTGGGGAATGATCGTGTGCCCGCCCTCTGCCGGGGGACACGTCGGGGCCGGGCATGGGGAGGGAGCCCGCCCTCGCCGCCCTTCCGAGATCTGGAACCCGATGGTGCGTGGCAGCTTTCCTCCGAAAGGCACCAGCACAGACGGGGGTCTGATCCACTCCTGTTCGTGTCTTGCTTTTCACTCTTAATGTTGATCTTCTGCAAGTAGAAGCCGGCCTACATTTCTTCTGGAAAAGCGGGACTTTTTTAACGAACGTGCCTGCTTATGTAGGAATCAGTCCAGCTGTCCTTTATTCCCGGAGCAGATCTTCACTGAGCACCTGTCCGGGCCGCGCCCTGCACTTCTGGGCTGAGCGATGGCACCCAGCAGCAGGTGCTCATGGAAGAAGAGCAACAAAAACCACCCCGGCTGGTGTGGCTCTGTGGACTGAGTGCTGGTCTGCGAATGCAAAGGTCGCCGGTTCGATTCCCCATCAGGGCACATGCCTGGGTTGCAGGCCGGGTCCCCCGTTGGCACATGCCAGAGGCAACCGATCTGTCAGTGTGTCTCTCGCACATCAGTGTTTCTCTCCCCCTCTTTCCCTCTCCCTCTCCTCTCCAAAATAAATAAAGTCTTTAAAAAATATAGCAGCGAAAAGGAGGGAGTCTGCGTGCACGCGGAGCCCTGTGGAAGAGCGGCCTCGCTGGGTCCGTGTGCGTCAAGAACAACGTGGCGGAGCGCGCTGCCCGGCCTCTCCCGGGACTTGCCGCTTCTGTCTGGCGTCGTGCCACAGACGCGCTTCACCCCCCCAATTGGAGAACAGCCCATCCGGTGCGACGGGGGCCGTGTCGTGTCGGGCAGCGAGGCTGGTGGTGCCCAGTGCTGGTGCCACCCCGCCGCGGGCGGGAGCGGCGTCAGCAGGATTTGGGGGCCGGCTGACCCCCTGGAGCAGAGGCGCAGTGTCACGCCTGGGAATGTGCCTGGGAGAGACACGCACCTGGCGCACGTGTTGGGGGCAGCACCACCCGTGGTCGCGAAACCTCGGGAGAGCAGCTCAGGGGCTGGCTCGGCGGCATGACGGACTCGGCGGCACAGTCCCCCGGAGCAAACTCCCCCTGCCGTCGGCGCCGACCCGGGCGCACCTTGGACAGGGCCTCGAAGGGAAGGAGCCAGCAGCTGGAGGCCGGGCCCGGTTCGATCCCATTCTGTGAATTTTTACCCCCCCCCCCCCCCGCCCACCGTGGTTTCTGTGAGTCCATTGCTTGTGGATCCAGATGACCATGCTGCAAGTCTAGGCAGACGTGTGGGGACCCGGCACTCGGACCTCGGGCGGCCGTCTTCTCCGCGGGGACCCGGGACCGTGGGCTCGGGGAAGGCGGACGGGCTTCACCTGCGTGTGCCAGGCTTTGTTCCTGCCCGGGAACGCCGCAGAGCCCACCCGCCCCACACTCCCCTCCCTGCGGATGCTGCCCCTGCTGCCGGGACCCTGGGCTCCTCTTCCGCCCAGCAGCGAAGGCCCTTGGGGACTCGGTCTCTGGCTCCCCTTCTGCCTGGGGTCCCTCCATCCTCCGCTCCTCTGTGCCCACCTTCTCCTGCTGCAGGAGTCTGTCCCCCCCTCCACCCGCCCTCCCACACCACTGCCTGTGCGGCTTCCCGCTCACCTGGGTCCCAGGCTCACCTGGGCTTCCCCAGGGCACCCAGCCTGCTCTGCAGGTAGCGCCCAGCACAGGTACGGGCCGCTCACACGCGTGTCTTACGACGGAAGCCCACCGACGACTGGCCCCTCGCTGCAGCCAGACGAAACACAGTTGGGGGCTGGCGCTGATCAGGAAAAAGGGGTTAAAAGCCGGGCGGCGGGGCTGCTTTCTCATTAAAGGCTATCTACCATCGCCCCCTGTCTGAGGCTCGGGGGAAGTGGAACTTGGGAGCCTGTGAATGAGAGTCTGGCAGTTAAATTCGGAACTGGGATGAGGTAGGAAAATCTACACTACAATGCAATTGTCTGCCGCGCAGGAACTGAAGTATCTGCGGCAAATTATATTTAAGACTCTATTGTCGCCGGTAGATTAGCTAATGCGCGGTTTAAGTGCAGGCTTCTAATGCCATTACTCCCGGTCGGCCCTGCCTGGCAGGTACCCTCGCGGAACAAACGGCTGCATTGCCTGAATAACGTGTTTGATCAAACAGGACAATTCTTTCAAAAATTGAGTTCTCTGTGGCAATTTGAGACCCGTAATCAGCAAATTAGATGATTACAGCGGGGATAAAAATAGTCTTCTAACAATGTCCAAGGTAGAAATGTGATTTGAATTTCAAAACGCGGTAGGGAAGGGCGCAGCTGGCTAGGTCTGCCTAGACATGATCCGATTTGACGTCGCTCCCATCCCTGCTCGAGCCGGAGCCTAATTTTGCCCACGTACACGGCAATCTCGTTTGTGTCGGCGTTCGAGGACAGAAGGCGAGGTCGCCCTAAGCGCCAGACTGTCAAGGGTCCCGCAGCGCGACATGCTCATCTCCGGAACCTCAAGTCCGAGTGCACCCAGCCTCTTCCATCTCCCGTGGAGGGAGGGGTAAGAGCTGCACACAATGGGGGTGGGGGGCTGGTAACTCTCCCACCCCACCGCCCCGAGACCAGCGTTCTCTGTCTCAGGCACAGGGGACAGACGGGAGAGCAGCTTGGGTGGGGACCAGAGGTGACTTCCGTGAGCCGAAGACCCTCATCGCCACTGTGCTCAGTGAGTCGTCTCTCCGTCTCCAGCACCAGGAGGTACACAAGGGGCCCCCCCGCCGCCACCTCTGCGTCCCTCCTGCTCAGGAATGCACCTCAGAGCATTTGTCCGCCCAGGGGGACCAAGGCTAGCCTTGTTACCCTGGTGCCCGCTCAGGGTTGCCCGGCCTCAGGCCGGTCCAGCTAAACCACAGAACAAGAATGACCTGGCGAATGGGCATGTAGGGCCACCCTGAAAGGGGCTCGAGTTTGGAGGAAGCTCCTTGGAGAGGGGAACCGCCTGCATGTACCAAGGGCTCCAGGGTTCCTGGCAGAGCAGCAGAAAATAATTGATCACTGGAAGCCGGGCTTACCCGTCGGGACTTCACTGGCACAGACTGACAGCTGCCCATGGCAACACTGTTATTTTTTAAAAATGCCCATTTCCAGAAGCGCAGCCCTCCAGCAGTTTTACAGATGAGACCAGCCTATCCCATCGCTCTGGGAGCCCCTGCGAGGGGACAGCTCGCCAAACGATCAGTCACTCAGTGTCCCTCAGACACTCTCCAGCCCCTGTGACCTCACATTCGTCGAGCTCCCCCAACTTCTCAAACTCTGGAAATGGGAGTGCCATCTTTTTGCACAGAAAAGGCCTAATGGAATGAGCCACTTCTAGGATTTTTTGCAAGTCACTTGCCAGTGACTGCCATTAACGACTCGCTCCTTTTTAGGGCGAGAGCAGCTGTCTGTGTGGGGGCTGCCACCGGGCAGGTGTGCGATCGGCGGCTGCGCGGCGTCACCCGGACACCCGGGACACATTCGTATCAGGAAGCCGTGCCGGAACTTGCCGGAACCAAAGCATCACAGTGTGAAGAAGTACGCTCACTCTCCCACCTCGTGTAATGCGACACACTTAACAAGGTGGTTTTTCTTAGGACTTCAGAGAAGTTTTTACAGAATGAGATAAAACACCAAGTTGAAAGTAAGTTTATTTGCTTATTTACGCTCCCTTGGACGAACCCATGCGTACGCCAAGGAGCTGTGAGGTGCGGGGGCGCGATACTGGGCGCGGCCTCCGCGCTGAGTGCGTCTAACACACGCGATGGGAACCCCGCGTGCAGGCCTTCGAGGGCCGGTGACGTCCCCCAGGCGCCGGGCACAGGGCAGCTCCATCGGCAGTCGGGGCACGTCCCGCACCATGGCCTCGGGCTGCACGCACCCCCTCGGCACTTTCTCCTGCACAGTGGTTTCCAGCTACTGTGCGAAGTCCTCCCAACCGAACTTGAGGTTGGGGGGGCCCTTGCGGACCTGCGGGAGATGGGCCGGATGGGGACCCCCTCCCAGTTCCAGGCCCCGGGAGCAAGTGAGGCAGCACCCGGAGCTTTCCCCAAGTTTCCTTGGAAATGCACATGCGGGAAAGGGTGAGCTCGGGAAGCAGGCACTTAAAATCGAGAACAGGCCACGAAGCTGACGTCTACCTTCAGTGACCAGATGTAGCTCATGAAACCAGCTGTCTCAAAGTCAGTGTTACCTTTATTAAAAACAGGCAGACGTAGCAGCACTCGGAAACGACAGTTCATAGAAGGCATTGTACATTGTCAACTGAGAACGCGGAGGGCGGGCCCAGCGTAGCTGGCTGCGGCCGCGTCCCGGCGCTCACACCCACCCCACACAGCACCACGCACCCAGGGCACCCAGCACACCCGCGGAGAGGCCGGCAGCGCCGCGCGGCCCTCAGCTCCCAGCCTCGGTGTCCACCGGGCCAAGCAGCACCCTCCGTAGCAGCATCGGGAGCGCGCACCAGCATCTGGAGGTGGCTGGCGCACTTGACCACTCAGGAAGAAGACGCAAGCATGCCGCGAGAACCCCTCTCCCGGCCCCGCGCCCCCGCAGAGCACCTGTGCTTTGGGAGAGGGTGCTCTCCCGGCCCGAGCCCGGGCGGCCGAGGCAGCGCCCGGGCGCAGGCCCGCAGGGACGGGAGCGAGCAGCTGGGCACGGCTGTCTTTGGTGAAGAGGCTGGAGTGTCACGCTGTGTCCTGGTCGCCGCTCTGCTTCTTGCCACTCGGCGGCGGGGTGAGGAGCCCCGACGGCAGGGGAGAGACCCTGTTTTGCTCAGACAACATGGCTTTCTTCGCCTGGGCTTTGTCCTGTGGGCAAGCAGAGGAGTGAGGAGTGAGGGTGGGAGAGTGTCCTTCGGGCGCAGCTCACCGCGTGTTGCGCTCTGCGGGGGCAGTGGGGGAAGTAAAATAGCAGAGAACAATCTAGAAGTCCGCGCCGTGCCACACACCACCCAGAGGCGCACGGACTGAGCGCAACGTCCCTTCCTGAAGGAGCGGGAGGGGCGGAGCCTGACTCGAGGCGTGGGGCGGGAGGGGGGACAGGACTGACCAGCAGGTCCAAGCTGCCCAGATGCGTCTGGATGTTGTGGGCGTCTTCGGCAGGGACGCCCCGGAACTGCTTCAGCTTGGAGCTGCCCGTCTCCTTGATGACCATGGCGAAGGGCACCATCCACTTGACGCACTTCTCGACGTCGCTCCACTGGAACCCTGCGGCGGACACGCGTGCCAGGCTCTGCCCGCGCCAGCCCCCGCCCTCCAGCCCCGCGCCGGGCGCCCCGGGACGCGGACCTACCGGAGACCTTCTGCATCAGCTCGCACGACGAGAAGTGGTAGAGCGCCGAGGCGGCCAGGACGCCGTAGGAAAACTCCAGGCAGCCGACGTCCAGCACGCAGAGGTCCAGGAGCTGCCGGGAAACACAGGGCGCTGAGCGGCCGGCCGGCACCCAGCGGGCCGGGCCTCGGGCGGGGGTGGGCGCGGGCGCCCCGTGTCCGGCACTGACCTCCACAATCTGGACGAAGACCTGCTGGGGGTACTGAGGCTGGAGCACTTCGTACAGGTCGTTCAGGTAGGCCACCTGCATGTACACGTTCAGCCAGGACACGATGGTCAGGGGGCTCAAATGCCACTTGAGAGCCTGCGGGAAGCGAGGGAGAGACGCGCAGTTGGGAGCAAAGTCGACTCTGCTCCCCTCCGCCCTCCAACACGCAGCCCGGGGGCCCGGGGGACCGCGCCCGGACAGCGCCAGCCCGCGCGCGGGCTGCGGAACGGGACGCGGCGGCCCACCTTCATGATGATTAGCTCCATGGTGAGAATGTCGTCCCCGGAACAGGCCCCGTCCGTGACGTACGCAAACTGGTGCAGCTTCGGAGGGTAGATCTCCTACGGGGAAGGAAGGGAAGCCACCGCTAGCAGAAGCCCGGCACGCAACCCCCGCCCCCCTTGAACCTGTAAGGAGCACACGGAGCTGCTCTTCGCAGCGCGCCGGCCCGGGGAGAGGGGGGCGCGCTGTGGGTGGGAGGAACCCCGGAGCTGCTGCGGCGGTTCCCGCGGCGTGAAACGGGACGGGACAGCCGCCCTCTCCCGCCACGCACGCACTTCCACGTCCTGGGAACACCTCTGAAAGTGTCATCTTTCGGAAGACCTTCAGCAGCATCTTTGAAAGTTGGGCCCGCCCCCCTTCCCACCACGCCCACATTTCAACCCTCTCGGGCCAAGGTTTAGTATTTTTGCTCCAGGTCCCTGCAGCGACCTCAGCATTTCACGCGCTCGTGCTTTTCGCTCTCGGTTAACCGTTAGCGCTGTTTCTTCACTTCCGCAGGCCTCCAAGGAGGAACCCGCAGGGTGGGCAGCGGAGACGAGCCAACCTCGCCGCCCGCCCAGCAGGGCCCAGGCAGCGGCAGGAGCCGCGTTGCAGGCCACGGGCGGCCACGCACCTCGAGCTTGGCGGCGATGAATAAGGACGAGATGCCGATGAGCTGCAGCAGCGTCTTCACGATGTCTTGCTGCGTCGCCATGTAGCGGTCGAAGAAGTCCTGCGCCAGGTAGAAGGTCTCTCTGTGGAGCTTGTAGACCTCGCACACCTGAAAACACGTTGAGCAAGTGTCAGAATGGCTGCCCGAGGAAAACGGGGGGGAAAAGGCCCTCCCCGCCTCTGGTGCAGGGCGACATCAGTGAAGGGAGAGAGAAGTCGCTTTGCGAAGGGACCGTCCCCCGCCCGCCCCGCTCTGTGACAACCTCAGAGCGGGTGCTCGCAGCCGGGCGGCGCAGCCTGCCTCGGAAAACCAGAATCCTCTCGGAGCGCGGCCCCCCTGTGAGTCTCGTTAGGGCTCGGGGAAAGCACACCCCGTCCGCTCGCAGCGGGGCGACCTCGGGAACCAGGCGGAAAGGCCCGGATGTGCGCCCATCAGCGGCTGCACCGCATCCAGACTCCGCATCCCCCGCGGCGAGCTGCTCACGAGGCGGGGACCCAGGCCGTCACACGGACACGCACAGGCGGCCTGCGCCGCGCCTCCCGGGGCTCCCACGCGGACGAGCGCCCAGAGACAACCAGCGAACCAGCACCGGACACCCCGCCCACCGCGCGAGGGCGGCGGACCCACGGCCGCAGGTTCGCTGTCAGCACCCACACCAGCGCTGTCTGCGCGCGCGGCCCTTCCTGACGATCCTCTGAACGCTGCCGTCCCCGTGCCCCCGCGACCGTAGGGCCCTGGAGGTGAACACAAGGCCCTCGGGCCGCAGCCAGCCCTCCGCCCAGCAACAGCGCCGGGCTCCTGGCCCCCAGCTGAGGGGCAGTTACGCGTACACAGTCCTAAAATCACCTTCCGCCCTTCGAAGGCCACCGCGAGGCTGATGCGGCCGCCGGTGACCATGAGTGGGACACCCCTGATCTACACTATTTGTAATCCACACAAATCACGTGAGACAAACCCGGCTAGAACATGTCACAGCCCCGGCTGGCGTGGCTCGGTGGATGGAGCGCTGGCCTACAAACCGAAGAGTCGCCGGTTTGACTCCCCCGTCGGGGCACATGCCTGGGTTGCGGGTCGGGTCCCAGGCTGGGGGCACGGGAGAGGCAGCCAATCACTGTATCTCTCACACCTGGATGTTTTTCTCCCTCCCTTCCCCTCTCTCTATCAGTAAACAAACAAGGTCTTTAAATCAATGAGTAAATAAATAAGCAAAACGACGGCGGTGGCCCCGAAACAGTGGTGACCTGCATCCCGCCGGGCACATCCAAAAGCAGTTCAGTCAGCGAAGATCCAACACCGACACCCACCGTTCACTGACAAAGACCCTCTTCGCGATGACGGAGACCCTGGTCACCAGGGTCAGATGCCCATCGCATGAGACCCAAGGGCAGAAACGAGGCGGAAGGCGGGGCTCCGGCCAGGACGGGCCGCAGGGCAGGGACCACCGGGGCAGTCAGGAGGGCAGCCCTGCGGCCCCACTACCTCCCGCCGTCCTGCCCTTCCTTCCACGCTGGGCAAACTTGGCCTCGCCTCAGGTCCCATGGTCACCGAGTTGCCCCTTCCCCTGCGGCCAACAGGACAGTGACCAGACTGAGACTCCTAGGAATGAGCCTTCCCAGCGCCGAGACCGCAGGCTCCGACCCAAAGCTCGGTCACCGGCGCACCCGTCAGACTGACTTAAGACCACGAGGGGGAGCTGTGGGCAGAAAGGGGGCTGGTGGAAGGGAGCGTCCCAGGGCGATCGGGTCCTCGGGTCCTGACCCAGCCGGTCACGGCAGGCGGCCACGCCGCTGGCACCTCACTTCTGCAGCGAAAGGTTCTAAGCCAGTCCTGTGCGTTGTTTCTGTGCATCCAGGTTAACGCCTCTGAGACACCAGAAGGGATACCCCTCCAAGTGGGGCAAGGGGATCTCGATCCTCAAGAAAGCACGTAATTTTAACTCTCCTGTAACCCCGCCCGCACTTGGCTTCCTCCCACTGTCTACTCTTCACCCGTTCCCTCCCTGATTCCAAACGCAGAAAAGCCGCAGAACTGGGGAGGGAAAAAATAGATGCCAACTTAAAAACATCCGGGGGTCAAGAGACTTCAGAAATTCTGCCAAGGAAGCATGCAAGCACACAAGGAAACAGTGAGACCGTGGTCGTGTGACCGCAGCTCCCGAGACTCAGAATGGGCCAACGGGACCAAACCCATGGAGATCGGAGCAGCTCAAAGGTTCCAGAAAGGGCTCTGCTGCCAGCTGCCCGGGAGCCCAGCTCACCTCCATCAGCCAGTCCAGAAGAATCGCTCGCATCTTGGGCTGCAGGAGAGGGTGCCGCTGCAGAAAGTGCTTGTCCCTCAGGTACGTCTTCTCCTTGTTCAGCATGATCTTCCAAACTTCCTCTCGGTTTGCCCAGCTGCAGGAACCACCACCAGGCAACAAAGGAACGGACAGGGGTCAGTGTGCGTCCACGGCACCGGCAGGCGGGGCCGGGAGGCGGGGGCAGGCGCTCACTTCAGCACAGGCAGGGGCGTGGCTCGGGCCGGCCTGGCGACGGGGGACTTGTGCGCGGAGCTCGGGTACCCCGGCTCGTCCTCGTCTTTGTCCGGAGTGGGGATCAGGGAGCACGGGTTCTCAGAGGCTGCAGGGTCGTCCCAAGGCTAAAAAGGAAAAACATGTTTTTCAGTGTTGATGGAAACCAGCTACTTTCATGTTCAGTGACTTGTAGAAGAGCCAGTTATTCCAGGCGTGACTTCGCCCCGGAGAGTCACCTCTGGCCCGAGTGGGGCGGAGACGCTCGGGCGAGGAACAGCCACGGGAAGGACCCTGGGCTCGCATTCCACGGCCTCCGGGGCTCCGGCGTCCGAGCACGTGAGTCAGCGTCTGAGGGAACGCCGATGGCCGGAGCATTCCACCTCCGGTCGTCACCCTCCCACGAGGCAGGAGCGGCACCGGGGGTGCAGGGGGGGCGAGACACGGCCCACGCGAGCGGCTCTCGCGCTGTCCCCAACACCGGAGCGCAGGTCCACGTGCCGTACGGCGAGACGCCAGGCGCACCGCAGTGCGCTGGGGGGTGGCTCAGCCACGGTGTGTGTACGTTAGCAAGTACAACTCAGCTGCAACACTTCCTCAGCCCTGGCTGGTGGGGCTCAGCAGACTGAGCACCGGCCTGCAGAGTGAAAGGCCTCCGGTTCGATTCCCAGTCAGGGCACATGCCTGGGTTATGGGCCAGGTGCCCAGTAGGGGGCGTGTGAGAGGCAACCACACATTGCATTTCTGTCCCTCTCTTTCACCCTGCCTTCCCCTCTCTCTAAAAAGAAATAAAACATTTAAATGATAAATAAAATATAAAAGCTTCTTAGAAGCGGAAGGCAGAATCTCCAACAAAGGTGCTCACGTAAGCAGTCCCCATTCACAGGAATAAAAGATCAAAAGCGTGAATCACCACCCACAATTGCTTCCCCGCCTTGAACGGCATGTCACATCGATGTGACGTCTTCCTTGGGCTGCGGGACCAGCCAAACATGTTATGTAATGGGGACCTTTGGTTTCCCTCCACTCAAAACAGGCCAAGAAGAATCTCTGCCCAGTGGGAACCCAGCCGAGCCACAGGCACACGTGACACGAAAGTCTGTGGGGACAGACAGGCCTCGATCCTGAGACCTTTGGCTCCCACCCCGGAGCCGCACGCCGGAGAGTTAGACAGGACCAGCCGACGAGCGAACACACGTCACCGAGAACCGAAACAGGGGCCTTTTCTCTTCGAGATTCCGGATATCTAACCTTATCCAATTTGCAATACCTGGAAAACACCTAGGTCCCTGTGCCATTTAGGAAACTTTCTTCTGAAAGCTACGGTTTACTGTCCTACTCTAAAAAGAAGCCTTGACTCTTGAACATCTTCCCTCCCCTGTACCCCTTCCCCTCCAGTAACCACCGTTCTTGCACGGCTGATTTCTGAAATGATAAGATGGCGCTTTTGCGGACGGTGCGGCAGGTGGTGGCCCTCCCGCACGGAAGCCTGCGGGAGCCCGATGCTGCAAGGGCGCTTTGGTGGCCAGAGAAGGCAGGGACGACTGAGCCAACTACGAAGGAGCGTGGGGCTGGGGCTGTAGGGCTGCCTGTCCCAGCTCCCCAGCGGCTTCGGGGGGCCTGACAGTGACAAGCCCCATGCGGCCCCGGTCGGGCAGCTACACGGGGGTCGGCATGGCAGCGGCTGTGCTGGGCCCAGCCTGGGTGACATGTAATTCTGCGTAATCAACAAGCTCCGTGGCACCCGCGAATCCTAGCTTCACGAGTCCACACAGAGAAGGAAGCGCCAGACTCCGAACGCTCCCCAAAGAGCCGCGGCGTCCCAGCTGTCCACCCCCGGAGCACACCAACAGGTCGCCGGGAAGCCCTGGAGAACCGGACAAGGCCTCCCGGGGGGGTCATACGGCTGTTCGCACATCACACGTCTCGACTCTCCACAGTGGGGGACGGGGCCGCCGCCCCACCTGGGGCGCCCTAGGTACCACCCCAGTGATCCTTCAAAACAGACATTCCTCTAAACGCAAGAAGTCAGCGTGGACACCACCGCTGCCTCGTCCTCCATTGGAAATTCAACACAAGCACAGCCGAGAAAGTAACCAAACTTGAATTTCACCAAGTAGAGAGACCCGCAAAAATCAGCCTGCTGGGTGTGACGACTGCTTGTAAGGGGAGGAAAAGACCAGAAAGGGAAGAACTTGGGATGCGCCGTCTTATTTCCTGTTCTCAAGTGAAATATTTCTTCTTGAATAGAGAAGGAAGTCACAAACCCCCGGTGGCTATTCTGTGGCACCGGCCCAGAAATGCTCATTGTCAGGCCCTCCCGTGCGGCCGCACACGACGTGGCCCGTGGCTGCGGTTCTCGGCCCCAAGGAGGGGCTGCGGCCCCGGGCTCAGACACTGACCCTGCTCACGTTCACCTGTGGGAGGGTGGGAAGACCTGACCGGCCGGTCTGGGCACAGGCAGCCTGCCCGCTGCAGCCGTAACTACGGTCTGCAGCCACCTCTGGAGGGAAAGAGATAATGCAAGCTTTTCTGCCACGAACTTCTGATGCTGTAATGTTATCGGGAGCACGCGGGAAATGTGGCGGGAAGTCCGTGAAGGAGGGGCGAGGCTTGGGGCGGTCAATAAAAAAGTGCGTGGGGACACACGTACCATTACACAGCACGGCCCACTGGCACTCAGGCTGGGGCCGGGGGGCTGCACGCAGCAACCGCCATAGGCCCTGCTGGGTGGGCCGGGAGAGCTTCCAGAAGCGGGGTTTGAGTTTTAAACCTGATCTAAAGGCCCTTAAGGGAGGGCTTTAAGCTCCATGAGGTGAAAACCCAAGTGTGAGTGGGGGGCTTGTGAACACACACAAGCCCCTCATCCTAGTCGCCCAGAGAGCCGCGTGTCTGCTCCCCCGCGTTCCGCAGCCCAAAGAGGAGGCTGGAGGCCGGACTCTGCCCCAGGCCACTGAGTCTCCTCCCCGAGGCGGCGTTCCCTCCAGGGCAGAAGGAAAGGACCGAGTTACTTCCCGTCCCCTCCCGTCCCCCAGACATGGGCACACATTTCAACACCCGAGGCTGGCAGAGGTCCGCACTCCCGGACAGGCACGGTGCTCAGCCACAGGACCGTGGCCACAGAGAAGAAGCCTTCCACAAGGGGCCAGACAGGACAAGCGCCCACCGCCCCACCGGGCAGGTGGCCCCCACTTAGGCCCGACCAGCAAGTGTGCCCACCTGACTGACGCTCTCGCTCTTGGGGGGCTTGTCCATTTTGTCAATTTCTTCGTCTGGATCCTGCAAAAACTGACATCCGACAATCCCCAATGCCAGGCAGCCCGCAGACAAAACACAGAGAGAGGAGAAAGAGAGCTGGTTAGGTTGCGAACAGACTTCCCGCAAATGCGCACGCTTCACACACCCCACCCATAACTAACTACCTGGGCAGAGCCCCAGCGGGTACCCAGGTAAGATGGGGGGCCCATGCCCTCCCACCTGTCTCCTTTGTACTCACAACGGCCACATTTGCCTTCCTCTTCCTGGAGTGAGCAGAGACATCGGCGCCGCTCTCCTCCTTCATGCCGCCAGGCTCCTTGGCATCCCTGCAAAGCCAGGGTGGCAGAGGTGAGGGCGAGTTGTCCGGGGTGCGGGCTACCCCTCCCCCACCGCCGCGCACACTCCCTTCCCCGAAGGGGCCAGGCCACTCACCTCTCCCTTCTCTCCCTCGGCATGGCGTGGGGCGCGGGGTGAGACCTGAGGCCTGAGGGGCACGAAGCGGGCCGTGGGGTGAGCACGATCCACGGAAGGGACCCGGGCCTGCCGGCCCTCCCCGAACACCCCTCCCCCTCCCGCGCGGCAGCGGCGGGAGCCTCCCGGCCCGGTCGGGAAAATGGCCGATGGGCCCGGGGTGGCTTGTCACCCACGGCGCCGCCAACAGCCCGCGATACCAGGTCCGAACCCGGGGTGGGGGGGGGGCCCGACGCCCTCCGAGAGCTCTGCCAGCCCATCGACGCCCTCGGGGCCCGGGCTGCCTCAGTCTCCCCCTCAACACCTCCCCTGCTCCCCTCTGAGACACCCTGCCCGCGCACCCCGCGCTGACGCCCCCGGGGACCCAGCGACCCGGCCTCGCCCCACCCCCACCCCACCCCACCCGGGCTGGCCGGACCCGGGAGTCCTTGCCCGCCGCGCCGTTCGCAGCCGCGCGGGGCCTCACCCGAAGCCGGGTCGCGACAGGCAGGCAGCACGCGCGGAGGCCGGAGGCAGGCGGGCGGAGGGGCGAGCGGGAGGCCGGGAGCCGGGCGGCGGCGGCGGCGAGCGCGCGGCGGTGGCGGGATCCGCGCCTGCCCCCTACACCGTGCTGGCGGTCGAGCCGGCTGCTCCTGCGCCCGGCGAAGAGCGGGACATTTAAAAATCTCAGCGCGCGGAACCGGCCCCCGGCCCGCCCCCGCACCCTCCCGCCACCCTCGGCCCCGCCCCGCGGAGCGCCCGGACTGCCCGGCGCGGTGTTCAGCACCGCCCTCGGCCGCGCGGACTGGCCGAGAAGCCGGACCGCTGGGGGCGGGGCCACCTCAGGGGCGGGGTTGGGGGCGGAACCGGCGCTGTCGGGGCGGGGCTAAGTGGCGGCGTCTGCGCGCCGGGGGCGGAGCCAGTAAGACGGGCGGGGCTAAATGACAGGGCCTGCGCGCCGGAGGGGCGGGGCCCAGTGACAGGGCCTGCGCGGGGCCGGGCGCGGGAGGGTGGCTGGCGCGCGCCGCGGAGGGCGGGGCCGCGCCGGGCAGACGCGGCGAAAAGCCGCGTGGCCGGCCCTGGGGGAATGTAAACACGGTGGGCGACAAGGGTTTAGGGCTGGCAGCGGTCTGGCCAGGTGGGGCCGTGGTTTCGCCTGGGGGCTGATCTGAAAGACCTGCAGTCAATCCGCCTGCCCTGCTCACTCACTGTCCTTCCTTGCACGTCCTCCCCGCCCCCGAGACACAGGGTTCCGGGCCCTGAGTTGGGGCGGGGATGTGCCCAAGGTCACAGCGCCAGGTCGCTAGGCTTATAGTCAGGACCTCCAGCAGGCCTTTGGGTCTGGGGCCCCTTGTGGATCAGCTGTTGTTCCTGGACACACGTCCGCCCATCCATGCATGCATGCATTCATTCATTCATCCGACTCATAGTCTAGCACCTTGCACGTGTGCCTCCATCCACCAACTCTTGAGCATTGGAAGGCCTCGCTAACCTGGGATTCCTCGTGGCCCTGTCTAGCCAAAAGCATTGCGATTTCCCATCAGCCATAGAAGGCCTCCAGGACTCCACAGGAACGGGCACTCGGTCCCTCTCAGGCCTCCCTTTCAATGCCCTCCCCTTCAACGCCCTTCCCTCACAGCTCCAGTCACCCTCTGTCCTTTCTCAGCTCAGAGCCATGGAGCTTGTAGTCACCTGTTCTGGCCCCGTTGGGCTCCCTTCTTTCTTGAGAATGTCAAGGTCTCAGCAGCCCTTCACTCTGGCGCACCCCTCTGCCGCAGAGTTCTCTCCACCTCACCTCCCTGCTGGCTCCTTCGCAGCCCTTGCTGCCCTGCGTTCCTTGCTCCTCGGTTGTTGCCTTGTTTGGTGTCCCGGTCCCTCCCTCCTCTGTCTTGCTCACTGAGGTATCTCAGGTCTTGGCACAGTGCCTGGAGGAAGGGAGGAACTTAAATCCTATTTGTGAATGAGTGCTTGAAAAACACGGGGCTGAACTTTGGAGGAGCCTACCAGCTGGTGAGAGAGACAGGTAGAGTGCAATCATAGCTTGAAAGTACCTTTGGCGCTCAGCTTCTAGAAGCTTCAGCAGAGTCTCCTGAACACTCCCGAGACCCTTCCTGACACACTCCCACACCTGTGTCCCCCCGGCACCCCCAACCTCCACGATCTTATTTTTTAAAAAAGATTTTATTTACTGATTTTTAGAGAGGGGGGAAGGAAGAGAGAAAGAAAGGGAGACAAACATCAATGTGTGGTTGCCTCTCCCACACCCCCATTGGGGACCTGGCCCACGATCCAGCCATGTGCCCTGACTGGGAATTGAACTAGTGACCTTCTGGTTTGCAAGCCGGCACTGGATCCACTGAGCCACACCAGCCAGGGCTTGTTTCTTTTTCTTCTTTTCTTTATTTTGTCTACATGGTCTTCATGAAGTTAGAGTTGGGGTCTTGCTGAAGAGTGTAATTTGCACCGCCTCCGCAAGGCCACTGCTGACCATTGACTGTTCAGGAACTCTGAAGTCAAGGTTGCTGAAGTGACTTGCTCAGGTTGGCTTAGGCAGGCGTGGAACCCAGGTTCCTGAGCTCCCAGCCCTGTGCTTTTTGGTGACAAAGATAACAGGTACCACAAACCAGGATTCCCAAATGGCGGCTTTGAGCTAAATCCTCCTAAATGCTAACTTAGTGAAATGTCCCAGTAATCCCATAACATTAATGCCGTGACTGTCCTATTTCACAAGGGCAACCGTCTCCCTCCTAGGGTGGTTGGGAAGACCAAGCCAGGTAATGCGGACGAATGGCTCAGTCCAGGGCCTGGCACACAGTTGATGCTCAATACATGACAGTTATAACAATGACAGGTGGGACAGAGTTTTCCTCAGTGGTTGTGGCAGTTTACACCCCGACGAGCAAAGGGCGAGAGTTCCAGACAGTTCATATCCTGGCCGACGCGCTCATCCACTGGTATAATGGAGAAATAAATGTGGTATATTTGTTCAATGGCATAGGACACAAAAATAAAAAGGAAACGCTGCAGAAACAGTGTGAATGGATCTCACAAACATAATGCTGAGCAAGAAGCCTGGCACAAAAGCCTATCACTGTGAGCTTCCATTTAATTGAAGTTTCATAAAAGGCGAGACTATGGTGACAGTGATCAGAACTACCTCTGGGTGGGGGACAATGACCGGCGGGGGACCAGGGGACCTTCTGGGTACTTACTACCCCTGTTTTAGTTCTTGATCCGATTGGCGAGGCCCTGATGGTATTGGAAGGGTCAGGACCAGAGCCAGGGTACAAGGCTTAAGGGGAGGTCGGCTCATGGGGGAAGTCCTTCCTGAATAGGGTCCCTTAACCTAGGACACCAGACAGCCCACGAAGCAGTCCGCCCACAGTGTCAGCCCCTGGGGCGCACTGTCCCGGGCAGCTGGTGTACCGTAACCTTCACCAGCTCCTGAAGTCACCGAACAGAGTCAACGAGCACTGCTGTCCGAGAGGGGAGATCGCGGGAGGCACGGCCGGCCGCGGCGGGGAGTGGAGCCGGCGGGGCCTGGCTGTCAGACGGAGCTGGACAGCGGCTGCTGCCCGGCCGAGCCCGTGGAGGGGGCCTCGGGAGGCTGCAGGCTGGAGTACCCTAGGAAGAGGGGCCAAACTGCCCACGCCGGAGGGAGCTGTGGGGCAAGCTACTCCTGCCACATGGGCTACAGCCCAAGACAGCCCAGCCCTCGTGTAAACGTCCCTATTTTGAGTTGTCTGAAAACAGGCACGGGTAGGACACACGGCGGGTGGGCTGGCGGGGTTTGGGGAGAGGAGGCCTTGGCACCGCCCTGCTGGTCAGGGTCTCACCGTTTCCTTTGGGCACCAGTCTGTGCACGTTGACGGGCAGGGGCCTTGGCCAATCAGAGCACCACATTCCTGACCTTGCCATTGGTTCAGGGGAGGAGGGCACGTGACCGAAGCTAGGCCAGTGAAAATCCTCCAGTGTTGCTAAGCAGACAGGAAGTGGGCCTGGGATCAGGAGGCCATCTTGCCACTCGGGGTGACCTGCCTTGGAGGGAAGCTGGCTTCTGATTGGTTGAGTTGCACTTAAGCTCAGGACCCCATTACTAGGAAGTTTCCAGATGTTGGAGCCAATGAATTATTTCCATGTATTTATTTGGCCTGTTTGGGTTGGGGTTCTCCTTGCTCGCCACCCAGAGAACCATGGGTGAGTGACAAGGTGGTGACCCTCAACCTTAGACCTCCGAGCCCACGTGCGCCCTTGGCTGTAGGCGTGGGTCTGGGGGCGTCAGGAGGGGTCATTGGCACCATTCCCCGGAGTCCCGACTTCCCCAGCGACATTCCTCGATCACCTAGGGATGCACTTGTCAATCAGCCTGGCAGCCTCCCTCCAATGTCTTCGGGCGCGGCGGCTGCGCCCCATGGCTCCGCTTCTGTAGGTGTCCGCCTGGCCAGTAGCTGTCTGCCGCTAAGACCCCCGAGGCCTGCGGGGCAGGGTCTTGGATGAGGGAGGGGCAGGATGAAGGATCGGGCAGAAGGGAAGGAGGGAGACCTGGAGGAGGGGATAGGCTGGGTGTGACCCAGGCCTGGAGGCCCGAGCCTGTCCCGGAGCGCAGCCCCAGGGCGGGCCGGCCTGGTTTGCTGACTAAATAAGGGGACGGTGAATGCAGAGGGGGCAAAGGTGAGAGGCACCGAAAGCCTTTCCCAGAAAGCTGAGGAGGCGGCGGCCCGCGGTGGTGGGCAAATGCTTTAGCCGAGGCCCCTGCGGGGCTGGTTTCGGGGACACAGAGGGCTGAGCACCGGGCACCTCCCTCTGAGCTCCAGACCCGGCTTCCCCACCCCCCACCCTCTCCGCTCCGTCGGAGGGCATCTCTGCCTGCAGCCTTTCCCTACCAGTTATGTTTCGCACTCCCATCTGTTTGTCTGAAAGCCTAGCGGGAAGACCAGCATCACAGCCCCAGAGAGAAGGGGCGCGTGCAGGTGTGTGTGGCTGCAGGCGGGACAGTGCGGGACAGGCCACGAGCCCCGGGCCTGAGCCCTTCCTGTCTGAGCCGGGGAGGGCTATCTGACTCCCCGCTGCCTGTGGGAGGGAGGTCTGAGCAGTCAAGTTCATGGAGACCGAAAGCAGTTGGCAGGGCTGGCGGGCGGGGGATGGGAGCCAGGGCTTCCCGGGGACAGGGTTTCAGTTTTGAGAGATGAGCAGCTCCGGAGAGGACCGGGGCGGCGGCTGCACAGCGGAGCGGATGTGCTTCGAGCCACCGGCCCGAACGTTGAGGATGGTCGATGTTACTGGGTGTGCGTTGCGCCACGACTTTTTTCAGAAAGGAGGTGAGCCAGTCTTGGAGAGGTGTGTCGGCTGCAACCTGAGACAGACAGCCTCCTGATGGAGCAGGCTCCCTGAGAGGGTGGCCAAGGAAATGACTCACGGGGGACCTGCTCTCATGTGAATTAGCATGTAAGACCATGGTAAGGACGGGTAAGGGGCAAGCCAGCGAGGCTTCCTGTGGCCGGTGCCCTGGCGGTGCCGAGAAGACACCAGCCTGGGGCCCAGTCCCCAACTCGGTGGGACCCTGGCCACGCCACCTGCCAGCACCTGGCTGCCTCCTCGGGCTGAGAGGGAGAGATGAGGCCCAAGCCGGGCGTGCGGGAGGGCACTTCAGCCGGCTTGGCTCGCAGGGCCCCGGGGCGACGATGGCTGCTTTTCAGGCACCTGTCCGCCTGGCTCCTACAAGTTGACCCCTACCTAGCACGGGGGGACTATGACCTCAGTTCCCTTGTTGGGGGACAGTCGGTCGAGTTCTCTGTGTCACATCCTTTATGGTGATGGACACCGGAGGCACGCGGGGGTGCTCAGGAAGTACCTGCTGACCGGCCGTGGGGATGGGTTCTGCTCCTGGGGCCTGGAGGCTGAAGCAGGCAGCCCCCCTCAGGGGCTCAGCCCTAGCACAGGTGAGAGCGGCCACCTGGCCCTCCTCACAGCCAGAGGAGTGCAGGGGAGGGAGCGCCTGAAGGTCAGGACGTGGGAGGGACAGGAAGTGGCATCACAGAGACGGGCTCTGTCAAGGCCCCGATGCCCTCCGTGTGGCCCAGTACAGGGAGTGCCTTTCGGGCTTCGTTCCCAGGCCCTGGGGGTGGGGGTGCTGGGCCTGGGTCCCTTCTTCCCTCGCTCCTACTCCTCTTCCAGGGCGGCCACGGACTTGCTCCCCAAGGCTCCCTGCCCCGCCGCCTCACCGTTTGCGCCCGCAGCTCGGCCCTGCCGGACCCCAGGCCTCGCAGGGTGAGACGCCTGCCTGCCTGCCGGTGAACTCGGGATTCCCCCCGCTGTCCCACCCACCTCGCCCCCCGGCTGCACGGGCACGCGGTTGCTCAGCCCCCTGATGGGGTGTCCCTTCTCAACCGTCCCTCGTCCCACCCTCAGGACAGCAGGCGCAGCAAGGCCCGGCGGCTTTCTGTCCAGCACACGTTCTCCAGGCTGCGCTCTCCCGCCCCATCAGGGAGGGAGCCATCGGCCGCCGCTGCGCAGAAACGCCTTCGTCCAGGAGCAGCTGGTGTGGCCTCTTTTTCCTGGAGAAGTCGCTTCTGTCAAGGCGGTGAGACCCGCCCCTTCTTAAGGCCATGTGACAGGTGCCCCAATGGCAGAGTCACAGCGGGCTGCCCCAGCACCGGGCCTCTTGTCCTGGAATCCTGGGCCTGGCCCCCCACTTTCCCATGTGCACCGCCCCCCGCCCGCCCTCCTGTGACGTCCGCACCAGCTAACCCAGGGCCCGTATCCCCGGGCCTCTTGTCTCTTCCTTGATTCTCCCCCCTTTTCTCTGGGCACCCTGCTTGGCTTCCTTTGTGTGAATTGCAAATGTTTCCAAACCCGCGCCTGGCAGAGTGAGTGAGCCGTCCCGTAGTGAGCAGGCGGATTCAGTGACTAGCGTGCGCCCAGGTCCGCCTCACGGAGACTGCGGCCCTTCCTTCCGCTCTGCTGAAGCGCTCGAAGGAAAATTCCGAACGGTGGGTGATTT
Organism: Glossophaga mutica; assembly: GCA_039655065.1. Lineage (NCBI taxonomy): Eukaryota > Metazoa > Chordata > Mammalia > Chiroptera > Phyllostomidae > Glossophaga > Glossophaga mutica. The sequence goes on from CM077315.1 coordinate 1,699,831, forward strand.
CCCTCCGACGTATCTGAGTACGCATCTCTAAAAGGCCTGGAGGGGTTTCGTACCAAACCACAACGCCACTCACACACCAAGAAAGTGACAGTCCCTGGCGTCACTCAACATAGGTCTAAAACCAAACTTCCCAGTTGGCCCGAGTATGTCTTCCAGCCCCTGGCAGGAACCCTCCTGCAAACAGGACCTTGGCTGTTGCAGGCCGACCAGCCCCTCGCTCCCCACGCGTAGCCCCTGTGGACGGAAGCCGGTGCTGGGCGGTGGGTAAGCCCACACTGTGGGTGATGCTCCATGTCCGTCACCTCCAGAGGCCCAGGGTGCCTGGTTCTCCCCTCTCAATGGGTGACAGCCCCCCTTCCTCTGTACAATTCCCCCCCACCCCTCACCTAGTATTTTCACCCCCTAATAAATGTCCCCCAAATCCGCTTTTTGATCAGGGCTTGCACAGTGGTGATTTTTCCGTTTCCTTCGCTTCTTCCCAGGCGGAGGCTGCGGTGGGGGTGGGGATGGCGTGTGGGTGTCCACCCGGCTGCAGGCAAGAGAGGGCTGTGTTTTCTGTAAACAGCTTAAAAACAATGTGGAAGTCCTCACTTTGCCCCTCACCGCACCCTGGCCCCCCGCGGAGGGTGCCCCTGGAGCGCTCTCCTCCCAGGGTGGTGGGCCCCCCGCCCCCCCGAGGGCGCGGCTCTTCCCAGTCCATTCCTCGGGCCGGTCCGTAAAGACATTTTCCGTATCAGCTTGGGCTGTCCGGTCGCCCAGCAATACCGCTCCTAGGGTGGAATCGACGCTGAATTCTCCCCTCGTGATTAAGCCCCGTGTTTTGATTCTGCCGGGTGCTGGAGACGGTTCCTCATTGTGCGTTTGTTTACTGGTTTGGGGCCCTCGGAAGGAAGCTGCCCAGAGGCCCAGGCAGGCGCCCGGGCGGTGGAGGGAGAGTCGGAATGAGGGCCGGCAGGGCCAGCAGCCTTGGCCGGGGTGGGGGTGGGTGGAGGAAGTGCGGGGACAGTGGAGGAGGAGGCGGCCCGGGCAGATTCCCAGAGAAGCCCCCGCCGGGCCACCCTTCCTGCCGCTGGCCTCCGCCTGGGGGCCCTGGGATCTCCGCACGCCCCCTCCCCGTGACCTCCTGGACGGAGCCCGCTCCACGGGACGCAGAGTGCCCCGCTGCGCGGCCTCCTTCGGAGCTGCCACCACCCCCTCGCTGATTGCTGTGTTTTCCTCCCACTTCACAAGTGCTTGGCTAGTACCGCTGAAGTCTGTTTTCTATACATGTGGGTAGTTAGCAAACACAGAACGTGTGGGAAGCTGCGCTCCGTCTTTCCGATACTGACACACAGGAGCAAGAAAGCTCCCAGCCGGAGCGTCCGCAGCCGGGCCCAGGGCGCGCAGAGCGCAGGTGCGGGCAGGAAACGGGAGGGGGGTCCTCACCGGCCAGCCTCGCCTCCCACCCAGTCGCCTGTCCCTCCGATCTTCACCGAACCCCTGAGTGCAGGCCTGTCCCCTCACCGGGGGTCAAGGGCACCAAGGCAGGCACGGACCTGTGTCCGGGGTGGGCGAGGGCTCAGGACGGGAGTGAAGCGGCCCCACATGCAGAAGGTGCGAGGGTGCTGGGCAGGAGGAGCAGTCTTGGGACCATGGCTGAGCATCTCAATAGGGCGGGAGCAGAGCAGGGCTTATCACTGCAGATAAGGCCGAGCAGGAAGGCCTTTCTCCCAAGGAGACCTCTGAGCCTTTAAGACCCCAAGCACGACAAAAATCCAGCACTCGAGCGGTAGGGAAAGGATCCCAGCAGCAGCCGTGCCAAGGCCCGGAGGTGCGGGCACAGCTTGGTGCGTGGACTCAGCAGGAGGCCTGGGTGCTCGGGGAGGGCCAGGCCTGGGAGCCAGTAGCGGAGCCTGCCTGCGGGGGCTCCGGCTGGGAGTTGGAAGTTTACCCTAATGCTGTTAGCCACCCTTGATGGGTTTAAGCGGGAAGGTGACTGATCCAATTTCCACAAGCACAGGTCGCCCTGCGCGGAGGGGACTGTGGAGGTGGGACGCAGGTGCCATCCTGCAGGCAGACAGACCAGCGGCCCCAGCCAGGCAAGAGAGCTGCTCGGCCAAAGTTGGGGCCGGGTGGAGGGGCCCCAGGGGCGGAGCGTGTTTGCGAACAGAGTGAGGGCCAGCGGCCCGCTGATCCCCGGCCCGGGCCGCGGAGGCTGACCCGAACCCGGCCAGCAGTGGCTAGGCCGAGCGGGACGTGGACTCGCGGCTCCCACGCCGCAGGCAGGCCACGTGCCCCATCCACGTCTCCACGGAAGGCCCAGCTTCCTGTCCCCTCCCCTCCATGGCCCTGCGTGCAGTGACCAGCCATGTCGTGGACGCCTGTCACTCTGCCCAGGGAAGGTCTGGAGAGGGGGAGGCCACACAGGGACAAGGGGCGCCTCCCGAGGACGCTTCCCCAGAGCCAGCGCCCGCCGTGCCTCGGGGTGCGGGCCGGCCTTCCCGGGGCAGCCCGGGGGGTCTGCCTTCCAGCGGGCCCGGGCAGGGACCGCGCTCACCCGCCGCCCGGAGTGACGGGACGTGCGTGCGTGCGTGCAGAGCGCTCCTCCGCCTTCTCCTGGGCCTCGGGGAGAGGGTGTTTCTGGAAGCAGAGGGAGGGGAGACGAGCAGGAGGGACAAGGGAGCGGAGAGGCTCCCCTTGGAGGGAGAGGTGTGGGGACAGCGGGGACAGGGGCTGGCCGTCCCGAGAGCGGGCTCCAGGGAGCCAGGTGCTGGAGGGGTGGGATGGCGCCCACGCCGCGGGGCCTGCCGGGAAGTGGCCGGGTCTGCGCGGTGGGAGTGAGGTGACCTGGCATCGGGGAGCAGGCGGTGGGTGGGTGGCGCCCAGAGCTCCAGTTAGTTTCCAGTTTACGGGACTAGACCCTGATGACGGCCCTCAGTGGGTGGGAAGCCCAGGGACTCGCAAGGTGTCATGTGGTAACAGCGAGGCGAAGTGACACCTTCTTCTCTGACTTCTCCGCATGTCAAACATCCCAACGTCAGAAGAATCATGTCACAAACACCTAGACTTACCAGCTGTTCACATTACGCTTTTTCTCCTTCCACACACACCTGTGTGTGCACACGCATGCCCACACACGCACACTTTTTGCTGGACTGCAGATGCCATGACACTTCACCCCTAAACACTTCTGTGTGTGTCCCCAAAGGGTGCAGACATTCCCCTCCCTAACCACAGCACCTTTGCATGCGAGACTACTGACAATGGTCCCACAATGCCTTTGGACATCTAACCCACGTCGAATCCCCCCCGCCCCGCTGTCCCCAGATGTTTTTTTACGGGAGCCAGGCAAAGTCCCTGCTCTTGGCCGTGGGCTCTGCTCTTTGGTCTCTGGCAAACAGAGCAGCCCCGCCCCCGCGCGCTGGCCCACGGTGGTGGCTCTGGGGCAAGTCCAGCCCAGCCGTCCTGCAGGACATCGTCTGCTCTGGACGCCCCGACTGTTGCTGGTCTTTGGCTTCCCTTCTGTTTTGTAAACAGCTATATTGCAATGCAGTTTGCATACCAGACAGTTTACCCATTTAAAGTGAGCCATTCAGTGGCTTTTAAAAAATATGTTTATTGACTTTAGAGAAAGAGGAAGGGGGAGAGAGAAAGAGAGAAAGAAGGAGAGAGGGGGAGTGTGAGAGAGAGAAACATCAATTGGTTGCCTCCGGTAGATGCTCCAACTGAGGCTTGAACCCTCAGCGTAGGTACATGCCCTGACCTGGAATCGAACCCCCAACCTTTTGGTGTACAGAACGGCGCTCCAACCACCTGAGCCACCCAGCCAGGGCTCCGTGGCTTTCACAGACATGCATGGCCCTCACCACAGTCCCTGTGAGACGCTTCCGTCACCTCAGAAGGACACCTGTTCCCGCTCGCCCGCTGAGCTTCCTTTCCAGCCAGAAGCCGCACTAATCCGCTGTCCCATCTCTTCAGAGCTTCCTGGCCTGGGTTGCCCAGCGAACAACAGCACGGGGTGTGGGGGCTACCCCTGGCTTCGGCAGCATTCCTTTCCAGGGCACACGGAGCTTTGCCTCCATACTTGTTCCCCATGGGCGTCCGGGTCGTTTCCCCCATGTGGTTACATCTGGGCGCCAGTTTTGGTGGGGATACATGTCTCCACTTCTCTTGGGTACGTACCATGGGGTGGGATTGCTGGGTCCTGGGGAACTCTGTGCTCAGTCACTTTCCCTGCTTGTCCACTTACTGTCCCCCCAGCCCTCCCCCGCCCACGGCCTGGGCAGGCGCAGGACTGCAGATCTCGGGGCCTGCCCTCACCCAGGTCAGCACAGCACCCACATCAAAAGGGCCCGATACACAGTCATTAGGTGGGTGAGGTCCAGGCCCCTCCCATGGACCCGCCTTGGGGAAGAACTGTCAGGGTCCCCAGGTTCAGGGGGCCGGCACCAGACTGGAGGGTGTTCCGCTAGGCTCCATGATCCTCTCCATCCGGGGACCCCTATCGACCCCAGAGCCCCAGCCTTTGGGTGGCAGAGGCTGTTCCAGAGAGACAAGAAATGACTCAGTCCAGGTCGGGCATTTCAAGACCCAGTTCTCAGCCCAGCCACAGCTAATGCTAATGCCAAAGCAGAAGAGCACGCAGTGGCCGTGGAGGGGGCGGGGCTTTCTGGGCTCCCGCCCCCACCACACTCGCCAGCCTCACCATCCTGTCCTCGCAGCCTCGGGTCCCACCTTCCCTTTCTCCTGCCCTCCTCCTGCTCTGCTCTCCGTCACGTCCTGTCCCTCTTTCCTGGCATCTGCCCACCCGCCGCGCAGCAGGTGGCACGCAGGAGCGGCCGCTCTCCGAGGGCTGACCCTGTGTCGGAACAGAGAGGGAGACGCCGCCTCCCAGCCCTTCGCCTTCGTCTTCCGCCCTCCCCAGGGCCCCCGAGGCAGGGTAGCTGACGCCTGAGCATCGGTCCGCCCCTTGTGTTTTATTTGGCTCACCTGTCCATCCACTCGGCTATCCATCTCTCCATCCATCCAACCATCCATCTACCCACCCAGCTATCAATCAACCCATCTATCTATCTATCATCCATCCACTCACCCATCCATCGGTCCACCAGTCCATCCGTCCACCATCCATCTGTCCATCCATTCATTCAGTGGGCAAGGACAGGCCCTGCGGGAACGACCCAGTCGCCAGGGCAGTGGCTGGAGGAATAAGACAGTGCACACCCCAATGCACTTTGAGGCGGGGACCTCAGATTCGGGGGCTGGCAGGAGTGGAGCGGGCTTCGTGCGGGACGGCGAGGCGTGGCACCCGCAGCTGAGCTCGCTGAACAGATCCTCCACCTGCTAGTGCTCGCCGGCTGCCGGTCTGTCAGGCTAACGCGCAGCTTCCTCCCGACGCTCAGCCGAGGGGGCAATCTCCTGGGGTTGGGGGTGGGGGCACCAGGCGGGGCTTGCAGGAAGAAGAGACGTTTTAAGTGGGCCTGAAGGCCAAGGAAAGCCCACAAGCCCCGCACAAGGGGCTCTGCAAGGAGAGGGAGCGGTCTCCTGTGGCGCACTTCGGCCTGTACGAACGTGATTTTTGTCCGTTCAGGGGTGGTTCACTTACTGCCCCCTCCTTCTCCTTCAGCTCCAGGGCGAAGGACAGCAACTGCCCATCGGGGCCCCCCTCCTCTCTCCAGGTGCCCGGGGCGGGGAGCTGCGGGGGGAGACACGTGTGCGCGCGCACACAGAAGGGACTCCTGGGCGGGGGTCACGTCCGTGTGTTCACTCCCGCAGCCTGGACCCCAGAGTGGGCGCTCAGCAAATGCTCGCTGAGTGAACAAGTGTCAGGAGAGGGCACCGACTGAATGAGTGACTGAGTGACCGAGTGAGGGAGACAAACATGTCCCCCTGGGCTTCATCGTGGTCGGGCTGCGGGGACGGCCCTATCTCAGTCTGCGGTCAGGAAGGTGAGGGCAGAAACCGGCTTCTTCGGCTGTTCCTTCCTCTTTAAAGACTCATTAATTTTTAATTACCGAGGCCTGCACGCCACACGCGCCCAGCGAGAAGAATGCAGACACCACAGATAAGGCTGAGGCCCCCTGCTCGCCGCTCCAGGCCCCTCTCATTCCAGAGGCGGCGGGTGTGGAGCATTCCCTGCCACGGCCTTCCCCGCATATTTGACATGCCTGCCTGCGTGCGTGTGCATGCGTGCGTGCGTGTGCGTGCGGTCACGGCACGCGGCGTAGTTTTGTAACGCTGAAAACGAGCGCCAGGCCGCGGTGGGTGGGGGGTTGTTCCCAGGACTAGGGTTTCCCCGAGCTTCGTCCGCGGGGGCGCTCACCGCACGCTTCCTCCTTGCTGTGTGGGCCCCCAGGTGCCGGGTGCCTAGGTCCACCTCCTCGGGCGCCGGTGCCGCTGCCGGTTCACAGACCGGTGCCACGATACCTCGTCTGCACCCCTCTGCCTACTACCTGCCTGTCCTCTGAGCCTTGCGCCACGGAGGCCAGGAGGCTGCGCAGGCCCAGAGGAGGGGTCCTCTGACTGGCCCGGAGGCTGCCAGCGGGCGCTTCCCCAGCACCCACCGCGCGCCCGGCCAGCCCTGCGCAAGGCGCCAAGAGACATCGCCAGCCTCCTTCCCGTTCCCAGGGCTCCCAGGCCGCCCTGCGCTGCTCGGGTGCTGGGCTTCACACCTGAGGGAAGGGCAGGGCGGGGGGCTGCCACCTGGAATGGTGGCTGGAATGAGCGACTTCTGTAGGAACCAGAGACGGCACGGGACGGGTGCCTGATCACCTCTCCCCTCCTGCCGGCACCTGGGCAGCCTGTGCCTGACTCTCCCCACCCCCACCCCTGCACCGCCCACCAGGGCCCAGCCCAAGCCCTCCATCCCGCCCACCCTCCACCCCTCCTTCTGCCAGCCCTGGGAAGCGGGCCCTGTTCCCAGGGGTGCCACCGTGAGTGCGCAGCTCCTCCTCCAGCAAGCTCGGCTCAGGTGCAGACTGTTATTTCACGCTCCCGGCTTCCGTCCCCGAGGCCTGGCACCTGCAGGCCCCCACCCGCGTCTGCGAGGGCTGTCGGGGTGCATGCTGCTGTGCCTGAGCCACGAGCCATCTGCGGTGCTCGAGGGAGCCACGGGGGAAGTCTCCAACACAAACACCGTGTGCCTGAGAGCGAGGGGAATGGCGCGGCAAACTTGGGAAGCAATCAAAATGTCCTTCCCACCAAGTCCCAGCTTAACAAACGTTGGCAGGTGTGCGCACAGTAGCCATCAGTCAGGAGGGGTGATTGTAGAATCCCCGCTCGCCGCCGATGGCAAGTTCGGGGCGTCATTTGCTGGAAATTGTCATGGTTGTTGGGTAAGGAGAAGCTAATTTCTCCCGCACGTGGGAACAGACAGCTCCACCGTCCTGGACACTGCGGCTCAGGCCAGGGCCTGCTGGTGTCCCCGCCTCCCTTCAGGGACCCCTGGGGGCCTGAGGCCTGAGGCCTGCGGCTACAGGAGATATTTTATTCCCAGGGGGCTCTGGGAATAAATCCTGGGTGCAGGGCCTTCTCTGGAGGGAAGGCGAAGGTGAAAGTGGTCTGACTGTGTGCGGTGAGGATGAGGTGCAGCTGGTAATAGCAGGGGTAGGAGGTCATTGGCAAGGCCTCGGAGGCCGCGCTCATTCATTCGTTCATATTCATGCATCAGTTCAACAAGGGTTTGTCGAGTGCCCACCTACAGGGCCGGCCTCTCTAGGCGCCATGGTCACAGTGACGCTAAAATCTTTTGTCCCCGTGGGGAGAAGCAAGCAACGGAGGGCGAAGGGAGGAGGGGAACCACAGTGACTGAGGGGCTACGGGAAGGCCTCAGAGGAGGAAACCCTGGTGCTGAGCACCAGGAAAAGGAACAGCTGGGAGGAGCAAGTGGGGGGCCAGCGGCATTCCCCTGGAGCTCAGTGGGAGGCCTGGGGGTGAGGCAAGCCAGCTCGTTTCTAGCTGAGAGTGCAGGCCGGAGAGGCCGGAGAGGCCAGAGAGGCCGCAGCCCGCAGCCCGCAGCCCAGGGAGGAGGAGACAGAGCGGAGTCCCAGCCTCGTGCAGCCTCAGGGCCGTGAGAAGGCACTGGGCGTCTCTGGGTAAGGGGCGGACATGAAAGCATTCTGTTAGGTCCTCACTGGACCCGCGTTCCTTGATCTGAGCGTCCCTGGCGCCTCCAGGGGTGGGGGGAGGGTGTCTCTGGGCCCGCTGCCACCTCCTCTCCTGCTGGAACTCAAGGTCAGCCTCTCCCGGGAGGGAGCTGCCTTCCCTACCCCCACGAGGGCCGGAGGAGGCCAGCGCATGTTCTAGGAGGGACCCACATTTGCCAGATTCATCCAGACCAAAGGGACAGAGCCTACAGGCTCGAGTGAAACCCCGAACAACACTGATCGATCACTGGCTTTTGCTTAAAACAGTCTGGGATTTCAGGCCTGGCTGGATCCAGGGCCTTCAACCAGGGTGACAGGAGTCTTTCTCCGTCCCTGCTTTTCCATGTTGGCTTCCTTCTCAGGCAGATGGCCCTCAAGCAGGACCCAGTGGAGCCCACCCTGGTCCCCACAGTGTGAAGGGGCAGCAGGCGGCAGGCGAAGGGGGGGTCCTCTTACCAAGACCACACCCAGGAGGAGCCCGGAGAGAGGCTGGAGCCCAACCCCGCACATTTACAAACGACTTAAACGCCATGTTTGCAAGCTCCTCGCAGCTCTGGCTGCCCCAGTGGTGAGACCAGGGAGCACAGCGGGGTAGCCTGAGGCTGGGTCCGCCAGGGGCTGGTACAGGGGACGCCTCCTCCCACTGGCTCCAGCAGGGCTGCGGGCTGCGGGCTGCGGGCTGCGGGCTGCAGGCGCCCGCCTGCCACGATGAAGGCGGTGGCGGAGGTCCGGCATTTCTCCTGGAATGTCTGGAATCTGGAGCAGAGGCGCCAGGGCGGTCCCTTTGCCCGCCGACCTTCTCCTTCCCATCTGCGAAATGGGGGCGGCGCGCTCCCGACGCGCACGCGGATCGCGCACGCGGATCATGCACGCGGATCGCGAGTGCAGAGCGTCACTGCCCGAGGCCCCTGGGATGGCCGGGGTGCAATGGCCGCCACCGTGGACCCATTACAGACCGTAACACTGGACCGGCGCATGCGCCGCAGGCCCGGAGGGCTGGTTGAGGAGGCTTCTGGAGCCTCAACGCCCCGCGGAGGGACCCGGCCCCACGGAAGCCTTCGGAAGCAGAGCTGTGCGGAGGCCAGGAAGCCTTTGATTACCGACATCTGGTTTCGTGGAAACTTTTGGGAGGCTCGGAGGGGAAAGGAGTGTGAATAGCCAGACTGGAGGGGGACGAGCGGCGGCCGCTCGGCGTCCCGCAGCCGGCGCTCGGCGTGCGGCAGAGTAGTTAAGTGATGCGCGCCCACCGAGAGCGGGGTTGGGGGTGTTATGCCCGCGGTTCTGTGCAGTAAAAGAAACGATTCCCCTGCAGTGCGGGATTAATTGGCTCCTGTAATAATCCGTGCCGGGCGTTGCCTCTGGCCTCACGGGGGGGGGGGGGGGGCGGGGGCGGGTTGGGGGAGGCCTGATCCCCTGGCAGCAAAAGCCCCGAGGCCACCAACAGGGTGACGGGGCCTTCTGTTTTCTGCCCCCTTTCCCCAGCCTGCCTGCAGGTCCCTGGGCCTCAGCTGTGGCACGGGCCCCTCTTTCCCGGCTGCGTCCTGGCCGGGCACCTCGGGACACCACGGGACACCGCTCTTCCGCTCCAGAGGGACCAAGGACGGCGAGGTCTCCACATGCCGACCCTGGCATCCTGGTCCGGGCGTCCCAGAGTCCGGCCACAGGCACGGTGCCCTCCATCCACCATGCCGGCGGCCTCGGCCCTGCTCGGCGGAGGGCCTGTTTTCCTGCGGTGCCGTGCCAGGGGACGGAGACCTGGTCCTGGTGTCGCACAGGTCACACTGTCTACCGCGCAGCCACACCCGCATGTCTGTCCCCTCCCCTGCACTCCGCACCATCCCTGCACGGTGGTCCCTGCTCTGGTCTTGCAGCTGAGCGGGGCCCACCCATCCGAACCCCTGCAAGAGCCGCCTCCTCTCCAGGTGCTCCCCCTGAGCTTCCGCCTGTGGCCCACCCTCCTTTTGGGACCCGTAACCACCCCGGGCACAGCTCTCTGGGGGGACTGCTCCTCCTTCACCACAGCCCACGGTCTGGCGGAGGCCCCCTGCTGACCCCTGGGCACGAGACCGACCCTGACACGGAGTTCCCGGCTACTGAGATACAGCAGCCGCACAGAGAGGCAGCCCTTGGACGGAAGGGAGGGTGTGAGGGCCCCGGGCCCTAGCTGAGGGGCTGGCCTTCGGAGATTCAGGGAAGGACTGGGAGGCCTGGCCTCCGGGCCCAGAGAGCACTCTGCTGCCCAGGTCCTGGCCCCTCCAGCTGGGGCTGAGCGCGGCCTGCGCGAGGCTGGCAGCCCTGACAGCGCCCCAGGAAAGGGGGGTGCAAAGATGTAGAAGAGGGGACCGCAGAGGCACAGCCCGCTGCAGCCCAGCTCCCCGCTCCCCTTCTGACGGGCGCCGGACAGGAACGGGCCATGGGCAGAAGCCCACAGAATCTTCCTGGGAGGTCGGGACTGGCTGCCACCCTTCCATCCCCGTCACCCAAGGCCCCTGCTGCAGCGAGGCCTGCGGGCCGGGCCGGGCTGCGGGCCTGTGAGGCTGGCCCTGGGGAGGTGGGGGCTGTCCCCTGCCACCCGTGCTCCTGACATGGGGTCCGTGGGACCACTGGGTCCTCGGCCTCTCGGCTCCCCGATGCGTTTCTGGGGGGCGCAGCAAGAGCTGCACCCGGAATCCCGTGGACACTGTGAGGCCCATGCTGGGTGCCTGGGGAGGACGGAGAAGCAGGCCCCCCAGAGCCGGGTCGGCGCCGCCCCTCACAGCCGGGGGAGCTCCTGCAAGCCACGCCCCTCTGCAGGCCTCAGGGCCCCCGACAACGGGCCAGCGAGGTCTCCTCCTGCTGAACCGCAAGCGGTGCCGCTCACGCCTGTCCTCTCCGGCGGGAGGCAGGGGCCCTTCTTCCAGTTTGCTGCCGGTTCGCACCCGATGACCCCTCCTCTCTACCAACTCAGCACCCCCAGGCAGAGGGCTGAGGCCCGATCTACTGGTCAGGAAGCCCCTCCTGGGGAACGTCCGTGGCCCTGAACTGGGCGCCAGCCCTGGATGCGAGAGTCGCAGGAGGACACAGCGGCGTCTCTGCTCCTGCTTCTGCTGCAGGAGCCGCCCGGACCCGGCCCTGCGGCCCGAACTGGAGGGAGCCTTGGGAAATTATAGGCCAAGCAGTATGCCGAGAAGTGTCCAATTGTATCTACAATGTGGCAGGTGGCTCCATTGCCTCCCAGGTGTCAGAACTCAGCTCTGGGTCCCGGGAGTCTGGAGGGGCCCCGCGTGCCGTGTCTGAGAGGGCTGCCTAGGGAGGCTGGGGCCGCCGGGACTTCTGGAAGACACCCCTGTCCCGCGCCCGCCTCTGGGAGCACCCTGTTCCAGCCAGGCGAACCCGAGTCGGCCTTGAGACCCAGCACGCCCCTGGCTGCCAGAGGCCTGGAAGGCCCACGGGCAGTAATGGGCAGTAACCTGCGAGTGGATGCATTAAGGTCCCCTGCGGTGGGAGAGGGGACGCTGGTGCTGACACAACGCTCCTTCTGGCAACGCCAGTTGCTGCTGGGGGGGCACCTAACCCAGCATCATCTCGCCTTCACTTGGGGACATCGGCAAAGACCCTGTTCCTGAATAAGGTCACAGCCATAGGTGTTGGGGTGAGGGTTTGGACACATCTTTCTGGGGACACAATGCCATCCCCGGCATCTGCAGTCCAGAAGCCTTCCCTGCGGTCTGGGGAGGAGGCGGGGTCAGCCTCGCATTTACCGAGTCAAACGGGTGTCGGCGTCTCTGCCTCTCGGAGCCGGAGCCACTAGCGCTGGAGACGCGTGTGCCTGGGGTGGGCGGCGTGGAGGAGCCCGTCCCTGCGCGCGAGGGCCCCGAGGACAGGCACGGTGCCGGGGTGCCCCTGGGCAGCAGCAGGGGAGGTGACACTCCAGCCTGGAGAGGTGAGGACAGTAGGATGCAGGACCCGGGGGAAACTTCCTGCAGGTACACCCACGAGTGTGGGGGCCAGGGCAGACGCCCCCACAGTCACCAGCCTCACGTTTTTGTGTTGCAAGGTGGAGGTCGTCGCAAGAACTTCCCCCTGGCACGGGCCCAGGCTCCTTCCTCCTTTGTCCTTCGGACGGGGGTCCAGAAACGGCCCTGGGGCCAGGCCGCCTCTGGTGCAGTCCCGGGACCTGAGGCACACCAGGGTGGACAGGGTAGTTTTTCTCGGCGGGTCCCGGTGCCTTCTGGGAGCAGAGGGGGAGCCCGGGTCTGCCCCACTCTTGGAAAGCATCCCAAGTGTCGCTGCTTCTGAGTTAGCTGCTGGGAGGGGCCCAGATGCCTGCGAAGACAGGGGTCTGTCCCCGTGAGCGGCAGGTGACCGGATCAAGTTGGCTTGGAAGCTGTCACAGACGTGCCGGTCTTGATGCTTTGGTGGGAGAGGCTGCTTTCGCAGGGCCCAGCAAAGCTGCGAAACGCCCCCTCGTTGGGGGAAAGTGGAAACCTGGGCTGTTACCTGTTGGTGGCAGTCCCAGCACTTCCTGGACGGGACACCTGGAGAATGGGTCGAGGAGCTGGCTTCCCACCTGGCTGAGCCGGGCCCTTGGACTGGACTGTGGGGGCAGCAGTGGTCCCTGCAGACTCGGGGGTGCGGTGGGAGGGCGGGAGGGACACGGGCCAGGCCCAGGTCAACCGCTCCACTCTCCGAACCGCGCCCTCTTGGGTTCGGGGGCGGCTTCCTGACACAGGCCCGCCCGCCTGAACCGCTGCCCTTCGCTCGAGGATTCCTCCTCTTCCCAGAGGTCCGTCTCGGGCCGGGTTCCCTGGGGAGCACCCCCCCCCCCCCGCAGCTCCCACAGGTGCCCTGGGAGGGCGGGCTCCATCGGTCACCCGTCAGCGTAAAACCCGACCCGTGATCGCCCTCATCACTGAGGACGGTGCCAAGGGTCTCGGAGCTCCGGGCAGACGCAGGGACAGGGACCAAATGTGCTTTTCCCGCCACAGCGCCCTGGTAGCAGACCGGGCCGGTCGCCTGCCGGTGTCGCTCTGCGGGGTGGTTGGTTTCTAACCCACACGGCAGCCACCCAGCCCCTGGCGAGGCGGGCCGGCACCAGGTGGTCGGGGCAGGTTCCGAGGCCGCCCGGTGCTGCCGTCCGGGTCACTGGGAGACGTTCACCATGACCAGGGGGCGGCAGGGCGGCCCAGGCCTCTGAGGTCACTGCCAGGCCAAGGCCCTGGCCACCAGGTGTAAATGCGCCACCAAAGACGCTCAGTTCACGCTCCCGCCCCCTCCACTTCTCCGCTCCCTTTCTTCTCACCCAGTATTCGCAGGGTGGTTCGCGTGCCCACCTCGTGCCTCCCTGGGGCTCCCTGCTGGGCTCTGGGGCGCTGGCCAGCTGAGGGGTCAGCGCAGCAGCCACACTGGGGTCAGGGCCGCTCCCCGAGGAGGGGGCCTGTGAGCAGAAGACAGCCTCTGGGCGAGGGAGCAGCCCCGGCCTGCACTGGGTGGGGGTGGAGCCAGGGGGGTGCGGGGTGCTGGGACCTGCTGAGAAGCCGGGGCTGAGTGAGCAAGGCCGCAGGGAGGCCTCAGAGTCTGGGCCAGCAGGGTCCATGCTCGTAAAGCCACTGCCACCGAGCGAGCTGCTGGCCGCGTGCCCTCGTGCGGTTTTGGAGGCTGCCTAACGATCTGGGGTCTCAGAACAACGGATGCGTGTTCTCGGGGCCTGGAGCCTGGAGGCTGGACGCTGGGGGTGAGGGTCCCCGCAGGGCAGCGCTCCGCTGAGGGCTCCGGGGAGGGCCCGGCCCGGCCTCCGTCTTCCCTGCGTGCAGCCCGTCCTCGGTCTCTTAGGGGGACAGGTACCGCTGGCTTTAGGGTCCACCGGTCTAATGCGGAGCCATCGCCCCAGTCGAGAGCCTTCACTTACCTACATCTGCCCAGGCCCTTTGGACAGACAGGGTCACAGGGTCTGGAACCTGGTCCCGTCCTTAGTAGGGGGCACTACCATTCGGTCCCCTGCAAGGCCGACGGGCAGGGACACCACGTACTCGGGCTGAGTGGGGCCAGAACGCTGGGAAGCGGCAGGCCAGCCCTTGCCCCAAGCACCCCCAGTCCAGGCCGGCCGCCCGGCCTCGGTCCCCCAGGAGGCAGGCCGGGGCGCTTGGCTGTGGCTGCAGAGCTTCCGCAGCCCTTATCCGGACCGGGGGCGCCCCGGGGCTTTAGCTACGACCTCCGGTTCTCCACACGCGGTCTCGGAGCCTTTTTCGAGTCCCGCGTGGGCCAGCTCTGCCTCCCAGGTGCCCGGGCCGCCCCTCTGTCCTGACGTCACAGCCCCCCTCACACTGCTCGGGCTCGGCCCCCACAGAGCGCCGCCCTCCGCATGTCCTGGGGACCTCACACCAACCCTGCCGGGGGCTCTTGTCCTTCTCAGTTCTCAGCCGTCACAGTGGACGCTCAGAGAGGATGTCCCCTGTCCAAGGCCAGGTCAGGCGGGGCTGGCGTTTGAATCGCAGCCGGTGGGAATGCCTTGGCCACTTCCTTCCTGGTTTATGTGCTCGGTCTACACCCTAACCCACCTCCTTTCAGCCTGGGATCCTCAGCCCTCCACTCACCCTGTCTGAGCCTCAGTCTGCCCCTCTGCAGTGTGGGGCTAATGCCCCCCTACCCGCCCTCAGAGTGCTCCTTGGGGCCTGAGAAAGCACCCTGAAACTAGCCTGTGTGCTACCCAGAGAGGGAGGCGCCCTTGGCGTGCATGTAGGGCGACCCGTTCCCGCTCTGCCTGTCACGAACCCAGGAGACCTGGCGGGGTCCCGGCGCTATCTCCTGGCCCTCCCTTCCTAGGCTCCCCGAGCGCTGGGCCCCAGGGACACGCTGCGTTTTCCAACGGAAACTTTTCTCTGGACCACGGACGCTCCAAAGCCACCAGACGAAGCAGAGAAGGTGCTGGACCCTCTCTCTGGGCGTCCCCGCGTCCCTGGGTCGGAACATCACGCGTGAGGACGAGCGCGTGTTGTGTGTTTCTCATCCCGCCGCCATGAGCAGCAGGTAGCAAAATGTTGACTTCGGATGTGTCAGTAAAACAGCACACATTTGAATCCTGGCTTTTCCTGCCATCTGCAGCATTTGACACTGTTTTTCGTACCAGCTTATTACATTTCTTGTGCAAACATACTTTTGGGTGTCTCTGTTGATTTATGCTATAGTTGCTCTGGTATTTGTGTTAAAATAGCATTTTAAAACTCTAAAATATTGCTATTTATTCCATCCTTGATTCTTTGCCACTTGACAAGCGCGGGAGCGGCGTATGTCTCCCCAGGACCCAGTTGCCGAGTGTGGTTCTCTGGAGCGGGGGCGGTGGGGGGGCTGCGGGCTGGGACCAGGTGCCCCGGGGGTGGCTCGGGACCAGGTCCAGAGGGGCACTTCTAAGGCGCCAGACTCATGAGCTCCTTGGGGCAGAACTGCAGTTTGTTCGAGGTTATTTTTAGCCCCCAGTGGAGGAAAACAAAGACAAAATGGTAAGTCTTCATAAAGCTAATTTGCTCGATGGAAAGACCTCCAATTCCGGCGTTCTTCCCTTTTTAATCTCAAACTCTGCGTTCGTGGGTGGCTGAAGGGGACCGTGAATGATAGGATTTCTTCTTCTAGGTCAGCTTTCCTTGGGAACATAAGTTCTCCTGTTGGGTTTTGGGGGGAGGGGTATTTTAACTGGTCTGCAAAATCCACAAATCTGGGGCACACTTGTGCAAAGCTGGGGGTGCTGGGCTCCTCTGCCAATCTGAGCCCACCGTCCGCAGAGGCAGGGGCTGGGGTGAGACCTGGGCCGGGGGTCCTCGCCGTGGCGGGGCCGGCTCTGTGGTGGTGC
Source organism: Glossophaga mutica (assembly GCA_039655065.1). Taxonomy (NCBI): domain Eukaryota; kingdom Metazoa; phylum Chordata; class Mammalia; order Chiroptera; family Phyllostomidae; genus Glossophaga; species Glossophaga mutica. The sequence goes on from CM077315.1 coordinate 1,715,776, forward strand.
AGGGCGCCTGCAGCCGGCTGGCATGTGCACGAGGCCTTCTGCCACTCCACAGAAATCCGTGCACACCGCCGCAGATGGGAGAACGAGCCAATATTCAAATTGGAGGCTGTTTTGCTAACACGTTAAAGATTAACGTGCTCTTACTGGCTGCTGCCTACTGTGAAAGATGAGTGTTCTTTCTAAAAAAGAACAAGGAGAACGAGAAGCCTCCTGTTCAGGGCGGGGGCGGGCAGAGGGTGCTGGGCAGCCCCTCTTGGCCTCCTCCTGTCCCCTCCGGGGCCCGAGGGGGCCCAGGGCTCTGAAACGCAGCCCCCCCTTCAGCTCCGACACCCTTGCCCTTAGCTTGGAGAGACCCTGTCCACCCTGTGCCCCTTCCTGCCGGCTGGTCGGTTCTTGTCTCCCTTTCTTAAGACTCAGCCCACCTTGGCCCTATGAGTCAATTGGTCGGAGCGTCATCCTGTGCACCAAAAGGTTGCGGGTTCAACCCATGGTCAGGGCACTTACCCAAATTGCGGGTTTGACCCCTGGTCGAGGTGTGTGTGGGAGGCAACTGATCAATGTTCCCCTCTCACATGGATGTTTTCTTCCCTCTCTTTCCCTCCCTTCCTCTTTCTCTAAAATCAATTAAAAACATGTTCTTTGGTGAAGATTAAAAAAAATCTAAAAAGCAAAAAAAAAAAAAAAAAGACTCAGCCCACCCTGGCTGGGTAGCTCAGGTGGTTAGAGCATCGTCCTGATGCACCCCGGTTGCAGTTGCAGTTCGATCCCAAGTCAGGACACATACAGGAACCAACCACGGAAAGCGTCAATACATGGAGCTCCGTCCAAATGCAGATGCATATATGTATATATATATATGCCCAATATAATGATAAGGAGGAGCTAAGATGTACCACATGCTGGCATCATGCCCCGCACTTCCCTGGGCAGCCCTGCTGAATCCTTAAGAGAGCTACTCCAATTGCCCCCATCTCGCAGAAGGGTAAACTGAGGCACGGGGGGATTAAGTAACCCTCCCGAGGCCACACGCAGCTGGGAAGGGGGTCTGAATGCAGGCAGAGGGGCTCCTACAGCAAAGCTCAGCCCCTCCCCGGCCAACGAGCCCCTCCCTTCCTGGGCTAAGGCACACGCAGCTTGCACCCAGAGGCAGAGCAGGGGTTCTGCGGGGCTTCGTGGGTTGAAACGGGCTCTCTGAGGGGTCTAATCACACTTTCTGCAGAATGAGGCACAACGTGGGGACATGGTCAGGGAGGTTGAGGCCCTAAAAGGACTGGCTGCAGAAAGCCTGAGCAGCAGAACTCACAGCCCCCGCCCGGGAGGCCCGTGCCGGGGCCAGGGGGACTGAGTGCCCCTGGCGTCACCGTTTCTTGGTTTCTTGTTGAAGATGCTGCGGACAGGCTCGCGAGCCGCCTCTGGGCCGGGCGCCCTCTGATGGCCGGTAGCAGTAGTGCAGCCAGCCTCAGCCCCCGGTGGAAGGAGCTGGGAGTGGGGAGACGGGGGCACGCACCTGGGGAAGAAGGGCCTTGGGGAGGGGGCCAGGCAGGAGGTGGACGCGTGCCCTTAGTCGTGGCTGCCCCGGGCCGCCCACGGAAGCCTGCCCTCCCCGGCGAGCGCCTCCCCCACACCCTCTGAGGGCGAGGGCCAGTGGCGTCCCCCAACACAGGCCAGGCTGGGACAGGGACCCTGAGGGTAGCTTTCTAGTTTACTGACGCTGAACCAGGGCCATTCCTCCGAGATTCCAGCACCCCGGTATCAGCGAAAGACCTCGGCACCCGCGACCCGGAGGCAGCCAGCGGGGGCAGGGCGTCCGGCTGGCGGCCTGGAACTGGCTGATCTTGCCCCGCTGGGTTCGCCCCTCGCCCTGCGGCAGGCCTTATGCAAATAGGGCCTCGATTTCCTTATCTGTGAGCTGAGCGCAATGGTGACCTCAGAGACTGGGGATGCTGCTCCCAGTAGGCCCCTGTCCCCCTGGTGATCCTGATCACGTGCCGGGCCGGGCCGGAAAGGAGGGACTTCACTTGTGGACACAGGGGCGCAGAAGGGGCCCCGCGAGGGAAGGGCGCCCCGGGAGGCAGCCTGGGATGGCACAGAGCCGCACGCCAGGGCCCTGAGCCCCCGGCCCTGGGAGCCCACTGGGCTCCCGTCGCCCTCCCGAGCCCACGACAACCAGCGTGGGCGGGTTTTGTCCGATCCCGGCCTCCGGAACTAGACCGGAAGCACCCCCGCTCCCAGCGAGCTGCCCGCACAAGTGCCTGCTGAGGGAGCGGCGACTCTCAAGACCCCCCCACCCCAGCCAAGCCCCTGCCCACAGGGCCCCCAAGGGCCTCCCCCCACACCCCCACAGCCCCTGAAGGTCTGGGGCCTTCCCCTGGGGCAGGAGTGCAGCCAGCAGGGGCCGTGTCCCGCACACCCTGCGCGAGTGTTTCTGCTGGGAACCCAGCTGAAAACGCTTTCATGAACCTCCAGACGCCGGGCTGGGGGGGACCTGGATGCCGGACTGCACCATGCGAACCGCGGGCTCTGGAGGGCTGCCTGGTGGCCAGAGGCCGCCGCACCCTCCCCTCTACCCTGCGCTGTCCCACTGCTGCGCAAGGACCCTCATGCATGTCCAGGGCTGACCCTTGGCGCCGCAGACGTGGCCTCCGCTGTCCCTGGGCTGCTCTACCTGGGCACCCCCGAGCCTGAGAGCCCCATGCGCCCCTGCTGTGGGGCTGCCCTGTGAGGTAGGGTGCCAGCTCCCTGCACCCCCAGCCTCTATCCTTCAGATGCCTCCCCCAGCTGTGAAAACCAAATAAGTCTCCAGACAACCCCCAGGGGGAGAACCGTTCCCCCACCCCCCTGAGGACCACCGACCTAGGGGTCCGAGTCCTGAGGCCTGCTCTGTCCCAGGACCTGTCCTCTCGCAGCCTCAGCCACCCAGGCTGTGGCGGCTGGCCCCTCCAGGCCCCCGTCCGTGGGAGGGACCGGGCCCTCTGCAGGCCTGATCTCCAGGGACCGTGGCTGACGCCCCCACCAGCGAGCCGGGGAGCCCCGCTCTGAGAGCTGTGGGAGGCGGGCTTTGCTTCGATGCGACATTTGTTGGTTTCTCTTTTTAATGTTCAAGCTGTCAAAAAAGCATGTTTGCTGAGCCGGGATGTTTGTTTGGGGTTGTTCTCTGGAACGAGATAGAAGGCAGCAGGAATAGCCATTCTGCGCAGCCGGGATGGTGGGTGGCAAGCGGCGGGGTGGCCACAGCTCCCAGAGACAGGGAACACCAGGCTCGAGGGGCCCAGTGCCCAGAGCGTGCCACCCGGCACCCCACTCGGCCCTGAACCTGCCCTTGAACAGGGCAGGGTCCCCGCTGCTGCCCCGTCCTCTCAGCCGCTCGGTGCGGCGCAGGGACGTGACTGAAAGCAGGCCACCGGTGGCGCCAGACATGGGAGCGCAGAAACGTGAGACCCGGCGCCCACTGGCTGGGACACGGCCACCTCACCGGACACAGGGGCTGTGGCAGGAGCGCTTGGCGCTGAGACGGCCGGCCGGTGGCCACATCTGTGCGTCAGGTCCCTGGCCGTGGGCTGCGGGGCTCAGGGTGCGCTGCCTTGCGCCTGGCCTGGGGTCCCCAACTCCCGCTGGGAGTGTCATGCTCCCCCCCCCCCGAGGTGGTGACAGGAGGCAGGTGTGGTCTTCCCTGCTCTTAGGGGACAGACAGTGGAGGTGGGCAGACCGCAGACCCCTGACCCCCGGAGACACAGCATCTGGGCCAGGGCCCTGTGTCACAGGGAGGCCAAAAGGCGGGGCGGGGCGGGGGCAGGGGGCTCGGTGACCCAATGCCGGCTCCTTTGTCCCTGCCAATGGGACATTCGAGGGTGTATGGTCAAACTGCCCATGGGGAGGTCCCCAAGCCCCTTCCTGCTTCACAGCTGCGTCCACAGGACCTTCGGTGCCACCTGAGCCCTGTGGGCAATGGCTGGTCCCCAGGACGGCAGGAGCAAGAGAGGGGGAGAGGCGGGCTCTGCGTCCAGGATCCCCCAGCTCTCCCGGCAGCGCAGGGCGTCCTGGAGCCTGAGTGTGCGGATGGGAAAGGTCCTCGGAGCAGGTCTGGGAACTCACAGCTCCTTCCCGGGGCTCAGAGGGTCCTGGTACATGAGACACTGATGTGGACACTCCTTGTCCAAAAGGCGCAGACCAGTGGAGTCTGCCCCTATTGCCCTCATGGGCTCCCTCAGTGACTGTTTGCAGGGGTCAGCCCTGAGTGAAGGGGGCGGGGGGCGCTGGAAGGGGAAGGGCCCCGGCCTTGGCCCCAGTGAAGGGGGAAGAGGATGCTCTGTGTCATTACTTCCCAGCATGGCCAGGTGGGGGCGCTCCAACACCAGGATCCTGGGCAGAACTGGCCTGTGCTGCCGTCCCCCTGGCCTGTCATTTCCGGAATTCTGCCTCGCATTTCCTGGGGCCAGGGGTAGCAGCAAACCGTCTTCCTCCTGAGAGCATTCCTCTACTTCCGTTGTTCCAAAGGTCGAGTCCCCCTCCGGCCGTCCACCACAGGTACACTAGGCCTTGGGATTGTTTGGTTTCTTGCGTTCTTTGGCCGTCCCATCATTCTGCCTCATCCCGTCCTGTGAGGACAAGTGGGTGGGTGGCTGTGGGAGGCCCGGGCTGGGGGTCAGCGGCAGGAGGCTGACCTAGAGCCGCCCTGTCATGTCGGAGGGTCTTCGGGGTCCCTGCTCTCCGGGCACTTGGCCCCGTCCCCCTCACCCCTCCAGAATCCAGCCTGCGGGGGGGTGATCGACCCCACAGGCCGGGATCCGGCACCCTGCTTGGAGTCCCAGTGCCAGCTGGGAGGGTGTGAGGCCTGTGTTGTGGTGGCCGAGTCCCCTGTTCCCCCTCTCTGGCTTGTCCCGAGGCCAGATGTCCTGTCTGGGAGAGGCCAGGAAGACATCTCCCAAGTGGACACTGGGTGGGACACTCCGCACTCGGCCAGGCTTGGCCTCACTGGTACTGAACGTGGGCACGTCCCTCTCTGTCCCAGGTCGGAAGTCGTTCAATGGCAGAGAAGAGTCTCTATCCACTTAGCTGCTTCTGTTTGCCTGTGTACTAACCGCAGCCCTGCTTTCTCGGTGACAGAGAACTTGTCGCATGCCAGGGTGCTGTCCCTCACGCACACAGGGGAGCTACGGTGCTCTCCCCAAAATGAGGATCCATCCCCAAAACTCTGGGGAGAGTCATCTTTGGGTGGAAACGCTCTAACGCTCTCGAAACTCTCCCCGGAAAGGCTTCCTCCCAGGCTCCAGGATGCCCGTCCCGGTGAAAGACGTCATGAGGCTGCTCTGCTCCATTTCCGACAGGAAGAAAATGAGAGTTCCTGTCCAGCCCTCTGATAAGAGAGGCCGGCTGGCTGTGACTGGGGCCCTGATTGGTACTTTCCTGGGTGGCCCCCCGGGACTCATCATCGGTAAGTGCCAGGGCCCCCCGGGGACAGCCGGCCTGGGGGCTGCGGGACAGAGGCCTCAGGTGCACAGAGTCCTCAGAGCAGGCTGCGTCCTGCGTCACCTCTGAGACTCGATCTGTGTCACAAAGTGTGTACTGGAGAAACACCTGCCTCCCTCTGTGAGTCTCCGCCCTGCAGGCGCCCGGAAATGGCCCCCGTGTCCTGCAGGCCTGGAGGACGCCCTGCCCAGGGATGTGTCCTGCAGACCGAAGACCTCAGGGTGTCCCTGGGCGGCCCCTCGCTCATCATCATTACAGGTCCCCTCAGGAGGGGCACCCATAGGGGCACTTGCCGTCTGTTAGGTCACGGGAGCTGTTCAGAGAGGGCGTCCCCGCTCCCAGTCAAACGGTCCAGGGCAGGAAGCTGCCGTCCGCCGCCTGCAGCGTCACCTGCGCTGGTTTTAGCACCTGCTCCCACGTGGGAGCCAGGGTCTGCCAGTGGGTGAAGTTTGGCTGGTGTCCCCTGGTCCCTGGGAGGGAGGGTGACGCTGCTTCCTCTGGACTAGGAGCAGGGAGATTTCCCGGGGGCCCCGCCGTGGGCTGCCACTCCGACCACGGCTGTGAGCAGAGCAATCAGCTGTGACCAGCGCCATGGGCTGTGACTCCAACCATGGGCTGGGTGTGTTCCGGCCTGGCTTGGGCAGGGACCTGCGATGGGCCCTGCGGCCCCAGGGCACCTGCTGAAGGAGCCGAACCGCCAGGCCCGGGCCTGGCAGAGACTCAAGGACGGCCCCGGGCGCTGGGCGGGGTGCAGGGCCTCGCGGAGCGCGGTCCTGGGGGACCCTTTCCAGATGCTGGGGAGGTGACCCCTCCCAGCCCTCCTCTTGCCAGGCTCACCGGCCAGGCTCCCTGGGCTGATGTCCCTGTGGTGGCAGAATGGCATCCTAAGATGTGTCATTGAGCTGAGGCCCCAGTGGGGGACAACAGCTTGTGGCCACCCCAGGCCTCCCAGCTCTGCATTTGCTTTCCGCTCTGAGTCAGCGAGTCCCAACGGCAGCCACCAGGCAGGCGGTGGCAGGCGAGGGAGGCCACGAGGCCACACCTCCCGCCTCAGTGGTTTTGTCTGCGTCTGTCCCCCGCTCTGAGGTGCTCGGGGGAGGCCGGCTGGCTCCACCTGCCAGGCAGCCGCACCCTGACGCCCTGTGGGGTGCGCCTCTGCCAGGCTGAGTGGGAGCTGGTGGGGATCACAGGTCCACGGGCAGGAGCCTCAGTTTCCCAGGAAACACAGGGATCTGTCTTCCCCAGAGCGTGGGTAGGTAGCTGGTCACTGTTCCCGGTGACTCTCTGCATTAAGCGCTGCCCTCGGTCGCCGACTGGTGTTCCCGCAGAGGTGCAGAGCGGAGGAGACAGCAGCTCCCGGGGGCGGTGCGCACCCTGCCTGTGTCGTGGGAGACTTCAGTGACAGGTGTCCGGGGTGGCTGTCCTCCCCAGGCGGCTCCTTTCCTTCCGGGCCGAGGGCAGCCCAGCCCAGGGCAGCGCACCTCTTCCCAGGCGGAGGGGCTGGCCTCTCCCCACTGGGCCGTGTGGGCGTCAGGGGTGGGGGCTGTGCCCCATGCCTCCTGAGAGGGTGCTCTCCGGCCCGGCTGCGCCCTTCAGAGGAACTTTACTTGTGAAGGGTGTCAGAGGGACAGGGAAGTCACAACGACCGAGGACAGACATCCCATATGCCCCCCGTTGCATCCCCCCGACGCTCAGGACCAGGTGGCAGGCGCAGCGGTCAGAGCTGGAAGTCAGCGCTGTCCCCTCACACGTCCCTGGTCCCCGGACTTGCTTTGCTGGTGCGGCCGGCGTTCGCACACTGACCCTTCCCTGTCCCGGGGTCCCGCTGACGGCACCACGTGGCACTTGATGCCATGTGTCCTTGGTCCCCGGGTCTGGGACCATCCCTCAGAGCTCGCCGGCATTCCCGGCCCGGAGAGGGCGGCGGGGTGGCGGCCGGGTACTCTGTGGACGCCGCTCTCCCGCCGGTGGCCCCGGGCAGCACCCCGCAGAGGGGAGCTCCCCGAGAATGGCTCCACCTCGGGGGCCCAGACGTCCCCAGCCCCTCGCAGTGACGTTCGCCTCGGTCACCTGGTCAGGGCGTGTGGCCAGGCGTCCCCAGCACGACGTTGGTGCCTGTGCTCTCTCAAGGAGAGTCGCTGCGTCCCGCTGGGCTGCCGCTCCCAAGGACGTGGTCACCGAACCGAGCCTTCCTTGTCTTCCAGGCGGCATCTTCGGGGGACTCTTAGGGGCTGGGATGAAGGACGAGCCCTTTAAGCCCGTCCATCAGATTCTGCTGCAGCTGTCACAGGACTTGCGGCAGAAGCTGTTCGACAAAGTCAAGGCCGTCATCTGGAACCTGGACTGGATGGACAGCGTGGAGCTGATGGATCTGGTCATGCGCAGCGAGCAGCTCCAGCGGCAGCTGGTGGACGTCCTGGTGGAGTTCATCAAGACGCAGCTGAAGACCGACGTGCAGTTTGATGTCTAGCCCCTCGGGGCCCACAGCGCCCCACGTCCCCTCGAACCCGCCAGGTGCACCCTTTTTCATCTGACGGCCCGCGCAAGCGAATCACCGAAACTCTGAATCCCGCCAGAAAATGAATTGTGCTTTGGGCTGACCTGTGAATAAAGTGCATGTAGCTTTGATTCGTTCACACCGGACGTCTACTTTGCGTTGTCCTTTTTCATTTCTTTATCTGACCCTCTGAGAGAACAGAGGTCAGTGCCCCTGACGAACAGCCGTCTCTGGGAAGTGTGCGCTCGAACGTTCCCACGCCCGGGGCCCCTGCGCTTAGAACCAGGATGGCACTGTCCCCAAATGCGACACACTTTCTGCGACACAGTCTGTCTCCCCCACAGACCTGTTCGGCGTCTCTAACATTGGGAGGTGTCCCCTCTGACAGGTGGGGGCAAGGGGGACGCATGCGGTTGGTGGCTTCTTTGAAAGGTATTTCTTTTTCGGAAGCGGGGAGAGACAGAGACAGAGAAAGAAGAGAAACATCGATGTGAGAGAGAGACCTCGATCCGCGGCCTCCCGTACGGGTCCCGGACGGAGGCTGATCTCACAGCCTGGGCACTCGCCCTGTCCAGGAACCGAGCCGTCGACCCCCAGGTTCGGCGCACATCCCTGAGCCCCGGCCCGGCCCGGGCTATGGCGCTTGGTCTTCGGGGTCGGTCCCTCAAAGTGAAATTGCTGGGTGCGAGGTGGCAGCAGTTTTTAGGACTGCAGTTTCATGTGGTCCAGGTCCCTTCCCCAGGACAGGGCTCCGCCTCTCGGCGTGCGGCCCCCAAAAGCTGGCCATAGCCCTTCGGTGACTCAGGGTGCCGGGGGGGAGCCATAAATCAGAAAAGTGTCTCCCAGTCACCCCTTTGAAACTGATGCGTGTCTTACATGCAAGGACACACCGGGGGGAGACCTGCGGGGGCCTGTAGACCCGCACCTTTGCGCGGCTTCCCCTCAGTGCACCGGCGACGCAGACGGGTGGAGATCACATTCATTCGTTCAATGGGTTCGTCCTTTCCACGGGTCCGATTACTGTTCATTCTGGGGCAGGGGGGAGGAGAGGGTCTTACCAATGTACCTGATTGATTTCCACGGCAGATACTTGTGTAAAAGTTCCCTCCGGAATGGGGCTGAATGGGACGTCCGGGCTCTGCGGGGCCCCTCCTGACTGTCCCCCAGGGGCTCTGTGTGGCGCTCACGGAAGCCAGCAGGGTCTCTCAGGGGCAGCGGCCAGAGGGAGGACGCCCTGGAAGTCGCCCGGGGACAAGACTTTCCTACATGCCAAAGGGAAGGGGCCCGAGCCACAGAACTGAAGGGCGTGGAAAAGGAAGGAGAAGAGGGAGGGAGGGGCGGAGGGAGGGGGAAAGAGGAAGAAAAAGAGGAAGGAAAGGAGGAAGGAAGTGGGGAAGGAAGGAGGGAAGGAAGGAAGGAAGGAGGGAAGGGAATTTCAGGGACACCCTCGGACGTCTGGGCAAACTGAAGTTGAGAGGGAGTCTGCTCCCCGGGCCCGTGGAAACTCTCACTTTTGTGCATCTTGTCTGTGGTCCTGATGGTGTTGGAGGGAAAGCAGACAGGCCCAGCTGGCGCAGGCAAGGGAGAGAAATGCTGAATTTTTAGCAGTTCAGGTTTATTTTTAGTTATTTCAGGGTATCTTTAGCTTCCCAGTAAATGAGTCCATCAGAGGGCCGTATGTGAAATATTCGGCATGTAAAAATTCGGAACAGAAATCCGAGGCCCCCTGTCCCAACTGGGCAGTGCAGCTCCCACCCCATCCCCCGGCCCAGCCCGGCCCAGCCCGGCCCAGCCCGGCCCGGCACACGGGAGCCTGGGAGACGGCCGGGAAGGCACGGTCAAGGCCGGGAAGCGGGCAGAGTCTGGGGGAATCTGTGGACGCTGAGGTCCTGAGGGAGGCTCTGATCTTCGAGGCCCTGCCCAGCGAGGCCTTGAGGCCGAGAACCGGAGGGGACTGGCGGGCCGTCCGTCCAGCTCGCCCATTCATACAGAGCGCCCACTCGTCCTGGACCCCAGGCCCGGGGCACAGCAAAGCAGCCCGGCCCGCACCCACGTATTCCCATCGGGCCCCCAAATCCTTTACAAAGACCGAACCGTCTACATGGGCACTGGCCCCGTGCTGGCTCTGGGATGATACACTCTTCAAACCAGGCCCCGTACCTGCCCTCAGCGCGTGGGCTCCGTGTCTTGGGGGAGACGACCAGACCACCGGTGAGAGGGCGGGAACCCATGGGCCACCAGCCAGCGCCGTCAGGGGCTGGGGAGGCGGGAGCCCTTGGAAGCGTCCCCCACCCTTTCTGCTGAGACCCTGGGGCCAGGTGCAGGGTGGGGGTCCCACATGTCTCTGCTGAATTGCTGAGCGACAGACCCAGGAAGGCAGGCGGGGCGCTGAGTGGTGTCCCACGCCACAGAGGTGCCAGCGGGAGCATGCTAAGGGCTGTGCGGGCCCCCAGCACAGCCAGAGGACCACTAATGCCCCTGGCCAGGTTCTGGGTCCCTTCCTGGTGGCCCGGGACGAGGCGGGGCGGTCCGCTGTGTCCCGGGGCCTCTTCCTCCTTCCCTGCCATGGCCACTGCTGAGTTGCCCAGAGCCCTGGCTCCTGAGCCTGGTGACTCCCTGGCCAGCGAGGTGGCTGGCCTCCTATCCCCGTGGACAGGAAACTGGGGACACGGCCCAATCCCTCTCAGCGGCAGGAGTGAGAGGCTTGCAAGTGGACGCAAACGTTGGTGTCGAAAAGCACAGTGAGCAGAGGCTGGAGGGCGCCAGCAGCCCCGACGAAGCTCTCAATTCCCAGGCCTTCCCTGCCTGCTGGCTCGAGTCTTAAAAATCTTCCTCCAGAGCCGAACCTGGGTGGAGCCGTAGTGGGGGGCGGGGGGGCTTCTTCATTCTCCAAAGACAAGTCCCAGTGTCTATCTCTCTGTCTCTACCTGTCCACCCATCCATCCATCCCCCATCCATCCGCCCGTATTATCCATCCATCCATCATGCGTTTTTCTATCTATCTACCTATCTCTGCTATCTATCATACCGCCGTATTTTATTGTCCTCCACTCCTGCACTGTTACCTGAACGTCCGTCTGTATCTCGGCAGCCGCCTCTCTCAAGCAGGAGGCTGGCTCTGTGGCTCCTGCTGAGATCGGTGGCGAGAGCCAGCCGGTGCCTGTGGCGGGAGCCCCATCGGCATCTGTGGAATGAAGGAAAAGGAGGAAAGGCTCGCCGCAGAGATCGGCCTTGCGGAGCACGTGGCCGAGGCTCCAGCCCGTGGGACCCCGAACAGGATGCAGATGACTGCCTACACCTTGTCCTCACCTGCAAAGACGCTTTTCCTAAATCGTTCTCGTTAAGAAAAGAATCTAGTTAACGGAGGTCTAAGCGTTGGTGGGGGAGCGGGTGGTTTTTAAAATTTGTTTTCAGGCTTCCGGCCAAGATGGAGGCATAGGTAGGCACACTGTGCCTCCTCGCACAACCAAAAGAAGGGCAACAAATTTAAAAACAAAAAACAACCAGAACTGACAGAAAAATCGAACTGTATGGAAGTCCGGCAACCAAGGAGTTAAAGTAGACACATTCATCCAGACGGGTGGGAGGGGCGGAGTCGGGCAGAGAGGACTCGCACCCAGGAGGGGGCTGGTGGGCGGGCGCCCGCGTTCGCGTGCAGATAAACCTGGAGGAACACCTGGGGAGCGGGCCGGACCTCGCAACCCAGGGCCCCAGCTCGGGGAAATGAAGCCTCAAACCACGAATTGAAAACACCTGTGGGGTTGAGGGCGCAGCGGCAGAGACGCCCAGCCTCACAGGAGAGTCCATTGGAGAGGCCCACAGGGTCCCAGAACGTACACAAACCCTTCCACCCGGGAGTCAGCACCAGAAGGGCCCGGTTCGCTTGTGGATAGCGGGGGAAGGGACTGACATCCAGCAGAGAGCGGAGCAAACGTCATTGCTCCCTCTCAGACCCCTCCCCCACAGTCAGCGCCACCACGCAGCTACCGCAGCTACGTGGGTTCCCTGCCCTGGTGAACACCTAAGGCTCCGCCCCTCACTATGGAACAGGCACGTCAAGACCAAAAAAAAAAAAAAAGGCCGGAACGAAAGAACAGATCAAAGCTCCAGAAAAAATACAACTAAGCAACAAACAGATAGCCATCCTATCAGATGCACAGTTCAAAACACTGGTGATCAGGATGCTCACAGAATTGGTTGAATTTGGTTGCAAATTAGATGAAAAAATGAAGGCTACGCTAAGTGAAATGACGGAAAATGCACAGGGAACCAGTAGTGATGGGAAGGAAACCGGGACTCAAATCAATGGAGTGGACCAGAAGGAAGAAAGAATTATCCAATGAGAACAGAATGAAGAAACAAGAATTCAGAAAAATGAGGAGAGGCTTAGGAACCTCCAGGACATCTTTAAACATCCCAACATCCAAATTATAGGGGTACCAGAAGGAGAGGAGGAAGAGCAACAAATTGAAAACTTATTTGAACAAATAATGAAGGAGAACTTCCCCAATCTGGCAAAGGAAATAGACTACCAGGAAGTCCAGGAAGCTCAGAGAGTCCCAAAGAAGTTGGACCCAAGGAGGAACACACCAAGGCACATCGTCATTACATCAGCCAAGATTAAAATGAAGGGGAGAATTCTAGAAGCAGCAAGGGATAAGGGGACAGTCACCTACAAAGGAGTTCCCATCAGACTGTCAGCTGATTTCTCAAAAGAGACCTTCTAGGCCAGAAGGGGCTGGAAAGAAGCATTCCAAGTCATGAATGGCAAGGACCTCCATCCACGATTGCTCTATCCAGCAAAGCTGTCATTTAGAATGGAAGGGAAGATAAAGTGCTTCTCAGATAAGGTCAAGTTCAAGGACTTCATCATCACCAAGCCCTTATTATATGAAATGTTAAAGGGACTTATCTAAGAAAAGAAGATAAAAAATATGAACAGTAAAATGACAGCAAACTCACAATTATTAACAACCACACCTAAAACAAAAATAAAAACAAACCAAGCAAACAGCTAGAACAGGAACAAACCAGAGAAATTGAGATCATATGGAGGGTTAGCAACAGGGGAGTGGGAGGGGGAGAGAGGGGGAAAAGATACAGAGAATAAGTAGCATAAATGGTAGGTAGAAAATAGACAAGGGGAGGGTAGAAGCCAAAGAATGTATATGTACGACCCATAGACATGAACTAAAGGGGGGGAATGTGGGTGGGAGGGGGTGTGCAGGGTGGAGGGGAATAAAGGGGGAATGGGTCAACTGTAATAGCATAATCAATACAATATATTAAAAATTAAATAAAAATAAAATAAAACTTGTTTGCATCACAGTCGCCTAACTCCTTCATTTCCTGGGCCTCAGAGGACTGGCCAGCGCGGTCCCGGTCTCCTCTGCCTTGATGGGCCCCCACACCGGTCTCTGCTCTCCTCTGTCCCCCCCAATGGAGCAGGGCTCCTGCCCAGCGTCCACTCCTGGTTCCTGGAAGAGCACCCGGCCTTCCCGGGGGAGGCCCCCTTTCGCCCCTTCAACCTCGCCCTTTGGGTGGGTCCACTGGTCATTCCACCCGGGGGAGGGGAGGCCCCGGGACTGCGGCTAGAGCCATCCTGGGTGCTGGGGGCTTGGGCCACGGCCTGAGGCCCTGGGCGGAGCCGGCCCGAAGCAGGCCCAGGACGGGCGGACTTCGTCCTCAGCCCGCACTCCGGGACGCCCGCACAGCCTGGCCTGCCAGCCCTGCGTTCTGCGGGGACATCCTCACCTGTGGACGCAGAGCTCAGGGTGCCTGGCCGGCTGTTCCTCGGGGAGCAGACACCCCTCCTCCATGGACGTGCGGGGACTTTCGGTGCCTGAGGGCTCCGGTGGCTTTGGTCACATGCCCACGGGGCCTTGCAGGGCCTGGGACGTGGCTGTGCGGGGTCCCGAGATCCACAGAGTGCACAGTCCAGAGCCTGGCAGCGGAAAGAGGGCCCGGTGCTGGTGCGGGGAGGTGCTGGGCAGGCTGGAGACCAGCTGAGTGTCCCCTCCCGCGCCACTCGGACGGGCCGGCCAGGCCGTCACCGGGGCCCGAGAGGCCAGGGGACGAGATGCTGACGATCGGGCCGGCCACTGCTGCGTCCGTCTGCCCTGAGAGCGGCGGGGTGCCTTCGGGTGGCACAAGTGCCCCTGCACGCACCGCGGAGGGTGGAGGGCGGAGGGCAAGCCCTCCGAGCCGCCCACCTGTCCCTCCTCAGAGGCCGGCAAACCTTTTCGGATCGAGCGAGGTGCCCAGCTCCGGGAGGCGCAGGAGTCCGCGCGCTGCGCCCCCTCCTCAGGCCTCTCTCTCGGCCGCGGGAGGCCCCGAGCCGTCTGACTGCCCTGTTCGCCCCTTGGACAGGGTCGTGCGCCCTGTCCTCACAGCTGGGGGGCAGCGACACCCTGGGCCGGGGACTCCCAGTGGTGGGGGACAGGCAAGCCGTTCGAGGGGCTTCCATCTCCTGCCCGCAAGTCCCCACGGCTTGAGCTGCCTGCGGTCACCTGGTCAGCGACCCACCGGCCTTGACCGCACACTCATGCCGGTGCGGGCGCTTCCTCCTCCTCCACCACCGTCTCCGGTTCCTGGGACCGCCTTGCCAAGGAGCTGCCTCAGCCCCCATTTCCCCAGCCTCAGCGTCGGGGGAGACCCACCAGGTTACTTACCCTGGTGTCTCCAGACCTCGACTTCCCTGAAAAACACAGACGAGTGAGGCGTCTGCCCCTGTCGGCCCCGAAGGGCACAAAGCCTGTAAGACACGGGGTGTCACTCCTGCAGACCCGGGTCCCGAGGAGCCTGGGGCGGGTCCTGGGGTCCCAGGGACGCCGCAATTGTTCCTGAAAACCGCAGAGCTCAGCCGGGGCGACGGTCCGGGATTCCCTGACCTCTAGCACCCCCTAGTGCTAGCTTCCGTGCGTGTCCGGAGCGCGGCTGCCAAGCCTGAAATTCCAGGGGGTGGCGGTGGGCGCGCGGAAGTTGCCTGGACGGACGGCAGGGCCACAGTGAATTGGTCCCAGGAGCGGTTCCCCCCCGCCCCCGGCTTGTGCTCCAGGGGGACGTCTTCATCAGGCGTTGGCAGGAGAAACCCGTGCCGCCTATGAGCCTGGAGTAACGCTCCGCGTTTCGTGGGTCCCCCACCAAGCCGCCCCGAACTCTCCGCGTGGCTCCTGCGGTGAAAGGCGCCGTGGCTGTGGACCAGGCTTCCGGCCGGGTGCGGTGGTGGCTGCCGCCCCCTCCGGCCGCCATGCGGGTGCACACCCCCCGATTCGTGTGTGAGAAGATGACGTTTGAGTGAAGTTCGGAAAGGAAAGTAGTAAGGGCAAGATGTGGATTTGAAGAGATGGAAAGAGTTTTTCCAAAAAGGTGTGAACTGAGCACCGGACTGTGCAGAGGGTGAAAGGAGTTGGGACATGGCCGCCCGAGGCGCCCGACTCACTCCGGAACGCCCTCTCGACGGCCCCCTCGGCCACCCGTTCCCAGCGTGGCTGCAGCCGTGCTGTCCCCGCCTGCCTCCCCGAAGAGCCCTCTTTCGGAGAAGGCAGCCTCCGAAAGCTGCCCCGGACCTCCCCGTGGTGTGGACTGCCCTGTGACACCGTGGGGGTCCCGCACCCACAGACCTGGAAGGGGACTCACTCAGGATCGGCTCGCTCTCTCCGGAGGGCGCGTGCTCGGTCTTTCGGACCCGTGTGTGCTTCCGTCGGCGGCGAGAATGGAAAGCCGCCAGGAAAGCCCCAGCTCGCCCGCCCCGGCCCGCCCCGGCCGGGGCTCCGAGGCCAGTGCCTTGACCGAGAACAACGCCAGGCCCCACGTCCCCCCTGCACCCTGGGGAGGCTGCCATCCGAAACAGGACTCGACCTCGTTCGGACTGTGCGTGAAGGTCCAAGTTCTCTGTCATCACTGCTACTGACTTCTTCTTAAAATGAAGGTCCCCACCTTCGGGGGCTGCAGGGGCTCTGGGACGTTCTCCGGCGAAGGTCATAAAGTTGTGCAGCGCTAGGGACCGCACCGTGCGCCCCCCAAATTCACGTGCTGAAGCCCTGACTTCGCTGCTCCCCGCACGCACAGAAAGGATGATGCGGCAGCACCCCCAGGCCCGGAGAGAGGCCTGGGGCGGCACCCTGGCCTCGGACGCCCCGCCTCCGAAACTTCGAGGAATCAGCATCTGTTGCTGGAGCCTGAGGTCTGTGGTTTTTGCTACGGCTGCTAAGCTGACGCAGAGCAGATACAGAGAGAACCATCTAGACTGACGTTTTAAAAAGCTGCGTGCACCACGTGTCAGCAAGACGTGGACACGCACGGGGGCCGTGGCCCAGCCACAGGACGCATGGAGCAAAGGACACACTCTCATTGGGCAAAATCCCACAGGCCAAAGTTCAACAGTCCCACCCCCCCAAAACCCCAAAACAGCATTAAACTAAAAACTACTTGGGAGAAAGAATTCCCAGCCTATGAGCAATTTGAAATGAAAACTTCAGAATCATAAAAGCGACTCTCCCGTAATTTTCTGTAATAAAACATCCATTATACCGACATGGCAATATAATAAAAGTGCCATTGTTCCAGAAACAGTGTTATGACGGAAACAGGATAATTATAGAAATACTTGCATGAGAATTACATGTTCAACAGAGCCACTGAAAACGACTCTTCTCCGACTGGAAATAAGTCTTGTGGGTACGGCAAGCTCTTCAGCAGGACCTGAAATAGAAGACGAGGTGGGGTGGGCTTTTTAAGTGCGTTACTGCAGCCTAGCCTCCCGGAGCCCCTTGGGGCAGCCTGTCACCTGGCCCCAGGGCCGCCAGGCTCTCAGCCCCACACTTCGCTCGGAATACTGGAGTCTAACAGCAGACTTCCAAGTAGCGCGTCACTATATTCTCCCAAGAAGCGGATTTAGGGTGAATCTCAGTTCTACCCCGTTCCTCTCATCCATTCTAAGTTAGAGTGTCTAGCTTTTCAGCCCTGGCTGGCGTGGCTCAGTGGACTGAGTGCTGGCCTGTGAACCAAAGGGTCGCTGGTTCAACTCCCAGTCAGGGCACATGTCTGGGCTATGGGCCAGGCCCCCAGGAGGGGGCGCATGAGAGGCAACCGCACACTGATGTTTCTCTCCCTCTCTCTCCCCCTCCCTTCCTCTCTCTCTAAAAATAATAAATAAACGTAGGAAAAAAAAAAAAAAGAAGAAGAATGTCTGGCTTTTCAAACCGCTGACCCGGCATCTCCAGCAGAAGTCCAGTCCTAGTCACCAGCACAGCTGGTGCGGACACCCCTCACCCCACAACCCAAGGGTCACAGGGGCACTCCCTGCCCTTTCCTCGCTGGGTCCTTGCCCCAGGCCAGGTTGTGGGGACCTGGGACCTGGGACCGACCCTCACGGTGTTGTGAAGGACGCTGAGGCTGGCCTGCAGGGCGGCAGGGGCCGGGAGATTCTTCTGGAAGCTGCAGTGAGGACACGCAGCCTTCACGGGCCTGTTTATCGGATGCGGCTTTGGGGCCACTGATGAAAATGACAGAGCAGTTGGGGGCCCGAGGGCCTGCAAGCCATCTCTCGCCCCCACTGCTGACTTTGGGGGCCGGGGGGAGACCCAGCGGCTCTGGCAGTGGCTGGGAGGAAGGGAGGACCACGATGACGACAAGGAGGCTGCCCCCTCCACCCCCACAGCACAGCTAACCTCAGCGCGGGGCTAAGGGGCGACCAAGGGGTGCCGGGGAACCGTCTGCAGACACGCGATGGGGCAAACACCAAGGAAGAAGATGGATTCGTTATTCAGAAGGACCGTGATGGGGCCCGGGACGGTCCCGAAGCCACCTCGTCCCTCGGTGCCCGTTTCGGAATCAGCGCTCTGCAGACGAAAGGCAGGCAGCGGCCGGTCCCCCCACCCCTGCACCTGTCACCCGTGAGGGCTCGGAGGGTCCTCCCCGCTGCTGCCACCGGGGTCCCTGTGTCACGGGTCGAACTGCGTTGCCCCAAAAGCTACGATGAAGTCCTGACCCCAGGTGCTTGTGACTGTGACCTCACTTGGAAATAAGGTCTTTGCGGATGTGACCACGTGGAGGCCACGTGACCACGTCCTTGGAAGGCGTGGGCCCTTGGGCACTGACACAGACCCGCAGGGAGGGCAAGGCGTAACGGCAGAGCTGACACACAGCCGCAAACTCAGCAGGACGGACAGACACCCTCAGCCACTGGAGGCCGCAGGCCGGGGCTCTCCCTACAGGCCCTGCCGACTCCTTGGACTTCTGGTCTCGGAACCGGGAAGCAGTCTCGCTCTGTTTTAAGCACGCAGTTTGCGGTGCCCTGTCACGGGCCCCAGCAGACTAACGTGCCTGGTCCGTGCCCCAGGGTGTGCTGAACACGTGACAGATGAAAGCGATGGCCTGGGTCCTGGTGGGGTGGGGGGGCGCTGCGACCGGGGACAAGGGCGACAGGGACTCAGCGGCCCTTCGGGAGGGCGTCCTGGCCCCTGGCTCTGTGGCTGCCTGGCTGCGAGCCGGGGTCAGGACTCCGGGAACCCTAAGCACTAGACTACGGGGCCTCCTTAGAAGTAAGCGAACGCGAACAGAGCTCCGGCCACAGCCTCCCAGCTTTCGGAACGTCGCGGAGTTGGCCCGTGTGCTGTGAGGTTGCAGGCGTGCTGGCCGCGCCTGGGATGGCGCAGCCCTGGGTCTAGGCGCGTCTCTCCCGAGCAGCCGCGTCCGGCGGGGAGGCGGTAGGGGTGGGGGTGGGGGTGGGGGTGGGGGTGGGGGGGCGGAGGTGCTGGCCTCCGGGGTCTGTCTGAGTTCCAGCTCCGCCGGCACCGTGAACAGAGCCCAGCGCGCGGGGTGGGGGTGTTGGTCCGGTGGAAATGCGGCTCGCTGCGAGGGACCAAGGGGCACGGGGGTCCCGGCCCTGCGGGCGGGCAAGGACGCCGTCTGGGGCTTCAGGGCGGCCGCTCACGCCGTGCCCACTGCACGGGAGTCCTTTAGATTTCTGCACGTCTCAGAGCAGCCCCCCGACACAGCCGGGGCGACGACCGTCATTCCCCAGCGGCGGGACTGAGGCGCGGAGAGACCGAACGGCCTTCCGCAGGCCCCCCAGCCAGGCGGCGGGCACAAGGCCGCGGGGCCGTGTGCTGGGGCCCCCGCCGCCACCAGGGGGCGGGCTGCCGGCTGCCACACTGCTGGGCTACAGTGTGTGCATGCGCCTTGTGGCTTCAGACCTCACCGGTGGAAGGTTTGCGTGACTGCCCACAGCCAACCTTCTCTAGAGGACCCAGCCTTGACCTTTCTGCCCCTCCTGCCGCTTCCTGTCCGCCCAGCTCCCTGCCCCCGCCTTCTGTCTCGGGACAGAGTGAGTGCGCCGCTCTGCAATGTGCCGCCAGGGGGAGCTGTCCGCGGAGAATCAGAGCCTCCCCAGCCCGAGCCTGGGACACCCGGGAGGCGGGTCAGCATCAAGCCTTGACAGTTCCCCAAACCGCGGGAAAACGGGGGTGGGGGAGGGCGTCTCACCACAGCAGGGCCGCCGATGAAGGCCTAAGGCCCTTGTCACAGGGCGGCCAGGGAAACGGAAAGAACACGTGGCAACCAAGAGTACAAAGTTTTACCCCATTGCATGCACTGAATCTACTGCGGGGGGCGGGGAGTCCTATGTTCCCTGTGCTCACCACGCGCACCTGATGACGCAATAAAGGGGCGGGAGGAAATGTCCAGAGGGAACAGATGTATCTGTGGCCTTGACCGTGGTGACTTCACAGGTGTAAACTTATCCCAAGATTAATCGGGCTGCGTACATTAAATACACACAGGTGCAGTGTGTTGGCCATACCTGGGGGGGGTTTAAAAATTCTCTATAGATGTTATCTTCCCCATTCTTGTTGAGTTTTTAAGAAAACAGAGGACTAGCAACTTTTGCATTTTCGTTTCCTCCTGGACCCCGGGTAAAGCTTGAACCTTGCCCCGTTTTCGGGGTGGAGATGTGTGGGCACCTGCTGTGGCGGATGGAAAGCAGCCTCGTTCCACGGGGGGGGGGGGGCACCTGCCTTTGGGTTAATGGACGGCGACAATAACTCCAAGTATAGTTCAGAAAAAAGAAAGCCAGCCCTGGCTGGTGTCGCTCAGTGGACTGAGCACGGGCTGTGAACCAAAGGGTCGCCGGTTTGATTCCCAGTCAAGGCACGTGTCTGGGTTTCGGGCCAGGTCCCCAGTAGGGGGCGTGCGAGAGGCAACCACACATGGATGTTTTTCTCCCTCTTTCTCCCTCCTTCACCCCTCTCTAAAAATAAATAAATAAAATAAAATAAATTCTCTATATGTATACGCAGGGTCACTCGCCCCTTGACAATGGGGACTCGTCCCTGGAAGTGTGTTGGCCCACAGGTTGGTTGCTCGATGCGCAAACGCCACAGAGTACTGATGCCCCTGGGCGACACACTCGTCCAGCGGGGCAGTGTGAGGGACACCACAGGCAACCAAGCCACCGCAGGGCGTGTCTCTGCGTCTGCGCACACCAGACCACAGAAAGGCACGGGAAAACTGTGACAGAAAAGACTCGAGCACGCAGAGGGGTGGTCGCGGACACGGGATGAGAGCCAGCTGGGCCCTGGGTGGGGTCTGGACGCTGACACTCTGCACCTGGGGCCTCCGGCTCCTGTCTGAAATGGGGGTGACAACCAGGCCGGCCCCACAGGGTCGTGCTGGGACCCACGGGCGCCCCTGGACGGCCCCCGAAGGCTTCCGCAGACTGCAGACGGCTCCGGGCCAGGCCCTGTGTGTGTGTCTGGGGCCCCACGTGCCCCTCGAAAGCACGGCGGATGCCCCCTCACGGGCAGGCCCAGCACCGGGAGACGGAAAGAGCCCTTTCCAGGGCTCCGTGGGGCTGCCCGCCCTGTGCGCCGGGGGGGCCTGCGGAGGCCTGAGCCCAACAGGCGCAGGCGGCCCCTCCTGCTGTCAGTCCCGGCACAGGACGGGACGGGACAGGACAGGACCGGGGAGCAGGCTCCTGTTGTCACAGACGCACGCAGCAGGGATTTGGGTGTCTGCTGGGCCCCGGTGCCCGCGGTCCTCCAGCCCCTCGCATCCCGCAGGCCCCCCAACCTCAGGTTTGCCCTGGAAGGCTAGGAGGGAGCCCGCCCTTGGCCTTCCCACCGCCACCCCCACAGCCAGAGGCCCGGTGAGCGCGGGGGAACAGCTGCTATTGGACGCTGGCCGGCCCGGCACCGAACGCTAATCCAGGCCTTCACTTCCCAAGTCCCTGCGCTCTCTCCGTGGAGCTGCGGGACGGAGTGGCCCCTGGGCCGAGGGTCCACGGGGCCAAAGGGACGCAGGGGCTCCGGGTGGGCTGCGGGGAGGGCGGGAGTGGCCTCCAGTGACCAGACTGACCCGAACATCACATGGGGCCAGGTGGGAGGGGCGCTTGCCACGCCCGGGTCCTCCAGGGCCCCGGTGCGGTGTCGCTAGTATCGTGACATTGGTGTGTAGACAGTCTTGACCTGCTGGAGGGCCAAAGGGGCCCTCTTCACCGAGGAAGAGGTGGGACACGAGTTCGGTCTGCGTTTGGTCACTGCCGGGAGCAGAGGGGCCTGGAACCCAGGAGGTGATGGGAGGACCCAGGACACCTGGGAGTCACAGCAGGAACAGGCACTGAGCCGGGAATGCCCCCCAGCTCTCACGGCAGCACAGGGAGTTCTGGAAACTTGACCGTGGAGACACGAAGATACACAGAGTAGGCTTTGAACACACACACTTCTCTCCCAGGACTGGGAGGATGCTTGTACTGCGTCGGCCAAGAAGTCTGTTATGTTTTTTCCCATCGGATTGGCTATATGGCTCTGGGAGCGCTTAGTTGCGTTTAACTCCTTCGAAGCAATTTTGCTAGACTGTATTGTAGCTGTATCACATCGGCCTGCATTTTTAAAAAAAGCTTATCGAAATTGGTGAATTTTTGTGTAGCCATTTTATTATTGAAGATAGAAGAAAATAAGTGATATTTTCTGCATGTTAGGCTTTGTTATTTCAGGAAGGGTGAAAGCACAAATAAAATGCAAAAAAGGTTTGTGCAGTGAATGGAGAAGGTGCTGTGACTGATACAATGTGTCAAAAGTGGTTTGCGATGCTCCTTGGTCCTGCTGACAATCTGGCCAAATGATTCCTTGCTGTGGGGCTGTCTCCTGCATTGGAAGAGGGTTAGCAAGAACCTGCCCTCTATTCACAGCATGCCAATAACAGGAGACAGCCAGCATGTTCAAAATATCCAAAAAAATAATAATAATGTTATTGTCGAAAATGAAAAAAGTGTCTCCTGTTTTAAGGGAAAAAATGTAACGTACTTTCTGGCCAACACAGTATACTGGAGACCCATCTGGACTATCCTTGGCCAAACACCCCATCCAACCGAAAGGCGCAGACCAGTGGAGTCTGCCCCCACCATCCCCATGGGCTCCCTCAGTGCCTGTTTGCAGGGCTCAGCCCTGAATGAAGGGGGCGGGGGGCGCCGGAAGGGGAAGGGCCCCGGCCTTGGCTCCAGCTGAAGCAGCAAGAAGCTGCTCTGAGGATTTACCTCCCAGCCCGTCCAGGTGGGGCACTCCAACCACAGGACCCTGGGCTCATCCGTCCCTGCTCTGCCCGGGCCCCACCCGCCCTGCCTGCCAAGCTCCCGTTTCCCTGAAGTCAGGGGAGTGACCCAGCTTCCTGAGCCTATAGAACTGTTCCGCCATCATTGTTCCAAAGGTCAGTCCCACCCACAGGCACACTCGTCCCCGGGACCGTCTAATTTCTCTTATTCCGCAGCTATTCCACCGCTCTGCCCCGTCCCGCCCCGTGAGTAGAGGTGGGCTGTCTTTCCAGTGGTGGATTGGGAGGCCCGGGCTGGGGGTCAGCGGCAGGAGGCTGACCTAGAGCCACCCTGTCATGTCGGAGGGTCTGCGGGGTCCCTGCTCTCCGGGCACTTGGCCCCGTTCCCCTCACCCCTCCAGAATCCAGCCTGCGGGGGGTGATCCACCCCACGGGCCGGGATCCGGCACCTGCTCGGGGTTCCAGGGCGGGCTGGGTGGCGGGCGTGACGTAAGCACAGCAGCCGTCCTGTGTTCCCCCTCGCTGGCTTGTCCTGAGCCCAGATGTCCTGTTACCCAAGAGGACACTGGGTGGGACACTCCGCACTCGGCCAGGCTTGGCCTCACTGGTACTAAACGCGGGCACGCCCCTCTCTGTCCCAGGTCGGAAGTCGTTCAATGGCAGAGAAGAGTCTCTATCCACTTAGCTGCTTCTGTTTGCCTGTGTACTAACCGCAGCCCTGCTTTCTCGGTGACAGAGAACTTGTCGCATGCCAGGGTGCTGTCCCTCACGCACACAGGGGAGCTACAGTGCTCTCCCCAAAACGAGGACCCATCCCCAAAACTCTGAGGAGAGCTGTCTTTGGGTGGAAACGCTCTAACGCTCTCGAAACTCCCCGAAAAGGCTTCCTCCCAGACTCCAAGATGCCCCTCCCGGTGAAAGACGTCATGAGGCTGCTGGGCTCCATTTCAGAGGAGAAGGAAATGAAAGCAGCCGTCAGACACAGAGTGAGGGGTGCCCTACTCAGCAGTGCAATGATCTGCATTGGTGGCTTTTTGGGTGGCCCCCTGGGACTAGCTGTTGGTAAGTGCCAGGGCCCCCCGGGGACAGCCGGCCTGGGGGCTGCGGGACAGAGGCCTCAGGTGCACAGAGTCCTCAGAGCAGGCTGCGTCCTGCGTCACCTCTGAGACTCGATCTGTGTCACAAAGTGTGTACTGGAGAAACACCTGCCTCCCTGTCTGAGTCTCCGCCCTGCAGGCGCCCGGAAATGGCCCCCGTGTCCTGCAGGCCTGGAGGACGCCCTGCCCAGGGATGTGTCCTGCAGACCGAAGACCTCAGGGTGTCCCTGGGTGGCCCCTCGCTCGTCATCATTACAGGTCCCGTCAGGAGGGGCACCCATAGGAGCACGTGCCGTCTGTCAGGTCACAGGAGCTGTTCAGAGAGGGCGTCCCCGCTCCCAGTCAAACGGTCCAGGGCAGGAAGCTGCCATCCGCCGCCTGCAGCGTCACCTGCGCTGGTTTTAGCACCTGCTCCCACGTGGGAGCCAGGGTCTGCCAGTGGGTGAAGTTTGGCTGGTGTCCCCTGGTCCCTGGGAGGGAGGGTGACGCTGCTTCCTCTGGACTAGGAGCAGGGAGATTTCCCGGGGGCCCCGCCGTGGGCTGCCACTCCGACCACGGCTGTGAGCAGAGCAACCAGCTGTGACCAGCACGGAGGTGGGGCTGAGTCAGCTGTGACCGCTCATGAATGTGCCTGCTCGTACAGCGAGCTCAAGGCCATCATTTACATGCAGGGCACAACTCTTTGGATCTTCCTTGTCTTCCAGGGGGCACCGTCGGGGGGTTCTTAGCGTGGATGACAAGTGGGCAGTTTGAGCCTGTCCATCAGATCCTAATGAAGCTGCCACCCGCTGAGCAGAAGAAGCTGTACGATAAGTTCATGGCCATCATCAGGAACCTGGATTGGAAAGATGCTGGGAATCTGATCGCTCTCATCATGGGCAGTGTGGCCCTGAAGCAACAGCTGGTTGTCATGCTGATGGGCTACCTCACCAAGGAGCTCCAGGCCAAGGTGCGATGTGGCAATTAGCCCCTCGGGACACCACAGGGTGTCACAGGGGGTCCCTGGGGTCTGGGGTGCCCCGCCCCACCCTGTGTTACCTTCAGCTGCCATGAGCCTAGCTGTCATATGGAAAACACCGAAGGAATTTTTTGGCCAACCCGATATTATAGAATTGTCCACCTGCAACCTATATAATTTTATTAACCAAATTCACCCTACTAAAATTCAATAAAGATAAATAAATAAAAAAATTTTAAAGTATGTCCCAGTCACCCCTTTGAAACTGATGCGTGTCTTACACGCAAGGACACACCGGGGGGAGACCCGCGGGGGCCTGTAGACCCGCACCTTTGCGCGGCTTCCCCTCGGTGCACCGGCGACGCAGACGGGTGGAGATCACATTCATTCGTTCAATGGGTTCGTCCTTTCCACGGGCCCGATTACTGTTCATTCTGGGGCAGGGGGGAGGAGAGGGTCTTACCAATGTACCTGATTGATTTCCACGGCAGATACTTGTGTAAAAGTTCCCTCCGGAATGGGGCTGAATGGGACGTCCGGGCTCTGCGGGGCCCCTCCTGACTGTCCCTCAGGGGCTCTGTGTGGCGCTCACGGAAGCCAGCAGGGTCTCTCAGGGGCAGCGGCCAGAGGGAGGACGCCCTTGAAGTCGCCCGGGGACAAGACTTTCCTACATGCCAAAGGGAAGGGGCCCGAGCCACAGAACTGAAGGGCGTGGAAAAGGAAGGAGAAGAGGGAGGGGGGGGCAGAGGGAGGGCGCCATACACATATCCCCCAGATGTCTGGGCAAATTGAAGATCGCTGCTGGGACCCACGGGCGCCCCTGGACGGCCCCCGAAGGCTTCCGCAGACTGCAGACGGCTCCGGGCCAGGCCCTGTGTGTGTCCGGGGCCCCACGTGCCCCTCGAAAGCACGGCGGATGCCCCCTCACGGGCAGGCCCAGCACCGGGAGACGGAAAGAGCCCTTTCCAGGGCTCCGTGGGGCTGCCCGCCCTGTGCGCCGGGGGGGCCTGCGGAGGCCTGAGCCCCACAGGCGCAGGCGGCCCCTCCTGCTGTCAGTCCCCGCACAGGACAGGACAGGACGGGACGGGACCGGACCGGGGAGCAGGCTCCTGTTGTCACAGACACACTCAGCAGGGATTCGGTGTCTACTGGGCCCCGTTGCCCGCAGTCCTCCAGCCCCTCGCATCCCGCAGGCCCCCCAACCTCAGGTTTGCCCTGGAAGGCTAGGAGGGAGCCCGCCCTTGGCCTTCCCACAGCCGCCCCCACAGCCAGAGGCCCGGTGAGCGCGGGGGAACAGCTGCTATTGGACGCTGGCCGGCCCCGGCACCGAACGCTAATTCAGGCCTTCACTTCCCAAGTCCCTGCGCTCTCTCCGTGGAGCTGCGGGACGCAGTGGCCCCCCGGGCCGAGGGTCCCCGGAGCCAAAGGGACACAGGGGCTCCGGGTGGGCTGCGGGGAGGGCGGGAGTGGCCTTGGGCGACCAGACTGATCCGAACGCCTCAGCGGGGCGGGGCGGAGGGGCGCGCGCCCTGACCGGCTCCTCCCGGAGACCCGCGGCCAGGGTCGGGAGCGCGGTGTCGGTGCCCCAAGGACTCGGTCCGCTGGGTCCCGCGGTGTGGCAACCGGAAAGTCCCTGCGCCGCGCCGGAAGGCGGGAGGGCGGAGCTGGGGCTCTGGGCGCGGCCGGGACCGGGTCACCCTCCGGCGGCCAGGCCAGCCGCCCCAGTGACCCGGGACACCACGGGGTACAGCGCTGCATCCGGCGGCCTGCGGCAGGTGGGAGTCGGCGCGGGCGGGGCCGGGAGGGGCGCGCGTCCGGGGCCGCGGGGCCTGAGCTGCACTTGCGTGCGGACGGGGGGGGGGTGCGGCGGGGGGGTTCATTCATTTTCCGGAGGAACACGTGGAGCGCGGGGCGCGCCCGGAGGAAGCGGAAGCGCGAGGTGGGGTGGGACACAGTCGCTGCACCGGCCCTGCCCCCAGCGCCCTGCACTCTCCAGTGTACCTGTCCCCAGCGCCCCACACTAACCGGGTGCCATTGCTGTCACCTCCCGCACCAGCCTGGGGTGCTGGGCGCCTGTGACCTCGCGTCCTTCACTGACCTCTGTGCGTGTGTGGGGGAGGGGGCGGTGTCAGCTCCTTCCGCAGCCCTTCCGCAGTAGCCTGTGCGTCCCTCCCGCCGTAACAGGCCTGTTCGTGGGAGGAGGGTGACGTGTGAGCAAGGCGGGTCCCCGCGGGGACCTGTCTGAGTCAGCACACCTGCCCCCCCGGGGGGGCGGGGGCCGCAGGAGCTGCTGTAGAGATGGGCGGGAAGGGCTGTCAACCATCTGGGAGGGGAGATGAGTTTTAGGGGGGAGAGTGCTAGAAGCTTCCTTGGCCTGTGAAAAGACCCTTTGAGAGGTGTGAGGTGACCTGTCAGGGGGGCCGGATGCATGGAGCCCCGTCAGGGGGACAGGCGGGTGGGGCCTTCAGATGTTTCCCTGAGACGGAACCCGAGGTCCTGGTGCCATCTGCCGATTCTGAAACTCCAGCAACCGGGAACCTCCGAAGCACAGGCCTTTCCCAGTGGGAGCGGCAGGCGTTCGCCTGAGATCCGCCGGAGGAGCCCGGGCGGGAGGCCGGGTGGAGGGGGGGGAGGAAGCCCCAAAAGAGTTCGGGATAGAGACAGAGGGGAGGGTGTTTGCGAGACAGGCGGGGGGCAGTGCCACCCACAGAAGGAAGGCCCGTCCCGGGTGCAGACAGCGAGACGGAGTCGCAGCCCTTCCAAGCGCTCCGACACTCTCCACACGCTCCCTGCCAGGCTTCCTCCCAGGCCACCAGGATGCCCGTCGCCATGGGAGACGTCATGAGGCTGCTCTGCTCCATTTCGGAGGAGAGGAAAATGAGAGCGGCCGTCAGACACTCGGGGAGGGGCGCCGTGCTCACCGGCGCCGTGGCCTTCGTCGGCGGCTTGCTCGGTGGCCCCCCAGGACTAGCCGTTGGTAAGAGCAAGTGCCTCACAGGGGCAGCCGGCCTGGTCCCCCCGACGCTCAGGACTAGGTGGGAGGCACAGCGGTCAGAGCTGGAAGCCAGCGCTGTCCCCTCACACACGTCCCTGGTCCCCGGACTTGGTTTGCTGGTGCGGCCGGCATTCGCACCACTGACCCCTCCCCGCCCCGGGGTCCCGCTCACGATACCACGTGGCACTTGCTCCCGCGTCCCTGGACCACGCTGAAAGAAGAAGAGCTGTCTTGGGCCGCACGTTAAATCCACGGTGACACGTCATCACAATAAAAAAAATCTCATCGTGTTTTAAGTAAATTTACGATTTCGTGTCGGGCCACGTTCACAGCCATCCTGGGCTGCACGCAGCCTGCGGTCCTCAGGGGGGACGCCCCCGGGACAGCGTCCCCTGCCCTTGTTTTGCCACTTACTTCCACTCGGGACCTGGTTTCTGGCCATGGAGGAAGTTTGGCTGATTCTCCCCTGGTTCCTGGGAGGGAGGGTGACGTTGCCTCCTCTAGACTAGGCCCAGGGAGGTTTCCCGGGGGGCCCAACCACGGGCTGTGACCACTCTGGCGAATGTGCCCGCTCGTCATCACGGGGAGGAGCCCCGAGCGAGCTCAGGGCCATCGTTTGTGGATAGGGCTGGACTCACTTACCCTTCCTTGTCTTCCAGGGGGCGCCGTCGGGGGGCTCTTAGGGGCCTGGATGACGAGTGGGCAGTTTCAGCCGGTCCCTCAGATCCTAATGGAGCTGCCGCCCTCTGAGCAGCAGAAGCTGCTCAGTGAGTTCATGGCCATCGTCAGGGACCTGGACGGGACGGACGCGGTGCAGCTGATGGCACTGGTCATGGGCAGCGAGGCCCTGAAGGAGCGGCTGCTGGCCATGCTGGTGGGCTACGTCACCAAGGAGCTCGGGGCCGAGGTGCGGTATGGCGATTAGCCCCTCGGGACGCGGCGTGTTGCAGGAGGTCCCTGGGCGCTGGGGCGCCCCACCCCACCCTGTGTGGCCTTCAGCTGCCGTGAGCCTCCTGCGGGGGAGGCTCGGCTGCTCGGGGTCCTGGTTGGACACTACGGACGAGGAGGCCCTGTGGCGTGGCCGCGTGGGAGCTGTTTTGTGAGCCCACCCTCCTGCCGTGAGGTCTGGAGGGAGGTGGCTGTGTGCTCATCTGCGACGGTGACCTCTGACCCAGGCACGTGCGGCAGCGCTGGGCGCCCCTCTGGGCCCGGGGTCGCAGGACCTGGCAGCCGGCCCCGCTGGAACCTCGAGGACCCCCTGAGTGAGCCCCTCCCGAAGTCCCTTCCGAGGGGTGACCCTACTCTTCTCCCACCTGCCGGGGCTCTGCTGTCCCATCTGGTTCTGCTTTTTCAGTTCACTGCTTGCAGCAAAAGTGCCATTGCTTTTCCTGAAGGATTCGGGTCACACGGCGTCTCTGGGAAGTGTGCGCGCGAACGCACCCACACCCGGGGCCCCTGCGCTTAGAACCACGACGGCACTGTCCCCACACGCGACACGCTTTCTGCCACACACAGTCTCTCTCCCCCTCAGTCCTGTTCCTCGTCCCTGACACGGGAAGTCGTCCCCTCCCAAAGGCGGGCTCACAGTCGGTGGGTGGCTCCTGGTCCCCGCCCGACCCCTGCCTTTCCCGGCGGCTTCCCCGCGGGTGGGAGAGAGGGTCGGGTCCCGGCATCTCCACATGCTGCGTGGGGAACACTGGAGGCTGAGCTGGGCCCTGCGGGGCTTCAGGAAGGGTGGAGCCCGAGTCTCAGGGAGATGCCTCCTCGCCCGGCACAGCCATGCGCCCCGGACTGAGGACTGCCTCCACCGTTTCTGTGCTGCTTGGGGGCTGGGCAGGGGGGCCCCAGAGAACTCTGCTGACTCAGAGGAGGTGACCGGGAAGTACTGACGTGTCGGGTCACACTGGGCCGGTCCCAGGGCCCTCGGGGTCCCAGCTCAGAGGTCCTACAGCCGAGACCAGTGAAGCCCTTCCATGGCCGGCCTGTCCTCCCCCGGGAAGGCAGTGACCCCACACCTGGCCCATCTGGGCTGGACGTAGCTGGACTTGCTGAGTGAGTCCACCCCCCCACCCTGAATGACTAGCTGGGTCCTGGGGCTGCTCGCAGGGGGCCGGGGCCCCGAGAGCCACCCAGACCCGAGTCCCTGCTCCCTCGGGGGCCGAAGATACTTCCCTTGCCCCTCCCTCAGGCTCTCTCCCCTCTCAGTGTTTGCATTTCCTTATAAAGTATCTTTTTCCTTTAAAAAATTATATTTATTGATTATGCTAGTACAGTCGTCCTGATTTTTCCCCCTCCGCCCCCTCCACCCAGCACCCCCACTCCCTCGGGCATTCCCCCCACCCTTGTTCACGCCCACGGGTCCTGCGTGTGAGTTCTTCGGCTGCTCCGTTTCCTGTGCTGGACTTCCCACCCCCACGGCTAGTCTGGGACTACCTGTCTGTGCTTCCTAAACCCCTCCCCTCCCATCTCTTTATCTGGAAATGTTGACGGTTTCATTGCGCTGTGTCTTGCCGTGGCCTCTTCACATCCACCTTGTTGGAGACTCTCTGTGCTTCCTGGACTTGCATGTCTATTTCCTTCACCAAATTAGAGCAGTTTTCTTTCATTGTTTTTTCAAACTGCCAGCCTTCTTGCTCTCCCTCTTCTCCTTCTGGCACTTCTGTGATGCGAAGGTTGACCCTCTTGAAGTCGTTCCAGAGGCTGCTGGCACTGCCCTCATTTTTATGGATTCTTTCTCCTTCTTGTTTTTCAGATTGCTGTTTTTTTCCCCTTCCTCATGTTTCAAATCATTGATTTGATTCTCAGCTTCATCCACTCTACAGTTGTTTCCCTGTCAATTGTTCTGTATTTTAATTAGTGTATCCTTCGTTTCTGACTGCATCTTTTTTTATGCTGCTGAGGTCCTCACTAAGTTCCTCGAGCATCTTCATAACCAGTGTTTTGAACTCTGCATCTGACAGACT
Organism: Glossophaga mutica; assembly: GCA_039655065.1. Taxonomy (NCBI): domain Eukaryota; kingdom Metazoa; phylum Chordata; class Mammalia; order Chiroptera; family Phyllostomidae; genus Glossophaga; species Glossophaga mutica. The sequence continues at coordinate 1,746,299 of CM077315.1, forward strand.
GCTCATCTCCATTTTGTTTAGCTCTTTTTCTGGAGTTTTCATCTGTCCTTTCATTTGGGCCGTGTTCCTTGGTCTCGTTTTGCCAGCCTCCCTGCGTTTGTTTCTATGTATTAGTGGGGGCTGCTTTGACTCTGTGTCTCGGTAGGTGTGGCCTGATGTAGTGGGTGTCCTGCGGGGTCCAGTGGCACAGCCTCCCCTGTCACCCAAGCTGGGTCCTCAAGGTGCGCCCTTCATGTACACCCTCCTCTTGCAGTTGAGCCTTGGTTGCTGTTGACGGGTAAATAAGAGGGATTTACCCAGGCCAGTCAGCTGCAAGGACTGGCCGTGACCACCCAACCTCCGCCCTCCGTGGAGGACCAGCTGTGCGGGGCAGGTGGTGGTGCTCCGACGTGGTCTGTGGCTGTCCCCTGGGTGCGCTGGCCCTGCGGTTTCCCAGGTGGTGCAGGTCAAGGTCAGCCCTCACCTGTGTTCTGCCCAAGGCCACCCTGCCTGAACTGTAAAGCCATCTGAGATGGCTGCTACCTGTGCTGGGCTTGGGGATTCCCAGGCAAAGCCAAGCTGTGAATCTAGGCTGCTAGTTCCCAGCCTGGGCTCGCTGAGACCAGCTGCTGCCTGTTTTGAGAGGGTTGAGGAAGCTGTGAAGCAGGAGCCAAGACCAGCCATTCCCAGGGAAAAGCAGCTTGGGCGGGGCCTCAAACTGAGTGGGGCGGAGCCTCTGGGGATCCCCAAGGCAGGTCGGACAGTTTTTGCCAGGTTGATGGAGTCTCAGAAATCGCACCAGCTTGCCAGCTCTGTGGGGGAGGGTTTAGAAAAGGGACAATGGCCTCTGTTCTCCTTGATGCCAGACACTTCAGTTCCCCCCATTATGCCGCTGGTGCCCTTCAAGCAGCTGCCCCGGTGCTGGAGTTCAGAGGGAGTGTGTCTGAGGGTGGGTCCATTTGTGCGTTCTTTAAGAGGAACTGCTTGGGGCTCCAGAAGTTTCTTCCACCAACTCAGTCTCCATTGGTTTTTGCAGCCACGAGTTGTGGGGACTCATCTTCCTGGCGCTGGAACCCTGGGCTGGGGACCTGGTGTGGGGCTGAGACTCCTTGCTCCCGAGATATTCGTCCCAAATTTTATCCACCACGCGTGGGCGAGGGATCAGCCCATTCCGAGTCAGACTTCCATTCATCTCAGATTTCTCTCGGTTCTCAGCCAGGGTTGTTCCATATTTTCATTGCAATTTTGTTGCAGTTGTGTGAGGAGGTGAGCCATGTCTGCCTACCCCACCATCTTGACTGGAAGTCCAAAAATCTTCATCCATTTGTTTTTGACGAGTCCACACCTGCCCGTTAGAAAATCAGGCACAAACGTAAAAGGGCCTGCTCTTCTGCTGACCCTGCCCCCGCTCCTCCCCGACTCAGCGCCTCTTAGCAGGGCCTCCTGCACACGCTCTGTTTTCAAAAAGCGTCCGAAAGGGATTCATTTCCTTTCGTTCGTCAATGTTACTGCTGAAAACTTAGATAAATCCAGCAGAGTATAACAACATAAAAACTGCTACAAATGTCACCACTGAGATCACCACAGTTAAACTTGGCATATTTCATGCACATCTTTTAATGCTGCGCAGGTGTGTGTATGGTCTTTGCATTCCTGCTGGTCAGGCCTCTTGGGGGCCTTCCACGGATTCGCCCTCGTGATGAAATTTAGCGTTCCTGTGGGCGGGACGGCCTTACTATCGGAATGCGCATGTGTCATTTAGCTTGGCTTCTGACAGGTTGTCTTTAGGCTCAGTCCCTCAGAGTGAAACTGCTGGGTTAAGAAGTTGCACTATATATTTTTTTAAGATTTTATTTATTTTTAGAGAGGGGATGGAGGGAGAAAGAAGAGAGGGACATCAATGGGGGGGTTGTCTCTCACATGCCCCCTACTGGGGACCTGGCCCACAACCCAGGCACGTGCCCCAACTGGGTATTGAACCCAGGACCCTTTGGTTTGCAGGCTGGCACTCAATCCACTGAGCCACGCCAGCCAGGACAGAAGTTGCAGATTTTTTTAAGGCTGTAGGTTTATTGGGTCAAGATTCCTTCCGAGAGGGCCGTCCATTCATCTGTCAGTTACAGGGTTTGGGGCCTCTCTGCGCACCCTCGCTCAGAGCAGGGTGAGAGGGCCCTGAGCCTTTCTCAATGCGATGAGTGATCACCAATGCCTTGGTCTGATTTGTTTTTCTTTGCACAGGAGTGGGGCTGGGTCGGGGGCGAACACAGCTGGGAGATGCAGCCCAGGCTCCTCCGTCCTATCCCTGTGTCCCGGGCACCAGCCAGGCTGGGACATGGCCCACGAGGGGATGTTTTATGACCTCCCTGTGGGCAGTGGCTAGGCTCTCCTGAGGGGTGGGTCGGCCTCAAACGGCGGACCCGCCGCGCCTCCCGCAGCCTCTGGCCACGTCAAGCAGGATGCCCCTCGGTCCCGAGCAGCTGGCTCGAGGCGGCTGAGAAGTGCCAGGCCCAGGGAGACCGCACGGGGACAGATGGCCGAAGGCTTTCCGTGTTCGGGAGGGGGTGAGCCTTCGGTCAGCCTGTTCTTCCTCAGCGGAACGTGTCCCTCTCTGCCCACAGCAATTCCCTTCACCCAGTTTGCCAAAACGCCTTCCTTCTCTCCCAGCCAGCCTCCTGGGCCCCCACCCCTGACCCAGGAGGGAGGGGAACAGTTGCTGGAATCAAGCCAGCACTTGCTAGCACCTCCTTCCCCGAGGCCTGGGCTGCAGCAGCTGGTCCCAGGGAGCAGCGTCCGAGCAGAGGCGCTCAGTGACAGAGAGCGGGACGGGGCCGGGGCAGCTTGTCACCTGGGACAGGCCCAGGCTCCCCGCACCCCTGCTCTGCACCGACGCGGTGCCCGCGCCTGCAGACGCCGTTTGCTCCCAGCTCTCCGCTGCCTGCTGGCGGGTTGAGTGGGGGCTGGGGGGCCGGCGGCAGGCACCTGGGGCTCACGCATGCGCGGTCACACCCTGCCGTCCCCCGGTGCGAAACAACACGAAAACACCTGTTGGCCTCTGCCCCTGGTTCCTGGCACAGCGCCCCTCAACCCTTGGAGGTCCTTGGGTGGCAGGAGTGTCTTTTGTCCTAACAAGGTCACACCTCGCACGCACCAGGAGGACCAGGCCACGAGCGGGAGCACGAAGCTGTCCGTGGCACCCCGTCCTCCAGAAACGGAGGGTGGCCGGAGCCTGGGCGGGTGGCCGGTCAGGACGAGGGAGGGAAAGCGTTCACCTGTGCGAGAGGGGGCCCGAGACCGGGCGGAGACTCAGGTGGCCGCCTGCACTGAGCCTCCGGGGAACGAGGGCAGGCGGGCTCAGGAGGAGCAGCTCGGCCGGCCAGCGGGGCCCCTCCTGCCCTCCGTGGCCCCTTACGGGGGTGGGGTGCCGGCTGTCAGATGGGTGGGCTCCTTGCAAGGTGCGGATGGCAGGGGGTCCGGTCGCCACAAGGATGAGGAGGTGGAGTCTGCGCGCGTCACAGATCCCGGGTGTCCGGTGAGGACACACCACACATTTGGTGTCACCCCGCCCCCACCTACTGAGGGCCGCAGGGGCGGACAGCCACCGCCCCCGCCTGCACACGGGCGGCGTGGCCCTGCGTCCCCCGACAGGGGCACCGCCTAGCTCTCAGGTCCGGGGAAAGGGCGCCACGAGGGGCTTGGGACCCGGACCCGCACGTGAGGGAGGCTGTCCCTGCGGCGCTGCAGAGTCCCCCCCCCCGCCGCCTTTCATGTGCCCACCCCTCGGACACCTCGGCCCTGCCACCCAGCGCTGGGACCGCTTCCCTTTTCCTGCCGTCACGGGCGGCTGGGCGGGCAGTGTCTTCGCCTCTTTTCCATGCGGGTATTTGACACTAATGTTTTCCCTGAAGTGAAACGTGTTGGCTGGAAAGAACGTACAGTTTTATGGCCGGTATGGCTTTTTTTCTTTAAATCAACCTCCCAAAAGCCTATCTTCAATGGGGGTGTGTGTCTTTGTACAGGTGTGTGATGTACGTGTGTACACATGTGCGATGTGTATGTGTACATGTGTGCACGTGTGGTGTGTCTGTACAGGTGTGTGGTGTGTGCAGATGCATGTGCCCTTATACAGGTGTGTGGTATGTGTGTGCATCTGTGCACATGTGTGGTGTGTGCATCTGTGTGCCTATGCACACGTGCATGTGGTATGTGTGTATGACTGTACACATGTGTGGTGTGTCTGTGTGTCTATGCGCACACGTGTGTGTGGTGTGTACATCGTTGTCCCACAGCCCTGCCCATCCCGGGTCCCACCGTCTGCCCTCATCTTTATGGACTCGCTGCCATGACATCACCTTGCACTTGCTTCCCTGCCGACCAGGACGGCCCCAAACTCCTGGCAGGACCCCAACGCGGACGCTCCAGGGATTGAAATTTCCCCTTGTTTTTGCCCAGAAGTGTCTGGCTCCGTCAGCCCTCCTGCGCTGTCCCTCCCAGCTGGCCTTTCTGCAGTCAGCACTGGAACGCCCCAGAACCGGCTGGGCTCCTCGAGGTGCTGCGCGGAGCCAGCAGGAGACAGAGGTCGGCCTGGACGAGAAGCTTCTGTGCGGTGCCCAGTGGCTCGGGGGCGGGGGGGGGAGGTGGAGCAGGACCTGGGCCGACCCTTGCCCGAGCTGCTGCGGCGGCGGTCTCTGCAGGGCCACCAGGCCGGAAGGGGTCAGAGGGCTCTCCTGGGCGGCTCCTCCCTCCCTGGCCCCCATCTCCCGCCCGTTCGCCGTGGTCCTGGTTCCTTCCAGGGCACATGCCCGGTCCCAGGGCACATGTGCCGCTTCCTGGTGCAGCTCTGCTGTCACGGGACATGTCCCAGAACAGCCGGGACAGCCTGTGGGAGCAGCTGAGGACAGCCAAGGCTTGCAGTCCACCGCCCGCTGCCTGGGGGTCCGGGGGGCTCCCCACCTCAGCCCCCTGCGCGCAGCCCAGCAGGCCCGACGGGTGGCCCGGACACACAGGGCCCTCCCCGTGCAGCGCCGTCCCCAGTCCCCATCCTCCTCAGTGCCCTCACCCCAGCACGCCCCGGGACAAATGCCAGTGCTCCGTGCCCGCCTGTCCCCGATCAGCTGTCCGCTCCTGCAGGGCTGGGACCGCGTGTGTCTCTCTCACGGCTGTGTCCCCAGGTCCTGGCACGGCACACAGCAAGGTAGGCCCCGTGGGCCCTTGGTCCTTCCCCGACACCCGGGGGCCCAGGGAAGCAGCAGCCCCGCTGGGGACGAGGGGTGCAGGTCTCAGGGTCCCCGGCAGGTGCAGCGTGCCCGCCCACTGGGTCCTGTGCCCCATGCTTCCTGGCAGGCACCTGCAGAGAAGACGGGGACCAGCTGCGGGCAGGCGAGGGAGGTGTGAGGAGTGGGCTGAGACCAGGGGGCCAGCGGCCGGAACTGGGCAGCCCTCGCCCAGCACCATCCCCAGGGTGAAGGGAGGACTGGCGGGGCCCCAGTGTCCAAGAGGGCGCCTGGGCTCCCCTGGGGAATCGGCCCCCCAGCCTGGGACCTGTCCCGCCCTGAGCCCTCTGCCCAGGCAGAACCGGCTCGGGCCAGTTTGTGCGGCCCAGGGAGGCCCAGGCTGGTAAACAAACCGGTCGTTCCTGGCTGCCTCCGCCCCTGCGTGGAAGGAAGGCCGCAGGCAGGCCTGGGAGCCGGCTCCTCACCCCTCCCGCCCCCTGCCCCTCGGGGGCAGCCCCCTGTCCACAGCAGGCTGGAGCCTTGCCGCCCCGGGAGCCAGACCGGGCCCCAAGTCCCCCCTGCTAGCTGGCAGTGACCCCTGCTCTGTCTGCCGCCGTGGGCGCTGGCCAAGGCCAGCCGGGCAAAGGCAAGGACCGCAGAAGCAAATGCCAGGGATTGTCATGCGGGGCCCACGACGACGACGGCATTCCAGCCCTGGTCCCAACACACGCTTCCCCGCCGGGGCTCCCCCACGCCACGGCACCAACCCCCAGGGCGGCCGGGCCCAGCCCGACCCACGGTGCCTCGCGTCCTGTGCCCGCTATCCACCCGCGCGGAGAACTCGCAGCGAGTCAGTGGCGGCCGGGGTCAGGCTGCACCCGCCCGGGCACCTGGACGCGTGGGGGGGCCCACTGGGCGGCCTGCGTTCCCAGGAACGCCGGCTGGCGGGCGGCTGCCGGCACTGGCCTCCGCACGGGGTCAGCCTCGGAGCACGCGCAGGGTCTGATGATCACCTGGGCTTTCCGACCACACCGGTCAGCGGGTTGCTGTTTATTATTGAGTCGCTCGACGTAAGGTTTCCGTTACCTGGAATGAAAGAGGCCCAACAGAAAACGCTACCCCCCAGCCGCAGGGCCGGGGGGGGGGGCTGCGAGAGGGGCTGGCCCCCTGGACACCTGGAAAGCGGTGAGGTGGGGTGAGAGGCCTCGGTGGGGTGAGAGGCCTCGGCGGGCTGTGGTCCGCGGTGCGCACCGTGTGGCAGACTCTGGCTGAGCCCACCTGCAGAGCTGACCGGGCAGGTGGACGAGCCCAGGGCTCCCAGCGGCCTCCCATGAGCCACATCGTCCCCTGGGGGTGTCCTCGTCCGGGGTCACGCCCTGTGGTTCCAGGCCTCAGAGAGGAGAGGACCTCACTCTGGTCCTGTCCTCCTTCCAGTCCCAAAGGTGTCTGGGTCGTGCTAACTGGAGGAGCTGCAGCTCCCAGGGCTGGGACAAGGCCTCCATCCCCAAGAGGCCCCTGCGATCGGCGTGCTGAACGGAGAGACAGTTCCCGGAAGCAGAAGCAGAAAGATGCCCACGTCCAGAAAAGAGCCACTGGGGTCCCCAGAGGGTGCGAGTCAGTCCTGCTGCACCGGCCACCAGCGGGGTCAGGTCCTGGGGGGCGGGGCGCCAGGGAGCGCGGGGAACTCTGCCCTCTAAGAAGCGCCGAGGGGCAGCGGGGTCCGCATGATGGGGGAGCGAGCAGGGAGCTGCCCCTCAGCCCGCGGCCGGGGTCAGCTGTGGAAGGAGGACCAGGAGACACCGGAGTCGTAGAACCTCACGCGGCTGGGCCAGTCGCCGTCCCCGCTGCCCTCCCTGTCCTCGTCGGAGTCCTCGTCATCCCCGCTGGACTCTCCGCAGCCGGCCCCGGCCGGGGACCCCGCGCTCCGGCCCCCCTCCTCCTCCTCCTCCTCCTCCTCCCTGCGCTTCTGGGCGGCCAGCTCGCGGTAGCAGAGGCTGCAGACGCGCAGGGGCTTGGGCGACAGGCGCGGCAGCAGGAAGCGCGCGCGGGAGCACTCGGCGCAGACCACGAAGCCGCACCGGCGGCAGTGGTGGCGCCGCGTGAGCGCCGAGAAGCGCGTCTGCGTGCAGCGCATGCAGATGTCCGTGGCCTTGTCGGGGACCCAGGGCGCCGCGTGCTCCGTGCTGGGCGCGCGGCCCGTGGCGAGCAGCTGCCGCCGCACGCACTCCTCGATGTGGCGGATCCACTCCTGGCGCTCGGCGGCCGAGGCGGCGGACACCACGAAGGACTTCTTGGCCGTGCGGATCATCCAGCGGTTCTCGGCCCGCAGGGTCTCGGGCAGCGGCTCCAGCGTCACCTCCTCCAGCGGGATGATGTGCTGGCTGCGGTACCTGCGCTTGCTGATCACGATGCTGCCGTAGACCAGGATGTCGCTGAACAGGAAGAAGATGCGCGGCTTGGCCTTCTTGCGGCACTCCTTGGTCAGCACGCCCTCGCCCAGCAGGACGCGGCCCGGCAGCGCCAGCGGCTGCCCCGACGCGCCGAAGCAGCTCTCCACCTCGGCAATGCGCTGGCTGTTGATCTCGGTGTTGGCCAGGTACTCCACCATCTTCTCCGGCTGCGGAGGGGCGCACGCAGGTGTGGGCGTGGCGCCGGGGCTGGACCGCTCTGCCCGCCCCCCGTCGCCACGCCCCCACCTCCGCCCAGCCGCCGGCCCTCAGACAAGGGGTTACTGGGCGGTAGGGGTGCCCCAGGGAGGGGACCGCACTGGTGAAGACACGTGACCGCACAGGGCCACCGTGGGTGGTGGGGACACCCGCCCCCTGGGGGCCTCGGAAGATGGGGTAGAACTCCCTCCCTCCCTGTCTGCCCAAAGGACAAGGATGCTGAGCCCCAACTGCCACCAGGGGCCCCCAAAGCATTAACTCCCCAGCATGGCGGCCTGCCCCGGGGGGACACGCTGGGCACCGGGCTCCACGCCAAACCATCCCCGCAGCCCTCGCTCAGCCCGTGGGCCGAACGGTCACCGCCGTCACCTCGTGTGCCGTGTGCCGACTGCTTCCTCCATGGCACACACCGCGCACCTTTCGGAGGAGCCACTGGACGGGAGGGAAACTCGGCCTCCGCTTGTAAGTCGGGGGCCCGGAGCTTGCACCCTGGGAGACGGGGCTGCTCCATCCCCTAGCCCGTGAGGGTGAGGCCCGCTCTGTCCTCCTCGGCCAAGCACTGGGTGTTGGTGGCCCTGGGCCCCCCCAGGCCTGCCTGCTCCGTCCACACGCACTCCTGACCCGGCTCTGAAGGGGCGCTGCAGGCGTGGACCTCGCCGGCCCGTCGAGACGCTCCGCAGCCCCGGCAGGCCTGGCAGTTCTTTTCCGTGGACAGAGCCACCATCCGCCACGTTGTTTAAGCCCCAAGTCTAGGACTCGCCCTTGACTCTCCTCTCTCCTGGGCCCCCTGTGTTCCCCACAAGCAAGCGCGGCAACCTCCGTCTCACAGGCAGCCTGAGTCTGCCGACGTCCCGCCGCGGCCTCCCCGTGGGACCCACGGCCAGGCGCCACCCTGCCCGAGTCGGGGTGCCCTCTGTCCCCCAACCAGGCTCAGAGCTCCCGTCCCTCTCAAAAAGGGTCAGACAGCCCCGCCGAGGGCAGGTCGGCAAATGGGGGCTGGAGGGCGCGTCTGGCCCACGGCCCGCCTCTGTGGATGACCTTCCACTGGGACGCAGCCACGTGTGTTCACGTGGGACGGTCTCGAGCTACCGAGCTGAGCAGGGCGGGGGGCGGCGGGGCCGCGGGGCCGCTGAGCCGGACACTTCCTGTGTGGCCCCGTGCAGAAGGGTTTCCCGACCCCTCCCTAGGACGTCACCCCGTCCTGCTCTGCCCGCACAGGTGTTCCTTGTCCACCCGCCGTTTGTTTGCCTGCGTGGTCTCCCTCCCCCAGACCTAAGGGGAGCAGGAGCTTCGCTGCTGTAGCCCCCGTCCCTGGACCGAGGCTGGGCGCACAGTAGGTGCTTTGGAAGTGGTGACCTTCCCAGAGCTCCCCAGGGCGCAGCGTGCACGGCTCAGCTCTTACCTGTCAGAGGAAGTGGGTGAGAGCCGCCGTGGCCACGGGCGCACGGCACAGGCACCCAGCCCACCCCGGCCGAGCCCGCCCCACACTCCGTGTTTCTGGGTCAGCGCTCTGCGGTCCCGACAACCAGGCCACCTGCGGGGGGCGGGGAGCCGGGGCCGGCGCGGGGGCTGGGGGCATTGCCCAAGAAGGGGCTCAGCCCCGTCACGCGCCCCTGGCCTCCCGCAGACCACAAGGCCTGCTGAGAAGCACCGCCCACCCCGCCTGATGTAACAACCGCTATTTTTAGGTTGCTGGTGCTGGCTGCCTGCTTCCAGGACCAAGCACTGTCCCTGCCTCGGGCAGCCCCAGCCCGGCAGCATTCCAGCGGCCACCCCGGGAGCCTGGGTGGAGGGCGGGCAGGGACTCACAGGGCACCGAATGCCGAGGAGAGAAGCAACCCACGGCACGTCGCGTGGCGTGGCACGCACGCACGCACAGACGCCAACAGTCGAGCAGTGTTGGACAACTCTGCCTGGACGGACGGACGGACGGCGAGGCTGGGCACTCGCGCCTGTGAGGGTGGCTGGCGCCCACAGCAGGGAGTGACATGCAAAGGCAGGGGCGCGGGGTAGTGGGGGCCCTCATGCCCTGCTGGTGGGAGTCAACTTGGGGAAGCCACTGTGGAAAACCGTGGGGGGGGTTCCTTGAAAAAAAAAAAGGAAAGGAAAGAAAAATGCAACCACCGCCCGATCCAGCCATCGAGCTTCCAAAGGACCAACAGCAGGGGCGTCCTCCTGGCGTCTGCCCTGGCCACCTGCCGGCAGCGTCACGCACAAGAGGCAGGGAACCCGAGGGTCCACCCGCGGACGGATCCTCGAAACTCGGTCCACCTGCCCACCCCCAAAAGGAAGGAAGCCCTGACCCAGGCCACGGCGTGGATGGGCCTTGAAGATGCTGTGCCCTGTGAAATAAGCCATCGGAAAAAGAGAAATACTCTGTGGTCCCACCAAGATGAAGCCTCTGAAGCGGTCAAATTCCCAAATGCAGAGGGTGGAGGGCGGTCGCCCAGGGCCGGGCGGGGGGAGGGGCGGGAGGCCAGCTCCCAGGGCTGGGCCTCGGATCTGTGGGAGGGGAAGAATTCGAGCTCTGTCTCACGACGACGGGAGAGCTGCCCTACTGAGCTGCATGCTTCAGAATGGTTCAGATGGTTAAAAAGACAAAGGTGACGCAGACCAAAGCCAGGGGAAAGTGGCCTGGGGAGGGCACTGCATGGGACCTGGAAGAGGGGGGCAGACAGGGCTGTATGGGCCGTGTCTTATTTAGGAAAGGCGGCAGCAATCAGCATGGCACCCCCCTCACCCCCCGGCTGGCTCCAGGACGTGGGGACACGGGCTTCCTGCTCTTCCTGTCTTCTCAACGGAAGGTCCTCAGACAGACCGGCCTCACAGGGCAAGGCCCGGGTCCGGAGCTCGGAGCTCTGCTGGGTGGGGCCCCCCGAGGGCCTGGCATGGTCCCCGGTGGGGCCTGGGCCGCCCCATGTGCCCGGAGTCCTGCGGGAGGACGGCCACCTGCGTTCCCCAGCACACCTGTGGGTCAGGCACCTGGCAGACCCGGACGGGAACCCCAGGTTGTGGCCACGGGCTGAGGCCTCACACTGCAGCCGCGGCAGACGGACTCGGGGCCGAGGAAGGGCCAGAGCGGGTGGGCCCTGCGTCCCACGGGGTCGGCGAGCTCTGGAGGCTGGCGGCCTGCCTCTGAGCGGAGGGCTGGGTCGGTCTGGGCACGGAGGAGGTGAGTGAGGCGCGTGCCTGGGGGAGCAGAGCCTCGTGGGCGGGGCCGACAGCCTTCAACACTGGCCCATCCCGCAGGGGGCCCCGGGCTGCCCCACACAGGACCCCCACACCACTCTGTCCCCACTCAGGGATTTACAGAGTCTCTCCAGGCCTTGGTGGCCCCTGTCCAGCTACTGGTGGCAAAATGTGGCCCAGCAAGGGTGGGGGTACCCGTTGGTGACGAAAGAGGTCTTGGCTCCCAGCCCACCCCACGCACTGCCTGGGGGTCCCGAGGCTCTGACGCTACGCTCTGTGGGCCCAGGGCAGGCCCCAGGCTGGGTGAGCGGCTGGGCGGACGACATCCTCTCGGTGGCTCTCCTGACATCCGCCACCCCCCGCCCCATGACCACAGCTTCGCACCCCGGTTTGACCCGACCTGGAGGTTTTTCTCGGTACACACAGCTCTCCCCCATCCCCACGGCAGATGGGAAGCCTCCTTCTTTACTGTTCTCACCAGAGCAGTGAGCCTCCCGCCTTTAGCTCGGCGGAGGGCAGAGCCGGGACGTCCCCACAACTCTCGGGGCCAGGCTGGGACCCCGGCGTGGTCCCCGGGCGCTGACTGAGGGTGGGCACTCCCTCGGGTCAGCATCTGGGGGCAGGGGGGAGGACGGACCTGCTCTTCCAGGCAGGCTCGGAAGGCCGGCCGGCCGCCCGCCGGGCTGGCCCCCCTGAACCCGCGTTATCCCGCCCTCGGAGCCAGGCCCGGGAGCCGCGGCCCGAGTGTCACTGGGTTCTGTGCGTGGCAGTTGAGGGGCACATGTGACCCACAGCCAGTCTGACCCGCCGTGGGCTTCTCTCGATCCTGTTTGCGGGGACTGGCCGGCAAAGCCTCTGGTGTTCACTGTTCGGCCCTCGGCCGGGAAAGCGTGCTGACAGCTCATCTACAGCAGACACGCCTGCTCCGTGCGGGGACACACCTGACACCGGGCTGCCGGGGCCTCCTCTCCTCTCCCCCGAGCACACAGGGACCCCAGGGACGTGTCTGGGGCCCCCTCCTGGGAACCTGGGAGGTAGAGGCTGAAGGCCGCCCAGGCCCTGCCCTCCGACCCTTACAGCGGGGGACGCTGCCCAGCAGTGGTGCCGGGCCCGGGCCGTGGAGGGAGGGACTGAGGACTAGCTCCCCACGGGGGGGGGGCGGACTGATTCACCGCCTGCCCCTCCAGCCCCAGCCAGGCCCACGACGCCTCCATGCCAGCCAGCCTGGTTCCACCGTTCGAACAGCTACTGGAGTCCCGTGCCAAGTGCTGCCCTACTGTGAGCTGCCCCGAGCCATGGCAGGGACCTAGGGAGAGGTCTGTCGGTAACAGACTTCCTGGCAGGAGCAGTTGACCAGAAAGTGCATCGCGCAGGTCATTTCTGATGGTGAGGGCTCAGCGCCAAGGAGAAGAAGGGTGACGTGCCGGGCAGGGTGGCGGGTTGGTGGCTAGGCAAGACCTGGCTGCAAAGGGACCTGGCACCAGCCTGGACCCCGCGCAGGAGCCAGCCACGCAAAGGCCACAGGGAAGAAGGTTCTGGGCCTGGGCAGCAGCTCAGAGGCCGCAGAGGAAGGAGGGAAAGAGGCTGGGCCAGACGGGCTGGCTGTGGCCAGCCCACAACCAGGGCGAGGATCCGAGTTTTTCTCCAAGTGCCCGTGGGCCAGGGGGACACCACCCAAGGGCTCTCTGCTTGCAGAGAAGCGGCCTCTCAGCCGTGTCCAGCCCTGGGCTTCCCAAAAGGTCCTCCTCCGTGAAAAGAGCAGGAATGAGGACGACAGACCAGAGACACTGGCGCCTGAGAGCTTACGGCTCCGCAGGCAGGCCCGCCACAAGTATTACCTCACTCGGCCCTCACCGAAGCCCCATCGGGGAGGGTGCCTTCCATCCTCACAGTCACGCCCACGGCCCCAGCTCGGTGACGGGGCGGTTGTGAGCTGCTGAAGGCTGCCCTTGACCAAAGGCAGGGTCGGAAATCCAGAAGGCAGGGCCCTTCTCGAACACCAGATCTCCGCTCCCCACCCCTCCCCTTGGGGCGGCCTGGGCAGGCCCCTTGGCTCGGCTGGGCGGCCTCCCTGCCTCGGCAGGCAGCCCCGAGGGCTGACGTGCGCGCATGGGGACACAGGCTGAAGGCAGTCATCTCTTGGCCTGCGCAGACCCGAGTGGAAATTACGTACCAGGAACACTCCGGCTCTAAGTGGAAATTGTGCAGCAAGAATGAGCCCAGCAGTACCCTCACCGCCCCCGCCCCGCCTCTTTCCTGTGCTGAGGCTACAGCTTGTTTTCCAGATGGGGACCTCCACTGCCCGCCTGCGAGGGCCCGCCGGCCCCTCTCCGCTGCGCGGCCAGCTCTGGCGGGGTCTGGGGACAGCGGAAGGGAAGAGTTTTCCAGGGGTTCCAGGCTGGGCGGGAACAGCCGTTCTGGGCCTGCGTGGGCTCCTTGTTCTGCGCCACTGGAGCCCAGCTCTGCTTCCTCTGACGACTCACACCCCAAGTCTCCAGCTGGGCTGCTCAACGGGGCCCCGCGGCTCCCACCTGAGAGGCCAGCGAGGCGGAGGCCCCCGGAAAGCGCTGCTGCCCCTCCTCTCCTCCTCCCTCCCCGGGGCCGCCGTCCCGGCCCACTTCTCCGGGCCCCACGGATGGGACCAAGGAGCGAGGCCCCGACGGCGGGGGAGGCCAGGCATCCCCAAACCCTGCCCACTCCACGGGCGCGCTGAGATCCGTGCCGCCCACTGGCGCCTCCGGACCCTCGTCCGCTGACACGTCGTGCATCCCCGGGACCCTGCCTCGGCCCGGTGCCCGCTCCCCTGCTCTCACTCGCTGTCTCCCGAGCCCCTGCGGCCCCCACCCCGCCCCAAGCCCCGCCAGCCAGCACTGAGCGCCCTGCTCCGCCCGTCCGCTCCAGGCCAGAGTCCGACCCGCCCTGGCTGCGCGCCTGTGCCGCCCGAGCCCGGTGTCGCGGGGAGTGGGAACGGCCAGCGGAAAGCCCCCCTGCCCCGCGCGTCCCAGCGCTTACCTCCTCGGCCAGGCGCCCCGTGCGCCCGACCCCCGTGCCGCGTCCAGCTCACCAGCCACTGCCCAGCTCCGCACCGCCCCCGCCGCGTTCCAAACTCTCCCGGACACGCCCCCCTCGGCCGCTCCGCCAATCCCGGCTCTGGCGCGCGGGCGGGGGCGGGGCCTGGACACCCGCCCCGCGAGCCCTGATTCCCGAGAAATGCGCGCGGGCGGAGCGGTCGGAGTCTGAGTGGGTGGGCGGTGCGCGCGCGGCAGGCCGGCTCCCCGGGCCGAACGACCTCGGCCGGTTTCCCTCGGCGCCGTCGCCCTCCGCTCCCTGGCCGCGCTCAGACCGTGCCCGGAGATGCTTCCGGACCCGGGCCGGGCTGCGGGGCCCGCGGGCCCCTTGTCCCTCTCAGCAGTCCAGAGGTTAATAATCCTAATAAAAATCAGCAGCGTTTTATCTACTTTCAACTTTTTATAGTGGCAACTGTCCAACATACACAGGAGGGACCAGTGTAATGGCGCCAGCACAGCAGTGACACCTCCCTGCCTCCACCACCTTCACCGCCGTCGCCCCATCGTCGAGGACAGACGGTGTGTACAGAGCAGCCAGCAGACGCCACAGCCTCACAACGGCATTTAAACCTCTCTTTATAAAATGCGTTGCCAACATTTCACAGTGAGGGAGGTCGTGCCGAAATCGGGACACTTGCGGCTTCTTTCAATCTCCGGGCGCAGCGGTGCCCTGTGCACGGGGCGCGTGTCCTCGCGTTTGCTTCGGTCCCCGCCACTCTGGGTGGCGTCCCTCTTGCTCAGTTTCCCCACTTACGCCCCTGCCGGTGAAGAAGCACGTGGGTTTGCAAGTCCTGATGGGAGCCAGGCCTCTAACACCTTACAGAGGAGGGACCAGCGGCTCCCCCACCCCCCCCGCCCCCGCAGCCCAGAGGCTGAGCCGGAACCTTGGAGGTCAGTTGGGACATTGAGGCTCTGGGAAATGCCTCCCCGGGCGGACACACTTTTGGTCACCTGGGAGGTTGGAGGGGACTCTGAGCTGAGCCTTCAGGACCATGTTCCATGACGGCCTTAGTGCCAGAACCCCCACCCTCCCTACAGGAGGGGCGGGCTCCTCGGGGAAGGCAGGTCCTGCCTTGGGCCAGTGGCCCTGGTCGGGAGCCGGAAAGGCCTGTGGTCCACGCAGCCCCCTGGCATCCGCCACGGCATCTGCTGCAGAGCAGGTGTCCAGGAAAGGGAGGCCTTCTCACGACTCTGAAACAGCGGAGAGAGGGCGTTGGCCCTGAGAGACCCCTCCTAGCCTTGTCTCACTGTGGCCCGGGGCCCACTCGGGCCTCGGTCTCCTCTTCTGCCCTCCCTTCCAGCCCTGCCATGCTGGATGGAGCGCCAGGAAGGGGCTGGAGGCCGCCAAGCTCGCTCACGCAGCTGCTCAGCGTCCCCGCAGGGACCTGGGGGGTTGCAGGAGACCCGGGCAGAGGGCCACGCTCCTCCAGGAAGAGGAAAAACTCGTGACTCAGGGACAGACACCAGTTGAGTCAGCCAAGCCACAAGCTGTGGAAAAAGTGAGGTCTCGCCGGGCTTTTTCTGCTCCTTGGGTACGAAGCCCTTTCGGAGGAAAAGCTGCCTCCCAGACGGTGTGAATCAGGACTCAGGACTTGGAAAACAAAAAGAAAGCTGGGAAAAACAAACGAAGGAAAGGAAACAGACTCGCTCTGTTTACAAGGATCTTGAACTTGACTCCGGAGCGGCTGGCTTCCGACGGTTCTCTGAGCGGCTTCGGTGTCAGGAGTGTGCCGGAGACCCGGCCACCGAAATGGGGGGCCCTTGGGAAGGTTTCCAGCCCAGCAGTCACAGAGACAGTTTGAAAGGAGGGAACCAGGAGGCCTTTGGGTGCCCTGATCTCAGAAGATCTCTGGCGCATTAGGGGGTTTCGGAGGGCGGAAGTGCTGGGTTTGCCGGGGACCTCGTCCAGTCTCTGCCGCCAGGCCCGCCCCATGCCCCGCCTCCCTGTGTCAATATTTATTCCTGTCCGCGTGTGTGGCTGCCGGTGTTTGCCATTCCAAGTCTGCGTGTCCTTTGCATGATTTTGGCCCCCGTGGCGCCCGCTTCCTGTCCCAGGTTTCCCCACGGGGCTCTGACCAGGCCAAAGGGGAAAAGGAGAACAATGGAGACAGAAGCATCTGCCTTTGAAAACGCTGGGGGTGGGTGGGGGGCGGAATTGGCGTCCCCACAGCCTGTCGCCAGGGCCCATCTGCTGCCCCACCCCCACCCCCGGGCTCCGCCTCTGCAGCCCTGTGCCTGGACATTCCTCTTCGAGGTACCATCCAAGAGCTGTGATGGCACACGGCCACCAAGATGAGTGCGCACGACCCTTGGTAGCTCAGCCGAATGTCCATCGATGGCGTAGCAGGTGAGACACAGCCGCACAGCCGCACAATGGGATACCCCCTGGGGACAAGGCGGTGTCGCCGCACCAAGACCACGGGTCTCATCGGGGTGAGCGCCAGGGGCCAGCCACTCGGGGAAGAAGCCGACAGGGAAGAGACCCACTGCGGTGGCCGAGTGTGAAAACGACGAGACGACCGAGCAGCGGAGGAGATCGGAGCCGGGCTTTCCTCACGGGGGCGGGACTCGGTCGGAGTGGCGGGCAGGAAGGGGCCCTGCCACGGGTCTTCCGCAGCCGCACGTGTCTGATCCTGGCGTTGGTGCCGTGCGTGTGCGCAAACATCGACGAACTGTCCGGCTGGGGGCTGTGCCCTGCGCTGTGCGCAGGCGAGGCCTCCGTAAACTTGGACGCCCTGTGCCCTCGGTGCAAAGCAGAGTCTTGGCCCCGGAGCCGACACGGTTCCTACTCCCTGTTAAAGTCGGCTCCACGCTGCCCCCAGGACCGGGTGCCTGTGGGTGGGAGCCCCTCACTGCACCTGCTGCTCTCCCACCGAGGGGCCTAGGCGGGCGCTGGGGGTGCGCCCAGGAGCTGTCTGGGGCCACAGCCAGGGCCCCGAGGAGCCACGGGCCGCGCGCCTGCCTCTTTCTTTTCTTCCCGGTCGTCCCCGGCTCAGCTTGGCACCACGGAGGCCCGCTCCCCCTCTCTGGAGACTTGCCTCCTTTTCCCTTTGTGATACTGACCGAGGACAGCCCCGGGCGGGTCGGCACACTGCCACCAGAATGTAAGAGTGCCCCCATCCCCCGCTGTAAGCCAGAACGTGGACGGATCCCGAATGAAGACTTCAGTCTCCGTAGTGTTTGCAGACGAGCTGCCAAGCTGCCCCGGGATGGAGATTCCCTGGAGTCCACCCCCCTTGATTGCACGATGAAACATACCATTCCTGAGTCCAGAGGCCCCGCTAGTTTCAAAGGTGTCAGCATCCATCCAGCCGGGTGGGCCGCCCATGGCCCCCCCACCCCGTTTGAGCGGGAGGGGAGGGGTGGGCAGCTTGGGCCTGGGGTGTCCCTGGCAGCTGGAACGGGCATTTTCATCTTTTCCAGGCAGCCAAGCACTCCGCCTCCCCGCCCCCTGCCCCTCCACCTGGCCTGCGGACTTCGGAACCACGATGAGGCGGCTCTGGGACAGACGGCTGTGCCGTTGCCCTGGGGGCGGTCCTCGGACCACACTCCAGCCGCTCTGGGCCGCTCGGCTGGGCCCAATGCCCTCACACGTGGGAGTGGTTCTGGGAGGCGGCCGCCAGGCCCCAGCAAGTCTCCCTGCTTAATTCAAAACAAATCCCCAAGTAACTGATCTTTTTGTTTATTATGATTGCTTTTTTGTGTTTTGTTTTCCCACGCCAGCCCTGGCCGCACAAGGGTGGGGGAGAAGGCCAGCAGGCAGGAGAGGAAGCTGAGGTTTCCGGCACGGGCTGCTGCGAGGGGCCACCCGGCAGCCCCTGGAGGCCCCAGAGCAGGGGGGCAGCAGGCAGGCACCTGGGTGGTGCTGCCCCTCAGCCCCTGACCTGGGTGTCCTCGAGTGATTGCTCTGGGCTGCCACGGACCCTCTGAAATGTCACCGCCCTAGTCGGGGCCTTAACCTGCCAGCCTAGGGCTGCCGCGAGGCGCTTTGAGACGCCTGCCCCCAGTCCGCCCTGCAAAGGTGCCGACTGTGCCCTGGAGGAACCTGGTTGGGGACGGGGTTTGGGCACCCACAGCCCCGCACTGCCCGCTCCCCCAGGACGGCTCTGGCCACTTGCATTTTCTTCTTGGGATGGGCCATCCCTCCAGCCGGAGGCCCCTCAGCCTGCTGCGCACCAGCTCAGCCTCTGGCCTCACATGAAGGTCCAGGGGAGCCTGCCCCGCCTCCAGACCTGCCAGGAGCCAGACCGCCCCGTTTCCCTCCCAGCCCCACCCTGCAGCGCCCACGATTCCTGCCCCACTAGACAGGGAGCTCACAGGGTGGGGACCAGGGTCTGTGGCAACCAGGCCCTAGTGGCCACATTGCCGGCCTCTTGTCCCTGGAGGTCCAGGGAGGAGAAAGCCAAGACTCTGAGCGGGGAGGAGGTGTGAAGATGACAAATTTGCCCTGGCTGGTGTAGCTCAGTGGATTGAGTGCGGGCCTGCGAATCAAAGGATCACGGTTCGATTCCCAGTCAGGGCACATGCCTGGGTTGCAGGCCGGTTCCCGGCAGGGGACACACGAGAGGCAACCATACATTGATATTTCTCTCCCTCTCCTTCTCTCCTACCCTTCCCCTCTAAAGATAAATAAATAAAAAGAAAAATAAAATATTTTTAAAAAAAGATGACAAATTTCGTGACACGCCCATTTCTTAGGACTTTGAGTTTCTTCGCTTTAAATCCACGGTTCTTGGGCAGCAGGCACCCGGCCACTCGGCACTGCGGTTGCAAGCCCGGGTTGCAGGGCTCACCCCTAACATTCGGCTCTGCAGGGCCCCCACCCCGTAATGGGCTCACACACAGAACACATGTCCTGCGTTTCGAGTGCTGTGACGTCACCCGGGTCTGTGTGCGGAGATAGACCCTCCTCTCTGACACAGGTCACGGCCTCTCCCACAAACAGCACAGGTGCCCAGGGTCGAGGCGTGGGTGCTGGTGGGCCGTGGGCAGCCCTGCCCGGGCCGGCCCCGGCCGGCTTTGCCGGGTTGGCGCTTCCGTGGGGACGCAGCGAGCCCCCCCCCCCCCGTGAGGGCCCACTCCCTCCCCCACCTTCCTCCTCACCACCTCACCTCGCCTCGCCTCGCCCGGGAGCTCAGTCTAAGGCGCCAGGGGCGCAGGGCAGGACTGCAGCGCCGTCGACGGGCAAAGCTGGCGGGCACGCAGCGTGGCGGGACCCCGCACTCCGGCCTGCGCCTGCATCTGTGCCTTAGCCATGCTCGCCCTTCACAGCTCAGGAAAAGCGACCGGGAACGTTACTGACTCGGATTTTAATTTGTCTGCCCCTCTTGTTAATGACGTCTATTTAAGACGTCCATTAAAGGCCCATGAGGTTAATTAAATGGACAATTCCCACACAGTTCTATTAGAGCCCCCTTGATTAAGTTAATATTGTAGACATTTAACAGATGTCTTCATTAGGCATTATAGCTAAGAAATGCGCACTAAATTAGAACTAAAGCCGTTGTCCAGAAAGGGAGCTCTTTATGGTTAATTTATGGCTTTGGAGGGACATTCTTGTTTACTCTTCAGAACCTGAGAGACAAGCCCGGTGACGACCGCCCCACACCCGCCACCGCAGCCCTGGGAGGCCACCGTCTGAAGCTGCCGTACAGATGCTGAGCTGGAAGAGACTCCAGACGACGCCGTCTGGGGTCCGCCGTCCCCAGACGTCAGTGACCAGAGGAGCCCACTGGGGCTTCAGAGGGGCACGGAGCCATCTGGGCACCCCCCCCCCCGCCACCACCGGGCTGTGGTCACGTGCCCCTGCGGGCTCCTCTCCAGGAAACCCTGGTCCAGTGTTGCGGCCCTGCTGGCCAGAAGCAACACCAAGGCCCTCAGACTCCAGGACAAGGTGCGTGTCCCCCCGAGTTCTCATCCTGGCCTGCGGACGAGAGCTCGCCCAGCAGCTGCTGAAGACTCTCCCTGCCCGCTACGATGGGTTTGGGGTTTGGGACTGGCAGCCAGAGCCCCATGCCCCGCCCCCTCCCCGGTCCCGACGGGCTCTGTGGCCCGGCCCCTAGCCTCGGCGTGACCACTGTGTCAAGTCCCACAGCTGCTTGGATGCAGAGCCCCCTCCTCCAGGGAGCCTCCCCTGCCTGTCTGAGGGAGCATTCCACCCCCCAGGCCGTCCCTCCCTGGCCCCAGAGGGAGGAGCAGAAATGAAGGGGAACCTGGCGGCCCCAGAGCGCCTGGGACTGGAGGGAGCAGCTGGGCCTAAGTGCCGGTCTGAGCAAGCCCCGGAGCCCGTGGCGACAGGGCTCAGGGCCAGCAGCTGGGCTGGGGGGGCTGGCCGAGGGCCCGGGCGCCCGTGAGGCGTGTGGGAGGGCCGGGCCGTGCCTGGGAGTGGGGGCCAGGGTGGGGTTAGACGCGCCGCACTGCCGAGCCAGGGCGCAGAAGGCCCGGCTGACACAGGCTCGCCCGGCCCCCCGCCGGCGCACAGCGGAGCCGCGGCTGAGACCCCGAGCCCAGGTCTGCAGGTGCGTTTTATTGTCACACACGGCCCAGCCCCCACAGAACGCCGGGAGAGGCGGGAGAGACACAGCCCTGCTCCCTGGTACCGAAGCAGCACCGACTGGGGTCCTCCGCGGTCTCTCCTCTCCTGGGGCGCGACGAACACTCAGGCCCCCGCTCCCCGACTTCACGCAGCACAGGGTGCTTCTTCCCGGATGGTCAGCTGTTCGGGGCCTGCCCCCCCCCCCGTGGGGGTGTCCCAAACAGGCCTGGCCGGCCGTCGTTCACCCACAGGGAGCTGGGCGTCTGTCCAGGGTCTGCGCTTCCCGCCGTCAGTGGCCGCTGCGGGCAGCCGGCGCTCACAGGTCGATGGTCCCCTTCGCTTTGAACTTCTTCGCAGACCGCTCACTGGCCCGAAACTGGAACTTGCTCCCGTAAATGTAGGACAGGAAGCCGTCGGTTTCCACGGAGAACACGCAGTCGCGTTTGGGGATGACTGAGCACAAGCGGGAGAGGAAAGGTGAGGATGCAGCCGGGCAGCTGGTTCGCCCGCCGGCAGCGGTCCTTCCCACGGGGGTGCCCAGAAACGAGCTGGCGGGAGACCAGGGCCGCTGCACCGGCCCAGCCTCCAGGGGGCGCTCCGCTTGCTCGCCACATCCTGGCTGCACCTCGACCCCGAAGGTCCAGACTCTCCCAACCAGGGCCTCCCAGGGAGGCACCGGTCAGGCCCTTTCAGAACGGCCCCCGGCTTTAGCTCAGCGGGAAACCTATCATCACTTTCCGAGGTTAAAAGAATCCACAAGGAAATGGATAGAAGAGGCAGGAAGAACCAGCCCCAAAATGAAAGGACCAGACCTCCCAGCCGGCTGCGAACGCTGTGGGTCTGTGCCCTGCTCACGCCTGTCCGCTGGAGCACAGCCAGGGCGGGGCGAGGGCTCGAACCCGGACTTCCAGGACAGGCGGCCGCCTTCCCCCGGGAGGCGCTGGCCCAGTGCCGGCAGGCACGGCTACCCACCTTTCAGGCGGTCCTCTTTGGTGACGATTTTGAAAACGTGCTTCGTTTCCTGGAGGAGGATGCCCGTGACGCCCACGTAGGAGGGGCATTTGGATTTGGCGACTGCAGAGGGAAGGGCAGCTCTGCTCAGGCCCCTGTGGTGCCGGGGGTGCCCCTGGGGGGCGGGGCCGGGCTGCACGGGAGCCCCGGCCTCCCGGCCCAGGACTCTGCGGCCCCCGTGGTGGCCTGACAGGCACCCGGGGTTCTGGCAGGACTTGGGAACAAGGGGTCACGCGTGCGGCCTGTACGAAGGCCCGCGGGGAGGTTGCGTGGATGGGGCCGTGCCCTGTCCAGGATCTGAACGAACACCGCCCTCTGTGGCCTCCCCCGACGGCCGGGCTCGGGCGAGAACGGGCTCCTGCCACAGGCTGCCTGGTGGTGACCGAGGTGAGCAGCCAGCACTGCTGGCGGCGGCCCCTCACCTGACCCACGGCCCAGCTGGCAACAGACACCCCCCGGCACCGCCCAGGCTGGTGTGGGCGTGGCGGGGAAGCAGGTGTCCTCACGGCGGGGGGCTGGGGGGGCAGGGGAGGAGCCCACGCCCGCCCCGCCAGACAGCTGCGTTTCCCGATTGCGGAAGCGGCACGGAGAAAGCAAGGTCGGGGTGACGGGCCCCCCTCTGGCGACGGCAGGCCCGTGGGGACCTGAGTGGGGACCTGGATGGGAAGGCGTCGGCCCACGAACACCGACTCGCAGGGCAGGGCGCGCAGCCCGTGCCCGGCGAGCGGGGGGCCGAGGGCGGGCCGCTGTGGTGAGACCCGGGCCGAGGGCCTGGGAGGGGCCCTCGCAGCACAGCGGGCGCCGGCAGGCAGCTTCCTCGCGGTGCCCGGGGGACGTGGTGGCTCGGACTCAGGGGCGGGCACCTGAGGGAGGGCCGGGGGCGGGGCGGGCGGAGAGCACATGGGGACAGTCCCAGGCTTTCAGCCTGAACCGCCAGCATGGCCGTCCCTTCGAAGCCACATGAAATCACGGGCCCGGGTGACAGGGCTCTGTGCTCAAGGTGCCGGGCCGTGGGCGTGCCGGCAGCCACAGCGCCCCCCGTGGTGGCTGTCGGGGCCACGTGGAGAAGGCACACAGACTGTCGAGAGTGTGCATGCGTGTCCAGACTGGCCAGGATGACTACGTTGTGTCCCTCCTGGCACTGATCTGGGGACACCCATAAGGCGGGGGACATTTTAACTGTGGGGCACTGCTCCGCTGCCTGACAGGTGGCCGGGCACAGATGGCCGCACGCGCTCCTAGGCCGGTTACCTGAAATGATGGCGCCGTGAAGGTCCGCCTTCAAGAGCTTGGCCTGGATCATCTGCGGCTGCCTGCGGGGCACACAGAGCGCCCACTGCCGACGCGACTCGGAGCCCTTCCGGCGGGGCGGCCGGCAGCACGGGGAGCGGGCCGCTCGGGCCGCGCTGGCAGTGACCACAAGGGGGGGCTTCCGCCCCGTAGGGCAGGGCTGCAGAAACACAACTCACGTGTCTGGCTTGAGGCCGTTGCACAGGTCCCGGATGTACTGTTTCCAGAGTTCGTGCAGAGGGAGAAAGAGGCTGTATCTGTGGCACAGTGAGAAAAAGGCAACAAGTCCGGCGGGAGCTGGGGTCACAACGTCCAAAGTGCAGAGCCTGGCTGCATGCCCAGGATGACGCGGGGTCACTGGGGACTGGACGACCTGTCTCAAGTCAGGCGCTTCCGCCTCTCAAACCTGTTCCCTCACCTCGGAGCCTTCTTGAAACTGTGTTTATGCCAAACGGAGGAGGAAGACATACCCTCCTTTGCCCCTCATCCTCCCTGCCAGCTGGACGCAGCTGTGACAGCTGGAGCTCAGGCAGCCATCTGAGACTATGAGGCACATCTACAGATACCGGTGCAGCAAAGCCATGCCGAGGGCCTCACCGCCTGCGGGACCGCCTGCCACGCCAGCCCAGCGCCACACTCAGCTGGACTTCTCCTCCGAGAGAGGAACAAGCGTCCTTCTTGTCCGAGCTGCTGCTCCTCTGCGGCGCCCCGCTGCAGGCAGCCGACCTGGGGGCCCCGTCAGACAGGAGACACTGGCTGTCGTGCGGGCCCCATGGGGAGGACAGGTCTGCCTGGACAGTGACTGAGTGAGTGGTGGGGCCAAGGCGGGGCGCGGACGAGAGGACCCTACAGCTTTCCTCTGCGGCCACTGTGGAGTGGCCTGTAGCCTCCAGGGGAAGCCGCGCAGGTGGAACTGCAGGGCAGAGAAACGGAACCTCGAGCTCCAACCCGAAGGGGGCCCTGCCCGCGGGGGCACCGCCAGGCACGCCCGGGCCAGCGGCAGCAGCCCCCTCCTGCACCCAAAGCCCAGCCAACGTCCCGAGGCGCCAGGGACGAAGTGGCGACTTTGTCCGGTGGATGCGGGAGGTTCTCGGGTGCAGATCGCGAGCGCAAGTCCGCAAAGGGCGCTAAGGGACGTGCTCCGCGGCCACGGAGGGCGGCGTGTCAGCGGGAGGAAGGGACAGGACCGCCCACAGAGAGCCGCCCGCCCCTCTCACAAGCTTCCGAAACATGTGGGCAGCACGTCTGTGGCAATAAAACCCCAGTGGGTGACGCTGCCTGGCGCTATTAAAAGCTCTAACTAAAGAGACGCATCCTAAGAAATCCCAGTTCCTCCTTTCTGGAAAGAGCTGAAAGATGAAGAGCCTGTTGCCACCGGCAACAGGACAGAAGCCAGCCAGGCTCACCAGCCTCCACATTAGGAGCCAAACCCAGCCCCGGCTGGAACCGAAAGGTCCCTGAAAGGTCACGGGTTCAGGTCCCGGTCAGGGCGCAAGCCTAGGTTGCAGATTCAATTCCTGTCAGGGCGTGTCAGAAGCACCCAGCTGATGTTTATCTCCCTTCCTCCTCCCTTCCCCTCTCCCTAAAATCGAAACCAGTATGTCCTGGGCGAGGATTTAAAAAACGAAACCGAAAGTCAAACGCAGTCAGGATTGGTAGAGGAAGGCCGCCCCCTGGTGGCGGCAGCGGGAGAGGCTCCCCCAGCGCAGGCGGAGCAGGGGCTTCCCAGGCTCCTCCGCACCCTGGGAGCAGCCGGCAGGAGGCAGGGAAGGGAGGCGGGCTACCTCTGCTGCTCTGGCTTGATGTCAAAGAGTCGCAGCGCCCTCCTCTGCCTGGCAGAGAGGCCCCTGGATTTCTTCTTCGTCTCCTTTCGCTTCCAGCGAGGGAAGTACTCCAGCACCACGGCCTTGCGCTGCAGCTGGTCCTCGCGGGCGCGCTGGCTCATGCCGGGCGTGCTGCGCTTCAGGAAGGCGCTCACGAAGGCCTCGGCCCGCTGGGCCCCCGGGTGCTGCGTGCGGACAAGGCGGGATGGGGCTCACTGCTCTGCGAGGCGCACCC
Organism: Glossophaga mutica; assembly: GCA_039655065.1. NCBI lineage: Eukaryota > Metazoa > Chordata > Mammalia > Chiroptera > Phyllostomidae > Glossophaga > Glossophaga mutica. The sequence goes on from CM077315.1 coordinate 1,771,305, forward strand.
CGGGCCCGGGCCCTCTGAGGGCCGGGGCTCACGCAGCCTCATGCAGGCTGCGTGTCCCCCACCCACGGCTGTCCGGATTGAGAGTCACACTCGCACGCCAGCCCGTGGGTGTCACACCAGGCAGCCAGGCCCCACGCCGGCTGCCTACCCTGCTCCTCCGAGACCACTCTGATGAAAAGGGAGGAAAACCACCTCTGTACCCGGAAGAGAAGACTTCCCTGACCTTTGGCAGGGAAGGGGGGCTGGGAAATGAGTGACGATGACATTCAATCTGGAACAACGGACGGAGGCAAGCTCGGAGTGGCCCTGAGCCCCGGCCTCGGAGGGGACGGTCCGAACACTTGGGAGAACGGCGCAGGTGGGGCTCCAGGGCGGCCGGCCCCAGGGGTTGGGGGCTCCGCGGTGCGATCCTCTTCACGTGGGTCTGCAGCTCTGGCTACTCTCCGAGTCTGCTGCCCCCTCGCTTGGGGAAGGAATGTGGGCACATCTCACCCTGCTCCCCACTCTCTCAGGCACACAGCAGAGCATCATGTGACTGTGACTGAGCACAGGCTCCCAGAGGGGGCATCTGGGCAGAGTGACTGTCACAGCTGTGACTGCAAAGGGCCCCAAACACCCCTGCCTGTCCAGCTGCAGTGGCCCCTGCCTGCCCTCCCCCCGGGCCTCTGCCCCGGCCCACCCCAGCCCGGGAGCACCGTCTGCTGAGGTCTTGCCTCTTGGCCAAGCCACATCCCAGACCCCTGTCGCTGTAAGCAGGCTGTGAGCACCCTGAAAGTGACGTGTCCTCGGTGAAGATGAGACACGCATAGTGTTCAAGCAGCGCAAAGTAAGGTCAGCCAAAAATCCACCATCATCACGGGTGTCATTGTAAGAGAATGACGACTGTGCCGGCGCAGCCCCCTAAGTGGCCCCTCCACGGAGAAGCCAGACAAGGGCCTCTCAGTCTTCCTCCATCTCGATGTCAAGGTGTCTCGCTGCTCACAGTTCAGTCACCAGTGTGGCTTCTGTCACAGCCACATGCAGACACACCCCATACATCTCACGAAATGTGACTTGCCTGCCCTTTTTGGGGACGAAGAGGGGACAGGGACCAGGTCAAATGACAGTGTCCACCAGGCCAGGCTCCAGGTGGACATAGCCTGGCGTCCCCTGCACAGCAGGTGATGACACAGGCCAGGCAGTCCCAGCTCACCAAGCCTGACCTTGGCATGTTGAACAAGGAGACCCGCATTTGGAGATGGGTCACCAGAACGACAGACCCTGGGGAGCCTCACACACCCACTGGGACGATGGGGAGGAAGACAGCAGAAGGGACACTGAAGGCAGCACGAGAGTGAAGCCACCGAGCCCTCGGTCATCACCCCCCGTGCTCCAGACTCCCTGCCAAGCACCTTACCTGAACATCAAGCTCTCTGGCCTCTTTCTGGGAGAGGGTGTGGTAGATTGCACCTGGGGGTTGAAAACAGACATTAAGCGACTCCTGTGGGTGTAAGCCCCAGACTTCTTACACCGTGGGAACGACAAGGCTCTCATTCAGAGGCAGAAGGCGGGGCGGGGTACAATGGGGAGTTTCGAAGCTTTCCTAGAAGCCTTATCCTGCTCTCCAGTCACATCCATCACAGGGATCCCAGAGGCTGGGCTTCAAAACAGTGCTTCTCAAACATCGACATGCGTGGGGACCTCTGACACTCATTACAATGCAGATTCTGGGGCCCCAAGCCCACATCCTGCAGGTCTAGGAAGTTCTCAGATGGAACCGCAGGGTGGCAGACCACACTTGAAGTTGCACTAGTTTAGAATACCACAGGTTAGGAGCCCGAGGAGCTGCTCAATTTGCAGTGAAGTAACTCATTTAAAAGTTATGTGGTGCAGAAGGTTGGGATTATTACATTTTGTGAGCTGGAAGATGTTTAAATTTCTTTTTCAGTTTAATATCTATGAAATTGGAAAGTATGATATAACCGATGTCATCCTAAACTGATAAAATAAACAGGTCTTTCTTCAAGCTCAAAAAATATATATGTATTGACCAACACAGTTTCAACTTCTAAAAACTTCCACACTCCTGTTTCTCACTCAATTTGTCTGAAGAAGGGAACTGTGGCACCGGGGACAGGGTATGGATGTGACCGAAATAAGAACAAGACAAGGGCCTGGTTTAAGGGCCGGAAGATGAGAAAACCTGGTTCACACTACAAGCTATAAATTTCGCCCCGGCTCCCTGCACACATCTGATGAAGCAAAGCGACATGGTTACAAGTCTCATATTCGGGGTCTGGTTTTCCCTCACATGCAAGACGGGGATTACGACGTGTTTGTAGAGAGCCACCTGCCCCGCCCAGAGCCCCAGAATGACTTGTCACCGGTCACAGGGGCCCAGAATGGGGAGTCTTTTCTGTAACAACGCACATGTACCGGTTATTGAGCACTCATTACTTGCCATGGCCCTCCTCAAAAGCTACACAGGTTTTATCTCATTATACCTTCTGAACAATCCTTTAACGTAGTTACTATTTCTAATACGCACGTGAGAAACTGGGAGCTCAGGTGCGCTGAAATGCCTAACTTGACCACACAGGCGGGGACCCGCAAGGGGGGAACTCAGAGCCCCGTGCAAAGCCCGGCGCCAGCGTGTCAAAGTGCCCGGCGTACAACTGCCCCCGGGGCTTGCTCCCCTCCAGGCGCCTCTGCCTCCGCTCAACTCCAAAGCCTTGGGTGAGCGGTGTCACTGCCCAAGGAGCGCCCAGAGCGTCGCACTGGGCTTGGGTCGTTCACAGAGCAGCAGGCTGGGCGGCCGCTGACCACGCTCAACCACGGAGGTCGCCAGCCTCCAGCTCTGGCATCTGCCCTTGGCTCACAGACGGGGCCAAGACAGCCGGGCCTCTGGACCTCAGTTCCCCCGATGTAAGGTGGGACAATTCCCAAAGCAGCTCCCTTCGCAGCGCGCTGCGACCCTTCTCCCCCACCAGAACCCAGGCCCCGGAGCCCCGCTTACGCTCCATTCTGGGACCGCTTCCGGCGCGCTCTGATGACGTCTCATAGGCACTGCCCACGCCCCGCCCCTCTCTCCGGCTTCTTCGGCAGCCCTGGACCACCGAAGCCTCTGTCCCCAAGGCCGGTGATGGAGAGGCTCCTCCTCGTCCCCGGGCTCGAGCTGCACGCGAAGTCCACAGAGTGACACTCCCGGAGTTGCAGGAAGGATCACAGGCCCTCGCAGCTCGTGGGCGGTGCCGCCCGTGACGTCACCGAGCGCGCCGACGGGGGGCGCGTGCGCCGCTGCAGGAGCGGCTGAGCCGCCCTGTGCGTGTCTGCGCGGTGGGCTTCCTCCGCCGCGTGTTTTCGGAGGCGGAGGCGGGGGCGGAGGCGGGGGCGGGGCCGGTTTGGGGCGGGGTGGTGGTAGCTGGAAGCCGCAGGACTGCGGTCAGAGCACGTGCAGTGCGCGATTTGTTTCTTTTTTCATTTCTGTAAATGATAAACTTTCAAACACGGACCCAGGTGCTTTCCCGCTAGTGATTTGGTGCGAGTTGCACGGGAAGTCCATGGTATTGGCGGTGACGGTCCCCCCAACCACGAGTTTATCGTAGAAATCCCCACGTATCCAGGAAAGTGGAAGAACCCTACAGTGGACACCCGCATGCGCTTAGGGCCAACGACGAACGCTTTGCGCTGTTGGGGGGTTTTCTCCTCATTGCTGCTTGAAGACGCTGCGCTGTCCAGTTTCGTACTCAAGAGAAGCCTCCTAGACAAGCTCAGAAGGATGAAGCCCCAGCTATTAAAGAAGTGCATTTCGGTGAAAATTAGGGCCCGTCTAGGAGACTTCCTGCCATCCCTTTAAGTCTCAGGGAAGGTCATGACCCTGTCAGCAAACCTGTCATGGGGACAGGGAAGGCTTTGTCTTGGGGAAAGTTGTAATCCTCTGCGTTACAAACGGCGCATATGAGTTTACACAACTCACGTGTATGCATGTGCTGTACACTCATGCATAGGTGCACACATACACACCTGTGTCTCTACATAGGTTTGTATGTGTATATGTAGAGATTTTTCTTCTGGATTTCTTTTAAGTGACTAGACCGGTGTGTTTGGGGAGGAGGAGGCCTGCTCTCCTTCCCACCACAGGGCGGCCTTGTCTGCACCACGTAAGTGACAACAGCCCCCGCCCCTGGGGTGGCTCGGAGCGCTCTGTGAGACGCCGCCTCAAGCGCCACCTCTGTCTGCAGTCTCACAATCCTGGAGCAGCCCCTGAGGCTCGAGACCATGAATTTCCCTGGCCCAGCTTTGCCCTTGACCTGTGTGCTGGCCCAGACGAGTGTTGGCAAGGAGCTGCCCACTTTGACAGGGAAGAGACTGGGCCGTACGGGGCCAGTCCTGGCAAATGACGTTCCTGCCAGGCACACCCTGTCCTGCTGGGTGAGCGGGCGCTCTGGCTGCAAGAGTCAAAGGACTGAAGCTTCCAGGAAGGCAGCCTCGCAGTCCTGCCCCAGAGGCAGCGCCCCGCTCCGAGTCGGCTGGAGACCGGCCATGTGGGTCCAAACAGCAGGGGCTGCACCACCTGACACGTGTGGCCAGATTCCAGTTTCCGGAACCCAGGCTTCTCCGCCGCTCAGCCCCCACCAGCCACTCATGGAGGCTTTCCTGACCCCTCGTGTCTGAGACACAACTGTAACAGACCCCCCAGTTCCCCAGCGTCTCACCCTGAGCTGAGCTTGCTTCGGAAAGCTTGGCCTTGGTTCATGATGGGGCGTCCAAACGAGCAGGACACTCGTTGGGGCCCTGAGAGGTTTCCTTCCTGGGGCGTTTGGGGTAGTTCCTGAGGATGTGGGAGGGGTGGCAGGGAAGTCACTGCAGGCTGTGTGGGGTGTGCACGCAGCCCACCCGTCCGCTCCCCTCTTCTGGCCCCAGCGCAGCTTTGGGGAGGCAGCCACCAGCGCTGGGCCGTGAGCCGTGAGCTGGCATGTGAGTGGGTGCACTCGGGCCCACCACGTGGGGAAGAGGGAGGGAGAACGGAGCTGACACGTTCGCCCCGTCCCGGCACTGGGGCGGGGCGGGGATGCAGAGAGACCTGGCTGTGTGGCATGTGACTCCCACAGCCCCCCAGGGCTGGGGACAGATGTCTGAAGCCGGAGCGGGTCTTGGAACTGTGGAAAAACTCGATTCAGTGAGGAGGTCAGGCCTCGGCCCAGCGGCCTGACAGGGAAAGGTGTGCCCTTCAGGGAGGCGGAGACCCCTTTCGGTCTCCCCGGGCTCTGCTTTCCTGTTCGACAGCCAGCTTAACACCGTAGAAATCACCGTCCGCGAAGCGCAGAAAGAGACGGGAACGGCGGCTCATCGGCGACAGAAAAGAGGTCACTGCCTGGCCGTTGGTGACCCGGATGTTTGAGCAGGAAGACACGGCCTTTAAAACACTGTTACAACCACGACAACTACCTCAGAGGGAAAGACGGACAGAAACGGGCGGGAGGACGAGGCCTTTCAGGGGAGAAGGGAGGATGCTGCAGGTAGTGGTTCCTGGGAAGGCGAGCGCCTCGGTTCAGACTTGGCATTTTCGTGACTCCTGAGTTCTTGTCCCCTGACCACGCACACCTTGTCCTCACCTGGCGAATAAACACTCATCTCCTGCAAGCCCACGGCCTCGCTGGGCCCCTGCATCTTGCTTGTGAGGTGAAGGGAGCCACGGGGACCGATTCTGGCCTCCTGTCTGCAGCCCCCGTGCCTGGGGCCCGAGGGCCGCTCCCTGCGGCTGGGGGCCCTCGAGGGGGGGCTTCGGGTGGCTGAGCTGGGCCGTGCGGGTTGCCTGTCGGAGGACTGTGCCACACCCAGGCTGGCTCCGGGTGTTTTCCACGTTCACAAACCCACGAGTGCCCTCATTCGGGGGCTCCCTCCCCACCCGTCAGTGCGGCGACAGGACCGGCCCCCGTTTGTCCGCACCGGTCTGCAGAGCGGCCAGGGCCTGGGGTGGGCTGCAGTCCCCTCTAGGGGTGAGCTTGGTGTGGCTCCTCTCTGTGTCTCTGAGGGTCTTCGGACTCAGTGGGGGCCCCCAGGAGCCACGGGGGGCTGGGCGGAGCGTGCATCGCTAACACACGCCTGGGGCCTGTGACCTCTGCCTCCGGAGGGGCGCTGGCCGGGAGGGTCACCGGATGCCTTCCGCACGGGAGCAGAGGGCAGGGCAGCAGCCCGCTGACACTGGGCGGCGGGGGTGGGGGCGGCGGGGTGCGGAGGTGAGGGCGGAGGAGGCTGGGGGTGCCAACTACGGGGCACACTGGGGCTTTTGACGAAGGATGAGCCTGCTGTGAAACCTTTTTTCCCATAATAAGCTTCCTGATGCCAAAGAGGACCTGGCTCCGGTATTAATGGGGACGTTCGGACTGTGACAGGTCCCACTGGCATTTATCGCTTACTGGCTTGCTCTCATCCCCAGGGAGGACTTGGTGCGGGGACAGGAAAGTTGCCAGCCGTCCACAGCAGGACACCCAAGGCAGGCAGGAGGTGGCGCCCCAACACAAGGGCTGAACTGCGGCTGCCGCGCGCCTCCTCCCGAGCGGAGCCCCCGAGCCCTTCCCGCCGGGGCTGTAAAATCTGCCTCTCCCCGGAATCGGAATCGCAGCCCGTGGCACTAAAACACAGGCCCTCTGGGGGTTGGGGTCGTTCTCCGTCAACAGTGTGCTTGGGTTTTGATGAACGCCTTTCCCCGCCGGAGTCGAGCGGTTTGAATGCGACAGAGGAAGAGAGAGGCTGAAAGGAGAGCGATTGTGAGTCTGGGGAAGAGGCGTGAGTGTTGGTGACATTCAGAAATTGACTGCGGGGCACTGAGGGGGAGGAGAGGGGGCCGGCAGGTGGCCTGTGGCCTGTGGCGGGCGGGGCGCTCCCCGAAAGGTGAGGGGTGGACCCCGCTGCGGCTGGTTTGTTTGCTTTTCCGGGCGCCCTTTCCCTTTCGCTGTGGAATGATTTTCTGCCCGGTGACCTTGTTATATTGCCAGGGAAAGAGACAGTCGTGCCGGCCAAGTAAATAATTCAGCGCTGGGCAGCGACGTATTGACCGGAGCTCACGAGTGCCGTGCGACGGGCGTCCTTTTCTGTGTTTGCGGAGGCGGGAGCGGAGGCCGCAGGAGCTGAAGTTACTTAGCGAGATTGCTACCAATTAAGCTTTATTTATTTTCTGATGTTAGAGAGCATCCGGTGACATTTATTCGTGACACCGGGGTCAGGAGCCACTTGATTGCTCTTCTCCCTCGTCCTTATCAAGCGACAGCAGTGCTTGTGGCGGCGAGGCGGCGGTGGCCAGGCCCGGGGGCCGCCAGGTGCCTGCTGTCATTACAGTGCTGCCTGCCGCCCTCCGCACCCACAGCGCGCGGACGCCCAGGCCCACGGGGACGAACGTCCGAAACCCCTGGGAGCCACGGAGGGGCTGCCTCGTGCTGGGGCAGGAGAGGTGGCCCCAAGCAGTGCCCCAGCAGAGCCACCCCGACAGCCCCCGTGGTTTGTCCCCAACCTGCAGCTCGGGCCGGCTCCCACCCAGGGGACCAGGGCTCCTGGGGCTCCAACGTGGGGGAGTCGTTCTTTCGGCAGGGGGCTGCTTTCTCCAGTGTCATTTTCAAATGCAAATACCCCTGCTGAGGGTCACAGAGAAGTCCTGCCAGGTGGCACCTGGCAGGCAGCCCTGACCCAGGGGTCCCAGAGTGGAGGCTGGGGGCTGGGGGGACACGAAGGAGGAGCGGACCGACCATACGCAGGCTGGGGTTCACCCTCTTGCCCTCACGGAAAACCTGAACTTGGAGGACAGAGCCCTGGGTAAACCTGGGCGGGAGGAAGTCGCTTTCCTTTTTTCTTACTCCTCGTCTCCTCTCAGCTGGGAGAACGATTTCCTGCTCGGGCCGATGGGGTTGGGGGCACCCCTGCTTCGTCCCCCTGTGGTGGTGCACAGTCCTGAGCAGGGGACCAGGCCCGAGAGGCACAGGAACCCATGGGAAGCACAGAGATCCAGTCCGGTGCCGGGAGGCCCTCCCTTTATTTGTTCATTTCTTTAATTAGGTAACTAATCAGCAACATTGATCAGAAAAAAATGATGCCTGGTTGGCCCTGTCCTAGGAGGACGATCAATGAGGTTAATTTTCAAACATCCAACATGACTAAGAATCCTTAGTAAACCAGAGATAGGAAGATGTTCTCCGCTTGACACAAAGTGTCCATTCCGCTAACATCAAACCCGCTGGTGAACATGGAGGTGCTTTCGCCATGAGGTGAGAACTAAGACAGTTGCAGCCGCTGCGCTCCTCTGTGTGGGAGGTGGCAGTTAGCGCGGAAGACATGACGAGAAAAAGAAAGACAGCGAACACTTAGTAAAGGAATGAGCAGCATCGTTTCATCTCTGCTAACAGCGCCTTCGTGTAGAAACCTACTGAGGCATCTGCAGAGAAGATACAGGACTCGTGAAAGAGTTTGCTGAGACCGCGAGAGGGAGCCCGGGATGCCCGCCCGGCTGCGGCCCGCCTGTACACACGGGCAGCAGTCACGAGTTTAAACGTGGACGCCGGCACCGGGAATTTGAAACGCCTAGGGAAAAATTTGGCACAGACGTGCGAATCCTGCCGACGGAACCTACCGAACCGTGTCGGGAGACTAAAGAGACCCCAGTGGATGGAGGGGGGGAGACGGACCGCGCTCACGGATCTGAAGGCTCGGCGTCGCTCAGACGTCGCTTCTCTTTAACTTGTTCTACAGATTCGACCCAACCCCAATCAAAACCCCAGAAATGTATGTATTTTTTTTTTTTTTTTGCAGAAACTGACACACTAATTGTAAAATGTGTATGGAAGCACAAAGGCCCTAGAAGAACTAAAGTAATTGAGAGAGACCTTCTTGGACGCCTGGGGTCCCCTGTCCCTGCCACAGGGCCCTGAGCAAAGGCGGGCGGTTGGCACGAGCGAGAGGACGGGGGTGCGGGTGACAAAGGACAGTGGTGGCTTTCACTGCCTGGGTGCAGCCCCAGTCGCCCTGGGTTCCCCGGGCTCCTCTTATCGGCTTTGCTGCTCCTGGGCTGGGGCCTCGGTCAGCGTCCGGAGTGCCCACCACGGCCACGAAGTCACACAGGACAGAGGGAATGTCCTGTGTGGCACCGACAGCGTCTGCCCCGGTGACAACTGCACACAGCAGGGCGCAGGTTCCCCTCCCCCGGTCTGAGTGGCATAGCTGAGGGCGCCTGGCCCCAGGTCGGAGCACACGCCCGGGGGCCCACCCACCTGCTTGTGGAATCGCGGGTGCACCCTCCTTCAAGCCCCTGGCACCGATCCAGCAGGGCCGCTGGTCCCTGGCGCCTGAGGGGTTTGCTGCGGCCTCCTGGGGACCCTCCTCATCCTCAGCCTCCGCCTGACTTCCACTCTCTTCTGTTCTGGCGTCAAGCTCCCACTTCAGCGAAGGTGCGCAGCCTCACGCACGATTTCCCCTCCGAAAATCCCTGCTCCCCGGGAGGGGGCCTCAGGGCCCCTTCCTCCGCGGGTGCAGAGCCAGCGGCAGCCGCCCAGCGCACACCCGCCTCCTCCCCGCGAGCAGCGCGCCGCCTGGGGCTCCTGGGCGGGGCCTGGCTGAGGGGTTGCTGGGATGGGAAGCGGCTCCCCCGGCCCGCCCGTCCCTGGAGCGGTCTGGAGCAGCGTCGCCCGGTCATGGGCGCGTCGCCTCCACTCCGCCTGGCGTGGGTGACAGCCGCGTTCATTTCCCGCACAGACGGCCCGTATTCACCCCGACATTAGCCCGCGGCGGTATCGACTGACCATAAAGAGAGATGATCCTTCTGGGCAGACCCGCCGTCCCCCAGACGACAGCCTTAGATCTACAGCTCCATTGGCGCTGATCCATAGAGATGAACGTGAGACAACTTACTGCACCCACCAGAGCGGCGGCCCGCCCGCCAGCGCCACGCTGGGGGTCTCCGCGCCGGGGGATGGTCCAAAGGCACCTGTCCTTCCTCTTTCCCCAGGCAGGTGCCGCAGTCCTGGCGGGAGCAGGTGGGCGGGGCCAGGTGGTGTGGCATCTGGAGCCGCTGCAGCAGCCCAGAGGGGCGGGGGCGGGGGCGGGTGGCCTTAGAGTGATGCAGTTCCGGTGCTGGCCAGCAGGGGAGGCTCCGCGCTCGGTGGAACCGCGGGACTCGGGCGGGCCCCGAACCTGCTTCCTGTGTTGATCGTCGCGGGTCGTCTGGCCCTCCCATCCCAGGGAAAGAAGGCCTGGGTCTTGCACGAGCAACCCAATGCCTGGACTGGAAGTCACGCCTGCCCCTTCGGGCACAGCTCACTGGCCAGAGCCTGTCACGTGGACGCAGGAGGCTCGGTCCCAACTCAGAGCCAGCCCAGGGCACACGGCGTGGTCGCGGTGTCCGTGAGCAACCTCAACGACACGCAGCTGGCTTAAGAACTGGCTGGGTTTGGGACAAACCCACGAGATCGGGCCTTGGATGCAGCCCCGTCAGGGGGTGAAGAACCACAGCCCCCGAGGCGCGTCTGTCTCTGTAAGACGAGCGCTGCCTGCCCCAAACCCGAGAGTTTCAGGGGCTGGAAGCCGTCTCCGGCTGCAGCGAGGAAGAGTGTGGAAGGAGGCCTCGCGCCGGCCCCAAACCTCCCCTCCGACCAGCAGTGACTTTGGTAACAACAGCAAATACACCTGGACGGACTATGATCTCCCAGCGGGCCAGTGGGTTGGTCCATTGGCTTAAAAGGAGAAAGGCTGACTCGGTTGATACCACAGGTCTTCCCTGCGAACTCCTCTCCTGAAGGCCCTGGCTGGGGGTCGCTTGGTTCCCCAAGGCCCCCTGTCCTTGGAGGAGGGCGGGGGGGGGGTGCTCCTGTCGGCAGGGGGGCCTGGGCCAGGTGCCCTGGGCTGTCCTCCAGCAGAGGGTGAACATTCACACACGCCGTAGAGAGTTTATTTCAAAGTTGTCTTTTATTCAACTGTTATTCAGCCATGTACAGTACAGTATAGAAACAAGTGTCGGGACTTGCTTCCGATGTTTATTGAAAAATAAATATTATTGACAGTGAATTTTAATTAATGATACGGTGTATCTTTTTTAATCAAAATGTCTCAAAAGAAATAATTTACTTCAATAAAAAAGGTAAGCCCCCAAAGAAAAAAGTAAATGAAAATAAGTCCCTAAACACAGCGACCCACTGAAAATAGTTTGCTTTGTCAGAAAGGTGGTGAGCCAACACTGTTCCCATCGTATCCTGGGGGTGGGGGCGCAGCGGTTCGTGCGGAATGGAGACCTGGGCGGGGCGTGGAGGAAAGGAAGTTCCGGGGGGCAGCGACCGTGTGGGCCCGGCCCTGCCTCGTGCGGGAAGTGGGTGTGTTGCTTCAGGCGCTCTGCGTCCGCCTAACTTCCCCCCGGTGTGACTGATGCGTTTCCCACGTGGGCTCTGTCATGCTTTTCTCCGTCCGTGTCCATCGGCGACACGGTCCTGCCCTCCCCTGGGGCCAGGCCGGCGGGGTGGGGCACAGAGCCGGGACGCGGTGCCAGTCAGTGCCCCGCCAGCAGGCCGAGGAGCTTATGCAGGGCCAGCAGGAGCAGGGACAGGATGGGGTCCGAGGTGTAGGTGCGGCCGGTGCCTGCGGGGGACCAGAAAACGGCAGGGTTACTGGGCACCTGACTCGAGGCCTGCACACGGACCGGCCCAGGGAACACCCTGCGCCCGGGCCTCTGCGCGGGGGCTGTTTCAGGGACCGGCCTGCTCAGACGGTGAGGCGTCCAGCCCCAAGCAGTCTGCGCTCCAGAGGAGGCCGAGTCCCAGCCCCCGTTTTCGCTGAATAAAAAGACAGCATGCTCCCTCTCCCACCCCTGGCCCTAATGCTGTGCTGCGAAGTGCCCTCAGCATTTAAGGCCCAAACCCCCCCACACCTCCTCCAGAAAGTCTCCATGATTGCACCCAACTCCAGCCCCTCCGACTCATGCCTGAACCTCGCAGCTGGGCACCCACATGGTTCTGTGCCAGTCCTGCGCTTGGAGCCACAGTGGGGGGCTCGAATCTCTGGTTGGTGGTGGAGAGGGGGCTGGTGTCCCTGGCACCGTTCTGGTGGCAGGTCCCGCCCACCTGGTGCTCCAGTCTGGCCACTACCTGGCGCCCCTGGCCTGCCCCCAGCTCTCCACCTGTCTGTCATCAGGGTCTTCATCTGTTGGAAGCGGAGGAAAGCCGGCCGGGGACCCTAGGCTCCCCCCGGAAAGCGGGGTGCTTCCCCCAGGGTCAGGGAGAAGGGGAGTGCAGGAGATGCCGGAACCCCGACCGCGCTGCGGCCACCGACGGTCCCCTCAGCCCCTGCCGGACCGGCAGCCCATCACGCCAGCGGAGGCCAGGACAGGGTCTCGGCCCCTCCCTGTCAGGGGCTGAGCACGACAGGCCTGCGGGTGGCCTGGGAGCCACAGCCGGGAGACGGCACCCCCGGGTCTGGGGTTGCGGGGCGGGGGGGAGCAGGCGGGTTCTGGCTCTGGCGGCCTGGGCATCAGCCTGCAGGCCAACCCCAAGGAGCACAGCTCTGCGCCCCTGGCCAGCGCTGTCCTGGGGCCCCCACACACTCGCGAGGGGCCGTCCCGTGGACAAAGCTGCTGCTCCAGCAGACTCAGCCGTCCTAACACAAGGACACAGACCAGGGGCTCCAGGACAGGCCGTCCTGTGCCAAGCAGCTCAAGGCCACCTGCTGTCACCGGATGTTTTGAATGAGGGCTGGTTGGCTGAGAAGTCAGGGTGTCCGGGCTGAAGGCTGTCCTGCCCTGGGCAGCGCCCACCCCCGCTGCTTCGGCCCCTGCGAGGGGAGGAGCCGGCCCGCCCCAAGAGGCAACACTCGGGCTCGGCAGCCTTTCGGGGTGCACTTGGACCTCCACCTCACAGAGAGGCGCAGGCCTGTCTGGGTGCAGACGGCTCTTCTACCGGCTCCCCCACTCGGCTCCCTCCTGGGGCCCCTCTGTGCATGCGTGGGGCAGGCGGCTGGACCTCGCCAGGGAGAAGGCTCCCTCGTGGCGCCTCCTGGGGCCAGGGTGCCAGAAGGCCCTTCCCAGGTTTTGGGGGGCTTGTGGAGTCAAGCAGAGGAAGCACATCAGAGTCACTCTGGCCACAGTCTGGGGGACGTGGGTGTCGCCCAGAAGACCCTGGCCAGAGCCAAGCCCAGGTGTCGGGGACTCTCCTGGGGGCGGACCCCTCACTCCTCTTCAGCATTTCCCCCACCCTCCCCATCCCTGCCTCAGGGGACGCCAAGTACCGGCTCCTTCGGAGCCCAGAGGCTGGGGAAAGGGACCAGGAAGCCACATGAGGACTCCGTCTGGCCTGCAGAAAGGTCTGGCTTGGTGCCTGCGGAGCCCTAAGGACTTGAACTCACGATCACACAGGTAACACTCAGGAGCCCTTTACCTAGAAGCCGAGACTCGGCATCTACTGGGAAGGCAAGACCCGGGACCCCGCGCCCGGCTGGCTTTCCCGCTGAGCAACAAGGCCGGCCGCCGCGGCTCTTCTTGGAAGAGGTCCCCACGCGCTGCTCCCCCTGCCCCCCAACCCCGACCGGGGCCCAGGGTGGCCACCAGGTCCCGCCCCAGCCCCCGGAGCAGCCGGGCCTCCCTTTGCCCAGTCTGCTGCCTGGTCCCCGCCACCCAGCCTGGCCCTGGGTGGCTGCCTGAGTTTGCCAGGCCTCCGGCCCACCTTGGTCCCTGCACGGCTGTGCGACGGTGACGTTCCTGACGGCCACCCATGCCCGCCCCGTGGCTCTCTGCGCCGGGCAGGCCGGGTGGCCCAGCAGCCGCGCTGAGTGGGCAGGTGCCGCCTGGCGTGCAGGCTGCTTCCCTCGCCGGCGTTTTAATTAAAGCCTCTTCGAGGATCTTTATTCAGAGGGAGCCAGCGAGGAGTAATCGAGCTCCCAGAACTGGACAGAATTAATTTCTGCCGGGAAAGTAACGTGTGCTGGTAACCAGGCGGCAGCGGCAGCGGCAACGGCAAAGGCTGCCGGGTGGGGAGGGAACGGAGGCGCTGGGGCGAGAGCGCGCGTGTGAGGGCGGAGGTGCGCGAGAGGGGGCGAGATGGGGGCCCCTCGGGTCCGGGCTCAGCCAGCTGCCGGCCTGGGGGGGGGGCAGCCTTGGGCAGCTGCTCCCGGGCTGCAGGACAAAGCTCAGGGTGGGCGACGGCCGCTGAGGTGGTGTGTGTGGTGGGTGGGCACGGTGCCCAGGCCCCTACGAGTGGAGTCCAGGCTCCCTTCTGGCTGGACGCCCTTCCTGACCCCACCCCGGGGGCAGCTGTGCGTGGCCCACCCCCGCCCTGCCTCCCAGCCTCCCGCTCTTGGCTCCTGCTGTCCCCCTGGCTAGATGTCCCCTTCACCCCAGGCGACCCCTGGCCCTCTAACCACCCCCCCTCACCACACCAGGGGTCTCCGGGGCAGAGACCACACCGCCACCCAGCCACCCACCCCAGCCCCCAGCCACGCACCCACCCAGCCAGGGCCACGGCGCCCTTCGCAAACGCAAAGCGCACGTCACATCCCCGGCAACTTCGACCCGGGTCGGAGACCTAGCCCCCCTGCCTGGCCCGTCCGAGGACCTCCAGACCAAGCCCGTTTCCGGGCTCCGTCTGAGCAGCCCTGGGTGGGTCCGCCCTGCGACCCTCGCCTTCCCCGGGGCGAAGCACAGGAGGGCTGGACCCCCGTCACGGTGCTCCCTGCCTGCACCCTGCAGCTCTCAGAACACCTGTCGGATGAACGGACGCGAGTCTCGCTCAGACGTCCCCGGGTGGTCTGGGCGCCACCGGTGACGGCGCTGGCGTCACACGCGAGGCTGGATCCTCACGTACAGGCCGGCCGCGGTCACAGCGACGTCACCGCTCACCGCCCACACGCTGTGCGTCCCCTCTAAGTTCTCCAACGAGCTCCGCTCTTCGGCCCCCACTTCCCCTCCCTCTGATCCCTGCACCGAAGAGTTTGTTCGGTGAGGCGCGGGTCGCTCTGTACACAAACCACTGCGAATTCTTCCCTTAGAAAGTGACGCTATGCAGACCTTTTTTAAAATACGGAAACGTAGTCGGATGCGTCAGATACTTTGTGTCACTTGCACATTCAGATGTAGGTGTAGACACGTAAACCTCTGGACTCTATCAGTTGCTTCTGAACCCTGTGAAGCAGTACGACCCCCTTTTCAAGCTAACTCTGCCTGGAACCCCAACATTTGAAACCATTCGGAGCAGAAGTGCCCTGTATGAAGCTGGGGGTAGGGCTGAGAGCCCAGGGCTCCAAAAACCTCCACTTGGGAACCACTCACAGGAGGCTCTCTGGGGCCTGTTCCAGATCTGAAACCCACGGACCGGTGGGCGCTGGAGGGCTGGGGGGCCCATTTCACAGGCCCCACCACTCCGTGGGGGGTAACAGTCCTGTTGAAATCCAATGCATCCCCTCCCTGGCCTTTGTGTCCCTCAAGTCAGAATGTGCCCCAGACCCCTCCGGTGAGGCAAACAGTAGGCACTCAATCAATGCCCCAGACCCCTCTGGTGAGGCAGACCGTAAACACTCAGTCAATGCCTGCTCAATGGAGGCAGCTCAGTGCCCCGCCCAGCAGAGCTGGCCACCCCCGCCCCCCCCCCCCCCCCCCCCCCCCGCTCCCAGGCCCGAGGGCGGAAGCACACCCAGGGGCCAGGACGCAGCTGCTCCTCCCTCCAGCCCCTGCCTCCAGGGCGCCTGCACCTTCCCTCCTGTCTCCCACGGAGGGCTTGTCTTTGGAAACACGATTTCACTGGAAAGGTTAACGCGGTTTAATTGCCCAGGGATACTGCTCTGAAAATTCGGTAACAGGTGCTCATTACATAAAATTAGCGCCCAGGAGCTGCCCCGCTGCCAGCACGCCTCTGCAGCCGGGGCTGGCTGTGAGTTACTGTTGCCGGGTGTGTTTCTGTTACATTAGCACCTCACGCGACCCCAGTGATTCCTCTGCCCGCCTGGGGATGCAACTTGTTAAATGCTCGGAGCGCTGTATCTACACTCACTTTTACGTGGACGATAATCATCAAATCTCTGCCTGGCCGCGTCCACCCGTGTACCCGGGGTCCAGCAGAGCCAGGGGGCCCTTGCTCCCTCCCTCGGCAGGAGGGATGGTGGGGCCACCTGCAGGCGGAGGGGGGTGGGGGATGGGGCAGGCTGGGGACTCCGGGCCAAGCCACCCGCCGGGACCTCTCTCCCAGAGGCCTCCTCCCTGGATGATTCAGGCGGAGCAGCACGGCTGCAGCCCCAACCGCTCACTCGCCCTGCGAAACCCAGCCTGCACCCCGTGGGCACACGCCTTCCCACTCCCGTTTGGTCCGCACACCCGCCTACCCCCCCCCCAGTCCCCCGTCCTGCCAGCCGTCCAGTCTCTCCCCTGCCCCTTCACTCGCCCTCAGCTCCTTGCTTCTCAGCCTGTCTCTCCATCCCGACAGTGTGCCCGCCCTGCGGGCTCCGGGCTGGATCACCGTCTCCAACGTGGTCTCCCCACATCCACTCTGTCCCCCCTCCACTCGCCACACCCCTCCTCGCCCCTGCTGCCGACGCCCCCTGCAGGAGGCGGCCTGCACCGCACGGCCGGGCGGGGCCTGGGCGGGGGCTGGGCAGGGGCCGGGCCCGCACAGCGGCGGAGAAGCCATGGTGAACTTGTCCTTGCTCACTGAGCACCTGACTCATGGGAAGCAGCACCTCCAGGCAAGGGCAGGGCATGGCGTCCTCCCGACTTCCTGCCCCCCACCTTGAAGTGGCACCGACGGCGCTGGCCAGAGGGGCTCAGCGGGCTGGGCGTCGTCCCAAAAAGGGAAAGGTCGCGGGTGCGAGTCCTGGTCAGGGCACGCGCCTGGGCTGCAGGTTCTGGGCCTGGATGGGGTGCGTGCAGGAGGCGGCCAATCGATGTTTCTCCCCCTCTCTTTCTCCCCCGCTCCCTAAAATGAAATAAAGCCCCGAAGAAGAAACAGCACAGAGAGAGGAAGACAAAAAGAGCCCCTCGCCTGGCCTTTTGCAGCCTGATGGCACTTTCTGGCTGGAAGGCCCGTCACTTCGTCCCGTCTCCTCAAGCGCCACGCTCGCAGCGCGTGTGGTGGGAGGAGGCCTCAGAAGGAAGTCTCGGGCCGGAGCCGCGGGAGCGGGCAGTGGGCCCAGGACGGCGCCCTGGACGGTCCGTGCCAGCCAGTCCCGCAGCCGCCGCCGAGCACCGGCATCCAGGAAGCACGTTCCAGGAGCAGGCTGTGGGCTGAGCTCGGCTCTCTCTGCGGGTGGTCTGACCCTGCCGCTCGCTCTCCGGCGTGGGCACTGGTGAGGACCAGACGATGACAGATGCAGGAACGGCTGAAGGGTCAGGGTTCAAACGCAGCCAGATGGTGTGGGAGGCGATCAACAAGGTTCTTACGAAGTCTTGGACGGTGCGGGATCCTGTCCTGGGTGGCCGGAGCTGCTGCAAGGCCCCGACACGGGGAAGATGTGTCGGCATGCAAAGCCGGGCTCGCCTACGCGCCGGCCGGCTAGCTCAACAGCAAGGAAGATGCGAAATGTCAGGAGAAGAACCAGGCGGTCGGAAGGGGTGGGGACTCGAGCCTCCTCCGGACTGTCCGCAGCCTCTCTCGGGTTGGTGCTGTCTCCTCCGGCACGGTGGGCAGCCCCTGGGAGGGCCGGCCTTGCCTGGGTCACTTCCCAGGGCCTCACCCCGCACTGGGCACTCTCAGCCGGGCCCTGCAGGCAGTCGGCTTGCCTGGCCAGCCGCGCCAGCCCTTCTGGCAAAGGGGCACGTCTGAGCTGCTCAGGGCAGAGCCCACGGGCGGGCTCGGTGATGGTGGGGAAAAGCTTTGAAATGCGCAGCTCTGGCTGGGCGGCTGAGCACCTCCCGAAGCTACGTCCACAGCTCACTGCCCAACGGCCGTTAAACCCTGACCCAGAGGAGGCCAAACCGGGGAATCCGTCGTGGTGTGCCGGCACACCTGCCCTCCCGGGAGCGCCGGCACCGAGGATGAGCAGGATCGGGCCGAGATTGGTGGTTCCTGGGGCTGGCCCCTGGGCCTGCGGCCCTTTCGTAAGACAAAGGGAAGCTTCTTGCTGCCTTGGATAAGTTTCCAAGAGATGCCTGGTAACAGTCAGCACAGCACTGGGGACAGAAAAGATGATACTTTGTCCCTCTGGGCTGCAAAGGTGTCTTAAGAGCAAGCCTGTGTCTTCCACAACGCTCAGGTGTTCGGGCCCCAGCCCAGCCCCTGCCTCTGTCCACACAGGACAGAGCCGATCAATATCGCATTACAGAGGCACTTGACCTCGGCTGTGCCACGGGCGCTTGGGGACGCCTTAACATTCAGAGCTTCAAAAATCGTGCACCTGGCGGGTTTAATGAGAAGCTTCTTGCTGGGTTTGGCTCCTGGTGACATTTAGAAAGGCTGGCTCTCCACTCATCTCGTGGAGGCTGCCGCCCCACTGGGGGAGGGCTCAGGGCCGCGGGGAGGGGGCTGTTCGATGACATGAGGCGGGAGGAGGGAGGCGGAGCTGCAGAAGGGAGGGAAGGCCGTGAGACGCGCGCGGGGCACTCAGCAGGTGCTCGGTCAAAGGCAACTTCTGTATTATTATTTGTCATCGTTACCATCGCAGTGCAGCTGTTCTGTCCTCAACTCGGGGGCTTCCCAGCTGCTCGGAGAATGGCTGGCTGCACCGTGAGCTGACGGCCAACACGGTGACGGACCAAGGCCACTCCATGTGGTGTGACTTTCTCATTCCATGGGGGACAGGGAGGAGGAGGGGGTAGGTGAGGCCTTCGGAAACTCTCCCAGGACTGACCTACACAGGAAGACAACGATTCCTGAAATCACACCACCTACAGGAAGCCTCCTCTGATTGCCTCAGCCAGATAGGAACTGAGACAGATGGCTGTCCTGGAGTCACGTGGACGCCCTGACACTCCTCAATGGGGCCCTGATGGCCGGTCCCTGCTCATGGCGACCCTGACGAGAGGACGGTGTGTGGCCGGTTATCCATCCCCCACCGTGAGGGCCGCTGTCAGAGGAGAGGGCGCATCTCTCACCGGCCGTGAGGCCCGGCCACATCCTTTATGAAATCCTTTGCTTGTTCCTTTCAGGGACTTGCTTTTCCGGGGCAACTCCCGCCAGATTTGCTTCCTCTTTAAAGAGGAGCCTCCAACCGGATCGGAGTTTGGGGGAAGAGTGGTGATTTCAGGTGATGGTTTCAGGTCCCTGAGGGTCCAGGGAGATGGGAAGGGCAGGTGGCCGCGCCCGGCCTGCTGTACCATCCGCACCGGCTCTGCCATCCACTGGGGTCAAGGGTGCAGAGTGACGGCCTTCTCGCTTGGAGCCTACTCTGTGCATGATTTACGGTTGCCATGGTGACACCCAAGGATGCTCCCCTCGATGGTTCCCAGCGGTAGCAGCCTCTCTGATGCCAGCACGCCCATGGCCTTGGCCGTCTTCCTCTCATTGTTCATTGCAGCACGGAGAGCCCGTTCTCTGTGTAGGCTCCAGGCAGCCGGTGCCACTCCCAGCTGGGCCCGGGGGCCTCTCCTTGCAGCCGACGCTCCACGCGCCGCAGACCTGATGCCCAGCTCCTTGCGGCCGGGCGCCTCCTGCCGACGCGTGAGCCGTCCGTCACAAACCGTGTTCTCAGAGGCCGCTCTCGGCCCCGCCGGGGCACCTTTCCCGGTTTAAAGGGTTTGTCTGGGAGGTACTCTGTTTTGTTTTTCTCTCTCTCTTTTTTTTTTTTCTGGAAATGGCAATCAGCAACAAATGGCTCATGAAAAATGGGTCAGCGTTCAGATTAATCAGGGGCCAGATTCCGGACGTGGCCAAGAAGGAGCCCCGCCCCCTGGGGCGGCTCTGACGCGCTCCTCCAGCCCGGGCTGTTTTTAAGCACAGATATCAGACTGTCTCTTGACAAATGAGATGTGAAATAAATGAGTTCTTGCATATCAACTTTTAGTGCAAAATGTGTGTCCGGCTGCTCCGGGCACACACGGGGCGTACGAAGGGTTTTCCGGCCGGGCTACCCAGCAGCTGAAGGATAGGGATTCGTGTAAGTGCCCCCCAATGCACCCCCGACCCAGCACTACTGAGGCAGTACACCTGAAGAACAGGGGACTTCTGACTTCCCCCAGGAGCGGTCGCTCACCAGGCAGGCCGGTGGGCTGGGGCCAGCCCCCGAGTTCTCACACTAAAACAGCCAGAGCGTCCGCCTGACCCAGGCCCGTGCCCACCTTGTTCATTAGGAACTCTCCTCTGGGTTTGCCCCGGAATCGGGGTGGGGTGGAATCTGTCCCCTGCTTTGAGAGCAGGGGTGTCCCCTTGGTGCCCCCCAGATTCGCCATCCACTTTCCTCCACTCCATCCTGAGCTCTGGGGGCCCCCTGCAGGCCGCACCCCCCACAGCTCCCAGCGGGAGGCCCCGGCAAGAGCAGGGAGGGCAGGAGGAGGGTGAGGCCCTGTCCCCCCACAGAGGCCGCCGCTCCTAGCAGGCGGGCCCCTCCCCTTGCTCCCCGAGACCGGCCACTGTCCCGGCCGCCTTCCATGCAGGGTTCCCTGCCATGGGGGTGAGCTGCCCTGGGGCCGGCCTGGAGATCGGAGCTCTGCCCCGCTGTGCGGAGGGGTCGGAATGGCCGTGAGGCTGCTCCAGGGCTCAGGCGCGGTCCGGGGAGGGGTAGGCTCCGCAGGAATGAGTTCTGGACCTTGGCCTCAGGAAGACTCTCCTGGGCGCTGCGCAGGTCCCTCTCAGAGGCCACGTCCCCACAGCGCATGCTGGGGGACGGAAGCCTTCCCCGGTCCCCGCGGCCTCCAGAGCGCGGCCTCCAGCTGCCAGCCCCCCAGTTTTATTTCCTGCACCCCCGTCCAGCCAGAGCAGCACTGGCGCGGTGGTAACACGCACACGGCGTTTCCACACTCAGCGCCCCCCGGAGGTCAGGGATCGCCTCGGCGACTTTCCAGAGGGAGAAACGAGCTCGGAGACGTTGAGCCACTTGCCTGCAGTCGCACAGCACCTCCTGCCCCTCGGCCTTCCCAAGCCTCCACTGTGCCCGGAGGTGCGTTCCAGCTGAGACACGCGCTTCCTTGCTGGGGTCCGAGAGGATGGTACGGAGAGGCCTTTTCTCCACCAACCAGCCTCACGTCAGCTAAGCCCCCTGCAAGTCCACGGGCACTTTGCCGGCGCAAAAACCGCGTGCTGGACGGAGACAGCTCACCTCCCTGAGGCGTCACACTCCCCCCTCACTGCGATACAGCCGGGACTACATTTCCCAGCCTGCCTTGCAGCCATGGGGGCCCAGGCGACTGAGTGCTGGCCCAGGAACCAGGGTGGAAGTAACATTTTCCACTTCTCAGCTGGGCCCTGGAAGACTCGCCCTGCCGCCCTCTGCACCAGCTCGTCTCCGAGACAACGCAGCCCGACCAACATGACGGCAGAAGCTAATTGTTCTCCATCTTCCAGGAATGACACAGGCTTGGAACCCTTCTAAATGCATCAGAAGGAAATCAATTAACTGTACACAATGTAGCAGCTTCTGAGCGCCGCAGCCTCTCCTTTGTTCGTGGGCTGGGTGCTGGTGCCCAGACTGAGTGACCCCGGAAGCCGCTTGCTGAAGATGGCACCGTCCTTCTCATCTAGGCCCTGAAGGACTGCCGGGGGCACACCCCCACTCCCCCCAGTCCAGAGCGGGGCTCGCTGTGGACCCGAAACAATGCATTTCACCTGTGCTGAAGCCGCTGGCTGGCCCTGGCCCTGCGCCCTCGGCTCGCTCACGTCACAGCACAGCCTGTGTCTGAGGCCACCCTGGATGTCCGCCAAGACCCCAGAGGCTACCCCGCCGCGGCCCAGAGGGGTCCGGCGGCATCCGGACACATCCAACCAGCACCGAGAGGAGGCTCCCCGCACCCCAGCCCGTACATCCACAAGGACACCGCGCGAAGGTCTCTAGCAGCCAACAGTCAAGACCGGAAAACAGCGGAGAGAGCCCCAGCCAGCGAGGCTGCCCAACGCGGGTCCCGGGGCACCCAAGTCACCAACTACCGCGAGGATGCACACGCAGATGACCATCCCTGGGCTCGCCCGCCCCCCGCGGCCAGGCCGGCGCGCCCCTCTCGGCGCCCACCCACCCTTACCGGAGCCATGCCTCTGCCGCAGAAGGACCGCCTGGCGGGGGGGCGGCGACGCAGATGAAGCAGCGGCTGCAGCGCCCGCGGCGGTGGTGGCGGCGGCGACAGCTGTGCGGGCTGTGGACACAGCAGCCGCAGGAGGGCTCCCGGGAGGCGGGCTCTTGTCGCCGCGGCTGGGCTCGGAGGTGGCGCGGCCCGCGGCGCCGGTGGTGCCCACGTGGTTGGCGATGGAGGCGCCTGCGGGGCCGTGGCGTCGCGGGCCGCTGCTCTGAATGTGGGACACGGCCTCCGCGGCCTGCAGGTTGGGCGGCGCGAAGCGCGAGCGCACGCGTAGCAGCGCCTGGGCCGCGTGCTCCTGCGTGTCGTCGTCGTCGCTGTGGTCGGACACGCGGCACTCGTACACGCCCTCGTCCTGCCGCCGCACCGCGGACAGCCGCAGCCGGTGCGAGATGTCGTTGCCCTGGACACGCACGGTCTGCAAGAGGGCGGGCTGGGGTCGGAGGCCGGGAGGGGCAGGCTGCCCACGCCCACCAGCGCGCCCCCACGCCGCAGCGCCGACCCTTCCCCCACCGCGCTGTCCCCAACCAGGGACCCGGTGTCCTTCCGCCCCTGGTCTTCCCCGTGGCATGGGGCTCCCAACTCTGGCTGGACCGGGGGGACCCTGCTCATGGCATTGGGTCCCCGTTCCCTATCACCGTAACCGAAGGCTCCCTGGGCCTAAACAGGCGGCAGGGCTCTGGGGCCCGCCTTCAGTCCCGCCCCCACTGACATTTCTGCACCCCGGAACCAGGGGACCAGAGTGGTGGCTGCAGGAAGCCGCCCTGCCCTGGGAGGGTGCACACACGCACACACCTGCTCACATCCCCTGGCCCTGCACAGATAACCCCCCGCCCTCCCAGGGGGCGGGGACCGGAGGCTGCTGCTGACCGCCCCCCTGACCCTCTGCTACTTAGGAACCTGCCTTTGCCGAGTCAGCCTGATGCTCCCAGTGACAAAGCACTTACCCCCCAGCTCCCTGGCCTGGTGGGGACATGGGGGAAGCACCCGGTTTGTGGCCCTCCCTCACACCCAGGGACCCCTCACCTCTGAACCTGTCTCTGGTTGTCTCTGGTAGTCTCTGGGCCCTGACGCGTGCGCGTTCCAGCTAGGAAAGCCTGGGCGCACCTCCTCCCTGAGTTACGCACGCACCCCACGGCCCCAGCTCTGGGAAACCGGGCAGGACTGCCCGCCCCCGTTGCAAGCCCACAATACCTGGCACTTCGACCTGGGGCCTGCAGCCCCGGCAAGGGCTCTGGGAGTGTGGTGGGCGGGGTGAGGCCCTCCAGCCAGAGCAGGGACCCCCCCCAACCCCTCCCCACGATGGAGGAGCAGCTGCACCAATCTCGGGGAGAAAGGCCAGAAGAGGTGACGCAGGCAGACTCGCAGGGCCTGCGTGGATGAAGGAGAATTTTACAGGTGAGCGCAGAGGGGAGGAAGGAGAGTCAAGCCTGGGGCCCTCGATTTATACAAACGAGAAACCAGTCCCGTGCTGGCAACAGATGGCGCCTGGACACGCCAAGCAGCCACCAATGCAAGGCAGCAAGAAAGCGCCTCCCTCCATCGCCCGGCCGCCCAGCCTTTCTCGCAGGGAGGAGGCTGCAGGGCGCGAGGCTGCCAGCAGGGGACTCCCGCGGCCCGCGCTGGGCTCCACACTTACGCTGATTTTAGTTGCATCCTTATTTGTTACCTAAAATGCAAAGAGGAAGAGAGGGAGACATCAGGCTCTCGGCCTTCAGGCTCAGGGAACGCAGAGGCGCCCCTGGCACGGGGACCCTCCGCAGGAGGGCTGGGACTTGAAAACGCTCCGCTGCGGCCAGGGCGGCTCAGTGCAGGGAAGGGATCAGGCGTGGCCTGGGCCGCAGGCAGGGAAGACATCGGGATTCCCAGGAGCGTTCCCGGAAGGAAGCCGGGTGTGCAGCAAGCGTGGAGCCTGGCCGAGGAAGGGCGGCCCCGGCCCCCCGGCCGGCCGCAGAGGGGAGGCTGGAAGGCCACCAGCAGGGAGCATCCCCACTCTGGCTGCGTCCCTCTGACCCTTGTGGGAAAGTGGATGGAAGGGCCAGTGCGCCCGGATAGGGCTCGGTGGGGGACCTGCGCGGTAACTCGGGGTGGGATGCCGTGTGTGCACGCGTGTGCACGGGTGTGCGGTAGACTGTGGGTTAGGAGGCACAGGGGCCGTGGGGCCCTCCCTGCAGGTGACCTGGGGGCTTCCCTGTGCATGGTGCTCTGTGGGCCTCTGGGATCCAGGCACCCAGGAGAGGAACCACTCGGCCTGGGGGCCGGGGCCCCCAGAGTGACAGAGGGCAGGGAAAGGGGTCTCCCTCCAGCAGCCAGCGCCCGTCAGACTCTGGGCCCGCAGTCAGCCAGCAAGAGCAGGCGAACTGGGTGAACTGCGGCTCTTTAGGGGCTTGGTGTGGACTTCCGGAGGGGTTGGGGAGAAGTGATGGGATGAGCAGGATTTGGGGGTGACAGAGTGGGGGTGGGGAGGGTGGGAGATGGCCTGCCCCCCAGGGCGTCGCTCTGCCTTCCGGCCCCAGGGCCCCGCACCTTGCTCCGGGCGCCGGGCCCGCTGAGCGCCAGGTCCTGCAGCAGCTCCCGGGGCGGCTCCTTCAGGTACCACCACTGGATCTCCAGCGCGTACGAGGCAGCCCCGCTAGCCCGGAAGGCACAGGGCATTTCGATGTCGTCTCCCTCGCGTACTGTCACATCTTTGGGGACTTCGGTAAACGTAGCTGGGGGCGGGGAAGAGAGAGGCGTGACTACCCTCGGGGCGGAGGTGGGGGCGCCTGGGGCAACCCGAAGCGAAACGCCTGGCTCGAGCTCCCGGGCCTGGTGCTTCCCACCCTGCGGCTCCACGCGTGGCCCAGGCGCCTGCAAAGTTCCCTAGAGCTCTGCCCGGTCGCCTCTGGGACCGGCAACCGCCGCAGGCTGCTTCCCTCCGGGTCAGCCCGGACGCCAGGAGCGGCTTACGCTTCTGACTCCCGCCACCGCACTACCGGGGCTGGGCTGGGCTGGGGCGAGCCAACTCCCGCGCCTTGCACGTCGCCTCTCCGCAGCTGGAGCCCTGGTCCCGCTCCGAATGACCCGGGCGCGCCGCGATGGCGACACTTCGCTGCTCTGTGCCCTCTACCCCTACGGCCCGGGCTGCACGCGGGGATGGCTCGAGACGGCGAAGCCTTTCCCCCTCTCCCTCCTCCTCCGCGGTGGCGGCCGGGCCAGGCTGGCTCTGGTAGCCCTTAAGAGAACCCCGAGCCCCCAGGCAGCAAAGTTCCCGCGCTCACCGTCGGCCACGAAGAGTAGCAGCAGCGGCGGCAGGTATCCGAGGGCGCCGAGCTGGTTCCGCTGTTCCATCTCCCGCGGGGGGGCGCGGCTGCGGCGCGGCGCGGCGCGGCGGCGGGGCCCCGGGCGCGGAGAGGCGGCGGCGTCAGCGCGGGCGCGGATCCGGCTGGGGCTCGGGCTAGGACGCCTCGGAACCTGCCATGGCCCCGCGCGGCGCCCCCTCCCCCGGCCGCCAGCGGCCGCCAATCAGCCCCGCTCCCTCGCCGGCTTGCCCGGCGTGGCTCCGGCTGGGGGCGCTGCGCGGGGTGCGCAGAACGCTAGGTCCCGCCTGGGGCTACTGGCAATCGCTCAGGTCCTCCCTCTACCTCCGCGTCCACAGGACGATGAGGAACCGCAGGTTAGTCTCTGCCGGGCGGGCCGGGCAGGGGTTGGGCCGCGTCGGGACCCATCCCTGGCCAAGGGAGCGCGCGCCTCGGAGCCGCGAGCAGAAATCCGCCTCCCGGTCTCCTGGTTTGGCTCCCGACTGCCACCTCCTCCGGCTCCCGCCGAGCTCTCCCGTCGCCGCCCCCGCCGGTCCCTCCGCCGCTCTCTCCGCAAAGCGAGTGGGCGCTCAGCCGCGGCGCGCGGACCTGGCGTCCGACCCAGCGCAGCGAGGGGACAGCGGGTCCGGCGTGGCCGACCCAGAGCCGGAGAGAGGCGGGGAGGGGAAGGGGCGGGGAAGGGAGGGGGCGGTCAGTGGCTGGGTGCCGAGCCGCCTCCGCCGCTGCATCACCCCGCCCTCCCCTCCCCTGGCACAGCCCGCCCCGCCCCCGCCCCGGAGCGCCCCCCTCGGCCCCGCGGGGGTCGCCCGCTGAAACCATAGTCTCCCCGGCTGCAGCGCAGCCCCGCCTCGCCCCCGCTTCGGCTGGGGGTCCTCCCACCCAAACTCTGTCGCCGGAGACGACCGCTTATCCCTGCGTGCCGCGTGTCCCGCGGCTCTCTCCGCAGACCCCCGCCCGTAACTCCTTACCCGGGTCTGGGCGACGAGCCGCACCGCTCTTTGTCCCAGGCCCAGGCCATGGCGGGCAGGTGGGCGCCCGGGCCGGGGGAGAAAGGCGGAGCGCCCCGCGGGGCCGGGGACGAGGCCGGGTGACGGCGGCGACACCGGGAGTCTGCAGTGTGCGAGCGAGAAGTGAGCGCAGAGCGCCGGGAGAGCAGGTGCCCGCGGCGCGGAGAGCGCGCGAGCGAGCCGGCGAGCAGAGGCCGTGAGTGACGGCGGAGACGGCAAGAGGCGGCGGGGGTGCGGTGAGGTGGGGAGCGCCCGGCACGACTCAGGGCCCCGGAGGTTTCCGCGCGGGGGTGGGCTTCCTGCAGCTCAGTTGCAGGCCCTCGCGTCTCCCTCGTTCTTCGCCGGTCTCGCCCCCCCCCCGCCCCCCCGCTTACCGGGTGCGAGGGGCATTCCCGAGGCGGCGGGGAGGCAGAGGTCGCTTCCACAGGCAGGTCCCGGAGCCCACCCCCCGCATCCGGATACCTTTCCGAGCCCCCACCCAAGGCCTGCCCCTGCCCCAGCCCCCTGCGGGAGCGCGGTCTGGTCCCCGAAGAGAAACGCGCCGCGGGCTTGCGGTTCGGATGGGCGCCCAGTCGCCGATCCGCGCAGCTCGGCCTGAGTGCTGCTTGCGTCGGTTCCCAGGGGAGTCCTCAGCCAGCGCGTTTCCGTCTCCCGGCCCCTAAGCTCTCAGCTCTGACCCAGGCTGGGGCGGAACGACGCCCCCTGCGAGCCAGTGCAGGAGGAGGCGACCTGGAGGGCAGACCCTTCCCAGAGCCCACCTGGGCCTGGCTGCCTGGGACTGGAAGCCACACGGGTCCTTTCGCAGCTTCGTCCTCACCCACGGTGGAGAGGGGGGAGCGTCCTGGACAGCACCCTTGACCCCTCCCAAGCCTGGGTTTCATTTTCT
Source organism: Glossophaga mutica (assembly GCA_039655065.1). Lineage (NCBI taxonomy): Eukaryota > Metazoa > Chordata > Mammalia > Chiroptera > Phyllostomidae > Glossophaga > Glossophaga mutica. The sequence continues at coordinate 1,798,638 of CM077315.1, forward strand.
CCAGAAGTCCAGGAGTTGTCCCTGGCCCGGTCCCTGGCCCGTCAGGCCAGCTGGGTCTGACGCCTGGCTACTGCGCCCCATTCGCCCAGGTCCCCGCTCCCAGGGGAGGAATGTCCAGGGCCTTCCCCTCTCCCGCAGCTTCGCTCCAGGGGCCCCAGCTGGCGTGGCCAGCGGCCCTCCGTCATCTCACCCTCTCCATCAGGGACCGCCTTGGGTGGTGACCGGAAGGCCTGCTGGGACCCGTTGCTGCCTCTGCTTCTGAAGGGGGGTGCAGGGGGTGCGGGGGTGGGCAGCCTCACACTGTGCTGCCCAGATTCAGGCCCTAGGGTGTGTGTGTGTGTGCGTGTGTGTGTGCGTGTGTGTGGCGGGGGGGGGGCTGAATTCTAGCAGATTCACAGGGTGACCGGTCCCAAGCAGCGTCCTGATGGCAGGAGCTGGCCCGCTGGGGTCTGCTGGGGTCCCCAGGGCCCTGGTAGGGTGCGCAGCGGCGGCGGGGGACGGGGAGGCCCACCCCGCCCCGCTTACCTCTCAGGCCTGCGGATGCTCCGCAGCGGCGCCACCTTGTGGGCTGGGGTGCTTGCCCCCCTTCGCGAGTCCCTGTTGTCATGGAGAGGGAAGTGGGTGCGCCCCGCCCCGTGCTGGTTCTCGGCAGGTCGCCAGCGAGCCTTCTCGCACAGGAGTCGGTCCGTCACCTCCTCTGCTGGGGACCCTGCAGAGCTCCCTGCACCCGGGACAAACGCCAGTGGCCTTGCGGTGGCTGACAAGGTCAAAGCCTCTGCTGCCCGCCCCCCACTCAGTCCTCCTGTGTGATTTCCGTCCTCCCCGCGCCCACCTCCCCCGGCCACCCTGGCCTGCTCCCTGCAAGGCCGGGCGCCAGACATGCACCCGTGCAGGGCCTCCTTGTCACCTGCCCGAGCGGCCCCGGCCCAGACGCTGACTCCACCCTGTGCCTCGGTGAGGCCCACAGGGCCACCTGCCTGCCAGCGCAGTCCGCCCCCGCCCACCCCAGCACCGGCCACCCCTCACCCCGCAAACCCGCTTCCCGTCCCCTCAACTCGAACTGTCTTTGAACACGTAGGATGTCCTCGGGCGCCGGCCTTTCTGTTTGTGGGCTGGGCTCGTCGGCTGCTTTGCTCGCCGATGCACCCCCGGCACCCAGGACAGGGCTGGGCATCGACTAGGGCCTCCCGCAAATGCCTGCGGAGTGGAGGGAGGAGCTCGTTGGACCCCCACAACGGCCCTGTGGAGGAGACACGGGGATTTCGCCCCGCTTCGGAGCTGAGGTGGCTGGAGCTCGGAGAGCCGGCGGAACTTGCCCAAGGTCACACAGCCGGGAAGCCTCCATGCAGGCCTGTCTTTCCCTCGGGTCCTGGTCCTTCACCCAGACACCCACGTTCTCCCCTCTGCAGGCGAGACCCGGGGCCCTGGGCCTGGAGCAGACGCAGAGAGCCAGGCCCCTCTGCCCCTGACGGACACAGCCTGCCGAGGCCCGGGCTGGCCTCGGGGACTCTTCCCTGCTCGTCCGCCGCCCACATCACAGCGGCTCTGTAGGGACAGGGTCTGTTTGCTCCTCTGTCCCCCCCGCCACCCCCGTGGGCTGTGAGGGCAGCAGCTGCTCCGAATTCCTTCTCTGTGTCTTTAGCTCCCCACTGGGCCTGACCCACACTTGGGGCTCAGTAAGCTAGAGCACTTGCGGGGGGGCAGAGACTTCCACCTCTGTGACCTCGCCCTGTGGCCGGTGGAGGATTGGTGAGCTGAAACCAGGCTGCAGTCCCCCCGACCGTCTGTCTTTGCCGGCCCCCCGGCCGGCCCCCTCCTGCAGGGTCCCCGTGTCCTGGTGGGGCGCGGGCTGGGGGGCAGGGGTCCCTGTGATGGAGCATGTGGGGCTTCCCCAAAGGGACCCGTCTCTCTGGGGACACAGCCACGCAGCCCTGCCCACTGCCTGGGTCCCTCGGGTTCCCACCACACCGGCCTGTTCAGACCGAAGCGGGTCTCCGGCCCGTTGGCCTGGGGGAGCCTTCCGGGCCTGGGTGTCTGCAGGCTCCAGTGTGCAGCAGAGGTGTCCGGACCAACCTGCGGGCTGCAGGGCTCTCCTCCCTCTCTCCGCCCCCAGACTCCTCGGGGCGAGCGGGGTCGCTGTGCACAGGGACCCGGAGGGAGCCTCTGTCACGTGGCCACCAGCCGCAGGCTGCCCAGCCCACGCCCTCGGCCGCGCCCGCCTGCCCGCTGCTATTCGGCACCATCGGGTCTGCGAGTTGGGGTCTGCACCGCTTTGTGGCCGGAGTCCCTGACCACAGGCATGTCCGAAAGTGCCCCTTAGAAAGACTGCCCGGCCTCTTGAGAGAGCACCCTTAAACCACAGCCCCAAGTGGTGTCGTTCCTGGGCCTCCCCGTCGGAACGCGCTTCTCCGGACGCCGAGGTCCCCTGGGAGGGCTGGTGCCGATGCTCTCTTCTCAGCCCGCCTTTCGTGTCCTCTCCGTGCCACGTTCGGCAACATCGACTGGGGGCGATGCGTTTTGAAGCTAAGATGCAACCCAGCCATACACTTTTCTGTCCACAGTCCTGGCACACTCCGTGTCCCTGACAGCTTAAAGGAAAATGCCGGGTTTAGGAGGGCTTTTCTTTTTGGCCAAGTTAGTCCGTCATTCACTGGCCATCAGTGTCAGGGGGATGCAGGCCCCAAGTCCGCCCCAGGAAGACTCCCTTCCAAGGCCACACGCCAGGTCAGCGGCTCCAGACGGCGGGGGCGGGGGGGGGGTGCAGGGTGGCAGAGTCGGTGCCCTGGATGATGGGGAAGGAACCGATGGCTGAACCCCCCCTAAGGCGTGACGGAGGCAAGTGGAAAAGCTCGCAGGTTGGGTTTCTGTCCCCCTCTCCCACCTGCTTGCCGTCCGCGGAGGACGGCTGGCTCTGTCCCCAGATCGCAGGAGACAAGAGAGGGCCCCTGTCCCAGCCAGCGGGGAGGCTGGCCGCCCCCGCACGTGCACCCCGCAGAGCAGCCGGGGGTGGTCCGCCCGTGCTGGGCAGCAGCAGCTGGGGGCCCACAGCTGTCAGGCCCGGGGTCTGCCCGTCGCTGCTGCGACTCCCCAGGGCCCGGGGCTGTCGGCTGGCTTGTGGGAGGCAGGACTGACGGGGCGTGGAGTCCGTGTGTAGACGGGGAGGCACTCCGGGCAGTGCCCGTCCCTCCCCAGCCGGCGCGTCCTGAGCACCGGGCCACCCGCTGGTCCCGCACGCACCTGCGGGCGCCTCAGCCCAGAGGGGCCGGGACACAGCCGTGAAGAGACCAGACATGGGCCGATCGCCTTAGCGATGCTAATGTGCGGCACGCACAGGCGTGTGCACACACGCACACGCACACGCAGGCGCACATAGGCCAAGGTGGGCCGGAGCAGCCGATGGGCAGACACCATCCCTGAGGAGCCCCCCCCCCTCCCCGGAGCGGGACCCCGCCTCCCGCCTCCTCTGCGGCTCCGTGGGAGGAGAGCCTCTCGGGGGTGCCCTGGCACCGACCCTGGCCTCACCTTGGCCTCCGGGAGCCTCGGCTCTCGCATCCGGAAACAGCATACCGGCTGCGCCCACGAAGAGGGCGCAGGGGAGGCGTGGTCCTGGGGTCGCCTGGGGTGGCCAGGCGGTGACGCGGGGGTCTCACCGGCCTTGTGTCCTGAGGATGGAGCAGGGTGTCCCCGAGCCCGAGGGCTTGGGCGGGGTGGTGCTGTTGGAGGGAGGTGACAGGTGATGGGTTGCATTTCCGCCTCTGTGTGTCTTGTTTATTTAACCGTGTGCCCGAGTAAATGCTACGGACCCGTGGAGGGTTTATTTTTTAATTTTTAATATTATCAGTCCATTCGGGGTTTTATTTCCCACTGGACCTATTTGTTTAATTTAGTGGGGGCCAGGCTGTATTCTCAACCAAAAGTTGCCTTGACATTATGGAGAATTAAGAGGCTGGAGCCAGACGGATCGGAGGGGATCGATCTGTCGGAGACCAGCGCTGTCACTTTCCCCTGGGTTTTCTTCGCCTGAACGCTGCGGATGGTGGTGAGAAGGCGCGGTCGGCCGCGCACGGCCAGGGTCAGCCAGAGGGCCAGGTTCTCGCTCCTGCGACCTCCCCAGATGCCCAGAGAGGGCTCCCCCTTGACGGGGTGTCCTTCGATGGCCCCGGGGGGATGCTTTTGCGGGCAGAGGCATCTGTGACCAGCCAGCCTTCGGACGAGCTACCTCACCGGTGGGCACGGGGCGTGGAGACCCAGGCACCTGTCCCGAGGGCAGCCAGGGTGGTTGAGGCCCGGGCTTTGGGGTAAACCCCGCCTCGGAGGGCATCGGGACTGGGGCTTCCCGGCTGCCCTGGGGGCCGGTGAGCGGCTGGCCAGGGAGAAGCTCTGAGAGCCCTTGTGCCGGGACAGTGTGTGTGCCAGTGGTCCCGGGTCCCCTGCATTTCTGGGTCCCGGGGGCCACTCAGGAAGTGCTGGCAGGACTGACAGGTGGCTCTGAGGGTTTGGCACCCTCTGCATCTTTCTGGGCCACCGCGGAGCAGCTTCTGAGCGGAGCACCCCCTGGGGGGACTGGGGCCAGGGGACGCACTGTGGGTGCTGAGGCACCTGCTGGGTTTCGGGCCCAGACTGTTTTCACAGGACCCCTGTCTCTCCTGGCTTCATCCTGGATGGTGGCCTGTCCCCACTGTGGGGCCACAGTGGGGACAGCCTGGAGGGGGGAGGGGACAGGCTCAAGCTCCAGCTTTAACATCCTCTTTGGCTTCGGAGCCAGAGCACCTGGGAGGCCCTGGAGGTCAGCGAACCCCACCCCCCCACGCTGGGTGGCCCTGGGCACGGGCAGCGGCTGTCACCGGGCCTGAGCAGCCTGGGCCCCCCCCTGCCGGCAGGTCCCGCCCCCTCCGCACCGCCGCTGGTTCTGCGAGTGGTTGCTGGCATTTCTGCGACCTTCACGCCTCACTCGCCCCTTTGGACTTCTCCCGCCGGTGGACCGGAGACCGCCAGCGCGCCGCGCGGGCTGCAAAATGTCAGTGGTTTGATAGCAATTCGGAGGCTTTATGGCCTCGCCACCCCACTTCCAGTGGGGTCTGATCCAATCCAGGCCACTCCGGAGTGGCCAGAAGGTCACTGTGCCGGGGGGGGGGCCGGGGGCTGCCACGGCTTTGCACACGTGGGCTCGCTCTTCCCCCGGGCCCGTGGCTCCTGGTCGGTGCGGGGCCTGCGGGCTAGGCAGAGCCGCCCAGGGGTGGGGGGGCGGCGGGGGGGGGGTGGTTAAACTGGGCCTTCGCCAGCCACAAAGTGCCCTAGTTTTGTTTGCGAAATGTCGTTGAGGCTTTAGACTTATGTTAATTTTTCCACAGTAATGTTTCAAAATGGTTTCAAAATGTCATTTTTCCCTTTCCAAAAAAGAAAATAAAAAGCCATCGAATGAGACTGTGTTTTGGAAGGGCCCAGGCAGCCGCCACCCTGGGCTGTGCCCCCTCGTCCTGTCCTGTCCTTGTCCTTCTCCAGGCTGGGTTCGGCCTGCCCCCTCCCCTGGGGGGGGAGCGCTGTCCTGTTTATTCTGGCCCCGGGGGCCGGCTCGGTCAGGGCTCGGCCTCGCCTCTTGGCAGTGCAAGGGGCGGCATGCGAGGACTCAGCCCACCTTGGGGAGCCTTCGGGGGTGCCTGCTGTGCGGCCTCCCGGGAGGGGACGGAGGGGCAGCTCTGGGGGGCGGGGCGGGAGCTCCCTGGAGCGGGGGTGTGTGGGAGGCCTGAGCCCCGGTTGGAGGGGTCTGGGGTGCAGCCATGGCTTCCAGAGCCCACCCAGCCTCGGGCGGGTGGAGGGGGACCACGGCGTCCAGGTCAGGGATGGCACCTTTGTGGAAGACGACAGAGCGCAGGGTGCCAGCGCTGGGCCGCACGTTGGGGGACGACACAGCGGCCGGGGGCACCCCGCCCTCCTCTTCCTCTCGGGATTCCCCTCTCAGGGTCTCCGGCGGGAGGCTGCGTCGACACAGCCCGCGGTTACTCGGCGAAGGCTCTGCTGAGCAACCGGCTAATTATTTCCAAAAACATTGACTTGTAACGTGGAGACGGCTCTTCTTCATGCCCCCCGTCAGCAGGAAATTGCCTTCGGTATTAACATTTCATCAGCCGCATAATACGAACTGATGTAAATGCATAATTAGAAATAATAGCCTGGGAAAATTCGCTCTTATTTATAAAATTGGGCTTGTTCAATGGAAGCGAGAACTAGGGACTCTCGCCCGCCGCCGGCTGCAGCCGGTCTGCGGCCCCGCCGGCCCTGCGCCTCCCTGCACGGCAGCTCTGCGGGGCGCCCTGGGGAGGGGGCGCTCTCCGGGGAGGCGTGGACACCACCTGTCCAAAGGGGGCTCTCTCGTTCCATGAACGGCCACTTAAAAAAGTCTTAAACCTGTGACAGATGACCCTCCCTGAAGAGCGGAGTCTGGGTGACACTTTCCTCAGCCCTCGTCTTCCTCTGCGTGGGGGTGGCCCGCAGCCCCACCCGATCCCGGGGGGCGTGGCGGGGAGACGGCAGGAGTACAGGTGTGTGAAGGGCGTGGACAGGAGTTTGCGAAACTGTCGCAGGTGCCCGGTGGGTCAGCTTTGCTGCTCCTCGCTGGCCCAGGCCAGGTGGGCGGAGCCTTCAGTTTTGGATCCCTTGGGCCTCACCCTCCAGGTGGGAGGACGAGACTGCACACCACGTCTTTATTTGGGTAGCAGGTGACAAAAAGACGGTTCACACTTTCTAAAACAAAGAGGGGAGAAATCTGCTGACTCACGGCAGTGCAGGTTTCAGGCATAGCTTGATCCAGGGACTCTCAACGACTCAATCTGGGTCCTTGTTCCATCTGCCTCTTCCTGTGGTCTCATTCTCTCTACTCTTGCAGGCTGTGTCCCCCAACACCCCCCCACCCATTGTGGGGAAGGCTGACATGGGCATGCTGTTCACACTCACAGGGAATGGCCAATTTTTAAAGGAAAAAGCCTGCAGCTCTTAGGATATGGATGTGCCCCTCCCCCCAAACTACAGTCTTACTTCTAGCTTCGGAGATGGACATGTGACCCGGACCTTGCCAATCAGGACGCTCTGCCCACAGGAACAGGCCCAGGGATGCCCAGGGCCCCGCTGGACGTGGCGTCCGTGGCGTAGGGAGCATCCAGCCGAGTCACACAGAGCACAGCACTCTTCGGTCTCGCAGTGGGGGGCTGGGGGGACGGCCAGGGCTGCAGGGAGGGGCGCCCTGGACTCCCTGGCTCAGCGAGGCTCCCTGCGTCCACTGTCTCCCTCTCCAGTTGGAGCCGGCGCTCTGCCTGTTACTCCCGGCAGAGTCCCCGCAGCGTCCATCCTGGTCTTCACCCTGATTCAGGATCTCTCGCAGGGAGCAGCCGTCCCGGTCTCTGCTCGGGCTCAGCCGGCCCCGGCCTCCTCCGGCCTCCCCCGCTGGCCTGCTCACGGAGCGTCCTCCAGCCCGTGGGCGTGTCCTGGGTCCCTCCTCGGCGACCCAGACTGTGCCCTTCTGGGGGGTGGGTCCCTGTGCGCTGGGGCCCTCTGAGGTCGTCTCTTTTCATCCGGCCCTGAACCTGCGGAGACACCTATGGGTGGGGAGGGCCAGCCCGGCCCCCTGGGGAGGGGTTGGAGACTGGGATAGAAATGTGTGCGTTTCTTTTTTCCAAAGAGTAAGGTGCAGGGTCAACGCTAGGGCCCAGGGAAGAGGAGGTGCAAAAAACGAACTGCCTTGGATATTTTTAGTCCATTTTCAGGGGGCTCCGAGGCCCCCCAGCTCTGCGGCCCCCCAGCTCTGCAGTGATGCATTGGGGCTCTCCAGGAGCTGAATGAACCCTAACCTTCAGCGCCTCCTCTTGGGGACCCACACGGTTCCCTGGGCCCTGTGGGTCCACTTTTCGGGGCGTTTGGACCCTCATTGGCTATCCTGGGTCCTGCTTCCTCTTCGGTGGGGGCCCGGCTTTCTGGGGAGCGGCCCACGCCGGTCCTTCAAAGGATCATCATGGGGAAATTCTCCAGCTGCCCCCACCCATGGAGAACCCTGAGGCCAGAGTGGGAAGGGGTGGCCCGGGTCGCACAGGGGTCACCGGCGGCAGCGGAGGCTGGCTCCACCTGGCCCCCTCCCAGCCCGGCCTGGGCCTCCCCTGCCTCCTCCCCGCCTGCTCCCTCCACCCTGGGGACACAGGTTCCCTTTTCATGGGGGAAGAAAGCTGACTGCTTGTCTCCAGGAACAGCTGGGCCTTGTCCCCTCAGCTGTGTCCGGGCGCCTGCGGTGGGCTGGACAATCCGGGCTGTGTCCTGGGGAACCAGGCCGCAACGGAAGCATCTTGGCTGCGGCCCAGGAGCTGTGCGTGGGGCGGGGGCTGGGGGGCATGTCGGGCTTGGGAGGCTGGAGGCGGGACCTCTGCCTTCTCCCCCAGCCCCGCAGACCGGGACCTGGGCACTCGGGGAGGGGTGCTCAGTGGAGACTGCCGGTGTGCCCCGCACCCACTGGCCGCCTCGCCCCGGGTGTGAGCTGCAGACTCCTCCCCCTGCAGTGCCCCCCCCTTCAGAGGCTGCAGTCTGGCGTGGGTGGAGGCGTTTACTTCTGGCTCTTACCCCTCAGCTCCAGGGGCCGGGCTGTCGTGAGGGTGGGGGTCGGCCAGCTCTGACCCTGCTCGCCCCCCCCCCCCCACTGACCTGGCCCCAGACCTGCAGCGTCTGTTCTGAACCCGCCCTGTCCGGCGCTCTGCAGACTCGGCCTCGCTCACACCGGAGGCGGCCGGGTCCCTGTCCTCTTTGTCCGCATGACAGACGTGGCGGAGTCCCTGCCCGGTGCCTGTGCACGGCCTCCCACCCGAGGGGGGAGACGGATGCTGCACGGGAGTGGGAAGGAGGGAGAGGCGGCACACGGCGCCCACTGCGCTGCCGAGTCTTACCCAAGACGGCGCCCCCGGCCCCGGGGCGGGGCTCACTTCCCAGGGCGGCTGGGGCAGCGGCCCCGGGGACCCAGCGTCCGACACCCAGAGGTGGGGCTCCGAGGAGCCGGAGAAACCCTGCAGGACCCAGAGAAGGGCCGCGCGGAGGCCCGGGGCGAGCGGGGCACAGCGTGCGGGGGTGTGGCTGCGGGCTGGGCATGGAGTGGGCGGCGCAGGGACCCTCGGGGCGTCCGGGGAGTGCGGGGAGCCGCCGCGTGGCCTTCTCAGCAGACTCAGTTGTCCTCCTGTCTGCCCTTGGGGCAGTAAAAGCCGGGAGGAGCCTGGCCACTGGCAGACACACCCCCTCCAGGGACCGAAGGGCTGTCACGGCGACCGAGTCTGCTTGCGGGAGGCGGCCGAGAGTGGAGTCTGGCCCGTTGCGGCAGATGGGTTTTGGGTGTGTTTCACGCCGGAGGTACTCCCCGGGGGGTGAGAAGAGGCACCTTGTGGGTGGCGGCTTGCCCATCCGTGGCGGAGTCCACGGGGCGCCAGGCTTGGAGCGGAGTCACATCTGGCGGGAGCGCTGACTTTCGGCGATGGAGCGGAGGGGTCTTGGGTACAAAGCGGGTGGGCCTGGCTGACCCCGGGGTCTCCCTGGGTGGTGTCTGTGCGGCTGGAGCGTGGAAGGGTGTCGCGGTGGAGAAAGGTGCGTGGCCCCAGGGACTGGCCCTTGGGTGGCTCGGCTCAGCCAGCGGAGTTGGCTCCCAGCTCAGGGCGGGAGTGCGCCTGGCGCTCTGTAGGTTTTGCAACTCGACTGACCTCACTCTGGCCGTGGAGGGGAGGGGAGGGAAGGGAAGGGAAGACGCCTTCGTCTGAGAAGACCGCGTGAGGAGCAGGTGTCTTTCCAAGCTATTAATAGTCAGCGGGGAGGACAAGGAGCCTTACTCTGAAAGAAGCCCGCAGCGCTCGGGACTGGTTCGAGTCGGGGCGTTTCTTGTTCTTGGCGCTGGAGAGTCAGTCAGTCACTGCGGTGAATGCCCCAGCCCTCCGATACTCCCTGTGCGGGTCTCGAGACAAGGGGCCTGGGCTCATCCTCTTTTCCTAAATTTCCAGGCCAGGGCCCCGGAACACGGCGGGATTCTGAGAAGTGGGTTCGGCACTGACCGACTTCCAGGGACGGGCCGTGGCAGGCGGGGGGCCGGCGCAAATTGTCCGCCGGGGTCTTCATCCTTCGGCGTGGGAGCCGGGGGCTGGGCTTCCAGGCAAACGGGTGCCCACCGCCCGGGGCGCGCTGAGCGGCACCGTGCGCAGTCACGAGGCTGGAAGTCCGGGTTGTCCGCGACTCCGTGTGGGTGCGTGCGCACCTGCGATGCGCTTTCGATCTCCACGTAAAAACTAATGGCGCTTCGCTCGTTAACAATACTGCCAGTGAGGAAAATGGCTTTTCTTTGAAACAAAAAAAGTCTCCAGCGTTTGTGGTGATGGGTTCCTCTGGAGCAAGTTAACTGTGCTGCAAACGAGGGAGGGGCGGACTTGATTTCTCCTGACAGAAGGGGCCTGTGTCTCTGCCCTGCCCTGGGGGCACGGATTCCGTTCTGGGGCAGACAGCTCTTCCCAGCAGCCACCACTCCAGCAGGCGGTTTCCCACACTCACAGCGGGTGGCGGGAGCCTGCGGTTCCAGGAGATGGTGTCACGACGGTCAGGCTCCCAGATCAGGAGCCGGGAGCCGCTCAGCCCCGTCTGGGAGAAGGGACCCTCATCTGGGAGGAAGGGGGAGGTGGCGGGGTGCGCAGATGCCACCGATGCCCAGAAAAGCGGGAGTGCAGAGCTGCGTGGGGCGTGGCCTGACAGGATGGCCCACGGCAGTGACGAGGACGACTGTGGCCTGGAACTCCCCCGAGTTCCAACGTGCCCCTTGCTCCGCATTCACACTCATCTTGTAGTCGGACCTTCGGTTGTGGTTAGGGCTTCAGTCACCCTGGAAATGAGATGGACACAGGTAGCCAAGGTACCAGGCGGGAAGGGATGCTGTTCAAGAGGTTCTGACGTCTTCAGGGACTTGGGATTCGGAGCAGACACATCAGAGCTGCCCACCCAGACGGACCACCCTCCCACAGCCCTAGGGCTCTTCGGCCTGCTGCCCGAGGAGCCTGCTGATGGCTGACTCCGGGGTCACAGTGGGCCCTGCAGCCAGGACCTCGGTGGCCACTTTGGCCCAAGCCTGAATGGCTCTCTGCCTGGGAACCCTTCCCAGTCACCCCCTCTGCCCGTGTTCCTGAGCTGGCTTCTGCCATGGACCTGCTGAGCACCTCTGCCAGGATGTCCCCTGCCTCTGGGCTGACAGGCGTTTGCACCAGGCAGCCTTGCTGGTTGGCTGGTCCCCAACCTCCATGCCTTACTGAGGAAGTCCCTCCTGCTATCCAACCACGTGCCACCCTGCTGCAAAGTGTGACAACCACATTGTACATGTGCATTCGGGCTCAGGGTATGGCAGGAGGAACCATTCTGAAGTGGCCTTGTCTCATTAATTTTGATTTTTAACTATCGAAGGAGGCTTTCCCTTGATCAGAAGTGGGCCTGGTCCCTTTCCATCCTTCTCTGCCCCGGGAGGTGTTGCGCTGAGGCCTCGCTGAGCCCGGGAGTCCCAGGTCACTTCCTGGGGACAGGTGGTGCTGACTTTGTCTCCGTTCCATCTGCCTTTCTCTCACTAAATACCAACAGTGGATTTTGACATGAGGCTTCTGAAAATATCAGCTGCCATTTGATCTGTGACCTTCAAAAACGTCTGGCGACGTTAAGAGTGGGGGCAGTTGTGGAGAAGGGACCATTTTCCAGCTGCTGGGGAGCGTGGGAGAATCCCCAGGTTGTGGCTGCTCCCGGCTGGTGTCTTCTTGCCCGTCTGTGCGCCTGGGACCTTTGGCAAGGTGGTTTTTAAAAATTTTCCTTACTGATTTTACAGAGAGAGGGGAAGGGAGACGCACAGAGAGAAACAGGTTTGTTGTTTTCGTTCCTGATGCACTCACTGGTTGAGCCTTGTGTGTGTCCGGACTGGGGATCGAACCCGAGACCTTGGGGTCCCAGGACGATGCTCTGACCCACGGAGCAACCCAGCCAGGGCCCAGCGTGGTGGTTTTAGCGCGCTCGGCAGGAGAGAGAAAGACCAGCACCCCCTGGCAGCACAGGGAGGGGCGCACGGGCAGGTCCCCTCTCTGGGCCTCAGTTTCCCCTCCGGTGAAGTGGGGAGCTCCTTCCGCACAGCCTCTCCGGCCCCTGGATGCGTGACTTCCTGTTTCTTCAGGGGAGAGCTGACCAGCCGTCACTCTCAGGAGGCACTGAATGTCCCCGGACTTCTCTGCCCCTGGGTGGCCCTACCAATCATGCAGGCAGAGAACCAGGGGATCCCATGGCCCCTGGAAGGGGCCCCCGGACCTCCTGGCCTGGCCTCACGGAGCCCCAGGGCTGGTGGCCAGGCGGAGGGGCTTATTTGCACAGCACCCCCTGCTCCCCGGAGTGTCCCTGAGGCTCTGGGCCAGAGCGATGGGTTCTGGATTCCAACAAAACGGGCCAGGACCGCCTCCCCATGCGAGGACTCTGGGAGGGCCCTTTTCAGAAGTGGGTAGTGAGGACTGGGGGGGGGGCGCCCCCTCTGCTGGGTCCTGTGGTCAGGCCCCCTCCCTGCGTCTGTTCTTGCGCTCAGGGAAACCTGACAAAGCGCGCCAGTGCCCACGCTTGCAGAAATCGGCCTGGACAGGACACGTTTAGTGCTGGTTAGGGGATCAGGGATCGGCTGTGGCGGAGAGGGCCAGGCGGTCGGAGACCGTGGGCTCCCGGCCCCTGTCGCGTGGCCTCTGCTCCCCCTCGCTCTGTGGTGTGAGGGGGAGGGGTTGAGCACCGCGGAGCAGGGACCCTGTCGGCCCACAGCCCCCACAGCCCCTGGAGTCCCCGGAGTCCCCCCCAGCAGGGCCGGGACCAGGGGGCTCCGTCCCTTCACTCACCCATCAGTCCTCTTGGCTCGGAGCCTGGGCCAGGCCGGCTCTGGGCTGAGGTGTTCACAGACGCCACCCTCGGCTCTTCGCTCGGGGCTCATGGCAGGGGGCAGGCACCCCTGCTTTTCCACGCCAGGCCAAGGGCGCTGGGCGTGAGCCAGGAAGGCCAGTGTGGGTCTTCTCCCCAGGCTCCGGGGGGAGGTACAGCCACCCCCGCATTTTCCGGGCCCCTGGGAAACCTTGAACTCCTGGCCTTGCCAACAGCCACCTTGGAGGCCGACCACACGCAGCTCCCCGCAGGGCCGTCGGGAGGGGTCAGAGGGCAGGGGGGCTGGAACCTTCTGTGTCACGCGGATGAGCACTTGGAGGGAGACGGCAAGGCCGGGTCAGCCTGCACAGCCCGGGTCAGAGAGAGCCGAGTGAGGACAGCCATCGGCCGGAGGCAGAGCTGGGGGCGCTGCCCTGTGGGTGGCGCCGGCGACGCGCGCCTCCGGGCTGGTTCCTTCCCCTCTCTGGGCCTCAGCGTCCCCCAGGAAGCACCGTGTTTGCCCGGACGGGAGAGGGATACGGGCTTCGTCCCCCATAGCCAGAGAGTTGGCTGAGTCGGCGCGTCCGGCTCCCCCGCAGGCCCGTGGCTCGTGGCGCACCCTTCTCAGTGGGCTCTGTCTCCCCGTCTGCAGCCTTCCGCGCTCCGGGAGCAGCCTCTTCCCCCAAAGCTCAGCTTCCCCCCAGGCCTGTGGGCGGGGCGCCTGCCCCAGGTTCACACGTGCGAGAGGGAGGGCGAGGCGCGTCGTCAAGGCTCTGGAAAGCTGCCGTCTGCGTGTGCAGCTACCTTTATGTTCTTTCTCTGGACCAGAATTTAGGGCACCGGGACCAACAAAAGCTGATTTTCTCCATGTGGGACGGCGCACACAGCAGTGTCACGCCGCGCGCACTGAGTAGATCCGGCTGTGGGCGGAGGGGAACCAGCGGTCCGCCCCGCCGGGCGCCCGGGCCGGGGGCCGTGCGCATCTTGGCTGTGAAGCGGGGCGACCCGGGTCTGCAGTGGGGCGAGGCCTGGGGACTCTGAAGGGCTGAGTGCTGGGCATGTCCTGAGTGCCCCAGGCGGGCCTCACCCCCGCCCTGGGAGCAGCAGGGGGGCCTCTTTCTAAAGTGATTTCCTTCCTCAACTGTTACCTCCCTTTTCTCCTTTAAGCTCTGGGGGCTCCCCGGGGTCCTGACTCCACTCCACTCATTCCGTCCACGCCCATTCCGTTCTCCGAGGCCCCGTTTTCCACTGTGACATGGAGACGAGCCGAAGGCGTCATGTAAAAGCCTCGGGGGGACCCTTTCCACGTCTGCTGAGCCGGCATCCACGGGCGCACACAGGATCAGACCCCTGTGCTCCTCAGAGCTTTCGGGGTCCCGTCCGTGGCTCCAGGGGCATCACACAGACCTTCCCGGTGGCAGCGTGGCAGCGGGGACGGCCTTTATCTATCGCCGCAGCCCCTGCCCTGGGGGGGGGGCAGGCGGAGGGCCCGAGACTCCTGGAGCCCTCAGCCCCAGCGACCGGGCAGTCCTCATAGTAACGTTTAAGTTCATTTACACGCTTGCCAGCTCCCCCAGAAACCCTCCTGGTCCAGCCTCCCCGGGAGCCGGCCCCGGGTCCAGAACCCCTCGCTCCCGCCTGTAAATCGCAGCAGCTCAGCCTGGTGCTTCCCGAACAGCGTGTATTGTTTTCGTTCGGCTTGTGAGCGTCACCAACGCTCGCTGTGGGTACTGCCGAAAATACTCAGGCGGGAAGGGAAGGGAGAACCGACCCCCCCCCCCCCCCCCCCGCTGTGAAGGTCGGCCGCATTCCCTTCAGTCTGGAACGGAAAGAAGCGGAACGCAGGGGCACGTCCGCCACAGCCCCTCTCGGTTTGCGCCCCCTTCCTGCCGCAGGAGGGCGGCGCACGGGGTGGGGGGGACCTGCCGACAGACGCCCAGGGCCACTCCCCGGGGCGGGGCGCGTGCACGGGTCCTTCCCAGGTTCAGACGTCCGCCTCGCGCGCCGCCCCGGGAGTCGTGTCCCGTGAGCGTGCCTCCTAGCGCAGGGGTGTGGAACTCATCGTCACCGGGGGCCACAGCAGCCTCGCGGTGGCCTTCAAAGGGCGGAATGTACCTTTAGGACTGTGTGCATGTAACTACTTAACAGGTAAGCCAGAGCTCCGCGCTGCCGCCACGGTGGGGGGGGGGCGGGGGGAGAAGGGGCGGGGCCGGAGAAGACCAGGTGGAGCCGGACTCGGCCCGCGGGCCTGTGTTTGCCGCCTGTGGTCTGCGGGAAAGGTGTCCCGCAGCGCCGCACGCAGCTCGCTGTGTGCGAGGTCTCTCTCTGCAGGCGTGGACTCGCTCAGCGCCTTCATTTTGGTGACGGGGTTGCACCCTATCGCACGGATACTCATTCTCCCTGCTGACCGCCCCCCTGCCCCGTCCCTCTGCCACCATGTGCGTCCTCCCGAGCGTTGTCCGGCAGGGACACGGTGCTGGGCGCGGCTCCGGGGAGGGCCAGTGCGGCGTCGGGGCCACAGCTGGGGGGTCTAGAACCCAGACTTGCGTTGGAGGTGAGGGCGAAGGTGGGCGCCGTCCTTGTCAGCTGTAAGATCTTCCCGAGGCACCTGCGGGGACGGGTCGGCAAGCCACTCACCCACGGCGGTGTTCGCCGGCCTGTGAAAAGGTCACACCAGGGACAGATGTGGCGGGTCAAGTGCAGGTCGCTGGGGTCCTCGGTGGGCAAGCATGACGAGCAAAGGGCTCCTGCCGTCGTAGAGGCAGGCGGCAGGGGCGCCGGCCAGCGGGCGGTCAGCCCTCTGCGCAGGGAGCTCCGACCCTGTGGAACAGGCCGGCTCCCCTGGGACCTGACTGTGACACTGAGGGATGACGTGGGCTCCTGGCGGGGAGCCAGATCACAGGCCCTCCCTCGGCCAAGTGGAAGACGCTAGTGCAGACCTCGTTCCCGATGTCGGGACGTCTTCAGAAGCCCCCCGGGGTCTTGGTAATGACCCGGTGTCCCAGGACGGGGCTGTGCCGCACTGTGTGCGGCAGCCACGAGGCTGTCAGGGACCTTACAGGGCTGGGGGCTTCTCCCGTAAGACATACCGTCTCTCTGGACCAGAGCCGGTGCGGTGCCTCCATGGTGTCCTGTCCGGCTGTGGCCACCACGTCGGCAGGCTTCTGCGAGGAGCAGCAGGTGCTGGGAGGGCTGGAGAGGAGGGGCAGCCCGCCCTCCCCAGGGGCATGTGGAGTCACCTTGAGGTGCCCAGGGGAGACCAGGGTCTTGGAGAGGTCAGGCCAGCAGGGTGCAGCGCCCACAGGGAAGCCCTGTCCCCGGTGGCATCAAGGCTGGCTCAGGACTGTCCTCGGGTGAGTGGTGGGTGGGTGGGCTGTTGGAGGGGTCCCTGCAGGGTCTCGGGGTGGTCACCGAGGTCCTCGGCTCAATCCGGGCAGCAGCTTTGCGGGGTAGCTTAGCTCCCTGCGCACCAGGCCAGCGGCGCGCTGATTACAGCCGCTGAGCAGTGAGTAACTGTCACCTTGTCACACCTTCCGCGGTGGGCGCAGCCTGGTCCACCCCAGCTGCGAGCCTCCCGGTGCCCTGCGTCCCCGCCCCCCACTATCTGTCTCTTTTTGACTGCTCTTGACTTACAATCAGGTATGAAATTCATGCATTTTTTAATAAGCCTTCAGCTGTTTTTGCCACTGAAAAATTCATGGGGTGACACCATCCCTTTAAAGAATGTTTATTCATTAGACGTTTCCGTCTGCACGTAGGCGCCGGCTGCTCTTGCCGGGTTGCTGCCGTCTCAGCGAGGGCTGTCCCGGGCTCCCCCTGTGATGGTGGGGGGAGGGTCTTCCCCCTCCACGGGCTTTCTGGCAGGGGGCCGACAGCTTCCCCCCAGCGTTTCCCGGGGGCCAGGCTCGGCCCCGCGCTCTGTCCTCGAGGTCCGTCCGTCCCTCCCAGCTCCACACTCTCACACGTGCTGTGCCCGTCAGGGGGAGGCTTCTGCTGACCGGGAGCCAGACGTCTAGGCCCAGCCTTAAAGCCCCTTCGCCCGAGACGCCCTGCCCACCCAGCGCTGCGTCCAGACTCCTGGGTGTCCCCTGGTGGTGGGTGCTGTTCCCGAGGTTTTCACACGTGGCCACAAGTCCGCACCTCAGTCCCGTGTTGGCGTCTGGGGCCCTGCCGGCTGCCCCGGGTGGCGGGAGCTGATCGCCCTGCACAGCGTGGTGGGGCCCTGTCCCCGCCCTGAGGGGTGAGAGGCCTCCCTTCCCCGCCCCCCGAGGCCATCAGTGGACCGGGCAGCCTGGGCCTGGCCTGGTTGTGAGGGCCGTCTGCCCTGCGCCCTCTGGTCCCCCGCACATTGGAACTGAGGGACCGGAGCCTGCCCCACGGAGCTCCCCGGCCAGAGGGGCGTGGGCAGGGGGCAGCGCGCGGGCAGAGAGCCGCCCACGGCCCCTCTGGGGCTGTCACGGAGCGCTGGAGGTGGCACCGCGTGAGCCGTGCAGCTGGGGGGACGCGGGGGAGCCCTGACCGGCGGCCGAGCCTCGGCCGAGCGTCTGTAAAGCAGGCGGCGTGGCAGCGCTGACCTGGCGGAGCCGGGGGAGCGTCGGGGGTGCCCAGCAGCCACCGCACAGGAGAGCTGCTGGGGCCATTCCCGATGCGGGGGCGCCGGTACGCTGGGCAGGGGCCTGTGGGGTGCGGCCGGGCCTGCATCCCGAGGACCTGGCTGTGGCCGCCCCTGCGGGACAGGTCCTCGCTGCCGTCTGCGTCCCCCGACGCCGGCACAGCCCAGGGGCCCCCATCTGCCCAGATCAGCCCCAGCAGGCGCCGGGGTGCTTGGCCTGTGCCCGCCAACCCCAGCACGTAAAGAGCAGAGCTGAGGGCGCGGCGCTAACCTGACAGGCTTGCTCCCCAGCGGGGCCTCGCCGGACCTTCGTCACGGATCACGTCCCCTCCGGTCCTCGGTGCACGGGCCCCAGGGTCAGCCAGCTGCCCACCCTGCCCACCTCAGGGGAAGCCCCGGAGCACCCTGCCCTCCCAGGGACCTGGTCTGGGCAGCGTCTCAGCCACGCCATCCGCCTCAGCCCCTCCGACAGCCTGCTCACGACATCAGAGCTTCGGGGCTCCAGGGGACCCTCCTCTCCCTGCAGAAAAGGAGGGTGGCAGCTCCCTGCTCCCGTCTTCTGAGCAAATCCAGCGCGCCTGCAGGGAGCTGGCGGAACCAGAAAGGTCACGGAGTACAGAGGAGGGAGCTGAGAAACGAGGGCAGGCAGGGAGGGGCCTGGGAAGGAGCAGGCCCGCAAGTGCGGGCTCTCCGAGCCCTGGGTGGGCAGAGCAGGCGCCAAACCCAGACGCTCGCGGACGGCGCCCCGTGGGTGCGGGAGGAGGCTGGGACCGCGTGGGAAAGGCTGAATGGTGGTGTTCTGTGGGGGACCGGACGTGGCAGGGCCGACACTCACGTCCCCTCACACCCGTGTGCCTTGCTAGAGTCTGGGCGGGCGGGCGGGCGGGCGGGTGGGGGATGGAGGCCACGCTTCTGTGCCGGCCCCCCAGCCCCCCGTCCCCCTCTACAGAGCTGCGAGTGCAGGCGCACCTCGGCCTTTCCAGCAGAGGGGCTGCCACGCGGCCAGATGGACTGGCCCCCGGCTGGGGCTTGGCACAGGCGGTCTCGGTGTGGCCACACCTGGCCCCCGTCTGGGGACGCACGGGGTGGATCGACGGGGCTGAAAAGACGGCTAGTACATTCGGGGAGGTGTGTGTTTCAGTGCCTGTGTGTGAGCACGCATGCAAATATGCACAACCACATGTGTGGGCACGCACCTGCGAGAACATGTGTGTCTAAGTGTGTGCGCCTGCGTGAGTGTGCAGGGCGCTGTGCTGAGTGTGTGCCAACCCCGAGCTCACTGGTCTCCTGCCCCGGGAGGGCAGCGCATTGGCACCTGAGGGCCACAGGGGCGGACGGGCAGGCTCGTGGCCCCGCAGCTGGCGAGGGCCTGGGCGGGGCTGGCAGGTGTTCGGACCCCACAGCCCGTGCCCGCCCCTCCGTGGTGGCTGTGCTTCTGCCAGGTCTGGCCGTCCTGGAGGAGGACCGCCACCCTGGGACGACCGCCACCCAGCTCCCTTGCTGGTGCACACGGGCCTTTCACAGCCAGAGAAATCTGGGACAGTGCTCCCACGTGTCCCCTCTGGAGAGCGGCGGGGCGCTGTGCAGTCCCGAGAGGGCCCGCGAGCAGGTGCAGCCGGAGCGGTGGCTCTGCTGGATGGCCCCCCACCTGGCCGTCCCCCGCCGGCCCCGAAAGCCCAGAGTGTGCGCATGTGCCAGACGGAGGGGCTAAATGGCGATCTGAGCCCAAATGCCCAGTGAAGGCTTCAGGGTTTTTCCACCTTTTCCCGTAATTGGGGGGCTGTTTGTGGCTGAGCCAGAGTGAATACCCCGTCAAACACAAAGGCCCGGGTTGCTCTGATGCGTCTGCTCCACGAGGGGCCAGTGCGCGCTCCTGGCTGCGTCGGAGACCACGCCCGGGAGACCCACCAGCAGGCCAAGTTCTGGGCTGAGCAGATCCGCGCCAAGCACCCACTACGTGCGTGGCAGTGCCCCCTCAGTGGGTGGAGGGGCGGGGGCGGGCCAGGCACCTCCCCTTGGCCACCGCTGGCACCTTAGGAAGCCCTGCAGGGTTCGCTCGCTCTCGGGGGGTCTCTGCACCTTGGCGTGTTGTGGGGACGCCCACCTCTGGAGGCCGGAGAAGTCAGGGGAGGCTGGGGGGAGGGGGAGGGACTGTCTGCCCGCCTGGGTGCCGCTGAGCTCACGGGCCGCTCTGAAAGGGGTCCACTGAAAGTTCTCGGTCCCTGGTGCGGAGGTTTCCGTGCTCCGGAAAGCCCAGTGCTGGTGCCTGTCGCCCAACCACCCACAGAGGAGATTGTAGCGTCAGAATGGGTCCCGCAAGCCCTGGGAAGCCAGCCACCATCTGCCACCCTGGAGGCCGAGTCAGCAGGGAGGAGGGAGGGCCCCGAGGGCCCCCCCTCAGCTGCAGAGGGCCAGGAGCTGTCCACTGACCGGGTGCTGAAGAGGATCGGAGTTCCCCTGTTGTCAGGGAAACTGGCTGCGTGGTTCATCACCAGCCACGTGGCCCCTGGACACAGGGCTGGCACCGTGGTCTGTGGGACGGGGAGCTCGGGGCCTTTGAGTTGGGAGTTTCTGAAGTTTGAGCTGCGTGTCTGGACCTGGGCCGAGAGCCCCCCTCTCCCAATTCTACAGAGTGAGGAGGCAGCTGGCCGTGTGAGGCTGGAGACGGGAGGGGAGCCCGCACTGGTGGCCACGGACCGCTCGCAGCCTCTGCACAGGTGGCTGGGAGCATGCGTCCATGCCCAGATTCCCGTGGGTCGGCCAGGTGCTTCCGCTCACCTGGGCTGGGCTGGGCTGGGCTGGGCTGGGCTGGGCAGGGCTCGCTCAGGCGCTGTGCTCACTCTCTGGTTGGCTAGGTGGCTTTGCTCATCGTCACCTGTGACCTTCCCAATCTGGGCCTTCAGCTGGGACATAGGGCCACCTGACTCTGCTCCATACTCTCCCTCCCGCACCTGGCTGGCCTGGGCTTGTTCTCCTGGTGCAGGGAGAGGAGCAGCAGAGTGGGAGTCCGGCTGGGGTGGGCACGTATCACTCCCACCGCATTCTAATGGACAGGCCGGGCCACGGGCAGTCATCTCCTGATGGGCCACACGACCAGGGGCCTGGAGGCAGGGAGGCTGAGGCCTCGGGGCCATTTCTGCAGCCAGTCTGCCACTGGGGGGCGGGGGTGCTGCTGCGGGCAGACTCTGAGGACCGGCTGGCTTCCGGATGAGAATCCTCGGGCGCCAAAGGCAGAACCTTCCCTCCGAATCGCAGTCCCCCCCCCCCACAGTCTCCCAGGCCTGCCCACAGACGGACGCTGTCCAGGCGCCACCCGCCAGGCCTGGCTCCCCGGCCCCAGCAGCCCTTGTCTGGACCCCAGGACTCTCCTGGAAAGGTTTGGCCGGAGGCGGTTTTCCTTCCCCCCACTCTCCCCAGCCGCCCCTGTGGGGTCAGCCGTGTTCCTCGCTGCTTTAGCTTCCCCTCCACTACCTGGGCTTCTGCTTGCCGAATAACCACCCCTGACACCTGCCAGGAGGTGCTGCCGTTCATCAAGCCCTCACCGCAGTCCGGCACGGAGGTGCCCTCTGCCGCCATCGCTTGGCTCAGCCATCCCGGGAGATGCTCCTCGTCCCTCCCTCGTTCAGAGGAGGGTCCCGGGCTCAGAGAGGCTGAGTCAGGGGCCCGCGTTCCCCTGGCCACACATGGCGGACTGACCATGTCCCGCCCCGTCCCACAGACGGGAAGACCAGGACCCTCGCGGTCTGATGACAGACTCCCCCTGCGCAGGCCCAGCCCTGGCTTGGCAGATGATCGCTGAAGTTTTTATTTTTTCCTCCAAGTCTCCGTCTGCTCGCCCAGCGCCCGAGTGTACACGCGTCCAGGCGCCGTCTGTGACTGCAGCCCCACTTCCAAGCCCGAAGGCACGGCTCCTTTCGGTGTCTAACGAGCACGGGGGCACGGGGTCCTGGCTGAGTGACGCCCCCTGCACGCCCTCGGAGGCGATTCGCTCCGAGGAGGGGGGCCCCGTGCTGAACAGGACTTTCGCTTTCCTGGGGCGCGCCGCTTCTCCTGCCTGACATTTCAGCGGGCTTCCGTCTGCCGGCTGCACCTCTGTTGTTTCGGCTGGTAGCAGACGACGGCGTGCACCGTTGCCGAGCTTCTGCCTGAGTGTGTGTGCACCTGCACGCCCACCATTCACACCTGTGCAGCCCTTCTCATTGCCGCTCACCTGGAGGGGCTTGGGGCCCACCGCTGGTGCAGGGCTCTCGGAGGCCCCGGGCCGTGCAGCTGGGCCCTGAGGTCCCTCGGTGCATGTGGGCAGGTCCCTGGCGTGGAAGTTGGAGACACATGGCTTTAAAGGGTTCCTGGCCCTGTGACTCTAGGTGAGGTCACTCTTTCTTTTTTTTAATATATTTTATTGATTATGCTATTACAGTTGTCCCATTTCTCCCCCATCATTCCCCTCCACCCTGCACACCCTCTCCCACCCACATTCCCCCCTTTAGTTCATGTCCATGTGTCATAAGTTCTTTAGCTTCTACATTTCCCACACTATTCTTGCCCTCCCCCTGTCTATTTTCTACCCACCGTCTATGCTACTTATTCTCTGTACCTTTTCCCCCTCTCTCCTCCTCCCACTCCCCTGTTGCTAACCCTCCACGTGATCTCCATTTCTGTGGTTCTGTTCCTGTTCTAGCTGTTTGCTTAGTTTGCTTTCGTTTTTGTTTTGGATGTGGTTGTTAATAGCTGTGAGTTTGCTGTCACTTTGCCATACATGTTTTTTATCTTCTTTTTCTCAGATAAGTCCCTTTAACATTTCATATAATAAGGGCTTGGTGATGATGAACTCCTTGAACTTGACCTTATCTGGAAAGCGCTTTATCTTCCCTTCCATTCTAAATGGAAGCTTTGCTGGATAGAGCAATTTTGGATGTAGGTCCTTGACTTTCATTACTTGGAATACTTCTTTCCAGCCCCTTCTTGCCTGGAAGGTCTCTTTTGAGAAATCAGCTGACAGTCTGATGGGAACTCCTTTGTAGGTGACTGTCCCCTTATCCCTTGCTGCTTCTAGAATTCTCTCCTTCATTTTATCTTGGATAATGTAATTATGATGTGCCTTAGTGTGTTCCTCCTTGGGTCTAACTTCTTTGGGACTCTGAGCTTTCTGGACTTCCTGGTAGTCTATTTCCTTTGTCAGATTGGGGAAGTTCTCCTTTATTATTTGTTCAAATAAGTTTTCCACTTGTTGCTCTTCTTCTTCCCCTTCTGGGACCCCTATAATTCGGATGTTGGGATGTTTAACGATGTCCCGGAGGTTCCTAAGCCTCTCCTAATTTTTTTAAATTCTTGTTTCTTCCTTCTTTTCTGTTTGGTTGTTTCTTCCTTCCTTCTGGTCCACTCCATTGATTTGAGTCCCAGTTTTCCTCCCATCATTATTGGTTCCCTGTTCATTTGCCTTCATTTCACTTATTGTAGACTTCATTTGTTCATCTAATTTGCGACCAAAATCAACCAATTCTGTGAGCATCCTGATTACCAGGGCTTTGAACTGTGCATCTGATAGGTTGGCTCTTATTTGCTTAGATAAATTGGCTCTGGGGCTTTGATCTCTTCTCCCATTTGAGCCATTTTGTTTTGTTTTGTTTTGTTTTGTTTTTTGTCTGGTCGCAGCTGTTATGTGTGAGGGGCGGGGCCTTAGGTGTTCCCCAGTGCGGGGCAGCCCAGTTGCTGGGTTGTGAGGCTGTATGTGGGGGCGGGGGTCTGAGAGGGAACAATGGCGCTTGCTCTGCTCTCTCTCAGATTCCAGTCCCTTATGCCACTTCCCCCAAGCAAATTGGGCCCTTCTGGTGCTGATTCCCAGGTGGGTGGGCTTGTGTACATTCTAGGACCCTGTGGGTCTCTCCGTTGAACTCTCCTGTGAGGCTGGGAGTCTTTCCTGGCACATCAGCCCCCACAAGTGTTTTCAATCGGTGTTTTTAGGCTTTATTTCCCAGCGCTGGGGCCCTGGGTTGTGGGGTCTGTCTCGCTCCCTGTTTTTACCTGGATTATCTGCGCATGAACGTGGGACCACCTGGTCAGCCAGCCACCTTGCACGGCCTCACTGGTCTGCCTGTTGCCACCTGGTGCCTGGGGCCTGCTAGCCACCGCCTGTGCGCCTGGGATCTGCCAGCTGTTGCCTGCGCACCTGGGTCCACCAACCTCCACTTTTACCTGCCGCGACTCCGCCCCTCTTACCGGTCTGGATGAATGGTTGTCGGACTTCCATACAGATCAATTTTCTATCAGTTCTGTTGTTTTCTTGTTTCTAAATATTCGTTGTCCTTAATTTTGGTTGTGCCAGGAGGCACAGTGTGTCCACCTACGCCTCCATCTTGGCCGGAAGTCTGAGGTTATTCTTTCTGTCTGGGATGTTTCTCTCCCATCTGGCCCTGGGAGGCAAACTCCTGTTCATCCTTCAAGGCCCACAAGTGCAGTGTCACCTCTTCTCAGAAGCCTTCCAGATTTCCCCAGGCATTCCACCCTGAGTGCTTCACGGGCCCCATGCGCAGTCTGTGCCGCTCTGCTCTGTGTGCTGCCCTGGCCGGGGACCGTCTGAGGGCGCCCAGGGCCAGCAGCACTGGACGCTGGCCAGGGGGACCCAGCATCATCTTGCAGCAGCAGGGCCCCGCCAGGGGTCCCCCTGTGGGGTGCGGCGCCCCTTCTGCCAGCCCTCAGCATGGACACCCCCTGCCCTCCAGCCAGGCAGCGGGCCCACGAGGGTCCCGGTGTTCCCACCCGCCGCTGGTCAGGCCCCGCAGGGGAGGGCGCCTTCAGGGGGGAGGGCGCCTTCGGGGGGGAGGGCAGGCAGAGTGTTTTCTCTGAGCTGGAAGCCGACCGGCGGTGGTTCCCGGCTGGTCAGTGTTGGGGCTGCCTCCTGTCAGCGGGAGGCTATGCCTGTGACCGGGCTTTCTGGGGGTGACAGGGCCCCGCCTGCAGTGCCCGAGGAAGGCCTGCAGCTGAGCCACCTCCGGGGGGCTCTGCAGCCCCAGAAAGAACAGGACCTGGCCTCCAGGCGGGACAGGCCTGCGTGGCCGCCCTGCCCGTGTCTCTGGTCACTGCCTCGTTCTGGACTCGGCCCGGAGCCGCCTCCTGGGTCTCCCACAGCCGCACCTTCAGATGTGGGCTCTGCACTGGGGCCCAGGCCCACGCTCCCCCCGCCCCCCACCCCCCATGTGAGGCCACCGAGCCGGAAGACGCCAGAGTTCCAGGACGTTGGTCTGGAAAGGGCCCTGGAGACTTGCATCCAGCCCTCTTGAGGCTGTTGAGGAGGAAGAGGGGAATGCCACGGGGCCCGGGCCCAGACGCGGGGATCCCGGGTTGGGCCCCCCCTGGCTGGGCCTCAGTTTCCCCTGAGCATGGCGACAGCGTTCGGCCAGACGGCGGCTGTGAGCCCCTCCATCTGGGATGGGCTGGCGAGAGTGGAAACTGAGAGGAAGAAGCAGGGGAAAGCTTCATCAGCCATCATTTCCCAAGCTTTTTGTGTACTTCTTCCTCAGAAGACAAAATGTGATTGGACCATATGTTGGGCTAATTGTTCCCAAAATAGACATTAAACATTCAAACACGTTTGCAGAAGGGAGCGGAGTGAAGGAGATGTTGGGGAGCAAGGGAGCACCTCCTGGGAGCCTGGGGGTGCCAGGGGCGCTGCCCGAGGTGCAGGAGGCCCCCCACCCGGGGAGGGGCTGGGTTCGAGGGGGGGTCTGGTTGTGAGAAAGGTCAGGTGCGAGGGGCGGTGTCCACTTTCACTCACTCCCTCTCGAGAAGGAGCAATCGCTCGGCCCAGGCCGACCCAGAGCCGGGCGCTGGGGACACCACCCTCAGGGGACAGCTGGGTCCCTT
Organism: Glossophaga mutica; assembly: GCA_039655065.1. Taxonomy (NCBI): domain Eukaryota; kingdom Metazoa; phylum Chordata; class Mammalia; order Chiroptera; family Phyllostomidae; genus Glossophaga; species Glossophaga mutica. The sequence goes on from CM077315.1 coordinate 1,824,022, forward strand.
CCCCCCGGAGCCCATGGGCCAGCTGGAGGGACGGGTCAGACACCAGGGTGGGCGGGGCATGGACCGGAAGAACCGAGCTGGGCTGTGGGGGGGTGGGGGGCTCACACCAGGCCAGGCCTGAGGGGGCGGCCACCGCTCCCTGGACCCTGCGGAGGCTCGCATGGGCGCTTCGCCACTCGGAGCCCCGTACCCTCCCTGGACACCAGCCTTGTCCCAGGGCTGGAGACCACCCGGGCTTCCTCCCACGCCCTGGGGCCTCCCGGAAGGCCCAGCCGAAATGGCCAGTCCCCGTCGGTGCGACCCTGCGCCGGCGCTGGACCCCGGCTGCCACCTGCTTCCTGCGTCTCCGTGGCTGGAGGTGACTCTGCCCGGAGAGCCTCCTGCAGCCCAGGCCGGGGCCTGTGCTGTCCCTCGGGCTGGCTCTGCGGACAGAGCGCCCAGCGGCAGCCACGGGAGCCACGGAGGCTCTCGGACACGCAGGGAGTGCCCTGCCTGGGTCTGCGGCGTGGGAGACATGCCAGCCGGCTCTGGGCAGGCTCCATGCTTCCCCTCCGCCCCTCCACCCTCGCCTACCTGGGGACACGTGTCCTGTGGGGCTCTCCCTCCGAGTGGGAGGCCCGACACGGCCCGTGGAAGCAGGACTTGTTCGTGCAGGAAGCGGCTGTAGGGCCGGGGGTGGAAATGGAGGTGAGAGGCTCCCTACTCACTGGGTCTCCGGACCCACCCCGCACCCCACCCCACCCCTAGTGTAACCCTTGGCTCCTTCACTTTCTCACCGGAGCGGTGCAGGCTGCAGAAACTACACAGTCGGCTCCAGGAGGACAGGCGTCAGGCCCCCACCCCACCTCTGCCACGGGGCAGGCGCTCCAGAGGGGCCGTTTGGTGGGTGACCCCACGCCCTGGGGGTCCCGGGTGTGCCCTGGCGGGGTGGGGCTAGGCCCCGAGGGCGTTTTTCTGGTTGCAACTGGAGAAGGAGAGAAAAGCAGGCAGCCCCTGGCTCTGGGGAACTCAGTCCCTGTGGCGCCCAGCTCTGCTTGTCACCGTTGTCATTAGTGGTGCTTAATGACAGCAGCGATGAGTCATACCAGCTACCACAGCCGCCAGTCTCCCCGAGGACTTGCTCTGGGTCAGCCCCCGCCTCGGCCCCTGAGCTGCGCGTCACACAACCCACGAGCTCCTGTCATCCTCGTTACGGCCCCTGTTATAAATGGCAGAGCGGAGCCACCTCTGTCCCTGTCGGTGACATCACCGGCAGGATAAGATCGAGTGTGTGTGGGATGTGGTGGGAGCACAGGGTGGCAGCCAGAGGTCTCGGGCCACCCAGCCATCCCGGGGACGCACGCAGGCGAGCCGAGCTTTCGGCTCGTTGGGGAGCGTTGCTGCCTTTGTTAGCGGAGGCGAGCGAACGCCCCTGAAGGAAACCCCCCTGAGAGGGAGCTGGGGAGCCTGTAGCGGGGGCTCGGGGCTGTAGGACGTGCCCCCAAGTCAGCCACCCCAGACAGGAAGCTGCCTTCCAGTCCCGCATCAGCTGCTCTGGGCACAGACCCCACCTGGAAGAGAGGGGCCCTGCGCTCCCCCACTGCGAGTGCAAGCACTTTACCACCCCAGCAGGAGGAAGGGAGATACATGCTCCCCTCGCTCAGCAGCCAGCCCGGCCGATGAGAAGCCCTCGCCAGCTGGCCTCATGCTTTCCTCCGGTGAACTTTCCCATTTCCTTGCTGAGGCCTCCTTGTCCCACCCTCCTTTCTAGAAAAGCCTTGCACCCTGTGCTCCCTGGGGAGCGGCTCTCTGCAGCCCGGGCGAGGGGTGGCCTGACTCACGGGCTGTTTGACAAAGACGGAGCCCCGATTCACTTCACCTGCGTCTGTTGACAGGTGTTTTCCGTGTCACCGGACGCCTTGGTGTTGCTCCTCCTCCACCTGGGCTCTGTGACCGCCAGCGCCCACCGGGCAGACCCAGACCCCGGGGTCCGGGCTCTGGCTCCTGTCGGCTGTTGGCCGGGCTGGCAGGTGCTGGGGTTGCACTACAGCGCGAGACGGTCGCAGCGGAATGAGTGGCCAGGAGGGAAATAAAGGCAGAAGGAGGGGAGCCCTTGCAATTCTGTGCATCATCCCCACTACCTGGGAAAGAAAGCCTTGAACCTGTGCTCTCATCCCAAGGCCTGGAATGCGGGAGAGGGTCCTCAGGGCCCAAAGGGAGAAGCCCAATAACACCTTTGGGTAGTCACGCCACCCGCCTTGAAAAGCTGGCACCACCTTTACCTGTCAATCAATGCGTAACTTCACCCGCTCCCACCAACTATCTAAGTCCTAAGAACAAACAACTCTCGGGCTTGGTGCTCTGGGCTCTCAGGCCACCCCAGGCCTTTGGCCGCCTGTACCCTGCTTTGCTCCCCCCCACCACCTGGACAGGGCCCACCCTCTTCCACGAGAACATAGCGCCGATAAACCCTGCTCGCGCACAGATAGGTTTGCTGGTCTGTAGTTCTGTACGGCATCGGCAAGAAGAACCAGGCCTCTCCCAGGAACAGGAGGACTCGCGTTCATCACCGCCTGTTCCCTGCGGACGCAGATGGTGGCCCTGCCTCTGACGGACCCAGCACGCCGAGGCCCTTGCTCCCGAGCCCGGGAGTGTCCCTGGAGTTAGGAGCCACTGCGGCCGTGACGGTCAAGGCCGTTTTCAGAAGCTTGCCATGCTGCCGTTAGAAATCCACTAGGCTGAACCTCGAGGGAGGTTGGCTGCGTTTGGAAATAGAGATTTGAATAAAATGTGTGGTTTCTTTCCAAGATTCTCCGGGGTTTTTGATGAGACCCAGGGTGCCCTGCAGGGGAGGGGGGACCTGCCCATTTTCCTGTGCGAGCAGGCTGCCCGGGCACCTGCCGAAGCCGGCCTCTGCCCGCTGTGCCCGGGGGGCGTGGGTAAGCAGCAGCCCCTCCGGGGAGGGCGTTATTTCTGACTCCAGGCGGTTTTAGCGGGCCACCCAGCGAGCCGGTGCTATGCGGTTAGCCTGGGCGTGCCAGGTCGAGCCCCGCTGGCATCGGGTTGTGCAGTTTCCTCCCCTCCCTCCGACTCCCTGGGTCGCTTTCTCTCGTTTTCTCTCTGGAGCTTGCTTCTTTCTCCCGGTTGTCTGTTCCTACCTACTGGTCCGTCCGTCCACCCGGGGGTGGGCCTGTCTGTGTCCATCTGTCGCTTGCTCTCTGTCCGTCCCTCCGTCTTGCATCCCCCGTGCCCGTTTCTGTCCTCTCCCCTTACCTCACGCTCTGTCACTTGTCTTATTCATTCCATCCTCACCCTTACTGTGGGCAGGCTGAGCTCTGTGCACGTCACGGGTGCGAAGTCACGCCATCCTCACAGAAAGCCCAGTAAGGAGGGTCCTGCGTTCGAGTTCCCTCTGCAGATGAGGAGACCACGGCGCAGGCAGACGGGTCGGTGACTCGCTGATCGTCGCAAAGCCAGGGAGCAGCGGGGCTGGGCCTTGACAGTCTCCGGGGTCTGGGCGCCCTGCCTCCGTGCCTTTCAGAAAGAAAGCCGCCAGGAATGACGTCACACTAGCACCTGCCTGTGCAGAACCGCGCAGACCTGGGGCTGCTGGCCCTGCTCAGCCCTGGTGTCCGTCTCGGGGCCCCCGGGCCCTCCCAGTCCCCGCTGAGCACTGCGCTCTGGGGGACCACTGCCCACCAGGCAGGGCTTGAGCCCCTACGGAGCTAGGTGGCCGTAGCGGGTTTGGGGGGCCGGGGGTCGGGGCAGGCAGCTGGCTGAGAGGATGGGAGCCCCCTCAGCGCCCAGCAGCTTGCCCGTAAATGTGTGTGGAGAAACTCCAGCTGAAGCCCAGGGCCCTGCCCCCCTGTCCCGGGGGGTCTTCCCAGGCCCTGACCGTAGAGGGGATCCGGCCCCCCAACCCCCACCTGCTGCCTCTGCCTCTGCCCCTGCGTAGTGCACCCTCAGGAAGACTTCACCCGCCACGGGCCGCGTGGCTGGCTCTTGGTCCCCGAAAACCTCTTGTGAGCTCCCAGGCCAGCGGGACAAGATGCCTCCCCGGGTTCATCCCTGGGGTGGTCGCTGGCCTTCCTGTGGAGGCAGGGACCTCGAACCCCCACTTAAAGAGGCACAACCAGGGCTGCAGCCGCAAAGCCACTGCCAGAGGTCACCCCCCTAGAAAGTGCCGGGGCTGACGTTTCCATCCAGGCCTTGCCGACGGCTGTCCTCAGCGTGCCCCCCTGGCCACGCAGCAAGGCCTCTGTCCCCTGGAATAATCATGGGGTGGATCACCCCGAATCTCTGTGGCTTAACACAGGAAATGCGTCCTTGCAATGTCCGAAGCAAGCTGACGTGGGGAACCCGGTCGAGGAGTCTCTGGCCTCACCGGACGGTGGCTTCGGAAGGCCTGAGGCCTCTTTCTGTCCCCTTTCTGTTTTGCTGGCCACCACCCCTGTGTCCCCCACACAGGAGATGGCCAGACAGTGCTTGCCGAAGCAGAGTGACCTGACCATCCCTGACGATGGGAGACCCGTGTAGGGGCCGGATGACGAATCTGTCCTTTTCCTTGGGCACGAGGGGCCGGGCCACCTCCCGTGCTCTGGGCCAGGGGCCTGGGCTCAGTGTGCAGCGACCCCCTCTCTCCCCCCGATGTTGGCATCGGAGCCGCTCAGGAGGGAACGACGCAGCCCCCGCACCTCGGTCCGGACGGGCCGTGGGGAAGCCAGCGGGCCGTGTTAGCAGGGCCCCCCGCCCGCGAGTCCTGCCGTGGCGCTCAGAGCTCGGGCGTGGCCCTGCGTGGGCCCCACGCAGGCGGACGTCTGCTGGCGGAGTCCCCGCTGCACCCCGCAGCTCTGGCCCACGCCGGCCCCGGAGGGCAGCTCGAGGCCCGGCCAGGCAGCAGCCAGCGCCACGCTGAGACGGCCATTTGTCTCCGCTCTGTCACGGACGCCACGGCCCTGTGACCGCCGGCGCCGTAAAAGATGAGTCTGGAACTGTCATTAAATTACACACGTGTCCGCTGTACCGGGTTATTAAGTCTTTGGCAAATCAATTCTTTATGGCCTTTTAATCGAGAGCAAATAAATAAGGGGAAGCGGCTCGGGGCGAGCTCCTGGTCTCCCGGCTTCCTCTCCCACCTCCTCCGACCGGCCGCGTCCTGTCTGGTCCACACCCGGCCCTGCCCTCAGCTCAGCTCGGCCCTCCTCACCTTCCCCTGCTCACCTCAGTGTCGCTGCCTCCGAGAAGCCCCCCGGACTGCCTCCTCTAAAGGGACCCCACCCTTCTCTCACCCCTTCTGCTGCCTGATTTCTCCCGATCGCATTGGCATCTCCTAGCACCGAACGTTTGTGTCTCTGCCCACTCGCGGATCCAAGCAGCCCGGTGAGCGTGTGGGCTCCATGAAGGCCGCCTGCAAGTGGGCCCCTCTAATGAGGGCGAAAGGGCCAGCCTGCCACGGCCCGAAGGGTTGGGGTAGAGCCCCTCCGGTCAGGAGGAAGAAGCCCCCCAGGATCGGAGGGCAGGGCCAGGGGGCGTTGTTGGGGCTGGGGAGCCGTGTGGCTTGCTTCAGAGGAAGTGCGTTCCGGTGCGGTGGCTCGGAAAGGGGGGTGGGGCGTGAGCTGGGTCCCGTCGCAGTTGCTGTGTTTGCCTTCCCGGCTTCCATCTGTCCGTCCATCCGTCGGGTAAGCGAGCTCACTGGCTGAGCCCCTTCCTAGCGACACTGTCCCTGAAGCACGGAGGCACTGGGTCCCCGAGAGCCATCGACAAGCCTTCAACAGGGACCCAACCATGGGGTCTTTACCCTTCAAGGCCTGTCTTGTTGAGGGAGAGTCCCTTCCCTTTGCTTAAGATGAAGCTAAAGGGTTTGTTTTATTTAAAAAATATACCTAATTCAAGAAAAAGTCTACAGCAGGAGCCGGGGCACGCTGGCCCGCAGACCATGTCCGGCCCCTGCCCGTGTTTGTACATAAAGTTTTATTGGAACACAGTCACGCTCATACTCTCTGTCTCACTGTCTGCGGCTCCTTCGGGACCGCAAGGCACAGGTAAGGAGTTTTGACAGCAGACTGTACAGACTTCATATATTTACTATCGGCCCTGGCCGGTGTGGCTCAGGGGACTGAGTGCCAGCCTGCGGGCTGGAAGGTTGCAGGTTCGATTCCGGGTCATTGCACAGGCCCGGGCTGTGGACCAGGTCCCCAGGAGGGGGCACGTCAGAGGCAACCACACACTGATGTTTCTCTCGCTCTCTTTCTCCCTCCCTGCCCCTCTCTAAAAATAAATAATTAAAAAAAAAATAAAACATTTACTATCCCGTCTTTGCAGAAGTAAATAATTGCCAGAACTCGGTGAGATTTCCGAGGCCTGGGGCCACATCCACCTGAGGGTCAGCGAGGGCCGAGCCTGCCGCCTGCTCTCTGCCCATCTGCCTCTGGGTGCTCCGTCCCACCCCATAGGCACTGTCCCCCGCTTCCACCCCATGGGCTCCCTCAGGCCCCCCACGAAAGGCTGGGTCGGAAATGGGACTCGGTGCTCAACCTGAGACAGGGGTAGGTTTGTCCTGTGGTTCAGGGCATGCAGGGTGGAGCCGGCCCCCTGCCAAGGGGAAGACCAAGAGGCAAGTGGGCGCGGGGGAGTGACCCCCACCCCTACGGCCGGGCCAAGGGCTCGCAGCCGAGGGGAGGCAGCCAGGGCACGCCCCAAATCGCTGTTCCCGTTTCCATCCGTGCCTTCGGAGGGAGACTGACGCTCAATAAGCAAGTCGGCGATTACACAAAACAACTTCCCAGCCATCCGGAGAGACGGGTGTCAGAAAGAAGGCCCCTGATCCCCAAGGGAAGAGTCCAGGGCGGGCCCAGGGTGAGCCTGGAGGAGGGCCAGGCGGCTGCGCGTGAGAGGGAGCAGGGCTCCGAGCAAAGGGCAATGGAGTGAAGCTCCTAGACGGGTCCCAGGTGACTCCCCTCCCCCCCCCCCGGGACCCTGCGCACCCAGGCCACACAGGAGGCCAAACAGAGGGCCACCAGATTTGAAATGCCCCTTTAATAACCTGCCCGCCAGACCCAATATTAGAAACGGAAGATGGGGAGAGGCTCAGTCCCCTCCCCAGCGGCATCGGGTGCGCAGGTGTGGCGGAGGTCCCAGATTGCTCGTCGTGGCGAGGGGTGACCTCGCCACCCCGCTCCTCATTCTGTGCTGCACCCCACCACCCCGGCCAGGGACCCCCTGCCGACAGCCGGAGCCTGCCATCTGCCCCGCAGGGCGGGCACCTATTCGTTTGGGGTGAAGCCTCCTCCTCCGTCACTTCCCCAGCAGCTCCCGTGCCAGGCGAACATCGGGGAACTAGCGATGGTGGTCAGCGCCCCTGACCTTCCCAAGACCTTCCCTGGGCCCCGTCCGCCCGATCGCACCAGCGACTCTCTAAGGAGATCCGCCGCCAGACCAGGTCCCCGCTGCGCAAGGAGGGGGCTCAGTGGGAGCCCAGGCCCCCGCCGGCCTGGGTGTCCACGACAAAGGGACCAGCGAGTTCCCACCTCCTTGGGAGGGTCCGCAGAGCCCAGGGCGGGGCTGGGGCAGGTGCGCTGTATCTGGGTCTCTGCTCCCTTTAAGGCCACCAGTACCTCCTGGTGGGCCCCAGGCTCCGTGCTGAGGAGCAGGAAGAACTTCTCAAGACGCGATCATCAGAGACAATTCTGTGAACGGCAGCGAGAGGCACCGCCTGGCCCAGCAACCGCAGGTAGGCCGCGCTTTCCCGCAAAACCTCGGTTTGGCGTCCGCTGGTGCGGCAGCCGGCGCAGGTGCAGAGTCGGACTCCAGCTGGTTGGTGCTGAGTCCCCGTGGTCACGTGCGCAGGGAGCTGAGGCCCGAGTTCGAGAAGTCTGTCCTCTCCACCCGCGTCTGCCCTTTGCCAGGACGTTGGCTTCGGAAGGGGGGGGGCTCGGACGGGCTCCCAGGCGCCCGCCCCCATTGCCCTGTGGTTTTCTCCCACGGTCTGTACCGTTTTCCTCTCAGACCCCTTTTCGGGCTGTCCCCCCAGCCTCGACCTCCAGCCAACACCCAGACAGGGAGCCGGCTGGGTGCCCACGACACTCGTGTGGGACACAGCACCGAGGAGGCATCCGGGGCCCATCCAGCCAGAGGGTGGGGGGACCCGCCCTTCAGGGCTGTTCAGTCCACGGCCCCCCACCAGCTCAGGACTTTGGTCAGCCCCCCCGACCCACTGTCCCCCCCACCCCACCCCGATTCTTCGGCTGTGCCACCACCTTCCACAGAGACGTCACCGAGGTGCCCGGCCCAGGGCCGGGGCCCGCAGGGAGGGGTGTGGGGCGCTCGCGTGTCCGATCTCGGCTCCGCAAGGGAGGCTGATGTCTTCCAAGCGGCTGGTGGTGAAAGCCCAGAATCGTCGAGGGTCAGAGGCACTTGTGCAGGAGCCTGAACTCACTCGGGCCAGCAGCCTTGTCCTCCGGACATTCAGCCGGGAGCGGGAAAAGTAAGTTCCCACGGAAGCTGGGCTGGGAAAACGGGGACGGAACAGGAAGCCGTCACACGCACGGGAGCTGTGGGGGCTGCGGCCAGCTGGCCAGGCGAAGGGCAGCCCCAGCGACCGGCCGCCGTCACCGGGGGACGCAGCGTCAGGGTAGACAGTTTCCGAAAGACGTGAGAAATCGGAATTTGGATCTCTCCCACCTGTACACATGAGGCATCGGCTGGAACGTCCTGGAGTGAGTCGACCCGTGGGCTTGCGGGCCGCCAGGGCGTGGCGATCGGGCTGAGCGAGGGGGTGCGGGCAGCTCTTGAGCTGGGGAGTCGGGACTCTCACACGACTTCTGGGTGGTCTCTTACAGGGAAGGGACGGACGCACCCAGGGCCACTTGCAGACCCTGGACCCTCACTGGCCAAGCCAGCGTCTCACGGGGGCCTGCCCGTCCCTCGTGTCCCCCTCCTCTCCGGCAGCTCTTGACAGCAGAGGCTCTGACCTGTTTACCACCTGGCACATAGTAGGTGCTCAGTAAAGAGCGCCTTATCGGAGAATGAAATATGCTCCGTCCCACATTGCGCTGGCCACAGGGACTTCTCTGGGTCAGGGCTGTAGGTGGGTTACTGAGGCATCACAGGAAGCTTATTCCTAATAAAGCGAAGGAGGCGTCGGTGGCGGGGGGGGGTGGCCTGAGAAAGGGCCCCAGGGTGGGAGAGCCATCCAGATCCACGCACCTCGGCAGAACCCCTGGGTTGTCTCTGTGCGGGTTTCCAGGGCAGCAGCTCCGTGGCGCCCTGCGGGGGAGGCGATGTCCCTGCCTAATGGGCCTTAATGTCATTACAGTCATTCCCGCGAGACACCTAATTCCCCCCCCCCCGCGCACTCACCTGTGGGGGCCGCACAGCACTGTCTCGCCCTGGCCTCTTGATTAATTCTTCGCAGGTTTAAATCGACGATTATTATGCGTCCCATTAGTCATCTCTCCTCCGGGCTGCGCAAATTCGGTTCTCCCGACAGCAATGAATCACGGGACAAAGTGCTCCTGCGCACGGCGTGCCAGCTCCTCCCGTCAAACTCTGTTTTTCTAACAGCGCATCGCCAGTCTCCTTAAGGTCTCTCAGTCCTGCCCGTTAAACGCCGAGCTCCAAGGGTACGGGGCCGCCCCCCCCCCCGCTATCTCCTGCCCCCACGGCAGGAGGTCCCCAGGACCTGGTGTGGGGAGCGGGCTGGGCCCTCCGGGTGCCCCAGCCAGGCGGGGACTCGGACCCCAACCCGCAGGAGAGCTGACAGAGATGGGTGATGACAACCCGATTCGCATGGCAGAGACTCGCCACCCAGTGAGGCACCCGTCTGCGGGGCTGCCGAGGGCTGGCTCTGCCGGCGCGAGCGGCCTTCTGCCAGCTCGCGGGAAGTCTCTGCGCCGGCGCGAGGTACTTCGGGGGCACGGTCCCTGGCACGAAGGGAGAACAGGGAGCCCACGGGCGGGGGCTGCACGGACGGGGGGCGCCCTCTGCGGTGCCGAAGGTGTCCCAGACGTGGTCCCCACCGCGCATCCCCCGGTGTCCGGCAGCGTCGGGTTCTTCCCGCTGCAGCCCTGTCCTCGGGGGCCGAGGGGCGGGCCGGGGGCCCCTGCACCTAGACCAGCGCCGGGTCCGGGGCAAGGCCGGGGCTGCCCTCTCAGTGACCGGGGAAAAGGAGACCCCTGACGACGTGATAAGAATTGTTACTTCCATTTCCAGAAAGCGAAAGGGAACGCCCCAGAGCTGCCCGCAGCCGCCCCCCAGGGGAGCCGCCCTGCGGGAAGAGACGCCGAGGGCGGGGCGGAGCGGGCGGGGCGGTGACCGCCGCAGTCCCGGTCCCGGTCTGGAGCGGCCCTCCCAGCCCATCGCGGGGCTCCCCCCGCTCCCAGGACCAGGGTCTCCTCCCCTGCGCCGTGTGGACCTGAGTCATGCCCGGATGGTTCCGTGACCCTGGGACATGGGCCAGCTCGGTCCCAGCAGGTGGTTTGGGTGGCCACGGTCTTCTCTGTCTTTGGCCACCCCCGGGACCTTCACCGTTAGCTGTGTGTGGGGGGGTCAGGGCCAGCCGGCCTGGGGACCCTGAGGAAGGAGTCCCAGGAGGCAGGGGGTGGGAGGAAGGGGTGAGCGAGGCGGCCGCCCCGTCCCGCACGCTGGCACCTGAGGCGGCTCAGCTCTTCTTGCAGGACAGACCCTCTGGGCGTGTAAAACACTAGCAGGCCCGGGGAGCGTGCAACACAGATACAATCTGTCCTGTGCAAGACAGCCAGGCCGCCCTCCCCCCCACTCCCCCGAGTGCCTTAGGCCCTGGCAGGGGTCCAGGAACTCCGTCCTTGATCTGAATGAGTGGTCCCGTGTCCCCGTCACTCCGAGCCTCTCAGCCCTGTCTTACCACAACCCCCCTTGGAGACCGTTCTCAGGCACGTGCAGGTCAGAGAGTGAGCCCCAGCCTTGGAGGCTCACTCCAGCCGCAGGGGGGACATTGGTGCGGGACCGGCAGGGGGCATGTGGGCCAGTCCGGTGGCCTTGCCGGTGAAGGAGAGGCGTGGGGGTGCTCTGCTGGGCGTGGGGGGGGTGGGCCCGAGTCTCCGGGTGCTGGTGCAAGACGAGACCCAAAACGCACAGCTCGTAACGGGGCGGGTTGTTAAGTGACAGCTCCTTCCGTCACCACGGCCGCCACACACGCACAGGCACGGGCTCACACGCATGTTTGCTTACACGCATGTGCGCGTGCGCACAATCTATTTGGCAAGAGGCGCCTGAACCAAGTGTACGGCCAGAGTGGAAAAAAGACAATCACCGTGCAGGTGAGGGGGCGGCGCCCAGAATGTGGCAAGAAGTCCCACGTGTGACTTTTCTTGGCAAAGGACCGATGACCCGTGGACAGGGAGGGACAGAGTCAGACCAGGCGTGTCAGCGAAGAGAAACCGTCCATCTGCCACCAGAGATAAACGGAAAGCGCGCAGCCCCATTGGTCACCAGGGGGACGCAGCGCAGGGAAGGTGTTCCGTTCATCTGAACAGTTATCTGAATGCAGAGTCCAAGGATGCATCCCGGGCGCGGCCCCGGGGAGAAGCCGCTGGCAGGGGGGAGGCCACTTTCAGCCGCGCCCGGCCACACCCGCGACCTGCGGACCCGCACCTCCTCCACGCCCTGGGCGTGCTGGGTCCCACACCCGCGCACGAGGGCACGGCCTGCAGCCTTGTTTGCGGAGGGGGGGGGGGAGGCGCGGGGGGGGATGGGGGCCCGTTCGGGTGGAGGAGGGGCCTGCTGCAGGGTGGTCACGGCAGCACAAATCGATCCTGAAAAATCAATCCCGACGGAAGGAGCAAGAGGAGAAATAGGCTGTGATGTGTTTATGCAAATTAAGACGCACAAAGCAGCGCGTCGTTTGCGGACGTCTCTGCGCGTCTCGGTCCACGTCTGTAAAATTGGGACGTGGCCTGGGCCTCTCTCTTCACCCAAATAAGCGGGAAATACTTATAAAAATGTAAGAACGGCTGCAGGGGGAAGGCATTTTAATGAAATCTGTAAGGTTCTTTTTTTTTTCACAAAAATTATTTTTAGCAAAATCAAGAGCACATTTTCTCTTGCTAATCATGGATGGCAGGCACAAGGTTGTTTATCCCATTATCTTGTTACATCTGGGGCTTCAGAAACCGAAAGAAAGGACCAGCGTTGAGAGCCGTGAAGCAGGCAGGGGAGACTGGGCCCCCCCGCCGGCCTGAGCTCGCAGGTCTCAGACCCAGTGTCTGTGGAAGGCAGGACAGACCCCAGCTTGGACATCTCCGACGCGTGGTGGGTGAAAGGGACCGGTATCACCCTGGCGCTTGCCTCCAGCTCTTCGCCCTTCCTGGAGACCGTGGAGGCCAGGTGGGGCCCCAAGATCTCACAGCTGCCGTTGGCCTTGTCGCCCCGAGGCTCCTGGCACCTGTCGGGGCTCCGGTGAAAAACTGGAACCTGGCAGCTGCTGCTGACCAGGCAGGCGCACGAGGGGCGGGGCCTCCTCCCCTGGGCTGCCTGCCTCCTGCGCTGAACCGCACGCCCCCGCACCAAGTCCCTGCCGCCTGGGCCCGCCCTTCGAAGGAGTTCCTGGCATCCTGTTTCAACCAGGAGGACTGAGACGCTCCCCGTCCAGTCGCAGCTGCGCAGCAAAACCTCCCTTAGCATCTTCGTTGACCCATCTGAGGGGCTCCATTCCAATCGGCCAGAGCCGTGTGCTGGGACGGGGCGGGGCTGGTGGATTCGGGGTGTTTTCATCGATTTCGGAGGTGGGAGTGACAGGCCACGCAGATGGTTTCTATTTGGGGCGGAGCGAAAAGGGGCGACCGGGCACACCTCACTCCTCACTCACTGATGCAGACCCGCAGGCGCCCAGGACGCAGACGCGGGGGACCCGCGCCCCTTTGCGGTGCCGCTGTGTGACGCCCAGGGGCAGCGCCGTAGGAGAGGGGCAGGGCTCTCTGAGGGGGCCGACCAGCCCAGGCGGGAGCGGTGGAAGGTGATGCGGGAGGGGAGAAGGCAGCTGCTCACACCCATTTTCCCTGGGTCCCTCCCCTCCCGGTGCCCTTGCAGTGAAGTGGGGCCCACGACTAGTTTTGGCCAGTGAAGTGTGAACACGGCCTGTCACTCAGGGGCAGGGGCAGTGAACTGCCCCTGGGTGGCCCCTTCCTGGTGAAGCAGCAGCTACAGGATGCCGAGGCCCCGTGGATCTGCGTCCTGAGTGACTGCGTGGAGCGGAGCCTCCTCTCCCACAGGAACAGCCGCATCGTGTCCCCTCTGTGCCCGAGCTCAGGTTTCTTTGCCTTCATCTCAGAGGGCTCGGAGACTAGAAGGGGCGGGGGCCTGCCCCACCCCCGGGGTTCCTGCTGGGTCCCCCAGGCTCAGGACAGGGTGCACCTGCACGCTTCTCTCCACGGCCCAGGTGCTGTGCATCACCAGGCCCTCAGCACCCATCTGCCGCCAGACGCCTCTCAAAGCCAGTACCTTGCACCCCACCCCCCGTACCAGACCCGGCAGAGCGCGCTGCCGCCGCTGTCCATCACGAATCGGCTCCGCGCCAGCCGGCTGAGCAGCGGTGATTAATAACGGGGGTGGGGGTGCATGCTTGGCGGCACCGTCATTGTTATCGCCCTTAACTATGACTTAAAGAAGAAACACGGTCAGTGCCCTTAATCTATGCTTTCCCCTGAACATTCTGGCAACAGTCTGCTGGCGCTCTCCAAGGGCCGGCCACCGTAAATCCTCGGTTCAGTCCAGCCCTGTCTGCAGGCGGTCCAGCTGCGCGAGAGCGCACGCCCAGCCCTCGGGTTCACGGCCAGCACGTGGGAGGGCCCTCGAGGCTGCACCCTAGCCTGGGGTCGGGGAAAATCCAGGGAGGTGTGCACCCCTGATCGCGGTTCCTCACGGGCTGGGGGTGGCCAGAGCCTGAGTATCTCGGGGTCCCACTGCTGAGGCCGCAAACCTTCCTCGTTCTTCAGTTCTGAGGATTTGAAGAGGGTTTTTTTTTTTTTTTCACCCCTCAGGGCTCAGCTGTAAGACCAGACTTACATGGAGGTTTATCTGCCAACTGTTTGACCTTCTGGTTTGAAAGCTGATGATTGTGAACTTGTTTTTAATACTATTCTCGCCGAACTCTGACGGAGAGTCACCCACCCCTACCCCGGCACACACAGTCAGCTGCCCGCTGCCTCGTGTGGGTAACGCGCTCCCCTCTGTAGGAGGGCAGCATGCCTGTGGTCCCACTAAGCTCCGTGCAGCAGAGAGCACCTACTGTGGCGGCCACAGGGCCCCGCCGGGAACCGAGCCCATGGCTGTGACCTTGCAGATGCCGACGGAGGAGCACACTTTCTCAACATAGCAGCCGTGTGACCTCGCTGTCACCACGCTCTGGACACCGAAGCCAACCCCTGCCTCGGAATCCCCACCGCCCCCTACAGGCCCCCTGCCTTCGGGGACGCGCCAAGGGACTCGCCTGTCACCTACTGTCTCCCATGTAGTTTAAAACCACAAGGTCCCTCGCTCAGAAAAAGTTCCAACTTTGCAGGCCGTATTAAATATTAAAAGCCACTTTATTGCATAGCATTAACAGGCTGTATTAAAATACTCAATAAATCATGATTTGTTTGGGCCGCTGTTATAACATGAATAATACATGGAGAAACTTTCGTGCATTTAACGCGATGAAAAAATCCGACGGCGTTTCCAGATTTTTCTTCTCTCTCTGTCTCCTCTGGCAGGCTGGTGCATTCGTCACCCTCTGACACAGTTCGCTGTCATTTCAGTCACCACGCTGCCTCCACCCAGAGTGCCGGGTAATTAAAAAGAACAAGAATGAGGATACGTAATAAATTCAGAGGGCCTGCTAGTTACGGGCACGCCTCACTGTATTAATGCTGCTAATAATTCAAAGGACAGCTAACGGAAAAAAATCATCTCATTTGCCATCTCCGCCGGCCCCGCACTCGGGGATAGTGCCACCGGCAGGGCTGTGGGTACGGCCACGCGGGTTGGCTTTGGATCCAGGAGGGCCGTGAAGAGCGTGACAGGTGTGGGCCTTCATGCGTCTGGGGGCCACAGGTGGGGAGACACAGGGGGTTGAGGGGGGTCCTTCATCGTGCGCGTGGGGACCCCGTGCTAGTGGAGGTTCCGCCGGTGAGTCGCCCATGGGGGACCGTCCGGATCAGTCCGCGTGCGCAAGGCTGACGTCACCGGGACGTTGGTAACAACAGACACGTCGGAATGCCCTCGGGGTCCCTGGGCCGAGGTCGCGCTGGGTGCAGGGTGGATGCGTGTGCTTTGGGGTCTCCCCCGCTGTGCGGACAGGAGCGAGAGGGCTTGCTCCCCGTGGCCGCGTGGAAGGTGCTCCAAGGTGTGCGCTTCAGGTCAGTGTGGAAGTGGAAGACACGTGCCCCCGCTGGAGTTGGAGATGGGGGGCACTGCTTGTGCACGTGAGAGGAAGTCTCATCAGGGTAAACAAAGCCAAAACCATCCGCTCGTTCGCTGGGGGGGGCGGGGCCGGGGGAAGCGGTAGGAAGAAGCGGAGACAGAGGTCCCCGAACACCGTGTCAGAACTTGTTATTTTTCAGCCGGTTGACTCCATTACTTACGTCCGTAAGTAAGTGACTCTCACATGAATCCCGCCCCCAAAGGCCGAGCAGAGCCAGCCGACGATTTTCAGAAAGGCGAAGGATTCTCCTGGTCCGGAGAGAGCGGGGCCCCTCAGCTGCCCAGACCCCAGGGGAAGGCCTGGGGGCCACGGTCGGCTGTGCCGCTCAAATGGGGACTTCCACAGCGACCTGCCCCCTGCGAGTTTCTTCCCACAGACCGGAGGCAGACCAGCAGGTGCGTCCACTGTCCCGTGGTGACCGTTTCTCCAGGTGAGGCTTGGAAATAAATACTCAGATAAAACTGGCCGTGAAGACGATAGACCCCCGGGCGCTGGTCACGCAGGCACCCGGGGGCCGGCTGGCTGGCCGCAGTGGGCCGAAGCGAAGGAGGGCGTGCCTGTCCGTCCCCAGACCCGGCCAGTGTCAGCCCGCCCGGGACAGAGGCTCCCAGGGGCCGCCAGGGCTGCGGAGCGGCTGAGCGGCACTGTTCTCCGAGGGCGGATGGCGGTCTGGACTCCTACGTGGAACCTCCTGAGGTCTGTGCGTTGGCAAATAATTTTCTGAAGGATTCGACGGAATGAGCTGACGGCAGCGTCCCTGCGGGCCCCACACAGCAGCCAGGCAGCCGTTTCCGACGTCGCCGCAGATTCAGGAGCGCTGCGGAGGCATGGCATCCCCCGCAACAATGTGTTTACCTGCCACGGACACGCCAGATCCCCGAGGGGGCTCTGTGGCCGATGACAGTGTCGGGGGTGGGGCTGCCTGGCCAGCCCTGCGGTGTGGGTCCGGAAGCCACTGTGCGCTTGCCCTGGCGGGGCGCTGAGTGAGTGACAGGCTTCGCTGACCTTACGATGCCACACCCGCCTCACTCGCCCGTGGCCCCACTTCCACCAGGAGCCAGAAACCTGGAGCCCGTGGAGAAGCTCGAACACGCACAGAGGGAGGGGAGGTAGAGGTGCGCGCTGCTTGCTTTGTCTTTAAGAAGCGTGCGAGCCAGGCCGAAGGACCAGCCGACTCACCCCGGGCTGAACGAGGCCGGCCGGCCGGCTGTAACCCCCTGAAATCACCCTGCATTTCCATCTGGTCTGGCTTGGTGTCCTCAGCGGGCCCACCCTCCCTGGTGTCACAGCTGGGAGCGCCTGACAGGTAGGTGGTGAGAGGAGGGCACCTTGGCAGGGAGAACGAAGGAAGTGGCGAGCAGCGTGGGGTGACCTCGCACCCGGCCTGCAGCAGGCGACTGAGCAGGGGGACTCATCCAGGTAGACGTGGGGACTGGAGGTGCCCCAGCCCGTGCACGGACCAGGGGACCGCACCAGGGCGGCTCTGCCCACGGGCAGCTGTCCCCGAGGAAGCTGTTCGGGGCTGCAGCTCCGTCACCTCCAGCGCCCAGATGGCTCCGGGCCGTCTGACAGCCTGTCACGCCTGCCCGGCTCTCTGCCCGGCTGCGCGGGAAGCCGAGTCAATACCTTTATCAGCCTGGCTGTGGGTGGGCGGCTGGGATTGTTTCAGATGACACCGCCGCAACCTCGGCAAATCAGGCGGCGTACAAGGCCCCGCGGCAGAAACTCCGGCCAACGGTTCGCTGCTGCGCCTCGTTCCTGTCCGAGACCACGTCTGACGGCCTCACCGGGGGGCCCGTTTCCGATCGGAAGCCCAGACGGCTGGGTGCCTGGAGAGCGTAGAGGCTCTCCCCCGGGAGAGTCATGGAGGGGCGTGACAGTGGCCGTTCACAGTAAGGGTCTCCCTCTCGTCAAGTGTGGGCTCCGTGAATGTGACCGAGTGCATTTCCCTATTTTTCAGTCTTTAAAAAGTTGTGATTTCACGCATCGCCGTGGACAGGCAGTGTGTGTGATGTGGAGCAGGGGACCCTGGGTCTCCGTCACCGAGAGGCACTGCACTGTCGTGAATCTCCGTGTGCGGCGTCTCGAGCGGGAGAACCCTGGCGCCCCCCCCCCCCGTGGGATGGTGCGGCCTGGACACGCAGCAACGAAGTTCGTGCGGCCGACGAGTCTGCTCACCGCGGCCCCTCTGTTCCAGGAGGCTGCGGCCAAGAAATGGAGGGAAGGCGGAGACTCAGAACGGCGGCGAAGGAAGAATCAGGAAAGGCCCGATGCGCCGTCGGAGACCAGGACAGAGACCACCCGCACCTGGTCTGTCTCTCCATCGCGGCTGTGAAAGGCGCACGGTGAGGAAGGCTGGCAGGAAAATGGGCGCGCTAGAAACGGCGTTGGAGGAGAGCCCTGCGCACCCGGGACCACCGGGAAGACGAACAAGAGGGTCGCAGAGCGGACGAGGCCTGAGACGCGGCCGGGGGCTGGGCTGGGGCAGGCCTGTGGGGATGCCCGGGGAAGGCCGGGGTCCCCGGGGAAGGTGACGAATTCGCCGGGGAAAGAGAAGGCCAAGCAAAGCGGAGGCCGACCGACCGGGAGGGGGGTGGACCCCACGCAGGCTGCGCCCACGGGAGCTGAGCAGGGCTGCTGAGGACGGGACATCGGCGACGTCGCTCAGCCGCAGGGTGCCCAGGTGTCAGACGCGGATGCCTGAGCCGTGGTCGGTGGGGGCGGCCCGTGCGGGCTGCTCTGAGCTGCTCGGTTTGTGACAGCTCGTCGTGCTGCTGTGGGAGCTCATGCGCAGGACCCCGGGGCTCAGGGGAGGTGGCGCCCCTGCTGCCATCTCGCCAGTCATCTGGTCTCTCTGCCCCTGTGGGTGACGATGGGCTCAGGTGCTCACACAAAGGCGGGCGGGCGGCCCAGCCAGTGGCCTCCTGACCAGGGTCCTGATGGGGATCAGGTGGCTGAGGAACTGTGACGCCCCTTGTTCCTGGGGACGGGGCTGCCGGTGCCTGGGGAGCAGCGGCCCCTGTTGCCTCGAACCCTTGTGCTCAGAGTCTTAAAGCTCCTGAGGGTGACTGGGCCCCGTTCCCGGGTGTGCTCCCCAGGGGGGCGGGGGGGTCTGAGCTGACCTCCGAGACGCCCAGCGTCCGCTCGTCAGCGGCTGGACAACAGCCTTCTCCTGGCCACACGGTGTGACTCCACCTGGTCTCTGTCACTTTAAGGCAGGTGCAAGTCCTTCCTTTTTTGCTAGTTTTTCTTGGCACTTCCTGCCCAGCCGTTGCCTGCAGGGCCCACCTGAGGCCGCGGAGCAGCACTTGCCCTTTGGGGTGGGTGCGAGGGAGGCAGGGAAGGGCAGCGGGTCCCCAGCACAGGTCTCTGGCCTGGCCTTCAGCACCCGGGGGGCAGGGCTTACCTTTTCCCCTTTGGTGGCTATTTTAAGAATTGTCACAGTACCTGAAATAATAACCCAGCCTCTGCCCAGTGTGAGACCCGACAGTGACAGGGAGGGGAGGCGGGGAGGCAGAGGGGGGGCGGGAAGAGGGGCAGGGCCGTCCTCACACAGTCCGGCAGGAGATGTGGGGGGCGAGGGCCTGACTTCCCTCCCCACCCCTGCACCCCTCCTCCCAGGCAGCCCAGCGCAGGGCCTGGGCCAGCTGCTTAGCTTCTGAGCCTTGGCTTCCTCCTCCAGAAAACCATGGGACCAGCCTCCCATCCTCAGGGTCTGTCTGGCTGTCATGAGGATTAGCATGTGGCTGCCGCTCGGCGGGTACAGAGGGCCACCACCGGGAGGAAGCAGGCAGAGGGGCCTCCTGCCCTCCGCCCGCCCTGCCCGCACGGCCTGCAGACGGCCCCGGCCGCACCTTCTCTCTGGGGAGTTCTCAGCCACCACCGCCCAGCAGCTCCCCGGGGAACTTGGTGGCACCCAGGGAGGGGGTGCCAGTTAAATGCCACCCAGGCTGAAGGGCTGTCTTTCTCTGCTTATTTTGATTCTGGGATCGGACCCTGTCCAAGCAAGAGGCAGTGGAGACGAGGCAGGTGCTTAGGGCCCCCCCCCAAGCAGGTCTCCCTCCTGCCCGCCGGCCGGCCCCGGCCCTGCACGCGGACAGCACCACCCTGGGTCCCACGCGGAGTCGAAAACGAAGGGATAAGTGTGCAGGTCTCATGGCGCTCTGCCATTCTGACCACCTCCGCAGCGTGGCTGTGATATTTTAACCCGCTTTGCGTGCTCTCGACGTGAAGAACTGACAGAGTGTCACCGGGAAGACAATGTCGCTCTGTAATGGCCTTGCGCGGGGCCTGCGATTCTAAACACAAATTTGTTTGCTTTTATCACTTCGGATTAAAGCGAAAGAAGATGAGCCTTGCGAAGAAAGGCCGCTCTTACCCGCTGCCTTTCATTCCCTCCGGCAGCGGCCGGCCTCCCCGTCCGTCTCCCCCTCCTGCTCCCGCCCCGCCCCCCCTTGTCAGCCCCCACGCTCACTCTCCCAGCTCCGGGCCCTTGGCTGTGGGGGTGAACTCACGCCTTGCCAGCCCGAGGGGTGGGTTCCATCACCTGCAGAGCACGGCCAGCTTCCCTTGGGTTCCTGCTCCGTCGTTCTCGGGCCACGTTAGAGCTTCAGACGAAGTCCGCAGGGATTCCCCCCTCCCTGCCTCCCTCCCTCCTTCGGGCCGCCCTCCCCTCCGTGTGGCAGGCACCGTGCGAGGCTGTGGGGTCGAGGGTGGAGGGGGACACAGTGTCCGGTCCAGCTGAAGGTGGAATCAGTGAGTCACCCGGGGTGGGAGTGGCTGACCCGGAGTCCCTCGGGGTGGAGGGCGCGTCACTAGAGCCATCCAGGCCAGGTGTCTGGTTTTATCCCGTTGAGGAGGAAGCGGTGAGGGTGAGGAAGTGCGGGGGCTGGGAGAGGGGGAGGAGGGTGGTCCAGGGCTGGGCTGCCGGCAGAGAGCCCAGCGAAGGGGCAGGATGGGGGTTAGACAGGGGCTAACACTGAGGGCAGCGCAGCTGGATTCCCTGCCCTTGTGTCCCCCGCTTTTCCCTGCCTCACCCACGGGAGGGAAATGGATTCAGTTTTCCGAGTCGGCTGCCCTGCTCTGAGCTGGGCCTGCCTACTGGATGGAGGCCCCGGGGGCGCACAGGGCGGCTCCCAGCAGAAGGCGGGCGGACACCCCACCAGGGCGCCCACCAGCAGCCAGCAGGGCGGGGAAGGAGCTGGGGAGGGCGGAGCGGTGACTCCACGCAGGGGCAGGTGCCTGTCTGCCGTCCTGGTCCCACTGACCTGCCCTGTCCTCTCTATGGCGGGGGGTGGGGCTGCTGGAGGGACACCCCGCCCAGGCGTCTCTGGGGTGCTTCTGCCTGTGGACTCACGGGCCACAGAGCTCAGTGTCCCCCACTGCAGGCCCAGGGGTGGACCCGAGCCAAGGCCACCCCCGCCTGCCACATGCTGGGCAACTCAGGTTGGCACTCCTTCCTACCAGTTATCCCCGGACTTCCTCAAGCTCCTTTCCCCGTGAAATGGGCTGCGCATCCCTGCCAGCGTCCCCCTTCCGCCCCCCCGCCCCAGCCCGCGGGATGCACCAGAGATGGACGGAGCGGGCTCTCGGTGCCATGGCTCCGCCCCGGGGAAACCGTGTCTGCGGACCGAGCTGCCAGGGGAGGAGGCACTTGGGAGCCCGAGCTGACCTGAGCCAGGGCTGCCGCCTCAGCGGGGCAGCAGCGTCCAGGCCTGACTGAGGGGCAGCCAGACTTGCCAGGGGAATTTTGTCCTGGCTCAAAAAGCCCCTGGACAGACCCCCTCTGCTCCTCCCAGGAGAGCGGGGCGGGGGGGAGGCGGGTGCAGAGGCGCGAGCAGCCCCTGAGGAAGCAGCCTGCTGATCCCCCTGCATATCCCGGGACAGTGGCGGGCTCAGGAGCGGGTGTTCGACCCTGCGGCCCGAGCCTGTGAGCTGGGCTGGGACTTTCCCGGGAGCCGGGCCGGATCCAGCCAAGCCGAGTAGAAGCCCGGCTACAGCAAGCCTCTCACAGTCCCAGAGGGTGGCTCTCCCAAGGACAGAGGCTTCAGGAAAGCAGAGCCCAGAGGAAGAAGCCCCTGGATCGAGCTCTGCCTGAAATCCCCCCTGTGGGTGTTTTGGTGATGAAATGCCTTTTTGGTTTAAGTCCATTTATTGAGCTGTTGGCTCTTGGAATCCAAAGCAACCTAGCAGACAGAGAAAGACATGTGTCCAGTCAAGGGGAGGGTCCAGAGCAGAGCCGCAGGGCCCTGTGCAGCCGCAAGTGATGAGCACAGAAGCCCGGGCTCAAGGGCTGTTCTGGCAGCAGAGAGGACCGCCAGCCCTGGAGGCCGTCCGTGGAAACAATTTGGAGTCCCGGGGAGAACGAGGAGCCGGGCGTCTACTCCCTGGCTCCGCCCCCAGCTTGGGTGTGACTTCCGGAAAGCCGCCCTCATCCCGGGGCGCTGGTCTCCGAGTCTGTTGTAGCGATGAGGTCGTGAAGTCCCCTTTGTCGATGGCTTATTACGGGTCCACGTCGCTGCCCTGGTCCTCCGGGCAGCCGGCAGACAGGCAGACAGGCAGACACTGTGCTCAGGCCTCCAGCTCGCGCCCTGAGTTCTCCGCGGCAGAGGGACAGCGTGGGACTGAGCACACAACACCCGCGACACCTGGCTCCAGAGCCTGCAGGGCCGGGGGCGGGAGGCCAGGCGAGAGCAGGGACACACCCGAGTGTGTGTGTTGGGGGGGTGGGGGGGTGCGGGGTGGGGGGGGAGGGGCTCGCGTCTGCTCTGAAGATCCCGAGCTGGGCGCCCGGAGCTGTTGATCAAAACTGGGCTCTGACAGCTTCGCACCCGTGGGATTTCGTACGTTCTTTTTGGGGCGTTTTCGGGGCTGTCAGCGGCTTAAGTAAAAAGGATGTGGGGAGATCGCGCTATGAAATATTAATATTTTTCTTGGTTTTAATGAGACTCCCTTCCCTGCGGGCGGCAGGAGGCCAGCCTTCCGGGGCCTGTTTGCTGTCTTCCGAAGGAAACCCTCACGCACTCCGAGGAAGGGGCCCTGTTTTCCCTGGCACGGGAACTAATTGTTTCAAGCCTGTGCTGATTGATCCATTTTTATGAGCAGTTTTAAAACATTAGGTGCATTTTTCGAACCATTTCTGAACAATCTCAGCCATGGGGGAGGGGGCGGCGGCGGCGGTGTGGGACGTTCCCCACGTGGAGAGGCCCCCAAGGTCCGCACCTGCTCCACTATGACCCCTGGGCGTGAACCAGAAGGAGTTCCCGATAGTTGCAGGAGGCTGTCACAGAGAACAGTATGTTCCGGAGGGCGGTGCCCACCCCCCACCCCCCACCCCCAGCTCCACCCTGTCCCTGACGGGAGCCGGGCCTGCAGCCTTTCCGTGCCCAGCGGAGGTGCACCTCCCCCGGGAGCCCTCCAGGATACCCAGGGGGGTGCTCTTCCTTGCCCAACCCTCACAGCCCTTTGTCTGAGGCCTCAGGGGCCCGTGGCTGTCCAGGGTTGGCTACGCCTGCTGATGGGCTGTCCCTCCGACCCACCTGGGGTCCCTGCTGGGCCAGCCAAGGCCCTGGGCTCTGCAGAGAGCTGAGCCTTCGGGACTGAGGGAGGGAGGGAGAAAGGAGGAGTACGTCGGCTTACTGTTTGATATTTTAAACGGACACATTAGATAAGAACGTACTTGTTAAGTTCACCCCCCTCGCGTCCCCAGGTGTCGTCGGGTCAGTGTGCAGTGAGCTGGAGAAGCCTGTGCGAACAGTCCCAGGTGACTCGGAGCTGGACCCAGGCCAGGCGACACGCGGAAGCCTGCGTGTGTGTCTCAGGGGGCACAGCCCGACCTCCTCCAGGCCTGGGGCACGGGGCCCCCGGGCAAGTGCTGAGTCCCCACCACCGACTCTCTGCGCCGTCTCGGACCTTCTCCCTCACCTGCCCCGGCTTGCATCTCTGCAGGTAGGGCTAAAAATAGTCCCTTACCTCCAAGCAGCTCGACCGCACCGATGTGGCAGGTAATGAGGGTGGCCCAGGGCACAAACCGGACCGCAAATGCGACTCTCTCCGGTTCTGAGCGGGGGAGGGGTGCCCGCAGCACCAGGCCTTCGGAAGACAGTGAAGCCCTTGCAGTGCTGTGACTGAGGTTGCTGGGTGAGGCCCGGGACACCCAAGGAGCGAGAATGTCAGGTCACTGCACCCAATTTGAAATGCAAGTTTAACCGAGCACCCTGCACCTTCTGGCAGTCAATTCGGCAACCCGAATTCCTGTCCTTTGACCCTAAGATTTTACTCTTGGGGCTCCGCCGTTCTCAGTAAATAATCTTAAATAAGAAAAGTTTTATGCCAGGAACTTGTCTTTGAGTGTTTTGAAAATGTATGCTGAAAAATGAGGAAGAGTATGTCCGTGCGTGGGGGCTGAACGGGCCCTAGGCGGCCCCCTCCCTCTGCCCAGCGCTGGGCCGGCGGCCCGTTTGCCCGCCGCCCGCAGACGGGGCCGTGGGAGCGCCCTTTCTCCCCTTCCCTGTTTCATCTCTCTCAATTACAAAGTTCTTAAAAAAACATTCCCCGTTTCCCTGCTGCGACTTCGCCTAATGAAGTATTTTATCGTATTCACTCCTTCAAAAAGAACGAGGTTGGGTGTTTATTGAATTAATTTTTGCTTTGATGTATTCCCTGCGTCCTTCACGCTGGGGACTCGGCTGTTTCTGCAAATGGCTTTTTCCAAGATGCAGATTTATTTTTCATCGCCGCGGCCCCTCAGTTCCAAGCTACCGAGGTACTTCTTTTTGTTGAGTAGGTCAAGCCTGGAAGTGCCGCAGGTAAAGTCCCTCCCTTCGGGGAGGCGAGGCTTCGCCTCAGAAGGGTGGGGCCGCATCCATCCTGGAGAGGGCGCACAGCACACGCCACTTTCCTGTGGCTCCTAGAACAGAAGCGCCATGACGTTGTCCCCCATCGGTGAGAATTCTGCACAGACAGCCCTGGACACTGCCTCCGAGGCGCCACACCTGGGTGAGGTGGCCCTCCCAGCCTACGAGGACCAACCTTGAGGTTAGCGTCTTTCCACGACGCCACACCTGCTCCTCAGAGAAGGAAAAGCGAAACAAAAAGGAAAAGCAAAGTCCAACCCCTGGGTATTTTCGTCTTAAATACAAGGCGGGGCAAGAGTGGGTTTAGAGTCGGGAGTACGCAAAACATGGAGCTTATTCTCCGTTACTGGGTATTAATTATTGTCTCACTTTCCATGTGCAACTTCAAACCTACTTTTGCCCCACCCTGTACATGGGCTTTCTCAAGAAAATATTTGTACAGAAGTAATCTGTATTCATCACGAAAACAGGAAAAGAAAGCAGAGACAAGATGCGCGCGCGCGTGTGTGTGCGCGTACAGGTGTGTGCACTCTCATGCGTAATCCCCCACCTGGCGGGTTACTGGTGTGTGCAAGGACGAGAGGGCTGGAGCGGGGCTGTGGGGGACGCCCCCCCCCCCGCTGGGCCACGCCCCCTGCGGGAACTTCCGCAGCCCTATCTACCCTCTGCACCACCAGGGTCAAGCTCAGGGGCCACTGCAGGGAGCACTCGCAGCGGTGGCCGCCGGTCCAGGACCCCTTCCTCTTCTCAACCCAACCCTTCCTCCCCACCAAAGCCTGCGGTGAGCCGGAGGGGGTGATGTGGTCAGCCCCAGCGGCAGAGGCGCTCGGTGACCCGTGCTTAGCCTTAGCCATTCTGGGTCGGGGGTGTGGAAGGGAAGTGGGAGGGGCCTCTTAGTGAGTAGGAGCTGGTTTCGGACCTGAAGCTGAAGGTGGCTGTCTTGCCGCCTGCTTGAGAGGGACCCCCGCAGCGGAGGGCAGGGCTGGGGGCGGAGGGGAAGCGCAGGCCTGGCTGTGCCTCCGTTTTCCAAGGGGGCACGTCCGTTTCGTGCCCGCACAAGGTGGGCTCACATGTTCTGGTCTTAGCTCAGAGTTGGGGGCGGGGACCGTTACTTTGAAAATAAAATCATCTTTACGTGACCCAGTCCAGTGCTTACTGGAAAATTGCGGGGGTGGGGGTTATTCCCCGCAAAGTTTCCAAGGATCCTGGACCGCGATTTCTGCTGCTGGCTGAATTCATGGGATTCCAAATTGACCTCCTGTGTGGTCAGGGAACATACGGCGCTTCGTAAGGTTCTCTTCCTGTGGAATCTATTGAAAGGCATTTTATTATGCCCTCTACTCAGTGAGCATCTGTTTGCCCTGGGGAAAAGGGTGCCTTCTACAGCCGTTCGGTGCAGCGCTCTACAAATGTCAAGGAGGGGCACGTGGCTGACGAGGAGCCTCAGCTAGTCTCCGTGGGTCATTACTGGTTTCTCCTGGCAAAGGTGGGCCGGAGGGTCCGGCTGTGACTGTGGCCCTGTCTAGCTCTGCTTTTCTTCGTGTACATTTTCCTTTTTGAAGATTTTATTTATTTTTAGAGAGGGGAAGGGAGGGAGAGAGAGAGGGAGAGAAACATCAATGTGTGACTGCCTCTCGTATGCCCCCCACTGGGAACCTGGCCGGCAACCCAGGCATGTGCTCTGACTGGGAATCGAACCGGCGCCCCTTTGGTTTGCAGGCTGGCACCCAGTGCACTGAGCCACACCAGCCAGGGTTGCAGTTTTTTTGATGCTTCTACTTCTTTTTTTTTTTTTGCATGTTCTCATTTTCCATTTACTTTTTTTTTTTGCATGTTCCCATTTTCCATTTACTTCCTCTTTTTTATTTTTATTTTTTGCATGTTCTGACTTTCCATGTGCTGCGTATCTGGGTTTTACCTGGGCCTGGCATAGACAGCATACACACGGCTCTTGCTTTCTGTGGAGTCTCGGAGCCTCTGGCTGCGGCTCTGTTGGTGACTGCGCCGCAGCGGGCGCCTGCGGGCGGGGCGGCTGTCCTGCTTGCTGGCCACTCGCCTTGGCTTTGTCGCCCAGCGTTCTGGCCCTCCTTTGTGTCGATCAGATATCTTCTTATTTCATCTAAATTTCCGTATTGGCTCTCTGTCCAGATAGCTCATAATTTTAGGGGTTCCAATGTTCACCTTTAACTGAACCCATCCTACTTATAGTGGAAATATCGAGTTGGTTTATGTGAAACGGGTGAGGCTTGAAATGGCACCCTATTTTTGCCGTGTATCAGGCACGCCCACGTTTTTGGCCCAAACTTTCAGGGGGGGGAATCTTTGGTTTTGCTGTTTTAACTCAATTATTTATTTACTTATATTTAGAGCATCGGGTTTTGATTTTTGTTTTTTGTATTAAAAAGGAGGTTTAGCATTTATTTTTGAACATATCGTGGTACAAGAAATTTTCCGTGACAGATAATGACGGACGACAAGAACAGACAGGCGGGATGTCGGGCACTGCCCCGGGCGATGCTCGTCCTTACCGCCCTTCAAATACTTGGGCGAAGCAGCGGGCGTTACGCCCGGCAAAGCGCGGCGCACATCACCGGGTCGCCTTCACTCGGCAGTGGTTCTGCTGCGTGTGCACACCACGCGGAACGGACCTACTCCTGCAGCGCGGAAACCAAGTATTTTGTTACGAAACTATCGTGTTTTTAAAGGAAGTCCTGTATTTATTCAAGCAGAACATTTAAAATTCGGTCTTTCGTGCTCACTCACGTACCTGCTATTTCCACGGCTCTTGTTCCTCGGCCTAAGAAGCTTTCGTTGGCATCTTTTGTGTGGCAGGTCTGTGGGCCACGAGTTGTCACGGTTTGCGTTTCCCAAACTGTCTTTATTGTCCATTCATTTCTGACGGATCTGTTCTGTGAGTGTAACATTCTCGGTCGGCTGTTTGTTTCTGCCTTCTGTCCTTTAATTACGTTGTTCCCCTTTCTTCTGGCTTCCATTGTTTAGGATGAGAAATCAGTCGTCATTCTTGCTGTTTTTCCCCGATGTTACCTATTTTTGCCTACAGGTACAATCGACATGCAATATTATTTTATTTCCAGGTGTGCGGCACAGTGATCCCCACGAGCAGCCCACCAACCTTCTGCCCGGATACAAAGTTCAAAGTTATTCCGGTATTACCAACTAGACCTCCTGTGCTTTGTGTTACGTCCCTGTGCCACGTGCACTTTGTAACGGGCAGTTGGTTAGTCCTTCCTGATCCCCTTCCCCTTTTCCGGCCGCCCTCCAGCGTTCTCCCTCCGGCAGGCATCCGTTTGTTCTGTGTCTGTCTGTGAGTCCGTCTCCTTTCCGGTTTGAATGCCTTTTATTTGTTTCTTGTCTGATCGCGGTGGCTAGGACTTCCAGTACTCTGTTAAATAAAAGTGGTGAGAGGAGGCATCCTTGTCTTGTTCCTGAGCTTAAAGGAAAAGCTTTCAACCTTCCAGCGCCGAGCATGGCATTGTCTCTGAACTTGCAACGTGTGGGTGTCAGCATGTTGAGAAGCATTCCTTCTACACCCAGCGTGTTGTGAGTTTTTAGTCAGGAAAGGGTGTTGGATTGTGTCAGATGCTATGTCTGCCTCTACCGAGGGAATCACGTGGTATTTCTTCTTCTTTCTTTTTACGTGGCGGGCCATAGTACGGATCTGCGTGTGCTGAGTCATCCTTGTGTGCCCAGGATGAGCCCCGCTTGACCGTTGTGCAGATCCGTGCGGCACGCTGTCGCACGCTTGTCGCTGGAGTTCTGTCGGGGGCCCATTGCCCTGGCCTTCTTGCAAAGCCTGGGGTGTACCGACATTAACCCCCACCTCAGGGCCTCTGAACGGGCCGGGCTCTCTGCCCAGCTCTTCCTGGGCGGCGCCCTGTGGTCTCCGCTCACCTGCCAGCCTCACGGAGGAAACCTGCTGATCGTCCATCTCATTCACCTGCTGACTTTCCGACCGCAGCCCCTGCTGAGCTCAGAAAGGCTCCTCCCCCTCATCGTTTACCTCGTGTAAACGGTCTGGTGGGGGGAGGGCGCTGGGTGCCTCCCTGGCCCCTCACAGGTGCAGGCTGAGCCCTCCTACGATGCCCTTCCAGTCCCAGGAGCCAGACAGGTAGCACAGGTGTCCCCAGCTGGCCCAGCCGAAGGGGATACCTGATAGGCAGCACCACGGCCCTGTTCCTGGGGGACAACAGGGTGGCGGGGCACGGGGAGACCGAGAGCTCCGGCCCCGTCTGAGGGGGCCCCGCACGGCTCCTTGCGGTCGCCACCTCGGAAGGCAGGTCACCCTGCTCCACTTGCTGTGATGTGCAGCCTCCACATCTTGAGATGTCGGCCAACAGTTCCATTGCTCAACACTCCGGGGGTCGAAAGGATCCCGGAACGCGCACTCTGCCCCGGAGCTAGCAGGGCCAGGGCTGCGTGGGTCCCGCCGAGCTCCCCGTGGGCATCCGTGCTCGCCTGCCGGCCAGGGCCAGAGCGCTGGGCGCGCCAGGCTGTGCCGGCTGCTTCGCCGGAGTCAGGACCAGTGCCCAGCGGGCACCGACAGAACGCAGAGAACGGCGCCTGCCGGGGGGCGGGGTGGCAGCCAGTTGGACGGGTGGACTTTGCCCTGTTTGTAAATACATAAAGCCGAGATGCCAGAGAAGCAGACCACATGGCCTTTTGCTGAGGCGCCACGGACCCTTCTTGGATAATTAACCTTTATAAGAAGCGAGCGTGCTCAGCCCTCAGTGTCTGAAAGGGCACGACCCTGAGGGCTGAGCCATGAAAGAGGCGGGAAGCGTGGTTGCATTTTCCCAGCTCATTAGGGTGGGCTGCAGCTAATTGATTGATAATGGCCCTGAATTGATACTGGGCTATTTGTGTTCTTTCAAACCACCTCTTCACTCGAGTTCAGAGATGCACATGGTGAGCGGCTTGAACTTTCAAAAAAGCAAACATTAATAAAAGACAAAGTAATAACGTTAGGGTTGGTGTTCACGCTGCTACAAAGAAGATGATGATGTCAACAGCTTCCTTCCAAACTCTCTGTTCCAACAATGTATGAATCAGCCAGAACAAATAACCCCCTCTCCTCTGAGTTCGTGTTCCGGTAGCAACTGGGTAAGGATTCCTTCCCTCCTCCGAGTTTAAAAATAGCATCGCCTAGGAAGTTACTGGCTAGGGAGATGGTCTCAGCTTCGGACTGGGCCAGGCCATCCTGCGCCCCCGTGGGGCTGCGGGTCCCTTCCCACTGCCACACACCTGCTGCTCTCATGACCTGCGGAGAAGTCTCCAAGGCAGCCCTTCACTTTCTCCTCCCTCCTCCCTCAAGGTTCAGGAGACACGCGCTCATGTATCTATTTCTTCACTCGTACATATTTGCCGAACACGTCCGGTGTGAGAAGCCCCAGATCGTGGGGACACGCAATGAGCAGAGGAGATGGGGGAACCGAGGAAGAGTGAGGGTCCCTCACACTGACGTGCGGTGTTGTTTCGTGCTGGATTTTGCGGGGAGGCAGGCGGGCGGGAGCCCTCACTTGCTAAGGGCCCCGTCTTGGCACGCCACTCACTGCCCCAGCGGCGAGCAGGACGCTGCGGGGAGCGGACAAAGAAATAAGCCTCGCCGCTCCGGACGGTGACGAGGACCACGGAGAAACGGAAAGGGGGAGCTATCCCAAGGGGCGGGGGAGTAGGGGCGGAGGGGCAGGCCAGTTTAAACTGGGTGGTGGCATTTAACCGGAGCGTGGATTGACAGCAAGGGCCCAGATGCTGGAGACCCAGGCGGGACACAGGGTGTCCCGGACGGAGGGACAGCCGGAGCGTGGGTCCTGAGGCTGCAGTGAGTCTGGCAGGTCGGAGCACAAAAGAGCCCAGGGCCGGGCTGGGGCACCCGGGGCACCTGGAGCACCCGGGGCACCCGGAGCACCCGGAGCACCTGGAGCAGGGAGGGGCAGGAAGGGAGAGGGAGGGGTAGGGAGGGGCAGGGAGGGGAGAGGGGGAGAGGGAGGAGAGGCGGAGCCCTGTCCTGTCTTCCTCACCGGCCCCAGGGGCCACTGCAGAGCCACAGGGAGTCGGGGGGTGGTCCTGGGAAGGTCTCCATGGCAGCAGGAGAGCTGCCCTCAAGCCAGGGGTGGGGGGCAGAGCCCTAGGGCCAGGCCTGCCGCCTCCCCATCCATCTCCCTGCCCGGACCAGGTTCCCTTAGGACCTGCATTTTCTTCTCACGCAAGTGCTGGTTGGAGGTTAGGGTCTGGCTGCGTGGTGACCTCCAGTAAAACAAAGTTATGGGGAAGGTGAGGGGGAGCGCCCTCTGGGGGCTGGGCAGAGAAGGGGAGGGGAAGGCGCTTGACCTCTGAACCTGCAGATGTTCGCCGCTGCTCCCTCCTGGGAACAGATCACCTCCAGGGCCAGCCGGGTGGCGCTCGCTGAGGGAGCGGCTGGAGGACGCTGTTCTTTGGCCTCAGAGGCACCTGCCCAGCATGTGGCCGCCGGGTACTGCTTCCGCCCCATGAGTGGATTCTGGCGCTGTCTCTCCCACGTGCCTGCCTCTCTCTGGCGCCCACGTGGACTCCTTCGCCCTCTTTTCCTTCCCTGCCACCCCGGCCCCAGGCGTTCAGCTCCGCCCCCAGCCAGCCTCCCCACCCCGTCTTGGCGCACAGGAGGCCACAGAAGCGCTCCCGGACTTCCCTGCCCCGGCACACACGTCTTGGGCCCCGCCTTCCTTCCAAAGGTGCCCCTGGGGACGGCATGGCGGGAACTGGTCCCTGTCCGGCAGCTGTAGCCAGGGCAGTGCTTCTGGGGGGGAAACACGGGCATCGGGCTCTCTCCCGCCACGAGCTGATTCAGCAGAGACGCGAAGGAGGGCGGAGGGCGGAGGGCGGGGTGCTGGGACCTAAGAGACCACGCGCACGCGCACCCTGTGGGCGTCCAGGGGAGGAAGACAGTAACAACAGTGGTGGGGGGGACGCTCATGGACCCACCGTCCCCATGGCCACAGACCAGGAGTGAGGGTTCGCCCAGCTCCCTGTGTTCCTCGTGCACTTCTAAACCCATTTTCCCGTGAGAAGACTGAGGCAAAGAGCCAGGAAATGAGAGGTAGAGGCCAGGCATTCCCCCAAAGACCTGCCCTCGGAGAGGGAGCGGTGGGACCACGTGGGGTGGGGGAGGGCAGGGCAGGTGAGCGCTGAGGGTGAGCAGGAGCCGAGGCCCTGGAGGGAGGGAGGCGGAGCCACCAGGCCTGCGGTCCCTGCCCGTCATCTCTGCGCGTTCCCATCCCTTCCAGCTCCACCATTAACAGGACCCATCGATTGTTACTTGGACTCCAATTTGACAAATTAAACGGCACAGAATTAAATAAGTTGTAGATCAATACATGGGAATGATCAATGAATTATTCCTCCTAATTAAAACGAGTAATTCCTTTCAGTTATGTTTTATTGTCTGGTGCCTAATTCTGAGCTTTTAGGCAATTGTATTGATTGCCGATATGCCCATACCTGGGGGTGAAATAATTTATTAATCAGCACAGCTCATAACCAGAGGTCCGAGCTAATCACCATCACCTGGGTGCAGAAGGCAGGTGTCATTCAGCTCGGGCTTTTCTTAAGATGCTGACAGCTTGTCATTTCATCGCTCTGAGGTCCTGCCTGCCACAGGAAGTTCCTTCCTTGGTGACAAAGAATTGTAAGAAAAAGTGGGCGAACGTCCTCACAAAGCAGGTAAATGGAAGAACTCAAGTGCTTCCCCAAAATTATGTCCTAACTTTCACATCTGACCATGAAGGTTTTGCAACCTCATTTATTGCCGTGTGCTGGGAAAGGAGCTCTTGAGATGCAGGAATAAAGGGGCCTGCGGATGCACAGAGAGGCGCCAGCTCCGCCATTACCGTGGAATACAAATTAAACAGCAAGCACTTTGCAGTCTGCTGCCCTGGCTCCATCAGTTTCGAAGTAAGTGCAAATAAAATCCCTCTGTTTTCCCGTGCATCGGTTATTCCCGTGGCGATGCTGGACGGCTGGTAGTGGTCGGAGGGGAAGACTGAAGCTCAGAGAGTCTCAGGCACTTGCCCAAGTGACCGAGGCGGCAAGTGTCGAGCGAGGAGTTGGAACCAAACCTTGGCAGCTGGCTCAGCAGCCCTGGCTCCTAGCAAGTGTTCTACACAAATGAGTTCAATTAGCTCGACACATTTTTCAAGAGGCACCTGATATAATCCAAATGTAAAAAAAGGGGCAGTTTTGGGTGCCGCCGTAGCAGCTTGCTTGGCAAGAGATGGATGTGTGGCTGATAGGGAAATTGATAATGGTTTTCAACAAAGCCTGCCAATTAATCATACGGAATGGATCTGACTCCTGTGTTAAGCGAACGAGCGATTAAAATATTAGCATCCTGGACTTCTCCCTGGCTAATTTC
The DNA here is from genome assembly GCA_039655065.1 of Glossophaga mutica. Classification (NCBI taxonomy): domain Eukaryota; kingdom Metazoa; phylum Chordata; class Mammalia; order Chiroptera; family Phyllostomidae; genus Glossophaga; species Glossophaga mutica. The sequence continues at coordinate 1,856,699 of CM077315.1, forward strand.
TCCTCCTCCCCAGGGTTACCATCCTTCAAAGAGGCAGGAGCACAGAACCGCGGACAGAGATTTTATGGAACAAAAATGCACTTGAAGTGGCTTAAATTGGGGACAGTCTGCAGTTCTCAAGTGGCTGTCGGTCTTCACGTCCCGCTGCCCAAGGGACGGACGGGCGCTGAGGGGAGACGCCGGAACTGTCCACGACGCCTGGGAGTGGGAACCGGAAGCCAGGCATTTCCCAGGGAGATGGCACAGACACGGGGACAGGCGTGGCCCTTCACCGGGGCGGCGGGTGGCCTCTCTGTTTCAGCACCAGGTCGGGGGGAAGTGGCCGAGGAGGCGTGTCCCCGAGGCAGGGCCACGGGCGTCTGTCCCACTGGCTTGGCGCGTTCCCCAGGACCACATGCGGAGCGGCTGCGTCGTCATAAACGCATTGTGAGGACCATCTTAGGGGCACCCGGCACAGTCTCCCAAGAACTCAGTCCCCTGCCTGAGCCCACGCACAGCCCATTGCCCAGAGGGAAGTGTCGGGTCTGCGGGAAGCAAAGACCCTCGCAACACAGCTCTCGGACCCGGGCGGGGCGGCCCCACTGCCGGGCGGCCTGTCGCCACTTCTGGCGAGAGATCGGGTTTGTTCGTGGAGTGGAAGGAACCGGGGATCCGGCACCCGGATCGCCACGGGTGGGCATCTGGTGTAGATGAGCTGGGAGAGAACCGGGGCCAGGAAGCGAACATGCGCCCCAGTCTTTTTCCTCATGGGAATCCAGGACCAACACGGTCAGACCTCCCGGTTTTCAGGAAACAGACAAGTGTGAGTGTGAATTGTTGTGCATGTGCATTCCTGTCCTGTTGGTGCTGTAACAAACCCCAAGAATTTAGTGCCTTAAAACAACAGACTTAACTAGTTTACAATTCTGGAAGTCAGAAGTCCGAGGCGGTCAGCGGGGCTGCTACTTCCGGGGGCTCCGGGGGGACCTGCCTTCTCGCCTTTTCCAGCTTCACCAGACGCCCGCGATCCTGGGCTCCAGGCTCTGTGCCTCTGTCAGCCCGGGCAGCAGCCCCACGATTACACTGGGCCCACCGAGACGACCCAGGACCATCACCCCATCTCCACACCCTGGCCAACACAGCCCAGCCCCAGCCCCGAGGAGGGTCCGGGGGGAGTGGTCAGTGTGGACCTGGAGAGAGGACGCGGTTGAGTCCGCAGGAATCAAAGGCGGCGAGGAGGAGGCAGGAGATGGGATGCTTCAGGCCAAAGCAATCTCAGCGCACCGCCACCTGGGGCTGAGGATGCGCCAGGCCCCTGGCAGGTGCTCCACACGCATCAGCGTGTTCACTCCTCCCAGGTGACATCACGACCACCCCCGTTTTGCAGGTGAGGAGACTGAGGCATGGAGGGGTGAGGCAACTTGCCCAAGTCACAGGGCCCCTGCAAAGCACCAGGAAACTTCGTTGGTTCGTACTCCCCTCCCCCACCACAATTCTGCCAAATCTATATGCTGCTGGTCTTAATATTTACTTAATATTAAATTAGCTCATTCTCGATCTAAATAAATGTAAAACAAACTATCTCACTACAGTCATTGGGAAATCTGTGGATAGAAAATAAACACTATGAAAATAAAGTGTTATTAAATCCTCTCTAGATTCAATTCCCGGCTGAGGGCTTTGGATTCAACCAGAGAGTAGCGACCATCAGAGAGGAGGAAAAGACAGGCTGGCACCGAACTGGGGCCTGCTCGTTCGTGTAATCGGAAGGGCTGGGAGAGAAGCAGAAAGGGAGTGACTCTCTCACCACGGGAGAGGAAGTGGCTTAGAGGTGTCGCCCTGCATGCAGGGAGGCCAGCGTGCGGCTGGGGGCACAGACTCGGGAGGCAGGGGCCCCACCTCGCCGCCTTCTGCCAGCCCAGCCCAGCCCAGCCCTGGGCACGGCCTCTCTGTCTCCTCAGGGGCCCTGACTATCCGGGAAAGAATGAAGGTAAAGTGCCAAACCGAACACATGGCAAATGCCTCATAAACATAAGCCATTATCATTATCATCATCATCAAGCTTCGTGCACAAGTCCCTGGCCTTTTCAAAATTTACTTTTTATTTCGTAGATAATGACCATAATCATTACAGTAAACACACAGCGGTTAGTATGCGCTGATCTCTCTTCTGGGTTTTACATGGACACCCTATTTTCTGCGCATTAGGATATTAAGCATTGAAGCACATATGTTAAGAACTGTTATTATCCCTACTTAAACCATTACGATAACTTATTCTTACTCCTAAGACCCCGTAGAGGATGATTTTTGCTCACGGGTCTGCAAAGCCGGCCCACGAAACGTACCCGGGGTCCTCTCTTGCCCCCTCCCTTGGGGCGGATCCCCTGACTGCAAACGCTAGGAACCTGTGCAGACCGCCGCGCAGCACTCCACCCCCGCGAGGCCCCGCCCCCAGCATGGGCCCTTAGCCCCGCCCCGACGCACACCCCTCCTGGCCGGCGCTCCTCGGCCGACGTGTGACGTCACGGCCCCGCGCCGCCCGCGCTCCCGCGCGCCTGCGCCGCGGGCGGAAGGTCGTCTCTGTGACCGGCCTGGCGTTTGGAGCATCTGTCGCCATGTTGTCGGTTGCCGCCCGCTCGGGCCCCTTCGCGCCCGTCCTGTCCGCCACGTCCCGCGGGGTGGCGGGCGCGCTGCGGCCCCTGGTGCAGGCCGCGGTGCCCGCCGCCTCGGAGCCGCTGGTGCTGGACGTGAAGCGGCCCTTCCTCTGCCGTGAGTCGCTGAGTGGCCAGGCCGCGAGCCGGCCTCTGGTCGCCGTCGTGAGCCTCAATGGTGAGCCAGCCGGGCCAGGGGTCCCCCCTTTCTCCCCGTCTCTGGCCCTGGGCCCAGGGATCCGCGCAGAAGGGCGAGGTCTGCGGGGAAATGGGCCCGGGCGGCCGGCTGGGTGGAGCGGGGCAGGCCTGCGCGCTCCGGGGCCCGTGTCCCAGCTGGGCAGGACACCGGCGGGCGGACGATCGGAGGTGTCCACCGGCTCTGGCAGCCGGGCCCCGGCGCCAGTCTCTCCGTCAGCGGCCGGGCCGGGCTCCCGGCCTCAGGCTCCCTTTCGACTTCCATCAGCTACGTTCCAGAGCTCCGGGTTCCGACTGCGCCCAGCAGAGTCGGATCCACTGCTCACCGGTGAAATGGGTCAGCGGTTATACCGAATTCGCGGGTTGTGTCGTGAGGTTCCGATGACAATGGCCTACATAAGACCATGAGTACACTTGGGGGGCATTTGATAAACGCTCGGCAGTAGGAACTACTAATACTTGGGAGGTTGCCCCGCTGGCCACCCGCAATCGCGGTAGCGCCTGGGCCACGCACAGTCCGCACGGCAGCACAGCCTCAAGGTCAGGCACAGTGCAGGCGTCCGCGGCGGTTTCAGGAGTTTTGAACCGTAGTCAGTCCATCTCAGAGCTGTAGATGAGCCCCCCTCGTTTCACAGATGAGGGGACAGCGGACTAGGGGTGCAGAGATAGACACCACCGGGAGGCCAGGTGGCAGGGTTGATGCACCCTCTGGCAGGTCCTGCCTCGCTCTGTGCCTTGTCTTCGTTTCTCTGTTCATGCGCTGTCCCTGGACATCCTGAGTTGGCCTTCGGGCCAGTTGCCTTAGTCTGCATCACGGCATCGTTTTAAAAACCTGGGAGGATCCCTGGCGACCCTTGAAACGTTGGGAGCGGGTCCCCCTGGGCCCTCATTCTGAGTGGGTCTTCTGGGGTGCTCCGTGGCTGCAGCAGGTGCTGGCCCAGTTCTCCCAGGCCTCCCTGGCCCACTGCAGTGATCGTGCCACCCGCCAGGCCCGTGACAGTAGAGCTGGTGACTCTTGCCCTACACCGTGACCCCGCTGCCCCCACGATTCTACCACCCTCCACCCTCGATGCGCGTTCAGCGACACTGCCACTCATTTTCCCACCTCTCCGGTGTTCCCCCCTCCTTGCCGTGTCCGGGACCGGGTCAGGGAGTTCTGCATTTGCTGCCCCCTCTATGTTTTGAGGCACATGACACTTTGCATGCGGCGTTGTGTTTCTGTGATTCCTCTGACCTTGAGCTTGAGGGTGTGGAGGTCTTTGTTTTTCTCGCTCCCCTCACCGTGGGTTGTGCGCAGAGCTGGTGCAGAATGTCTCTGAACGAATTCAGTGGAAGTTTGTTAGGGGGCACGGTGGGTTGCGGGGAACCCTTTCCGGCAGGGAACAAAGCACCCTCGCAGGCCTTGCCGACCTGGAGGTGAGGAACAGTGAAGGAGGAGACAGTCCAGTCGCACAGGTGGACCGCGTCCCTGGAACGTGTCACGGCGGCCGCAGGGCTTCTGAACCCGCCTTTCCCCGGAGCTGGTAAAAGCTGGGGCGCTCTGCGGCAGCCAGTTGTCTCAAATCGCACCCTGCAGCCTGCGGCTGAGGGCCCCGGAGACCCTCCTGTTGCCGTCGTCTGTGGGAAGGTGGTTAGCGGAGGCTTTGGGCTGGGAGGGGCTGGAGCAGAGGGTCCCCGAGTGGAGGGAGATTTCCAAGGTGCCCGAGAGCCCACCTGAAACAGGACGAGGCGGACAACACACCCGGACTCGTAATGCTGCCTTAAACACTCTCTCTCTCAGCAGCTGATCCTGCTGTCATTTGGAACGAAGTCTAGCCAGCCGGTCAGGGGTCTTCGCTTTTAAAAGTCACAAAAGCAGTTCGTGTGGATTATTTGGAGAATGATTTTGCGCCAGGCCGTTTAATCCTGCAGGGCCCTCCGGACAGCCCGGTCCCACGGGAAGTGTGCCCTGCCACGCAGGAGGCCAGCAGACCGCTAGGTCTCTTTGCCAAGAGATCGCCAGCGGAGGCCGTCAAAGCCGTCAAAGCCGTTCTGGTTACTGTTTCTGTCCGTTTCTGCGTGTGCTGTCACCCGGTTGAGGGTAGTGGTGCCATTTTTAGTGGAGAAGCGTTGACCTCCGTCCCTGTTAGGTATATGCTGTGGTCCCAGCGGACGCTGAGGGAGAGTGATTCGTACCGGGCCCCGGGCCCCAGCCCCCACTGGCAGGGCAGCGTTGGGCAGGGGCAGGGCAGTGCCTCTCAGAGCGTCACCGTGCCGTAGTTGGGAACAGCGAGTAGTCACTGCCTGTGTCTTGGTTTAGCCAGAAAAGCGCACCAGGCGGTTGCGACAGGCCTCCCCGCCCGTAAGACCCGAGAGCCAGTAGAATTGCAACTTACGTGAAATACACTTCATTTCGGAAACAACACATTTTCTAAAACTGAAGGATTTTTGGTGACCCATTTTCTAAGCAAAGAGATTTGCATCCTGAAACGTGCTTCACAGTGATACCAGCAAGTGGACTCCTGTTCAGGCACTTAAACCTGCCACGGGGCAGAGCGCGTGGTCTGACGCGCCCTCGACACGGACCCCTGGCCGGGCTGCGTCCCGCAGCGGCTGTGCGCCCCAGAAGGACAGTGTCCGCTCCCAGAGGAGCGGGGCCCCCTCGGCGAGGGGGCGGCCGCCGCCTCCTTCCCCGTAACATGCTGAAAAAGCTGGTTCTTTGGGAGATTTGATTTGATTTTGATAGCTGTTTTTTTTGTTTTTGTTTTTGTTTTTGTTTATAAGGATGTCCTTTTCTGCCATTAGGGGTTTTACTTGAAGTTAAAGTAATGCAAATTTATACCTTAAGGTCTGAAATAGAAATAACCTAAATTTTTTGCAGCTAAAGTTATGCTACAGTTCATAGACTGTTTATCTTATAATTGGCCTTTTATGAATTTTTAGTCATTCTTTCAGAGAACAGATAGGTAGGAAACGTAATAGGGTGGTCTAATGAGCTGATCACCCAGTCGGCGTATCGGGCGGACTGGGCGAGCTGCAGGGTCCCTTCTGGCCCGGAGATCGGGGACACAGTTCACGCGATTGTGCGGTGGGCTCAGCGCTGTGAGTCTTGGGGGCCCGAACACAGCTCTGTTCCCAGGGCCGTCGGACTCTGCGCACGGGAGGCCCCGAGTTGTCTGAAGCCGGGGTCAGCGGTACGCGGTGAGGCGGAGCCGGTGTGGAAGGTGCTGGTTGGCTTCACTTCGTTTTTAGCATTTGGACGCTGGCACTTCCGAGACGACTGAGTGCGGCTTTCCACATTTTTATAGCCTGATTCTGGCTTGTGAACGCATAAAGGTTTGCTGGCTGATGTGTGCCCCGTGTGGGATCCTCACCCAGTGGTGTTTTTAACCTTCTGCTTACCTCGCAGGCCCCGCGTCTGTGCGCTTTTCCCACACCGACGTCAAAGTGCCCGACTTCTCCGACTACCGCCGCGCGGAGGTGCTGGACGGCACCAAGTCCTCGCGGGAGAGCGCCGAGGCGCGGAAGGGCTTCTCCTACCTGGTGACGGCCGCGACCACGGTGGCGGCTGCGTACACTGCCAAGAACGTCGTCTCCCAGTTTGTCTCCAGCATGAGCGCCTCGGCGGACGTGCTGGCCATGTCGAAGATCGAGATCAAGCTCTCCGACATCCCCGAGGGCAAGAACATGGCCTTCAAGTGGAGAGGCAAGCCCCTGTTCGTGCGCCACCGCACCAAGAGGGAGGTGGAGCAGGAGGCCGCGGTGGACATGTCCCAGCTGCGGGACCCGCAGCACGACCTGGAGCGCGTGAAGAAGCCCGAGTGGGTCATCCTGATCGGGGTCTGCACCCACCTGGGCTGCGTGCCCATCGCAAACGCGGGCGACTTCGGCGGCTACTACTGCCCTTGCCACGGGTCCCACTACGACGCGTCGGGCCGGATCCGGAAGGGGCCCGCGCCGCTCAACCTTGAGGTCCCCTCGTACGAGTTCACCAGCGATGACGTCGTGGTGGTGGGCTAGGGACGCGGCGTGGCCTGCCTGCCTGCCCTGGGACCCGGCCCCCTCGGCGGGGCTGGAGAGAGGTCTTCTGTGATTCAGGCTGTCGGTGCGGGGCAGTCAGGGTTTGCTGACGGCGCCTTTGCTGACCACGTGACAGTAATGCAAAGCGAAGGGCGTGGGATGTCGAGTCCTTCCGGTCACCTACCTAATAAAGCCACTGTTAAGCGCTGCGGGGCTCAAAGGTGGGAGAGGTACAGTGTCTCTAGTCGCTGATTGTCATTAAAAGTCACTGCTGGTGCACGGGGTCCCTTGAGGTCTGTGATTGGTGTTCCCGTTTATTCATCTCGGTCGGGGCGACAGTTGCTGCCAAGTTTGTGGTCGTGAGGTCAAATCAGCCGGCCGCCTCCCAGGCCCGAGACTCTGGCATCTGCGAGTCTCCCCCTTCGGCCCGCACCCCACACAGACCATCATCGGTGGGACACTGGTGGGACAGCGCTGACCGCAGTCCAGCGAGGGGCTCCTGTGACAACCGTCCGCTCTGAGGGCCCCGGCTCCGGCTGGCAATCACCTGCCTCTGGGAGGGGCTGGGACAGTGTTCCGTCCCTCGGGAGGGAGGGAGGGAGGGAGGGGTCAGAACTTTTCGGCGGTTAGAGGTGCTGGTGGGGTGTTACCCGAGTAAGCTTTCCGCAGCGGGAGGCGCAGGGAGCCGAGGGCCTGCCGACTCCGAGTCCGGAGTGGGACAGGTTGGGCTTCCTGCCGCTGCGTCTGCAGTGACACCTTCTCACCGGGAAGTGCGGGTGGGCACAGGGGACCTCTCCGAATGAACAGCTCGCCCCCCACCCCCAGCACCCAGGCCGAAATGACCGAGGTCTGACCCCCTCCCCGCAAACGGGGGCGGGCTGGTCCCTGCGGAGGGTCTCGGTGGCACAGGGGCGCTGGTCACGGGCCGCGGCGCGCCATACCGCGGCAGCCCCGTGAGCCCCTGAATGCCCGTGAGGCCGCAGCCGAGTCCCCGGTCCCGCCCCCCCCCCGTGGTGCTGCTCTGGCGGGGCTCCCGTGGGCCCTGCCGGCAGCCGAGCGCGCCCAGAGGGGGACAGCCGTGTCCCTGTGTGTGGCCGAGGTCAGCCTGGGGAAGGGGCGGCGGGCCACGGCGTCCAGGTTCGGAGACGGAGGTGCGAGTGTCGGACAAAACGTGCCACGCGCCACCCGTTCGCCACTTCCTGATGACTCCCATGTTAAAGGGCGGGCTTCCTGGTCCCGCGAGCACGTGCAGACGACCGCGGACGGGCTGCTGCTGGCTGCCAGCGCGGAGGCGGGGTCCCAGCGACCGGCGCACACGGGCAGCTCCTGGCGACAGCATGCGGAGCACCCCGGGTGCTGCTCTGTCGGGGTCCGCGGCCCCCCGGCGCCAGGACAGCGAGGGCAGTGGGGCCCCACTCCGGAGACTGACAGGCCCTACACGCGCCCCAAAAGAAAGGCTCGCCGAGCCCTTGTGTGGTGACCTCCGTGGGGAGGTCATGGCAGCTTGGAAGTCTCCGGCTGGCAGCGCGAGGCGGAGACGGGTCTCGGGAAGGGCGTGAGCGGTGTCGGGCGGCCCCTCGCGGCCAACGGGAGGCTGCGCCGTCCGTGCCCTGGGAGCCCCCAGCTCCGTCACCTGCACTTGACATGTCCACGGGCACGTCCACAACGCTGGCCGGCTTCAAGGCCTCTGGGCTCCTTATCTGGTGGGACTGTCGGCCAAGGTCAGAACGGTGCCGAGACGGTAGGTTTCTCGTAGCACTTTTAAAGGGCACGTGGAGCCTTGGTTAGTTGAAGAGGGAGAAGCTGATGCGTTTTACATAATTGTCCGCATCGCGTCGGCTCCTGCTGGGGGTCTGCCCGCTGCTGAGCACGTGGGAGGTGTCCACGACGCAAAGTGGGCGCCGTGGAAGCGCGCAGGCGTGCTGTGAAGAACCTCCCGGGAGCTCGAGGGCTGAGGAACGGGCCTGGCGGGGGACTCCGTGCGGCTGCCCGGAGTCGGCGCGTCGCTGTGCGCCAGCGCCCGGCCCCGGCTCAGACCCCAGGCCTCGCACACGCAGGAGGACGGATGGCGGCCGGCGTTTGAGAACGGTGGCTGTGGACTTCCGACGGCTTCCCGGGGACCGGGCAGGCCTGCGGGGCTGACAGGCGGTCCGTGTTCCTGTCCGAGCGGCGCCTCCGCCCCCGGCCCGTCCCCGGCCTCCCCTGAGTTCTCTCCCAGCCCCCGTCCAGTCTGGAGCCAGGCCCCTCACAGATGCTCACGGAGCGCCGGCCGAGTAGAGGGGCGACGGGAGAGGTGCTCGAGTGTCTGTGTTCAGGGCGCCAGTGTGACGAAGAGCAGTAAGCTCGAACCCCCTATCTGGAGCGAGGTCCTTTCCGACCTGTCCCCCATCTCGCTGGCCTGCTCGCCTGAGACCAGGGTCTTGCATTTCGGTGGCGACGGCTCCCCAGAGCCGGGCGGCTCGCAGCCCAGCTCCACAGCGACCACTTTGTCTCCCAGATGGGACAGGCAGGGCCCGCGAGGACATCTGTCATCCGCACAGAGGTGTTCCACCTTGAATGTGGACTTGAAACCCTTGCCTTTGTCTCAGGTCCCTGCTGCTCGGCCCCTCCGGAGCGAAATGGCCCCTCTGTAAATGCCACAGAGGCTGCTGGAACTCATCTTGGGGGGGGGGGGTGCAGAGCACCGCCCGACCACGAGGTGTTCATCCTGCCAACGCGACCCTGCACGTCCAGGTCACTGCTGCTCGGGGTCTCTCCCTCACTTGATGCCCGCGGACCCGGTCCGGCAGCAGGTGTCTTCCTGGGGCATCCCGGAGGCTGGTCGTGGCCGTGTAAATACCCCAACAGGGGAGTGTCACACAGGCGCCCTGGCACGGACCCGCACGCAGGGACAGCGTCCTGTGGGTTGCACAGCAGCCAGGTGCCTCTGATGGCAGCTAGCGACACGCCATGGGGCTGCCGCGGCCGGGGCGGCTCGGCCTGGGCTCCCCGCCTGCACCCGCAAGCGGCCTTCCGTGCCCGCCGGGCAGCAGCCGTGGTTTTCCAGTTTGCTTTCCCCGAGTCCTTGGCCAGCGGGGAGCAAGTAAACTGAGAGCTGTTTATCAAACGCAACCCACCACGGGCTTTTCCTCGTCTGCCCACGCTTCCACCGGAATCCGTCCTCGGCTGCGGGCAGCGCCGGGCGGGTTGTGAAGGCGCCTGCATGAGGCTGTCGGGTTCCAGGTCCTCCTGAGCGGATGGCCAAGCTGGGAGGGCTTGGACGGTCCCCGGTGGGGGAGGCACCAGGTCCACTCAACTGCCCTTCTCTGCCAAGGTCAGCGCTGTGGCCAGGTGACTTCCAGGAGCGGGAGGCCTCGGGGGGACGCACACCCTGGTGGGGTAGTCACTTAGGCTTTTATGAGCAAGGCTTGATTAATTAGCTTCCGAAAGGGTAGTAGTTATTCCCCCAGAGGCTGTTAGGCAGCAGCTCTGTTATTCGGTCCTTGCAAGAACCCAGGAGCTGAAATCCACGCCCCGCAACACAATTAACCGAGGACGAGACACTGCATTGTGTGGTGTTCTGAGGAAAAGGTCCCTTTCATGGCCACTCACAACTTTAAATTATTTCGGAGGCTAGCTTTGGCTTTTCGGCAGATTATAATAAAAGCAAATTATTGTCCATTTTAATAACTGGCTTCTTTGCCAAGAAGGGTTGATGGGGGGCCGGCGACGGCGCCGTGTCTCATAAGAGCTAATTGACAGCCGAGTTCCCTAAATACCACAGGAATCCGTCATGGTTAACATCGCTGCGGCGGGTCCCGGGGGAACCGAGATGATTTACACGCCGCCGAGACGTCCCGCTGATACTGTGCGCACGGAAAGGAGCGGTGGGGGGACGGGGAGGTGGGGCCGCCTCCCACTGCTGATCTGTGAACCGGTGCCACGCGCGGCGCCTCCCGTTCAAGGGCAGACGCCCGGCCGGGGCGGGTGTGGCATCCCAGTCCCGCAGACGGCTTCCTCTCCTCTCCGCCGCGTCCCTTCTCTGGGATTTGTGCGGGCCCACCGGCCGGGACGGGGGGGGGGGGGCTGTGGCGGTCAGTTGTGAGCCCCAGGGGCGGGGCGGGGCGGGTCAGGCAGTAGCCACCTGGACCCCGGCCCTGCCCCCCGGCCCTGCCCCCCCCTCCCTCAACCCAGGGCAAAAGCGGTGCTTCTCGCCTGCACCTGGAGGCCGAATAAAGCCCGCGGGCTCTTAAGCAGGAACGTGGCCTGGCTCTGGCTCACGCTCACCTGGGCAATTCTCCCACATTCTCTGTCTCTCTTGTCTCTCTCTCGGGAGGCTCCTCGGTTCTCCATCAAAATCAAGTTTCGGCCCGTTGTCTAGCCTGTTTGCCCCTCCGGCCCCATCAGAGCCCAGGCACAAGGACTTCAGCCCAAACCTGGTCCTGTCCTTCCGTGGGCCCAGCACCCAGCGCCCGTCTGGGTCAGGGCAGAGGCTCCGGAGAGTGGACCTCTGCACGCTGGCGCCCCCAGCAGGAGCCGCAGGCACCGGGGCAGGAGCTGCCTCTGGAGCAGCGCGGCTCTGGGCGGGCAGGTCAGGCGTGCGCTGCGCGGTGCCGCCCTGGCCCCGCTCTCTTGTCGGGAGGCGGAAGGTCCCGGGCAATGCTGGCCGTCACGGGGGACCCTGCAGGCAGGTAGGCCAGAGCCCTGAGTACCACCCAGCCGTGCCCCGGGGCGGAGGGGGGGGTAACAAACAAGGGCGCACGCCTGCTCCCCTCGCCGGGGACTCCTCACGGCTCCCCAGGGCTCCCCTGGGCTCCCCTGGTCTCTTTCTCACGTCTGCTGTCCGGAGCCGGTCACTCAGCGCTCGGGCGCCCCCCCGGAGGAATTGCTCCCCGTGCACGCGCACTTCTGTGCGTGCTCGTGCTCGCCGGAGGGCGGGTCGGCGTCCCCCAGCCCCCGCCTCCAGGGGCTCTCTCTCCAACCACTTGTGGAAGTGGGTTCCTGGCCACCTTCTGGGGCTACTAATCTCCACTCCAAAAATCCGTGAGGAATAGGAAAACTGTCAGAACAGTACAGAGTCTAGAAATCCGGTTGGTTTCTTAAGGGGAAGATCTGACTGTCCCAGGTGGTGACTTGCGGCCAAGGCTGAGGGGGGGCGGGGCGGGGGCTGTGCACTGGGCTGGTTTTGGGAGGGGGTGGCTTCGCTTTCTGCTGAGCCCCCGGGGTTGGGGTGGTCCCATCGCCCGTCAGATTGCTCAGGCATGTAGCGGATAACTACCCACACGTCATAGTAGTTGGCTTTGAATTAAACACCATCGTTTTTTAGGCTCCTCATACTGAGAGTGGCTCCCAGGTCTTCACGTGTGTGTGTGTGTGTGTGTGTGTGTGTGTGTGTGTGTGAATTTACAATTACGGTAAAACGTCTTTGAGCTATTGCTGGGATGCAATTATTTTACATTGTTTTGCATATTAAAATGGGATTGTAGATCTCTCCTTCTTCAGACTCCATGAAATCCCCGTTTTAACGTTAAATTAACATCACCTTCATTTTCAGATACCGCAAGAGAGCCCCAAGTCTGTGGCAGCTTTGTTTGCAATAAGCTCATTTCAGAGCGTTTCTTAGAGTTCTTCGTTGTTCAGCTGCTTTCGCTGCTGGGCAAAGGGAAGCAGCAGCTTTCCGGCTGGGCGGGGCCCGTGTGGCTTTCTCACGTCCCCCTTTGTTCCCTGGGCCTGACCATCGTCCTGACCATGGTCCATCCTCCAAGAGCAGGAGGGAGGCACGAGGCTGCGGGAGGCCGGGGTCACTGGCAGGTGACGAGCGGGTCCCCCGCCCCCCAGAGACACCCGTGTCCCCTGGGCTCCGCCCCTCAGACTCTGGACTTAGAGCTCCGGCTGCTCCGTGGGACAGAGGAGGGATTCCCGACCTCGCCCCAAAGGCTTCGCTGTGTCGCCCAGGGCGGCCCGGACAGGTGGAGGTGAGAACGTCTGGTACCGCTGGTGGCAGGGAGCAGCGCCTCTGCCCAGAGGGCCTGGCCGGGGGGGGGGGGGCTCGGCTGGTCCCGGGAGCTGCTGGACGTCTGTGCGGAGCCGGGTTAGAACTTCCGCTGCCCTGGGGATGCTGGCCCCTCACCCTGTGCTTTAGAACCCCGGCCAGGCCCCTGCGGCCGCCGCCTCTGCCCCGCCCTCCTGTGAGGGGCGTGGGCGTCCTCAGGCTCCCGCAGAACCTGGCCCGTGACGCTGGCCGTCCCTTGCCTTCCGTGGGTCAGTTGGCCCTCGGAGCACACAATAGCCCTCCTGGTGACCAGGGCTCATTGTACGGGTTGTGGGGCCCCCTCCAGGGACCGGGGTGAATTTGAGCAAAGTGCGTCTGGCACGTTCTTCCGCTCCCGCAGCACAGCTGCTGCTTCTCGGGACTCGGCGTTGGCGCACGGCCACGTGGGAAGGAGGGGCTGAACCTGAGCACAGCGCACGCCCCGCTGCTCCGGGCGCCTCGGCCCCGTGGGGGTCGGGGGTCCCGGTGGAGATGCAGGCTCCCAGGCCCCTGCCTTCTCGGCCAGTGCTTGTCCACAGGCTGTGGAGGGTCTTACTGAACGAAGGGTGACAGCCGCCAGCCCTCCGGGGGCCGTGCCCGGGGCTCCTGGGAAGGGCCCAGCTGCCAGAGCCCCCTTCCCCACTCGGCAGCGGGGCGAGCGGACTGCGGCCGTGGCGTGGGGGCTTCTCCCCAGCCCCGCCCGGCGCCAGCGGGAGGCGCAGCACAGCTGGGCCAGGGGTCAGTATGTTCACTGACCCTCGCCCCGGGGGCGACCTCCCACCTGAGTCCACACCCCTCCCCAGGCGCCAGGCTGTTCGACCACATGGGGACCGACAGCCCCCAGAGAGGTGCCTCCAACCAAGGACAAGTGGGGGCCCAGCCTTGACAGGCCGAGAATGAAGGGGGGGCACTCCGGTCTCCGGGGTTGGAGCCTGAGGGCCTGCCCGTGCTGGGTGGTGCCTGTGGGTGATTTCTGCGCCGTCGTCGCCGTCGGGGAAGGCGCAGCCACGCTGGGCCGTGGCGCACTGGGTCGTGTCTTCATTAGTTGGCCAGTCCCATGGGTGACTCCCCTTTGCAGCGACATCGGGGTACAAGCTGATGACAGTCTGCCTCCAAACAGCGCGGCGGCATTTGCAAACCCGCTGCCTCCAGTCGTGTCTGCGCTGGACTGGCGGGCACCGGGGGAGCCCGGCGGGAGCCCGGCGAGAGCCGTGGGCTCCGTCCCCGGTGGCCGGTGTTTCTCATTAAGCCTGAGGTCTGGCCCCGGGCGGGGGAGCGAGGACGCTCTGGCGGTTCTCCCGGCCCTGTGACCCTGCGCGCTGCAGGAGCTGCAGCCGGGTGCCTCCCCGCCCGTGGGGGTGGGGGCAGCGAGCGGGCGTTCCCGCTGCCGTCGGTCCTGTGGGGCCGGGGAAGAGGAACGACAGCACCCAGGGGCCCCGCTCCCGAGGGTCCCAGGCCCCTCGAGACCTCACGAGGCCTGTGTGGAGCTGAGCGGAGGGAGGTCTGACAGGCAGGAGGGAGTGCAGGTGTCCCCGGCGTTTCGATGACACTCACACGGTGTGAAGTGACGGCCACAATCAAGCTAATTAGCACATTCATCAGCTCGCACGGTTACCAGTTTGCATGCGCGGCGAGAACACTTCAGACCCGCTCTCGGCCCATTTGAGGCACACAGGCCGTCATTATTAACTGGGCTTTGGCACGTGAGCATAAGCCGGAGAAGCTGAGAGAGGGCCGCGTGTTGCCAGGTCACCCCGCCAGGCCCCTGGGCCCAGAGTTTCTGCACCCTCCTGCCCCAGCCCTGGGGCACCTGCTTCAGCATCCCAGGGGGAAGGCCCTGGGCTCCAGTCTGCACCCCAGAGCCACCGGCACCCCGAGCCTGCAGCCTGCAGGCGTACCCCCCAGTCCCAGCTGCTCATCTCTCCCATAAATCCCCTCCGCGGACCGGGGAGTTTTCTTTGTTCGGAACAGAGTCCTGCGGAGCTATTGATCACTGTAATTCAGCCTGATTGGACCTCTGCAAAGCCCCTGCAAGGCGACCCGCAGCGCCACCCTCCCCGCGCCGCCCCTGCACCTGGAGCTCAGACGGCCGCCTGCTGAGTGACAGGCCTTCCCCGGTGAATTCATCTCTTCAGACCTGGGTCTCCTCTGGCAGGAGAAGAGGGACGCCAGCCACCCGACTGGCGCACGGCTCTCTGCTTGCCGCCGCGCCGGCCCAGGGAACGGTCCGCGGCGAGGAGGACCCACAGCCCCCTCAGGACCGAGGGGCTGGCCTCTGTGAGGGCCGGGCAGCAGGGGAGCCCTGGGCAGCCCGGGAGAAGCCGGGCACAGCGGGGCTGGGGGAGCGTTGGACCGAAACAGCAGGCGGGGCCTGGCCGCTAACCTTTCACCCCCGGGTCAGGGAGAGCTGGGCCTGTGGCTGTTTGTGCCGCCCGGTCTTTGTCCTCGACTCAGTGGGCCATGGCCACCCGCCCGGGATCTGGGCTTCTCGCCAGTGTGCGCCCTGAAGCCAAGTCCAATTCAGAAGTCTGGCCCAAGCACCAGGACTCCCCTGGGGCGGGGGGCTCCATCCCCTTTAGGACACGCCCACCCAAGTCTAGGCCTGGCCGTGAAGGCGCCCAGGGCTTGTGAATGTCACCTCTCAGACGCTTAGTGCCAGCGGGAAGGCCGAGCCGGCAGCAAGTTGCTACAGGGTGTGGACGCTCCCAACTGGCTGTGACACCCCTGCCACAGAGGACAGGCGGCCGGGCCTGCGGGGCAGGCCCTGGGGCTGAGGTGACGAGAACAGCAGAGAAGGGGGCGGGGCGGGATGGGTCGGGGCCAGCACTGGCGGTCATGGCCCTGGCCCTGCGCCTGCACCCCAGGGGCGCACCCTGCCGCTCCCACCCCGGTAGGTGACAGGCGTTGTGTGACAGAAGCTGGCCTGTTTTTCCCCTTGGGAGGCCACGATCACCTTGGTGACGTGGCCGTGTTAGCGACCACGTGTGTGTGTGTGTGTGTGTGTGTGTGTGTGTGTGTGTGTGTTGGGGTGCTCACAGGCAAGTCTGCGGCTGGGGGGCGAGGCTCCCTGTCTGGGGGGGCTGCAGGTGCTTCCTGACAGTTCTGACCCGGGGGTGGCCTCGTTAGCCGTCCCGATGGCTGGGATGGCACTGGGCGTGAATGATTTTGTTCCCTGTCAGGACCTGGTGGTGTCTTCCCGAGACGCATCTGTATTTGCACAGACGTAATTACTGACAAGGGACCAGGCGTGGGTGGGTGGGGGAGGGCGGTGCACTCAGGCGTATCCGCTGCAGAACTGGTGCCCGTTGCGGAGACGGAGGGGACAGCTGGTCCCCAGCCGGGGCGTCTGGGACCCTTGTGTGAGCAGAGGAACCGGTTCATGTCACTTCTGCCCTGGGGACAGGCAGGGGAGGGTGGCTCTGATGCAGGCGGGGCCCGCTGAGGGGCGGGGCCCGCTGAGGGGCGGGGCCCGCTGAGGGGCTGGGGCTGGGGCTGGGGCTGGGGCTGGGGCCGGGGCCGGGCCCCCTCCACCGCCTCTGCATCGCCCACTCCAGACCCAGGGTTCTCGAGACCGGTGCGTGGGGGGAGGCGTGCGGCCGTGGGGTTCCATGCCGGGTCAGGCAGAGGCGCGGTTTGGGTCCCCTGCAGAGTGACTGCAGGAGGGGACAGGACCCGGCCTTCCCTCACGAGCCCCCCTCACAGAACCGAGGGGCTGACGTTCCCCGACGGGGGGCGGCACTCCTGGGGCCGTGGGGACCCTGCTCCAGGCAGGCTGGCCTCGGCTGCAGAGGGCACCTGCACTGAGGTGACAGGGTAGTCCGCTAGTCTGCGTGTCTCCCCGCTTTCCGTGTACCCCCAGCTCCCGGCCTGGCCAGGCGAGCCGGCCTCCCCCAGGCCAGCTCTGCACCCCTCAGCAAGGGTCCCCTAGCCTTGGTGTCTCTTTCGTCCCTTTCCATCCACGACCCCCTCACGCAGCATGGGGCCACGGATCCCACGTGTCCTCCTGTTCAGAGTTGAGCCCCGACGGTCCCCCAGCTGCCGGGACAGCCCGGTCTGACACCCGCAGACCACCGCAGGGGAACCCTCCCGGAGCCAACCCCACAAAGCAGGAGAAGGGCTCGCGGAGCCCATCAGAGGGGGCCCGAGGGGCCGAGGTGGCAACCGGCCCTGTTCGCCTCACCGGGCGGAGCCGGCAGGGCCTGGGACACGGGAATTCTGAATGCGGAGCCATCGGGGGTGGGGGGGGCGAGGCAGGGACTGGCAGCAGGTTGCTGTGTATCGATTTGTCGTTACTCATGTAACCAGAAGTGCGGAGTGCCGCCCTTATAAATCCTTGTAGCCAAATATTTTCTCTTCATTGAGGCACTGTTTATATAGATGCACATTCGTTTAAACTTTTTGACCTCATTTGCATTCTGAAATTACAGCGCCCTAATTTCCTTCCCCCAAATGCATTCACTCTTAATTAATCTTAACCACTCTTGGGCTTTTCCGGTGTCTATTATCACTATTTGACGTCGAGGAGACATTTAATGGATCTAAATCACGTATTCAAATGCGTTTTTTTCCTAAAGTTATAATGACTCGAAATTTTATTTGATTTGGGCCCAAAGTATTACCTGAAAAGTAATTTGATTGCTTTACAACTTAAATCACCTGGGTGGAATAAAATTTATTAACCTTATTTACATGTGCGTGAAAGTTACGGCGCTCTGGCCAATTAACGTTTTAAAGGTGCGCCGTGTTTCCCCACGTGGAACCTTTCCCGTGGCCCTCACCTGCGTCCCTGCACGCCTGGGGCCCGACACCTGGGCCGGTGCTGGCCCCCACGGGGGAGGGGGGCTAGGATGGGAGTGATTCAGCACCCGCCCCGACGCGTTGGCTGTGGCGGCCCTGTCTCCTCCTTCAGGGACCGAGGGGCAGAGATTCGCCCCGGCCCACTCTTCCTAGGACAGTCGGGGGCAGCCGACCCCACGGGGCCTGGTCTGGAGGCCGCGGAGTGTCAGCTCCCGGGTGCGGACTCCTCGCGCCCCTGCTGCGTGGTTGCCTCGGCCCAGCCCCGCTTTCCTTGTCCCCTTTCCCAACGGACGCGGATCCCCGCAGCTCCTCCCGCTGAACCCCACGCTCTCCGCCCCAGAGTCTGCTCCCCAGGCACCGCCTGTGATGAGGCCCCTCCCTGCTGGGTTAACGGGCACTCCCAGGGCCCTGAAGGGCGGGCCCCGGGGCAGCCGCGGAGGAAGCGGAAGGAAGCGAAGGCCAGCAGGCCCCGGGGAGCCCGGCGGGGTCCGAGCTGACCGAGGTGCTGAAACGCAGAGCCCTCCCCCGGCGGGCTCGGGTCTCCGGAGGTTAAAACCCAGCGAAGCTGCTACGCATCCCGGCCGTGTCCCGTCCGCAGACACCGGCACGTGGGTCCTCGGTCCCGCAGGGCTCACCGGCCAGCTCGGGCACCCTCACTTGCTGTCCCTCCCACCCTCTGCCAGCGGCGGTTGGGGTTGGCCTGCTCTCACCTGAGGCCCTGTTCCATTTGCAGATTTAATTTAGATTAACATGAAAAAAAGCCCTGGACTGCTTCTCTGCAGCTGGAGTGAGGGCGCTCAGCTAGCTGCAGGGAGAGATAAGGGGTGCAGGGTCAGCGTCCTCTCCGGGCTGAGAAAAGGGAGGAGCGGCTGAGCTCGGCCCCACGGCCCCGCTGGACTGACTGGAGTGGGCCCGGGAGACCAGCAGTCATGGACAGAGGAGGCTGTCCCCTCCCTGTAAGGGACAGTGACTCAGGGCCACCTCACCACAGACGGGCTTGGGGCTGGGCTCTCCGCTCCCAGGGCACGACACCCTCCGCCCCCACGACCAGGGCTTCTGCGGATGGGCGCTGTGGGCAGCGGGGCGGGGGCAGCGGGCGGAGAGAAGTTGCAGCACGGGCCCCTCCCCGCTGGAGGCTCACTCCGTGGTGGGGGTCCTCTCTCGGTGGGGGTCCTCTCTCTGTGGGGGACCCCGAGAAGCCTGCCCTCCAGATGGGAGCGTATGGCCGCTGGCCATGGGGGTTCCTGGCCTCAGCAGAGTGGCCAGAGCCCTGGTGTTCAGTGATATGACGTTTTTCCCGCCCTCGCTCCCCACAAGGAGGAGAATCACCCACAAGCGGGGGTTCCCCACGCCAGGGATGGCCGCCCTCCTCCCAGCCGCCAGGACCGTCTCCGCTCTTAGCTGCGCCGTTTGGAAATGCAGCTGGGTCCCCACCTCCACCCTGCAGTCCTTCCGACCCAGATTCAATTTAGATCAAGAAGAGCGAGGGCTCAGCCCTGGTCCACGGGGCCGCGTGGCGCGGCCGTCCATCGGCCTTCCCTCCTGCCCCTCCGCCCGCCCCCCCCGCCCTCCAGTCCGCAGGGATCGAAGGGAAGGGGCCGCCCGGATGGAGCCCTCACCCCGAGGCTGGTTCTTCCCCCTCGAGTTTGTCACTCCTGGTCTGCGCGTCTTCCAAGGAAGGGGCGTCCCGGCTCCCGGGCCCTCCGTAGTTCTCTGCTGTCCGGTGTCCCTGATCCGACCGGCCCTGGGCGGTCTCGCTCAGCCTGGTCAACACCCTCACTGCCCGCTGTCACCACGCAGAGCCCGCCATCCTTTTCTCTTCCCCCTTCTCTGCCTCCCCGGCAGCCTCCACCCACCCGCTGTTCGCTGACCTGCAGTGACCTGTGGTCACATGGGGCCGCGTGCAGAGGTGCCAGGAGTTAGAACTTCAACGTGCATTTTGGAACTTTTTAAAAAGACTGTATTTATTTATTTTTGGAGAGAGGGGAAGGGAGGGAGGGAGAAAGGGAGGGAGAGAGACATCCGTGTGTGGTTGCCTCTTGCACGCCCCCTACTGGGGACCCGGCCTGCAACCCAGGTGTGTGCTATGACTGGGAACTGAACCAACAACCCTTTGGTTCACAGCCGGCACTCAGTCCACTGAGCCGCACCAGCCAGGGCTCAATGTGCACTTTTAGGGGACCCAGTTCAGACCCTAACACCTTCCTAGAGGGGCCCTCCACGTCACAGCGGACGCCGCCTCACACTCTATGGAGCGAAGAGGGAGGGAAACACTCTCCCAAGACTGAGCCGAAAGGACCGCCTCCTCCTGCTGCCCCCGCCCCCTCCCTCCATCCTCGCTGGCATCCTCGTCTCTAACACGGGTGGGTGGTCCGGGCCACCAGCCAGAGGGGTCCCCCGGGGACGTCGTCAGTCAGTGTGAAGTGTGGGGCACGTGGGCTCTTCGCTTAGTGACCATGTCGCCTGGCTGCCCAGAACTGTCCCTGGCGGGGCCCCACCCCCAGGCCTGGGGGTCCCCCTGTCTGCTTCCACGTCACCCGGGAGGAACCGGAGGGAGGGACGAGTGTGGGCCCTGCCTCCATCCTGACCAGCAGGCACTGCCCAGTGATGGCGGGTCATGGGCCGATGGCAGGCAGGTGGCAAAGATCGGTACCCAAGCATGTTTTTTCCCCTTGCGCACGACTGGTCTTTGGCCCAATGCTGAGAACAGCGCCAGGCCTTTCTGGGAAATTACCTGCAAGTGAACTTGTGTTTCCGGCTGACTTCCGTGACTAAATGGGAGACGTGTTCTCCGAATCCGTGATCACGTGAGCCAGCTCCCCCCAGTCCATCCGGTGTACGTGCCTGCAGCCTCCCGCCGGGCGTGTCTCCCCAGGGCAGCCGGCTAACACGGGGCCGCCCAGCGGCCGGGCCACCAGCACACTGAGCAGGCCTGGCTGTGACAGGAGAGAGGGCCGGCGCGGGGCCCACGGGTGCTGGGCGGCGCAGGAAGGCTGCCAGTCTGGAGCGGCAGACGAGGGGGAAGCAGGGACCGGGACGCGTGGGCCGTGGGGACGGAGCGGGGACCGCGGCCCGAGGATGGCCCGTGTGAGGACCTCCGTCCTCGGGGGCGGGGGGTGGTGCTGGGGCGTCCCCCCCACGTCGACGGTGCCGCCCCACGAGCGCCCAGGTTCTCAGGGAGATGTCTCAGCCTTGCTGTCTGTGGGAAGCTGGTGACGAGGACACGCATCCCGGAGACGGGGGCGGCGCCACGGTGGCTTCGGAGTCGTGACTCTCTCAGGGCTGTTTGCGGATGTAATTGCCTCCTTGCCGTGCGGGAATTTACGTTTGGAAAATAATTGCTATTGGATTAACTAACCTCATTGATAATCTTCTAATTCTCCTATCGACACTGCCGGGAGCTGGGCCACCTCCCCGCCAGGCCAGGCTGATGTGTCGGTTACAACAAGCTTTTCAACCCAATTAGCATCGCAGGGACAATCGGATTATCTCTAATGTGCTGTCGCTACTGCTTCCCATTAGGGCTGTGCTGGGGGCCCCCAGAACAGGGTCGTCTGGCCGCGCAGCTCGGAGAAGGGACCACGGCAGACCCGGACGCCATTCTGAAACGGGACCGTGCTTCCTGAAAGTGCCGTTGGAAACCCCAGGGGTCCACGGGGGACCCCCAAACCCGTGCCTTGAGCTAAGCTCACTTCCTGGAGGAAGCCCTCCTGAGGCACCCCCCAACCCCTTCCGGGCCTCCTGGCTCCCACGGGGGCTTACCTGGCGGATTCGTAGAGCAGGTCACGCGTGCAGCGCCCCCTGCTCAGCCGACCGTCAGGCCTGTCACCTGGGCAGAGTGAAGCTTTACTGGTCTCCTCCTCCTCAAGGCTGCAATCGTGCCCATCATTCGTAGGCCCCTCCTCTGGGAACTGGGGTCCCTCGCTCCCCCATCCCTTCAGGCCCCCGTCACAGCTCTGCCCAGACCCTGTAGAATGTCACGTGATCGGTCCCTTCCAAGACCGTGACGGAGGCGGCATCGTGGTGTGTCTGAAGCGACACTCGTGCAGGGGCCACCCAGAGCCATCTCGTGCCCACGCACTGCTTGGGGCACTTGGGGGGGGGCCTGGACCACCCCCGCCCTGGGGAAGCTCTCTGTCTGGTGGGCATTCAGAGTGGACTCGGGGCCGAATCTGTCCAGGGTCGGGGTGAACCCTGTGCCTCCCAGGCTCCTCTGGAGCCAGACCCCTCCGGAGCCACCTCCCTCTTCCCAGCATCCCCTTCTTCCCTTCCACGGCCGCAGTTCCAGAATTTTCTGCTGACTGACGGATGTCTCTTTTATAGATACGCACGTGACCGAAAAGCAGGCTTCAAAGGCATAAATACCACACTGACGAGAGTGAATGAGAAGAATGGGAAATTCATGGTCTTTTAACCGCACGCGGGCATTTTGTGGTGGTGGTTTTTTCCCCTTTTTCTTCTGAAATCCGCAGAAGCTGTTACACTAATAGCTGTGATTTACATAATTTCTGAAGTGCCGCAGCTCTGAGCCAGGCCGCCTGCAGCCAGCGACCTGCTGCTCCAGGGTGGGGCCTGGGAGGGCCAGGACGGGCACCGGCCCCCCCATCCCCGGACGCCTGTGAGGGCGAGGGCCCTGGCGCGGGCAGGTGCGGTGAGCCGGAGGCGGCTCCTGAGCCACTGGCCCCGGGTGGTGCGTCTCGGGGAAGGACCGGAGGGGAGGGGGGGAAGGACCGGAGGGGAGCGGGGGGAAGGACCGAAAAACTCCGCAGAGACGCCAGGCCCAGGCCTGTCCTTCGTCCTTTGTCCTTCGTAGCAGCCTCGGCTCAGCGGGCGGCTCAGCAGGCGGCTCAGCGGGCGGGGCGCCGGCCCTGGCTGTCCCCGAGGGCGGTGTTCTCTGAGCCGACTCCCGGAGCTGGAGCACTTGGGAGGAGTCGCTCGCTGACCGGTCGATGCTGACGTCCAGGCCCGGCTCCCGGATGACGGTTTCCCCTGGTCACACCTCCCACGGGGGTCTGAGGGCCACCGAGGAAGGCGAGCGGGCCTGCTTCACAGTCTCCTCCTCTCCCGGCGACAAGCTCAACACGCAGTGACCCGTGTGCGCCTCTGCCAGGCACGCGGTCCTTGGGCGGCACGCGGTCCTTGGGCGGCACGCGGTCCTTGGGCGGCACGCGGTCCTTGGGCGGCACGCGGTCCTTGGGCGGCGCGCAGGGCGTGGGATTAGAAGCGAGGAGCGGCCGACGAGGCCAGCGGAGGGGCTGCACGTGTGCGAGAAGGCGCGCGCTCGGCCTCGGGGCCTCTTCCCCAGCGATGCGGGAGCAGCTGGCACTGCGGTGATGGGGGGGAGCCGCCTGGGCTCCGCAACCCCGCGCACCTGTGTCCAGTCCCCACTCACCTCCGTCCGCGTCCCTGGTGGATGTGTGGGTGTGGCCTCTCCCTCAGGGGGTGGGCCGGGGGTGGGGCTGAGTGACAGCTCAGGCCCCAGGAAGCCCCAGCCCAGCCCCTGGCCTCGCCCCTGGGCTCCCTGCTGGGTCAGGAGCTGGACAGGGCGCGCGGACGTTCAGGGCGGCCTGTGCACTGCGGCTGCGCCCACCTCGGGCTTTCCCGTCCTTTCGGCTCCGCCGCTTAGGGGGCGCCGGGCGGTGGCTGGTGAGAGCGAGGCTCTCCGAGGTCAGACGGCCCCGGCCGGGGTCTGCCTCCGCGGGGCCGCTGGCCCGCGCGTTATTAACGGGTGTGCACACGGAATTCGGTAAGGGCCACGCAGCGAAACGTGAGTGTTCACAGCCACAACGAGCAAGCCGGGGAAGGCAGGGGAGCTTCCTCGGAGGGAGGCCCTTCCAGCCAGGGGCTAAAGGAGACGTGAGCAGCGGCCGGGCTGCTGGTCAGCGGCGCAGGACCGGGACGGGGCCCAAGGGAAGGGAGGGCGCGGCGGATTGCGTGGACTCGGGAAGAAGTTGGCCACTCTCTGGGATCCTGTGTAATTCTAGACAAGGGAAACGATTTCGGAAACACGTTCCTCTACTCAGCTGTGTAATGAATACAGTCGTTCCTATCAGCCAGCGCCGAGATCTCCGCGTCACTGCGTGTTGGCGACCGACCGTGTTTGTGAAAGGGGCGGCGGGGGGGGCCCGCCTTATCTCCTTCCTGCTGCTGAGGTCGTGGGAGGGGAAAGGAATGAGGTTTTTGGGTTGTTTCTTTATCATGTCACAAAAGGTAAATAGACCCCTAAGGCCCCAAAGCGAGGTGCCCAGTCACGAAACCTTGGACGCTGTTCTGCACAAATCGGCCCTCCCACTCCGTCCCCAAAACCCCTGCAGGAGGAGGATGTGGGTGAGGGGCAGGTGGGAACTGCTGTCTGAACCCAGAGCAGGCGTGTCCCGTGGCCACGCCAGGCGCCCGGGTCCCTGTGAACGACTGAGCCTCCCCCAGGCAGGTGGCCCGGGGCTGACGTTCCAATCAGACCCTACTGAAGCTAGTCCGTTCTGTGGTCTTTCTCCACGCAGAAGAAAGGCGCCCAACGTCAGGGATGCGGGCGGGCTGCAGCCCCGGAGGACATGTTGCAAGGGTGGGGGGTTCCTGCTCCCTGTTAAATCCCGCCCTTTCCGGCGGGGAGGGGGGTTCCTCCCCCGTCTGGAGAGCACACGCCAGTCAAGGCCAACTCCTTCGTGGCCGACCGGGCTCTTCACACCCGAGGACACATTTTCCTACGTCCCTAAATCCTGCCATTCCGGGGGGGGGGGCGCTTACCCTCCCAGGACCCCCAAATGCGCTCTGCATGTAAACTGGGCTTTCTGAACTTCTCTTAACAAGAGGACGTCCCAGTGGGTTTGCTGGATCCGTCTGGATCCTCAGCTGTGCCTGCAATCGGCGCTTCAGAAAGAAAATGGATGCCCTTCCTTCGAATCTTTCCGTCCCTGCCGATCCCAAGAGTCACCTGGAGCACCAGTGAAAGTTCGTTCGAGCCACCCCGGGTCCCGGGAAGCGCCTCGGCACCGCCCACGTGGTGAGCAGGCCCCCGGGGCGGAGAGGGCGGTGCTGTGTCCCGCCCGCCGGGGCCCTGCGGCGCTCACCGGGTCCACGCAGAGCTGAGTCGGAACCCAGTCTCAGGGGGCCGCCCCCGGACCCCCCTCGGAGGGACAGCTCTGGGCAGGGGCGCTCACCAGAGGGCGCCGCCCGGCCCTTTCCGGTTCAGGGCGCCCCAGCACGGCGCTGACGGTCCTGGGCGCTGCGGCCCCGCCAAGGGGGGGAGAGCTGAGGCCGCTTCAGCAGGTGTGTCTCTGACCCCCCCCCCCCCGCAGCGGCCGCAGGCAGCAGGCACAGCCTCCTCCGTCTTCAGCAGGGGTCTGGGCGGGGGTGACACCCACTCCCCGCCTCCAGCCTAGCGGGTCTCAAAGCACCTGCCTTCTTCCCATCCCCCAGACCTGGCCAGAGTCAGTCACCCGGAGGGCAGGACTGTCTGTCACAGTAGCCGCTTTCCAGCGGCCTCCCTTCCAGTCCCTTTCCTTTGCGTCACCGTCTCAGTTACGTGCCAGAGTGAGCTTTAGAAAGTGACCCCAATATGCCAGTGCTTTCGGTCAGCTCCCCCTTACTGCCGGACCCACCCAGACTCCTGGGGGGAGGGGTTGAGGTCTTCTCGTCATCCGCCCTACCGGCGACCCCCAGCTTGGTCTCTCCCACCTCCCGCCACCGCGTGGGGCTTTCAAACCCTGGGCCTGCCCATCCCGGGGCTCCTGCTGTGGAGGGAGAGGCTGGTGAGTGTTCTCGCACAGCTGCAGGGCACCCCCGGCTCCCAGCGGGTCGGCAGCTGCCCTGTGAGCCCCGACGACAGAAAGATGCACAGACACTGCTGTCATCGCGGCCACGGTGACGTCTGTTGCCGCCCTCTGCAGGAAACATTCTTATCCTCATTATCCGAGCTCTTCTGTGAGGAGCTTCACCATCTTGTCTTCAGCAGGGGCCAGAATGGCCCGCGAGCATGCCCTGACCCTGAGCTCCGGCCCTGAGCCTCGGCTGCCCCGGCACCTGCGTGCGGGGTCCCAGACGGCAGGCGGCTCGGTCTCCCCGGGTCACGGTGCCCGTGTTGGTGAATGGAGATAGTGGCCCCTGTCTCAGCCCCTCGCAGGCTGTGATTGTTCTAGGAACAGGGGTGGCCTTGGTGGCATCCTCACAAGGTTCCCTTCTGCAGGACCTGGGGGAGGCTTTCCCCCAGAACTGGCCAGGAGGGGTGTGGGGGCCACCCATGACCTCACTCGACCGCCTCCCAGAGCTTCCTACCTGGTCCTCACCACCCGGCCTCTCCCCCCAGGCCCACCCACCAGGGCCAGTCTCCCGGAAAAAGGAGGAAGAAGTCAGCTAGTCACCCAGTGCCGTTCCCTCCCTCCACTGGCTCACAGCGGGGGGATTGGAGACCCCAACTCCCCCCCACCCCGACAGGGACTGGAGGCTGACTGACTGCTCCCTGAGACCCCCCCGCCGCCGCCTCCTCCGCAGGCAGCTTCGGGGCTGCCAGGATGAGCTCTGTTTGGCAGCTCCCCCAGGGGCAGGAAGGGCCGGCTGCCTCCCAGTCACTGTTGGAATTATTCCTGGGTTATTAATAGCAGCAGGGATGACACTGGGACCCGGGCCAGCCCTGGCCCCGAGTCACGCCTCCTCCCCTCTCCTGTTCTCCTGGATGGGGTCAAGGGCAGGACACACTCAGCCCTGCCACTGCAGGGGAGTCCCCTGGCCCCGAGCCCGCTCTGTGGCTTCCTGGAAGCTTCCTTCGCTGCTGGCACGGCGTCCTGGGTAGAAGCAGAGCCAGGAAGAGCTTGGGGCTGGTCCGAGACCCCGCTGCCGGGCCAGCTGACCTTGGGCAAAGGTCTGACTGTACCTGAACCCGTCTGCAATCCAGACGGGGGACTGGGGAAGAAGGGAGACACCAGTTTAGCAGGCACAGAGCCGCGCGTGCCGGCCTCTCTGTTGCAACGGAAACCTGTTTACATCTGGGGGCGGGGGGGGGTGGGAGTTTGAGCGTTCGGTGACGCTCCGGGCCGCAGCCGGCGCCACGCCGCAGTGCGTTGAATGTTTCTCCATCGCCCACTCTGTTCGTTACAGTCAAGGAGCTCAGCCGCTCCCTGCCCAACGGCCCCTGGGAAACCACCAGGCCCGTGACCGGGAGATGGTCTTTCTTGTGAAGTCGTCGCTTCCAAGCGGTGGAGACAGACGCAAGGTTTCCCGGGGGCCGGGGCGAGGCTCGGCGGGCGGCAGGTGCAGACCCTGTCGAGAATGACCCGCCTCTCGCGCAGGGCGGGCTGTTTTCCTACCCACGCCGCCGTCCCCGCCCCCACCTCCTCCTCCTTCCCCTCTCAGAACCCAGCCTCCTAGCGGCGTGCTGCTGTCGGTGGGAAACGCCACGGTTTAGACCCGTGAGTCAGGGGTCTTCGCTCAGCGTGCTGTGCCTGTGCCCTGACGTCAGACCCGCTACGGAGACCCGCTACGGAGAGAGGACGCGGCACCGACCCTCCGAAGCCCACGCTCCACGTGGGGCGGAGGAACTCAGCTGAGCCCCTAAGCACGGGCCGGCGGGGAGCCAACCAGAGGAGCCTCTGCCCACAGGGACCAAACCCCTTGGCAGGGGAGACACGCTTGAACGGTCATCGTGGTGATGATAAAATTATCCCCCAGGCCAGGCGTCCCCGGGAGGGCGCCTCGGGGGCCCTGGCCTGGGGGACAGACAGGGCAGGTCATCCAAGGACGCTTCCCTGAACAAGCCGGGGGGCGGGGGGCTGGCCAGCCTGCTGCCCTCCGCGTGGTCCTGGGCGGTTTCCCCAATCGCGGTGCCTCCCCCCAGATCCAGGGCTTTCGCAGTGAGAGAGGCCACACGCACTCCCTGGTTCGGGCAGCAGCCCCCCGGCCTTCCAATGAGGAGACAAAGGCGGGGGGGTTGGGAGCCGGGATGGGGAGCAGCGACGTCGGAGCGGGAAGGCATTTCTTTGGGGGGGGGGCAGAGAACATGAGCACAGCGGCGCTGACCCTGACCCTGACCCTGTGGGCGGTTTCCAGTCCCGCAGCCAGCGGCCCAGGAGTCAGACATCCGCTTTCTTGTCATCTCTGCACAAAAAAAAAGTTTCCTTGGGGCCCACGGCGGCTCAGGCCGCTGCTCCCGGCCGGCGGCTCCGGCTCCATCTGCCACGTCTTTGACGCCGCAGGTGGGGGCTGCGATGGCGACGTTCCTACCTCCCGGCTCGTCCGGGCCCCTCGGTGACAACAGGGGCGAAAGTGCTGAAACGGGGCCCGGCACGAGGGTGCGCGGGGCTTTCTGCGACGGCAGGCGTCCTGGGCGCAGAGGCCCGAGGCCTGGACTGCAGCCAGCCCAGCCCAGCCGAGCGGAGGGAGCCCCAGAAACCGAGGATGAGGTGGGGGTGCGGCGGCCCCTGCAGGTGCCGAGGGCGGCCCCGGAGGGAACCCTGCAAGGGCAGCTGGTGCGAGAGGCCGGGCGGAGGGCCAGTCTCCCGTGGGGCGGAGGGCGGACGCCTGGTTCCTGGCAGGGCCAGAGGGAGCCGAGCTCGGGGGTCCCTCATGGTTGCTGGGAGCGGCTCCATCCGGATCTGCATTTGTTGGTCTGTCCGCCGAGGTTAGGAGGTGGCAGCCACCCCGGGGTGCAGCGCACACATCACGGGGCACCATGGGTGGCCCTCTGTCCCGCCTCCTTGAGCCCCGACCCCCAGCACACCCTCCCTGGTCCGCCGTCTCCGGCAGAGCTGGGGGGCATCGCCTCCTGGGACATCGGGAACCCAGCTGAGGGGGCCGTCTCCTTCACGCCCTGTAGGAACCCCCTCTTTGGTGGGGGTAGGATCTTTAAAAACAAAAGAACAGCGCAATTCTGTGGGGGGCAAAGGAGCCCTCGGGCCCATTTAATTTCCCTTATTTAACATAAGCCCAGTGGAGCAGCGAGCGGCAGAGATGTCAGCGGGGCCTGGAGAGGCGTCAGGTGCAACGGGGCACCTGTTTCACCTGAACACGTGTGACTTCTAATATACTCGGGGCCCCGTCAGTCCCTGTCACTCTGGCATTTTAATCTTGGTCCCTTACATCTGTCTGCAGAGTGACAGGCGGCGCCCGCCACACCCGGAGGGACTGAAATTGGATCGGCCTGACCCGAGATGGGCCTTTCATGTAAAGCCGCCTCGAACCCGGCGATTCAGTTTCCGAGACCTAACGTGTTAGATGATTAAAAGTGTGCGTGGCAGGGTGCCCTGGAGAGTCCCCAGCCTCGTGACACAGCTGTCACCTCCAAAATGCATTCATTTACTCTGGGCACCTGTCTTGTAACCTCTTCTGGAAGCGGTGACCAGTGAGCTCGAGTTTGGACGCTCTTCACTGCTCACCTCGCCGACGAGTGTCCCCTCCGCTCCCAGCGAAGCCCTCGGGCTAGGGGCTCCGGGGCTCGCAGGGCTGACCGCGGCGCCGCCGAGAATGGGGTGGTCAGGCTCGGGGTCGGGGGCTGTTAGAGCCCGTGGGAGATGCCGCCGCCCCTGCTGTCAGGCGCAGGGGGGCGGGGACAGCCCAGGACGGGCACATTTACGGCCTCCTTTGCCATTCGGCCCTCACCGCGGCCAACGCTGACATCAATGGGAGGCATTTACGGGAAATACTTCGTGAAGAACGGCTTGTCCTCTAACTATGGCCACGGAGGAGGGGGTCGTAACACACGACTGGTGATGGGAGAGCCTGGAACATTCATCCCAAATGTTGCACCTGGTGAGGCCATGCCATTGGGTCATTTTCACGGTTCCTCGGCCTTGAGACGCCCTTGATTGACCTTCAGGTGAAATCATTGGAGACCAGACCCCTCCCCGCTCACAAAGCTGGAAGCGGCATCTCTTCATGAATCCCGAGACCCCCCCTCGGCCTGGTCTGTTGTGCCAAGAACGCGTCCGCGGTGAGAAGGGGCAGGGCCGCAGGAAGGGCACGCCCGGGGGCCCAGGGTGTCCCCCTCCCCTCCCCTCCCTCCGCTGGAAGGAGGCAGAGTCCCGCTCGGTGTGGCGAGGGACCCCGTGACGTGCACATTTAATTCCACCGGCACGAGGTGAGGGAGCTCCCTCGTGGAGCCTGCAGCCAGAGGCTCGTCAGACGCGTTTTGGGAGAAAGCAGGAACAGCTGGCGTCTGAGCGAGACGGTTTGAATCTGAGCAGCGCTGAGGCTGCGTGGCCGCCTTTCTTGGAGCAAGGGGGCGGCTGGGAGGCGCCCCGGGTGACCCCCTACGCTGTGACACGTCCAGTCACCGGGGCGTGCGCCCGCATCACCACGAACGTCAACCGTCGCCGACAAAAATGATTTTACATGGAAATAAAGTTGAAAGGTGAATCACCCTTTCGAAGGTCTTGCTTACCGATGGGGGCGCCCCCCCACCCATACTCCAATGGCCAAAGGCAGGCAGCCCTAAGGACACCGGCCTCCCGGTGTCCAGAAGCCTGCGCGCCGCCGCCCGGGGCTGTGGACGGGTTTGATCGGCGGGGGGATAAGCCGAGGCAGCAGGCGCTTCCCGAGGCCCCTGCGCTGTGACAGGCGGAGCTGATGTTCCCCGAGGACGAGGCACATGCCCAGCGCTCTCCCGTGTGTTCTCACACACACTCATTTAGGCTTCACGCTGTTCCTGCGAGGAAGGGGGTCTCGCGTCTCGTTGGGCGGATGAGGGAGCCGAGACCAAGCCGTGCCACGAACTCCCCCAGGTCAAAACGCCGGGCGCTTCGGGAACTCGGACCGGGGAGGGGGCCCCTCCAGGGCACACTCACTGAAAGGGAGGTTCGTGTGTGTGAAGCATCAAACTTCACTGTGAGTTTTCACAGACTAGAAGTGAACTGGTTGTGCGATAAGTGTGGTTTCGTCCATACGCCCTTTAAATCAATTCGCTGGGGGCGCACTGGGCACTGTCCACTCGAGGTGCGGCTCCGTAACCTGACACCGTGGGTGGGGCTGCGTGTTGGTTCGCCACCAGCACCCTGCCTCCTGCGTCCCCCCGTCTGACCCCGTCTGACCCCGCTGCTGCCTTCACGGCCCCCCCCTCCCTGCTGACCACCTTTCTGTTGTCTGACTCTGAGTTCGTTCGTTCGTTCGTTCGTTGCTTTTTCTTTCACCTCCCCCACAGGAGTGGAATCACACGCTTCTTATCCTTTCCCGTCTGACTGACTTGGAAACACCGGTTCGTCGCAGGATTATTGGCGCTGGCCAGGACCCGAACGCACCCTAAGGTGGGTGTGTGGATAAAGAAGGTGGCATCTGTACGCAGTGGAATGTACTCGGCCACAAAAAAACGACAAACGGTGGCTATTGGCAACGCGGAAGGATCTTCAGGGTGTCGCAATGCATTTTCTTATAATAGTAAAAATTAAGGGTGGGACTGGGTCTACAAATAGAGCAGTTCGATCCACTGGAGGTAGTTAGAGTCCCTTTTTGAACGGTCTGTTTCTAAAGCTCCCTAACGAGACAGGGGATGCACCTGGTGCAATGCTCACTCAGTAAAGCGGAATACAGGAACACGCGTGATCCCGACTCTGTCCAACGTTTGGATTGGTGTCATCGAGAAACAGCCGCATGGAAGTTTAAAAAACGCCCCCCCAACCTAGACATAGATGACGCCCTCTGACTACTTCTTATTCTCTTATCCTTTTCTTTCTATATTTTGCAAATTCCCCACAGCAAAAAAGTCAGGCAACAAGCTTTCCAGCTGCTAACGAGACCCCTGGGCCGCCCCTCGGACAGAGAGGCCTGAGCTGCCGCGGGAACCGGTCTGGGGCAGGCCTGTCGGGGGAGCCGCAGCCTGCAGAGCGGGCGGAATTGTGGGCAGAAGACTTGAAAGGAAAGAAGGGCTCTCGGCCTCCTGGTCCCCAAGGACGCCGGCTGGTGGGCGGCAGCGACCTGCGTGTCCCAGCCGACCGCGCTTCGCACGGGAAGGAACTCCGGGCGCGGCCCGGGGCTCACTGGGCCTGGCAGAGGGCGGCGGGGTTATCCCTTGGGTGGTCTAGAGGGAACAGGCTCTCTTCCAACTTGCGTAACTTTTGTATCTTACATTTTAGTTTGTAAACTAACCCTACAGAACTAAGGCACGGGCGTCAAACTCGTGTCCACACCAGCCTCGCGGTGGCCTTCTAAGGGCCGGGTGTGATTTTTGGGGAGCGTATAAATATAACTACTCCTTAACGAGGGGCGAGGATCTCGCCGGGACAAACGAGGGGCGGGGCGGGATAAACAACGCGGAGGGCGGGTTCCGCCCGTGGGCCTTGGGTTTGCCACCTGTGAAACAGGGCGAGCAAAAACTAACCCGGGGAGGGGCGGGGGGCCCAGGTGTGTGGAATCGGCCTTAATGGATCGGCCTGCGTGGTTAAAGCTGTAACTAAAGAGTGAAGAGTTTAGCCTTGATTGATAGGCCTAAGCAACTGATTCTCATGGAAACTGTTATTTCAAAATTGTGAAGCTTTTGAATAAAGACGCCTTCCCTTTATCACCAAACCTTTGCCTCTGGAATTTTGCCTGCAGGGTGGCGCCGGGAGGCAGGACCCCAATCGCTGTCCCGTAGCCAACCACGTGCGCCGCCCCACCCCCCGACCCCCAGCCCGCTCAGAGCGCCGACCACGCCCGAGTCGGGCCCTCCCTCCGAGCAGGGGCTGCCCTGCTCCCTGCCCGCTCCGCCCCCGCTGTCTGAGGACCCTCGTCGTCCTCCGCAGGGGTGTCTGCGGGCGTGAATCCAGCTGGCCTTGTCGTCCAGGTCTTTGGGAAGAAGTGGAGACGGCTGGTGATGGGAAACTGGCGTTCCGTTTGCATGCCCCTTCGTCAGGCTCATTCTTGGGGGCCCGCGTGACCTCAAAGCATGGGTTCAATTACCAACCCCTGGGCCCTGGGTTCCATTACTAACCCCCAAAGCACGGGTTCAATAAGTAACCCCTGGCGCATGGGTTCAATTACTAACCCCTGGGGCCTGGGTTCCATTACTAACACCGGGAGCACGGGTTCCATTACTTACCCCCGAAGCACGGGTTCAGTTACTAACACCTGGAGCATGGATTCCATTACTAACACCTGGAGCACGGGTTCAGTCAATTACTAACCCCTGGAGCACGGGTTCAGTCGATTAGTAACACCGGGAGCACGGGTTCGGTTCAGCCTCGGGAAGGATGCCTGGGCCAGGAAGCTGGGCTCTGTTCCGGCCTCGGAGCACTGGGAGCGCCCCCTAGTGGGGAAGGCGCCTGTCTCTTACTCCCCAGCAAACGCTGCCACCGGCCTATCAGCCGCACAACCCGGGAAACAGCGACCGGCGGGTGCTTTCTGGGCAAAGTCCCCTGACCGATCCCCAGCGCTGGCGTTCCGCCCTCACCCTCAGGCCGGCTGTCCCAGGGCCCAGCCCCTCGGCGCACACAGGCAGTTCCTCGTGACAACCCCCAGTGGTCCGCACACATCCGCCCAGCCCCTCTTCCGCCAGCGGTCTGCCCAGAGCCCAGTTAGAAACCCCGAGAAATGGCTTTCGTGGTGGGAAGGCTGACAGTCTCGGCCACCGAGACCCGAGCCGTCACCCAGGAGCCTTGTCCTGACAAACGTTTTGTAGCTGTCACGTGTATTTTTGCTTACAATTATCAGGCGTGTGTGTGGCCTTGGGGGCACTCTCGGATTTGTCCCGATGGCTCGCTCCAGGGACATGGGGGCTTAGGGACAGAACCCCACAGCCTGGAGCTGTGCCCTGGGCCCCTCGCTCGGGGACAGCCACAGCCACTGAACTGAACGAAGTCTAAGTGACACCGAGGGACACCGGCCCGTCCTCTGCCCTCAGGGGACGACTCGGGAAGCCCGCAGAGCCCCGAGGACTTCCCAGCATGCTGCCTCCTGGAGGGCCAGCCCAAGGAGGGGGTCAGGCCCTCCGCGGCTCCCCAGACTCCGCCCTTTTCTGCCCAGTGCCGCCCAGCGGTTGGTGTGGACAGAGTGGCAAGCCGGCTCCTGAAACAGGGCCGCAGCCGTTTTCGCCCAGCACCTACCCGGGCGGCTCAAAACGTGTGAGCTTGACGCCTTCCCAGGGCACTTAGTGTCTCTGTCCGTGCTCTGAGGTCATCACCCACTGACCTTTCAGCTTATGGGATGATGCCCAACCGACGAGGGCACAGCGACCAGGGCCGCTCCCTGCGTCTTCGCTTGCACCTGTGCAAGTCCTCTTGGACTGGAGGTGTGTCCCCAGGGCCCCCCCCCCCCAGAGCACAGGTGTGGCCCTCCAGACCCCTGGGTTCGGCGGGCCTGGGCCTTCGGTGCCCCTTGTGGGCAGGAACCCGGAAACTCCCCAGAGCTGCTGGGAGAACCGCATATCCGCACTCCCAGGCAGCTCGCGGGGGGGCCCCGCGGCTGGGGGGCCCTCAGAGCCGCTGTCCTCCCAGACCCCGCGCAGACCTCCCCGCTCGGACCCTGGGGCTCGGGCAGCCCTGTGGCTCCCCTCAGGGCCCAGCCCCTTCGCAGCAGGCGCTCTTCTGTTTATTCTTTCTGCTCTGAGACCGACTCAAGGCGGGAGGGGCCCACTTCTTGACCACACCTGCCACCGAGTTCAGGGCATCCAGCCAGGCCTGTGCCTGGGCACCCTCAGGGCTTGTTGATTGGCTTTTGTTTCTGTTCAGGGCCCTCAAAAGACCTCAGTCGTCGCCCCCCGCCCCCTGCCCCCCGCATGTCCAAGGCAGCCATTTGGGACCTTTGAACAGGAGAGGTAGAATTCCATCAGCAGAGAAGCACCTAGAAGTGTCCCCGACCCAGATCCGAGGGTTTTCGTCTTGCTGAGCTTTGTGGGGAGGGGCTTCCTGGGACACACAGAAATCTGGGTCAGTGTCCCCCTTCGGGGGGACCTAGGGGAGCTGAGTCGCTCCCATTTTTATTTTGACTTTTTAAAAATACATTTTATTGATTATGCTATTACAGTTGTCCCATTTCTCCCCCATCATTCCCCTCCACCCTATACACCCCCTCCCACCCACATTCTCCTCCTTTAGTTCATGACCATGTGTCATAAGTTCTTTAGCTTCTACGTTTCCCACACTATTCTTGCCCTCCCCTGTCTGTTTTCTATCCACTGTCTATGCTACTTATTCTCTGTACGTTTTCCTCCTCAGATAAGGTCAAGTTCAAGGAGTTCATCATCACCAAGCCCTTATTTTATGAAATGTTAAAGGGACTTATCTAAGAAAAAGAAGATAAAAAATAGGACAGTGAAAAGACAGCAAACTCACAGCTGTTAAGAACCACACCTAAAACAAAAGCAAACTAAGCAAACAGCTAGAACGGGAACAGAACCACAGAAATGGAGATCACGTGGAGGGTCAGCAACAGGGGCGTGGGAGGAGGAGAGGGGGAAAAGGTATTTTGACTTTTTTAACAAGAATCTGCTTTCTCCTTTCCTGGGTTGCCCTGGAGCCCACAGGGGACACAGGGCAGAGGGGTCTGGGTTGGACTCTGAGCCCCACGGGGTCTCCCCGGGGATGGGGGCCCCACTGCCAGACCCGCTCTCCTGCGCCCCCATTTCCGCATCTTCTTCACTGTTGCTGTTTTTGGTTCGCCTTCTCTCGGGATCCGTGGCTGAGTACGAGGAGCCCGGTCTTGTCCGGCCTTCTTCCCGCCGCGCCCCGCCCCGCCCCGTGCTTCCCTCTGAGCCTGTGCCGCCTCCCCGGCCCTCGGAGAACGGAAGGGACTTGGACAGGCCCGCAAGCCAACGTGGCCTTGGGCCCAGCCCGCCCAGGGCACACACCCAGCCTCCCCGCCGGGCAGCCCCGCACGCCCAGCCCGGCTCCTGCTTCGAGGGGCCACGGTGGATGGCAGGAGGAGGACCTCGAGCTCTGCCATCAACGCCTCCCTCAAGTGGTCACCGTGAACCACCTGCTGTGTGGGTTGTGACCCTGAAAGGCGGGTCCTGTGACCGGGAACCCTTAGGCACCCGGTGGGAGGGAACATCTCCCAGGGGGTGTGACGATGAATTCCGTGAGCTAGGCTGCCTTCCAGCCCAGCTCCCCCCCTCCCCCCAGCCGGGACGGCCAGAGCTGGGGGCGGGGTCAGAAGCGGGCAGAGCCCTCCTCCGAGGCCTGGAGTGCCGAGGTCGGTTGAGGCACCGCAGGAGTCACGATGCCTCAGGTCAACCTGAGCCAGGAGGGGCTCACCCTCTCACGGGGACACACGGCGAAGCCGTGGCCGACCACACCACTGCGTGGGGCAGGGGTGGGGGTGGGAGGGCGGGTTGTCAGAGTGGAAATAGCCCCAGGCTAGCGGAGCCGCCTGCCGAAGACCCCAGGGCCAGCTGCAGCAGAGCTGGGACCGGCCTCCGGAAGCCCGCGTTCCGTGAGGTCTTGAAGGAGAGAAGTGATGGGAAGCAGCACCTGCAGGCCAGCAGGCTGCTGGGTGAAGGGCCGGGAGCAGGGACAGGTCACCAGGGAGGGCGACAGGGTGAGCCCGCCGCTTCAGCAGGAGACGGGGGCGTCACCGGAGACCAGGCAGCTCCCTTGTATGATCTGTGTGCGCACACACAATTCCTGCACACACACACACGTGTACACTCCTGTGCAGACACGCATGCACGCGCATGCACACACATGCCTCCCCGCGGGGAGCTGGACCTAGCCCTCACCTGGACTCAGCCAATATGACTCCAGAGGCACAGAAACCGCCTTCAGTCCGAGCAACTCGTGCGTCCCCCCTCCCCCCACCCCGTCCCTTTGCTTCCTGCGCCCTCAGACACCTGCTTAGCACCGCGCAAGGGTGGCTGTTGGCAAGGGAGGCTCCGGCTGGTGGGGCGGGGGGCGGGCTGCCTCGTGGGAAAGGGAAAACCCAGCCCGCGCCTCACAGAGCTGTCCACTGGTGGAATACTCCTCTACAGCTGTGACCAAATATTTGGTCGCCGGGGAAATGCAATCAGACACAGCAGGTCAGGGGGCTCTCAGCAAACAGACGCTCGGAGGGAGGCCTCCGTCAGGCCCCCCCCCGCCCAGCCCCGGGAGAGGGAGGCCCAAGTTCGCTTTTATCACGCAGATGGCAGCCTGCCCTGACTGGCAGCTCGGCCGAAGGGCAGAGGACATCCACTCATTCAGACACAAATGAGATCAATTCTCATCCGACTCACAGGTCCCTAGGATTTGGGGAAGCTGCCCAGTTCTGGAGATTACGTTATTTTAAAGACCACGGAGCTGAACTCAACGGAGCCCCAAATAGGGGAATTACCTGGCTGTCACCCAGATGTCCCCTCCCTGGCACCGCACCCCTGGGGCTGCCGGCTCCACATTCTGCTGGCCCTTTAATCCTCAGCTGCCCCCTTCCCAGATGCCACAGGGTTCCCTCGTGAACTGGGGGTGGGGGGGGTGGGCTGGAGTCTCGTGTCCTCCATCCCAGGGCCTGGCACACACACGTGCGGCGCCATGAAACCCACAGAGCAGGGAAGGGGGGCAGCGTACATCCCAAAGACCAGATGACGACAGAGAGCGGAGTCCCACCCACAGCAGGAGTCCCGCCTGGGGGTCGGCAACGCACACACCCCCACCTGCGTGCGCCCACGGGTGTCCGATGCACGCTCCGTCCTGGGCTTGAGTGGAGAGCCCAGGGCGCCCGAGAAAGAAGGCCACGGTGGGGAGAACAACCATCCTGAGTTCGGGCTCACCCCTGGCTGTGAGAGAGGGAGGGGCAGGCGGAGCCAGAGACGCTCAGCCTGGGAGGAAAGGTCTTCTGTCGTCATGGAGATAGCACCCAGCCACTCCTGTGCCCCCTAGAGACTCGACCTACCAGGGAACTGCTTTGTGAATTGTACAAATGTTCCACCACTGTGCTGTGCACCTGAAACGACTATAAAATTATACTGAATGTCAACTGTGATTGAAAATTAAAAGACAAATTTTTTCTTAAGCTGGAAAAAAATGTAGTTCAAACATCCACCAGGGGGCGCTACAGGATAACTGATTGTTCAGCACCAAATTCCTGCGTCCAGGGCTCCTGGATTTCTGGGGCAGGGGCGGGGGGGGGGGGCTCTTGGGGTGGGGGTCAGTGAAAAGTCCTTGGGGCAGGAGGCTCCAGCCAGCCAACCACTAGCCTCCACAACAGCAGAGAGGGGCCAGGCTGGAGGCCCAGAGACAGACTGCGATGCCAATTCAGCCCTTGCATTTCTGTGGTTTTCTTTTCTTTTTTGTACAACCTTAGCATATTTTTAAATTTTTAATATTTCAATTACAGTTGACATTTAACATTATAAGTTGATCATAACTTCAGGTGTGAAGCATAGTAATAACTATGGAGGGTGCCACGTGGATATGGTACCTTCAGGTGCGGTGTGATCCAGGGACACAACAGGCACATCACCAGAACCCCGCCAGCTCCGCTTCCCTGCCTGATGCTTTGTTTTCAGGCTCCATCTGGTGGCTAAACAGCTCCCGATGCTCCAGCCCTCGGATGCTCTGGCGTCAAACCTAGTGGGAAAGAAGGGGGACTCCCCACGGCTCTCATACCACCCCTGGGGCCAGCATGGGCCACAGGGGTGCCCAAGTGAGCCACCCTCTCCAGGGCACCGGGGCATGGGGATTCGATGTGGGGTGGCCTGATGCCCCTGGGAAACAAAACTGCATCCTAGAGGGCAGCCAACAGGACCGAAGAGTAGGTGCTCGCACCGGGGCACCTTGATCTCCACACCAGGCTTGCTGGGTCCGCGGCTCCTCCCACGCGGCCTGGACCACCCCTGGAGAGTCCCAGGTAGTTCTTCCTCCCCGTGGTGTGTGGAGACTCCAGCGCTGTGAGCGTCTCCAACCCGCCTCCATGCAGCTCCCAGCCAGCAGCTCCCAGCTCTCTGATGCATAGGTTTTGTTTTCCTTTATTTATTTTTGCGTGTTTATATAAATTTTATTTTTAATTAAATTTCCTCAGTTGTGCTGATTTCCCGCCCTCTGTCTCCCAGCTCTAGCCCTGAGGCCAGACACTTCGGTTTCTCCCTGTGCGCCACTGGTGCCTTTCCAGCTGCTACCCCAGCGCTGGAGCTCAGAGGGGTCTGATTAAGTCCGTGTGGGGGTTCTTTAAGAGGAACTGCTTGGGGCTCCAGCAGGTTCTTCCAGTGACTCAGTCCCCACTGGTTTTTGCAGGCAGAGGTTGTGGGGGCTTATCTTCCTGCCACTGGAACCCTGGGCTGGGGGCCTGGTGTGGGGCTGGGACTCCTTGCTCCCGAGAGAGTCCTCCTGAATTTTATCCCCCACACGTGGGTGAGGAACCAGCCTGTTCTGTATCTCCACCCCTCCTCCTACCAGTCCGCATGGATGTGGTCTCTTTAATTCTGTTAATTGTCAGACTTCCATTCAACTCAACTTCTGACAGTTCTGAGTGATGGTTGTTCTATGTTTTAGTTGCAGTTTTGATGTGGCTGTGAGAGGAGGCGAGCTGTATTCGCCTATGCCGCCATCTTGACCGGAAGTCCTGTTTTGCTTTCATTTTAATCCTGCCTCCCAGGGCAGGGCCACCAGAAGGCCTTGTCAGACAGTGGACAAGGACAGATGAGGAAGTTAGGGGGCGACACGGATGCCCGACCCCCACGGAGCTCCAGGAGGTGACCCCTGAAACCACTTCTGAAACACACAATGGTCATCACTGTGAATTAACTGCACACCAGACGGGGATGGACATGTCACCTGTGTTCTCTGGGTTCCTCCCAACATTCCCACGTGCACTATTGCGTCTGCGTAAAGAGTGAGATTTGGTACTGTCGTCTGCATGCGCCAAGATTGCAGGTTCAATCCCCGGTCAAGGCACATGCAAGAATCAATCAGTGAATGCATCAAAAAGTGGAATAACAAACTTATGTCTCTCTCTCTCAAATCAATGAATTTTTTAAAAATGTTAAAGAATAAGATTTGGGGCTTGGACAGGCATGTCGGACGCCATGTGATAACATGCTAGTCACTGCCAGCGGCTGGGGTCTTGGGCCAAAGAGAGAGAGGCCCAGCCCCCGCCCACCAGAGAGCATCCTGGGGGATGGACGAAAACAACGAAGGTGGCGACAGCCGGGCCAGCACCCACGGGAGTCCCCAAATGCTGACCCCCCCGACCTTGAGGGGGTGAGACCTGTGGGCGCTTCCTGGAGGCAGTGTGACGTCCCTCGGGCGGTCCCTGCAAAGGGCGACGTCCCCAGGCTCGAGCACAGGTGGGGAGAAGCGCTGCCCCTCCCTCCAACCCGATGGTTAGTCAGGGCGGGAAGAGGGCCGTCCCCTCTCCACCCGCCCGGGGGCCATTCGCTCGCTCTCTTCTTCCAAGACTCCACACAATTGGCTCCTGCAACAGAGCTCTGGGTCAGCAACTTTTTCACATCACATTTAGAAGAGGTAATAAAACAGTTCTCCCCGCAGGCTTTGCCAACTGGAGGTTGTTATTTCAAATTTAAAAAAAAAGAAGCAGAAAACAAAACAAGAAAGGAGACCAAACTATCCGCTCACAGAGAGGAAGGCCCGCAGGGAACTCGCAGCGTCAGCCTGGGTCGCTGGGCACCCGCCCCGCACCCGCCCCGCCCCCGCCCCAGCTCCGCCAGGCTCCGGGCGACTCCCTGAGGCCCCCGACGCCCCCAGGCGCGAGGCGTGCCACGGGGCCGCCGCCCTGGCCGCCGAGGGCCAGGTCACAGAACCGCAGAAACACCTGCTTCAAGTCCTGCCCGGACCCCGAGCGCTCCGTGGGCCCCTGCGCCTCTCACTCGTTTGTGCAAGGAAAGGCGACGCAACTCCGGGGAAAGCGAGGTGGTGCTGCGCGCGGGCGCTTGCATGGCGCATGCGCATCCTGAGGGCTCCCCCCACCCCCCGCGCCGTGGGCGTGGGCGCTGCGGAGACTCGGCCCGCCGGCTGGTTTCCCACGCCCACACGCCGATACCCTACGATCCGCGTCACCGTCTGAGCCCCGGGATGACGGAGCCCTGGGCGGAGCCCCAGGTCAGGGGCCGTCCTGTCTGAGGCACACGGAGGGCGGGTTTCCTGGGGGACACGGCCCTTGCAGAGCCACCTTTGGGGGACATGCAGCTTCCGTCTCCCCCGCAGCCCAGGCGCCCGAGGTGGTCTGTGCGGGCCTCCCTCCCAGGGAGGCTGGAGCGGGGCCGCGAGGGTGATCTCTGTGTCCCCTGGGCCCGGGGGGCTGCACAGTCCCGGGTCAGGACACCCCTGAGCCACACGCTCAGAGCTTCCCGTCCCGAAGGCTCCCAAACACGATCGCTGCCCACGGAGGGACAGCGTTAGGGGCCCGGGAAAACGCGGACCGCCAGTCATTTCCACTCTTGACAGTCCAAGAGCGCGTGAAGCCGTTCCCCCGTGCTTCTGAAACACAGCCGTCATGGGAACGATCGTCGCAGTTAATTCCAGATAAACCTGAACCAGACGTGTTCTCCTCCCCGGAGTGGGCTCGACGTTCCAGGTCCATGAGGACCAGCCCCAAAGGACCGAGGGGTGGGCGGGAGAACACCTCCACCCCGCCCCAGGCGGGGTGACTCCCAGTGCGCCCTCCGCCGTCTCCCCGCAGCTCCAGCCCCAGCGCCCGCCATGGCCTCCGCCTTCCCTGCCTGTCCGCTGCCCTCCCTCCCCTGAGGCTGCTGGCCCCGGAGCCTTGCCTGGAGCTCTGTTTGGGGGCGGGAGAGAATCACTCCGAGACCACGGCAGGTCCCCAAGGCGACGGAAGCCCCGACATGTTCCTCTTTCTTCTGTTCCTTCTCAATTCTTTTCGAATCGCCAGGTAAATCTGAGTGAACCCAGCAGACACTCATTAGGCGCGGGACGTCTGTCCGTCACTCGATCGAAGCAGGAAGAGGCAGAAAGGACCTGGTGGCTGCCCTCGGGGAAATACAGCCAAGCGGGAAGGACGAGTGGGAGCCGAGAGGGGGAGACCTCCGCCCAGCGGGGAGAGACCACCCCACCCGGAGTGCCCCTGTCCTCCGATCGCCACGCGCTAGGCACCCGCTGGTCCGCCAGGCACTTACTGAGCGTTGAACGGGCCACAGAGCCTCACAAACGCACGACAAGACCCCAGGCCGTGCAGGGGCCCCAGCGAGGATGGGGAGCACCACGCACACAGTCAGAGTCCAGCCCCGTCCGTGGGCCCCCTGGGACGGCCAGGTGGGTTTCGGGCGGTACTTGGGGGGTGCGGGCAAGAGCGGAGCTTCCTTTCCTGTTCTGTGAATCTCTCTGCCTTGCGACTGAGGCTAAGTCTCCACAGTGTCCCAGCCGAGGCTGCCGCAGTCCCGCAAAGGTCCCCGTGTTGCCACGAAGCTTCCCGGCAAACCCACACACACAATTTTAAATGATTAAAAATGAGGATTAATGAGAGAATATGCATGCGACGCAAGGTATGTAAGTTGTATAAATTCAGGGAATAATCACGACTGTCATTTCTAATGTGCTCACTCGTCTGCGCCTAATCGCTCCATCCGTCAGCTTCCATGGGGCTTGTCCCTCGTTTCATTCTGCTTCTCGGGGCCCTCCCCCCTTCCCAGGATGGAGCCTGCGGACCCATTTTCCAGCCTCGACAGGAGGTGCCGCGAACCCGGCCTCTGTCCTGAGCTCCCGGGCAGACCCCAGCGGGGCGAACTTCGCCCAAAGCTCGTGCCTGGAACAGCCAGCACCCAGTCCCGGGAACGGGGGTGTCTCGGAACCCCACGTACCCGGCCGCAGCGGAAAATGGCCTTTGCTGCTCTGTGCACGCTCACACACGTCACCCCTGGCGAAGGCGTCCGGGTGTAAAGCCACTCTGCCCTTCCCACTGGGGCCGGATTCGGACTCCCCTTGACCTGTGGTGTGGTGCGTCTCCCCCTTTACCCGCCTTAGGCCTCTTTTTCCTCCCTCGCCGAGTACGGATTTGTCCGCACCAGGCTTGCTAAGGAAGCCCTCTCTGCAGACCCCGCAGGGAGTGGGGGCGGGGGGCCGGAAGGGGACGATCCCGACGAGGGCTGTGGAGGCAGCACCCACGCCCGCTCTCCGCTCTCGAAGGGACACGTCTCTGGCCTGTGTTGGGGTCCACGCTAAAGAAAACGGGGGCAGGGCCGGGGTTTGAGGGGACGCAGGCAAAGCACCCTCACCCTGCACACCCTCCTTCCTCGGTCCGTTCTTCCCTGGTGTCTTGTTTTTAAATGTCCAGGGGCCGGAGGTGAACACCAACAGCCCTGGCCGAGTTTCGATGGCTTTTCACTTTTCCCCAAGAAGACGAACACGATCCCCCCTTTACTGATGCAGAAGCCGAGGCCCCGGAAGCAGAATGGCATGCTTCGCCAAGGCCACGGCGGGGCGAAGGCTAAGGGACGAAGGTTAAAGGGGGGGGCACAGAACAGCCTCGCTGGAGCCCGGTGAGAGCCTCAGGCATTGAGAAGGGGCAGCCCCCACAGAACCTGCCGTCCTGGGAACGTCAGCCACGGCCAGAACCGTGGACCCCAAGCAGGGCCGGACGAGGGAGAAGAAACCCCCGAGCCCTCTCTCCTCCTGACCTTGCGCCTCCCTGCCGAGTCCCCCGCGGTGACAACCGAGTAGGAAGGAAACGGGGGAGGCAGCCCAGGTGCTGGGCCCACTGCTGGGACTGAGCGCAGAGCCGGTCCCGCAGGGTGGGGGCGGTAGTGTGTGTGTGTGTGTGTGTCCGAGTGTGCACGCTGGGGCCTCAGCTCCCCGTTGGGTGGCAGACCCCCTCCCCGTGAGTGGTTTCCTCCTGAGGACGATGAGCCGCTGACTTGGTCCCGAAGGCTGGCTCAGGGTCAGAACGGGCCCTCCCCCACCGCCAAGGAAGCGTTTGCAAGGCCTCGGTTTCCCCACCAAGTGTGTGGGGGGAGCCCTCCGAAGCTGACCGCGGCACGTGTCCCGCGGATCTGGGCAAACCGACCGCTGCGTGAGAGGGCCGAGAGGGCTCCGTG
Organism: Glossophaga mutica; assembly: GCA_039655065.1. NCBI lineage: Eukaryota > Metazoa > Chordata > Mammalia > Chiroptera > Phyllostomidae > Glossophaga > Glossophaga mutica. The sequence goes on from CM077315.1 coordinate 1,900,200, forward strand.
GGCAGCGCTGTTGAATAATCGCTCCCGATGCTCCTGAGTGTCATTCCTGAGGCCCACGGGGCAGGCGAGGGCCAGGAGGAGAAGGGGGCGCCGCGGCCGGACAGGCAGAAGGCCGGGCCGCTTCCCGGGCGGCGTGAGGAAGCCGCCCGTGTCAGTGTGACTCGGCCACTCCCCACACCCACGCCGGCCACCTCCCAGCCCCGTAACGTGGCCTTTCAAAGGCGGCAGCTCTCTCTCCCCCGTCTTCTCCCGCAGCTGGCGCGCACCTGCCTCCTTCCCGCGACCTCCTCCCACCTGGAGGCCGAGCCGTCGTCGCTGGTCATTCCTGAGCTGGTCCCGCCGCGGGCCTCCCCACGGGCACCTGCTGCTGCGGAGCCCGCCCTGCAGGAGGACGGCCGGGGCGGCCAGCAGGAAGGAGCACCGTGGCCTCCCCCCGAGGCTGGCCGGCAGCCCCATCAGGCTCTATTCACGGAAAATGACAAGCAGAAATTAGCCCCCATTGATTTTATTTCCATAACATCTGAAAACCAATCCTTCCCAAAGACAGCTTTCAAATGCCTCTGCGGCGGAAAATACAGGGTTCTGTCTCGGGGAAAATATGCTTCTGAACACACATCCAGAGCAATTCTAAGAAAAGCACAATCGGAATCAATATTTCTACGGCTTACGCCCGTCCCGCCTTCTCGAAGAGATGCAACTTAATTTGCAAGCGTTTTGCCTACGAGGGAGACCGGCGTGGATGCTGGTGGATCGGAACCACTCATTCCAGACCCATTCTGCCTTCACAATATCCCAAATGTCAGCTCCCACCCACCGGCTCTGCGGAGCGGCCCACGTTCAATAATAAATCACTGCTATTTACTTCAGCATCGTGGGAAAAGAATCGGAAGCATTAGGAATTCTTTTGCACCTGGAGATAATTACAAAGCACTAGCCCCAGCCCAGCACGCAGGCTGGTTCCGCCGCAGGGCTGAGGACTTGAAAGGGATTTTAGGGGGAAAAGATAAGGTTCTTGCTAGAGCTTAAAAAATTTCAGATCTGTAAACACACACGCAGAGTGGGCGCTGGATGTTCCCGAACGTGGGAAGCCACTCTCGCAGCTGTTCTATTAGCACAATTAAAAATGCTTCGCCAGGAGTCTTTGAAGTCCAATAAAAGATGGGAAGAAAATGCTTTTGCTGCCGAAAGGTATTAGGCCGCCAAGGAAAGGAGAGGTCTCTTAGTCACCCTAAGGGACGTTTCAATTCAATTAACTTAATGCAAAAAATATACAGTGGAGAAGGTGACAAGAGACCAACCAGCTGAAACAGTCTCGGGAAAACTCCGTCGGCTGCACCGCGGGGTGGGGGGGAATGCAGAGTCCCAGGCCCGGAGCACACGGGGTGATCTGGGGGCGGGGTCCCCCTGGGGGCGGGGGGGGCTGTGAGTTCCCCTCCCGAGGAGCCCACAAGGGGACAGACGGGTCACTGGCCGCAGCCGCTGGGTTGCCTGGCCCTGCAGAGAAAAGGAGAGAGGAGGAAGCCCTCGGCAGGCGCAGCGGAAGGGCCCCGAGGACAGCTGTGTGTGCTTCCCGCACCAGCCGGGGCACGCCGGGCCCTCCGCAGGGGGCGACCGCACGGGCGTGGCGTCCTCGCTGCTGTCCTGTGCCCAGGCTACCTGGGGACTGAGGCAGCCCGGGGTCCGTGGGCAGCGTGGCCAGGAACGGCCACCTGGACGCCTCCGTCTGAGCGGAGCTGCTTGGGGGTGGCCCCCGTCACCCCACTCACATTTTATCAACTAAGGCGCGTCACGCCCCAGCCCCGACTTCACCGAGGGGTGGGCACGTGCTCGGAGGGAGGAGAACTGACGTTGCCCCCCAGCCTGGGGGCTGCCCCCGCATAGATCGGTCAGCCAAACAGGTCCAGGGACATGCGTCAAGTGGGAAAGGGGCTGGGTGGCTCGGGAACTGCTCCGCACCGAGACCCAGGAAAGGGGTGCGGGGCCCTGGACACCCACGATCTCAGGACGCTCCGTGGCCATCGGGAGGCAGGTGTGACGGTCCCCACTTTATGGAGACGAGGGGCAGAGACAGCCTCTCCAAGGCCACACAGCTGGTGGGGGTGGGGCTGGGGCAGGAGGGCGGCTCCTCTGACGCCGAGACCCATTCCTTTGCTGGCGCACCGCCTGGGCGCCTGGGCCTGGTTCCCGAAGAAGGCAGACCCCGGACGGACGACCGGGAGAGCTTCCGCCGGGCAGAGCTGTGGTCCGCCCAACCTGGGGTATCGGGACAGTCAAAGGCACGCACTTCGGTCCCTCCAGAGCACTTCTCCTGGGGGGTTCCTGTGGTGACAGCGTTAGAGTGCACGGACCCCACCCTGCAGCAAGGGGAACAGCGCAGGGCCGTTCAGTGCCCGCTTGGAGTCCGGAAGCCAGGGATGGACCTGAGCCTGCTTGTCACCCTGGATAGTGCCCCCCTGCCCCACCCACGCCAGGGCCACCGCCCCCCACACCCCACCTCCTGTCCACCTGCCTTTCAAGGTGGCCCGAAGCCTGGCCACATCCCCATGCTCGGGGCCGGCCTCGGCCACCGTGCGTGGGAAGGCTCGGGTGTCCAGCAAGCCTGGCGGGCCGGACCCTGGGCCGGGCGAAGAGGTCCACAGTCACTCCCGGGAGGAAACCTCCCTGCCAGCACCAGGCGGGAGACCCGCTTCCGCCCCGCCCAGGGCAGGTGCTCCGTCCGTGTCCACAGGGAGCCTGCCTGGGCCTGCCGGTGCTTGATGACCGGGGACCCCCCCAGCCAGCTCCAGAGAGGGGCGCAGTCTTGGTGGCTGAGCCAGAGGCCCACCCTGCTGCGGCCGCAGCCCCAAGGGTGTCCATAACGGCCCTGCCTTGGCTGCCCTGGGAGGACCACCCCGGCTGCCAGGTGTCCACGTCACGTGCGAAGGAGGAAGCCCCTAGGACAGACAAGTGGCTGGTTCTCAGATGTGAGTCCCCATGACACTCACTGTCTGGGGCAGCATCTGGGCTGGGCTGCCTTCCCACCCGTCTGGGAAGCCCTTGGTGGCCCATTTGTCCGGGGGGCTGACTCGGGGTTCCCAGGTGGCAGCGTGGCGGATGCCGCCTGGGGCTCTTTCTCGCTTGGCCTCACCTCTGTGGGGGCCATGGCTGGTGGGGGAGGTCTGTGCTGTGTCTCAAAGGGCTCTGGTCCGGTGAGACCAGCTCCCTGTCGGAACCGGGGAGACCAGTGCAGGGAAACGGAAGGGGCTGTGAGCCCGGAGCGTCTCAGAGCAGAAGCAGATGGAGCTGGGGTGTCAGGACTAGATCCCCCCCACTGCGGTCAGAGCCCACGATGGGGGTGACAGCCGCTCCTCGAAGGTAACAAGGGAGACAAGCGTGCGAGGCCTTGAGCCCAAGGAGCCGCCTGAGAGGCGTGGAGCCTTCCCAGAGGCCCCGGCATCACAGCCCGGCCGAGTCCTGCCTGTCCCCAGACCAGCTGTGGTCCCTCAGGGCACTCAGTAATTAACCTGTGTGTGTGTACATGTGTGTGCACACGTGTGTGTGCATGGCAGCTCACCTTGCACAAACTCGGGGTTATTCCGTGTGCACCTTTGAGAGGAAGTCCCCCATCCTCACCACCGCCATCGTCATTGTCCCTCCTGTTTGGCTATCTCACCTCTTCACTCTTCCAGATGAACTTAGGAATCGTGTCCTAAACTGCTTTTGATTCTTCCCGGCATTGTAACTGGAACCAGGTTTAATCTATAAACTGATCTGGGGAAAGCTGGCCTGTGTTCCCTCAACTTCCCGCGGAGGGAGACGGCGCGGTGCCGACTGCGTGCCCCCGGCCCACCCCGTCCCTACCCCCTGCCCCTCGCCGCGCGCCCAGGAGGCTGATCTGGGGGTGCACGACCGCCCGCCCGCAGGCCCCCTTGCCCTCGGGCTGCCGTTGGGTTCAGCCACCGGCAGCTCGGGCAGAATGAGCGGAAGGTGGGGCTGGGAGTGACTGATTGGCAACTTCATCCAAGACCTGGGGGTCAGAGCGGGTAAGAACACACGGATACGAGGGAGAGTGTGCGTGCTCGGGCGCTGTAGCTGATCGGGGAGACAGCGCCGCTGAGCGACGCAGCCCGGCACTGCAGCACGCGGAGTCACGTGGGGGTTCCTGAAAAGGGACCTTCAGATCCGGGGCTACCGGTAATTAAAAGCAGAGTAATGAGCTTCACGCCTGAGGAAGCACCTTCCTACACAGCGACGTGAAAACGTGTCTCCAAGGACAGAGAGCAGACGAGCGTGAAGTGTACGCAGAGCACAGACAGGGGCCGCGCGCTCGATCAAAAAGAAAAAAAAAAAAAACCAAAAACCCAGGAGCGGGTAGCATTTCATTCAACCCCCACCGCTCCACGCAGCCTGTGCGTTCTCGCGTGTGACAGTTCGTCTTCTGCGTGTGAGTGTTGGGAACTTGCAGAGGGAACAGTCACTTGCCATATGTGACAGGCGGACCCTCAGCCAGATAGCAGGCTGCCCGGGCCAGCCCCCACAGCCCCTCGCGGACCACCACGTGGGCGCCGCGGGCTTCCGCGCACCTGCGTGTCGGAGAAATGCACAAGCCCAGGCTTGACCACGGTGCGGGTCAAGGGGTCCTCGGCAGCTGTGCGGTGCTGCAGCCAGAAAGAGAATTCACTGGAAACGTCAAAGTTGCTAAGATTAAGTTGCAAATCTACCCTAAGAATGTCTGTAATTCCCTTTATATTAATTTTTCCAATTAATTAAACAGGCCTCCAATGTGACTGTTCAGAGATGCCCAGAGGGAGGTGACTGCGGGGGGGCGGGGGATGGGGGGTCGTGCTCAAATCAAAGATGCGGCCTGGTCCTGGCTGGCGCGGATGGTTGGAGTGCGGTCTGGTAACCAAAAGGCTGTGGGTTCGATTCCCGGTCGGGGCACGTGCCTAGGTTGTGGACTCGGTCTCCAGTCAGGGCACACACGGGAGGCACGCCGATGTTCCTCTCCCACAGGGCGCTGCTTTCTCCCGCTGGGAGCGATCCGCCTGGTTCACAGCAGCAGGACATTTCTGAGTACGTGTTGGAGAGGAGCGCAAACAAGTCACGATCCCTATCAAACCCGGCAAACGACCAATCGGCAGTCGCCTGCTGCCACACACGGACGCCGCGGAAGGTGACGGACGTGCGGTCTGCAGGGCCGTTCTGTCGTACGGGGACACGGGGACGTCCCAGGTTCCCGCGCGGGCGGACGCTGCCTCCCATCCCTGCTGAAGACCCTGAGACGCAATGTATCTTCGGCGAAAACGGGTTTCGGTTTTATTAGCCTGACATCTGCTGTCGGGCAAGGAAGACTAATAATCTTTTGTGAGGAGCATAAAATTTTGTGAGGGCCGTAAAATCGCAGCTGTGCCACCTCCACAGGCCCGGAGCCGGGGCTCCCGGGGGGGGGGGGGGCCGGGAAGACTCTCGGCTTCCGGCCTGTCGGTCCCTCCGCAGTGCGCATCCAAGTGTTTTGCTTCGTTCGTTTTTTTTTAAATACAAGCTTTCGGAGTTGGATCTTTGAGTGGATTCTGTTGTGTCCTTTCTAGGTCTCCGCCTTTGTCATTTCTGTGCAGGAAGCGTGTATTTAACGAAGAAGCAAACGCTGACTCGCTTGGCGTGCGCCATAAATGCCACCCCCAAAAAGCAAAAACTCAAGCAAAATGAAATCATGCTGCACCTCCTCCCCCTTCCCCGGAGATGCCGTATTTTTCTAACTTGTTGCTTGTGCTCCTATTGAAAATGGAGGGGCCGCACGGTGTCCACCGGGCCCATTTACATCCCGAAGTCCGATCGCCGCCTCGCGCTCGCCGCCGCTCCACCGCCCACCCGGGCGCGGACCCTCTTCGTGGCGGGACGGACGAGGAGCTGGTCTCTCAGCAACTTCGCCGCTCACAGCAGAGTTGCGGCCGGAGCCGCTGGGCTGTGCGTCCGCTCTCCAGGACTCGGTTCTCTCTGCCAGCTCCCAGCTTGGACCCCCAGACCACGCCTCCCCGGTCCCCGCCATTCTGTTCTCCGTTCTTATGAGTTTGGCTTCAGTAGACTTGACACGGAAGTGCGGTCATACAGTACTTGTCCTTCTCTGTCTAACTTACATCGCTTCGCACAATGCCTTCAAGGTCCATCCATGCTGTCAACAGAACTTGCTTCTTTCTTGTGGCCAAATGACATTCCAGTGTGTGTGTGTGTGTGTGTGTGTGTACAACTGTTTCGCCCATTCGTCCAGTGACGCACGGTTAAGCCGTTGCCACACCTTGGTTACTTGGAGCCTGCTGCACTGGACAGGGGGACACCCCCCCCCCATCAAACTCCTGCTTTCCTTTCCTTCGGGTATATGGCGATTCCACTATTAATGTTTTGAGGAACCGTCTACCCTTCGCCCCAGGGGTTGAGCCAATCTGTGTTCCTGCCAGCAGGGCGCACGGGCTTCCTTATCTCCACATCTTCGCCACCACGTGCTGCCTCCGCCTTTTGGGTGACAGCCCTTCCAGCAGACGTGAGGTGGCAGCTCATCGTGGTTTGGATTTGCATCCCTGGTGACAGTAATGGACGTCTTTTCATGAACTTGTTGGCCGTCTGGAAGTCTTCTTTGGAAAAAATGGCTATTTAGTGTCTATGCCCATATTTAAAATCTGAGTATTTTTTGTTATTGAGGTGTATGAGCTCTTTCTAAACTTTGGATAGTAATCCCTCATTCAGTAATAGTTGGCAAGTAATCTCTTCTATTCTGTAGGCTGGCTTGTCCTTTTTAAAATTGTTTACATCGCTGCGCGGAAACTTTTTAGTTCGAATAGTCCCACATGTTGACTTTTGTCTCTGTTGTTTGTGCTCATTCTGGTGTCATATACAAAAAATGATCACCCAGTCCGGAGTCGAAGAGTTTCTTTCCCATGTTTTCTTCTAGAAGTTTTATGGCGCCAGGTTCTTTGTTTATGCCTTGGATCCATTCCGAGTTAATTCCACGAGAGGTGTAAGCCAGCCAAGAAACACAGACACCGTATGACCGACCTCATGTACATGTGGAATCTAATGACCAGAACAAACACACACACCAGACACAGACTCACGGACCCAGAGAACAGACTGACAGCTGGCGGAGGGGAGGGAGGCTGGGGGCGGGGTGAAAATGTTGAAGGGATTAAGCAAAATAAACAAACCCTCACAGACTCGGACACCAGCGTGGTGACCAGGACCAGAGGGAAAGGCGGGGGGGCGGGGGGGGGCGGGGAGAAGAGGGTGCGGGGTGACTGCTGGGGGCGGGGGGACCTGCCTTGGGCGGCAGACACACAGCACGAGGCACAGATGATGCACCACAGAACGGCACACCCGAAACCCGAGTAATTTTACTAACCGCTGTCACCCCAACGAATTCAATGAAAACTTTTTTAAAAAAGGAAAAACCCTTCTGGCCTTGGCCTGGACAAAGGCCGCTTCCTCCCCCTCACCCCCCACGTTGGACCTGGGTGTGGGAGCCACAGGTGATGGGAGAGCCGCAGAGGTGGGGGTGGCGCCTCTGTTCCTCCCCTCTCCCCCCACCGGCGGGGGCTTCCCGGCCCGCCTTCCCCCTGCAGACCCGGTGCTCCCTCCCCGTGTGCGGACAGCGAGGCGCAGAGACAGCCGGCTCGGAGAAGGGGAGAAGGGCGTCCGCGTTTCCGGGGCCGTCCTGTCCTGCGCCACCACCCTCCGCAGCAAGGCCTCCTGGGCGGCAGGCCGAGTCCGCCCACCCCTCCCACCGCTCCTGCTTCTCCTTGCAGCCCCTCCTCCCCCCACCTCCCGCGCTGCCCTTTGCAGTTGAGGGGGTTGGGGGAGGTTCCGCCTTAGTTGGGTTTCTGGGGTTGGCCTGCAAGGAGCACTGGCACCCCCACGGCACCCCGGAGGGGAAGCGGGAAGGTGGGTGCTGGGGCGCAGGCCGGGGGTCTGTCGGAGTCCGGGGTTCGGTCTGTGTGTCGGTGTGTCCCCTCCTAGGGGTCGAAGCAGGCACCGCCTCCGTGTGGCGACAGTAAACAACTCGCGGGGCCCGGGCGCGGCGAGGCCAGCTTGCTTAGGGAAGAGGTGATTGATTATCCCCCGTCTACGTTCGGCTGCGTTTGCATTTTGGGTGAATATTTGTGCATTCATCACGGCCCCGCGCAGTAATTTAGTCTGCCACGGAGAAGCGAAGCGCGATGCGTCAAAAGCGTGAGCGAGCTTCCGTGGTCTGCCGCTCCCTGTGGACGCGGCGGCGGCTGCTCGGCCCGGAGCGTGGACACCGCTCTCTGGTCACCAGGCAGACGGCCCGTCTCGCGCGAAGAGCCCACGGGCCCTTGTGACTTGCCCGCAGGGACAGAGAACTCCCGACCGCGGACGATGGTCCGCGCCCCTTGTCTGGCAGAGGGGGCGTGGCGCGCGCACGCGCGTGTGATTAGGTGACCACGCTTCATCGGAGGGCTTGATGCCGAGGCCTCCGGAGGAGCAGAACGCAGCGAGGACATCGGCTCCGCCGCCGCCGCCGCCGCCGCCGCCGCCCAGGTGCCTCGGGCTGCTCCGCCAGGCGGCTGCGACGCGGGTGGGCACAGGATGACCGGAGAGACAGTACGGAGGGCCACGGCCACAGGTGGAAAGTCACGGAGAAGCGCTCACTACAGGTGCCTCGGGGACAGGGGGTGGCGTGGACCACCCGCTGTCCCCTGGGAAAAGAGGTGCCAGCTCCCTCTTTGAGACCCCGCCCCTTCCCATCCTCCTGGTCACTCAGACCTCCTTCCTTACTGGCCTGCCACACCGACCGTCCCTTCCAGCCAGCCTGCACTCCTCACCATCATGTTCACGGCTGATTTCTCTCTCCCTGCGTGTTTCTGAGTAAGATCTGCTCCTGCATCCGTCCGCTAAAAACCTCCATCAAATCCCCGTTTCCTCCGAGCCTCCCCTGACCCCAGCTGCACGAAGCGTCACCGCCACCTTGAAGTCCCGGTGGCCTGTGCTGTCCTTAGTGCTTGGTGGCGCTGCCACGGTCCAACAGCCTGGTCACCCCCTCTGGGCCTTGCCCAGCCCTGGGAGCTCTGGACGCAGGGACATGGCCCAGCGCAGGGCTGACACGGAGCAGAATGACCATATCCCGGAAGGTCGTGATGAGGGGACAGGCAATGGTGTGGGGACAGCCTGATGCCCGCTCCATTGAATTTTACATGTTGTGTCCAGTTACATGCCCTCGGTGTGAAAGGCACGGTCCCAGGCACAGATGTTGCCAACATCCTCTCCCTGTCATTACCCACACCCGTCATTACCCCACACCTGTTTCCTCTCAAAGCTCGGGCAGCTGGCTGGCTGGTCCTCCACAGGAGCCACCCCGCCTCCCCGGTCTGCTGGTGCTCCCCGCTGCAGGCAGCAGGCAGGCAGGGTGACTCAGTCGGGGCAGCCACCTTGTAATTCTTCTTGCAAGAGACCAGCCTGGCTCCTTTCCAGGGCAACAATGCAGCTTCAAATGCATTGGCTCTTTACATTTTTTGAGCTCCCAACTTCCACCCTGATGCATTCCTAAGGGTCCTTCCCACCCACAGCGCCGGTGTCTTGGAGGCTATAAATTGTATAAAGGGTTTCAGAATGGATCACTTTGCAATTCCCCCGTTTGGAGAAGGTGGGAGGCCCTTGGCACAGGTGGGCAGCCCTGCGCAGAGCCGTCCTGCGTTCCGCAGCAGAGAGAAGGCCGCGCACCTCCGCAGCCTCCCTGCTCCGCTCTCGAGGCGCGGACCGCTGTGGTTTCTTCGTAAGTAGCGGCGGTTCAGCCCCGAGGCTGGCTCACGTCCTGGGGTAGAATAGTGACGAATGGCATGGGGAAATTATTGTTTTGCCAGGACGACGACGTCGAAGCAAACCATGTCTTCTTCGCTCCATCTCCTTGACCGCGAAGACAGGGAGCCGCCCGCCCTGGGCCCCTCGCTGGCCCTGGGCCTCCTTCCCTTGCTTCTCCTCCTGCCATTTAAAGTCCCTTCACCCCTTTGATCCAAGTTGGGACCGCCCTTCACCGCAGCGTCAGTCATCACCGCGGGCCCAGCCCCAGGACGACACCTGGGTACTTATGAAAACTCGCTGTGGCTCTACTACGCAGGCGCGTCAGCCCTGCACACTAAAGAAAGGAGGCCGGTCCGAGGGCGGGGGGAATGTTATTTAACGAATCGCACACCCACCCCCCCCCTTGGTGGGCACCCAAAACACTACTCCCAAGCCAACTCTGCCAACGGCAGGGTGTGAGCAGCAACCTCGCCCAGAAGTTTTTTCTGCGGATCAGGAACAGTTCAAAATCGATCTGCATGTAAGCGAGAGGGGTGACGTGGGCCCCGTTCTGGGGTTCGCATGTCTGCGCCTGCGGGGAGGGTCCCTGCCGATCGACCTGGGAAGGTCCCGGGAACCTGGCCGGCAGAGCTCGGCGTTCGGAACCATGGCCGGGCGAGGAGGGGCTCCCCGGCCCCCTCCCCACCTGCGCTCTTCCCTGCACGACCAGGAAAGCGGAGGCCGCGAGCAGCCCGGCCCAGCAGCAGCTGCCAGAGGAACTGAGGCTTTTACAAGCCTGGTCCGGGCCCCCAGGTGGAAGCGGTCCATCCCCAAGAGGCCTGCGTCTTCTCCTCCCAGCCAGGTGGAGTCTCTCCTGCTTCCTCTGAAAAGCAACTGGCGAGCAGTTGAGGGTCCTCAGGTGCTGCTGGGGGCTGAAAAGTCAGCAGTGGGCCCCAAGCCCAGCCTGGGACGCCCCCCATTCCAGCCCCAGGGGGTGCCCCAGACACCTCTGTGCTTCGGCCAAGGCGGTTCTCACTGCCTCTGCAGCTGGGAACCTTCTCTCCAGAGGCTGATGCGTTTCACATCGGCCTCCAACGGGAAGCCTCCGGGAGGCGGACGCCTTGCAGGCTCCGTGAGCATTTGCGATGTTGCCGAAGACCGACCCAGAGGGAGGCAGCTGGCTTTATTCCTATTTTTATCCCCAACTAGAGTCACACCAGAGGTTCGGTCAAGGCCTCTGTTTTCCGGACCCCCGCGGGGCGGCCACCAGTTCCGCTCACTCCTGACACCGTCAGCCTGCAGCTGGCGTCGGGTCCCCCAGGCTGAGGGCTGGGTGGCACAAGACCCACCCCCAGCCCTGATGGCAGTCCCAAGCCCCGGGCCACCCGCCCCTCCATCTGACTGGCCTGGCTGAATGAGGAGGTTTGCACAGCCTCCTCCTCAAGTTCACCTAATTGCTACGACGACTCGCCGAACTCAAGAAAACACTTCACCTGCACTTCCCGGTTTATCACAAGAGCTACAACACGGGAGCCCCCAAGAGGCGGACGCGAGCACGCCAAGGTCCCTCGAGGATGGGGGTGGCAGAGCCCCATCCTCTCCCCAGCCCCCCGATGTGTTCACCAGCCTGGAGGCTCCCCAGACTCCCTCCGTGAGGGGCTTTAGGGGGTTTCACGAGGGAGGCCGGAGGGCTTGCACCCAGGCTCCTGGTGGTGGATCTGAACGCAGTCTCCCGCCACGCGGCCCTCCCAGCAGGCCTGCTGATCGAGGCCATGCTTCCTGGCGAGCAGCCGCCACCCGACACTGTGGAGGGTCGGTCCAGAGTCACCTTGTCAGCAGGGGCTTGGACTGGCTGGCCGGGGCTGGTTAGGGTGAGCAGAGGGCGCCCCCGTCATGCCAGCACTCGGGGCACCCCAACAGTTTCTGGAGCTCCGTGCCAGGAACCGGGACGGAGGCCGGACACCTGCTCCCCAGGGCACCTGGAAGGCCTAGCCCGCACGTGGACGAAGGAAGGGAGGCAGGGAGATCAGAGAGCTCGGAGCCGGGCTGTTGGGGTGTTCCGACCTGGAAGTGCTTCGCCAGCCCTGGCTCAGAAGCCGCCTCCAAAAACGCCTTTCACAGCCGGCGGGCACACCACGACCCCCACACACTCCCGTGCGGAAACAGGCCGGCGCCTGGGCGCCGGGATCCCACAGGCCGCACCGCAGGTCGGGACTGGAAAGGCCCAGCAGCGCCCCCTGCCTCTGAAATGACTCCCCGGTGTGGACGTGGCTGGCGAGGACTGGCGGCTCGGCTCACCGCCGGGGGGCCCATTGGCCTCCCCCCGAGCAGGCCTCTCATCTAGATGCCGGGGAACAAGAACGAACCCCAAAGGACACCACTCCTCCCGGGCTTCCACTGCCCACTCCCGTCATTCTCGAACCCTCCGGACACCTCCGCCGGGCATCTCGGGCCGCGGGCGGCGGCGCAGGAAGAGGCAGGGGGAGCTGGGGTGCTCCTCCTCTCTGGATCGGAGGACGTGGGGTGGAAGCCACGTGGCGGTGGGGACCTCAAGTCCGCTCGCCTTTCTACAGGACACAAACCATTTACCAGCGCGGAGGCTGGAGGCCTGGCGGGTCTCTCCCGCAGCTGTTCGCAGCAGCACTCGCCAATCAAGATAGAAGCGGAGACTCTGTCTAAGGACTCCGGACCTGTCCAACCCAAAGGACACGGTCTCGCGGCCGTCGCCTGGGGGCAGGACCAGCTCTGGACCCCCTTTCTGCCAATGTGACCGTGGCTCCCACCTGCGGCCACCGACGTTCCCTGACCCCTGCCTCTGGCCGGGGCTCCAAGGGGTTTTCCTGGCGGTGCTCACACGCACACGCACACGCAGATGGCCGCGCTGCGCGTAGCTGTCGGCAGAGGACACAGTGGTGAAGAGTAGATCCCGGCATCACCCGGCCTGGGCTTGAAGATTAACGCCATGGAGAGCTCGGGGACCTTGGGACGCTGCCGGTCCAGGATTCGGTCCCTCCCTCTCTCGGCGGGGCGGAGACGCGGCAGCATCACAGCCGCCGGGTCCACTTTCAGCCCCGAACGCTCCATCCCTGCGCAGGGCCCACCCAGCCCTCACACGCGTGCCCAGAGGAGCCCCCATGATTCGCCTCGTGGCGCCCCACAGGGGTTCCCACATCTCACCCTCCGCGGACCCCTGAGTCTGCCCGTCCGCTGGTGAAAAACCCTTCCACAAACAATCTCTGTCCTCTGTTTCTATATGAGCCTGCTATTCTCCCTTAAATTTTTTTTTAAATGCAAAATATTTAAATCAGCTCTGAATTTGTTTTGTTAACATGTACGGCATGCTGGTTAGGATACGCATTTCAAGTGCTTGTTTTCTACCCTGGTGCTCCAACAACCTCTGTTTCCGAGGGGGGTGGGGGCGGGGGGGGGGAACACAGATGTTTGCAGGGCCGGCCTGTCGCGGGCCCCCTCGCTGGGCGCGAGCTCGGGCCTTTGTATTTTCCGTCCTGCAAGGCGTGGAGAGGGAGGACCAGGCCTGGAGGCGGCCAGCTCCCTCGCCCCTGTCTCTGAGCTGCAGCCGGCTCATCCAAGGTCAGTGCTCGAGGGTGCTCCGTGCTTCATTTACAAGAAAGAAAGTGAGAAACCCGGGTGGCTTTCCTCGGGCACTTTGTTCTGTTGGTCTTGCCGTAGCGGATGTGACCTTCTCCGGGACTTGCCCAGGCCGTCCCTGCGGCTCCCAGGCCCCCAGCCGGCGAGATCAGAAACAGGCGCCAAAGCCACAGGTCCTGAGAGACCTGCCCCTTTCATCTCCTGCCCGTCAGACCGAGCCGCACGGTGAGGAAGTAAAGAATTCATAAAGGAGCTATCAATATATCATTATAAGCTCGCCTTTAAAAAAGTTTTTTTTCTCAAGGAGAAGCGATACATTCTAATACTGTTTTAATAGTTGCCTTTCTGTTTTTAGGCATACTCGATATGACAGTATAAAATTAATAAATATTTCTCGCTTGACCGTAACCAATGTCAACACTTCAGAAAATGTGGCCTCTCCCCGTCTCTCCCGTATTTTCTGTGATTTCCCCCAAGGTTCCCCGCACTGGTCTCCTATCGCTACGTTACGCACTGTGCGTCTCTATCGGCACACAGAGTACGTATGCTATTCTATCATCTATAACAGGATACGTGGTGTGTATGTGTCCACAACGCGCCCGGAGCCAGCGATTCCTTGGCCAGCTGAGTCGGCCAGCTGTCCTCGGTCCTGCTGACACGGGACAGGTCACCGCCCACGGCAGCAGAGGGAGGGAGGGAGGGCTCACGGAGGGCGGGTTGTCCCGAACTTACGGTTCCGCCCAGTCCCGGGCTTGGTGCTGCGGGACCCAATTTCTGGTGCAGGAGAGGGCTCGGCCGGGGATTTGGGGTGGGGGGGGGGACGGTTACAGCAGCATCTGTCTGTTCCAACTTGAAATTTGTTTCCCTAAAAATGTCCTTTGAGTACTTCAATTTAAAATGGGTGTTTTTCTTTATGCTCCCAAATTCTACAGATCTACACATTATATTTTTAATGAGAAAGTTTGCATTCATTTGAGAGGATATGAAAATTAAGTAATGTGGTACAGAGAACAGGAAAAGATCTGATTGGTTCTTACCATTCGAAAAATATTGAGATAACATTTTGTGTAATAGTTCATATTCTTTCCCACTTAAGATTTCAACACATACTTTTCACATTATTACGAGATTCTGTGAGCGTGATTTTCAACGGCTGTTGAGCTGTAATCTCGAATGTCTGAAGCGAGTTGCGCCCCCACACTTAGCCGTAGAGGTGACTTGGGAAGGCTCCAAGCAGGGAAATGGACAACCTGTTTTCAATTGTTTTGGAAAATCATTGGGACTCTTGCAACTGAACACCCTTGGCCACTGTGTGGGGTAGAAACGTGGTCAGGGTCTCCTCGTGGGCTTGGAAGAGCAGGGACTTCCCTGGCCAGCAGATCCAGAAAGATCAGGAAGAGAAACCTCACAGGCACTGAAAGGGCTTAAGATACTCAGAGCTCAGGAAGTCACGTCTGATTCTGGGGGACCCTGCCCCTCGCACCCAGGACCCAACACAGGGGCCGCCCTCCGCCCCGCCCCGCCCCGCCCCAGCTCTGCCTACTGGGCGGCTGAGAAGCTGGCTGGTGTCCCAGCACTGAAACGCGGAGTTCTGACTTTAATTTCCCGACGTTGCTGTACTCTGCAAGCCTGGATTCCATTTGCCACTTTGCCCCAAGGCTGCAAACGGGGAAATCCACGCGAAAATGCCGCCAGTCTCACCCACAGACACACAGCCGGTTCTCGTCGCTGTCGACGGAGCAGCTCCATCCATCACTGGAGCCGACACCTGTCTCTTGGGGACACTCTCGTCCCTGTCACTGATCCATTCCTTTGTTCACTTCCCCGCGGCACGAGCATCGACGGATAGATGCGTCGTGCCTCTCACACGAGGTCTCGGGGGTCTTTTTAAGTCTCCCCGGATGTGAGCCGCAGGCCCCGGGCAGGAATGCCACCGAGGCGTTAGGGTCCTGCCTTTCCAGGGCAAGGTGCCGGGTTGGACTCACGGCCCCGGGCTCTGTCGACACGAGGGGAATTTTAAGCAGAACGCAGATTCCTCTCGAGGCCGCAGTCCGTACTGGACGGAGGGAGGGGGAGAGACTCTTGCTTCCCCAAGATTCGGCCAGCCCCAAAGCCGCCGAATCCCTGGGTGGTCTCGGAACTGTCTTTCTTCCCCGCCGTGGCAAAGCCTCTTCAGGTGCGGCCGGGCCGGGCCGGGCGGCCACAGGGGAAGAGCGGTTTCGGAACGCCAAGAGGTCCCGTGGGGGCTCGGAAATCGTCGCCTCGGGCCACGGGTGCACATGCCACCTCCAGGGCCCTCGGCCGGCTGTCACCGCGGGCTCGGCGTCAACCGCCAGAGGGCAAGGCCAGCGAGGGGCACTTCTGCGAGGCCCACGACTGCCCCTGGTACTGTCACTGCCTTAAATTTGCATTTTCCGAGCGATGAGTTGTGACACGTTTTTTCACGAACTCACTGCCCTTGGGATATTGATCTGCTCTACCACATGGAGGATTCTTTCCCCTGTATAAGTTAGTTCCCTATCGCTTCATTTAAAGTTTTAAATTGTTAATCTACGCTTAAAGAGGGGGAAAAATATCCTCCAATAGTAAAAATGTAGACTCTACAGTGAAACAGGAAGTCTCTCTCCCCTCTCCCCTGGTCTCCAGGGCTGCCTCCCTGCCGGCTGTCACTGTCACTGTCACCGGTCCTGTGGTGGCAACGTCTGCGGTTCAGGAGGCTTTGTGCTGGGGGAGCCCGAGGGGCCCGATGACCCCGCCTCGGGCGGCAAGGCCGCAGCGGCCCCGGCTACCGCAGGAGAACTCGAAGGACGCCGAAGCCACACCAGGCCTCCCGTCAGGCCTTGCAGAAGCCGCTCTGACTCCGAACAGACCTCCCAGGTCCTCCGCTCTCCCTCTCGGGGGCTCCGGGTGGACACAGCGATGCTGCGCGAGCACTTTGTAAAGACGAAACTGCTGTGCGCGGTTCAGGGCTCATTGCGGCCACCTGGGCGAGAGGCCCCGGTGTCGGGAGTTTAAGCCGCACCCCCAGCCCCGGGCGTGAACCCCCCCCACCGAACAACGGACACGGCTCAGGAGACCTCCAAGGGCCCCTCCCGCCCGTTCTGGATCCCAGCGCCTACGACGGATGCTGTTCTTGTAAAGGTCCCTCCAGGTGATTTCTGCCTCGTCCTGAACATGGGCTACACTCCAGGCAGGCCCTGGGGCCGTGGGGCCGGCGTTCTGGAGACTAGCTCAGCGAGGCTGAGCACAGGAGGGCGCCCAGAGCAGGTTCAGGGGCACGGGAAGGAAGGCCGCGCACACGGCAGCCCAGCGGAGAGGGACCCTTGACCCTGGTTACCGAGTCTCCTGACAGGTCCCCTTCTCAGGCTCGTCTGTGCTGTTTCCCAGCTCCGAAATTCAGTTTTGACTTAAAAGTCTCCACTAGACACTGAGCTCCTTTAGGGCAGAGATGAACCTAAACACCTCTGTGTCCCCGGTGCCCAGGAGAGCGCCCGGCAAGCTCGAGAACTTGGAGGGCTGGGGCGAGGCCCGAGGGTGCCCAGCGGTCACCGGAGTTCACGGCCGACCACAGGCACGCCCCAGGCACACCCCGGGCCCAGAGCACCCTGGGGCCCCCTCTGTGTCTGTCACAGGCAGACAAGTGACAGAGAGGCAGGGGGCCCCCTGCGTGTCTGTATAAATAGAAAATGTCCAGCGAAGAGATGGCGTGGCCAGCATCTCAACCGAACCCAAGCTTCCACCAAGCACGTTGCCCTGACTGAAAATAAAGTCTGCCGGTCCGACTTCTGACTATTTGAAACTGTCCTGTGATCTCAGCCCCTCGACGAGACTTCTCGTTTCTTGAGGCACAAACTCTCCTTTTCTTAGTGTCTGCTTTGCAGAGCCCAGCTCGGGGCTGGGCACAGGGCCGGGGGCTGAGCAGAGGAATTGGCCGGAATGCGTGAGTGAGTGCATGTCTCAGGCTGGGCTGCTGCAGAATGGAAAGGAACTTCGCCACTCGGTGCGGACACCTGCCACTTCTGCATCGACGGGACCTGGGTCACCTGGTCCCCGAACCCCGTTCCGTGGCCCCGTGACAGCCCAGAGTCCTGTGAGACGCTGTCGTTTTCTTTCCCAGGTGCTCCTCAGCCCCCTGCCCCCGAGCGCCAGCTCCAATTCCCCCCACATGGGGTGGAGTCTCAGAACCCGGGCTCTCCTCTGGTTTCCAAAGGGAACACCCTCACGCCCAGCATGTCCTGCTTCTGGGGGCTTCACCAAGAATTAGGGGGAAAGTGGGCCCACAGAGCATGTGACCCCAGCCTCAGCCACGCTCTGTCCCTTGCTCTTTCTCTGGCCCTGCTCCCTGTCCAGAACAACAAATCCTTCCAGGGAAATGCCCACGCCCACACCTGGGCCCTTCGGGGTCTCCCCTGCTCTCCACCCTTACGAGCTGTCGAAGGATGCCTCCCAGGCACACCCAGCGCGTCCCCGGAGATCGGTGGTCAGTGACACCATCCTCATTATGCGATAGACTGGACCTGGCGTTCCAACGGGAATTGAAAGCTCCCGGTAAAATCTCCCCGGCTTTTCACAGCCTGAACCCAAATACTCACGGTGGAAAGAACAACAGAACCCACGTGGTTACTTAAAACATTTCTGACAGTATTCGAAATGAAAGCAAAACTCTAGTTCGGGGCCACCGTCACCATCGGCCCCCACAGGTGCACCTGAACCAAACATACACGCAGCGCTGAGTTGGCCGGAGAGAGGTCGGCCCGGCCACAGACCCCGGCGGCCGGAGGAGATGCTCAGGGACACGGGGCAGGCGGGAGCCCCGGCACCGCCGGGTGGCCGTGGTCACAAGGGCCACCTCCAGAGGGCTCTGGCCACAAGCCTTGAAGCTCCCTCTGGAAACGACCCTTGCGTAGCGTCTCTTCCGTTTTTCCTCCACTTCGGCCATTTCTGGAAGTGTCAGGTGCTTCCCCAGAAGAAACATTCGAATCCCACTACGGAACCTGGACTTGCTTTCAGATGTCTGCCGGACTTCCAGACGCTGGACGAGAGCCCGAGGGGATGGCTCCCGGTGGGCCGGTCAGCCCCGGCTCCGAGGGTGCTGCCGCCTTGTCCTCCTGGGCAGCGAGGCTGAAGGCGACCGCCAGGGAGAAGCCAACGCTCCCCCCGATCCCAGCAACGTGCCGAGAGGACGCAGGACCCTCTGGCTCCGGCACTCGCCCACAGCGGTCCGCGGTGGGCAGGCCGGCCGTGGCGGGCCGGCCGGCCGTGGCGGGCCGTCGCCCAGCAGGGCCAGCTCATCTCATCGGGGACACTTCTCTGCCCACCAAGGCCTGGCCTCGGGGAGCGGCAGCAGCCGGGAGGGGGGTGCCTGGCAGGGGTCAGGAGGCCGCCGGGGGGCACAGGGGGAGGAGAAGCTGGGAAGGGAATGTCCCAGAGCCTGTGTCACATGCCCTTTTCAAGGTCCAGCTGCTGTCACTTTATCTGTCCCTTTTACAGAAAGGAGGATCGGGGGAAGAATGGGAGAGTTGAAAGGGGCAGGAAGGTTGCGGAAGAGGGCTCGGCTGAAAAGGCCACTCGCCTCTCTGACTTAGAGCGTCCTTATTTTCACAGTCCGGTACCTGCTTCCATCCCCAAGGCGACCTGGGCACCTCTGGCCGCCATCCCTCCTCCCGACCTGTCCCCGCGGCAGGGTGTCTGAAGTGACGTCTCTTCCAGCCCCAGTCTTTGCGCCCCTCCCTGCCCTGATCCCTCCGCCCTCAGGTGCACACTCTGGACAGCTAGTCCCAATGGGCCTCGGGGTGGGGCTCGAGAGCCCTCCTTCTCTCCGGAGAAGTTTCCTTCCCTCCATCTAGGCATGCAATCCCACTGGGAGCCCCCGTCCTTCGGGTGCGTGGGGGCCGGGGGGGCCGACACCTGTCCGAAGCTAATGTTCTACACTAGCAGCGGCGCGTGGCCGGGGAGCGCGTGGCTGGGGAAGGAGCCGGGGCCCCCCCGCAGGCTGATCGGCGTGCCTCCGTGGGGACGTGTCATTGGAGCTGACGAAAGAAGGCCCTTCTCCACTCGGAGTTGGAAATGGGGACCAGATGAGAGAAGCCGTCGGTCATTAACGAGGTCCTGGTTATCTTAGCTCCCTGGGTGGTGAGCAGGGAAAGACAGAGCCTGTGAAACAGGCGGACGCCGAGCACCGCAGCCGAAAACACGAAACACAGACAGGAAGTGGGTGTCCCGGCGCCAAGGGAGGCCGGGCTCGGGGCGCATCCCCCCAAGTCCAACAGGAGGCTCACCCTGAGCAGGAAGGGGCTGCCTGTGCCGTCCGATCACTCCCACGACCACTTAATTCCCCACCCAGCTGGCCTCCAATTTCAGCAGCTTTCCCGCACGGCAGACGGGTCTGTCCCCGGGGCCCGGTGGAGGGAATGGTCTGCGTTACAACCGAGCAGACACCAGAGGGAAGCGAGATGTGGAGAGGCATCCAAAGACAGGAACACACTTTCCGCCATTCCAAAGGCCAAGCTGCGTCTTTGTCTTTCTGGCAGGGACACGCCCTCGCACCGTGGGATGGCAGGAAGGCCGGCACACGCCCGCTGGGGGCCCCGCCGCGCCGGGGACCGCAGTCCCCGTGTCTGTCACAGCAGGCAGCTCTAAACCGCCAGACATGCCTCATCGCACCCCCCCACATGCAGGTCCCGGCAGGGGGGTCTTAAGAAACGTCTGCCATATTCCCTTCCAGAATTATCACGGGAAGCCTTCCTCCGGGACCATCATCCTCTCCTTCCACCTGGAAATTGTCTCTTTTTTTTTTTTTTTTGCAGAAACAAACAAAATCACTCCACCCAGATTTTCTGCCCAGATTCTTTCTGGGTACCAGCACGCACATCATGGGTGATGGTCTGGCTTTGTCTGCCATCCTGTCTGTTCCAGCAGAGACGATCTCTGCGTTGTTAGGAGACCCGAAGCCAAGACACCAACCACCGCCTCGGGACATCTGTTCTCCCCTGGACGCTCGAAGAAAGCGAACACGCAGCATGTTCGAAACAGGCGCTGCTCTGCCAACTGCCTTCCCCTGACGCCACGAGCGCGGCCCTCGGCGTCCCCGCGCGGGGGTGGGCGGGAGGCACAACGCAACGAGAGAGCCGGCTTCGCACAGCGTCAGGGCCACTCCAGACCACCCGCTGCTCCTTATTCATTCTTATCGTTGATTCCACGACCTTCGCCCAGACTGCAGAGTTAAACTCTTTCTAATAGGACAAGTCCTCAAGGATTTACAGACATTTTTCTCGTGTTGTAACAAATGGCCATTCTTGCTCGAGTTCTGGTAGCAACCCCCAGTGGAAAAACAGAACCCCCCCCAAAAAATGAAGATGCTCTCCGAGTGGTCCCTGGCTGCTGAGATGGAAATGAACACGAGCTGTTTTCAGTCATAATCAAAAGGAAGAAGTTAAGTCACAGCCACGTCTCGGGCGGTAAGATAAAAACAAACCTTAGCTCCCTTCTGGGCCGCCTGAAGCCGAGACCCTGGGGGGCAGGGCGGCCGTGGAAGTGTGACCTTGGGGATGCTCTGTGCTCTCCACACTCTCCCCGAGACCAATACAGGGACTGGCTTCTTCCTCCGCCAGTCTGGACCCCTTCCTGGCCGCTGACTCCCCTCACCCTGCACTGTCACGGAGCATCCGGACGACGTCGCCCCCCCCAAGACGCCGCCTCTGGCGGGGCTGGCTGAGGCCATCTCTCTCCTCTTCCAGATGCTTCCAGGCCCTGCGGGCTCCGGCAAGGCCAAGCCAGATGCCGGCGGTGAACGTGTTTCGGAAGCAATGACGAAACCCGGGTCCCGTCCCCGCGCCGACCCAGACCCGCGCCACAGTTCTGCTCGTCCTCAGAGGCCCCGTTCACAGCCCGAGCCCCCCAGCAGCCCCCCCAGGTGGCCCCAGACAAGACCCGCCTCCCTGCCACCCCGACTGCCGAGCTCGGCCTCTCGAGGCGCTGGCTCCGAGCACGTCTGGAAAATCAAGGCCGGATCCGAGTCGGCCCCCCTTCCCCCGGGGTCCCTCCAGGCCAGTACGGCCCTGTCAGCCCTTAGATGGCTGTTGCAGTTTATTTTAAAATCCGCTGTGCTGCGGACTGAATGCTGGGACGCCCCTATATTGAGAATTCCTCCATTGAGATCCGAAGTCCCACCCAGCAGGCCGCTGTTAGGGGGTGGGAGTGGGGAGATTAGGTCATGAGGGGGGGCCCCCATGAAGGGGATCAGGGCCCCTTATAAGACGGACCCCAGGGAGCTCCCACACCCCTTCTGTCGGGGGTGGGGGGGACACAGCGAGAGGATGGGAAGGGGCTCCTACCAGACACCACAGCCGCCGGGTCGGAGCCGCACAGAGTACAGCTCTGCTGGGTTGAAGGCGCCCAGCCTGCGGCACCTTCTTACCGCAGCCTAAGCAAAGCGGGGCAAGTTGGACCGCCCCGGCCGGGAGGCTCTGTGGGTTGGAGCGTCCTTCCTCACACCGGAGAGGCTGCAGGTTCGATCCCCGTCGGGGTGCATACGGGAGGCAGCCAGTCATTGCTACTCACTCCCACATGGACGTCCCTCTCTCCTCCTTTTTCTCTCGAAAATCAGTGAACGTGTCCTCAGTGATGGTTAAAAAAAAAGTTTTGCTTCGTTTCCGGTGGCCTTGGCCCCCAGAAAAGGGGATCTAGGAGAATGTGGGTCTCTCAGCAGGGGTGGGAACAGGGCTGCCTTTGTGGAAGAGGGAGGGACAGTGGGCAGATGGTCTGTGCAGGGACCAAGCAGTGGGGGGGCAGGGGGACCTGGGGGGCTGCTTTCTCCTCCCCCTGTAGGGCCAGTGCAGCCAGGCCCCGCCCCGGCCCTGTGACAGGGCCACAGCCCTTCTCCGTGGGGGCTAACGCGCTCGGAGGCCCCCCACCCCCACCCCGTGCAAGCACCTAAGACTTCGGGAATGTTCCCCAAGTCCCGACTGCACAGCCACTGGGGGGCGCTGCAGCTCACTAACGAGAAGTAAGGCCACAAATTAAAAGCCACTGTATTTTAATGGTTTACGCCATTTTCATGGGGGCAGTAATATCGCGCAGGAGGGAATGGGGTCCATGCCGGCTCGCAGAAAGAACAACCCGGCCCTAAGGGCTTATTAACGAACCCCAGAGCAGAGTCGGTGACGGAGCAGGAGAGAGACGCGACGCTGGGGACGGGAGACGGGTCACCGGGTCTGATTTTGGGCGCTGGGTCCCTGCCGTCTGCGAGCGAATACTTCCCACGTGGGAGGAGAGGGAACCGCGGGGTCGAGGAGAGCGCAGCGCCCGCCCAGCCCGGCAGCCTTCCGCGCAGGCGCGGGTTCCCGCCGGTGCGGGCCCCCTCTGCCGGCTGCGCCGTGTGCGGTTCCCGGGGGCCGTCTGTAACGCTCGCATCCGCTCTGTGAGAAGACACTTTAATTGAAAAATCATTTGCCCGTAAAATGATCATCATCCGTGCCCAGTCCACTGAAGGGCTGTATTATGACCACAAAACAATTGGTGAGTGGACTCCCTCCGCCCACTAAATCACCCGACATTATGCCGTGGACGGGCTGATTAAAGCAAGGTAGCGCGTTGTTGGCAAAGTAATCACGTTATTAGGCATTTCATCCCACAGATACTTGCGCTGCCGAGTCCATCTGTCTTGTTGACAGAGCGTCTATAGGTATTGGGCAGAACGCATTTTATTTAGTCGGTGCCATTAATTTTATTCGCCAAACGCTTGTTTGACTGAAGCTGAATTTTTGGTCGCAGGAGTAGATCTGATCATGGGACGAAATTAATCTCGCCGACGTGACCTTCGCCCAGCTTCTCCAAACGACCTGCCCAGGTTTGCAACTGGGAGAAACTACCCGACGGGATTAAGCCCACGGCTTGAACGCCGTTCCTGGCCCGTGGGATCCTCCCGCCCTTCTGCGCATCTGGGAGGGGTGCGACCCACCCAGCCCTGGCCCGGGTGAGGAGGGCAGTGCTGGTGGCCGAGGACACGGTGCTGGGACAGGGCTGAGCTCAGAGGGTGCTTCTGAAGGGACCGCGTGTGAGGTCGTGAGCAGCTGGCGTCTTCCCGTGGCCGGGGTCCCTGAGCGCCCCCGGACGGGGCCGTGGGGCCTCCCGGAGCAGGAGCCAGGTGCTGGGTCAAGTGCAGCCCCCGAAGAAGCAACAGCGCACCCAGGCCAGCGGCGACCTCTGACCTCCTGGCTGGGTTGGAGTCCCAGAGCCTCCGCCTTAAAAAGCGCCCTCTGGGGGCTCCCTGAAAGCACCCCTGCGCCCCAGAACACA
This sequence comes from Glossophaga mutica, assembly GCA_039655065.1. Lineage (NCBI taxonomy): Eukaryota > Metazoa > Chordata > Mammalia > Chiroptera > Phyllostomidae > Glossophaga > Glossophaga mutica. The sequence goes on from CM077315.1 coordinate 1,923,867, forward strand.
GCTTGTCTTGCCCCTGGGAGTCCTGGGGTTCAAGTGCAGAGTCTCCCCTGCGTGAGGCGACGTCCTTGCCCAGGACCTCGGGCAGGAAAGACAAAAGGGACGCCTGTGAGTGACAGAGGTCAGAAGGGAGACAGCTGAGGAACAAACCCAGTTCCCAGGCGCCCAGATTGTTCTCAAAGCTGGCGAAGCTCTGGCTGCTCTGAGATGTCGAGGGTATTTAGGGCGGAGGGGTCACAGGAGAGGAGGGAGCCCCCGAGGCCTGAGGGGTCCTGGCAGTGCAGCCCGGTGGTTACGTGACGTGAGCCTCGAACCGGGTGTGACCGTGGAGACCATGTCACAGCAGAGCCTCTGCTGCCCCCACAGGTGCCCCAGCCCCCTGGGCCCCGAGGTGCCCACGTCTCCGCGCTTCTCCCTGCAAACACCTGCCTCATTCCCCCAAGACCACGCCAGGTGATGTGGTGTCATCAGGGCAGCTGTCCCCTGCTGCTCCCCGGCCCTCAGCTAAGCCACACGCGGTCGCGGTCCAATGTCCAGCCCCGGGCCAACGGGAGGGACCAGTAGTTTGGCCAGAGCGGCTTTTGTCCATCAAGCCCCATCCCCATCCGCCTCTGCCAGTCATGCCCGTCCCCTTGGACCAATGACCCGAGAGAGAGACCCACCCCACCTCCCTGCTCCAGGCGCTGGTTTTTGTTTCGGTTTGTTTGTTACATAACCCGGCTTTCCGTCTTACTGTAAAAACCACCCACGTGTAGATAAAAACTAAGTAAGCTGGCCCCTTATTTGTGCAAGACCAAAGTGTCACCACTGAGTGCCTGAGGGTCCCCCAGGAGAGGCAGGGGGTCTGCAGCCCCAAACTAACATTCCTGGTGCAGCTTCAAGTGCACTTGCGTGGGAGACCCACGGCAGCCCCTCGGATGCTGAGGTGACATCACCATCACGCATTTTACAGAGAAGGGGGGACGCACCAGGCGCTGACCGCCTGCCCGGCAGCCCAGTACTGTGGCTACCAGGACCCAGACCCAGCTGTCGGGCTCCAGAGCCTCTGTTCACCGAAGGGAAGAGGACTTGGCTGGGCTCCCCTCAAGGACATGTCCCTTGCCCTTTGTAAGTCCTCGCCCCTTCCCTCGTCCCAGCCTGGAAATAAGGGATCCTGGAGTGGACAGGGTTCGGGTCCCCGCCACCATGCGGCCTCGCCCCCCTGACCTCCAGACACACACCAAGGCCAGCGCCACCCCGGAGTCCCGGGGACCAAGGAGACAGCCCTCAGGAGTGCTCAGTGGTTCTGAGATTTACGGGGAAGCGTTTTAACGGTCGCCTTAATGCAGTCCTTGGGCGACATTTCTCTCGCTGAAGAAAACAGATGGGGGGAGAGGTTTGGCTCGCAGCGTATATATTAGGTGACTTCACGTTACCGGAAGGCGTTTGCCAAGGGCGTTTCCTGGCAGCTCGAATACGGATAAGAACGTGTTCCTCCTCTTCCGCGCACGTTCGTAAAACACCCCCCCTCGAGGGAAGGGCCGCGGGCGTGGGCGCCCTCCGCCTGGGCCCGGTCCCACGTGCAAGCCCACCTCTCCTCTCACCCTGGGAAGGTGGGTCGAGGCCTCGCGCAGCTGAACGTTCGGTTTGGAGGTGACCACACCCCATCGTTGAAAATTAAACGGAAACTTCCAGAAGCGGAGCTCGTGAACCGCCCCAGCCATCACCGCAGAGAACCCCGCCTTTCCGAAGGCAGAGGCGCGGTTCCAGAAGGGGGCGTGTCTTCCGGCCTATGCGCTGGAGACCGACGAGACCCTCCGTGCACCTGGGAGGCCCCTGCGTACTGAGTCCAGACTGGAGCACCGAGAGGGGCGCCCCCCCCCCAGCTCAGGCCACCCTCAGCCCCGCACTCGAAGCGGCCCCAGCCCGAGGGGGGCGCCTGCTCGCGACCAAGGAGCACTTCACAAAAACTGCTCCCTGTGTTAAGAGATGAGTAATCAAATCAGGCCGGAATTATCCGCATTCACACACTTTAGCATAAAATTAATTAGTCTGCAGAATTAGGCTGCAGATAAACACCCCGAGCGGACAGGCTTCCCTAATTGCGTGTTTACATCCTCCACCCGCCCCCCCTCGCCTCCCAGGGAGACGCCCCGGGCCGGGCTTTCCCCTGCAAGGGGGAGGAACGCGCTCACTGCTGTCTGCAGAGTCCCTGATAAACTGGCGGCAGCCCCAGAGCTCTGCAAATACATTTTATTTTCATTAAAGGGCTAATCCAAAAGCAGCGAACCAAGACCTATGCAGAATGGATGCGCCGGATAAAAATGCGGGGCCCTCGGAGCGCCGCTAAAACAAATCCATAGTAATTACTGTGGCGGCCGGCGCCTGCTGGAGAGAAGCTGACTTCCGCACAGCTGATACGGTGTCACTCCAGCCACGACGGACGGACAGATGGACGGATAGACGGGCTGCCAGCCAGGGCCCCGCTCCCCAGCGTGGCGACGCGAACCACAGAGGCATCTGCGGGCAAACGGAATGGCTCGTTGCAAACAGCCCCGACACGGAGGGGCCGCGGAACCCTGGAGGCTCCACCCCGTCTTGTCGCCTCACGTGTGCTGGCTGCCGCGGGGCCAGAGTGCGCCCCGCTCCGTGTGCAGACTGGGGGCGGGCCAGGGGTGGGGTGGGGGGTCCTGGAAGTATCGGGAGGGAGGGGCGCTTCGGGAAGTACGTGACTGTCTAGCCACCAGGCGGTGCACCCGAAACTAACACAAAATCATATTGGACACCCACTGTCACTGAAAACTACAATTTTTATAAGAAATAAAGCGCCAACGAACAGACGCGGCCCTGGGAAGCGAGGCACCAAACCGGTGTGGGCCGGCCGAGAGCCCACTGCCCACCAGCAGAAGGGCAGTGGGGCCCCCACAGCTGGGGACGAGCTTCCAGGGGCAGCTTGGGGGGGCTCCTAACTTGCAAGGGGAGCGAGACCGTTCCCTTGGAGAGGCGACGGAAGCGCCACGACTCTGGAAGGCTCCTCGAGGCGAGTGGGCCCAGAGCCCTGAGGAGAGGGGGCCGCGGGCGTGAGGTGGGCCTGCTTCCCGCCTGCACGTGGCCGAGGCGCCCCCTCCGCCCGGCGGGGCGCAGAACGGAACCCGGAATTCCTGGGCGTGCTGCCGCCAAGGGGCCGGACCCAGGCCTTCGCTCTGTCCCCAGAACGGCTCAGCCGCGAGTCCACCCGTGTCTCCACGCGTGTCGCGGCCGTGCCAACCAGGTGTGCTTCCCGAGTCTCCACGCTCCCCGCGGCGCTTCAGAGGTTCGAACCCCTGACGCAACAAGCAGATGGAGTGTGTCCCCGGTAAGAGCACTTGATTTACAGTCCATTTCATCCCCTGAAAGACTTGGGCAGGGCTGGGGGTGCTCTCCAGTTAAGCGCTCCGCGGAGCGGACTCGCCCTCTCGGAGATGACGGAGCGGCACGCCGTCTCACGGATTGTGGCCGAGGGCCCTTGCCCCTGGGGTGACGGCCGGGCGCAGGGTCACGAGGTGGCACTGCGTGACAGGTCGTGACCTGGACATAACTGTGCTTTATGGGTTTTAAAGGTTCCCCTTCCCCGGAGTCCACCATCAACCGCTTTGCCGAGGTGCGCGGCCCCGGCCCAGGCGGGTGACTCACCGGTGTCTGTCAAGCCCGGCGGTGGACTGCCAGAGCCCTCGGGCTACTCGGCTGCAAAGAATGCCAGAGGCCCCCGGCTCAGGCTCGGGGTCACCCTCCTCCACCTCGGACGCCGGTCCCGCTGGCTGAACTCCACGGACGGAGCTTGTCGCCTGCAAAACAGGGGAAATGAAAGTGCTTCCCTCTTCGTGGCGGACAGCCCAGCTGCGAAGCTGCAGGAAGGTCCCCCGGGCCGTTGCCCTGGTGGCCCAGGTGACACGTGACGGTGGCGTGAGCTCAGCTGGTGGCCAGGAAGAGAAGAGGAGAGACTGGAAACCTCCCCCATCGGGGGGACCAGCAATCCCGGCAGCACTGGGGGAGGCCACGGCCACATTGAAAAATAAGCTGCAGGAGCAGTTTAGGCGGAGCCGCCGGACCGAGCTGGGGTCCTCCAATGCCACAGGCATTGAGGGGGGGAGGCAGGGGGCGCAGGAGCCGAGCCCCACGTTCCAGCGATGCCCTCGGGAGGCGCCCCCTTCTCACCACCAGGGCGGGGCCCTGAGGGCGCGGGAGAGGCGATGTCCACGTTGTAGAGCTCGCCCTGGAGCTCCCACCGCACGGGGGCAGGGAGGGTGGCGAGGGAAAGCGGGGGTGCGGGGTGCACACGCCCGTGGGCACGTGGGGGGGGTGACTCGTCCTCTTCCAGGGACAGCAGAAGGCCCGGGGGGCCCCGCGGGTTCCCGCAGTGGCACTGAGCATGGAGGCTGGTCTCTGCTTAATCTCCACACCCGCCCCACCACCTGCCACCGCGGGCTCCTCCCCGCAACTGTCCCAGCGACGCTGGCCGTGCTCGAGTGCCCAGGACACACACGGGAAAGGGTGACATGCAGAAGCTGCGCGAGGGGGGTGGGGGCGCCGGTGACCATCACACGGATTTCAAGTCGCAATTCCCCACTGCATGTTCTTTCAGAAATTGAGTTTTTCTTTCAAAGTCCCATGAATTAAACGCTGGGCGCATGCGCCCAGCAGCCTAACTGTCACAACCCCGCCCTCTGTTGAAAGCAGATTCAAACGTTGGGCAGTGGCCGAGGCTGGGACAGGGCCTTCGCCCCACCCTCCGCCGGCGGCCAGGCCGGCTCGGCGGCAGCCCGGGCACCCCGTGTCCACCGGGCACCCCGGTCCTTGATCAGAGCGGAAAACGTGGAAAGCCACGGAAAGCTGGATGCTTTTATGTTAATGGACCCGAGCCCTGTCAGATCACAGTTTAGGAAAATGATTTGCTTTGCCTGTTCTTTCACTTTCATTCAGTCAGTGATTTAATTATGAGGAAAGTGAGCGGCGTTCCAGCGGCACAAGGCGCCGAGGGCCCCGAAGGGGGTAAACACAATCACGCGTGGTACCCGAGCGCCGTGCAGCCGCTGGTTCAAAGCCCCGCGGCGCTTTTGAAGAGGCAAAAACAATGCAGAAATGCGTCGTTGCCGTGTCTGTCCCCGAATCCACGCCGAGTACGGAACACCGCTTGCTAGGGCTGCCCCTCCTGGCGTGGGGTGGGGGCACAAGCTACGCCATCCTCGCCGGGGGACCCCAGGGACAGGGCAGCTGTTCATCCCCAGCGCCTGGCAACCCCTGTGCAGGCCTCCCTCCCCCGGCCCCCAGGGGTGCCAGCCGTCCCGCCCCCGGCGCCCCGCCCGCTTCTCACCACACTCAGGACTGGCAGGGGAGGACAGCCCTGGGGCAGGTCCCGCCTGCGACCCCCCGAAAATGTGCTGATGTTTAATATGATAATAACTGTGTGCGGTATCAGGTGGACACTAAACTTCCCGGGGGGAGAAACCCAATTAGTCTACGTCTCGTCGGCACACCTGAAACTAATACAGCACGTCAACCACGGATGAAAACCAGAAATCCTTAACGTATGATTCCAACCCAGAGCCAACACAGAAACGTAGCTGACCTTTCTGGGCTGAGTACCTGCAATCGGGGAGCCTTAGGCTCGGAGTGCAGCCTAACGGGTTTGCCACATTTCCGGGCTCCGCAGCCCGGCCCGGAACCGGAAAGGACCGGGGGCTGGACCCCACGGCTCCGCCCCCAGGGGAGGGACCGACCTGACGCCCCACCCCACCCCCGCCCCCCGCTTCCCTCCGGGCTCTGCTTAACGCAGCTGGCTTTTCTTCGAGACCCCCGGGCCCCCAAACCCCACTCCGCATCCACAGCGGGAGTTCTTCAGGCCCAGAAAGTTCGCGGGGATTGTTCGGTTCGTTGGACACGCTTCTGTGTCGCACGCCGAATGCGGCTCTTAGAGTCCTCGCCAAGCCTCCTAACAGCCCCCGGAGGCGGGTGCCACTGTGGCCTCCCGTTCACACACAGGGAACCAGGGTGTGGCCCTGCCCACGGTCACCCAGCTGGCACGTACAAGGCAGAACCTGGAGTCCCGGGCAGCCTGTGTTCCTGACCCCGGATGATTCCGCCTCCGTAAGTTAAGGGTTAAATTTCTGGGCGTAGAACCAAGGGCCCAGAAGCTGACTGGCCCCCCGGTCCCCCTCCTGTTGGTTTAGTTGGTGTCACAAGCCCCTCCCATGAGCCTCAGCCCGCCCGAGATGGACCCTCGGGAAGGCAATGAAGTCTGAGCGATCACTGGAGGAGCGACATTCGTCCGCAGAAAGGCCCCCTCCCCGGGTGAGGGAGCTGGCAGGGGGAGCAGCATCCGGAAGTCCCAGCGCTCGGGAAAACGAGAGGCAGCCACCAGCCAGGGTCCCGGCTGGTGTGGGACAGAATCAGACCGTGGGACAGAATCGGACCGTGGCCTGTGCACTCAGAACAGAACCGTCTATCGGAGGAAGGACATGGCGGAGCTGGCGAAACTGACGGTTGAACGTCATGATCAGGGGAGAACAAGCCCACGAGCGTCCACAGAGAGCAGCGGCTGGCCGAGCACCCACGGGCTCACCTGCCGGCCAGGGACGGCGGGGCCCCGGCCGGCATTCCCGGGACACCTGCCTGTGGGGGCTGGGAGGCCGCTCCTGGGAAGGCAAGCCTGGGGCTGTGGTGGCAGGAGGGCACCAGGCAGCCAGGAGGCCGCACGGGACAAGCACCCACTGCAGACGGCCAGGAGCTGGTCTGAGGGCAGACCCTGCAAACGGACGACGAGACCAGGCCGCAGGTGGGATCTGGAGGGCGAGGATGAGGGTGTCGGAGCGACCAGGCCTCTCCTCAGCCCCAAGGATGGACCTGAGTCCCCTGGAAGTCCCGCCTAGGGGGCTGTTGGGCCCACGCCCACTCCCTTCCCGGCCAGGGCCCCCCAGAGTGGTGTCCAGTGGGGCTCCTGGGAGAAGGTTCTCCCCCACGGCACACACACCCCCAACCCCGCATCCGGGAGCTACCGCGGGATGTTACCCTGCGTTCTGCAGGCTGGAGAGACCTTCGGACACGTGCTCCCGAGGAAGACAAACAAACGTAGAATGCATCCTTTTCCTTGAGAATCAAGGAGGTGAATAAAGTATCAATCCAGGAGAGACGTTTCCATATTCCAAACACCACGAGTGGGCTAAACACTGGCCAGGGTCCGTCTGCCCAGCCCCGGACGGAGCAATCAGGTAACCACCGCCACCTGGGGAGGGGCAAACCTGGCGTCTCAGCAACCACAGCAACCGCGTCCCTCTCACCCCATCTTTGCCTGAGAGGTGAGCCGAGTAAGACAGGAGGTCATCACCATGAGGTTCACTTTCACTTCTAGCAACAAACAGGCTGACCTTACAAGATGCTTTCCCGACCGGGTCACACACGCTCCAGGGAAGCAGTCAGACCGCGGTGTCACCTGGTGCCCCACCCTCCGCGTCTCGCACCCGCGGGCAGGCGCCGAACATCCCAGGAAACAACGGAGGCCTCCAAGGCTGCTCCTGTCCTTGTGGCACAAAATCAACCCTTTTGGCATAAAAAAAATCCTGAATTGTCCACTTGGCACATTCAAGGTATTAATTTTCCGGAGGAAAAATAATTGCCGGCGCTCTCGCCACCGTGACAAAGGAGCGTGTCGTCCCGGCTGGAAGGGGTCCCACGGACGATGGGCGTCGCTGGCCGTGCTGGCGGCTGAGCCGGCCCTGCTCCCGCTGGCGGGGGTGGAGAGTGGAGGGAGGTCCCTGAGGCTGCGGCTGCTTGCAGAGCCTGGGAATAAACGATTTCGCCTCTTCATTTGCTTTGCCAAGGAAAGACAATGCCTCGAGTTCCGGTGCCATTTGTCACTGCTGCGAGGTCCCCTGCGGGGTTAATATGTAGACGAGGCAAGGACCTCGGGTTTCCAATTAATCAGGCCCAGGAAGACGCACACAAGGGATGAAAGGGAATTTTTAATATTTGGAAATCGCGTGAACGGAGTAGCCAGGTCTAATTAAAATGCAGTCTCTGTGTTCAATTCACACGGCAGACCTCATTCACTGAGTCACCTTGCGAATTCCTGTTGCATTTCTCTTGCTCCCCAGGAAGCCCCCGAGGCAAGAGCACCCAGGGGCAGACGCCCAGGGCCCAGGCCCGGGGCTGTCCTCCCGAGCCCTTCAGTGAGGCCCGAAGGCAAACCCAGTCCAAGGACAGGAGCACTTGGCAGGTCGGCCTGGCTGGTGGCCACGTCCTCCTTCCTCCGGGGTTTGCGCCTGGCCTTGGACTTGTCCCCATGCCCGAGACCGCACCCCTGTGTCTGGGTACCAAGCACGGTTCTCCGTTCCCAAATGCAGCACCAAGAGCCTGCAGTCGGCTTCCAGGAGCAAACCTTCCCGCCGTGAGCCTGGTGCCTGGGCTGTTCGCCATCTGTTGGTGCTTCACGCAGGCTGACACGCAGAAGGCCGTGTGCCCCCACTGTCCTTTCGGAGGGGGTGATGTAGTCCCGCTCGAGCCCTGGGGACCGTGGCCACTGGCGGGCCATGGCCTGCGGCTCCTGCCAAGAGGCGAACGAATACAGGATACGCAAGTCCTGAGCAAAACGAAACGCAGCCGGGTGGAGCGCGCTGCGGCCAACAAGCTTTATTCACAACTCATAACACGAGAGCCCGGGTCCTGGTTGTCGGGGAGTAATTATCATTGTAAATGATGTGGCATCAGTAAAGGACGAGGTCTTCGGCGCAAAAGCAACAACAGACCCCAGAGAGTCACCCTGGGGCTCAGCTCGAGGCGCTCGGAAGTCCCGTTACCCCCCCGGATGCGAAACGCACCTGGGGTGTGACAACTCGGGCCTGTCTGGGGGCCCAGGTCCCTCCGCGCCCTCACCGAAGACGTCTCGGAGCGTGGAATCTGCCCCGCAGGCCTGGGCCAGAGCCTCAGCTCTCCAGCACCCTGTGCGCACAGGCTGTGACGGGGCAGAGGAATTTCAGTGCGTCACACGCCAAGGCCAGGGGCAGAGCCATTGCCAGTGTGACCGGGGGAGGCCCCACCCCTCCAGGATGTTCGGGGGGGAAAACTAATCAGGCAAACCAGGAAAGAAGCGGCTCCCCGCTTTTCCCCCTGAGTTAATCGAGACATTTTTTAAAAATTCCCCGACTGTAAGGACTCCGAGTCCCTGACGGTACGTGACCAGCGCTGGGCCTCTCGGGCAGCCCCGTCCCCCCTGTCGCCCCCTCTCCTCGTCCAGATGACCCCTGGAGTGACCTGTCTGTCCCTTAACTGGGGATGGTGACCATTTTAACTTGGGAGCGCCCTCGCTGTGTGCTTTAGGGTGACACCGTTTTCCCTCATGAACTGATCGTGCGGTAAAAAGCGCTTTGCTTGGGGGATTTCTCCGCACGTGTACGGGATCGTAAGACGCAGGCAGACGTGTCTGGCAGCCACAGTCCGCGTGGCGCAGTCTCGAGGGCCCCTCACGCAGGATGTCCACCGCTGCGCGGGCCAGGACCCCCGCCCCCCACCCCGCCGTGGCCCGCCAGAGTTCCTAGCGACCTCCAACAGAAAGAACCCATGAAGGTCCGTGAGCATGGCAGAGTACGGGCCTCTCAAAATTCGCTCCTCCGCGAAAAGCAGTGAAAAGCTGGCAGAAACGGTCCGAATCAACACTTTCAGAGCTCCGGAAAGTCAGCGAAGGCTGACAGCCACCCAGGGAGAGTTTATCCGAGAGAAACTGCGGCTTCGGTGAGAACGGGCGCGCCGAGCGCTGCGGCTGACCGCGGCCCGCGCCCCCCACACGTGGCGGGAGCCTGAAGGGAGCGGACCAGCCTCGCTCCCCACACTCATCGTCCTGGCCCATCTGCCGAGCCCCTGGAGGAGCTGAGGGGACAGGCCCGTCCCCAACTCGGTGGCTCCCTGCTGAAAGCGCTCGGGGGAGGGGCCGCGTCTGCAGCATTTCCTGGCAGGTGTTGGCCGGGTACAGCTACCTGAGGGGATGGGAAGCTGCTGGCAAAGCAATCAGCTCATCAGAGTTTAGGAGGGGAAGCTGGGGAATGAGAGGTCCGTGGGGGGTTGCAAAGCCCGTCCAAATTCCCAGGAACAGAGGAGACGGCTGCAGAGGGCCGGGCAGGTGCCCGGACACCCGCGAAGGCCCTTCGCTCGCACCCGGAGCTCTGCCCAGGTCGGGGGCCAAGGCTGGGGCAGACCTGCCCACAGCCCTGCCGAGTGCGGAGGGTGTGCCCTGACACACCCCTGTGCAAACACCAGGAGACTTGGGGTTCCGGGCATTTAAGGAAATCTCTGGACAGTCAGGAGCTGACCGATAAGCTACGTAGAGATTTCAGTGGTGACGCACAACTAAAAAGGCAAACCATGTAGAATTAGTTTGAAAAAGTCACCGAACAAACAACCACGGCAAGCCACGGCAACAACAAGGGCTAGGATGAGGGCGCAGTCGGGTTTTCAGAGTTGCCACGTTATAAAATTAAAATTTCCAGTGCTCCACCACAACAAAATTATTAGGGGTGCAAAGAGGGATCTGTTTGAATCTTGAGAGGTGGCACACTGTGAGTTATGCCAACACAGTTGAATATTTCCCCTAGACAGGCAAAGAAATGATGGTCCTGCCTGGTGTGGCTCAGTGGATTGAACTCCAGCTTGTGAACTAAAGGGTTGCAGGTTCAATTCCCAGTCAAGGCATATGCCTGGATTGCAGGCCAAGTCCCCAGTAGGGGGCACGCAAGAGGCAGCCACACATTGATGTTTCTCTCCCTCTTTTCCTTCCTCTCTTCCCCTCTATCTAAAAATAAATAAATAAAATCTTTAAAAAAAAGAAATGAGAAAGTATGGCCTGTGTGTAAGAAAAAAATCAGTAAACATCGTCCCTGAGGAGACTTGGATGTTGGACTTGCTAGACAAAAACTTTAATCAGCAATTTAAATATATTCAAAAATCTAAAGGCAATCATGTCAAAGAATCAAAGGAAAGATGTATCTTATCACAGAAGAATGCTATCATATTACATAAACAATGTCAACATAGACCAGTTATGGGAACAAGCCAGGTAGGAATTTCGGAGTTGCGCACAGCACGATGACTGAAGAGGAAAACTCACGGGGCGTGGTCAGCCCACTCGAAGGGCTTGAGTGGGCAGAAGAAACAGTCGGCCACCTGGAAGGAAGAACCAGGAGCAGCACCTCAGAGGCCTGCGGGATGCCTTTGAGTGTAGGGCATCTGGTTTTGGAGGGAAGAAGATGTTCTCCAACAGAGGTGTAAACCCTCTGTGAAAACACGAAATCGTACACTTTTTTTTAAAGATTTTATTTATTTATTTATTTTTAAAGATAGGATAAGGGAGGGAGAAAGAGAGGGAGAGAAACAGCAATGTGTGGTTGCATCTCGAGCGCTCCCCTACTGGGGGCCTGGCCCGCAACCCAGGCATGTACCCTGACTGGGAATCGAACCAGCGACCCTTTGGTTTGCAGCCCGAGCTCAATCCACTGAGCCACACCAGCCAGGGCCGAAATCGTACACTTTAAAACGAAGAATTTTATGGTATATGAATTATGTATCAATAAAAAATTAAATTTTAAAAAGAAATGAGCCAACGGTTTGATTTTTGCAACAACTGCAAATGCTGAGACCCCTCTATGCGGACCCGCCTGAGGCTCAGAGCCCTGAGCGTTGTCTGGCTTCCAAGCTTTCGAAGCCCACTCCTAATTCATTGTTGGTGGTGGCGTTTTTCCTTTCTATTCCCCTTTCTTGAGGGTTAGGTGAGGAAATAAAAAAGGAAGCGTATCAGGAAGAATGGCAATTATACCTTGCATTAACATGGCATCGGCCGTTACCAGGTGCTTTCGGCTTCACTGATTTAGCTTAAACCTCCCTGTGAGAAAGACGCATTATCCTTCGAAGAAAGGCGTGCGCAGCCCAGGGTCACACAGCTGGGGACAGGGCTCTGCGGGGACCGTGTCCAGGCCCACTGACTTCGCAGCCCGCCAGTCCTGGTGACGCCCCACCTGATGCGGCAGAGCAGACATCCGTTGCTTTCCAAAGCACAGCGGGTGGACCAGCTCTGCTGGTTCCAGAGCTGCGGGGACCCAAGAGCCACACCCCACTGGAGGTTGGCGGTATCTGGGGGTGCACTCTCCAGGAAGAGGGGAGTCAGATTTAGAACCGGGACTCAGCGGGGCTTGCAGGCCTGCACAAGCGGTCACGTGCAACAGCCCTCCCTCCCCAGGCGCTGGCGCCGGCTCCTGCCTTAGCGTCACACAGGGTGTCAAAACGACCTGGTGACCAGCACACCGGGGCTGGAAGGAACATCCCCCGAGCCCCGCAGCAGCCAGGCCCCCAGGTTCACTGAGGGGGAGGCCGTGTCTCAGTAATTCTACGGCCGCGGTGCCGCCTTTCCAGAAGGGGGCGCCCCGACCTCCCCCCTCTCCAGAAGCAATGGCAGCACCCGGCCCTGCCCCGGGGGACAGGTGAGCCCCTGGCAGCGGCGTGGAGACAGTTTGAGGGCTCCTGGGATTCCAGCATCACAAAGAGTCCGGGGACCCCTGGGGCCATGGCAACTCTCTTCCAGGTTTGCGGGGAGAGTAACCCTTGCTTTTGATAAGGCCCACCCGCGGGAGCTCCGCGCTGCCTAACCCCAACCCCGCAGACGCGGGGCTGCCAGCCTCTCCCAGCCCCGAGCGAACCGGACTCGGCACGGTAACGTGGTGCAACAGCGCCACCACGAGGCCAACGCCGGGAAAGGCGCCGGAGCCCGAGGACCCGTGTCCTAGGGACAGATTCTGGGGAGTGTTCCGAATGTCATCACCCACATCCCTCCGATTGCGCTCTGCGTCTGCGTAGACATAGCTACGCTCCACGTCTTAAACCCTCCCTTAGTGAGGTCGCTCAGCTTCTCTCAGGCAGCCGAGCACAGCCCCACCTCGGGGCCTCGGCCCTTGCGTGTGCTTCCTGGGAATACTTTCACCCCGGGTGTTTTAATACCTCCCTCGTTCCTGTCACTCAGACCCTGGCTGAAAGGCCGCCTCCCCTACAGCAGCCAGCCCACCCCACCCCACCCCACAGGCCACTGTCCCGTCAGACGCAAGTTTAGTTTTTATTCACATTCTGTTTCATGCTCCGAAATCACCCGATGGGTCTGCCTCTCCCACGCCCGCACACCCCAGAATGAGACTGGCCGTCCGGCTTCTTCACTGCCCCACCGTCCGGAACGGTGCCAGGCCAAGGGGGGTCTCCGGTTACCTGGGTGTGTGAGGGGTGGGTGGGTGACGGGCGGATACAGAGGGGGGCAGATAGAAGGAAGGACTGGCAAACGAGGGCAGGAAAAAGCCAACCAACACCGCCTTGATTAGCAACCCCACAGCCGACCCTTGGGCTCCGTTTCCAAGATTCGGAGACGGTGCAGGCAAGGCCAGGCGGGATGGCCCGCCCTCGTTTGGGGACCACCGGCCGTCGGTGAGTTCGGCTGTAACAACGCGCAGGTGCAGGGCTAGCCCAGGTGTCGTGTGCAGGCTGTGTTTCCCTTTACGCTCCCTCTGCCTCCCGGAAGCTGCTGTTGGCACCGGGGTGCTTTCACGATTCCTTCCCGTGTAAACGGAGCGCGCCTGTGCGCAGACAGAGAGGGTCTCCAACAACAGGGAGGGTGCGCGTCTGCCCACGCAACGTGGCCGCTCCCCAGAACCCAAGCCTCCTCCACCTCCGTGCGCTGACGCTTCGCGCCCCGGGGGTGAACTCCCGGCTGCGGGCGCCTGCACACGCCCTGCCGACCAGGAGCGTCCGCTGACGCGAAAGCAAAACCCTCCGCGAAGCTGCCGGAACGGGGCCCTTCCTCCGCAGGAGAGCAGGGATGGAGCGACTGCTGGTGTCGAGTTATGTTCTTGTTCGAAGACGAGTAGCTCCGGAGGGCACGGCGGAGGTGGCATTGCTAAGGGGCTCCACGGCGCCCCCTGGAACTCGCACAGCACTGCCTGCAGATGTTCACGGGGTGGGCAGCCACCGTGCGGACACCCTCAAGCGCGGGCCGAGGTCCTTGGCCACTGCGTCGGGCAATTTTGCCCCAACACGGACACAGATGATGGGGTTTTCCAGCGTGAACTGTACGGCCAATGTGGTTGACAGCTCCCCCCCAAAGTGCCTAGCAACTAGGGGGAAACTCCTTCCGGCTTGCTACCGTGCAGAGGTCTCAGGAAGGGTTTGCAGCACTGCCACGCACACCTGCAAACCGGCATTTCCAGCCCCGGGGCCGGACACGTGCCCGCTGGCACAGGGGCAGCCACTCCGGGCTCGCTGTGAGCGCCCGAGACCTGTGCCTCCGCTCACGCCTGGCACCGTGGCCCCTGCCCACTCTCCCCTGCCCCCCGGGAAACGCGACCCGTGGGCGCCTTCGCCTGGCCCTCGGCCAGCCAGCAGCCCGCGCGGTCCTGCCTTCCTTCTCTGGCGTGTGCCAAGCCCCATCCAAGGGCCCTCTGCCCCTGGGCCAGGGTGGTGGGGGACACCGTGGGGGCGCCCCTCCGCCAAGGTCCGCAGGCGCGAGCGCACGCGGAAGAGCAGGACTCAGAACGAGAGCGGACCCAAAGCACCGCCCGGCCCGCTGAAAGCTCCGGAGTCATCCCTTACGTCCGCGCGTGGGAACGCTCTCAGCCTGGTTTCCTCGTCAGCGGGCTGGCGTGGTAGCAGAGCTCACCACTGGGGGCGCTGTGGTCCGTGTCAACCTTTTAGGATCTAAACCCCGAACCAACGGGAGCTTCCAGGGTGCAGCAACCCAGAGAGGGAGGGTTCCCGGGCACCCCTTCCAAACCGAACAGAAATTTCAGCTGGAAAAGACTCATTGCTAAACGACTCTTTCCTTTTTAAAGCAATCTCATGTGTATTGGATGTCTGTGTCCTGAAGCAGGAGGCTGAGAATTGGAGAGTCTCCTAAGAGGAGGCGCCTTTGCGCTGGGCGGGGTCCCCGGTGTTAGAATGCAAGCGAACCCACTCAGGGCTGCCTCCCAGGGTCAGGCCCACCCCGCAGCTGCTGCAGGGCGCCGCCTCGGCGCCTTATAAGGTCCGGATGAATTTGTTCCTCATCAGGAACCACTCAGAGCTCTGTTTTTGAATTATGGCTGCTGGGTGCCGACAAAGCCCCAGCGAGCTCTTCCCCGAGCCAGCGCCCGCCGTCCTCCCCACGAGCGCTCTGAGACACTTAGCTCACCGATTTCCCGAGCCCGAGCCCGCTGGGAAAATAAAAGGATTAGCAAGAGATTACTTTCGACATCTCGAATCTCTGTAGAAGGAAAATAGCAAACTCCACATCTGAGGAGTACTGTCTGGCCCAGGCGTTGGTTCCCTCCCCCTCTGAGCTTTGCACTTGCAAGAGAAGAGATTTTACAAGTCTGCGCGGTTGCTAAATGCGTTTTTGCACGGAGCAGTTTCAGGCTCGTCTTCAGGGAGGGTTTTTCCCAGGTCCCCGGGCTCTGAGCTTCAGCAGCTCTGCGGGTGAGGACGGCGTGTCATGGGTCCCAATGGGTGACGGCGCTCGCTGTTTCACGCGCACTGTACTGGTTGGGACGGGGCGGGCTTTGCTGTGATAACGACCAGCTTTGCTATCTCGGGGCTCAGCGCCACAATCCCTTGTTTCTTCATCACGGCCCAGGCCAGTTTGGCTATGCCGGGGCTCTGCGTGTGATGAGCACTCTCATCCCAGGCTGACCAGGAGCTCATTTTGACCCGTGTTTCCGGTGGCTGAGGCACGAGGAGGGAGGAATGTGGGCAGTTGGGTGCTGGCTCTGCCGGTCACACCCAGGTAGGACACATGTTCCTTCCAGCGGCCCATCATTGGCTCCAAATCATATGGCTGTGTCCACTTTCAGAAGAGGTGGGGAGTTCACCTGCCACATGCCTGGAAGGAGAAAGGGACAGCGCACAGCCCCCAGCGTCCTGTGACCCTCGCCAGTGTGGAGAGCCCTGGGTGGGCCCTCCTGTTTCCTACAGGAAGATGGACAGGAGTGGCGTGTGTCACAGGAGGAGGGAGCCAGGGGTCCCCGCTCTGCACCCAGCTTTCTCGTCACTGCATCACGAGCCCTGTGTCGTGGGAAACTGAAATTCCTAGATGTCCAGAACCAGGGGTAAGGCAGCAAAGACACGGTGAAAACATGTTTCCCATGAGCCTTGCAGCTGCGTGGGACGGGGAACAAGCATTGGGAACCGCCGGGCCTCCCCACCCCAGTGTGAGTGAGTCCAGGCCCCCGCCGACCAAGCTAACCTGGTGCAGGGCGCGCACCCACCATTTCTCCGTGAAACCGGGCAGAGGAAGCGCGGCTGCAGGCGATACCTGAGTGCCTCCTCGAGGAGGTAAGAGCGTCCCACCGACTGGGCGAGGGAGCGGGGCCCGCCCCTCCTCACCAGTTAACTCACAGCAGCTTTGCTTGTAGCATTTCTTCCATGAGGTTTTAGCGTAAGATTTCCAAGAAGAAAAACATCAACTTAACTCTACAGGAAAAATCACCAATTCCAGTCCAAGCTGTTCCTTTTGCTGATGGAGAGAATGAGGCTCGAGGAAATGAGGGGACGGCCCCAAGGGAGGTGGTGGCAGAGGGGACGGACGTTCACACAGGAGGACCAGGGCTGGGCGGAGCTGGGGACCCTGGGACACATTCCAGCCTGCCGCTGCTCCTTAGCTGTGTCTGCGCGGCCACCACACCCCTCCGCTCTCAGCCTGTTCCCGCACTGGCAAAATCATCATAAAAACGTCTCTCCTGCCCGAGGTAATGAGAAAGTGAACACGGAGAAAGGATTGATTTCACAGCAATAAGACTCTGTGTGAGAACTTAGGAATTTTAAAATAATACATCCTGTTCCTGCCAAGCATGACGGGAATTGGTACAATACAAACCAGTCCGTATGCGGCTGGCACAGTCTTTTGAAAAATAACTTGACAATGAAAACCAAAAGCCACTAGAAATGTTCATGACCTTTGCCTTGATAATCTCACCTCTAGGGATTTAGTTTTGGGTGGGGACAGGGTGGGGAGTAGAATCTTAAAGACCAAAAAATCACATCCACGAAAACACTCCCCTCAATATTATGTAAAGTCACAGAAAGTTGGAAATGAGGGGAATGTAGAGTAAAATACGATAGATCCATGAAAAGTTGCGACTGTGAGAATTACAGGAGGAAAAGCAAACACCTCCATTACAACCGTAGGGAAAGACACCGAGACTCCACGGACTGCAGCAGGGGAGGACGAGGACACATCGTTAAAGACTAAGTGGAAACGATGGAATGTGGCTCCGTCTTCCTGAGTTTACAAGCTTTCCAGGATGCAAATCGATTGCTTTTACCGTGAAAAACAGATACAATAAAAGCACCCCCAACGTGCGTCCCGCCATGAAGGCCGCTGGCAGGGATAAACTGCGCGGTCACCGTCGGCGAGCAGGTGCTCTGCACCCCTCGAGCGATGGTCTGCGGGCGAAAGACCCTTGTGGTTGATGCCACGTGACATTTGGTGCCAACCTGCTGCTTTTGGTCGAACACCGCCATCTCACTTTTTTTCCTATTCTAAATTAAACTAAAAGCATCACAGGGTGGATTCTCACCCAATTCCATATTTAATTAAGCTTTTAAGAAATGTTCCTCTTTCGTGGGTTTGATTAACTGCAGTTCACCGGGGAGCTTACCCTGTGTAGCCAAAGGAGAGGAGGTGATCCTCCGTGGCTACAGCCCGCGAGAGGGACAGGGTTTGTAAGCGTGCCCTCGAAGCGCTGCGGGGACACCCTCCCAGCCTTTCCCCGGCCGGGGCTGGTGTGTCGGTTGACGCTGAGAAGTTGACCGGTGCAAATCAACCGGAGCTTGTCCAAGGATGTTGATTATAATGTTGTTCAGATCATTGAAAAGCGGAAGCAACCCAAAGGTCCATTAATGAATGACAGAGTGGGGAAAAAAAGTGGGCCCTGACCGTTGTAGCTCAGTGGTTTGAGCGCCAGCCTGTGAAGCCAAAGGCCACCGGTTCGATTCCCAGTCAGGGCACATGCCTGGGTTGCAGGCCAGGTCCCTAGTAGGGGGCGAGTGAAGGGTAACCACACATTGATGTTTCTCTTTCCCTTCCCCATCTCTAAAAATAAATAAATAAAAATTTCTTAAATGTGGTTTATTAATACAATGGAGTATTATTCAGCCACAATAAAGAATTAAATTCTGATGCAAGTTATAACATGGATGAAGCTTCAAAACTGTGCTACGTGAAAGGAGCCAGATATGAAAGCCCACGTATTCGGGTTCCACACGTGGGAAACGTTAAAATGGGCCGATCCACAGGGAGAGGAGGCTGGACAGGGCTCCCCAGGGGCCTGGGGAGGGAGCAACAGGGGTGGTTGCTTACTGGGGGTGTGGTTTCTGCCGGAAGTAATAGAAACATTCTGGAACTAGAGAGTGGGGGTGGTAGGCCATTATGAATGTCCGAAAAGCCTCGGA
Source organism: Glossophaga mutica (assembly GCA_039655065.1). NCBI lineage: Eukaryota > Metazoa > Chordata > Mammalia > Chiroptera > Phyllostomidae > Glossophaga > Glossophaga mutica. The sequence continues at coordinate 1,942,317 of CM077315.1, forward strand.
GTGTCACACTGGGAAATTGTAAACCAGTGCGTGTTTGAATCAGGTGTGCGAGTTTGGACTCTCTCCTTACACACCCTTCTTCGGCTCGTAGAGAGGGCCACGGGAGAGGATGGATTCTTATGCCCTGCGATCTTTCTTCTCTCCATTAAGAACTAACCTTGTCCACTTCAGGCCAAGATGGAGGCGTAGGTGGACACACTGTGCCTGCTCTCACAACCAAAATTAAGGACAACAAATATTTAGAAACCAGAAAATAACCAGAACTGATAGAAAATTGAACTGTATGGAAGTCCAACAACCATTCATCCAGACTGGTAAGAGGGGCGGAGTCGCAGCAGGAGAAAGTGGAGGTGCGGACCCGGGAACGCAGGCAGCAGCAGCTGGCAGTTCCCAGGTGCACAGGCGGCGGCTGGCGGTCCCCGGGCACAGGGTGACAACTGTGCAGACCCAGTGAGGCCGCACAAGGCGGCTGACTGACCAGGTGGTCCCACATTCCCGCATGCAGATAATCCAGGTGAAGGGGAAGCGGTGGAAGGGACTGGAATCCAGGAGAGAGCGGAGCAGGCGCCATTGCTCCCTCTCAGACCCCGCCCCTATGTACAGCGTCACATCTCAGCGACTGGGCTGTCCCGCACTGGGGAACACCTAAGGCTCCACCCCTCATACGTAATAACTGCGACCAGACCAAAACAAAACAAAAAAAACCACCAAAAATGGCTCAAACCGGAGAACAAATGAAAGCCCCAGAGCTAATTCCTCTAAGCCGTGAAGAGATAGCCAACCTATCAGATGCACAGTTCAAAGCACTGGTGATCAGGATGCTCACAGAATTGTTTGATTTTGCTCACAAATTAGATGAAAAAATGCAGGCTACAATACGTGAAATGAAGGAAGATGCATGGGGAACCAATGGAGATGGGAGGAAAACTGGGACTCAAATCAATGGAGTGGACCAGAAGGAAGAAACAAACAACCAAACAGAAAAGAAGGAAGAAACAAGAATTCAAAAAAATGAGGAGAGGCTTAGGAATTTCCAGGACATCGTTAAACGTCCCAACATCCGAATTATAGGGGTACCAGAAGGGGAAGAAGAAGAGCAACAAGTGGAAAAGTTATTTGAACAAATAATAAAGGAGAACTTCCCCAATCTGGCAAAGGAAATAGACTTCCAGGAAGTCCAGGAAGCTCAGAGAGTCCCAAAGAAGTTGGACCCGAGGAGGAACACCCCAAGGCACATCATCATTACATTAGCCAAGATTAAAATGAAAAGGGGAATTCTAGAAGCAGCAAGGGATAAGGGGACAGTCACCTACAAAGGAGTTCCCATCAGACTGTCAGCTGATTTCTCAAAAGAGACCTTACAGGCAAGAAGGGGCTGGAAAGAAGTATTCCAAGTCAAGAAAGACAAGGACCTCCATCCAAGATTGCTCTATCCAGCAAAGCTGTCGTTTAGAATGGAAGGGCAGATAAAGTGCTTCTCAGATAAGGTCAAGTTCAAGGAGTTCATCATCACCAAGCCCTTATTATATGAAATGTTAAAGGGACTTATCTAAGAAAAAGAAGATAAAAAATATGACAGTGAAAAAACAGCAAACTCACAGCTATTAAGAACCACACCTAAAACAAAAGCAAACTAAGCAAACAGCTAGAACAGGAACAGAACCACAGAAATGGAGATCACATGGAGGGTTAGCAACAGGGGAGTGGGAGGAGGATAGGTGGGAAAGAGGCACAGAGAATGAGTAGCCTAGATGGTGGGTAGAAAATAGTGGGAGGGCAAGAATAGTGTGGGAAACGTAGAAGCTAAAGAACTTATGACACATGGACATGAACTAAAGGGGGGGATGTGGGTGGGAGGGGGTGTGCAGGGTGGAGGGGAATGATGGGGGAGAAATGGGACAACTGGAATAGCATAATCCATAAAATATATTTAAAAAAAGAACTAACCTTGTCCTGATCATGTGCGAAGAAGGCTGTGCCCTCAGCAGCACGTCACTTCTCAGCCCCCCTCAACCTGGGCACCAGCAGCCTCGCCAAGGACACTGGAGGTCACGTGCCGGCAGACTCCGAGGAGCCCGGATGAGTGCTCGTGACTCCCCCGCCCCGCCCGTCCTCGCAGAAATATTTCTCGACTTTCTCATTGTTTGGATAAATGACTACAAGGCAAGCGCTCCTGAAAGGTTGCTGATTAAAGTGGCCTCTATTGTTAAAAACGTAATTAAATAATGCCTGGATGCATCCTTGCTTCAGGGAGGTGGAGTGCAGAAGACATCAGACTCTCCCATGACCCCATCAGAGAAGGACCCGGCTAGTAACCTTTTTAATTATCGCAGCCCAGCCACCCTGCCGTCATGGCTGCAACGTGTACTTGTATTCACAGAAATTAAACTGCGAAGCCAGTTGCCCAGCTCGACCCTCTACGAGTTGTCCAAAGACGACTAAACAAAACGGAATCTTAAAAACAGCATGGCATTATAAGTAGCCTGCTCCTTGGTATAGCTGGTTAATCTGTTATCACTGAGATATTTTGTCTAATTAGCACTCACGTTCGATACTACTGCTCCTAAAACGTTGATGTTAAAAGTCACAAATTACTGTCTAATAATGCCGGCTACTTGTTTCACATAAACTATAAATAAAATCTCCCTTATGCCATAAAAAAATATGTCCTGTCATTGCTTTTTGTTGTCTATAAGATGACTAATAAAGTTTACCACCTTTTCTCTGGGTATCAGCGTGAGGAACTTCCACTGAATTTGGCAGTGTGAGAAGCCATGACTCGACTTCTCTCAGGAGTGAATTGCTTGCAAGCACACAAAGGTTACAGAAATTAAGTCAAAAGGTAGAATTCCAGCAGAGTAGCAAACCCAGCATCTGAGTCCCAGGAAAAACTTTCTTCTGAAAAGCTTTCCACTCTTCTTCGCTTGCTGTGCAATGAGGAACTTCTCTGGTTCTGAGAGCTTTTCTTGGAACCCTGGAAGGCCACTGCCCAGGTGGCCAAAGTGCCCAGGAATGAGGCTCGGGGAGCAGCCCCTCCCCCCTGGAACCGAGCCTCGGAAGTCAGCAAGTAAGTGTCCTGACCCCAGCACCCTTGGGAGGGACAGCCCCGAGGTGTGTCTCCCACGTTTTCTCAGTCTCGTGTGGGCCCGTGCTTCAGCTGTCCCTGTGGTCCCTGGCCGATAGGACCCTGTGTGTCTCTCCACTCCTCTGCCTGTTTCCTGCGCGTCCCACCTACGTGACTGGTACTGGAATCCTTGCTCAGAGGCATCCAGGCTGAGACAGCCCATTTCCCAAGACCAGACCTGGGACGACCTAGTCCGCTAGGCCGATGTGCTCACCATTGCACCTGGTGATACTCAGTCCATGATTGAACAGAAAAGAGGGAAACCACTTATCTTTAGTATTCACTGCGAGGATGCAGCAGCTCATAGGATTTGGAACAGACTTGGGCTCTGGGACCCTTGCGTGCCTCGCTTGGGGCGGGGGGAGGAAGGAAGGACTTAGGACTGGACTTCAAGACAAGGCTGCTGGGTGATGGGTACTGTCCTCCCTGCCCTTCCAGAGTCAGGACTCCAAAGGCAGAAATGACTCGCTCCTCAGTGCCAGGCCTTCGAGGTGGTCAGCTCTTTGACAGACATTTAACGAGACTTCAGGAAGCATTGACCTCAGCCGGCACACGGTCTCAAGGAGGTAATTCAGAACTGCAGCCGCGCTGACAAGACACTCCTATAATTGAGGCTAAAAGCAGGAGAAGCTGGAGCTATCTCTGTGGCATCGAGAACAGACATGTCACCTCTGGGAAAAAAAGTACAAGTCAAGTCAGCATGTCACCTCCCGGGACAGGCTATGCAGAGATTTTAATGAAACATTCTTGGGATTAATCTGCTCTGAAGGCCTGCCTCACCTGCTCCTGACAGGGGGTAATTTATAGCTTAAAGAGATGTCATCGACTTTAATAGGCTTCAAATCTCACCTTAAAGCCGCTGACTCCTATCAGGGTCCAGTGGTTCAGCTCCTGCCTGTCTGCCTATGTGGCTTCATTCGGGAATGCAATTGAGAGAGAAAAGGGGCTTTAAAAGCCCTCCAGCCTCAGGGCTGGAAAGGCCCTTATCAGCCCAGGAATCACACGATGACATGTCTGTCGTAGGCAGCAGGGACCAGGAGCGAACACTGTCAGGACCCGGAGAGGACCCGCTGGGATCCAAGGAGCAGCCACAGGTCCACCCCGAGTCACTGTCCCCAGGCAGGAGAGCAGTTCAGGTCCAGAGGGGTCAGAGTCTTCTTCCTTTTTTCTTTTTCAAGGGAAGCTGGACATCCAGGTTCATAAGCAAACACTCCCCTGGTCTAATATATTGATCATTGCTTTAATATTTTAAAAATAATAGAGACAAATAATAATTATAGATCATTATAAAATCACTACATGGGGAAGGCTGGTAGCTGGCTCGGGTTCCCCAGGTCTGCTGTGAAGGCCGTTCACATGGTGAAGCCCTTCCGTCTGAACTAAGAAGCCATTGTCCTGGGCCCTCCCAATGGCCCCCACGCGTACCCTGGCAGCCCCGGCCTGCCCCAGACCCTGTAAGACTGTCCGTCATCCAGCGACAGCGCGGCCAGCGGCCGCCCGCCCGCCCCTCACCCCTAACCAGAGAGTCCCCGCTCGGGTCCTGTTTCAGCACCGCGGCCAGCGCCCCACCTGCCCGCCCGGACCCCGCCCATCCCGTGTGTGCTCGGGAGGTATCTGGGGCCCCGCCCCCGTGCGCAGCTCAGACAGAACACCGGGGAGCCTGGGCCCTGCAGGAAGCCGGCCGGCGAGCCCGGACTTGGTCCAATTCCCCTTGTGTGCAGGCAGTCGGGGCGACAAGGTTCGGGGCAGAGGAAGGTCCTTGCTGGAAGTCTCGAACCAAGTCCCTGGCGGACCCCCGAGAGCAACCCAGGACTCCGTCTCCTCTTCGTCGACAGCCGCCAGGACGTCCAACTTCCCTGCGTGCTCCCGGAAGCGGCGTGGGGCCCGGGGACGGGGGTGGGCGTCCCGAGGGAGAACACTGGGCTCCCGGCCCAGCTCGGCGCCGCGGGCCGTCGTGAGGGTCAGACGGACACGGTACATAGACGGCTACAGAGCGCAAACCAGGGGCGTCGGCATCCGCCCGTGTCACCAGCAAATCTTCCGTGCGTGCACGTGTAACTTTCTGTCACTGAATTCGACGCGTAGGTGCCCATTTTCCCTGGTGTACAAACTCCATCTGGGTGAACACATTCTCTCCAAGCTACAGGCAGCAACTGCGAGGCTAGAACAGCAGTGTCTGCTCCTCCCCGCCCTCTTTTCCTGGGCGGGGGATCTCAGATATCCCAGGGCCGACGTGAGGGGCAGGGGGATGCTCTCGCTGAATCCTGGCACAGGGGCCCCATCGGGTGCACAGTCACGCTTGCACCCATTTGCCTCCTGCACACCCTACCGCCCTCTCCTGGCCATTTCCAGACTCAGGGGCAGAACGCCTCTGGCTGCCTCCCCTCCTCCAGTTAGCGACTGAGGCGAAGCGCGTGGGAAAATGCCTGACCTGGGTGGTCATTCAGCGTTGGAACGAAGAGGTTAGGAAGGAAGGAAATGGGAAGGAAGTCTAGAAGGCGATCCTGCAGCAGGGTGGTACTGGATGACCGAATGGCCATTCAAGCCAAGAATGCCTGCATGAGCTCCTCAAATAACGAGGACTATAGGTCCCTCCCTCTTTTAAGGGATTCCTCCAGGAAGCCCACCAGATTGCCACCCCCCTTCCTCACCTCGCCCCTACCAAAGCCTCGCAGATGCAATGTGAGTGTTGTTCCCAATTTACAAAAAAAAAAAGCCCATCAAGATGTGCCCGTCACTCAGAAAATGAGCTGCCATAAATGATCAGGTTACTTGGCATCATAGTCAGCTGAAGTGGGAACACCTTATTAACAACGAAAGCAGACGTGGGCGGGTGTCCTTGCTCTGAGGAGGGAAGGTGGCCGTCATGAGCTGTGCACACACAAATTGGCACCATCCCTGTCCCCGAAAATAAGGCAGCCTGATGGGAAAACATCACAGAGACCCAGAACCTCAGAAGACTCTCCGCTCGAACACGCTCCCTGGGGGGCTGTAACTCCGTGGAGGCACACTTCGCATTCGGCCTGTCGGACGCCCCTACACCTGGGCAAATCCAGGACAAGAGTCACCCCCGAGTCCCCTCTCTGCCTCTTGGTGCACCCTCTTCGTGGCCGACGATCGCAGGTGGGGCCCTGGCCTGGGAACAGCTGGAGTTCTCCACGCACCGGGTGGGGAGGAAAAAGCCAACGTGGGAGGCGGGGGGTGCGTGTGAGTGGGTCCCTGTGACAGGTGCCCAGGTGCCGGATGCTCTGGGATTCCTAGCAGCTGCCCTCGGTCACATCCCAGTGGTGCCCACACACCCCGACCCTTCCGTTTCCCCAGCCCTGTGACCCTCCAGGGCACACTCGGAGGTGGACACTCAGTCAGACCAGGCTTGCTAGCGCCGAGATTCTGGAACCGGACCCGAGGGTAGCTACTCCAGCCCCCTGGCCGGTCCGCTGGGACGGCTGGCTTTGCCTCCCACACGAAGGCACCTGAGAAGGTGGGACCAGACTTTCTTTTCATTTCTCGTAAGGATGTCCTCACGGAGGAATTTCCCCTAATTACGTTCAGCCATAACAAAGGGGAATGGGAAATTCAGGCACTGAAGGCATTTCTCCAAAGAGGACAGGCAGATGGCCAGCAGGGAAAGACACTCAACAGCCCCGTCCATCAGGGAAAGCAAAGCAGATCCCCGCCCTGTCGGCTTTTTTATTTAAGAAACCAGCAGGAAATAACGGGCACCGGGGAGGAGGTGGGGGGAAGGAATCCCCGCGTGCCGCTGGTGGGGATGCAAGTTGGTGCGGCCGCTGCGGAAAACGGTGTGGGGGGTTCCTCGGAAAATCGGAAATGGCGCTGCCATCTGACCCAGCGACGCACTTAGGGAAACAGGATATGCCAGCGAGGTCACAGCGTCAGCCACAACTGACAAGTTCCGCCAGCGGCTGAGCGGCTGAGGAAGTGGGGTACATACAATCGAGTGTCACGTGGCCGTGAGGGCAGACAGTCCCCCCACTTCCGACAGCGTCTCGGCGGCAAGAGGGGCGAGGCGTGAGGATCCGAAGCTGAGCTGTCGTGGCGACTGTCGCGGGAGAGCGCTGGGTGGTGCCGCCGGAACTGGCGCGGAGAGGGGAACTTAAATGTTCTCCCCCCCGCCCCCCCCCCACCCCGCAGAAGAAGGAAATGAGCGAGGTGAAGGACGTGTTCATGAACGATCGCACGTCTTGAGCCGCACGCCACTCTGGGTTGCGGGATGAGGCCCATTGCCCTGCGCGCCCTCCCTCCTGGGAGATGAGAATCGTGGCTCGGTGCAGCATCTCCACGCCTCGCGCCCCACTCTCCCGCGAGCCACCTAGGAGCCGACTCGCTATTAGGTAGACGACGGGAGAGGCGTCTGGGACAGACGATGACCTTGAATACCGCGGACACTTAAAACGGGGTGTGCCTTCTCCTGGCACCATCCCCCTGAGCTCACCGGCCCCGCCCCGACCACACATGCGCGGTGGTGCCAGGAGGCTCTCCCCCTCGTCACCACTCAGCGCGGGGCAGCCGAGGACAGTCCCGTTTCTCAAGGTCGGCCCTGCCCCCCTGGCGTCACAGTCTCGGCCCGGGAGAGCCATCGTGGGAAGATGGGGCTCCGGAGCGAGGGGAGGCGGGCCTGGCAGTTCCAAGTGAAGAGCAGGGAGGAAATAAAAAATTCATGAACCAGATCGTTGGCTCGTAACTCTCCTTATGATGCCGGTTTGGGTCCAAGGGAAGGAGACAGAGGGGAGGGACGCGACGGGGTGGCGGTTGTCGCTCTGAATGGGGAAGCGGGCAATTCCGGCCACAGGGCCACCGAGGGGGGCCGTCCTTGGCTGACCCATTAGCCTCTGTCTCCCGCGCGGTTGGGGGAGACAGAGGCTCCCTTTCGGACGCTGGCCTCGCAGGGCACCGGGAAGAAAACCTCGCTGGTGGGGAGGGGAGAGGCGTGCGATTCAGCGGCCGATCGGGCAGTGGCGTGTCTGTGCCCCCAGCTCCCTGCACAGCCTTGCCCGCCGTCTGCGCCCGGTGCACCTCCCCAAACAGGAGCTGCGGGTACGGGGACCAGGCTGGGCTGGGCGGTGCAGAGGCTGGCACTTTACGGAACCTCCGAACCCTCCCAGCCCCCCACCCAGGCTGCTCTCTCCATGCAGGGGTCTCGTGAAGAAATGACTGAGCGGGGAACCCCAAACAAGGATACATGAAACTTTCTCTCTAAGAGATTGGAACAGCCCCCAATCCCGGGGGCCATGGCGTAGGCACCCTCCCCCTGCAGGGACAGGGAGTTGGGGGCTTTTGCCCCAGTCCTTGCTGTCGCCCAGGGAGCAGGCCTCTCCCGGTGTGCCGTGTGCCCTCCACCGCTGAGAGTGGGCCCCTCCGCAGCCTGCTCCTGCCGGCCCTGCTCCCTCGGTCAGCCAGGAGGGTGCCCTTTCGGGATCCCGCACCACCACGTGATAGATCCATCAAGGCCAGAATGAGCCGCCCACTCTTCCCTGTCACTGCGGGGCCTCCTGCGGGCCTGAGGTTCCAGCCTGAAGCCGCCAGGGCTTGGCTCTGTTTTGGAAACAGCAGAAGAAACAATGTGATTTTTCTGTTGCAGAAAAGCAAGGAGTGAGGCCCCGGCGAGCTATTTTATTTCCTGGATGCCGGTCCTTCCGTGATCTCCAGTGGGTAGGAAATTAGGGCCTTGAAAGCCCAATTTTCCCTAGGTGATTGGTATGAATCACCTGGTGGGGGGTGGGGGGCGGGGGGCCGGGGATGGGGCGAGCATGCATCTCCAGTCCCAGGCTACGAAAAGTCAGGGCTGGTTTTTGGATCGACCAGAAGACATCATTTGCCAATTAGCTTCAAAACACGTCGCTGGCTGCTCCCCAGAACCCGCCTGCCCTTGCAAACCCGAGACACGGGGGAGCTCTGGCCACATCGTTGAGCAGCTTTCCGAGCGCCCTCTCGGCTAAAACAAGCCCTCCCTCCCTGAAGGGCCACAGAGCAGCCACTCGGCCTGGTAACGATTCCGCAGCATCGCAGGCGAGTCGTTCCCAGGTCTTCTCTGAGGAAGGGCTCGGGGAGCCCGTGAGGGGCGGGCACCAAGAGGGTACTGAGATCCAGCACTGAACTAGAAGCCAGAAACAGGGGCTGAAACGCCAGCCTCCCCAAGCACTGGCTGTGTGACGAGTTAATGGGTCTTAATTAAGGAAGTGGCACAGAGCAATTCAGGAAGCTGTGAGTCCCGGTGGTGACAGTGCGTTGTCTGAGCCACAGAGGAGGACAGATTCGCTCTCTGCGGCGTCTCCGGTCCTTTTGAGATGCCCTGCTCTTGGTGGCCCAGGGACACGGCCTGGGGTTGGTGGCCGCTCCCAGGACAGCCTCGATAATGCCGTATGGAACTGGGCATGGCCTCGGGGACTAGGCATGGGCGGGGGTCCCAGCAGGCCCGACCGCGGGCCCAGGGCCGTTACCCTGGCAGCCGGAGGTCAAGGGACCGGCGCCCATCGGGGCCCTCAGTCTGCCCCCATGGCTCTCCCTCAGACCTGGTGAGTTTCTGAGCACCATGCATTCATTCCACCCCAGAAATCTCCAAGTCCACACCTCACCCCTGAAGGGGCCCAGAGACCCCTTCATACCCCGCCTCTCTGCCTCCCCTGGCCCTAAAACACCTTCCGTTGCTCCCACTTCCAAAGCAGGAATTAAAACTGACCCATCTGGCCGACATCACTCCTTGGGCTCACCGAGTGTTCATCGCGATGTTGAATTCATTTCATGGGTAATCAGGAGGTTTTGCATAAAAACTCAGGTTTCTTGCACGACTGAGTCCGTATTCCCGGAGGCAGTGCTGAGATGGAGTTTGTCCATCCAGGCAGAGCTGGTGGCTGGCCAGGTGGCCGCCGCCGCCCCACCCCCCCCCCGCCGCCGACCCTGTTACCACTGAACCACCACCTTCTTCGTTTGCATCCCCAGACCTGGTCCGCCGCCCCTCCCGTCCGCCCCGGGGGAGCACGCAGGTCCTCCGTGAGGCCCCCTGTCCCGGCGCACACATCATGCACGGGTGCGTGTGTGCCCCTACAGGCTTGTGCGCTCACACACACGCCCCCCCGCCCCCCAGCAGGGAAGCCCTGCGGGTGGAGGGCGGGACTCGGGGAGACGAGTCCGAGTGGGGACTTCCTGTCCTCGTTTTTCCCGGAACAAAGACCTTCGACCGTCCCATGTGCATTTTCCTTTTTTCTATTTTCTTTGTTTGTTGGTTTCTTTTGGTCATTAAACTCCACATTTAAGTGAAGCCCCACGCACTTGTCTTTCTCTGGCTGGCTTATTCCACTGAGCCTAATACTCCCCAGGTCCAGCCATGCTGCTGCGAACGCCAAGATTTTTTTTTTTCCTGCTGAGCAGTATCCCGTCGTGTGAATGGGCCACAGCCTTTGTATCCACTTGCCTGGTGATGGGCACCGGAGCTGCTTCTGTCTCTGGGCCACTGTGAATAACGCCGCAGTGAACACGGGGGTGCGTGTATCGTTTTGAATTAGGGTTTTGGGTTCCTTCAGGCAGAAACCCAGCAGCAGGATCGCTGGGCAGGGACAGGACAAGGGCCAGACAAACCTGGAAGGCGCGTCGGTAAGAGGGGGCGGCTCCGAGCTGTTCGGGGACAGTCCCACGTGATGCTCTCGCACGTCTGCCTGTCGGCCCCGGGCTCCCCCAAGGACGTTTGTTTCCTTCGGTAATCAGATGGGAAGTCTGCCGTGACTCGCGGTATTTGGTCCCTGGGAGTCCAGGGCCCCACTGAGACACGCTCTGGGCCTTTCCTCCCGGAAAGGCTCAGCTGGAGGCTGGGAGGAGGGGCCGCGTGGGGCTGCGGGGGAGGTGACCTTGAAGATCATCCCCCTTTCCGTAATGAATGCAGAAAGTAATCGGAATGAGATAGCTGGAGAGGCAGTTCTTCAGAGACAGATTCAAATTCATTTATCCCTTACAGGAGCCAAAGGGAAAAAAGCCATTATTAATTTAGGCAATTAGAGAGCTTTGAAAGCAATATCCAGTACATTAAAAAAAAAAAAAAAAAAAAGCCTGTCCCAAGCAGGCAGCCCACAGCCGGGGACACCTGATTTTCAGAGCATTTAGAATGAAGAAAGGTCATCTCCTCGGTGCGCGCGTCGGAAGGTGGCCATTTCAAATGGTCATTTTAAGGAGGAGTGTGTTTTTCATAAACGGGAGTGAATGCCTGACTGAGTTGGGGATGAAATTAGGGGCGCAGGGGCGCACAGCCTGCGGAGACACCAGGTCCTGGCGCTCGGCACATCCGGTGACCGCTCCCGGGTGCCCACGGCCCCGAGTGCCAAGCGCCCCTCCCCCACACCCACCAACGGCCGAGCTTCCCCGGGTCTCCTGGACAATGTCACCGCTGTCCCCCCGCCCAGAGTGGCGTCCTCACCAAGGGCTTTCTCGTCCCTGGGGCCCTTCACTGCGGGGGTGACATTCTCGTTGGTTGGAAGGGGGACGGTAACGGGAGCTCCTGCAGCCTTCTGTGCAGCCTGCCGTGCAAGAACGTCCCCTTCTGTCCTGCAAGGGGCTCGGCCAACGGCGGCGGCCCCGCTCTCAGGGAAGGGCCTCAGCCCAGCACGGCCCCCCATAAATGCAGCACCCGCAAAGGCTCCGACTGCCACCACCACCCACCCATTTGCCACCACGGGCCCACCCGTCAGCACCCGGTCAGCCGGCATCGCTGCGCAGCAGGCGCAGAACAGGGCCGACGCACAGGACCCGGGCGGGGGCTTCAGAACCGCAGGTCCGACCGCAGGGTCTGTGCGGGGCGCCTGGGGGCCCACGGCTGCTGGAAGGGGCCTGGGGGCGCTGCAGAGAGCCGGAGCGGGAGCTCTCAAGCTGGCCCTGCGCCAGGATGATGGCGGCAGAGGTTCCCTGGGGCAGCCACGGTCACCCGCTGTGCCCCGAGAAGGTGTAAAACAGGCAGCCCCTGACTGTGTAGTCAGGGACACCGGCCTCTCTCCCGTAGATGGTCAAATGAAAAAAGACAACAGCCAGCACAACAGCAGCCGTCCCGTGTGGGTGGATCAGAATCACACCTATTTTTTGTGCGATTAGCAAGAACTGTATTTCTGGGTGTGCCCCGGAATCTTAGTATTAGTCTCCATGTGCCAGGAGAGGAGAAAGGCTGAGTGTCGCCGTGTCGCCGTGCCAGGGCGAACGGGCAGAGCTGCCTGGCCTGGCTCCACGACCACCCTTCCCTATTCGCACCCCCCCTCAACCCGACCCCGCGGGGCGGTCCCTGCTCGGTCTCCACCCTGAGCTCTGAGAGCCCCGGAGGAACAGCCCCGGGATCGCAGGGCACGCGGTCTGCTCGCCCTGCCTCTGAACGGCAGGGCCAGGGTGCGCTCCTCGGAGGAAGGGCGGGGGGGTGGGGGGGGTCCTGGCTGCTGGGTTCGGGAAACCTGCAGGATACGGTCCCCACAGGAGGGTCACAGTGAGCGTGGAGGACTCGCGTGGGCCCATTCCTGCCACGGCGGGAGCTCCCCTCCCCTGGTTTGGCTGCAGGGGCTGTCGGTGTCTCTGGACGACGGCCTGAAGTGAGGACCTCGTTTCTTCACGCTGCAGCTCGGGACAAGCACGGCGCACGCGCATGCGCCCGCGGTGGGAGCCACAGTTTAACACCGCGACACCCACCTCCGCTACGCGAGATGCGCGGTTTCTCTGTTCTGTTTCCTTTCCAGGCGGGGTCCCGGCCCCCCAAATCCATTTCCTGCCTCCGCGGTGTGGAATGCACCAGCGTAAAACCCAAGATGCCCCTGCAGCCGGCGGCCGGATACAGCGGCCGGATACGGTGGCGCTGGAGGGTCGCGGAAGCCTTCGTGAAGCTGGGGGTTCGGAGGCCAAGGCCCCGGTCCCAGCAACGCTGCTTCCTGGCTGGGTGACCTGCGCCCACGGCTCCTCCCCTGAGCGGACGTGAGGCCCTCGTTGCATCGGTCCCCGGGTACAGAGACCAGGAGCTAGGAGCAGGCGGCTCTCGAATGGAGTTCCCAGAGAATTACAAAGAGGAGTTCTTTGCGGGGCTGAGTGGAGGGGGCAGGGAGGGGGTGCCCCCGAGAGCCAGGAGAGGAGCTCCCCGCAGTGCGCCCACGGCCAGCTGTGCGAAGGCCGGACAGGAACTATGGTCCTAAGGCCCCAGCCCCTTCTCCTCCCTCCCTCCAGCCTCCTAGCGCCCACCCCCTTGGCCAAACCCACCCAAAGCCCGAGGGCGGGAGAAGCCACTGGCGAGATCCTCCCCGGCCAGCTCGCTGGGGCCCCAGCAGAGTGACCGGCAGAGAGTGGACGGGAGGGACGGAGGGAGAGGAGCCCTCGGCCCCGTTCTTGCCCAGGTGGCAGGCACCAGGAAGGGCGGCCGCGTCCCAGCTCCCCGGTGCCATAGCCGTTCCGGGACGGCTGAGGCTCCCAGTCCCACAGCCCTGAAAGTTCGGGAGGGTCCCCAGGGTCCCCACCCATCCGCTGACCTGACGCTCAGCGGCACCTGCTTCTGCAGAGGGGCCTCAGGCGTGGCACCAGGGGACACAGTCGCGGATCGGGCTGACCGCGGCCTCAGGGAGCCCCCAGAATTGACTGGAGAGGCTGTGGCTCACGGGCAGTCGCGTAACACACGAGGAGGACAGCCGGAGGGAAGTTTTGGGGGGTATTCCCGGGGGGTGGCTCGAAAGGACAAAGCAGACCCTGGGATCTGGGAGCCGGTCTCCCCCCCACGGCGGGACCGGGCCTACTTCATCCTCTGCTGGGTGTGCACAGTGTCACCGCTGCAGCCTCGGACAAGGGCGCCCTGAGACCGTAAGGAGACCAGGACCAGGGCTCCGCGCAGCCCAGGGGCAGTGACGGCTACACGCCCCGCCCCCGCCGCGGTGAGCGACGGTACCGCTCTACCAATCACAGCCTCGCCCGCCCTCGGCTACACCCCCTCATGCAGGAGACTCACTGATCACAAATCGCAAATCGCACCTGCTCTCTCGCAGGCCCGGCCCAGGACATCCACGTCCATGGGTCCTCCCCAAAACTACCCAACCGGAGGCCAGTCTGCAAAACCGCTGTTCTCCCTGAGGTGCTCCGACGGGGTGCCCCACTGTCCCCGGGGGTGGGGGGACATTCTCCCTCGCTGGATCCAGGCAGGCGGGGGTCTGGGGCTGGCCGGAGGCGCAGGTCCTCCACTCCTGGACGGAGGAGGACCCGTCAAAGCCCCCGCGGGTGGAGGTCTGGGCCTGAGCCTGCGCGGGAAGCGGAGGCCCGGCCAGAGCGCCAGGAAGACCAGAACCAGGACTTCGGAGAGCTGGGCCTGGGGGCCAGAGCTGCCGCTGGGAAACCCCCGCGGGGCCGGTGCGGGGGGGGGGGGGGCGCTGGAAGGAGACTGGAGCCAGGAATCCGGGCCCCCAGACCACTCTGTGTCCCTCCCTCCTTCTCTGCCAACCCCGCAGGTTCCTGGGCCGCCAACATCCGAGCGCCTAAGCAGCCCCGGGTCCTGGATTTGTGTGCTGGCCCCAAAACAGGGCGCGGCTCCTCGCCCTTCGCCGGAGAGCGCCTGGTGGAAGGCGCCGGCGCCGGGCCGGTGGCTGCGTGCCGAGCCGCGCGGCAGAGCTGTCTGCAGGGGAACCGAGTCCCCGGGCCGCGGGTCAGATCCTCCAGCAGCCCCACAAAGTGCATGTTTAATTAACGGGGAGCGCTCGGCCGAGCGCGTTTGGTTTCACAAGGGGACATGTTTGCGACGCCAAATGCACTTCCTTGTCCCTTCCTCCCAAGGCCCTTGACTGAGGACAAGCCAAAGGCAGGCGACGTGTGAGCGATCACCAGTTTCTGGCTCACGGTGTACGTTTAACAGCGGCCAGTTCACTCGTCACGTGGGAGAGAAACGTTTAATTCCGCAAGGCACCCAGTCGGCCCTCAGCAGGTCCTCCGGACACTCCAATCAGCACCTGTGAGAAGTGGCCGCAGCGTGAACTACAGGAAGCTAAACCGCCGTCCGGGGATTTGCCGGGCTGCCGGGGGCTGGCAGGGCCGCCGCCGCCGGCCGGGCTTCGTGGAGGTTGCCCAGCACACACACTCGTGTCGGAGGACGGCTGAGGCTCGGCCGCACCCCCGTGGATGGGCTGTCGCAGGCTCCATTTCCGGCGTCACGTGGAGTGACTCAGCAGCTAGGCCCACTCCACTCCTGCCTGGGCCGCAGCCGTGCACGTTTATCAAAAGCCTCGCAGCTCTGGTGGCACAGACGTGAAGACGCGGGCGGGACAGGCGAAGCCCTGTGTGTGGGTAACCCGCCCTTTGTGGGCGTGAGATTCCTTCCTGCCCGACGTCTTCCTCGCGGTGGGAGAGGGTGGGGCTCAGTCTCCTGTGAGTGGCTGCCGGGAGCAGGACAAGCTCCCGCCCCAGCCAGGAAGACGCAGTCACCGAGGCGGGGGACCGGGCTGCCCGCCTCCCTTGCCCCACTGTCTCTCTTCTGGGTTCTCTGTGCCCCCTGCCACCCCCACCCAGCTCCCCGCCCAGGGACAGCTGCCTGGCTCACTCCCTGGGCAGCAGCCAAGAAGCATCCAAGGCTAATTACGCGTGAATCAAAGGAACTTGGAAGCAAACTATGAGCAGGCTGCCGGGAGAGGACTGAGTCCCACACTGAGGTCCCAGAAGTGAGGACAGATGTCGCTGTTCCCGGAGACGCGGCCTCATCACAGTCCAGTCCCAGCTCCTCAAGTCACCAAAGCCACCGACAGCCCAGAGGGCGGTGTAGAGCAATGGACACAGCACTCAGAACTCGTCCCCAAACCTGCCACCTTCGAACCAGAGAGAGGGAGACGAAATCAAAAACGCAGGAACGTCAAGTGAAGTCAGCAGCTGTGAGGCAGTGTCTCAGCAGGTCTGGGGGCTCCCAGACCCCCAACCTTCCCTCCAGCCAGCCTGCCTTTAATTCATTCCACTGTCATTCAATGAGCACCTACTGTGTGCCAGGCACGGGGCTGAGCATTGAAGCCACAAAGACAAATTCACACCCCAACCCTCCATTCATTCACTCCCTCATTCATTCATTCATTCTTCATTCACTTGCTCACTCATCCATTCTGCAGCAATCCGCGGGTATCCAGCCGGCTCACACCTACTGCCAGCTCTGGGCTTCCAGCAAAGAGCAAAGCAGGCGTGGCAGCGATCCCCACGGAGCTTAGACTCTTCACCAGCAACTATGTATCTGTTTGTATGCCTCCTCCTCTGACGATCAGCGGTGCAACGTGGTGAGCGCTGCAGAAGCCGGGCACTCGGTCTACAGCAAGAACCGAGAACCACAGGGGGAAAATGCCAGATGATTCCGTCTATATGGGAACTCCAGAAAACAAAACAGACCACCAGGCAGAAGAGAAGCAGGCTCACAGAGGCGGGGAGTGTTCTGATGGTTGTCAGATGCAGGAGGGGCGGGGGGCCGGGGGCAGAGTGGAGGGGTGGAGAAGCACAGATCGGCGGTCACAGCATAGTCACAGGCTGCAAAGTGCAGCACAGAGAACATAGTCAGTGGCCTTGGGATGACTGTGCGCAGTGCCAGGTGGGTGCTGGGAATCTCAGCGGGGACACTTCACAGGTTACGTAACGTGTCTCATCACAGGGGTATACACCTCAAACTCACATAATATTGGATGTCAACCAAAGTTTTAAAATAAAAAAACTTAAAAAGGAAAGAAGAACGCCAGCCTGGGACCTTAGAGAAGGCTGCCCTGAGGAAGGGCGGCCTTCCCTGTCACCCCAGCCTCCCAGGACTGCCCCTTCCACGCCCAGACGAGGTGTGGGGGACCAGGGAAGGCACCCCAGCCAGCAGGGACGTGGGTGTGCGGGCCCTGACTTCGGAAGAACGGGACGTATTCACAGAGGCCCCGCCAGAAGGTCAGGGACCGGGCCACCGTGAGCAAGGGAGAGGATGGCCAGGCGGGGGCCTCCCTTGGGGACCAGAGACCCGCACCGAGGGGTCTGGGGAGAGAGTCCAGGGGGTTTGTGACCGTGGGTGAGAAATCACTCTTTCGTGCCCGATCACCTGGCACTGAGAGTCGGCGTCACCTTAGGGAAGCCCTGACGTGCATCCAGTATTCCTACGTCCGGGACACCACACGACACCACGAGACACCACGCGACGCCACACGGCATCTATCGACGGCACCGCCGGAGCACCGCGACCTCCCGTCTTGTGATACGTCAATAGAGAAGCATGCCTGTCGTTACGCTGCATCTCAACGTGCTGGTGACTATCTCACGACCGTTGGCTTTCCTTGTAAATCCTGTGTGCGTTGCTTCATCCGTTTAACAACATCGCTCACAGAAGGGGTCCTCGGGCTTCCCTCCAAGAGGCTCTCAGCACGACAAGGTCAAGGACCCCTCGTCCAGCACCCCCCTGGTCCTAGCCTGCACTGCAGCGGGGGAGGCACTGGGGAGCCTCCCGACCTGGACGGGGAAAGGGCAGCCCCAGCAGCCCTGGGAAGCCAGGAAAGGCCCCCCTCGGGCAGCTTGGGAGGGCCACCGGTCACGGCCCCTGGGGGGCCAGAGGAAGTCTTCCCAGAGCTGATCCCACCCAAGGACCAGCCATCGGGGCTATTGGAGAGGAGGCCGCTGAGCCAGGCCCTGTCCCCGCTGGGGCCGCCTGGGCAGCCTCGCTGCAGGAAGGGCAGCTGTCACCCTCAGACTGCATCCCGTCACCATGGCGACCAGCAGCCAGGGCAGAACCTTTTGTCTTTCATGCCTTTATAGTCTCCCCCTCTGCCCCTCCCCCTCCAATTTCCATCTCACTTTTCCTCCCTGCCTCGCCTTCGAGTCTCTGTGCCCCCAGCCTCCTCCTCCTCTCTCAGCTCACTTCCCATTTGCCTCTGTGTGCCTTCCACCACCTCCGACCCCAAGCCCGGCCAGAGCCTGGAATGTGCGGAACTGGACGGACCTGCTCGTTAAGGTATTTCTGCAGAAACGGGGGCCCGGAGAGTGGAGACGCCGAGCCCGGGGGTCAGATGCGCTGAGCACCCCTCCCCCCCAGGGCCCAGCCCTGCACACCCACCGCCCACCGGAGGGCCTCGCAGCCTGGCCAAAGCTGCAGGGGCAGAGCTCAGAGGGCTGCCCCCGTGTTCTTCCCCGCCACCCCCAGCAGCCCTGGCAGGGCCCACGGGCCAGCCGAGAACCCTCTTCCTCACCCCGACCTGGCCTTGTTTGCAGAGGAGCCACTGCCCACACAGAAAAGCAGCAGTGGGTCCTAAAGCCCGTGACCTCCCAACGACGGCATGCCTTCTCTTCCCGGACGACGGGAACGAGCCCGTCTCTCCGCCCCACTAGCCTCCAGCACCGGCCCTGGGAACGGAACCCTGGCACCCCTGTCCCCCCGCCCCACGCGCCCTGAGCACTCTGCACCCCGGCACGTGGCTCGAGCATCCCCTCACAGTGACGCCCCGCCCGGGAAGCCCAGTGACCCGCAGGCACAGGGTACATTCCAGCTGAGGTGCGGTGATGTTGAGTGACTTCTAACGCAAATACAACCTGTGGCTGAAAACTGCCCAGCGTCAGAGGACAGAGGGGAAAGTGGCATAACTCTCACCACGCACCAGAGCAACCCTCCGAGCAGGCCAGGTGCCCGCGGTGAAGGACCTGAAATGTCCAACTGGACCCGGCCCCCGCAACCCCTTCGGGGACCGTGGTTATCTCTATCTGGGCCCACCTCCAAATGCAGCCCTGGTCTCCGGTGCGGGGACAGCGGGGCCGAGAGGGGACAAGCACCGATGAGTAGAGCGGCGATGGACCCAAGTCCAAGTGCCTGCGGAGGCCAGAAGGCGGGGAGAGGGAGCAGAGCTCTCGGGCCGGAGAGCAGGCACTCTGCAGAGCGCGGCCCCTTCCGGGAGGGACAGCGGCCCCCTGGCCCCAGCGGTTTTTACAAAGCGACCTGAAGTCTGTTTTTTCCTGTGGAATCTCCTGATTTTTAAATGGTGGCAGTGAATTCCAATTTTCTTTTTTTATTACGCTTTGGGCAGAGTGCGTGCTGCTACCTGAGGACTGGGCCTGGGACGGGGGCCACCACTGCGTCAGCTCAGAGACAGCGCCAGGGCCCCGCCCGGCCCGGCCGGCACGCGGGGCTCACACCCGCCGAGGCGGCCCCTGCCTGGGAACGCGCCTCCTCCCTGTTAATGAGCCGGAAAGGAGGGGAATAAAAACCATTACGATCACCCTGAGAAAGCATTTCTGATTCATGGATCATTTACTATTGATTATCGGAAGCCAGCGCTGTTGCACGCGCCCTGTGGCTGGGTTTAAAGACTCTCTCCTCTGTCGTTGGAGTTTTCCGTGCGGCTGGAGGCGCTGTAATGAGCAGCACATGACGATTACCTCCTTCAGTGCCCCCCGTAATAGAGATAAATTATCCTGCTGCGGACGTAAATGGGACAGGAAAACCCGCAGCGCTCTCCCGGAGAGGGTGGACTCCGCGTTACGCTCGCCACGTCGCGGTTTTGCAGCGAAATCGTTTCGGGGTCAGTCAAAAACGCGTCACCTCCAGAACCAGCCGGCAAGCCGGGCCAGCCCGGGGCCGCGTTGCCATCCACTCCCACGCCTTCCGAGCGCTTGACGTCCGCAGACCTGGGGCGGCTTTCGCCCTCGCGGGTGTCTGGTCGTGAATTTTCCTGGGAGTGTCTTATCGCAGTCACCTGTGATACGTATCTACTTACGGTTCCTTTTCCCCGGAGCCAAATGACCTCTCAGGAAAATTCGGAGTACAGTTAATCGTATGTGAGTTTTCTGTAAACACAATAAAACACCAAAACAATTCTCAATTCGCATTGCTTCTCTGAGTCTCGACTCTCCCTCTTCTTGGCCATCTCGCCCTCTCGCTTGTCCTCTCGCCCGGTTTCTCTTCCGCCGGGAAAGGGGCGGCCCTGAGCTCCTCTGGGCTGCGGTCTGAGTCCTTCTGTCCCCAGCCGCCCTGGGCCCCAGGGTTGGCCCAGCCTCCTTCCCGGATCCTCCCCCAGGGCCGGACCCTCTGGCCATCCTAGGGGTTCTTCCAGCGCCTAATCTCCCCTGCGGACTCTGCTAGTTCATCTACGGCTGTTCTTGCCGCAAGCCGGGCGAGCGTGTCCAACGTGGTGGAACGAAGGCAACCCTCAGCCTCCCCTTGGGTGTACGCCGCGGCGGGCGCGTACGGGCCTGGGACTGGAAGTCCCCAAAACTCGAAACTCCAGGCCCACCGGGGCTGCGGGAGCCGCCCCTGCCCAGGCCCCCCCCCCCGCCGCCGCGTCTTCCTCCGCCTGGCCCGTTCACCCCAGGGCCCTTGAACTTGCTCCTTCCCCAATCAGGAAACGCCCTTCCTGGCGTGTCGTGCAGCGAACACGGCTCAGCCTTCAGTGTCCGTCACAGCTGTCACCTCCGTAGGGGCCTTTCCCCTCCTTCCTCACGAGGCAGGCAGCCCACCGTGGCTCCGTCGCAGGACCCTGAGGCCCCCAGGGCCGGGAGCGGTCACCCGTGTGTCCCCCACTGCGCAGCCCGGAGGCGCAGCAGGACTCTGATAAGCAGTTCACTCCTCCGTCTAACAAACGTTTGCCAAGCACCGGCTGTGTGACGGGCACCAAGGCAAGTGTTTAAACAGCTCAGGGACCACAACAGACCCGAGCCTCTGCTCTCGGGAAGTGAAACTGGTTCTCGGATCTGTGAACGAGCACACAGACCGGAGACTTGGAGGCGGGGTGACGAGGCAGAGCGTTTCAGGAGGGACACAGGGCCGTGCCCACAGGCATGACGAGAGTCAGCAAGGCCCTGCTTCCCCAGCCCGGGAGGCCGCGAAGGCGCACGAACACCCTCGGGGCGCACGGCCGCCTGCAGGTGCGCGCCCAGGCCCCGCCCGTCCTGCGCAGGGAACCAAGGACCTGCGAACAGCACTCCGGAAAAGTCAAGGGCCCTCTGGCTGCTGCATCGCACTTGACTTTTTGCTAAAATCAAGACAATTACAAGATTGTTCCTGACCCTCTTAGGTGCGGCTGGAAGCCCTTGAACCAAATGCAACCTGGGGAGGCCCTGCAAAGGGGCGGTGGGTGAGCGGGCCCCGTGGAGTTCGCAGAAGGGTGTCGCTGCCCAGAGGCAACGTCACCGCCTTCCCAGGCCCAGCCACCGAGGGAAAGACCCGCCTGGCCCGGGGACCCTGCGGGACCCCTCGGCTCTCGGTCATCCAGACCCTGCAGCGCTCGCCCCGGAGTAAAAAGGCGGGCGTGTAAGTGCCTCCCAGATGCCCCTGGGGACCCCCTGCACAAAACAGGGCAGGAAATCACCCCCCGAGAGCCTTCCGTGGCTGCAAATGTGGCGACTGAGACAGAGAGGCCAAGCCACCAGCCCAGAGTCACACGGCCAGCGCGTGACACCCACGAGGCCACAGGGCCCCGAAGGCCACGCCTCTTCACCACCGTTCCCCAACCCTGCAAACCACCTCCCCAGTTTCGTTCGTATCTCGTGTCCTCTGTACTATCGTTTGCCTAATTTTTTTCCAATTTTTAAAGATTTCATTTTGAAGACTTGGCTTAATTCCAAGGATAGGTTTTACGGGGGAAAGGGGATGATAGGTTCAATGACTTCGCTAAAAAGCCGTGAGTTTTATGTATTTCTGATTCGCATGATAGTAAATAGCAACTATTAAATCCGCACAACTGCCCGTCTGCCCTAACAGCCACCTCACGAGTGACCGGCTGTCCTTTGCGACACGCCTGGTGGGCTCGGGGTCCCCCTTCGTCCGAGCAGCACCGAGGATGAAACTCGGTTCAGATGCTCGGTGCGCAGACCCTGGGCTCGGCTCCTGGGAACCGGACTGACGGCCGGCCTCCCTGCAGTCAGCCTCCAGAGGAAGCCGCCCCGTGTGTGGCAGGAAGGGCCCTCCGCTGGGGCAGGCCCGGCCCCGCCGCCCGGACGGGCCCCTCCGCTCCGTCTGGCTCCGCGCCAAGTCGCCTCCAGCCCCTTGACTTGCACTCCCGACCGTGACCGTGACCGGGGACCTGGCCCCCACTCCTCCGTCCTCTGCTTTTCTTCTGAGGAAGAGCTGCTCCGCCTCCAGCTGTGAGGTCTGATCACCCGTCGGGAGGGGCTCCCGCCCCGCTGCCGGCCCGAAGGCACCTCTGAGCTCATCTCTCTCTCTTCCAGGGTGTGAGACAAGAAGCCCTAGGAAGACTCTCCCCCCACCCCCCCCCCCACCCCAGGGTGTCTCAGACTTCTCTCGGGAACACCCAGACATCCAGGCACTCAGAGCAGCCGGGCCCCTCCCTTCTGTCCCCCCACCCCCGTCCGCCTCCCCGACCACCCGACAGGGAGCTGGGGTACCAGGTGCGTCCCTCCCGCGGGACCCCAACCTCTGCTCCCCGAAAATTCAGCCCCAAACAGACACACCACAGGGGCCAGCTTTGCCCGCCTGAGCTCACTGTGCGGGTCCTGCTCTCCACGCTCAGGATCGGGACGGACTGGGGCAGGAAGGGGGCCACCTCGAGATCTGGGCGGGGAGGGGGGCCGTGTCTCCCGCCGGCCGTGCTGCCCGCCACATCCTCGAGTGTTCAACGGGACGAAATTCTCACAGAACGTTTTACAAGTAGGATTCGGGGCAGGGCCGGAGCCCCAGGGGCACCGGTGAGGCTCGGCCAGTCCGGAGAAGCGGCAAGTGACCGCATCCCCACTGCCCTGGCCTGGCTGTGCTCAACGCACACAGGCGGGGTCTTCACCACGAGACTTTTCAGAGGCACAGAGGTGGCCTTTGTCCCCCACACCTGTTCACACCCGGCGGCCCTGTGTCCTTCCAAATGGCCTTTCCCTAGCGCAGCTGTGGGGTTGTCCTGAGCACGTTGTCCTGAGCCACGAGCCTGCGGCACCCACTCACGGGGCGGGGGGTGGGGGGGGCCGCCGGGTGCAAACCGGGAAGCTGGCCTCTGGCCTCGGTCCCCAGGCAGATTCTGTCAGAAGGCGGCACCTTCGGAAGTCGGATGCAACTTCACCGCCATCTGGTGGCAGACTGCCCAAAGGAGCAGACGGCCTGCAGACCACCAGGGGATCCCCGAGCTGAAGGACCCCCACCCGGCGGGTCTGGGAGAGGCCCAGGGACCCGAGTTCCCAGAGGCTCCCGGGGGGGTTGTGTGGCAGAGCTCTGGCGGGGGAAAAATGGTACTGGTGACACTTGCCCCCAAACCGGGATGCGCAGGAGATGGCGCGGAGGCTCAGAACTTGTGGGATGAGCTTCCAGGATCTGCGGCCGTGCCGAGGAAAAAGTCTCTTCATCAGACGGGCTTTTTTAAAGGTTTGGACAAAGATGTTGGTTTTGAGGGGAGGCAGTGCTGGGCCTCGGGGTCCCATTGCTGAACGATGACAGATTAGAGGAGAAGCAGCCCGGTGCCTTCCTACTAATTCCGCTGCAGGGAGCCGGGTGGGGGGGCGTGCTTCTGGACCAATGTGACCCCGCGCACGTGACCCAGGGGGCGGCAGGGGGCTGTGAGCCCTGCACCTGCGGACGGGGGTACATGGCAGGCTCTCTCGGCCCCCCTCCTCTCCCGCCCTGCCCCCCGCAGAGCGACGCTTGGAGGAGGAGCGCTGTGGCAGGGGAGTGTGCGTTATAAACTCCGATCCGCCGCGCAGGTAAGAGCTGCGTTTTACTGCCTGAGGATGCAAATAGGTCCCGGCTGGCGCGGGGCGGCGAGGTCACCTTGGTACGTGACCCTGGAGGAATCCTTGCCGCGTCGGCAAGTTGATTTAACGCACTTTGTTTCCGGAGACCGTGGAGGGAGAGGGATTTAGCCAGAGTCGTCTGTCTAACCCGTAAATCGGACCGGGATCCCGGCTCCTCCTCACCGGTCAGAGCGCCGAGGACATGCCGGCCCCGGAGAGAGCCCTTCCCGGCCCGCCCCCAGGCAGCGGCTGCCCCCTCAGCCCCCCCGCCCCCGTCAAATTGCTTTATTGTTCCTTCAGGCGCCTCTCCGCGCTGGGGCAACCCGATGGAACCCCCGGAAGGAAGGGCGGGCTGTGTCCGTGACCGCTCCGTCCAGCAGAGGCCGGCCCAGCGCTAACAGACTGAGGGAGAAACCAGCCTGTCCAGGAGGGAGGGAGACACAGACTGAGGTTCTAGGCGGGTCCAGGTGACAGCGTCCCGATTTTCCACACCCGACTTCAGGTTCTCGGGAGGCCTGGCTGCCTGTGGTCCCGTGAAAGCCGCCGATGCACTGCTTTCTTCCCTGTTAAAATGGAGAGCTGTCACTTTGTCACCTAGTCACCTAGACAAAGCCACGCCCACTGACTGCCGGGCCTTGGGGGGCGGGGTGGGGGGGTGAGGGGCGCTGAGCAGACACCTGGGAATCGATGCCATTCATAGCTTCACTGCACAGAAACCCTCTGTGGCCATGGGACAGGACGCTCACTCGACACGCCAGGGTGTGACCACAGTTACGCGAACACGTAGGAAGACCCGGGGGCACCTCGGCCGGCCGGGGAGGGACCGTGAGCAGGGCCGGACAGGGAGACCGAAAACCTCTCTGCACTGGGGCGCAGACGGCGACCGAGTCTGACAGAGGTAACGGCCCAGCTGGCACAGGCAACTTAAAAAGAAACAAAACACAGAAAGTCTCAGCCAAAACTGTAACAATGTATCCAACCACATGTAACACACACCAAACACCCGAACAGGAAGGTTAGAGCGGCAGTGGCAGCTAGGGGGACGCCGGCCCGTCCGGCCAGCGCGCACAGAACCCCACGTGCGCAGGGAGCCACTCCTCCCGCAGACGCCCGAGCGCTGAGTGACGACGGGATCCTGGCAACGACGGAGAGAGAGAGACGGGGCAGAAGCCAGGGAGCCCTGGGGAGCAGCGGGAAGTCCCTGGTTCATGACCCCCCGCCTCCCCAGGGCGCGGCTGGGCTGTATGGGGCTCCGGCCTACCTGCCTGCAGGGTCCCCGCCGCTGGGAACCCCCGGCCTCTGAACCAGGAGACGGGCGCGCACCGGGTCTACCGGCTGCTCCAGGCCGCAGGTGGGGGCCCCGCTCGGCAGAAGTGCCTGCAGGTGCGCAGGGGCCCAGGGGCTGGAAGGTGCTGCTCGTGCCCCAGGTGCCAGGAATGCCGCCGGAGAAGACTGGGGAGCGTGGGAACTCTCCAGGGGCTGCGGGGAGTCTCTGGGGGCCGAGGGGTGGACGCGCTCCGTGGTTTGGTCCCCTCCACCTCCGGGGCAGGGGGGGCTCCGCCCAGGGGCTCTGGCCTCCCCGCGAGGCCCTTGCAGCTCAAGTCCACTATTTCGGCCTGAACGAAGGGAGCAGGTGGGCCAACAGGGCATCGCTGCGCCCACCTGGCTTCCCCACCTGCAGCCGCTGTGGCTTAGGGACCAGGGCCCCAGCACCTTCAGCGGGGCTTGGTTCTGACGGGCCTTTCCGCACCACCTAGCACACGCAGGCTTGATTCCTACTCTTTGTAAACTAATTTTTAAAACTGACGAGGAAGAAACACTCGTTTTTGTGATACAAAGCCAGCATTATCCTGACACCAAAGCCCAAGGAAGACATGACAGAAAAAGGAAGTTGCAGGCCGGTGCCCTTCCTGGACACAGATGCAGTTTTCTCAACAAAATATCAGCAAATCAGATTCAATAACACATGAAAAAGATTATGCACCAGCCTGGCTGGTGTGGCTCAGTGGACTGGGCGCTGGCCTGTGAAGCAAAGGGTCGCTGGTTCGATTCCCAGTCAGGGCACACGCCTGGGTTGCAGGCCAGGTCCCCAGTAGGGGGCGCACAAGGGGCAACCACACAGCGATGTTTCTCTCCCTCCCTTTCTCTCTTCCCCTTTCTCTAAAAATAAATAAATAAAACCTTAAAAAAAGTTTATGCACCATAACCAAGTGGGATTCGACCCCCAGGGATGCAAGTTTGGTTCAACATCCATAATTAATGAACATGATACATCATGTTAATAAAAGGATAAAAACATCATTATCGCCCTGGCTGGTGTAGCTCAGTGGATTGAGCGCGGGCCTGCGAACCAGAGGATCGCGGTTCGATTCCCAGTCAGGGCACATGCCTGGGTTGCAGGCCAGTTCCCGTCAGGGGACACACGAGAGGCAACTGTACATTGATATTTCTCTCCCTCTCTTTCTCTCCTACCCTTCCCCTCTAAAGATAAATAAATAATAAAAAAAAACCCACATCATTATCTCAATACAGGCAGACAAAGCAATTTGACAAAATCCAACACCCTTTCTATAATAAAAACTCTCAGAAATGTGGGAATTAGAAGGGACACATCTCAGTGTAACAAAGGCCCCAGATGACGAAGCTCAGGGCCAACATCGTCCTCAGCGGTGAGAAGCCGGAAGCCTCTCTGATTCTGAGATCAGGACCGGGACGAGGAGGCCACCGTCACCACCTCTGTCCCACACAGCCCTGGAAGTCCTCATTGCCGCAGCACTGAGACAAGGGAAAGGAGGGAAAGACGTCAGACTGGACAGGAAGAGGTGTCACTGTTACTATTTGCAGAGGACGCGATGCCACAGAAAACGCCCTAAAGACCCCACCGAAAACTGTGAGAAGGAATCCGTGACTTCGGTGCAGTGGAAGGGAACAGAGTCAACACCCAGGAATCGGCCGCATTTCTATACGCCAGGAACAAACGATCGGAAGAAGAAATCAGGAAAACGATCCCGTTTGCAGTGGCATCGAAAAGCACCAAATAGCCAGGAGTAAATTCCACGAAAGAGGTGAAAGACTGTATTTGGAAAACTGTAAGACACTGAAGAAAGAAATGGAAGAAGACACAAACGAATGGAAGGATACGCCTTGCTCGTGGGTCGGAAGGATCGATGCTAGGCAAAGGTCCTTACCACCTAAAGCCACGCACAGATGCCGCGCGATCTCGGTTAAAATACTGATAGCCTTCCCCTCAGAACCAGAACGACTAACCCTAAAATGCATGTAGAAGCACAAAGGACCCCAGATCGCCAAAGAAACCTTGGGAAAGCACAAAGTGGGAGGCACCACTCTCCCGGGTGTCAAACCATACTACAGAGCTACAACGATGAGAACAGCCTGTCTCCTGCCGAGGCTGCGGGCGGCGGGTGGGGGAAGGATCCAGGCTGGGAGGCTGGCCTGGTGCCTCTTCCTTCCACGCGGCCACACGGTGGAGCCCGTTGGTGCTTCTGCGCAGGTCACAGCCTCAGGGCTTCCGAGGGACAGCAACGAAAGCCACCATCCTTCTGCAGGCTGGTCCAGAACGAGCACACGTCACCTATGACACGTTCTCCTGGGCCAAGCAAGTCACTGGCCAGCTCCGCCCCAAGGAGGGGACACGGACCACTCCTGGCATGTGTGAGCCGGGAGGCGTGGAGGGGACGATGGGCCCCCTTGCCGTCCGTCCCTCTGCCCCAGCCCCCCGCCACCGTGGGGCCGTGGGAAGGGGCTGTGCCCTGGAGTCCGGCGCCCAGGCCTCTGGAGCCGCTTCCTCTCGGGTTAAGGGGGAGGGGGAGGCCAGTTCCAACCTCCAGGGAAACGGGCTCGCGGCCGTGCTGGCTCTTCTCTGGAACCGTCCCCACCTTCGGGGGACGGGGGGCCTGGGTGCGGAGAGACAGGAAGGCAGACGGGGCTACACCTAACCTCCCAGGACCCGACCGGGTCACAGGGGACGGCTTTGGGGCCAAGCCCCGCCTGAGGAGCTCACCTGCGGCGGGCCCTCTGAGGTTCCGGGGTCCTGGGAAGGAGCGGCTGGGCTCCGCGGATGGCAGAGTCCCCGAGGGGTTTGCACGCGGTGAAGAGAGGCCCGCTGCCCCGACGCAGAGCGCGCTGAGCGGGGGACCGCCTCGCACACTGCGTCAGAGCACCTTCCCCCGATATTCTCGGGGCGACCGTGCCCCCAGCGGACCTCTGGCCAGGTCTGCAGTCGAACTGAGAAGACGCCTCGGCCTGTTGTGGGTGGAGGCCAGGGAGGCCGCGCCACTCCCCGGCGCACCCGGTCGGCCCCACGCCAGAGACCAGCCTGCGCAGGCCGAGGGCGGCAGCGGCGCGGTGGGGACGCCCCGGGCTGGGCAACTTCGCTGGGGGGCGGGGGGGCACTTTGCTCAGGGGAAAGGACCACAGGTTAGGGGTGTGTTTCGCGTTCACACCACAAGGGCCCCGAAAGACAGCTCGGCGACTGCTGCCTCCGGTGGCCGGCCTCCGTGTCCAGCTCCCCGTCCCTCCCCTCTGCTGTGACAGGCAGCAGACGGTGGCGGGAGCCTCGGGCCTTCCCTGCCCTCCCCTCCCCCAGCCCTCACGGCCCCCCCTGTCCGTGGGAACATCTGGTTTCCTGTGAGTATCACGGGGAGGCCAGGGCTGCGGGAATAATGGGTTTCTGCGGCTCCCCCAGTGAGCCCTGCCCTTGACTTCGGGCTGCAGCCTCTGGACGGATGAGACCACGCCTCCTTCCAGCACCGCCCTCGCGGCGGGGGCCTCGGTCAGCGCGGGGAGGGGGGGGCTCCCCTCTCCGCGTTCTGTTCCTCGACGAGCAAAGCGGTAACGCCCGTGGCGTTGCCACCTCTCCGGGCCTCTCTCAGAGGAAGACACGCGTGAAGGGGACTCCGGCTCTGCCTGCGACGTCTTTGTGATTTTTTGTTGTTGTTCGTTCTGCTCAGCATCGCGCTGGTGGCGACGAGGTTCCCTGACACTTCCGGGGAGTCCAGTCCGTCCCCTTCCCGGGGAGGGCAGCAAACCGGGCCACGGCCGTGAGCCGAGAGCCCCGCCCCTCCCGGAGGGGGCGCGTGGTGGTCGTCCGCCTCTGCGTGACGCCCCGGCGAGCCCAGCACGGGCTGGAGGAATGGGCGCCGCGCCCTTTTGAGAGCACGCGCTGAGGGAGGTGAGACAGGTCTGCGTGTGAGCAGCCGCAAAGCAACCCGGGTGCGGGGAGCGCTGTGCGGATGCTGCCTGCCCTAGAAAAGGTGACGCAGGCCCGTGGGCCACGGGAAGAGATAGAGCGCTTCTGTCGGTAACGAGGGTCCTCGGGCCGGCGAGGAGGTGGGGAGAGTGTTCCCAACCGCGGGTCCCCAACAGAGCCCAGGGTCCCGCGCCACCCAGCCCTTCGCCCCGCAGCGCGAGAGAAGTCCGGTGGTGGGAAAGGGGGCCCCGTGGGGCCGGAGCCCCACGCCCGTGAGAGACCCCGCGTTGCACGTCAGGTGATGACACCAGACCATCCCACGGCCAGACCACTAGTCACCGATGTCACTCGGGACACGAAGACCCCGCCGTGGCACGGAGGTTATTTTGAATGCAAGTCACTTAAGAAACTGCCCGTGCACACAGACGCTGGCATCCCTGTCCCCTGAGAGCGGGTCACAGATCGGAGGTGCCGGGTGCCTGCCTGCCGGGGCCCGGGAGCAGCGCGTCCTTGCAGAACCTGGACGTGATCCGGGCCCAGCGGGGGGTGCCCACACCAGCCCCGTCCGCCCTCGCTAGCCCACAGCCCGAGCCCGAGCCCGGTGACGCCCCGCCCGCACACGCACCCGAGTCTGCTCCGGTCCCCTCCTAACGAGTGGTGTCTTGTCCTGCCGATTCCCCGCACGTTTACCATTTCTTCGTCTGAAAAGCGTGAAGAAGGCGCCTGGTTTAATCGCCTCTCCGAGCCTCGTTCTGTGATCTCAGCATCGTGTTCAGAGTCTCCCGTGCGCGAGCATTCAGTTGGGTTTTCCCCTGTTAATCTCGTCTGCGTCCAGTTTATTATTTTATGGCCAGTCCCCCAGGAAGAGCTAAAGCAGGTTGGGGGTTCTCCCCGCCCCGACAGGAGGAGGTGTCCAGGCTCACCGGGGGGACTGTGGGTGCACAGAGAACAGGACGCACGGGGAGGGGTTTCCCCGGGGAGCACGTGGCTCCACGAGGCTGCCCCACGGCCGGGGCCAGGGGCCCGGTGGTGCAGGGCTCACCGCACAGCAGCCGAGCCTAAGCTGCGGCACCTGAGACTCTGAGAGGTTAAATCAAAGGGGCTGCCGCAGCCCACAGGCAAGAGAGCGCCGGGCCTCTGATCTGCCAGCCACCCTGCCCGTCCCCCCAAGAGGCCCCCCTCGGGCTTCCACCTGCAGTCTAATGAGCTTGCACCCCGAATTTGAGCGTTGGGCTGATCAAATGGCCCTTTGGTGCATGTTTTCCCATCACGGAGAACTCCTGCCTTGCCTTTTCCTATCCATTTCCCCCCAAAGCTGTGTCATTAACTAAAGAATATGTTCTGACTTATCCAATAAAGTGTTTAACCTTTTTAATGTTTTATTGATTCTCGGAGCTTTGGTTTCACCAGACGATCCCGAATGCTACATTAACAACCTCATTGATATTCTTTTAACAAACCCTCTACCGCTGGGGGTGCAGGGTGGGAGAGGGGGGCTCCCAACCGGCCGGTGATCCATGGGCTAATCTCGTGTCCACCCTCCGCACTGCGGGAAAATGGGTCGTGAGGATGCAGGTGTATACCCAGGTCCCCGCAGGGGCCGGGAAACCCAAACCCAGATGGTGGGGCTGCCAGAGGGTGAGGCCAGGGCCCCCTTAGGAGAAAGTCCGGGAAAGAAGGGAAAAAATCTGCACATGGCTCCCTCTAACCCCTTACAACCAGCATGCTCCTTGCAAAGTCAAGTTGGACCCTTCAAGGGCGACCGGGCGCCCCTGGGTGGCTTCAAGCTCAACTGAGCCTGAAGTCCAGTCCTCGGTGAGGCAGGCCGGGCCATCCACGCTGCAGCCACGCCCAGCAGCTCCACCCGATGTGTTTGGGGGCGCGCTGGGAGAGCTCCCGGGTCACTCGGCACGTACCCACATTTGAGGGGTGCCGACCTACAGGCACTCTCAGAAAAGGGGTCGGAATGGCAGGTGGAAAACGCAGGAGGCGTGGCACGGGATGAGCAGCAGTGACGGGAACGCAGTGAGCGTCCTGCTCGGAGAGACAAGCCCCGGGAAAGGAGGAAACGCTTTTGTAAAATGACGATCAAGACGTTCCAGGGCTGAAGGAAACACGCAGGGTCTCGGGGTGACAGAAGGAGCTCAAAAAGATCGATCTTTAAAAATCGACACGCACACCCTGGCTGGTGCGGCTCAGTGAGCCGAGCGACGGCCTGCAGAGCAAAGGGTCGCTGGTTCGATTCCCAGTCAGGGCACATGCCTGGGCTGCAGGACGGGTCCCCAGTAGGGGGCGTGCGAGAGGCAACCACACATTCATCTTTCTCTCCCTCACTTTCTCCCTCCCTTCCCCTCTCTCTAAAAATAAATAAATAAAATCTTTTTAAAAATCTACACAGAAATGTAGTATATTGATATTTGGGAACGCTGAGGACAGAGGGCGACCTTCACAAGCTGCAGAGAAGGCAGGTCACCCAATATGACCGTGAACCAGAGGACCATGTCTGCACCAGCGACACTTCGATGCAACGCCAGGCCTTTCACGCGTCCAAAGGGGGGAGGAAAAAACTCCGAACTCAGAATTTTGTATCCAGTTGAACTAGCACTTCAACCCGAGGGCCACGGAACATGTCCCCGACCACAGCGGGCCGCCGAGGGCTCACCGCACCGAGACCCTGTTTGAAACCGCCGGGGTCGGTTCAGGCCCGAGGTGGGAGCGTGCACAGGCTGTGCTGGAGGCTCAGAGGACGAGTGGGAGGTGCCCGGAAAGACACCCCAGGGAGGGGAGGGGCAGTGTGACAGCGCACACAGCTGTTACTGACCCTGACTGCAGAGCGATGGCCAACATCGGGCTGGTCGCGGAGTTTTTGCATTGGTTTTGGTGTTTTTAACATTGCATGGAAATACTGCTTGTCTTTGGTGCGTTCTTCGACGCCCCCCTAAATATTACGCCCCGGTGAATGCCGCTCCACTCGCCTGCCTCACCCTAGTCCCTGCCCCGTGGCCTCAAAGCCCCCAGGCCTTCGAGGACAGGGTGTTTGCAAAACGGCCCCAGCTCCTCCGGGCCTCCAGCCCAGAGGCTGTGCAGGGTCTCGGGGCTGCTCCGTGTGGAGAAATCAGAAGCCGGCCCACCCACGTGGCGTGGCCCCGGCCGGGCCCGGCCCGGCCAGCAGACGCCCAGCGGCGGGCTCCCACGCTCACGGCCCTGCAGACTGGCGTGGAGCCCGAGCGCTCTGTGGTTGGAGCTGACTCCCGCTGTGAGAAGGGACTGCGACAGATGGCAGAAGAAATTACAGCAATTTCACTGACAAAGCACTAAGCGTATCGCAGCAGAAGTTCAAAATCGATCCATTCGGCTTCCCAGCAGAAGACGGCCAGCGAGGCGTAATCTTGATAACGTCCTCGTTCCGAAAGAAGGAAGAATGAACGAGACTGCCCGAAGGGTGTCTGCCCCACACTCTGTTTTGTTTCTATCGCCCCGATAAGGACCTCAGCCCCATTTGCATGGAAATAAACCCAGCTCTGCAGTGAGGTTCCTGTCCTGGGCGTTACCTCGGGAGGTCGGCCCGGCCAAAACGGGAGCTTCATCGGGGCCCTGCAGAGTTGCGGCTTTTGTTTATTCCAGAGTAAAGCACACTCTTGTTCCAAAGCTGCAGCTGTGGCGTCCGGAGGGGCCGCGTTCATCGAGGCTCCCTGGTGGCAAGCCCGGAAGAGCGACCCTGAGCAGCCCAGTGCCCCTCCAGCTAAGCTCCTTTCCGATGTGGACGGCCCTAGGAACCAGCCGAGCTGGAGAACCAGGCGGGGCGCCAGGCAGCCAGCGACAGCTGACAGCCTCGTGGGGACTGGTCCGCTCCAGCAACAGGGCCGGAGAGAGGTTTTACATCCCCGCATCACTGCGCAGGGGGTTGATTCAAGGCGTCCAGGGGTCAGGCGCCCGTGTGGGGGTCAGGCGCCCGCCCTCGACTGACCACCCCGACACCCTCCTCTATGAGCGAGGAAAGGTCCCCACAGAGACACGCAGGCGCTGTGGCCCAGAGAAGGGCGAGTGGCCGATGGGGGGCAGGGACCGCAGGGCAGCCGAGAACTGTCAGGCACCAGGCCGCGCACGTAGGTGCGTGGGCGTGGTGACATTTCCCCCAGCACAGGGCAACAAGGCGGGAAAGGGCTAGAACACCCACCCTCTGCGCAGGAGAGGTCACTCCCTCCTCAGCCTCCCTACCGGCCGCTGCCCGGAGCCGTGGCACTCCGGACACGGGGAACGGCCCAAAGTCGTGTTCAAGGCCGCCACGAGACAGGAGGAGCCAGGCTGGGTTCCACCGGGCAGCACTGGCTTTGGGGAGGGGGTGCGGCAGGCAGGCAAGACGCTGGGCGCGCGCCGGCAGCGGTGATGGCGAGCAGCAGCTCCACGCGCGGTCCAGCAGGCAGGGCAGCCCACGCAGGAAGCAGCGCAGGCCCGCCCCCAAGCAGGCCACCGCAGAGGGACCAGCCGTGACCTCCGAGAGGGCTCGCACCGAAAGGGCGCCCAGGGTCGTAGCTGAAGAGTCAACTCGCTTTAGGGGTTTGCTCCAGAAGCCGCAGCGCTCTGCCCCTCCCCCCACCCCCACCCCCACCAGCAACCACACGCCACTGCACGGTCGCTGCTGGTCGGGCGCTGTTACCTGGAGTTCTCGGACGCTGTCATAAGGAGCGAGGGCAGGGTGCTGGCCAGAGCGCTCATTTGGTTTTTCCCGTGACGCTCGCTCGTGGTCGGAGGAGCACTTACTTGTGTTTAACTTCATCGGAGACAATTTTGTTAGATTGTATTGTGACAGCTGTCTACCAGCGTGTAGTTTTTCAAAAAGTATCAAAATTGGTGAATTTCTGTGTAGCCACTTTATTACTGAAGATGGAAGAAAATATGCAACGCTTCTGGTGTATTATGCTTTATTATTTCAAGGAAGGTAGAAACGCAACTGAAACTCAAAAAAAAAATTTCATAGCGTATGGAGAAGGCGCTGTGACCGATTGAACGCGTCAGAAGTGGTTGCGAAGTTTCCATGCCGGAGATTTCTCGCTGGACGACGCTTCACGGTCGGGTGGACCAGCTGAAGTTGATAGCGATCAAATCAAGACATTAATTGAGAACAATCAATGCCCTACCACGTGGGAGACAAAGCCGACATACTCAGAAGACCCTAATCAATAAAGTTACTGGTGAAAATGAAAAACGGGTCCTTTATTGTACAGAAAAACCATATGCGCATTTTGGCCAGCCCAGGAGTCTCAGGCACTGTTTTCTTCCCTGTGTGGCGGGAAACCAGCCCTCTTCACGACGCCCCCGGGGCCCCCCCACCTCCCTTCCCTTCCTGCCCACTCTCCACCTCATGTCTCCTTGAAGAAGTCCCCGGCCAGCTTCTCCGACTTGCTCCAGACAGAAGCCATCCTGTGTGGTCGCCGTGTGGTCCCGAGATCCCCCCCTCGGCCGCCCCCTGAGGACTCCCTGCCCAGCCCTCTGGAGTTAGATCCCCTCTCCTGTACCCCTGCTTCTCCCCACCCCCCCCACCTCAACCTAAACCGCGGTCTGGGTGGAGCGCCTCTTCGGGTAACTTTGCGACAAAGAGCGCGTGAGTCTTAAACGTCCGAAAGGAATCCTTCTCCAGTCCCTACACCGGCTCCGTGGCTTGGCTGGGGAGAGAGTTCCCGGCTGGGGATCCTGTCCCGCCTCCTCCCCTCCCCCATCCGATCTTCAAAGACACGGAGCCGGCACTGGCTCTCAGCTCCCAGGACTGCCGCTGATGGAAGGTTCGAAGCCCAGCCCTTCCTGCAGGCGGGCAGCTCATTCCCCAGGGTCGCCGCGGCCCGGGAGTGAACGGTATCCATCCGCCCAGGACCAGTCAGAGGAGCCCTTCCCTGGGACTAACGGGTGGCACTGGGAGACCCGCCGCCTAGAAAGGGGACGTCCCAGATGCAAGGGCACCGACTCTGAGCTTCCCGCGGCGGTCTTTTCCGCTGCCTGCAGAACGCCAGGACGCACAGAGAAAAGGTAAGGCCGAGCGGAGACGAGGGCGAGCGCGAGACACGGAGAGAATGAGCACCGGCCGCAGGCACAGACAGCGGGGCGGGGGCACTGAGCAGGGGATTTCTGGGCGAGGGAGAAGGGATTTTGTGACAGACGCGCAGACTAGTAGCTGGCGTTGTTTGTAGGTGGGGAGCAGGAATGCCCGCTGAGCTGAAGTCAGGGCGCCTCGGGAATGGGAGGCCCGAGAAGGCGGAGTCTTCAGACAGAACAGAACGAAGAACAGAACAACCTGAGCCTCGCGGTGGTCTTTCATCCTTCGTCTCCATTAGCAAAGCGGAATGCCAAGTCCGTCGGGCGTCCGTCTGCCTGGAGTCGCACTCAGCCTGCCGACGGAGGGGCGACCCAGCGCGGCCACGCCGGCTCAGCCTCTGCAGGGCCTCGCCCGAGTGACGCCGGCCTCACCGTGTCCGGAGGGCTCCGATGCTGCGTGGTCTGTAAATAACCCCCAACACACACACGGAGACACTAACTTTCCCTCCACGGAATCACACACCAACATGCAAAAACACCGATTCTGCCCGTTGCCACGGTAACCGGCAGCATTAAATCCTGCTGCTAAAATTTCCAGAGCAGATGACATGAAGTGTTTATGCGCCATTGCGTCATCTGAAGGGACTTTCTTCCGCGGGCCACCCTGGCGCACGGGC
The DNA here is from genome assembly GCA_039655065.1 of Glossophaga mutica. Classification (NCBI taxonomy): domain Eukaryota; kingdom Metazoa; phylum Chordata; class Mammalia; order Chiroptera; family Phyllostomidae; genus Glossophaga; species Glossophaga mutica. The sequence goes on from CM077315.1 coordinate 1,978,003, forward strand.
TCGGAGGGGACCCCATCGGCAGTTGAGACCCTCGGTTGTGCCGGTGGGGAAGGAGAGGGGTCGGAGCGGGATGTTTCTGGGGGAGGGGAGTGGCCAGGGGGGCAGGTGGCCAGGACAGGCCGGGGCCTCACCCATTCACCCTCCGCCCGCGGCTTCCTGCTGATACTCTAATGTCCTCGTCACAGACCCTCTGCCTGCCACGTGAGACCGTGACCCAGCCCTCCAACCTCCAACACCGAGCACCGCTGTGACCGCCACCACGCAGCCACCAAGGGTCACTGAGGGTCTCAGCAAACTCGGAAAAGAGCCCCGCAGTCACCCGGCACTCGGCTGTCACACTCGGGATCGGGAGAAGGAAGCTCATTCAGTGACCTTTCGTGACTGTTCTTCAGTCGCCTCTGCCGTGAGCTTCCCAGGAAAAAAGGCCATGGGGCGAGGTGAGAACGCAAGGGTCCCAATGATTCAGAGCCCAGGGAAAGGCTGTGTCGCAGGGCCGTCCCTCCTCCTCTGCTGGGGGCGGGGGATGGGCAATGGGCGGTGACAGTCCTCCCCCGGCAAACACACAGGAGTGAGTGGGTGAGTGGGTGAGTGGGTGAGTGAGTGAGTGAACGAGTGACTGAGTGAGTGAATGAGTGAGTGAGTGAATGAGTGGACGAGTGAGTGAGTGAGTGAATGAATGAGTGAGTGAGTGAATGAATGAGTGAATGAGTGAGTGAGTGAATGAATGAGTGAGTGAGTGAATGAATGAGTGAGTGAATGAGTGGACGATTGAGTGGTCTGAGAAGGGAGCGAGGACGGAGGGACCGCGGGAACCGGGTGCTCCTGGAGGGACGGCCAGCTTTATGGCGAGCTTTCGGGGTCCAGGGCGGGCCCAGGTGCAGCCGACCTGGCATCTGCACCCCGGCCCCGCCCCGCCGCAGCTGCTGAACCCTGACTCAGCTGGGTCCCCCGCTTCGGTGCCGGGAGGGAAACGAGAAGACACGTGAGAACTAACAGGACCGTTTCCGCTGCCGTGACAAGACGGGTGCGTCGGCGTTCGCGGCGCCAGGAGGGGGAGTTACGGCTCACAGCTCAGCGGCAGAGCCCTCCACTGGGCACCTGCGGGGACCTCGGCCGGGCCCTCGGCCCCCCTCCGGTGGCAGAGACCCCACCCTCTCCGCCCAGCGGACCCCAGGGCCCCTGTCAGAGTGCGCTTCACGTCACCTGCAGACATTTCCGCAGACTGACGTCACCGCATGTGACACGTCAGTGTCCTGAGGGAGGACAGGGATCCTGGGGAAGTGACAAGCTGTGCGGAGAACCTGAGCTGAGGCCGTCGGGGTCCAGTGGCTCCTGGAAGAGGGTGCGTGGGCCTTGCCCCCAGCTAGCCCCTCCGGCAGCAGACACGTGGGTGACCACCCGGGGACCCTGTGCCTGCAGCTGTCCCTGCAAGGCAGGGCGCGAGGCCACAGAGCGGGGCCAGCAAGGCGGGGTGGCCCTGTGGCCGCACGGCCCCTGGATGGGGGACCCTGAATGTCAGCCTTCTTCCCTCCCTCCCCACCCAGCCCCGCAATTCATTTCTCATAATTAATCCATTTGGCAAGTGAGAAAACTAGTTTCGAAGTAAACGGAATAAATCAAAACGGTGCCAAGTTCCCCCACTAATGTCCTCCATCCATCACGGCCGATGTGTGGCTTGCACAAAGGTGGCGGCGGGCAGGGTGTGGGCTTCCACGCAGCCGCTCCCCCAGGTCCGACACGAGAAGGAGTGGGAACTGACTTGTTATTAGGGTGGCGTTCCTCGAGGGAGGAAAAGTCAATGTCACACCACACAATTGGCAGACAGGCGAGACAGTAATTGTTAAGGGCGGGGTTCCTTAACGATTCGGGGGGGAAAAATGCAGGAAAAGACAGCCCACCCACCGCCTTTGCACAGGGCAGGTGACTTCACAGGACAGGTGTGCCCGGCGGGGCATTGATTCATCAGACCCCGGGAGAGCGGGGAGGCCTACCGGTGCCTTCTCCCCAGTCCCCAAGGACAGGAGCTAAATCGTTCGCTGCCAACCCAACTCGCCAAGGGGAGCTGGGAACTGGAGCCGAGGGACAAAGGCGAGTGGACTCCCCAGGGAAGTCCAGGGACTGAGCCGCTGCGCCTCCGAACCAGGAGTCAGGCGCTGGCCCCACCGGGTGTGAGAGTCACATGTCCCCAAGCGGATTAAAAGCGGAGGTGGCCCCTGGGACATTCCCCCTTTGTCACTAACTAGATTATTTAAGCACCACGCAGGCCATCAGGCGGAGGGTCTCCCCTCGAGTCACATGGTGACCTCAACTCTTTCTGCTCGGGCCAGGTCACCTGGACGGAGGGACAGAGTGCCGCCCAGGGCCCCGTGGGCTTGAGGCCGCTTTTCGCCTTCGTCTCCTGAGCTTCTCCCCTCCACTCGGGGGAGGGCCCCCCTTCAGGCGACGCCGCTGTCTCTTCCAGGTCTCTCGAGGTTTTGGAAGTCACATTAACTGCACCCCCCAAATCAATTTCTCCCTCTAGTTGACTGGGTAATGGAATTCCAGGCCCCCTTCTGGAGTCGGTTACCCGCTGTGACCCAAGTTCCAGCAAAGTCGGGGCAGCCGGCATCGCTCTGAAACCAGGCCAGCCAGAGCAGAAGCAAGCGACTTCCCCACGGTGGCCCGAGAACCTGGCACTGAAAAGTGGTGTCCTGGCCCAACAGCTGCCACCCAGGGACATTCCAGCGTCCCTGCCCCCAATGCCCACCCTCAGCCCGAGTCCCCACCCACCCAGCCTTCCTCTCTGCTCCATGACCCGCGCTGAGCACACGGAGAACATCTCCAGATGCCCCCTCTAAGCAGGAGATGCACCAGGACCCCAAGGAGCTGGGACCAATGTGATGGTGACACACAGCCCACAAGTCACTTCCATCCCCCTGAGCAAGGCGGAATAAAGACCGACGACATCTGTCATCAGGAGGCCATTTCTGCTTTCCAACTCGAAGCACCCAACAATGAGACAGGAGGCTCTGCAAGGTGGTGAACTCCCCACCACCGGAGGCATCCAAGCATAACTGTCAGGGCAGGAGTCTCTTTGATGGCCCGAGTAGAGGCTGGACACGTCACGGCCACCAAACCACGGCTTCCAACAGCAAAGCCTCTGGCTCGTGCGGTGCCTGACAGAGCCCAGGCCTTCTCGAGTTTCGTCCTTGCAAAAGCTCTGGGAAGGGAGTCTTGTGCCCTTTTTACAGAAGCAGAAATGGAGAAGAGCAGGGGTCAGTTTACTAGGGAAGAGGGAAACCCTATTGGAGAAGGTGGACTTCCGACTGCGACCACGAGTCTGGATGCGAGGCAGGTGCGTGAGGGGCACGCTGGGCGAACAGCTCGGTGGACCAAACCCACGGGTTCCAAAGCACTCCCCTGAGCCCCCGCCAGGTCCCCAAGACCAGCAGCACAGTTTTACCCCAAGAATGGGCTCCTTCTGCGGCACCTGAGACCCGGGACAGGACGAGAGGCCCCAGGAGAACACCTGGGCAGCAGAGGGGCTAGGGGCACGGCCAGGACACTGAGGACAGCTGGCCAGCCCGGTGCCCCGGCCCTGGTCCTTCACGCCTGTGCCACACCTGCCGGGCCCGTGGGGCGTCTGCATGGTCTGCCTCTGAGCGAGGCGACCAGCTAGGGGAGGGGGCGACAGGCAATGGGTGGAGGGGGGGGTCCCAGAAGGGAGGCCAGGCAGGACGGGTGGGTGGGGGTCGAGACGGAGGGAGCCGGCCAGCGGAGGCTGGGCCCCGGGGAGAAGAGCAGGCTGTCGGGGGAAGGCCCTCGGTTCCCTCCGCTAAGGAGGCCGTGCCCGCGGACCTGTGCTCCCGCTGGGCCTGGGCACCCAGCCCGCCCTCCGCGTGGCTGCCTGACCGCAGCACCTCCGCCAACAGCGGGCTGGGCGCCGGCGCAGATCTGTCATGGGCGCCCCAGGGCCCCGCAGCCGCTCTCCGGCCAACCCTGGTCAGCCACGGCCTGGACGTGCGAGCTTCACACCGATCGAAGTAAGAATCACAGCCGTGGACTCCGCTTTGCAAGTTAACCCCAATGGGATGTGGAGGTACAGACTCTCGGCCTAACAGAACGGTTGTTTGAAAGGAGAGAAAAATGGAGTTAGAGGAAAACCCTGTGACCGAGACGAAGTGACTTTCTAAAACGGGGAGGGTGACATCTGTCAGCCTTTCTCCGCCTCGTCGATGGCAGGACCCAGGAAACCGGCAGCTCCGACCTCACGCCTCCGCTGTGTGGGAAGCTGGCAGGCCCATCACCTCCGGCCCCCGCAGAGGGTCCGTCTCACTAGCAAATTTCCGATGTCAACACCCCGTCAGAAACAATTCTCCAACGACTCTGAGCATTTTACCAACGACAGCAGATTTGAAATGCCTTTCAGAGGCAATGACAGGGAATTAAATAGATTTCTAGGGCTGGAAAGCGTAATAGTCCTTCAGAAAGTGTGAAACTGCTCATTCGCCACCTCGGAAGCACTGAAGGGAAGCAAAGTGCGGTGGGAGCCTTCTCTTCAGGCACCAGAGCCCCCCCCCCGGGCGGAGGCGGGCGCCGACACCTTCCGAGTCCGAGCGCTGGGGGAGGGACCGCGCTGGTCCCTGCGGTCAGGAGCCGCGTCGGGCGGAGGGCCGGCCCTGGGTCAGAGGTCAGAACACCTGCTGCTGCAGGAACGTTCTACCTGCCGCGGAGGACACCTCCCGTGAACATAATGCAACGATGCTAATTAGCTTTTAACTGCATGCTAAATTGGTCCGATTTTACTCAAAATGGCCTTGAAGGCGCTAGGCTCCGAGATGCGTTCCAACATTTCAGGGGGAACGGTGTCGGTCCACCTGGCCCGAAAGCGGAGCAGGCGCCGGAGAGGTGATTTGCCGGCTAGCCGTGGCTCGCTCTTGTTTCAACGCTCCGAAAACGTTCTTGTGACCGCACACCGACCATCCCAGTAAAGCTCTCGGCAGAAACAAGCCAGAGAAACTGGGAAACGGACGCTGCTGGTGGGGGAGTCCCCCGCTCCCTTCGGGAATGGCTCCGGCCCAGAGGACTCGAGATGCCCACGTTTTTTAGCCCAGGCTGAGAGGCGAGGATCCGACCTACCCTCGCTCCTTAAATGACGAGACAACTGGACAAACACGGGAGACAGCGGGTTCCCGGCAGCAGACAGGGGCCACGTGGGCCTGGGGCACCTGGGAAGGGCAGGGCGAGCTTGGCAATCCGACCCGCTCGGGCCTGGAGGGGTTTCGGGACTGCGGTGGGGAGGGACGGAGCCCGGTGACGGACTGGGGTTAGAACACAGGAGTCAGCCTCCTCCGAGACCGGGGCACCCAGGACCCGCCAGGCCGAGCGAGTCCCGGAGGAGAGGCAGACAGAAAAGGGAGCCCCAGGGACCTGCGGTGGGTCCCAAGGACTGGCTCAGTCCCAGCCTGCGTGTGTGTGCGTGCGTGCGTGTGTGTGTGTGAAGAAACGACCCCAGGCTGGGACACAGAATAGGCACAAGCTGTCCCCTGCTGCCAGCCAGAGTGAGAAGACTTCGAAACACATGAGCTACCAGATAGAATTCTAACCAAGAAAAAGGGTAAATTAGCCCGAAACTATAAGTTGCCCTGGAAGGGCCCAAACAAAGCTTACAAGCAAACACCGAAAGGACCCACCTGATGCCCAATAACTGCATTCTGGCCGAAAAGCCAACGCCGCCCAGGGGAACGAAACAAATCCCAGCAGGGACATGAAAGTCACAACGCCCAGCACCCAACTGCCCAGCACCCGCCCGGACGGCAGCAGGCAGCGGAGGCCCAGGGAAGCGTCACCCCCGGCCAAGGGAAAAGTCAGTGCCCAGAAACGGACCTGGAAGCCGCAGCGACGACGCAGCGAGCACCGGGAGACTCTGAAACGGTCACCGCAAACCTGCTCTGCACGGTCAGCAGGGCAGAAGCGCAGGGCCCAGCCAAAGATCACCTGTTGGTGTCGCAGACTCTTGAGCAACGAACCACAGCATGGCATTCTGTGACACAGCGATACCCTAGGACATTTTAGGTGACGTGTCCCCGTTAAAACTGTCACTCATCGCAGCCACACGACCGCCGACCAACCACCCTCAGGCAGGCCTTCCTCCTGCGGGGCCCTGTATAATCGTGATGAGGAGAGATATTAAAGAGACCTCCCGCCAAAAAGTAAAAGTAAAAAAAACCATCTTGGGCTGAAAAATGTAGTGTCTGAAATGTCACCAAACTATTGTTTGTGCTTCAAAGGGCCACGCCGGCCCGTAAGGTGCTCGGAAAAACACAACCAGATTCGATTTGTTAGGTACTCGGTTAATTTTAATCAGTAGACATATTAATGTCACATATAGTATCTTTTAATATAAATATTTTTAAAAGGCGGGTTTTGCACACGACGTCCCGAGCACGGCGCTGGCCTGGCTGGCACCGGAGTCATCAGTTCGAGGCTGGATCGGAACCGTCTTGGTGAGGCGGCAGCTTCGGTGTGATCAGCACCCCAGCGGCGGGGCTCGGAGGATGCCCTGGCTCCGGATGGATGGCACGCAGCGCCTCTGCTGCAAACTGCCCGGCCATCTGTTTCCATGGCGACGCGGATGGCCGCAGCCCCCACCCTCGGGCAGAGGCTGTGAGGTCAGAACAGCGGCCCTCCCCCGAGAGGGCGTGGCACCCGGAAGCCTGGCTCCGCCCCGCGCTCCCCGACTCGCCCCCGCTCTCGGAAGTGCTGGGTCGTCATCGGGGTGTGTTTGCACTGGAAGTTACCAGCAGGCCCAGCGTCGGAGAACCGTGCAAGCCTTTCTAGGTATGGAACCCACGGTGCTCTCTATTTCACACGACTTCGTCGCCTTTCACACAGACAGACCGGTCTCTGTGCGCCTGCAGCCGGGAGCCCACACGTCACTGGGATCGCTCCAACGGGCCGGCACCCCCCGGGGACAGGAGGCGCCCCCGCGGCCCGGGCGCCGGGTCAGAACAGAAACGTGCCGAAGCTGCCCTTCCCGTTCCACTTGAACTGGTTCCCCACGATGCGCACGAACATGTCCTGCGACATCAGGCTGTCGTCCGCCTGCGTGATGCCCAGCTTGCTCAGCCGCTTCCTCTCCATCCGGCCCTTCCGGGTGGAGGCAGCCACCAGCTCGCTGAGGATCTCCAGGTTGCCTTCGACCGGCTCCGAGGGGCCGGGCCTGGCGCCGGGCCCCGCCCGGCCGGCCGCGCACTCCATCAGCTCCTCCAGGTCCGCTCTCCCGGCCGCGTCGCCCTCCCCACTGGTCTGGGGCTCCAGGGCCTTGTTTTCTGGAAAACCAATCACAGTGCACAGACGAACCCAACCCACCTGCGATTCCACTGCCGATTAGAGCTTTCAAGGTTTTCCCGCCCGGGATCCCTGCTGTCCCCTCGCTGTGCCCTCACTGGATGTGACAAACTGCCACCAGTGTCCCAGCGAACGGTGGCCTTACCCCTGTGACAAGGTCTCCTGACCCTCGCGCAAGATCGCCGGCTCTGAACTTCCCTCCTCTGACCCCACCAGCCCCGTCACCCCCCGGACCTCTGCTCGGCGCTGCGGCGGGAGCGTGGCACCCGCCTGCCCTGGCTGTCACCGTCCTGACAGCGGGCAGACAGCTTCCATGGATGTGGTAAAGGTGACTCCCCAGGGGCCCTCCAGGAGAGCGCCCAGGCCCGGGGGAGCAGGGTGCCCTCTGACTGGAGGGAGAGAGGGAAGCTCCCTGCAACTGGCGCGGCCCGAGGTTGGCCTCGGGCCCAGGGGGTCCCTGGCCGCCGGCCCCGCCCAGTGCGTGGGGACGTCAGCCCTACACCCTCAGGGCAGTGGTCCTGCCACAGCCTGAGGGAGCCCGGAAGACCCGCCCCCAGAACTTCCGGTGGGAACCCCGGCCGGCTGGCAGCTCAGTGTCACCACCCCCACCCCCGGGGGGCCCCAAGCCCAGCCCAGCCGCGCTGCAGACCTGGGACCGCGAGAACAGAGGGGGCTGCGGAGAGGGAGCTGGAGCAGGCCCTGGACGCGGGGGGGCCACCCCCCTCTCCTCCCGCAAAGGCCTGTCCCTGCTCTGCGGCTGAAATTCCACAGCCACCTGGGTCCTGGCCTGAAATGCACGCGTTTCCCACGGGGCTAGCTCCGCTTTGCTGCTGAGAAAGACACTCCCCAGGTCGCCTGCCCGCGACCAACAAAAAGCTGCGGCAAACTCCGAGATCCCCTCCAGGAGCCGCAGGCCACCACAGCCCCCGCCTCCCATGGCCCCTAGGGGCCACCAAGGCTCTCCGGCGGGCACCCTCCTCTGCGCATTCCCACAAAGCCAAGGGGGTGCGGAGGGGGCCACCCAGCGAGGTTCTGAGTGAGCCACTGGCCGCGCCTTCCGCCCTGAGCTTCTGCCAGGGCGGAGGGAGACGCAGCCGGTCCCACCCGGCTCTGCTCCGGAGCGAGGCGGCCCGGCCTACCTCCGGCTCCGCCGGGGGCGCTCTCCTGCAGGTCGGAGAAAATGGTCGGCTTCACCAGCACGACGCCGTAGCCTTCGTTGTTGTGTATGATGTTGTTCACCATGGATATTTTGGGAAGGTCGTAATGCTCGTCTAAGAAGTCCTGCGACGTCGGAAACAAACGCTTTAAGCAAGCGGCGCAAGCGGCGCTGCCTGCCTGACTTGCGCGTTTTCCGGGTGACTAAAAACACAGCCGAAAGCCGGGCTTGTCGCCGCGTGGTGGCCGCCCGAGCTCGGAGGGACACAGCGCTCTGCCGCTCCTGCGGGTCCACACCCAGCACGGCGGTCCCACGAGACCCCGGACCACTGGGCACTCACGTTACTGACGTCCACACCCCGCTCACGCTCTCCCGAGCCAGAAAGCCCTGGAACTCCCCATTCCAAGCCGCCCGAGCCCTGGGGGCGGGGCCGCCCACCTTGATGAGGATGCCTTCCTTGCAGTGGTGGATGCCGCTGTCGCTCAGCGTGCACGTGCTCCCGGGGTAGATCTCCACGCCTGCTCCCTGCAAGGCACCACGGGAGGCCGTGACCACGGTTCTCGGAAGGCAGGGCCACCGCGCAGACTGGAACGCAGCGCGAGTGCCAAGTGCAACCGGAGCGCGTTTTACGAGCACCGCGCCGGGTGCTTCTGACGAAGGCTGCCACTGGCTCCCGTTCCTGCGAGCTGCCGTTCGCGCTTTCCGAACCCAGCGCGCTCACACACGCAGCACTGGGTGAAGTCTCGGCACTCATTCCTGGATTCAGTCCGTCAGTCAGTCAATCCATACCGTGTGGCCACGTCAAATAATGCAGGAGAAACGTGTGACAAAAGCGAACACACATTCACCCCGGCTGGAGCAGCTCAGTGGACTGCGCACCCGCCTGTGAACCCGAGTGTCACTGGCTGGTTCCATTCCCAGTCAGGGCAGGTGCCCGGGTTGCAGACCAGGCCCCCAGGAGGGGGCGCACGAGAGGCAACCACACACTGATGTTTCTCTCCCTCTCTTTCTCCCTCTCTCCCTCTATAAAAGTAAATAAAGTCTTTAAAACAAAAGTGAACACACTTTCATCATAAAAATCCTCAGAAACACACATAGAAATTTAAAAACACACTTCAGGATCCTCCCAACCAAATGAAATGTTTAGGAAACCATCGAACGAACACACGTGAGGCTGGCAGGCTTCCAACCGCACAGTGCGGACGACGGGAGCCGCAGCGGGCAGCAGAGACGCCCGGGGCGCGCAAGGTCAGACTCGGCGGAACAAGGCACCGCTCTCCCCGCACTGACGCACAGGCTCAGCGAACGCCGGCCGAAAGGGGGCAAGGTTCTCTGTAGACACAGGCGAGATTTTCCTAAAATTTGTGCTGGAGGGCCAAGGAACTAGAATAGCACAAAGAGACTTTCACGGTGAATGAAGCGGGAGGCGCCACTGCGCTTGTGCCCGACCCCCAAGCTCCCTGGGCAGCTGCGGGCATGGGGGGGGGCGGGGGGGGGAGCAGGCATGGCTGCCGCAGGGCCGGTGGGCGGGGCGGGGCGGGGATCGAAACCAGCCACACGGAGCCCAGAGGGCTCCGACAAGGAGCAAGCCAGCCCAGCCGGGCTGCCTCTTCGGAAATGCGGCTGCAGATAGACATCCACGGGCAGACAGAACCTTCGCCCGGAACTCCCGTTTAGGCCAGAATTAACTCAGAAATGAGTCATGGCCTTCAATGCAAAAGGTAAACCACGGGATTTTTAGGATAAAAAAAACAGGAGAAAATCTTTGAGATCTAGGGCTAGGCAAAGAGTTCTCCAATCTAACAGCGAGAGCACAGCCCAGAAAAGGAACAATTAGTAACCTGGCCTTCATCCCAGCGGGCCTCTCCTGCACAAAAACCCGTGCGAAGCAGACTCGACCGGCCCCAGACCAGCAAAAGTATCTGCGAACCACGCCCCATGGAGGCGCTGGTGTCTGGAACATGCGAGACTCTCAACACCCTACAGCAGAAGAGGACTATGCCATCTGAAAATGGGGAGAAGCCACAAGTAGCCATTTCACTGGAGGAGATATGGATGGCAGATACGCATGTGAAAAAATGTTTATCAGAAGAAAAAAAAAGCTCATCGTTAACCACTGGGGAAATGCAAATTAAAACCACCACCTATCAGGATGACTAAGATCAAGCAGAGAAACTCCCAGGGCTGACGAGGCTCCGGAGCAGCCGGGCCGCTCAGACGCCGCCGGGGGAAAGAGCTGCTCTGGGGAACAGCTGGGTGGTCCCCTTCGACACGCTGGAGCCACCGCAGCCACGCTGCTGGGCACCCGCCCGAGGGCGATGAGACCACGGGCCCTCGGAGGCCTGTACACAAGGTTGCAGCATCTTTACCCACAAGCCCCCACGGAAGTGGCCCGCCGGCCTTCTGCAGGTGGGCACTATGCGGGACCACTGACCGGCCAACGTGGCCACCTGGACGGAGCACCGGAAGCTGTGCTGGGTGTCGCCCCGGGAGGTGACCGACTGGGAGTCCACTTGGAGAACAGTCTTGCAGTGAAGAAATAACAGGGCGGGGCGGGGGGCTGGGGGGGGCCGGCCGGGTGCCATCGAGACCCTGGAAGTGAAGGCGGTGGGCGCGAGGCCCAAGAGGGAGCCTTGCCGGGCAGGAGAGCGTCACGTGACCGCGCGGAGGCCGCCCTGGCCAGGCTGTCTGTCCCACCGCGGTTCCGCGGGACGTGACGATGAGGGGGCAGGGCGTGGGTTCAGGGGGCCTCTACGGTACTTCTTCCTACTGCGTGTGAATGCGCAGCTGCCTCAAAGGAAAAGTCTCGTTTAAAGAAGCGACTGCGAACCACGTTAAACTTTAAGCGTCTCAACCCCTCCCAAAGTTAGGATGGCGAAGTGGAAGGTCAGTTACCTCCCCTCCAAACCTGCTTTGAGAGCGGCCAATCAGAACCTCACACGCTGAGTCCGGCCGACTCGGTCCGAAGTTTCTGCACCCCTCTGAAGAACAGAACGGGGTGGGGGCGCACCCTCCTCCCAGCCACGCAGTTCCCGGCGCGGTCAGAGCTTCAGCCCGAGCGACTCCCCGAGGGGACGGACGGGAGGACCCACCTTGGCCCCGTACAGGTCGGAGGTCTTCATCAGGAACTCCGCGGAGGTGCGCACCGTGACGCCGGTCGTCTCGCACTGCAGCACGCAGTTCTCCACGGCGGTCCTGCCCCGGTGGATGACTGCGAGCGAGACTCACGGTCACATGTGGGCACGCGCCCTTCCGGGAGGCAAGGGGCCCTAGTCTAGGTGCCTCCCAGCAGCTGCCACCTAAGCTTTGCTACTAGTTACGGGTTCGGAGTGCACGAAGCAATGCCTGTTTTTAGCGAGCGTCTAAAACCTAAAATCTGAAAGCGGCACGCTTGAAAAAGGATGGCTTGGCCTCGGAAGCGTAGAATCAAGGTAAAGAGCAATTTTCATCACAAAAAATAAACGAGGTCTCTGACGTTCCCCGCCCCGAGCGTGTGGGGGCAGAAGGAAAGGAGGCCCAACCCCGGGAAGGGCACGTGGACCCAGGGAGACGGCTGGGTCGCCTCCGGGGCTGAATCGGGTGCCAGCAACACAGGTCACGGCCTCGGGATGCTCCAGAGGAAAGAAACGGGCCCACAGGAAGCACTCATCTCGCTAACCGGCTTTCGGGAAGGCGCTGAACTACTCTTCACTTTGGAATAAGCTTCCTGAGCCGGCGTGCTGTATTCGTAAATAATTAACCGGCCTCCCGCATACCCTTGAGAGGCATTTCATCAAATTGCATCTTCCAAGGAAAGGAAAGTTCCCTTCCAAGCCTGAAAGCCACAGTACAGGGAGACCCAGACACTTACTTAAGATCCCTTCGACGGCGTCGTGCTGCACGAACTTGATGTTGGCGATTCTAACGTCGGCGCCCGTGCAGTCCACGAACGTGTCCCCCTTACCCCGCTGCTCTATCACTATGTCGTCGGGGAGACCGAACCCTGCGGGGGGAGCGAGGCCGCTGAGGACGGGCCGCGGAGGTGTCGAGCAGGAAGCGCCGCGGCGCCTCTCTGGTCCGGTAACTGCTGACGACACCAGCGATGCGCCCCGCCATCCGCGCCCAAATGAAGCCGCATTCCCACCCGCAGAGCTTGTTTGAGTCCCACCAGGAGCCGCCGCATCCGCAGCGACTCCTCGGTGCGCTCCTGTTCAGGAGCGCCGCCCGCCGGAAGCCGTCTCGGACCAGCTCCGCACTCAACCCACTCACAAAGCCGCTTAAAAAGAGCAACCAACCCCGGGTTCTCACATCGGGGTCCAAGGGCTTTAAAGCACTCACCAGTTAGAAGTGGTTTCTTCTTTCCCAGCTCTAAGGTTCTATTATTCTAATACAAATTAGGGTTCAGAAAGCCTCAGCACTTTTCAAGATTACCTAATTTTAGTATTCTCTTAAACAGACTGACTCAAAATTTGACGAACTGACTTAAAACGCTTTCGGCTAACGGGAAAATGGGTCTGCCTGGTTAAGCAGTAAAAAACACCCATCACCGGATCTCTACAACAGCAGACTGATAGTGCAGGCCGGCCTCGAACCGGCTCGCAGAGCGCAGGAGCGTGGGGAGCCGAGAGGCCCGGCGGGACTTCCCTCCTCCCGCAGAACCGGGCGCGCGAGGCCGAACCAAGCGCCCGGTCAGGGTGAAGACAACCTCTGCCGCCCAAGGGAAGGCGCGACCCCGCTCCTCGGGAAGGCGCCGCACCCCTCCCGCCCGCCGGGCCTGGGCGGCCTTCCGGGCTGACCGCGAAGGCAGAGCGCCACCCGTGGTCACTTCGGGGGGTTGCATCGTGACCCATTTTCTTTTCGTTCATGGGTCTGCCTCTACCCGTCCCATTTTCCACAGTGGCCATTGTTTTTAATTATCATAAAAATTAAAAAAAAATTTAAAGTGCCATATTGAGAGGGAAAAAAGGAGACTGCGACATAACAAATTACGTATTCTTAGCCCTTTAAATGGCAGGACCACCCCTGAGAGAAGGGAAGTTCTAAGCAAGGAGCCGCAGGCAGTGCTGCCCCGCCCCCTGTGGGTGCCCCGCCCCCCGTCACGGCTGTCTGGTGAGCGTTACCCGGCTTCCTAGCGCACACCAGCAAGAGGGCCGCGCGCCCGGGTTCTCCAAGACGTAACCGTCAGAACTCTTTGTGGCTACTTGTGACACCGCGACCGTAGTCGCATCTTCATCTCCTCGCCTGTCCTAAGAGGAAGAGCTCTCATGCCCCGCGCGGTCTGTACCGCCAACGCTGTTTGCACCGTGCCCAGACAGGGCGTGTTTCTGTCGCAGTGATTCCTCCTGCGGATGTGTTGCTTATACGCACACCCTACTACGTACCGAACTTTGGGCAAGAGAGAATAAAAAACACATAAAACAAAAGGGGGCGCGGCAACGTGCTGGCCTGCGGCAGGAAACTGCGCACCCCGCCTTGTCTGAGGGGCGGGGTTTTGACAAGAGGAAGAGGCAGCTGCCCAGTTTCTGAGCATCTGTACAAGTCCCGAAATGACAGGTGATTTTTGCAGCGCAAGCCTTCTTGCTAACTTGAAGCTCTCTTGGTAAACAGGTGTGTCTAGATTTGACACATTATGGAAATACACAGGACCAGGATGAATGGCTGCCAAGTCACCTGAATTTAGGAATCATTCTAAAGTGCGAGGAGGCCATAACTGCTAAAAAGTTGTTTTTAATGCAACCTTCCCACATTCATGTTCTCAAAATACACTCCAGTCAAGACCGAAAGGGTAGAATTTGTGACATTCAGCAAGCCTTTAAAAAATTAAGATAAGGTGTTTTATTCAATTTTGTAACAACAACCTAAGTTTTAAAAAAATGCACTGATAGATGCACAACATTTATAAGAGTAAGCAATAAGTAAAAAAAATTCTTAAAACATACGCAGGGGATATTTTTTATTCCAGAAACGAGATTTCCTTTCCTTAAATCACCCACAATCCCACAGTCTAGAAAACACGCTTCTCCCTAACCTAACAGCCTCTGTCCTCTGGGTGCCTGTCTTCCCCGCACACCACCCCAGGGAGAGCCCCCCAGCCCCCCGGATGCTCAGCCCCACATCACCTGGTGAGCTCCTACTGCCCTCAGTGCGTGCCTGGGAGCGCAACTGCGCAGGCCGGCCCTGCCCCTGCAGCCCCTCCTGTGGGAGGGGCTGGCTCCGGTCTCGGACACTCACCCTCCAGCTCGATGGAGTCCGCAAGAGCGAAGGGGCCGTGCACCACGTAATGGCCGGGACAGACGATGACGGTGTCACCTTCGTAGCAGGCGCCGACGGCCGACAGCAGGTCCCTGTGGAACTGGAGGACAGCGACGGCGCCCTGCACCACACTTTCTGCAGGCGCCCCTGCGCCTCTCCGCAGAGGAGCCACCCACACACCCAGCACCGCAGGCCCAGGGACAGGTGCCGAGTGAAGGCAGGGCCGTCCCGGCCCGTGTCACAGAAAACCAGCTCGGGGAGGCCCTGTCACACCCTGCGGAACTCAGGAGGACCTGGGCGGGTCGGGAGGAGGGCAGCCGCCCGGAGCAAGAAACCCCTTACCTGGATTTCGGCTTCCTCCTCCTGCGGCTCGCGACACAGCCTGTCCCGGAGCAGGGAGCCCAGCAGCCCTGCCGTCAGGGTGGACGCCACCACGTGGGTGACCTTCTGGCCGTGGGGACGGGCGCCCTTGGCTTGGATGTTAGAATTCTTCTGATACCCGAACACGTACCTTGAGGGGCCACACGGAGCCGTGAGGCTCGGGGACGGCGGGTCCGCGGAGACGCGGGCTCGGGGACGGGCGGGGGCACGCACCTCAGCAGGGGGTTCTCGATGAGCTTCAGCTTCTGCTTCAGCTGCTCCATCTCGGAGTACAGCTTCAGCCCCTCCACCATGGACAGGTTCCCCTGCTCGCTGTCCGAGTCGCAGGCCGACAGGCTGCTGCGCAGGCTCAGGAAGTCCCCGTAGATCTCCTCGCACTGGGCCAGCAGGCCGCGGTAGTCGGCGACCAGTCCCGAGGGCACGCGGTCCTCGAGGATGTCATAGTGCCTGGAAGGGGGACGTCGGTGTTTACGTTTGTCTCGGACACACAAGCCTGCCGGCCGCGGAGGAAAACACGAAGCCGTGGTGGCTAACTACGGAGCGGCCAAACCAGACAAGCTTGTGTCGACCGGATGGCCTTCCCGGCCCTTCAGACTCTCTGACTCACACACCTTCCCCGGCACCCAGACAGACAGACAGACAGACGGGAGGCATTTCTAGCTGCAAGAAAGTGACTGAGGAGCGGACGGGCAGTCCTGCCGAGGAGTGTGGGGTTAACGGGTCTGAAAATGAAGCGCAGTCTTACAGTCACTGCTCGTAGTTTAAAATCACTGCTCTGCTTCTCAGTCAAAGGTCTGCCTGCCCCCGGTGGCGGAGACCCCCACCATCAGCTCCGCCCACCCCATTCCAGAGCAGGGCGGGGGCTGTTTGCCACTGACCAGCCCGTTCTGCCCGAGCCCCTGCAGCACCCCCACCCCACCCCCCCACCCCGACAGGGAGCTGACTCTCCAGAAACTGCCCGGGCACCAGGGGTCACTCACAGCCTCAGTCTCGGCTCAACGCATCGGACGAAATAGTCATACTCATCCTCCTCTTCTTCGTCCCAACTCCTCCAGATGTGCTCGTAGAAAAACCTGGAAGGGAAATCGGTAGCACTCAAATTCAACCGCCAGCTCCAAGTGTGCGCGTTTGCAGGGACGAAGGGAAAGGGAAAAATCAAAGCAATCCTGTCGACCGTGGGGCAAGCGCGGCCTTTGCCCCCGAGGCGGCCACGTGTTACCGAAGCCCTCTTCTGAACTGGCTCCGGGAGTCCGCCCGCAGCGGAAGTGCGGTTGGGACTCCTTCCTAGATCGAGTTACTGACGGCCGGGGAGTGGGCAGGCGGCCGCTTGGGAGAAGACAGGTTCCCGCGTCGCCCGGGTGGGGCTGCCTGTTTGGCCTCCGAGCGGCGGGTCAGCGCGAGCTCAGACGGAGCTCCTGGAGGGTCGGGGCCACAGACGCGCACCTCGGCGCTGCCAGCGGTTGGTCTGATGGCTTTAAAGCCACAGATGAGACCACCCAGGGCCAGACCAGAGAGCAGCTCTCCGGCCGGGGCATCTTCGCCTCCTGGGGACCCCCACACACGGGTTCCCAGACCGGTTCTCTCACCACGGGAAGCCTCTGATGCAGACAGCCACAGACAGCATTGTGGGCGCCATCCCCACCCCCCGGCTTCGCTGCCCCCGTTTCTTCCTGCCCCCGGCCCCTCCCCTCACCGGACATGTACTGTGAAGCACATCTCAGACGCAGCATGCCGTTCAAAAAGTCCTAGTCCACACCTCCAAAATCAGTCTTTCTACCAGAAGAACCGCTGATGCCTTAATACCCAGATGTCTGGTCAGCGGTCCGTGCTGCCTGTGGTGACCGTGGGTGCCGGCCAGGGGCCAGGTGAGGCTCCCCTCCTCCCCCAGGGGCAGGACGGGGCGCCCTGTGCCCGTGGGGACCGAGAGGCCTCCACCGACCAGACAGCTCGGTCCAGGGACGGGGACCCTCCGGTCCTCGGCGTCCCTCCCCTCCTTCACTCACGGACGTCGGCCGCAGGCCGAGCGTCCGGAACTCGCGTGATGATTTCCAAATCGGCACGAACCAGATGCAGAGCCCCTCTCCCTCGAAGACGCGCGGGGACGCCGAGGGAAGGCCACACAGGAGCTCTCTGCACTCTCTTCACCTTTCTGTAAGTCCGGAATTACGTCGACGCAAAAAGTCACACGTTTCCATACGTTTTTTCAATTTAAAAAAGACTCGGTTGTCTTTGAATATTTTAAAACCCTGCAGTGACCAAGGGGCTGTCGCATCGGAGCACAGCGTTCCTGCCCCGGGCCCCCGCTCTGGCCACGCGGCCGTCCGCCCCGGGCCCGCTGCCTACCTGACGTGCTCAACGGCGAGAGCGGTCTGGTCGAGCGCGCCGGAGCTGTCGAAGGCCACCCAGAGCTCCTGCAGGGGCAGCCGCCACGCCTTCAGGTCCAGCAGCTCCCGCACGCACTCCGGGGTGAAGGTGCTCAGGGGGGACTCGCAGAGGCAGGGCTCCACCAGCCGCACCACGGCCTTCAGGGCCCCGAAGTCCACGTCCGTGACCTCGAGTTAAAGTGAGGGGACTTACCGACCGCACGGAAATCAAGAGGGGGACACACACACAGACAGACAGAGGACACTCCCTGCAGCCATGTTTCCTAAACACGCAGTGGGAGGGGAGCCTTCCCCCAGGGACCAAGGGTAAACAGGCTTCCCCCAGGGACCAAGGGTAAACAGGCTTCCCCCAGGACCAAAGGTAAACAGGCTTCCCCCAGGACCAAGGGTAAACAGGCTTCCCCCAGGGACCAAGGGTAAACAGGCTTCCCCCAGGGACCAAGGGTAAACAGGCTTCCCCCAGGGACCAAGGGTAAACAGGCTTCCCCCAGGGACCAAAGGTAAACAGGCTTCCCCCAGGACCAAGGGTAAACAGGCTTCCCCCAGGACCAAGGGTAAACAGGCTTCCCCCAGGGACCAAAGGTAAACAGGCTTCCCCCAGGGACCAAAGGTAAACAGGCTTCCCCCAGGACCAAGGGTAAACAGGCTTCCCCCAGGGACCAAGGGTAAACAGGCTTCCCCCAGGGACCAAGGGTAAACAGGCTTCCCCCAGGGACCAAGGGTAAACAGGCTTCCCCCAGGGACCAAGGGTAAACAGGCTTCCCCCAGGGACCAAGGGTAAACAGGCTTCCCCCAGGGACCAAGGGTAAACAGGCTTCCCCCAGGGACCAAGGGTAAACAGGCTTCCCCCAGGGACCAAGGGTAAACAGGCTTCCCCCAGGGACCAAGGGTAAACAGGCTTCCCCCGGGACCAAGGGTAAACAGGCTTCCCCCAGGGACCAAGGGTAAACAGGCTTCCCCCAGGACCAAGGGTAAACAGGCTTCCCCCAGGGACCAAAGGTAAACAGGCTTCCCCCAGGACCAAGGGTAAACAGGCTTCCCCCAGGGACCAAGGGTAAACAGGCTTCCCCCAGGACCAAAGGTAAACAGGCTTCCCCCAGGACCAAGGGTAAACAGGCAGCCTGGCTCTGACCCCGTGTGGAGTTCACATTTAAGGGAAGAAAGGAATGCGCAGCAGGACGTTGTCAAGCTGTGAGTATGACAGAATCACCAGTTCGGGGGGGGGGGGGGGGGGGGGGAGGCCCGGGAGTCCCTGGGAGCTTCAGGGAAAAGGCTGGGACGGAAGCAGCCCCCTGAAGAGCCGGGAGGGGCCAAGGGCCTGGGGCAGAGCCCAGGCAGCTGCTGGGGCCACAGGAAGGAAATGGAGGGGGAGCAGCAGGGAACCGGGGGGGGCGGAGGGGGGGGGTGTAGGGGGGCACCCAGGACCAGAGCACCTGGATGGGTGGGAGCCTGGATGGGACGTGCTCTCCGGCAGGCAGGGGCCGGGAAGCCGGAGCCAGGCCTTTGGTGAGCGACCGGGGGCTTCCAGCAAGGAGGAGCGCACGCTTCTCTTTTAGAGCTGACCCTGACTGCTTTTAGGGAACCGACTTGGGGGTGGGGGGCAGGGGGTGCCTCTCATAACTTAACCTAGAGACCTAAACTGCAACCGAAGCAGCGGCATCCAGAATTGGAGAATTCACAGGGCAACGCTGCCCCCACCGCCGGGACGGAGGGCGGTCACTGCAGGCTGGGACGCCCCGCCCCCAGGAGCTGCGCAGTGACTGGCAATGACACTCTGGCTGAACAGTTTCGTTCAGCAGGGCTTTTTGTGGTCCCGTTAACCAGCACTGAGGAAACTTCGCAGCTATAATTAGGCTGCAAACTTCATGCGAACGGCCCAGGCGGCTGAAAAATGAGACCACCTCTCCCTTCCGCGACTCGGCGCCCGCAGAGCAACCCGCATCACCAGGTGTGCTAGGCAGAAACCGGGCTAGTTTCTGAAACGCCTGTTGGGCTTGAGCTATTTAATGGGCTGCCGCGAAGGTAAAAAAACGAACTGAAACTCCACTGACTTCCTGATGAGGGCGCCGTTTTCTGCGGTGGTCTCAGACACCCCCTCCCCCTCCCCGGCTGGTTTATAGCCCAGGTCCCCGTGTTAAAAGACACAGGAACGGAAGCCGCCCCAACCCCTGGCAGCCCCTCCTCAGGGTCAGTAAATGTGCGGAACACTTCACACACCCTGGCAACTCGATTGGGGAGACACGCTATTTTCAATCAGCTCATAAACCGTAATTAGAAGTAAGCACTTTGGCGGTAACGGTTTGAGGAGCGTGCTCTTAGCTGGGGACCGACGACCGAACGACGGAACCCCCTTTACCTCCACCAGCACCTCGAACACGTTCGTGTGCCAGACCGCCCGCCATCCGCACGGCTCGAGGACCTTCTCCAGGAACTCGGCGGTGAACTCCCTCACCTCGGAGGCCTTGCAGTCGGCTGCGAACACATCACACACAGGCAGACTGAGACCGCGCCTGGAGGAGGGAGGCCGGGGGGCCCAGGAACCCCCCTCGCTGAGAGCCAACCGCTGGCAGCCTAGGGGCAGCCGAGACAGACGAGGAACCCGCGACCCGAGGGATGCGAGCAGCAGGGAGAGCCGCTCACCTAGGATGTAGTCCTGGTAGGCCGCGAAGCGCTCGTAGAACAGCAGGTGGCCCGTCTGGAACAGCTCCGGGAAGCTGGTCTTGCCCTGCAGCACGAAGCTGGGTAACCGGGACCCTGGCCTGCCGTCCCCGCTGGAGTCGCTGCACGAATCTCCGTCCTGGAACAAGGCTGAAAGGACCCCAGGGTCAGCCGGCGCCCAGAACTCGCTCAGGACACTGATGGGACTCGGACCCAGGTCTAGGGGGGGCGCTATCCGCCCCGCTTGGCCGCGGTCCGCAGAAGCCAGTTTCACCAGACCCCCAACGCACTCCCAAAGCTGGGCCCTCAGCACACGATGAGAATGGGAGGTGGGTTCGTGCGGTGTGTGTTGGTGAGGGTTCCCAGGAGGCAGAGGAGGGCTGTCCCTGAACTCGGGGAGGCCGCCCAGTTCACCGTCCCCCAGACAGCGATGATTCTCACTGTGGCCAGCTACGTGCCCGGCCGGCCACCTCAGTCACTTCTGTCTGTCCAGAGTGATGCTAGGAAGCTGCCGTGAAACCGGGGGCTGGTTTCCTACGCTCCCCCCCAGACGAGCTGGGGCCGCCCTTGTTTCCTCCGTTGTCAGTTTGTCGACGGCCCACCCATCGCAGGGATGAGAGATTCCCACAATGCATCAGGTTTGCTCCCCAACACTGCCAGGCCCCTCCCCGCGGACTTCAGTGACTGCATCGAAGGGGACGAGTGGGCTGTGGCAGCTATGCCTCACGAGGCGCGGCCCGAGGCCCAGCCCGAGGCCCAGCCCAGCCCAGCCTGTGCACCGGCCCGACGTCGTTAATGCACGGAGGAGGGGGCTCTGGGACTATCGAATACAGTGCTTCTGTCCCCCCAAAACCATTCTGTCCTCCTCCCTTCAGCCTCTTTGCCCCTGTCAAGGCCGCCCCCAGAGGCAGCCAAAGCACACAGCCCCGGCGGACACTAGCCCTGCCGTGCTGGTGACGATCGCTCCGTGCCCCGGTGCCCTCCCCCAGGAAGGGCAGATGGAAACAGATGCCTTCCTCCAGTAACTAGCCGTCACTCACAACAGCACCCACCCCGCAGTGTACGACTGGTAACGAACCCCAACCTCCCTCACACCCAGGAGGCAGCTTCTTCCAAACAGCAGCAAGAAGAGCCTTGGGGAAAACGGGCTGGCGAGGCTGTGGAGACTCGGCCCCTCGTGCACTGCTGCGGGGCGCTCGCGGTGGGGTGCATGTGGCGGCCCCTCACACACCTACGCACACACGGCTGCCCATGGCCCCGCAATCCCTGCTCTGGGTTAGCTAAACCTGGCCGGCCAGCCGTACAAGGGAGCATTACTGTTCCGCCTTAAAAAGGAAGTGTGGGTGAGCCTTGTGGGCGCCGTGCTCCCTGAAAGTGGCCAGTCACAGAAAGGAAAACACGGTGGGCCCCCACCCACACGAGAGACTTGGTCAAAATGCCCGCAGGCAGAAAGGAGAACGCTGGTGGCCGGGGGCCGGGGGGGGGGGATGGGGCGTGAGTGTAAAACAGGCGCAGTGTCCGTTCTGTCCGAGTGAGGATGGCGGAGCCCGCAGGGAATTTCATAGTCACTGATTGGAGCCAAACAGAGGCTGCGCCTGTGAGCAGCAAGATGTCAACAGGCTGGGAAACGGCTCCTGGAGCGGCAGCCGGCAGGTCCATGCGGGTGGAATCCGGAAGGAGAGGGCGTGGAGGTGGGGGACAGCAAGGAGGGATGGGATTGCGGGAGAGTTAAGACTCCGGCTCTCTGGAGGATTAAGAGCCCCGCCCCACCTTGAGGGGACTCTCTGCTGGCATCTCAAAGGCGATAACCTAGATGCACAGAAACAAGGGACAGGGCTGGCTTAGAACCTTCCAGCCCAGAAGTGCCGGGCCAGGGGCGTGGCCGCCCACCCACTCGAGAGTTCAGGTTTACTGACTGCATGAATTCTGGGGGGGGGCTGCACAACGATGGGACGGTATTTCACGCCACTCAGCTGCACGCCTGCAGGTGGTTCAGGTGGTACGTTTTGTGTGGTGTACTCTGACAGAGTAAGGACAGAAGGACATCGGTCCCCGGCGCAGCCTTTCGAAAGGGCCCCCTCTCCCCACGCGATGTCACCCCACCCCCACCCCTCGGGAGGACTGCAGACAGCTTTCCCGATGGGGGAGCGGAGCCAAGGGGCTGCCCATGCGGGGCGGCGGGGCCTGAAGTCCCCTACGTTTCTCTGAAAGCCCGAGCGAGCTTCCAGCACCGGGAAGAAGAAACGCTGGAGCCTCCCGGACCGGAGTCAGGACTGGGCACAGACCCGGAGCTGGGTTTAGGCTGCCGCCGGACTCCGGGCGCGTCCCCGACCTCGGAGCTCCCGGAGCTCCGGCCGAGGAGGAGGGACCCGCGGACACGCGCGCGCGCGCAGCCCGGGGAGCCGACGCAGACACGCAGGGCGGGTGGCTGACGCGGCCCAAGCCGCCGGGTCCGCGAAGACCAGGCAGAGCGCAGCCGCCGCCACCGCCACCCGGCCGGAAGGCGCCCTGGGAGGGCCGCGGACACGGCCTGCCGCTGGCTCCTCGGGCCGGCCGACGGGCACTCACCTTTCTGCAGCGGCGCCGGCTCCTCCTCGGCCGCCCAGCCCGTGCGCTCCGGTTGCGGCCCCATCGCCTCGGACCCCAGCCCAAAACCCGCCAGCAACCCCTCAGCCATTTCAAATTCCGCGGGCACCGCCCAGCCCGGGAACGTGATGACGCAGGCCCTCCTGATTGGACGGGGGGGGGCAGCGCCCAGACCAATCAAAAGCAGGCTTGCGTGGTCCCACCCTCTCCTGCCTGGGTCCACCCGTGACAGCTCCTGGGCGCCACCTCCTGGCCAGGCGGACTGCTGTGCTCGTCCGTTTACTGGGACGAACGTGGACCAAATTCAACCGGGTCATTTGGGATAATTTCCAAAAAACTACCAAGCCATGCATGGAAATGGGGTGGAGCGAAAAAGGCGGAGTGAGAGCCAACACACACAGTCGTTAGACTTCCTCCTGCCGTCTCTCGGCCTCTCGGCTACCGTCCCCAGTAACGGAGTTTTGGCCTGGGCGGCTCCGAGCCTTTCACCACCGGAATCTCCCTCCCTCTTTCCCTCCCAGCTACCCGCGCGCACACAGCATTTTCAAAAAGGCTGGATGAGATTTACTAACGCCATGTTTCGCCCATATTTCTTCGCCAAAGGCACTGTAACCTCCAGTAACAGCTAACATTTGGGGAGTCCCCCGAACTTCACCGGCATGATCTCACCCCTCAAAATCCCACCTGCCAGGCTGGGGGCACTATTACCCCATTTCACAGCTGAGGAGGCAGTGTCGTGTCATCGAAAGGATAAGTAAAACATGTGAAAAAGTAAAAATAGAAAAGGTAAGTAACGCCCACGTTAACCCAGCTCAGGGAGAGCTGGACAGCAGCCAGACTCCAGCAGCCACCCCCGATGGCTCTGCCAGGCCGGGCTGGGCTGGGTGAGAGTGGAGGCCGGCAGAACTCGGGTGTGACATGTCCCGCAGAAGCCGAGAGCCTGGTGGTGACGGCGAGGCTACCACAGACCCACTCCACAGGCATCGACCGTCCCTTTAATGAATCAAGTACGAGAGTCCGCCATTGTTAATAGCAACTTTATTTTCACTGGTGCAAAAAAAAAAAAAAAAAAAAATCGTGATAATTGTATGATGCATTTCCCCTAAATTTACAATAATGAAGGTTATACATAAATTATATAGATCACAAATTTTCTATTTTATACTATTAAGAACAAAAATTATTTTGATAAATATGTCAAGAGGACAACATAAATTCTTATTGGGTGGCTGAGTCCAAATATGCAAAATATAGCTTCTGGCTTTGACCACGGTGCTTTAAAATTCCCAAACATGCATTAATATATTCTAGTTTCAGGGAAAATATTATACATGGCCTTACTCTGCATTTAGGGAAAAGCCCAAGCTGAATTCCACATACCGTAATCCTTTCGTCTAAATTCATCTCAAACCGGACCAGGGAGCAGGGACAGACACTTCCGGGTTAGTACCCCCACCCAGTGAAGGAAGTTACACAATCAACAATGGAACGAAACAGGAAGGAAGGAAGGAGAGCTTCATTAGTAGCCGTGAGCAGTGGTTTTTCAGGATTTGTTTGGGTTTTTTCTTTTCCTTAAGAGATCACAGGAATTTTTTAAAGAGCAAATCAACCATGCTACTTCGGGTGACCAGAGGGCCTGAACACTTACGAAGTGAGTAACTTTATTAAGGTCTCGAAGGTGAGTGTCCGGAGGTTCTGGGTCAAACACACCACAGGTCAGAAATGGGAAACCTACCTCGGCATTTCTGGAAGGCACGATCTATGGGAGGGAGGCCTAGTGTGATGAAACCCTCAGTGGGGGTGGGCGGGAGGGGGTGGGCGGGCCCCCTCAAAGGACCAGGCCTTCGTAGATGGGCCCCTCGGACTCGGGCGACTCCCGCCTCAGGCGCAGGTGCTCCAGCGTGTTGTGGAAATGCTTGTTGATCTGCTCCGTTTCTTCACTGGACTCAAGGTTGGGGAGGTCTTCTCGGATCTTCTGGATAAGCTGGTTCAACACCTGAATCGTGACCTGCAAGAGTACGTACAAGTCCGCAATCGAGCACGTACCGCGAAGAGTTACAGGCAGTTTAATAAAAACGTTTCGAGGAGCCTGTGTCACTCTCCTCGGCTACCAGAGTAACTGTGGAAACGAGAGATGGGACCAGGGCTCCTGGTTTGAACGGCGGCTGGCCGACCGTCCGCAGAGAGAAGCCAGTAAAAACTCGCAGCGCCGCGAGGCAGCACACGCGCACGGGCCGCCACCGCGCGCCCCCCACGCCCCGGCCTGCGCGGCGCCGTCAGCAGCACTCGCCCTTGGGACCGACTCCAACTCGTGCGGACGCCACGCTGGCCCACTGCTCCGCGTCCGTGAGCCGCTTCGTATTTTTTAAACAGGACTGCTTTTAAAAAATATTCCCAAGCAAAAGAGACAGGGACTTCCTTGCTGGTAATGATTCTTCTGTTGGAGACGCCCCTATGCAGACGGAGAAGGGTTTCTGGAGACTCAGACACCCGGAGGTGGAATCTCCCAGCCCTGGGTCTCGGGAACAAGACGGAAACTATCAGCACGGTGAACCCTGCCTGCAGCACACCCAGCAGCGGGCAGGGGGCGCCAGCGCGCGCACTCACCGCGTCGCTCTCCTTCTCGTAGAAGTAGATGTATCTGTTGAGGATCTCGATGAAGAGCTGCACCTGCAGCGAGGGGTCCATGCACTGGTTGGCGATCTTGAGCGCCTTCTTCAGGCACTCCATCACCCGCTTGCCTCCGTGCAGCTAGAACGCAGGGGGGCGCGGTTAGAGGCGCCCGGGCCACAAGCGCCCCGTCCGCACAGGGAGACGCGCGCAGCGGCCCTGGCCGGGTCAGGCTCCGCGGGGACTCGGCGACCCCAAGTCTTCGTACTTCAAAGCGCACGGCTCTGTTCCACAGCGAGCACGCCACTTCCCTGCCCAGTCACACACGACCCGCATGCACGCGCAGGCGCGCCGCGCCAACACTGGGGGCCCGCACTTCTGGTTCCCAGCTCGAAGGAGCCACGGCAGCACCGGACTGCAGTCCATCGGTCGTGGACAGGAAGGCTGGGCAGGGGGACGGGGGGGCGGGGCGCGGGGTGAATGCGGGAACGCTGGCTGGTGGAGCCGTCGGGACACAGCCGGCCACCAAGTGCCCGCTTACAGGGGTGCAGTCCATGGCCCCCCAAACGACTGCAGCAGCAACAGCAAAGATCGGGGTCATAGGTCACCAGGACACGTACGACAGTAACAAAAAGGGCTGGGACACTGCGAGGACCAGCAGGCTGTGACAGAGACGGGACGTGTGCTCCGGCAGTGGGGGCGCGTGCCGGGCCTGCCTGACAACGCAGGGCCGCCCCACGCCTGCGCCATGTGCACATGCCCCCACCCCAAGGTGCACCAGCACCGGGGACCCCTGCTGAAGGCCGTGGTGTGAGCCTGCTGGGTTACAGCGTCTCAAAGGGGAGGCTTCACTTCCGGAACCTAAAGCTACACATGCCTTTCCTTTTCATCTCTTGTGACAAAACGAAGCAATTTCCTCTGTCAGGTGGCCGGGCCCTCCCCACCCCGCCCCTGCAGCAGCTCAGGGAGGGCCCTCACCTCCTCCCCATTTCTGTCCGTGTTTCTGCCGGACCAGAAGAGGTGGGCGCAGGTGCTCACGGCTCGGCCCTGGTCGGGCTTCTTCAGAAGTTTGGACGCGGCAAGAGCGCACTGCGTCCTCAAGGGCTCGTGGTTCTCCTCACTGAAGCACTTCATCCTCTCAAAGGTGCCGATGATCAGGGTGATGGCCGCCAGCTGGGCCTTGGAGTCGCTGATCTCGTCCTCGTAGAGGGAGAAGGCCTGAGAACTCAGAGCAGAGGGACCTTCAGGCACAACCATGGACGCCAGCCCTTCCCAGAGCCGGGAGCCCCCGCAGTCCCTTCGGGTCCGAGCGTGTGGACCCTCGGGGACAGGCATGAGGCACAGTGACAGAGGGAGGACACCGAGAAGCTACAACGAGGAAGCGTGTCTCGACGTCACGTGACCCAGGGCTCCCCAACCAAGTGAACGGAGGACCCTTGTCTCCCCGGACGGCTTCACCAGGACCCGTCTGGAAACAGTCGATCTCCCTGGCACCCAGCAAACGACCGGTTCCGCGTCACCACGCCAGCCAGGGCTACCGCAGCACTGAGATGTCCCGAGGCGTCGGGCAAGGGGGCGGCCACGAGCCCCGTGAGAGCAAGCCCACGGGCCCTGCCGCCCGACCAGCAGGCAGGCTGGCCCCAGCAGCTCGGGTCGGTCAGCAGCCCCGAGAGGGACGGCTCCTCACCTGGGACATGAACTCGTAGGCCACGGTCTCGTGATTCTCAAAGCCGATCTCCCCGGCGGCCAGAGCGCCTTGGAGAAAGAGCCGCAGAGGCAGCTCGGCCAGCTCGGCCTTGATCAGGGCGCTGATGGTCTGGTGGGCGAAGGAGAAGATCTTCTGGCACTTCTTCTCCCACCTGTCGTCCTACGACAAGAAGACACCGTCTGACTACCCGCGGTTCCGGGCTGACCGCTCAGCAGTGCTTAGCGCGCACGGAACTTCTGCAGAACAAAGGGCGCGCGCAGCGCAGCTGAGCCCAGTGCCCCGTGGCCTCCCCTCCGTCTCTTGTGCAGAGCACGCGAGCTCGGACGCCTGGCGCTGGAGCGCACCGGCCCTGTGTCTCCACGCGCTGGGTGTTTGCCCTTTCTCCCCAGACAGGCAACACTCTCCCAAACTGGACACAGTTGGGAAAACCATCAGTTTTGCAAATTAAAGTCATCCCTCACTCTGCCGCCCAGCACCAATCGCTGAGAACCTTCCGTCTTCCCTGCGAACGTGACGGGGCAGGGGGCTCGGCGCCTGGCGGTCCTTCCTGCTCTCCGGCAGCCCTGCGAGCTGCGCTGGCCTCGGGCAGCACACGGTCTGCACCCGGCTTCTCTTCTTCACTCGTTTTGCCGCAGCCATTTTCCTCGCGATACCGAAGTTATTTAAACCACCCCGACCACGAAAACGTTCTCCAGACCGGACGCGGCCTGATGCGTGGCGCGCTCAGCCACGCCCTTCGGAAACAGCCTGCACCTCCACAGGGGACGAAGGACCCGCACACGCGGAGCTAGTCCCTAACGGCCGCCTCAGTGTGCGGTCTCAGGAGCGCGCGCGTGCTGGGCCTTTACGGCTCCACTCACGTACAGCCAGAGGTTTCCAGGGAGACGGCAGCGCGTCGCACTCCCATCACGGCCAGACGAAAAGGTTTTCATCACACCCTTGCCGCGGCTGAATTTGACCTTTCTTTTCTCTTTACCAGGGAGATTTCTAAAGAGTTTCACTGCTGTACTCACTGGTGGGGTTGAACATTTTATCCGCGTTCCTCCCACTTTTCAGAGAGAGGAGTGGTCACGGACTTGTCCCGAGGACCCAGTCCGGCACCGTGCGCGGCGCGGGGCGGGTGCAGCGGTGCCGGGGGCCGTGGTTATCGGCACACTCACAGACGTCCAGCTGTGCAGCGAACTTACAACTTCTCACAAGTGACCTTCGCGCACAGCAGAACCTTCGAGCGCAAATCTAAACTGGCTTGATGTTTCCTTTCTAAGCGGGTACGCGAGCTGGACCCCGCAACCAGGACGTGCCCTACCGCCCAGGAGGGGCGGAGAGCTGAGAGCTGGAGACACGGGGACCTCCGGGCACCGGCGTCCGTCGGTGTGCACGTGAAGCCTGCCGCACTCGCACACCACGATGCGCATGCCAAGGGAGGGGCGCGGGGAAGGCACACCCACCACTTTGGAGCTCTGCTTGTAGCGGAAGGCCAGCTGGTAGGCCGCGAACACCAGGGGCGGCAGTGTGAAGCGGATGCGCTGGTTCCCGCCGGCTCCAAAGTGTTTTCGTGCCGTGTTTAAAATCTGGCCAAAAAACCACAGAACCGTTAATCTTTCCGAACAGCGGTGAGTCCCACACAGAATTACGTGGAGGCCGCGGTCCTCTCGTCGCCGCCAGCCCTCCCGGTGGGCGCTGGGCCTCCCTGGTCTCGTGCAGGCACCCTGAGCGCCACCCTGAGCATCACCCTGAGCATCACCCTGAGGCAGACACAAGCCCCCCGTCTCCCGCACGGGGAGCCCGGGGCCGGAGAGGCTGTGTGACCTCCGCCAGGGCGGAGCGCGACCGGGCCGTCCCCCTGCCCACGGGTGCAGTCCCCGGGGCCGGCACAGAACCCTGGAGGGAGACTTCCTGTACGCGTCGGTCTGACACCCAGCACGCAACGTGTGGCCCTGGGCAAACTGCTCCCCTTCTCCGAGCTGCTGCTTCGTTGGGAAAATGGGGCGGGACATCCCCCCTAGGGTCGTCGGGAGGACCAACCAGCACACGCGAAGCGCTGCCTTCCCCGACCCGAGGCAGGTGCTCGGACGGGCCGGCTCTCGCTGGGTCAGAAACCGGGACGCGCGCCCTGCCCGCACACGCTGCCTCGACCCGGGGAGCGGGCCGCGTGCATCGCGGGAGATGGCGGCGCCTGTAACGGGCCGCTGTGCGGCAGGGGTCTGGCGCCTCAGACAGCAGCAGGGACTCACGCGACACCTTTCCGTCGGTGTGACGCTGGGGGACAGACTCAGGTCTGTGGGTTTCTCTGACACGGAAGACGGGGAAGAAGAGGCCGCCTCCCCCTTGGGAAGTCAGAGTGAACGACCCGCCTTAAAGGCCTCTGTGCCTGGACGGGACCCGCCGGCCACAGGGGGCGGCCGAGTTCCCAGCTCCACCCCACCCCAGGGTGTGACAAGAAACACAGACGCCATCAGGCAGGGTGTGTGATGCGGGAAAGAGGAGCCCTGCCATTGAAAGGAACCGCCCCCAGCAGTCGTCAGGCCCCGTCTCGGTCCCTCCCGGAGACGGCCTTAGGACTAAAGAAAGAAAGGACACCCAACTGTTCTTCACCAGGAAAAGGCAGTTTCACACATTTCCAGTGTGGCACACACACTTCACGTGGCACGCGCGCACGCGCGCGCACACACACACGACGTACACTCGCAAACCTTGGGACCATAAATGCAATTCAACGGAAGGACTGTTCCCTCTGCTTTAGAAGCGACACGCAGCCCTGGCTGGTGTGACTCACTGAATTGAGCGCCAGCCCGTGAACCAAAGGGTCGCTGGTTCGATTCCCAGTCAGGGCATGTGCCTGGGTTGCAAGCCAGGTCCCCAGTAGGGGGCGTGCGAGAGGCAACCACACACAGATGTCTCTCTCCCTCTCTTTCTCCCCCCCCTAAAAATAAATACATAAAATCGTTCTTTTAAAAAAGTAACATGTACTTTAAACAGCATGAACCTGGAACAATTACTAGACACCCAACTAAAGGAAGACGAGCTTTTCTGTAATTCTTACTTAGTCTTAAAAAGAAACCATAGCAACCAACTTGTTCCTCATAAGCTCCAGAGGACGGAAAGTAACCGAATTCATGAATAAAGTAGGAGCCTGCAATTCCACTTCACCTCTTACTCAGCTGCAACCCTTCGAAGGCCACCAGCCACCCTGGGCCACTCGAGGCGGGCGACCGCCTCCCTGGGGCCGTGACACACGGGAGGGGCCGCGCGTACCAGGTACTGCTGGTCGGGGTCCTCCGACCGCAGGAGGTGAATGAGCCTGCCCACCAGGCTCTGCTCGTCGGCGAAGTCCTCCGGGTCAGGGTCCTCCACGGGCTGGTCCGGCTGGTCCTGAATGAGCGTGGACACCAGGTTCATGATGGAGTCCACCTGGAGCGCGGGAGACAGAGACCCACTGGCTGAGTGCAGCCGTCGGTGCGAAAAGCCCCTGTGGACAGGACCCCAGGGACGACGCGCCCCTTTTCCACGCGAGTCCGCAGGTGCTGACGCGCACCGACAGGCGCGTGGGCAGAGGGGCCCCGCGTGTCCGTCCGCCGCGGCGAGATCACGGGGTTCCGCCGTTTCGCCCCCGTGCGGCTCCAGCCCGGGAGGCGCCCAGCGAGCCCGCCGCCCGCCCGCTCACCTGGTCCTGCGAGACGACCTCCGTGCCGTGGTCCAGAACGTTGCTCAGCACGTAGCAGCTCATGCCCTTCCTGGACTCGTAGTCGAAGTACTCGAAGAGCGGGCGGAAGTGCTTCAGCTTCAGCACCGTCAGCACGTTGTTGTACGTGTCCACGGGGATCTTCAGGAGCCGCGTGAGCTCCTTCGAGACCGCGCTGCTGGTGGCGATGCTGCGGGGACACGAGTGGCCTGCGCTGCGGGGCCCGCACTCTGCATGCACACGGACGGCGCTGCCTCCCGAGAACCACGCACGAAAGGCAGCGGGGCAAGTGAGTCACGGGCCGCCCTGGACACTGCAGCGACCCCCCCCTCGGATGCCGACCGTCACACGCACGCGCCCCGGGACCATCCTGCTGACACGGGACGACGACATGCGGTGCCGGCGCCCCGTGGCTGGAGTTCGGGAGCCTGTCTGGGACCCGCCACTTCTCGGGCAGTGCTGTCCGAGACGGTCAGTCCCCAGGGCGGCCAGTAAGCACGGCACGCTGACGATGAAAACACGCAGGAGGAAACGCCACGTGAGACGGGCAAGCCCACAACACAGGAGCGGCTCCCGCCTCAGGCGTCAGCGGCTCAGGACAGGCGGGGTTTCAGGGAGCGGCGGGCAGGGGCGTCTGCGGGGGCTGAGGCGCACCCACTATTTGTAAGAACCCTAAGGTTGGGGCTTCCGTCTCTTTGTCTAAGTTTACTTGAAAAATCAGTAAGGAAAACACAGATACATCACTGTTACCATTCAAGATCTGAAACGCTTTTCAGTTCACAAACAGGACGGGCCAAACAGTGGGGGAAGAACCAGGTGAACAGAAAAGAAATCGTCTCGCAGCTACACCGCGGGAAGGCAGCGGGAGAGGGGGAGGCTCGCCAGAGGTGAGGCCGGGAGTAACGGCGCGTCGGTCGGGGTCTGGGCAGACCCCACGCTGGGAGGCGTGGAGGGGTCAGGAGGGGAACGGCAGGGAGCAGGCGGGCCAGGAGCGCCCACGAGGGCCGCGAGGGGGGCCGCCCGTCACAGTGCACAGCCCAGGAAGCTCTGAGCAGGCAGCGGAGGACCGCCCTGCCCCGGACCGCCCTGCCCCGGACCGCCCTGCCCCGGACCGCCCTGCCCCGGACCGCCCTGCCCTGGACCGCATCAAAGACTGAAGCTCAAAGCAAAACAGTTCAAACCAACTCCGTTTCTGCACCATAAATACATACACGCCCCTAATTTTTCACAACTTACTCACCTGTAGGAAACTACTTCTAACAGACATACCAATTGACATAAAGGGCGACCCCACCAGTTTAAAAACAGTCTCGCCCACACAGACACAAGGGCCCGGACCGGACACGGGGCCCTGGCACTGCCTCCGGTGGCCCGAATGCCACCAGTTGGACAACACACACACCCAAGTGACCCATCGCCACTTCCCACCCTGACCAGCCCCGAACACGGCAATCGAACGAACGCTTAAAATATTTCAGAAAGGAACTGTGAGAGGGAACGCAGATCTGGGTCGGAAACGGGCCCTCTGGGGGCCTTTACGAAAACGCGGCTTGGACTCACTGCTCGAGGTTGAGCTTGTTAAATATGTCCACCGTGGTCTCCAGGACTTTGTCCACGTAGTCCACACGCTCGGGGTAGCACTTCATGGCGAGGTTGATGAGGGAGACCTGCAGGGACACGACGTCCTCCGAAGGCATGTCTTGCCTGGACTGGGGTGTGCAGAGGGCCAGAGTCGGCTTCAGATGGGTTTCAGACGGTCCCCGCGGGGCCCCCCAGCTGAGGGGCCCGGCTCTGAGAGCCCGGGGGGAAAGCCGTACCCACCTGTATTACTGTGGCCACCTGCTGTGAAAATATATCAAAGAGCTTAATATCTGCTGGGATTCCGGGCCCATCTTCACGGTGAGCAAATAAAGCTAATCTGAAAAAAAAATAAGCCTCATTTTAAAAGATACGAGGACCTGGGTAGTGGGATCACAGATGACATTTTATTCTTCATGCTTTCCTGTGTTTTCTGCAAGTGGATTTCCTCTAAACATTAAACACAGGTCTTTAAAAAGGACACGGAACGCAGCCAACCGCCCCCTCAACCCCCTGCCCCCTCAGCAGGGGGCCGACGCTGCCCGTGAGGGCATTCTCCCCGCGCACCGCACTCGACCCCACACGGAAGCAGGCGGTCCGCAGGCCGGTTACGCCAGCCTCTCCGCACCCCAACCGAGCAGGCGCGGACAGAAGAATCGCACCGAGTGACAGGCGCTCAGCGGCCGGGACTCCGAAGCTGCCCTGCCAAGCGCAGCGGAGCCGCTGGGAGTCGCTGCGCTTTCACCGCTGTCGAGCCTGAAACTGCTACCTCCCACGTGCGGAACCCCTCACAACCACGCCTGTCACGTGACCACGATCGGCCCGTCCTGGTCACTCTGCGCTGTGCTGCGCAGGGAAGCGTCACTGCTGACAGGGACACCTGTGGACACCACCTGGCCCGACACAGGACAGCCCTGCTCTCCGCTGCCATTAAGAGTGTGCCCGAGCAACACGTAATTCTCAGCGCCCGGGACGGAGCCCCTCACTTGGCAGACTCGGCCCCGCAGACCCTCCGACCGCGCGGCCGCAGCTCAGGCGCCGAGCGCGCAGCACTGGGAAAGGCCGTGCTGTGGGGCTCAGGCCGCACGGGGCCACTGGCTCCGGGGACAAGCGGGTCGCAGGTCCTGGACGAGCACCGGGTACGGCTCTCACCCGGACGCGTACGAAAGCCACGATCGAAGGCCAAGCTTTACAGCTTTTGTTCAATCTTATGTGTTTATTTTTAAAGAGAGGGCAAGGGAGGGAGACGGAGAGGGAAAGAAGCATCGATGCAGGAGAAACACTGACCAGCTGTCCCTTGTGCACCGCGGCCACCAGGGACCGAATCCGCAGCCCAGGCGTGTGCCCTGACCAGGGATCGAACCCGCAACCTTTCGCTTTGAGGGACAACTGAGCCACGCCCGTCAGGGAAAGTTTTACACTTTTGCAAGACCAAGAGCTACAGAAGTAAAACTTAGACCTCAAGGGAGTTTACTAACATGTTAGTACTTTAAATTCTCCTTCAGAAAAAACCTGTGGCGGCCCTGGCCTGGGGCTCAGTTGCTTGGAGCACCGTCCCACGCACCAGAGGCTGCGGGTTCGATCCCCAGTCGGGGCAGGTATGGGAAGCAACCAATCGCTGTCTCTTTCTCTCCTTCCCTCTTTCTCTAAAATCAATAGACACACCCTTGGGTTTGGTGAGGGTTTAAAAACAAGTGATGACAGTGACTGCTGAACACTTTGAACCACCTGTGCCTCGTGGCTATTTGACAAAGACTGCCCCCAATCCAACTGGTGCCCACTGAAGGTTACTTTCCTCCAGATAAGAAAGGAACTTTGTTCCTCCGTGATCTTTGGATCTGCAAGATTTAAACGACGGGCCTGCACAACAACGTCCTTCAAAGATAACGAAGTGCAGAGCTTGAAAGCAGCCACTGCTCCCTGCCCCGCCCACAACCGAACGCCAAACCTCTCACGGCTGAGCGAGGCGGCAAGCGCCGAGCGGGCACCACACCTGCAGAACTGAACGGGGTGTGTGACTACGTCACAGTCACCAACACGATCAGGACGGGACAGAACACGGACTCCGCAGACCCGCCGCGAGCCCCCTGCTGCGAGGCCAGGGCCCGAAGCCTCACCTGTCAATCAGGGCGATGATGATGTTCTTCACGTTCACGTTCTGGTGCAGCTCCGCGCAGGCCCGCAGGAAGGGGTTCAGAGTCTGCAGGTGGAACTCGTCCGGGAACACCTGCACAGCGAGGCGGGGTCCACTGCTGCGAGTGAAACCCCGGACCTTGGATTCTGGGCTCCCTACGGCACTTAAAGGCACTCACGTTTGCGGGGGGGGTCACTTCAGCCTCACAGAGCTAAGTTAACACACGTAACCTTTAAGCCTCTCCAAGCACAAGCCCAGGAGGATACACCCCACCGACCGAAGCACACCTACAGGCACTACCAGGACCCAGGAAGTACGGGGGCCGCGCTCTCCGACGCTGGGGGCGGGGGGACAGCGCAGGGCCCGCGGGACTGGCAGGGGAAAGGTCCCCTTCACTCGGGGAAGCCTGTCTTCCACCCTGGCGAGAGTCCTTTCCAGAACCGCGGTCGGTCACGCCGTGGGAAGCGGGCGCGCCCCGCCCACCTGAATGATGCACTCCATGAGGTACTCCTGGGCCAGGGCGTCTCTGCAGCTCACCACCTGCTCCAGGATGCCCGTCAGCACGACCTGCGGGGAGAGGGGCTCAGAGGCTGCCCTGCCGGCGCGCGGGGGCCGTTAGTTTGGAAAGCCGGTTTCGGAGTTTTCTCCCCATACTTCACCTCTAGGTTAAAGTTTAGAACTTTACAGAGCGTTTTTAAGTAAAAACTCCTCTGTTTCTATTTAGCATAAAGTCATTCACTAATTTATCTCATTAACTTCTTATCTTTCATGGTTTGTGCTCTTGGCGTCCTCAGAAATCTGTCAAATCCAAGGTCAGA
Organism: Glossophaga mutica; assembly: GCA_039655065.1. Classification (NCBI taxonomy): domain Eukaryota; kingdom Metazoa; phylum Chordata; class Mammalia; order Chiroptera; family Phyllostomidae; genus Glossophaga; species Glossophaga mutica. Next base: position 2,013,258 of record CM077315.1, read on the forward strand.
AAGCGTTCCTTTGAGTTTTCTTCTAAAAGTTTCCCTGGCCTTAGACTTGAGATTCAGGTCCCTGACCCCCTGCTGGGTTGTTTTACGGGGTGTGAGGCGGGCCACGGCCTGCGGGGCAGGGGTTCGCACGCAGCTGTCTGGACGCCCCGGAGCCCGGCGTTGAGAAGGTCGCCGTGCGCCTTCGTGAGGAGCTCACCGTGGGTCCTGCACGCGGGTCCGCCCGGCCCGACCGCCGGCACGCACCGGCTTGCACAGCCGCAAAGTGGTTGCTGCCTGGCCCTTGACAAAACCAGCCTGCCGGCCCCGCTTTCCTCCCCTCCACTGACTCACGTGCCCACCCCCTCACCACCCCGTCACCGTGCGTGGCTCCAGAGAAAAGCCACAGCGAGGTGCGGTGCCTCTCATGTAAAGGGAAACCGGCAACGTTCAACCCTGCACTCCACAAGCAAAAGCGCAAAGCACGTCTCTCGGTTTGCTTAACTCCTCTTTGTCGACGGTTTGCACCGTGGTACTGTTTCCGACCTGCAAGTCAGACACTGCGGTGGGAACCCACGACGTCAGAGGGGCCGAGTGAGGACAGACACCTGTTTGTAGCGCTCCACGTTGACGCCCTCCAGCTGGCTGAGGCGCACCAGGTTCGTGCCCACGAGGATGCGCAGCTCCTGCCGCTCGCGCTCCCGCTTCTCGCGGTCCCGGCTGTGGCCCTGGTGCTGCATCCGCACCCACAGCTTGTTCATCTCGGCGAAGTTGAGCAGCACGAAATCCATGGAGTCGCTGATGTCTCCGGTGGTCTCCTCGCTGCGCAGACACAGGCGGGGGGCGCTCCCACACAGCACGACACCCCGGGACAGACCCTGTCCTGCAGGCACGTCCCCCCACCCCACCCCACCCTGCGCACGGGCCAGGCGGGGAGGGCCGCTGCCGCTTCCCGGTCAGCGGGCTGGAGGGGGAGAGCAGGGAGAGGGCGCGGCACCAGTCTGAGGGGCAAACCGCCCCCCGCTCCCTGCCCTGCGCCAGCCAGACCTGTTAGGACAACTCCATCAACTCAGACACCCTGACACGGCGACGTGACACGCGGGTGACGCCGCCGTCCCGCTGCTGAGTGCGCGCTGTTCTCCAGGGGAGCGCAAGCGCAGGAGGGCGGGCGTGACCACGCAGTTCCTGCTCATTTCCGCGCCCCCTGCAGTGGGGAACTCGGTCGCTCTCCCGCCCGTCTCGCTGGCTGCCCAATCAAATGCCCCACGCTCCCCACGCTGGGAGTGAGGGCATCATAAAAGCAAAACCTCCCGTGGTTCTCCACAGTGGGAAGTTTCTATCCTTTCTACACCATTTTCATGTTTGGTATACGCATTGTGCAAATGTGCATTTTTTCTTTTGAAACGGAGTTTACAGAGATATACTATCCCCCCCTGCATGGCGTATCTTAGGAATAAATGAACAAATAAACTTTAAAGAAAGGAATTCAGTTCTATCGTCTAGGGAGCCTGTCCCATGCACAGGACACCCCGTTAGCCGGTGACCCACAGCCACCACCCACGGCCGCCGTGGGGGTGGGAGCGCAGGGGCCGCAGGGGCCGGAACCCCGCTCGCCGGGGAGGCAGGCTCTCCCCTCCCCAGGGCCTCTGCTTTGCCCACCTGGAGCTGACGCCTGACAATTACAATCACTTACGTTCTCGGGTAGCGAGCAGTCCAGTTCACAGCTTACAAAAACTGACAGACATTCAAAAACAGTCTGAAAAGTCGACAGCTCGTGAAAAAAGTTAAGCGCACGCCATCGTTTCACGGTTTCAAAGGCTGGTTAGTGGGAGGGGAACTGCTCCCCATGACGTTAAAGGAGAAAAGCAGGCTCTGACGTCGCCAACAGGGGGCGCTGCGCACCGCACCACGGACACCAGGGGCCCCCACAAAGGCAACCTGAGCACCAGCGCTGCCAGCAGCCGACTGGGCACACCACCACGGACACTCACACTCTCCCGTGCGCGTCTGACACTTTCCAGGTATTCCACAACAGAGACACAGTACAGGCACACGAGGAAAGGAAAGCGCTCAGTGCCCTGAGCGCCGGCCTGTGACCTGAAAGGCCACAGGTTCGATTCCCAGTCCAGGGCACAGGCCTGGGTTGGGGGCCAGGTTCTCAGTGGGGGGCGCCTGAGAGGCAACCACACATGGACGTCTCCCTCCCTTTCTTCCTCTCTCCCTTCCCCTCTAAAAATAAAACCCTAAGGAAGGAAGGAAGGAAGGGAGGGGCGCTTACTCGGCGGGCTCCCCTTCATCGGGCAGGATGTTCCGGGTGCACTGGAGCAGGTAGTTGCGCAGAAAGAGGCCCCGCAGGGGGTGCTGCACGCCGCGGCACATCTCCACCAGGTCCTTGAGAATGTCCTTCCGGGACTGCGGGAAGGACCTGACGTACACCACCCCGACCGTGATCAGCAGGTAGCTGGGCAGGCCGCAAGGAGAAAACGGTCGGGTCAAGGGTTTGACTCCGTCCAGACGCGCTGAACACGAGCACATGAAATCCACGAGACGGGGGCCCGGCTTCCTCCCCACGATTAAAAAACACCATCTGATCTGAAATATAACCCAGACACCCCCCACTGACACCCAGCCACGCGCGCGCGCACACACACAGGCCTTCGAACACGCCAGGGAGAGAACCGTCACATTCATCTTCCTCGCATTCAAGACACTGAACAAAGTAGGTCCATTTCTTCCTATTTCCAAGATTCCTCAATAACCCATGTTAACAGTAAACCACTTATACTCTAACACTTTAAACAAGCCATCAACTACCAAAATGTCAATCGCATCTGTTGGGGGATGAAGTGACCTCAAAACCGCCTCTAACACGGCCGCCACCGATTTCAGCGGCGGCCACACACGGGGCGCGCGGGCCACTCACAGCCGGGGGATGATGTTGCCGGCGTACTGCACGAGCTCGTACAGGTCGGCCACCTTCCGTCCTTTGGCGAACTCGTCCGTCAGGTAGACCTCCAGGTAGTGCAGCTCGTCGGAAATGGCCATATCTTCCCGTTCCGATTAAGGGCTCAAACACGGCTAAGCCACGCGGGGCGGACTGGGAACCCGGCCCCGGCATTCAACCACCGGACAGAGATCGCATGCGCTAGCCCTCTGCCGGACCGTGCGAGTGAAGGCCGAGTTCCGGGGGCCCGGCCTACGTTCAAGTCAGGGTTTCGAAGAGGTCTGGGGGGGCAAAGCGGCGAAACGAGGACCGCCTGTCAGACCGCGGGCGGGTCTGACATGGTGCACCGCGGAGGGCCTGTCCCTTTCGGGGTCCCGTGTGACAGAAACCCTGCGTTCGAGAACCAGCCGCCTCCCGGCTCCGTGAAGGGTCTGCGCACTGAGGCACAGCACGAGCCACGGGGAGGAAGGACAGGGTCCCTGATGCTGGGTTCGCCTCCTCGTCGCTCAGCGCGTGTGCACGGGAAAGCGGCCCTGACCGCTGGGGCAGAGAAGAGTGTCACGTGCCCCAGGAAGACTTGGTAAGGGACAGACGAAACATGGCCTCTCAGGAACGACACACGGCCCAAACGCCCCCTCTCCAACGCTCAAAGGATACAGAGCTCGTAGTAGCTCTTGGGCGACAACATGGACGTGCGGAGCTCACCGAGCATGTTCGAGGCGTGCTTCAGGGCGTCCATGAGCTTGTTCTTGTCCTGCGGAGACACGGGCAGAGCTGACGCGACGCCCACGGGAATAAACCCTCGCCGGGCGCTCGGCCTTCGCCACGCATTCGTCACACAGTGTGCAAGGGCACGACACCCATACTCCAGCCCGTCAGACCCAGCTGTAGTTCTCCCTGCCTCTCTCCCCTGAAGAGAGGAGGGCGCGCGGGTCGCCGGCACCAGCATGCGGAGCTCAGCGAGTCTCCCGGGTCTGGGACCGCGAGCTTCCCGGCAGACGGCGGTCCTGCACGACCGTGCGGCCCGCGCAGGTGGACGGACGGTTCGAGCTTTCCCGACAATCAGCGGGCGTGCTGGTTCTTCTGAAGCCAGACACGGTCCCGACCGGGGCTCTGTCACGGGTTACGCCCTTCAGAGGTGTCTGGAGCAGCAGCTCCTGTAGCTACAGGAGACACTGCTCACACAGAGGAGGACAGAAGCAGGCGACGGCGAGCGCACGCCCACCCACGGTCTCCACGCCGAGACTGGCTTCTCCTGTGCCGACTTCGTGCAAGAAAAGCAAGGGACCCGATGGGCTTGGTTAAAGGAGCACGTCACTGAGCCTTGGAAACCAAGACAGGACAGGAGATGGCTGTCCTCGCCACAGCAGCTTGTGACTTCGAGTGCCGGCCTGCGTGGTGCCCCCCCAAACGCAGTCCCGAGAATCCAGCGTCTGCGCGCGTTACCTCCCACCCTGTCTAAAGTGATCTCACAATTTGAAAACAAATAAATGGGTGCAAGTGCAACGTTTAAGCGAGTGTTCACAGAATATATATACGTATCTATTCAGGACAGAACAAAGCCTTCGAGATGGGGAAAAAGCTGGCCGGCCCCAACAGAAGGCGGGCAGGCCCCGCCGCCAGCCCCGCCCCCCCCAGCCCCCCAGCCCGGCGCCCCCACCGCGGCTCTCACCAGGCACCTCTTCATCTGGAACGACTGCACCTTCACAGCCTGGATCGCTTCGTCCAGGAGCTTCTCCTGCTCATCCTGAGGTGACTGCTGCGTCGTGGGCTGAAAAAGTGAAAGCGCCCCCGCATCATCTCGGCAGCCCCCTCTGGTCGCAGCCCCGCTCTGTCAGCCCGTCCTTCCCGAGGGGTTCCTGCGAGGCCCCTAAGGGCTGTGCACCTCACCGCGCCAATCCCTGGTGACTACTACGGAACACACCGCTAGGCCCAGCCCTTGACGTCAGCACGCCCTGAGGGAAGACCCTCCCTCCCAGGAGCTGGCTGAGCATTCTCGGAACAGGTCAGCCTCACAGACGGGGGGGGGGGGGGGGGGGGGGCAGCTGACGGCGCCTCCGCTGTGCCAACACTCTGCGAACCCGTCCAGAACGCAGCCGCCAGCCCACCTACCTCCTGGGAAGGTGTACAGTCCCCCCGACTCTCCAAAAGCATCCTTTTCTGTAGGTGACTTTCCGTCTGCACTGCAGTCTACTCCTAGACCTGGGGACTGGCTCATGGACCGCGGACCCCCTCAAGCAATACACCGCACGGGGACACCGCTCGGGGCTAGCCAGCTTGGAGCCGGGACTGCTGACTCGTCGCAGAGCTCCAGAGTGCTCGCCCCGCGCCCAGGGGAGAACTGCAGATACGGAGCGCTGCGGTGGTAACGGACGAAGTGCAGCTGTTCTCAATTGTCCGTGTGGGCAACTACACAGTAATCATGACAACACAAAACCAACCACTGGGAACTGCTGCCCCACCTCGTGCACCTGGGTGCGCTTTGCCATCAGCAAGAACCTGCTCACCAAACGGGTTGGGTCGACCTGCCCGCAGAACCGAGGCTGCGTTCACACCCCGCACGGCGCGTCCCACGTCCTAGCTGCACCCAGGGTTCCTTCGGGGGTGACGCCGCCGCTCTGGAACCAGACAGCGGCGGTGGCTGCGCGACATGGTGCAGGCACTGAGGGCCACGGAGCTGAGCTCTTTAAACGGCTACCCTGAGGCTACGTGAGTTTCGCCTTCGTACAGAAACTGCTACAGGCGGACTGAGCGCGGGCCTTCGCAGCACCAGCTGGAGGAGCTGCTGCGGGACTCGGGAAGGAACAGGGAGGTCGGATCCAGGCCGCTCCACCTCGGGAGATGATCAAAGCCACCCTTGATTTTGAGATGAACAGGAACTCCAAAAAACTCCCTTCTGAACTAGAACCGTTCACAAAAATGGAAAGCTTTCTTGGTCTACACTTGGAAAGAGAAACAAGTTAACTGAATAGTAAGCCACGCCGGGCGCCTCTTGACTCCTTCCTGAGGCGAACTCTGGTAAAAGGCGCTTCCCTGTCCCACACTCCTTTAGAAGCATAGTAAACTTCAGAGAAAAACACTGCGTCTTCTAAACCGAACGAAAAGGGACCGCAAAGGCACGCAGCAGAGCTCTCGGCGTGACGCGGCGGGTTCAGAGGCGAGGCCCACGCCAGCACGCGAGGGGCCGCCTGGACCAAACTCCCTCTTCTGCCGGGGCGAGGCCTCCGAGAATCCCAGTGAGACCCACTATGGTTTGCTTTTTTTTTTTTGGACTGGTTACCTCTGGATACAATAGATTTAACTTATTGGAATTGATGGGTTTCATTAAGTTCAGACGACCAGCTCACAGAGGTACTCATACGACGTCAGGAAAGTTTTCATGAGTGCCGTTTTACTGTGTTAAAACATAAGTAATGAAGTCGGCCACCTGAACCACTTTTAGGTGCACGGTTCCGTGGCATCAGGCACGTCCACGTTCTTTCCCGTCATGGCCACCACGCACGGTCTTTCCAAACGAAACTCGGTCCCCGGCACATGAACTCCCTGCGTCCCCCGGCCCCTGGCCATCACCATTTTACCGCCTGTCCCCCACGAGGGTGACTTGTCTAGGTACCTGCGAGTGGAAACCACAAGGGATCTGTCCTTTCGTGCCCGGATTATTTCACCGGCGGGGCACCTTCAGGGCCCACCCGCACTGCAGCAGGCGTCAGAAGTCCCTTCCTTTCTAAGGCTGACCAGTAAACACTCCATCGCGTGGACAGACCACGTTGGGCTTATCCATTTGTCCGTGGATGGACACTTGGGTGGCTTCCGCCTTTTGGCTGTTATGTACAATTATCCCCTTTCTATAGCAAATAAAACCGTGGTTATAAAGAGATTACAAATAATTCCAAAAATATTTGTACAGAACTAACTAGATTCAGTGATGTATAAACAAAATTCTAGGAAATTTTTTCTATTTTGTATCAACTCGGTTTAAAAATTACTGACTCAGACGAAGCAGGCTACACATGAGATACAGCTTTAACAAAGAAAGGGGTTTTTACAGAGCGCCCCTGAGACAATGTTGCAGAGAGCACCGCGCTTGTAACTGTAACAGCGAGCGCATCCTCATCAAACACATGCCATCTCCTCACTCACAAACATGCTTCTCCATTTGCAAAGGACTCTGCACTTAGCAGCTGCGTGGATCAGAGGAAAACGGAAACACTACAGAATGAAGACCAAATTAACAACGGTGATCTAGGCCCACTTTAGCGTGAGACCCAAGCCAAACAGCCCTCCCAGGTCCACACAGTCACAAGGCGCAGAGAAAGCAAAGGCCATCACAAATCCCTCAGTTACGAAACTGCTCCGTTCCATTTCCTCTTCTATCAAGAAGGGCTCACATCACCCTCAGGAAGAGACTGAAATGAGAGTCAAAGCTCACGACTTGCTTAGCACTCAGTGACCAGCACTTCCTAAGTGCAACTGTTTAATACCACACACCCCGCGGACCCGGCCCCCACTCATCCTGACAACCTGTGGTCCACCTGTCCCCTCACATGCTGCAGAGGGAGCCCAAGTGCACAACCCTGATCAACTGCCAAGTGAAAGTGACCCCTTTCACACAGACATAATTTCATCGTGCTAAGGAGAATGCTACTGAAAAGACCGCAAGGCACAAATGACCCCTGGCGTCGGGAGAACTGAGGATGATGAGGGGACGCAGTCCGAGTCCGTGGCTGGCTCCAACTCCGTTTCCCCAGAACCCACAATGACCCGCACCGGAGTGCTCACTTCCCCAGCTTCACCTGCCGCCACGCCCTTTCTTCCCCGCGTGGAGCATCTCTGCTCAGCCTCCTGCTGCGTCGGTTCCCAGGTTATCGCTGGACTTCCTGCGGTCCTTCTCAGGCTCCCCCGGTAGACCTGTCCTCCCCGCACCATGACCCCACCTCAGAGTTGACGGCGCTGGTACAGCATCCTCAGACTGCACCGCGTGGAGTTCCGCCCCCACATCCTCCGCTCCAGAGGCCTGAGCTCCGTGGGAGCACGGCCTGTCGTTTCCCGGGCCGACAGACAAGGCACCCAGATGCTGGGTCCTGGAATTTTAGGACTGGGAAGCACCAAAGAGGCCAGCACTGGTTTTCAATGCAAAGGTGAGACTCAGAAAAGGCTGAGCAGCCCAAGGCACAGACACTGGCTGTGACAGGCCCACACTCAAGCTTTCCTTCCCCGTGACATTCCTGAGAACAGGCCTGTGCGTCTGGCCCACTGCTCTCAGCGGTTCACCCAGCCCAGAATTGGGGTACAGGAGATCCTCTAACATGACTTTTCATTTGTCAACCCATAAACATTGACAAACACACAGACCCTGCTGAAATTTTTGCACTGTTCTGACAGTAACTACCAGGTGCAAAAATTCTGAGAAATAAGCACAGTCACCTTGAACAGAAACATCTCGGAGGCAAGGAGCACCTATCAAACATGGAATCCTGCTTCCTGGCATTAACGCATTTAAAGGGCAGCCCGCTTCCCCAAGCCCGTCTGCAGAGTGAAAAGCCACAGCACTAACACCGACATGCGGTGCACCCACACATCCTTTAGACGGTGCAGGCTACCGTGAAACGTCAATAAAATGCAAGTGGCAACTTGCCTTTGTGGAAACCAGGCACAAGGCTTCCCGTTTTGAGGAAGTTCCAGTTTACCGGCCAACAGCCACGCCACGCTTTGCCGCCGTCGCCGAGGCGCTGAGAACGCTGGCTTCCAGCGAGTGGAATACTTGCGTTTTGTCAATGGGGAGACCGATAAGAGAGCCAACGTACCCAATGACCAGATGTTAACTAGCTATCAGATAGCACGAGTCCTTCCAGGAAATTCACGTAAGCGAGTCCCTAGAAATCGCTGAAAAGCACTGCAGTCAAGGGAGCGACGAGGCCGAGAAAGCCCAGGGCACCGTGACGGCCCCTCCGCTCGGTATTCCTTGCCCAAGAGAGGGCGTGGCGCCTGCAGACACTACCAGGCATAAAGGTGGGATGCCCGCGGAGCAGCCATCTCTCGGCGGGTCCCGAAGCCACCTCCGAGCCTAGGGCCCTCCGCACGCCCCAGACCCAGCCCGACACTCAGACTCGGCACTCGGCTCAGGGTGTAGCGGGGCGGGGGCCGACTGCATTCAGAGGCACCCGCAGGCCCAGATTCCCCCTGGGAGCGGCGGCCCGTTTCGGAGCCACGGCAGCGGCCAGGAGCCACCGCCCACCCGGGATCCGATCGCCCCGCCTGCGGCCTTCCCGGGCCTGTCCCGCACCCCACAGGCCAAGCCGGGCGGGTCTGAACCGGAACCGGGCGACGGGGCCCCAACTCCGCCCGCAGGGCTCCCAGGCGGTGAGAGAGAGCAGGGGCTGGGAGAAGAGTCCGCCCGGGGCCCGGCGGCCCTCCGCACTCACCATGGCGACTCCCCTAGACCTGCAGCAATCAGCACCGTCCGCGCGCGGAGCCTCCCGCGGTCAGGTGACGCGACGGCCCCTCGAAGCCCCGCCCTCTGTAGCCCCGCCCGAGGACCGGCAGGCCGCTCCTCGATTGGCCCGCTTCTAGGAACCAAAGTCTCGCGCGTTTATTGGCTCTTGCCCTGAGCTCCGGCCTGACAGACCGAGGCGCCAACCAGTCCCTCCACAGAGTCAGAGAGGGCGGGGCGGGGCCGAGGAGTGGGGACTAACTCGGAGACAGGAAGGAGCTAGCAAAAGGGAAAGGCAGCGGTTTGGCGAGTTGGTGAAGAACGGAGGACGGAAGGAGAACCACTTTTCCACATTCCTAGTAGCGTGTGCGCTCGAGTGCCCATGCGCAGAAGGAAGCCGCTGATTGGCAAGCGGCCGGCCTCACATTCCTTCCAAACCAATCCGGCTGCAGCAGAGGGGTGGGGCCCGTCCGTCACTGGCGGGCGCAGCGTCTGCGCGCGCATTTCGTCGCTTCGCCGCGGTGCGTTGCAGTGTTGCTAGCGCCATGGAGTCAGGGCTGGTCCCGGGTTTAGCCCGGCGCTTGGGCATCGCCGAGCCCGAAGTACTAAGGTGAGTCCCGCTGCGCACGCCGCAGCGGCCCCGGCCCGGTGAGCCGCGCATTTCTCCCGCGGGATGCAGGCCGACAGCCGTCTTGTAGGAGGTGGCGGGGGCTGGCTGCGGAGGTCGCCCCGAACCGCTGGCTCCCCGGCGTGCACGGCGGTGGTGGCGGGCGAGAGTCGGAGAGCTCCGGTCATTCCTCAGCTGCTGGGAAAGGCTGGGGGTGACACCCAGCACTGTTTCCACGCTCCGCGAGTGATTGATTGTCCGGCGCATTACAGTTCGAGGGCCACCGAATTAGAGGCAAAAAGGAGGAGCCCTGGTACGACCTGCCAGCCTCTGCGGTCTTTTCACGCCGGTTCCAGGAACGTGGGGAAGGAAGAAGGGTTGTCTGGGGAGGAGTCGAAGAACCTCCTCTGCCTGGAAGTAGTCCTTGAGCGCAGTGGGGTCCGGAGCCGCGGCGCCCCTCCCCAGAGGGTGAGGGCTTCCTGCGCAGCCGCCCAGGCAGTTGCCCAGGACTCAGAGGTCCGCCTGCTGGGCTCAGTTTGCCCAAGTGTGGGACAGATTTCTGGGGAAGGCTCTAGTGACCGCGTTGCCCTTGTGACCAGGAAAGCGGAGGAGTACTTGCGGCTGTTGCGCGTGAAGTGCGCCGGGCTGTCGGCGCGCACCACGGAGACCGGCCGGGCGGCCGTGTGCCTGGACCTGGCGGCGGCCTGCGCGCGGTGCCCCCTGGATAGGGTAAGTGTCCCCGGGGTCTCAGGGACCAGATGTCCGCTTCTGGTTGGACTAGGCCCCGTCCGAGCTCTGATGGTTCAGAACTTTCCTGGCTGTTGTGTTATTACTCTAGGTGAACTTTAAAGCCATTTTGTCCTGTTGGAGGGGAAAAAATGTTGTGCCGCATCCCCTGTACCCTACTGTCTCATTTCCCAGCCCGCCTCCTGGAACCCGCACGTTGACACCCATGTGTGTTTTTCCTTCTGTCACAGGGCTTGAGGGCACAGGCTAGGGACATGGGCATCACACACTGCGACTGGATCTCACTCTAGCCCCGGGAGCCTCCAGGTGCCTCACCTGTGAGGCAGGAATAGGACCGACTTCGAGTCCTCTGGGTCACTGGGGATTGAAAAGTGCACCGTGTGTCTCACACCTAACGCCATACCAGTCACAAAACGACAGTCATTAAATGGGGGCATCAGCAACGAGTGCCCTTGGCTCCCGAACTCACCGGCTTCTCCTTAACTCAAACCTCAACCTGCACAGCTCCCTGCGCAGACGCTGCACTTGAATGACTCCTAGCTTGTCTGTGCGGCCAGCGCCCTTTCTCAGCCTGGAGGTGCGGGGATGGGGGCTGTCGTCTGACTTGGACGGCCCTGCCCCCTCCTCTGAATGACTGTCCAGGCAGAGCCGGTTCTTCTCCTGGTTTCCCTCCTTCCTCCCCGTCCCCACCCCTTCCTCTGCTCCCCTCCTCCCAGGGAATTGCACCTGAGCACCTGGGCTGCAGCCTGGCTGCAGCGGCACTGTGTGTGTGAAGTACGTGTGCGGGCTGTGGATCGCATGGAGCTAAGGCTCCAGGCAGAGACGGGTCGCAGAATCGGCTCGGAGGGGTGGAGGCACTGACGATCTGTGCCCATGCTTCCTTTCTAAGGCGTATCTGACTCAACTGTCCGGTTTGAACAAGAAGACGTATCAGAGCTGTCTGAAGTCTTTCGAGTGTCTGCTGGGCCTGGGTTCGAGCGTCGGAGTAAGAGACCTGGCGGTGCAGTTCGGCTGCACGGAGGCGGCGGGCCTGGCCTCGAGGGTGCTGCAGAGGTACGAGGCCCCGCGGGCCTTCACTCAGGTGTCCGCTGCCGTCAGCCAGCGTCCGGCTGGTTTTCAGCGTTAAAAAATAACCCGTGTGCTCCAGGGACAGGACGCGTGTCTCACGCATTTTTAAGTTCTGGTTGACTCTCCGTCCCTTTGAGACACTGCGCTCTAACAAGCTGTTCTGCCGCCACTGCCTTCCCGCAGCTACGCGTCCAGCCTCCCCCCGACGCAGCAGGCAGATGTCGACTTATCCAGGCCCCTCTTCGTGGCCGCCGCGCTGCTCACGGCCTGCAGGTGAGCGTGTGCGGGCGCCCGTCTCGCTGCTGGGTCACATCTCTGGTCTGGTGGACTGCGGCTCGTCCGGCTTCTCTGTGTGAACGGCCGCCAAGTTTCCAGGCTCGGTTTGTCCCACAAGGCCACTGACACCCTGAAAGCCGTGTTCCCAGAGGTCCCTTGCTAGGTGGCGGCCGCACATCCACCCCGAGCATTCCCCTTTCGGGGTGACCCCTCGTGACTGACGAAGTCTGTCATTCAAACTGCGGGCATTTGCGGTTTTCCATTAAAAAAACAAAAAGAAAAGAAAACGGTTGTACTGGTCTTCAGAACTGATTTACCAAATTCTTTTGTAGGATCTTAAAGCTAAAGGTGGACAAAAATAAAATGGTGGCCACATCCGGTGTGAAAAAAGCCATCTTTGACCGACTGTGTAAACAGCTAGAGCAGGCCGGGCAGCAGGTCGACCGTGAGTATGAACTCCGTACTTCGGGACCGTGCTGTGTGACGATGGGACCCTGCCGCGCGACGGCCGGTCCTCTCAGGCTCACAGCGTGGTGCTTTCTGAGCGCTGTGTTTAACGTGGACCTGATACGTTCTTAGGGACAAAATTGTTTTTTCTGTTGTTCAGTTAAAGTAGCGTAGTCGTCTGTATAGAGCCTGTGGCTCTGTGAGCCCACGCATGGAAAACAGGATTTCTGTTCACACGCTCCGGCGTTGAACGCCGGCCCCCATGCATGTCTGGTGGGCTGGAAGTGACCTCCAGTCTGACCAGGGAGGCCAGAGAGTCCTCCTTTCTCCTGGTGTTTGGTCAATCAAGGGTCTAGTTTGTTGTTGTTCTTGGTTTATTTTTAATTTGATTTTACAGAGAGAAACATCAGCTTGTTTCTCTACCCACCCATGCACACTCCCTTGTTGATACTTCTATGTGTCCTGACTGGGGATCGAACCCACAACCCAAACATGTCAGGGCAGCACTCTAACCAACTGAGCCACCCAGCCAGGATGGAATCTAGTTTTTGTCATCCAAAGTATGTTCAAATACTAAAATTGAGAACAGGAGAAAAATTAACCTTGTTGACACTTTTTTTCCCCTTAAAGGAGACCCTCAAGGTTCAGAGACTCCACCATGGAAGAAGAAGAAGACGGCAGCTGAGCCTCCGAGAACACGGGGTACGACGGCTGACGCTGCTCGGACGGGCGTGGGGGGCATGCACGTGCGGTCACACGCATCAGTGTGGGGGGGGGGGGGCGCGCGTGTCATTGAGGACGCAGCTGAAGCCAGACCGGGCCGGGACCCTGCCCTGCCGGTCCTGGCTGCGGGTGGAGGAGCGCCACCGAACTTCTGAGAGCCTCGGCTTCCGAGTCCGCGACCGACGCGCACGCCCGCTCCCACCTCCTGGAACTGCGGGGAGGGCCGGCCCAGGCGGTGCGGTCGCCGTGCGTGGGAAGCGCTGCCCGTTACCACGGCGTCTCGGGCGTGTTAGCTGCGGCTCCCCCCCCCCCCCAGCTCCCCTCACTGCCTGCTCCCTGTCCCCTCCACAACCAGACGCTTCAAAGGAGCTCATGGGGTTTTATGTCCTCTGTAAACACGGAGTTTTGAAACACTTCTGGAAATTTCCTCTCGCAGAAACGGAGACGGCGGTGGAGCTCCCACGTGAACCGCCGCCCGCGGAAGACCAGCTGCTGGACTACGAGGAGTGGAAGAGGAGGATTCTGGAGAACGCCGCCAGGGCGCCGGAGGCCGCGGCAGAGTGAGGGCCGCCTGCAGCGGGCCGTGGGCCACGCCCCGACTCCGCCCAGCAGAGGTGCGCGCTCCAGGGTTTCGTTCCAGCTTTGGGAACGAGGGCCCGGGGGCCGCCGCCTGGACAGGAAGGACAGCAGCACAGGGGCCGCGTTCTGGGCAGCGGCCGGCCCTGGTCCCGGGTGGCACAGCCGAGGCCCCCTGGTCGGCCTGCCTGCAGAGCGGGGTGGGGGCCGTGGCGCTCTGTGAGCAGGAGACCAGTCGCCTGTCCTGGCCGCAAAACGCAAGCTGAAGGCAGGGTTACAGGTTTTACTTGAGTTTTTGTGTCAGTTTCTTGGTTTAACTAAGGCAACATATGGTACGACCTAGTTAATAAACGTTATTTTTATATGTATTCAAGTTGCCTTTGTCCTCGCTTTGGGGGAAGCCTGGCCATGTCAACATCTGTCCACTGCAGCAGGAGAGAAGCCCGGTGGCTGCAGGCCGAGCTGTGCCGCTCAGCAGAGCGCAGATGCCGGGGTCGGGCTGCTGGGGCTACGCCTGGACCCACCGCTGCCCCATGCGTGACCACGAGCAAGCTCCCTCCCCGCCGAGGGCCTCATCCGCCCGTGGGACTGAGCATGGCGTCCACGCTTCTTACTGGGAGGAGAGCCCAAGTGGACACGCACAAAGCGTTCGGCCCGGTGCCCACCAGCACGCAGCACACGTTACGGTAGAGAAACGTGTGCAGCTCTCGCTCAACGACCTGCTTGTCTGCACCAGGTTAGACGCCAGTGGACCAAGGTTTGTTTTCTTTCATAGCCACGTGCTGAAAAACGGACCCTTATCACATGTTACTTGTTTTAAAACTCCAGGAAAGGGCCTTTATGGGAGATGAGTTGCTATGGACTCCAAGTTATGCCAGACCTGATTTTAATGAAAGTCTACAAGGTCCAATCAAAGATTTTAACGTTTCGGATGCAGCCAAATACTGAAGACCTCCTCGGGGTCGTTATCGCTACCGTAAGAAGCCTTCTACCTGCTCTGAGGCACCCTGCCTGTCGCAGGACCTGGGAGCTGCCCCAAGCACCTGCTGGCCCTTGTTAATTCTGGACACTGAGCGGCAGCACCCACGAGGGTGTCCGAAGTAAACGCAGGGCTTCATGTGGGGCCGCAATCGCGGCCATCCCGGCTGCACGCGGGCCGCAGCTTGGCCACCCTACGGCCAGCCTGCCACAGCCAAGTGCTCCCAACACGGTCCGCGTCCAGCGAGCCCTGTGGGAGAGGGGGCGGAGCCACACACTGGCCTTTCCGTCCTGGCTCTGCCGCTCGGACCCTCAGGTGATCTCAGACCCTTGAAGAGCCTTGGTTCCCTCATTACCTTTTAGCGCCTTTGACAATCTCAGGCAGTGCTTGTGAGGTGCGTGGCGCAGGAGGGTGTCCCTCGGTGGTGGCTGTCCTTCGTACCTGGAGCTAAAACGGACGCGTGAGTCCTTTCCTCCCGTATTTTAAGAAAGTGTGCAGTGCATCTTTGGTGCCACAGATCAGATTTCTAGCTTTGGATCAAAAGCATTCTACTCCTCAGGTAAAATTAAGCATCTTCACCTTTTTCGTTAGTGTGTAAAATACACGTAACATGAAATTTACCATCCTAATCATTTGTAAGTGTGCAGTTCGACAGTGTGAAGGACACGCACGGTGTTCGGGAACCAGTTTCCAGAACTCTCTACCATGGAAAGCCGAGTACCCGTTGAACAAGGCCCCCTCCGCCCCCAGCCCCGGGACCTCCGTGCACTTCCTGTCTCTGACCTTGACCACGTACCTGGCATCAGTGGAATCACACAGTGTTTGTCCTCGTTTCACTGGGCACGGTGTCCTCGAGGCCTCCACGCTGCAGTGTATGTCGGAACTGCCGTCCTTTTTAGGCTGAACGATACGCCGCCGCGCGGACGGTCCCATCGGGTTACCCATCTCTCGATGGAAACTTGGGTGGCTTCCGCCTTTTGGGTATTGTGAAGAATGCTGCTGTTAACAGTGACGTGCAGGAGAATTGCGTGCAAACAGCTCTTCTTCTTCCACGTCTTCCGGGTGTGTGTGTGCCCAGGAGGGGGATTCTGGATCAGATGGCCTAGCTGTATTTTTAAATTTTTACGGAACTTGCCCTTGCCGGCGTGGCTCAGTCGGTTGGAGTGTCATCCACTACATCGAAAGGCTGGGGGTTCGATCCCCGAGTGGGAGGCAACCACTGTTGATGTTTCTCTCTCTATCTCAAATCAATAGATGTATATATTTTTTTAAAGCTTTTCGGAACCTCCCCGCACCGTTCCACGGTGGCTGCCGCAGTTCACAGGCCCGCCAGCGGGGCCCAGGGCTCCAGTGTGGCCACAGGCTCGGGCTGTGATCGCAGCCGCCCTCACGGGGGCGAGGCGAGAGCACACGGTGGTTTGGACCTGCGTTTCCCGCTGATCACTGCACGCTTCTTCCCGTGCTTCCGGACGCTTGTGTCTTCCGTGGAACGATGTGTCTCCGAGCCTTTTGTCCACTTTAGAATCGGGCTGTTCTGGTTGGAGCAGACTTGGTCCAGCCCCGCAGGTGTTTTCCCCCGGTTGGCAGGGTGCCTTCCCACCGTTGATTCCATCGGATCAAACGGCACGGGGTCGGACTCGTCCCCCTCTATGCCTTACAAACAAATACGTGGCGGTGGTTATTTTGACTCTGGGTCACAGTAGGTACTTGGTTATTTCTTCAGTTACTGGAGGGTGAGGGAGCTGCCTTGAAGCAATCGTGTCTAAATGCCCGCCCAGGGCAGGAATTCTTTCTACGGCAGCTTCTCAGCCCATTCACACTCCCAGTGAGGGAGCTCCCCCCTGAGTCCATCTGCTTCCTGTTGAAAAGGCTTTTGGGAAGCTCAGTTCTTCACAGCTCCTCGTGGTTTAACTGATTATTTTTTAAAACTATCGTGAAAGTTCTCAAATACATACAACAGTAAAGAGAACAGCGTGATCAAACCTCAGACCGATCAGCCAGACCCAACGGTGCGTAAGCACTTGCCGCACCCGCATAACTAGTATCTCCTTTTCTCCTGAAGTCACTTCACCTTGTACAGCATCACCACCCTCATCGCCATCATCATGCCTCCCCAGATCGACAGAAAGTCTGCCGTCATCCAATAAGCAAGTTAGGAAAACGTTTCCCTGGATGTCTCTCAAATGTCTTTCTCTTGTTCGCTCAAATGAGGGTCAACACAAGGTCCACGCTGGACATTGGAGTTGCTGCTTTTTAATTGTAACGGTAATGCACGCTCATTGTGAAAAAAAATCAAATGTTGGAAAGTGGACGCCCCCTCCCCCCCTCACCCACTGGCCACACCCCCTGTTAAGTTCCTTGCCCATCCCAGAAACCTTCAATGCCCGTGGGAGCTCTGGTCGCTCCGCTAACGGGACGGTGCCTGTCAGTTCCGATCTGCCTTTAGCTGCAGCGGAGTCCCCCACG
The DNA here is from genome assembly GCA_039655065.1 of Glossophaga mutica. NCBI lineage: Eukaryota > Metazoa > Chordata > Mammalia > Chiroptera > Phyllostomidae > Glossophaga > Glossophaga mutica. The sequence goes on from CM077315.1 coordinate 2,030,497, forward strand.
GGGATGCGGCAAAGCTGCGTTTAACTCAGCACGACTGGTGCTTCCCTCCCTCCCTTCCCTTCTCTTTAAAAATAAATCAATAAAATCTTTTAAAAAGAGAAGATTAAACCTTCATGAAAGCTTTAGAACTTGAGACAAGGGAGGCAAAACTCCACATTCCCACTTACTTGTGTGGGTTGCGAGGGGACTTCGGAGAGAAACTGCAGGTGGAAAATGACAGCTTGTGGGAGGAAACACAAGAGCTGGCAGAGAAGGGAGCCCCTGTCCGCCCTGTCCAGCACAGAAGCCATGATTCCACACGCAGCTGCTGGGCTCGTGAAAGTGGCTACTACGACCACGGAGCTGAGTCTCTGATTTTATTTTAATGTAAAACCAGGTACTTAATTCAATCAGAAAACGGTTAAGATATTGCAAACAACTGGATCATTTTTCCACAGTAAATTTCGCGAAACCTAAATACCAACTCTGCATGCCTGATGAAAACCTAGCAAGTGAACGGAAGTGTACCAAGGGTAAAACCATGCCCCAGATTTTGGAGACTCAGCGTAAACTCTAAAGTGTCTTGGTGATTGTTACGTTGATTACATACGGAAATAATGCTTTTGAGTCGTTGTGTTAAATAAATTACTCAAGTTTATTTCACCGGGTCTGTTTCTGAAGGAACTAGTAGAAATGACTCATTTACGCGTATGGCTCGTTCCACATTCCCGTCCGCCATGCAGCTGTAGCTCCGAGGGACCCACTCTGTGTTTCTGGGGACGATCCAGGGCGTTCCTCAAGGACCTCTGTCGCAAAGAGGCTGGGGCTCCCCCACCCCCAAGACGCCCCCCGTCACCAGCGCCTTCCGTGAGCGAGCCGCCCTCGAATCAACCTTCCCCGGAGAGGTAACCGCTGCTTCACGGCCCAGCATTTCACCGACTCCGTTCCGCTCCCGACAGGGCGGTTCCCAGCGGCCACCTCGTCCGAGGTCCCGGGAGCGGCCAGCTGGGAGCAGGCCTGCCGTGCTGGCCCTGAGCATCTCGGTTCCCGAGCAGGAAAGCCCCCTTGAGAACGACCACGGCAGCACGAACCCCCCCACCCAGGTCTCCTGCCAAGAACCTGTCTTTATTTGGACAGAAATCCTGAAGGGCTTAGAAACTGTTGGCTAATTCACAACCCAAATAACTACTCCGACTAAAACTGCTGCCCTGACAGGCTGCGGGAACAGAACAGATCATGAGAAGGACTGTTGGCTTTCGAATGACAAAGTACTCCCCGTTTAGCGTCGAGCGAGCCAGTTAAACGGCACAGGGCAGCGGTGCATCCTCACTCACGCGGTCTGCGTTTCTCCCGGAAAGGGGCACCTCTGCCTTCTTCTCATCTCTCCCACACTGCTCACCGTTCCCAGGCTTCCCGGACCCCCGATTCACGGCTGAAGGAGGGGCGTCAGGGGCGCCCAGACAGGATGGAATTGGGAGAGGCTGGAGGTGAGTGGAGACGTTAAAAGCACGTTCGAAACGATCCTTGTTCCGATTTAGCCACGACGGTTGGTGTATTTTGAAACGCCCAAGACTACTGAAGGTTGCACGTTGCGATTCCCGTAAAGGAGCCCAGGGCGAACAAGCGGGAGGCTCGCCGCCCGGAGTCCGCGTTGCTGAACCCAGAGCGGGGCGCACGGTGACACGTCCGCCCACCCGCGAGCAAATTGAACTGGTAGGAGCGCTCAGTGCGGCAGGAGATGCGGCTGACCCACGTGCCCCGCTGTGCCTGAACCCGCACGTTCAGAGTTCCGACCCGGCCTGCAAGCACCAGCTCTCCTACCTACGGACAGCGCGCCCACACTCACCACCCCAAGTCCCTACTCCTGGGGAGCACCACGGCCGCTCAAGCTCAGTGGTCTGCTAAGGCAGGAAAAAGCTCTTCAGTCACTCTCTTTACAGCCCCTTTCCTTCCACAAGGAAGGCGACCGCCATCACCTTTTGTACAAAGTAAGTGGAATCGGCATTGGCCAGAGGCCAGATGGCTTAAAATCTCAAGTCCTCACTGCGCCGCCGGTCTCGGCCCCTTCTTGGCCCAGGTGAGCAGCGGAGTCGAGGATTAGGAGCAGGACGGGAACTTCCTTAACCTGTTGGCTGCAGTCACCACGTTGAAATGTTTCTGGAGAAAAGGAGAGAGAAAAAGGAAAGAAAGCATACTTTTAGACCAATTTAAAAAAAAATAAACAAAAGAACTAAGTTAGGCACTTGAGTTTCTTTAAAACTGACAAAAGGGGAAACTGAAATTTTAGCAAACGCACAGTGAACCAGTCACGTGACTTTCAGGGGCCTGTTTGGAGCAAGTGGGAAGTGGGAAGTGAGAAGTGCGTTACCCTGTTCACATGGAAAACAGAGCCCCCGGGCGGAGGGCGGAGGGCAGGGTCACACAATCAAACCCGTGGGTTTGGACCAGAATGTTTTGGAAGGAAAGCAAGTGTCGAAGAAAACATCAGAGCGCATCCCGGTCGGGGAAGCCAGAGTGGGGCGTGAGGTCCTCGTGTGCGTGTGACTCCTGTGTGTACGTGTGACGCGTGTGCATGGCTGCTGGGCTGGGTCTCCGGGTGAGGCGCTCGCTCTGTTTTTTCAACAAGAACCCAAGTCAGTATCGAAGTGCTGGGAGGCCGCAGCCCTGGGGGACGGTGGCTGTTAAGGCAGCTCTTACATCTTTGGTACCCAAGAGTTCTGTTGTAAACGAACAGCACATGGCACTTTGAAAGCGAGCTTCCCCAGGCCCCCTTTCTGACGCGTGGACCCACTGAGGCCCTGCACTCTGACCCCTCAGGGGTGCACCTAAGTGCGAGCTAAATGCGACTTTCATGCCCAGGTGTCCTGGGTCTGGTACTGTTTTCACTGACGTTAACAGGTGTTGACATAAGACGGGTTTTTTCCCCCTTTAAACAATCTTCTATTTAGACTCCAAATTAAGTAGACGCTTCGCTAGGGTTCTGACAAAGACGTGTTAGGAAGACAGACGCCACCTCTACTAAGGGAAGGGTTACCTTCCACTTCCTGTGCGCCATGTACTTCTGCAGCAGGAGCTGGGATTTCAGGCCCACTTTAGACATGGAAGCTCTGGCCGGCAAATTACTCAGCCACTCGTGTTTCAGGCACTGGGTGGCGCTCATTCTGCAGCTGCAAAACCAAACAGCCGTCGAAGGGGTTAGTGGGGGCCGCCCTTTCTGCCCAGGAGCCTGAGTCAGCGGATCGGACTAACCACCCCTGGGGCAGAGCCCTGCCACAGCCCCAAAGGGAGCTGCCCATGTCTAAGATTCCCCTCAGGAGGGCAAGAAAGGGGTCAGCAAAGTGTCCCCTGGCCTCCGCCGAGGGACAGTCCGGTGGCTGAGCGGGGCATCGAGGCGGGATGGTGCCCAGGGGAGCGCGTCCGAAGGAACGGAACGGGAGCTTTGGGGGAAGCAAGCTCCCCTCTCCTTCCGGAGGACCATGCCGACCGTTCACCTGAACCGAAACTCTCTCCCCTCCCGTAGCCGTCCACGGTCAGAAAGAAACCGCGAAGGCCGGGGAACCAAGAGCTGTCTCAGAGCCCCGGCCTGGGCGCTCGCCCCGGGTGCCTGAGAATCAGCAGCCGGGACGGCCCCGCCCACGACACTGACACCGCTGCTGAAGCCGAGCAGGCCTTCCGCAGCCGAGGGGCGGGCTCCCGGCCTTCGTCCCGGGAAGCGCCACCGCGGAGCCCCGCTTTCCCTCGACACTCGTCCGTGAACACCGGTCACTCGGAAACGGGCCCGTGTGCAAACACGGCCCTTTGGGACACTACATCTAGGGAGAGAGAGAAAAACACCACCACTCCGTCTGGAGGTTATGCTCCCAGGCGCTGCTTTTCGGTTATTTCCTTCATCGCTGTCCCTGCTCCCTTTTTGCCCCGAAGAGGCAGCAGACTAAGACACCGGGGCTGACGGCTCCACAGGAAGCACGGACCTGCCCGGCACACCTGACTGTCACCGACTGTGACCGGCGGTCACCATCGGAATGCGTTACGAATGACAGGCCACAGAGGTACCTCTTCTCTTTGACGAGCAACTGGGACACGAAGTCCTTGGCGTCCTCCGACAGCCCCTCAAAGGTGTCGGCGTCAAAATCCCAGCTGCAGTTCACGATGAAGTTCATGGTCTCCGCGTCTGTGTCCCCTAGAAACGGGGACAGGCCGCTGAGTCTGTGGAGGAGAGAAAGGCCCATCAGCATCTGGAAGCCACGTCTGCCAACGCGCAGCGACGGGACATGGTGGGGGGGTCCCACCAGGTCCAAGCAGAGCCCGCAGGACCAAGAGGGAGAACAGTCCCGGCCTCGCACGGCCGGGGGGGTTGGGAGGAGAGGGAGGAAGGACTGCCCCTCCGACAGCGGGACGCGCGAAGCCCGGCAGGCTGCCCACTGACCCCCTAACCCCATAGAAAAGAATAACCCAGGGCCCACCCAGAGTCCGTCTGTCAGGTGAAAGTGGCCTCATTGAGACAGTTCAGCATGTGTCGGAGACCCTAGCGGGCCTCGATACTCCCCAGGCCTTGGGCCCCAGGTAGAGAGGCAGGGCACCCTCATTGGCCGGCCTGGGGCTGCACCTCCCCCCTACCTCCCCCCGGCCCCACACACACACAGAGTGTGGGGGCATGGTCACAGTGAGATGTAATCGTACGGCTGGAGCAAAGCCTGACTTCACTGGGCCAGGGACCGGCCGAGGGAAGTCCCCATGGAGGAGGACACAAATCTCTCAGCCCATGGTCACCCTGCTGGACATGGAGCGCAGGGGAGGGCCCGGTCAGACAGAGCAGCAGACAGCCGTCCCGGCCACCCCAGCGGCCGCCCCGCCCCTCCTGCACGGCCCACCGGCATTCCTCTGCTGGAGAGCGTTCTGCCCATTGGATCGGGAGTTTCAGGAACTAGAGCCCCTGGGGGGAGCCCGCAGGCAGCAACTGAGAAGAGCTGGTGGACAAACCCCTCATCTCCCTGCCCCGGATGCCCGCGGGGTGACCGGCTCCCCCACCTCCCTACTCTCGTGTCTCCTGGGCACACCTCCCCAACAAACAGCGCGCACTCAGAGTTCTGATGCCTGTAAGTTTGGACACCCCATCCCCACCGGGCACTCACAGCATGTAGGTGATGACGCCCACACTCCACATGTCCGTGGGGAACGAGACAAACTCGTAGTTGACGACCTCTGGAGCCAGGAACTCGGGAGTGCCGAAGTTCACCTTCAGCTTCTCCCGAGGCTTGTACCTAGGGGATGGCGGGGCCGGGGGGGCACAGGTTGTGAGGGGACCGAGGGAGTCAGCCCTAGGAAGAGAGGCGGGGCTGGGAATGCTCAGCCCCAGGCCCCAACTCAGGCTTCCCCAAGTCCCCAGGGAGAATCCGAAACCACAGCCCCCTCCTCTAGGCCTCCACAATCGGACGAGGAGGGACCATCACCTGACCTTGCCCGGCCAGGGCCCGGACGGGAGGGGGCTGTGTGGAGGTGCTGCCCTCAATGGTTCTGTGAAGTTAAAACTGCTCTACAAAAATTAAGTGCCAGTTTAAAAATTGTGATGCACCTTCCCATTGGCCAGGCAGGCACCATGGGACCGACAGACCGGCCGGCCATCCAGTGCCGAGGGTCGGCTGCTGCTGCAGCCGAGGAACCCGGGCCACGAGCCGGGCAGAGGCTCCGCGCTCCCCACTCCCGCGGCTGCGCGCAGGAGCCAGCGGTGGAACTGCGCCTCACTACGTGCTCTGCATCTTAAGGGACTTTCAGGTGTTCGAAGATGACGTACGAGACTCACTTTCCGCCCTGACCCTTGAGAACCTGACCGCCCTCCGGGGACGGCTCTGCGCCGGCGCGGACTCCTCATTTCACCTTCGTAACTGCCCGTCGGCAGGGACCTCGTTGCATCCCTCCAGACCGGGGCCAGCCCTCAGGGGCCCGAACCCTACGCAGTCACATCCGCGCTTTCCCATTTCACCTCTTCCTTCCCGGGAGGGCAGGGCTGGTGACGGTGGCACCACACGGGCCAGCCATCCTGGGCGCAGGGGCCGGGGAAGGAGCAGAATTAAGCTGCCCGGCGCGCCCACTCAGCGCCTCCTGTAACCATCGCGCCCCTCTCTGTTCACGCAGGTGGCCGGAAGGAGCGGCAGAACCCGCACGGAGCCGCCCGCAGTGGCTACAGCCTACGGCGGCCCTCCTCCTCCGGACAGAACTGGCTTGGCTCAGCCCCCAAACTCCAAGACTGGCTGGGCCGTGGGTAACCGTGCCCAAGGGAAGTCCCCAGGGCGCTCCGCCAAGGCGCCCCAGTGCAGCCCCTACCTTCTGGCCAGCCCGAAGTCGATGATCTTTATGTGGTGTCCTGTCTGGCTGACACACAGGATGTTCTCCGGCTGGGGAAGAGGGGGCGTCTGCTTAGGCTCAGGCAGCAGCGCAGAGGCTTGTTTGTCAGAAAGCCTCTGCTGCCCAGCCTCCCAGGGAAACGGACGGCTCAGGGCAGCCCCCCAGGGATGGGCGGGCGGGTGGACGAATGGACGGATGGATGGATGGACAGAGAGACAGGTAATAGAGATGGACAGGGAGACAGACAGACTCTGAAAACAAACAAAGCGGGCTGGTGCGCGACAGTCCGGGGCGGTGTGAACTGCGGGAAACTGAGGGACCCTGCCCTGCGTAAAGGGGCAGCCGCAGAGGAATGTAGGTGCTCAGTCCTCGGGAGAAGCCCAAAACCCAGGGGTTTAGGTGAAGATTCCATGCTTTTAAATACTGGGAACAAAATCCTGGCTGAACTCATCTATTTGTTCTAATAGTTACCCCCCAACCCCCTTATGATCTTCTCCTCCTTAGGGTCTTCTATGCACAAGAGTACATCATCTGTGAACCGAGTTTTCCTTCTTCTTTCCACTGAATGCCTCTTGCTTCTTTCCTTGCCCATCTGCCCTTGTTAGAAGCTTAAGTACACGTTTAACAGAACTGGCAAGAGCCCTGGCTGGGGTGGCTCAGTGGATTGAGCATACGCCTGCAAACCAGAGGGTCACCGGTTTGATTCCCAGTCAGGGCACACGCCTGGGCTGTGGGCCAGGTCCTTGGCGTGGGGTGTGCAGGAGGCAACCACACATTGATGTTTCTCTCCCTCTCTTCCCCTCTCTCTGAAAATAAATAAAATCTTTCTTAAAAAAAGAAGTGGCAAGAGCAGACATCCTTGTCTTGTTCCTGACTCGAAGGGGCAAGCATCCCACCTCTTCCCAGGAAGCATTTTGTTAGCTGTTTCCCACAAATGGCCTTTATCGGACTGAGGAAGTTCTACACCTGGTTTATTTAGGGCTTTCATCATGCCAAGTTGTTCGATTTTGTCAACTCCATCTCTTGAAACGATCGTGTGACTTTTGTCCTTTACCTTGTTAACGCGGCGTATTACACTGACTTGCTTTCGTAGTTAAACCAGCCTCGCACCCCTGGGATCAACGCCGCTGTGCGATGTGCACGCCCCCTTCTGTAAGGACTGCGTTCGGTCGTTAGTATTTCATTGAGGAGTTTCGCGTCCATATTCTGAAGGGATATCGCTCTGCGGGCTTTCCGTTCTCGTGAGTTCTTTGGTTTTGAAATGAGGGCAAGACAGGCCTCACAAGATGAGAGGAACTGTTCCTTTCTCTTCCATTTTTTGGAAGAGCTGTAAGGGTCGACATTATTCTTGAAACACTTGGTAGAATGCACCAGGGAAGCCACACTGGCCTAGGCTTTGCCTTGGGGGTACTTTCGAGAGCTGATTCCACTGCCTCCCTTGTCACAGGGCCACTCAGATTTTCTGTTTCTTCCTGAGTCAGCTTTCAGCAGCCTGCGTCTTTTAGGAATTTGTCCAGTTTATGTAGGTTATGTATCTTATTGGCATGCAGTTTATCACCCTGTTCCCTCATAATGCCTCTTTATTTCTATAAGGCTGGTAGTGATTCCCCCACTTTTATTTACGACTTTGAAAATCTGAGTCTTCTTCCTTTTTCTCTTGTTCAGTACAGTTAAAGATTTGCCAATTCACTGGTCTTTTCAAAGAACCGACCTGTGGTATCTTTTCAAAGGACCTCTTTATAGCTTTTCTAGTCTCTTCTTATCATTTCTGCTCTCATCTTTATTGCTTCTTTCCTTCTGCTTGCTTTGAGTATAAACTGCTCTTCTCTTTCAGGTTTCTTAAGGTGACAGGTTAGATTACTGATTTGAGATCTTTATTCTTTTTTTCATATAAGTGTTTATAGCTACAAATTTTACTCCTAGCTTAAATGCATCCCGTAAGCTTTGGTGTGTGGCATTCTCATTTTTATTCATCTCAAAATATTTTCTAAATGTGAACTTTAACAATGTATTTATTTAACTCAAGGTATTCAAAATATTGTCACTTAAATAGGTCACCAGTATAAAAAATACTGGCGAGACATTTTCCATTCCTTTTTACATTAAGTCTTTCAAGTCCAGGGTGTTATTTTCTACTTATAGTACATCTCAATTCAGACAGATTTTCATCAGAAATATTTTAGATGTACTTAAATTTCATGAATTGCTTGTATCTAGATTTCTTGAAATGCATACAGTAGCCTTCTTAACCACAGGGGGTACATTCCAAGATGCCCAGTGGGTACCTGAAACCAAGGATAGTTCCAAATGCTATGTATACCGTTTTTCCTACACTTACATATCTACGATAAAGTGATGTGTAAACCAGACACAGTGAGAGAGTAACAGAAACAACTAATAACAAAACAGAACGCCACAACAGACTGTCATGAAGCAATGTGAAGGCGGTCCTCTCCGTCTCGCTGTCTCCCTGATAACCCCCCCGAGAGTCCAGCCAGCTACCAAGGATGCATGAGGGCAGCGTACGCAGCGTGGAGACTCTGGACCAGGGGAGGCTTCCTGTCCCAGGTGGGGGACAGCGCAAGATTTCATCAAGCTACTCAGAACAGCGCACAATTTAGAACTTCCGAATCGTTTACATATGGAATTTCCCACGTAATAATTTCAGACCACCGCTGACCGTGGCCAACTGAAATCGCAGGAAGCAAAACCACAGAGAAGAGGAAGCTCTCCAGTTGAAACGCAGATTCACGGTCGAGGTTGTTCCAAATAATAGTTTCCCAATAAGCAAATTGTCAGTTCTCCCATTTAAATTAATTAAAATTAATATAATGTAAAGTTCAGTTCCGCAATCACAATGGCCACATTCCGAGTGCCTAGTAGCCACAGGGGTCGGTGGCTGCTGCGCCCGATGGACCCTGCAGCCCTGAGACTCACTCTCCACGCTGTCACCCGCACGACAGACCAAGTGCTGGCGAGGAGTTGAACTGGTCACATCAGAAGTCTCCCCGTGAACAAAAGCCCAGAACCAGATGGCTTCACTGGTGAACTCTACCAACCATCTAATGAAAAATTAACGCTAATCTTGCTCAAAGTCTTTAAAAAAAAATGAACACGGAGAGAACACTTCCAAACTCGTTTGATGTGGCCACTATCACCCAGGTACCCAAACCAGACAAGGATATTGTAAGAAAAGAAAACCGCAGACCCGCATCCCTGATGAATACAGCTGTAAAAATCTCAGTGAAATATCGGTGAGCCAAATCAATGACGCGTGAAAGGGCCACGCACCGCAGTCCAACGGGACTTACTCAGGGATGCAAGGGTGGCTCCGCACAGGCCAGCCAGTCCCCGGGGTCCGCCGAAGTAACAAAATCAAGGGTGGAGTCACAGGGTCATCTCGACGGACGCAGAGAAACACGGAACACAATCCAACACCCATTTCATGATAAAAACTCTCAACGAGTTCGGTATCAAGGGAACGCGCCTTAACGTAACAAAGGTCACATGTAACAGACTCCGTGGTGAAAAGCTGGAAACTTTCCCTCTGAAATCAGGAACAAGATGAGGAGGCCCACTCTCCCCACTCCTAGTCAACATGGTGTCGGAAGTCCGAGCCAGAACAACTGGGCAAAGAGGAAGAGAAAAATAATAATAAGAGGCATCCAAGTAGGACAGGAAGAAGTAAAACTCACTGTTTGCAGATGACATGAATGTCACATACAGAAAATTCTAAAGACTCCCCCCAAAAACTGTACAACTTAACAAATTCAGTAAATTTTTAGGGTACAAAAGCATTCTACGAAAATCAGCTGCATTTATATATATACCAAGAAACTATCAGAAAGAGAAATTAAGAAAATAATCCCGTTTACAACTTATCGGAAGGAATGCACACTTAGGATAGCTCTAGCCAAGTTGCTGAAAGACCTGTACACTAAAAACTGTAAGATACCAATGAAAGAAACTGAAGAAGGAGTATTTTGTGCTTATGAACTGGAAGAATTGATATTGTTAATACCTGAACCAATCTACAAAGTCAATGCAATCCCTATCAAAAGTCCAATGGCATTTGTCACAGAAATAAAACAAACTAAGCTAGAACTTGTATGGAACCACCAAAGAACTCAAACAGCCAAAGCAATATCGAGAAGAAACAGAGCCAGAGCAGCATTTCAATTCCTAGTTTTGAACTACATTACAAAGCTACAGTAATCAAAACAGTGTGGTACTGGCATTAAAAAAGACACATAGGTCAGTGGAACAGAATAGACAGCCAAGGAATAAACCCATACGAAAAGGACAGAAGGAAAGAGAGGGAGGGAGGGAGGAAGGAAAGAGAGAGAGAGAAAGGGAGAGAGAAAGAAACAGCTGCCAGTATCCGCACTCACTTTTTGTCAAGGAGACAAAAGAAAGTGCACTGCCCTCATTCAGTGGAATACCCCAGCCCTTAATGAGCATGAGAAAGGGTGGCCACAGTGTCCTGTTGACTGAGACAGGCCAGCGTAGGAAGGAAAAGCAGAGTCGGACTCCCGCGGCTTGCGCGCCAGGCCGCATCGCTAGTGCAGAAGACCTCTCGGTGAGGACACGGGGTGGGAAGCCCTTTCATTGTCCACCCCACACATTTCTACGTGGTCTCTACTTGCTACCAGAAGCACACGCTCCCACGTTACTTTTAAAGAAACTAATTTAAAAGATATTTTCAAAGACAAAAGTCGTACCATTTAACCTTCAAGGATTGCTTACAGAGGTACGTTATCCACACTTTACAGATGGAAAAACTGAGGTTCGGAGTGTCAGCAGGACTTGTCCGCTCTGGACTCCGGAACCGGAAATGACAGGGAGCAGGGGAGGGAAGCCAGGTGTCTGAGGATGGAGCCCTCCGGGGCGAGAGCAGCAGGGGCCAGGACCCGGGGGCCGCCCGCCCGCCCGCCCATCCGCCCACCGCACCCAGGTGGGGCCTGACCTTGAGGTCCAGGTGCAGGATGTAGTGCTGGTGGAGGTAGTGCACGCCCTCGCAGATCTGCCTGGTGAACAGGATCACGTCCAGTTCGGTCAGGTGGTACTTCTCGTCCGTGATCCGGTCGAAGAGTTCGCCCCCGTCCACGCTGCCAGGGCGAAGGAGAGGCAGGCGCCGCGCTGAGCGAGGTCTGCGCTTGGCACCACCCTGGGTGAGCCCAAGGGTGTCACTGTCGTCTGGGGTCTCATGGGGACCTGTGCTCGGGCCCCTTCCCAGCTCAGGGTGCAGGTGGCACAAAGGAAGTGACAGGCCAAAGAGAAGGCTGGATTGGCTCAGTGTGAACAGCCAGCCTCGGTCTGGACAGCCCAGACCAAGGTTGTAGACTCACTAGCCTACAGGGGCCCGTCAGTGCCTACAAGGCAAGAACCCCAAATGGGCAAATCAGACCCATTTCCAGCTGGAAATACAGGTCCAGCCTTACTAGATCTTCAAGAAAAGCCAGCTGCCCGGGTTACAACATGCACCTTCCCCGGTGCCAGCTGCTATCACCCCATCCGAACCACTAACAACCGGCCAGGCTAAACTGGGACCTGCAGGCCCAATCACCGGCTGCTGCTTTGGGACAGTGGCTTTGTCCTCCACACTCCCCAGCGGAGGTCCCGCAGAGGAGGCGATGGCCTTCGTTCCCTGGGTTGCCCAGACCAGGGCGGGGGTGGTGGGAAGGAGGAGAGCTTCGCCCAAGACCCGCGCTCTGGGCCCGAGCCCAGCACTCCCGGCCACGGTGCAGCCGCCCGCCCGCCCGCCCGCCCGCCGCGCACTCACTATTCCATGACCAGGGTGAAGCTGTTCTTGCCCTCGAAGGCGTCGTAGAGCTGGATCAGGTTGACGTGGCGCAGCTGGTTCATGATGGCGACCTCGTTCTTCACATCCTCCTTGCGGAGCCAGAGGGGAGGAGCGTTCCCAAGAAACGGGTCAGGAAGAGGAGCCAGCTGCCCTTCTGGAGGCACCCGCGGGTGCACCCCACATGCCCAGCCCACACTGCTTCCCGCCCTCACGCCAGCCGGCCTCCACTCACCACCCGAACCGGGTTTGGACAACAGAGGGGGCTCCGCCAGACCCACCATCTCACAGACAGGGAACCCAAGGCCTGAGGAGGACAGCCAGAGGTCCAGGAGGACCCTGTCACTCTGGGTGCAGGTGGCCCGCAGACTGGGGGTGCAGGGTCGTGGAAAAGAGGCAGGAAAGGGGGCCCGGTCTCCTGCTCAGCTTGAGCGGGTCTGGGCCAAAGGGGCCCAGGGGCCGGGAAGGGAGTAAGGGAGCCCTGAGCTTGGCCAGAGGCCGGCAGTCCGGGGCGGACGCCTCACCCGATCCTTGGCGGTCTTCACTTTGATGATCTTGGCCGCCAGCAGCAGGCCCGTGGACTTGTCCGTGCACCTGTGGACCTGACCAAACCGGCCCCTGCGGGCACAACAACGCAGCAGCTGAGAGCCATCCCGCCCCTCCCGCCCCCAGCTTTCAGGCCCGCCCCTCCTCTGCACACACCACGGGGACTGCCTGCGCCCCAGAGGTCCCCATGTCAGCAGCCCCACTCCACGGGGCTCCCTGAAACCTAGACAGGAACTCTGTCACCCACAGTGCCCTGTGCCCCAGGGAACGTGGCCTGTCCCCACACCATGGCACTGAGCCCCTCCCTGGAGGACATCTTCTTACTGCTCCCCATGCGGGCCCGCCTGCCCTCTGGGGGCCGTTCTCCCCACCCCGCCCTACGGACCTCCCACTCACTGCTCGGATGTCCCATCCTGGCCTGGCTCAACCAGTTGCTGAGCCCCACCCAGCAGCACTCAAGCCGGCGCCCCAGGTGTCTCTGCCCCCGCCTCCTGCTCCGCCCGTCACCACAGCAGAAGGTCCACCTACCCTCCCAGGACCTCGTGCTGGCTCACAGTGTAACCCGCCGATGCCGACGTCTCCTTGACACTCACCAGCCGGTGCTCGAAAGGGGCTGGCGGGGCCGGGCTGTCATCTGTTCGGGAGACGGCAGCCTGTGAGCCTCCCCCCCGCACCCCCCCCCGCCCGGCCCCCGTGCGGCCCCGCCCTCTCAGCCACCTGGCCCAGGCCCACTTGGCTCGAGTGACAAGCCCTGGGACCTTCTCAAGGATCCTCTCACTCAAGTCACCCATTTGGCAGAGGAGAAAGCGGAGTCCCAGACAGGCGAGGTGACCGGCCACGGTCACACAGCGAGGCGGTGACACTCAAGATTCCGACCTCGGTCTCCCGGCACCTACAACGGTGCTCTCTGCAAGAGTCTGCTCGCTGCAGTGGAGAAGGGCCCGAGGGGGCCCTGCCGTGGCAGGACCCGGGAACTGCACCGGGCCGGGGAACGGAGCAGCTGAAGGACGGACGCGCTGCGCTCACAGGGCCGGCGGGGCCGCTGGCGCCAGCAAGGCTGATGCCAGGGAGGCAGCTGGAGGAGCAAATGCCTCTCGCCCTCCCCTCGCCCTTGGATGTCCCCACTGGCACGGAGCCTGTGATGCAGCCCAGGAGCCAGTCCCAGGGCGGGCTGGGGTGGGGGCGGGTGCAGCGGTCTGGGGCAGGGGCCGGGGGGAGTGGAGGACACCAGCCCTTGGCTAAAACTGAGTCAGGGTTCTTTCCCACATCTTGTCCTTCAGATGCGATAGGAAACTAGAAACGTCACATGAACTGGAGAAGAGGGATAAGAGAATCGAGGACACGCGCGAACGCAGCGACACAAGGCAGTGCGCACACCAGGACTGGCAGCCACAGCTGGGGGCGGGGGACGGCCACTCGTTTGGATCCTGTCACGGAGGCGCTCGGTGGGTGTCGGGGCAAGTCCCGCGCTCGACACCAAGCACTGCGGTTTCTCTCCGCTTTCTGCTCCCCAGAGCAGACGTCTGAATCTGCCTTAAGAGTATCCGGCTCCTTCTTTTTGTCCCCGTAAAGGCCAGCACAGAGCCCTGGACCCCAAGGGCTAACATTCGTGGACTTCTGCTGGGGGGGGGTTTGTTTTTGTTTTTTCCATTTTTCGGGGTTCCTTGGAAGGTTGGGAGAGCCCGGATTCCTGGTGCGTGTAACGGATTCCAAATCCAGGATTCCAGTCGCCAGTTCGCTTCAGCGCTGACAGAGGGGCCTGGGGTGGGTTTCCCACCCCCTCCCGGGTTCCACGTACCCCCGCCCACGGGCCTGCGAGGACGAAGGCCCAGCACAGCCAGCCCTCAGCGTACACCGCCTCTATCGCCACCCCGGGCTCGGAGTGGCCTCTGGAGTCACAGCCTGCTCTCAGCTGTTTCAGGAGGAAGGGCGGCCTGTGCCCCCACGTGGTCCAAGCCATACCAGGGGAGAAGCAGCAGCCAGTGACAGGGCAGCTGCGGAGCCCGGAGTGGCCAGAGCACCGGGACCACTGTCGGGCAGACGGCCCTTCTCAGGGCCCTCCTGAGACCCCCGGGCAGGGCTCGGCCGAGGGCGGCTCTCCTGTAGCCGCGTGGGATGGACCGTGGGACCCAAAGGGCTGGAGGAGTTGAGGGCCTCTGGGCACAGGCCACGAGGATGCCTCGCACAGCCCTGGGACAGAAAGCAGGTCAGCGCCGCGCCCCCCTGTCCTGTCCTGGGGTGAGCTGGCCCACGCAGACGCCTGTGCGTTACCAGGAGCCTTCTCTGCCTCCTTCCAGAAGGACAGCGGTGGTGGAAAGCTCAGGCGGGTGGGCGGGGGCTCCGAGAACTCCCCTGGCTCCCCCCTCCCCACGGCTACGCCAACCCAAGCTCCCTGCACCGGGGCTCCAGCCCCAGCAGGCCCCAGCGGGCTGCTCCGAGGCTGGGCCTCCCCCGGCTTCGCGTTCTGTCTCCCTGGAAGCCCCAGGCGGCTCTGCAGGAGGAGGCCCTCCACACCTGTTCACCTCGCGTGCACGGCACTCGCCTCACTCACCCAGAACCAGGCTGTAGGCCTCGGCTCCCTGGGGCGTCCTTCCCGCCTCAGCTCTGTCCAGGCCCCCGGGGCTGCAGCCCTCCTGGGGCTCGGGGCTCCCTGCCCCTGGGCCTTCGTCCTGCTGCAGGCCCAGGGCCCCGGCGCCGCCGCCCGAGTCCCTCCGGGCCCCGCGTGGTCCCGTGGCAGGTGCAGGTGCAGGCCCCTGCTGGTCCTCAGCCTTTGTTTCCCCGCCGCCGCTCCGCACAGGCAGTGGGGGACACTCGCCCGCTCCTTTCGGGATCTGCTTTTCCGACTCGGTCCCAGGAGCCTGGGGACAGCACCTGGGCTCAGGTGGGTCCTGCTCACCTGGCTGGACAGCCGCCGGAGCCTCCGCAGGGGGTGCGGGTCCGAGGCCACCGCCTTGCGTCCCCGGCAGCTCTGCAGGGGTACCCGTCTCCTGCGCGTGGATGGGGATCCTGGGCAGAGGGAAAACACGGCCCTGAGAAGGCCGACGGCCACCGCCGTCCACCATGGTCTTCGCTCTGGGTGGGCAGCGCACATCGCTGGCAGCCCTCGGGCCCGCGCACCCACACTGGCCCGGGCAGGGCAGCTGCTGCCGTGCAGAGCACGCCTGCGCGCGCGGTCCTCTGCGGACAGCTTTCACAGTGCAGTCCGTGCCGGCTGAGGAAGGGCCGGCGGGGACCACCCTGGTTCCTGAGACCCCGGCAGGGCTGGCGGGCCTGAAACTCAGTTCGGGGCGGAGTCTGACCTGAGACCTTTCCCTTCACTCAGAATCTTTGGGGAGCCCCTTACAAGTTCGTGGAAAGCACCCCCTCCACCCTCCATGCCCAGATCCCACACTCAGAAGCCCGGCCGGGACCGGGATGCCTGCCAGGAACCCCTCCCTTCTCCTGGAGGCTCCGTTCCCTCCAGAACAAAGGCAGACCAACAACCTGGGCGTCTCTGCCAGAGGCCCAGCACGTGGGCACCAGCTCCCCGTGCCAGGCCCCCGAGGGCGGGCTCCGGGGAGGGTCAGACTGCCCCAGGACAGGCGCGGGAGAGCCCCGGTCCTGGGAGGGGAGCCTGAGAGGCACCATGCCCTTCAGTGTCTGTGGGGGGTGGGGTGGGGCAGGGTGGCTGGGGCACGCTGGTCAGTCTGCGGTGCTGGCTCTTCACGGTCCTGCACTGTGTCTGCCACAGGCGGGTCCCGAGGCCAGGGGGCCCAGTCGCAGCCCCGCCTCCAGGATCCAGGCACAACCCTCCTGAAAGCGCCCCGGCCTGCCCACGCTCCTCTCCCACCGCACAGTTCGGACTTAACTCGACACCGCGCCAAGGATGCAGGATCGCACGTGCTTAGGTGCGCAGAGTCTAAACGGAGCCCAGTAACCTGGGTCAGGTTCCAACTCTGAATCCCTAGCTGTGTGGCCCTGGGGACTCTGGGCCTCTTTACGCGTCAATGCCACGGGGAGGCCAACCACACGTGCCTCCTGGGGTGTCTGAGAACAAAACGAGATGAGGCCTGGAACACAGGCTGCCCAGCCCGGTGCCGGGGTGTGGCGGGGCAGCTGCAGCTGGACCCACCCGCCATTACTGCTCCAGCAGCTGGGGACGCTCAGCTCCGTGCTGGAATCGCCCGGGGAACTCGTAAAATCCAAACCCAAACCAAAACCCAACGCCTGGGCCTCCCTCAGGGCCGAATGCATCAGAATGTCTGGGCATCGGTATTTACAAACTCCTTCCAGGGGATTCTTACAGGCGCCAGGTAAGAAACCGTGTTCGAAGCTCCTGAAAGCAAGGTCGGGCCGCGGGCTGCCGTCTCCGCCCTCTCTCGAGGCCAGCGCAGTGCTGCCCAGACGCAGCGCTCACCCACACAGACCGCACGTCCCTCAGACCGACGTGCTCCCATGCAGGCCAGCCCCCTCCTCCCGGCCCAGCCCCCTGGCGCTCCCCACCTACCTTGGAGGCAGGTCTTCACCCCCCAGAGCGGCCATGGCCTCAGCTGGTGGCCCCGAGGACAGCTCCATGCCCTGCTCTGCAGGCTGATCATCAGGATCGGTGGACGATGCTCCTTGTCCTGCGCCTGGGGCAGCCTCCGGGCCGGTAGGGGCCTCGCTCACCCTGCTGGGTGCTGCAGGCAGTTCCAGGCCGGTCCCAGGGTTCTCGCCGGATGCCCCAGCAGCTTTGGCTTCTGCCTCTCCGGGCGGTGGCAGGGGTCCAGGGGCCTCATGGTCTGGGCCAGGAATGCTGTCTCCCTGCCCCGGCAAGGCCTCTGGCTGGGCCAGAAGGGCAGGCCCCATCCCTGAAGCGCCGGCGGGCGGCAGCCCCTCCGGTGTCCCCTCTGGCAGGTCAGCCTTCTGGCTCTCTACAGGGAAACAGGGGGGTGGGACAGCAGGCCCGTTGGAAGGTTCTCTCCCAAGGCTGCAGCAAGGACAGGACAAGGGGGCCACGCGGTGGCCTGTGCTTGTAAGAGGCAGAGTGGAAACAGCCCGAAGGCCATCGTCCAAAGGGGACATCCGCAGGCAAAGCTGCAGCCATGACTCTGGGAGACAGAAGCCTGCGCAGCGGCTTGGGCGGCCTCAGCGGGCGCTGCAGGTGAGCCAAGGCAAGGCGTGCGGTGTGACTTGTTCCGTCTGAGGGGTGCGTGTGTGCGCGCGTGTGCGCACGCACGCACGCACACACGAGGGTGGATGGGCATAACTGCTTACAGGTGGTCTAAAGACACCGCGCCGGAAGGGGATGGGAAAACAATCTCTGTGAAGGGCTACACGTGGCGGGGAGGGGAACAGGGTGGGTGTCTGACTTCTCTTCACACCCTGTTTTGTCCATTCCACTCCGGGACCGTGTAAGCATCATGCGAAATTATAAAAGCAAATTGCCCTTTACAAGGAGCGACCCGTGAAGAGTCACAGCCGAGTGGAAAACAGGCCACAGCATCAAGGCGGCGGCCCAGGCTGCGAGACAGGAGCGTGTCCAAGCGACTTCAACGCAGCAACGGGCTGCCCAGTCTGACGGGCGCACAGGAAGGAAAAAGGTGCTTCTCGGATGCTGGGTGATGGCCGTGTTGGAGGCAGAGGTGGCGTTAGTCCGCAGGTGTGCAAGCGAAGGGGCGCACTCACCTCCCCGGGGCCCCCCGAGCTCGGCCTGCACGCCCCTGGTGCACAGCGCAGGCGGCGGTGTAGCTCCTTTCTCTTCCGCTCTCTCCTTGTTCTGCAAGGACAACCACGCGCACGGTCATTGCCATCAGCGCCGTCGCTCGGGCCACAGACCTCTGCTGTGCACCCGCCATGCGCCGGAGCTGGCAGTGGGCACCTGGTCTCACCGAGACACCAGCAGTGCAGACTGCTCCGTCGCTTTAGGCCGAGTCCCACTGCGGCTTTCCCCAGGTCCCTGTCTCAGTGAGTCACGGCACTGCTGCCAAGGGTGGCCCAGCCCCTGACACAGGATCTGCACGGGCCGGACCTCAGGGTGCTTTTCCTCCAATCTAACTATACCTTAATGCGTTAGATTGGAGGAAAAGTCTTAAGTTCCCAGTGTCTCTCGGGGAAAAAATGCGAAGACCTGACCCCTCCAGGCCCACGTGCCACAAACCAGCAGGCGTGGGCCCCCCGACGACGGGGGGCTCCTGGCCCTCAGCTCTCCACGCGGCTCCCCGGCACGGAAATGGGGACTGGTCCCACCGCTGTTCCTACGCTGCACCCACGTCCCTCAATTCTGTCACCTGCTCATGTCTCTGAACTCCCAGGACACCAAGCTTTGCCTCCTTCACGGTAATGACACAACACGTGGGGACACAGAGCCCAGCGCCTGGCGTGGGGCTGGCACTCAGTGAGTAGATAGATGCTGCCAGCTGCCACCACGGTGACCGCCGTCATCCGTGTGCCCCGAGCCCTGCTCAGCGGAGACCCGTCCCTGAGCCTCTTTCTGCAGACTCGGCCCTGCCACCCCCGTCGCTGGGGGGCTGGAGGCTCTGCACAGGCTGCCGGCTGGGTCACCCCGGCGGCAGAGAGGGACTCGAACAGGCTGTCCTCTGGCAGCCCTTGCGGGGCCCAGACTGTCCTCTCCCCGTCTGACTGGTGCAGGCACGCACGCGAGCGCGCAGGCATGCACACGGGCTTTGTCTCCGGGGCTCAGCTTTCGGGCCCCTGCCTTGCCCGGTGCACCCAAGACAAGGAGAAGAGGCCCCGAACGCCACTCCTGACGACCGGCGTCTCTGAACAGCTGGGCCATGAGCCGGGCCCACCCCTGGCTGGGCCTGACCCCGTCCTTCCCGAAGACCACCTGGCCCTGGTAATAATCGACTCCACGCCGCAACCGCACGGAGTGCCACCGGGCCTTCCGGGGGACCGGCGGAGGACTCGGGCGAAGTCCTGGCATGACCGTACGATCCAACAGCTAGCGCTAGGATCAGATTCAAGTCCACAAATAAACACTGTGCCTCTGCCCCCTTCGGAAACACACAGAGGTCTGTCTCTAGACAGTCTCCATACCATGGGTTTCCACTCGGAGAGCTGACCAGCTGCGGCTGTGCGCCAGCTCGCTGCCCGTCCCCCGGCACCTCCTGCGCGGCCAGCCCTGGCTGCAGGGCCCGGAGGGGCGAGGAGGCCTCCCAGCTGGGCCAGCGGAGAGCTGGCCACCTGAGTGGGGGGTCAGGCCCAAACCGGCAGCAGTTCCAGGTCTGTGTGTTACCCCGAAAGACAAGAAGAGAGAGCAGTCAGTGGAGGACAGACAAGAAACGGGACCACTCGGAAAGGAGGAGGTTCTCTCACTGCCCACCCAGACATGCCTGGATTCTGCGGCTCGTCGCCCCGGTACATGAAGAGGGCCTTACAGATTAGTTAAGAAAAAGCCAAAAAACTGAAACCGAAAAGGAGGAAAGGACTAGAGCAGGCCGTGCATGGAAATGCGTAAAAGGTTTCAACTCTACACGAGATGCTCAAATGTCCGGAAAAGAAATACAAATTAAAACTATAGTGAGATGCATAATTCCATCTATTTTTGGTTATGTTTGATATTTTCCATAGTGAAAAGTTGGGGCTTTTTTTTTTTAGATTCTCTCTAAAATTAGTAAAAACATATCACCTGGGAATACGTTTGTACCGATTTCAGAGAGCGAAAGAAACGTCATCTGAGAGAGAAACCCCGACAGGTTGCCTCCTGCACGTGCCCCAACTGAGGCTCGAACCCGCAACCCAGGTCTGTGCCCTGACTGGGGATCAGACCTGCGGCCCTTTGGTGCTCGGGATGACGCTCCAGACAACTGCGACACCCGGCCAGGGCCACGAGAAAGAGCCTTTAATTCTTTTATAATTAAAGAAGAAGTGTTAGCTTTAAGAAGCATATAACTAATCGCCTTATTTGGAGCTTGACTCGAATAAACTGTAAGGGAAAAAAGAGCGTAAGACGGGGCCGGGGGCGGGGGTGGCTGGTGACAAAGGTGAGGGACCGAGAAGCGCCAACCAGCAGGTACGGACAGTCACACAGGGTGTCGTCCGGCACGGGGAACGCAGTCAGTAATGTCATGTAACTGTGTGCGGCACCTGGAAGCTCATCGGGGGACCCTTTGCAAAGCGTGTGACTGTCCAACTGCTATGCAGTGCACCTGAAACTCATACGGGACAATGTTCAACACACACTATAATTGAAATATAAATTTTTTTAAAAAGCCTAAGAAAGGAAAATGTGACCGGTGACTTTGGTGATATTAGTTACTGTTTACTTTTTAGGTATGACAATAGGTAAAAAGACCAAAACACTTTATCTCTTACGTAAAAATGCTGAAATGTTTATGGACAAAATGATCCGATCTTTCAGATCTGCTGAAAATACTCTGCAAAGAGGAAAATGGGTGGGGAACACTGGCCTCCAGTTCCGGGGCTCACAGGGGTCATCCTACTAAGCTGTTTTTATAAACGCTTGGAAATTTTAATACGAAAATGTTAAGCACATGCACACAGGCCCAGAAAGATTTCGTTTTCATCCACCAGACAGGCAAAGAATGGAAAGGACAATGCGCCTCGCTAGCACCCAGCATTCCCACGTGCCACGAATTGCACACTGAACCAGAACCACTTTCTCTGAAGGCCGGGGTGCCTTCATCAATGGTGCAAATCGGCCCTTTGGCTTCTCAGCTCTGCCGCTTCCAGGAGTGTGTCGGACAGAAAACTCACGCCTGGATGGACAGTCACCTTATCACTTTTCTAAGAGCTAAAAACAAGAACCGAGGTGAGCCAACAGGGACGTCCCCTGAAGGGTGCGCTCTGCCACTTAGGAACAAGAGTGGGGGAGCCCTCCCGGTGCTGATGTGAAATGATGCCCCAAATATATGGACTAAGAGAATAGCGCAGGCCAGAACAATGTGAGGAATAATTGAGTTGAACAAGATAAAAAGGCTGCTGTGTATTCCAACACGCTTCCAGATAACAGGCTATTTCTGCAAGGTTTCACAGGAAATTGGCACCTGTGCTGCGAGGGGGGCGGGGGTGTTGGCCTGGGGCCTGGGGGACGGAGCAGGAGGGGTCCGCCCTCTACACCCCAGGAACGGCTCTCACCCTGGGCACCCGGTGGATGAGTTCTCTTTTACAGCCGAGTCTGGCGACCACTGGCCAGAGGGCAGGTCCGGACTCACAGGGACGGACAGAGAGCAGGGGGCGGGGTGGATGGGGCGCTGGGCGAGGAGGAGAAGGGGTCAGCTGGGACAGCTCCGGCCAGGCTGGGGGTGCGGAAGGAAGGCACCAGCTCCAGAGACCCCAGCTTATCTGTTGCCAGAGGCTGGTGGGTAAATGCCTGGATCAGACACGGTGGCTCCAAGCCACGTGAGTGTTGCTAAGTGGCTGTCCCTTAGCTGTTCCCAAACAGTGTTGTCCCTACACACCTTGCACACACACACACACAAACACCCCCACCGCAGCCAAACTCCCATTAGCCAGCAGGTTTGATTGCGCAACCCTCGGAAAGAGCAGCTCCCAGAAATGCCACCTCCACCCCCAGGCTCCGGCTCCTGCCTGGGCTGTGTCCCCCATGGGTCACTGTCAACACTCGTCCTCGCAGGCAGCTGTCACTCCATACTCCGCCCACTCTGGGAAGGGCACAAGGTTAGGGACAGGAAGGGAGAAGCAGGGGTTTCTGAATGGGGTCTCTGTCAGGAGGAACTGACCACTCCTCCCCGCCTCCGTCTCCCACAGGGGACACAAGGAGCCAAGAGAAGTCACTGGAAGGCCAGGAAGCCTCGAGGTCCTCCTCTCCCTTGGGGCCTGTTTGTCCCCAGCTCTAGGTGCCCTGCGGGGCACCTGCCCCGGGCCCCACAGGCCTCCCCAGGCACTGCCTCTCCCTGTCTAGAAACCCACCTACGACTTTTACGGTCCGTCTCTCCTCTTCCCCATCAACGGGTCGTGCAGGAGGCACGAGAAGGGGATGGGAGACAACCCCTGGCTCTCCTGAGACTAGCCACCTGCGGGCCTCCCCACTGGCCTGGGGGCTGCCCGCCCCTCCCGTCAGGAGGGCGCCGGGGTACGGGCGCGGGAACCAACCTCCGCAGGGCCGTCAGTCAGGCCTCCTTTCCGCCAGGGCACACTCCCCCGCATGATGAAGTCCACCACCGTGGAGTTCTGGAACACGGCCCCTACCAGAGCTATGGCCCTGTCCACGGCCACCACCACCCTGAACAGGGCGTCGAGCCTGGCGCTGTGCTGGGCCCCATCCTGCCGCATGGCCCGCACCAGCTCCAGGACCTCCGGCCACCCAGCCTGCGTGTCCCCGGCAGGGGCAGGGGCAGGGGCAGGGGCAGGAGCAGGGCTGGCCCCTGCTGGGCCCGGGGCCCTGGAGGCCTCCAGCCGGTGCAGGCCCTGCTCCAGGTGGCCCATGCCTTGGCACACGCACTGCAGTTTCTCCGCGACGTCTTCCTGGAAATGCAGGAGCTTGTCGACCTTCTCGCTGAGCACGTTCAGCTTTTTGTCCATGGTGGTCAAGCAGTCCTTGCCCACCCCGGGCAGCCCGCAGGCCCCCACACTCTCCTTGGGGACTCCCGACATCCTGGCACGGGCTTGACAAGGGGGAGCAGTAGGAAGAGTGTAGTGCCCCGGTGATCACTTGGGCAGTGGTGGCTCCAAGTTCATTGTTCCCAGGAGCTCACAGCCAGGCCCGCGGAGCCACCCGGCAGAGATCCCCCGGGTTGTCCACGGAGCCCGTGCACCAGCAGGGTGTCTTTGAGCCTTTGCTTATCTGCCACTCGGCCGTGAGCCGTTGAGTGACAGGCCGCGTTTGGCCCGGGCCCTTACCCTTGGGGCCCCTTTGACATCACGGCAGCACTGCACATTCCTTTCTGAGAGGGTGCTGATGGGCAGGTATTTTAAGAACCTGCCGCCCGCAGCCGGTAGGAGTTTGTGTGGCTGGAACTGAAGGTTAGAAGCAGGGGGTCCTCGAGGCAATGAGCCTGAAGGCGGGACTCTGCCGGGGGCCCAGCAACCCCAGGTGCAGGGAGACCGAAGAGCACCTGGGGTCCCACCCGCCACGCATGCAGCTAATCCACAACGAGCAGCGGGACCTCAGCTTTCTGCCCTGCCCCACACTGGGTGCTTCTGCGAACCGCAAACCAGACGGCGGGGCCCCTGCCCTGCCCCTGGCCCAAATGTGAGCTGGGCTGCCCATGGGGCGGATCTGCAGGTCACTCCCACACCAGGCCCTCGTCACTTGTCACTTGTCCCTAAAAATAGAGTGAGGAACAATGGCCTCGGCTACTCACCAAGAGCTGCCCCATAGGTCATGTTCCTTGCAGGACACCCTGCTCAGGGCACAGCTGCCTGCAACCCCCTGCTGCCCCAACGGAGGCCAAACCGAAGAGACGCAGTCAGGCCCCGGGGACCGAGGGGCCACGCTTCCCGTGGTCCCAACAGTCCAGCCTCACAGCCCTCGTCTCGAAGGAACTGTGACCGAAGCGTCATTAAATACGGCTGGAAAACACTCAAGTGGACATGACGTTGGGCACGAGGGGGTGCCACGGAGTCCAAAGGCTGCCGGGAGCCGCTGACAGCTTCCTTGCAGGCCCTCCGGGGGGAGAGCCAGGCCAGAGCGGGCCGGTGACTAGGGCTGCCCTGCCCACGCCTCTTGAGAGCAGCTCGGCTGGGGCCCAGGCCGGCACCGGGGACGGGGCCTGGGGCATCCGTCTAAGCTTCCCCTTCCGAATGAAAGCATTTAGGAGAATAATCTTTGACCTGGAAACCTGACATCCACCACCACCCTGCCATGATTTTTGCTCCTTCAAGCGCTGGGGGACCCCTGAACACTGCGCTCGCTGTGTGTGAGAGCACGGCTGGACCTCAGGCCCTCGCTCCCCGTCCTGGGTGGGGACCGCTGCCCCAGGCAGCCTGTGCAGAAACCCAGACCCACGTCTGGGGGGGTGCAGTCCCGGAGGTGTGGGAGCGTGCTGTCCTACCTACCGTTATGTATTCCGTGTTGCTCACTGCGCTCTAAAACGGACACACAAACCAACTCTCCTTCAGAGAGCAGCCAGTGACCGCTGTGCTCCAGCGGCTCTCAGGACTCGCTGCGCTCCCAGCAGGGCCTCCCCTGGCCCAGGCACTGACAGGGAGTCTTCCCCACACTGCCCGTGATGCTCCCCGAGGGCACTGGGGCTCCCTGAGTCCAGCTCTGGGCAGGGCTGCCCAGTAGGTGTCAGTGATCTTTGCGTAAGGGTGTCCCTACCCGTCCCCAGAGGCAGACCCAGGCTCGGGGAGAGAGTCCCCACGGGTTCGCCCCACCAACGACCCCATCACAACCGCCGCTTCAGAGCGCTGCAGGGCCATGGGTGTCCAGGCCAGCCCTGGGTTCAGAGAGCCTGGAATCATGTCTACAAAGTCCCGATGAGCCCAAAAGAAACAGACGTCCCAGACGCGTATCTACATCAAAGGCTAATTATTTAAATGCGGAAGGACTTGCCCTGGTCTCCCTGAGGAACAGGGACGGCCAGGTGTGGGCGAATGCTCCACCAGCCCCTGTCCCAGAAGCCTCTCCAAGCTCCCTGAGGCCAGCAATGCCACCAAGGCTTGTCCCCATCCCCAGGTACACCAGCAGGAAGTGGAGGTTGGGCCAGCCACCGGGAGGCCAGCAGGAGGAGACAGCACCTGGGGTTTCCCAGGACCACGGGATGCGGATGCTCAGTGCAGGGAACCATGGCAACTCCCACGCGTCGGCTCGGGCTCCTCTGGGACCCACAGTCCTGAGGAGCTCCAGGAGGCCCTGCCGGAACCGCTGTCCTTGCCGGGCCCGTGGGAGGCGTGCGTTTGCGAGCACATGGTGGGCCTCGGCGTGGCTCCCCCACCGCCTGACACAGGGCCCACCAGGAGCCACAGGCCGCTCGCTGTGGGCAGTGGCGCATGCGCAGAGAATCGGGGAGCCACACAACTCCCCAAGTCAAGAGAACATGGGCCAGAGATGAGGCTGCTGGGCTGGATGGACCCGGGCAGCACATCCAGTGAGGCCTCACCCTTCCTGGGTAAGAACAGGGTGCCCACCCACTCCTGAAAACCCACAGGGCAGTCTGTTTGCCGTAGGCTGTGATCGGCACACACCGAACCCCAGGACCCCTCGCCAGCCTGTGCCGGCCAGCTTTCCCTGCGACCCCAGGTGGGGTAAGAGGGGCGTAGAGATGCAAAGCAGAGGGGTCCATCTCAAAGCCGTGGCCCCCCTCCTTCGATGCGCGTGGCAAGGAGAGCCCCCACACTCCCTGGAGATCAGAGGATGACTCCTGCAGAGACTCAGGGGTCCGCGCTGCAACGGTTCCACGTGCTGGCTTTGGAGGCCCGTCTGATCGCCCTCACCAGGGCCAAGCAGAGAGGCCTCAACCACCCACCCACTTCCGTGGGCCTCATTCTGGAGTACGCACAGATAAAAACGGGTCCCCAGGTTTCCCAGGAAGCCCCCAGATGAATAGGGGAGCCCAAAGCAAACAAGCAGAGCCATCCATGGCGGAGGAAGCAGAGGGAAGTTTCTGAAAGGCTCTCGGCCACGGAGGGGCGTGAAACACGGAGCGAAACACAGGCCTTGGAGGTCAGAGACATGGCCGTTCAGGGTTCGGAGGCAGGGGTCAGAGAAGAGCTGCTATCCCAGAGAAGAGAACCGAAGGGTGGAGACCAGGGAGAGACCCGAGGAAGCCGGACAGCGGCACCGGCAGGCCCGCGCCTGCCTCGGGGGCCTGCGGGGGCAGGGACGAAAGCGGGAAGGAACTTACCTAAGAAACACTATACTGTCTTCATGCAACTCTGGGACACGGGGATGAAAAGCCGAGTCTCCCCAAAATTTAAGAGGAAAGAAAGCCGTATGTCCGAGAACCGAAGTCAGCACACCCTCAGACTTCGCATCCTAAAAGCAGCTGGATGCTAGAAGGCAGGTCAGATGCAAGATGTTGCAACAGAAAGCACGCCCCCCTTAGATTTGTGAACACACTGCACCTGTCAGAGGTCAGCGTGAAGAGTTTTAAGACTTGCGAAGATGTAAAAAAAATATACAGGTGTCCTTTCTAAGGAAGCTGTTTTGAGGATATGCTCCAGGGCAATGAGGGACTAAACAAATAAAGGACTTAACTCCAAGAAACCCCAGCTCTGATCTAGCTCTGAAGTTCGGGCAGGAGGACGGAGAGCCCCCACGAGGGAGGACTGCGGGGCAGAAACAGTACACGGGGTAACACAAAGACAGACAGCCACACTCGAAGGGTGTGCGGCCTGGCGTCGGGCTGTCTGGGTCTCACTCCTGCGTCTGCCGGTTTTGGGGGGCAGACGCGTGGGCCAGTTGACCTTAGCCTCCGAGCCTGCACTTCCTGGGCTGTAACACGAGAAGAACGATGCATACACTCTGTGGCGATGTCGCCAGTTACGTGAGAAGGTTTATGAGGCACCTGGAACCGTACTTGGCACACCGTAAGTGCTCAAATTTAGCCACCGGTATGCTGCTGGCTTATAGGGCAAAGGGGAACAAGAGAAATTAGACCCCTAGAAAATCCGAGTGCGTCCAAGAAAGAATTAAAGTGCATGATGCGCTTTACGGTGAGCATCATCTACATGTCAGTTACGCTGTGCAGCCACGAGGTAAACATTAAGCTAGAACAGCGACACGCGGACTGTGCGGATGGGGGAGGGGCCGTGGGGACAGCGAGCGTTGAGTCTTCATTTCTCTGAGCGGGAAGTCAGCAGGTGGCGTGCAATATTGAGGAGGAGGAGGAGATCGGAGGCCAACACCAGGAGGAGCAGCGGGAGGACGCCAGGGAGCGCCTGCCGCTGGGGAGGAAGACAGGGGCAGGCTCTG
Source organism: Glossophaga mutica (assembly GCA_039655065.1). Taxonomy (NCBI): domain Eukaryota; kingdom Metazoa; phylum Chordata; class Mammalia; order Chiroptera; family Phyllostomidae; genus Glossophaga; species Glossophaga mutica. Next base: position 2,057,985 of record CM077315.1, read on the forward strand.
CGGAGGTGGAGGGTACAGCCCCGAGCGGAGGCCCGCACGACACGGGCGGGGGAGGGGCTCATTCTAACAGAACCGAGCACCAGGACGACCCTCTGAGAGGCGCAGGCCACGTGTGCGGGGGAAGGCGGCCTTCTGGGCCAGCTGCACACCCTGCGTTGCCTTTGCCTCTCCTCGCACAGCCCCCCTCACCTGCGAAGCGGGCTCAGCAGCGCAGGGCTGCCTGCGTCCTCACAAAGTGCAGCACCGGGCGCGGCGCCCGGCCCAGGCTGACACGGGAACACAGCAGAGATCAGAACTGACCCCCGGCCCAGCGACCCCTCCGCACCCCTGAGGGTCGGCGGCCAGGATGGCCTGTGCTCAGTCGCCTCAGTGCAGGTGGGGCCAGGAGGAAAGGGCCACCTCCCTGGGCCTTACTCGGCTTCCCCGCAGGCAGCGTTACCCGAGTGTACAAACGCCTCCCCCACCAAGCGGAGCTACCTCGGGAAAGGAAACCAACGGATGAACCAAAACCCCGGCACGCCTCGCAGGGGCCAGGACAAAACAGCCCTGGGCCGGCCCCCCTCGGCCCTGTCTGCCCACCACCTCCTGTGCGCGCTGGGAAGGACCCAAGCCGCCCATCCGGGCCCGGCCGGACCCGGCAACCAAAGCTTCCTGCTGAGTTCCTGGTCCCAGAGGACCCAGGTCTAGGTTATGACCGTCACCCAGGCTCCCTCAATCCCGTGACCCTAACAATTGCTCCTCGGGCTCCCACTTCAAAGCAGACCGGCCAGAGGCTGCCCTTACCGCAAATATCTGGGTGTAACCTGATGCCCGCTGCTGGCCCCTGGCGCTGGGGCCGCGCAGCGCCGCCGGAGAGGGGCATGGAGTCCGCATCCTGCTGCCGCTGCTGCCGCTGGGCAGCGCCTCTGCCAACTCCGTGTTTACTCCGCCGGCAGATGCCTGGCCGCCTGAGCCTGGGAATGAGGTGGGCTGGCCGGGACGATTCCTCTAGAACGCGAGAGCCCCGATAAGCTCGGCATCCTGCTTATCTCTGACTCTGTCCCAGGCCCTGAGCCACACAGAGCCTTCGCCTGGTTATCTGCTTTGCTGGGCTGTATCTGCTCCCAGGGGCCCACTTCCTGCATCACTTAGCGAAGTGTCCAATTGGGAAACAAACATGGTGGGGTCTGAAGGAGGGGGAGGGGAGCGGGGAGGGAGCCCGAAGGCCAAGCTGACCTGAGCTCAGACCCCAGGGGCCTGCTGCAGGGGCCCAGGAGACAAGCTGGGAATCCCTGCCAGGGTGCCCTGGGCGTAGAGGGAGGCCTGGCCAGAAGCAGGGTGGGCTAGCAGCCCAGGGTCCCCTCACTGGGGCTGCTGGCACCCGAGCTGGGAGCCTGGTTATTTACCTCCAGGCTGGGAGGGTCCCGCTATTGCCACTTTGAGGAAAACTACTCGGGAAATTGCAAAGACAGACAGCACCCCCACAAAGAGGGGAACATGCTGCAGTTAGGGACGGAGTGAGACGCCAGGTCCAGCTCAGCACTTGCCCTCGGGGAGGCCCCCTGGCCAGATCTTCCCAGAGCGCCCACAGGAGGCCAGGCCCTCCGCATACACTGGCACACACGCACACACCTCCCTTGGGACCCCAAACTACCCCGCCCGGCCGATGGGAAGCAGAAGAGCTGCAGACTTTCCACGCGAGCCTCTTTTCTGGGTGACTGCACTCAGGCTGTGCAAAGCACGTCAGCTTCGATGTCCGATTTGGACCTCGGCTCGACAGCCCTACAGGGCAGACCACTCTGTCCCACCCCACTTCGCAGAGGGCCCGTCCACCCACTGGACTCGCGCTCCTCACTCAGGGCCACAGGCAGAGTGCGCTGAGAGCCAGGCTGAAGACTCCCGGGGCTCTGCTGACCGGAGACAACGACCTCGGAGACCGCAGGGCCAGCTCCCTCGTTTTACAGATGGGGGACCCGAAGCCCAGAGAGGGGTAGGGACTTTCTGAAGGTCACAAAGTAAATCCATGGCAAGGACAGGACCAGCAAGCAAAACTGCTGGCCTGAGAGTGGCCGGGGAACTCCTCAGCCTGCTCTGCGGGCTGGAGACAGGGGCGTGTGCGCACGTGTGAGCGGGCCCCGTGGCCTCAGCTCTGCCAACTGTCCGAGGAGGGGCCAAGGGGCAGGAACCCCCGGAAAAAACACTGGCTGCTTACTCTTCCGAGAAAAACGTCGACACCCCAGAAAGATACTAAAACAGCAGCCCCAGTCCTGCCAGAAGGAACCCAGGAACGATGCCTGGGAATAAAATTAAAGTCGGCCGGCCTCTGAAGACAGCAGAGCGCAGAGCAGTGGCTGAGGCGACCCGGCCTGGCGCAGGGAAGTGCCCCGCTCACTCGCAGCGGCTGGTGGGAATGATGTTCTATTTCCTCCACTCTATTCCCATGCACTCAGGTCAGATGCCGTCAGCTTGAAAATACCAGAGAACAAAAAAAGCACCCCCAGGAACCAAACCCAGACTGGCAGCCATTCATTCATCCACCCATTTGTTCATCCGTCCGTCCATCCGTCCTTCCATCCGTCCGTCCATCCGTTCATTCACTGAGTAAGCCTTCTTAGGAGATAATAAAAGCACTAATGTTTAGAGAGCACGTTTGTGTGTCCAGCATTGTGCTACATCTTTACACAAATTACCTTTGCCCCTCAGAACAATGTGAAGGGGGAGGACTACTGTCCCCATTTCGCAGACATGTAAACCGACAGGAAACCGACCCAGTGAACGAAGCTCTGCGAGGGGACGGGCCTCGGGTCCATGGAGGCCCAGCTGGTCCAGCAGGCAGGACCCCTCAGAGAGTGGACCCAGCTCAGGCAGAGACCGCCACGCCCAAAGCGGCGGGACATGGGGCAGCCACCCACCCGGACGTCTTTAGACGGGAAGCAGCGTGATGAAATCAGCGTGTCAGAACAGATGAAATGACCACCTGGGGTACGGGTGCTGACCAGGAGGGGCCCTGGAGCTCCCGCCAGGGCGCTAGAGGTGTCCCGTACTCCGGGGGGCGCCCACAGGCCTGCTGGGTTCAGCTCAATGGCTCTGAGGTTTGTGCGCGCCACCGCATCTAGGCTGTGCGCAGCCGGGTCCTGCGGGCGTGAGAAAAGGAGGCGGCGGACTTGACAGCAGGGTGCAGGAGGACTGGGTGGCTCGGGTCGTTCTCCGCACAGAAGCTAAAACCAGCGAGTGTTTACCAGCTCTGGGGTGTGTGCCGTTGCCAAAACACGGGGCGCTAAGGAAATGGGGACATCTGAGAGAGTGACTGCCGGGAAAGTTCTCGGACACGTGCTGACTGCAGCCGGAGGCCCGCGTTCCGCCCCCTGCCCATGCCTGCGGCAGAAGCAGGACGCCCGCCCCAACATCAGCAAGCCGGGGGCCCTGGGGATGCGTGACGTTCTTTCCAGACCCGTAGTGGAGACCTCGCCCCAAAAGCAGGGGGCAGAGCATTGAGTACACACCACCGAATCCCACTTTGTATGTATAAAACACAGGCCAGTACCAGGATGGCCAACTCTGCACCAGGGGACTGCAGGTGACTTTTACTTCCTACAACTCATTCATATAATCATTCTTACTTTTTAAGTGTGTACTATTTGTGTCACTACACACTTGTTTTCCTGCAATGGTCACCTATCCCCCAGACCCACAGGAGTTATTCCGGACAGACATGTACCTCAGAGAGGCCAGGCCCCTTCAGGACCCCAGTGGACAGAAAACAACACTTAACAACCCTCCTGGGAGCCCCGAGGGCAACTGCTTGCTGAGCCTTAAAGCACAGCTGGCAGACGCAAGGCCCGCGGGCCCACCCCGGCCCTCCCCTGGTTCTATCCGGCCCGGCACCTGGTTTCCACCCGGCAGCAGCACCAACCTCTCTCTTAACTGTTAAGGAGTAGTTACATGTACACAGTCCTAAAATTACATTCAGCCCTTTGAAGGCAAAACCTCAAGGCTGACTGATGTGGCCCCCAGTGAAAATGAGCTCGACACCCGTGCTAAATGAACAGAACGCAGGCGCAGACTCGGGGCTCCAGAGAAATGGCAAACCGCAGGGGGAAGATGATTCCCCTCTTTGGACTTTATTTTTAAAATAGATTGTGCCCCGCCACCTTGAAAACACATCTGCCAGATTCCACATGCAACTCATAAGCTGCGAGGCGGAGCTCAGTGGGGAGCTTGCACAGCAGAGTCGGCAAGCATTTGGGAACGACCCCCGAGTTCGGCCTTCTCCCATGACTCAAGCGCCTGCGTTAGTAACCACAGCAGTGAACCCGAGCGCGGTGCTCAAGACCGAATCACACGTGCAGTCAGTCCCCAAAGCCACACAAAGCCAAAGGCAAAACCGTGCACCGGGAAGCATGCGTTGTCCCTGTCGCTGGGTTTTGACCAGACCCTAGAAACCACGCAAAGGGTCCCCGTGCCCCTCGAGCACCCGCTGCACACACACACTCACAGACGTGCGTCCTGTGCACTTACATACCACCTTCCATCCATGGGCGCCAGGGGTCTGTCGGAAGTCGCTTCACAGATCCCGAGCGAGACGAGGGAATGCCGCTGCCTTCATCTTATACGCAGAGCGACTTAAACGCGGAGGCGGGCGGCTCAGCGGCTCGCCAGCGGTCATGAGCCAAAACAAAACGCCACGCAGGCCGCCCTCTGCTCTCCCTTCCTCCCCGACCGTCCCTCTGACTTTCTGTTGGCCCTGGTTTTAAACCCTGCGTGCAGACCACTGTCTCCCTGGTGATGGAGGGGGCATTCTATTTCCTGCCCTGAAGCTGGCCGGGAGCCCCGGCTACACCGCATTTAGCCACAAGTGCATCAGCCCTGCGTGAGTAGGGACAACTTGGCTGCTTGGAAACCCTAAGTAGCGTGTGTCAGCTGGCCCGGGCCGCCAAGAGCCACTCCAGGCCAAGCTGCTAACGCCTCCATCACCAGCCCAGAGCAACCCACAAAGGAGACGGTGACGTCTCTGGGAGCCGGGCGAACAAATGGGAGCAGCTCAAAGGCAAACTCCCCGGCCCACGCCAGTTCAGCTGCAGGGAGAACAACCCTCCCGCGCCGGCCCTCTCCCGGGAAGTGAATGCCGTTAGCAACGAGGTGCACGTCCGAGACTGCTGCTGGTCGATGACCGCTAACAGACTCACTTACCTGTGGTGTCTATCTGGTTAACAGGCGGTCCGCCTTTGACTCTAGACAGGACCAACTGTTTTCACAGGTTGCTCTGTGAACTTGAACTTGGCCGCAGGCCTTGGATAACTTTCCACAGCAGCAGATGTAGAGCTATCATTCTATCCCCCACTGGGTGACATTTCAGTTTGCAGTTCCTTTTTCTAAAAGGCAAAATCTACTAGTCTGTTTCGTTGACCCTTAGCATGCATTCCACCCAAACTGAGAATTCGCTGTCGCATCTGTAAAGAATCTCAGTGGGTTCAACTTAGAACCCTAACTGGATGAACTATAGCGAGTCAAAGATCAGAAAAGTCAGCTCCCCGGTATAGTCCACATGCTATTGTATTTGCACTTGTATAAGGAGCAAGCACATTACTGGTATGCTTTTTATTTATTTTTATTCTTTTAGGGAAAGAGGAAGGGGGGCGAAGAGAGAGAAAGAGAGACTGACGTGAGAAACATCAACTGGATGCCTCCCGCTCGCACCCCAATGGGGAACCGAACCTGCAACCTTCTGGTGTACGGGATGACGACGCTCCAACCAACCGAGCCGCCCGGCCAGGGCTGCAGACTCTTCTTTGTTGTTGTTTTTTTTTTTTTTTAAAGGAGAGGGTTACTTGTATACTTTTTAAGAAATAAAAAAATGTATTTCAATGGAAACATTACATTAGTTTACAGTTCTTTTGCTAGAAATGCTACTTGTGGGATAACGACTGGGAAGCGCGTGTTGTTCTTTGACCTTCGCTAACGAACCAGACACGCGGGCTCCGCGTCAACGCCGTGCTAGACGAGGCGAGCACACAGAGGAACGAAGCCATGTCACGCAGGCTGAGAGAGCTGACACCTCGCGGCAGCCAGGACGCTGACGGGGGAGCTGACGGACAAAGGGCACCTTAGAGCGAGCGGGGCAAGGTGCGAGGGCTGCACGCAAAGGCGGGGGGGAGGGGGGGCCGGGCAGGTGGTGGTCCACCTGCTCCGCCCGCTTTGCCCCGCACCCGCACTCACAGGGACCCAGCAAGCACGGGCCGCCCAGCCCAAGCAAGCACACGGGCCCCTGGCAGCTCTTCTCTGCCGACAGTGAACGAGACGCGCTGGGGGATCAGACGTTTTTTCACCATCGACTCGATGACTCACGGTCAAGCTGTCATCCTGGCCATCAGACCTCAGTCTAAAAACGAGCCCTCGCGCACCTCCCCCACCTCGCGTCCAGGGCACCCAGTTAGGATTGTCACTGGGGAGATGACACCCGGGTTCCATGGACCTTCTCTCTTAAAGTGACGTCCGAGCAAAGGCCAAGGTATTAGCAGTTCCGGCAGTCTGAGAGACAAGGACCAAGATATACGGGTGTAAAAAAAAAATCTACTGGAGACAAAGATAAGCAGGGAATGGAAGAAACCCTGGCTCCAAGATATTAAAGATTTTTTTTAAAACCAGAAGAGGCTGATTTGGGGGGGGGGGAACAGAACAATCAGAGAAGCAATTACAGGTTTAAAATAGAATAACCGAAACAAAATGTTCAAAAGGTGAATCACAAGATAGCGAAAATCCACCGGAGCACAGGGTAAACGGAGAGAAAATGTGAAAGAACAGATAAAACCCCGAAGTCCAGAGTTCCCTAAATGGAGGCCCAGGAAAGAAAAAGGGCTGGGAGCGAGGGAAGGACGGATGAACCCAGCCCCTGCCCCCAGCCCTGCATCACTCACCCCCCGGGGGAGCACTGGTGGGGGCCCCTGGCCTTCCCGTCCCAACACTGGAGGTGATACACTCAGGAACGGGGGTTGGGGGCCAGAAAATGATAAGTGACTACCACCTTGTTCATGTGGCCTGATGGCACCAAGGAAGCTGGGACCACAGAGGGTCTGTTCCACTGGAAATCTAGGGACAACCCGCCCAAGTCACCGTGAGGAGTGCTGACATCAGGGTGGAGGGACAGAGCCCGGCACTGATGACCTGCCTCCAGGCCACCGTAAGTCCCCTTCATGGGGCCCAGCTGTTCGACTGCACGGGCCGCACTGGCGCCCCGGACCCCTGTCCTGTTTACAAGCACATCAGGGCTCCTCCCGGTGCCTTGGGCGAGTGCCTGGCTGGCCGACACCCTGCCTGCTCCAGAACACCCTCCGGTCTGCATCTGCGGACCCCCAGCACCGCGCTGACTCCCTGGGGTCTGGTCAGGGCCGACTGACAGGGGAGCAGATTTCCGACCAGGGTGAAATGATGGGGTTCGCCACCCTGGACAACTGGAACTTGGTCTGGTGAGAGAGAGCAGCGAGATGATCTTCAGGCTTCAAGCTGGAGAGGAGGATCACAAACCTCCATAAATTGAAAAGGACAGGGCTTAAAACGTCACAAAAGAGGAAGTGTGAGACAAAGGTTCCAAAGTGTGGTCTTCGACAACCCAGCACTGGGACACAGGCAAAGGGAGATTCGGCGGCAATGTTCGGACTTCACACGAAGGGGAGCAGTCTCGGGTGAGCAGTCACGGGTGAGCGCTCCAAGGTGAGGCCGTGGTAAGAACGCGCAGGACAGCACGAGTTACCAAGTGCGACGCCCGCAGCAGAGTGCTCTGCGCACCACACGACCCGCGCGCGTTTCCCACGCAACACCGATGTAAATAAAATACAGAGTGCCGAGTGAGGGTGCGGCTTCAACGCGCGGGATCGCAGCAGGAGGAGCGTGCGGGGGACCGGGCTGGGACACGGACCCGGGTCTCGAGGCCGCCGCCCTGCACTCCAGGTGTAAGTGACTCCATGGGTAGGAGGGGGTCTGACAGCGTGGCCGGCCAGCCAGCCCGTGGACGCACGGTTTCCCACCGCACCGAACGGAGCGGAAGCCTGCCGGGGCCTGTCATAAAGAGCTGCCTCGGCGCACTAAGGACCGGCCGGCCTCCGGACGCCTTCCCTCTCCCACCCCACACCATCTCTAACACAGGGTGCACTCATCGTAGCGAACCTCCCGCCGCAGAACCCCAGTTACGGGGTCGGAGACAAGGGAGGGGACCTGCGCTCCTGTGGGTCTGGCCAGCGCGCTCCCGGCGGTGTGAAGGACGGCCGCAGCAGGCAGGTGGAGGTGCGCCTTGGTCGCTGCCTCCGAGAGTTGGGAGCACTGGAGAAGAAGGGCAACAAGACAAGGGGTAGACTGTGCTCTGTGTGCGACTTGCGAGGTTCCAGTTCCAAGTGTGAACTACGGACCCGGGAACTGTTCTGATGCCGTGGTGTGGACAGGACAGTCTATAACCGGGCTTCTGGTCTCAGCCCTGACATGAGAAGAGTTTGGAAGCCCTCACTCCCACCCTTACAGGAAAAGGGGCTAAAGAAACTGAAAAATCAAGGACTCTTCTGGGACCTGTCGAAGCCCCAAGGCTTCAACAAAGTGTGGGGCAAAGTGCCACCCTGAAATCTGGAGAGGTGCACACCCGGAGCGTCACAGGAACAGTCTGCTTACCTGGGGCAGGGACCTCGGGGGCCGCGCACGGGCAGGAACGCTTCCACGGCACTCCCGCCGGACGCCGGACGCCGCCCGGGCTACTGTGAGAGCGGAGGCTCCTGGGCCTGCAGCCTTGGCGGGCAGAGGCGCACCCCTTCCTGGGCACTCCTAGAATCCTACCAGCTTCTCAAGGTTGAAAACCAAGAAAAAATCCCCTCCTAGCTCTGGCAGAGAGAAGACAGAAGTAACCATCTTGCGGTACACCCAGATCTTTCTCCAGAACAAAGGCCTACTCCCCACAGGAAAAGCTTTTTCCAGAGTCTTATTCACCTAGAGGGAAAGAAATTGGTTAAATAAGTCACATCACAAACAGGGGAAGCTAACTTCTCCCTCTGCCAAAGAACTTTTTAAATAAGCCACTGATTTAACATTATGAGTGAGCATCTGAAATAAATTACTTTTCTACATGGCAAGCTCCAGCCTGGTCGCCATCTACTCCCTTACCCGACGACTATTTTAACGGAACTCTCCTCTATGGGTCTTCAGCTTTAAAGGAACAGACTGATGTCCGCATTCTTTAAAGAGATGCCTATTCCATAAGCTATTCTAGCTTTCTCTGAGGGCATGTATCTGTTCACAGAATTTTTACATTATTAACCCTTTTTGTGTTTTCTCAAAGTGAAAGTTTTCTTGTATTATGTTTCAAAGATAAATCATATTAGAATTATTAATAGGGCTTTAAAACACACAAAGCCCTGGCTGGGTGGCTCAGCTGGCTGGAGCATCATCCTGTACACCTAAAGGTTGTGGGTTCCGCGCCCACTCTGGGTGCAGGTCTAGGTTGCAAGTTCAGTCCCTGGCCGGGTTTTGCGTGAGAGGCATCTGATTCATGTTGCTCTCTTAAATCGCTGTCTCTCCCTCTCCCTTTCCTCTATCTCTAAAAGCAATAAACACATCCTCGAGTGAGGATTTAAACATTAAAGATAAACAAGTAAATAAAATGTATACAAGAAAACTGTTCTAGTACCTGAAGGTAAATACGGAGTGACGGAAAAAGAGTTCTTATGAAAATGCTACGTCCGACCCAGAGTATCTCTTTAGCGCCCTCTGCTGGCTGCCACTGAAATAAAGTTGGGGGGAAGTAAACCTTTTTCTTTGGGGAGATGTTTGGGAGATGCAGGACCAAGTTGACAATGCTATTGTTACAACCAGAAAGGAAATTCTCTTAAGGTAAGTCTGATGACTCAATACCTTCCCTAATTAGGCTTAAGGACATCCAAGTAGATTTAGCCCTGGGTGGCACGTTCAAAATAAGGGAAGTTCTTGTCAAGTCTGAATATGTTAATCATTAAATTGATATACAAACTACAAAAGCTTTTAATATAAAATAAAGCAACTATAAAGGATTATCATTTAACACTAGAAAAATTAAGAATCTAAATGTTTCACAAACCTCACTACAAGAAAAAGTTTGTAACACACTATTTAATCTATTAGTTTCAATATTAAGGTTTATTTTTTTCTTCCAGAGTGTGGTTAACAATTTAAATAATTATCAGGATGTATAAATGAACATCCGCTCAGATAAAACATTACTGCTTAAAAGTGGCTAAGAAATATTTTGCATGTAATAAATATAATGTCTAGGTTAACAGGCACCATCTTGAGAGCAGAAAAGTGTTTTTTCATAACCAATAAATAAATTACATTCAAGAAAACAAGGTGTTTATATCTGAAGTATCATATATCCTTAAATGTTTTTCTTAATATAGCACCCAAACTTCCAAACTGTCTAGAAAGTATCTCCCAAAAAATAACTCATACTTTAAGTCATAAAAATAAAGGCCAAGAAAAAATCAAGACGAAATTTACAATTTATATTAATCCCCCATTCAATAAAATATCAAGTGCCAATTTGTTAAAAGTAAATGAACTGTATATATGCAATCCATTAGTACTGAAAATCTGAAATATATATTTTTAAAAATCATTCTTTCTCAAAGTACTTAAAATATTGCATCTCTGGTGGCAAACCTGAAAATTACCAAGCATTTTATTCCCCTAGTTCTCATACTTCTGCTCCCATCCCTACCCCTTTAACCTTTAACAGTCATCCAGCTTTTTTTTTCTTTTCTTTCTTTCTTTCTTTTTTTTTTTTTTGTAAATACACTTACTTATACCCCAAACACAAAACACTGACAAGACTCCTTGGCAAGCAAGGAACTCCCGGAACAGTCCAAGCACACAGCTTTGCTCCCAAAGGGTGGCCCAGGCTCAGTGACGGGGGCCCATCACTGGCCCTCACTGATGCTGGCAGAAGGCTCCTGAGAGTCCACAGCTGTCTGACTGCTGATGCAATCCTGAAGAAAGTTCCAACACACTCTGCAGACAAATATCAAAGAATAAGTCTTTGATTGATAATTTTTCTATTTATTTCCGCCAAGGCGACTGAAAACACGAAAGCCTTTTCATCAGAGAGGTTAGCATAGATGTCAATTTCCTTTTCCTGTTTTTCTGTTAAAAGAAAAAGGGAAAGCTTAATAAAAAGGCGGCAGATGCAGTATTTTTGTCTAAAAATTTAAAGCTTTCAAGTATTTCTTTAAATGATAATCACATACAGAATATTACAACATACACTAAATATTATAAAGTATTATGTTACTGAACTAAAAAATTTTAAATATAACAAAGGAGTTATTGAAATGTCATGAACTACATTCTACGTTCTGAAGACTAAAATGTACATTTCTACATACCATCTACGTTCTACATCATTGCTGTAAGAATCTCAAATATTTCTTTCTCTTCACTAGTATGAACCAATCGAAATGTCTCAATCAAAATGGATTTTCTCACCCTAAAGACATTCCCTCCTGAGCGTCAATGGCGCCTTTATGACTCTATTAACTTCGCCTCAGCCTTGCTACTGAATTTAAGAATAACTAATATTTACTTCTATTTTTCCCCTCCTGGTTCCAAATGTATTCCAAGTTCATGGCAGAAAAAACTTAAAACACCGAGAGGCAAAGCAGAAATCGCCATCTCGTAAACCAGCTAAAACCCCAATCACCATCTGCGTGTCCCCTGCGCAGGCTCTACCATGGCTCTGCTTTTGTCCGCTGGTCGTTGCTGCCGTCATCGTCTTGCTTTTTCATCCAAGTTCAACAGTCACCTCACTTTCACAAAACTGGTCCCTGGAACCAGAGCCCTCCCCCACGCACACTCCCCACTCTCAGGGTGCGACCGCAGCTTTTCCACTCGTTTCCTTTCGTTTTTACCTCTCTATCTCTGGGCAGCGTTTTTACATGATGCTACTTCTTGGTTTCCTGGTTTCAGGCACTATTCATTGACTTTCCACAGCAGAAAATCAGAACCTCATCGTTTTCCATCTCTGGTCCCCACCACACATCTCTCTTGCATCTTCCCATCGTAGTTATATCACAACCACGGTGACGTTACTCTTCAGTGTTTGCGCTATTCTAACTATGGAAATAACTTCACTTTTCATGCACACTGTCTTCCCTGAAAAGATTCTTTCTTTACATCTGCTTAATTTTCGTTACTAATTGAACCCCAACTCTCTGCTAGTTGTATAAAACTTTCAGAATGTCTATACGTATTAGTATTGCATCAACTTTATCTTCTTGAAGAAGTATCTCCACGTCTTCTGCCCTGCTCCGATCGGAAGCGCTTGCTTCCTAGGCCCACTGCACGATGACCGCCTTGGGAGCCCTCTTCAACCGCATGCTGGGGACTGTCCTCATCTCTCTCTCTCTCTCGAGCTGGACCCTGTGTCCCAAGACCCCGGGGTACGTCCTTGGTTGCCTTCTCCGTTTTGATGGCATGTATGCCGCGGTGGCTTTCCGAGGAAGGGAGCGCAGGTAGCAAATTTCTGAGACCCTGAACGCTGGAACGTGTCTTCGGTCTACCTTCACACTAAGTCAGAGCGTGGGTGACTGAAGACTCGTAGATGTCTTCCCCGGAGGGTGAAGGCAGAAAACCGTCTGCCGGTAACTGGTGCGACCATTAGGAAAGCCCGATACCCTGTTCAACAGTTTTTTAAAGTTACTGTTGCATCTGCAGAGAAATCCGCAGACCTTCGGTATGAAACTGGAGATCTGACAAACAGGTCCGTGTGCCCCACACCACGGTCAAGGCACGGCCAACTCCTCAGACCCCTTCCTGGCAGTCCCTCCCGCCCCCACCTCACCGGCAAGACTGCGCTGACTCTGTCACCAGAGGCGCACGCTGCTGGTTCTGGAGCGTCACACAGATGGCATCGCGTAGGGTGCGGTGTTTCGTGTCTAGCTCATTTGACATGTTCTTGAAATTCACTGATGCTATTCGTACGAGTGGTTTGTTCCACTGTACTAGTTCGAATGCCATGATGGTCATTTTGTCTTTCTTCTCTGAGCACCTGCAGGATTTCCCTTTAACCCGAAGAGATATGATTGATGGTGATGATAAGCTCTGGTGGAATCTGTACTTTTAACCAGCCACTGGGAATGTGGAGGGCCAGCTCAATACGGAAACTCGGAGTTCTCCAGGTCGGGGACGAGGTCTCGAATCACGTCGCCGACGCCGTCCTTCCCCATCTCGTGCGCTCTCCCCATCTGCAGGGCCAACTATCCACAGACGTGGACCTCAAACCGGCCCTCCGAACCTCTGACCTTTCCCACTCTGTCATCTCTCCCCCCGACTGCTCTACGTCTTGGTACACTTCTTCGATTCTGTTTACAAGCTGTTATAGTTTTTTATTTCTGTAAATCATATAACTACTTTTTTTTTTGAGAGTCGTATTTTCAAGTTAACTTTCCAGGTACTTTTGACATCTGCGATTTCCTTTTAAATATCGTTTTGTTCTTCTTTTATGACTATAATATCTTCTCTCACTAAGAATATCTATGAGAGTCTTAATTTTTTCTTCCCCACGCAAAAACTTGTTGTATCCAAGTTTTTTCTTCCCTGCTGATTTGGTCTTAGCCTTCCATACGAGACGCTTCCTTCCATGTATCTGGGTGGTTCTTGGTAATATGCTCACAGCTACGTGGAACCCAAAAAGCTGATTAGCTCCTGCACACATGTGGAGTCTGACCATGGTCAGCACTTCAGGGTGATCTGACTGGGCCATTTCTCTGTACAATCCTTAATGAAAATATCTGTATTTTAGGCCTGTTCTCTGGGCTCTTCAGAGTCCCTAGAGAAGACACTTCTAAGCTCTTACCTGGAAGATATAAACCCGACCTGAAGAATGCAATGTTTACTATCTCCAATTTTCACCTAATCTTCCTGATCTTCATACAGGACCCCTGTGCTCAGTGAAGCCTGGGGTTCCCCAGACTGGTCCTGTCTAACCCTTTTCAAAGGGTGAACGTGGAGAGAGGGGAGGACGAGGTAAGAACCCTCACAGGACGTCTTTAACCAGAGTCTTTTTGACACACTGTGTATGGTCGGCCCCGCTCACACTACGGCACTCCCAGACACAACTGACACACGCACTCCTCATCCTAACGCAGCTGCACAACAAAGACCAGGCTCTTTCTTAGTTTTCTTTCCCCAAAGGAGCTTACAATTTAGGTTTCACAGGTGTGCTAAAGCAGTTAGCATTTTCCAGAATTTTGCTGGTTCCCCCAGTCCTTGTACTTGTGGGATTTGGCCATTTCTGAAAATATCCTTTTACGAGGATTTGAGGAGTGTACACAGCTAACTGCGTTTATTATCTTTAACTTGAAAGTCTACATGGATTCTATTATGTTCATTAACAAGATATTCCAAACTGCCCAATATATTTCAGTCAGAAACGCCAGTCACTACGTTACTAATAACCAGAGTAAGCATATTCTCCACGTATGAAGAAGACTCATCTTAAACCAACCAAAAATTAAGCTTAATGAGATTGTCTTTATGATTTTATAAAGACATGTTATCTAGAGGCCTAATAAACTTTAGTTTTCTATTCTTTCTTCTTCCCCTTCTTTTTCAAAATACAGAAAACAATAAAGTCAATCTAAAATGTAATTTTAGACACAATGTCAGGTTGTCCTCATTAAAATAAGGGCAAACCTTGCTTTGAATATTTCGAGTGCCCGATGTGCAGGCAATCAACAAACACTAAATTAAACTAAATAGCTAACTAAATAAACATAACACTAAGAAGCATATCGAAGAGGTCTATTCTAAAATATAGACACTTCCAAAGTCCTACCCCCTCTATATTGTATTTTGAGAACTTGGTGTGCCCCAAGGGTTAGCAAAATGCAGTGTGCGCGCCACGCCTGGCCCATGCCTGTTTTTGTGACGTCTACTGGCGCAGAGCCATGCCCATCCATTGACATACTGGCCATGGCCGCGTGCCAGCGGCAGTGACAGAGCAGAGTGGCCGTGACAGACTGGATGTCCCACAAAGCCTAAAACATTCACCTGGCTCTTTACAGAAAAAGCGTGCTGACCATTCCCCTCTCCACCCAGTCTGTATTAAAAGGTTTATTTAATCTACAAACGTTGCTTTGACCATTTCCTGTTTGTATTAAAAGCAAATAAATTAAACATTTTAATCTAGAAATAACTTTCTTAAAACTTTTTTACAATAAACTGAAAATACTTGAAAAAAATTATAGCCACGTAAATGCTTCTTTCTCCCAGCGAACATGGCACAGCAGCTGGACTCCGCTCGTCCCGGCGCCCTCCAGAGTCCTCGGTCCCCGACCGAGACCGTCACTGCTGGTCTCACCCCTCCCACCCCCACCAGGAGCGCTCCTTCCCCGCTCTGCGGGTGACATCCCTCTCCTGCAACTGGAAAGAATGTTGTTTTCTGGGCCAAGCACTCTTTTCCTCTCTCCTTTTCTCTGTTGACTTTTCATTACCTCGTTTCCCTTCCGAAAGTCTTTAGCGTAGATTTTCTGAACATCCCACTGTTAAAGCAACACATCCAAAGTGAGAACACGACTGAAACTCTCTGGAAGAGCAGCGCACCAGAAGGAAAAAGCAGTAAAATGACCTGAGGGATTAAGGGGTGCCTAGGTGCGGTCTTCACAGAACACAGCCAAACACTGTGCACACCGTCGGCCTTTAGCCACCCGGTGCCGCACCTTCCTTTGGCCGAAGTTCGGAACCGCTCTACCAGTGAAGTCACTCCCCTAACAGCAGTCACTTCATTCAGACAAAAGCGGAGGAAAGTGGTAAACAGGTAAAACAATTCTCCGCGTCTATGAAACGAGAAATGCACACTCATGCTTGAACACGTAACACCTAAGAATGACTCTACCTGAAAAAGCAGCGCCTAACTCAGAAATAATATAAATTAGAAAAGCACCTCACTGAAGACGAAACTATGTTGAGAGAGGATTGTAAAGAATTACGAAGAGCAACTACCCCTTTTTTCCATTAACTACTAGCTTGAAAGCCTCAATTTAAAAAAGGTATTTATGGGCATACGAGGATTTGCTACACAGGTCTCTCTACTCTTGTGTCATCGCTGACATTCTCTGTGACGATGAGTGTGTTTAAGGACGTGGGCATCTCTCCCAGTACCCCGCGCCAGAGCAGACTGTGGTCTTCAGCCACCACCTGGCTTCTGCCCATAGGCTGCAGGCACCGAAGCAGATTACACAGTGGGGGGAAATAAAATAATAAAGATGTTTAAGTCAAAGAGAGAGAGAAGCTCCGGTTTCAGTCAGTAATTAAAAACACGGCATCCGGCTGAAGCATCATCCTGGCGAGCGGGGGCTGCGGTCCCACCCCCAATCTGGCACACCCAAGAATCAACCAGTCACGTGCAAAAATAAGTGGAGCAACAATCAATGTTTCTCTCTCAGATCAATACGCTTTTTTAAATTTTTAAAAAACAAGATACTGGTAGATACTAAAAAGGGAGAACTGTAAGGAGAAATATGAATCCATTTTGAACCAAAAAGAATTCAGTTGACTACCCAAAGAGCTGCCTCAAAGTGGGGAGCGCAGAACGAGCGATTAAAAATTCACAGTGGCCCTGACCAGTGTGGCTCAGTTGGCTGGGTATTGTTCCACAAAGCAAAAGGTCACAGGTTCGACTCCAGGTCAGGGCATGCGGCTGGGGTGCAGGTCGGTCCCTGGGTGGAGCACATACGGGAGGCCACCAGTCGATGTTTCTCTCTCACATCAACGTTTCCCTCCCTCCTCCTCCCTCCCTTCCCCTTCCTCTAAATAGAAATAAAATCTTTCTTAAAATTTCATATTGAAGAACACCTTTACAGCAAGGTGAATATTACCTAATTTAAGCCTTTAGTTTTCCAATAACAACTAAATTTCTGTCTTTTTTTAAACAATCATCTACCTTAGAGGAAATGCTTTCGAAATAAAATATGAGTGGTCGTTGTAAGTCCAGGAGTTCAATGCCTGCCACTTTCTTCACTATCTAATTAAGATCTTAGAAAAATGTAATTGGAAAAAAACTGCTTGGATTTATGCATACCTCTTTCTTCCTCATGTTTTTTGGCAGATGCACTTTTAGGTCTTCCTCTTCCTCGTCTGATATGATCTGAATGGCTGTTACTTCGAGACCTCTTTCTGTTTTCTAAATCCTTATTTCCTGTAGAATTTATCTTCTCTCTCCTAACTCTCTCTGTGCGCCTCCTCTTGGCCTCATGCTTGTTTTCTGTATGGATGAATAAAAGTGATACATTTTAGGGCTTAGCAAGAACTGTTTGCCCGAGTCTCACTCTCTTCTTTTTTCTTTCTAAAAGCACTGGAGTTTGCTGCCTGGCAAATTTTATTAAACTATGGCACAATTATGACATCTACCCATCTCACATCACATAGGAAAAACTCAACAGAATGTGCATGACCCACATTCACACTTGAGGTAGGAGGAGCCTTGTAACAGGAGACATTTCTCTACTTGGCACATTTAATTTCAGCCCCTACAACTCTGCACAACACCACAGCAATCTTTCTGCCTTTTTTCTCTCTGCTTCCAAGTTAAAAACGATGATGTATTAGAAAGGGAAAAAAATCCTTTCTTCTTTGCCACTACCCAAATTATAGACTGAAATACATCAAATATTCAGAAGCAAAATGGACCTTAACTATAATATATTAAGGTTATCAATAAAAAGCAAACAGAAAGCATCCACAGAAAATATAAAAACACTAGAAAAGTAAGTAGTTTTCCTTTAAGCCACAGATGAGGTCATTTCTAAGAACATACTGATCCCTAAGTGGAATAGCAACAGAAGAACTTTGCTCAATATGGCGATGTAATTACTACAAAAAACCACCCTCTCCAGACAAATCAAAATGGTGGATAAGACAGGCGAAAATTTTTTTAAAACAAAAACTTGCTTTAACACATATCTGAACTCAAAAGTGAAAAAAGAAGAGTCCCTAAATTCCTAAAATCACAGTGGAAAAGAGGCAAAACAAAAAGAAACTTCACATCCCCAAAACTGAAGGGAACAAGTTAAAAGACTGTACATGAGCATGCTTATTAGGCTACTGTAAAATCTTTTAAAATTTTAAAGTAAAATAGTAATAGTTATTTTCAAATACCATATCCTTGAAGAATTAGTTAATTCTAAATCTTAGATTAGGCATATACCATATGATACAAGAACATTTAATTATTCCAGACTGTAAGTTATCAAAGACAACCAGGGTCTTGTTGAAAGACACAAGGGCTAACTTAAAGAGGATCCCACTGACCATTACAGGACAGTATGAACATCAATAAAAAACAGTAACTATTATAAATTAAAGTATATCAAATAAATACACTTAAACCACATGGCATTAAATACACAAACAAAAGCAAGAACTACTTAGCCACTATGGGAGGATGCTAAAGAACCAACTCACTATTTTGAAAACTTAAAAGGGAAAGAACAAAGCATTTATCCTGCCTTTTCTATGGAATAACCACTCAATGAACAACCAAAGGACAGGTAGAAGTTTCTCATTTTAGAAGTATTGCAGCTAAAAATGACAAAGGACTAAGAGTATCACCATTTTAAACCTGAAATGAACAAAAGAATCTAAGTGCTAAGTATCATATACAAAATACTATACACAAAAATGAACTCAATGAACTGCAGACCTAAATGTAACAGCTAAAACTGTATTTAATACTTAGGGAAAAAAAGTGAAAAGCTTGATGACATTGGATTTGGCAATAATTCCTTAGATATGACACCAAAAGTATAGACAACAAAAGAAAAAATAGACAATTTGGACTTTATCAAAATTAAAAACTTTTGCGCATCAAATGACACCATCAGTAGAGTAAAAATGCAAATCAGGAATGGGACAAAAATATCTGTCTGTAAATACAGATGAGGGGTTAATATCAAGAACAAAAAGAACTACTACAACTCTACAACAGAAACCAACCCAATTCAAAAATGGGCAAAGAACTTGAACAGATTTCTTCAAAGAAATGGCCAATAAACATATAAAAAGATGTTCAACATCAGTAATCATTAGGGAAATTCAAACCAACATCACAAGATACCACTTCATACCCCTTATAATGGCTATGATCAAAAGCACATAAAATAATACGTGTTAGGATGGGGAGAAATCGGAACTTTTATGCACTACTGGTGGTAACGTAAAACAGCGCAGCCATCGTGGGAAATACGGCAGCTCCTCAGAACATTATCGAGACCTACCGTAAGATACAGAAATTCCACTTCTGGGTACACAGCCAAAAGCAACGACGACAGGGAATCTAACAGATATTTGTACACCCGATTTCACAGCAGCATTATTCACAAAGCCAAAAAGCAGAGGCAGCCCCAGTGTCCATCAAGGTATGAATAGACAGAGTAGTATTCAGGAAGGAACTTCTGGCACATGCTACAACATGGGGGAACTTTACAAACAGCAGGCCAACTGAAACAAGCAGACGCGAAAGGACAAAACACTGCACGATTCCAGTTCCAGAAGGAACCGCAGCTGTAACACTCGCAGGCACAGAGAGAACAGTGGCAGCCTGGGCGGGGCAGAGGGATGCGGAGCTGCTGAGTTGTGGGTGCAGGGTGTCTGCTGGGGCGGGGGATGAAAGGGCTCTGGAAATGCACGGTGGTGATGAGGAAGTACACCACGTGAGTGTGCTTGATGTCACTGAGCTGTGACTTACAATGACTAAAATACTGAATTTTGTTATGTCAGTTTCACCATATTTTATAAAAGACAGAAAAAAATCAGATTTGACGAAAAAGAAATTAGAAAACAAGATGAACTGCTAAAAACTGAAGTGCAAAAGACATACGACATAACAGAGGATGTCTGCAGACAGAATTATAAACCTAGGAAGGGAAATCAGTGCAAGTTCCTAGAATGACGCAGGAGGAGAAAACACGTGACAGTAGGTAAAGGGAGATGAGAGAACAGTCCAGAAACCCGCTACTGCTCTCCCACGACAGCGCCGCTGCCCGCCCGCCCGACGCCCACTCCCCCCTCTGCACTACCAACAGACCCTGTTCCGCTCAAGAGCGCAACGTGCCCCACTGCGACACACACGTTCCAAAAAAGAGGACACGAAAATAAAAATAAATGAAAGACACACACACACATTCCCAGGCTC
This sequence comes from Glossophaga mutica, assembly GCA_039655065.1. Taxonomy (NCBI): domain Eukaryota; kingdom Metazoa; phylum Chordata; class Mammalia; order Chiroptera; family Phyllostomidae; genus Glossophaga; species Glossophaga mutica. The sequence goes on from CM077315.1 coordinate 2,078,158, forward strand.
CTGCAGCCGAAGTGGCCATGGAATCTAGTTCTGGCCAACGACATGTAAGTGGAATTGAGTACGGTTTCCAGAGAGATTTTTTTTAAGGGGCAAAGAATGGCTGTCATGCCCCTCGTCCCTCTGTCCTTCCCCCTTCTTCCTGCCTGAAAGCGTAGGGGGGCCTTGGAGGTGCCACCGCTGCCTCGCAGTGGGATGAACGCCTCCGCACGTGGGACAGAGAAGAGCCGCCAGCGGTGGAGCGCCCGCCCCCGCCCCCGCCCTCTCCGCTGGCGGCCCGGTAAGCCGTCTGTCCAGGCCAGAGTCAGCCAGGCTCGCTGTGGAGGAGATCCTCCCCTACCGTCCAGGAAGTATGTGAGAAGGAAAAAAGAGAGTGGGGAAAATGAGTAACAGGTAGAACTGCCCTAAGCTGAGGCCTCGAGCCTTTGACTGGAAGGACACGATGCCAAGGAAGGAGGAGAACATTTAAGTGTGAGTGCACAGTAAAGGCATTCTCCACATGCAAGATGGGAAATGTACACCGCGTGTCTGTCTCGAAAATTTTTCCAGGTCGGAAACAATTTCTGCAAAATGTGTTCCAGAAATAAAAACATATGGGTTAAAAAAAATAGTATCTAAGAATGAGTGGGATTACCCTGGAAGACAACAGAAAGAAATCCGAGTATTGCTGACGGCCGGGCTGCACTCCTGAAACCGGTCTTCGTGAGAAGTCAGAGGACTCTGCTCGAAAAGGCCTTCGAGATGAACAGAGGTCGCTACAAAAACTCTATGATTAAGAGCCTAAAAGTACAGGCACAGAGGTGAAGGCTACGGTTTTCATCAAAGGGCCAAATAAAAACGGTAGGACAGCCATGTCCCACACTGTAGCAATTTCAAGGAATGAGCATGTAGGAAACAACGTTTTCTGAAACAACAAAGCCAAACCTCCATTGTCAATATTCGGAGTTGAGGATCGCTGATTACTGAATAAACGGTCTATTACTTTGGGTTTATTAAAAGATACTGCCAATAACATTTCTCCATTTTTTTCCTTAACTGAAAATGAATGTCATTTATAGACTTCTTTGCTTATTTATTAGCCTTTGCCTGTTAATTTCCATAACGGATTTTGTTTATTTACCTATATTTTCAGCTAGACGAAGTTCCATATATTTCTGGTGTCCTACCACCTCCCTATTTCTATGTATGTTATGAAGATATAAAAATATTAAATATAGCCCTGGCTCGTGTGGCTCAGTGGACTGAGTGCCAGCCTGCGAAGCAAGGGGTCGCAGGTTCAATTCCCAGCCAGGTCTGGGGCCGCAGTGGGGGGCATGTGAGAGGCAACCACACATAGATGTTTCTCTCCCTCTCTAAAAATAAATAAATAAAATCTTCTTAAAAAATAAAGATTATTAAGTACATATGAAAAATTAGAATTTGAACAATTCAAACCTAGATTAAATCTACCTGATTTAACAGATTTTCCTCCTGCATGTCACAAAGTTAAATAATTACAAAAGAGATTTCATCCCACTGAAATTTAAAATAATCTCTTATAACTTTGATTTCACTTTTTAAATTAGTGCAATTTTAGCTTTATAGATGTTTCTAGTTTTCATTTTAAATGTCAAATTATGCTGCCCTGGTGGTGTTGCTCAGTGGATTGAGTGCCAGCCTTTAAACCAAAGGGCTGTCAGCTCGATTCCCTGTCAGGGCACATGCCTGGGTTGTGGGGCCAGATTCCCCAACTGGGAATATGCGAGAGGCAACCACACATGGATGTTTCTCTCCCTCACTTCCTCCCTTCCCCTCTCTCTAAAAATAAATAAATAAAATGTTAAATTATACAAATAAGTCTTCCTTGATTTCTCCTTGTTATCTAGTGATCTATCCATTTATGCATTTACTAATATACTACATGTAGAAACCATTTTGTGGGGTTTTAAAAACAAATGAAAAACAGAATTCCCACACGATCCAGCAGTTCTACTTCTGGGTATTTATCCAGTGAATAGAAAAACACTAACTCGAACCCTGACCAGTGTGGCTCAGTTGACTGGGCCTCATTCCGCAAACCAGGAGGTAGGGGCACACGCCTGGGTTGCAGGTTTGGTCCCTGGTTGGGGCACATACGAGAGGCAACCAGTCAATGTTTCTTTCTCTCTCTAAAAATAAAATCTTAAAAAAAAAGGCAAACCCTAACTCAAAAAGACGTATGTACCCCCATGTTCACTGCAGCATTATTTATTGTACAACAGCCAACACATGGAAACACCTAAGCATCCACTGATGGATGAAGGGATAAAGAAAATGTGGACCATTATTCAGCAATAAAAAATAAATAAAACAAAATTTTGCCATTTGCAACAACATGGATGGACCTTGAGGGTGTTATTCAAAGTGAAGTTAAGTCAGACAGTCAGACAGAGAAAGACAAATACCATACAATCTCACTTACGTGTGGATTCTTAAAACAAACAAACAAACAAACAAATGCAACCTCACTGATTCTGAGAACAGACTGCTGGTTGCCAGAAGCAGGGGTGTGGGTGTGGATAAAATTGGTGAAAGGACACCAAAAGGTACAAACTTCAGTTATAAAATTAGTAAGTCATAGGACTTCATGCGCAACATGGGGAACTACAGTTAATACTACTTGTATTGCGTATACAAAAGTGGGTCAATCTTAAAAGTTTTAAGTTTTCTTTTTAACTTTCTTTAACTTTTAACTTAAAAGTTTTCTCATGATGACAAAAAAAAAACCTGTAAAAAAACCAAAGGAGTTCATACAGATGTTGTTTTGTACTTTTTCCTTAATAGAGTTTTAGAGGCTTTTTCCACGTCAGCACCTAAAAATCTGCATCCTTCTCATTAGCACATACTGTTGTTCCCCAAGACACACCCTACTCAATTAACCATTCCCCTGATAATGTCTGGCTTCGCAACTTCTTGCTATTATAAACAGCAATGCCTGCAAATTCTATTAAGTATTTAATTGTATATTATAAACAATTATGTCTCTAGGCTACATATCTATTGATAAAGAAGTCTAGCCCTGGCTGGCGTGGCTCAGTCAACTGAGCGCCAGCCCGCGAACCGAAAGGTCGCTGGTTTGATTCCCAGCCAGGGCACATGCCTGGGTTGCAGGCCAGGTTCCCAGATGGGGGCATGTGAGAGGCAACTGCTATATCTTGCACATTGACTTTTCTCTTCCTCTCTTTCTCCCACTCTCCTCCCTCTAAAAGTAAATAAATAAAATCTTAGGAAGTCCAGATTCTAAGTTTCATGCATTTAAAACAGTCAGCAACTACTGTCAGACTGCTCTGCAAAAAGGCTGCACCAACTCAAACTCACACCACTGCTCGCTTCACTGTCTCCTTAAAAGCACTAAGAAAGCCTTTACATTTTTGTCGAATGTTGGCAAAAAGAATGGTATTTTATTTCAACTGATTGTTAGTGAAGTTGATACCTTTCCAGATACTATATATTATCCATTTTCATTTCTTCTATAGATTCTCCGCTCATTTATACTGAAATGTTCCTAGATCCCGCTGACAAGTACTTGGTAAATTACAGAGATTTTTAAAATTACATTCCTTTCAATTCCCTACATACTATGGATTACCCAAGACAAATCTTAAGAACTTTTATTCTAAAAATGGGTGCATCACCAAGCTCTGTCTCCGTGAGACGTTTTCACAAGCACCTCGTCTGCACGCCAATCCTCTAAGGCTGGCATTACAGACCTCCCCTGCACACAAGCGGACGGCAGCTGCTCAGAGGTCAGCTGACCTGTTAGCGCGCGACAGCACGGGAGTCTGAACCTGAAACCAGGTCGTCCGATCTCCACGTCTGTGCTGTATCAAACTGTTCTCCAGGCTTTGAACACTCTTACCCCTTCTCCTTAAAACCCTTCCCTCCTCTGGTTTCTATGGTATAGTCTATCCCTGATACTTCTCTGTCCTTCGTAAATATTCTTCCTGTTTCTTTTGCTACTTCCTCTTCTTCCTTCCTGGGATTTCTAGGCTTCATCTTCACTTGAAGATCACAAGGCTGCTGTTGTTATAAAACAAAAGAACCTTAGGAAACTCCAAGTGTAAAATAATAACAAACTGCTTCTCACTCATCGCCATGACTTACCTACCACCACCTCCGCTGGTGGTTCTCCTACAGGTGACATTTCTCAGTGGACCTGACCTCCCTACCCACTTCAACCCAGTAAGACTGCAGTTTACCAGAGCTCAGTTCTGGAACTCCTTCCTCTTCCTACCCTACAGACTCTCTAGTGCAAACTCATCCATTCCCATGAAGACAATGACCCTCTGTTTGCTGATGGCTTTGCATGTCCAAGTGGGGAAGACAATCCACGGATGATATTTCACAATTACTGTACATCCAAAACTAAATTCCTCATCTTCTCTTCTTGAATATCCCCTTGCTCACCGGTACTCCAAATCTGAAACCTGGGAGCCTTTCTAAATTCTTCCCTATGGTTCAAATGACTCTGATTCCGTAACGGTCACAGCAGCTGTCCCTTCTGTCTGCCCTTGCAGTGTTTCTTCCTTACCTTGTTTCTCAACGGAATCATTTGTACATAGAGGTCAAAAAACTTGCTGAATGGAAAGAATCAACACATTTGTCCCACTCAGGGCGTGAACCAACCATGTCTTACTCATTCTGCAGACCCAGAACTGAGCTGACATGCCGCCCCAGCATATCTGCTAAATGAGTCATCCCAGAGTTCCCATTCCTGCATCAAAATGTTAGAGAATAAGGCCCAGGAGCCCATGTTTAACAAGCTCTCTCTGACTCCTATAACCAATCCAGTAATAGCCTTGAAGAACAAATAAATTAAGTCCATTCTCATGATGAAAGGAATCAACCTCAAATAGAAGCAGAAATGGAATTAAACAACTTTCTTGCCCCCGCTATGCAGACCTAGGATCAACGGACCTCTCACAAACATAAACAGTTCTTTTTTTTTTAAGATTTTTTTTTTTTTTTAATCTTTAGAGGGGAAGGGTAGGAGAGAGGGAGAGAAATATCACTGTATGGTTGCCTCTTGCGTGTCCCATGCTGGGAACTGGCCTGCAACCCAGGCATGTGCCCTGACTGGGAATCGAACCGCGATCCTCTGGTTCGCAGGCCCGCGCTCAATCCACTGAGCTACACCAGCCAGGGCCATAAACAATTCTTGAATTATCTGCTACTATAACTCTTTGCCTCAGTTAGCACCCTCACTCAGTTAACTTATTGCAATAGCCCATTTCTACCTTATACCCCCATAAACTACCGACGGGAACCAGAATGATCTTTTAAAACAGCAAATCACACCATGCCATCTGCCCCTGACCCCATCCCCATGCTAGCAATAGTTTCTCCCCACATTTTAAGAACAAAAGCCAAACCGCTTACTCTGGTTTACAAACCCTACATAATCTGGCTCTTGCCTAACCAACCCTCTGGCCTCATCTCCCACACTCTCCTGCTGTCTCCGTCACCACCACACTAACCTTTTTGTTCCTAAAATATACCAATCTTTTCCTAGCCTTAGAGTTTTTGCATTTGTTATTTCACCCGTCAGGAATGTTCTCCCCAATCTGATCATGACTAGCCCCTTGTTCCTATTCGGCTTCACCGTAAACGCCACTTCTCAGAGAGGCCTTCTCCAACCGCGCAGTCACAAGCAGCCTTCTCATCACATGCTGTGACAGCACTCTGAGTTTCCCACACGGCGTTTATCACAAGCTGATACACTCTGTTTACTTGTTCACTGTCTATCTCCTGCCCACAAGAACGTAAGTTCTGCTCTGACCAATGTGGCTCAGTTGGCTGGGTGCGGTCCCACAAAGCCTAAGGTCGCCATTTCGATTCCTGGTCAAGGCACATGCCTGGGTTGCAGGTTTGGTCCCCAGCAGGGGCGTGCATGAGAAGCAACCTCTCTCGCATCAATGTTTCTCTCCTCTTTCTCCCTCCCTTACCCTCTCCCTAAAAGTAAATAAATCCTAAAAAAAAATAAAAAAAGAATGTAAGCTTCATTACAGCAGTGAATCCACCTCAGTAGTACATTCATTCATTATTTTATGCCCAAGGCTTAGAACAGTGCCTAGCATACAGTAGGTGCTCAGTATTTGTCCTCAATCTACTCTCATTTGAAGATCATCATTATATGAAGTTCTGACTGTATCAAAGAATAAAATTTCATACTTTTAATAGGTATATCCACTGACTAAATCCAATTTGTCTAGTTAATGAGAAAGTAAAATTCAAACAAAATTATTTTCTAGATCTTCTAAATCAGGGAATTATAAACAATAATCAGTATGTCTAAAAATTATATTCATACTAAAATCTAATTATATTTTTCCAGTCACTAGTTTAAAAAAAACTCTAAAGTTGTTACAAATTTTACCAGCATGAGAGGAAAAACCCCACTGTCCACCAACCAGTAAATAGATAAACAAATCATGGCATATCCATACAAAAACTCCTACTAAACAATAACAAGTAATTAGTCCTTACTGATACATACAACAACATGGCCAAGTCTTAAACTATGCTCAGTGAAATAAGCCAGACAAAAATGAGTATATATTATATGATTCCATTCGTATAAAGTTCTAGAATAGTGACAGAAACCAGTCCTGGCTGGTGTGGCTCAGCGGATTGAGTGCCAGCTTGCAAACCTAAAGGTCACCGGTTCGATTCCCAGTGGGGGCACATGCCTGGGTTGCAGGCTGGGTCCCAGGCTAGGGGCGTGTGAGAAGCAAGAGATACATGTGTCTGTCACACATTGATGCTTCTCTCCCTCCCTTCCCCTCTCTCTAAAAATAAATAAATAAAGTCTTTTTTAAAAAAAGAAAGAAAAAGTTTGTATCTCTCAGATCGGCCATGATCAGCTGTGATCTATGCAGAGTTAAATATGGGTGACTTACTGAATGTCGATTATACTTAAACTTTTTTTTAAATCAAATCAGGTACACATCCTTGCAAAAAATCCTTCAATGGCTCTCCACACACCAAAACCAGAAAATTTGTTACAAGTTTTATCAGCATTATAAGGGATGACCATTTAAATGGAATTAACAGCAAACTAATGTCATAAGCTGACTTCCAATAGCTCGTAAAAACCAGACATGCCTCAATAGATTTTAATTTTTAACTTCAACAAAAATGTGAATAGTAAATTTACAAAAAATTTAAATGTCTACATCAAAAAGCTAAAAATGTGATACACACTCAATTACCTGTAGAAGGTGGTGATTTCTCTGGGTGCTTTGCATTTAAAAGTTTTCTGCTAATAAATATGTAACCACAAGGACATGATTTACATGCAACAGGAACCTGTAGGAAAAAAAGAAAAACATATTATTATTACTCGTTTTCTGTTAAACTTCAGTGTTTACACAGTCTCCTAATTTGAATGATAAAGTACCTCGGGAAAATCCATAGACTTATTTAAACCCCACCTTCTTACAATAAATTATTTGAGATGGGTACTGTGTCCTATACATCATATTCTAAGGCTTTACAGTATCATTAACACCGTAAATGAATCTAAAAAACAAAAACAGACTAAACAAACAACTAGACCAGGAACAGAATCACAGACGCAGAGATCACATGGAGAGTTATTGGGGGAAAAGGTACAGGGATTGAGAAGCATAGTTGATAGGTACAAAATAGACGGGATGTTACGGACAGTATAGGATATGAAGAAGCCAAAGAACTGACATGCATGCCCTGAAGACAGGAACTTGGGGGGTGGGGAGCTTGCTGGAGGGAAGGGGGGTACCAGGCTGAGGGGGGCGAAGGGGGAAAATCTGGGACAACTGTAGCAGTATAATCAAAGTATACTTAAAAAAGACTTATTGAACAGGGCGGACAATTACAATAACATCAATCTCTCGAATCAGTACAAGGTGGCCCTGGCTGGGCGGCGCGGTCGGCTGGAGCGGCGTCCCACGCACCGAAAGGTGCAGGTGCGGCCCCACCCGATGCGCCTTCCCTTGCACCGATGCCTCTCTCCCCCCTCCTCTCTCTAAAATCAACAGACATACCCTCCAGGGCAGGTTTGTTTGAAGTATTTAAATTAGAGTATAATTTGGATTTTAAACAACCAGCCTAAAATTCCTTCAAATTTTAGTTGCAATGCCAAAGGTAATGGTAATGAAAGTTCTAATGCTACACTTTCAGGAATTTAAAATAGAAAAAAATCCAAATTTGGTTACTGATGGCTTATTGTGTATCAATTTATTTCTTGAAAAATGTATTTAGGTTGTATGTTTCACAAGTAAAACAGTTAAAAAAAAAAACCTGCAAGAAACAAAATCCTGGCCCTGTATTGTTTCGCTGACTTTAAAACCTTTAAAACGCTCTAAATAACCACATGATAGAAAACTTGTACTAGTTGCAACTAGAAGAACCAGTTAACTATATACTGGATATGTTTGCTGTGTCACATGAAACTTTCTACACATGAAAAAAAATCCCAGCTGCTCTAGTTTTAAAAATTAATGCAAAACAGAAACACACACAACAGATACCAGGAAATTAACAAGACTCAGGAGCACCACTACACACAAAATGGCTCAGTAATTTGGGTTTAGTGGATGTGAAACACCCTTGAAAATGGAAAGTATGTAAATGTGGTTTAGATGTTTCAAAACTGTATTTTCAATAGAGGAATGTGAAAGGGATGTTCTAAGGCAACTAAAAATTGAGGTCTGTCTTGTTTGCTGCTCTCTGTACCTGTTTTTAAACTTACACAATCTGTGTATCTTCGATTGGAGCAATCTTGCCAAACTTCAAAGACTTTACATTTACATTTGGAAACTAAATTCTAGTTTCATATTTGTCAAGCAACTTAGCATGTATGAGCAGTATTCTAACATTGTTTAAAAAATAGTTTTCTGGATTATAATTTTTTTCTTGTTTATAAGAAGCTTGCACTTTCAAGTTATTAGAATGTTAAAATTATTATTTCTTCAACTCAGTTACGTTAGTAAAAGATAAACCACTTAAGAATCACCAAAAGGTGGGTGGGAGGGGGGTACAGGGTGGAGGGGAATGAAGGGAGGAAATGGGACAAATATAATAGCATAATCAATTAAAAAAAAAAGGAATCACCAAAAGTTTTATAATTAGTGCCATATATGTTATATTCTCCTAAATATTTAAGGGCAAAGCAAACCAACACTTCAAATTATGTAGCAGCTTGTATGGACTGACCTAAGTCCCTCCTCCCACCACAAACCCCCACTATGATGGCACTTGGAGATGAGATGTTTAGGGTTAGGGGGGGTTGTGATGCGGGGCCCTCAGGGTGGGATCAGTGCCAAGAAAGGAAGAAACACCAGAGAGCTCTCTCTGCGAACACACTGGACATGCAGCCTCCAGGCTGTGAGAAAATAAATTACTGTGGTTTGAATCATCCAATCTACAGAATTTTGTTATGGCAGCTAGAGGGGGGATCCTGTCTGTAAAACAAGATTAATGTGATCTTTCCAAATAAAATGCTGACCAAGTTTTGTTGAACCAGTTAGAGACTCCTATAAGTTTATTACCCTTTCCTTTCTTTAACTGGATCAAAAGCAGGTTATTTTTCCCAAAATATTACTTTATGCCAAGTAAAACAAAGGTCAGGATTTGCAATAACCTGTGTCCTACAGAAATTGAAATGCATACCAGGCAAACCTTATACTTCTGCACTAGTAATTGGAACAAATGGAAATGATTTAAATATTGAAATAAACTCCTTTAAAGAAACCTAAATCACAAAGTCCAATTTTGTCAGAACTTCACAAATCTGGTTTATTAGTAATAACAGGAGTTTAACTCTTCACTTGGGAAAACAGGACTAAGTTATTTTTATAACGCATACTCAAACTGCTAAGATCAATAAACTGTAATTCTCCCTCCACAATCTTCCTCCGATCAGCACCGCTGCCCACAAAAGATACTGAACAAAACGGGACATTTTGTTACAAGATTTGATCAACCTGTAAGATGACTCCTTCAAGAATGCACTAAAATCAGCGTATTGAAAGTCTCCAGCCATTTTAAATTACTCCCGATGCAAAAAAAAAAAAAGGAAAGGGGGAGGAGAAAGGTAGTCATTTTGAAAAAATTCTCTCGGTGGAAAAGAAAAAACACACCCAGATCCGCATGCTGGCATGAAATAAGAGCCTTGCGAATGGTTTTAATTGAGAGTTCTAACTCGTTAGATCACAAGGCTTTGAGGTCCGTCTATTATTCCAGGGAAGAGTGAGGCGTGCTTAAACTGAAACACAGTAAAATGAGAATTTCCAAATTACAGCTCCAACACTATTAATTCTGGGCAGAAAGGTATTTAAATGTGTATCTTTTAAAAGCTCCGGCAGCAGGAACGCCAAGGGTTTCGCAGAGATCCCGCGGAGGGGCGCCCCGAAAGGAGGGCTTCGCGGGGGCGCTGTGAAACCCTGCTCCATTAAACACAATGTAAGGAGAGAGGTCACGATGATTCACGTCAGAAACAGAGGAAGTACATTTGGGAGGGAAAACATCTCCGGATCCGCCGAAATCTAAAACCAGTACACTGCGGCCCCCTTTGTCACCTGCGGGCCCCGCGGGGACAGTCCGCGGTCCCCGCACGCGTCCGACCCGAACAAAGCCTCCCTGCGGGCCCCACGGGGCTTTCGGAGCCAGGACGCCGCTCCCGCCGGGAACACGCGCGTCCTCGCGGGGCTGAAGGGCGCAGACCCCGCCACTGACCCGCGAGCCGCCGGGCCACTCCGGGACCAGCCCACGCCCCCTTCCGCGCCGCCGGCCGCAGGACCCACACTCGCCGTCTCCTCGCCGCCAGGTGTGCGCGGGCCGGCCCCGCCCCCGCTGGGCCCGCGGTCCGGCTCCGCCGTGGCCGCCAGCCCAGAGGGCCGGCGTACCCTCGGCCGCCCGGGCCCGGCGACGCGGCCTCTCCACAGCCAACCGCCGCGGCAACGGCCGCCCGCCCTCCGGCCCGCAGCCCACCTGTTGGTCGCATTCGGGACACGATTTGGTGGCCATCTTCACTTTCTTGGCTCGACTCGCGGACATGCTCCCCTACCGCCTCGGCCGCGGCTGCGGCGGCCGCTCGCGCTCCTCCCCTCCAGCTCCTCAGCGGCCCAGCCTCCGCCGCCCGGTCCCGCTGCCCACACTGAGGCGCTGCCCGGTGCGCGCCCCCGCGCCGCGTGCGCGAGGCCGCGCGGAGCCTGCGTGCGAAGGGGCGGGGCGGGGCGCGGCGTGCGCCGGCTGCGTGGGGCGTCAGGCCGCGCTCCCACCCACCCCACGCCGGCCGTAGAGCGCGTCCCTATTCTCACGAGAGCGGCGGGGCCGACCCTCCGGCGAGACAATGGCCACGCCTTCTCTCTGTTCGGCGGCCTGCGTGAGGGCGTGGCTCAAGGCAGGGACGGGGTGGGAGTCGACCAATGAGAACACAGAATGCTGATCGCTGCGGGGCACGCCTCCCGCGGGAGGAAGGAGGACGGGAGTGAGAGAGGGAGTGGAAGGCAAAGCGCCCAGCACCGGTGCCGGCGTTTACTTAACTTCGGGAACTGTTAGCAGGTCTGATCGTTGAGCACATGTAGACATCTGATGAGTCTACTATTTATCAAGCCTTGGAGTCGGTGCCTCGAGATATAAAACTGGTCGTCAAATATTTATTCAGTGCCAATTCTGCCACACAGATGTAAATACCAGGATGTGCTGCCCTCAAAAAACACGCAGTCTAGTGTAAGCGACCTAACGTTCGAATCCAGGAGTTGTGTCGTTGATAGGAAGAGTGAATCGGTTGACTAGAACGTTCTATCACAGTTTAAAATACACCTAGCCTTTGATCTAGCAATCTCATCCCCAAGAATTTGAAGAAAAGATATTCTCCACCCAAATTCGTTTGTACAGAGATGTTGCCCTTTGCAACATTGCTTGTCAGGGCAATATCAGAAACAACCCAGGTGTGCATCAACAAACTGCCTGGGCGGATTAAGGGACGCACACAACGGAATATCATTGCAGGTCCTCAAAAGAATTAGATCTATACGAGGTGATATAAAGACATCCAAAATAGTTGGAAAAATAAGGTACAGAACACCAGAGGGATAGAAGAAAGTCTTGTTTTTCATTCCATAGCCTATTACATTACTTGGATTTTCTATTAGCTCAAGCTAGTACGGCTGTTCCCTCCCTCCGCCCTGCCCCCAAAAAGGAAAAAGAATTTGTACGGAGCTACTGCGGATGCCACCTGACCCACTGTTGAGGGATTTGGTGGTCCTAGAAGGCTTTCTGGAAGAGTTGCCTCCAAAGCTGAATTCCTAAGGATGTCAGGTGGAGCTGCCCAATCAAAGGTGAAGACCAATGAGGTGGATGGGGCAGTGCAAGCAAAGGCAGTCTGTCTGGTGGTGTGGGGCGCACCAAGTGCAAGGCAGAGTTAAGGCTGGAGAGGTGGGCCATCTTCAGCTCTGCAGGGTCTTTGGTACCCTGGGGAGGAGTTCATCCTGGGGGCAGTACGGGTTTTAAGGGGCAGAGTAACAGGATCCGATCTGAAGTGTAGAATACTTGGTCCAGCCAAATGCCTCAGGTATCAGACCTGCTGCACAGGGAGACAGGGACAGTGAAGGGAGGCGCAGGGCAGGGTTTAGGAAATGAGACCACAGGGAACACTTGAGATCCTGCTCCCCAGCATCTGTTGTCAGTTTTAGCTCAGGTACACTCTGATAAAAATATAAAGCCATACTAGCAAAACTTGAGCTATCGGGTTAAGAGGTGGTCAGGGACATTTCCAGGGTGACTCTCAAGTTTTGACCACAAAGGACCGGAGGAATAGACCTCAAAAGTCGAGGAAGACAGGACCTGTTTTCCCTGGAGACCGGTGTAGGGCATGAAGCAGGAACCAGACGCCGCAATCCAGCCCCTGAGGAATTTTCTGAAGGTCCTTTTTCTGGAAACCCCCCAAAAGATCACTTGGCTGGGGCAGGGGCTAAGAGGTCTTTAACTACAGGGGGCAGGGAGGGGGCGTATTTAAAATGGTTACTGTGCCCTGGCTGGCATGGTTTCGTGGATTGTGCCGGCCTGTGAACCAAAAGGTCGCCAGTTTGATTCTCCATCAGGGCACATGCCTGGGTTGCAGGCGGGTCCTCAGTAGGGGGTGAACAAGAGGCAATCAATCAACGTTTCTATCCCTCTCTTTCTCCTTCCCTTCTCCGCTCTCTGAAAATAATAAAATCTTTCAAAAAATAAAATAAAATGGTTAACATGCCGTGCACTGACAGCGGCTGACACCACTCCATTCAGGTAGCCCCATCCCTCCAGCCACCGGTAACTAGGAGTGGCCAAGTGGTGTCATATAAAATATGAACCGAAATCTGCTGAGTGGGATTTTTAGAAGGGCTATAGTTCCTGATAAAAACAAATTCATGTAAAAAAAATTTTGTCCTTTGCCTTTTGCACTTTTTCTTACCATCCGGAGCATGAACACGAGGCCCTGAAGGTACCATCTTAGACAGTGAGACAATGAGGTGTTGCACGAGTTATCTGTTGTTACACAACAGGTTACCGCAAAACTGTGTGGCTTCAAACAGCAACACTGCCTCAGCGTCCGTGGGTCGGAACCCAGCTGTGCCTCTGCGGTCTCATCTGAGCGCTTAACCACAGGGCCACGTCTAATCTAAGCCAACTCACTGCACTGTGGGCAGGCCCCAGCCCCACCCACGGCTCTCCACAGAGCTGCCTCGCAGCGTGGCCACTGGCTCCTCCTAGAAGGAGCAATCTAAGAACCAGAAAGAACATGCACAGCAGAAGCCACGTGCTTTTCATGACTTAATCTCCCAAATGGCATCCCATCACTTCTGCTGAATTCTACTAGGGGCAGGTGGCTAAGTGCAGCCCAGTCAATGACAGGGAATTAATCACACAAGGGCGAGAGTGGCAAGAAGCTGGACCACTGAGAGCCACCTCAGAGCCCACCGACCCCAGGGCCATGCGTGGAATTATGATCAATCCACCGAGAATGAGCAGGAAGCTAAGTCCCTGTGTCCCCAACAGCATGGCTGCATAAGCTACCCCAGTCATGGCCTGCACCCCCAAATTCCCTATAATGTGAAAGGAGGAAAATAGCTCCAAACAAGATACAGCTCCTCACCCACCAGGATAACATTAAAAAGACCATTAACATCAAACATTAGTGAACGGGGGCCTAAAACTTTGGAAAAACGTCTAGGAAAGCTAAATTTACATATAGCCTATGACCCAGGTTCTCCAATCTTAGGTATTTATCCAAGAGAAATGAAAACATATGTCCACAGAGAGACTGTGCGAGAATATTTGTAACAGCTTTATTTATAATAGGCCCCAATTGAGGACAATCACACACAAATGTCTATCACACAGATAAGTACACAAATTGTGTTACATTCATTTAATGGGACCCTAATCAGCTTTTAAAAGGAACAAATTACTGATACAACCAAATGGATGAATCTCAAAAATACGCTCAGCAAAGGAGGTCTTACACAGAAGAGCACACACCGTACAATTTCACTTCGTTCAGCTCCAGGACAAAACTGAGCCCTGGCAGAAATTGGAGCGGTGTTCACCTCCTGGGCGGGCAGGGGTGAGGATGAAATGAAGGGGGCGTGAAGGCATTTCTGGGCTGGTGGTGACAGTGTGCACCTCAACCGCTGTGGTTGTGTTCCACAGTGTTTGCATGTGCCAAAACGTATCGAACAATGCACTTGAGATTTGGGTGTTTCCTGAATTTAAATCTTATTTCAACAGGAGACTTAAGCAGATATGCTAAAGTACATAGGGTGAAATGTACTAATGCCAGCACACCAAAAAATAAAACTAAAAAAGACTATACAGTTGGTAAGTAAAGCAAATATATAGAATGTCAATGGTACATCCTAGGTGGTTGGCATACAAGTGATCAGTGTATAATTCAAGTATGAAAATTTTCATGAGTTACAGAAAATAAAACCTATGAATTGAAGCCATTGCTCATTAGGTGTTTAATGATTTGCTGTCAGACATCTCCCTTACTTGCAATGATAATGAAGCAAGGGGTCTCTACAAAGTGGATGAAACTGGCCCTAGCATTTATTCATTCACACATTCCCTAGGTACCTACTATGTGCTAGGTCTTGTACCCTTGACGGGGATACGCTCTTGTGAGCCAAACCACAAAGGCCCTGCTGTTGTGAATCTTATAATCTAGCAGAGAAGATACACACATACTATCATACAAATAAATATATTACTATTGTGATCACAATTGTGAAGGAACAATACTGAGGCTCTAAGGCCATTGTCAAGGGGACCTGATCTGTGATGGTTGGGTTGAGGCAATCAGGGAAGACTTCCTGGAGGAAAAGTGTGTGATGGATAGTTAATAAGGTGAAGAGGAACAGCAAATATTCAGACAGAAAGCATATCATGGACAAATTAACTGAGGTCAAAGGAACTAAAAGGAGGATATTGTGGCTGAAGTACTGGAAGAGAAAGAAAGAATCCAATATATTGAGGACAGGTGCTTGGAGAGCCCATTTTCACTGGCTTCTTTTTTTTTCCCTACCCTCACCCAAGGACGTTTTCTCACTGCTTTGGAAGAGAAAGGTAAAGACACACTGATGCAAGAGAGAAGCGCTGATCGGCTGCCTCCTGGGCGCACCCAGCCAGGGGACTGGACCTGGGCCCTAGACATGCGCTCTGACCAGGGATTGAACCCATGACCTTTCGGTTAAGGGATGATGCTCCAACAATTGAGCCACACCCACCAGGGCTCCACCAACTTTGAGGCTAAGTCCTAACGTTGCTCGGGACCCTTCCTGCGTGCGACTGCAGTGGCTGCAGCGGGCCCCGATTCACAAGGAGCAATGAGCCCCGGTGGGAGCTTCTCAAGTAACAGGAATTGTGTACTTGATAAATCAAAATGGCTATTCAAAGCCACTGCTTCGGAAACTTTTAATCAAGCTTATTGGGGCGATACTGGCCAACAAGGTTACACGGGTTTCCAGTGCGGATTTCTACGATGTGCGATCTGTGTACTGCGTGCGTGCCCACACCTAGTGCCCTCCATAATCAGGACCCAGGCCGCCCCAGGGAGACGGGGGTGGGGTTTTGGGTGGTGAGATGTAGCAGCCTCCATCCCCACTCCTTCACTTTGATGCTCAAACCAAGGTTTCTGCCAAGGAGCCTTCTACAGCTTTTCTTTCTTTCTGGGAAAAGGAGAGTGGTTTCTAAACGTATTAAAAAATACGTTCTGAGAGCCTGAGAGCCTTTGGGGAGGCCGCTCCTCTCCCAGAACACTCTCTGCTGGGTCTCTGCCTGGCCGACTCCTAGGCAATCTTTTACACAGACGCACACGCATGCATCGCACGTGCTCTCGGGCTGCTCCACACCACTCCAACGAAGAAGTCCCATCCCTCAGATGCAGCCTGCAGTTTTTAGCATCTGAGGCACCTTTTAGCTCCATGTTCTGCCAGGGTCTGGCAAATTACCGGGTTAAACCATATGGAATTGCCTTTTTGTAGGTCAAAATATGTTACATTATTGAGAAAAACAACAGCTTTATTCAACTAAAATATGCACTATTAGTATTAACTCCTTCCCCCAAATGATAAATTTGCCCAAACATTAAATAATACATACCGTATTTATAAAATTCGGTACTGTTACAATATATTTAAATCCTTCAATTACTGCTTCTCAACTGGAGAATGTTGTTTCTTAGTTACAAATTACGAAAAGGGCGGAAATGCGTTGAAAAGGCCAGATGAGAACAGCACACTCTGCCCAGCCCACTAACCTCCCCACGGCGGCGGGCTGTGACGTTGTCTGTGGTCGAACGGCGTCACAGGGAGGCACAGGTCCACACCTGCCGACCGGCGTGGTGATTTCAGCAGTCCGTCATCGCCATCCCCTCTTGGCCACCTTGTCCCACCCAATGCAGTGATTTTAGAGCGATCTGGACACATGATTTCAACTTCTGGTCAACACAACTACTACTGTTAGCTGTACAACAGCAGTTTGGGTTCAAAGCAGTGATGAAACACCCTTTCTGCACACCACCAACAGTTACCACCAGACCCTCTTTCGGTCGAATGATAGTTTTAACACGTTTGGGAACGTCATCGGCATCCAACCATTGTCCAGGTCACCTACCATTTCATTTTTTGTCACAGCATATGATGCCCTCATAAGGTCTCTGCTCTTTTAAATCTTAAGGGATGGGCGTGTCTCCAACCGTGTAGTTTATGATCACCCTTCAACGGGTGTTACCCACTTGTCCAATTGCTTTACCTTTCCTATTGCGGCCAAGTGTCGAGAAATGGTCGTAGCAGAAACTCCCAAGTCTGCTGCAAGGCCTCGAATTGCTGTCTTGGGGTTAGCTTCCACTCTGGCTCTCAACAGATCTTCATTTAGAACAGACTTGGGTCTCCCTCGAGGCTCATTTTTCAGACTCAGATCCCCAGAACGAAATTTTTCAAACCACCACCGGATAGTCCTTTCACTAACAGAGCCTTCTCCAAAGACAGAAATGATGTTTCTACTTGCTGTGGCTGCACTGTGCCCCAGTTTAAATTCGTATAAAAAAAGCAATCGCAAATCTTTCAAAGATACGGTATTGTTCGCTTCTGTGAAGAAAACAAACAATAAAAACTCGATCAAATCATCAAAGAAAACTGAAGAGTGCAGCATCGTGTCGAACAGGAAACCGCACAGTCGGGACCAGCCCTGACAGCCGGCCGCCCGCCCTCCAGGCCGAGTCTCAGCTGGCCCAGCACTGCGATCTCACTGCAAACCGGTGTCCGGGTCGCTGCATTCCGCTGTCATCGTAATCTACCAGGCGGGTGTCACTTTTAAGTGTTTTGGTTTCCCAACAGGAACACAATTGCTGGTAATTTTATAAGCATCTACCGTAGCAGACATGCTTTTGAACTCAAATGTGACCTGTGCTTCGAAATCCAGGAACTCAATGCCTACCAATTTCTCAGTACTATCAAATTAAGATCTCAGACCAGTGTGCTGCTTGGAAGAAAATTCTCCCATAGTGGGCTGATAAATACTTGTTTACGTTTTCTGAGAGAGATTTTGTAGGTCTTCCTCTTCCCTGTCTCACAGGATCTGAATGACTGCTACTTCACAACCTCTTTATCTTATTTCTCCTCTCTATTTCTCCACTCTTGGCTTCATACTTAATTTTGGTGTAGATGAATAAAAATAATACATTTTAGGAATGTGAAAGAACTGTTTGCCTAAGTTGCAACCTTCTCCACCTTCCCCCTTGCAGTCATGTATTCCAAATGGCACTGGAGTCCACTGTCTAGTGTACTGTTTAAAACACAACCACAGCCCTGGCTGGTTGCCTCTGTGGATTGAGCAGGCAGGCCTGCAAAAGAAAGGGTTGCTGGTTTGATTCCCAGCCAGGGCACATGATCCCCAGTAGGGGGTGCTCGAGAGAGGCAACCACACATTGACGTTTCTCTCTTTCTCCTTCCCTTCTCCTCTCTAAAAATAAATAAATCTTTTTAAAAAACCACAGCCATAACACATGTTTCCTAAATCCACCAAAGGCTTTAAAAAAAGGTTGTGGAGCGATTCAGCAGAATTCAGTTCTGAACAATGTCTGGGCGAATTGGGGGGAAGGTTTCCTTCTCCACAGCTTTAATCCCAGTCCCTTGTAAGTACGTGTCCCTCCACGTCAACTTTCCTGCCTCTGCTTCCAAGGTGGTGAAGTGCCCTTGCTTGAATTCCAAACTAAGCTATTTCAAATAAGGAAGTAATCTTCTATCACAACGGCAGAACAAATCTGACCTTGACCATAATACACTGTTATCAAAACCAAAAATATATATATTACAAATACAAGATAAATACTAGGAAAGTGAGTAGCTTTTTAGTCCCTAATATACTGAAAGCAATTTACCCTGTGGTTCCCAAATGGAATAGAAATTGGGGAGAAAGGCTTCCCATAGATTTATTAGACTTAATTTATGCAAGAAGCCAACTCTTCCACTTCAAGCAAACAGGCCAGTTAAGATACAACCAAAAAACCGCCTTGACTGGTGTAGCTCAGTGGATTGAGCACAGGCTGTGAACCATATGGTCGCCAGTTCGATTCCCAGTCAGGGCACATGCCTGGGCTGCAGACCAGGTTCCCAACATGGGGCTCTTGAGAGTCAACCACACACTGATATTTCTCTCCCTCTCTTTCTTCTCTTTCCCTCTGTCTAAAAATGAATAAATAATTAAAAAAAAAAGATACAACCAAAAAACAAAATGTGTTTTAATACAGAGCTAAATCCCAAAGTAAAAGTATTCCCCAAATGCATAAAGGCCAAAGATGTACTTTAATAGATTTTAATATTACAACTTCACCAGCAAAAAAAAAAAAAAAACTTACAAAAATTAATTTTAATCTATATAATAAAAACCATAAAAAAAGAAAGGTGGTAAACTTTCAATTACCTGCAAAAGGTGACGATTTCTCGGAACTTTTTATTTGTAGATACTTTCTATTAATAAATAAATAACCACAACAACAAGATTTACATGCAACAGGAACCTGGAAGAGAAAAAAAAAGAGGAAAAAACATATCACATTTTACCATTTTATTAAACTTCTCATCCTGGCCAGTGTGGCTCAGTGGATCGAGTGCCGGCCTGAGAACCAAAGGGTCGCTGGTTCGATTCCCAGTCAGGGCACATGCCGATGGTTACAGGCCAGGTCCCCAGTAGGGGGTGCACGAGAAGCAACCACACATTGATGTTTCTCTCCCTCTGTCTCTCTCACTCCCCTTCTCTCTAAAAATAAAATATTTAAAAAATAAAATAAAAACAAATATCTTTTAAAAAAAGAAAAATAATTCCGGCGTGGTGACCAGCCCTGGTTGCGGGCTAGTCGTGCCGCTCCCTGCAGACCGGGGAACAAGAGGTTTCTCCGCCACCGCGGCTCGCCCTCGCCCCAACCCCGCCAGCCCGGCCGAGTGTTTTTCCCCCGGAGCGGCCGTGCGTGGAGGCGGGGCAGGTGCCGCCAGCGCCCTCGGGACCGCCTCTCCAAAGCGGTTCTGCCCCAGGCGGTGTTCCCGGTCCCTCCGAGCCCCGGGAGGGCAGAATGTCCGGCTGAAGCCTAGTCACCTGCGGTGGTAAAGCCTCCGACCGCCGGAGGACTTCGATTCAGAAAGCTGACGTTAATTCCAGACGCGACCCACGACAGAGAACGGCAAGTTCACCTTTCAGAAAGCGACAGCGCTCCCCTGCATTTAGAGAAGGCGCCTGGGAAAACAGGGCTTGAATGGGAACGCAGCGTTCATCCTGTTCCACCAAAAATTTAGGCCACGTTAACTACCTGGCCATGAAAATTATTAAGAACCAACCCGACATCACCGATTTCTTATTTAAGTTTAAAAGGAAAACGCCAGTACACTGCGGCCCCCTTTGTCACCTGCGGGCCCGGCGGGGATAGTCCGCGGTCCCGGTACACCTCCAACCCGAACAAAGCCTCCCTGCTGGCCCTACGAGGCTTTCGGAGCCAGGACGCTGCTCCCGCCGGGAACACGCGCGGTCCCGCGGAGCTGAAGGGCGCAGACCCCGCCACTGACCCCCGAGCCGCCCGGCCACTCGGGGACCAGCCCACGCCCCCTTCCGCGCCGCCGGCCGCAGGACCCACACTCGCCGTCTCCTCGCCGACGAGCGCTCGCGGGCCGGGCCCGCCCCCGCTGGGCCCGCGGTCCAGCTCCGCAGTGGCCGCCAGCCCGAGGGCCGGCAAACCCTCCGCCGCCCGGGCCCGGCGACGCAGCCCACCTGTTGGTTGCATTTGGGGCACGATTTGGTGGCCATCTTCACTTTCTTGGCTCGACTCGCGGACATGCTCCCCTACCGCCTCGGCCGCGGCTGCGGCGGCCGCTCGCGCTCCTCCCCTCCAGCTCCTCAGCGGCCCAGCCTCCGCCGCCCGGTCCCGCTGCCCACACTGCGATGCTGCCCGGTGCGCGCCCCCGCGCCGCGTGCGCGAGGCCGCGCGGAGCCTGCGTGCGAAGGGGCGGGGCGGGGCGCGGCGTGCGCCGGCTGCGTGGGGCGTCAGGCCGCGCTCCCACCCACCCCACGCCGGCCGTAGAGCGCGTCCCTATTCTCACGAGAGCGGCGGGGCCGACCCTCCGGCGAGACAATGGCCACGCCTTTTCTCTGTTCGGAGGCCTGCGTGAGGGCGTGGCTCAAGGCAGGGACGGGGTGGGAGTCGACCAATGAGAACACAGAATGCTGATCGCTGCGGGGCACGCCTCCCCCGGGAGAAAGGAGGACGGGAGTGAGAGAGGGAGTGGAAGGCAAAGAGCCCAGCACCGGTGCCGGCGTTTACTTAACTTCGGGAACTGTTAGCAGGTCTGATCGTTGAGCACATATAGTAGACACCGAATTTACGTGATGTACCCAGCGTCGGGGAATGAAAATTCATTGTTTTATTTAATAAATAGTTGCCTAAAGCCCACTATCAGGCGAATTTGAAATACACCAGCGTCTGCCCTTCAAAAAACGCAGTCTAGCCATTTAGACCAGAGTTACTTACTGTCCTCAATGAATGACCTGTGTTTTTTAGCCCGTCAGTCACTGATCTTACTAAATTAAGATAAAAATAAATTACTCTGAAAATGAAGTGAAAAAACATATACAAAAGCAAGTTCATTTTTAACACTCATTTTTTAAAAATATGAAATAAGACCGACATCAAATTACATTTCAATAAACAATAGGAACAAACATAGGAGAGAAAATAATTTAAGAAACTATACACTTTGCTCAGAGAAAATTTGCCAATCAGTGTTTATGACAGACAGTGGCTATTACACTGGTAACTTGTTCTTTTGTAACTAAAACAAAGTTATGAGGGACATTTCTATTCTGTATATTAAATGCCTGTGAGCACACTTTGAATGAATACAATGTATACAAATATTTAAAGCTTTCATTGTGGCAAATGAGATTTTCCCTTCCATTGGTCATTTATCTAAACTAAGTTGGATTGAGAAACATGTTACTTGTAGACGAAAATGTATGTCTAAACTATTACTAAGTTCTCACTGTCAATAAAAGAACATCCACACCTATAGAAAAGTT
Organism: Glossophaga mutica; assembly: GCA_039655065.1. Lineage (NCBI taxonomy): Eukaryota > Metazoa > Chordata > Mammalia > Chiroptera > Phyllostomidae > Glossophaga > Glossophaga mutica. The sequence goes on from CM077315.1 coordinate 2,100,256, forward strand.
TTATGAGTTTATTAGAGCCAGCTTTTTGAGGACATGCCCAGAAGTAAAATCTCAATGGATTGAGAAAATGTTCCAGAAAGTTACATTTTTCTTTAAGATTTTATTTATTTTTAGAGAGGGGGAAAGGAGGGAGAAAGAAGGGAGAGAAACATCCACGTGTGGTTGCCTCTTGTTCGCCCCCTACTGGGGAACTGGCCCACAACCCCACCATGTGGGCCTCTCTCCATAGGACCGCTTGCGTGGCTGGCCTCATGACCCGGCGCCTGGCCTTCCGCAGAGCTGGCGATCCAAGAGACACCAGGAAAGAATTAACCATGTCTTTCATGGCCTAACCTCAGAAGTCCACTCATTCCTGCAGTATCATATTGGTCACAGAGGTCAGCTTTATTCGGGGTGGGAAGGGTCTAAATCGGGGCATGTATCCCAGGAAGCTGGGGTAACTGGAGGTCATCCTGAATGCTGGCCACCACAGGTACCCAAAGGAAGCAACAATTAATTCTGTCAGGGCACGCTGGGGAGGGCTTCCCAAGGAAGGAACCAGGACAGGTGTCAGAGGGGTGCGCTTCCCTCCGCTCCGGCTTTGATGCTATTGCCAAGGTTGCTCAGGACCCTGCCTGCATGGCGTACTGAGTACCCCAGTCTCACAGCGAGACCAGGAGGCAGCCTCTTTAATAACAGGCACTATGTACTTGATGAACCAAGATGGCTGTTCAAAGCCACTTTCGGACCTCCCTGTAATGAGGACAGGAGCTTCCTCAGGGAGACAGGCCTGTGTTGTAGCAGCTCCGCCCCTCTCTCCTCCCATCACATCAGCTTTCAGAACACCAAGTCTCCACCAGTAGCCCTTTAAAACTTTTGTTTTTTGGTGAAGGAAGAGCAGTGGGAAGCTCAGGTCTTTAAATTAACAAATTTCCCCATTTCTCTCAGATAAGCAAACAAAGCTGCGTTCTATAGTGGAGGTCTTTGTTCATCCTTTTTTAATTTTTTTCTCCCAAAGCTTCGGCATCATCAAAAGGAAGAGCCTGCTCTGACTGGTGTGGCTCAGTGGCTTGAGCTGCCAGCCTGCAAACCGAAAAGTCTCAGATTCAATTCCCTTTCGGGGCACAAGCCTGGGTTGCAAGCCAGGTCCCCAGTAGGGGGCGTGCAAGAGGCAACCTCACATGCATGTTTTTCTCCCTCTCTTCTTCCTTTCCCCTCTCTCTAAAAATAAATAACATCTTAGGAGAAGAAGAAGACGACGACGACAATGACGACCTTCAGAGCCCTGGCGTGAGCACCAGGTTCACGGCTGAACATTCACAAGGGCCAGGGCTTGGGCTCTGCCCCTCCCCCACCCCAGCAGTGATTGGCCGCTGCAGTCTCAGTGCCAGGCAGACCTCCTGAGACACAACCTACCCTCCAAAGTTCTGCGGGATCAGGCTGAAGCTCCACAGGACCTGCCTGAGACACACCTGCTCCAGCTTCCTCCTCTTCTCTGCCCTGCCTCTCCCACTCTGGTTCCCGTCTGCCCCGGAAGTGCTTCCTTAGGGAATCTCTTACACGGACTTTTCCCCCTAGCCCGTGCTTCTCAGGGAGCCCACTAGGAGCCGGCACCTGGGGCCCCGGCACCTGTCCGGTGGCCGTCTCCTGCAGAACCACTCCCGCTCCATCAGGCCTGTGGATGGCACAGGCTCCCTACCGTCACTAAGGCCAGCGTGTATCCCTGGGTCCCTCCCCACTGCTTTGCAAGCAGCCCTTTCATTAAACGGTCCCCAGACACCACTTGGGGGGTGTCTGGTCAATGGTCATCAAAGAGTCACTGGTGCGACCTGTTTCCTGCCAGAACCCTGAATTGTCAATATTTCCATTACAGGAGTTTTCAAAGTTTCCATCTTCTGTGTAATTCACAGGACCACAGTGGTTTGGAATGAAATGCAAGTTTAATGCTGGCAAACCAACCACCCTTTGCCCCATCCAGTCTGTGCGGCTCTGGGGCTGCAGGTCCAACAAGCCAAAGGAGGGATCATAGAGAAAGTCTGATTTTCAGGGTCTTCCCGAGCTGAAGGCAGAGGCCATGACCTCCTCCCTCACCCACTGAGTCACACCAGTCAGGGCTACTTTCATGTTGTTAAAAGGCCTTCCAGCTGGAGGCAGCCAGTAAACAACTTGCAAAAGGCGACACCTGGCACTAGATGGCGCCCTTGCTCAGAGGCCATTGCCGTCCCAGCCCGCTGTCCCTGGGTTCAGATTTCACAGCCCAGCAGAGCCAGCTCTCCTGCCAACTCCCCACCCTCAACTCAGGGGCTTCCCACGCCTCCCACACGGAAGTAGCTTGGGGCCCCGGGCCTCCCTGCCCAGCCAGGGCCCGCGGAACGTTCCTCTGTGCGCCTCCCTCTCCGGCCAGTCCGCAGTGCACCTGTTGCTAGACACCAGGCACACCCAAGGGTCTGGGGCTGGGGCGGGGGGAGGCTATGGAGCAAGGGCGTCCAACCTTTTAGCGTCTCTGGGCCACTGGAAGAAGGAGAGTGGTCTTGGGCCACATGTTAAATACACAAACACTAGCGAACACTGATGAGTAAAAAAAGATCCATGCATATAATTTTCCTGGTGTCCGAGCCACCACAGATAAGCAAAAAAGTCCTCACATAATCACCCTAATTGTGCAGCAGCCCTTTCGATAATCTTTTAAAACTGAGCCGGTCCCGAGTTTGAACATGTACATACATAAGTAATAAAACTTAGTAATAAAATTAGTGTTTTAAGTAAATTTACCATGTTGCGTTGGGCTGCGTTCATAGCCATCCTGGGCCGCATGGGGGCTGCAGGTTGGACAGCCTGCTGTGGAGGAGAGAATCTTAGGAGGAATCCCTTCTGGGAAAGGAAATATCGGTGTGTTGGGCTGCCCCCCCCACCGCCGCCCTTGCTAAACGGCTGACCTCCACAATTGCTTTCACTGGCATCCCCCGCCCCCGCAACTCCCCATCCCCACCTGGGGGCGCGGAGACTGTACCATGACACCCCCTTGTCTGTACCCCGAGCTGGACTCAGGCTGGAACGGAGGTTTCTTTCTGAAAACCCCCCTCAGAGCCCTGGCCGGGTAGTTGGGTTGGTTAGGGCATCATCCTCATATGCCAAGGTTGCAGGTTCAATTCCCAGTCAAGAGAAATACAAGAATCAACCAATTAATGCATCAATAAGTAGAACAACAAATTGATGTTTCCCTCTAAAATCAATCAATCAATAAATAAAAAGAAAGGAGCCCTGGCTGGTGTGACTCAGTGGATGGAGAGCTAGCCTGAGAACCCAAAGGTCACTGGTTCGAGTCCTGGTCAGGGCACATGCCTGGGTCACAGGCTGGATCCCCAGTTGTGGGTGCACAAGAGACACCCAATGGAAGTATCTCTGACACATGGGCTGTTTCCCTCTCTCTCCTTCTCCCTCCCTTCCCCTCTTTCTAAAAATAAAAATAAGCCCTGGCTGGGGTGGCTCAGTGGATTGAGTGCCTGAGTGCCGGCCTGCAAACCAAAGGGTCGCTGGTCCGATTCCCAGTCAGGACACGTGCCTGGGTTGTGGGCCGGGTCTCCAGTAGGGGGCGCAGTAGAGGTATCTCCACTTGGATGTTTCTCTCCCTCTCTTTCTCCTTCCCTTCCCCCTCTCTAAAAAAAAGTTCACTCTTTAAAAAAATAAAATCTAAAAAAAAAAAAAAGAATCTACTGAAAAACCCCATCCACCCTGACAGGAATCAGCAGCCCCGCCCTGCCCCCGCTGCACGCGGTTCCTAGAACGGGTTGTCGCCCTGACCTGGTCAAGCCTGTGGAGTAACTTCCTGTACCTGGTGGCGTTCGTACACTCGTCCCCATGACTATCCCCCCGCCTTTCCCCCATACAATTCTCGGGCCCTTGCCAAGCAGCCTGGGGATCCATTTCCTCTTCCACTTGCCGGACACGTGCCTCGTACGCAAACTTCCCTTAATAAGCCCCGGCCAGGGCCGGCGGGGGCGGGGGAGCAGCCCGCCCCGGGGTCTCTGCGGGCCCTCTGCTCAGGCGCTGGATTTCAGCCTCAGCACTCACGCCCCGGGGGCTGGGCGTGCTAACCCCACCCAGATAAAAGTCCGGTTTGGCCAGCCTCTCCGCCCTCCCTCCTCCCTCCGCAGGCTCCTGACGTCCAGTCCTGTTTCTTCAAAGCCTGGATCCTTTCAGGATTACACGGTGACCTGTGATCGTTAACCCAGGCGCGTCTCTCCCCCAGGGCAGCGGCACTCACCCTGCGCGCCTCGAGAATGCTCAGAGCACGCAGCAGCTCCCTGCTCAGCCCGGGCACCGACCTCTTTTGCCCATAGATGGTCAAATAAAAAAATGACAGCAGCCAGCACAACAACAGCTGTTTGGTGGGAATGAATCAAAACTATACCTATATTTTTTTTGTCAAATTGGCAAAAATCTATCTTTCGATGTGCCGCAGAATTTCAGTGATTAGTTTACGTGTGCCACGAGATGAAAAAGGTTGGAAAGCGCTTCTCCAGATATAATCTTCAAAGACCGGAGATTTGGTGCCCCTGGAGCCCAGGACGGTGACCGGCACACAGGAGGTGCTTGGTAAACCTGTGCTCTCATTCCTTTGCCACCGCTCTGTCAGAGCCTGGGAGTGAGAGGTCCAGTCCCACATGGCCCCGCCTGGCTTCTGTCCCAGCGAGGGAGGCTGCGGGTCCTGGGACAGCAACAGCTGTCGTCCAACTGCATGGCTTCTGCCAAGGACAGTGGGTTCGGGGAAGTCTGGGGGAGGGACAGCGGAGTCAGAGGGCCGGGGAAGGTATCCCTGAGGTCGTGATGCTGGCAGAACTGCAAAAACAGGAGGAGGCAGAAGCAAGGTGGAGGAGGGGGAGGAAGTGGAGGGAGAGGAGGAAGGGGAGAGAGAGGAAGGAGAAAGATGAGGAAGAGGAGGGGGGAAGGGGATGAGGATGAGGAAGGGAAGGGGGAAGGAGAGGACGAATAGGAGGAGGAGAAGGGGGAGGAATGGAGGCAGCCCTCAGGAGCAACCCGGAAAGCAAGGAAGTGGCAGCAGCCTGGTGTGTTCTGGGGGGACCTGCTAGTCACGGCATCAACCGTCCACAACAGGGGGTCACTACAGAGGAGGAACCAGGCCTTTCTTTTTCTTTTTCTAAGATTTTATTTATTTATCTAGAGAGAGGGGAAGGGAAGGAGAAAGAGAAGGAGAGAAACATCAATGTGTGGTTGCCTCTCACTCGCCCCCTACTGGGGCCCTGGCCTGCAGGCATGTGCCCTGACTGGGAATCGAACTGACGACCCTCTGGCTCACAGCCCGAGCTCAATCCACTGAGCCACACCAGCCAGGGCCCCAATGCCTTTCTTTAATAGAGAGAAAGAGAAGAAAAGGGGCGGTGTCGAAAGTAGACTTTTGGGGACCAGACACGAGCACACAAGGATAGGGAGTAGCTCTCGCCTTGTGAGCACTCGGACAGCTCACAGTAGGGCAGCTGCCCCACAGTAGGCCCTCAACAAACCTGAGAATGCCTGGGTGAAAATCAGCGCAGTCTGCGGGTTTTTCTTAAAACAGAGAAGAAAGCCAGCCAGGGGCCTGGCTCATTGAGAACCCAAGCAGACTCCCGAAGGCCCTCAAAGGAGAGGAAGGGCGGAAGGCAGGGCTTTCCAGTGGGGAGATTGCCGCCGCCCTGTCCGGGCGGAATGCGATGTGCCCCACCGTGTGACTGGTCCGGAGAGAGGGTGGGGGAGGCCGAGTAGGGACGTCGGCCGAGAATTCAGCACTCGGGGAGGTCTGAAAGGACGGCCTGGACACAAGTCTCTCTTGTTTTCCGGGTCCGGTTAGTGGCCAAGTCTGAGACCTGGGCTCACGGGGGGCAGCGCTGGCCCTGGAGCCCCACCAGGGCCTGTTCTCCCCTCCCACGCCCCCAGACCCTGGGGGCGTGGCTGCGGGGAGGGGAGCTACAAACAGTCCATCCATGCATCAGTGGGTTGTGCCCTGGCTGGCAGCAAACCCTGAATCACAGCGTCCAGTTCTAGGACAAGGCTGTGAATCACATCTCCCGAGGAATGGGTGGTCCCTTCGCCGCATCCAGCAGAGGTGACCTTTGGCCCAGGGATCCTCAAGGGGAACCCCCCCAGCCCCCCACACACACCTGGAAGCTCTCTCATTCCGCATGACAATGGATGAGCTGCTGAGCTGAGGAACTGGGTCACTCCCAGTCACTGTGTGTCCCCAGCCATTCAACACTGTCCTGCAGAGCAGTTCCCCGGACTCCCCTCGGACCCACGTCTTCGAGTCGGGCAGGGGCTTATCCAGCCCCTGTCCCACACCGGTCACTGTGCTTCGTGCACACCCACCCAAGTTCATGTCACAACCACCTTATGGGAAGGGATGAGGAAGCTGAGGCCCAAAGAGGTTTGGTAACTCGCCCAGGGTCATATAGCCCGTGACTAGTAAAGAGAATATCAGAACCAAGGTCACGTGGCTCTGGACCACGCTGCCTCGCAGGAGGGGCACCGCGGAAGCCAGGCTGGGCGATCCCGCATCACGGCAGCGCTCTGTGGACCCGGCCTGACACCCTCCTCCTTCCCTCTTCATTCTAGAGGTCCGGAGGATGCTGCTAACCTTGAGGAGCCCATCGGCCCATCAGCGTCCCCTGACCTCAGTGACTGGCCCAGGGCTGGGCCTGTGACCCAGTCAGAGCCTGTGAGTCGCGCAGGGGCTTTTCCTGCAGCTTCAGCGACAGAGGTCCCCTGTTCTCTCCTGGTTTTGGTGATGGATGGAGGTGAAGGGAGGACCCCTGAGGGGAGTCGCCAACGCAGACAGCAGAACCAAGGCAGGGACCCGCGGTGCAGGACTCCGGGGCGCCTGCCACACAGCGGCACCAGGCCCCTGGAGGCGGGACAGGACACACCGCCATGAGCCGACCTAGCGGACAGCAAAGTGCCAACGAGCCCCAGGCTATTGGGTGCCCTGAGCCAATGTATCTCTTTTAAAAGCCAACATGAGCCCTGGCTGGTGTAGCTCCGTGGATTGAGCGTGGGCCTGCGAACCAAAGGATTGCGGTTCGATTCCCAGTCAGGGCACATGCCTGGGTTGCGGGCCAGTTCCCAGCAGGGGACACACAAGAGGCAACCATACGTTGATACTTCTCTCCCTCTCCCCTACCCTTCCCCTCTAAAGATAAATAAAAATCTTTAAAAAAAAAAGTAATTAAAGAAAAAAAAAAGCCAACACGAGTTTTTCTGCGACTCGAATCGTAATGCTTCCTGACCAAAAAACTCGATAAACCTGTGAAAGCAGAGCCAAAGCGTCCCTTGGCCAGCGGCACCGGGACAGAACAGGGGGCTTGCTGATCAGAGCGGAAGTCGTGACCCAAGGCCTCGCCCCACGAAAGCACCGGAAAGGGGCCACGTTTCTAGAATTCTCCACCGCTCCCACCCAGCCGGGCACGGCTCGCTGGGCTGGGCTTCGCCCTGTAAAGTGAAAGGTCGCAGGTTTGACTCCGGCGCTGTCAGGGCACACGCCTGGGGTGCTGGTCTGGCCCTCAGTCGAGGCGCATATGAGAGGCAACTGACCGACGTGTCTCTCCCTCTCTTTCTGCCCGCCTTCCCCTCTCTCTAAAACCAAGTAAAGACAAGCCTTCAAAATTCTCAACATTTCTCAGGTTGTGCGCCTCGGTAGCTCGCGATGGGGACGAGGGCCACCCAGTCGGCCGCCAAATGGCTGTCAGTGGGTTCACTCTTGTCATGACGTTGGACTCTGGTTAACTCGGAAGTGACGTGCACCGCTCCCTCAGCGGGGAAGGGGGCACAGCCGAGCCAGAGCCAAGGGGCAAAGTCACCCAGGCAGCACAAAGCCACCCAGAGACCTGGGTGGCCCCGGAGGGCTTTCGCCTGATCTCCGTGTTAATCTTTCACAAAGGAACCCGCTGGGACGTTACTCCTACAAGGAAACATTAACTTTAAAACAGTGAGGGGTCCATGACAAGCTGTGTGGTAACTGCAGTATCTTGGGGGAGTGTCAGCACCCTTCCCTAAATTGAGAGCAGTGGGGTCCCTCCACTGAGACTCGCTGAGACCCGCTGAGAGGGCGCATCTGTCGGGTGCTGGCTTCTTCGGGAGGGAATTCGGACACGGGGCAGCGGGCTTCCTGGGAGCCAGCCCTCCCGCCCAGGGCCATGGGGACAAATTCATTTCCTCAGCTCGCCCGGCTTTTTCCCTCCCCAAAGGCCCTGGCCAGGCACAGCAGTGACGAGGCTTCTCAGTGCCCCCGAGTCCTCGTCTCCCTGTAGAAGCCGACAGACAAACCCAGACACAGCAACTAGAGCACGGGGGCAAAGGCTGGGCCCGCGGGCCCACCCCGGCCCTCCCCTGGTTCTATCCGCCCCGCACCGTGTTTCCACCCGGCGGCAGCGCCGAGCTCTCGCTTAACTGTCAAGGAGTGGTGACGTTTTTACAGTCCTGAAATGACATTCGGCCCTTTGAAGGCAACCACAAGGCTGATGTGGCCTGCGGTGACAATGAGTTTGACACCCCTGATCTAGACGGTGGAACCAGAAACTAGACACTGTCTATAACAAAGCCGGATGATAAGGCGACACTCCCAAATTCCGAAGCAGGAGAGCGTGACAAGCACCAGGACCACGGCCAGGTCTGCGGGCCAGACACACCAGCGCAGGAGAAAGCAGAGGGCAGAGTCCGGGCGTCTGGTGGGCCAGCCGGGCGGGAGGACAGAGTGGGCTGATTTGAGCGAGGCCGCGGCAGGGCCAGGGGTCTCGTCCGCTCCAGCACCGGAGAGAACAGGGTCTCTGATGAGACTGGAAGGGGCCGAAGCCGTCTAGGCGCCACGGGCTCAAGAATCATCGACTGCAAACCAGACAGTATTAGAGAGAGGGGACAGGAGGGAGAAAAAGGGGGAGAGAAACATCGATGTGGAACAGGTACGTCGATGGGTTGCCTCTCTCAAGCCCCCAGCTGGCGACCCGGCCCACAATCCAGGTGTGTGCCCTGACCCGGAATCAAATTGGTGACCTTCCCATTTGCAGGTTGGCACTCGTTCCACTGAGCCACACCAGCCAGGGCTAAACCGGTATTTCAAAACTAGCTAAAAGACGCTTCAAAAGATTACAAGATAGCCAAGATGAACATAAATCAGAACTACGAAAACATGGCAATTAAGTGACAAGCGGGCAGAAAAACAATTAGGGACAAATTAAAGCTTTTTCAGAAGCGAAACGAAACCAGAGAGAAAACAAGAGCGAACACACACTACAGGTACCTCCTTATGAGAAGCAGAAGGCTAAAACAAGTTTTAAAGTAAAAAATAACGAAAGAAGAAAGACAATAGATTGCTATAACATCAGGCTGTTACACGGAGTCGCCAGGGAAACCTCAGAGGAGACAGCCACGTAAGGTGTGGCGTGGGGGCTGTGGCTGGTGACACTGTACCCCGAGAGTCACCGTGGATAGAATGTAAACCGATAGAAATGAGAAGGGACTCCAACCACGTGGTTACAGAAAATGAACTAAACACAAAGGACAGCAAAAATGGGGGAAATGAGGCACAAACAAACTTCTAAGACCTACGGAAAACAAGGACGGCAGGAGGAAGTCCCTTCCTATCAGAGGTTCATTTCAATGTGAACGGATTACATTCCCTGGTCAGCAGTGGGAAGACTAGATGGCAGAATGCGCATCTCGTCTGTATCACCGAATGGCTCCTAAAAAACACGATTGACCATATGCCATTGTGATGTCATAACAAAACCGGTTTGGTCTTTGTCCCCAGTTCCTGACACGCGGAGGTCAGAAAACCCTTGGAATTTCCTGAGTGATAGGATCGTCTTTCATTTCTAACCAGCCCCTTCTAACCCTATCTGAGTTTATGCTCACAAGAGCCCACACCCCAAGCCAGGCCTACACTTGACCTTGCTGGCGCCACAGTTCTTGGCCCTGCACCCTCCACCACCCCCTCCAACCTGCCCTCCAGGCAAAACTTTAAACATAAATATGATCACGTCATTCCCTTACTTTAAGCCTTCCGGAGGCTTCCAAGTCTTTTAGGATGAAGACCAAAATTCCTACCTTCAGCACCTGGCCTGCGTGTCCTACCCCGGCTCACCTGCGACCTGGCCCCCAGTGCTGTCCCCGCCCTCTCTGTCTGCCCCGACGTCACTGACAGCCTTCCTGGAGTGCCTCAGACCTCCAGGCCTTCGGGAGTCCCTGGCCTGGGAGGCTGTCTGCCTCCTACGGAGGCATAGACGGAGTGGGGGGTCCAGGATGGGTATTAGGGAGCCGGTCCATAAGCGGTGGGAGGGAGCCGGATCGGGCAGGGAGAGACGAACCGAGATGCGGTGTCCTGAGCCCCACTCAGCCCCTGAGCAGAGTCAGTCCCAGAGATGACGACCGCAGGCAAGGCAGCTCCGTGCAGGTGAGGCCACTCCGATGGCACTGACACGCAGGGGACGGCTGCCGACTGCGCCCCCTCAGCTGGAGGCAAGTTCCCCTTGACGGGGGGGGGGGCACACATGCCCCGATGGCACCGCTGTCCCATATCACCCTGCCAGGCCTCAGGGCAGCTCATGGGCCACTTTCTAAGACCCCTCTGCTCAGACCTCTGGGTCCTCAGTGCATGACAAGGAGCAACTCAAATGTCCAAACCCAGGGGGCGACACAAGCCGGGTCCCTGTGTGTGGGGGCTGCGGCCCTGGGCTGGGGGTCACGGTGCCTGCTCCCCACTTGACCGTGCCGCCCGAACGCGTGGAGGACCCGCTCAGAGCCTCCTCCGTGAACGGGGAGAACGCCTGCCTTGTCCTCCCCCTCGGCGGCTGGCCGGAGCAGTGGCAGTGAGAGGAGAGGAAGTGCTTTGCAAACTGTAAGGTGTGTTTCACAAGAAAGCAGGGGAGCTTTCTCCCGCAATCGTGACAGGTTGGCAAAAGACCTGATTGGGACACTAACTAACTTGTTTTCTCCGGGGATGACGTGGGAGCCCGTGGGGACGGGCTGGGTGCTGGGCATTGTTTTTCCCGTTTGTGCAAATAAGCCTGTGCTCACCTGTCCAAGCCTGCCCTGCCTCCCGGCTCCCCCACCTCCCTTCTGATCCGGGTGGGGGTGGGGGAGCAGCAGGACGTGCACTGACCTTTGGGTGAAGAGTGTGGTTCTGTTGTTCCGTCATCTGCAGGTCAAGGTTATGTGTGTTTTGGAGGAGAAGGTGGAACGGGTGAGAACAGGACATTGAAGGCAGCGGAGCCCTTAGAAAAGCTAAGCTCCCTGGCGGTCCAGTCACCTGACCACTGGGGCAGAGGCTGGGAAGGACCTGGGAGCCGGGAAGGGGCCTCACAGGTCACTTACGCAATCCCACTGCTCGTCTTGCTGTGCACCGGCTCTGGGTGAGCCAGGAAGCCTTCACCTGTAGAGACCTTACCCAAGAACAAGAGCTACCCCGTGCTAAGCATTCATTCTTCAGCAAACACTGACTGCGAGGCTTGGCCACGTGGTGGAAACCCTTGGAGACGCCGGGAATACCACGGACAAGAAACACGCCACCCACGGCCCCCGCCCCGGGGCTTCCGTGGAGGTAGACCGAAGCCCAGTAAAAAGTATCCGAACGATAACATTTCACAGGCTTGGAAGGAAATAAGAGGTCACGGAGGTGGGCGGAAGCCTCGATGGAGGGAGAGGGTCAGGGGAAGCCTGAGCGCGCGCTAGGCCAGGTGCTGGGCCTCCTGTCCTCTCGGCCGCCCTTACAGGTGTGGGCAGCTCTCCGTTTTGCCAACAAGGAACCCCACGTGCAGAAGGGAGGAGAGTGGCGGTCAAGTCCCAAACTCCGAGCGCCCGCTTCCCACCAGCCCCTGCTGAGCGGCCGCTGCCACCTGGATGATGAAACTACGCGGGAGGACTGCACCATCTCTCAGCCGGCGTGCCTGCCGGTGCGGGGGCCCGGGGAGGAACGCGGCTCCAGGCAGTAGCTGCAAAGAGCTCAGAATTCGCAGAAGGCTGAGACGACGGCCCCCCGCCCGGCCCCCGCGGTGCTGAGCCAGAACCCCGCTCCCGCCTCTGCCGGGACAAAGCCGGCTCATCCCCCCTCCTCGGAGCCCGACTTGGGTTCCCGCCTCCGGCCCGGCCCCCGATCAGACCAGCGCGGGGCACTATGGGACTTGTAGTTCATCCAGCCCCCGCACGTACTCTAGAAACGGGCTGGAGAACTACGAAACCCAGGGGCTAGCAGGCAGCCCGGGCGGACTCACCGGCGGTGGGTGTGCGAGCGCAGGGCACCCCGCGGTGCTGGTGCTGGCTCTGGGCGCTGTGCCGCGGGTGCGGGCGCTGGAGCCGGAGAGCCGCTCCTGGCGTGCGCGCTAGCCGGACCCGCGGGAGGTGGCCAGGCGGCGACAGGCACGTTGCATGCAAGCATTGGGCACAGCCGCTGCGATACCCGATTGTGCGGCGATTTGGCTCCGCAGGGGCGAGGTGGAGGGTCCAATCGCGGCACCCAGCCTCGGAACCAGGCTGGCCCCCATCGCTTCAGGAGCCTTTGGCTGGGCTTGGGGGCAGGCGGACGGGTACCCACCTTAGACTGTGCCCGACGTGTTTCTCTTTCTCTTTTTTATGCCAAGGTTTCTCAGAGCGGGTGCGCGATGCAGCGAGCGGCAGCATTGGTCCGGCGAGGTTGCTGCCCCCGGACCCGGGGTCCCTGGGGCCGTCGTCAGAGCAGCGCGGCCGCCGAGGCCCCGGCCGTGCTCAAAGTGAGGCCCGAGCGGAGCCGGCGCGAGCGCATCCTGACGCTCGAGTCCATGAACCCGCAGGTGAAGGCGGTGGAGTATGCGGTGCGGGGACCCATCGTGCTCAAGGCCGGCGAGATCGAGCTGGAGCTGCAGCGGGTGAGTGAGGGCGCCCGGGCCGCGGGGCTGGGGGGCGCCGCCAATGCGGGGGACGCTGCTGGGGTCCGCGCGCCGGACTTCCTCCCAGCCCGCGCGGCTCCTGCAGTCGGCCAGGCTTGAGTTGAACAACACAATGCCTTCCCCCACCCCTTCCCCCAGCAGTGCCCGGCCCTCGGCACAGAGTAAGACCCTCCGATGTGGTTCACTTGCGCGGCGGCAGTGCCTGGACCTGCATGTTCGGTGGCCGTCTTCGCCGCTTGGACCCCGGGTCCTGGGGGGACGCCGCGGGTGGGGGCAGGGCCGCGGGCGGGTGCTGAGAGACAGCAAGGAGCAGTGAAGAGATCAGCAGAATTCCAGAGCTCGAATAAGTGCTTTGAAGAAAGTAACATGGAGGGGCGGGGGGTGGGCGCTGGGGGGCTGGCAGTGGTGGGAAGGTGATCACAAGGGAGGGGGGAGGACTCGTGCCCCCAACTTTTTCTCTCCGTGTCCAAGACCTTTTGGGTCATTCTACCAGTCATGCGTCCCCAATGACAGCAGGGCCAGCAGGGCCCTGCCTAGTTCCTTATTTTAGGCTCCCTCTGAAACCTTGGTCGAAGGCCACACTTTGTTCTCTGTCTGAGCACACAGCCACCCCTCTGTGAGTAGTCGGGGAGTCGGAGACTAGGGCCTTTTGGACTGTGGTAGGGACTTCCTTGGCCTCGGTGGCCAGCTGGCTGGGGTCTTGGCTTGAGTTCATAGCTGTGTGTAAAGGGACTGCACACTTAGCAGTGATTTCTGCCTCCGAGCAGCCAGGGTGGCTGGTCTGGGTGTTACAGGGGTCCCTGTAGGACCTCTAACCTGGGGGGATTTCTGCAGGTGATGTCAAGAGGGGACTGTCAGAAGATAAGCACACCTGGGATTGGTAGGAGCTGATGAAAGACTGTAAGATAGTGGACCAATCTTGCTCAAGATAGATCTGACTCAGACCGGGGGTGGGGGAGGGCCCCGGATCGTGCTTTCAGAGGTACCAGAACTGGACCTCCCGGGGAGTTGGTCACTTAGTGTCCCTGAATGCGTGGCAGGAAGCCATGACGGGGACATGACACTGGGTCCCCCTTTCTACGGGGACTTCGAGGGTTTGACGAGCTTGTGGGCTGCTGACATCTGCTTGGAACATCCAGTTCTGCTGACTCAAAACGCCGAGCTGGACAGGTCGGGGCCTGCGTCTCCTTCCGACTCCTTGCAGGGCTAAGTTTAAAGCTTGGCGCCTGAGGCTGGCTCGGTTTCTCTCCTTCGCCGGCCAGGAGGGGGCTGGGCGGGGAGCGCAGGCAGGCACGCTCCGTTAAGACAAGGCTGGGGTGCTTTCTTGGGTGCCAGAGCTGGCTGGGGTTCAGGGGTTCTCTCTGCCTTTTGCTGAATAGCAACGTGGGTGTGCGCTCAGTGCAGCCTGAGGTTGGCCGGGACAGGAGCAGACAGCCCTCTCTTCCCCCCAGTCCTTTAAGAATCGGTGGGCTTTTTAATTTTTATTCTTTATTTTAAAAATCTTAAAAATTATTTTGGAGGGAAGGGAAAGGAGGGAGGAAGAGAGGGAGAGAAATATCGATCGGCTGCCTTCCCTAGGCACCCCAACTGGGGATCGGACCCACAACCCCAGCGTGCGCCCTGCCTGGTGATCAAACCAGTGACGCGTGCCGGGCTCAGGACTTTCAGGTGCCAAGTTTGGGTGTGCAAGTGAAATCCAGGACGGATTTCTAGCAGGGCATGGCCCCGTGGCTGCAGGTAAACAAGTGTTTTGATTACTTGAGCCGGAACACTGTCTGGTTTCTGGGACAGAGGCCCCGCCCCCTGCGTCCGGTGCCCTGCCTCGGAGCGCGTTGAGGCGATCTTTCTGCGCGCCCCCCGTGTCCCGGTGCCCTCCCTCAGGCTCGCCCCCTCTCGTCCGCCCTTCCCCTGTGTGGGGTCCCCGTTGCCTGGCGGTGGGCGCTGGGGCGCGAGGCCTCCCCACACCCCTCCCACTCGGGACACGGTCGCTGCACTGTGCCGGCCTCGCCGGTGCCCTTCTGAGGAGCTGTGCGATTTCCCCGGGCCTTTTTTTTCCTTTGTCTCAGCCCGGCTTTGGTTTCCCTCTCCCTGTGAGGAGCTGCAGCGACCAAAACTGAAATGCCGCTGCTGCACACGGGGTTCGATTCGGTTCTAGACCGATGGGCAAGTATCCGTAGGGAACGGGGTGGCGGCGCGAATCTCCCGTCCTCATCTGTGAAAGGACAGCGCTGGCCCGGGAACCCGAGGCGGTCCCTGGTGGCACCAAGGCCTCTGAACCGCCCAGAGTCACCAGGTGCTCTGCGAACAGGGGCCGCCTGGCTGGACACGCGGCTGTGGGTGGTCTGCCCGGCGAGTCCTGTCCTTCCGGCTCCTGTGACAGGAGTGGGGAGGGCTCGGCAGGGCTGCAGGAGCGGCAGCGGCCAAGTGGCATGAAAGGGACCGTCCTCCTCCAGCCGTCTACAGCTCAGGAGGCCCTGCTCCGCTCTGATGGCTGCTCTGGGGGGAGGAGCCCCTCGGATTTTCAGGTGCCCTACCTCTTCCCCGGCTTTCCCGGGGCGGGGGGGGGGGGCGGTTGGCCCAGGCGGGACAGCTTTGCTTCTGTTTGTAAAGAGCGAGCACTTGAGGCAAAACATCCCTAGCTGGAGGGACGGGCTGGTCAGCCGGCGTCCCAGGTGCGACCCCGGGCCACAGAGGGGCCCCAGAGGGGCCTACTGCAAGCGAAGAACCGGGAGGGGAAGCCTGGGTGGGCGGGGCCCAGGAGCTGAAAGCTCATTGGCCATCTTCTGTAGAGTTCAGACGTGACTGCACAGACCTTCGTGGTGCCCCCGGGCCTGTGAGAAGGGCCGTGGCAGCTCGCCTGTCCTCCTCCCCACGGACACTCCCTGAGAGCTGCTGTCCCCAGAGCCTGCAGCCTCCTCCCCGACCCCTACTTGACCGCAGGGGTGGGAAGGGGGCCCCGCTGGGTAGGAATGCGTCTCAGCGCCCCACAGGGAGGCACCCCGGGCAGGCTGCATGCGGGCAGATTGGGCAGATCGGACAGGTGGGCTGGAGGATGCAGGCAGGGGTCAAGGGCGCTACATGCTGGCCGGGCAGGCCCCAGGGGGCGAGGCTGAGGCCTGGGCGAGTCAGCGAGGGCAGGCGTCTGCCCGGTACAGTTTCCTCTGTATGGTGGCCTTTGGTGGGGCCGGCTGGGTCCCCTGTCATTCGAGAGCCCTCCAGCCCGCCCGTCGTGGCACCAGGACCCAAGCGAGGCACGTTCAGGGCTGCCTGTCGGCCGGCCCCGCATTAGCCGAGCGGCACAGCGGACGGCACAGGACAGGAACCCGGGCCAGGCGTGGTCCCCTCCCAGCAGAGGGCTGGCTGGGGGCCCGCCGCTCTGTGCTGGTCCCTGGCCCTCGCTGTGACAGATGTGCTCCCTGCTGAGGACGGACTGGGCCCGAGCCTCGGCAGTCGCTGCGCTCAGCTGCCAGGCCTGGGGGCCGATGCAGCCGCGCCGATGGAGGGTCCGTGCCAGGAGCCCGGGCCGGGGCCAAGGGGTGTGTCAGGCCCGCCCCTTCGCGCAGTGGCCCCGGTCAGGCCTGTGTCCCCAGCCTTCTCGGCTCCTGCCCATGGGATGAACTCTGAGCCCCACGCCCCGCAGCCTGTCTCCGGGGGGCCTGGTCCGAGCAGTGGGCAGCACCGCCCCAGCCTTGGCCTTCAGAACGCTCTGGCTGCTTCTCCCCGGGACATCTTTGCAGAGTGGCCGGCCCTGAAGAACTCGGCGGAAGGGCGTGAGGGGATTCAAAAGCCTCTTTCCTACGCAGACACACAGTGTTTGGAGATTTCCCAGGCCCTGTTTATGAAGGTCCAAGGCCATTTCTGGGGCGCCCTCCTCAGCGCCGCCTCGCCCATGCCTCCTCCAGAAGCAGCTGGGGAATTTCTACGAGGGAGGGGCTTAGGGGTGGACGCCGGATCAGGAACACCTGATTGGCTGCTGCTTTTATCCCGTAAGCCCACTGGTTTATGCTTAAGGTGTATATTACTGATTTAAAAAGGGAAAGTTTTCTGAAGTTGCTTTTACTCCCACATTGTGAGAAATGGAGAAAAAGGCTAGTGTTAAAATGACAGAATTCCATCGTTAAAATTCGTACTTTGGGTGCCTTTGGGGAAAGGGCAGCGGAGAGGGGAAGGTGGCCCTCCCCCCACCCTGCCCCCGCCCCCCGTGCTGTGTCCCTTGGCACTGCCACCGCCTGGCCGCACTCGGCCCGCCCTGACCCTCGAGGGCCCGCCCCGGAGCAGCTCTGTGAGATGATGGTGTCCGGGCCCTGCCAGGCCATCTCACGCCATGTCATCCCAACTGCGCCGGCGGGAGGCCCCGAACCTCTTGGTTCTAACTCTTCCAGTGCCTCCTTCTGAGCCCATCGGGGGTCTAGGGCGGCACGCCGACATTTCCCCCATTTCCCGGTCCCGAAGCCCCGCCCCCCACCCAGGCCCAGGTGTCCTTGTCACCTACCAGGGATGTCGTCACCGCGGGCTCTCTGGGGTCTCTTCTCTGTGCTCAGGCGGTGGCCTTGGTTTTGCTCTTCAGCAGTCTCTTCTTCCCTGATGGTAAAAAGAGGGAGGAAAAAAACAGTGAAAATCCGCCCACGCCTTTCACTCTGCAAAGCCGAGGTCGCATGGGCGGGAGGGTGTCCGCAGCACCTGGCCATCTACCCAGGCGGGAGCGGGGGCTGTGGGGTCTGCTCCCGCTGACCTTGGCCTCCCTCCGCCACGTGTGCCCCAGGGCCCTTGCTTCAACACTGCTCTGGGGCCGCCCTGGGCTGCGGGCCTGTGGCAGCCTCCGGTGCCCTGGAGCGTTCTTCCAGCCTTTTTGGAACGCAGGAGGCGGTGGCATGGCAGTGAGGGAGACTGCTCCTGGGGTCTGGCTTCGAAGCCCAGTGCCCGTGTTTATCCTTCATGTGACCTCAGGCAGGTTGCTGTGCCCTTGGCAGCCTTGATTTCCTCATCTGTAACGCAGGCTTAACCCCGATTCTTCCCCGGCGGGTGGATGTGAAGGTTCAGTGGGACCAGGCTTGGCAGCAAGCCCCACACCTGGTGAGGCTCAGAATAGCGCTGCTTATTAATACCCTGTGGGGACCTCGAGTGGCCTCTGGAACTCGTGGTCTGGGCCTCTGCAGTAACCAGCTGTCGTCTTCTCTCCGCTCAGGGTATCAAAAAACCGTTCACTGAGGTCATCCGTGCCAACATTGGGGATGCCCAGGCCATGGGCCAGCAGCCAATCACCTTCCTCCGACAGGTGAGCAGGGCCCTGGAAGGCAGCAGGCACCAGAGTCCCACAGGGAGGCGCCTCTGCAGGGGCAGCCCCTCGGCCGGCCGCCCCTGGCCCCTGTCCGGGAGCCCCCTGCCCCGTTCCGTGGGCGTGGGCGTGCGAGCCTCTGGCCTGTGTGGCAGAGTCGGGCGGAGGCCTGGCAGCTGCCCTCTTCTGTCCCCGGTTCCTCTCGTGAAACAGCCGACCCCAAGCCCAGGTCGCCCTGCCCCCCACCTCTCCTGTCTGCCCCTCTGTGGCAGGGGGCCCAGGACCCTCCTCCTCACCCACCCCCAGCGCCCCCAGGCCTCAGGGTTGTCACCTTCGCACCTCGTCCTGCCCAGGCTTCCTCGCGCCCTTCCCGGCCCTCCAGGGTGGAGGGTGCCTGGAGCCCAGCCTGCACCTCTGCGTCCCCAGGTGATGGCGCTCTGCACCTACCCAAACCTGCTGGACAGCCCCAGCTTCCCAGAAGATGCTAAGAAGCGAGCCCGCCGGATCCTCCAGGCCTGCGGCGGCAACAGCCTGGGTGAGGCCCTGACCTGCTGGGCCCTGGAGGGCGGGCGGGAGCGAGCGAGCGAGCGCGTGGTCTGGGCCGTGTGCGTGTGAGGGCGTGCGGGGGTGCCGGTATGCAGAGCGGCACACAACAGCGTCCCTCTTCTCGCCTGGCTGCCGGCCTCCTCGGGGCGGAGCCGATGGGGTGAATGCTATCTTTTGGAGGATGGGGACACAGCAGGCGGAGCTCCTGGCTCGGCTGGCAGGGGTTTTGCCCCTGAGAGGTGACTGGGGCTCAGCCCTCTGTCAGCGGAGGGGCTTGCCAGCAACCAGCCCCAGAACGACGGGTCTGCCCAGTGCGCTCTTCTCGCTCTGCGGGCCCTGCTCACCCCGCATGGCCTGGCCGACCGTTTAGGGGAGGGCGGCGCTGCCGCATGCCGCTGCCCCCTTTGGGCGGCGTGGTGGTTCCGACCCTGCCGCCCACCCTCACCTCGCTGTGTCCCCACGGCCCCGCCTGCGGTCCCCTCTGCCGGGAGCCCAGCCCTGCGCAGGGCCTGCCTCCCCGGAGTGGGCTTGGGCCCTGCAGATGTGCAAAGGGCCTTCCCTCTCCACGGCCCGCCGAGACGGGTTTCCAGCCTGGGGACCTCGGCCCTGTTGGCCTCGTCTCCCAGCTGTCTGCTTTCCTGTTTATTCTTGCCCCGTCCCTTGGCCCGGCGCTTACACCAGGGACCCGGCGTCCCCCGCCCAGCGGAAAGCAGCTGCCCGTAGAGCTTTCTTAGGACCCGTGCCCGGATGTTCCGGAAGGTGGGACAGGGGTTCCTGTGGGGTGCTCAGCAGGAGAAGCGCCACCCCTGACCTCTCCCTCATCGTCCTGCCCGTCACCTCCCCCTTCTGCTCTGTCCCTCTATCAAGAGTCCTGGGCTTACCGTCCTGGCCGTGGCCGCCTGACCACCCTGTGACCGGAGTGCTGTCCCTCTCGGGTGTGGGGCGGGCCCGCGGGGGAGGAGGTGCCCTCGCTGAGAGGCACAGAAGCAGCAGGCGACGGTGAGAAGTGGCCGGGCTTCGATGTGTGAAATGAAGTCCCTGGGGAAGTGAAAGGCCTGTTGGGGACGGGGCCCTGTCCTTAGGACAGACTCCCCAGCAGAGACTGGAGGCTGGCTTTGGGGGATCCGTGTGGTTTGCTCAATAACCGGTGGGTAAAGGCTGGAGGGCCTGGCCTGCAGGAGCGGGCGCTGGCCGGAGTTCAGGGCGGCAGCGCACCCGGGGCAGGGAGGCGGCTCCATTAGAGGCCGCCTTGCCGCCAACCCCCCACCCCCGCCCCCCGAGCGGGCACCTCCGCTCTAACCTCCAGCGTCGGACACTGGCTCTGCCTGCTCTTGCATTCTGTGTATAACTGGTGGTCTGGATTTTAATCCTCGGTGCACCTGGAGACCGTGTCACCACGGGGTGACGGTAGAGGGTCGTTCCCGGCAGCCTCGGGGACTGTGTTTGGCTTTGCTCAGGGCGGCAGACTCCTGGGGCAGGCAGGTGGTGCCATTTTGGGTCGACCCGTTCTCCAGTTCGGGGACCACATGGAGGCACTGGGGATAAAACACAGCAGCCCCAGCTGTCACGACTTGTCAAAGAACACACACAAATCCCAGCTGGGCAGGTGACCCGGGGGTGGGAGCCAAGGCCCAGACTGTGCTGGACCTAGTCGGTGGTTGGTGAACATAGAGTGAAAGTGACTGGGTGAGTGGATGGCTGGGTGGGTGGGTGGACAGATGGGTGGGTGGGTGAGTGGACAGATGGGTGGGTGGGTGAGTGGACAGATGGGTGGGTGGGTGAGTGGATGGCTGGCTGGGTGGGTGGACAGATGGGTGGGTGGGTGGGTGGACAGATGGGTGGGTGGGTGGGTGGACAGATGGGTGGGTGGGTGGGTGGACAGATGGGTGGGTGGGTGAGTGGACAGATGGGTGGGTGGGTGAGTGGACAGATGGGTGGGTGGGTGAGTGGACAGATGGGTGGGTGGGTGAGTGGACGGCTGGCTGGGTGAGTGGACGGCTGGCTGGGTGGGTGGACAGATGGGTGGGTGGGTGGGTGGACAGATGGGTGGGTGGGTGAGTGGACAGATGGGTGGGTGGGTGGGTGGACAGATGGGTGGGTGGGTGGGAGGACAGGTGGATGATGAAGCCCAGGTGGGTGGTCGAGCAGTTTACCACAATTCCAGAGCTTAGAGTAGGGGGAGTCAGAAACCCCCCCTTGTTAACTCCATGCACGATCCCAGTGTCACCCCGCCTCTGATCACTGCCGTGTGTGCTGTCCCATAGGGTCGTACAGTGCCAGCCAGGGCGTGAACTGCATCCGAGAGGACGTGGCGGCCTACATCGCCCGGAGAGACGGCGGCGTCCCCGCAGACCCCGACAACATCTACCTGACCACGGGGGCCAGCGACGGCATCACCGTGCGTGCCGGGGCAGCTCAGCCGCATGGGGGGCGGGGCGGCGTTGCACGTGGGGGCCAGGCCAGGAGTTGGGGCCCCTCAGCCCCTGCCCTCCTTCCCCTGTCCTTGCCTCGTTCCCTCTCCGTGAGCCAACGTCTGGGCGACCCTGGCCTCTCCCCCGCTCAGCATGTCCGTCCGTGGGCCGCCTCTGCCAACCACCGTGCTGGGAGCTCTAAAGCATTTTGTTTAGCTCGTTCCTCACGTAGATGAGGACAGGCAGGCTCAGGGAAGCTAAGCAATTCTGGGGGCGGGGGTGTTGTGGGCAGCAGGGGGAGCTCGAGAGAGGCAGGGGTGGGGTGCGGCGGGGCCCCTGTGGGATTGATGGGGCTTCTCCTTCGCAGACGATCCTGAAGATCCTGGTTTCCGGGGGCGGCAAGTCCCGGACGGGAGTGATGATCCCCATCCCGCAGTACCCCCTCTACTCGGCGGTCATCTCGGAGCTCGACGCCGTGCAGGTGAACTACTACCTGGACGAGGAGAACTGCTGGGCTCTGAACGTCGAGGAGCTCCGGCGGGCCTTGCGGGAGGCCAGAGACCACTGCGACCCCAAGGTGCTGTGTGTCATCAACCCCGGGAACCCCACAGGTCTGCGCTCCCCTTCCTCGCTGGTGTGGGGGGCGGGCGGGGGGCGGTGGGGCTGGGGGTGCTGGTGTACTACGATACCTGGCGCTGGAGAGTTAAGAAATGACGTGAGGTCCTGTTGGCTTGCGGTTCCCCAGTGCATTTCCAGACTTGCTAACATAAAACCCCTCAAGCTTGCCAGCCGAGGAGGTGAGCCAGGGCCGGTGCCGTTCCCAGTTCTCGCCTTTGCAGTCTCCCCCTGGAGGCTTCTCCTACACAAACGCCCCCATTCATCCCGGGCCTCCGACTTGTTTTCCTGCACCACTTTCCAGAACGCTGGTGTGTGCGTCTTGGTGTGCCTCGCTCGCAGCCTTGCCGGGGACCTGCAGGCCTGAGAAAGGGAACGCCGCATTTAAAGCAAACAAACAGACAAACCTGTTCCCAGAAGCTGAAAATCACTCCTAATTTTGCATATTTTTCTTAAAAAAAAAAAAAAGCGCAGTCCTGCCTGTTCTGCTCTCTTTGGGCTGCGGGCTGCGGTGTCCCTGGCGCTGTTTGGACGCTGTCTGGATGCCGAGAACCAGGGCCCCTCTCTGCTTCGTGGACATGAACTGGGGCAGGGCCAGAAGCACGTTGGAGTTGACCGTGGAATCTGCTTGGTGGGAACATTGAACGTGCCCCGTCCGCTGGGAGTGCCCCTTGCATTCCGGAGCAGAGACAATGGGCAGCTGGCTGTGGCGGGTGCATTTATTTGCACCAGCGCCTGGGGGCCTGGGGGCCGGGGTGAAGACCCTGAGCAGGTGGCTGGCAGAATATGACAGGGAGCCAGCCTCTCCCTCCTGGCTGTGCATCAGAATCACAAAGAGTGCTTTTTACAAAGGCTGCAATGCACCCCAGAATCTCTGGGGAGGGGGTGCAGGCAGCTGTGTCAGACTTGAGCTTGTAAAGAGACAAGCCCCTGTACCGCCCCCACTCCAGATACTCCGATGTGATTGGCCGGGACGGGCTGGAGAACTTGAGTTTCCCACCAGCTCCCAGCGGAGGCTGCTGGGCCCCGCACCCCTTGCCGCATCAGCGAGTCCCCCATCTTAGGGAATTCTCTGCAGGCCCAGTTTGTGTTGGAGGGGCAGAAGCTGCCGGGGCAGGGGTTTACATCGGTCTTCGCCTGGCTGTCTGGGAGGAAACAACTGTTTCTTCTTTCGCTGTTTTAGGTAAAGGGGCTGTAGGCTTTATAAAGAGTAACTTTACAGGTGGACAGGGGCGTATTTGCTCTCTGGTGTCTGAATGAGTGGAAATCGGTCAACTCGTGGAAGAAGCCAGCCTGGAGCACCCAGGGCGGCCACCCCCGCATCCCAGGACCCTGGGCTGGCTTCCCAGGAAGCCTGCTGGCACTTGTTTGGCAGGACGCAAGTTGGTTTCTTCGTAAAGAAATTGTTTTATTGCTTAGATAGTACAAGGCTGAAATGCATGCAGTCACCCAACACGCTTACAAGATGCAGCTATATGAATTTTTCAGACGTATTCTTGCATAGACAAGAACACAGGTATTTTTATTTGTAACCAAAAGATAACATACTCGATACACTGCTTTGCATCAGATATATACGCATATATGAATAATACGTGCGCACACATGTGCGTGTACTTACTACACACGTCAGGCACAGCCACCAGGGAACGCCGGGGTCATTCTGGGTGAGGTTCCGGCCTAGGGGAGATGAAAGCGCGTTACAACCTACTGTCCGGTTCGGTTGTGTTTTTTTAGGCCAGGTGCAAAGCAGAAAGTGCATAGAAGACGTGATCCACTTCGCATGGGAAGAGAAGCTCTTCCTCCTGGCGGACGAGGTAAGGGCCGCCGCTGCCGCCGGCTGTCCTCCCCATCCTGGCCGGGGCGCGAACCCCCGCCGGCCAATGGGACTTCCCGGGTGAGGGGAGTAAAATAAGAAAGGCGGGCTTACAGCGTCGGGCTGGATCCAGGACTCAAACCACATCTCAGAGCAGATTCTCTCGCGTTCCTCCTGGCACGCTGGCCCCACGCAGGCCTGCCCGGTCCCCAGCCCGGAAGGGGCGTTTCTTCCTGGTGGCTCCAGCAAAGGTGTCGGGATGGAGACTCCGTGGTGCAGCGAGGCTGGCCGGGGCACAGTGACCAGGCCCTGAGCTGGGTGTGGGGCCTCGGCTCTGTCCTCCCAAACCTCCCAGCGAGGGCAGGGGAGGGATTCCCCGTGGGCCGGGAGAGTGGGCGCTGGGTGGGGGCGCACAGCGCCGGGAGGGCGTGGCCCTGCGTCCTTCCGTACCCGCTGCGTCCTGAAAGGGGCGGAGTCTCGGTGAACCGCAGCTGCGGGGCCAAGGCCTGGCGCCCTCCTGCTGCTTTGCAGCGGGGAACTGGGAGGCCTGGCAAAACCCCTTTGCACGTCCTCTCCTGTCTGCGAGGTTTGTGGTCAGTCCCAGCATCTGTAGTACCCCGTTCTCTCTTCCACACGCACACTCACACATGCACGCACGCGCACGCAGCCTGCCCACCTCACTGCGGCCGTGATGGATGGCACAGGGGCCTTCATTTCTGAGGGAGAGAAGAGGCGGCAGAATGAGCCGTGGATTTCCTCGTGCCCTGGCCCACCAACCTCCCCTCCGGGTCTGGGGGCGGGGGCAGACCCTGCCTGACTTGCTGGAGGCGGATCTGGCCTGGGCTTCCCACGCCTTCCCACTGACCCACCGAGCCCAAGGGCCTCGGTTTCCCTGGCCTCCAAAGGGGTGTGGCAGGTCCACCTCCAGGGCAGTGGGTGGGCAGGAGAGGAAAAAACAGGCGTGGGAGCTGCTCGCCGTCACGGTCTAGTGGGGGGCCGACGGAGAAGGTGGACAGAGAGACAGAGCAGGTCTGACCTGGGCAGGGGCCGAGCAGGCAGCACGGTTCGCTCTTCATCAGGGAGGGCGGGACGGGGACCACTCTTGTCACCAGTGTCATCACGTCACACTTCAGGGGGAGCCCCTGCTCGGGCAGGCGGGCGTCCTCGGCATGGTCGTGGGTCACGGGAGGTGGAAAGGCGGTCAGAGGACTGGGTGGGGAGACATCGCTGCGCGGCCAGCCCGGGCACTTCCCGGCGCAGCCCGGAGCCCTGAGCCCCGCCCCGCCCCGCCCCCGCAGGTGTACCAGGACAACGTGCACTCGCCGGACTGCAGCTTCCACTCCTTCAAGAAGGTGCTCTCCGAGATGGGGCCCGAGTACTCCGGCAACGTGGAGCTCGCCTCCTTCCACTCCACCTCCAAGGGCTACATGGGCGAGTATGTGGGCCCCACCCGCTCCTGCTGCCTCCAGCGGCCTGGTCCCCGCGGCCGCCCCCCCAGACAGCGAGGGCCGTCCTCAGCCACGGCCTCTGCTGCTCCGAGAAGCGGAGACAGGCCTCGCCTTCCCCCAGGGGGCGCCCCCTGGTGTCAGGACAGCCTGGCGCCCACGGACGCAGCCTCACGGCAACTTCAGCAGCGGTGCTCCCGCCTGACCTGAGGCCGTGGCTCGCGTGCGCAGCCCGAGGGGCGGGGGCGGCAGCCCGAGGGGACGGACGCCGTTGGGCCTGTGGGCCAAGCTGGCGTGCACCGCCTGAGCCCTGGGGCCGGAGTCCACCGCTCCAGCCCGGTGCGTGTGCGTGCCGCTGCTGCCCGCCGAGCCCCGTGCTGACCTCGGCCCTGCGGGCACCGCAGCCCTCACGCGTCCTAGTGAGGGGAGGGGGCGAGAGAGACGGCTGAGTGAGATCGCTGTCAGGCGGAATGCCGGGAGGTAGGGGTCACAGAGGAGTTGGCTTGAGTTACGAGCAAAGGGGGTGCAGGGAGGGGCGCATGGGAAGGCCCCCAGGGGGACACCCACGACCAGAGAGGGCGTGGGAGGCCAGGTTGCGGCTGCTGAGGTCGTTGCTCAGGGCGAGAGGAAAGCCATGGAGGGCTGGAGCGGAGGCGAGGCCTCCCCCGACTGACAACTACGGGCTTCTCTCGGGGTGCTGGGTGCCGAGGCAGGGACAAACGTGGGGACGCACGTCAGGGCGCTGTTCCGTCCGGGTGAGGTGGTGTGGGCCAGGGCAGAGGCAGGAAAGGAAGGCTGGACCCTGGGTGTACTGGCAGGCGGACTTGGCAGACTTGCCTGGAAAGGTGAGTGTGAGATGCGGGAATCAGGGGCGACGCCCCTGGTTTTGTTCCTACAGCAGGAGGGATGGAGTCCTCTCCATCCACAGGCCAGGAAGGCTGTGGGCGAAGCGGTTTCGGGGAACAGCAGGCGCTGGTGCTAGATGTGTTGAATCGGCAAATGCCCATCGGAGGGCCGGGCCGACATGGGGCGCGCCTGGGGCGCAGGGCCACCTCCGGCCGAGGTTTCCCTTTGGGCCGTGTTGGCAGAGGGGTTGTGAGATGCGTCCCCGGGCCTGCGTGTCTCACAGGGAGACAGAGGGGGCGGTCCAAGGCCGGGCTCCAGGCCTCACCGCTCGGCGCTGGGGGGAGAAGAGGAAGCCCCTGCGGAGGAGCCTGGGGGGGAACAGGCCAGGGTGTGGCGGCCGAGGGCCCTCCCACCGTTCCCAAGGTTCCCTGGTGTGTCGTCGTCAGGCCGGGCAGAGGGCCTGCTTGTTCAGCTGGAGGCCGGTGTAACTTGGAAGCTCAGAGACGTATTTGGCAGGTCGAGGAGCTGCCCCAACCGGGGGGCTGCCCAGCTGACGTTGGCGTGTTGTTTGGTGTGGACAGGGCTGAGTTCGGGCGTCTTGCTGGTCTACCTGGGAGCGGCGCTGTCTCGGCGAGACTCTCCTAAACAAACCTGTTCTCTACGGCCCGTGTTTCCAATTCCACTGTGTGCGTCCTGCACCTCGCCGTCTGCGAGGTCCCTCCTCGCCCACAAGGTCCCCCCTCGCCCGCGAGGTCCCCTGGAGGCTGCTGTCCTGATGGGACCCGCTGTCCTCCCTTCCTGATGACAGGTGCAAAGGGCTCTTCCTTGCTCGACTCTGCGCTGTTCCGCACAGGGTTAGGCGGGACGTCCCTTCTTCCAGCATTCGTGACGGGAAACCTGAGGTGCCCGCCCCTGTCTGCTCGCCTCGCCACGTCCAGCCCGGGCATTCGAGGGGAACCGGGCTTTGCCAGTGAAGCCGAGTGTCTGATGGGGGGGTGTCGTCCCACCCGGTGCTCCGAGGTGGACGCCGAGGGGTGTAGAGAGGAAGGGGAGGCCTGGCTCCTGCCGGGAGGGGGGGGGCGCACAGGAGAATCGCTGGTCCCAGCTCCGTCAGGCGCCGTCCCGGGAAGGAGACAGGGCTGCTGGAAGGACCACAGGCCGGAGCTGATCTGGTTCTGAAGGGTTTATCTGCAGATGAGCTGACGCAGCATCAGCCGGGGTCCTTGTAGCAATAAGGAGCAGACACTCAGCCGGAACTGGCCCCCACCAAAAAGGCTTTTTCGTTTCTCATCCGTGTATCAGTAAAGAGTCCGGAGTACAGCCGAACCCGGGGCTTGATGGCGTCCGCGGGGTCCGGGGTGTGCCCTCTTCCCTTGCCTCATCGGCTCTGTCATCTCTGCCCCGCCTTGGGTTGACTTTGTTTCCGGGCAGCAGAAGTGCCGGCACGAGTCCTCAGGCTGACATCCTGGAATGACTCGCCCGCCCCTGGCACAGGGGGACGCCAGGCCTGCATCTGTGCCGCTTTGGAGCAGGGGCTGGTGTGCTAGGAGTGGGGTGTGGAGTGGGGGTTCCGGCTCAGCTGCTACAACAAGAGGCCCCAAAACACAGGGGCACGGACAAGATGAAAGAGTGTCTGTGACATACCAGTCCCAGGTGTGGGGGTGTCTGGGGCAGGCTGTGCCCCACAAGGTCATCCGAGGGCAGGCTGGGGGGCTGGCTCTGCCCCCCAGCAGGTCGGGCGCATCTCTGGCTTGGAGGCTGCCGCCCCAGTGTCTCCCCGTCTCGGGAAGTAAGGGAAGGAAAGAGAGGAGGGAGCGCGCTTCCTCCTTGTAAGGAGGTCCCGCAGAATCTGCACACAGCGCTCTGCTCACCTGCCCCTGCCCAGAGCTCGGCCACACCTGGCCGGCCACTGTCGGGCGTGGGAAGCGCTACGGAAGCTTCTGGTTGCTGGGACTGCGCTCAGCTGAGGTCTTCTTGTCCCCCCCACTCTCCAGGTGTGGCTACAGGGGAGGCTACATGGAGGTGATTAACCTGCACCCCGAGATCAAAGGCCAGCTGGTGAAGCTGCTCTCGGTGCGTCTGTGCCCGCCCGTGTCCGGGCAGGCCGCCATGGACATCGTCGTGAACCCCCCGGCGCCTGGGGAGGAGTCCTTCGAGCAGTTCACCAGGGTGAGCCCCGGGGCCTGCGGCCCAGCCAGCCCGCTCCTCTGGGCGGGAGCTCCCCCAGGAGGTGGGGTCTGAGGGTGCAGCTGGCGCCTGCTCGTGGGTGTGGCGCCCCTCCACTTCCTCGCCCGCCCGCCCGCCCGTGGGCCCATGTCCGAGCACCGGGGGAGCGGTCCCAGGGGGGCCGGCAGCCCCGCCTCCCTCCCTGGCCGGCCGTGCTCACTCACGCACCCGCTCGCCTTCCCGGTCCGAGCCGTTCGGTTGTTGCAGGGACCGGTCCCTCCCGCGATGTCTGGAGAGGCTGACGCCCGTGCTCTTTCTGTCCCATCAGGAGAAAGAGTCTGTCTTGAGCAACCTGGCCAAAAAAGCTAAGCTGACGGAAGACCTGTTCAACCAAGTCCCCGGAATCCACTGCAACCCCCTGCAGGGGGCCCTGTACGCCTTCCCTCGGATCTTCATCCCCCCCAGGGCCGTGGAGGCAGCGCAGGTGGGGCGCCGGGCGGGTTCAGCTCTCTCTCTGGGGCTCACGGGGGGCGGGGGGGGGTGCGGCTTCTGGCCCAGGGGCTCTGAACCGGGGGAATCTCAGCCGGATGGCGCTTACCGTGTTAAGGTGGCAGCCCCTGCATGCCGCGCTGTGGGCCGTGCGCGAGGGGTGTTGGTCAGCGCCCTCTTGGGGCTGGCGCCCTCTGGGCGGGTGCGTAGGCAGGACTCCCCGCCCTTGACGAGGAGCGCAGACCGTGGGAGCAGCGAGCGCCCCCCGGTCCCCTCTGCCGCCCGGGCACCGCGGCCTGGAACCTCACGTCTCAAACTCATCCCGATTCCGATTCGGGTTCGGGAAGTCTGTGGAGGTCCGAGGTTCCGTGTTTCTAGCCACTTCTCAGGCGAGGCGCTCCACAGGCCCTGCGCTGAAGGTGGAGTATTTCCGAGTGTCGTCCTCAGCACCCCGCCACACCCCCTCAGCACCCCGTTAAACGTGCAGAGCCTGTCCGTCCCCCCAGACCCACTGAACCAGGATCCTGGGCCAGGGCCCGAGAACCATGTATCAGGTGCCCCGGGCTGTGCAAACCCAGGGGTGAGAAGCAGCTGGCTCCCTCACGGCCCCCGGGGGTAGACCCAGGGCCCCTGCTGCTGGCGATGCGGCTCCGTGGGTGGGAGGCCCCGTCACGCTGAGCTGCCCCAGCCCCCGGCCGCCCCGTCCTTCCTGCTGCACCAGCAGCGGCAGCAGCGCCACCCTCCGGCACTGTGCCTCATTGGAGGGGGCGGGGACGACCTCAGCATGGGGAGGAACCTGTCCCCGCCGCGCTCGCTGGGGGTCTCAGGGCCCGTGCCGCGCCTCGCAGGGACCCTGAGCCCCGCCCGGTCCCCGCAGGCCCGTGACATGGCCCCCGACATGTTCTACTGCATGAAGCTCCTGGAGGAGACCGGCATCTGCGTGGTGCCCGGCAGCGGCTTCGGGCAGCGGGAAGGCACCTACCACTTCAGGTACTGCCCCCGGGCGCGGGGGCCGGTCCCGAGCGCCGGCTGGCTTCGGCGATGGCGACGTGTGCAGCCCTGGCCTCCCGTGGGCAAGCCCCCCGCCGCCCCCCGACCCTGCTCTGCTCCGCTGGGACCCTGTGCCCGGGGCATCTCCGGGGCTACGGGGCCCCCTCTGCTGCCTCCCTCCGTCACGAACCGTGTGCAGCGGTCCCGGCGGGGTGCTTTCTTCACTTCCCTGGCCCTTCACGCCCCCGCGATCACACCTCCAGTGTCCGGGGCTCAGCAGCACGTCCGTGGCAACCCCGCCTACCAAGGTCCTGCTTCCGAATCGCAGAGGGACCCGCTGCCCCTGCCTGATGCGGACTCTGGGGCTGCGCGAGCTGGGGCTCCCCCCCCGGGGCTCCCCACAGAGCCAGATGTTCCGGACAGCGCCTTCTCTGGTGTCCCTCGCGCAGACACTTAAAAAAAAAAGAAACACTGTGAGCTTAGTTAGCACCTGGAGGCCGGTCTGCGCTCTGTCCGGGTCACGGGTGGCACGCCTCCACGGACAGACTGGCCCTTCCACCCTCCTTGTAGGTTCCCCTGGGCAATTCAGGGGTCATCCAGAAAGCCGCCTTCAGGGCTTGACATCACACTGACAGTACTGGAGGGCGGCCTGTCCTCGTTACCGTGGCAACTGGGGGCTTCCTCAGGTGGGAGAGCTGTGCGTGGAGGCTCTCTGGGGGGTTTGCAAGCCTGTCAGGCAGGAGTGACGTCCCTGGCGTGTAGGCGGCACGTGCTCTGGAGACGTTCAGCACCCCAGTCCACGCTGGGCGGGGCCTCCGCCGTGACAGCCCAGGGTTCTCGGCCTGCGTGTGGCTGCTGGCTCCTTGCTCTTGTTCCCGTGTGTTACTTGGGTCCCCAGTGTGTGCACGGGGGAGACGACAGCCCCATGGCGGCCCCCCCCACCCTCATCCCCAGGGCCGCAGAGGTGGGGGTGGGGGCTGGGCTGCGGGCTCCAGGCCGCGCCCCCTGGCCGGAGGGCCCCCAGGGCGCAGGCTGACGCCGCTCTCCCTCCCAGCAGAATGACCATCCTGCCGCCCGTGGAGAAGCTGAAGGTGGTCCTGCGGAAGGTGAGGGACTTCCACGTGCAGTTCCTGGAGACGTACGCGTGAGGGCGCCCGGCCTTCCTGCCACCCCGCTCGCCTCCGCCGGCGACGCTGCCTCAGGCGTCCCGAGGGCCACGTGGCCCCAGGAGGCCTTTCCTTGTGCCTTGCTGTTGGGAGCAGTTCTCTTCCGAGCCAATGTGAATCGTGGATATCTCAGAAGCTGTTTCTTTTTTTTTTTCCTTTCTTTTTTTTTTTTGATGCAACCAAAGTAGAGGGAACTTGGTGGGCCTGTGTTCCCTGCCTCTGGAGGTGCTGCTTTTGGAAGGTTCGCGTGGGGTTTGCAACCACCAGGCTGCGGTGGGTGAGATGCTGCCGAGATGGAGGAGAAAGATGTTGGGAAGCGCGTGGCTCGGCCCTGGAGAGGACTGGAGGCCCCACGTCCGCGCCGGGACCTGGGAAGCGAGCCCCCTGCGGCACAGGAGCCGAGCCCTCGCAGCAGGCGGGCCTGGAGCCCTCCACGGGCCCAGAGGGCCCCTCTGCCCACCCAGGGGCGGCAGCCCACGTTTCCGTCCAGGGCAGCGAGGGCAGCTGCACGTGGGGCTCAGGGGACGCTGGGTTGGGTGGTGGTGGGCACTGGGGGCTACGGCCAGTGTTTTTCTTGTGTCCCACAGGGGACAAGTGGGTATGGGCCAGGCCCCAAGTTGAACCAGGTAATGAGGACCCCCGTGCAGACTCGAGGGCTGTGGGGGTGAAGGGTCCTCTGAGCGTGCTTGGATTGGGGCCATGGATCCGGCCCAGCAGCGGCAGAGGGGTTCTGCCCCAGCGGGGGGGTCAGCCCTGCTTGGACCCAACATTGGTTCTCTCCCAGGGCTAGAGGGCCCCTATGCACACACCGCCCTCTGCTGGCGACAGCAGGAACAATGAAACACTGACGCCGTCCCCTGATGGAGAGGCATCCCCCAGGACTAGATAGTCACCTGTGTCCCCATCATGTCCGTTGAGTTGTTTCAAACTGCATTTGGCCCGCCTCCTAGCCATTAATCGGCCGAAGTGCCTGGTAGCTCGGCCACCGTGGAGAGGACCTGTGGCCCACGTGAAGTGCACGAGTGTTCTCACGCCTGCTGCTGGGCCCTCGCGCACTGCGGACAGGGGTCCTGTAGCATCCGTCACCTCTCCAGGCCACGCGGTGTCCTCCCCCGAGCCTGCAGCTGCCCTGGCTGAGCAAACCTGGCTTGGGTTCTACCCACGCTCCCAGAAAGTGGGTGTCCCCTCTCCCGCCGGCCTAGGGAACCCAAGGCTGGCTCAGGAGGCCGGGGACCCAGCAAGGAGCTGCCACCGCAGCTGGCATCACAGTCCCCGTGAGCAAGGCAGCCACCCTCTCGAGGGACAAAGGGAATAAACATGTGGGAACTTGTCCTTCCTTGAAAAGCTGAGACTGCACTCGGGCTTGTGGAAGGGTACGAGAGCCAGCGCCGCGAGCCGTCTGGCGGAGGCGCTGAAGCGTAGAGGCTGGTCTATTTTTTATATCTTTTGTAACAGTATCGATTTTCTCATGGGGGGGGGGCAAGTGTTTGTAGTCTTAACAAGTGCGGTAGATTTTTTAAAATAAATCTCTTGAGATTATAAATAACCCCTAAAAACTTTGCAGCGTTTACATGATTTTTAAAAAGATGCCGTGCCGTGTACACTGGGTTTGCTTTCCAAATACCGATAAAAGCGTGATAAGGACTGCTGGTTTAGGGAACTAACCTCAGGTAGGGATGCTGACCACGGTGGATTTCACTTCTTGCGGATCCTGTGCTGGTGTCTTGTTGCGGCACCGCCAGAGTTGGGTCATTTGCCATGTGGGGTCGCCCCGTGGGTCTGCGCACACAGAGGCAGCCGCTGTCGGGGGGGGGGGAGGCCGGGCTGCCTGCGGTGGTCCGTCCCCTCGCACCTGGAGGCTGGGCGGTCCCGGGGTGTGGATTGGCAGGAAGAGCCGAGGGCCCCGTCTTGTAGTCTGGATTCTTGCAGCGTGTCTCCTGAGCAAGGTACTTGACGGTGAGCGCTCTGCTGGAAATTTTGAAATAAAATACGTGTCAAAACTGGTGACTGAGCTTTACTTTCCTCGTAGCGCGCATTTAAAAGTCCAGCGGACACACTAACTGTCCACCTTCACTGTGTAACGTATTTCTAGCCCAACGAACACTCCCCCCCCCCAAATGCTGGGGCAACGGGTGTGCAGAGGTCATGTTATTTGGGGTTTGTGCATGTTTCCACAATGAAGACATTCTCCAACTCCCACTGACCTCACAGGCACGGGAGGCCGTGATCTCCGCCGTGGCCTGCACGCTGTCCGAGCAGGCCTGCCGGCGTGCACCTTCGACACGGGGCAGATGGAACGCGGTTCCTGTGGCACGAAGGTCACGACGCGCGCCTCGCCACGTCGTTTTTCAGCAGCCGCATCCCTCCTGTGCCCCGAACCGGTGTGGTGAAATTCAGCGAGGGCTGCTCGGGGTCGTTCCCAACTTCTCACGCTCATCGTCCATCTCTCAACAGAAACAGCCTTGTGTGGGCTCTTGTTGACCGGCCAGCGCTTCCCTGAGATCAAGGGCGTTTCCGGTGAGGGACGGTGAAGCAGCCCGGGAGCCGGTCCCCTGTGAGATCCCGTCCCCTGTGGGATCCCGTCCCCTGTGGGATCCCCTCCGGCAGCGTTCTGTTGAAGAGCAAACGCGTGGCCTCTAACGCGGCCGTGAGCCTGTCTCGAAGTCGTGCGTCACCGCGGGCCCCTGGGCGCACCGCTCCCAGACAGTGCCCGCTGCCCAGCGCCTCTCACAGGGTGGACCGGGGTGGGTGCGCAGACGTTGTGCGCCTGTGCCAGTGACATGACTGTCAGCGTGGAGACCGCCCCGGAGGGCGGGGTGGACGTGCCGCCGCAGTGCCCTTGGGAGGGCTGACCTGCCTCTCTAACTCGCCGGGCAGGTCTGGGCGGTCAGGTGCTTCTCCCTGGGACGGTCTCCCTCTGCACACAGCCCGGGGGACATTTCGACCCGCTGACCGGCTCTGAGAACTCCCATCTGACTCCTTCACCTGTCTGCAGGGAAGGAAATGGAGACACTTTTAGGTGACGTGGCCCGGAGGTTGCTGGGATCCTAATTCCGGGATCCTCAGGCCTGGGGTTCCCCCACGGATCTGTCAGAAAGGGTGCTCTAGGGGTGACCTCCCAACGTCCCCATTGGTCAAAGATGACAGTGCACAAGGACAGAAGCGCCAAGGCCAGGAGTGGAGGCGACACCAGCTCTGCCCGCCACCCATGTCGACGGCGGGTGCTTCTCAAACACTAAAATGTT
Organism: Glossophaga mutica; assembly: GCA_039655065.1. Taxonomy (NCBI): domain Eukaryota; kingdom Metazoa; phylum Chordata; class Mammalia; order Chiroptera; family Phyllostomidae; genus Glossophaga; species Glossophaga mutica. The sequence goes on from CM077315.1 coordinate 2,134,147, forward strand.
CCCCCTTCCACCCAGAGCCCCTTCTCCATGGAAGCGCGGGCACTGCCTGGCCAGGCCACCTAGGGGAGAGGCCCACGGTTGGGCCCGCGTCCGGCCCAGTGATGCTGACCCCAGCGATCGGTCCGAGGATGGTGCCGACCGCCATCTGGCCGATGGACTCCCGCCCAGGCTCTCGCTGGGACGCGGGGTGCGGGGAGGAGAGCAGCTCTCAAGGGAGCTGCTGGCATGGCGGGGCCTTGGCCTTGGCACTTGAAGTGGAGCCCTCTCCGCACCAGGCCAGGGACGTGACCTCTCTGGATTCCTTCAAGTCGCTGAGACTTGGCTTCCTTACCTGCAAACTGGGGCGGTGCTGAGCGCCCCGCCCGGCACCCCGGACGCTCCCGGGCTGTCCCGCGGCGCGGAGGCAGCCAGCTTCCATCGCACCGGGCCCGTCGGTCCACAGCGGTACCGTCCTCTCTCCACACACACACACACACACACACACACACGAGCTGAGCGGGCACGAGCGGGGCGGGGACGACGCGCCCAGACCCTGACCGGCACGTCGTGGAACAGGCACTTCCCGGGGCCGTGCCCCGTCCGCGGTCAGCGACCAGGCAGGCTTGCGACGGTCTTCCTTCTCCCGCTCGCCGTCGCCGGTGCCGGGGCAGCGGCCGCAGCTCCGGGGCTCCGAACGCTTCACGCGACGCCCGAAGCACCAGGAACGAAGAAAAAAACGTGGGTAAGTTAGACCTGCGGACTTCGCCGTGGGTGACGCGCTCCCACGACGTACAATGCGCACCCGCGTTTGGGGCCCAAACTTCCGGGGGAGGGGGGAATCTCTCGCGTTAATTTTTTCACTCTGTTGTTTGTTTATTGATGTTTAGAAGCAAAACCGATGCTTGCGTTCCAGGGTGTTACCGGGCACACGATGTCACTAACGCTTTCTTGAGTTACACTTTCAACGCGTAAGCGTAAATGAAGGAATTAAAAACATTCACGTAGATGCAGAATCAGTACTGCCCGTGCGTGATGCACATCCTTTCTTTCCCCTCAAAGGTCTGGGTGAAAAAGTGTGCATTGTCCACGGCAAAATACGGCAGTTCAACATCTTCAGAACATTTGCGCTTCCCAGGACACCCTCGGGAGAGACAAGCCACAGAATGGGAGGGAAGCACCTGCAAACCAAACGTATGGTACGGGCTAAACAGACCACACAGGGGCCCTTGGGGTATGGATGGACCTTACGGGCCTGTCGCTGTGCTCAGCACTGCCCTCTACTGGATAAAGCTCTTCCCCCGTGGGCGCGGGTAACACGTCCATCACCGGAACTGAGCAACTGCGCCAGCGGCGGGCGGACGGTGGGGGCACGGTTCCCGTCTCGCTGAAAGGACACCGCACGGACTCATACAGGCAGGACTGACGGACACCTTCCTCACGCGTGTGGAACTGGCAGGAGGCATTCTGCAAGATACCCGTGCTCCTCGGAACTGCCTGGGCCGTCGTCCGAGACGCCGTCTGAGAGCCACGCGGGCGACAGGACGGCCTGGCGCCCTGGACCAGAAGGAGGTAAAAACTGAGGAACTCTGAACCCTGTGTGGGGAAGGACTCAGACAGACAGACAGACAGACACTTCTCCAAAGACACACAAGTGGGCAGAAAGCTCGTGGGGAAGGATGCGGCCACGAGGGAAATGAAATCAAATCACGGGCACCCTCGGCAATGACGGTCCTAATAAAAGTGACAAGGTCAGCGGCGGCGGCGGCCTCGTACACTGTGGGCAGAACGGCAGAGCGGTGCAGGCTTTCTGAAGAGAGTCTGGCGAGTCTTCCAGAGGTTACATGGGTCCCGGGTGACCCAGCGATTCCGCTCCCGGCGTCCCCGCAGCAGCATCCCCAGCATCCGCCAGCGGCGATGGGGCCAGCGGAGGCACGGCACGCGCCCGCAGCGAAGCGCGACTCGGCGACAGCCGCGAAGCAGACACACGCGATCACGGGGCCACACACTGGCCACGACGAAGTGAACGCAGGCCGCACGTGTTGTCAGAACTCCGTTTCGTGCCGACCCTGAAACAGGCAAACCCTCGGAAACAGGCACCGGATTGAGGGCGCCCCGGGGAACGGGAAGGGGAGTGAATGTGGACAGATTTGGGGCTTCTTCCCAAGGTGATGACAGTGTTCTGGATAGCAGTGATGGCCGCAGAACCGTGGGAGCATGCTAAAACCGCCTCGAATCGTACGCCTTGGAAAAAAAAAACACGTGTTTAATGTATACAAATCACGTTACGATGAGACCATTGGTGCCGGCAACGCCATGCCGGCGACGTGTGTGCTCCCCGGACGGGACGGGCACACGGAGTGAACCAGCCAGTCTGAACAAGGTCCGACCCCGCAGGGGTGGGTGAAGGAAAGGCTACACTGTAACAACTGTTTTCTAAACCTGCCTTGCTGGAACGGCTGCACTTTCCGCTGTGCTGCACTTCTTAGGCTCACAGTGGCCGTGGGAGGTAACCTTGGATACAGACCATGCTGCCGAGCCTGGCCCGGGCCGGCTGTGGAACATCTTTGCGCAAGGGAGGCGGACCGGAGGGGACAGACGCTCTCACCCCACAGGCTGCGATGAGCGCCAGGACAGCTCTCTCCCGCCCTCCCCTTTCGGGCTCTAGCAGACCTAGAATCGACGACGAACACTCTATTTAGGTCAGGGACGGCATGGTCCACTTAACAAGTTTTCACTCCCCTCCACTTGTCCGTTTGCAAATGTAAAACGGACAACCCATGTCTCTCTTCCTTGAAGCGTGCCGGAAAAACATCCCTTCTGGGCGCGGACGGGTGGCCCCGGTGAGGCGTTGGGAACAGCTGACACGCCCTTCACCTGCCGACGTCCCTCAGGCCAGCCCAGGAGTCCACGACACCAGCGGTGAGCGGCGCTGGCCCGACCTCCAACGTCCACGGAGGCACGGCTCCGGGACTGACTCGCTGTCACCCCGATTTTAGAGAGGGCGGCGCAGGGGAGACACAGAGTCTCGGTGCCATGACTGGCAACTGGAGCTCAGACACACTTGACCCAACAAAGCATCAGCTGAAGGCCATCCAGCCTGTTTCTACCAACACATCCAACTTGCGTCCATCTGCCTTTTAAAGCCGTAACAAAACAGGCATGTGCCTCAGCCAGAAGCTTGGAGCCAAGGTTTTTAAGGGCCGTTTAAGAACTAAGGATACATTCTCCAGCTGAAGGATACATTTTAGTTCAAAGTATGTTCTTCCTCCTAAAAATGTGACACAGAAATAATTTACACCAACTGCCTTTTATTGTTGAGTTTTGAAAACTTTTCACAAGATTAAAAAAAAAAAAAAAGGAAAAAGGAAAACAGCCCCCGAACTGGACAAGCACAGCTCCCGGAGTCCCCCTTGTTCTCAGTCCACGCCACCCCACTGTGTGTGAGGCCCACCTCCACGCACCCAAACGAGAGATACAGGCTATGAAATCCTTTATTCTATTTGTAGCAGCTTATAATGCAGATGCAGCCAAACGCAAAGCTTCCATGACAAATTGTACACAAACTTTACAATGTGGGACTGAACTGAAAATATGAAACAAAAAATCTACACGAAACCGATGAAAATCAAGCACAGACGGCAGGACCGCAACGCAGAACCCACGTGGGAAAGTCTCGCTTCTTCTCAAGCGCTCTGTCCTGCTGCGGGAGGGCCAAGGTGAAGATGGGAGCTGGGCGGTTAGTTTAAATTATACACTCTGTAGATGCTCTACCCACTTTAGAAGTTACACAGAGACCGAGAAACGTCCATCAGTTCATTCGGATCGACCAGACACTCCAGCGGGGCCGCCGACAGCCAGGCGCACGCGGGAGGCAGCCCGCCTGCGCGCCGCGCGGGCTCACTGGTGGGCGCACTGCACCCCGGGTCCGTGGTGGCTGCTGCCCTCCTCGTCGGAGCTGTCGTTGTAGGCCTCGCGCCTCTGTCCGCCTCCCGAGCCCCGCGTGCTGTCCAGATCCTGAAGCTCTACCTCCTCCGTGTCGCCGATGACGTTCGGCACTTCCGGTCTCGACGGCAGGAGGTCTTCCAGCTCCTGCAGCAGAGCAAACAGCGCGGTTAGCCGGGGGGCGTCTTCGTCAGCCTCCCTCGGGCGCCACCCGAGGCGCCCACTTCTTGGAGGTTAACATCAGCCTTTGTGCTTCGCCACAGGCCGAACCTGCAGACGGCTGCTGCACAACCCTTCTCTCGCGCAAAACAAAACCCAGACCACGAAGCACCGGACAACCTCACAGCAGACATGCCTCCCCGCCTGCAAGGACCGACGGACGACACGAAGCTGGGGTTGGGGTGCCTCCCTCAGGCGAGGGACGGCACTTCCTGGGAGCCCCGGCCCTCCCACCAGCACCACGCCCGTCAACCTCACGCTGTGACCGGGCCCCTCACCGCAGCCCTCACCGCAGCGGCGGCCCGGACAGCCCCTCACCACCTAGAAAGCAGAATCTTACACGCTGATGCAATCTCAGCACCACACACAGAGGGAAGGCGACAAGAATCACAACCACCGAGCCGGGCACACGCTGCTTAAATGTAGGGCACGCTCACAGAAAGCTTGTCCGGGTTGATCCAGTTGTTCTCCGGGAACTGCACGTCGAACTTGATGTACAGGTCGCCCTTCTCAAAGGGGTTCCGGTACTGCGGCATCCCCTCGCCCCGGACCACGCGGACGCACCCTGCCAGAGGACGTGGGGGGCGGCACTGAGAACTCTGCTCAGGCCCCGTCCGCTCAGGGCCCCGACCGCAAACCACCGCACGCCCCAGAGGCGCGCACGGAAGCCCGGCCCTGACGACGCCGAGGCCCACCTGGCTCGATGACCTTGCCGGGCGGGTACTTCACCACAATCTGACGGCCGTCCAGGTGCTTGAAGGTGAACTGGAACCCGCAGAGGGCTTCCACGAGCCCTATCTTGTACGTCATGTGCAGGTCACTGCCGTCTCTCTGGAACACCTACCGACGAAGCACACGGGACACGTTACAAAGCCCGTGGGGCCACGCGCTGTTGCGCGCTGTTCCTTGAATCCATTTCAGAATCTTGATTTTACATCCACTGCAAGCCCGACTGCCTCCACCTGGAACTCCCGCCGTCGATGTGGGGAAGCGGCTATTCTCAAGTAGGGTGCCGGAGAGGAGGGTCAGGCGGGCACCGAGGTCACAGCTGGGGCTCCGCGAATGGAAACGGGGACCTTCGGCCGGCCCATTTCCGGGCCCCGCCCCTGAGCGCAAAGGTGTGGGAGGTGCAGCGAGGTTCTGTGGGGCGGGGTCCCCTGGCAGCACTGCCCAGACGGGATCCTCACAGGGCAGGGCAGGGCCCAGCTCAACAGACAGTTCAACCAGTGGTGCCTGGCCAGTGAGGGGGCTTCAACCCACGCTTCACGCAGGCATCGACAAGCTTCATCCCACCCAGAATTCACAACTGGCTTGGAGAAATGGGCCTCAAACAGAATAAGCGGAACAGGCCCGTGGACTAAGCCATGCAAAGGTCGTTCAATAAGCATCAAGAATGCTTCGGAAAAGAAAAGTGTCTGAGCTTTCAACATGTAGTTCCACACACCCCAGGTTTGTCATTTTTGCCTATTAAAATTTCCAAGTATCCGCATGCACTCCCCAGATCAGATCTTCTTCGACACCAGCTCTTCCCCAGAGACGCTGGCCAGCCCGTCTGGAGAGAGGAGCCGCCTGACCGGCGTCCTCGCCCCCTGAACCTCCCCCAACGCGGCTGCGCAGGACACGCGGCCGGCTCCCCCTACAGGAAAGCCACCTGAGCAGGGCTCCCACAGGAAAACGGTGTCGGGGTTTCCTTTTGTGTAGGGGAGGGCGGTTAGGCTGGTCAATTTGATGCTAAAGTTCAGAGAATTAAGACACAAGAACAATTTCGAAAGTTTTAAAAAATAAGATTAATGAGGATGGACGACCAAGAACCAAACAGTAAACACTTAAAAGCTCTAGCTCCTGAAACACGGAAGTGAGCAGAACCAAGTGGAGGTACGAGCTTCACCAGGTGCTGCTGCTGCGGCCCAAACCCGCTGTGGCGGCCGGGTCGCCGGCACACACGCAGGCGCGCACGCGCACCGGAAGGCAGACGCTCAGGATACACGGCCCTCCCCAAGCGGAGGGCTTCTCCAGCGGAACACTTACAATGTTCCCGGTACAGCACCCGCCCTCATCTCAAGGCCTTGAAATCACTCCAGCGCCAAGAGCTGGGAGTGGGGGAAAAAGCCCAAAGTAACGACCAGGCTTTTCATAAACTACTTCAAGCCGCTCAGGTTCTCTCCCAAAGGTTCAGAACTACTTGCAGCACTACGACCTCGCCTCGGCTCAGGTTCACTTCACTGGCCATCACCGGACCAGGAAGGAACCACCGTGGCCCGTCCTCACTGGGGGGACTCCCAGGCTCACCTCTCCCACCCACCGTCCACGCTGGAGGACCAGTGACAACCACTGGCTGCTGGACACCCCAGGCAACGCCACTGTTGCCAACAACGTTTAGTGACTTACTCCCAAGCACCTCCCCATGGCCCCCCAAAAAAGCAGCCCTGGCTGGCGTGGCTTCAGTGGATTAAGTGTCGACCAGCGAGCCAAAGGGTCGCCAGTTCGATTCCCAGTCAGGGCACAGGCCTGGGTTGTGGGCTGGGTCCCCAGTAGGGCGTGCGCGACAGGCAACCACACATGGATGTTCCCCTCTCTTTCTCCCTCCCTTTCTCTCTGTCTAAAAATAAATTAAATCTTTAAAAAAAAAGAGAGAGAGAAACTTTATGTGTAGAAATCATAATCAAACGGTCAAACGGGAGGAAACTGCCATGTAAGCAAGAGAGGCGGCCGACCTGGGCACACGGACTCTCAGGGGGCCTGAGCCACTGAGACCCAGGGCGAAGGCGGAGCCCTGATGCCCCTCTGGTCCCCGGTCTGCGTGACCCCTGAAGGGCCGCCCCTCGAGCAGCTCGCTCCGCTTCCCAGGAGTGAAGGCCCGCAGCCACCGCGTGGCGCCTCGGGGGCAGCTGCAGCAGCGGTGCACGTCATCACGGTAGCATGCACCAGAGCCCGTCGGACCTGGGAATTCTGCCCCAGACGTGCCAGGACCAGCGCACTCGCCAGCAGACGTTTAAAATGAAAACGACCAGCCCTGGCGGGTGGCTGTTACCGTGTCGTCCCGATGAGCCACGGCCGGAGCGCACACACCCGTCGGCCGGCGAGGGGGACAACAGGCGAGCCTTCCTCTCTGTCTCTGCCTCCCGCCCGCCCTCTCTGAAGCCGCCACGCAAACAGGAAAGAAGCAGCAACGCTCTCCTGGACACTCCACACGTAAAACAGGCCACCAGAGCCGCGCTGAGGACGGAAGCCGTGGCCACTCGCCACCCCTCGAGGCACTTCACCGCGAAAGCAAGCTCCCCTAGATCACCTGGCCCAGCGCCCCTGTCCGCACAAGCAAGAGAACCAGGGACAGAGACGGCAAGGTTCCGTGAGGGCAGCGCTGGTCGATGGCCGACGCCGGAGCAAACCTCCCCCAGGGCTTCGGCGCGCCGGTCCACCAGGCAGGCCGGCCCTCGGGGAGCCCGGCCGCACCACTTCGCAAGGCCACCCTACGTGCAGTGCTGCTCCAGGACACGCGACAGACGGAGCGCGCACGGGGCACGCGACCCGCGTTTCCGAGCACAACGAACGCAGAGGAGATCACCTCATGCTCCTTCTCCTGCAGCAGCAGGACGATGTCTCCCGGTTCCACCCCTGGGGCCTGGTCTGCTTCCCCGGTGAACGTGATCCTCTGGCCGTGCTTCATGCCCTTGTCCACGTGCACCTCGAGAATCTTGACTTCCTTGATCACCTTCTTCCCTTCGCACTTTTTACAGCGGTCCTTCTCGTTGATCACCTCTCCTGGAAAGAGACGCCGTCAGAGTTCCAGCAACACCGCTGCACTGCGCTGCTGAGCGAGACAGGTCTCAGGAGCACCCTGACTCACTCGACACTTCTCCTGCAAGTTCCTTTCACTGCTACCTTTATCACAAAACCTGGCCTCTAAGTGCTGGTTACCAGAGGGACGGAGCTACTCAAGTGTCTTCTGTTTCCCAGTATAATGCATCCTAAAACATGTTCTTGGCTCCTGACTCTGAAGTTAAACAGAGCCTAAGGGCTCTGGCTAGTGTGGTTCAGTGGCTTGAGTGCCAGCCTCTGAACCAAAAGGTCACCAGTTTGATTTCCATCAGGGTGCACGCCTGGGCTGTGGGCCAGATCCCCAGTTGGGGGCGTGCAAGAGGCAACCAATCAATGTATCTCTTGCACATCAATGTTCCTCTCCCTCTCTCCCTTTCTATCCTTCCCCTCTCTCTGAAGATAAATAAGTAAGAATCTTTTAAAAGCCTAAGTGTCATGGAAACAAAATAGATGGTCAGTTGTTGGGCTCGTACAAATGTTTCTTCACTTTTTGTTTTCAGACTTACATTCACGCAAGTTTACCAAATGGACGGAGAACCCAAACAAGTAAATATCCTTTACGGGGCGGGCACCATCGCCCTGTCTGGCTAGCACTGGGTGTTATTTATCTCGCAAACACGGCTCAGGCGTGCAGCTCCAGACGTCCCCCTCTTTAGGGCCACTATGGCTGAGAATTTCCAAAGCCAGGTGGACTGTGGCTGCAGGCGAGCGCCCCCACGCCACGTCAGGACCACACACACAGCTTCTTTCCCCTCCTCCGTCTTCTTCTGAACCCTTTGATTAGTGTCGAATCAAGTTAAACGGAAGGTACACGTAGTACATTGTGAAAAAACGGTCTATTTCTAGTGGCTGAATATCGTCACACTTCCATGCGTGGAGGACGTGCGTATCAGTAAGTTCGGAGTCTGCTTCTGGGACCCTGGCTCTGCCAAGTGCGTTCTGCAAGTCTCAGCTCCTCAGACACAGACGACCTGGCCGACTGGGGCCTCGCGACAGCAGAGCACTAGCAGCCCTGCTGAGGCCCAGCGCACCGAGCGCCTCCAAGTGACCGCCCACTCCAGAGCCATCTGGGAAAGGGGGCTCTACCACTGCACTACCCCGGATGGTGGCCACCTTAGGCTGAAGTCAGCTGAAGTGGAATCATGCACCTCCTGTCTGCCAGCCACATTTCAAGTACTCAGTAGCCAAGGGAGGCTAATGGCTACCATTCGGGACGTTACGTACACGGCACGTTCCCTTCCATCATCGCAGAAAAACCCTTTTGGCCAGCAGTGCTCAAGGGACTGCAGGCCACAGTGCGCACACCCTGTCTGCGCCAGTGGCGTCCACCTGGGGGACAGGTACGCCCAGCAGGTCCTCCAGCGTCTCCCTGAAGGGCGCCGAGGGCCGAGGTGAGCACAGCCTCGGAAGCTGAGCACAGAGCTTGGAACGCTCACTTCTGCGAGAAGAGATCGGACCCCGATGTCCAGCCTCAGAAGCTGCCTGGGGCTCACGGCAAAACCTCTTCCTGGGGGGGGGGGGGGGGGGGGGGGTGACAGGGCACTTTGCTGCTTCCTCTGTACCACGCAGCCCCGCTGAATCGGAAGCAACCAAACACGCTGCCCAGCTCTGCTGTTAGAGAGAGGAGCACTTCGCCGAACACGGGACAAATTCGCTGTTCACCTGTGTTCACCGGGCCTACGCGTGACAGAACCACCATCCTCCCTTTGCCTCCCAGAGCTCGCCGCGGCTTCTCTTTAGTAAGGCGATACACCAAGCCAGCCGGCCTCTCCGCCCCCCCCGCCCCGCCCCCGCTCCGCGGGCACCTACCTTCCCCGTTGCAGTCGGAGCACACGGACTGCATCTGCTGCACCATGCCCGGGGCCAGCTGCCGGATCATGATGCGGACGCCTCGGCCCCGACAGGCGCTGCACTTCTGCACGGCCCCCGACTTCCCGCCTTGGCTGAAGCAAGCAGAAGGGCCCGTCAGACTGTCGCCCAGACCCCCCACGGTCTGTGCTCCGCACGGCCGCCTTCAACCCCAACGACTGCCCACGGCCCCGGCTTCCAGAGGCACCAGGGGGTTCTGTCTTGGGGAGTGAGTTTTCAACCACGAGCAACTTTACCTGGTATAGATTCAGTGCGCCACGGAAAGCACAGACGGGTTTCACTTCCTAAACCGGAGCACGCACTTACCCATTGCACGCACTACACAGGACATTTTTGCTGAGCTGCAGTTTGGTTGTCTTGCCGTTGTACAGATCTTCTAAAGACACCCTGGGGAGAAAAGGGTTGGGTTCGGTCAGATTTGGCCACATTCTCGTATCTAAGACAAAACGCCAGCTGGAACAGCGAAGTCCCTGCAACCCTCCGAACAAGTACAAGAAGCCAGCTGACCGAGGCCTCACCTCGCAGCTCCAACGAGCGGAAAAGGCTTCACAGCTCTGGACAGTGCAGCCGGAGCCCAAAGAACCGGGCCAGCAGCTGGCTGGGCAGCATTTGCTGGTAACTGCACAGCCTTCTAGCCTTAGGTGGAGCCGTTCGCCTGGTCTGACCTCTGAAGGAGGTCCCCCCATTTTACAGGACAAAACAGGCAGAGAGGTTAAGTAACTTGTCCAACACCCCACAGGCAGCCCAGCGCCAGGGTCCACACTCCGTTCCAAGGCCTGCTCCCTCCAGGGACAATTCAGAAAGGCTACAGAGTCACAACTCATGGGAGGCACTTGGCGTGCATGTCTCAAGTAAACAAACAGCGGCCTCACCTATGGTGTGCCGGAGAGGAGAAAGAGCGCAGATTTCCAACAGAGCCTATGGCAAGTGTGAAAGCGCTGAAGAACCCAGGGGTTACGAGCAAAACTGTGAATTTAAACAACTTCCACCACATTTTCAAAGAGGTCTACGACCCAAAGAAGATCCAGGTTAAAAGTGTTAACATACAACCGATGAAACCCAAACTGCCTTTACTCGTTTACTGCACATGAACTACAGGGCCATTCGCTCCAGAGCGGCCTCCAAAAACCCGCGTATATCAAGTCTCGAAACCACCTGTCACGCATTGTCTTTGGTCTTACCCTTCTCGCTGTTTTAAAATCTTCCTCAGTAGTAGAGATTCACTTTGACATAGAGAAACAAAATAGTTGGCAGTATTCTGCAAAGCACATATACTGCTTTGTGGTATTCAAGCTTCCTCAAAATTCCTATCCTCAGCTAAACTTTGGGCGTTCTAGGCAGCGTAAGAACGTCCACTGTAGGAATAAAACCCGTACAGACCAACATGGCCGACACTGCCAAGCACTGCCACTGACCTACAGCTTAACCTCGGCCTGGAGCACCAGGCTGCACCGTCCTTTCGCTCCATAGGAATCTTTAACCAAATCAGTGACAGAAAATAGATAGGTCCCCCCCGGACATATTAAGTTATAATTAGTATGCGAAACCACTATCTAAGAGGCCAGAAAAACCTTCATGTCAACAAACGTGGCGAGAGCCCTGACTGGGTAGCTCAGCCGCTTGGAGCGTCATCCGGGTGCGTCAAGGTTGCAGGTCCAACCCCCAGACAAGGCACATACACGAAGCAACCAACGGATGCACAAACGAGCAGTACGACAAACTAGTATTTCTCTTTCCCCCTCCTCCCTCTCAAAACTCAATTTACAAAAGCAACGAAACAAAAAAACAAAACATGGGCAAGAAGGGAAAAATGTGGGTAATGGTCTGGCGAAGCTGGCACCTCCACAGCACACTGAGCTGGCACGACCTCCTACACGGAAACAGTGCCCGTGTCCGCCCCAAACACCGAGGCCTGCCTGGGAGTCTCTGCCAAGGAGAGACCGAGCCGCACAAAGACACGGCGGCACCACCGATCACAGAGAAGCCGGGCAGCACCCTACAGAAAAGGTGAACGACTGACTGAATCATGGAGTGGAACATCACGAAGCCACCCAAAAAGAAGTGCTGGCGAACAGGGAGGTCGTCAACGACGTCCCAACAGCAGGAAGTGCGCTGCGTGCGGCGTGGACGGACGGGCGCAGGGTGCAGCAGGCGCTCCCGGCCCCACTCGCTGCTCCGCCGGCTCCCCGCCCCGGAGAGACGCGGGGCCCCGGAGAGACGCGGGGCCCCGGAGAGACGCGGGAGGCTAAGCCGCACCGCACGACTGCTCTCGGGGTGCCACCCAAAGGATGACTCCTGTGAGGGCGAAGCCCCTTCAAATGCAGACAAATGTAAGAACGAGACTCCGACAACGGAACAGATGTGCTTCACTTCCTCTAACCTACTCGAATGAAGAGAGAACACGAGATACTTTAAATACTTGAAATTCAGCCTCGGACATTTGCTGGTGAAACTGGTACCACTTTATAGAGTTGGCAGGACACAAGACCTCGCAGACTGTACCGCGTATAAAAGCCACTCCATGCTGCAGCAGGCTCACGGGCTCCCAGGCTAAGGTCAAGGTCAGACACCATTCGTGTGTTGGCAGGTGATGTTGGGCTTGAAGCCAGCGAGCTCCCGGGAAACCGATTCAGGAGAGCTGCCACCGAGGACGAGCGAGGAGGAGCTGCGACACGTGAGCCAGCCAGCCAGCCAGCCACTGGGGCTCCGAGTTTTTAAAACAACAACGGAAAGACCTGGAAGGTTTAACTACTCCAAAGAGGAGTCTTCATGGCTGAAGAGGCAAACCACAAAGCACGCCTCCATGCACAGCAACAGGACTGCCTTCCTGCTCCGAGAACACCAGCCCTCGCTCAGACGTGCGGCGTGGTGCCCCGCCCTGCCCGGCCCTTCCGACTCCGGCACCGAGGAGGCAAACGGAGGCTTTTACTTTCTGATGAAGGACAAAATGTTTTCGATGCCCTTTCTCCTCCCCTGAGCATTACTGCGTGAATAAAAGCGCCTAAGTTTTTCAAGAAGGAAACAAGCCGCTTACTTGAGGGGGTGCATCATGTCCTCGCCTCTCCTCCGGCCGTTCCGACTTCGGCTCTGGTTGCCCATGAAGCCGAACAGCCCCCCGCCGAAGATGTGCGAGAAGATGTCGTCCACGCCGCCGCCGCCGCCACTCCCTTCCCGGAGCCCCTGCTCCCCGTAGCGGTCGTACAGCTCCCGCTTCTCCGGGTTCGACAGCACTTCATACGCGAAACTTATTTCTTTGAACTGTGAAAAGGAGACAGAGAAAACACTTGGATTTTCAAACAGGAGAGTTGGGGAAGGCTACAGGCATCCAGAATCCACTCGGTTCTGGAAGTTACAACTTGTCTTTCGTTTGGTGACCACTGAGCACTGCCCAGAGTGTTGCATTCCTGTTGCAAAACCACATGCTCTCAAAGGAGAAACTTGGCTCATGGGCACAGATGGGCTTTTCTTACAATGTTCCTTTTATCAAGGAGGGCAACTTAAGTTGAAAACTGAAAGCTCGAGGGTAAAAAGTCTCAAATAACTTACTTTGTCACCAGCATTTGGATTCTTATCAGGATGGTATTCCTTGGCTAACTTTCTGTATGCCTTCAATAAAGAATAAGAAAAAAAGAGGTTATATACAAGGACTGGTTTACAGATTTGTGAGTACTAACTTAATAACCACTCTTCTGAGAAGCAATGCTCTAAAATCATAACCTTCCAAAAAAATCTCGCATTCACTGGGATTTGCCCCCTTAATAGTGTTTACTCGCTAATTTAACACAATAAAGCAGGCAGCCTTTACACTTGAGAATGGCTCACAACGAAACCAGATACAATGAAACCATACGGAAGAGAAAAACCAAACATTGAAAAACTCCGAGTTTTCACTATGGTCAAACGTCTTCGATGGCCAGTAACCGGGTCAAGAAGGCTCCAACCAACTCTTAAGAGAAATGCTCGTTAAGCTTTGCAGACTGCAAGGCATTACAACAAAAATTAAGCCAGGGGAAGAATCCCTGCTCAGGACGGCCCCTCTAGGTGCAACCCCAGGAAAACGCCAAGAGGGTCCCCCAGATCAGGTTTTATTTCCATGTGGGGTCTGAACTGGGGTCTCAGCGAGGGACGCGAAGTCGAGGCGGCCGAGCTGCACTGCACGCCGGCTTCATTCACAGACCCACGAATTATATAACAGACCGGCATTTCCGGCAAGGCAACAGGAAGTCCCTTCCACGCTCAACTGTCCCGGTCCCGCCGCCTAAGGAGCAGCCTCCTTTCCTCCGCTCGCGGTGCAGCTACTCCGGGCCCCGAGAAGATGCCCTGGGGTGTCACCACCTGCCTCCAGGGCTTCGAAATCCTCCGCTGTCGGCCTCGCAGCTCGGCACCGCGCGACAGTGAGGCCTTCCACTTATTTTTAGTCGGTGGACACTCAGGTGTTTGGCTGGGACCCATGCTCCTTCCGGAAGCGGGTGCGTAACCTCTGGGTTACCTGCCCAGACAATGCGCCCAAACACTGACCCCGCGCCGCCCGGTCACCGCCGAAGGGAGGAAGGGCGAACGCCCGGCTCCCAGGAAACACCCCACCTGCCCCGCGGCCGCGACCCCGCCCGACGCCGTGCCGGCGTCCGCGGCGTGGACGTCTCTCTCGGGGCCGGGCGCCTCGGTCCAACCAGTTTTTCCAGGCTGGTGACCCCGACGCCCGCCGGGGGCGGGAGGAAGGAAGCGTTCCGTCTCGTGTGCGCAGCGGTGGGTTGTATTTGCTGCCACTGCGGGCGGGCGGGCGGGCGGGGCCGACGGCCCAAGGTCAGGAGAGGCCAGGGCGCGCGGCCCGGAGCGGAGCCGGCGGGGCTCGCCGCCGCCGCCGCTGCCGGCCCGGACCGGGCGCCGGCTCGCGGGCCGCCGCGGAGGGCGGCCTGGCCGTCCCGGCCGCGCAGGCCCGCGCCCTCACACCCCGCCCGGCCGGCTCGCTCCCGGGTACCTTCTTCAGCTCGTTCTCGCTGGCGCCGGGCGGGACGCCCAGGATGTCGTACAGCTTCGTGTCGACCACGTTCGTCATGGCGGACGGCCGGGCAGCGCTCGGGCAGGAAGGCGGCGGAGCTGACGGAGCGGCGTCGGCGGCGGCAGCGCAGGCCGAGGAGACAGCGAGGGGGAAGTGGGGGCGGGGCTACACTTTGACCCGGCGCACGTCGCGCCGTGACGTCACCCGGCGCAGCAGTCCCCGGGCGTTGGAGGCGGCCGCTGAGTGGGGCGGGGCTGGTGACGTGAGGGCGGGGCGCTCGTGGCCCGGCGAGCGCGTACCCCGAGAGCGGAGCGCACGGGCTCTCGGGAAGTCGGCTTTCGCAAGAGGTGCTGGCGGAGCTGCCGCGGCGCGCGGGTCGTGCTCACCGCCCCAGGCCCCGGGCACCCTTGGGGTCTGGTTCCCGCGGACTTGGGTGGAAAACCACCACCCGCCTGTCGCGTGTGTTTTATACCGGGTTCATTTCCAAACGGTCGCCAAAAGGAGTCAGTTACACCCAAGAGCACCACAGTCACGTGCCACTGATTTTGTTTCACCGACCCCTGACATTACTCAACTGATAGTTTTAAGGGGAAACAGCCTCCGCGCATCATCGACCACAGCACCGGGCCTGGTTTCCTGGAAGACAATTTTTCCAGGGCCGGGTGAGGGGCGTGATTCAAGCGCCCTACGTGCAAGCTCACCTCCGGCTGTGGGGCCCAGTTCCTGGCAGGCTCCGAGGGTCCTGGTCCGCGCCCCGCCGGAAGTTGGGAACCCCTGACCTTATAGATGACTTTGTAAGCTGTAATTCATCGCACTTAATGGAATGAATGCCTTTATGGAGAAAAGGGGCGACATACCAAACCTGACAAGCTAGGGGGAGGCCTGGTGGCCGGCCTTACAAGCTCAGAAACCCAAATTAACTACATGGGATGGTTTGAAATAAAAACTTTTTAACCAAAAGCAGTTCATGGCGGGTAGTCACATCCTAGGCCGGTATTTTTCCCAAACAAGGGTCAATCTTTATCTTAACCGAGCCTATTGTCTTTTTGCCTCTATAATAACATACCTGATAACATACCTTTAGAATATGAAAGTAATTTACTTTTTCTTTCTGGACCCCCTTAAAGTACAACCACCAACTACAGCAGAGACCACAAATCCCGGGATTGTCCTGTTGTTAATTGTAACCTAACTACCCTGTACCCACCTATGGAAAAGAAGTACGTCTCTGTTTTACTTTTTCTCCAGTCCAGAGAGTTCCTGGCTTTGCTCTCTTGCCTCCCGGATCTACCACCAATGAATTTCATGCAACCCCCTTACACCTTCTGTCATTGTAATGTATAAAATAAGCAGTAAGGCCCTGGCTGGCGTAGCTCAGTAGATTGAGCGTGGGCTGCGAACCAAAGTGTCACAGGTTCGATTCCCAGTCAGGGCACATACCTGGGTTGTGGACCAGGTCCCCAGTGGGGGCCACGCAAGAGGCAACCACACATTGATGTATCTTTCTCCCTCCCTTCCCCTCTCTAAAAATAAATAAATAAAATCTTTTTAAAAATAAATAAAATAAAATAAGCAGTAAAACTGCTGCTTCTGGGAGCATATTCTTAATCTGTTGAGATTTTGCTTCCTGGCAACTGTCAGTTTGGCTCAAATAAACTCATAAACACATTGCAGATCTGAGCATTTCATATGTTGACACCATCGAATTCCTAGTCCGCGTTCAGATCTTCACAATTGTTTCACATCTTTTCACGATTAATTTGCAGCTCCTATAGCCACACCGAGGTCCACCTGTTGGATCCAGATCGCGTGATTAAGTCTCTAACTTGAGAACTTTAAAACTAGCTAAGCTGTGGCTGGTATGGCTCAGTGGGTTGAGTCCCAGCCTATGAACTAAGAGTCCCAGCCTATGAACTAAAAGGTTGCTGGTTTGAGTCCCAGTCAGGGCACAGACCTTGGCTGCTGGCTAGGCTCCTGCTTGGGGGTGTACAAGAGGCGAGCAATCAATGTTTCTCTGCCTCTCTTTCTCCTTCTATTCCCCTCTCTACAACAATAAAATCCTAAAAAAAATTAGCTAACACTGGAGGCGCAGATGGTATGAGGCAGCCTGATGGGGTGCACTGTGCCCTGTTTTGGTGCCCATTGATTTACATTGGCATCTGAAAATGATGTGTCCCTCCCATGAGTTGTGATGTCCAGCCCCCTGGACTGGGGCAGGGGAGGGGGGAGTGTTACAAAAGAATGAGCCATAGTGCCTGCCTTCAACCCACTGGAGATTTACGGACACGCAAAAAATAGGGTGTTCGGATCCTTCTGGACCTGAACTGGTGGGTAGTCAAGACCAGCGTCTCGGGACAGGGTAATCTCTCTTCCTTGGCATTCCTTAAGACCTAGCTGTGGAGGGCCTCAGGGACCATGCTGAGGAGCTTGCCAGTGTACCCCGGAAACCCTGGGGAGTAATCGATGTGAAATGACCGTACCCCTTTCTGCTCTTTGCTTCCCCACAAACCCTGCCCGCAATGTTGCTCTTTCAGGGTCTCCTCCCTAGTTCCCACAGCCTGGTGAGCACTGCGTTCTCACTGGGGTCCCACCAGCCTCGAAGAGCACTCGAGTCTGATGTGCTCTTCGGTGGCGTTTTGGTGTGAACCGAACCCCCTTCACGGACTGCAGGTTTCTCGGGGGAAATTCGGTCCCCCACGAGGCCTGGCTGGGACAGTCGTAGAGGCCTCCACGGTTTCCGTCTCCCCACTTCCTTCCCACCGTGCGAGACGCTTGTAAGCGGCGGCATCGAGTTGCGGTGGGCCTGGAGCGTGCAGGCTGCTCCGCTGGCTCCTGCGGGCGTTAACGACGTGACTTTGGGCAGGTGACTTTTCCGAGGCTGATCCTCACCTGTGGAGTGGGATTCGTCAGTATTCACAGCACTGGCTTGTCCGAGGGTTAAAGAGTTAAGCCGTAGAGAGCACTTAGGAAACAGGAGCTGAAACGGAGGGCTAGCCATTTTGCTTTTTGCCCGTTTGCCTGTAGGCTGTGCCCACACCTCTGTCCATTGTCTTCATCCCTTTCTGTTCCTGGCTCCCCGCCCCTGGCCCACCGGCCGCGGGATCCCCCAGTTTCCTCCGCATCCTGTGCGGACTGGCCTCTGTCCTTTCCCGTGATCTCCCTTCTCGGGGCTCCGTGCTCGTCAGAACGACCACGCTCTCCTCCAACGCCCGCTCCTCCGGTCCTGCCCAACGTGCCCGCCTCTCGGTGACCTTCACACGGTTCCTCCCTCTCTCTGCCAAGGAGAGTCCGAAAGAGCTGGGCTTTTCTCATCTCTTTCTGTTTTACTCAGTTTTTCCCCTCTTTCTGGGAGGGGAAACCCCCTCACGTGGCTTGACTTGGGTTTCTGACCCCTTAGCTTAGGGTAGCTGGGGGAATCCCGTCCCTAGCTCGAAGTTATTTTTTCTTTTTTTGCCTGACTCAAAACCGGTCACCCAGTTCATGCCTTTACTGTTTCCACTTGTTCACAGACTTCGGCCCTTTCTGAGTGTTAGGGGTCGTCGGCACGGCGATCGGCACGGCGAGTGGCTCGTTCTGTAGGTCAACAAGTTATTTCAGCACAGCCCCGGGTGCTTCAGCGACTCGCCCCGCCTCCCTGTCCTCACGTGCTGAGTCACACCTGTCAGCTCAGCACCGAAATGTGTCAGTCACCGCCATCGTGTTTTTAAGGCAGCTCATTTATTTTAGCTCCAAATTTAGCTAATGCCACGAAGGGAACGAGACCATGACCTCATTCGGTGGCTCAGGCCCCATGAAATGCTGAGTCACGGGCATCTGGGGGCTGCTCTGGCTCCGCCACAGATTGCAAGTTCGAGGCTGCAGTGATCTCAGATTTCTGCCAGGCTTGTTGTTGTTCAATTCCTTTTCAAAACACGGTGCCTTTGTGTCACTGCGGGGGTGGGGTGGGGCGGGGGAGGATAAGGACTGGGGAGGGAGTGGATGAACTGTAATATTTTTAAGGACATTCATAGCATCACAACTAACAATAACAGAACCTTGGACTCCATTCCTTCCACCAGCTCTGGATACACGGTCAGACAGGAGTTTCGCTTCTGCCTTTTATGTGACTGACGTGGAATGTGCAGGTCACATACGAAATAGTGTATGGGTGGCCCCAGTTACAATATTTTTAGGGGTACAGAGGAAGGTGCTCGGGCTCTTATTTTGAGGATATTAGGACCGCAGAACTGATGGTTGGTGGTGTTTTGGGGAGGAAAAAAATGGTTTGTTTTTTTTTTTGTTTTGTTTTGTTTTTTTGTCTTTAGAGGGGTAGGGGAGAGGGAGAGGGAGAGAAATATCAATGTACGGTTTGCCTCTTGTATGTCCCCTGCCGGGAACTGGCCTGCAACCCAGGCATGTGCCCTGACTGGGAATCGAACCGCGATCCTCTGGTTCGCAGGCCCTCGCTCAATCCACTGAGCTACACCAGCCAGGGGAAAAAATGGGGTTTGGATCAGTGGGAGCTTCTCAGTTCCTTGCCGTCCGGGGCAGCCTGGTGGTCTGTGGTGAACGGCCACCGTGTCACCCTGTCCCCTCTTCCCTGTCAGCTGTCCCATTGTCAAGCTCCCATTGGCTTGTACATTGCAGTGGGATAGTAAGCAGAGGAAATGACCGGGTAAGTGCAGCTACCGAGCCATCAGTGTGGGGAAGAAGGAGTGGAGGGGATGTGTGTGTATATTCACTTATTCAAGAAACGACAGACCCACTAAGTGTCAGGCACACTGAGGGCTGGGGATGCGGCCACGGAACAGATCTGTGCTCGCACGGAGCCCACATCCTAGTGGGAACGCAGGCAGCGAACAAACAAGTAGACACATGACTTATCAGAGGCCAGTGTGTGCTCTGGGGGAGGAGGGGGGCAGGGAGCACTGGCCTTGGAAACCTTTGTTTTCTGGGGGGAGAGTTTTCAAAGAAACTATTTCATTTATTTATTTACTTTTAGACAGAGGGGAAGGGAGGGAGGAAGAGAGGGAGAGAAACATCAGCGTGTGGTTGCCTCTCACACGCCCCCTACTGGGGACCTGGCCTGCAACCCAGGCATGTGCCCTGACTGGGAATCGAACCAGGGACCTTTTGGTTCCCAGGCTGGTACTCAATCTACCGAGCCATGCCAGCCAGGGCTTGTCTTTCATTTTTCAATGCAAGTCAAGCAAATACAGATTTATATTCTTTTTTAAGAGATTTTATTTATTTTTTAAGAGGGGGGAAAGAGAAAGAGAGGGAGAGAAATGCCAATGTGTGGTTGCACCCCCCTACCGAGGACCTGGCCTGCAACCCAGGCATCTGCCCTGACTGGGAATTGAACCAGCAATTCTTTGGTTCACAGCCTTCGCTCAGTCCACTGAGCTACACCAGTCAGGGCCAAATTTATATTCTTTTTTTTTAAAAGATTTCATTTATTCATTTAGAGTGGAAGGGAGGGAGAAAGAGAGGGCGAGAAACATCAATGTGTGCTTGCTTCTCACATGGCCCACCACTGGGGACCTGGCCTGCAACCCAGGCATGTGCCCTGACTGGGAATCGAACTGGCGACCCTTTGGTTCACAGCCGAGCTCAATCCACTGAGCCACACCAGCCAGGGCCGAAATTTATATTCTTATCTTCCCTTTTTGTTAACAGAAAAGCAGGGGACTGTATACACTGCTCTGTACTGGCTTTGGTCATCTGAGAAACCCTGAACATCCACATCAGTACATGGATTTTCCTCGTTCTTTTTTTTCCCCTCTTTTTTTGGGGGTAAAAGTTTTATTGAAATATAGAAGAGACATACATCATGAGGACGTGCCATGATTCACTTAATCAGTTCTTTGGTGATGGACATTGGACTCATTATCCGGTAATTAAGATCTGTATCTCTGCCAGACATGAAAATGCCCCAGACGTGATTCTTTACTTCCAACTACGAGAAAACAGGATCTCGTTCTTCAGGGGGCTTCTACCAGGCTGACTCAAGCTTTGAGTTTATTTTTGATCATTTGATTTTTAAAGACATTGGCTTCAATCCAAAGACAACGTTAGATTTTCTTTAGGACCGAGGGCGTCCGTTTTCAGCATGCTGGAATGGGAGCGCTGTCCGGGAATTAGACCGGGGAGGCTGGAAGTCCTCAGCTTTCTCCTGCGATCCAGGGCCCGAGACCTCGAACTTGCACGAGCGGTAGCTTTGAATGACCGTTTCTAGGTCAATGTAATGGAGACATTACTTCAGTTGTGGTGTAGCCGTGCCTTTGGCTCACAGGTTTTCTCTACTAAAGACCAAGCTGCTCAGGCCGGGCTGGAAAAATACACAGAAGACATTCCGAGGGCTGCTGGCCTTGGCGACGGACACTCTCTCTTCCTCTAAAAGAAACCACAAGGAAAATGCTCTTTGGGGAGGTCTCACGAGGGCTGAAGTCCCACTGAAATTGTTGCCGGGCAGGGATGGCCGAGCGGGTCTGCCTCGGGCCGGTGGTGTGTGGGCGCTGGAGACAGTTCGCAGCACCATCCAGGTGACCTTAGGAGGACGTTGATAAAGCTGGGGACACGGAGACGAGGGAGGACTTGGGATTTTTTTAAAAAGCAGCAGGAGAGAGACCCGGTGGGGCTGCTTTGGCTCCTTAGAAAATTGATAGGACAGGAGTGAGCCCAGGTGCGGCTGCTGTGAGCTCACCGGGGAAGTCAGAGAAAAGGGGGGCCCTGGGGACCGGGTCGGGGGTGAGCCTGGGGTGAGCTGCTGCCACCGCCAACGGCTCCCCTGGTTGCGAGTCTCACGGGGACCCTTAGCGTTTAGGAGATGCACGCCTTGTGGTGGGGGGGGGGCGGGAAGACGCAGCCTGCTTCTGGGAGGCGGAGACCATGCCGGGCCCTTTCTCTTGAGGGTGTTAGAGGTCCGGGGGGTGTTTAGGGGAGGTCTCAGGGAAGGATCTCAACAGAATAGCCATCAGCTCTGTGCCGGTGTGCCTGAAGGAGATGTATTCCCTGAACTTCCTCGGTGCTTGGGTGTGGTTGGCAAATGGCACTAACTGGGTTTCTGCCCGAGAGGGCGAGTGAAGCCATCACCGGCTGGCTGGGGAGGAGAAGCGTCAACTTGGAAGTGTCCTTGGTCAGGGAGGAAGTGTCCTTGGTCAGGGAGGGTAGGATTCGGCTGGGCGAGGAGGCTGCTCCTTGTCTGGAAAGCCCTGGAGAAAGTGCCACCGCCTCTCAGCTCCCGCGAGGATCTCCCAGCCCTCCGTCCCTTTTCTCGGTGGGATTGACGGCCTTTTAATGCTAGCTGGGACCACTCCTCTAAACGTTCCTCAAGTCCATTTTGGGGAGGTCTCCAGAGTCACCCAGGAAATGGCCCCAGATTTACTGAACTAGGTAAGGGTGCAGGGTGGGGCCCAGGAAGCTTGACTTTGGGGACCGCTGGATCTTGGAGAAATGGTTCAGGCTGCGGGCGGACGGAGCCGGTGTTAAATCCAGCCTGCGTGGTCTTGAGCAGGGTTCTGGACGCTGGTGAGCTTCACCGGCTTCAAGGACAGATATTTATCACCCCCCCCCCCATTCTAGACCCTGGGAGGTCCTGCCCCAAACCACGGCAGGTCTGGTGCCTGTTCCTGGTTCACAGACAGCCTTGCCCTTGCTGTGTCCTCACACGGCCGAAGGGGCCCCGGAGCCCCCTGGGGTGTCTTTTATGTGGGCACCGACCCTGCTCGTGGGGGACCCGCCCCCAGACCTCACCACCTCCCCAAGGCCTCACCTCCTCACACCCTCACCTTTGACATTGGGATCTCAACACAGGAATCTCAAGGGGACACGGACCTTCAGGCCACCGCAGTGGCTGCGGGCTGCCCTCCCCTCCCTCGGTCCAGCTCAGGGTGCCTCTCGGATTCCTGGGGGCCTGATGGTGCACAAGTCAGCCGCAGCCGGAGGGCCACGCGGCAGGTCCGGAAGCCGGCCGAGTCGCAGGGGGCAGTGTGTGCCGCCCTGGGCGGCTGCGACGACCTCAGGCGGAACCTGGCCAAGCGTGTGGCTGGCCAGACGAAGGCCGGGCACAGCCGTCGGATGGAACCAGCTGAACGGACTGGCCGAGCCCCAGGGCTTCTCACTCCCGGACGGCTCTCACCTGTCTTGGGTCCCCTGGCGCGGGAGGTGGGGGGAGCACCGGAATTTGGTTTGAATGTGCTGAGCTTGACTCGTCCCAGCGGGGAGCCCTTGAGGGGCAGTTGGAGTTTGGGCTCTGGGGCTCAGAGGGACTGTCTGGCCTTGGGTGTGGGTGGGAGAGCCAGGGGAGGCGGCGGAGGGCTCTGAGGTGCCGGGAAGCCACGGCCCACAGGCTGCGGCCCCTCGGCTGACCCACGCAGAAGGCTGCTACTTCACCTGCCCCTCGGGCCCCAGCCCCGGACCAGGGGGGTCAGGCGACAACCGGCTGAAGGTCCTGCAGGGTCCTGTCATCTCTCTGGGGGGAAGTGGGAGGCTCAGAGAGCCGAGGGTGTGAAACCATGGGTATCGGGGTGACCTCCTGTCGCCCCTACGCCCACGCCCCCAGCCCCGACCAAGGCGGAGAGAGGCGGGGAGGGACGTTTTGGAATCACCTGTATAAACATGGAAACTGTTTTCCATCCTTCTCTTGTTCCTGCTTTGTGGTTTTTTTTTTCTGTGCAAATAAAACCCTGAGTTTACCGGTGGACGTTAAAACAACGACTTTCCCCCCAGGTGGAGACAGGGAATGGCTGGAGTTTCAGGCTCTAAGTGCCAGGAGCACTAACGGTGAGCAGTGGCCCTGGCTGGTGTGGCTCAGTGGATTGAGCTCCGGCTGTGAACCAAAGGGTCGCTGGTTCGATTCCCAGTCAGGGCACATGCCTGGGTTGCAGGCCAGGTCCCCAGTGCAGGCCAGATGAGAGGCAACCACATATGGATGTTTCTCTCCCTCTCTTTCTCCCTCCCTCCCCCTCTGTCTGAAAATAAATTCTTAAAAAAAAAAAAAGTGAGCAGGGGGCGCCGAGGACCCAGGCGTCCCTGCGTGTTTCAGGGGCTGTTTACAGAAAGGTGCCCGGACCCCAGGGAGACCCTGGATTTCTCCCCGTTAAAGTCAACCCGCGTTTCCAAACGCGGAGGACAAATGAAATGAGTCGGACCTCCCAGGCCCACAGCCCCAGCGCTCCTCAGCCCAGTAATGGCCTCCCTGTTGCTCTTTCTCCATGGCACGGAGGGCAGAGGACTCACAGGGAGCCCGCTGTCCGGGCTTCCCGGGACAGAAGTTTCCCCGGGGGCCCTGGGGCCAGTGGAGGCGTCCATGAGCCCTTCGCCGGGGGCGCCCGGGCCCGGGCTCCGGCGGTGGGTCAGTGTTGCCCGTTCACGGCCCGACCTCAGGCTCTGCCTAGCGCTGCTGTGCGTGTGCAGAAGGTGCGTGCTCGGAGCGCCCTCCCAGCGCTCGGCGGGGGCGGGTGTGGAAGGACAGCGCTCATCCGCAGCCGACCGGAAAGTGGGAGAACGTGGCCGTACGCGTTCCGGGTGTCATCGTGGAAAATCACGGGTCTAAAATTACGTCCGTGCACGTGTCACCCCTTCCGCCCAGCTGTTTGGGCACCAATCACAGCTGGAGAGAGTCTTATTTACTGCGACCTCACGGCTGTTTCGCTCAGGGGTGGCCATCGAATAGCAAGCCCTAGGGTCGGCGGACCAGGACCAGCCCCGAACAGCCAGGGCGTAGTAGTGCTGGTGGGTACAGGGGGGTGGGGGTGGGGAGGGAGGGGTGTCCTATTAGCGGTGCAGGGGCGGGAAGGAGGGGACGCCGGCAGGGTTTGGGATGGCATTTCCATTGGTCCTCGTGTCTTGCTGTAAACAGGAGGTGCCAAGATGCTGCTGGAGTAGCTGACTCTTAGGGAACCCAGCATCCCCTGGGGACTTAATTCCTGCCAGCCGCCCGCTGCCAGGGCTGGCCTGCGCCTCTGGCTGTGCCCCCAATACCGGAGCAGGAGATCGCAGCCACCCAGGACTCGGAGGGCAAGGACGGATCATCGGCGAGATCAGAGATGACACTCTAAATTGCTTCCAAATGCAAGGAGGTTTTGAAATGGTGCTGGCGCTGATCGCCCCACACGGCTTCATGCTTCAGATGTTTCCCGGCCAAATAAAGAGGCGTGAGAGCCATCAGATGCTTGTTCAGGGCGATTACCATGAATCATCATAAACAGGTTGTCCTGTGGCTAGAAACGCAGGCGCCCGGCCGCAGTCACGGGACAATGGGCCGCAGAGATTGCTCCGCGAGGGTGTGGTAGCCCGTGGCGGTCATGGGGCTCCCCTGAGCCCTTGCCCAGGGAGGGAAGGAAATCTCCCCAGGTGTTTGGAGGCTGTTACAGGGGCCGTGGAATGTGGGGGAAGGGCAGGGGTGCAAAGCCATTGCAGGAAACAAACAGGCGGCGTTAATGAGCAGGCGGCATTGCAGAACAGGCCCAGGTGAGGACACGTACCTCCCCAGCCCCGCCCTGCTGCCCCGCCTGGTTCTAGGGCATCTACATCCGTGACCTACCTTCCGAGGTGGGCGGGGTTCTCATTCCCACTTCACGAGCTGGGAGATGGCGTGCGTTGCTGGTGACAGCTTTTCCTCTTTAAATCCCTTCTGCTGGTCCTGCCCTGGCTGGCGTGGCTCAGTGGGTTGAGCACCCGCCTACAAACAAAAAGGTTAACTGGCTCAATTCCCAGTCAGGGCACGTGCCTGGGTTGCGGGTCAGGTCTCCAGCTGAGGATGTGCGAGAGGCAACCGACTAATCACGAGATGTTTCTCTCCCTCTTTCTTCCTTCCCTCCCCTCTTTGTAGAAATAAGTTAAAAAATCTTTAAAAAAATACATTCTTTTTTTACTTCCCAAGCGAGGAAGAAGAGGGGTGGGGAGAGGACATCGGAGCAGAGCCTCGAGAACCAGTGGCCTCTCTCCTTGTTCTCAGCCCCTCGGACGCCCGTGATGCGTGTCCGAGATTGCAGGCACACAGGTGGCATTTGCGGTGCCAGCCTCCGCGGGCTGGTCCCAAGCGTCGGTCCCGCCCCAGCCCCTCCGGGACCTGAGTCCGCCCTGCCCCCACTCTGGCCAGATGGGCTCCTGAGGGGATTTAGCAAACAAAGCACAGAGCATCAGTGGAGGTCAAGTGTCTGATGAAGAGCAAAAGATTTTTAGTTGAAGTACATACCGTTCAGTATTTGGGTCGTATTTATACTGAGTTTTTTAATTTGCTGTTTATGTGGAATGAAAACGGACCTGGGCTGTCCAGTGTCACACCTGACCCCTGGGGCCACCCTCGGCACCCACGGGCCCTGCGCCCGGGCCCTCCCACAGATGCCTTCTCTGCTCTGTCCGAAACGTGCTGATCTGGTCTTCAGAGAGGAACCGAGCACCCACCCTGCCGAGAGCCCTGTGCCCTTTGGGGGTGAGGTGACCTGGCAGGGGCCCCCGGAGGCCCTCCTGTTCAGCAGGAGACCGGCCCCTTCTGTTCGCAACAGCACCGCAGAGTGGGAGGTGGCAGGGTCACCCAGGGCACTGCGTCACCCTGGGGTCCCGGGTGGGAGGTTCCGGGAAGAGGCGGTCCTGGAGGGGGTCTTGAGGGAGGGCCCGCACCTGGTGGTCCGAGAGGCTGAGGGCAGATCCGCCCTTGCTCGGGCCGGGGCTCCAGCCCCTTGCACCCTCTGGGGCGCGTTCCTGGGCTGGGCTGGGCGGGGCGGAAGGTCGAGTCAGTGGAGACGAACACAGCTGGTCCCGACTCTGGCCACCAGAGGGCGGGCTGGCCCATGAAATGACTTCTCCTCGCACCCAGGAAGGAGCCCAGCAGAGTTTCAGGAGGGGCGGAGAGAGCTTGCCTTTTCTTTTGCTCAGAACCAAGTCACAGGGAAGAGAAAACCGCCCCCCGCCCTCCGGAGAGCGGGGGTCTTCCTGAAAGGCATGTGGCAGTGACGAGGACTTCTGTCTGTGCCCTGTGAGCCATTCTACAGGCCTCAGGCTTTAATTTTCTTAGTTTGAGGTGTGGCCATGTTTCCCAACATCCAGCCGGTAGCTGGAGACCCCCCCCCGGCCCCTCCCGCCCTGCAGGAGGGAACATTCTAATGGGGCCCCAGCCCCTCACTGCAAGGTCCCCTCCGAGCAGCACAGCCTCTCCGCCTCCCTGCCCCCTCGACAGCCGTCTCAGAGGTCAAGTCTGGTGCCCGGTGACTGTCAGGGCAAAGCTGCTCCGCCCCCAGCCCCGCTGGCAGTGGGGACTCGTCCCCTGCGAATGTCACGGGGCGTGCAGAGGGCGGGCGGGGCTGTGGGTTGGGGTCTCTGCACTTAGCAGAGACGCAGACCCGGCCAGGGGCTCCCTCATTCCTGCCCGGGACCCCAGCAGGGGCAGGAGGTGGCCAGCAGGCAGCCACCCCCAGGGAGTCCCAGGAGCACTGGGGGGAAAGACTGATTTCTCCTGGACACGGAACCCGAGGTGCCAGCCGATGTCATTTAAATCTCAGACAACGATGCGGCGGCAACATCTGTGTTATTATGCACACGACTGTGAGAGCCGGGGGAGCGCTGGGTGCCCTCCCCACCCGGGGCAAGTTCGCCCCGGAGGTGCCGTGGGTTGGAACCACCTGCTTGCTCTGAAATCACCCCAAGAAGATATGTGTCCCCCAGATACCGTTCCCGGCACCAGGTCCCCAGGACGCCCTAGCTCCTGTTCTTTCCAAGGCCGGGAGGTTCGTTCAGCTCTGTCCCTTCATCAGCGAGCGGCCTGGCAGAATATCCGTGTAGCCCATGTCGGCCAGAGGGGTGCCTGGCCTGCCGTGAAGTACCCACCCCACTGAGCGGAGGGGCAGGAGGCCTGCCTGGTGCCCTGGGCACGCAGGCCCCAGAGTCGGGTGGGGCGGACACAGCTGCATTCCGAAAGGGGCTGCCCAAGGCCTCGGCTGAGCTTCCCCTTGACCGTCATCCTCAGGGAGCTGGGGCCGGAGCAGTGGGGGAGGGGAGGAGGAACAGGTGCCTCTTGTTGTTTCGATGGGACTTTGGTTTATAAATAGGCGTGAGAAATGGGGGAGAGCGCCTCAGAGAAAGGCCTTGGTGGTGAACTTACATCAATTGGGCGGGCACCTTTTTCTTCCTTCCAAGACAAGCTATTCGGTTTCATTCAAACTGAAAAAACAAAATCCACCTTCAGTGACCAAAGACTCTATTCAGCCCCCTCGATGCCACTGAGGATGGCGGCCGGTGTCTGGGGACAGTGAACGCCAGGCCCCTTCCCTTCTCCCTCAGCAAGGCCTGCAGCCAGAGGGGAGAGCTTCATTAGCAGACCGGGTTGGCTCGTTTAGGAGCTGGCAATTAGCAAATTCGGTCTGCGCCGGCCGGCCAGGGCCGTGATGCATTAGAGAGAACAGGAGGCAAGGGCAGGCCCATGGCCCAGCAGGGCGCCAGAGTCGCTGATTCGTAACCACCCCAATAAACTGCCAAGGCGACCTCGTGCATCCCCCCACCCTCGGTCTCCTGCTGCTTCCTCACGCCTGCTGCAGCGGGGAAGGCGAGTCCGGCTCAGCGTCGCGTTTGATGGGACACGGGCGGGCGCTGTGACCTGGGCAGGTGTGGACAGCTGGGGAGGGAGCTGTCCTGGGAGCTGCCTTTCTCTCTGCCCACTTGGGGCGTCCACCTGGTGAACTCGGGGGGCCAGTGCAGTACCAGGGAGAACTGGGCTCGGGCAGGACCCACAGCTGCGCCCTGATCGACAACCCACAGACTTTTCAGTCAATGAGCTTTTGGGCCCAGACTTGAATGAAAGCAAAGTCCAGCTCTGGGAGGCAGCGAGGTGCGCCGCCCGGCTCTCCGTGGGGGGGGACTCGCTGCCTCACTGCAGAGTCCGACCAGCAGGTGACTCATTCTGCAGCAGCCAGGGAGCCGCCTGGCCCGGGTCACGCCCCTCCCAGGACAGCACCAGGAGGTTCTGATCCCGGAGGGACCTCAAGCCCATTCTGGCCCCGCTCAGGGTCCTTCCTCTGCAGGGCAATTTTCCATCCTGAGCTTCCCCGCTGGCTAGGCTGGGCCTCGGTCAGGGAGTTCAACTCTTCCTGTGCCCAGTCCTTCTTCCTTGTGCCCGGTTCGCAGGCGTGTCCCAGTCTCGGTCTGTTCGTGAGCCCCTGAGAGCCCAGCCTGCGGCCCACTTGGTGAGTGACGTGGGAGTGCAGGACTTAGGATTTAACTGTGGTCTAATTGACATCAGACGCGGACTCAGGTGTCCGTGTCTTCTGCCATGCGTGCGAGAACGGATGTGGGTATTTTCGTGTGAGCCCGGGAGGCCGGAACAGCTGCCAGGCGCTCACGGGAGGAGGAAGCCCGGCTCTCGTCGTCCTTGCCGCTGACCGAAGGGGACGCCCCTGCTGCTCGGGCAGCATTCCTGCAAACAGAAAGCGTCGTGATGTTAGATCTCTGTCAGCTGCTTTTACTCCAGGGGCGGAACGCAACGGCCGCTTGCCCTTCTCCGGCTGTGTGTTGGTTACCCATGGCTGCATAACAAAGTACCCCCAAATTTAGCAGCTTGAACAGCACCCATTATTCTGGGTTTCCGCGTGGGTATTCCAGGAGTGGCGTGCCGGCTCTCGCAAGCTGCAGTCCCCGTATTGTCTAGGGTCACCTCGGGGCTCCCGTTGGGGGAGGACCCCACTCCACACCCCTCGCGTGTTGCTGGCGAAATCACTCTTCACGCGCGGTTGGGCTGACGGTCTCTGTGCCACAGGACCTGTTGGCTGGGAGTCCCCTTTGTCACTTGGGCTCTCCATAGAGCATCTCCGAGCAGGCAAGCCCGGGTACTGGTGGGCAGGTAAGGCAGAGGCCAGGTGTCTGTCAGGTAACCTCAGAAGGGACATGTCACGTTGGCCGTGCTCTATTCATTAGAGGCAGGTCACTGTCCAGCTCCCAGTCAGGGGCAGGAGCTAACGCAAGATCGTGAATAAGGGGAGGCAGGGATGACTGGGAGCCACCTTGGGAGCTTCCTAATGCGGCTTTCTTCTCCTCCTTGATCTGAGAGAGAAACATCTATCGGTTGCCTCCCGTAGGTGCCTGACTGGGGATCGAACCTGCAACCTCTTGGGCATACGGGACGACACTGCAGCTGAGCCACCTGGCCAGGGCTGTACTCTTTATGTCTCTAAAGAGTTAACGACTGCGGCAGTGAGGCTGCCCCCGGACTCGGCCTGAAGGGCGGAGGCCACGCGTCCGCGCCCCTCGCAGCCAGCTGGCGATCTGCTCCTTGTGCGGGCTTCCGGAGCCGTGTCGTCCGTCACCCATAACAGAGGGAAAAGTGGCTCCTGCGCGTGGAAAGAACTCCCTCCCCCCACAATTCATGTGGCTATTTTGGGGGGTTCAAAATGCGTGAATACTCCTGTAGTAAACCACTTAATACAGTAGCACCGAGCCAGGAATGGAAGAAGGGAACCAGGTTTGAGAAGCTTGGCTGAATACCGAGACTTGTGATGCAAAGTCCTTCCAGCCGTCAGCAGCCCCAGGGATGTGTCAATAAAGTGTGTGCAGCTCAGCAGCCTGCGGCGCCAGGCCTGACAAAGCTTGGGTAGCGAGAGCAGCCCTCCTGGGCAAAAGCTGTTTCTGGATCCTAAATAACACAAAGGGAAACCGCTCCACCACTCTTCTCGGGGACAGACCGACCTGCGCTGACTGCCTTTCTTTCTTCCTTTGCCCCGAGGCCTGTGTCCGGGTGATTGGAGAACCCAGGAGCTCTGGCCTCTCTCTGCTTGCTCCTCAGTGGACTCCTTTGACGGGGGTCACTCGTCCGTCCTGAGCCGTGTGACCGGTGCCCTCTGCAGCTCACAGGGACAGCGTGCTGTGACCACCCCTCGCTCCGGGACCCTGCTTCAGCGAGTCACCGGGGTAGACGGCAGCCTCCTGCAGGAAACCGAGGGCCCGCTCATTTTTTATAAAGTTCATCTTCACTTGAAGATTTGAAAACTTCAAATGGCTTTCAGTGCAGGAGCCTGAGGCTGCTTTAAAATATATATCTATATCTATCTCAGAACTGCAATTATTTTACTTTAGAAGCTTCTAGATAAGAAATGCCAACTTGGCCCTTCGAAGGAAGTGAAGATTCTTGGCTGCTTCTCCAGACTCTGGAAACTGAAGCCACCAAGATAATCGAAATGTGAGTTTTTATTTCAAGTTCAGGGGCAAATTCTTTACTGTGAAGTGTCAGATCCAAGATTAGCACATAAGAATTCTCACGTGGTCTGAAAGTTCATCTTTAAAAGAAAAATCCATTATTTAAAAAACTTACTCAAGGCAGTCCATACTAAACACGCACCCCAGTCATTCAGTGTCTTGGGCTTCTGTTGTCATTAAACCAAACACTGAAATACATCAAAGAGCTACCAAGGAAAGGCCAATTCAGCATTTTGAACTTGTTATGAGCAGGGGCCTATGCAACACAGACAACCGATTTTGCTGGGAGCTGGAAAAGAAAACCGCTAATGGTTCCCAACGCAAATCGTTCTCCAAACTCAAGACTCGCAGCACCCCATGTTTACTTTCCAGAGGACGCACTGTTTCCTGTAAGTTGAAAAAAGATCACAAAAGCAAAACAGCGATGCTCCAGTCAAGTCTGTAATTGTTAACAAACATCGTTTTATTAAGAATTCACAGTAATTGTCTTGCCGCGTTTGTAGGTGCCAAGAAATCCTGGCTACATGAATTGTAGAATGACACAGTTTCCATAGGTAAAGAGAAGAAAGGAAAATACGATGCTTTGATAAAAAATGGTTACAAGGTAAGTTACACTTTAAGTCAGAACGACGAGCTTACACGGACCATCGGGGCCGCTGTTCAAAACTGCTCGGCTTTAAACGCGACGAGCGGGGAGACCGCGGAACGCAAGGGGGCGTGTTCTGAGACATAGCGCCCCCTTCTCCTCTGCGGCTTCAGCCTCCTCCGCCGCGAAGCTGGGCAAGATCCCCTTTCTTGGATCTTAAAAAACCCAAAATTCAAGATTCCCTCTAACCAGTCTGATGAGTCGGATCCAAGACACGTTCTTTTCAACGCTTGAAATAACGCCACACGTACAGCGCAGCAGGCGCCGTCCTGCGAGCGCGCGCGTCCTCCCGTGGACCGAGCATCGTTCCCCGAACCACGCTGGGCCTTTCCTGTCCCAGCTCACCCGGCGACGCGCCCCTGAAGCGAGGGCGCCCCCTGAGCGGGAGACATCAGGGGACCTGGAGGACCGTTCAGGAGAAGACCTTGACCCCCACAAAAGGAACATCACACTTTGGTCCTAAACACGTTAGACATGGCGGGGCGGGGGGAGGGTCATCAGGTTCCCGGGGTCGTGCGGGATCCGCTGCGTCACGGAAGGAAGGCTGCCGATGCCCCCGCGCCGCTGCGGTGAGTGCCCTCCTGCGTGGAAGGTGTCCCCCAGACCGGCGTGTCCCCTCGCTCGCGAGCACAGGGCCCCGCGGTCTCTGCGAGGGGTGCACTAACTCCCGACAGGTGGCGGACTTCCACCTCCCACTAGAAAAATGTATGGCTTTTACTGTAGTAAACAGTTGGAAAAGTTCTCTCGCTGACCTCAAAGATAAAAGGCTCTATGTACAACAATTAGCGTTACCTAGCAATCATGCCTAACACGTATGCGTTCTGTCCTCTTCCTGTCGTGGACGGCTGGACGCTGACCAAGAGCAAAAGGAGACCCGATGGCATCTCCAGGGCGACGAAGGCGCGCGCCACAGGGCGGTCGGAGGCTGGCTCGGCGGGCGGCCCCTGGCTCTTCGGTTCCGGGCCTGCGGGGCGGGCCACGGGGCCTCTCTCTGCGCTCTGCACCTTTTTTAAATTCCGAGGAAACCACCTCCTGGCTCAAGACCCCCTCTTTCTTCAGATTATGAGAAGGCCAGCCTCAGCAGGTGTTCGGGCTTCCTGCCGTGAAAACCAGAAGCTGTTTCCTGGGTTCCGGCAGCCGTAGAATGCAGAGCCTGCAGAGCCGAGTTTGTTGTCTAGACTTTGCTGTGTTGTGCTGTTTTCATGTAAAATGTGTTCTTTAAAGACGGTATTTGATAGGCCTCTTCCTGCCCGTTTCACACGTGATACAAACCTCAAAAGTACAGTTTTAGTGATTACAGATAACGTAGTTCAGCACACTGTATTATTTTCTACTCTAATTTATGTTAAAGAGGGAGAACAGCTGTTTTAATAATGGATATTATTGTATTTTACATAGAAATATGCTAATTTCCCTTTCAGCATCACGGAGGACAGCAGGTGTCATTAAATATTTACTACGTCGTCCCAGTGTTGGCTGAAAAGTTACCTACTAACAGGCCTCCTCGACACGGCCGTTGAAAGGACGGAGCTGCCTCACCTGGCCCTGGTTCCTTAACGTGCTGAACGCTACATTCACGAAGTCTCCTCCCCTTCCCCTTCCCGAGCTGCGTTTTTGGAGAAATTATGCTGACCTGAAATTATGCTGAAACATCCTCGGATCATGAATACACACTGTGTGCATGTTTTCCAATCCTCCGGATATTATATGCTTTTTGAAAAGTAAAACAGGTGGTAATAAGTCTCACTTTGAAGGAATATTATATATGTACCATTTAAGGTCACAGTTTCCACTAATCTGAGAAAACACAGATGTGATATTTAAAAGAATTAATAAAACCCAGTGAAATTTCAGTTTCTCCATTCATTGAGAATTTACTACAAAACCATAGGAAATGAGAATGTATCCTGCTTGAATGGCATGTCTGAATTAGTTATAATTCAATAAACAGATTCCTTTCCCCATCTAAGATCCAAAACCTCAGCGCCATAAATAACATGATTGAAGAATCATGTAACAATGTATAAATAGAAGGTTTGTGTAGCGATGTAGAACAATAAATAGCACACAGTGAAAATTTGTATCATAAACCAAACGCAGTAACAAAAGGACACAAAGAGCTTATGTACACATTACCGAGGTCTTTACAATAAATTACAGGGTCCACTCCCCTCGGTGCCGATGTGTACACCAAGCTGCTGGTGGGAATACCGCCAGCATCTGAACAGAACAGACCAGAAATCTGTCACGTGGGGCGTGAATCTGGATTTCACTCATCAAGTTTGTCCAGGATCAAACGATATCAAAAGTCTGAAAAAGCGCAATGAATATTCGCATCATGTTTATAAATTATTGTTTCTATCCCATCAAAAAAACCCCAGAAGGTCAAAAATGCGTTTAAAAAAAAAAGTGGAAATTGTTATTCTTGGTAAGACCTGGAGAAACGTATTGTCCCAAGTGAGAAGTGATGGAAAGGCTTCTACACCTTGTGGGAGTTCTCCTCGAACTTCCAGACAGCCCGGGGCACCGCATGCTACAAAACAAGCAATACGAAGGGAGCTGAGCGATCTTTTCGTAAAAATAACGGGAAATGTGTCTGCTGATGAGAACCGTTGGAAACAAAATCACCAGCCTCTCCAAAAACCAACTAAGTGTGACTCTGCTGAGAGGGATAGATGGGCTACCACTGGATGTGACCAAATTCCGGAAATTTCAAAGGATTTCTAGAAGTTTTCACTTTTTTCAAGTGTTTAGTCATAATTGGCACTGGTACATACATCCCAGAACTGTGAAATCTTGTACTATAACTAAGACAAAATGTAGACTTCAAGGCCATAAATTACATCATATCATCTGCTTCTTATATAAAATAAAGACTAAGGGTCCAGTAATTAGAAGGGAACAATCTAGAAATTAGTCAGGAAGAAGCAGATGGAGGAAGCTCAACTCTGGGTCTTAATTGGCCTCACCATGGCAACCAGCGTACTTGACAAAGTCTACAACGAATGTCGATGTGGAAATACGGGCGGTGCTCAGGCCACATACACTGACGTAAAAACGCGAAATGGAGAAATCTCGGGCTTACGCAACCCATGAAATTGAAAGAAAAAAAAGGAACATAGAGGAAAATCTTATCTTTAAACTTATTGTGGGATCAAAATATTGACCGAGCGGTGTCCATCAAGAGCAGGTTCCTGCCCTGGATGGTGTGGCTCAGTGGACTGAGCCTGACCTGCGCACCAGAGGGTCATCGGTTCGATTCCCATTCACGGCACATGCCTGGGTTGCAGGACAGGTTCCCCAGTAGGGGGCGTGGGAGAGGCAACCCCACGTTGATGTTTCTCTCTCTTTTCTCCTTCCCTTCCCCTCTCTAAAAATAAAATAAAATCTTATTAAAAAAAAAAAAGAGCAGGTTCCTGTCGCCGGGCCCTCAGATGGCATCTGGCTGCTGCTGGGCTTACAGGACACCGAGCAACGGAAGGCGAGTGTGACGCCACCATGAGGAGCACGTTCCTTGGTTCGTTCAACACACATGAACTGCCTGAGATAACGCAAACGTCACCACCGCGGCAGGCGGCTGGGAAGGGAAGCCCTCGCAGCTGCGCCGGGAGAGCAGGGCGCTCCAGGGGCGCGAGCACGTCCGCCGGGGGTGGGGCGCGGGGCGCGGGGCGCCCGCGGCCGGCGGCTAGAAATCGATGGAGATGGACGCCTGCGCCGCGTCCTCCCGGCCGCGCACGTAGATCTCGCAGGGGATCTCCTCCATCACGCGGTCCTCGCGCGCCTGCTCGGGGCCCTCGCGCGCCTGCTTGAAGGAGTAGCTGCTCTTCTTGAAGGTGCTGTTGAACGTCTGCATGGGCTGGGGCTGCGCGAAGTCGTTCCGGAACGGCAGCTCCACGGCCGCCAGGTTGGTCCTGCTGGCCCTGCCGCCCCCGCTGCCGCCGCCGCCGCCGCCGCCGCCGCCCCCGGGGGCCTGCGCGCCGCAGTGGTGGTCGTGGACGCAGCGCGAGGCGGACGACGTGCGGCGCAGCTGGTGGTAGCCGTCAAGCTCCTCCGCCAGGTCGGCCAGGTCGGCGGCCAGCTCCTTGTCCCGCAGGGAGAAGAGCTCGTAGTGCGGCGGGTCGAACACCTCCTGGAAGCCGGTTTTGTTGAAGGCGCTCTTGCAGGCCAGCACCTTCTTCCGGGGCTGCTTCACCTGCACCAAGATGGACACGATGAGGAGCACCAGGACGACCCCCGAGGTGACGCCGATGATGGTGCCGTGCGTGTGCGTGATCTGCTCGAAGAGGCCCGCCTGTTTCTTCTCTGCGGGAAGAGAAAGAGAGACGCGGGCGTTTGCGGTTCAGGAGCGCGTGCCCGCTGGGGCGGGGAAGGCGCCTTCGGGTGGAGCAGGGCGCGCGGGTCAAGGGCGCCTCGGACCACGCAATTCGCGCTCAGGTTTTAAAACGAAAGGTAAGACAACCGTGCTCCGAGCTCTGCTTAAACTCGCCAAGCCTCCTATAGCAAGAGAGATGGCAGAAACGGAAGAGGACTCAGCTCTTTGCTCGGAAGACACAGGAATGCAGCAAATCGAACGACATTCAGCGACCACTGCAGCCTGATATCTCCCCGCGGAACACTCCGTGGAAAGAAGGCGCAGGAAACTCATGAACTGAAAACAAGCTGTTCTTTCAAGGAGCCTGCTTTGTATTGTAAGACCGAGTCCATCCATCGGTTTTTATTAAATAGTGTCTCCATATAATTTAAAAAACAGTAACACTCAAGGCCCGTTTCTGAATAATTCTGAGAATGAGGTGTCTCCACAAGACCAATGACTAAAAGAATAAGGGCAAGGGTATTAAGACGGACTTTGGAACAGCTTACAATAAAAAGCAGTCTGAGAATAAGCATTTTTCTTTGTTTTTGCCACATCCAGAGGCCTACGATCCGTTTCAAAGACTACTGTTCATACACAGGTCTCCGTTTCTGCCAGAGCGGCGACCCCGGCACAGGGGCAGACAGGGCCCCGCGACGCCTCTCCCGGGGACGGCCGAGCGCCGCCGCGGGCCTCACCTCTGCAGTGGCTCTCGTCCCACGGGTAGGCGCAGTTCTGCACGCCGTTGCAGACCAGGGAGCTGTTGATGCACATGCTGCTGTGGCAGAAGAAGGTGCT
The DNA here is from genome assembly GCA_039655065.1 of Glossophaga mutica. Classification (NCBI taxonomy): domain Eukaryota; kingdom Metazoa; phylum Chordata; class Mammalia; order Chiroptera; family Phyllostomidae; genus Glossophaga; species Glossophaga mutica. The sequence continues at coordinate 2,170,930 of CM077315.1, forward strand.
GCCGGTGCAGGGCGCTGCGGGGAGAGAGAGAGAGCGCCGCGCTGCCGAGGCCGGAGAGCACGCGGGCGGCGTGCTCACGCGGACTCATTTCGCACCGGCTGTCGTGGGGCCGCAGTGTTGCCGCGGGGGCCCTCCCCGGAGTGCCCTCTGTGCTGCGCACACAGGGAGACAGGGGCCAACGACCCCGACGACGACTTTTACTTACCCTGGCTACCAAAAGGTCGCTGTCAGTGTAACGACAGTAAATCCATTTCCCACGGGACGTAGCCTGGCACAGTTTTTAAAGCCGTTAAAGGACGATGCTGGTGAGGAGGCGGAGGCTCGGGAGCCCCTGTGCCCTGCGGGCGGGGCTGTGGGACACGGCCTGGCAGCTCCTCAGAAAGGCACAGCGGTCCCCACCTGACCCAGCAACTGCACCTGTCAGGCCCCACCCAGGAGACTGACGGCAGGAGCGGGGAGAGCTTCCTGAACCCCGTGCCCACGGTGGCGCCATTCCCGAGAGCCGAGGGTGGGGACGACCCTGGGACGGTGGACGGTGGACGGTGGACGGTGGACGGAGAGTCACTGCGCGGGGCGCACACGATGGGGCGTGACTCAGACCCCAGCGTGGAATGAAGCGCTGCGCCGGCGGCCACTCGGATGAGCCTTGACGGCATCGTGCTGCGTGGAAGAAGCCACGCACAAAAGGACCCACGCCGTCTCTTCCCACTCATCCGAGGTCGTCCGGGAACGGGGCGAGAGGCGGGCGGCGGGCGCTGGCGCAGTGTGGGCGGAGGACCGCGCTGGAGGGGGCAGGGCCGGTGGGGGCGTGGCGGGCGCAGCGCTGGGGGCCAGGGACTCGCGCACGTAGAAACGGTGCATCTCAGGTTGCACGGATTTCAGCATGAGAGCAACAGGAAAACTAAGAACGCTTTGGAATTTCAAATTAAAGAAATGAAGATGTGGGCGGAGGGGGGTAAAGGGGGAAATCTGGGACAGCAGAACGGAATGACAACGGAAAAATAAAGCTTCAGGATTTATGTGCCGCGCGCTCTCGTGTTTATGCCAGCTGCTCCGCTGGCCGAAACGACTCCTTCCTTCCCCTCGTGGGGGCCTCCGTACTCCTCTTCCGGAGTCACCCCAAATGTCGTCCCCTCGGCGAAGGGGCCCTCAGCTCTCCTACGTGGTCAGGGGCTCCTGTGCCGCTCTGGCCTCCTCGCTGCAGCTCCCTCCTTGCACGTGTACATGTGTCTCACACGGGACTATGATGCGTGTGTTTGCCTCTGTGGGGGAGCAAATCCTAGACTTCAGCAAAAACCCCCAAAGTCAAGAGCTGGGACAGCTGACTTCCGCCACCTACGTGGAGCTGTGGCGGAACTCCCCCAATCGACAAACCCCTGACTCCCACGGATACAATAAAACAGAAGGTTGTCCCTGCTTAAAAAGTTCTAGCAAGTGACACACTCCGAGGGCGGTAACCTGCCAACGTCCCTTGGGCTGTCAAGGTGAGTGACGTCACAAGGTTGTGTCAGACAGGAGAGCGGACGAAGGCAGAGGGTGGTATTTCAGGTACAAAATTAGCCGGCGCGCCCACTTCAGCTGTGCTGTGGGATCACAAAACTGTCTCACGCGGGTGTGCGCACTTGACATTTTTTTTTTTAGTTTATTGATTTTAGAGCGAGAGAGGAAAGGAGAAAGGGTGAGAGAGGGGGAAATATTGATTCGTGGTACCGCTTATTTATACATCATTGGTTGGTTCTTGTACGTGTCCTGACCCGGGACTGAACCTGCAACCTTGGCGTCGCGGGATGGCGCTCTAACTGGCTGAGCCACCCGGCCAGGGCAGCGTTCTGAAATGTGACCCATGGCCCAGGGCAGCGATGTTCAACCGTGCGCCGCAGGGATCTGTAAACAGGCACCACCTGACCGTGTAGCGGGGGCACCGACCTCTTTCCCCACAGATGGTCAAAGAGAAGAAGACAGCAGCCTCCACAACTGTGGCCGTCCGGAGTGAATGAATCAAAATCGTACCTATTTTTTGGTCAGACTGGCAAAAACACATTTTGTGGTGTGCTGCAGAATTTAGCGATGAGTTTACATGCGTCACGAGAGGAAGAAGTTGGCAGTCGCTGGCTAGAGAACACAGCGATGTTTGAATTCCTCGTCTCTAAAACCTGGAGTTTTCTGGGGTTGGTTTGTTTGCTTCTGTATCATACCAGGATGCTACAGGGTTCAGCACGAATAATGTCCCTCTTCTATGACAAAAGCATCAGCGTGTCATTCTGTAACACGACAATATCCCACTCAAGTGCACCATATGACATTTTATTTTATTTATTTATTTTTTTAATTTATCTTTAGAGGGGAAGGGTAGGAGAGAGGGAGAGGGAGAGAAATATCAATGTACGGTTGCCTCTCGTGTGTCCCCTGCTGGGAACTGGCCTGCAACCCAGGCATGTGCCCTGACTGGGAATCGAACCGCGATCCTCTGGTTCGCAGGCCCGCGCTCAATCCACTGAGCTACACCAGCCAGGGCACCATATGACATTTTAGGTAAAACGTTCCAATTAAAACTATAAATGGTCACACTCATAGTGTCACCCTCCCGACCGCACTCAAGCTGGCCGTCCTGCCGGACCCTGGGTTTCACGCTCTCTCCGAGCACACGCTGAATTCTAGTTTCGCCTGTCTTCTGCAGTTCACAAATGGGGACGCAGGACGGAGAAGCTATTTTTAAGCCAGGTGGAGGGAAGTTATAAATAGCCCTGGGGCTTCCAGGTATTCTGATTTTTTGAGTCCAGCTGTCAGCAGCTCTTCACGTTTACCCACAATGCCATTACGTGGCTGCATCTGGGTGACTCCTGTAGCTTCGAAAGTGGCAGAGAAAGAGAGAGAGAGAGAGAGAGACTGGTTTTCCGCTCAGTTTTCCCCACTGGGGGAGCCGTGAGTGGGGAGCACACCCAGCTTTTACCACGGAGCTGTTTACAACCACTCCGCACCTCCATCAGCCCGGTCCCGGCGGTGCCCACGCGTCCGACTCTGTTTCGAGGACGTGCGAGGCGGATCTGTCATGACAAGGGGATGGGGCTTTACGGACTTCTGATGGGCCAGCGCAGCTGCCGGCCAGGTGTCCGTGATCGATGTGGCTGCTGGGGGCACCCTTGAGTGGAGAAGCGCACCAAGGGCCACAGAGGGAGCAGAGCTCGCCGGCCAGGAGCTGCCCCTCCCCCTCCTCCCAGGCCCAGGGTCCCTGCCGTCCCCTGGCTTCCCTGCGGGTCCCGCCCGGGGAGGCGGAGGGGCTGGCACGTCAGCCCGCATCTGATGAGGTGAGGCAGGGAGGCAGGGAGGCTGCGAGGCGGCTGTCCTCCGGCGAGGCCCTCGGGGCGCCCGCCGGCCATGCGTCACCGGCAGTCCCGTTAGCGACTTACTCTGACAAAAATATCTTCTCCTGCTCTCCCAGCTCCGGTCCTAGAAACCGTTTTCCTCAAACCACGCCGTTCTTGAAGAGCGAGCAAGGCGTGCGTTCCCAAGCCTGGGAGGGCGCTGAAGGCATCCCGGCCGCTGTTCTATTTCGGTCCCTGTCGCCGCGCGCTCCTATTTCAGTCTCAGTGGCAGCCTGCCACGGCCGGTCTGGAGCGCGTCCCCCGTGCAGGCCGGCCGGTTTACATAAACCTGTCCTGAAACCGGGCTCCTAGCGGTCACAGACGGCGAGCGGCTCGGAGACGAGCGAGACAGGGAGTTCCGCAACCCGAATTAATGAGGAGCGTGCACAACGTCTGAGGCTCTCAGACGGGTTTATCGGAAGGAGATCGTCAAACTGGAGCTTTTATGAAAATTTATGGAGTCTGTTGATCCTCCTTTGGTCTACTTTGATAGTCACTGAAACACATCAAAGAATTTTCCACGTAAGATTTAGGCCAGGGTGGCGCTGAGTCAGCGGAAGGCTGCTCGAGGCGAGGAGGCTGCGGAAGAAGGGCTCGCAGCTGCAGCGGGGGGTCTTGGGGGTCGAGGACGGAAGCCGTCCCCATGCCACGAAAGCGCCCGGGGGAGGGGCACGGTCTCCGGAAGATCTGGCTGAGACGACGCGGGAAGGCGGCCGAGGCAAACGTCAGGTCTTCGAAGCAGAGAAAAGGCTTCTGTTGGAAGGACGTGCCAACCCAGTGCTTGGCAATGCCTAACTAAACTAACACACGGTTCACCTGGCTCGGCAGCACCCCCACTTCCAGGAGCCCTCCTGAGGGTTCCCCTCCGAGAAGATAAACACACACACGCACAGCATTATCCTTGGTGACTCGGCTTGCAATTGCGAGGCGCTGGAAATGACCTTCGTGCCAGTACCCAGGAGACGGACCGAGTACGCAGACAGAGCACTTCTGCACGGCGACTGAAAGAAGGGGGACCCCTCGGAGTGAGCGTGGAGTGCGTTCCAAGATCCACTGAGGAGTGTGTAACGTGCTTCCCTTCACAGAAGAAGAAAAGGGGGCACGAGCAAACACGCATGTGTCAGGAAGCTCCAGAGGGAGGAGAGGAGGGACTGCGGGGGTGGGGAGGCCGGGGAGGCCCTCTTTCTGCACAGCTCTCCACCGCCGCCGTCGAGAGCTCTCCCTACCACCGCCTACAGCCTGAGGCTACGGCAGGGCAGCGATCTCTGCACGGTGCGGCTGCTTTATGCGCGACAGCGCCGTAAGAAGAGGGGCGAGGACTGTTACTTCTCCACCCTGCGACTTGCAGGTTTTGTCAAGGGAAATGCTCAGTAACTGTATCTGAACAGGTGAAACGGACGTCAGAGCGGCAGTGCGGGAGGAGGTCTGTCCGACCCTCAGTAACTGTATCTGAACAGGTGAAACGGACGTCAGAGCGGCAGTAACTGTATCTGAACAGGTGAAACTGACGTCAGAGTGGCAGTGTGGGAGGTTTGCCCCACCCTCGGTAACTGTATCTGAACAGGTGAAACGGATCAGAGCCGCAGTAACTGTATCTGAACAGGTGAAACGGAGGTCAGTGCGGGAGGTTTGCCCCACCCTCGGTTACTGTATCTGAACAGGTGAAACGGATCAGAGCCTTGGTGCGGGGGAGGGGGGAGGTTTGCCGGTACTTACGCTCCACGAAGGAGGTGAAGAGCATCCGGAACCTGCTGAGCCGGCTGCCCTCATCGGCCCACATTCGGATCACGCCGACTCCGGTTTTGAGCGTGACGTCATTGGCCACCGTGCTGCAGAACTTGGCCTTGAGGTTTTCAATGGAACTGCTTCCGTCGTAGATGGCCACGAAGTTCCTCTTGCATTCGTTGGAGTGCTCCATCTGGTAATCCAGGAACCGCAGGTAAATCTGCGGTGGAGACAAAGAAAAACGTGGCTGCTAAGGGGACACGTGGATTTGAATGCTCCAGTTCCGCCGTCGGGCCCACCCGGGAGTTCGAATTGCGTTATGACAGCTGATGAAAAACGGTGGAGAAGAGGCTGACCGGAACCAAGCACTCGGGAACCCAAAGTTCGTCTGCAAGGAAAAGAGACTTTTTACTCCATGAGGCACAGCTGTGGCAAGTGTTTTCCTTATAAAAGCAATCACATGGTTATGGACAGATTGGGGAAAAAAGAATCTGTCTTTCTATACCCTCCTCTTCGACCTCCCTCGCCCCCAGCGTGCATTCTGGGTAAATCTCTTGGTCTACCCTTCAGTAAGTATACTGTTCACTTGCAGGAGTCCTAGCTGGTTTTTATTTATTTTATTTTTTATAGTTGGTTATTTTTCGCGTGTCCCTGGCCACTGTCCGTGCTCACCCCGTCGGTCCTGTCCCAGAGGGTGTTTAGGCTCCGGCACACCTCTGGCGTGTGGCGTCTGCTGGCACCGTGATGGGCTGCCCCCGGGTGTGTGCTCCCACTCCGCTGTGAGCCCCGCTCGTGCTCAGCGGGGCTCCATCCGCAGCGACCCGACCCTGTGGCCTCCATGGTGAGTTACTTTGTTTTTATTTCAGCCACGTGCCTCCCAGGTTTTGTGAGCCCGGTTCCATTTTGTTAGTTTCGGGGCTCAGTGACTCCTGGCTTGAACACGGACTGTGAATTCCTATCTCAAACTGTGAATAAAGACAGGGCTCGAGGTGCAAAGGGCGGGGGAGACCCCAGACACCCCCACCCGGAGACTGAGCCTGGGAAGATAAGTTCCTGCTATCAGCTGGCGTTAGCGGAAGGGTTCTTGCAACCAGACATTCACAGCAGCCACGTCCCTGTGCGGGTGGCAGGTTTACGTGAGGGGGTCGGTCACGGAGGTCACCTGAACCCTGGGCCTCGCTGCACCTGTCTCCGCGTGGCTGTTAACAGCACGCTCCCACCCGGGGTCATCGGTCACTCACACAGCAGAGGGCATTTATTTGCGCCCACAATTGCGGTGGTCAGGTTGCCGCTCGGAGGTTCTGGCTCTCTCCCTTCGTGTCTATTCCACAAGAATTAGGTCTTCTGCTTTGCAGGGAGATTATTGATGCTTTGAAACAAATCCGTGACATCTGACCTGACACTGCCCAGCGCTCATCACGGGGGGGGGGGGGGAATTGTCCAGTTTTCTACTCTGTCCTATGAGCCTGACTGTAATGTAAACTGGGGTCTCGCACTTTCTCAAAGGTGTGCTCCCCCTCTTCACCCTCTCTTTTCTGTTTTTACACATACACACGTTAAATATAATTTTAACTCTGCTAACTTCCTAGAAGTATGAATTCAAAGCAAAAAACAGGAGCAGTTAGCAACCCATCGCCATCTGCCAGTTTCTTAGAAACCCCCACCGCGTGCCCTCCGGGGGGAGCTCTGTGGAGACTGGGGGGGGCGGGGGCGCAGACTAGTGGGGGGCGCAGACAAGTGGGGGGCACAAATGGGGCATGCAGACTGGGGGGGTGCAGACTAGCGGGGGGTGTAGACAGGGGGTGGGGAGCAGATGAGCGGGAGGAGGAGACCAGCACGGGGTGCAGACTAGCGGGGGGCGCAGACTGGGGGGAGCGCAGAGGAATGGGGGGTGCAAACTGGGGGGAGCAGACTAGCGGGGGGCGCAGACTGGGGGGGAGCGCAGAGGAATGAGGGATGCAGACTGGGGGGAGCAGACTAGCGGGGGGCGCAGACTGCGGGGAGCGCAGAGGAATGGGGGGTGCAGACTGGGGGGAGCAGACTAGCGGGGGGCGCAGACTGCGGGGAGTGCAGAGAAATGGGGGGTGCAGACTGGGGCAGGGAGGAGAAGACCAGCATGGGGCGCAGACAAGCAGAGAGAGGACTCGGAACCCAGACAACCGGCCGGCATGTGGGTTCTGCTGCACTGAGACTTCTGACAAGGCGCTCTAACTTCTTGTGACCCAGTATTTCTTCTCCTCACAAAACGTTTTCAATGCATCCGTGACCACCTGGACCCACCCTTGCACGCTTCAATTAGGGATCCACGCGTTTTTAAGACCTTATCCTTTTTAAACAAGAACCTTCATGCATGTGTGATACTTCTGAAGTTTACACTGCGGCTTATCTCATGGTAACGATGCTGAGATCTTAAGAGGTCCCTAATCAGGTGACAAAAATAAATTTTAAAAGTTGTAAGGCAGTTCACAGAGTCAATAAGTATCGGCAGAAAGCAAAACGAGCGCATCATGCGGATCGCGTCTCCCGTTCCTCTCGGAAGTGACCCGACCCCCGGCCGCACCTTGGCTTTCGGGGTGGCCCGGATGGTCCAGATGCAGTCCACCGCCTGGCCGGGCTTCGTCTTGTCCTCCTGCTCCACCTGGCTGGAGCGCACGATCCCCTCGGCCCCCGAGAGCTCGAACTGGCAATCTGCAAGGAGCAGATGGACACGGTCAAGGGCAAAGAAGACCCGTCGAAAATGGCGTGAGGAAAAAGTGGTAATATACTAAACCTGGGATGGGGTTTAAAATACCTCCTAGGTACGTAAAGTCTGGATCTGGAACAGAAAAAAAGCAGAAGGTCATTGGCATTTGGAGACACAGTTACGGTCACTTTAAGGCTCGACGTCTGGAGTTAGAGCTAATGGTGCGAGGAAGAGCTTCCTGCTTCCAGACCGGAGAGCGCGGGTTATTTCTGAGCAACCCCAGACGCTCTCGGACAGGATGAACTTTTTTTTAAAGATGTTATTTATTTATTTTTAGAGACAGGGGGAGGGAGAGATAAAGAGAGAAAGAGAAACATTGATCGGTTGCCTCTTAAATGTGACCTGGCTGGGGACCGAACCTGCAACCCAGGCATGTGCCCTGACCGGGAATCAAACTGGTGACGTTTTGCTTCGTGGAACAACGCTCCAACCCACTGAGCCCCACCGGCCAGGGCGGAATCAATGTTTTTAAGTGATAATGCGTATACTTTCAATCCCATCCTGAATTAAGAACTTACTTTTGCTTCCTGAAAACCCCCTACTCCGTCAATAGACAGCCCATGGGCAGATGAACAAAGCGTGGTCCATACAATACAAGGGAGTATTATTATTCAGCCTTAAAAAGGAATGAGAGTCTAACATATGCTACAATGTGCACGAACCCTGAAACACTGCTCGGTGACATAAACCAGACGCCACAGGACAGACACCGTGTGACTGGACCCACACGAAATGCCTAGACTGATCCAATTCGGAGAGAGCAGGTCCTGGGGCTGGAGGGACGGGGACTGGGGACGCGTGTTTCATGGGGACAGAATTCCAGCTTGGGGTGACCAGAAAGTACTGCACATGAGTCCAGCAGCCGTGATGGTCTCCCAACACTGTGGATGTACTTAATGCCAATGACTTGTATGCTCACGGAGGGTTAAGATGATACGTTGTATGTTCTGTTGTTCCCTAACGGCAGGGGAAGAAGGACGACCAGGTGACGACAAGCAGGATGTTCTGCCCCGTGAAGCAGCTCACAGGAGACTGAGAACACCAGTTTATGGTAAAATAACTGATTTAATTTAATTGTCGGAGTTTGGTTTTATTTTTAATCCTCACCTGACGATACATTTATTGATTTTAGGGAGAAAGGGAGAGAGAAACATCGATTGGTTGCCTCCTGTATGTGCCCTGACCGGGAATTGAACCCACAGTCTTTCCGTGCTTGGGACGATGCTCGACCAGCTGAGCCGTGTCGGCCAGGGCGTCACTTCGATTTTTATGAACTAAATCCAATGGACCGAAGGGATACTTGAATGTCAAAAACGCATGTCATGAAATCTCGCATTTGAATCAGATCTTTGCAAATACACATAAAAAACAATACCCTTAATTATCTGAATGTTTTAAAATATTAAACAAAATCAGGCAACTCTATATGTAAAGATTCTTATCTTGAAAAAAAGCAGCTATTCCCTCTATAAGCCGCATGTATATATATCATGAGAGCAACCTTCTGTGGCTTACAGTTAAAATCTAACCAAGTTAGAATGAAGCGCTTAGGGTTTCTCGACTGTGCTACCTTACATTTGCATTTCAGTGTTTCAAGGTTTGACATACAGCATGTTTAATATCATGCTAATGAGAGCACTGTCAGGAGGATTAGGTAACATTCTAGTTTACAAATGAGCATGAAACGGAATCAGAGAGATTAGGGTTTTCTCAGGTCGCATTAACGGCACAGCCGGGGCCCCATTCCAACGCTCTACACAGCTTTCCTCACTCCGCCACGTGGGCGAGGGTGCCATCATTTTACCACTAACAGAAAAAAACACCATGTCACAATAAATAGGCAATGCATAACTAGCTAAATTATGGCTGTCTAGTTAAAATCATATTTACAAGATATATTGTGTCTAGGAACTGGTAAATCTGGAAGAGGCCTACTAACAATGATGAGAAACTATTTTTTTTTTAAATTTATTATTTATTTATCTTTTTAGAGGGGAAGGGTAGGAGAGAAGGAGAGGGAGAGAAATATCAATGTTCGGTTGCCTCTCGTGTGTCCCCTGCCGAGAACTGGCCTGCAACCCAGGCATGTGCCCTGACTGGGAATCGAACCGCGATCCTCTGGTTCACAGGCCCGCGCTCAATCCACTAAGCTACACCAGCCAGGGCGAGAAACTATTTTTTTTTTTAATGAAATTCCTAAGCTGCTGGTGGTGTCTGTTGAGACAGGCCTCCTCACGGATTGCCACCTCCCGGTGAGGCCTGTGCAGACGGTGACCAGCCATGGACTATGAAAAACAGGACAATGACGCCTCGGTCCCCTTCAAAGTAGGCGCCTTGGGACCTCACAGTTCTCCCAAGGGCCATCAGCGGCTCCGTTGTGTTTTCCTGAAACTCACCCACAGCCTGAAATCTCTTCCCATTCAAAGGCAATTTTAGTTCTGGGAAAAGCCAGAAGTCGCAGCGCGCCAAATCTGGGCTGCAGGGGGACTGAGTCACCTGGGGGGTCTGATGCGTCACCAAAAAGCTCCACACGAGACGTGATGCCTGAGCGGGCGCGTTGTCGTGATGGAGCTGCCGGTCACCAGGTGCCCATGGCTGCGGCCTCCTGAGTCGTCCGGATACTTCCCGTGGGGGACTGTTCAAGCTTAACACAAAATTGGATGCAGGGTTTTTGCTCTACACCACAGGTGGCAGACACAAGGCCCGCGGGCCCAACCCGGCCCTGCACCTGGTTTTACCTGGCCCGGCACCTGGTTTCTACCCGGAGGCAGCACCGAGCTCCTTGCCCCCAGTTACGGAGTAGTTGCGTGTACACAGTCCTAAAATCCCGTTCCGCCCTTTGAAGGCGACCACGAGGCTGATGCGCGGCCCCCGGTGAGAACGAGGGGGACACCCCTGCTCTACCCGCTCAGCCGTTATGACTGCGACGGCCACACTGCGCACACACGCTCACTCAGCAGGTGTCTACCGCCCCTGCTGACTAGTGCAGTGAGGCTGACATTGTTCACACACTCGCATTCCAGTCCCCTCTCCTTGGCTGCCAGGTGACATCGATGTCGTGCAAACTGTGCTCCTGATACTAACCATGCTGGACTTTTTCTGGACAGGCCTCGCATGTATGTAACTGGGCTAACTCTGGAGGTTGTAACGCAGTGAGGACGATGCCCAAGAACCCCTGCCGGCCTCGGAGAAATTCTGATGTTTGCCCGAGGGCCGCTGCGATTTTTATTCCAACGCTGTTGAAAACTTAAATTTCTCTTTGACATTTGTCTGCAAAAGAGCTGGAGTGTCTCGGCCCCCTTCCGCTGGGCTGGGTTCATTGAGTCAGAGAACAGTCTCTGAGATGTAATCTCAGTGAAGCCCCAACTTCCCCCCTCCTGTTTTCAATATGCAATGTAATAACCATGGTAAAGGACAAGCAGCTTTAGCAAGAACCGAGCACCCGGTTACACACAATCAACTATGTATTAAAATCAGTCTTTCCTAGCTGGTGTGACTCAGCTGGTTGGAGCATCATCCTGTAAACCGAAAGACTGTGGGTTCGATTCCCAGTCCGGACACACACCTGGGCTGCGGGTTTGGTCCCCCGTTGGGACGCATGTGAGAGGCACGTGGTCGATGTTTCTCTCTCGCATCCATTTTTCTCAGCCCTCCCTCCCTCCCCCTCGCTCTAAAATCGATAAGTGCACCCTCGTCCTCAAGTGAGGGTGAGAGGAAGGGAGGGAGGGAGGGAGGGAGTCTTAAAATATCTGCCATATGCTAAGTGTGCTAATTGCTAAAATAGGTTCTGCAGTGTCATTAAAGATTCTGAGACAGTTCAGACTAGCAGTGTTTTCATTCTGGCAGGTTGGTGCATGGAGGTCCTACCTGCACTTTCCAATGAAGTTCTTGAAGGCGCCTGATTGTGATTTTTAACAATTTATCTTCGCTGCGGTAAAACATATATAACGTTTACCCTTTAACCATGCTGAAGAGGGCGGTTCAGGGGGGTTAGGTGCACCCACCACCCTCTTCCCCAAAAGTCACATTAAAGACATCTTGAATATGATCCAGCAACTGTGTTGCTCGGCTAAAACTTTCTCCACACCGAAACCCGAACATGGATGTTTATAGCAGGCTCATTCATGATTGTTAAAACTTAGAAGCAACCGAGATGTCCTACAACGGAATGGATAAACGCACTGGCCTACCCAGGCGAGGGGACACGCTTCGGCATGAAAAAGAAACGCATTTCAAGCCACGAGAAAATGCGGAGGAACCGTAAATGCACGCTACGAAGTGAGGGAGGGCCACGCGTGGCGTGATTCCAGCGCCACGGCCTTCCGGAGAGGCCAGTGAAGAATCGGCGGTTGGCTGGGGCCCGGCCGGAGGGATGAAGAGGCGAGCACAGGGGTGGTGAAGTGCCCCCCCCCCCGCCCGCCCAGGACACCTGCCGAGGAGAGTGGCCCCTACAGCGTGCGTCGGTGACGCTCACTGGTCCTCACTCACGGGCCACCTGGTGGGCGGTGCTGGTTTGGGGGTGGCTGTGTGTGTGTGCGCGTGCGTGCGGTAGAGGGTGACTCTGTGCTTTCTGCTCAGTTTTGCTGCAAACTTAAAACTATTGTAGAAAATGAAGTCGAACTCTGAATACTAGCCCACGCTCCGGAGGGCCCACGGTTTATCTATTCTACTGCAGGACATCGGGGTTGCCCCCAAGTTTTAACAACGACAGACCGCTCGCTGTGAGCACCCACACGCAGGTCCTGTGTGGAGAATCTATCCGACAAAGTCTATGAGGCCCATGTTAATTTTTGAGAATATTAGACTTTTGGCATCGAGGATCTAAGTACCAAAGTGACACTTTAAACTGCCGTATGTTTAAGTCAAGGAAAAAAGTTGAGTATGTTGTTCAGGCAAAACCAAAACAAAACCCCCACAGGTAATACACCCGTGTTGTCATCAGACAAACAGAATAAGGAGGCACGGAGCGTCCCGAAGGGACCTCCGCCCGCGTGCCGAGCCGCTGGCACTTCATACACGGAGAGTGGTCACACTGTGGGCATTTTCCTTTCGTTCGGACGTGTTAATTCTTTCAGTTAACAAAGTTCTTGCACGAAAGCCTAAGTAAAAGCACAAGGACTGCACGCTGGATCGTACGTTACAAAAGGACTGTACGCTACTTTGTGTCCTCGCTGCAGCGAGAACGTGCCTTTGTGTTTCCATTAGGGACTCGTGGGCTTTCACGGCGCACGAGGCCTCTCCGTTCAAGGGTGAACTCGACTGGACCCTCCCTTCTCCAGCCTTAGGGCGTGCCGCGCAGAGGGGGCCCCCTCGGCGGGTAGCACGGCTCCTCACCTGGAATGAAGGAGTACTTTGCGCGAAATCCCATGCCCTCGAGCTCTTCGTCGGAACTGAACTTGACCCACATGAACCTCCCGGTGGATCGGATCAGCGGAGGGCTTCTCACGCCGCAGAACCGGTCGATGAGCGGGGAGAAGCCGAAGGGCCCGTCTCGGACCTCCAGGTGGTCGAACCGGCATTCGAAGGACGGCTCTATGTAGAAGTGCTCGTCGAAGGTCAGCTCGATCCTCTGGCGCGGAGCGGCTGGAAGACACGAGGGGGGGGGGGCAAGTCAGGGCAACGCGTGCATGAAGAAGTATCAAGGTCAACGCCGCAGGGCTGTTGCTCTGACCGCTTCCTAGCTGAGCAGTGTAATGAGGATGTTACACATTAAATTCATAGTCAATGTTTATTTTGCATGAATAATAATGGTACCTTGTGGAACTACAGTAATCTTTCCTGTTGGCCTATTTATGAAATTAGTGCAATGTATTCGACTGATTAAAATCATAGTCCAGCCCTGGCTGGTGTGGCTCAGGGGACTGAGTGCTGACCTGTGAACCAGAGGGTCGCTGGTTTGATTCCTGGCCAGGGCACGTGCCTGGGTTGCGGGCCAGGTCCCCAGTAGGGGGCGCATGAGAGGCAACCACATGCTGATGTTCCTCTCCCTCTCTTTCTCCCTCCCTTTCCTCTCTAAGATTCAATAAATAAAATCTTGGGAAAAAAATTACAGTCCAAAAGCTAATGCTTGGTTCATGAGGTGCAATGCACCACAATGCACAGGAAAACAGAAGAAATGAAAGGAACTAATGGAACTACGGGCATAATTTGCATAAAAACCCAATAAGAGATGCCAGTTAATTTACGTTTCTTATCAGAGAAACTTCTCATATATGCCGATGCATCTAGATAAATTATATTGCAGGAGATTCGAAATTCCTACATTATTTCAACTATAATCTTGTTAATGTGTTCAGTATTCAGGAATATTTATAATTACTAGAGTTCAGTTCAAATACATGTTCAATTTGGTTCAAATTGGTTTAAATGGGCCGTTTTCCCAGCGCATTCAGCCTTCCGAGAAGTGAAAGTCACCGAATAAAAGACGAAGAACCGGTCACGCACCTTCCAGAACGTAGACGCACTCCTTGTTCGGCGGGTAGGAGTCCGGGTAGCTGGGGGATGCGAAATGCCCTCCGTTGCTGGTTCGAACCCAGATGCCGCACTGGGTGGCGGGAATGTGCCTGATTCCGATGCTCTGTCCGTCTTAGGGAAACAGAGCGATCAGAGACCCGCAGCACGAGGGGGCGGCGCTCCTCCCTGCACCCCAGAGCTCCCGGAACGACCGCCCATCATCCTGTTACACACACACACCCCCTGCAGGGGTCCCCGCAGAAGAGACGGGCACAGCCTCTGCACGGAGACCCCCAGGAGGGAAGTCCTCGGACCCCCCGGGGGCCCAGCCACGTGGGAGAAGCCGGTAAGTCAGCGGACTGGTAAAACTCGGGTCCGACACGAAATTACAGGGATCCCAGGAGTTCAGTCGAACACAACGTCACGTCAGAGTCGGAGCTTCCAAGGGGGTTTCGGAGACTGTAGGCTGCACGCATGCATTCAGCTCCGCTCCCTCCCCGGAGTCAGCTCAAACAACGACAAAAGGTTCTTTCCTAAGGGCGGAGCCTCTAAGGAGCAGTCAGCGCTGACAAGCAGCCCCCCAGTCCAGGTGTCTGGATGGGGTGGGGGGCAGGGGGCGGGGATGGCAGAGAAGTGGGGCTTGGTTACAGTCTATTTAGAATCAGTCTGAGCTCTAACACCGCTCCCCCCCACCACCGATCAGAAACGAGATGATTTCTTGGGAGGGGACAAAACAGGGTGACTGGGCGAGAGAACACCAGGTGTGACTGCGGGTGGCAAAGCCAGCCTGCGGACAGGGAGGTGAGGTCGGTGCTGACCCGCTGACCCATCCCCCTGCCTCCCCCACAGCTCTGCAGAGGCTCCACGCAGGAGATGGGAAGCTCCTCTCTGGGGGCTCAGTGAGCCCAAAGGAGAAGACTGAGCAGCACAGATGAAGGGGCGGGCCCCCGATGTCACGTCACTCGCCAGTTCGCAGTGAGCGGCCCCCGACCACTCTTGCAGACAAGTGGTGGGGGGCAGGGAGAGATGCATTTGTTGTTCCACGTATGCACGCATCATTGGTCGATTCCTGTACGTGCCCTGACTGGGGATCGAACCCCCAACCCTGGCGCATCGGGATGATGCTCTAACCAACTGAGCCACCGGCCAGGGCAGGCGGTGGTAGATTTTAGTGCTTCTCTCGTACATACGGAAGGTCACGAGACATTCAAGGAAAGCTTCTAGTAGGAAAACGGGATAATAAACAAACAAACAAAAAAGCAACACCAAGGAAACAGAGATGATGTAAAAAAAAAAACATTACGACAACAACAGAAACACGGCGACGGCCACACCAAACAGAACCACCCTCCCATGTCCGCGGACCAAAGGACAGCACGCCCCTGAAACGAAACAAGAGCGAGGACCCCGGGGCCCTAAAGAGAGGGGCGGAAGCACCGGTGGGGAGGCACGTGCAGAGGTCTGCCCACTGGAGCCCTGGCCCGATCGGGCCGGCTGCCTGTGACTGCAGATGACACTTTCCTGGACCACGTCCACGTCCGCGCAGGTGCCTACTGTCCACAGCTCTCACGTGGTGACAGCGGAGGAAGGGGGAGGGAAGGGAGGGAAGCGTTTCCTGCGTGGGGAGGCGACTTTCCACGTTGAAAATGCTGAGCATCCTAGAGTAAGTCCCGAGCCTGGACCGTCACTGGAACGAGGGCATGATGGTGGGGGGACGGGGTGCAGCTTGCAAAGGAATGCGTGCGGGGGGAGGGGTGGCGGGGAGGGGCTGGAGGATGAGGAGGTCTCTTCCTCCGCCTCGTGGGAAGTCATTCCCTTTGGCTGCCACCCCTGAGGTGATGAAGAAGCAGCAGGAAGCACCTTGTTTAAACGCCACGAGCCGGCCCCAACGGCGGCCAGCCTCCGGAGGGAACGCGGGCGAGGGGTGGGGTGGGGCCCCGCGTCTTCCTGGCCAACCGTTTAGAATGCTCGGCGTTTTGTCCTGTGCATGCCTAACTGTGATGACCAGGAAGAGCTAAATCAGATTCTTCCAGACACCACTCAGCTCTCACATGAAAATCCGGTTCAGAAACCACGCACACTGATCCTCTTTCATAAACCAGGGGACAGCGTGACCGGGTCCACAGGGCTTTGCATAGGACACCGGTGGAGACGCACCACTTGCCTGCGTGGGAAAAGGGGTCTTCATTTTTGCTCAGCGATAAAGCACCAACCAACCCCGTGTAGCTTTCGGACAAAGTCTGTGGCGTGCTCGGGGCTCCCAGTGATGCTGGTTTTGCAGGTATCTCAGGGCGGACTTCCCCTTGACAATGCACTTGCGGGAACTGCAGCTGGACCCAGCTAAGTGCAGGCGGACAGCTGGACAGAGAGCCTCAGGCCATTGGACCCCCCCCCCGGTGGAGGACGGAACCAGCCCCCCAAAGCCTCAGTCCTTTCAGATAAGCCACCCCCGCCATCCCGAACGAGCCCGCGGTCCCCGCCAGCACCGTACCTTGCGTCTTCTGGGCCACGGCGATCCCTTCCACCACCAGCACCGTGACCAGCAACACTGGGGGAACAGAGAGGCACCGTTACGGAGTCGAACCTGCGTGACGTCTGACTCAGTTTGGAAGGAGAATCAGACGGCCAAACAAGAGGAGCTAAAACCACTGTTTCCTGGCATCCACTCCCCAGGTTTTTAGGGTTCGACATCACGTGCCGATGGCCTATTTGATACGGAAGACGACCCGAGGAAGAACAGGCCGGACACAGCACCCCTCATACGAGCCCCGAGCACACACGGCATGCCGAGTATTTTTCAGTTTGCGACGGGTTAAGAGAATGCGTGCTTTTTTTATGACTAGTTTTCGGACCCCGATTATTCTCATATGTGCTCCCTCCCATCCCGAAGAGTCGGCAGGCTCCCCAGCCAGGCTCCGCCACGCGTCACGCCAGGAAGCATTCCACGAGGCGGCCCGACCGCTGAGAACGTGCGTAATAAAAACGGAAGTAAGGGGGCAGCAGTCTCCTAGAAATGGGTTCGGCCTTTGCCAGCTGTGCCCGGCGCGGCTGAGTCCCGTTTCACGAGGGCTAGAAAATGTGGAAAATGAAGCTCCTTACCCCCCTCCCGGCTGAGCATTCCTGAGACCCAATCAACAGCATGGTGAATTCTGTGTGCTTTGCAGGTTCTTTTAAACGTGTCAGTTTTACGAACGGGGGAGCGGTATCTTTCCTGATCCGTCTGAACGGAAATCCCGCCGCCAGCCAGCCGGCCCCGAAGTCCGGGGTGGACTGGACATGTCCTGACTCGTTCGGTCGATAAGGACTTGCCCAGAGCGGGCCCCGGGGACGGACGCGCAACGTGGGGGCGGAGCCCAGCACGCGGTCAGGAGGGTGGGCCGCAGGGGTCAGGCGGGACTAGGGTGGGCGCAAGTGTTGCCGGCCCCAGCCGTGGGGCCGTGAGCTCAGTTTTCTTACTATGCAAACGGGGGTTGGGGGGGGTGTTGCCCTAATACCACGAACCCTGGAAGGTGCTCGTGAGGATGGAAAGGACCACACACACAGAGCACGTTTTGTGGGCAAGGCGAAGCGAACCGCCGAGAGACGAGGCATCAGCACGAGCCGCCCTCCTCAAGGGGCCAGGCCACGGCCGTCCCAGGCAGCGTCCAGTGCGAGGGGAAGAGGGGCCCGTGTTCCCGCAGAATGTGGGGCGGAAGCGGAGGAGCGAGCGGCCCGACGGGATTCCGCGGCGGCTGGAGATGGACAGGGAAATGCAGGAAGAGACAGGACGAGCGGGTCGGACCTCCCGGGACACGGATCCAGGAGGAGGAGACGGGAGCAGCTTAGACCCACGCGGAGGTGCGGGCGCTCAGGGGGAGCAAGCGGACCGAGCGAGGCTCGGAGGACAGCTGGCGTAGGGGCGCTGGGTGCCGCGCTAAAGAGCTTGGGCTTCTGACCGTGAGGAGCAGCCACTGCGGGTCGGTGAACGAGAGCGACCTCAGCCCGGTAATCCTGGCAGCACAGTGGAGTACGAGAGGGTAAGGGGACGAGAGGAGGTCACACAGGACGCCCAGGTGACACGGTCTCGGGGCAGAGCAGTGGTGCCGGACACGGAGTTCGTCACATGATTCAGATGCGGAGTCTGATGAAGTCAGCGCAGGACAGGAGGGGCGGGGCGAGGCGGCTGGTGGCGTGGACCAGGCGGCTGGCTGAGTCACTGGGGGTGGCGAGCCCCAAGTGTACGCCCCCAAAGTCACCAGCCGGCACAGGCCGTCCTCGCCATTTAGCTGTTTAGATCTTATAATCCAATTCCTTGTCTTCTTCATCTCTGGTCTCCTGAATCCCGGCTGACCTCTGTCTCCGACCTCTGTCTCCTCTTAGCGACTTGAAGGTCCCCTGCCTTCCTCTGGTTGCCAGTGGGGTGGAAGATCTCATGTTACAGAGTAACAGCCCTGCCTTCAAACTCTCCGCAGCTTTGCGCTGGGTCAGAGCGAGAGGAGTGGAATCTTGAACTACACGTGCACTTAAAGACAGGAGAGTTACGATCGAGAGGGAGACCCAGGGCCGTATCAGCTCTCTGACAACGCACTTGTATCAGTCCATCTGGTCGGAGCACGCTGGCTCCCAGGGCTGGCCGCTCCGATGACAGGAAACTGGTCGGAACTCTGTGCTGGGTGTCACCGTGCTCCCGAGTCCCAGGCTTAGCAACCGACCGGTGTCCATATTTATAATTCACAGGGTGTCAGCAAGTAGCACAAAGCCAGGAAGACGGGGCGAGGAAGAAATCAACACACTGAAGACCAGGAGGGAAAAAACCCAGCAAAACTACGGCGGGAAGATGAACCGTGACAGGAACATCGTATTCCGCGATGACCAATGAAACGTGGGCCGTGTAAAATACCGGTTCGCGACATCGGCACGGAACGCACAACGAAGGCCGGACGGACCTCACGCCGCAAGGCCAGACACACCGCGTCTCTCCTCCACCTGCGCAGAGGGCCGCTCACGGCTTTCTCCTGCCCCCGAGTTGAGAAAAACCGCTCGCCCCTGACCCACACGGGCCGGGCCGGTCAACGTGAAAACAGCGCGTCAAGAGCCGGGCCCACGGGCAGCGAAGGGCAGAGCTGTGGCGGTCAGCCCTTCTGACTCCCCTCCTGACAAACGGCTTCCTCCCAGCCACGGGGGGAGGGGGGCGGTCTCTGCGAACCCCTCGTTCTAGTTGGGCGGACACATTCAGACAAACTCCCCGAATGCCAAGCATGGGGTGAGTCTGTCTAAGAGGCGCCGGCGTGGTGCTGGGCTCCGTCTTTAGTGCCGGCGTGGACGCAGGGCGCCGCCCCGTTCTGCCGAGGGACCTGTGCATCAGGACTTCGAATCCCACACGGGTCCCTCCCGGCGAGTCTCCGCTCAGGTACGGGAACCGAGTCTCCTCCCAACGGCAGCTCTCACATTGCCCGAAGGGAGGGGGCTGCTTAGAGCACAGATGTGGGGGCTTCCAGAGATCCTGACCTGCGGGGGGGGGGGGGTGTGGGGCAGGCGGCCGGAGAACTTGCTTCGGAACCAGTGCCCGTGCGACACTGCTGGCCCGGGGGTCACACCCCGAAGACCACGGCTCAGGGCCAGGACTGTGTCCCGGAGGGCACGGAAGGAGGCCGCCTGGTTTCTGCTTGGGTGACGGCAGGGGCAGCTCTGGGCTGAGGTGGGTGGGGCAGGGCAGAGGCGGGGGGGGGGGGGGGGGAGGTGAGCTGGTTTTGGAAACTCTGGTGAGCGAGCGCCCCGCCATCTGGTCTCATGAAGTCCCTGCCAACACCTCCCGTCTGCCAACACCTGCCCCGCCCCACCCCACCCCGGACCTCCCTCCGCTCGACAAAGCCCCCTTCCCGCCGCGCAAACCCTGCTTTTCCCAGGCACGCTTCCCGGGCGAGTGTCATCTGACAGCACCGAGACCTCCCTCCCGGGACTGCTCAGCCGCCCGCTGGGCCTCGGCCGGGGCTTGCTCCGCTCACCCACCGCGCACCCTGGGATGTCAGCAGAGCGAAGAAACGACAGCGGCCACTCCTTCCTTTAAGAACACTTGCCCAGGCCCTGGCCGGTGTGGCTCCCCTGGCTGGAGCGCCGTCCCGTAAACCGAAAGGTCGAGGGTTGGACTCCCAGTCAGGGCACATGCCTGGGTTGCGGGTTCAGTCCCCGGGGGGGCTGTACGAGAGGCAGCCAATTGATCTTTCTCTCCCGCATTGATGTTTTCTCTCAAAACGATGAGAAAATGTCCTTGGGTAAGGATAAAAATAAAAACAAACAAAAACCACTAGCCCGGAATCTACGATGGCCCGAAACGCAAACAATTCTAACTAAATGCAAACAAAGCCACTGCCCCAAAGTGGCCCACGGACCTGACCAGCCGGCCGGGTCCCCCGGCCACACCTCACGGGCAGGTGCGGTCTTCGCTCGGGTGACTGCGTGCTCGGCGGAAGCTCAGAGACCGACTGGAGGCTCGAACGGAGGCAGGGAGGCAGCTGTCTCTGCCCCGACACTTAGCCCGTCCTGTTCCCTGTTCCCAGCAGCCAGGGGTCCTGTCAAAACAGAAGTCAGGCCCCTCTCGGCCCTGCGCGAATCGCCCAGCAGTCCCATCACTACACTGAGTAAATCCAGACCCCGTCCGCCAGCGGCAGCGGCCCCGTGGGATCTGGGACCCCGCTGCCCTGGACCCTCCGATGGCCACCCGGGTCTTCTCTCCCCCATTTCTCCAGCAGACCGAGCCCACTCCTGCCTCAGGGGTTAGCTTGCCTTCCGCCAAAATCTCTCTGCACGGCGGGCTCCTTTTCCTGCCGTTGGGGCCGTGGGGGACCTTCCTGACTTCTAAAGAAGCTACACGTTTCTGGTGCATCCTGTTTTATTATACAAGTAATTATTTATTCCGATCACTTGTATGAGCTGCATTTTCTTGTTGCTTCTGTGTCTCTTCCTGCCAGAAAGAGGGCCGGTAGAGTCTGGTTCGCCGATGCCCTTCCAGGGACCAGAAGGCTGCCTGGCCCCCAACAGCCCTCAGGAAATACCAGATGAAGACAGGAGGGGCCTGAGCGTGACCCTGGGTGCCCACGCCACACGGAGCAGAGAGGCCGCCGTGCCCAGGTGCGCAGGCATACCTCTGGGTTGACAGCCGCCGCCCAGATGAACCAGCTGCTTTCTATTTGAGCATAAACCAGGAGGCAGGAAAAGAACTGGTTTATTTTTCTTTTCGGCTACTCAGCCACTCACTCACTTTTCTCAAGCTGGCTCAATTTACCTTTGTTGGTAACTGACTGTGCTTGTGTTAAGCACCTAAGTGGTGAACGTAAGATTTATAAAATCTATCAGGAGATGCTAGAATGTAGCAACCACCCATTGGTCTCCCAGCTCCTTGCTGTTCTCGATAATAAAAGCAGAGTGAGTTCTGTCCGAGTCCACAGCGCATCTTGGGTCGTGGCAACTTGCTTTGACTAGGGTACCTGTTAGCTCTTTGGCTAGGAAGATGTGAACCATTAGAAAGGGAAACTAAGGAAACAATCTCATGGACAGTGGCAACAGTGAAAAAATCCCTAGGAATAAATTTAACCAAGGATGTGAAAGACCTGTACTTGGAAAATTATGAAGCACTGAAGAAAGAAATTCAAGATACACATAAGTGGAAGCATATATTGTTTTCATGGATAGGGAAAATTAACATCACTAAAATATCCCTATTACCCAAAGCAATCTATAGATTGAAGGCAATTCCTCTCAAGATACCAATGGCATATTTCACAGAATTAGAACAAATATTTCAAAAATTTATATGGAACCACAAAAGACCCAGAATAGCCACAGAAATCTTGAGAAAGAAGAACACAGTTGGAGGAATCATGCTACTTGATAATCTAACTATACTGCAAGGCTGTAGTAATCAAAACAGCATGGTATTGGCATAAAAATAGACATATAGATCAATGGAATAGAATAGAGAATCTAGAAATAAACCCACACCTTTATTTCAATTAATATTTGACAAAGGAGGCAAACACATATAATGGGGTAAAGATAAGTCTATTCAGTAAATGGTGTTGGGAAAATTGGATACATGCAAAAAAAAAATGAAACTAGACCAACTCCTTACACCATATGCAAGAATAAATTCAAAATGGGTTAAAGGATCAAGTGTGAAAACTCCAGATTGTACAAATCCTAGAAGAAAACATAGGCAATACAATCTTGGACACTCCTTGGAGCAATATTTTTTTCTGATAGATCTCCTTGGACAAGTGAGACAAAAGAGAAAAGAAACAAATGGGACTACATCAAACTAAAAAGTTTTTGCACAGCAAAGGAACCCATCAACTAAATAAAATGATGCATCTGATAAGGGGTTAATTTCCAAAATTTATAAAGAACTTAAACAAAAACAACTTCAAAAAACCCCAAATAAGCCAGTTAAAAAATTGCCAAAGGACGAGAATAGACACTTCTTCAAAGATGGCCAACAGACACATAAAGAGACTCTCAGTGTCGCTAATCATCAGAGAAATGAAATTTAAAACCACAATGAGATATCACTTCACACTTGTCAGAATGTCTGTCATCAATAAGTCAGCAAACAGAAAGTGCTGGCAAGGACGTGGAGAAAAGGGAACCTTTGTGCACCGCTGGTGGGAATGCAGACCGGTGCGGCCCCTGTGGAAAGCAGTGCGGAGATGCCTCAGAAAATTAAAAATGGATCTGCCTTACGACCCAGTGATCCCACTTCTGGGACTAGATCTGAAGAAACCCGAGACACTAATTCAAAAGAACATGAGCACCCCTGTGTTCATCGCAGCATCGTTTACAACAGCCAAGATTTGGAGGCAGCCCAAGTGCCCATCAGCGGATGAGTGGATAGAAAAGCTGTGGTCCACTCACACATCGGAATACTGCTCGGCTGTAAGAAAAGAGGGAAGTCTTGCCCTTTGCGACAGCCCGGATGGACCTGGAGCACAGTGTGCTCCGTGAAATACGCCAGCCGGTAAAAGACAAATACGATATGATTTCACTTATAACTGGAATCTAATGAACAAAACAAACACAATAGAAACAGACTCACAGATACAGAGAACAGGCTGACAGCTGTCAGAGGGGGCGGGGGTGGGAGGGCTGGGTGAAAAGGTGAAGGGTTAACAAAGGAAGAAAAAACCCTCATGGACGCAGATAACAGTACGGGGATGACCGGAGGGAAGGGGGTGGGGGGAGGGAGAAGAGGGTACAGGGGGGATGGGGGTGACGGAAGGAGACTTGACTTGTGGTGGCGGACACACGATACAATATACAGATGATGCATTGAAGATTTGTACACCTGAAACCTATAACATTTTATTAACCAGAAAAGCTACCACCCCCATAGCTTCTCAGTACTGCACTTATTCCTGTATAGTTTACTTTCTTAGATAAGAGGCTTAAGAATAAAGGACAGGAGGTGATATTTGTCATGGCCTCCCATAAATTTTTTCAAATATACTGCCAAGGGGTATTTATGCTTTATCACACCATAAATTTAACCCCAGGCTACACAGATTTAACTCTAACGGAGTCTAACAGGATTCTCCTGCAGCCAGTGTTCAGAATGAACAAAAACGGTGAAACAATGAGTTATAGACCTCATGTGAGCCTTCCTGTGACTACCATGCCTAGCTCTGAGAGTCTGCCCCTCTGACTTTGGAACGCCTGGAGTGAGCACAAACAATTCAGAGCGAGTTACTTAGTTGCAACAATACTTTAGAGCGAGTTACTTAGTTGCAACAATATGCGAAGGTTTAAAAAGCCTAGAGTTGTTCCTTTGTTCTCACTGCTGAAAGCAGCTGGGAAAGAGTCAGGCGTTTAAAGAACTTCCCTCCTTACCTCAAGCTCTCACACTCGTAACAACAGCCCACCGCTGACCCCAACGTCACAAACAAGGCTTCTAGTGGGTAATGTCTGTAATTATGTAAATAGTAAAGAGCTGTTTCTGATAAGAACCTCTTCATGTTGAAGCAATTCGCCCGATGGGATGCTTACAAGATACTTTTCCACATCCTGGGGCACACAATGAATGGCAGCACTGGAAAAAGCCAAGGCTTTTAAAAGGCATTTTTTTTTTAACTTAAAATATCAATTTTTGTAGAGGTCACACATGCCTCTGGTTAAAAAAATTCAAGTGATGCAGAGGGGTGTGTGGCAGTATGTTCGCTGCAATCAGCAGGGGACAGGCAGGCCTTCCCTGTGCTCTGGGCTCCGAGACTGGAAATGGGCTTTATTCCGCCTGAGTTGCAGAAGCAACTTTGTATCAGTCTTTGGGATCTGTAGCTACATTTTAATCTAATGTATACACAGTTAATTAATCTAACACACAGGGTCCGGCACAAATAACCTCTCTTCTTTCTTACATAAAATCTTTTATTACAAAACCGTAAGCATGTAATTCTGTAACATAACAGTATCACACACAAGCAACCACATGACATTTTAGGTGAAATGTTCCAATTGCTGTCCATCTCATGCGAGACATCCATGCACCCTGCCAGCCACACTCAGTGGCGTTACTTCTGCTGCGCCCTGGAGATACATTCAATCTCACGTTTATACATTTCACTCTTGTTTCTGGGTGTCAGCCGATTCCCTTCTCAGAAGGCACTTGTGTTAATTTCCTGATGGATATTTACATACCCACCTTTACAATCACAGCCACACACAGTTTAGAAGACTTAATGATCGATGGCTTGCTTTCTGACTAGTGAGCCTAGAACGACAGCAACCATTCAGCTTGAGCATGTAAAAACAGTGCGGGCTGGGCAACAGTAAAAAGAGAAAAGCCAGATACATTGTTTCCACTGGAGCCGCAGCCCAGGATCCTTTCCTGAAAGTGCAGCGAGCGCGCGCTTCCGCAGGTTGGCCAGAGAGGGCAGTGCTCACTCGGGAGCGAGGCGCCGGCTGCCCCCTTCGACATCCAGGAAGGAGCAGGGCCATCTGTCCTAGCCAGCTCAGTTTCTGCAAGTTCTGCAGGCAAAGCTGTGCAGCAAAGCCAGGGACTTCTCCCCAGGGCCCACTCCCGTGGACTGTCGTGAGGATGTTGATAAGCCCACCGCAGGAGGAGCAACGGAGAAAATTCCGAGAAGGAGCACTAGCAGAAACCCTAC
Source organism: Glossophaga mutica (assembly GCA_039655065.1). Taxonomy (NCBI): domain Eukaryota; kingdom Metazoa; phylum Chordata; class Mammalia; order Chiroptera; family Phyllostomidae; genus Glossophaga; species Glossophaga mutica. The sequence goes on from CM077315.1 coordinate 2,196,345, forward strand.
TCTGTATGTTTTATTGTGAAAGAGTAAAGCAAAATCTTCATTTCCAAGCGATGGCTATGTAATTGAGGAGTGACGGGTAGGAACAACCACGGAATTCATTCCAGCGTTTTCAACTTTGATAGAACGAGGGCGTCACTAGGAATGTGTGGGGTGACTGAGAAATAGGGACGAGCTAGAAAGTCCTGGGTTACCTTCGTTCAAAACTAGTAGAAGTACACAGCCGGGCCGTGAAACGTGTGACATTCCATTATTGAAACCTCCATTCTGAGTTTAGGAATGTCTGCAATAGACTACGCCTCCGGCTAAGATTTGAACGCAAAATCACACTGAGTTTTCTAATAAAACAAATTCAAAACAGGCGTTGGTATGGAGTGGGGGGGGGCACCATTCGTCACTGCCCAAACATCAAGATTCCACGCCAAGCGCCACACGGAACGATTACAGTGCCGCCCCGCACTCCTTCCCCGACAGGAAAAGGGCGAGTATTTCACAATGTGACGAGCACACAGCTATTCCATGTTCGGTCCCAATCGGTGGGGACAGGGGAGCCTCCCCCGCGGTCTGTGTTCCTTTGAGGACGGGAAATAGCATTTATCCGGTCCGAGTTGCGGTTGCAACTTTGTATCACAGTCTTCGCGATCTGTAGCTACATTTTAACCTAAACGCCCCCGGGCCCGGGGTGCGAAGCAGCGGTGGGCGACGTGTTGCAGCGCCCGCGCACTTGCCCAGCCCACGACCAAGCCGAGCGCGGACGCGGCGGCAGGCGGGGCCGAGGTCCGGGCAGCGCGGGGCCGAGCGGTGGCGGCGGCCGGCCGCAGTGGTGCCGCAGCCTCCCGACCGCGGCAGGTGGGACCCGGCCGGGCGCGCAGGCCGTCCGGCCGCCGGCCCACCGTGGGCTCGTGGAGACGGGCTCGGCGACGCTGCTGCGGGCTGCCCCGGCCCCCGTGCGCAGACTTGGCCGTTCCCTGTCGGGAAAGACCGGCCTTCGCCGCGCTTACGCGAACCCGACAACTTTACGGAGCGTGGCCCGCCGCCGGGTCCTGTGGGTCCCACGTCCCCGGCCGGGAGCCCAGAGCTGCGCTCGCAGACAAAGGCGCGCGGAAGCCGGAGGGACGGAGCACCGGCCTCGGCCCGCAGGGGGCGCCGTGCTCCGAGCCCCGGGCGCTTACCTTTGAGGACGGAGCCGAGCTGCTCCAGGGCCATGTTCCCGGCGGCCCGGCGCTTGCGAGGGGCCCGGGCGGCGGCGAGGCGGCGGCGGAGCGCGGCGCTCACGGCCCGGCGCAGCGGCGGCCCCGCTCCGTGCCCATCGCGGCCACCAGGCGGCCTCCCCGCGGGCTGCGCTCAGGTCCTGCAGCGCGCCATCCCCGAGTCCCCCGCCGGCCCCCGCGCTGCCGGAGCCCCCCGACGGGCGCCGCCTCCGGCCCCCCGGCGCTCCGTCCCATGGACCGGCCCTGAGCCGAGCGGCGCGGGCGCGAGGGACAGCACCAGCGCGGCCGCGGCTCAAGTGGCGGCGGGCGCGGGGAGCCCCGGCTCATTTAAGCGGGGAGCGCGAGCGCCGCGTGTCGGCCGCGCCGCCTGCGCGCACGTCCCGCCCCGCCCCGCCCCGCCCGCGCGCCCCTCGCGCCCTCCCCGCCAATCGCCCCTGGGGGCGGTGCCTCCGACTCGCGGCCGCCCAGCTCCGGGCGGGGGTCCGGGGGTCGACGTCTCGGGTCCGGATCGTGCGCGCACCGCCGCTGCGGGGGGCCGGCGCCCCAGGAGAGCGGGCGCGGACTCCTGGGCCTCCTGGGACCTCAGTTCAAGGTCAAAACTGCCCAGCTCAGTCCTGCTCCGCTGCCGGCCTCGGGCAGGGCTCGGGGGCCCTGGGGGCCTGACGTTCCACCCGCCCTTTAGCGCCAGGTGAATTAACCCGAACCACCGTAGCGGCCACTAGAACTTGCTGAGCGCTTCCTGCGCCGCCGGGCACAGGGCCTAACACTTTCCTACCAGCTCTTCCGTCCTCAGGCTCACCTCCTGCGGCAGGCGCTGTGGGAGGGCGCCGGGGGCGAGGCCGGGAAGGTGAAGCGACCCGTCCGGAGCCACGCAGCGGGCGGCGGAGGCCGGGCTCGGAACCCGGGGACCGGTCTCCAGACCCTGCTCCCCTGACCACTGAACCGTGCTCCCGGGGTCGCTTGACTCCGCCGATAAAAATTTCCAGATTTGCAAGCTGCTGCATAGTGTTTGGCGTTCATGACCCTACTTTATTTTCTCCATACTAGTTGGGTCACGCGCTGAGGTCGTCTCGCTGATCTGTGTATTTGCTCATCGCCTGGACCCCATTTACTCCAGGAAAATACAAGCGGCTTGCCGGCCGCGGGAGGCTCACATATTCGCTCACTCGGTACCTGTTTGCTGAGTGTTAGTTAAGCACGTGCAGAAAGCAATGCCTTCATCAGGGCTGGGGACCTCCCTGACCCCTAAGGCCCTCCCGAAACGCCCAGTACTTACGTCGGATTCCGACACCCAGTCGGAGCTCCGCGATTATTCGTTTTGGCTAGGGACAGTGTCAGGCGAGTGAAAGGAATCTTCCAGGAATGGCCAGGTCTTCTCTCCTTCCTTCTATCCCTCCAGGAAAGGCACAGAAGTAAGTGTCCGCCGGGCTGAGCGGTATAACACACATTTAACACCAATACATACCAAGGTATGGAGCCCGTTACATAGCATGTACATACCATGTACCGTGGGCGGTAGCAAAGCCGTATAGTTCGGGTTCATACAAATCAGCTACAGTTAAGTCGAGACTGCATACAAGAACCAACTGAACTGATAAATAAAACACCTAAGCGCCTCTTCCACACATATGATAAAGTGACACTTTGGGAGGCCGGGGCAATAGTAAGAGTGTTCAGTCTAAGTCGTGGACAATGGTGGGCCAGGGAGAATGGGGAGGGAGGAGCTGTCTCCGCGTGGGGGAGGTACCAGGCTCTCCAGGCACAGTCATGGACGGAGGGAAGGGTTGGTGTGTGTGCTGTTGCAGAGAAGGCCGCTCCGTGAAGGGGGTCGCACACAGAGAGTGGACAGGCTGTGGGTGGGGCTCGGAGAGGAGAGGAGCAGGTGAACTTCCCGTTTGGGGTGAGTGTCGTGTTTGGCGGCGGTAGTTACAGCTGACCAGGGTGGGCTTGGATTGCGGAGGTCCTTGCTTGAACCTGGGGCAGAGGGCTCTGCCCTGGATTCAGGAGGCCAGAGGCATCATGGTTTTTTTTTTTCATTGTGGAAGATGAATCTGGCATCTGGGTTGAGGCTATAATAATAGAGGAGCGCTAGCTGGTGGGGCTCAGTGGGATGAGCACCAGGCTGCGGCAAACCAAAGGGTTGCTGGTTCCATTCCCAGTCAGGGCACATGCCTGCATTGCAGGCCAGGTCCCCAGTAGGGGGCGTGTGAGAGGCAACCACACATGGATGTTTCTCTCCCTCTCTTCCTCCCTCCCTTCCCCTCTCTCTAAAAATAAACAAATAAAATCTTAAAAAGAAAAGGAGAGAGTAGAGCAGCCGTAGTAGCAAAAAGCACACACCCAGCACTTTTTTACTCGGCCCACTATCATACCTCAAAAGTCTCCTCTCCTCTACTACGTTGGCCGGGGAGCAGCAGATTCCCAGGGAGGGGGTTGGAAATGCTCATTTTGTGGCTCCCTTTTAAGACACCTATCTCTGGGAGGTACTCAGGGAAGCGTCTGCAGCAGCGCTTCCAAGGAATGTGGCGAAGCACAGACCCACGGCTGAGACTGCTGTGTGGCCATATGCGAACGACACCCAGAGGAAAGCAGTTGGCACCGCTCTCCGCTGGGGAGTGCTGCGCGGAGCGACTGCTTCCCCGGAAGGCCCCCCGGCAGCACCCGGTCTGTCCCCAGGTTGCCTGCCAGGCCCCCACTGCCCTGGTTTCGCTGCAGCCTGCCAGGGCTTCCCTGGCACCTGCCCGGGCTTCCTGGCGCAGGTTAGCCGCTCCAGCCCCTCTTGGAATCGGTCCTGCGGTCCACCGGAGATTTTCTCTGGCCAAGTCTCCCGAGCGGTGGCAGGTGCCACCGGCTCTCCGTCGGAATAGGTCACTGTGGACGTGCGGCATTTTAGCTCAGTGCTTGTGCGCTGCGCAGAGGTTTTTGTCCTCCCCTGTCTCTTGGGCTAGAGTTTGGGAGCTCTGACAATTTATTAAATAATAGCCTAGGCCCTGGCTGGGGTGGCTCAGTGGATGGGGCACTGGCCTGTGAACCAAAAGGTCTCGGGTTCAATGCCCAGTCAGGGCACTTGCCTGGGTTGAGGGCCAAGTCCCTAGTAGGGGGTGTGGGAGAGGCAACCACACATTCATCTTTCTCTCCCTCTCTTTCTTCCTCCCTTCCCCTCTCTCTGAAAATAAATAAATAAAATATTTGAAAAAATAGCCTTAGAAAGCAGGTTGTTACATGTACAGATTCTCCACAGAACGAATGTTTATGTCCCTGGATACTCCTGCATTGAAGCCCTAACCCCTCAGTGCGACTGTATTTGGGGATGGGCCTCGAAGGAGAAAGGAGGTCCCCAGAGCCGGGCCCTGACCCGATGGCACCCCTGCCCTTACAGAAATAGCCGGCAGAGGGCCCGCGCGCCGGGCGGGAGAAGGCCGCAGTCTGCGCCAAGAAGGGAGCCCTCCGCAGAGTCGGGGGGCTGGGAGCCTCGCTCGGGGACTTCCAGCCCCAGCCCCGGGGGAGACGCACATTGTCGGAGCTCCGGGTCTGCGGTGTCTGTCCCGGGCGCCGCAGCAGGCTGTGCAGAGACACACCCGAGGCAGGGCCCGGGGGTAACGCGGACCCAGGCGCCGCAGACCTCCTCGCGGGGAAGTCGGACGGGGGACCGACCGCGGGAACAGAAGGGCCGGCTCTTCGAGGCCCTCGAGTAGCCATTAGCCGAGACGCTCCCTCTCCGCCACCTGCTCTTCTCACCGGGTGTGGGGAGGGCCCCGGCGGCTGCAGACCTACTGAAAACCGAAGCGCCCGGGGTCTCAGGGCGGCAGCTTCCATTTTCACCGTGCAGCCGTAGGGTTTGCGGGGGGAGGAAAAGAGGGAAACCGTCAATTTTTAAACTCGCTGTAGCAATCCGTTTGGGCTGCCGTAACAAAATACCCCAGGCGCGGCGATGCAAGCAACAGAGGTTGATTTTCTCCCAGTGACGGAGACCGGAAGTCCAAGGTCAAGGTGAGACCGGCTTGCCAGGCTGCGCGCCGCCTGCAGTGTCTTCCCAGGGTCCTTCCCGTGTGTCCCGGAAACGTCTGGTGCCTCCCCCTTCTTTCAGGGACACTCACCCTATTGGCTTAGGGCCCCGGCCTTCATGCCTCATCTCACCCTAATGACCTCGTTAAGGCCCGGTCTCCAAATACGGTCACACGGGGGCCAGCGCACCGGCATAGGCATTGGGGGGCACGACTCAGTCCTGCGCCTGTGAACCGCGGTGATTCCTGTCAGTGACGGTGGAGAAGAGCGGCCTCCAGCGAGTCCAAACCCGTTCTTTGTCCCCAGACCGGGTCCCACATTCCCGCTTGGCCTGACTGCAGAGCGAGAACGTGTCGAAGAAACGCTGGCCACGCCCAGCAGGAACGGGGTTCAACTGTACCAGGAAAACTCCTGGTCACTCACCCGGTTGCTTTCATTTGACTGTAAAAAAACTAAGAAAGGTCCTAATTCTATTTCTTGGAATAACGTCGCTAACATTGATGGTACCTCTTTTTTAAAAAGCCCAAGTCCCACGTTGAAAGGCGATCTGTTTATGCCGAGACCTGTTCACTCACAGGTGAGACTCACGCTAGTTAACTGGGACAGTATGAAATCACCACAGTCAAGTGTAAAATTCTCTTTTTTTTAACTTAAAAGGCTTTATTTATTTATTTTTGGACAGAGCGGAAGGAAGAGAGGGAGAGAAACATCCATGTGTGGTTGCCTCTCATGCGCCCCCTACTGGGGACCAGGCACGTGCCCTGACTGGGAATCGAGCTTGTGGCCCTTGGTTTGCAAGCTGGTGCTCAACCCACTGAGCCACACCAGCCAGGATAGAACATTCGTTTCTTTAAGCGGTTTACTATCCTTCAACCTTTTTCATTAACATGATGAATAGGTTTGCCAAACCTTTTCTGCAGAGAAAGCACAAACGGACAGTTAAGTCCACAATTCTTTAAATTGTCATAAGATTCAATAATTAAGGTTTGAGTGATTTTTACTGAAAAATTCTTTATAATGCCTTGGTTATATCCAAGGCAAAACTTCAGAAGTACTGGAAAATTTTTGAAGGCAGTAGAAATCTAACAAAATTCTATTTTACTCTCTTCAGACAGCACCGACATAACTGGTTGAGATTTGATCAAATTATTTTGTTAAAACAAAATAAAACTGACAAAAAGCACCCAGTTTGTTTGATGGAATTGAAGAGTCATTTTTTTCTTTCAAACTGGCTGAGCCCATAGCATCAAAAGAGCCAAATGGACCTGGTTTCTTAAAATATATATTTATTTGAACTGACAGAGAGTTTTTTAAAAGAGGTAATGTGGCTGGTTCTCTTTTAAAAGATGTTTTCAATGTTCGGATTATTCCTCAGTGCTTAATAAATTATTGAGGTCATTCTGTGTATTAAGGATAAAAATCTAAGATGTTTCCCCTGCGTGCAGGTTGCTAACAGCATGGTACACAGTATATGTGTGTGTGTGTGTGTGTGTGTGTGTGTGTAAAGAAAATGTGAGAAAAATACAGGGTAAGCGTCATTCACTCGTTCTATACATTCAACTAAACTACCACGGTTTGTGTGCCTACGATGCCAGGTTTTCCTTGTTAATCATTGTTTAATTACAGTTGTCTCTATTTCTCCCCCCACCCCCCACATGCAGTCCTGCCCCTTCCTGTTGTCCTTGTCCGTGGGTCTGTTACCCATGTTCCTTGATGACCCTTCCCCTTCTTCCTCCTTTATCCCCTCCCCTCTCCCCTCTGGTCCCTGTTGATTTGTTCTTTATTTCCATGTCTCTGCTTCTAGTTTGCTTGCTTGTTTGTTTTGTTGATTAGGTTCCACTTACAGGTGAGACATTGGGTATTTGTCTTTCCCCACCTGGCTTGTTCACTTAGCATGATGCCCTGGAAGGGCAGGAGAGCCTTCTTTCTGCTGAGTGGTATTCCATTGTGTGAATGTCCCACAGTTTATTGATCCACTCATTTACCAATGCGCACTTAGACTGTTTCCAGCACTTGGCTATTGTAAATTGTGCTGCTATGAACATTGGGGTGCATGGGTCCTTTTGGAGTTTTTTTTTTAAAGATTTTTATTCATTTATCTTTAGAGGGGAAGGGTAGGGGAGAGGGAGAGGAAGAGAAATATCACTGTATGGTTGCCTCTTGTGTGTCCCATGCCGGGAACTGGCCTGCAACCCAGGCACGTGCCCTGACTGGGAATCGAACCTCGATCCTTTGGTTCGCAGGCCCGCGCTCAGTCCACTGAGCCACACCAGCCAGGGCTGCATAGGTCCTTTTGAACTGGTGTTTCATCAGGGTTCTTAGGGTATAATTCCCTCAGTGGAATTGCCAGGTCAAAAGGTAGTTCCATTTTTAGTTTTCTGAGGACATTCCATCCTGTTTTCCACAGTGGCTGCACCTGTCTGCAATCCCACCAACAGTGCACTAGGGTCCCCCTCTTCTCCACAGCCTTGCCAGCACTTGCTTGTTGATTTGTTTATGATGGCCATTCTCACCTGTGTGAAGTGGCATCTCATTGTGGGTTTTTTTAAGAGTTTATTTATTTATTTATCTTTGGAGGGGAAGGGTAGGAGAGAGGGAGAGGGAGAGAAATATCAATGTATGGTTGCCTCTTGGGCGTCCCGTGCTAGGAACTGGCCTGCAACCCAGGCATGTGCCCTGACTGGGAATCAAACCTTGACCCTGTGGTTTGCAGGCCCGTGCTCAATCCACTGAGCTACACCAGCCAGGTCATCACTGTAGTTTTAATCAGGGAGATGGCTAGTGATGCTGACCATCCTTTCATGTGTCTCTGGGCCCTTTGCACGTCCTCCTTGGAGAAGTGTCTGTTCAGGTCCTTTGCCCATTTTTTAATTGGGTTGTCTGTCTTCCTGGAGTGGAGTCGTGTGAGTTCTTTATATATTTTGGAGATCAAACCCTTGTCCGAGGTGTCATTGGCAAATACATTTTCCCATGTGGTTGGTTCCCTTTTCATGCTGCTGATGTTTTCTCTAGCCGTGCAGAAGCTTTTTCATTTGACGAAGTCCCACTTGTTCACTCCTTCCTTTATGAAAAACACAGAACGCTTCACGAATTTGCGTGCCATTGTGCGCGGTGGCCGCACGAATCTTCTCCGTATTGCTCCAATTTTGGTGTGTGTGCTGCGCAAGTGAGCACCAAATTCAGCACCGTTTTACAGAAGGGGCTTGAGCACCCACGGATCTTGGTATCTGCGGAGGGGTGCGGAGTGGAACCCGATCCCCGCGGACACCAAGGGCTGACGGCACGCCTGTACCCTGGTTTGCGAGGGCAAGAATGTCTTAAAGAGCAGAGGTGCCCTGTGGAATTACCGCGTGCACGTGTTCGACTGCAGGAGAGAGGCGGAGACGCGGCTCCGCCGCTCCCTCCAAAGCCCCGCCCTCCAAAGCCCCTCCCTCCAAAGCCCCTCCCTCCAAAGCCCCTCCCTCCAAAGCCCCTCGGAGAGGCTGCGAGGTCTCTCCCGCTGCACCCCCATCCCCGCATTCGGTCATCGCAGCTTCACACCGCTGGCTGTTTCGTGGTATCGCTGTGAGGTTACAATGTGAATTTTTCTTAATCGTCAGGTCCAACACCTTCTTTATGTTTATTGGCTACTTGAATTTTTTTGGAGGGGGGCAAATGATCGTTTACAACTTTTGGCCAGTCATTTATTTATTTATTTTTAAACCGGGCTGCCTTTTTAAATCATTTTGTAGAATTTCTCTATTTTGGGTCCTTGTCAGTCATATACGTTGAAAGTATTTTCTTTTACTTTACGACTTGTCCCTTCATCCTTTGAACAGTGTCCGTGATGGACAGCAGTTATTAATTTCCAAGTACTCCATCAAAATTTTCCTTCATGGAGTGTGCTGCGGTTTGACCCCTACCCCCGGGGTCATGGCGCTATTTACCTGTATTACATACTATTATGACTCTGCCCTTCACGGTTAGGCCTTTGCCGCACCTGTCCCCTCGCCCATGCTACACTGTATGACTCTCCATCCTTACTTTCCGTTTTGATATCGGGCGGCGATTTCTTGTTCTTTTCCAAGACTGCCTTGGCTCCTCTTGGCCCATCGCACCCCCGCCTGCATTTCGGAAGCAGCTTCTCGAGTTCAGCACCAACCACAGAACCCACTGGGGCGCCGAGTGGAGTCGGCAGAGGTCTGACCTCTTCACGTCGAGTCGAGCTGTCCGCAAACACGGCACAGCCGGGCCCGTGTGGAAGGTTTGTTTGATGTTTCTCGGAAGAGTTTCACAGCTGACCCGGCAGCGACGTTTTGGGGTACACAGGTTCTGCAGCTACGTCTCCTTGCTCGTCTCTGACGTGGGTTATTTGTGTCCAATTTCTTCTTCTTCCTTCTTCTTCTTCTTTTGTAGTCAGAGATATATTTACTTAAAACATGTTTTGCAGGCAGAATGGCAGGTAACAACCGCATGACTAGTAATTTGCACAATCTGTAAGCCATAGCTGAACGGGACATTTACTGTCTTATAAAGGAAAGTGGCAATCTACGTGACGATGGGGGAGGACTGTGTGTTTTGGAAAAGGGAGCTTTCTATTTGCGTACGTAGGTAAGGAGCGGAGTTGAAGTGGGCTGTCCATCACCGCTCAGCGCCCTCTGCGCGCGCAGACCGTCCAAGCCGAGGCACGTTTGGGCTTCCAGACCCCAAGGGCGTGGGAAGTGCTGTCAACAGGCCGGGTGTGGACACACTTTCGACGTATTTCAAATCCATCTCAAGTTGGGGGAAACTACAGGTACGCGTGACTTTAAATTCTGAAGTGTAGTTGTGGCTCTCCGACTTTCAGTCTGAGTTTAAACGCCCCGAATGGCATGTAAAACATCCCATTCTCTTCCTCTTTCAGAGGCTCGCGGGGCAGCCTGTCACCCAGATGGAGGAGCGCGGGGGGTAAAGGCCCAGCCTCCTCGCCCTAACTCGGGACAGTGAGCAGTGGGGGGTGGCTCGCCCTCCCTCACCAGGCACTGTGGGCTTGCATCATTGATCAGGAGCGCTCATTCATTGATTATCCATTTTCTTAGTCTTCCATTTCAGTCTTTTAAAATAACCAGCTGGGCGAGGGTGATGGGAAGCCGGGCTGCAAGTCATGGACAGGCCGGGGAACTTCTGGTTCCCCTCTGTCCTGGGGGGTCAGCCCTGAGGGTCTGCGCTCCATCCTTGGCTTCCTGAGCTTCTGCTGGGAGTCGTTCTAGCTGTTTGTAAGGACTCCTGTTTCCTGGTTTCCTTCTTTCCGAGAGGTCTTCTGAAGGATGGAAGAAAAATCACTTGTCAGAACACAGACTAACACTCATCCTCCGGCGACGGCCGTAAGAATCCTCTGCGCCCTCATAGAAACCTGAGATTGTGGTCTGGCGACCCCGGCTTCCCTGTATTTTGAAACGTGCTGCTCTGGGACTTCTCGGCCTGAAGAGGCTGCCGAGGAAGCCAAGGTCGTTCCCCGCTGATGGCGGAGCGCCCGCCACCTGAGATGCTCTCCACAGATCAGTGGGGACATCTAACCACAGGAGGGTGCATGTTGGGGTATCTCTACCCACAATGGGTCCCTACCCTTCCTCAGCAAGAGTGGGAAGGGAAAGCATGTTTACAGGTCGTGACCTTTAATCCTGAGGCCTGCTAGGAGTGACAGCTGTTTTGGGAATTGAGTTTTTGAAACTGTGTAACGTTGTTTGGCCGGTAGGCGGAGAAATGGGAAGGGCTAGTCCAGATAAACCGCGTGCCACCAGCAATGTGTTCTTGTGGTACAGCTGGCCCTTGAACAAGATGAGGTTTCGGGGCACCCCCCCCCTGCAGTTGAAAGTCCACACTGAACTTCTGACTCCCCTAAAAGCGAACTACTAAGAGCCTGCTGTTCGCCGGCAGGGAGCCTTAGTGATAACACAGTCACTTAACACGTTATTTTGTCTGTTACACGTATTACATACATGCTCAAACACCATATTCTCACAAGAAAGCCGGAGAATAGAAAATGTTATTAAAATCATGACTTCCGGCCAAGATGAAGGCGTAGGTGGACACACTGTGCCTCCTCTCACAACCAAAATTAAGAACAGCAAATATTTAGAAACAAGAAAACAACCAGAACTGATAGAAAATTGAACTCTACGGAAGTCCAACATCCATTCATCCAGACCGGGAAGAGGGGCGGAGTTATGGCAGGAAAAAGTGGAGGTGCGGACCCGGAACGCACGCAGCAGCAGCTGGCAGTTCCCAGGTGCACAGGCGGCGGTTGGCGGACCCCGGGCACAGGGTGACAACTGTGCAGACCCAGTGAGGCTGCGCAAGGCGGCTGGCTGACCAGGTGGTCCCACATTCGTGCGCGCAGATGGTCCAGGCAGAGGGGAAGCGGCGGAAGGGACTGAATCCAGGAGAGAGCGGAGCAGGTGCCATTGTTCCCTCTCAGACCCCACCCCCACGTACAGCGTCACACCCCAGCGACTGGGCTGCCCCGCCCTGGGGAACACCTAAGGCTCCACCCCTCATACGTAATAACTGCGACCAGACCAAAACAAAACAAAAAACCCCACCAAAAATGGCTCAAACTGGAGAACAAATGAAAGCCCCAGAGCCAATTCCTCTAAGCCATGAAGAGATAGCCAACCCATCAGATACACAGTTCAAAGTCCTGGTCATCAGGATGCTCACAGAATTGGTTGATTTTGCTCAGAAATTAGATGAAAAATTGCAGGCTACAATACGTGAAATGAAGGAAGACGCATGGGGAACCAATAGAGATGGGAGGAAAACTGGGACTCAGATCAATGGAGTGGACCAGAAGGAAGAAACAAACAACCAAACAGAAAACAAGGAAGAATCAAGAATTCAAAAAAATGAGGAGAGGCTTAGGAACCTCCGGGACATCTTTAAACGTCCCAACATCCAAATTATAGGGGTACCAGAAGGGGAAGAGGAAAAGCAACAAGTGGAAAACTTATCTGAACAAATAACAAAGGAGAACTTCCCCAATCTGGCAAAGGAAATAGACTACCAGGAAGTTCAGGAAGCTCAGAGAGTCCCAAAGAATTTGGACCCAAGGAGGAACACGCCAAGGCACATCATAATTACATTAGCAAAGATTCAAATGAAGGAGAGAATTCTAGAAGCAGCAAGGGATAAGGGGACAGTCACCTACAAAGGAGTTCCCATCAGACTGTCAGCTGATTTCTCAAAAGAGACCTTCCAGGCAAGAAGGGGCTGGAAAGAAATATTTGAAATCTTGAAAAGCAGGGACCTACATCCAAAATTGCTCTATCCAGCAAAGCTGTCATTTAGAATGGAAGGGAAGATAAAGTGCTTCTCAGATAAGGTCAAGTTCAAGGAGTTCATCATCACCAAGCCCTTATTCTATGAAATGTTAAAGGGATTTATCTAAGAAAAAGAAGATAAAAATAAGACAGTGAAAAGACAGCAAACTCACAGCTATTAACAACCACACCTAAAACAAAAGCGAACTAAGCAAACAGCTAGAACAGGAACAGAACCACAGAAATGGAGATCACGTGGAGGGTTAGCAACAGGGGAGTGGGAGGAGGAGAGAGGAGGAAAAGGTACAGAGAATAAGTAGCATAGACGGTGGGTAGAAAATAGACGGGGGAGGGCAAGAATAGTGTGGGAAATGTAGAAGCTAAAGAACTTAGGACACATGGACATGAACTAAAGGGGGGGAATGTGGGTGGGAGGGGGTGTGCAGGGTGGAAGGGAATGATGGGGGAGAAATGGGACAACTGTAATAGCGTAATCAATAAAGTATATTTTAAAAAAAGAAAAAATAAAATCATGAGGAAAACACATTTACAGTGTTTATGGAAAAAACCCCATGTATAAACAGATCTACGCAGTTCAAACCTGTGTGGCTCAAGGGTCAACTGTAGCACAAACACTGTAATTTTTATCTTTGAAATGATGATTAAGAATGACCCTCCTAGGTCCCCAGAGGAGCGGGGGGCAGAAAGCGTTGTCACCGATTCCTCTGCAGCGAGCGGGGCAGGGGCAGGCGGGACAGAGGCCCCGCACACCCAGCACCTCACCTCCCATGCTCACGCCGCCTCATGCGGCTCCGTGCAGACCTCTGAGGTGTCACCGCCTGTGTCGTGACGCGGAGACCAAGGCCCACGGAGGCCAAGCGGAGGACTGGAAGTCATGGGGGGACAGTCAGGCTTGGAACCCAGATTTGTCCGGCCCCCCCAGTCTCAGCTCTCTGCACTACAGCAGTCAGACAGACACACAGGTGTTTATTGGATTCTCAACGCTCTGCTGGCCCTTGACAAATGACCTGGATGTCGTGTCTGGAGGTTGGTGTCCAGACGCGGAAAGGTGCTGTAAGGTCACTGTGAGTGTCACTGGCGTTTCGTGTGCCCACAGTGCTGCTCCCGCAGACCCTGGCTCCAGCGGGGTGTTCTGTCCGGTGGGATCGGCGGACGGGCGCCCAGCCTGTCCTTGGGGACGGGGCTGCGGGTCGGGAGCTGCCCAGTGCATTTAACGGAGGATGGCGGCAGGGGGTGCCTGTCCCGCCCCGACTCACAGTGGGGCGTCGGGCGAGCTTTCCCTCCGTCTCCCGGTCCAGGTACGTGGTGTGGACCTCGTAACGCCGCCTCATGCTCCGAAATGTTGACTGACCACAGACGCCCCTGAACACTTTGTCTCAATACACACAATTTATTAAGAGGACATTAACATGCTCAGACACGGGGTCAATCACCGACACACCAGCCGTTCTCGGTGAGCGGCGCAGGACGGGACAGCACGAGTCACAGGCCGTGTTCGGTCGGCGTCCGCCTTCCGGAGCCGCCGCACGTCCGTCTGCATGCATGACAGGACCAGCGCGGACTGGTTACCAAGGCTCCCTCCGACCTCAGAGTTAAGTCTCCGGGTAACTTCCGGGGGAGGTGAAGCCCTCAAACTCCCGCTCTGGGGTCTGACCGCGAATCGCAGACCCCTACGAACCTTGACGGGGGACTGGTGACGGGGGTCGTGCCTCCCCGGGGTGGGGGGCGCCGTGGGCCCTTCAGGAGGTCGGTGCTCTTCGCCACCGCGGGGCGGATCGGGATGCGGGGGCCTGTGGGGCACCATCGGTCTGGGAGGTGCTGTGATGGTTTCAGGTACCGCGGACCCGGACAGACCCTGCATCCGCTACCGCCCACCCAGAACTTAGGTGTTCCCAGTACGAGCGCCCAATGCCCGAAAATGAAGTTCTTTGGAGTTTCTATCTTTTGCTAATTAGCGGTAAAAGTCTAAAGAAATCTAAAAGTAGCCGTGACCGTGACCTCTCACTGAGCCCTTCCCTGTGCCGGACCCTAAGCCGAGCACTTTGCCCACGCCGACCCCATCAGTTGTCACGGTCACTCTGCTGAGCGACGGGATCGCCCACCGACGGACCAGGACGGGGGCTCCCCGGGGCTGCGTGCCGGCCCAGCTCCGGCAGCTGGGGATGGGGGGCCGGGGCAGAAGGCAGGCCTGGCCGGCGGCGGCCCCGAGGCCCGGACCCCACTCGCCACTCTGTCTGCCTCCGTGACAGCCCCTGCCCCGCCCAGACAGCGGGGAAGGCCGGTGACTTTGTCCCGGAAACACCGCGGAAGGGCCGTCCGCAGCGTCAGGACAGTGGGACGCTGACGGCCCTGCCCGCTGAAGTATCTGTATTCGCAGTCGTTCCCGCCACCACCGCTCCGTAAGCGTGCAGAGACACAAACACCTGAGCGTGCGGAGACACACCCGCGGAGGCGCGGAGTGGCCCCAGCCGCGTGGAGTCGAGCGCTCTCCGGTCATCACCGAAAGAAGCATCAGTTGTAAGTAACGTCCCAAATCCCCTAGTTTCTTCTGAGCCAAAGGTAGTGTTTCGGCGGAGCCCGCGGAGGCCGGTCCGCGGCGCGGCGGGCAAGGGGCGTCACATGGCGTCGAAGTGGAACCGGTGGGCCTCCTGCCGCTTCTCCCGGTCGTCGGCTTTCTGAAAGACAACAGCGGACGCGTTTACCGACGCCGGGCAAGGTCGGGAGGAGGCGTGTCTCTGAACCTGACGGGGCCGACGGAGCCCCCAGCGTCGAGCAGACAACGTTTTGTGACGGTCTGATGAGCCCTTGTGGAGGTTTACAGAAGTGATTTTATAAATTAATGATCCACCAAATGGAATTTAAAAACCAATGTTCCTTAAATGCCTGGTTTGTTGTTATTTATTTGGAAACGGGGAAACATGAGATTCTGTAAGGACAGAGTCAACTACCGCACTTCCCCATTCTTCACACTGAGGTTAACAGACGAATCCAAGTTAATTAGATTAAGCTCTATTACTTACAGGGGGTTAACCTATAGACTTAGCAGGATTTGCTAACAGCTCCCAGCAAAGCTCTGTGCTTGGTATTCTGAGGGATTGAAAAGACCCTCAGTCTCGTGCTTTGTTCTCAAGGAGCTCAGAGCCTGGAGAGAGAGGGGCCGGCACGTGGTTTGAGAGCCACTCGAGGGACGTCCCCGCAACCCGAGAGCTTGCAGGGCCACTTCGGGGCGGGCGAGGGAAGGGGACGTTCGGAAGGACCGAGCTGACGGTGGGGGTGGGGTGGGGGGGACGGGCGTGTGGAAACGGCTGGTGAGAGGCCGGCGCGGTGCGCCGTGGGGTCCCTGGAAAGGCAGTGAGAATGGCAGGGGACGGTCACCGAGGTCTGAGCTCCAGAGCCAAGGGCTCGCACTGAAGCCCAGAGATCAGTTCACTGCAAGGACCAGTTGGCAGACAGAAAGGATGTGCCCCCCAGCCATGCCCCGCCGGGGCCCTGAGCCCGGCCTCCGCGGAGGGGCCCCCATCCCGGGGTCGGTGCGCGGGGCTCCCCCGGGGCAGCGAGCCCGCCTCTCTGCAAAGCGACCGTTTGTTTTCCAGGCCGTTAGGAAGTTGTTTCTCATCAAGATTTCCTTTCCTTTCTTTTTGGATTTTTCCATCACCGTTTATCCCCCATAGTCTCCTCTTCCACCCCCCCCCACGCCCCTCCCTGCTCTCATAAAGATTTCATAGAGACCTGGCGATTCGGGGGCGGTCACCCTGTGACTGTTGTACAACCGTGAGCATTTTAAAGTGAATGGGCTCCTCCCTCGATTTGCACAAACTGCTAAGAGACGTAGGAACTCGAGGGGGTAAAAGAAACCACCATCAGTTAGACGGCACCAAGGGCGGAACCCGAAACCCAGAACCTCAGCTGTATCAGCCGAGACCCCGGGGTGCGGGGGGTTTGAAGACACCGCACCGCTCTCCCCCCGGCCCCCCGCCGCCCCCCGCCCCAGAACGCCCCCAGCGAGCGGACCTTCTCCTGCCAGTGCAGGGCGCCGATGATGGCCAGGATGAAGACGCAGACGCCGACCAGCGCGATGGCCGTCAGGAGCACGATGTTGCTGGGCGTGAGGTACAGCTTGGCGCTCCAGCTGCGGGCGGGGACGGGAGAGCGGGATGAGGCTTCGCACTGAGATCACAGGGCGCATCAGTCAGCCCAGTCGCGGCCGCCAGTCGCCCACCCATCCATTCATCAGAAATAAAACAGAAGCAATTAAATTTACGCGGAGCTAAGAACAGAGATGGTCCCGCAGAGCTCAGACTGGCTCGGCGGACTGAAAGGGAGCCGATTTCCCGATGAGCTGCCTCGACCCCTCCCTTCAACCCTGGGAGAATTATTCTGACGACGTGCGTTCACGCGGGCACTTTGACCACGTGAGTTGTTGTTTCCACATCTTGCTCGACTGGCTCAATTCGGAACCTCGGGCTCCACGGCCAGGTGGCCACGTGGTCTGGTAAGATTTCTGCACCTTCTCTTTCCGGCCTCCGCTCACACGCGCACCGTGACCCACCAGCACAGCCACTCGTCCAGGCGGCTGCGGGTGGGGGCCCGCGCCGGCCTTCCGTGGCTTGTGTGGCGTGGTGGAGGGTCACGTCGCCGCACCGACCCGGGCCTGCTCCTGCAGCGGCCGGCCACCCCGAGCCCGTGCAAAGCCCCGAGAGCCCATGGCTGGGCTCTACACGAATCAGCTCTGTGTCCGTCTCGTTTAATAAAGGCGAGACCTTTTAATAAACTTTATTAAAGTTTAATAAAGGCGAGACCATTCTGAGCGATGGCAAGTAGCAGTGGACTTACCTGGGGATAATTGAAGCTTACGGATCCATACGTTAGTCTCTAGTCACTAAATCTCAGACCGCACCTCCCACTAAGATCGACTTGCTTTCGTGTTGTGTACATACATTTGAAAAGAACGTTTCTTCAGACAGAGCGAGAGAAACGTGGAGGATGCTGAGACCACGGGAGAAAGCGTCAGAGTTTCCCGGAACTCAGAGGGAGAAAACGAGCGAGTTGCACTACCTTCGAGGGACGCTGTGAGGGAAGGGGATGACGATGAGCTGGGAGTTCGGGATGATGGCCGTCCACTCCTGTCTCCGCACGGCCTGCAAAAGAGGTGACGGACACGGTCACCAGCACGCTTTGGCCTCTGCGTCGGCAAGGGACAGGCCGGCCCATCGGGGTTTGCCGAAGCCCTGGGCATGGGCTAAACAGGCGGCAAGTCCCAAAAGGCCCCTGTGCCCTGCCGGCGTTTACTGTTTTCATCTTTCCAGGGAAGGATTTTTCCCCGTCTCACGATTCATTAATTCAACCAACACTCGGGGACCGCCCTCCGGCAGCGGTCACCACTCAGAGCGCCCCGCACAGGGGCCGAGCCCCAGGCGGGGGCGACTGTGACAACAGGCAAACGAGAGGGGCCGTGACAGAGGGCAGCGGGGTCACGCGGTTTCGGGAGGGGTGGCGGACGACTCTTCTCCAGAGGGTAACACACCCTTAGGTGGGACAAAGAGGTCACTACCGGTCAATTTTCTTAGTCCTTTGAAGGGACTGCAAATATCTGAATCACTGCCACTCAAGCGCACTGAATTCAAAGGACCGAATTCAGACGCTCGGCGGGGGAGCGTTGGAGCGCAGAGGGAGAACGGCACGGGGAACACGTGGCGACTCACCTTCTCTCCAGCGGGCCGGGGGATGCCGACGTAGAGGTGGTCCAGGAAGTTCGCGCTGCGGCCCAGGCCCAGGACGCTGTAGGGCAGCTGCAGCGCCAGGTGCGCCGACTGGCTGAGCTGTCCGGCTGCGCGGCCAGGGAGAGAGACACCTTCAGAGACGCCCTCGCGCCCAACCGTAAAGCCACGCGGCGCTAACCATTCAGGGGCTGGACCCTGCTCTTCAAGGACAGAGACGCGAGACGCAAGGTCTGGTTCATGGACAATCGGCTTTTCAAGGACAGCAGCGGTACGGGGATACGGCCCACAGTGTGGCCCTCACTCGCGGGAAGTGTGCGGCCAGCTGGCTTTGAGTGTGTTCACTAGGCGCCCATCCAGGACCGCACCAACGTTCGGGGCACACCCACTGTCCCTGAGAAGCCCACCCCATTAGCAGTCGCCCCCGTCCCTAAGCCCGGCTTCGCAGCCGTGGGGAGGCGGCCCGGAGCGTCCCCTGTGTGCTGGCCCGCTCTGGTGGTGCCCCTGAGCACGGCTGCGCCGTGGGGGTCAGGGGGGGTCTCCTTCTGAAGAGCGCCCGCCCGGCTCCAGTGCCGGAGGAGGGCCGGTCCCCTAGCCTGTCCGACCGCAGCTTTCTCGGGGCTGCAGGCGGCACCTCACTGTGGCTTTTTAACGTGATTTTGCCTCATTTGCATTTACCCAAGGATGCTGGGCTTCTTCCCCCGTGCCTACTGGCCACTTACGTAGCTTCCTTTTTTAAGTCTGCAAGCTTGAGAGTGGTCCCCACTTCCATTCTGGGTTTTAGTAATTTTCCTTCTGTTCTCGGTCAGCTTAGCTAAAGGTCTGTAAGTGTTGTTAATGTTTAAAAAACTATCTTGCTGGTTTTCTCTACGTTTTCCCATCCCCTAGGTACTGCCTCTCATTTCTTGCCTTCCGTTTGCTGGGGTCTAGTTTGCTTCTGTTCTTCTAGTTTCTTAAGGGGGAAGCTCAGACCAGGGTTTCCGTTCGACGCCCTCTGCGGCCTGCTTCAGCCGCATCCCGCCAGCCCCGTCCGCCGCGTTTCGTTCTCACCCCCCCAAGTACCGTTTCCCTCGTGATCTCGCGCTTCTTCGGTTTCTCAGGAGCATCTTTAGATCTCCACGTGCTTGAGAACTGGCGCACTATTTCTTATTTCCGACGCCACCCCGGGGCGGGAACAGGCTGCAGGGGGTCTTGTTCCGTGGCGCGGGGCGCCTGCTAGGCCGGCGGTTTGCAGCGTCGTTCCCTTTCCTCCCTGGCCTCCTGCCCGGCTGCTCGACCGCCGTTGGACGTGGGGCATCCGAGCCTCCAGTCATTTAGTGTTGAATTATCAATTCCTCTTCGACGCTTCACGGCTTTTGGGGGTTCTGTTGTTAGACACACACGTCTCTATAGTCATCGTATTTTCCGTATGGAGTGATCTTCTATTACTGCGAAATGTCCCTCATCTCCAGTGACGATTTTCGTCTCGAGGACGAGCTTCGTCTCATAGGACAGTGGCCGCGCGCCTCTCCCCCCTCGTCCTCTCCTCGTTCGTGCCCCCGAGTCTAAAGTGCCCCGTCGGGCCGTCTCTGCCCTGGGCCAGGGTGTTTCCGCAGCTGCTGCCCTGGCTCGGGCAGGAACAACCACCTCTACGGAAACCAGAGAACAGGACCCGAACGCCCGAGGTGTCGAGCACAAGCCTCTTCTTGGGAGCAGACGGTTCTGAGCGTCTCCCGGTTCTGCGGCGAGGACTTCCAGGGCTGTGCGGGACAGAGGTGGTGACGGTGGCCTCCCTGTCCTGGTCCTGATCTCAGAGGAGAGGCTTCTGGCTTCTCACCGCTGAGAATGATGTTGGCCCTGGGCTTGTCATCTGGGGCCTCTGTTACGCCAAGATGTCCCTTCGGTTCCCCCTTTGGTGACAGGTTTTATCGCAAACGGATGCTGATGTCCGTCCAGCATGCTTTCTGCGCTACGGAGACCACCACTCGACTCCGCCCTGGGCTCTGCTGCTGTGGTAGGTCACACCGATCATCGGGTGGGTGCTGGGTCGCCTGTGCAGCCCTGGCATAAACCCCGCTGGCTGTGGGGTGTGACCGTTGATCTGCTGTGGAATTCGGGTTGCCAGTATCAATATTCTGTGGAGACTCTTGGCAAGAAATGGGCAACCAGGCCTATTTTAGATTGCTTATTGATTTTTAAAAATATGAACTCTTGAAATAAATTAAGTAGGATTCATATTCTCAATTACTTTTTGTGAACATACATAATTAAGTAATTAAGTAGAATATAATGGTTAGTCAATTGCTCACTAAAATTTTTAAAAACAACAACTATTTTGTGTGAAGAGCAATGACTACACTCAGCCCAGTCGTGCAAAAACACCAGAGCAAACGAACGAAGCCGACGGAGCTTCTGTCTGGGGCGCTGGAGTCCTCCCTCAGAACCACTAAAACCCCTTCAGGGCTCCCAAGTGGTCCTTTAACGCTCACAGCTGGAGGTGGTTGCAGTTTTCTTACTGCGTGCTGCTGGGCTGGAAGAATTTTGTGCTTCCCCTCTGTAGGTGAGATCGATGGGGTTGAGGGTATAATTCTCCTCTATTACGTACACGACAACATCAGAGTTGCAATTTTTGTATTAGTAATCTGCCTTACGGCCAAAGCCATTTTATTTCAATTAAAAAAACCCCATATATGGTTAATGAGAAAACTCTAATGAACGTGAATAAAGAAACTACTTTTATGCCTGGAACACGCTTAACCATCAAACAGCACGTGTCTTGTCCTAGGTGGTGCGCCTGGAGACAGACCCTGCATCTTTATCGTGGGTCCGCACTGCCCATCTTCCGAGAGGATGCTGCGGGTCTCGTGGGGGCAGCGCGGGCGCGGTCCGACTCTGCGTCTGCGCCACGTACTGGTTTCTGCGACCTCTGATTCTCTTGCTGTCTGGGGCTGGAAAGGCCAGGTTAATCACGGAAAAACCACCCGAGAGAATAAAACTGGAGAAGTCATTTCAGGGTAGAACTCGCCTCAAAAAGCACATGCCTCTGAGTAAGCTGCTAAAAATATAATTTCTAATTAAATCTGCACCTCTGCTCCCTGAATTCACTTATCTGACTCCACCTGATCCTGTCTGTACGCTGATGAATTTAACAAGAAGTGGTAAAAAAATTAATTGAGGAGATGGAGAATGTATTTCCCCCCCAAATACTATTCTATTTCAATTTGAGACTTGACTTGCAGTAAACCTTCGCAGGGGCAATCTTCGACATAAGCATGCATGGGAAGACCACGCCAGAAATTTTCCTGCACCCTTGCATTTGCTCAGTGGGGGCTGAGTGCCCCCCCCCCGTGACGGCTCCGTCTGCACAGTGCACCTGGGAATCTCGCCCCCCACCCCCGAGCGCACGGCAGCTTCCCACGGCTGCACGGCTAACGCCCGAGGACGGCGGGGATGAAGGGGATGAGAGGGAACACGTCCGTGGTGTTGCTGACGATGAATGAGATTTAAAAAAAAAAAAATCACATTCCTTTGCAACAAATATGCTTGCCCAGTAGGCAGGACTGTTGAATTATTTATGACGACTTGTGGATGACAAAACGTTTGCTCGCGAAGACCACAGAACAGACCAGGTGCACCCTCCCCCACCCCACAGCCGCCATGTAGCAGTTTCCCTTCAGTGTTGGGGTCTACATTGACTGGAATATTACACTAGAAATCAGCGTGTAAACAGACTTCCATGAAGCAAATCCTCCGTTCTTGTTGGCACTATAGTTCCTAATTTTCTTTCTTTGAATTTCCGGAATATGTCTTTGACTCATTTACATCTGTGCGGATGGCGTTTCTGACGGCCGAGCAGCTGAATAATTCGTCAACTTTCCTCCAGGTTCCCAGACTTTCTGTAGGGCTTGTCGTTCGTTCGTTCAGTCATTCACTTTTGTAGTTACAGGAATAGAACCTGCCAGTTGTGCTTGGAGCTGTTCCCCACCGTCCCTCCCCCCCTTCTCCTCACTTCCCCCACCAACCCCCCCCCGCCCCCCATCCGCTGACGTGGCCGTGCCTGTGGGCTCTTCGGTGGACCCAGACGAAGCTGAGGGGCGGCTCCCCCCCGCAGAAATTCTTTCTTCCAGAGAAAAACAAGGTTGCCCCTGTTCCAGAAGGGTGTTAGTAGACCCCTCCCATTTTCTTTCATTATCAGTTTATGTTTTTTTGACACAAAAATATGTCCGGTTAATCTCTGCTCAAGCTAAACGAAGGCAATGCCAGCCCGGCCTGGAACCTCTGGTCCAGCCCGGCCTGCACCCAGACTGAAGTGTAAGGAACAACCGTCCCGACTGTCTGCATGCCCTCGTGACTGCACCTGGCCCACCGAGCTCCCCTCGAATCTCCATGGCGCGCCTCTGGGCCGAAGCAGCGCCGTGACCGAGGGGCCGAATGCGCGCAATTGGCCACGAAGGACACGCACTCCAGTGTGTTTATGTCGGGTCACCGTGTAAAGTAAGAACGGCCACGAGATAAGTTCTTCCTTATTCCGGGCCACGACAACAGAGAGTGGCAGTGACTCCGTCTGTCCTCGTTCTTGGTCAGGACAGCAGGTGTCTCAGAGGGGCGAGTCAACCCGTGAGGGCCCTGCCCTGGCTTAGGGACCGAGACGGTCACCACGGTGTTCGCTGCGACCGGGTCTCAGCGCAGGCGGGAGCCGTATGCCGAAAGCACAATCCTTGGCTTGGTCTCATTTCCTTTTTGTCTGGATTGCACTTCCCTTTATTATTTATTCAAAGATGGAACTAGATTTTTTCTTTATGATCACACACCAAGACAACCTGTACGTAGCGTTCTTCTGTCCCACTAGAAGGAAACTGGGGTGGTTTAGGGTGTGGATCGGGTCCCTCCCTTCCACTTCTGCTTCTAGGATGAGCTTTGCTCACCCATTCGCCACTTCACAGTTCGACCGAGACAACCCCAGTGGGTCTCTCGAGGTCCCCGTCACCGCAGCTGGAAAGCAGGTCACAGCAGGGCGCAAGAGCAGTGAACGCTGACGTCCTGGCCATGAGCCCCTTCTGCACCCTGCCGACGTCGGCCTCCAGAAAGACAAGGTCCGAGGCGAAAAGGGGAGATGCGCAAAGGGCGTGCGGACTCGCTGGCCGCTGTCACCCAGCTCACCCTGCGGGAGTGTCCGCCGCAGGGGCCCTGATGCCGACGCACACGTGCGGCCTTACCTGACCCGTTCTTCAGGTGCCCGTTAGCATCCACGGTCGTGTACATGATGTAAGGTCCCGGCTGATTTACGCCGAAGGGCTGCAACGAGAAGGGACGGTTAGGCCCTAGAGAGGGAGGGGTCACTTTGGGGGGTGTGGCTGGGACGAGCGTTGTCTGTTGCAGAGGGGTGGACACGCCACGCGGCTCTCCCCAGAGAGCCACCCCCACCGGCCGTCCGGCACGCTCTGAAGAGCGCCGGTGCACCAGGCCTGAGCTTGCCCCGACAAACAGCCCTCCGCACTGGCCGTGTGTGAGAAACAGTCTGTAGTGATCGTTTCTGTTGGAGCTGCCTGGGGCTGTGCTGTCAGGTGGGGCTAAGGAGGGGCTGACCACACTTAGGAGGAAAATGCAAATGGAAAGTTCAAACGAGGGCTTTGAAAAAGAGCGCTGACCTGGCCTGCGGCTCCTGCAGGGCCCCTGCCTGTTCCCACACAAAGACCCATCTGTCACTGACGGCCACCCCTCTGCAGCCACCGCTGGCTCTGAGCTGAGTGCACAGGGCAGGCCCAGCACGCCGGTCCAGCAAGGCCACCGAACGAACAGCAGCAACAACCACCAGCAACAGCAGGCCTGGGAGAGCGCGTCCCGGGCGTCCCTGTTCTTTAAAATGTCCGGTTTTCAACAACGAACCGCCCCCCCAACACCACCCTCCAAAGCACGGTGACAAGTGGAAGACCCCACTGTGGCGGCGCGGCAGCAGGTCCAGGTTGCGAGGGAAGAGCTGACAAAACCGAAGACGGCCCCGTCCGAGACACGGCGAAAGGAAGACTCGAAAGACCGTGAACAGAGCCCGAGAGACCGATGCCAGTGGTCTGGGGACCCCCGGCTACGAGCCACGGGTCAACGGGGACTGCAGGTGGTGCACCATGTGAAATTCGGCAGCTTGCGCCCGGACCGGGGTGGCTCGGCCGGCTGAGGGTCCCCCCACAGAGCCAACGGGCGCCGCTTCGGTCCCCATGCGGGGCCCAAGGGTTGCAGGTTGGTCCCAGACCGGGTGTGTGCCGGAGGCAACCAGCCCGCGTTTCTCTCCTTCCCGTCCTCCTTCCCTTCCCCGCTCTCTAAAAATAAATGGGATCTTTAAAAAAGGGGGTACTTTGCCCGAGGATACAGTGCCATCTAACCCTTTGCCTAACAATTAGAATCGATGATACCAGAGAACGGAACCACCAACGGGGCTGAGCTCACAAAAAACAACGAAACGTGTCTCCTTCTCGGCTGCTTTCCGTGGCGCCGGCCTCTCCTCTCGGCGGCGGCAACGCACCTTTGCCGACCGACACGCAGACCAAGGAACGAGACCGGAGGCCACGGGGCGGGGATCTCACAACGCGCAAAGGCAGGGAGAGATGCGAGGTGGAGTTATTAAGAAGCTTTCCGAATGTGGGATATAATTGTGATGTTTAGATGTGCTTTACTTTATTTAGCTCTAAGAGGTATGATTTTTAAACTACTTATTGTGTAGCTGTTTTCACACGGCCTACACCAGCAACGTTCAGCCTTTTGGATCCCACGGCGCACGTAAGCTACTTACGAAATTCTGCACCACACCAAAACGCGTGTTTTCCCTGGTGCCAACACGCGCCTCTGAGGGAGTGGGGGGGCGGGGGGCGGGGAAATACGGAGCTGTGATTGGAACACCGCGCTTTGCATTCTCGCTCCACCACCTAATAGCCCCGTGACTCTGGACGGTCAATTTCCCTGGGCCTCAGCTTCCTCATCTTTAAATGGGGGCAGGGGTAATTCG
The DNA here is from genome assembly GCA_039655065.1 of Glossophaga mutica. Lineage (NCBI taxonomy): Eukaryota > Metazoa > Chordata > Mammalia > Chiroptera > Phyllostomidae > Glossophaga > Glossophaga mutica. Next base: position 2,221,549 of record CM077315.1, read on the forward strand.
TTATAAAACAAGGGTTACTACAAGGACTCGGGCAAGGATATACCAACACACACACACACTTTCAAGAATAACGTGACATTCTTACAATTTACACAAGCGGGCAATTTCAAAAACTAAGCCAAATTATTCCCATGTTTTACTGTATTTTGCTGAAATGCTCCGTTAGGCAGCCAAGTCAATACTAAGACTATTCAAAAATCCATTGAAAAATTCCTAACCCTGACCCTGTGCCGTGTGCCGTGTATGTACAAGGATGGCAGGCTCCTGACCCCCGGGGATGGCCGTCTAGTGTGTGTGTGGGGGGTGCTGAAGGTCAGCAGGGGAGGCTCACGGAGCATCACACGTGCCTGGAGACGATGGAGCGGTGGCCGCTTCCCGAGGGTGTGAGCGGAGGCTACAGGAGGTGACCCTCGAGGAGCAGGCGCTTTAGGCGAGGCCCTTTACCCCAGGGAACGTCTCTCGAGCTCCAATGGGCACCCAGGGCCCCGAGGAGGGACGACCCGACCGCGGCTGTCCTGGCCGCGGCGCTCACTCACCGTTATCTTCCGAGGGCAGTCGCTGGAGCAGAGGCCGCTGAGAACTGTGGGGAGGGAAGGGAGGGCAGGTCGTTAGTACGGGCTCGGCCTCGGGCTGCGTTTCTAGTGAGCGCGGGCTGTCTCCCCCGCAGCCCACTGACACGCTCCCCCTGGCTCGCGGTTGCAAACAGAAACCGGGGCATTTCCCTGGCCCTGGGTCCACTGGGTTTCTGTTGTTCACCTTCCTCCGACGTCTCAAAAGCCTTCCCGTGGCAGTCGGGAGGCCGGCAGGCAGGTGGGGCCGCTACGGTCACGCCGGCCTGTGCCTGCTGCTGGTCCCCCGGCCGCCGGGCTGGCTACGGTTCGAGGATGGCCTGGCACCGGACCAAAGTGCCGGATGCAGACCGATGGCAGTGTGCGCCGGGAGGGGCGATGGAGTCCCCAGCACGTTCTGTCTCAGAGCAGGCTCCTCCACCACACACACAGTCCGAGTCCCTAGTCAGAGGGCGCACTCGGGAAGGGTTATGGCCAGTGTCACCGTGAAATCCTGGGCGGTCTATAAAAAGTGCACAGAATAACTTAAAGACACATGAATTCTACGATCGCCGAAAAAGAAAAGGCTGGAGCACCCAAACAGCCTTTACGTAAGCAACGCGAGTCCTGAAACACAGCCGCACTCAGGCCACGCCACGCGAGCTGAGGCCTCTGGCGGACGCGGACACGGAGCGCTCGTGGACGCTCTCGCCAGTCGGCAGCCGCTGGCGGTTCTGCTCGGAGCGCAGGAGCCGCTGCGGTAACAGGGAGGGCTGTCAGGGCGCACCCCCCCCCCCCACAGGAAGGGGGGCCGTGGGCTTGCGTGGAGCCCACGGCCAGGGCACGCTGCGTGTGTTCTGAGAGACGGCGCTCGGGCCCGTGGCCCTCAGAAAGGACCGCACACCACGGACAGAGACGCTGTCCGCCCACACTGGGCACGTCCACGCAGCCGCCTTGGCGTCTGCACCAGACGCAGCGTGAGGGAACGGCGGGGCGAGTGCTCCACACTCGCAAGGCCGCTTTCGGCGTGGACGTCCGCCACCCTGGGACGGCGGCTGGTTCTCACTCTTGTTTTTCGGGGTTCTGGTGGTTTTTTTTTTTTTTTTTTTTTGGTGGGCGGGGGGCGGGTGGGGGAGCGGACGGGCGGTTACCTCCAGGCAGACATTAGTGTTTCTTTCCCACTTGTGCCAAATGATCTTCATAAACCTTCATTTAAACCATTATTTTGCTGAGCAGTAATTATTTGCTCACGAGTCTGTGTTCGTAACTCCTACGTAGGCTCTGCAGCCTTTTTACAATTTTCTCAGGGCCTAAGGCAGTGTATTTGCTCAACAGATACTTGTTAAGGCCGGAAAAAGATGGATTATTCAATAAATGGTCCAGGATAATTGGCCACTTGGAGGAAAATGAGGTTAGACTTTAACTCGTAACATAAAAATTACATTTGGCCATGACCCAAATAATATAAAGAACTCTTATACTTCAATATAAAAAGACAGTCAATTAAAAAATGGGCAAAAGATCTGAACAGGCATTTTTCCAAAGAAAACAGAGACCAAGCAGCAGTGAAGGGACGAGCAGCATCATTAGCCATCGGAGGGTTCCAGCCAAGACCACAGGGGCACCTGCCGTTCACAGTACCAGGGGCCGGACAGCCCAAACACACCCGCCCTGCCCCGAGGGCGGGGCGCAGCGGCCCACGTGCCCCGGGACCTGCCCCGGGCGCCAACCAGGACAGCGGTCCCACCACCTGCCCGTCCGTGGGATCCTCCAGGATGTCATGCGGGGCGGGGGGGGGGGGGGGCAGGGACAACAGGCCACTCCCACAGTGCCCACCCTGGACGATCCCAGCTCTGGGAGGCGCCCAGAGGAGCGAGCTCATAGGAAGTGGAATGGGGGCTGCCAGGGGCGAATTCCTAGGCACGAGGTTATTTCTGGGTTCCAGCCTGAAGCTTCGGCGTTTTAGCGGCGCTCTTCCCCCACCCCGTGCTGAGTGAGCGCTGACTCTGCCTCCACACAGGCTCCGCCCTCGCCCTCGCAGGAGGGGCCCTTGTTCCAGAAGACGAAGTGAAAGCTCGGCCAGTACGTGGTCTTTCGAAAGACCACGTGGCCACTAGGCACTAGCTCATTTAAAAAACCCATTATCCTACTTATATGGGAGATGGGAAACCGATGAACCGTGGGATCATTTTATTTTCGGCACAAGGGAGAATGCCTGTGTCTTGTTTAGCATATTTGAGAATATTTACTCAAAATTACATAATAGTCTCTTTCATTTTGTATATAGTAAGCTAAAAATTTGCTTGTATCTTGTATCTATTTTTGATTTACAAGACTTCCTCTGTCAAATTCGAAGTTTCATTTGTAGCAATAGGATCAAAATGATTGTGTACACATCATATTCACGTCCTGGGTGTTTATCGCACACACGTCTTTTGAAAAGAGATAGCTACGAAGTACAAATAGAGCACACATTTCCTTGGTGTTACAAGATTCGAGAAGGAATGATGTTAACGCTTGAGCTTAGTGAATATTCCTCTTGATAACATGGTTTAGGAATTCAGAACTCCCAAATGTGACTACGAAGGCCGCCCTGTTCTCGGTGTGGAACGGTTACCTCACCTACAGGAAAACCTGACCTTCTCCAGTGCCCGGCGCGGAGGACCGGGGCAGGCGAGGCCTGTCCTCTGGGAGGCAGAAAACACTCGGCCGCTGCTTTCAGCAAGTGCGCTGCCCCGGCTGGGAGGGCCGTGGGAGAGCGCAGTCTTACTCTTGGCTTCGTCTTCACCACTAAATCCCTCGGCTGCCGTCCTGCTGGTTTCCCATCAGAAAGGAAAAGGGACCCACCCACTGACACGCCATCTTCCCTCGAGTTGATAAAATCAGAAGAGGTTCTACAGCAGGCTGCTTTGTTTTGGGGATCAGGAAACAAAACAAATCCCCAACCAAAGCTTCAACGGTAAAAAAGAAATAATGCTCTAAAGTGTGCTTGCACAACCCGAACCATAAAGGGGTCGACTCTTACGACATTTGGACAAGGGCCCCTTGGGATGACAGCTTTAGGACTCCGTGAAACGCAATTACGAACAAGCAAAAGGTACCAGTCGTCTGTCAAACCAGCGCGGGAGCGTCATGTCTGCAGGGACGTCAGCGCGAACCCACCCCAGCCCCCGCCCTGCCCGCTGTGCCCGTGTTGGAAGAACCCCTGGCCCCCTGGCTGCCACGCGCTCCAAGGCAGGCTGTGTCGCTGCCATAGTGACAACAGCAAAGCCCGCCTCCTGGGAGTGGGACGGTCGCACTTCCCACAGAAAGCACAGGTCACAGTGACGTGGACAGTCCCTCCCCCCCACCCCCCGCCACTAGCACTAAGCACCGCGGGCAGGCGGGCAAACGCCCAAAGACGCCAGCACGCAGGGGGCGCCCCCGCACAGCGCCGGCCCACGACCCCGGGCCCCTCCCGCTCTCTGTGGGCCGCCCAAGAGCTTCTCAGGGCAGGGACAGTTTTTGTCTGGTTCGAGTCTCTTTCTCTCTCGTGACAAGCGTCAACAAATGTCTTCCCACAAACTCGCTGGTGTCAGCTGGAGTCGGCTGGACCGTGGTCTGATTTTTAGACATTGAAGGATTCAACCATTTCATAAACTTTTGTAAATTATTCACATTAAGAATTCCATACAGATCTATTTACATTTTATAATAACCTTTCAAATAAACTGGTCCAAGCAGTAATTTCTAATACTCCAGGATTTTAAAGACAAAGCTGTTTTAGAAGGATTAATGAAATATGAAAACTTAGGCTATTCAGAGTTAAATGAAAAACTGTAATTAAAATAATTAATGAGCTATGTGAATTACTGGTTATTAGCAGATTAAATTAGTTTAAAACTAGACTAATGGGATGTGCAATTCATTAGTTTTCGTTAAAATGACAGTGCTCAGGATGTGACCATTCCGTGGGAAAACGACACATTCCGGCCCAGGTGTTCTCAAAGGTATTTAGAGTGTAGACCCTTGCCTGCTCGCTTTGTGACTCAGGTGGCTACTTAATAGCAATCATGATCAGCATAAGCCTGGCTGGCCTAGGAGAAAGGGGAGAGAGCGGGGGAAGGAGGGGGAGGAGGGGGAGGAGGGGGAGGAGGGGGAGGGGGGGAAGGAGGGGGGAGGAGGGGGAGGAGGGGGAGGGGGGGCAGCTAGCAGGAGCAGCAGCCAGCAGCAGTGGGAGGGCTGAAGTGGCCTCACTGGGGGTAAGGGTGACTGTCCGAATTCATTCTCTGAAAATGCCTTTAATTCCTGTTTCTTTAAGACACGTGGCTACAAAGCAAACATCACACTTAGCCACCCTGCGTGAAGCGAGGCCCCCCTCCCAGGCCTTCTCTCACTCAGCCCCTTCATCAGCTTCCGAGCCAGTCCACCCTGGGCGTCGGTGACGGCACAGCGGCAGCTGCGGGAGCCCAGGCGGACACCAGCGACGGAGGGAGGGGCGGAAGGGCACCTCAAAGCAGCTAGAGGCTACTTTCCCCAAATGATTGCTTTACGTTGGTGTCTCATTTCCCAATGCCTTTCTGTGAAGCGTGTTACTGATAGTTACGTTAACAGTGTTCACGCAAAGCTACCTTGTTTTCTGAAACTAAAACCTCCTGCACCAAGAGGCTGGTGTCTGGGCCTGAGCTTCCCAGGCCACGGCCAGCCAGCTGGCGGCGCTGCCCACCGGTCCCCGACCCGACCTGGGGCTACAGGCTACGGGCCACGGAGGCTCCAGAGATGCTCCGGTTTTTAAAACTTTGCACACGGGCTTTTTCAACACGCAACTTAGAACGGCAGGAGGAACCCTGTGACCTGTCACGGAGCTTCCGCCGTCACCACCACGTGGCTGACCCTGCTCGCCGGCCATCTCCTACCCCGGGGCCCTTTGGGGAAAAACCTCAGACGAGGTGCTTCCCTTCCGAGGGGTGTGCTGTCCCACGACTTACTTCTCCAGAGAACCTGACCTGGTCCTGAGCAGGACCGTGATGTGACTGCAGGTATTCTGTGCCCACAGTCCTGACTGGCGTGTGAACATGCAAGTACGTAAGTGAGGGCACTGCGGCCAGCGGGAGTTGGTCTGGCCGCTGCAGGAGATGTCTACACCCGGGAGGACGCGGAGGCACCTCTGAAACGGGCCGGCGTGGAGGTGGCGGCCACGGCACGCCTTCCTGCTTCTCCGTGCGCACGTGGAGACAGAGCCATGGCTGCGTGCTGGGCGGCCGTGCCTGGCTTTCCAGCTCTGTCCACCGGGAGGACCCGGAAGAACCCGGGGCGCCAGCACCGGGCCGGAGCCGATCCCCGCTCGGCGGAGCTGCCCGTTGGCCACCGAGGAGCGTGTCCTCCCTGTGGGGCGTGCGCGTCGACAGAGCGCGCCCAGTGCAGCGCGGATGCTCAGCGAGCGAACAGAGCAAACACTCACCGATGACTTTGACGAAGTAAGCGTCGGCCTCGAAGTTGTTTTTCAACGCGTGGATGGCGAAGTCGTTCTTGGGGTGTCCTTTGCTGAGCACGAGGATGTCCAGGATCCCCTGGGAAGGACGGAAACAGGACGGTGAGGGCGGCGCCGGGCCGGCCGCGAGGGGAGCGCACAGGCGGGCTCGCCGTGCGGGCGCAGGCCTTCCTGACTCCACTCGGTGTTCACAATAAAAACGCTACCCGACAGACAGAAGGCCTCGAACAGCAGAACACAAATGAAATGAAAAACACTGGTAAGCTTGGTCTCCGGAGAGGTTTTGGTATATTCCCTTCCAGCCACATTTGCATGAATTTTTAAAAGCCTACGATACGGACTTCCAAGTCATTCCAGACCCAGAGGAAGGGAGACCTCTGCCTGTTACCACCTCCCCCCACCCGCAAGAACGGGGGAGCTTTGCTAATGTTTTCGGAGGGAAAGGAGCGCACACTTAAGTTTCTGTGCTGCCGACTCTTAACGAGGTGGATCATTTGCTGGGCTTTTCGGGTTAGCCACTTGGGTTTTTTCTCTGTCAACTGGCTATGTTCTGCTTCTCGGGAGGGAGTCTTTGGTGATTAATATCAATTTATATGAGCCCTGTTTATATTAAGAATATTCATTGTTTGATTCTTTCATAGCAAATTTATCTCCCAGATTTAAAAACAATTTTAAATTTCATTTGTTTAAATTTCGTTTAGGATGTTTTTTATGTACGGAAATTAAAAATTGATTTGTAGTCAATACCCTTGGGATGTTTTTGCCAGTTACTTTTATGCTTGAAATCGGCTAATAAAAGGGAAATAGAATGAGATTTGATAGCAGAGAGACAGGAAAACAAGAACCTCGGTAATTGTATAATTGAGAATCAGCAGCTTACAGGAAAACAAAGCACAAACGGAACTGGGAGAGACAGAAAGGTCCCCGTGGGCATTGATCTTTTTAAAACCATCGTGCTGTTTCACAGGGAGCACGGCGCTGCGCTGGCTCTGGGACTGCACCCACTCACCCCGGAACCCACTGGTTTTCTGAGCGGCAAACTGGTTGTTTACACCCGGAAGGAGGAGACCGGGGCCCCGAGAGGCGGACCGGCCACCAGGGACAGCGTCACAAGAGTCTGAGGCGTGGGGCGCTGCCTCTGGCGCACGAAGCTGAGACAGAGACTGAGCTCACTCTTCGCGACCTCGTGCGGGGTCAAGGATCTGCTCCCTGCAGGCTGCGCCTCCGTCTCCTGGGGCCCCCCTGCACACCTGCCAGCCTCAGAGCACGGCTCTCGGGGGCTTCAGTGAGCACAGCGGGCGGCGGAGGCCTTGCCCTAGCTCACTGCGCTGACCAGCCGGGGCTGGCCGCGGACCCGTGCCCGCCGCCGTCTAACGCCCCAAGGGGCTTTCTTCCACGCACGCGTTGGCTTTCCTGACCTCATCTGCGTTTTCTGGTCCCACAGGGTGGCGGGGAGGAGGGGGGAAGAGAGAGGGAGAGAGGGAGAGACAGAGATGGGGGTGGGCAGCAACTGGACTCCACCCCCAGGAGAGCTCGGAACTCACATCTTCGTAAATGTCGAAGAAGGTGGCGACCACGGCATCGCGGACTTGACTTAGGTCCATCAGCTCCCAGTAGACCTTAAACATGCGACGCGCGCCCTCGCAGCTCGCGTTGGTGCACGGGACGTTCTCCAGCAGAAAGGCCTGCTGGTTGCTGCGGGGTGAAGGACAGGCAGGCGGTCAGCGTGACGCGTCCGTGGGCGTCTCGCCATCTGCAGCAGCCACACTGGGCTGCGTCCTTGGGATCGCCCCGCGAGCGGGGCTTGAGGTTCTCGCCGTAACAACAGAAACAGGAAAACGGCGGTTACGTGAGTGGAAGAGCGTGACCTCACCAGGGCGAATGTGTCACCGCGGACGGTGGCACAACGCGTGACACCGTGCAGCTCACACGATGTTCCGTCAACGGCACCTCGTGAAACTGGAGCGAAAACAGTGACAGAAGCACATGGACAGTCCCTGAAGCTGTGGATGTCAGAACAAACGCCACTGCGCAACACGGGGGTGGAAGAGGGCACCCTACGGGGAGGCGACAAGGACTGGGCGCTGAGTGAAGACGGAGCCGTGGCACGGCGGGACCGGCGGCCCGCCGCCAACGTGGCACTCCCCACTTCGTTAGAAAAGGGAGGTTCTACGTCAGTGACCCATTTTCTTCCTTAAAACACTGGCAACAGAGGAGCCAATAAAATATGAAGTGAGCAGAAGGAAGGAAACGATAACACGGAGGAAAGCAACAGTGTAGAGAACAGAGAAAGCAACACGGAGAATCGACAAAACAAAAGCTGGTTCTTTGCAAAAGGCAGTTTTAAAATGGATAAACCTTTACCCAGAATGGCCTTTAGAAGCCTTACAAAGAGAGAACACACACAGTAAAAATAGCAGGAATGAGCGAGGTAACATCACTGGAGAGTTGGCTGACGTTAAAAGGATAATCAGGGAATGTGACCGAAAACTGCGCCGGTACCATTAACGAGCCATACGACGCGAACCCCTTGGGAGTCATCAACTACCAAAGCTCACTCAAGAGGAGACAGATAAACCGAAACCGTACTTTCAAACCTTCTTAAAACCCCCCAAGCCCCAGGCCCAGATGGCTTCACCGATGGATCGTACCCAGTATTTAGAGCGGAAGTGACATTCTACACAACCTCTTCAGGAAACAGCTGCGGAAGAAACCCTTCCCGACTCACTCACTCTGCCACGCCCCACTGCACATCGAACGCGGACATCACAGCAGACTGCAGACGACGTTCCTCACGACCACAGAGGTAACGGATTCGACAAAAGTCCAGTACGTCAAACCCAGCAATAAGTAAGAATTTGCTTTGCACAACGGTGGTCACTCAAACTTGTGCAATGTGGAACTGTGTTCCGAATCGGAACACAGCGAGAGGGCCATCACGTGTCCCGGCTGCTCGCCAGCCGCAGCAGCCCACGCGGGGGCCGGAAACGGCACTCTCCCCCGGCGCTTCTTTTTCGTTTCGCGGCGTGGAGAGGGAAGATCACACAAATGCGCACACGTTTATACCACAGGTGTGATCGAATGGATTTCTAAGAGCAATTGTGCCATTTTCAGACTGACTTTCAGGCCTGAACCGAGATTCTTCCAAATACCAAAACGCAGACACTGATCGTCTCTGGGTGCGGTGCTTACGGACGATTCTAGTTCCTTGTTCTCTTTGTACTCTCTGAATTTCTGTGCTCTGTGTTCGCTGGGCAAAGACACATTCTGTTAAGTCACAGAATGCCGCGTCTGCAGTCCAGTAAGTCACGCCAGCTTCTGCCGCAGGTGAGAAAGCGCGCTACCCTTCCGAACAGAACCGTAACGCGCAGTCACGAACGCATCCGTGACGCCAGGCAGCCGCGCTGCCCCTCAACACGACGGCGCGCGTCCGGCCCGCGCCGTGGGACTGGAGACAGGGAACAGAGAACGGCCGTGCGACACGCGGTCTCACCGTCCTCGTTTCCAAACACGCGAGAGAAGGCCCACGCTCTCCGAGTGAGCGGCTGCAACGAGGTTAGTGAATGCGAGAGCCGCGTCGTCCAGAGCCCGCAACCTCGCCTGCCAGTAACGACCCTTAGGAAGTCAGCGGAGAAGGTCTCACTCGTGGTGACGGTGGAGCGCCTGTTAGCAGGGGGCAATCTGAGGAGAGGCGCACGCAAGCTTTGTGAAGATGGTGCGAACCATTCCTAAAGACTATCTTAAAAACGGGAATAAATGTTATCGACTGAAGATTCGACATCACAAATAGGCCAGCTCCGTGTGAATTAATCTTTAAGCACAACAGTGTAATCCAATCAGTTCAAGGGCCAGCAGAGCTTTTGTGTCAAATAAGGAAAGTTACCTTTAAAATTTACGTGGGTGAACAAAGGGACAGAACGGTCAAGACAATTCCGAAGGAAACAGTGACACGGGGAGACTTCCTCTAGCGCCTGCCAAGACGTCCGTTAGAGCCACGGGAACCGCCACCACGCGGAGCTGGTCTGGAGGCCGAAGGCGCAGGGACCCCAGCCCACCCCTGACACGGCTCGGCCTGCCGTCCAGGAGGCAGGTGCTGGTCAGACAGAGCCGGGTGGTGCCACACAGAATTCGGGCTGGGCGGAGTGTCAGATGACGCGGAAAGACGACGTTTAAAACTTTTATGAGAAAACGTAGAAAAGTGTCCTTATGTCCATGGGGTGTATCAGTATTCTTGAAGTAGGGTCAGCAAAGCCTAGACTGCGGCGCATGCAGTGACCTGTATTTATCCTGCACACGCCTTTCCCGTGTTAGGACGCATGCGGTTGTGCTGGTTCTAACTTGTATCCCATGTGAAGATGTGCCCAGTCCCAGGAGCTGTCCCTCGGACTGTGGTGGCTTACACGGAACGACACAGAAACATGCTGGATTACACGTTCAGTTTAGCCGCACGCACCACGAGGGACACAATTACGTCGCGTTAGTTGGCCGACGTTACCAGAAATGCAGCTCGCTTGTTTTTATTTCCCCATCACAAACGTTAAACGTAGAGCTAGACTTCCAACAAGCACAGCCTCTGCAAGCTTCGCGAGACCCTGAATTTGAACTCTCAGGCTGCAAAGAACGATGATTCATGTGACGCTGCCGTGCAGCGTGGCAGCCCCCAGCCCACACGTGGCCAGTGGGCGACTGAAACGTGGCCGCCCGGTTCAGACGGGCCGCGGTGCGAAACCTGCAGGCTCGGAAGGGTCAGCGCGAACACCCGAGACGCCCACGTCGCCCGCACCTCCGATGCGGTGAGGCGGCGGCTGCGTGACAGGCAAGCACGTTTACTTCAGCTCTTCGATTTGGGTGGGACCTGAGGCTTCCTGTTCCAGCTCCGCGCTGCCAATCATCAGGGAGAGTGTCCGGGGACAGTACGTAACCTTACAGTGCATCGTAAATCTGTAAGTCACAGAAAGGAAGCAGTTGGCTTTCACTTCACACCAGATACTTATCCGAGTGTCTTCCTCCACCCGCTCACTGATGTTCCTGCTGCCTCCTTTGGTGCCATGTAAACTTCAGGGTTATCTGTTCCATTCTGTGAAAAACGCCTCTGGCGTTTGGGTGCGGATCAGGCTGAGTCTGCCGAGTGCGTCGGCGCACTTGAACAGTGCTGACCCTCCCTCGCCATGACGACGGTGCCCCCTCCCGTCCCTATTTATCCGTCTTCTTCAGTCCCTTTCCCCAGCGCCTCACAGTGTTCATGGTGCAGGTCTCCTGCCTCCTTGGTTAAGTCTATTCCTAGATATTTAAATTAAATGGGACTGTTGCCTTAATTTCTCTTTCTCGTAGTTCATTATTAGTGGCTAGAAACACAATAGATTTTTATGTATTGATTTTGTATCCCGAAACTTTACTGAATTAATTTATTCTAATAGTTTTCTGGTGGGACTTGTAGGGTTTTCTGTACACAGTGTCACATCATCTGCAAACAGTGGCAGTGTTACTTGTCCCTGTCCTGCTTGATGATCTTTATCTCTGTTTCCTGTGATCACCATGGCTCGGACTGACGACACTACGTTGATGGGCGGTGACAGTGGCCTCCCTGTCGTGTTCTTCGTCTTAGAGGAAAAGCTTCCAGCCACTCGCCATTGAGTGTGATGTCGGCTGTGGGGGTGTCGTGCGTGGACTTCACTATGGCGAGGTACGTTCCTTCTACACCCCTCTGTCGAGAGGTTTTATCGTAAGTGGATGTTGCTGACGTTTTATTGCAGAGTTTTAGGTCCATGTTCACAGGAGCTACTGGCCTGTAACCTCCTTCCTCTGGTTTTGGCAATTAGGGCGATGCGGCCTGGTAGAGCGAGTTGGAGAGCTGCTCCTCCCCTCCGACTCCTAGCCTAGGTCGACGAGGACAGGTGTTGATTCTTCTGTGAGTGTCTGGTAGAACTCGCCTGGGAAGGTGATGGGTCCTAGACTTCGGTTAAAGGGCAAGTTTTTTGATTACTGATTTGATTTTGTTTCTAGTAACAGGTCTGTTCAGCTTCCTTCAGCAAGGTAACCGCTTCGTTCGTTATTACCTCACTTTGCACTCCACGCCCACGACAGAGGTCCACCCACTCCTCTCACCGCACAGACGAGGAGTCAAGGCCACCTGCGCACGGTCACACGGGTGGCAGGCGGCTGGGCCGAAGGGAAGGCCCAGGCTCAGCTTTCGACCACCGCGGTCTTCAGTCTCAAAGTGTAATGGGTCCAAAAACCAAAAAACCCAGTAAGGGGTCATTTAGTGACCAAAAGTTTGACCCTTTAAAGATCAGTTTTATTGCATAACAAACAGGTTTTTTACTCTATAGTAGATACTCACTTTTGCCCTGTAGAAAATAAACCGGAAAAGAACAGGTTTCTAAGCAGCTGGGAGAAGGTCAGGGACCACGCACGGACACGGGATCTGAGCCTGTCATGTTTCTCACGTAAGGGCGCACCTCATGCGGGTGCGGCCCTGTTACACACGCCGCCGCCCCCCGCCCGCCGCGACCCCTACCTTCCGGACACGTTCTTCAGGATGGCCAGGGCGTCCGGGTAGCCGTCCATGTTGTAGTCGCCGATGTGAAGGGTGATGGGGACGGGAATCTCCCCCGGGCCCGGCTCCCGCGCCAGCGGCACGAAGCCCCAGAGCGTGCCCTTGTTGCTGAAGTCCTGCAAGACCGGAACCCACTGCGAACAGGAGCAAAGGAGGGGGCTTTAAGGTCGTTTCAGAGAGAAGTGCAGCATTTGCAAAACCATCCGTTCGAGGCCTCAGCATAAACATCCTCTCTTTCCGAAGTTCTGCACCCTGCAACGTGGCGGGGGACCACCATCTAGTTTGAGGGACGGGCGGCTGGCCCTCTGGAAGAGAAAGGTCCCCTGTCAGATTCATCGCTAGGTGCCTCTCTCTGAACTGGCGCGTAGGGCCTCAGAGGGCGTTTCACGGAATCACGGAACCTCGGGGTCAACCTGACGTTCACAATGACGCAGTGGGATCGCCCACTTGGAAATCTGCGTTCCCTGGAAATACAGCCTCGAATGACCACTTTTCAAAATCAGAGCAAACTCTCATTTCTGCTGCTGCTGTCCTTTCAGGGGACCAGCTGAGGAGCAGTCGGAATGCGGCCAAGTTCCGCGTGCGGCACCTGGCTGTGCCCGTCACACCCGGCGGCGACCCCGGCCCTCACCCAGGAGCCAGGCAGTGACAGCCCCCACAAACCCCGCCTGCGCAGGAGAGCGAGCCTTGCCACCAAAAGGGGCCGGAAGCTGCCACCTCGGCAAATTCTTTACTTCTGTATTCATCATAATAAAGAGAACAGCGAGAATAGGTTGGTTCCTAAACAAGCTTTTGGGAACCCCTTTCTCTTCGGGATGCCTAAATCTTCCCTTTTAATAACCTGACGGGCACTGAAAACCTAAAGCGTGGACAAGATGCCGCGAAAATCACAGTGGTGCCCACAGCTGGCCAGGAGAGCGGACGCGGGCATGTCACCTGGAGATGCCCCCCCAGAGCAGGCACCGCGGCTTGGAATCGCAGCGGGCCACGCGCACCCCGCACGGCTGCCCCTCGTCGGCAGGTGAGCTGCACGACAGACGGCTTCTCGCAAAGGACACAGCAGCACGCAGGGCGCCCCGAACACTTTCTGGGCGTGGTTTACCACGGGAACCGAGAAAACTCAGCGACAAAGACGAACTTACAAAAAACAAGCTGTTGTGAAAAACTCGTCTGCGCCTCTCACCAGCTTTTCCATCTTCCGCAAAGCAAAAAAGCACTAAATGTCATCAAATGTTTTCACGTTTCGCTTGACTGAAACAAAAAGTTTTGCTTTGGAAGATGGGAAACGCCACAAAATGCCAGGTTATCAGCAAGTTCTGAAGAGGGTGGCGTTGATTAACATGGATACAGTGTCCCTATGCGGGTAAGTGCGTTAGGTTAGGGGCTGCAAAGCAAGAAGTTCCTTCACGAACGTGACGTCCTTGGCAGTCACCAGGGGACTGTGACATCTGCCTGTGTGAGAGAGGTGACTGCGCACCTGCAGCTAGGCCCCAGCGGTCTGTCACCTGAAGACAGGCTGTCATGTCACTACTGGGTTTACTTCACCTGCGAGCCGATGCTGAGGGGTTATGACCCCTAACGGTTTTGGGGATTCCATGTTTTGAAAAGTTCAAGATAATAAAACTCAGGAGTGTAAGAGTTACATGTTTTTTAGAATGCTGAATATACGAAGACTTCTTTTTTAAAAATTTTACCGAAGTTACCGGGCGACACTGGTTAACAAGATGATCTAGGTTTTTTAATAAATGCATCACCCGCATGTAATATTTGTGCTCGCCATTCGAAGTCAAGTCTCCCTCCATCACTGTTCACCGCCCTTCCCCTCTGGTCATCACCGTGCTGCTGACCATAAAGACACGCTTGGTTTTCTTCAGTGTCTTTGGATAAAACGTGATGTTTCTATTGTAAGGGCCGTGGAAGGCAGTCTGTGCCTCTAGAACCCCACGTAGAGCAGAGCACAGGGTGGCTCCACTCTCGGGGGCTACCACCACGGAGGAACTCCCCATGTCGCTGCCTGTCATTTCCCCACCAGTCCCCGGCTGCGACCCTCCCGTCCTGGATCACCTGCCCACAAGCTGCAGGGGGCCGTGGGCAGGGGAGAGCGAAGTAGGCCTGGCATCACAAGCAAAGTCAAGGCCGGCCTGGAGAACACACAGGTGCGGCGTTCTGCCTCACCCTCTGTCAGAGTCACAGTGCTCGACCTTTCCCCAGCGGATGAAATGCTAGCACGTCATTTAATTACGGGACCAGGAATGGGCTTTCTTCACCTGCAATCACTCTAACGGCACTTTTCTCTCAACAGGTGAATGAATAAAGGAGCAGACGGGAACGCACCTCACCGAGGGAGGAGACCCGTGATTCACTTTCGCTCTCCCCCGGTTCCGACTTGCAGACCCCTCCCAACCTGCGAGCGTTCCCCGCGCACGGAGGCCCGCCCGCGGCCGGCCCGGCTGGCGTACCTGCGGTGTTCCAGACCTCGCCAAGTAGATGGCGCTTCGCTGGCAGCCCGCGTCCTCGCAGCCCGGGAGCAGGTGGTCCGTGTGGCCGTCGCCGTCTGCCAAAGGGAAGGCGAGTCCATTAGCGGCCGCGGCAGGGCGCGCTCGCGCACCGGGTCCCGTCTGCTGTCTGTCCCGCGTTCACGTCGGGCCCGAGAGACGGAAACAGGTGACGCGTCACTTCGCGGTGAATGGGATTCGATTAGGAAGGTTACTCTGGCCCTGGCTTCCTGCTACCTGGGCCGCTGCTTGTTTTAAATTGCTCGCTTTTCTGTGGTTAAATATTTATCCAGTGCTCGAAGAAAGACCCCGTTTCAGGCTCTGTTACAATCATCAATTTTTTAAACTGTGGCTTTTGGCTTATTTACATAATTATGACTGCTGCCACAGGAGAAAAACAAGCCTGTCGAGAGTAACCCACGATTATGTGGCATATTTTAAATGTGTGTTTACACATAATTTATCTTCACATGTATTTTTAAGTGTCTGCTGTAAAGCAGAACTTCAGCCCCCTGGCTTCCGAACCGCAGCCGTTAATTTGTATCAATGAAGAAGGCAGTGAAGGGGATCCGGACCCCATCTCCAGCTGCAGGGTCTCTGAAAAGCTGCACCAGGCCTGCAAAGGTCCCCAGGACAAGTCACAGGGGACCTGCAGGCAGCCCCCACCCCCCA
This sequence comes from Glossophaga mutica, assembly GCA_039655065.1. Lineage (NCBI taxonomy): Eukaryota > Metazoa > Chordata > Mammalia > Chiroptera > Phyllostomidae > Glossophaga > Glossophaga mutica. The sequence continues at coordinate 2,237,290 of CM077315.1, forward strand.
CCCCGGTCGGGGCTCCCTCCCTCCCCCTGTCCCCACGGCGCCCGCCTGCCGGGAGGGGCACGCGCAGGTTTCGATGTCCTGAGCTAACCCCCCCCCCCAGGGACCTTCACCATGCAGCCGTCACCCAGGCTTTAACTGCGGGGCCTGAGGGGGCGCTGCTGCCATCCCTGACGTGCGCCGGCTGCGGCTGGGTGCTGCACTCAGCGCAGGCGGCGGCCGCGCTTTCTCTGGGGGCGGCGTGGGAGGGTTAAAGGTGAAGCAGCGCCCCCCCCCCTTGCGGAGACGCGCACACTACGAGCGGCGGAAGCGCGGTAAGCGTGTGGCGTCTGCCACGCTGCACTCGAGAGGAAAAGAGGGCCTCGGGCTGGGTGGGCCTCAGCAAGTGCCTGTCGCCTACATGAAAAGTGGATTTCCCCACCGAATCCCACGGTTTAATTACTTGTGATCCACGTGACTAGCACCAGTGGTGGCGACACACCCTTCCCGAGAGGCGGTGAGCGCGAAGCCCAGCGCTGACCCGCCCCCCGCCTCCTGGAGCCGTCAGGGGTTGGCCCGCTTTCCCTGGCTCTTCCTTCCGTCTGGGTATTTTCTAGGCGATGTTACACTTGCCAACCACAACGGCCCAAATTTAGATGTAGATTTTTAAGCCCCTTGAGGTTTTAGACATGGTGTCAGATCTTTAGCCGCTGAGTTTTCCCCTGGGTTGCGCTCCAGACGCGGCAGGAGCCTGGCTGCATTTGGGAGCCCCCCCCCCGCCCCCCATGGGCAGAGCCAGCCCGAGAGGATGGGGTGGGAGGGGCGCCAGCGTTTCCTGCGCTGGTCCTTTCAGCTGCTGCTTGGAGGGCGCCTCAGTCCGACAGTGGAGCATGCGCTGAAGAAACAGGGACTTCGGGGACTGCACGTGACAAGGACCGCGGCCTGTGCGGGGACCGCCTGGAAAAGCACCCAGACGCACAGGCTCCCGCAGCCTCCGCCCCAGGAAAGGGCGAGCCTCCGGCCTCCCGAGCAGCCACGGTACCGCATTCGCACGGCCAGCGCACGGCCCCGAGCGCCTCGAGGTGCGGGAGCGACGGGAAGGACGGCCCCCGCAGAGGCACGCTGGCCATGGACAGAGGCGGCCCTCAGGAGGCCCAGGCGCCGGACTTCAGGTGGGTTAGGCGCAGCACCCACAGGGCCGCTCACACATCCTAACGCCACGGCCCAGTGACAGGCGGGAAGACCCTCGGCTCCGAGAACGCGACGTGTCGGAGGCAGGCTCCTGCACAGCCCTCCACCCCGTGCGTAAGCAGAGCGATCCCACTCCCCCGTGTACGCACAGGCTTCAGGGGTTCGGGTTCTCGCTTTCCCCCAATATTTATACACCTTCGGAGAACCCAGCACGGCCCTGTCCGCTTTAAACGCCGAGGGCGCGGAAAACCAGGACTCTGAAGAGGCCATTTCACAGCCTGTATATAAATCCCCACTGCCATTCCAAAAGCACTCAGGGTGTTTCTCAGAATCGCATCCGGCCTGTGTGACTCACCAAGACCGACGCCTCACAGGCCTCACAGGCTCTGGGGGGAACCCAGGGCCTGGTGGCTTTCACTATGGTAACCGCTGCCCGCATCACTGTGGGGACGCAGGGCGAGAAGGACGCTCGCAGGAGCTGGGCTGACGTGAGAAGACGCCCCGAAGACCGCCGGCCCTTCCTTTACGTGGCCACACGGCAAGGCGTGCGTGCACAGAGAACGGTTCCGTTTCACCAGAAGCTTCCAACGGTACTGTCTTTCTCTGGGGGGATGGGGTGGGGCGGGCTGAGGGAGACACGGGTCCCGCAGGTTGGAGCAGGAACTGAACTGGTCGCTTTTACTTGGATCGTGTCAGCGGAAGCGGGCACTAGAACCATCCAAAAGCATATTCAGAAGCTGCGCAAGTACGGTGGTCTGCTTGAGTAGTAAATAACGTAAATGCTCGACAATGCACGCGGTCAGAATTCAGGAATGAGAAAATGGAAATGTAAAGTCGGAGGTTTATCATTCATACGGACCTAGGGTGTCTCCGCTAAATCTGCGCCAATCTGTTTTAGACATTTACAGCGATTTTTGTTCAATCACTTACTTTAATCAAAATGAGGAAAATTAACGTTAGATCAGTCCTTATCACGTGGATGACATTCAGAAGTTTTGTCTGAGAATTATGGTTGAAGATACTTGAGACCTGTCCTAAATTTGGGCTCAAGCCTTAAAAAAACAATTAGTTTAATTAACTAGGAAGCTTTTCATTTAATTACTCATTCGGAATTGTCCACTGAGTGTTTACAATGGGGCCGCCGCCGCCGCAGGTCTGGGATGCAGCAGTGAACCAGACACAGCCGTGGGGGGTGGAGTCTCGAGAGGGCGCCTGACTGGCACGGGCCCTGCTCACTGCCGTGGGGGAAAACGAGGAGGGAAAGAGGTCGGAGTGCTGGGGCGGAGGTGCCCATTATAAGCAGAGCAGTCAGGGAAGGCTTCCTGGAGAAGGCGGCATTTTTTAGCAAGACTAGAAGGGGGTGAGGGAGTGAGCCATGAGGAACACTGGAGGAAGAGAACTCTGCAGAGGAATGAACAAAGGCAAAGGACCTCCGGGCGGGGGCGGGGCCCTTTGTGCCTGGCCTGTGGGAAGAACACCTAAGAGGCCAGTGGGCTGGAGCGCAGCTCCACGGACAGTGTTGGGAAGGGGCATACTGAGGGTCCGGCACGCGCTCATCCGTTACCCACGCTCCGAAGGCACTCAAACAGGGCTACGCTGAGGTCGAACTGTGTCTCTCCAGAGCCTCTGTTCCCACTAGTGTCTGGGTTTGGTGTCTAACAGACACCTCAAAGCTGACCTGTCCAGAACAGAACTACTAGCGGGCTGCGAGGCTTGGCTTCCTGCCCCACCGCAGCGAAGGGGCTGCCCTGCGGACAGCAGCTCCGGCCCCGAACCTAGAAGCCGTCCTCGCTGCTTCCCCCTCCTCCCCCACAACAGCCAACCCGCCTGCAAGTGCTGCCAGCTTTGCCTGCAGTTCAGCTTGGTTACGGCCACTGCTCTCTACCCCCGGGGGTGGCCCTGGCCCGGTCACCCCGGCCTCAGCCGGCTGGCTGTATGTCCCCTTGGCCTCCCTGAGGCTTCCAAACACACCAAGAGTGAGATGGCACCGAGTGAGCTTCGCTCTCGACCACCCGAAGCACACCTTTAAGGGTTTCAGCACTTTCCAATATGCTAGTAATGGTCACGAAGGACAACAGTGTCCCTTTCCACTGGCGCCTTTACTTTTTATAGGGCGACATGGGAGACTGACGATGCCCAGGCTTCGCCCACATGCCGGGTACCCCCTCCACTCGGAGAATAAAGTGGGATCTCCTGATGGCGATCAGATACGCAGGCGTCAGCAGATGGGGACAGATAAGTGCACGTTTTACGAGGGTTACGATGCGCTTCCATCTACGGAAAACGCTGACGTTCTGTTAGGGTTTCTGTTCTCTCTTCAGGGCTGCAGCTTTTCATTGATTTCCAGGACGTCTGGCATTAGATACAAGACTGATACATATTTGCTCTAAGTCTGGTTGTGTGACCTTTTCTTTCATAGAAAAAAAATGTACCTTGTTTTTCTTGACTTTCTGGTCCTGTGTAATCTAATAAAGACATACCACCTAATTGCTGGGCGCGAGAGCAAGGTGCAGGTGCGTGACCTTCTTGAGAGGAGGGGTCGGGGGCTCCGAGGAGAGGATCGAGGCACGCGCCCTACGCAGCGCACCGTTCCCCGTTTTCCACACGGCGCTGAGAAAGGCTGAGGCACAGGCGCGCTCCCCGCCGGGCCGCGGTTCTGCAGGGGTCGGGCAGCACACGGCTACTTCCTTCCCTTGTTTGCGGAAGGATCCTGAAGTCATTTCGAACCATGCTACCCACATCATTTTGGATGCACCAGCATGGCCTACTTTTAAAGCAGATTTTAAAAATACCTTTTAATATTTTATGCTAAGAGCTAAAAACTTCATCATAGCTGTAAAAACTTCTGTTCCTAGACAACCCAGATGAGCTGGGAGCCGCTCGAGCCCGCGGCTTTGGACGGGCCCCTTCCTGTGGGCTGCAGCGACGGCCCGTTCAAGCACAGTGCACTGGGCGTTTCTGAGGGCACGCTGCCCTCCCGCCTGTCAGTCACCTCCCCCGACCTGGTTCAGCCGAAGGAGGAGGGGTGGGAGGTAAAGGGCAAGGCGCAATTCTTGGGCTTATTCAAATGTATAGGAAAATGCATCCTTCGCACATATTAATATTCATGAACGTATTCGGTGCCATCTGCTTTTTGGGACTCACGCAGTCTTATTTTTTCATAATACCCAACTAAGAACACGAGGATTTTTAAGTAGACATCATGGGGGACTCACTCAAAGTTCATGGGTGCATTGAAAACGTCTACTCAGACCCTACCTCAGGCTATCGAAAACACAGAAGAGATACAGTGTTTCTTAACTGACTACCCTACATGCTGCACATTTAAAAATACCAACTTGTAAATGTCTATGTTTAGTGCAATTTAAAAAAATCGAAAGCAAAGCCACTAACAGTTTCATTGAGAGCAGGGCACTTACCACCCCACACGCAGCCCTGGACGAACCGCTCTGATGGGAGGCCCCCTGCCGGGTGTGGGGACGCCTGCGAGGCCCGGGGTGCACGCAGGCCCACGCGTGCCACCGAGTCTCGTGAGGTGGGGACAGGTGTCACCGCACTTTATAAAGAGGCAAAGGGGGCCTCTGGGTGTGGGGACCTGTCACCCACACTCTGGGGAATGGGCTGAGGCCCGTTCTGTGGGCAGAACGCAGGTGGCGGCCATCTGGCCCGCTTTCCCACCAAAACAAACCCTCCCTGTTGGAGCCCGAGGGCTCACACAGGAGCCATGGGCGCTGGCCGCTCCTGACCGCCGTGGGCGGGACGGGCGGTGTGGGGTCTGCAGACAGCAGAGATCCACGGTCCTCCCGCTGCCTGTTCCCGGGGGACGGCACTCTGCTCCGGCATCGACGTGGAAGGGGAAAGGTTTCCGAGGCCGGGCTTCTAGGGCCCCACGGCCCGCACGCGAAGGCCGTCCTGCCAACAGGCCCCCGGCTCCAACGGCAGCTCCCCACCGCCCCGAGGAGCCAGCCGACCACACTCCTTGTACGACACCTGCAGCGGCTTTGCAGTGACCACGCTGCAGTGACGTCCGGGCACAGGGAAGGACCGTGGCCGGGGCCCAGAGCGGGCAGAGCCGCAGGGGGAAGCCTTACCGAAGTCCGCGAAGGCCGACTGCCCGACCACCACCAGGGCCGGCGGCGTCTGGAGCTCAGCGCTGAGGGAGAAGTTCCCGTCCTGTGAAGGCGGAGAACTTAGGATCAGGCCACCGTACTTCGTTTGTCAAGTGCGAAGCACAGCGTCTTAACCGCAGGAGGGAAGTACGTAATTCTAGGCTTTTGCTGCGCCGCATAAAAATCACTGCGGCGTGCGGCTCCCCCGTCACCAGGACACGAGCAGGCGCCGCACGCGGGCGAGCACGTGTCGTGCGGAGCCGAACGCCCGCCCTCCACGCTGCCTCCGGGGACGGCACTGCCCCCTGGGCTGTCAAACCCGCGAGTGTTTAACCGTGGGAGTGGTTCCACACGGGACCTCGCGGCGAGTCCCCACCCAGGAGCGGCGAGCCCCTCCCTGGCACTGCGCCCAGGAGCCCTGGCCACCTGCAAGCCAAGCTCCGCCCCTCCCCCTGCACCGCCGGGGGCGGCTACGACGAGTCCCCCGGCACCAGCTGGCGCTGCACATCCCTGACACCTGCTTAGTCCCCACCAGGGATTCAACAGAAGTCGACGAATGGCAGGGACTTGGTGGGGACTGAACGAAAGACAACAGCAAACAGCTGGAGACGCAGAGACACGGACCCAAAACCTGCTCGGGGCCCGCAGCATGCCGGGCCCCCCCAGGCCCTCCGTGGGGGGGGGGCCCTCCGAGAGCCGGCGTTCGTCGGAGGAGGGGGCCCGTCCTCAGGCCCTGTCCTTTCCTACGGAGCCTGAGAGTCAGCTCTGAGATCCAGCTGGTTTATCCCTCACCGATTACTCTTCCATGTAATCTATATCCAGCTACACATAAAATAAAATCATGACTCCAGTCTGGGGATCTTCTACTTGCAATTTAAAATGCACACACACACACACACACACACACATGCGCGGAAAGACTCCTTAATCTTGGTCACCTAGGCGGTAAGGTTAGTATCTGTTTTCTTCTTAGTTTTTTTTTTTTTTTTTTTTTTTTAATATGAGCCTCAAGGCAAAGAGGAGGAATTAGTCTTTCAAAAAGGCTTTTTTCTTCACTACAGCATGGCGGGGACAGATGAACCGACAGGCCCCTCTCTCAGCAGCTGACGGAGCCCAGCAGGCGCCCTGTTAATAGGCGCGTCAGCGTCAGCACGGACGGCCGGTGAGACCGGTGAGACCGGCAGGCCTGCCTAAGCGCCTGCCGAGGACGCGGTGCTGAATGATGCATTTTCTTCAGCAGCCACAGTCGGCCGTTTGAATGCAGTGATGCAGCCAAAGGCTCTTAAAGTTGTTCTATTTATTGTCGAAACCAACCGACCAAGCGACCGCTTTCATTTTATTTTCTCAACTTGTGTGCTCTCACTGAAAGTCATCATTTAAAAATTCTTCAGAGAAAAGATTTCTTACCACATTTTTCCATATCTCAAACTGGGAGGTACCCGAGGCAGATAATGTCGTGAGGAATAAATCTAGAAGGAAAATAATCACATTGTTAAGTTTTGTTACTGATGTGTGTGTTTAAAAACAGGAAGAAACGCAATACATAAAAGTAGCTATTCATACGGTTGTGCTCATATTTTAAATTACATTTCAATGAGCTTGATACCTACCATCAAAGAAAAGACAGATGCCTTTGTAAGACTACAATTAAGGAAAATGCTTTAAAGGGAGCGCCCTGGCACGGGGGTTGACCTGGGTAACAGGTGATGGGGGACCCCCACCCCCAGAAAGAAGGTGCCATGCAATAACGCCCTTCACCTTCCCCTACACCCCGAAGAAGAGGCGTCCAGGCGCCCACTCGAGCCTCCTCTCCCGGGGCGGACCGCCCGCCCGCCCGCGCCTTCCTCCCCGCAGGGCGTGGGGCCCTCCCACTTCTGCAGCCCTCAGAGCGCCCTTCTGCTTGCTGGGAGGAGGCTGCCCAGTTCACGCGCCACCTGACAAAGCCGATTAGAGCTTCACGCTTACTCAGCTGAAAAAAATTTTTTGAACATAGGGTAGACCGTATTTTAAGAAAAGATATTCTCATCACAATCACTCTTTGCTTCCTCCCCCTAAAAGCGGCATGCATCACACTCGGGTTCAAGCATTATTTTAAGTCGCACTGTTACAGCACCCACGATCATTGGCATCCATGTTAAACGAACGGTAGGTTATGCTTCAAATTTTGAGTAGCAGAAAATGACCTCCACATATTCTAACTGAAGAAAGTTGTTTCATTGAAAAGCACAGTAATTGCAATGGGATTAAAACAATGGGCCACGCCTGCAGAGCCTGGGCGGTGCGCCGACCGCTCCTCGCAGTCGCGTGTGTGATGCCTGCCTGGTGGCAGTTCTACGCCGTGACTTTTGAGGGTCTGAGAGCAGGGAGTTGACTCACAGGAATGTTACAATGACATTATTCTATTGTGCTGTAAAAATGGAAATTATTCAGAGTAATGTAAGACCACGGCTACTTTACAGAAAAGGTTTTCTCCCCATTACATGTTTAGAAAACTGTTACTCATATTTTAATGTGCTTTCTGTAAAGATTTCATATGAATTTAATGAAGCTAAGTTATGCAGTAATTACAATAAAGATTTTGCAAAAATCCCCGCGAGGCTAAGTAATTTGCTGGCTTCTATTATTAGTCGAAGTCAGCACTCCTGACACAGCAAGCGACCCGGCCCCCGGCGCCCCCGAGTCGCACCTCTGTGGGCACCCTCCCCGCACGGAGGTGGCTTTGCCCCAGACGCAGAAATTCGGGCCTTCACGAAGACCGTTTCTTTCCTCTATCAAACGCACGCCCCCAATGAGGCGTTTATTCCACACTCATCCAGGCCAGGGGTGTCAAACTCATTTTCACTGGGGGCCACATGAGCCTCGCGGTTGCCTTCAAAGGGCCAAAATCATTTTAGGACTGTGCGCATGTAACTGCCCTTAACTGTTCAGGAGCTGAAACGACGTTCAGCCCTTTGAAGGCACCTGTGAGGCTGCCGTGGTCCCCGATTCGGGGGTCTCCTGAACACTGTCTCTGCTGCTCCTCCCGCGCCCCTCTGGCATGACGGGAACACGCAAGTGCGAATGAGGTCTCATTCCTGTCTCCCGGGACGTGGGGCGAACCTCCGCACCTGTCACGGGAAGGCCTGCCACCTGTTCCCAGACTCACTTTCTGCTTCTCCCTCTCCAGACAACACCGGTGACTCTGCGTGGCGCCCAGTCGCCTGGTGAATGGAGTCTTCAAAATGAACGCACATGCCTCCACCCCTCCTGGGGGGCCCTTGCTCTGCGCCTGCGCACTGCTTTCCCTGCGTTGTCATTCCACGATCACGTCCCCGCTGCCCCGGGGCTGAGGACACACGGCACTGTGACATTCTGGTTTCGTTCCCTCTCACCCGAGCTCCTTGGGGGGAGGAGTCACGCCCAATGGACTTTCCTACCTCCGCCGTTCCTTTGTGCTTGGAAGTAGTGTGTGTTCAAATGACTGCTGAATGACTAAATGCTACATTGAAGCCAAGTTGCTTAGGCTGTCTAAAACAGTTACTTTGTTGCATCTTCACGTAGGAAGTCTTGGGAAAAGAAGGGCCTTATGTTAAAGCATTTCATGAAAATGAGTTTTTTAATTTTTACTTATGACAGTGACTACTGTACTAAGAATGTTGAAAAGCTGTTACATTTTTACATTATCTGAAACTGTGGACAATCAGCATTAGGAAGTGATTAGGGATTACTGGCCACGGACGTTCCACAGAATCTGGGAGAGCCTGCGTCGGTGCAAGCACGGAGCTGTTTGAAAGAAGCCAAATCCGGGAGAGGGGCAATTATGGGAGTGCTTAATAGGACACGGGTGAATCGTTTTAAACGGGCAACACCACACTGTTAAATCCTTAACCCATCTGAGGATAAATGAGGAGGCGTCTCTGCAGCAAGGGGTCAGCGGCTCCCTGCCGAGCGGGCGGCTGTGCCGCTGCATCGGAAGGGCTGCCTCAGTTGGCACCAGGGGCAGAGCAGAGGGAGCGAGGGTGGCTGGCTACCGGCAATCCATCACCGTTCTGGGAAGAACGACGGGACGGTGTTTCTCCTGTTGATGTTGTGTTGGTCTCAACACAGCTGCATAAGAGATGCTATATTATGGGATTCCTGTGGTTTCGTTCCTGCTTAGAAATTTAAGAGTTATAACACATGGTCTTTGTCGATTGTATTTTCATAGCTTCACTAGCTATTTATTAAGACTTTGAAAATCAGTGACATGAGATAAGGGATTGGAAGTACCTTGCAAAATTGATTTTAAAAATTCATATCTCTATTCAATCATGTGCCGAGGTTATAGAAAATAAATGATTCATCTTGTGGAGAAATAAAAATAGTAAGAATTAATTATTAACAATTCGATAGGAAGAACGATGCCTCAGGCTCTGAACGAAATGAGAGTAAAATAAGAGCTAGAAAATATTCTGGTCGACAACACAACCACGTCCTCACCCTCCCACACGGCTCGGAGCCCTTGCTCGCACGGTGAAGGGAGAGGAAATGTTCCCGGTGACACTGGAGTGGCCGCCCCGGCCCCTCAGGGCTGCGGCGCGGAGGCCCTGGTGCGGGAGGCGCTGCTGACAGCCGCTGGTCAGGCCTTCGGAGCAGCTCCGGCTGGAAGGTCCGCCTGGCCAAAGACCGCATGCTCCGCGCTCGCCTGCGCTCACCGCTGGTCACTCGCTGCTGGTCAGCCCAGAGGGACGGGGACCAGACCCCGTGGCACGGCTCGGCAGCCCTGCAGGGCCGCTCTGCCCACCGCCGGACCCCGAGGGGGAGCCCGCCTCTGCCTCCTCCCCTCCCTTCCAGCGGCACTGCTGGTAACAGTGCTCCCCAAACTCAGCCTCCAGCCCACTAACCCCATCTCAGAGTCCGCTGCCCAGGGAAGCCCCGCCACGGCGGCAGGGTCAGGGGTCGGGGAGGCACCCGCTGGTGCGGGGCTGGCCCGAAGCAGCGTGGACGGCCGAGCGCTCTTCTCCTGGGGCTGTCGTGGGTGGTGCTCGGTGGGAGGCGACACACCAGCAGGTGTGACACTTCCGGCTCCGTGAGAACTAAGGGGTAAACTCCAAGGGTGCAGACCTCGGAGCTAGACGGCCACCGCCACGCTCAACCGGGGAAATAAGGACGCAAAGGCGGAGCTCGGCGGCGGAAACTAAAAGCAGAGTGGGACAGCCAGGCCTCTGCTCTGGCGGGAGGACAACGGAAGCTGAGGACCCAGACCAGGGCTCCGTGGTGAGAGCCGAGTTGCTCCCAAGGAGGTTGAGTGCCCCACCTGAGCGGGTCTGCTGTGCTAAGTGTGGGGCCCTAGCTGGGAAAGCATGGTGCCGGACCTACGGAACAGGGACCTCTGCGAGAGGAGCCTCGAAATCTTGACCCCCCGATTCGCCCGACCCCTCGGAGCTGCAGAAACGGCCCGCTGTCCCCGGCTGGAGGCTGCCAACAGGAGGGGTGTCTGCCCCTCAGGCAACAGGCTTCCCTCCTGCATTTCTACCCAAAATGGTTCTTCAGGCAGTGGAACAGGGCGTCTTGGATTTCTGGGTGCTCGCGGCTCTGAGTGAGAAGACTGTGTGTGCGTGCTGATGTTGGAGTTCTTCCCCGTCAAACACTATCTTTTATGCATTTCTGTCTCCTGAGTTATTTCATTTTTAACAGAATTCTTAATTTTCACTTACCCGATGGGCTCCTACGTCAGGGGCCTGCGTTGGAGGAGAAACCTCAGTTTCGCTCACAGAAACAGTGGCTAGTCACTCAAAGTCAGACGCGGCCGGAAGCACCCGTGTGAGTGGCAGCTGTCAGCCAGGCTGCGAAGCCGCCCTGTCAGAGCGCGCCTCGGAGCACCGCGCGGAGCGCCACGCAGCCCTCGGGCGGCACAGGGAAGCACACCCAGCGAGTCCCGTGGGACGAGCGAGCCCCCGTCGCTCGCAAGCCGGCCTCTTGCCGTCGGCCGCAGGGCCCCGTCTCCAGCCCAGAAACCCTTGATTTACGTGCTGTCTTCTCCCCTAGCTGGTCTGTTTCCTCGCTAAGCACCAGAGAGGCGCTTTCTGCCACTAATGACAGTGCCCGTAATGAGATAATCCATCTGCGGGTTTCTGCGCATGCTTGTGGAACGTGCTGGAAGGAACATCCGCGCTGAACCCGGAGCAGGGCAGCGGTGGAGGCTCACGGCGCGGCGAGCCCCGGTAAGGCGGAGCAAGCGCAGCGAGGCGCCAGCCTCCCAGGGCGCCTCTCCGGCCGTGAAGGGTGCGGTCGGACGGACGAGAAGGTCTCCGAGGCTCTCCCGCGCGGCACGGCACGCCCCCACCCACCCAGCACCCTGTTGGCGCCTTCCCCGGGCCCAGCGCCCAGGTGCTAGAGGAACACAGCTGAGGCGCGCTCCTTGCCTCGAGGGGACGTCTCGTCCCTGGAGGACACAGGTGGGGGGACGCGCCGCGTGGCCGCAGCTGGGCTGGAGCTGTGACACGTGTGACAGGAACCGAGCAGGCGGAGCCCCCGCCGCCCGGGCCGGGGAGGAGGCACTCCTGCTGGGCGGAGCGGCGCAGGGAGTTGCAGTGCCAGAAGGCACGGCACTGGTGTCGGTGACACGTGGCGATGACCGACACGTGACATTTGACTGTATGTGACCCTCTTGATGTAGGGAATAAGCTTAAACCAAATAACCAGCAAGAAACTTCCAGCTGAAGCGACTTATTAAAATAGTCAGACACACTCCGGCTTCCAGCTCACTCGGAAACAAGCACCAGGTAACCTTTACGTCATTACTACAACACGCACACCAAGGGCACCCGACAGTGAAACAAACTGCTTGCCCTGGCTGGTGTGGCGCAACGGACCGAAAGGTCGCAGGTTCGACTCCCGGGCAGGGCATGGGCCTGGGCTGGGGCCAGATCCCTGGCTGGGGGTGCGCGAGAGGCAACCGGCTGATGCGTCTCTCTCTTCCTCCCTCGTCTCCCTAAAAATAAATAAGTAAAATCCCTCACAAAGCCGTACAAAATCTGAGTAAATGATAACTGTGAGAAGTAAATACTTCCTCAAGATTATGAAATTTAATTAAACTCCACGTGTGAAATTATGTATTTTTTTGAAGCGAAAACAAGTACAACAGTGATTAAACATGGAAATTAAATATATGCGAAATGCATTAAAGCTTCCTTTCACACAGCTACATGAAGTAATTTAAGAAACTTAATGTTAACTCCGAAAGTGTATCTTTAGCGACACGGAAAGTAGACAGTTGTAACATAAATAGCAAACCTTACAGTGATGAGTAAACCTCTAATTAACGTTCTGGTAACTGTCTCCTCTGCCTTGGAAAAGCGGAGTGCAACTGTAACAGGAGAACGCTGTTAAAGGTCATGGGAAGAGCGCTCGCGGCAGCGAGAAGAGAGTTAACCTTTCTGTTTTAATGTCAAAGGGCCTGACGCGAGGAATCGAACACCACCTGCTGAAACGGAAAACCTGACTGAAGCCGACCAAAAATGAGAGAGAAACGGCTCGTTAAGCCAGACGGGGAAGTCGGAGGGACGCTGTGCGAGTTCCTCGCCTGCTGCTCAGAGAGCAGCCTCTGCTGCCGGGTGCAGTTTCCAGGGACCCGCAGGCAGCCCGAGGACCCTGTGAAAGGGCAAGGTCGGAGGACCCACGCACGCCTTCTGAGCCCCAAACTTCCTACAGAGCTGCAGTGATCGGAACAGCGCGGTACCGCACGAAGGCAGCCGCAAAGCCCGTGGAGCGGAACGGAGCCCGGAGACCGGCCCCTAAAATGAGGGCGAAACGGTTTCTGACGCCAGGGCTGCCCAGTGGGGAGTGACAAGCCGCGCTGGGACAGCGGCTCTCCACAGGCGCCAGGGCGAGCCGGACCCAGGTCCGACACCGCGCACGAAGACGAGCTCGGACCCGGAGTGGGGAGCCCCGAAGGGGACACAGAGGAAAAGCTTCACAGTGTCGGGTCCGGCAGGGACCTCCCGGCGAGGACGCCAAAGGCGGGCGCTGCGAAGGAACCGGCGGACGAGCCGGACTTCGTGGGGGACTTCGTGGGCGACTTCGTGGGGGACTTCGACGACGACGGCGCCAGAAGGCAGCCCCGGGGGAGAGCGAAGGCCTCCCGCAGGCTGGGAGGGGACGTGCAGGGACCACACCCCGACAAAGGAGCGGCGTTCCCAGCACGTGAAACCCCTAAAACCCAGAGCAACGGAAACCGCCCGGTCAACGACGAAGGGACAAAGGACCCGAGCAGCCGTTCCTCCAGGGAGCTACGTCGAGAGCCAGCAAGCACCATCAGGACGCTCAGCGTCACTGCGCGTCAGGGCGATGCGCTTCAGCACGACCAGGAGACGCCCCCCTGCGCCCTGGGACGGGCGCGATGCCGAAACCGAAGAGCCGCCAGTGCTGGCAAGTCTGCGGGGACTGGGAACCCTCGGACCTTGTTGGGGAGAATGGGAACGGCAGAGCCATTCTCAGCTGCAAGTGGAGTCACCAGGGGACCCAGCAGCTCCGCTTCGGGACATCTGCCCAGGCGGCTGACAGCGCTGTTCCCAGAGCTGACGTCGGGGCGCAGCCCAGGGGGCGACCGGGAGGCGGTGCGTCCGCACAGCGGAGCGCAGTTCAGCCTTGAGGAGGGAATTCGGCCACACGCCGCGACACGGCGCACCTGGGCGCACCTGGGCAGTGAGACGAGCGGACGCGAAAGCCAGCTCGGTGGCGAGTCTGCTCCCACGGGCCGCTCCGGCGGTGCGCCGCGGTCGCCGGGAGGCTTACCGGGGAGAGAACTTCGGGAGGGGCTGCCAGGAACGCAGTTCACGCCACTGAAAAATGCACATTTAAAAATGGTTACGCGCATCAGTGCGCAACACAACGAACTGTGAGATTTTCATCGAAAAGGTGACTTTGTGGCAGTGAATGTAGCATTCATCACTACAAGACCGAGGGATGCGGGACCGACTCCACCAGGCGCTCAGCTGCTTCCGGGGGGCGGGGGGGGGGAACCACAGGCAACCTCGGCGTTCCCGCGGCGTTCCACACACGGGCGCTGACGGCCCTCTCAGAGACTCGCGAGGCTCCCATGCGCGGTATCCGAGGTCCCCGCTTCTGAAATGGGAGGAGAGCCTCAGCCACTCGAAATTAGCCCTCTTCTCCCCCCGTGACTCCAGCTAGCTCCCCAAGACACGGTGGTGGGAAGTCGGCCCTCTCGGTTTTAGGGAAGGGCAGGAATGGTGCAACTAGATTGTCCTTTGAGACTTTCTGGTTTTGCGGGCCGCTGTACGTATGATTTGAAGTGAGAGTCCATCGTGAGTACAGGTCGCTTCTACGACGAGACACGTGAGCGTCTGGCCAAAACGACTGAAGTAGAATGTTAATTTAATTTTTTTCTCCAATGCACCAATGCCAGTTGCAAGGTCCAGAACATTTAAAGTTAACAGACTTGAAGTTCATGGTAAACCAACTATAACGGATAGAAATCGACTTAGTTCATCTTGCATGTTGACTGGAGAATAATTCAAACAATTTAAGCTCCTTATTGTGCATTCATTGCACTGGGTATTAAAAACATGATGAGCTACCGCAGTCGCTTAAGTCAATTAGCATAACACCTGCTGCTCGGTGATGCCATTTACTGTCACTCGGACGAAAAGACCCAGCAGGTCACACTTCAGACTCAGGCGAGGGGCCCAGGCAAACGGCGTGACCTGAGTCTCTGCGGCAGCCTGAACCCGTTAGGAACCAGCAACAGCTGAAATGTCAGCGCAGCGCTGTCGGTCACCGGCACAGGCAGACCGAAAGGTGTTTTCGGGTACGCGCACTCGCTGTCTGGGGCGTACTGCCCACACGTGGAAAGCGCAGGGCGGCGGAAGTCAGACACTCTCTTTTATTGCCATGGAGTCGGTGGGAGCCGAGTATCTAGGGAAACCGAATGCTGCTTACAGGTGAAGTTTCTCCTCTAGGGTTCTATTAATAGTGAAGATATTCCATCTCAAAATGTCGAAAGGGCTGAGTCTCAGAAACTCCCCTCCATTTGTGCAGGAGGCCCGGTGCTGCCGCCTGCGCCCACAGTCAGCAGCACGCACCTGGGTATCGGAGGAAAACCACATCTGCGTTCAGCAAACAGGTGTCGGGCAGGGCCAGCCACGTGACGCAGCCTGCTCCTCAGGCCCGCGGTCCCCGTGGCCCAGCGTCGGAGCTATCTGCTGACGCCGTTCACACCTGCACAGTTGGCCAGGAAGACCGCCCCACTCCAGTGTACCTGACAGCAGCGGATACCACCCGGGGGTCCCTTTCCATCTTCTTAGGTGTCCGGGGGCGGGGCAAGGAGCGAGGTCTGCATTTGCCTCCTGGGCTGCTGGGAGCCCGCACTTCGCTAACCGCCACCGCGGGCCCGGGCGCGGCGGGCGGCTGCTGCAACGCGTGCGCTCCCTTCTTCTCCGGGGCTGGCAGGTGGGAGTGAGGGAGGGGGAGAGGCGGAGGACAGGCGGGCAGGGGAGAGAGGGCGCCGACACGTGCCAGGATGCGTGAAAGGGAGACCCCGTTTCAAACCGACAGAATGAGGACGCAGCGCGGACACCGGGCCAGAGTAGCGGAGGCTTGACTCGAGGGCGGTGACGCGTGCTCTTCCAGGTGGCCGGCTGGGTGTGCTCAGACACAGTGTCTGCGCGCCAGGGTCAGAGGGGACGAGCACCTGCAGCCAGGCGCCCACGGGCAGGGCGCGGGGAGGGGCGTGGTGGGGACGGGGCGTGAAGCGTGACGGCCCCAGTACCAGACGGTGTCCAGCTCCCCATGTCATCAGGCCGTGGCTGAGGGATTCCCGCAGACAGGAGACTGTGGGGCACAGGCAGGGCAGCGAGGGACCTGGAGCCCGCTGAGGAAGCAGCGGGAGCGCCCGAGGGGAACTCAGGGTGCAGGCTGGCGCGCAGGCCAGGGCCCTTGGGTGCAGGCTGAGGAACCGGCATCTACTCAGGGGACAGAGGGGAGGCCCTGAAGGTCCCCGAGCAAAGCGATCGCACGGCATCCCTGAGGCTGGGAGGCTCGTGTCGGACGGGCGCCTCGCCAGGGGTTCCCAGTTCACCAGCGCGCGGAGGCATGACCTGCGCTCTCGATGCTTCCCTGACTCCCCGTCCGGCGGACGGAGCGGCCTGCGTGTGGACGGGCCCTCCTGTCCCACCGGGCACCGGAGGGGGCGGCCCGGAACCCAGGCCGTGAGCGACGCCGCCTTTAACAGCCCGGCCGCACGTCCCGCTCCACTCCCACAGGCCGCGAGAACACGGAGAGCTGGAATTTCCTCCCTCCTCTTCCCCGGGGTCTGCGCCGAGGTGCCGGCGGAGACAATGACACGGCAGGGAGCGCGAGGCCGGGGACGCGAAAAGGCGTGAATGCGGACAGCTTCCCAACACTTCCGGAGAAACGGCGCCGCCCGAGTTTGGGGCTGCCTGCGAGAGGGGAGCGAGGCCCCCGAACCCCTGCGGTTGCTCTGACTCCTGCCCGCCGGCACCCGCTGCGCTTTGCTTGCTCTGTAGGTTCGTTTGCTGGGCTGCTCACTTCGATTAGCAGGGACTTCCTCTAATGTCGGTCATTTGTAAAAGCCGGAACAGAACCGAGGCGGTCTGTCCCTAGGAAGAAAATATTAACTTGATTCAGGTTGCCTTCTCCGTTCCTCTCCCTGAAAATAAATTAGACACCCAGCAAGGTCACCAAGACAATAACGCCCCCAGATAAATCGGATCCTGCCTGACAGGCAAGAAATTCAATTTGCTGGCGGGCACCCCGTTCAGAATGATAATCGGGAAAGCACCACTCCCTCCTCCGGTGACTAGGCGGGGCCCCGGAATCGACACGGGAGCGGCGACGATTTCGGTGGCGCTCCCTCTACACCCGGACTGCCGCGGCACCGGGCTGGTTCAGCGAATGCGAATCCGCCCGAGAAGCCCAGGTCTCCCAGCCACACGCACGATCAGGCCGATGAACCCGCAACGGGAAGAACCTCCCGGTCAGGAAGGAGCGAGGGCTTCTCCCTGCGCCTCTGATCAGCTCGGCGCGTGGCCCCCTGCACAGGGCAGATGCCGAGGGCTCGGGCCACGTGGGTGGGCGGCACAGTGCACGACAGACGCCACCAAGGTGCCAGCGAATTAACTGGGGTCACCTAACGGCAGGTGATCGAGTCAGTGAAAGGGCGACAGAGCCCCGCTTCGTTTTCCTTCTTTAAGGAGGAACCATGTGAGACACTCACCTCAGTTGCCAGAAGTTTCCAGCAGAAACCGTTCCGACCCCCCCCCGGAAGGCCCCGGTTGATCTTAGCAGCACACGCTTACGAAGCGCAGTTTCGCTGTGCTGCGCGAGGCCGCGCGTCCCTCGCCCAGTGGGTTTCGTCCCTCCTCGGACGATGACGACGAGAGTACCTTCCGCTGACTGAGAAGTCCGCGGTCCTTTTCTGTGGTTTCCCGGGGCCCACGTGTGACGGCGAGCAGCGGGCCTGCCGACGGCGTGGACGCGGACGCTGCTGCGGGCCGTGCGGTCCACTGCGGAAGAGTGCTCGCCGCGTCACCAAGAACAGTGACGGTCCCACTCCGCCTGAGACAGGCTGTTTGCGGGGACACAGGGGAAGGGGCAGGCTCCGTGGGGAAGCCCAGGCCCCCAGCAGGCGCTGCCGGTTATGAATGAGCAAGGGCGGGCGATCCCACCACGACAGACCAATGGCCCCGGGGAGTCTCACTCCCGAGCGTCAGGGACACCCGCACACGGCCAGGGACGGCGTGGGCGCTTGCACCAGCGTGCCCTGCCCCTCCCCCGCTCCCCGGGCGCAGGGGGACGGCGTTGGAGACTCGGCCGCAGTTTTCGAAAGCAGGGCCCTCCATCTTTCCTGATAGAGATCAACAATTATTCACAACCGGATTCGAATCGGTGCAAGCAGAATGTATTTAGAAGGGGTTTATAAGATAACCTTCTGCCATCGTAAGGATTGAAATGGTTTAATTTGTATTTTTTAGAAAAATGGACAGGATTCTTGAAAAAAAAAAGTCTCTTTTATTTTCTACATCTGCTTAGATAAAATTCCCACAGACCACGTTCCGAAGCATTGTTTGTACTCCTGAGATACTCCTTGTGGAAAAATAAATGAAAACCCATTCGAAAATGCACGTCTGAACCTGTGCAAACGAGTGCCGTTTTCAACAAAAGCTTCCTCTGTAGCCACGGCATCTCGGGCTGCAACAGGCCGCCCAAGCAGGACAGCTGCAGCTCTCCCGGACACTCGGGGGGTCTTTGGGGCCTGCTCTGCGGCCCCAGTTGTGACTGTTCGTCCCACAGGGGCCCCCCCAGCTCCCGTTTGGTACCAGACCCTGGCCCAGACACCAGAGAAACAGAGAACCCCGCCCTCGCGGAGTTCACGCGACGGGGCGCGGAGACACCGCAAAGCAAGCGTGCGGTCGTCTGGCACACGCTCTGCGTGCTGCGGTGGCGCCAGCCCCGCGGGCAGAGCTGCAGCCCCGAGCCGCGCAGGCCTCCGCCCGGGGGTGAGCCGCGCTGGGGTGAGGCGGGAAGGGAGTGAAGTGCCCTTGGAGACACGACTTGGGAGAGGCGACAGAGGTGCCTGGAGGAGCGGCACTCGGGGCGCAGGAAACAGCTGCTTGGCCCGCGCCGAGCCCGGACCTCTCTGTGAAGTGCCCCTCGAAATCGGTGAAGGAGCGAGAAAGTGCTGTGACAGTGAAGAAATTTCCGGCATCAGAGGGACAGAAGACACAGGTGTCGGGGGTGGGGGGGGGGGGACTGCGGCTGCGCCGCGGGGGAAGAGGGCAGCACGGAGGCTCCTCGGGGCACCGAACACGGAGCTGCCCCGACCAGCAACCCCACCTCCGGGAACAGGCCGGAGGGCGCGGCGACCCTGTGCCCCGCGGCCGCCAGAGCCAGCACGGGGACACGACCCGAGTGGGTGGCGCACACAGTGGGCGTCTTCAGAGGGATCCCTGCCGGCACGGGCGGCCCCTGAGGGGTGGTGCCCGGCGCAGCGAGCCAGCCACGAGACCGCAAACACACGAGGTTCCACCCGCCCGAAGTGCGCGGGGCCGTCAGGACCGGACGCAGAAGGCAGGAGGGTGGTCGCGGAGTAACGGGCGCGGAGTTGGAACGAGCTGGAAGGCAGGTCGGCTAACGGCACGGAAGCCCCTTCTCAGGCCCTCCTTCCCAGAGCTGACCCCAACCCCAGACCGCATGGCCGACCCCGGTCCTTTCACGAGCCTTTACCCTCAGGACCGGAAAATCACTGCAGGGGCAGAGGCTCCAGGAACGTGCCGACCGGGACACACCAGGGACACACCAGACCACCACGACCGGGCCCCTCCCCCTGCTCCCGTCCCCACGGACAACAGCCCTGCCCTACAACTGCCCCGCGGCCGGGTAAGAGCTCCCAGCCACGGCCCATCGGGGCTGGTGCTGGTGCAGGGGCTCAACCCCACTCCCGGCCAGGCCCGCCCTCGGGAGAGCACCTCGAACCCGTCACTCTCGCTCCCTCTGAGCTCTGGGAACCTTCTCGAAGCCGCGCCACCCACCACCCGAACGCCAGACGCTGATTAAGTGCGAGCGCGCCCTACTATCTGGTTTACTTTTCTAGGTTTAAAATTTTCAATAATAAAGTGACTTAAAGCCTTTGCAGTTTTAAATACGCAAACTAAGTATTTCTCTTATAATTAAATTGACGGCATTTGTCAGCCAATCCTTTTGAAGTGGAAAGGAGGGAAATGCCAGGCAACACCGTCTGAACTGCCACCGACGCTCAGCAAGCGGGAGGCCGGCACTCCGGCACGCCCACCACCAGCAGGGCCACCACCACCAGCAGCACCAGCAACGGAGGTGGCGGGGGAGGGGGCTTCGAAAGAAAATGTTTACTAAGACAACAGTAAACAAAATCCCATGATGCTCTGGCGGTTCAAAAGAAGTATTTTTCATTTATGGGCAACTCACCCGCTGTGAAATCTTCAGTCAGATCGATAAACGCATTGGAATGGGGGATTCGCATTTTTCTTTTAGTGGTCAGTGCCGGGTGCCACGACAAGTTCCTAAAAAAGAGAGAGATCTTCCTGAGGCACACACCAAACGAGCACTGGTTTAACACACTCACACACAGAATCTGTGCATGCAAAGTATCTTTAAGAGGCATTTGTTTTCACCGGGCTACTCCGCATACCCTAGAACTCGCTCTGCGAGAGTGCGCAGTTCACTGTTTAGTACGTCCTTGGTGAACGACCACCACCAGTATTTAGCTCCAAACATGCTCGTCGTCTGGAAAAGGAACTCTACTCACCAGCCACTTCCCAGCCTCCCCTCCCTCCAGCCCCTGGCAAGCGCGAGCTTGCTCTCCGTCCGTGGGTTTCCCACGCCTCAACATGCTGCGCCACTCCACAGCGCGAGTGCCACTCCACAGCGCGAGCGCCACTCGGAGTCGCACCGCGTGGCAGCATGTCTCAGGCTCGCTCGCCCGCGCGTGCTGTCACTCGCAGCGGTGCGTCCGCCCCTCCCGCGGCCGAGCAGCGCTCCAGCGTCTGGCTGTATTTTTGTTTATCGGCTCCTCCGCTGACGGACAACGGGCTCGTTTCCGCTCTTGGCTGTTACATGTAAAGCTGCCACGCACGTTCGTGCCCAGGCTTTTAGGCAGATAACTCTCTGGGGCACATTCCCAGGCGGGGACCTGCTGGGTCGCACGCTAACTGTAGTTTAGTGCTTTGAGGAACGTCAGACTGGTTTCCCAAGGGGCTTCCGCACCGTCCATCCTCGCTGGCTAGGCGGGAGGGCCCCAGTATCTCCATTTCTTTGCCAACACTTATTATTGTCCATTTGTCTTACCAGAACTCTTCTCCAGGGTGTGGTATGGTATCTCATGGTTTTCATTCGCATTTTCCTAATGGCTAACGATATCGAACATGTTTTCATGTGCTTATTGGCCATTTGTATCTTCTCTGGAGAAATGTCTACTCGAATCCTTTGCCTATTTTTAAATTGGGTTATTTATCGCTTTATTGTTGAGTTGTAGGAGTTCTTTCTCCTTCCTTCCTTCCTTCCTTCCTTCCTTCCTTCCTTCCTTCCTTCCTTCCTTCCTTATTTTTTACCTATGTGGGATGGTTCATCTTGAGCCTGCAGGGGGCAAGCTGGCCCCAGACCTCTCCAGTCCAGTTCTGTGCCTCCAATTCTTACGTGTCCACAGACAGGGAACCACAGACACGCCTTCGTAGGAGGAAAGAGTTCTTCATATAGACCAAATGTTAGATTTTCATCCCGTATAGGATTTCCCAATATCTATTTTTTTTTATTTAGTTGCTTTTTCTTTTGTTGTCATACATAAGAATTCATTTTAAAATCCAAGGTTATAAAGATTTACTGGTATGCTTTCTTCTAAGATTTTTATAGTTTTAGCTCTTACATTTCTATATTTCATTCTCTTTTAAATAGAAAAATGATTAAATGTTATAAATGATTTCTTAGACTGTAGAGAATGGTTATCTCTTATGAGCATTAATTCTGAAGTTCTGAACCATCACAAAGAATGGACTCAGAACCTACCTCACACCACGTAACAAAAAATAAACTCAAAAGGGATCCAAGACCTAAAACTATAAAATTCTTAAAAGAAAACAGAGTGCTAAATCCTCATGACCTTAGACTTGGAAATGGATTCTTAGTTATGACGCCAAAGGATCACGCAATAAAAGAGAAAACTGATGAACTGGATTCATCAAAATGAAAACGTTCGTATATAATAGGGCAATCTCAAGAAAGAGGAAAGACAACTCCACAGAATGGGAGAAAACACTTGTAAACCTTATCTCTGATAAGGCTCTAGACTGCACAAAGAACTCCCGCAGCTCGGCAACAAAAGACATGCAACCTAATTTAAAAATGACAAAGGACTAGACAGGTCTCCTAAGAAGATATGCAAATGACCACCCAGCACAATAAAAGATGCTTAACATCATCGGTCCCTAAGTAAACGGAATCGAAACCACAACGAGAAACCACTTCGCATCTCCAGGATGACAACAATCAAAGCCAGAAAACCGCCAGTGTTGGAGAGGACGAGAAGGAGCAGGCATGGATCCTTGCTAGCGGGAACGCAAAACGGTGCCCCAGCTGCGGAAGACAGCCCGGCAGCTACCCCGCTTAGGTGTGCACCCCAGCCTGGAGGAGGAGCAAGCTTAAATAAAACCCCTCCTCGCAGGGGGTCCCGTTTACCAAGGCCCCACCAACCAGCCCCCTCCAGGGGCCCCTGTTCTCCCCTCACTGTTCTGGAACACTTGCCCTGGCTAAGAGCGCTTTGGGGTGCCTTCACGGGAGGGACTGCCTCCTGGAGAGGGCTGGCTCCTCCTGGCGCCGACTCGTGGGGTCTGCACCCTCCAGGCTGAGCCCCGGCGGCCCCGAGTCCTGGCTGGACTGAGCCAGAGCCTTACGTGGCGTCTCCTATTCTCTCCTTGGGGTTGGAATTTGCTACATTTTTTCAAAGCACCGTGTTTTGGACCCTTATGGGAGTGCAGACACGTGATCTCTGAAGAGCAACTACGACTAATTACGTGCAACTTAATTATCCACACCGTGTCCCATCGACTGTGCGGCAAACAAGGTTTATTTGAGAATTTAGCTTTGACGTGTTTGGAAAGTGGAGAGAAACAGTTCACCAATTCGTTCCGGGCGGGCGGAATCTGGGGAGAGGAATGATATTCACCAGGAGAAACCTCCTCCCCAGGACGGTCTGAGTCCCGCAGACCGGTTCTTCCCCGCAACAGCCCCTTCTGCTTGTCAGCGCACACCGGCCCGCCCGTGCGCTGAACGCGGTGGGAGACACGGAGCCCAGCCCATTCGCGCCACCTAACTTTCTTATTTTAGCCCGACCCCAGGACCCGGGCCTGTGAGAAAGCACTGGGACACGCTGAGAAGCCGTATCTGGCCTTGGGGGTGGGTAATTCATCGCCCAGCACTCAGGTCATCCACGTTCTGCTTTCGGACCACGCTGTCTCGGTGGTCCGAATACTGTCAGTTCTGTTCAACGTGACGGCGGCTGGTTCACTTCTTTCTCGGACAGGCCGCCCATTCATCAGTTCTTTAAATTTAAGCACTCACGAACTTTTAATTACTAACAAAACAATCAGACTCGGGCTAGAGACTCTACAACAGGTTTAACCCAAAGTCATCTCCTGGTGTTCCCCCAAAATTTGCAATTACAGGCCAAAAGTAAGTTAAAAACATAAGCCTTTCGACGCTGAGATCAACGAGCTGAATCAGGTGGCTGTCTTTAACCCCCGCCAGAGCAGTTACTGGTCTCCTTCCCTACAGAAGTTCGGGCAGGTTCGCTTTGAAGTGAGTTACACCTGGTGTTGGGGGACCATTGCCTGGTTGGTAACACCTGTCCTAGGAACCGGTCCACAAGAACTCGCACTTCAGATGGAGACCCTGGAACCGGGACGAAGCGCAAGTCACACAGAGACGGCGAACGCTCAGCAGAAAGGTGGCTTCTGTTTGACCCTCGCGTTGTTTTAAAATTTCTGAATTCACTTAATTGTAAGACTTACATAAAAAAAAAAAATCAGATTTCACAGAAAAATCTGGACTTCCAGCTTCTCTTGGCATCTCAGAAGCTCTGGCCACCAACGGGCGAGAGCCTGTGGATGGCGGAGGCCCCACCCTTCCCGCCGGCGTCCGGCCCGGGGTTTGCTCCGGGACCCTGAAGACGGCGGGGCCCTCGACCCCTACCGAGACAGCACTGGGGCTCCCGAGCTCCTGGACACTCCGGGCCAGCTCGAAAGTCCGTCCCGGCGCTTCGCAGTTACCCCCGCTGCCTGCACTCAGCGTGTCCACAGGAGCACCTTCCGAGGCGGTTAGCCTTGGATTTTACGCAGGGGCAGGGTGACTACTCACCGGGGTAAGGTGCACCAAGGGTGGGGGAGGGGAGGCGCTGCTGCTTCTTGCTACCGTGCGTTTTAAGATGGTTGAAAATGAAGAATGTACAGTTGTCTATCAGAATTAAGTTGTTTAAATTTTTTAATTGTTTCAAATTTTATAGTTCAAAATAAATTTTCTCTCTCCTCCCTTGTGGCTTGTACACATCATAGTTTTTCTTTTTTTCTTTCTTTTTTTTCCATAGCTTTTCAATAAGCAGCAGCAGACACCGCATTTTTCGAGCAACTGTGCTCCCGTAAACCGTGATCTCCTCGTCTGTGCTCAACCCCGTCAGAAGGCCGAGGTCGCCAACACAAACTGCTCTGGTCACAAAGGGAGCAGCAGCAGGGGGGAGGAGGCGGGCAGCTCTGAGCCTCGCTCGGTCCATGCGCCGGCATCTCTCGACCTCTGTGGAGAACGCTGACACTGAGCTTCCCCCACAGGAGACAGCGCCGTGTCAAGGTGTTCTGATTTGTGGGCATCGTCGCCCTTCATCTCAAAGAACAGCACTTATCAGAGAATAAATGGAGATGTAATTAATGTCAGCCATAGCTTCGGGTTGCCTATGGTAACTGTTCTTCGAAATGACTGCTAATCCGCCCACCGTTCGATGATCAGCCTCTGCTGAATTATTGTGTTGAAGGTGTTCCCAGGGCCGGCAGTGACTGGCAGGTGGGCCCAGTTAGCAAAAGGGCGGGTCCAGCAGGCTCCTCCCAGCTGCTTGGTTCCTTAGTTCGGTGGTCTTCATGCATTTTTGCTCAGACAGACCCTAGAGGAATTCTGAAAATCTACGTGCCCCTTAACACACTTAAAGTCATCTCTAAGAATGCAGTCTATTTTCAATAGCTGACATAGCTACGAAACAGGCAATCTTCAAATCTATCAGGGTTGTTGAGATTCCAGAATAAAATGGTCACTCTTCAAAAGATGTCGCTGGTGGAGCATCAACCCCACACTGAGGTGTCACTGGG
Organism: Glossophaga mutica; assembly: GCA_039655065.1. Classification (NCBI taxonomy): domain Eukaryota; kingdom Metazoa; phylum Chordata; class Mammalia; order Chiroptera; family Phyllostomidae; genus Glossophaga; species Glossophaga mutica. Next base: position 2,262,437 of record CM077315.1, read on the forward strand.
CGCCACCGCCCCCCCCCCCACAAAAGCCACCGGACAGACTTCTCTTTGATTGCACAGCTTTCCCTCACCCTTGAACTTGTCCTCCTGTTTCTCACGGAACTTCGCCATGATGTAAAACCCTCCCACCCCTGAAGTCTGTTTAGTGATCACGCTATCAGCTGTCTCTGAAGAAGGGTAGGTCCACAAGTGGTGTGAAAATTAAAATTGGTATTCAAGTGGTTTTGTTTATGCATCCAAGTGCATTTCCAAAATCTCTCTGAAGTTACTCATTTTGGCCTCCAGTGTACAACCGACAAGAACACACATGATAGTTTGACCACTTATTAGACCAAAGATAAAATTTTACTGGAAACGTGTTTTTTGAAGAGGCGAATGAAGCTTCAAAATGCCCTAGTCGATACATCCTTGCGACACTGCTAGACTGAGACCGGATTCGGCACGAACCCCATCCCCGGGCTTCGTCTTCTCCGAGGTGAGTGCTCGGAAGCCTGGGACGCCGTGTTTCACTAAAGTCTCCTTGGAAGCACTAGGGCATTATTCTTAATTTCTTCGGTGTGATGCACGTTCAGACCCTTCCTTGCTAGAGATGCGTTCGCTGAAACTGTTTGCAGGGTACGACTGTCTGGGCAGGGGCTACAGGCGAGAGGAGGGAGGGGGAGGTGTGGAAGAACCAGGACTGGGCAGGAGTGGACAGGCGTCTGTTTAGAGCCCCTCGGTCCGTCCCTCCGCCTCTGCGTGTTTACGGTTGTCCACAACAGGGGGTGCTCGGCGCCCTGGCCTGGCCTCGCCGTCCGACCAGCAGAGCGCTGCAGGGGCGCGGCCTCACTCCCGGGTCTAAGAGTCCCGCTGACGCCTGCACCTGCTGGAAGGCTCCTTGGGAAGGGGCCCCCCGCTGGGAGGAGGCCCAGGCCTGCACCCGGACCCCTGGACGCCCGAGGGGGTCACCGCAGGGCGGCCGGCTGGCCGTGGGCACACGGCTCCCACCCAGACTCGCCGGGTGTGGATGCTCCGCGAGCACGCCAGGGCCCCTTGTCCCCTGAGAGCAACTCCTGAGCCACGCACACTGTCTGCTGTGAGAAAACGCCAGAAAACTGATGGGAAGGGCCGGCCCGGAGTTCCTCAGGGGGCACCTTTGCTAAAGGCTAACGGAAGCCCCTCTTCCTCCGGGCCCTTCCCCAGCACGCCGAGCCCCTTCCGGAGGGGCTGGGGCAGAGCCGAGGGGAGGGGGTCCCTGGAGACGAGGCCGCCCACTCCCTCCCCAACAGCCCGGCCACGCCCTGGGCCTCTGCTGGCACTCACTGGGGGCGCGGACCGGGGGGTCCCACGGCGCTCTCCTAAACAGCACCCGACAGTCGCCAGGAAACACGCAGGCTCTGCCAGCAGATCCTTGGTCTTGTGCCCCGGCGGCTGCTCCCGGGGCACCCCCACCTCTGCTCTGGACCCGCGTGGACGGAGCCCAGGCCTCCAGAGGGTGAAAAGTCTAATGGTTGTGGGGCATCTTCAACAGCACACACGGTTTTGAAAGCTGCAGCAGGCAGGAACCTAATGAAAGAGGACTTGTATTTTCAGAAACCATGTTTGCCTTTTGCCCAAAACTGAAATGGCAATGCATCCTACCCTCACTCACAGTGTGCCGCGTCAACGGCCTCGCCAGCTGTGCTCACTGCTTCCCTTCTCCCAAACCACGCCGCTGCGATGCAGTAACGGAGCATCCGCCGTCTCAGCCGCTCTAGGCGCTCGGCGCCGTGGCACCGGCGCGCGCTGTAAGGCCGCTGTTTTCAACACAGGTGCAGACGGTGGTGGGGCGGAGCGAAACGGCTCCTCCATAGAGAAGAAACCCATGATTTCGATACGTGCTCACGGAAAAGTGCTGAGTCAGGACACTTTTAACTATCGATAGTCACGATGAAATTCTACAAACTTCTTTGCACAGAAACTACACAACTTTGCCTTTCTCAAGAGGCTGATACCTTTCTGAATGTGACTTCAAAGGGTATACGTCTGAAAACGGTCAGGTTTCACTGGGAGCAAAGCGAATGTATTTTGAGAAGAACATCTTACTTCACTGACTTGGAAGCAGACCGGAGCTCGCCCGCACCCGCCACAGAGCAGCGGGGCCAGTCCCCAGGGCCTGAGAGTCGCGCAACTGGCCCCTCACAGCCTCGGGGGGGGGGCTCCAGGGGACACAAACACCGGTCCCTCAGTAAGGTGCCGCCTGCGATAATCACGGCACGTATCATTTAAGTCATCTGCTCTAACTTTTCATCACTTCTGGGGCTGAATTTTGAAAAAAAAAAAAATTAGGTGAGAAACAATGGGAGAAAAACTTATCTCCAGTAACAAAATTTTGTTAGGACTAGATCCAAGTTAAAAACGATGCGGTGTTTCTATGGAAACGCCAATAAAAGTCTTATTTCTCAAGTACAAAAAATAAATGGTGTGTGAGGGGGTAGGGAGGGGCTGCTAGGGAAACCCTAAGAGAGTCTGAGCCGCATCGGAGCCCCCACTTCTGTCAGGACTGGGGGTTCCAACGCTGAGTGCCACGTGGACAGCTGGCTGCCTGGAGGGTTATTTGGTTTTCTTTTGTCTTATAGCCTCATCCTCATTTTCATATTCTTCCTAAACAATGGAGTTAAGTGACACGGTATCATATTATTATTCCATTAAGTTAACTATTTACGACATTTTCTGTGACGCACCAGCAAACACAATCAGCGGCGAAATGGAAGGTGCTTCGACGGACGAGTCCCTGGTGACAAGGGGGGGGGCGGAGGGGAGGCTGCACGGAGAAGAGGGGCGCACTTGCTCGGGCTGAGGGCGCTGCCTGCCTGCGCCCAAATAAAAGGCGGGGTCTTTTCTGGGGGTGGAGAGAGCCCCGCCCACGCCACGGACAGCTGATGGTGTCTCTTCTCGGTGCCGCTGATGCGACACCCACCCCTTCACCCGGCTGCAGGCGAACAGCATGGCGCGGCGGCGATCTGTCTGTCACACGCCTGCATCACTGCCCCCGAGAACACGGCCTGGGCCCGACCCGACGCGGCCCCGGACTCTGTGTCCGAGCGGGAGAAAGTCCGAACAGACGACAGCGCGCTGGCTGTGACGCAAACCACAGATGCACGCTTTCTCCCTGGACACTGAGACCAGCATTCCGAGGGCGGGTGCGACGTCAGTCTCCAGTGCCCTCTCGGAGCGCACGCTCATCACGGACAATGACCTCACGTCCCCGTGGAAGCAGGCCCGAGGCTTCGTCACAGCTGGGTGCGGCCCCCGCGCAACGTGGGGCACGCTCACCTCATTCGCTCCCAGTCGTTACGAAACGGGGCCCAGGCACTCCCGGAGGCCTCCCTCCGGCCACGCAGCCCACCTCGCCGGCCCCTGCGCCAAGCAGACGCGGCGCCGTCGGGTCCCTGTGCCGTGCCAGGGGCCGTGACCCCGGTACCAGGGGCCTCCTGCCTGTATCCCTGCTGCCACTCTGGCCTGGGCGCCCTCCCTGTGGCCGGACCAGTCACGCTGGTTTGACCTGTGGGATCTCCGGTTTCCCAGGCTGCGCTGGGCCCGGGGACAGCCAGGGGCTTTCCAGCACAATCCCACGGGGACACTTAGCACTCTATTTAAAGATCACTGCCGACCTTCCGTTAACGCTGAGCTGCCGGCCACACGGAATGAGACCGGAGGCTCTGGGCTCCAGCTTCCCCACACAGCGCAGCGTCCACGCTGCAAAAGGCTGGCTTTCTTGACGAGTCCCCCTGGGCCGCCACTCAGGCCACGTGAACAGTCCAAAGTGCCACTGCTGACAGCTCTTCCACTTACACGCCCTCAGGCGCCACCAGTTGGAAACTCTGGAGCGTATGGAGGATCACCAGAGGGAAAAATCTAACACGGCACCCCTGACGTCTGAGCGAGCCAGGCCACCGTCACCTGGCAGTCGAGGCGGGCTTCCTGTGGACTCAGCAGCCCAGGCACGAGGACGTGAGACAGGCCACCTGGCAGGCGTGGCCGTGCGGTCCCCAGCCCACCCACACTCGGCTCTCAGCCACAAAGGCAGAGAAGGGCCTGCATCCAACCGGCCTCAGAACAAGGTCCTCTTCCAGGGGGTTTTCAAAGTTTGGGGTGAAAACAGGCTTCCCATTCAGGGTTCACAGTAAGTCTTTCAAAGCTCAGTAAGAACAGGATCAAAACTCCCATATTCTTTATTGCAAACCTTCAGAAAAATGATAGGAAATACAACAGCTTTTCTTCATAATACCTGAAGTTTGGCCAATTTATTCACCTGCGTGCCTGTGAACCGCATTTCAGGAAGTATTCACAAGAACAGACATCCCCGGGCCGGCAGCTCAGCTGGCCAGAGCACCGCCCCACACGCTGAAACACACTTCTCCAAAGCGCAGGAGGAGCCTTTATCAGGTTTCCCAGTACCTGGGAAGACAGACTGATAAAGGTGCTCGTCTGCACTTGCTGGGAAGTCGGAAAAGTGAATACGCGTGTTCTGTCCTCTTGAACTACAATTCTGCCTTCTCAGATAGGAAACAAGTGCACCAGGCTGAAGGTGCGTAATGAAAAGTATTGCGTCATGAATTCTTGCGGTGGCGCGATTCTATTTTAAGCCTGGAGGAATTACAACGAGGATCTTTGCAGTGCAAGATTCCGGGGGGCTTTTGCTGAGAGAGGCACTCCTGGACAGGAAGAGTCCCGGGTCAAGGAGGCGGCACGCCCGGAGCAGCTGCCAGGGCCGAGAGGAGGAATGTTTACGTGTGCGGGCAATGACTCATCGCTCACTGATCAAACAACGGAAGAAAGGGACAAAGCTCAGTACTAAGAATCCGGGAGCTCGCGCGGCCACGGTGGAGAACCCCACCAAGACGGCCACGTCCGTCCTGTTTGAACGGCAATGTTCCGTCTCTAGAACCACCCGATGAGCCACTGTGTAAATACGCGGGGACCCGCGAAGCCGGTACCTCTCCTGCCCAGACGGACAGAGAGGCCAAGCTGGCTCTCCACAGCAGGGACTTGCAGATCGGACCCAGACTGTTCGGGAAAGCTCGTGCTGACCAAACGCCCTTCCAGGCCCTGGCCGAGTAACTCGGCCGGTTAGAGCATCGTCCCTGCACTCCGAGGCTGCGGGTTCGATTGCCGGTCAGGGCACATACAAGACTCAACCAACGAGTGCTCACTCTACTTGCTCTGAGGTGGAACAACAAAGCGATGTTTCTCTCTCCCCCCCTTACTCTCTCTCTCTAAAATCAATCAATAAATTTTTAAAAACTGAAAAAAGAAAAAGAACAAGGATGTCCAATGAGCTGGCTTTCCCCACTGGCTAAAGCAACCGCGCTCACAGACGCACGGCCCCGCAGCAGCGGCGGCGCCTTCCAGGGAGCCCGCGGTTACGGCCGCTTTGTTTACTCACCCTCCCAGCAGAACCTGGGGCTGGCTGGATCCGTTCGTGACCCCAAACACATCAGGAATCAAATCACCATTGAAGCTGAAACGAAAACACCAAGCGGCTGTTTTATCGCGCTCTCCACCGCGAGGGCCCCACAAGGCGCACCAGCGCCCGCTGCGGTCCCTGGGACGTCAGTCAGCGGGAGGGACGCCTCGCTCCCAGGCACAGGGCGCGACTCTTGTGCCTGGCCCTCCAGCCCCTCCCCCACGTGTGCGCCACAGCCCAGCCGCCCGGACGGCGAGCCCGCTGCCAGCCCGAGTCCCCGCCTGACGGCGCCCAGAGCAGGGTGAGCGAGAAAGGAACTTTTGTTCTAACACGCCGGGGTCGTCTCTGACCTCTGCGTGACCTAGCCCGCCCCGGAGGGATAAGGGGGCGTCGTTCGTTTCAGAACCAGGGCCCACCTCGTTCAGTCAGAAGGACCTGGGGGAAGTGACCCGCAGAAGCAATCCGAAACGACAGCGGAGACTGCACGCGCACACAGGGACAGAAATGCGGCTGAGCGCCTCGGGAGGGACCCGCGCGCGCGCAGCCTTCCCAGGGCCAGGGACCTGTCGCTGTTAGGACTGCGACTGGGAAAGGACGCAAGGACAAGCATGGGGCCCAAGTGGCCTCCACCCTGTTACCAAAATCCTGGAATCTGTCCTGCGTTCATGCTGGTGTGAGCCTGTCTGGAGGCCATAAACGATCACACTGAGGAAGAGCTGTAAAAAACGACGAGAGTTTCTCCCCAACACAGAAATCTGTGCCCGTCGCTGGAGGAAACCCTGTCCCTTTGGAATTCGTCAATTAAGCACTGACAGCTTTACCCTCAAACACTTTTCTCAATTCTTTGATGCGCGACCTGGGTCCAATCAACGCAGACCCCTGGCAGGCGCAGTCAAAGCCACGGAAACAGAAACACAACAGTTGCCCTCTTCTCTCCAGAACACCGAATTCCGTTTTTCTCCTTCCTCCACCCTGGCAAATAAACACCGTGTAATCGCGAGCACAGGCCCCCACCAGCTTTAAAGGGAGCATGAATTCAGTGTGGATTCCACACTACAAAGAAGTTGTTATGCGAGAAGCTTCATTTGACGTTTGTCGGTTTAAAACCACTCAAAGGGAAGCAAGCCCATACTCACTCCATAATCAGAGGTTCATCTTGGAAAGTCCTATCGAGCCTGGTCATGTTACCGGGGTCTGCGAAGAAAGCAAATCACAGACACTTTGTATCATTTGTGATACCTACCCCCAGGGAAAACATTCCTTCATCCTCTTCAGGATTCATCTCCGATTAATGCCAACCATCACCACTAAGCAGACAGGACGGATCTGACCCAAACGGACGCCAGGTTTGTGCAGACCAAAACCACCGGGCGGGCTCGCTCCGCAGTGGAGCCCGGCATCCAGCAGCTTCCACGGGACGCTTCGCCCTGGAAACCTCCTGGTGCGTCTTCTTCTTCACGTGCACTTGAGCAGGAGAGCAGGCGACAGTTAAGGCTTCTTGGTGGGGAAGACAGCGCACACGGAACTCGAAAACGTCCGTGCTTGTGGACGAGCAGCGCTTTCCACACGGCCCTCCCGCCTTAGACCCTCGCTGACGGGGGACGTCTGGAGTACCGAGGTTACTGTCTGTCCTCCCCAGTGTGACAGGGAACGCAACGCGACCGCACCCTCTGCGCCCGGCCTCGAAGTCCGACCCGTGCACAGAGCTGGTCACTCAGCAGTGACGACTGGCTTTGCGGATGAGACGCGGCGGTCTGGGAGTGTGCGCACGGCGGGCTGACCCTGGGCCCCGCTCTTCCTTTGTGCTTCCCCACACGGTGTTTCTCGGACGGCCCTGCGGCCGAGCCTCTGAACCAGACGTGGGCCTTGCCCCTCGGACACGCTGGGAGCTTGGCAAGGCGGGGCTCGGGGAAGCTGTGGTCCAGCCAGGTCTTCTCAGGGCCTGACCGCTGCACCTGGAGCCTCAGGCAGGCGCAAGGCACAGCGTGCTGGGCACGTGGCCTCTCGGCAGCTGTTGCACACACGGCCGTGTTCCGACGGTGAAGAGGCAGTAGCTTCCGGAGGGCCGGGGATTGTTCCACAAAGTTTGACCTACTGTCTGGTCTTCTGCAAGCCACCGAAACCCCTTAAAGAACCGCTCTCCTCCTTAGGCCAGCCAGACTCAACTTTGTTTTGTGGAACTGCCCTTGGACCAGCTCTCGGGCGATAATGGAAAATCAGAAAGTGGACTTTTGAAAAAGCTTTTACAGACAATTACTGACACTTAAGAACTGCATTTATTGTTTCAAACTGACTCAGAACAAATTTTTTGCTACTTAACAATACCAGGCGTATTTCCCCTTCAGTATCCAATGATAAATATTAAAAACTCCTCCCACAAACTCACCTAATGTCTGATTTTGTCCCCAGAAGATAACAGCTCCCAGTTCGCCGCTGGCATGATTCCGGGGCAGGTACGTCAGGAGGACGTCCATCTGGGAGTCCCCGTCATAGTCCCCGGGGACGACGCCCGTGATCAGGGCGCTGTGGTTCCTGTGGGGATGAGCCGGGACAGCAGTGAGGCCCCCTCGGGAGAGGGCCCGCTGTGCTCCTGCCGCCGCACCCGGCCGCTCCCAGCGCAGCATTCCCGCCGCGTCTTGGCTGTGACGGCTCCGCACCTTAAAACGCTGCTGCCATCATCTCCCCCTTCAACTAGAGCCTGTAACGCCTGCCCACACCTCGGGGGGCTGAGCCTAAACCCGTCCTGACATCGGCGGGGTGCCTCGTCCTCCCCGATCGCGGCTCCCGGTCCCCAGCTCCCCAGGGTGCGCCCCTGGCTTCCAGCAGACAAACCCTCCCGGCTTCTCTTCACGCCTTGCTGTTTCTACCGCCACCCCTTGATCAGGCGGAGTCCCCAGCTGGCAAGCCCTCACCTGAGGTTCACTTAAGGTCAAGCTGAAGTCCCACAGCTTTCTAGAAGCTTCCCTTGTAGCCTGGGCTGACTCATGGCTTCCGCCCTGAACCAGCCAGCAATCAACTCTTGCTGCTTGTAGCTTCAAGAGTATGTGGGCTCACTATTGGTGGTGGTCACTGGGTTTTACCCAATCCAGCCATATGAGAAGAATTATTATCTGAACGTTTAAAAAATTTAACCTGATTTGAATGCCTTCAAAAGCGACCTTACAAACTTACCACCTACCAGTCAATAAACAAAGGAAAAATAAGAACAAAGGGACTGGCCTTTTCCCCCCGCCCCGTGCAAAGGCCCCCCCTCTGTCTCCCCAAACACAGCCGACCTGGTGAGTCTGTGAGTGAGCTGCACACTCAGGTTGAGGGACAGACAGTCTGCCGCACACTCAGGAAAGCCCATCGGGCTGCAAGGGAATGACGAGTGACCACAGGAGCTGACCTGGGCCCACCCACTGCATGCACTTGTAGCGTCAGTCGCTTGTAAACTTTGACACAGTCAGCACTGTTCCTGGCAAATGACATCCCACTCACCCCTTTGTGTCAGCACCAGTTGGGTAAGACCAATTTCAAAGACTAGCTATTGCATCTCTCTTATGACACTAATGACTGTTTTACAGAAACAAATACGCATGTACTTACTTCAAGGACACCTTTACTTTGGGTTTAAAATAGGGTGCGTTCTGGTCTGCCAAAAAGACGATTAAATCGTTTTCTAAAAGAAGCGGATATAGAATATTAGAACGAGGTTCCTTGGTAGGACGTCCGACTAGTGTTTCGGGAATTTCCCAGGCACCGTTCTCAACAAGAAAACTTTTATTTGACTCCAGTTCACCTGCCCTCTCAAGGTCAGCCCTAGGTGTCCGATGGAATGGAGATTCCTAGCAGCGCATCCCAAATCCAGTCCCGTTCGGAGGTGGCTGATTAAGACAACCTGAGCCGATTAACAGCCTCTGCCCCAAGTCAGAGCGGTTGACTTAAAAGACGCGTAAAAAGAACCTGCCTTGTAACACTCTGCGTCAAGCATGATCTGCCCCAAACCCAACACTGAAGACCCTCGTTAACACTGTTTAGTTCATCGGATGCATCTCGAGGACACAGGATCTCGGACAGTAGGCATCTGACTAATAAGAACACGATTACGGATTTAAGTAGAAAAAGCTGAATCACGCAAGACCCTCTTGTGGCTCCTGTAGAACCTTCCCCTGGGTTGATGCGTTCTTGGAACTCAGTGCGCACTCAGGGGAGGAGAAGTTTAGAACTGTTCAATCAAACACGAGCCACCCTTAACTTTAAAAGTCTCTGCATCCAGTTCGGATGGAGTAGCTACAGGTTGGGGAGTACGCATCCTTTTTGCAACACATGGAGTCCTACAAAGACAGGGAGAATATCCAGGGGCCACGAGGGGCTCCAGGGCCTTTGCCAGGGCCGGGATCCTGTCAGTGAGGCTCTGCACTTCACTCCTTTCTTTGTGGCCTGGACCCTTAAACAGCACCTGGCTCTGCAGGTTCTCAAGAAGGCCAAGACCCTCTAATGCCACTTGTCAGCATCAAAATAAACAAAGCAAAACAGAACATTGTTTTGGGATGGGTAACGCAAGCAACTCCCGAGAACCTCAACCTGGCAAAGAAAGCAGAGGCAGGGAAAACTAGGGTAGCACCAAAGCGAGGAAGGGCCAGCTGCACACAGGCGCCGAGGCAGCTCAGGAGGGGCGCGGATCGGCAGGTGGAGAACCCTTTCCCAAGCGGTTTATCCGCGGTCGGGGTCCCCGCAAAACGCGCGTGCGAGCTGCGGAGAGTTCAGGGCGCTGGGAGGGCACGGCAGCCTCCAGGAAAGCTGGGACCCTGACACAGGGAGAGGCGAGGATGAGGTCCGGGTGGAGGCAGGGAGGAGGCCTCGGAGGAGGAACGGTAGGGACGGGTCGTTCGCAGTCCGATGAAGGGGATGAAGCGGTGGAGGGGTCGGGGTCGGGGTGGGGGATACGGCAGAATGGAAAGAACGCGGGGGCCTCGGAGGGAACGTGGCTACGGAGACTGCCGGGAACCAGGAAGGGCTTTGGGAGGCGGCCGATTCCACAGGGAGGAGGAGGTGCAAGGGAGAAAGCCGCGGGCTTCTCAGGGGGGAAACGGGGGTGTTTCCAGGGCTTCGGGGCGGGGCACACCGCACCGTGGGGTGGCCGGGCCGGGGCCTGGCGCGGGGGAAGGACGGAGGAGACCGGCAAGCTGCCGAGGGAGCTGGAGAGAAAGGGCGAGAGCCAGGGGCGGGCGGTCGAGGGGCCAGCCACCGGGGCCGGGGTGAAGGGGGACCGCGAGGGGCCCGGGGACGCGGGAGGAGGAGGGAGGGCGGGCGGGCCGGCAGGCACTGACTTTCCCGCAGCACGAAGAGGTCCGTCTGCTTGTCGGAGTTGAGGTCTCCGAAGGCCGCCAGGGTGCCCCAAGCCTCGGCCCCGAAGAGTTCGGCCGTGACGTTGTGCAGCGCCCGCGCCGGGGCCGGCCCGGCCCCCAGCAGCGCGAGCCCCCCGAGCAGCGGCGCCCACAGCACCCAGGCGCCCGGCAGCCGGCCCGCCGCCGCCATGGCCGCCCCTCGGCCCCGCCCGCCGGCCCCGCGCCGCGCTCGACGGCAGCCGGAAAGCACCGCGCCGCCACCGCCCCGCCCGCGTCGCCCCGCCCCGCCGCGCGCCTGCGCCGCCGCCCCTCGCCTTCGCCCTCGCCCCACGGGCGGCCCCTCCTACTGACGCGGCGGCGGCCGAGGGGTGGGCGGGGGCGGCCCTCGCGCTCACTTCCGGCCGGCGCGCTTCACGGCAGTGTCGCGCGGGGGGGCGGGGCCGGCGAGCGGTGTTGACAGGCGGCCCCCGGGGCGGCGGCGGCGGCTGAGGCGGCAGTCCGGCGCGATGGCGGGGCCGGCGGGGCGCATGGCCGAAGTGAGCTGGACGGTCTTGGAGCGGAGAGCCCGGGCCAAGCGCTCAGGTTTGGCAAGCTGGGGCGCCCCTCCCCCCGAGCGCCCGGGGCAGGGGGCAGGTGGGGTCCGGGAGTGAACCCGCGCCCGCGCGTGTCCCCTTGGAGAGCTGTCGGCCCTCCGGCCTTCCGCCCGAGGTCTCCGCCCGCGCCCCAGAGATGAGCGGGTGGCCCCAGCGTTACTCCTTGTGTGTCCCCCATAAAGTAGTGGTGACACCGACTTCGCCCGGAGGCTCCCTCCTTAGAAATCAGACGGCGCCCCCCGTTCCTGCCAACCAGAGGGTGTCCTTCTGTGTATTCCCAAAAGTCAGATGGCTTCACTCTCAGACGGGACTACGATCGGCTCGTTGCCTTGTGTCGGGTCCCTTTTACATTCCTCGCAAATTCTGAGCCCCCGGGCAGTTTATCTTTGGTGGCAGAATTGAAGGGGGACAGGGCTCAGGCCACGAAGGGGGTCACGTGGAGCGCAGCTCCGGCTCCAGCGGGTCCCTCCCTGGGCCAGTGGCCTCCGGGCGCCTCAATCCCCCCCGGGCGGGGCTCAAGCCCGGGGCCACCGCGGCCCCAGGACGCCGCGCAGGCAGGCAGCCTACAGTTCCAGTGTCCTGAGCTGGCCCCTCCAAACTGCAAAGTCACGACTTGGAAGTCAGCACTTGTGGCTGACGGGTCCCTCCGAGAGCCAGGACGGAAACGTCCCTGACTCCGCACTGGCTGCGTGCGACCCAGAGCCGAAAGTCAGCCTGTAGGCCGGAATGCCGAGTCTGCAGAGCCTGCAGCCCAGTGTCTTTGCTACTTTGTGTTGGAGTCAGGAGATGCCAGTGTCAGTGTTGCTACTCGGAAACCAGACGCCTAGCCCAGGAACGCATAGCTCTGCGTTGGCGTTGATGTTCAGAGAGAACAATTACTTTCTCAGCTAATAGGATATTTTGGGCTCTTCCCAGTTAAGAAGGTCTCAGTCATCTGTTGTCCACTCTGCCTTTTTTTTTTAATTTGAAGAAATTATCTAATTTCATAAATCATACAGAAGAAATTTACCCAATCTTTGTCACTAATTTCATTGTTTTTAAACCTTAAAAAAGTTCTGTGCTTATTAGGGTGATAACAGAACTCCCAAGAAAGTAGGAGAGAAGTTCTCAAAAAGTAGCCCTTAGTACATTTGAGTCAATACAGGTACTTGGGAAGACACATTTTTGTTTCACACTTTTTCTTAAAACCATTGTTTCATTTTGAAGTATTGAGTTGACCTCTAGCGACATATCCGCCTGGGTTATAAAGAACTAATGGACTGATAATATCACAGAGAACCATCTGAGTTTTTACAGGAACTGAGCTCTGCCCTCAAAGTATGTTTCAAAAGCATTTCTCTTTCCCCCTAATAAGTATATAGGGTTTATTTTCTTTAGTCTTTATTTCCTCTGAAATGCATGTCATAACAGTAAGCTTGGAAAACCTAACTCCTCTTTCTTAACTGAGAAAGAAATTCCAATTTTATTTAAATGTTGTTGAATGCAGTCACTTAAATTCAGTTTCACGTGCAAAATAGTTCCATACACTGTATAAGTGTTGGATGTTCTTATACGTTCACAGCATTGCAGTAAAAGAGATACCATTTGAAGTCATTACTCCAAATTAGCTGATGTTTTAGATTCTTCTAACTCTGCAGTATAAACTACAAAGTTTCTTGAGTGAGTCATTGACATCCTATGTCATTAAAAACAATCAATCTGATTCTTGTTGCTTTTAGAAGACTGTCTAAACGGAGCTTTTTGGGGAACTTGGACTAATCTGATTCCGACAGAGACTCACTGCAGAGTTCTGAGCATTGTTACATAGACAGTAGCATAATCACTTCACTGCTCAGTGGAAAAGGATACTCTTAGGTAACATTTGATAAGCGGATGTTTTGTATCTCTGCCTAATTTATGTAAGCAACTGCAGCTTACCAAAGCAAAGCACATTTTCAAGTCATAGACAGAAAATAAAATTATAATGAACCTTGATTATTGTCTTTGTTGCACACTGCACCATGTTAACAACTGCTCACACTGCTTTCAATTAATCTAATGCCGATTGCTTCTAACCCTCACTAAACAGTCGGGAAAATCGCTGTAGTTTAGCCTGTGACGCTTAGGATTAGAGCCTCCACTTTGAGATGGCCCGCTCGCCTGGTGCAGCCGCCTCTTCTCCGCCAGCTTTCTTAAGGTCTGGTAAGTGTGGGGACCCTCCCGAAGGGGTTTGTTTTCAATACTTTTGTTTCCGAAGTTCGATGTCACCAAATGATAGCATTTTGCTTCTGTCCCTCTTTGGTGGGCCCCAGCCTGGGCCCCACTGCGCTGCGTGAACCGTTTGGCACAGGTGCGCACTGTGCGGAGTGTGGTCTGTCGTGTTGTTGGTGTGTGTGTGGACACGAGAGGTGACGGTTGAGCCTCAGTTGTCAAACAGGGACATAGAAAGCATCTTTGGTGATTTCTGTCTTCTTGCACAATGGGAATAACGTTTATGAATTAGGAATTTTTGGTCAGCGCCCCAATTTTTTACTCGTCATCAACTCCCTGTGAAATGGGTATCTTCATGCATCTTCATAGACAGGGAAGGGAAGCTCGCTTGGCGCACAGAGGCAGCGACTTGCCCCAGGTCCTGAGACTGAGGTCTGAAGGCCTCGTGCTTTCCCTGCCGTCCCGTGGCTTCTTGGTGTGAGGCCGCGGGAGGCAGTGGCACAGCGGCGCTTAGGCCGTCCCACTGGTAAGACTCCTTGCGGATGGAGTGAGAGCCGCGGAATTGCTCCCCAGATGCGTGCCCAGGTGTTGAAAACAGGGCGGAGGAGGTTCATGCATCAGGGAAGACCGTGTGTGGGTGGCTTCCCATTTGGAGCCCAGGCCTTTGGGTGCATCCGGCCGTCCGCTGAGTGGCCGTGGAGCAGAAATGAAGACGGGGGTCCCCAGGGCTGGTCTTCGCAGGTTGTGAGCCACCTTGGCCGTACGTAACCCGCTGGTGGGCGAACACTCTGGGAGAAGCCGGTTGGCAAGAGGCTGCTGTGTCCCTCAGGGACCTTAAGCAGAATATTCAAGCCTCAGGCCCCATTCACAGGTCAATGTGAGGTGAGATGAGCCAGCCAAAAAGTGGCGCGGAAACACTTTCTTTTCAGTTTCATCATAACCATTTATTTCCATTTATATTTTGAGTCCTGTTTTGGCAAGATGGGGGAGACAAATCTCAAAGAAGACAAATAAATAGCTCAGGGAAGAGTCATAAACGGGAGATAACAAAGCTTCTACTTTAAGGAATGGAAGTGATTCTTGTCTCCAGTTGTCATCGGCTAAATGACAGAAGAGTGTGTAGCATTTCCAGGGTTTGGCTTCTGATTGAACCTTTGAGCAGAGAGAACAAGAGAGCACGCGTCTCTGGACTGTGCTTTCTCGCTCCAGGCAGCAGGTCCGGTTCCTGTTCTGGCCACTCGGACGGGGGCAGGGTGGGCTTGCAGCGCCAGCGATGTGGTTCAGCCGTTTTGGGGAAACCAAATGCTCAAGATACGCTTTCGTGCATCCCAGCGCCGAACATTTCGACACCTCGGAACGGCGCTTTCGCGTTGCACAGCGTGCAAAGGCGCCTACAGGAAGGTTCTCCAGCGCCGTGGCGTTAAGTGGAAACAGAATGTGCCAAGAAACAAAATAGAGAGATACCGACCTTCACTGCTGCCAGCCATTTTCAAGACCGATTCTTAGAAATGACTTGCAGTATTTACACTTTTTGGAGGTCCCTCTAACCACAACTCAGCAGTGACTGTAAGGAAATACCGAAAACTTTTATCTGTTAAAACGGATACTCAGAGGGGTTGGCATTTTTAGTTTACTTACTGAGTTAGAAGTACTGCCTTTGTGTTAGAAAGGCTTGCCCTCCCCTACTGCCGTTCCTGGGACGCAATTGTCATAGGGGAGTGCTTTATGGAGCCGTTTCATTTAATGGTCATTTTAAAGCCTGGGGTCACAGCTGAGTGTTCCGTGGTGCTTCTGGCCAGAAATTATTCAACGTGACCAAGGATGAAAGCCATACCTTGCTTTTGGAAAACTAGTTTTCCGTCTGCCTAGGCTGTTTTATGTGTTTTGGCCCTCTTTATTCCTCCTGAGCCCGTCTCTGCGATTGTGTCCGTTCCTGATCTTTCTGGATCAGTGCGCGTCCCGCGTGTCCGCGTGCGTACCGGAGCCGCACTCTGACCGCCGGGGTCGGTGCGCGTGCTGTGCGTGAGTGAGTGTGCTTCGTCTTGCTTTCACTGCTCGCCTCCGAAGGAAGGTCTGGGTGGGTGTTCAGGCTTGCCTCCCTCCCCCGCTCCCTTTTGTTCTTCCTTTCTTTCTGTATTAGTTTTTATGGAGTCTCAGTTACAGTTGGTGTACAATACTGCGGTTGTTTCAGGCGCGCTGATTAGACATTTACAAAGTGGCTCCCCTGCTAGTCCAGTGCTCGCTGGATGTCCAGGTTTTCCTTTAGAGAACCTTGGGGTGAAAAGGACAAGACAGGGACTTTACAGGCAAGTCCACGACCCAAGTAAATGGGTTATAAGTCCACAATCCAAGTAAGTGGGTTATCAGGGGAGGAGGGTAGCGCCCAGCGCGTCCGAGCGCCCTGATTTCTCCTGCGGCCACGGCGGGCGGCCACGGCGGGCGCACACGGCGGGCGCACACGGCTCGTCGGCCCAGCCGAGCTGCTCAGCCAGAGCCGGCCGGCGCTGCAGTGACGGTGGCGTCCTGTGCTGAGGTAGGCGGTGTCTTGGCGTTCTCACCTCTGGTCTCAGGTGGTAACGTGACAACGACTCTTTCGAGAGAGTGAGAGGTGCAGACTTCCAGTTGCAGGGGGTGTGCCCTGCGTAGAGAGGAGCGAATGATGTCGTCGTGACTGCGCACGGGGACAGATGGTGTCCAGACTTGGCGTGGCGATCTTGTCGTGAGGCCCGCGAGTGTGCCATCACCGTGTTGCCCCCCTGAGACTGACACAGTGATGCATGTCATCTATACTCCAGTTAAAAGTGTATTTTAAACAAGAATTTATTTCCCTCGAAACTGAAAAGAAATTTCTCCTTAAAATGAACGCTCAGCTTGTCTGTTTTGGTTTCCCATTTCTCAACTTCCGAGTGAGTTTGTCAGCTTGTGGCTTGAGTTTTTTCCTTTACGGATTTCTTTTTAGGTTCTTTGAATAGATCCTTCTTTTTTCCTTAGGTCAAGTCTCCTGCCATCACCCCTGCTCCCCCTTTGCCCTCTTCTACCTCCCCCGCCCTTCTTCTCCCTGACACAGAAGGCCGTGCCGCGCCGGCGTCTGCGAGCTGTTTCTGTTACTTAGTCCCTTCGCCTTGTCCACCTGGGCCCCGCCCCCGCCCCGCCCCCGCCCCGCCCCCGGCCACAGCTGTCAGTCTGCTCTCTGTGCCCACGAGTCTCTTTCTATTTCGTTGGTTAGTTTATTTTGTTCATTAGATTTCACATATAAGTGAAATCATAGTATACTTGTCTTTCTCTGACTGGCTTATTTCACCCAGCATAATGCTCTCCGGATCCATCCACGCTGTTGCGAAAAGTAAGATTTCCTTCTTTTTTATGGCTGAGTCGTATTCCATTGTGTAAAGGTACCACAGCTTGTCTATCCACTCGTCTACTGATGGGCACTTGGGCTGTTTCCAGATCTTTTTTTAAAAATATATTTTATTATTTTTATTTTTTTTTTTAAGATTTTTTTTTCCTTTTAGATTTTATTTATTTATCTTTAGAGGGGAAGGGAAGGAGAGAGGGAGAGAAACATCAATGTGCGGTTGCCTCTTGTATGTCCCCTGACGGGAACTGGCCTGGCAACCCAGGCATGTGCCCTGACTGGGAATCGAACCGCGATCCTTCGGTTCGCAGGCCCGCGCTCAATCCACTGAGCTACACCAGCCAGGGCTAAAAATATATTTTATTGATTCGCTATTACAGTTGTCCCATTTCTCCCCCATCATTCCCCTCCACCCTGCACACCCCCTCCCACCCACATTCCCCCCCTTTAGTTCCTGTCCATGTGTCATAAGTTCTTTAGCTTCTACATTTCCCACACTATTCTTGCCCTCCCCCTATTTTCTACCTACCATCTATGCTACTTATTCTCTATACCTTTTCCCCCTCCTTCTCCCACTCCCTTGTTGCTAACCCTCCATATGATCTCCATTTCTGTGGTTCTGTTCCTGTTCTAGCTGTTTGCTTAGTTTGCTTTTGTTTTAGGTGTGGTTGTTAATAGCTGTGAGTTTGCTCTTTTCACTGTCATATTTTTATCTTCTTCTTAGATAAGTCCCTTTAACATTTCATATAATAAGGGCTTAGTGATGATGAACTCCTTGAACTTGACCTTATCTGAGAAGCACTTTATCTTCCCTTCCAACCTAAATGACAGCTTTGCTGGATAGAGCAATTTTGGATGTAGGTCCCTGCCTTTTAAGACTTCAAGTATTTCTTTCCAGCCCCTTCTTGCCTGGAAGGTCTCTTTTGAGAAATCAGCTGACAGTCTGATGGGAACTCCTTTGTAGGTGACTGTAGGAACTCCTTATCCCTTGCTGCTTCTAGAATTCTCTCCTTCATTTGAATCTTGGCTAATGTAATGATGATGTGCCTTGGTGTGTTCCTCCTTGGGTCCAACTTCTTTGGGACTCTCTGAGCTTCCTGGACTTCCTGGTAGTCTATTTCCTGTGCCAGATTGGGGAAGTTCTCCTTTATTATTTGTTCAAATAAGTTTTCCACTTGTTGCTCTTCTTCTTCCCCTTCTGGGACTCCTATAATTCGGATGTTGGGACATTTAACGATGTCCCGGAGGTTCCTAAGCCTCTCCTCATTTTTTTGAATTCTTGTTTCTTCCTTCTTTCCCATTTGGTTGTTAGTTTCTTCCTTCTGGTCCACTCCATTGATTTAAGTCCCAGTTTTCCTCCCATCTCTAATGGTTCCCCATGCATCTTCCTTCATTTCATGTATTGTAGCCTGCATTTTTTCATCTAATTTGTGAGCAAAATCAACCAATTCTGTGAGCATCCTGATCACCAGGGTTTTGAACTGTGCACCTGATAGGTTGGCTATCTCTTCACGGCTTAGAGGAATTGGCTCTGAGGCTTTCACTTGTGCTCCGGTTTGAGCCATTTTTTGGTGTTTTTTTGTTTGTTTGTTTGTTTGTTTTCGTGTTGGTCTGGTCGCTGCTGTTACGTAGTGAGGGGTGGAGCCTCAGGCGCTCCCCAGGGCGGGGCAGCCCAGTCGCTGAGATGTGACGCTGTACGTGAGGGCGGGGTCTGAGAGGGAACAATGGCGCCTGCTCCGCTCTCTCCTGGATTCAGTCCCTTCCGCCGCTTCCCCTTCACCTGGATTGTCTGCGCTCGCAAATGTGGGACCACCTGGTCAGCCAGCTGCCCCGTGCGGTCTCACTGGGTCTGCACAGTTGCCACCTGTGTCTGGGAGCCGCCAGCTGCTGCCTGTGCATCTGGGAACTGCCAGCCGGTGCTGCCTGCGTTCCCGGGTCCGCACCTCCACTTTTACCTGCCGCGACTCCACCCCTCTTACCGGTCTAGGTGAATGGTGGTTGGACTTTCGTACAGTTCAATTTTCTATCAGTTCTCATTGTTTTCTTGTTTCTAAATATTTGCTGTCCTTAATTTTGGTTGTGAGAGGAGGCACAGCACGTCCACCTACGCCTCCATCTTGGCCGGTGTTTCCAGATCTTGATGATTGTAAATAATGCTGCAATGAACATGAGGTGGACTTTCTTTTATAAATTTGATTTGATGCAAATATCAATACCTGGTAAAGTTTTTATGCTATATTTTGGACAAAACTCAACTTTTTATTTTAACTTGTGACACTCTTTTCTCTTTAGACGTGATATAGTAGCCTTATTTTTGGCCTAACTTGGCAGTCAACTGATCACAAATTCATATGGCATGAAGGGACTAGGGGCCTGAGGCTCTTGGGCTTTTTCCTCTAAGAGCTTAAGAAAAGTGCACATCTTGTGTTCAGCTGTACATGAACTTCACCCTGCCTCTGTTTACTACCTGTCTGAACTTGCACAGTCTTCTAGAGTTGGTTTCCTTGTTTGTAAAAACAATCCCAAAGGATTATTGCGAGGGTTAAATAAAACGTTGTATGCAAAACACCTAATAGGTAGCAGCTGGCCAATACGTTGTGACTACATTCTTCTCTTCCCTGAAACCACGTGTCTCGGGCAGCGTGGCTGGTGTGTTTGGAAGCAGGACTTCCACCGAGCCCAGCGTGGTCGCTCATTCTGGTTCCTTCCCACTCTCTGAGCAGCCGTTTGATTAGGAAAACGTGTCATGCTAGGTCCAGTGCGCATGAGCCGGATCACTCAGCACGTAGCCTTTACTGTCCTGTACGTCTCTCTCACTTTTGTCCATAATCTCGGGAAGTCCAAATAAATCGTGGCAGTTTCCACGGACACGCCTGTCGGACGGCAGGAGAGCAGCCGTTGTTTTGTGCACTGGCCGCCGATGCTTCCGCCGTGCATCAGCGTGCACTGGGGTCTCCTCGAGAAGGACGGGATTCTCAGAAGCCCTGGGAGAGTGCGTCCTGCGGGCGCTCTGACCTCTTCTGTCTGGGCCCAGCCCTGCAGTCTTTGCAGAGTCAGGACACAGAAGCCGCACGGGGCCGTTTAACTCCCGGGCACGAACCCCATCGACCTTAACCCTCAGGCTCTCTCTGTGCCGTCGTCCTCAGCAAAGATGATGCTTTTCAGATCGTGTTAGCGACCTGGTTTCACAAAGAGTCCCACGGCTCGTCCCGGTGCTGTAGGTTGTTCCGGAATGTCCATGCCGTGCACCCTAACAGCTGTTTTTTCTCTTGCTGCTTTCTTTGTCTTCAGTCTTCCGTGCAGCCAGGCAAAGGGAAGGGTGAGCGGAGCCCCCCGGAACTCCTGACTCCCAGGAGCCTACCAGGCACGTCCGCGTGGGTCTGTGCTGCCACCTCCTGTGTCAGCGGCCGAGACGGAGCTCTTCCTTTTCACTCGGTTCCCCCCGCAGCCTGCGCCTCCGGGATCTGCTCACTTCAGCAGGCTACTCTGCTACTCTTCCAGCTGCTCAAGCTAAAAATAGAGAACTCACTCTTTCCCTCTCCTTTTTCATTCCGTTCAGATCCTTTTTGCTTCGCCGCGGAGCACCGGGCCGGCCAGGGGGCAGAGGGTGCTGACCAGGTCGGTGCCGTGGGTCTGGGCAGGTGGCGTCATCGGGCAGTGTGCGGCGAGGAACCTGGAGCGGCTCCAGGGAGAGTGTGGGCCGCGCGTGGGGAGGCTTTGCTCAGGACATCGGCGGGCAGTAACGTCACACTTGTGCACCCCCACGTGCCTCCGTTTAAAAGTGATGACTGTAGAGGTCTCCAACGGGAGCGGTTTGATTTGGGGTTAGGCTGGGCACTGGCAGAGAGTGTTCATCATTTCTGTTGATGTTCTTTCTGCTTTGATGGGAATTTTTTCCATTCAAATTGAGCCCCTTTTAAATATGGCTCATCTAAGCTAGATGGTTTTGGACTTTCACCTCTTGTTTGTATTAAACATCTTTTAAATGGCCTTTAAAATAGAGATACTCAAAATAAGAGCTGTTTTCTTAATTTACATATTGCCGAGGGTGATTATCTTTGCTTTGTGGAATCTTTCTGTGAATTTTTATCTGTTGTTTCTGTCAGTTCAGAGATCCTTGGCTTTGCTCATGTTGTCTCGTTTTCATGGAAATGCACAGAGAAGCTCAATTAATTTTTATACCCATTTAATCCCAATTCTCAATAGGCTGGTAGCTCTAATAATTATCATTTGCTCGGTAACCACAAGGATCAAAAACTCCTAGCAGAATGTAAAGTTCATTATTCTACTTTAACAGATTCAGAACGGTTTGAGGATTAGAAATTGTCCCTGGACTTCTGCTGCTGCGTCACACTGCGCAGTGTGGATGTCTGTGCCACGTCTGAGCCTTTCCTCAGTCTTATTTATTCTCCCTTTCAAATACTTCCCAACCGTTTCCTCCCCCCTGCATCCCGGCTGTCACTCTGCTAACGGAAGGCGCAAGGCCCCGGGGATACCCGCAGTAAGGAAAGGAGGCCCCGCCCCTGCGGCTTACCGCGCCCTGCCGGCAGCCCTTCACTTCCTCCATCTCGGACCAGGGGGCGCCCTCGCCCAAACCCCCCAGGGCTCCCGTTCTCCATCCGGAGGATGACAGCAGCCTGGCCTAGGACGTGCAGCGCCCTCCCCCGCGTCGGGCAGGTCCCTTTCCCTCGTCCCCCGACCCCTTCTCTGCGGTGGCGCTGCTCCCAGAAGCGACACCATCTCCCTGGCTTCAGCCCCTTGATCCTGAGGTCCCCCCCGACCCCCGACGTGGTAAGGCGCCTTTGTCTGAAAGCTTGGGGCACGCCTCAGTCTTCCACTCTGCTCCGGTGACTGTCCCTGTGCGTGTTCTCTGACGAGCCCCTTCCTCCATGCCCCGGGCTTCAGCGAGCTGCTCTCCGGGTTCCGGTGGCATTTCCCACATGCTGCTTTTAGCTCTGAAGCCATGGACTTGCCCTCAAGAGCCATCCTTTTCTAGGTTAGGAAGTTCCTCAGGTCAGAGACTGACTCTATCGTAGCTTCCAATCAGTAGCCCTGGAGATGGGCCTGGCGCTGGGGACTTCAAGCTGAATAGTTAACTGATCATGCTAAACAGAATGACCACACTTTTGGTGCGGGATGAACTTTCCAGAACTCTGTGTTGTCCAATCATTTCACCTTTTGATTTGGTAAATAAAATTTGGTGAATTTGTTTTTCAGCTATATTGGGAAGGACATTTTCAGAATAAATGTATTTCCTGTACCAGTCAAGTCCAAAACAGTTCAATGTTCAAATTCAAAAAGACATAGAACAAGTGAAACCAATAGTGACTCGGGGAGGTCGTCCTCACCGTGGGCGGTCCCCGCAGGGCCGAGCGAGGGGCTCCAGCTGCCTGAGCCCCCCGAGGAGTAGTAGCTTCGGCAGCCTGGGGGTGCCCGTTTCTGCCTTCCCCCATGGGAGAGGGAAGGAATCGTGTAGATCAGTCATCTGCACTGTCATCAAAGTGTGAGTCAGCAGGAGCGTGTTGATGTCTTCACACTCTTTAATAGACCTTGTCTGTTGCAGCGTGGGCTTTGCCTAAGGTACCAAGAAATTCGAACTTGGCATTACATTTCAGAAACAGGGCAAGGAGGGAGAGTAAAATGATAGACTTGGAAATGGAGTGGGAAGAAATTAGCTTCTTACCTCTTGCCATTGGGGGTGAGTGCAGAATTTGTCAGCATAAGAGGCGATGGGACGCTTATTTCTGCGAGAGCTCTAAACACACCGCCGAATGGTGCGCCGGGGAGAAGTCCGTGCCCGCCCCGGCCCTCTTCAGGGCAGAGCCTCACGGGGGGTCAGGTCTCTGACGCAGGGAGGGGCTCCCTTCGTCCTTGCGCTGGCGGGGCCCTGCGCTAACAGAAGAGGAAGTGAAATCTGGGTAGTGGGTGGGCGCTCCCAGTGTCCGAGTGTCCAGCGGCTGAAGGATGTGGCGTGGCCCGCAGGAGCACTGCTTGGCCGAGAGCTAAGGGTTGGGGGGGCGGGGGGGTTGCTAAAGCAGCGTCGCCGACCCTAGTGTTAGTGTGCAAGGACACGTTGCTGTGAGTCCCAGTTATTTCCACCAAAATGGTGACTTTGGACTCGTTGAAATGCCTGCAGCAACCCCCCCGACCAGACCTCAGTGTGAAGTCTGGGCTCTCCCACTGGGTAGCCGTGTGACCTCGGGCTTTTACGATGGGCTGGGAGCAACGAGGCTGCTTCGCCCTTTGCCTGTAGCACCTCTTGAGCCAGGAGTAGGAGCACTGCACCTTGACATTTGCATCCCCACGTTCCTGTCCAGTCCGGCTTGTCGCGTGCTGGCAGCTCCCGTTAAGAGTGGTGTTCCGGGTTCACCGGTAAATGACGTTAGGGTTAAGCGATGCCCTTTTCCAAGACATAGAGGCCAAAATATTGAATGTAAATTAAAAAAAATCAGACCCCTGAAGAGGGAGTCAGGAGATGTGGTGTCTTACCCAGAATGAGGGCCTTGGACCAGATGCTCCTTCATGTTCCTTTCGGCTCTGCCGGGCTGTGGCACCCGGCCCTGCCGCCAGGTGGTCGGGGTGGAGCAGTGGTGGGGCCTCAGGGCCCGCTGGGCGGTCCCAAGGCAGATCCTGTGAGCTGGGGACCGGCTGGGATTGGACAGAGTGGGTGACATGACAGCTTTGGATTGGTTGTTACAGCGACTGGGGTCTCAGTGAACGAGTTCTTTTGATTGGTTCATGGTCTCACCTTCTAGAAGCAGAGTTGGCTTTTCTGAGGAGGACATTTTTTTATTTATTTATTTTATGTGATGGAGTGACCACCTCTCTAGATACCTGGATGTTAAAATAACCCAGCAGGTCTGGGAGGGGACCCGAGAGTCTGGGGTTGGAGCAGGCTCCCAGCGGGCCCTGCTGCTGTGCGCGCACTGCACTCGAAGGAGGAACAGTCCGTCCGTCAGTCCGCCTCCCTGTCCGGGTCCCTTGCAGCATCCTCACCTCCCTGTGTCCGTGGTTCTGAGTCTTCGGGTGGCTGCGTCGTTCCCGCACCTCTGAGGTACGAGGCGCGGCCCCCAGATCCCGTGCGTGCCCCTGGCTCGTCCTGGGGCGGCTCCCTGTCCCTGCCTGCTGGTCTGCTCTAGGCTCTGCCTCCTGGCGGGTTTGCCTGCACCGGACCCCGAGCCTCGGGGGAGCCGGTGCTTCCGAGTCGGTGGGGCCGGGACCCGTCGGGAGGCCGCTGTGGGGCATCCACGACAGGAGCCCCGTTTTCCAGCAGGCGTTACCGGAAACGACGGGGCGTCGTTCTCAGGCCCTCCCCCTGCTCCCCACGCGGGGGTTCAGTGGCTGCCCTGGCACCTTGGCCCCCAGAAGGGCATGCAGGCTCCCTCTCAGCAGGCGGCTCTGCTTCCGGAGGCGGAGCTGCCGCATTGTCAGGACGTTGCCTCACCAGCTGAGTGGAAGCAGAGGCGTAATGGGTCAGCACTGGAAGTTAAGCTGATTTCCCCCCAGTGCGATGTGCCTTCTTCGAGTGTTTCTTGGAGAAATTGAAGGGCTGATTACTTCGGGAGGCCCTTGGTGGCGGGGCGGGGGGGGGGGAGAGGCAGGATCTGGCTTCTCTTCCGTCTTCTGTGGCTTCTCGCCGACAGGAGAAGGATGGCGGTGGGTGCTGGCTCGGAGCGGAGGCCGGCCTTCCCTAGGCATCCTTATGAGACCAGGTTCAACAGCCATGGACTAAACCGGAACAGGAGGCCAGGCACTCGAAGTAAGAGAGTGCGATTGTGTTTGAAAAGGGCGGGACACAGAAAGCAGGCTTCCCCGGTGAGAAGCTCGCCTTCCGTTCCGGGGCCGCGCCCCCTACCACAGCGTCCAGCGCCGTCTGCGCAGTGCGAGCCGAGTGCCCTCAGCATCCATCCTCACGACGCCCGTTTGCACTTCAGTTTTTTGTGGCACTAAAACCCTAGTAACTAAATTACCATGCAAATTAAAGCGCAGCAAACCTTAACAGTCTTGGCGTCCACCCCGAGGTGCACTCCCCCAGTTTTGCATAAAAAACTAACCGTCCGTAAAATACGAGGCTAAGCTGCGCTCTGCTTAAACCGGGCAGGACACGATTTGAGCCCGACTCGGCGGCCGGCGCAGGGCTCGCAGCCGCCGGGCTCCGCGGTCTCAGTGTGCGCGTTTGAGAGCGGAGTGAGCGCGCTTTACCGTGTGGGTCGCAGCATGGGAGTGGCGGCCTGATGCTCCTCCTGCACTTCTTTTCAAAACTTTTTTTTTTTTAGTTTATTGACACAGAGAGAGAGAAACATCGGCTCGTCGTCCCACTTACTGATGCGTTCCCTGGTCGATTCCCGCACGCGCCCTGACTGGGGAGTCGAGCCTTCTGTTACATTTATTTCACCCTGCCCTTCTTAGTGAAAGATTCGATTCTGCTCCCAAGGGTCTGGAGTGTGCTCTGTCTCCCCAGAGGCAGAGTGGTTTTCCGGATGGTGAAACAGCGTGGGCTCTGCACAGGCAGGCTCCAGCAGTAATTTACGGTGGTTACAAAGTTTCCTTTCGGACCTGTAAGCGGCCCTCTGCAGTGCGGGGGTCGGACTGCATGCCTGTTCTACAACATTACTTTTTCATGCTGAATTTTTTTTTTTTGGTCTTTCATGATATTAAAAATGAATCTACCTCATTCCTTCACTGATTCGAGGTGTTTCGTTGAATGGAGATGTCATAAGTTATTTGTTCCTCACCCGGGGGCCCTCCTTTCCCTAATGTTGCACCTTTCTGCGCGCGGATGGGCGGGACAGTGAGGAAAACCCTGGTTTCCTTCTCGCATCTTCGTTTTGCAAGGAGACGTCCACGATCTTGGAGATGCTTAATGTGCTGACTCTCACAGAGTGCGTTCAAAGCTTTTAACCGTGTGAGTTAACGCGCAGCCTCTCCAAAGCGAGTGAGATGAGGTTTCCAACTTGTCTGATCACGGAAGTCTGGTGAGCTGGGCCTTGATTGTTAACTCAGTGGGCGGGGGTGGGGCCCCCGAGAACACAGGTGTAAACTGGCCGCCGGAAGCTGCCTGAGACGTGTTCGTGTCGGCTTCTCTCCTCCTTGCCCTCCTTCCACCCGAGGTCCGCTGCCCTCTGCTGGGTGCTGGGTGGGGCCCCTGCTGCTGATCAGCTTCCAGCGTGGTGAGACGCGTCAGTCAGACAGGGCGGTGGGCCCTGCTGTGATGCGGAAGGGCTGCCCCTGAAGGCGCTCACCACGTGGCGTGTCTGTCGTTTGGTCAGCGCCGCTCGGGGCGCGGAGGGCGGAGGCAGGCAGCTTCCTCTGTGACGGGCCGCACAGCACACTCCCGAGACTTCGCCGACCTCACGGTGCTTGTCGCAACCGCTCGGCTCTCTGGGGCATTGCCGCCGAGTGCAGCGGCGCTGGGGCGGGCCGCAACACGCCGTGAGCCGGTGCTTCCATGGCCCGGCTGCGCACGGATGCAGTCGCACGTGCACGTGCGAACAGATACACGCGTGCGAACAAACTCGGGGGCGGGCGTAGTGGTGAAGCGGGTGGACCAGGAAGTGCTGGTTCTCGCTGTGGCCTTCAGGGTCGGTCACTGTCGAGTTGCGCGCTCACGTCCCCGGGTTGCCCGTCCTGGCCGTGTGTCGTAGCCAGCCCGGAGCCCTGAAGATCGAGCAGCCGCCCCCGACCCTGGGCCGGCGCCAGCATCTCTGGGCACAGGGCTTTGCGCAGCTGGCGTGTGATGGCAAGACCAGGAGCAGCGGGGGGAGCCGCACGGCGTCTGCACCCCGGCATGTTTGGTGGCCGGTTGCCTCTGGGGGCTTCTGTGCGGGCCATTCAGTGAGAGGGTCAAGGGGCCGGGGTGGCTGCGTGTCACAACCCTGTGTTCATAAACCAGACAGTGACGCGCTCCGCGCTCTTCAGAGCGGCCACTCTGGTGCCGCCCATGTGTGGAGACCCAGAGCACCTCTTCCCTCCGGGGGGGGTCGCGCTCTCCCCTGCCTTTGTGCACCAGCCACCCCTCGCCGACAGAAGGTGGTGGGGCCGTCACCTCCGTGGGCGGAGCTCGCCTCACTTCATCATGTTGACCATCCACCTGAACATGGAGGGGTCCCCAACACCTCGGCTTCCAGCGAGCGTGCCGGACACAGCGCTCTGTGAACGCAAACACTGTAACAGATGGTTGACACGTGCCAACAGGACCCCCCCCCCCCCCCGCCCAGGCATATCGCAGGTGTGTCCTTGTGCCGTGTCGGCAGACTCAGTGCCTCTGTGCCCCAAACCGGGCGGGGGACTCGCTGTGACCTTGAGTCGATGATTTCTGAGTGCCTTCAACACGGACGGGCGCCGGTCCTTAGCCTGACGGCGAGGGTCCAGGCGGGTCCCTCCCGCTCAGCACCTGAGCAAGGACAGCGGCCGAGTGAGTGGTGTCCGTGTCCGTCCGGCGGCCGACCGCTGCGGGCGCTGTGCTCTGCGGGCGCGTGGGAGCGGTGTCCGTGGCGGAGGAGGAGAAGCGGCGTCTGCTTCTGGTCCGGGTGACAAGGCCGAGCGACACCCACCGGGGGCGGGGGGGCCGCGGGGGCTTCAGCAGTTCAGTGGGGAACCTTCCCGAGTGCTCGCGGGATGGCAACTCTGCGACCCGGCAGTGTTGTCTTTCTCCCCTGAGGTTCTGGGGTGCCAGCGTTGGACAAAAAGCTTCCTGAGGAAGCACGACCGCGGTCTGGGTCAAGCCTGGATTTCGGGGCGCGTGAGAAGACATGTCTCTCATGGAACAGAAATCACTGAGCTGGTGCCCAGCACCCGAGTGTGAGCGGTGCTTGAGGCGTGAGGACCTGTGTGCCGTGTGAGTGAGCTGGCGTGACTGTGGGGTGCGGGGGGATGTCATCACACGCAAACCCTTGGGGACCTGTCACGGGGGTGCTTTCTTCTCTGCCCTCCCCACCAAAAACGTGAACAGTCGAATGCTGTAGTTCAGCTGCAAAGACGAACGTCAGGTTGCTATGTGGCGCAGCTTCACTGGTCTGGAAGTGTCCTTGGTCTGCCTGGGTGAAAGTGGCCGAATCTGACGGGTTTCCCGTTTTCTCTTAGGCTCCGTCTACGAACCTCTCAAGAGCATTCATCTCCCGAGACCCGACCATGAGACCCTGTGGGACAAGCTGGACCACTACTACGGGATCGGTGAGCAGGCTGGCGGGTTCCTGTCCCGGGGCTCCTCGCTCTGCCCGGTGTGTGTCACGCATGTCCACGCGGGGTGTCGTTCTCTCGCTCGGACACCTGGGGGTTCCGTGCCCGGGCAGCCCTGCGTCCCGATGGCACGGTGGCGCCAGGACCGGCGGGATGGGACAAGTCGTAGCCGCCCCTCGAATGAGCTCACAGCTGTCACCACTGTCCTCCGTGTCCCTTCGGCCTTCCTGAGCATCCCCAGGGTGGGAACCCGAGGCTGTCCCGGTGGGCACTGTGCAAGTGCCGTCTGCTGACCCCGGCTCCCGGGAGGCCCCGACCTTTGACGTCCATTTCCAGCTCACGGAGACACAGGGGCAAGCCTCGGGGCAGCCCCCCAAACGAGGCCCCCGTCTCGTCGGCGCTGTGTGGTGTGGTTTTTGCCGGTTTGAGCCCGGAAACCTGTTTTCCGTGTGAGCGGGCAGCTGCGGCACCTGTGTGCTTGCGGCCCCGTTCCCCAGACCGTCGGCCGGAGGTGCCTGCTGGTTTTTTTGCCGGCTTGCTTCAGGCGCCGTATTCCTAGGGTAGTACGGCCAGAATGCAAAATTCGATGTATCTGTCCCCCCTGAGGGACGGATTTTTTGTTCGTTTGCGTCAACTTTACGTAAAACCTCAATTCAACTTCTTTGGGTCAAGATTCTGGTGTCGTTTTTACGTTGCCCTTTTACACCATCTTCGTGGCCGTAACTGAAGGGGCTGGCCGGAGTGACTGCCCACGAGGCGGCCTGCGCCTCCCCGCTGAGAACCAGCAGAGCCGCCCGGGACGCGGGCGGGCGCCGTTCACGCCCTCCCTCCCTCCCTTGCCCTCCCTCCCCCTCCCTCGCCCTCCCTCGCAGTCAAGGCCACGCTGCTGCGCTACCAGAGCCCGACCACGGGGCTCTTTCCCACCAAGACGTGCGGCGACGACCAGAAGGCCAAGATCCACGACAGCCTGTACTGCGCCGCGGCGGCCTGGGCGCTGGCCCTCGCGTACAGGTGAGCGGGGTCGGTGGGGAGGGGGCCGTCCGGAGCAGCCGCTCCGCCGTCTTTCGGCGCTCCCGCCGACGGGCTGCGCAGCACAGACTGCGCAGTCTCCCTGCAGGCCCCTCGGCCTTCGGTCTCCCTGCGGGTCACAGGCGACCGGGTTGAACAGGCGACCCAAATTGCCCCTTGCCGGGTCGGCGCACCAGCCCTGGTCTTGGCGGGGGGAACTGCTGCTCTCGTTAGGTCCGTTGGCGTCCGCGGCAGGGGGAGTTGGTGGCGACCGGACTTGGCGGATGACGCGCGGTTTGTTCGGAACCGCACAGCCGTTCCGGCGGGGCCTCCGCCCCAGCGCCGTGTCTTTCCCTCTGCGCTTCACCGGGGGCCACTTGTTAAATCCGGTTGAAAGCGAAATAATTTTACGAAGGAGAACAAGTCCTCGCACGATAGAGAATTTCTCCTTACTTTACTCCCTTCCTTACGCATCGAAAGCATCCCACGTGGGTGGGCCCTGACCCATCGTCGGTGGTGACACATCTCAGCCGTCACTCAGGTCCGGTTGCTAAAGGTCAGTTTTCCGAGGGTGACCCGTGCTGGTGCTTCTGGTGTGAGAATTGTACCTGCGAACACCGCGATGGCCTCGAGCCACTTGTTCCCAGTGTCACCGCCAGCATTTCTCCCCACGGTCCATGGGAGCGCCGTGTGACTGACGGTCAAGCCGCCACTGGGCCAGGGAGCACCGGGCACCGGTGGCACCTCCCCCCGGGGTCAGGCCCCGCCCACGGGGACCCCCTCCTGAAACGCGCACGTGGACCCGCTGCGAGTGAAAAGCCAGACGCGGTCAGGTTGCGGCTGTTTGCAGACGGACCTGCCGGGACCCGGAAACCGGGGTCTCGGAGACGGTGAGGGCTCAGGCGAGAAAGCGTCCGCACCGAGGAAGACCGGGGGGAGCCGGCCAGCCGTGCGCAGCGCGTGGCTCTTCGCTGGCTGTGGTCAAGGTCTCGCGTTGGGAAGAGCGCTGTGCAGTGTGTGCTGGGGGTACGTGCCTGGGTGAACTTGACGCAGAGCACGCACTGGAGAACACAGTGTCCTCGTAGGTCCCTTGGGGGTGGGGGTGGTATTACGGTTACGTAGGAGAACGCTCCCGTTTTTAGGAGACGCTTCTCCAGTGTGTCGGGGAGATGATGTTCGCAGGTGTCTTTCAACTAGAACAGAAAAGGAGCTAATAGAAACAGAACGCAAGCTGATCTTCACAACTAGTCAGTCCAGGTGAAGAGTAAAAGATTTATTCATCGTGGTTCCTTTTAGCTTTTCTATAGGTTTGAACTTTTTCTAAAGGAAATATGGGGAAATTGTTTAAAAATACAAGAAAATAGAATTTTCCCATGAGAATTTACATATCTGATACATACATCACATTAACAAAATAAAGGATAAAAAACATATGGTCTCAATAGAGTCAGAAAAGGCTTCTGACAAAATCCAACATCCTTTCTATAATAAAAACTCTCAGAAAAGTGGGAACCGAAGGGACACATCTCAGTGTAACAAAGGCCCCAGATGACGAAGCTCAGGGCCAACATCGTCCTCAGCGGTGAGAAGCCGGAAGCCTCTCTGATTCTGAGATCAGGACCGGGACGAGGAGGCCACCGTCACCACCTCTGTCCCACACAGCCCTGGAAGTCCTCGTTGCCGCAGCACTGAGACAAGGGAAAGGAGGGAAAGACGTCAGACTGGACAGGAAGAAGTGTCACTGTTACTATTTGCAGAGGACGCGATGCCACAGAAAACGCCCTAAAGACCCCACCGAAAACTGTGAGAAGGAATTCATGACTTCGGTGCAGTGGAAGGGAAGAGTCAACACCCGGAATCAGCCGCATTTCTATACGCCAGTAACAAACGATCGGAAGAAGAAATCAGGAAAACGATCCCGTTTGCAGTGGCATCGAAAAGCACCAAATAGCCAGGAGTAAATTCCACGAAAGAGGAGGTACCTCGTGGCAGTGGCCAAGGAAGAGAGAGGTGCCCCCTGCGCGACGCCAGTCTGCGCCCTCCAGCGTCACATTTATTGCTGGCCGAGGAGTGGAATGGGTGACCCTGGTTAGCGCTAGTGAAGAATGACATCACCAGCTGTTATTCTGATGTCGTTTTCCTGGAATAACTAACGCACCAGTGACAGGATTCGAGTGTCTGCGTTGTTCGCCAGTGATGTATTTGTCAGTAGGGAATTCTGGTTTAGGTGTAAAATTAGGACTTCATGTTATAGAAATATCCAATCAATACTCGCATAAAACCTGTGATCAATAGAGTGACTGGAATTAAGTTTAAAGTGGTTTCATTTATTTCTTAAAATTAAAACTATTTTTCAGCTCCCATTAAAACTTTAATTTGCATACATATAGCTTGCTAAAAAAAGTTGACTTGCCAGTTCCTGGTAGAAAATCGAGGAATTATTTTGTTTCACTAGATTTATAAATACGTCTGATGCCCAAATGCTTTTACTCAAATGCGACTGCTCCTTCCTTTTCTCGCGTGGAAGGGAGTATTACGGCTGCCCTTTGATTTGCGGGAGCAGCAGGACGGCTTCATTAAAACAGGTTCTTCACCGTGGCTGAGCCCTGCCGGGGTATTTTCATCGGGTTTAATGCTTGTTGAAATTAGGAGGCAGGGAATTATTAGTTCAGAGACAATTTCAGAAACACTCGGTTTCATTTTGTTCCGAATCATTATTGTGTCTTGGATGAGGTAGGACTTGTGCATCGTGCATTTCGTGGAGCCCCTTTGCCTCTGGCTGTGCCGTTGCCCCCACACCCGGCCCGCTGCTGTCCCTGCCCCGGTTCGCCTCCGCTGGGCCCCTGGTGTCGGCCACGGGGGTGCAGGGGAGTGTGGGGCAGAGGCGCGCTCGTGTTGCCGCCTTGCCCACCTAGGAAAGGAGGGGGACGTTCCCACGGTGGGCGGCCTGCCCTCTCACTGACCCTCACCACGCTGGGGTCCCCATTCCTCCCAGCAGGGGCAGCGTGGTCCCGCAGGTCCACTGGCTGAAGAGACAGGGGGCACACTTTGTCAGGTGGCGATGGTCGCCAGACGTCTTGGTTCAGGTTCCGGGAGACGAGGAGTGAGCTCCTTCTATTCCTCAGCCCCGGGGACTCTCGTCTGTAATGAGGACGGAGGAAGACCTTGGCCAAGTCCAGTAGTCAAATGTCAGCTGTTCTTTCTTTTCAAAGACAAGGGATGTAAACTGTGGTCCGTCGGTTTCACACCGAGACCTGAGAATATACAGCTTCCTGCCCAAATCCGTCATGTGTCACCCTGGATACCTGTTTAGTGGGAGGTGTGCTGGGCTGCAGCGCCCGCCTTCGGTCATTAAATAACTGTCTAACCACGTGTGCAAAGGGCAAAGGGCGCTGGGCCTGCCCTGAGCTGTGTTTCCCTCACCCCTGCTTGACCTGAAGGGGTTCTTATTAAAAATTGCCTCTACTCTGTGACAGCAAGTTTAAAAAAATCTGTTGATAGACTTTTCCAATATAGAAATCTCCTTTAACATTTCAGCCAAGTCAGTGTGGAGAATATTGCGTGCTATTTTTGAAGCGGTTGGCCTACTTCCTCAGAAGAAGGAGAAAGCTCCACAAGTTTCATCCTGGGATTCTTTTCCTTTCTTGCAGCAGTTCCGCATCTGCTGGGAAAATGGGGTCTCACTGTTTGAGAGTCAGCAGGTGTTGTCAGAACCCAGGATCAGCCAGACAGTCAAATACTTGATCATCAGAAGCTCGGCTTCTCCCCTCTCCGCCCGCCTCCAGCTCCTCTGACGCGTTCTCTCGCTCCCGCAGGCGCCTCGACGACGACCAGGGCCGGACCCACGAGCTGGAGCACGCGGCGGTCAAGTGCATGCGTGGCGTCCTCTACTGCTACATGCGGCAGGCGGACAAGGTGAGCGCCGCGCGGGCCCCACTCGCCCCAGGGCAGCTTTCGGGGGGCGGGTGGGGGGAGGTCAGGGAGGCCCCGCAGGCCTCCGCCCGCCCAGCATCTCTCCGGCTTTAAAACACCGAAGCCGAGGACACGCCAGAGCGCGGGCTGGGCGCACGCCGTCGTCGTCCAGGCGGCAGGTGGCTGGTGCTGCGCCGCAGGTGCTGGCTCGATGAAGCCGCGGCCGCTCAGGGACCTCGCCGCACCCACGGTTGTGCCTCGCGGGAACATCCTTGTCACGCTTCCCTCTGGACACGTGAACACTCCGGCCGAAGTGGACGCTGGTTTCGAAGTGTTGACACTTCATCTCCCCGTCGGGGGGACAGCGATCGCGGACCGAGACGGCGGCAGACCAGCCAGGGCTGCTGCGGAAATCAGTGAAACTCCGTGAGCTGTACGGCGCCGTGCGATTAAATGAGCCGTGTCCCTGAGACTTCACGCACCACGCGTGTGGCTGGTTGAGGGGGGCTGTCCTGGTTTGCGGAACGCGGAGCGGCCCGATTTCTGTCCGCCGCTGCCTCGCCGCCGCGCCTTAACGCTCGCTCACCGGCACCGTCTCTGCCGCTGACCCTCCTCCCAGTTCCCCTTCTCATGCTCATTGGGGAGGAGCCTTCGAACTGCCCCACGTGGGTTCGGTCTGCGGGCTGGGGGACAGAGATTCGCTTTCCAGTAGGCTGTGAGTATGGCTGTCTTTATCGGCTTAAAGATTTGCTCACAGTGCTACT
This sequence comes from Glossophaga mutica, assembly GCA_039655065.1. Classification (NCBI taxonomy): domain Eukaryota; kingdom Metazoa; phylum Chordata; class Mammalia; order Chiroptera; family Phyllostomidae; genus Glossophaga; species Glossophaga mutica. The sequence goes on from CM077315.1 coordinate 2,296,192, forward strand.
AAGTATTTTTAATTCATGAGAAGTCAAGTTTTATAAAATTTATTCTTTCAGGATGGCCCTGTGAGACAATTTTTCCTACCTAAGTATCTATTTTAAGGCTCTAAATTCAGAATGGACAGCCCAGTTGCCTTCTCCTAAATGGGAAGCCATGTGTTTACAGTGACTAAGGTTTTCAGGAAAGTCCAAACGAAACCGAGGCAGGGAGGACCTCACTCTGGGTTTCTTCAGTCTGGCAAACTTGGCTTCCGCCATCCTCTGCCTCTCCGTCCTTCCCATTTTACGCAGGCGCAGACGCCCCTCGGTTCGACTGCTGCCCAGGGCCTTTCTGTCTATGACCCACACACAGTCGTCGGCCCCTTGAATTTCAGCGTTGGTCGCGTTTGGGTTTGACTTCTTCTCTGGGGTTTTAAATTACTTGTCCCGTCGTGGCGTTAGGACTGAACGCAGTTGCAGCCACGGAACGCCCACCGAGCCCCGGGGTGGTTTTTAGTAGTTGCTCTTCCCCTGACGCCGAGATCGACCGCGAGGCCTCCGGCTGGGGGCTCATGTGCCCCAAGGACACAGGACAGGCGCTGCTGTCACGGCCGCGGCCACCGCGGCGTTGAGCTGACACAGCCACACGCTCTGACACACGTGTGCGGTGTTCCGCCGCCCACGGGTGAGCCGTGGCCCCCTCATCCGGCGCTGTCCTGGGGAATAAGCCGGTCCATCTCGGACCCTGGGGCGAGGGGCGTGGCGCGCGCGGTGACCCCCCCCTCCGCCCGCAGGTGCAGCAGTTCAAGCAGGACCCGCGCCCCACCACCTGCCTGCACTCCGTCTTCCACGTGCGCACCGGCGACGAGCTGCTGTCCTGCGAGGAGTACGGCCACCTGCAGGTGGGCAGGGCCCCGGGGCCTCGCTGGGCGCCCTCCACGTGGAGGGCGTTGCAGGCGACTTACACGTTTTGTGGGCTTCGTGAACTTTCCAAAACAGAAGGGGAAGCAACCGTGAAGCGAGGGGCGAAGAGCCCGCCGCAGGCTGAGCTCGTGCTGGGGTCGCCGGCCGGACCGGCTGGCTTCTCGCCTGCAGCCGCGGGGGCCCCTGGGAGGGCTGTCCCCCCTCACTGTCATGGTGGGGAGGGTCCCAGTGCCCAGGAGCGGGGGTGGGGGGAGGACGGAAGACCATGGGCACGCTGTCACAGCCGCGGGAGCCCCGTCACCTGACGGTCCGTGGTGACACGTCTGTCTTCGGTAGTGTGAGCAGCACGTCCCTGCCGGGGACTCGCGGAGGCAGCGCGTCAGCGCACTTGGCCGTCTCCTGTCTCTGGCTCCAGGCCGGCGCCGAGAGCGCGCCGCAGGGCTTGCGTTTGCTTAACTCTTCTCCTCCCACAAAGTGCGCAGCGCGCAGGTGGACACCCTACGGCCGTGTTTCTGGGACGCGGATGCTCCCCCCCATGCTGCTGTCTCCCGTGGGTGCCCCCCCACCCCCCCGCTCAGCTGGTTCTGCGGCCTTCAGGACAGGACACGTGTTGGTCGCTATTTCCTGCTGAAACGAGGATGTCTTCTTCTTATAGTTCCTCTCTTTCCAGCAACCAGAAATGTCTTCCTTTCAGCATGACTTCCAAACACAGTGCGATACCCCCTTTTCGATACAGCAGAAGCTGTTACACTGATTTGTAACCATTAAATGGATATGTTGTTCCTCAACCTTCTCTTTGCACTCACCACGTAGTTAGGGTTTAGGTGCCTTTGGCTTTGACACGTGTGTTTACTATTGGAAATAGGGTTTTCAGGAGTTGGGGACGCATTTGTCTTTGTATCCGTTTATTTTTACGTCCCAGAGTGTGAGCTCGGCCGGCCATGTTGCAGGTGCTCAGCAAGCGCTGGCCACCCAGGGACTGGGCGGTCGCTTCACGGTTTGTGGTTCGCTGACAGTTTCTCCTAGAAGCGTCCCAGAAGTCAGAGTATCACAGGCAGGGGCCCCAGGGCCGAGGAGGGGGGATGATACGCAGTCACCAACAGGACCCCCTTCCAGGTTCGTTATGTCCGCCACCAGAGGAAAGACGTCTCTCAACACCAGAGATTGGTGAAAAGGAAAGGAAATGTTTGTTTAATGCTATACAGACTTACAGTAGTGACCTAACATTTTCACTAAGACATCAAAGGCCTTTTGGACACCCACAGACGCCCACAGCGCTTCCTTCTCCCCCTGCCCCTAATTCGGGGAACTGTAACTCAGGAGAAGAAGCAAACGGCCGGGATCCAGGCTCCTGACACCGTCAGCTGTGTCGCCGTCCAGGCAGGGTCTCTTGATTAGTCCAAAGCCATGTGGCACCTTCTCACAGCCTACTGGCAAGAGTCCTTTCCATCCCCCTTCTTCCAGGCAAAGTCTCTCCTGCTTCCCAGGCCACGCAGCCAAAGGGAGCACCCCAGAGCCACGTGGTCCTCTTCTACCAAAGCTGCGGGGGTCTGCACTCTGGCGAAACTGAGTGGCTCCCCCTTCAATGGCGGCCACGTCTGGGTTTAAATCCCTGAGCTAATCTTCCTCTGCAGCCCCATTTCCGACTCCTCCCACAATCGGCTACACCTGCCAGCATTCCTGTATCCTTCCAGCTGTGCTGGGCTGCCATCGTGAGTCTGCGCAGGTGTGGCCCCATGGCATGGAGCCAATCTTCTCCAAGCTCCTCTTACGCAGGTGTTGTAAGCCCCGGTTACATCTTGAGGGAAAGTCCCTTCCATCCCCCTGGCTCAGAGCCTGGCCGCAGCTATTTATCATATCTGTGCAACCAGTGAAAGGTCAGAGGCGTGTTAAATGACCACGCCAGGGGTTAGCCGCAAAGCTGTGGCTGCACAAAACAGCCCTGCATGGTCCTGCTCCCTGGGTCCCTTCCCCCAGCTCACACCTGAGGGGGAAGGGGGGAGGACATCCTATTTATTTTTCTAATATTTCCTGGACACCCTGAGTTCTGGGCTGCATTCCAAATCCCTGTGTGGGCGCCCTTCCTGGCTGCACCCGGTATCAATCCCTCCTTTCAGATATACACCCACTTTATCATCATGTAAAGGACAATGGACAAAGGTCTCATCTTCTTGTAACTACTTCTGGCTGGACATGGACATCATCCTACCTACGCTTGGGTCAGGGGTGCCCTGAAAGGGGGGCGTGCAGCATGGGGGGAGTCCTTCCTGTAAGGGGAAGGACTTTACAGAATCCCAGTCAGTTGGCTGTGACCAGGAAGTCACAGGCTTGGTGCCCAAAGGCTGGCATTACCGGACAGTTGGCATTCTGGTCGTATTCAGGAGGTGACAGATTTGTAAAGAGACTTGGAAGCACAATTAAATCGTAACCAGGAAGGCAGGGTCTTAGGTAAAGAGTGGCTTATCTGGAGGAAGGTGTACAAGGCACGCTACACCTACCCAAAACCCTCGCGGCCCACTGGACTTCACTCGGGCTGAGGGGGATACATTAGGGTTTCCCTCCTCTCAGATATCTGGGCCCTTTCTGTCCAAGCCATCAAGACCCAAGAGGGAAAATCAGTTCTAAAGTGAAGCCCACAGACCGCCCCAACCCTTCACCAACCCAGCTGCTTAGTTCAGCCAAACCGTTGAGTCTCAGGGGGTGATGGTGAGGATGGGCTTCTTAAGGGAGGTCTATATTGCACCCAACTCAGGTAATGAGGTCCTAGGCGTACACCCTATGAAAACAGAACACACAGGTCCATTCACACAGCCATCCCCAAGCCAGTCTCTGTGCCTGTGAGACGGTCTTTTGGGAAGACGTTCAGTTGCAAGGTCCTTCTTGCAATGACATTTAGCAATGGCAATTTGACAGGTCCTTTGCACCAGTAAATTGAACATCTTTGGTGATATTACAAACCTGGTTTCAACTTTCAAATGAAAGCAAACTTTCAAGACAGTTAGCTGCGCCATTCTGATGTCCGATACTGCACATTGTGATTTTCCTTGAACCACGATTTTTCTCCTTAAGATCATCCTCATTGTTATTACAGGGACTGCTTTGAGTCCCACTTTTAAATTTGACTGTTTGCACAAACACACCAAGAGCAGCCTGGGTCACCTGTGATCTTTAACTCCGCTTGGCTGGAACTCACCCAGGGAACCTCTGGGTTGACTTCTCGGGCGCCCCCCGGGGCACGGAAGCAGAGCCGCACGTCTGCCATCTGGCTTCCCAGTACCAGTTGTTTCACTCAAGTCCTTGAGATTTCCACTGTGCCTACAGGTTCCTTTTTAGCCATTTTTCAGGAACACAACCTTCGTTCCTTCCCTGGAAAGATGGCCACAAGCCACATAGCCGACCAAATACCAGGCTTTTCTCGTGGGCTTTCACTAGCTTCGCCAGTCAATCCCAGTTCCTCAGGGCTTTCTGGTGACGACCAGAACCCAGACACACCTCCTTCAGGTGCGACATTGCAGTCAAAATCTCAGTTAACAAAACCACTATTAACGACTGGTCTTACTGGATTCATGCAAAGAAACTTCATGTCATCACTCCTTCAGAACGCCAAATTCTGGAGGGATCAGGCAGGGAGAAATATACAAAGTGTGGTGGAAGATCCTTTTCCTTGTTCACTTTCCTACAGAGTATGAAGTTTCCACCTTTTCTGGAATCCTCAGTTTCCTTTTCAGAGCAGATACAGAGCAAAATCCAAAACAGTATCAGAGAGGCGTTTTCCCGCGCTGGTGCGCCCATTGGTGCCTCGCAGAGACCTGCGCCTGCACCTCAGGCTGGAGCATCCGTCAGCCCCGAGCGGCCCTTCCCAGGTCCCGAGCGGCCAAGGCGCTCTCCCCAGCCGGGTACAGGCGACCTTCCCTAGGTCTTCGGGTGCAGAGGGTTTCTGGTCAGAAACAGAACTGATGGCAAGGACATGCTCCTTGCCCACGGAACCAGAAAGGAAGCAGTGGAGGTTTCCTTTCTTCCAGGTTTAAAACGTTCACATCCTTTATGTGTATTTTTTTTTACCCATTCAGATGTAACCATCACTCACTTTTAATGCCTGTTCCTTTCCCACGCTGGGAAGGACTAAGACTCAGCACCTGGCAGCCTGAAGCCCCCAGCACTACGGGTGCCTTCCACCGAAAGTCCCAGAGTCGCAGGGACGTCCTGCGGCTCTCTGAAGCTTAGGGCTTGCTAACTCCCTGTGAGTCAGACGGTCAGCCTTGGACCCCAGTGCATGACCTTCAGAACCAGAGCCCCCCCATCAGAACCAGTTGCACAGAGAACCTGACGGGTGCAGTGCCCACACAGCAGCAACACACAGCCCAGGATCCGAAGAGAACCCTTAGCCACCACCTTGCCCAGTTCCAAGATGACGGAACTCTCACGTGACCCATCATCCAAGATGGTCGTCCCCACGCATGACCCGTCCTCCTTGGTGGGGCACTCACGTGGCTCATCCTCCATTTTATACAAAATGTCGGCACACCTACAGGGCTTGGTGTCTAATCCCCAACATGCAGGCAGGCATGGCTTACGGAGCCGAGGGGTCACCTCCCCCCCAGACCCGAGGGCAGGTTCCCTTGGTGCCCCCGGGGCTCCCCGCCGCTGCGAGCAGCACACTGACCAGACCCTCCCCCACAGCTCCGGTCATCCCGAACGGCGTTCAGAAACAGACCCAAGTGCTCTCGCCTCTGCTCCCTCCCTGTCTCGTTTCCTTTTCACCTTTCCGGGTGTGATTAGGCGGCCAAGGCCCTCAGGAAGCGTGCAGAGAAAGTCTCGAGACTGGGAGAACTCCAGAGTCTCGCTCGCTCGCTCGCACCTGCGGGGTCGGCCTGCCCCGGGCAGTGGTGGTCCCGTCGGGGTCGCCAAAACCTGCCACGGAGCAGGGGCCCCAGGGCCGAGGAGGGGGGATGATACGCAGTCACCAACAGGACCCCCCTCCAGGTTCGTTATGTCCGCCGCCAGAGGAAAGACGTCTCTCAACACCAGAGATTGGTGAAAAGGAAAGGAAATGTTTGTTTAATGCTATACAGACTTACAGTAGTGACCTAACATTTTCACTAAGATGTCAAAGGCCTTTTGGACACCCACAGATGCCCACAGCGCTTCCTTCTCCCCCTGCCCCTAATTCGGGGAACTGTAACTCAGGAGAAGAAGCAAACGTCCGGGATCCAGGATCCTGACACCGTCAGCTGTGTCGCCGTCCAGGCAGGGTCTCTTGATTAGTCCAAAGCTGTGTGGCACCTTCTCACGGCCTACTGGCAAGAGTCCTTTCCATCCCCCTTCTTCCAGGCAAAGTCTCTCCTGCTTCCCAGGCCACGCAGCCAAAGAGAGCACCCCAAAGCCTCATGGCCCTCTCTTGCCAAAGCCGCGTAGATCTCCCCTCACATGGCGGCCGCGTCTGGGTTTAAATCCTCGAGCCAATCTTCCTCTGCAGCCCCATTTCCGACTCCTCCCACAATCGGCTACACCTGCCAGCACTCCAGTATCCTTCCAGCTGTCAATCGGCTACACCTGCCAGCATTCCTGTATCCTTCCAGCTGTACTGGGCTGCCATCGTGAGTCTGCGCAGGTGTGTCCCCATGGCATGGAGCCAATCATCTCCAAGCTCTCATGCAGGCGCTGTAACCGGGGGGCCCTGCCCCCCAGTTACATCTTGGGTGAAAGTCCCTTCCATCCCCCTGGCTCAGAGCCTGGCCGCAGCTATTTAACATATCTGTGCTACCAGTGAGAGGTTAGAGGTGTGTTAGATGACCACGCCAGGGGTTAGCCGCAAAGCTGTGGCTGCACAAAACAGCCCTGCATGGTCCTGCTCCCTGGGTCCCTTCCCCCAGCTCACACCTGAGGGCGAAGCGGGGGAGGACATCCTATTTATTTTTCTAATATTTCCTGGACACCCTGAGTTCTGGGCCGCATTCCAAATCCCTGTTTGGGGCGCCCTTTCTGGCTGCACCCGGTATCGAGAGCAGAGAGCCCCTGGAGGTGTGGCCCTAAATGGTGGCCCGTGGGAAAGAAACTCGTCCCAGGCCGTTTCCGACAGGCCAGCATCAGCGCTGTGACTGGACACCTGGGTGCCTGGCTGCACGGGGAGGCCCTTCCCCACCTTCTGAGATGGGTCACTCAGAAGTCCACGTTCGTCTAAATCACCTGAAACCAGAACCCGTCTGTGTGGCCCATTGGCTCTGGATGAGCCCCCCGGATGAACACCACCGGGTGTTCAGGGCCAGGGGGTCAGGGGCCCTGCGGTCACCCCAGGTGCTTGAGAGCCCCCAGCGCTGCCCCAGTCGGCCCCAGTCCCTGCCCACCTGCCTGTCCGGTGCGTCCCCGATAAACAGACCCGTACAGCGGTGGGCGTTCTGGCTGGCCGGCCGCCGTCACGGGGCGGGCGCACTGTTGTCGAGGTCCGTGCCCGTCAGAGTGTCTCTCGTCTCCTGCTGGTCGGCTGGAAACTCCTTCCGTGGCCCATTCAGCTGCGGAATCTTCTGTTGTTCAAGTGGATGTTGTCGTCCTCATTTTTTTTTTTTTTTCAGATCATACAATGTCCATCTTTAATTAATAGACTAAAGGCAGAAAACCCAGTTGTTTATAAAACTCATTTGTTCATAAGCAGGTTTTAGATTCTACGCTGTACACCCCCGATTAAAATTAACACGCGCCTGCGGTTGCTTTCCGACGTTCTGTTTTGTCTGGAAGGGAGGCTGCCTTCAAGACGTCTGCTGTTTGGGGTGTGCGGGCAGGGTCCCTGTGTCCTGCCTCGGGCTGCCTCGGGGGGCAGAACCGCCCCAAGGCAGGAGGGTTCTAGCCCCAAATCGAAAAACGAGTCTTTGAAAGAAACCGCTGTAGACACATCTCCCCAGAGTTCCGCCCGTGGCCGTGTCCCCGATCGGGTTTCCGGCCGCGGGAGCGGGGGCACCCCAGCATCGCGCAGGCGAAGCCGGGCCTGATCCCGAACCCGGCCCACTGCCCCTGTGGTTCACCGTCGCAGGGGAGCCAGCGTCCGTAGGCCAGGGCGGGGGCGCGTGCCTCGTGACCCCAGCTTCGCAGCTGTTGTCGGGACGGGGGGGCTGTGCTGGTCCCGCCTCTAACCCCGCCCCGGCTGTCGTTCGCAGATCAACGCCGTCTCGCTGTACCTGCTCTACCTGGTGGAGATGACCTCCTCCGGCCTGCAGATCGTCTACAATACCGACGAGGTGGGCCGCCCGCGGGCGCCTCTGAGGGCGTCGGGGGTTTGCTCCCTAAAGCTTCTCTGATCAGTGTCTCAGAAAGTGGCTCACTCTGCAGTTCGCATCATCAGACACTGGGTTTGGGGTACTGGATCGGAGCATCTTTAGGTTGCTCAGCGAGAAGCACTTGAAAGTGGACAGGTAGCCAATTACAAAATGGTGCTTCCTAGGCAGGCTCTGTTCAAGGTGCTCTGAGATGACCAACTTCCAGAAAATTCTAGTAACAACGAACGTAAAATAGCATTTGCAGGTTTTCTTGGTTATTACGTTTTGTTTTGTTTTTTCCGCATCAGCCCTGTTTGTGACCCATCCTTTTTCTTTTTTTTTTTTTTTAAGATTTTTTAATTTATTTATCTTTGGAGGGGAAGGGTAGGAGAGAGGGAGAGGGAGAGAAATATCAATGTACGGTTGCCTCTCCTGTGTCCCCTGCTGGGAACTGGCCTGCAACCCAGGCATGTGCCCTGACTGGGAATCGAACCGCGATCCTCTGGTTCGCAGGCTGTGACCCATCCTTTTAAAAGTCGAAGGACGCTCTCATCATATTGTATTGTTCATTTTCGGAGGCCTCTCAGAAGGGTTCCTACATTTTTCAGACGCTAAGTGCCATGTCCTTATTCTTACCGGGAACTTGGACTGGCTTTCTCTCCCCGAGTTTCCTTCCTGGGCGGTGACGCTTGCACGCACACAGACGCCGCTGCCAGCGCCCCTGGAGCCCGGCCCCCGCCAGTCCCGGGGCTCCTGTCCCTGCGGTGGTCCCTGCACCAGGCAGGGCCCTCAGGGGAGCCGTGCTGGCTCGCTGGTCACTCTTCCTGTCTGGGCGTCCAGGCAGGCGACACGTGGTTGCACACCCGCCACCAGGGTCATCCGTGGGCCACACGCGGCCGCCGGGGGCCGGCCCGTGGAGTCCCGCCGCCTCGTGCACTGCGGGCTTGTTGGCCCCTCCAGCTGCGTCCTTTCCTCACAGTAAGAAAAGGCCCCTTAGAAGCGAGGAGCGATGACAAAGAAGAAAAAATGATACGAAGAAATTAATAACAGCCACTAAGGTTTCTTCTGTTTGGTTCCTCAAAGAATTACATGCTGTCATTTCCTCTAAATGGTTCTCGTTTTTGGTAATACTGTGAAAAATGATGGTGTTCAAACACCCGGGGGAGAGGAGGGGCGGGGGGGCCTCCTTTCTCAGACTGGTCTTAAGCATCGTCCTAAACACAAAACAAAAACAAGGAGCATCGCCCACTAAGGGCGGAGGGCTCCCAGAACCAGCCCCTTGAGCTTTTTGGGTCTCCTCCCTCTAGGGCCCCCCCACCCCGAGGAGAGGCGGTTAGGCCCTGCGGAGCCCGGTGAGGACCGGTCACAATAAATTGGGGCCACTCGTGAGGGGCGCAGGTGGCTTCCCATCATTGCCGCTGATGGCAGCGGGGCCGTGGCCCTCGTCCGCCGTGGCTGTGTTTTGTTTGGTATTTTATTTTCATTTTCAATTTTTCATGCTTATTTTTTTGCTTTCTCCATATCTACCATAGTGCATTTTAAATCTTCGTTTGGCAACTGAAATTTTTTACAAATACAGTATTGCTTGAAACATTGCCTTCTGTTTTGTATGGCTTAGTTACGCCCTTAAGCGATTTGGCTGTTTTCTTCTTAAACATATTTTTTACTGTTTTCTGATGCTTCTCTTGACCTCAGAGGTCGTACTTGGTCAAGTACCACTTCCACGTAGCCAGTATCCGTGAGCCCCCCCATGTGCCCTCCCAATCCTGGGACCGTAAGACGTGTGTGCACGGCTCCGCAGCCTCGCCCTCGAGATTCTGGGGACCGGGTCAGGGGTCCGAGGGAGAGGCAGGCAGCTGGGGGCCTGGGCAGCATCTTCTCGGGAATGAGTGAAGTGCCTTTTGAGATAGGGTCTCTTCGCCTTGGTCACAAAGGCTTTGAACTGTCCTACCAATCCGGGGGTGAGGGGTGAGGGTGAGCGGGGCCTATGGCCACCGCAGAGGGCTCTTGGGATGGGGGGCGGGCCAGCGCAGGTGCTCAGCTTGCCTTACGGAGCCCGGCGTGAGGAGGAGACCGGAACCCCGCAAGCAGGGCCGGCAGCCCTCGTGAGGGAGCGTGCCGGGGCTGAAATGAGCCCACTCGCACCACCGGAGAGCTGACCGTAACCCTGGCTCTCGCGGTGGTTTTTGAGAGCGTACATTGCATCGAGCGTCTGAAATTTTTACTTGGAAGCCCTGTGGCTCCTGGGTTGTGGTCTGGAGGTCGCCTCCGCCTGCCAGCTCTGAGTTTATGAGAGCAGGCGGCTGCAGCCGGTGGACGGGCAGGAGGGGGCCAGCTTCCGGGGGCAGCGGACAAAGGACACCAGGCGGGCCCCCACGGGGCTGGCTTGTTGCAGAACCGAGCGGTGCTTTTTTATTGCCAAAGTTTAGGCTCATTCAACATTTCATGGGGACGTTTTAGCTTCCAAGTAGTGTCTGCTGTCAAAGAGTGCTGTGTATTTTTCTTAATTCTGAAGAGGCCCAGCCCTCGCAACGGCAGTAGATCCACCCGGGTGCCGCAGGGCGGGGTTCCAGCCTTAGTTCTGGGTGTTGTGACGTCCGGGCCTCGCCGCAGGCTCCGCGTCAGAACGGCCGGGCCTAACTGGGGGTTCGCGGTAACGCAGGCATCACCCCGAGGGCTCGGCGGGTCGGGGAAGGGTCCGGAGACAGGGGCGCGTGGGGTCTCAGACGGCCTCCGATCGGCCGTGTCGCCCCCGAACACCTGCGGTTGCTCGGGCCCTCACGTCCCCTTCCCCCCTTGCAGGTCTCCTTCATTCAGAACCTCGTGTTTTGCGTGGAGAGGGTCTACCGCGTGCCGGACTTCGGGGTCTGGGAGAGAGGAAGCAAGTACAATAATGGCAGCACAGAGCTGCATTCGAGGTAATTTGCTGATTCCTGAGTTTTTTAAAAAATTCAAATGAGTGAATTTGAATATGAATAAAAATCAGAGTATTAGATTGGAGCTGTAGTTTCTATGTTAATTTCCATCTCTTAAAATTAAAGCGAAGGAGTCAGCTCTCAGCGCCCACGAGCAGATGTGGGGGTGGGGGAGGGGGCGGCAGGTGTCTCTCGTGGCCTCCTAGCGCGCCAGCCCCGGCCTCCACCACCTTCTGCCCGCACCGCCCCCCCCCCCCGCCCCCGCTGTGCCCTTCCTCCCTTTGCAGCTCGGAAGGATCAGGGCCGTCGCTGCGGCCAACCCCCACCCCCCGCCCCGCCCCATTGCCTACAGCTCTCTCTCCCGGGTCCCAGAACTGGTTTTCATCTGCACCAGACGTGCTCAAGCCTTTCACGTCCCGTTGACTTGCCTCGCTCTCTGGAAGGGTGCCATCAGCCCCTGGAGCTGGGGTCCCATGGGTTTGAAGACAGCTCAGCGGCTGGCTGATGGCAGACGCTGATCATTTTAGGGTTCCCTTCACCCCGTGGGCTGGGGAAGGGCCTCAGGGTATGGCTGCTCCTCTCAGACGCTCTGGCCCGACGCCCGGGAGCCCCTCTTCCAGCTGAGAAGTGCCGCCAGCTGGTCCTGTCTGCTGCACACCGCACAGTCTAAGAATTTGAAGGCTGTGAGCTGTAGGTCCGCGTAGACCGTTGAGACTTCAGCGAGCTGGAGAGACGGTCTGGGAAGCCCTGGGTGAGGGGAATCTGCCGCTCTGTTCTTTTTCGGCGGGAAGGACGAGTCACAGGACGCCCCAGGCTGACGGAAGATGCTCAGTGAACGCAGACCAGCTCCAGACCACTAGCTGCACGAGGTCTCCCACGCCTCGGTTTCCTCGTCTGCCGAGTGAAGATAGTAATGGATTCTACCTTATGAAATCGTTGCAATGATCTCAACACACATGTATGCCAACACATGTGTGTATGTGTGTACATGTGCACACGTGTTATATGTGATCCGAACGCCTGCCATAAGTAAGCCCTAGAACACAGTGTATGCGCACTTTTCTCAGTATTTTAATAACGAAGGTCGAAGCGAAAAGGACCCTCCGATTAACGCCGGTTCACTACCACCAGCACACTTCCCTGTGAGTCCTGTCGTTCGTCCGAGGCGTCTCTGCGTCTCTGCACACGGTGGCAGAGCAGAGCAGTCGTGGCCCCTGAAGGTGTCCGTGCGGTGGAGCCCGGACTCGCAGGAAAGTTCAGTTTGGACGTTCAGCGAGCTCTGGCGGGTCTCCCCCAGCCCGGCCCCTCCCCGCCTGCTGGACTCCCCGCCCCAGGCGTGCAGGTTCCCCTCTAGGGCAAGTGCCTGGATGGTGGGGTGTTTCTTGGCTCAGTCCCAGAACGTTTTTTTGAAAGGCATCCTCGTTGCATCTAGCGGAAGCCCGTTCTCGCGGCAGCCTCGCCCCACCCAGGGCGTCCGCACCCGGCCGGGTGTGCGTTGTGATTTTCTGAAACTGCCCCGGGCAGCAGGCCCCTGTGCGTCTCCCCAGGGGTGTCTGCGGCCGCACCAGAGCCGCCTCCTCTCCGACCGTCTGCCTTTTAACAAATGCCCACACTTTGGCTTTGTCTTACTTTGAAGGACAGTTGACACACAACAGTATATTAGCTTCAGGTGCGCACACAGTGATTGGACATTATGTGACTTACACAGCGATCCCCCCTCCGTAGGTCTAAACCCCCGGTGCCTTGCATGGTTACTACAATAGTCATCGGTATTATCGACTGATTATTACAATATATTCCCTGGGCTGGACTTGGCATCCTTGGGACCATTTTGTACTTCTTAATCCCTTCATCTTTTCACCCAGCCCCCCCCCACCCCCCCCGCCGCTCTGAGTGCCCCTGCATTTCCAAGTCCTGCGGTGTCGGACGGATGACTCTGCCTCCCTGTGTCTCGCTCCGGCACCTGCTTCTCGTGGCGGCCGTTCCCGGCCCGCAGAGCTGCAGATCCAAGTGGCCGCAGCCGCTCCGGATTGGGCGCTTCGGTCTTCCCGTCCCCACTCCTGACGCATACGGGGCGGGGGGGGCGGATTGCCGCTCCTCAGGGCTCCCTTTGAACCCACGCTCTGCGTTCTGGAAAAGAGGCGAGGCTTCCGTAAAATGTGAATCACCCCCCAACCTAACTGTGAATCTGGTGGCTGCGGGAAGCAAGCAGGAAAGTGGCACTTAGTGGATTAATAATGTGGACATGGGCCCACGCGGGAAGACACAGTTTTGAAATATGAACTGCTGGATAGAACTTTACATCTAACAGCATAGTTTAATTTTTTACTATGTGAAGTCTTGTGTTTGCAACATAAAGACTGTAGATGCAAAGGGAATTTAAACCTGATTTTTCAAGGGTTTTTTTTTTTGTTTGTTTGTTTAAATAGCTGTTACGTTCGGTTTCACTGGCTTTTCCAGTGAGAAAAGCCATCGCTAGCCCATCAAATAAGTAGCCTCTGCAGTGCCAGTTTGCCCGGCGGAGGACGCTTTTAGTGACCATTTCATTGCACCCAGCGTGCGTTATTAAAGTCACCGCTCAGCCCTAAGGCACTTCCGCTGTTCGCTCTCCCGGCTGTGGTGGGGGCAGCTCTCTGCTGCGCCTCACTGTGTGTGTTTTGGCCACCCCGGACCATCCGAGGACAATCCATTGCGACCGAAGTTCTCCGAAGCCCTCCTCCTCTGCGGAGGTTGGATTGGGCAGCTTGGGGGGGCTAAAGCTCAGTGTCCATCAGCAGGGTCTTTGAACTCAGTTCCCAGGTTGGCGGGTCAGTTTTGGGATTCCAGGGTGCATTTGTGAATCGCCTCGTCTACAAGTGCCGATTTACACAACGCCTCGTTACAAACGGTCTCCCGGGCAGAGCTCCCTTCACCTCGGCCCTGTGGAGTGAGTGCGCTGTGGCGCTCCGCAGAGATCGAAGGGGTGAGCGTTCTATGGGCAGCCGCCGCTGCATATCGAGAGAGATTCAATGCCTAATAACAGGACGACTTTAAAGGAAGTCTTGTGCTCGTGAACATTCTTAATTCTAACAACATTACGTGTTATATTTTCCAATGAAAAGATCACACTAGGAGTGTGTTTCATTTTCTAAATAGCTTGCTCTTGCCAGAGATTTCAATATACAGTGGGTAATAAGTTAACATATTTGTACATTTTAATCAAGTCCAATTATTTAATGAATTGCATTGGGGAAGAAGATTAAATGGAAAGAATTGAACGTTTCCTCTAGTCCAGGAACACCGTTCATTTCTTTTGTGATGCTTTAATTAGAAGACAGCTTCTAAATTCAGCCCCTAGCTGTCTTCGTTGAGCCATTGTTGCACAACCTTGGGCTAGCGACATTGTGTGTCTCCTTCAGGACAGAACCTCGTGTAAGTTAGCATTCAAACAGTTTTAACAACCGGCGCACCTCAGTGGAGGCTTCCTGCTCTCACTCAGCTAAATGCACGCAGGGTGTGTGCCCTGGGGGCTCTCGGGGACCTCCAAGGGCTGGGGAACACATCCTTCAGCAAGAAAAGGGGTGGACGATGCAAGGTGCTTTGAGAACGGTCGGAATCCCTAACCCCTAGGGGCTCCCCGAACCCCTAGGGTCCAGTGCTCCGGACTTCCGGGGCAGGCACTATGTGGCGTGCACTTGGAGTGTGCGAGGCTCAGCACGAGCGAGCGACAGAGGTAGGAACCCGACGTAGGTTCTTCTGGTCGCCTGTTGTTGCAAACGAACCACCCAGATTCAGAGGCACCGAAGAACAAGTAAAAGCTCCGTGAGGAGTTTTCCCGCACAGGCTTCCTGGCAGCAGGCAGGCTGGGTTCCAGGGCCCTGCACCCCACCGCGGGAGGGGGAGCCGCGCGGGAGCGAGCGCACGCCGCCTCACCTCCAGCAGGTCCTGGTTGGTCGTCGCGTCAGCGAGACCGAGTCACGTTCTTCGGGCGGCACCGTAGCTCAGCGGGGCGCAGTTCCTCCCGACAGTCTCGGGGGTGTGCAAGTCCAGGGTCCCTGCCCGGCCTGTACGGGACCGGGTGGGGTGGGGCCCCTGTTTGGTCTGGGCGCTTATTGTCTGAGCATTTTCTGTTTTCCCTAGGCTGCCCTTTTCCGGGACCTTTGGCTACACAGAGCAGGCTTTGGGGGCCTTTTTCCTGCGGGGTGGGGGAGGCACCTCCTGGCAGTCCCAGGTTCTTGCGTCTTCAGCTCTGGTCCGGTGCGTTCGAGGCGGAAAGGAAACCCGGGGGCTTTAGCCCAGCGTCGTTTCTAGAACCCCAAGGCTCCCCGCCAGCCTGCCTCCCATCTTCCTGAGCCTCCTTACCGTCCTCTGTGTGGTCCCCAGGCCTCTCGGTGGCACTGAGTCAGGGGACAGGGGACATTGCCTGCCCCACTGGTATTTCAAGTCTCCCATCTATTTCCTCTCCTGTGATGGCAATAATGCGCCCTGGAGAACATTTCTGGGGGACGCCCACAGGAAAGGTACAGGTCACGGCGACATGAATAGCTGAGGACCGTGGCCCTCAGCTTTCGAGTGCGTTCAAGCACCTGGAGGGCCTTTTCGCACTGATTGCTGGGCCTCCCTGCCAGGGAGGGGGAACCCGGCCTTTCTCCTGGGGTCCCGGTGACCCTGCTGCTCTGGGGACCCCGCTTCGTGAGTCACCACCTTGGAAACATGCTGGGGTGGGGGCAGGTCATCGTTTTAAACGACATTAACGGCGTATGCAGTTGCTTCCAGAAAAACATTGCGATAAGTAAAATAAACAGGATATTAGGTCTAAAAATACTTAAAGGTTGATATTTATAAGATGACAACAAGCGGAGTTGTGAAGTGCTTCTTGTCTCTTTCAGCTCTGTCGGCTTGGCCAAAGCTGCTCTGGAAGCAATTAACGGATTCAACCTCTTCGGCAGCCAGGTAAGAAAACAGCAGTAGCAGCAACAAACTTTGATTGTTTTTTTTTTTTTAATTACGTGTTTAATTAACCTGGCCATTCATTAAGCAAGTCACTCCTTATGATCAGAGAGTGTCTGAAATTTATGAAGCAGCCCATGATTGAACAAGCTTCCCTTTGAATCTGATTTGCCAGTTAAATTTTCATTCCCTAACTGAAAAACATTGCCTAATTAAAAAAATCTTTTGATACAGAAATCTCATTATCTTTGTTCAATAACTTTTCCTTCACGCCCCTTGATGAGCTTTCCCATCAGGTGTTTCCACTCCAGCTTGCGTGTTGGTTTTGGTGCAGGTGTGACAGCGTGTAGCCCGTGTGGAGCGGCATCCGTGGGGCAACATGTAGCCCGCGTGCAGGGGCGTCCGTGGGGCAGCGTGCAGCCCGCGTGCAGGGGCGTCCGTGGGGCAGCGTGCAGCCCGCGTGCAGGGGCGTCCGTGGGGCAGCGTGCAGCCCGCGTGCAGGGGCGTCCGTGGGGCAGCGTGCAGCCCGCGTGCAGGGGCGTCCGTGGGACCGTGTGCAGCCAAAGAGACGGAAGTTTTGGCTTAGCTGAACCCTCAGCTGACTGCGATCAAATGTCTAAAGCCCATTTTCTCTGGAATAAAAGGGAAACCCTGAGGGCTGCCTTAAGTTTCCCTAAGCTCTCGCACCAGCTCCCGCACAGAATCGGGTGAGCATGGATCGAGCTGTCGATGGCGGGAATAAAACAGGACGAACACAGGGTCCTCCTCGGGATCAAGACGTCAGCTAGTTTTCTGTAGCGATTTTTGTAAAGATTTCTAAGTTGGAAGGACAAAGGAGGCTCCAGCGAGGTCACGATCAACCCTGAGCTGTTAAAGTGCTAGGTCGGTAAAGCCGCATTTGAGGAAGTTACACGGAGCTGCCGATGGTGACGACTTCTGTCGCGGCAGTCGTGACCCTAGGCTCCTCAAGCGCCCACGACGACGGTGGTGGTGCGATGTCTTCCCCGCCCTCCCGCTCGGCTCGGCTCTGCTCGCTGCACTGCCTCTGGAGGGCGGGCTCTGTCCCGTCCAGAGCCCGGGCAGCGAGGAGGCACCCCCACGGAGGGGCTGGGAAAGGGGGCGCACTCCGGGCGTGCGCACGGCGACCCTGAATCGCCCACTGCCCACCCACTTCTCTCTCGAGGCCTCGGGCGGAGAGAGGAGGGGTCGGCTGGGGAGGTCCGTGCACTGGCGAAGCCGAGGCCCGGGCTTCACGGAGGGCGCCCTCTCTCTGAGAACACTCGTGGCCGCAGAGGGCGCTGCCCGGTGCCGCGTGCGGCCTAAACCGGCGTGTCTGACCATTCGAGGTCGGCGACGGTTGGTTCCATGCGTGCGTCCTCCTTGGTGGTGGTGTTTTTTAGAAAATTTGCTTCTGACTGCGAGTAGCTGCCTAAGGCCCTGGGCGCTTGTACCCCCTGGTAAATCTGGGCCAAAAGCAGGGCCTGTTTTTTTAAGAGAACAAATAACACCGTTAACTGGCCTGTGACCTCAGTGTGAAAATGTGGTGATAGTGTGAGATGATTTTTCCCCTTGCACGTATGTCTTAGAGGCTGGCCCAGGAAGAGGCCTCAACAAATGAGCCAGAAAATACAAGTTGGCTGCTTATATTAAATAGTAAATAGCAAGAATTGCCAAATTTGCCATCTTGCTTCATTATTTATAAATCATCCTGCTTAGATTGTCTTTAAAAATCCAACTCCAGGCGGACTGACATGGTGTGCAATGAACTTCACTCACGGCCGGCCTGAGAGTGAGTCCGTCCCATTATTTTGTGCGTTCGTAGACGGCCAACATCTCGAACCCGCTCGCTGCTCTGCCGTTTTGTTCTAACCACTGCCCCCCCCCCCCGACTGCTCCCAGGCCCCCCCGCAGATCCAGATCCCAGCTGTGGGCCTCACCTCGTCCACGAAGCTCCCGAGTTCCCGGCTTTGCCTTTCCCCTGTTACCTCAGGGGCCCCTCTCGCCCCCGTTCCCGATCTGAGCCCCTCACGGGCCCCTTGCTGGGCCCTGCGCGGACAGCCTGTCCGTTCAGTGCTCGTGGGGTCCAGGGCAGAGCATCCCCCGGGCCGCTGCTGGGGGACAGGGGCCGAGCGGCATCTTCTCTGCTTTCCGGACAGCGGAGAACGCAGACCTGCCCCACTCAGTCTGGTGAGCGGGAGGGGCGGGGGAGGGAGCCGCGTGTTCGTCTGCTTGCTGAGTGACAGCTTCTCGTTCCTCGTCCAGCGGCTAGTTTGTCGGAGTTAAAAGAGGCCTCAGAAATGATACTATGACCGACAAGTCATGCTACTTCGCGAGCTGATATTTGTGTGTGGACGTGGGTGAGCAGGGAAAGGGGGCGTGTGTTGGCCCTGATACCCGGGCCCGGGGCCCGGAACTGCCGTCCGCGTCGTTGCAGGCCAGGCGGCGATCGGTGCGGCGGGTTCTGGTTTCGGGGCGCGAAATGGGGGCAGGTTTCGGCGGCTGCGTGGAACCAGCGTGGTTTTCGTGACGGTCCTCCTCCCCCTTTCCCCGCGCAGCTTTCTGAGCGCGCTCTCATGAGGCAGGCAGTCTTCGCTCACTTTGTTCTCTTTGGTTCCCAAAAACACTTAGCCCCCCGGTAACAGCACGAAACCATGTTTACTTGCGACTCCGCTCTTGAATGTGGAACGCACCCGTAAGGGCTGGAGAGCAAGTTTTTTTTTAAACTTGGTGCAACTTGGTTAGCAACCAGCGAACAGTCTTTCGTTCAAGTTTTGAGTTCTTACTTAAGCGGTATTTTTTAGCGTGGGGAGTTGTATAGCTTAGAGACTTGATTTCGAGCCCTTGCTGTGTGAAACTAAGGTTTAGCGCGCTTTTGCAGTAAAATGGGAGTGACACTGTCCACACCTGGGGGTTAAGTGCGGCAGTCCACGGGAAGCAGGAAGCCCGGTGCCTGACACCCAGCGGGTGCTGGCTGGTGGTGCTTACGTTATTATTATTTTTCGAGATTCTCCTGTGTTCATATTTTAATCAAGTAGTATTTATATCCGTAACTCTAGGTTGTATCTAAATTTGTTTAGTTTGATCATATAATCAACCTTCTTTACCAGGACTGTACAATGAGATTTTATGAATCTGTATTAGTTTTTGCGTTATTTCTGGTCAAAAATGTTAACTAAACTAGTATTCATAGTTTTATTAAAGAAAATATCTGCAATTGATTAGTTATAGTCAATACATTTGGGTTTATAAGAAAACTAAGGGGAAAATAGAAAAGTAACATCTATTTTTGATTATAACATTAGCGGGTTTATTGCAAGACGTTTGAGAAATACTGACTGCGCTCACAAGGAGGTCAGAGCGCTCCGCAAGGCCGCTCTCCAGCGCGGCCGGCTGGTGCTCCCGGGAAACCTGGGAGCCCCCCCCGGGGGTGGTGGCCCCGACGCCGCCCTCCCTGCTACAGTCCTCCCCCCCCACCCCCTGTCGCCCAGGGCTGCTCGTGGTCGGTGATCTTCGTGGACCTGGACGCCCACAACCGCAACCGGCAGACGCTGTGCTCGCTGCTGCCCCGGGAGTCGCGGTCGCACGTGAGACGCCTCCCGACACGTCCCCCGGCCGCCGCGCGGGGGTGCCCCTCCCCGACGACGCGCCGTGAGACCCCACCTGTGGCAGGCGCGTCTGCGGGTTTCCTCTAGGGTTCCCTGTGGCTCTACTTTTAGGAAACACCCAAATGGAATGATTTAATGATTTAAAAGTAACTGGCACGTAGAAGTAAAGAAAGATTTTGATGAAAGGAAAGTAAAACCTGCAAATATGCCAATAATATGCTCTGTACTGGGTGCCGCACCAGTCGGTCATCGCCTCGGGGCGACACATTTGTGTTTGCGGGTTTCCGCGTGTTCTGTGCACACGCGTGACGCTCTGACTTTGCCAAGTGCAGGATGCTGCGCGTAGTGCCTGGCAGCCCCGCCCCGTGCGCGGACCTGTCCGCAGGGCGGTGGGCGCCTCCACCGCGCGGACGCCAGGGGCTGCGGGCGGGCGAGTCTCCTCCTCGCGGAGCATTAGATTGTTTCCGGTTTTCACCGCTGCCAACGGTTGTTATGACAAACGGGGTCGTAGTGACTAATTACCGTTGTTAAATTTTTACACGCTGCCTTAACGAGTGTCGAGTGTGCGCTCGGGGCGAACCTTGAAAACATACGCCTCGTTAACGAGGGAAGGTTCCGCCGCGCACCCGCCCCCCTGAGGCTGCCCACGCCGCACCGTGGAAACGTCTCTGTCCCCGGAGCCCAGGCCGCCCCCTCCTCGGCTTCCCCGCGGTGCTCCGTGGCCGCCGCTGAGTCCCTGCGGGCGCTGACGTCCCTTCTTCTTGCCGTCGCCCCAGAACACCGACGCCGCCCTGCTGCCCTGCATCAGCTACCCTGCCTTTGCCCTGGACGACGAGGCGCTGTTCATGCAGACGCTCGACAAGGTGGTTCGGAAGTTAAAAGGAAAATACGGATTTAAGCGCTTCTTGAGAGACGGGTATAGAACGTCCTTGGAAGACCCCAACAGACGCTACTACAAACCAGCCGAAATTAAGGTATCCCGAAAGGACCCCACGTGGCCAAACACCGGCTGAGGGGGCAGCCTCCCCGGGCGCGCGTCCCGGCGCCGCCGCCTGGCAGCTGCGGGCAGCTTCCCTAACCCCCCGTGGTTCACGTTCTCCGCTGGCGAGACGACGGCGTGCGCTGCCGTTGGCCCCGCTGGCGAGGGCCTCGTGTGGGCGGGATGCGTTGATCTGTGCGAGGGTGCGGAGGGCGCACCCCGGCAGTTTGCTCGCACCAACACGCTTCCCTGTGCGACGCGGCCTCTGAGTGCCGACGTTAACTTCCTTCGCGTTTCAGATGCACATGCGTGGCGCTGCATCTAGATTTGTGCGAGCTGATTTTTAAAATATTTTACTTATTTGTTTTTTGAGAGCGGGGAGGGAGAAAGAGAGGGAAGGAAACATCAGTGTGTGAGAATCCACCGGTTCCCTCTCACACGCCCCCAACTGGGGACCTGGCCTGCAACCCAGGCGTGTGCCCTGACCGGGAGTGGAACCCGCAGCAGCGCAGCCCGCCGAGCCACACCAGCCGGGGCTAGGTTTACGCTAGCTGGTTTCAAGCTGCGCGGAGAGCTGTCGGCCCGCAGAGGTCGGCATCCCCCCCAGTGCTGCAGATGCGCGTCAGCGGGCCGACCGCGAGTTGTGAGCGCGGTCACAGCTGGGGCCCGCTCACCGAGAGTAGGTGGGGTCTCCTGAACCTCTGTGCTGACCAGCCCAGGCCGGGGACCCCACTGACCGCCCTGCGCAGGACAGATCCTGCAACGGGGCGTTTTTTGGCCCAAAACGTCACCAGTGCTGAGGTTGAGAGACCTCGGTGTGGACTAACAGGCCGTCACTGCGGGGGGCCCCCGGCAGCCCACCAGCCGGAGCTCCGGTCGCCCTAAAACTCCCGTCTGCACTCCCAGCCGTCCGTCTGACAAGTCAGTCAGTCTAAGGAGCAAATACCGTCCGGCTCGGACCCACCGGGACTTCCCGACCGCAGTCTCCTCCTGCGGCTTCCCAGGCCCTGCCCGGTGCGGGCGGCCTGGCCCCCGTGTTGGGTTTCTGCTCTCACCGTCCTTCCTTGCTCCTCACCAACCCCCCCCCCGCCCCGCCCCGGGACCACGGGTCCACCGTCAGCCCCTTTAGCAGACTCTGCGCCCTCGTCTGCCATCCGCGCAGCTGTGAGGTTCCCTCCGCGCACCTCCCGGGAGAGACCCGTCCAGCTTCCCCCTGGGGCTGGCAGCCTCCGGCGCCCTCTGTCTTGCGGTGCCGGCCATCGCCACGCGCCTCGTGAATTTTTATTGACGGAACGCAGCCGTGTGGTGGGTCGAACAAATGAGCCCTTGCGTAATGAGTTCTGAGAATTTTTTTTTAAGGAACAATGAAACTACTTATAACATCAGTCCCATTTTGTTATTACCGTAGATACGTATTTTTGTATATCCTGACTGCCATTGTTCTGATTAATATATCTTTCTGACTAACAAAATTGTTCCAATTAATTGCTCATGAAATGTTTAATATTCTGTTTTCTGTTTTAGCTGTTCGATGGCATTGAATGTGAATTTCCCATATTTTTCCTGTACATGATGATTGATGGTGAGTGGGCTCCTCCCCTGAAATTTAAGCTTTCGGATGCGTGTTTAAAGAAGAGCAGAAATGAAAAGTGACTTTGTTCTGTGAGCAGAACAGACTCCGCCCCAGTGACGGCCACTCTGCGTTCTCATGCGCTTTCTGATCGAATGCTAAATGATTTAAAGAATTAAAAATACTTTGAATTATTTTTAAAATGGGACAGCTATCTTTTCATGTTTACAAGGAAGACTTTTCAACGCACAGAAACCCTGAATACTCATTTAATCTGCGACGTTGCGAATGTCGCTAACATTTATACTGATGAATAGAGAGATTTCAATTAAAATTCAGCTCTCGGTTCTAAATGCTAACATGACCTTCTAAAATTGATTTCCTGGAAAAATATCACACATTTTCATTACCTTTTTTCAATTTTATTTTTATCATTTATGTAGAAAATTACCAAAGTCATTATAACTGGGCTGATAGATTTTTCCAAGGTAAAATTTCTTTGGTGCTTACTGGGCTCAGATGCTATTGGGACTTACCTTTTACATTTTAGGCGTTTTTAGAGGCAATTCTCAGCAAGTCAAGGAGTATCAGGACCTCCTGACCCCCGTGCTTCATCAGACCACAGAAGGTATAGTTGGATCGTTTGTTCAAGAAATTTTTCCTGCTGGTATTTCCTTAATGTTCCTTTGAAATGTATAAATGATTCCTTTTAAGCAGAGCAATTTATATTAAATTGAAAAAAAAATGAGTGGGGCCTTGCATACATTAGGAAGAGTGCTCTATTCATTGGTGGCAGTGAACTTGTTTTCACGAAAGGAGCTCCTTTGGCAAGACCGGGGTGGGGAGGCATCGGGGTGGCCGTAGCCGCGGTGACTGCGGGACCGCCCGCCGGGCGGGCAGAGGCTCTGCCCCTGGGACCTGCTGCCGCCCCTTTCCTCGCTGCGGCATGACACCCTGTAACGTGGTCGGCTGTCGTCCAGGCCACCAGCAGGGCTGTGTTCTGGCCAGTGCAGCCGCCCAGGGGCCACCTGGAGGCTGTGCCCGAGCCTGAGGGCGCGGCCGGCTGCCAGGAGCCGCCTGGCCTCCGCTCCGGAGCGGCTCCCAGGGCTTTGGCGTGGTGTTTCGAACCCCTGCGGTGGGCCGAGGGCCCCCTCTGAGGCGGGACTCGGTGTTTCAGGGAGGGTCAGAAGGCCCCGTCTGATGAGCGGCACGCTGGTTTCTGTTACACACCCGCCGGCAGCGCCCAAAAGAGAACGCACCTGCCTTTCCTGTGCGACGTGGCAACCGCTGGTCAGAGGGGTTTGGTGCGGGGGCCTGTTTGCAAATGAGGCTGCTCCCTCCTGGGTGAGCAGCTTGGCGCAGGTCCTCGTGTGGGAGGTGAAAACCGCTGGGCCCTTCCCGTCGCAGGCGGGGTTCGGGCCGCTCCTGTGGCGTCGTCCACCGCGGAGGGTCCCAGCTTCCTCGTGTCACACTCTGCGCTCACCCTTTAAGATACTCGCGAGAGCAGTGAGACGTTCGCGGATAAACCGAGTTCCAAATTCCAGTTGATGTTCCAACCAGTCACTTAGGTCTTTACGCTCCAGAGAGCCGTTGCCCAGCGTGAGAGGTGACCGGGTGGCTTTCATGACGGTGACTCTCACCGTCCCTGGATTGGGCCGTGACCTGTGCTCGGCTGCAGGCCACTGCGTGGTGCGGTGGGGCAGCGAGCCGTGCCGTCGGCTTCGTCACGGTCCGAGTGAGGCCCCAACGGTTCTCGGCGGACGATAGGCTTTCTCGTGGGTTTGAGGTGCAGACGCCACTGTTGACTGATGCAGGAAGGAGCAGTTTCAAAGTGCAATTTTATTTGAAAAATTGTCTCCCATGGGCTGGCTGGTGCTACAAAAAGTCTTAGAATGTGGTTGTTTCCCCTTTATATTATCCCCGAAGGCTCTAGTCTTTAAACAGTAATTTTGAATTTCTGCTAGGGAACAGTCTGGATGGGTCGGTCACAGGGGAAGGTGGGTTTTTCTCCCAATGACGGTAAATGGCGGGTGGTGGGCTCCGTGTTTAAATGGGGGTTTCCTCGCTCTGCGCGGCGGCTAGGGTGGTGATTCTCCGTCCAGGATGACCCCGACCCTCACCGCAAAGCTTCTACGGACTCGCCCTGTCAGGCACAGCTGCTTCTGTGTCTCCGAACGTTGGCGCGCGGTCGCCCGAAGGAGCGACAACCAAGCGCTGCCGAGGGGGGTACCGTGCGCTCGGGGGCGACTGATGCGCAGCACACGCCATCAGCCGTCAGACGGGGCGCAGGGCCCCGTTCCGCGCGGCCCTCGGAGCCCTGGCCTTCGCCCCTGGTGTGCACTGGGCCCCGCTCTGCTCGCGGCCCCTCGTTGCCCGTCCTGGAAGGGAAGCCGCGGAGAGGGCGCGGACCCGCTGTAGTTGACGGTTTCCTCTTCCACGCCGAAGGTCACCCTGTCGTGCCCAAGTACTACTACGTGCCGGCGGACTTTGTGGAGAACGAGAAGAGAAACCCTGGCAGTCAGAAGCGATTTCCTAGCAACTGCGGCCGTGACGGAAAGCTGTTTCTCTGGGGACAAGCCCTTTACGTCATCGCCAAGCTCCTGGGTAAGTGGAGAGGGCTGGGTCCCTGTTCCCCTTGTCACCAAGCCCACGGAAGCGTGTCCCTGGCGACATCTTTCTCGGCCTTGGGCGGAGTGCGAGCCGCTAAGAGGTCCTGGGGGAGTTTCTTGGTGCAGAAAGGTCTAGAAATACGCCTGTCTCACGGACGGGGACGGACAGTTCCTGGGACGACAGTCAGCAGGTTGGGGGCCACCAGCCCAGCGGGTAGGCGCCCAGCGGAAGGCTGCAGTCACTTTGACTTGCTTCCATACACTGTGATAAAACTCCGATTTAATGGCCGTATTTGGTCAACGCTTTAGTAAACCACTTGCCAAAAGGAATTGGTTATCTCTCAGTTCTCTTCTTTCCAATAAATACAGGGCAGTTTTACTCAGCTAGATGCTAAATGGGACCATTATTCACAGTTCTCCGAAGAACTGGTTTTCAGCTGGTCCGAACCCTTTGGCTGGGAATGCGTGCTCCGGCCACCCCGAAACGAAGGCTAGTGTAGTGAACAGAAAACAGTGAGACGCCTCTCGCTGTACCCTTCCTTGCTAAAAGTTCGAGTACTGTTAGCATTTGCATCAAAAAGGCTGTCCTGTTAGAGTCGGAACCCCTCGTGGCTAACGGGTTATGCACCAGGCAGATTCAAACGCCGCCTGCACCGGCAGAGCGGCCCGCCCTGCGAGGTGCTGCGGCGTCTGCGTCGTTCTGGTGCCGCCGCCCGAACGCCACGTGGGTTTGTGCTGTGAGAGCCATCGTCTGGGGTTTCTTCATCTGCATTCCATTCGGGCAGAACATTTCAAAGGCCAGATTTGCAAGTCAGGCTTCACACATGTAATGTGTAACAGCAAGTAGGAGCTAACCAAGGAAGAGAGAATTAAGTTGATGCTGTTTTTAAACTTCTCATTTCCTGACTGCATTTTCTGGGTCTCCGTATAAACTTTTAATGCCAATTTAAGAACCTGTAGAAAAATTTTCTGTCGCCAAATGGACAGCTTTTGATAAGCAGTTCGTGTTATTTTTGCAGATTTTGCTTTTATGTTTTCCAAAAGAAAAAAGGTACACACATAAATTAGTTTTCTTAGAATCAAGCCCAGGTTGGTGAGGTTATCTCTGGTTAGAATGCTGTTTTTCTGTCTCTAGCAGGAACACAAAGAAACCTTATTGATACTCAGAGCTAAATGAAAATTTTAGGACAGAAGAAGCTGAGCTGCGTGAGGACAAGAATCTTAATGGCAGCCTCATGAATTGCCATGTGCTGGCGCTGTACGTGGAAACTGCAAATGAGCAGGATGAGACTCCGTGGTTCTGAGGCCGGACCCTGGTCCCTGGGAGAGGAGGCTTGAGGTCTAAACCTTCCTCTTGCATTTTGCTGGGTGTCCAGCCTGAGGTCGTTTGGTTAGAAAGAGTGCGACTTGAGCAAAGCCTCCAGCTAAAAGCAGAGAAGGCTAATGAGCTGGGAATGCGGAATCGACCGTTCTCGACATCAGCACATTGAGCTTTAAAGAAACGAGAAACTGAAAACAGTATCAGTCAGTTAAAAAAAGCACAGGCCCTTCCTTTCGCCAAAGTCAGTGTGCTGAGCGTGGAGAGATGTTCGGTGTAAATAGCGCTTCCTTGTGTGGGGACCAGAGTGAGCAGAAGCAGTCCAGGTCACGCTTTCATCTCCGTTTCGTGATCAAAAAGAAGAAGGCTTCAAAGGAGAGCCTGTTTCTCCTTTCTCTGCCGAGCTTCTGAAAAGGCAGCAGAGGGCACGAAGAAGGTGCCTCGCACCGGGGGGAGCTGCGTCCCTGCCCACCCTGGGAGGGAGAGACGCCGCCCAGTCCCCCGGCGCTCGGGCCCAGCAGGGGCCCCCTGGGTCCCGGGCCCCGGCTCCCGTGGGTGAGGTCGCAGAAGGCCGAGCCCTGCAGGTGCTCCTGACAACCGGGCCCCTGCCCCATGGGGCTCCTGTGGAGGTTACTGAGGTTCCAGATGCAGTAGTCTGGATAAGTCACTTGAAAATTATCTCCGGACTGCATGTTTTGTGGCTAAGAAAACTAGAGGTACGTAAGATAACATAAGATTAATGATAATCTGCAGTGTCACCACAACGATTACTTAAGTTTAATAACACATTTTCTTATTCAGTATTTCTTAAAAAGCAGAGCTAGCGTGTCAGCTGTTTAGCTTTCAGGGAAGTCCGACCCCCAGGCGCTTGAACACATAAGCAGCAGCCCCCTCCCTGCACGCCAGGCGCTGGCGGGGACGACCTCCGTGGGGCTGCTGCCGAAGAGCGCCACTCCCCGAGGACCGGAGCCACGCACGGCCGTCGGCGGCTGGGGGGACTCTTTTAGGAAGGGCGCTTTGAGAGCACCATCAACAAGCGTCAGGAGTTAAAACATGTTCTTTAAGGAAGGCTGAATTATCGAGCAATTTTAATGAACTGCAACTTTTCAGCACACACACAAACTCCCAAAATACTCAGGTGAAGGAAAATCTCCGTGTATTCACAGATGACTCCTTTCTCTTGTTGCAGGAGTATTTTTTAATTTCCTAGGGGTGGTAGCAAGAGACTTGTAAGGCGAACAAGTCGATACAGAAGTACGTTAGACTATCCCAAATGTCACGGTGCACGCGTACAGGAACCTGGCGCCGGGCCTGACGTCTGCGGCCTCCCCAGCGCGGTTCCTAGCACGCAGGCCGCCGCTCTGCATCCCCGCCGCCGAGGCCCAGCGCGGGAGGCCGGACGCTTCTCCCTGCAGGGAGCCTGCCGGAGTGCCCTCCGTGATCTTGGTGCCGTGACAAAAGCTCACTTGCTCTGTTCAATGTTTTGTAACTTACTTCATTAAAGAAACAAAAGCTCTTAAGACATTCCTTTCAGCCTCGACAACTGCTGTTCGAGCGACACGCAGGGCGCATTTCACAAACTCTCTGTTCATAGCAGAGCAGACACGAACGACGCAGCGTGTCCTCTAGGGTGTGGAGGCGGCCGTCATGTTCACGCAACGCGGGGTGGTCGTGAGGTGCCGTCCCGTACGCCGGGACGTCCTCCTGTGTCCTCCGTGTCCCCTGTGTCCTCCGTGTGGACCGTCGGGGTCAGTTCTCTCAGGCTTGTCCCTCTTCGCCCGCACACCAGTGCCACGGACGAGGCCCAGCGAGGACCTCTCTTTTGCTTCCCAAATGGTAAAAGTCAGTGCAAGGAGAAAACAAAACAAAACTACCGACCAGACCCGTGAAGGCCATGGTTACCGTTATGGAAGTGCAGGCGGTGACTGCAGCCCTGAGCGTTTCCGAATGTGCTCACCGCGCCCCTCCCCCACCCCCCTTCGCGATTTTGTTACTAAGTTGTCTGAGTGCCTGCCCCGTGCAGCTGGGGAGCAGCCCCGAGTGCGGTGCACGCGGCCTACAGGGGCTCACCGCGCATTTCGTTGCCGCCCGAGGCCGGGGGAGGGGAAAGCGCGGAGAAGCTTTTTCAAAAGGCTTGGCTAACTGTTTTATTCGTATTAACTTTAATAGGTTAACATTTGTGCTTTCTAAGGGTATGAGACTTCTTAATTTATCTGTCATCGTTTACAAATAACAAAATAATAAAGAGAGAACTTCATTTCCGTAGCATACGACAGGGGAACATTAATTATGTAAAACGCTTCTTTGCGGAGTAGAAATTGTCCCACATCTCAGTGAGCAGACAGATGAGGCAGGGAGATAATTTGCTGCTACTTAAAATACCACCGTGCTAATCAACCCGGCACTATGAGCCGAGCCGATATTAATAAATTGAAATTATAGGTCGTTATTTGCCATAATCAAGCCTATATTGGTTCAGTTCAAGTTTTGCAAAAGTGTATTCTTTTCAGAGCGAGAGAAGAATGTCCTGTGCTCCGCCCCCTGCCCTGGGTGGGAGGACTGTAGCCCGTTAGACCGGAACTGCGGGCTGTTTCCTCCTGACCCACCGCGGTCACGGAGAATGTGACAAGCGTCGCCCTCCTGCTGCTGCCTGGGCTCCGTCCAAAGTTGCCGCCAGGCGCGGCTGCGCGGGGAGGCTCCGAGTTCACTGCAGCCCTTGAAGTCCCTGCCCCACGCCGGCCCGGCCCCGGCCCCGGCAACGGCCCCGCCCAGAACCCCCTGTAGAATTTAGCGCCGGGAAGTACTCTGCCTCCCTTCCCAGCCGGCTCCCCCCCCCACCCCCCGAGAAGGCACGGACGCTCTTTTTAGGTCGGCTCTGGGGGTGTGATGTGCGCACCACGCGCGCTCACCCCGGGGTCGCAGCCCAGTCGTTCTGGACACTCGGGGAGCTAGCTGTGCAGCTCTCCCTGCAATTCTAGAATGGCTTCACCCCCGCCCCACCCTCAAGCTGTCCAGCGGTCAGTCCCCATCTCCCCAGTCACTTCGCAGTCCCCCCTGCACCCGACGATCATCCATCCGTTCGCCGTTGCTATGGACTTGCCTGTTCGCTGTTACGCGCGGTGCCGCGGTGAATGCTCACGCACAGCGCACGGCTGACGGGTTCCCACTTCTCTTGGGCGTGTGTCCAGAGGTCCGACTGCTGGGTCACACGGACGACATTCGGTTGTCCCGGCACTGTTTGTGAAACACTAGTCTTTTCCCCGCCGGGTTACTTTGACGCCCGTGTCAGAAATCAGTTGGCCGTAAAGGTGAGGGTTTATTTCGGGACTCTCAGTCTTGTTCCGTGGATTTCTGTCTTTATGCCAGTTCCACGCTGGCTTAATTGGTGTGGCTTCTTCCTTTTAATCCAGGAGCCTTTTGTCACTTTTCCTTGCCTAATTTATCCGGCTGAAAGGAGTGGCAGGAACAGGCAGCATTGTCTTCTTTTTGGTCTTGGGGCAAAGCATTCGGCGTCTTCCTTCTTTCCCCTCCCTCCCTCCCTCCCTCCCTCCCTCCCTCCCTCTCTTCTTTCTTTCACTGAGCATGACATTCGCCGTGGGTTTTCCGTAGAGGCCCTTTACCAGGCCGAGGAAGTTCCCTCCTACCCTGGTTTGTGGAATGCGTTTATCGTGAAAGGATGGTGGGTTTTGCCAAGTATGTTTTCGGTGTCTACTGAGACGACCCTGTAGTGAGGGTGTCCCTCCTGCTGTTGAGGTGGTGCATCACGGTCATCGATTTCGGGGGTGTTAAGCCATCCTTGCATTCGTGGGATAAGTCTCGCGTGGTCACGGTGTGTAATCCTTTTTATATGCCGTTGCACTTTGTTCGATAGTATTTTTGCTGAGGGTTTTTGTGTCTCTATTCAAAAGGGATACCGCCCTGTAATTTTCTTGTCATCCTCGATTTTGGTGTTAGGCCTCTGAGAATGAATTGGGGCATGTTTCCCCCACTATTTTTGGGGAAAGTTGGCGAAAGATTGGTTTCAATTCTTTAGCTGTTTGGTAGAACTCACCAGTGAGACCATCTGTCCCAGGTGGTTTTTCTTTTTAATGGGAAATTTTAGTCACTTGTTACAAATCTGTTCAGAGTTTACATGCCCTCTTGAGTCGCTTTTTGTCCTGTGTGTCTTTCCAGGCGTTCGTCCACGCCCAGCCAGGCTGTCTCAACGATGGGCACGCGTTCGTGGTAGTGTCCTCTTACGGTCCTGAGGTCGTTAGCGGTGCTGCTGCCTTCCCTCCTGGTTCAGAAACTCAGATCCGCTTTCTCATTCCCTCGGTCAGCTTAGTTGACGGTTTGGCGACTTTCGGTCTTTCCCAACTCCACTTTTGGTTTCCTTTATGTTCTCTATTGTTTATTTATACTCTATCTCATTAGTTTCCACTGCAACATGTTATTTCTCCTGCTTGCTTTTGATTCAGTTAGCTTTTTCATCCACTGTCTTCAAGTGGAAGGACAGGTTACCGATTTGAGATTGTTCTTTTGTTTTAATACAGGCATTTACAACTATAAATTTACCTCTGAATATTGCCTTAGCTGCATCTGATAAGTCGTGGTATACTGTGTCTTCATTTCTAATCATCTCATCAGAAAGTGCGTTAGAAATTCCCTTTTGATTTCTTCTTTGACCCCTTTGTCGTTTAGGAATATGTTTTTTGATTTTCACATGTTTGTTACTGACTTCTAACTTCATTCTGTTGTGGTCAGGGAACCTGCTTTGCGTGATTTCATTCCTTGTAAATTCACCGAGGCGCGTTTCATGGCCTAGCGTATGGAGGCTGTGCCGTGCGCGCTGAGAAGGAGGCAGATTCCCCTGTTGGGGGAGGGTTCTAGAAAGCTCTGTCAGCTCTGTTGCTGTCTCGTGCTGTCCAGGTGCATTGTGGGTAACGCCCTTTCCCTCTCTTCCAGCCGATGAGTTGATCAGTCCCAAGGACATCGACCCCATCCAGCGCTACGTCCCCCTGCAGGACCAGCGGAACGTGAGCATGCGGTTTTCCAACCAGGTAAGCGGGCGCGTTCCGTCTGCAGGTACTCACCCGCAGGCACCTGGCGCTTCACTGAAGAAGAACTGTTATTCGGAACGGGGTTTTGATTGCTCCTGCTGCGGGCAAGCCCTCTCTTTCGGTTAGACAGGATTTACTTGTTTGTATGGCAGCCATCCTGTACTTTTTAAAAAGCGCCGAGGTGGAGGGTCCCTGTTAATGAGGAGTGTGAGTCCGCCGTGTCCAACAGGGTGTCGTCCGGGCAGACGTGGCCCTCTTCCCGGCGGTCACGGTTAGGGTGCCAGGTGCGCGTGCGGAGAGGCGGTGTGAACGGGGCCGGGGGTGGATGAGACGGACTGCCATCGGAGGGGGTGGGGCCCCTGAACGGCCCTGCGCTCGCTGTCCCTCCAGGGCGGTGTCTCCATGGCAGGATGGGGTGGGGGGAGAGGTGCTATGTTGTCGGAAGGAACGGTTGACACTTTATACACTTAGTCCTGCGGATTCAGGCTGCGCGTGTCAACAGAGGAGTGTTTGCAGGATCAGCAAGACTGGTGTCAACTTGAAAAGACCCTCAACTCCGAGACGACCACAGTCAGGTCAGGAAGACCTGGCCGGGACCCGCCGTGGGCCGGGAAACCGCCCGAGGAGACGGGAGTGGGCCCGGGTGCGTGCCCGAGGGGCCAGCGGGGACAGCTGTTTGCCGGGAAAGCAGGCGTCAGCGCTCACAGACGGTGTGCTCCCGAAATGTAAATGCTCCTTTTATTTAAGAAGCATTTATGTACAGAACACACACACAGACAAGCGCTCGATTTAACGAGAGAAGGGGAGAGCCCAGCAGACCCGTTAGGACCTATCACGCCGTCTCTGACTCCTTGACGGTCTTCAGCAAAGCGTAATGACTCTGAGTGCTTCATAGATCGGAGGCTGTTAGGGAGGCCTTTAAATAGACGTTAAGGTTTTCTCAACAATATGAAATCCCCGTGTTAGCACATGACGGAGTTTCCACCGGCCCGCCGGCTGCTTGCTCAGGTGGCGCCGAGGCCTCTGCCTTAGCCAGCACCTGTGTCCATGCAGGGCCGTGTCCTCGCCAGGGCGGGGGTCCTGCCGACGCAGGGAAGGGGCGTTCACGGGGGGAGCTAGCACCGCATGAGTGGGTGTGACGGTGGAGAAGTCCGACTTTGAGACGGTGGTTCAAGAAGGCTGCCTACCTCGTCGTCGTCAGAGGCAGAGCCCAGCAGAGGCAGAAATGTGGGTGCTGGGTGTCGGAGCGGCTCGCCCACAGGGCCGTCTGGGCGAGGTCTCCGGACGTGACTGCAGCCAGCCCACCCACTTGTGACGTCCTGATGCTCGGCTGGGTCTGTAAGTGTGGCGCTCGGCTGCGGCTGCCACAGGCCAGGTCCCGGGTCGCCTGGGAGCGGTGGTGGCGGGTGCTGTGACCAGAAGCCGGGCCGCAGGGAGTCCCAGCACCCAGAGCCGGAAGACCAGCTGTTCCCACAATGAGCTCGCTGCGCCCCGCGCCTCTCCTGGCTCAGCCGATTCACCGAGGAGTGCTCCTACAGCTGGGACTTGTCCCCGTGCCCCGGTAGTCCCCGTTTCACAGCTCGTCACAGCGTCAAAGGTGCATCGGTCTTCGGCGACTTACAGGAATTGTGCGCGAGGCTCCGTTTTGTTGGGTCACTGCATTCCAATGCCCTCAAACAGTTCACCGATTCCAGACAATTTCTGCTTAAAGGATTTAAAAAACTTCATTCATTAGCCCGGCAAAGAAAGAATTTGTGTGGGACCAAAGCGCCTAATTTATCTGCAAGCACGGGGGTGAGCTGAGTGCCGAACAGTTCTCACGATTATCCCAATAAAGCAGCACAGAGCAGCCCAGGCATCACGAATGCTTCCCAAGGCCACGGCCTCCCGGAGGCTCCTCCCAGACGGCTCCGAGTTCAGTCTGTGAGGGAAGTGAGCTTCCTGTCAGAGCTGGTGAGAAGTAAATGCCGTGATCCGAAACACCCAGAACGGAGAAAAGCTCAATGGGAGGTTGGAAAAAAAGAGCTCAAACCCGTTTAATAGCATCGTTCCAATAACCTCACTGAACTTACTAGAATTAAAAGCTCCAGTGCCGGGCGTGAGAGACAAGCAAATACCGCACCCACCCGATGCAGACTCCCCGGGGTCGGGGCCCAGACCGGACGAGCGGCGAGGAAGCGCGGTTCGCGGAGGCGCACGGGGATGTTACGGTCCAGCGTCATTTTCGCCCCGCCTCCGAGGGGCTGCGACCGCTGGTCGTGGGCTCCCCCGCTCCCTCCTCTCCCCGCCCCCTCGCCCCCTCGCCCTGCAGCCCTGTGCCAGCCAGCGCCGCACACTGTTCTGTGCCGCACGGGGCTCAACCCGGTGCCGCGTGAATAGGAGCGATGAGTTGCGCAT
Source organism: Glossophaga mutica (assembly GCA_039655065.1). Classification (NCBI taxonomy): domain Eukaryota; kingdom Metazoa; phylum Chordata; class Mammalia; order Chiroptera; family Phyllostomidae; genus Glossophaga; species Glossophaga mutica. The sequence goes on from CM077315.1 coordinate 2,329,697, forward strand.
GCTGTATGCATGAATTAATAAAAGACGTAATTTAAAACCTAACTGCCAAAAACCGAAGGACTACGTCCGACCTACAGCAGGTAAGAAAACAGGTGGTTTGCAGACGCGCTTGGAGTTCGGTTTTCTTACAGCCTGCTCTCAGGTGGACGAAGAGTGGACTCTGGTGGGACGTGGGGGCTTGGCTCGCCGCTCTGCCCCCTGCGACTGTAACATGTTCGCCCAGCCACGTGCTGGTGACTCTCGGGGCGCCCGGGTGTCTGGTCGGACGTTGCTGTGAGTGAGGCGGGCGTCTCTGCAGCGAGGCAGACCGAGCGAGTCCGATCGCCGGCCCCGGCGTGGGTGGGCTTCCCCGGGAGGCGCGCACAGAGCAGAGAGCCCGGCCTCCCCCGATGAGAGCACCCCACGGCCTTTCTGCTGCCTTCGGGTTTGCGCGGGGTCTCGGGCTGCTGTGCCCAGCGATCTGCCCTGGCCCCGCCTCCTCAGCAGGTCTCTGAGATGGGGACCAGGGTCACATTCTCTGCTGAGTGGGGACGTTGGAAACCACCGCGTCCATCGAAACACACACACACACACACAGTCCTGAGATAAGTGACGACAGAGCCTGTAAAGTGGCCCTGCAGCCATTAAAAAAAACGAGGTGAAGTTGTCAGTGAAATACTTTTACGTGATGATGAACACCTGTGAGAAAACTTATCTGCTGTCCGTCTGTCCCAGGAGACTGCAGGACAGTCTCCTCGGAGGGACACGGGGTCACAATCCTCCTGTGATGTCAGGGTCTGTCAGGAGCCTTGCAGGTGAGCGTGCCTCACCTGGTGACCAAATGAATCGGTACACGAGTGCGTGTGCAACGGAGGGCATGTGTGCCACACGGGGCTCGAGTCGTGTGCGCGTCTGGATACACGTGTGTGCGCGCGCGCACGCAAGAGCGCTTTGTGAACCTACAAGCAGAAGCTGTTATCAGGGGAAGTGCCATTCGGAAATGTGAGGTGTCGCCGTTAACACCGGGACGTTTGCGGGGAGGTTCCGTGGGTGCAGACAGTTAGTGCGTTGACGTGCGTGGCGGGTAAAGAGAAAAGACGCCCCCACTCGGTCAGCGGCGGGAGCTGCTGGTGTGGGGCTGCCTCTGCTGAGTCCTTCCGTGGGTGACACGTGGGGGAGGGCCTGCCGGGCAGGGCTGGGAGGGCCGAGCTCTTTACGGTGGATGGTTTGTGCGTCGGAAGTTTCTGGAATGCTGGGTTTCTACCCTGAAAACTGTCTTCATCCAGCAGCTCCCTAACCAGATGCTCACTGTGGTCCCGCCCGCGTCCCGGGCCTCTCGGACCCGAGCGTTCTGTCGCACAGATGGACGCGGCGTCAGACGGAGGGTACCGGTTGCTGTTTAGGAGCTGCAAGCTGCCTTCTTTATCGTGACTGGAATGTTACCTGCATCCCAGTCCATGCCTTCGCTTGCTTTTTAAGTAGGCGTCCCTGCCGGGCCCACCGGCGCTAGGGAGTGGCCCACCCTGAGGTCACCCCCTTCTGGCGGAGCGCACCCCAGATTGCACCCAAGAGAACGACACGCAGGGTTTCCGTTCGCCGGCAGAGATGCCCACGGACCCCCGAATGCTTCCTTTTTCTCTCCTTTTTGAGTGATATGAACCGTTAAGGCCTTTTATCAAGTAAAAACAGAAGGCATAGCAGTTTTAATGTGTGTTTATTTTGTTGGGTGGCTCCATCCTATTTTGTTTTATGTGTTCATTTAAGTCACTTGGAAGTCTGCCCGAGGTGGCGTTTTCCTGCTTTTTCCCGCGGACGCACATTTCCTGGCGTTTCTCGCCCCATCACGCGCGCATCCTAGGGGCTCCCTGAAAACCGCAGAAGCGTGTCTGCGGGAAAACCCGTCGGTTTACCGCGCGCTGTTGGGAATGTTGGGGTCGTCGCTGCAGAGGGATTGTGTTTGGTCAGCATCTTCACAGCTTCCTACTACAGTCGTTTACCGGTGCCTCGTGATGTTTTCTGCCGCGATGCACACCCTCCGTGTACAACGCACGCGGTAGTGAGCCCTTTCACAGGACAGAGCAGCGCACGCCCACCCCTACCTTTGGCCCGAGCTGCCGAGCCCAGCGGCCTGCGTTCAGCGAGCTCGGCGCCGACGGCACAGTGCCCGGGCGGCCCCTCCCCTCCGTGGGGGCTGCGCGCTGGAACCGAGCTCCTCTGATGTGTGAAGCGATAAAGGACAAGTGGCTAACAGGAAAGGGAAGAGAGCCTTAGATGTAGTTAAGGTGTCAAATGAATAATTTGAAGTCACAATCATTTTTTTACAGAGAATGGAAAAATCGGGTTTTTATTTTTAGCGGCTTCTCTTCCCTTCCGAGTTAAGCGATGGAGACGGACTCCCCGGCCCCAAACTACTCTTACGTGTCCTGCGGCGGAGCCCTGACTGGCCGGCCGCGCTGGCCGTGGCGTGACGCGTGCCCCCGCCCCCGGTGCCCGTCAGTTACTCTGTCCGCACACTCAGACCATCAGCGGGCAGCGGAGAGCGGGCAGCGGAGGCGGCCGGTCCTCTTCACGAGCCGCTCTGAGATGCCCAGCGTGGTCCCTGACCCCGCGGCCGCTGACGCGGACCGGGCCTTCTGAAAACGTTTCCTCCCCACCCCTTCTGCGTTGCAGGGCCCGCTGGACAATGATCTGGTCGTCCACGTCGCACTCATAGCGGAGAGCCAACGGTACGCGGTCCGGGTGGGGGCGGGTGCTTTCGGGGGTCCGAGGCAGGCTGCTCGCTCTCTGCTTTCAGCATTGAGTGTGGCGGCCGCGACTCAGCTCGCGGGCCCCTCGGCAGGGTGTGAGGATGTCGGGGGTGTCGCTGTGAGCGCCAGAGCAGCACTCTCTCCTGTTGGACAGCGGTTTCGCTGGAGTCGGTGTCCGTGTGAAAGACCGAGCCCCGTGCCCTGCTGCCTGGGCGCAGCGCCGGGACGCGAGTCCCGACAGGTTCCCCGTCCTGTGGGCCGGGCCCCAGAGCCCCCAGCGATGTTCGAGAGGATCCCCGAGGGCCTCTGCCTCCAGCGCAGACGGCCACAAACCTGGGCTCCGAATCAGCGTGGTTCCTTCCCCCCCCCCCGACCGCTTCCAAACCGGGCGGCGCCCAGCGTCCCCTCCCCGTCTCCGCCCGTGTTCCGCAGCCTGCAGGTCTTCCTGAACACCTACGGCATCCAGACGCAGACGCCGCAGCAGGTGGAGCCCATTCAGATATGGGCGCAGCAGGAGCTGGTGAAGGTCGGTGGTCCTTTCCTTCCTGCGCGCTTTGCAGGGCGGGGGGTGGGGGTGGGGGTGGGGGTGGGCCGGAGCTCGGTGATTAGGCTTCGGGTCCAGTCAGGACGGCAGAGAGCCTCCGGTTCCGAGGCGGGGCCCTTCCTCCCAGAGTCTCCCTGAGCCAGTGGGGAGCCCGCTGCACGGGCCACTGTTCCAAAGCAGACAACGGCCGCGGGCTCTGTGCGCGCCGCCTTCACCGGGCTGCGGGGTCCCCCCGCTCGCTGGGGCCTGTCACCAGCCAGGCCGAGCCCTCGGGCACACTGCCTTCGCCGCGGTGCTCGCGTGAAGTTCACCTTCACACCTACACCGGGTCCGACTGTGTTCCCGTCTATTAACTGGCCAAGACGCCTTCTCCTCTTCCAAATGCTTATTGGTAATAAGTACTTTCCCCCTGTTGCCTTACTATTTACAGTCTGAGGAGTTCCTAGCCCTTTGGCGTGTTGGGTCGCAAAATGATTATAAAGCGACCCCGGAGTCTGTCCCCGGGGTGGTCGCACAGCTGTCTGGACGGGATTGCCCGGTGACTGCCGAGGCCCTCTGCGTGCCCTGCTGTGCGGACGGGCCCGGGGGTGCCGAGCGTAGGGTGTCCTCGCTCCTCAGGGGCGGGGACTGGTTGAACTCCACTGATCATTCGTGCACTGCCGTTTTTATTTGGCGGTGGTTCGGTGCAGAAACGCCCTCCGCCTCGGTGGGAGCGCTTACAGCGTCTCCCGCGCGGTCGGGACTCGGTCGGTTGGGTGGATGTGAATGTCCGTGGTCGCCGCCTCGATGCTCCCACGAAGAGCAGGGGCGCAGAGACGTGGGCTGCACGTGCCCTGGGAGGACGCGGGGCCCCGAGGGACGCGCCTTCCCTCGACCAGCCCGTCCAGGAGACTGCCTGCGGGGTGACCGTGCCCTGTCCCGCGACGCCTGTGGCGTTAGTGGGGAGCGACAGGAACGGGCCGCGACCCCGGCGGGGCCGTGCGCGGGGGCGAGGCGGCTCCTGGGTTGGGTGCCGGGCGGACCCTGAGTTCATCTCCAGCCGGTCGGCGTTCACCCCGTGGAACGCCCAGGGCCTTCTGCATCTCCTGGACAGCTTCCCTGTCCTGGTGCTTCTGCAGCCGGGTCTCTCGTGTCTGCGTTTCCTCAGTCACGTGCACGTTGGAGCGTAGGCGAATGCCTGGGCGGTTTCCCGTCCTGAAGCCGAAACCCCACAATGTTGAGTCTAGGAAAACGGGACACCCCCCAGATTCTGTAGTGCGTGAGCCCCTCGTGTGAATGCGCCCCGCAAGGGGCCGTCTGTGTGTGTGGGGAGGGGGCGTGCGGCCACCCCGGTCTCAGGCCCCTCGGGCTGGCACGGATCGCCGTGAATCACCGTCCTGTCCACAGGCACTGGCGTTGCCTCAGGGCCTGTGAGAGTAAACAGGGCCGTTTGGCTTAAAGTTTTCATAAAATTCATATAATCGGAAAAATCAAAAAGGCATCTCAGCCTCAGTAGGGAGCACTTCAAGGCGGTTTTCTAGTCCGAGATGTGGGCCCCATTTTTAAAAAAGTCTAAATTGCCAGATTTCTCGATCACACAGAAAGCACTTGTGTCTTCATGCTCTTCCACAAAGCAGACATGCATGTCACATGTATGACACATGCACAGCAGTCTTGCTCTCAGACCTCCCGGGGCCCAGAATCTAAGTCGACGTCATTGGCTGGGCGTGTGCCTGCGAGTCCGCGGAGGAAGGCCCCCCTGCCTCTTTTCGGGCGCAGAGACCGTGCAGTCAGTCAGCAGGGCAGTGGTCTGGCGGGGCGGGGCTGGGGGCGGCAGAAGGGAAAAGCAGGGCTTCCTGCCTGACCCCGCCTCCCGCACTTGTGTCTTCCAGGCGTATTTCCACCTGGGCGTCAACGAGAAGCTGGGGCTCTCGGGGAGGCCGGACAGGCCCATCGGCTGCCTGGGCACATCCAAGGTGCCGTGCGTGCTCCCTTCGGGGCGGGGGGCGGGTTGCGGGGCCATGGGCTGAGGTGCTCGTGCTGGGCTCCCTCTCTGAATCATCATCGTTCCCAAGGAAACGGCATCATTTGTTCTGTGTGAGGTCACACGCGTCCTCTGGGAACGAACACACACCCACCGCTCTGTGGTTTCTGCGCGTCCTGAGATGCCTGGTCACAGCGTCCTTGACTCAAATACTTGGCTTTTCCATCCAGGGGCCGCGCTTGTTCGCACACCGATTCCGTCAAGGAACTTTCAAATTTCTACATAGCGTGTGTTTTTTTTTTTTTTACAAGATCGGTTGTTTTACTTGCGTACTCAGCACTGGGCATCAGCTTCAACTTTCACTGGGGCTTCTGTTGCTGCGCCGTGGGTCAGTCTTGTGTTTGCCCCGAACGTCTCCCTGCAGATCTACCGCATTCTCGGGAAGACGGTGGTTTGCTACCCCATCATCTTCGACCTGAGCGACTTCTACATGTCCCAAGACGTCTTGCTGCTCATCGATGACATCAAGGTAGTAGCTTCCAAGACCTTGCCGAACGGGGCGACTTTGCTTCGACTAGTTCTGTCGTGTGTTCCGACATCGGGTGCTCCCGGGTCTCAGACACCAGGTGACACTGAGCGAAACGTGCTGGTGAGGCGGCAGCCCCTGGGCCGCGAGGCCGGGCGAGGTCGCCTGCCGTCTCAGATGATGGGAGGCGCCTGCCTCGTGCAAAGCTGCGTGGCTGGGCCCGTCGTCCGGGCGACATCGGTCTGTGAAAGCAGGCGGGAACCGGTTTGAAACCGTGTTCCCGAGACACTAAGGGACGATCCCTTTGTGAACCGCGCAGAGCTGGCAGAACCGTTGTCCTAATGAAGGGTGTCCAGGAGAACCCGACGAGCTCATGGCACCCAGCTAGCAAAACCGCCCCCAGCCGGCCCCCTCCCCCGGCAGAGAAGCTTCTCGGACCGGAGCGCGGCGCCTGGAGCCGGGCCGTGCTTGTGAATCTCGGCCCCCTGTTCACCAGTCATGTGGTCGTGGGCGAGTCCCTAGCGTCCCGGTGTCCCTGTGTCCTCGGCGTTATGACCTGTGACTGAGCACCAGGGCAGCTCCTGTCAGGGTGGAACGCGGGCACAGCTGTGCCGCGCTCGGAGCGGAGCCCGGCCCGCGGGGCGGCGTGGCGCACGCCTCTGATGGGACGATGACGGTGATGGGGACCGAGTCGCAGGAAGAGCTCGCGAGTTTCTGACCCATCCCGACTCGGTCCTGCCTGTCTGCCTTCCGCACCTGAGTTCACGATGACGCAGGGGGGACCGAGTCTCTGGGTGACAGCCGGGTGGACTTTTCCTCCCCGGGGCCGTCCTCCACCCGCATTCCTCAGGCCACACGCACAAAAAAGCCACCCCAAGTCCTGGGGGCTCTGATTATTTTCAAGGACAAAGTTCCCAGTCAACGTGGGGTCCAGCCGAGCGTGTGCACAGGCGTGCTCGCACGCGTGCGTGTGCTGGAACACTGCTGCCCCCGAGCGGCGTGCTCTCCAGGGCTGGGCCGCCGCCTGCCTTCCCGTGCGAGGGCTTCGCGGGCTCCTCGCCAGTGGGGGTCCAGCGTCCCGGCCAGCTCAGGCGCGGGGCCTTCGCCCACACCCCCCCCCCCTTTGCTTCGGCAGAACGCGCTGCAGTTCATCAAGCAGTACTGGAAGATGCACGGCCGCCCGCTCTTCCTCGTCCTCATCCGAGAAGACAACATCAGGTGGGTCGGGGAACGGGCCGCGGGGCACCCCCACCGGGGCTGCGGGCCGTCGGAGGCAGGGCCCCCCGTGTTCCTCGTGCTCCGCACGGGGAAAGGGCCCTCAGCGCGAGGCGGTTCGGTCCTCTTCCCGCGTGGACACGTGTGTGTCGTTTATCTGTTTCCGCATTCAGGGGCAGCCGGTTCAACCCCATACTGGACATGCTGGCGGCCTTTAAGAAAGGAGTGGTCGGAGGGGTCAAGGTCCACGTCGACCGCCTGCAGGTAGTCCTCTGATCCGCCGTCGGGACGCGCAACCCCCTGCAGGCGCAGGCGCAGGCGCAGCTGCGCTCCTCACTGCGCGCTGGGTGGGCTCGGCACCTGCCGCCCTGCCCCCACCCTGCTGTTCACCTGGTCCTTCCGACCTGGGGCTCGAACCATCGCCGGGGTCCCCCAACCAGAGTTTCAGGCTTGGAAGGCGCATCCCCAGCCTCGCTCTCGCCTTCGAGGGAGCTGGGCCCCGCGGTGCTGGCGAGGCCTGCTGTCTCGTCCTGCGTGTGCCGGTGCAGACGCGTCTCGCAAAACTGGAACTCCACACCTGTCCGACAGCCGCCCCTCCGCCACCTCCCCGCCACCCAGCCTCTGTCTTCTCTGTGACGAAGCAAATGACAGTGGCCCCTGTGTGCTTCTCTCGGCTCTTAGTCCAGGCTCGTCCAGATTTCCGGAGCCCGTGGCTGGGGCTCAGCCTCCCCTCCAAGCTGCGCCCCCCAGGACACGCCCCCCCCGCCTCCGCTCGTTCCTGTGCAGCCCTGCTCCCCACCCCCAAGCGCTGGCTACTTCCCACACCTCTGAGTGTCGTCGGGGCCTGTCCTGCCCCTGCCGTCCCTGTGTTCTAGAGTTGCCTTCTGCCTCAGCCCTACTTTAATCTCATAACTTCGGGCAATGTCCCCTCGCCGGCGAGGTCTCCAGGAGTGGGGTTAGCCTCTCCTCCCAGTGTGCTCCCGTGGCGTTTCGCTCAAGCCTTGGCTGTAGCTCTCATTTGCGGTGTAGCAAGTTCTTGTGGCTGCCTCTCTCTGTGGATTAAAAGCTCTTCGGGCCCAGCTGACTCGCTCGCTCCCAGGCCCCCTGTGGGGAGCAGGCAGATCCTGGCTCCTTGATTCAACGCGTATTCACGGAGCCCCTCACTAGGCACTGGGGTGGAGTGGGGAGAAGAGGCACAGGTCCCCACCCTCAGCGCGCTTGTTCCTGCGGGGGGAGCCTGAGGGAAAGCGGGCAGGTGCGCCGAGTGAGCGTGCGGAGCGTTGGGCGGGGCCCGGTCTCGGGCAGGGGTGGGGGGGTGTTCAGTGGCAAAGAACCCAGCGGGACAGAGCTGAGCGTCACGGAGCAGGAGGCGTGTGTGAATGTCACGCTCAGCTGATACACGTGTAGTGATAGTTATTTGATTGCCGTCACTAAGGTATTAATGCCTATGAAATTAATGATAATATCTTTTGTAAAACTAGTTCAGGAGCCTCTGCAACCAACTGAATTTTTTAATTAAGAGCTCTAGAGACTATTAATGGAACGTAGTATTTGCCTATTAACTCCAATTAAACGTTTATTTTATGGGCTAACTTAGTATCTAAATATTAAAGTTAATTTTCTTATGTTTCCAGGATTAGTTATCAGCTTTGAGAATTAGTTAATTCCTGACCCCCCTCTGCCTCTCTGCCCACGTCACAGTCCGTTAGCACCTCGGTGCCCCTGCTCTCGGAGTGTGGCCAGGATGCCACCACTCCCCCCGCCTCCACCCCCGGCACCACGGTCCCTCGGCCCCGTCTCCCACCCGCCCGGATTGTCACCGTCTCCCGCATTCCTGGTGGCTGTGGGACCGTCGCCCTGTCCCTGCTCTGGCTGGTGACAGGGCCGTTAGGACACGTCCCGGGTCGTGAGCCGCCCACGACTTCCTCTCACACAGAGCCAGCATCAGCATCCCCGCCGCCACGGTCCAAGTGCTCACTGCCCACCGCCTGGGTCTGGAGACTTCACCGGCTTTTCCCAAAGCCGTTTTAGCATTTCGTGTTTTCTTCTCATTTTAAAATATTTTTTAACGTTTTCGTAGGTAATGAACTTTGTTTATGTCAGCTTAAAAATAAGCACACGTGTGCGCACAGAGAGGCAGCCCCGCGCGCCTCCTCTGACGTCCCGGTCCACCACGGCCCCTGGCCGCAGGGCACGGGGCCTGCGCCCCAGTTTGGGGGCTCTGCCCTGCATGCGACGCTGTCTGAGTCCAGCGTGCCCGCTAAGAAAGGGTGTAGGGTCGTGTGTGCTGTAGGTCGGCTCTGTTTGAAGGGTCGCCGCATTCACAGCAGCGCAGGCTGGGGCCGCGGCGTCGGGCGGCGGGTCTCAGGGCCACGTGCCGCCCATCCCGTTTCAGACGCTGATCTCCGGGGCCGTGGTGGAGCAGCTGGACTTCCTGCGCATCAGCGACACGGAAGAGTAAGTCCCATGGGCCCCCTGCGTCTCTTCGGGTGGCCTCGGACGTGCGAGCAACCTGGAACTTGCTCGTCTGGTTCCCAGGCTCCCCGAATTTAAGAGTTTCGAGGAGCTGGAGCTTCCCAGACACTCGAAGGTCAAACGGCAAAGCAGCGCCTCCAGCGCCCCGGAGCTGGCGCAGCAGCCGGAGGTCACCGTCGCCGAGTGGAAGAACCGACCCACCCAGGACATCCTGCACAAACTGCAGGTGAGGAGGGCGTCAGCTCCGGGGCCTGAGGGTGGGGGTGCCGCGCTTCAGGTGGGTCCTCTCGGGTGGCCCGGTGGCGGCGGCTTTCGGGCACCAGGGCGGGGTTGCCAGGAGGGGCTCCCGGGCTGGGTCAGTGCGAGTGCCTGGCAGGCGCTCTGGGAGGCTGGGGTGGAGGTGTGGCTCGGGCCACTGCGGAGTCAGGTCCAGGTCGACGGTGTCGCCTGCGGGACCCCGGCTCCTCCCCAGTGCCCTCGCCCTCCTCCGGCAGCGGGCCCTCCCCGCTGCCCCAGCACTGAGGCCTGATGCTGGCTTTCCTCTTGGTCTCGGAGGAAAGCGGCCCTGGGACCACAGCCATTTGAACATGATGTCAGCTACCTAACAGCTACGTCCCTGAGGTTATTTGCATTTTAAAAGAGAGGGGGGCTAGAGAGCAGCGCTCCTCCAAGGCGATGGAGTTCCGATGGGAGAGCCGCAGATGCCACGAGGGCTCGTGTGGGCCTGTGAAAGTGCGAGCTCGGGGGCTAGGGGTGCGTCCTGCCGGCAGCACCTGTCCTCGTCACTTGGCGAGCCGAGCGGGCGGCGCTCTGCTGGGCCTGGGGCGCGGGGAATGCCCCTTCCTCCCCCCACCCATGAGTTAGCCGGCTGGGCCACGCCGCTGGGCAAGGGGCAGGACGAGTGTCCACGCTTGCAGAGAGCTCCCCGCCCACCCGTGGCTCACCTGGCTCCCTAAACGATCTGATCATGACCCCCAGTGCCCAGGGAGCCAGCTGGTCCGCCGTCTGTCTCCCGGGTGCCTGGGACAGACGGCTGTGCAGTGTCGGCTCGCGCCTGGGAGCCCACCGGGGCGGGGGGGCAGTCCTCTTCCCTCCGTCCGTCCCGCAGCCGCCGGGTGCTTCCGCTCTGCGTCCAGTCGCGGGGCTGCCCCCTGTGCTGCCCCCCCTGCGGTGACTTCGGCGCCCGCGGCCCTGCGGTCGCCCCTGTGGTCTGTGCTTTCAGGACTGCGGCTGCGTGGCCAGCCAGATCATACTGCTGGGCGTGCTGCTCCGAAGGGAGGGCCCTGACTTCATCACGAAGGACGGTAAGCGCCCCTGCCTGAGAACTTTCCAGAACAACGGACTGCTCTGCTGTCCTGCGTGCACCGAATATCTGTAATGAACACGCACCAGGTGTTACTAGCGACTTTCTTCCCCTTCAAATCCTGTGTGAAAACGGCCGAGTGGAACAGACTGCAGGACGTGCGGACGCCCGCCTGGCCTGGTGGTGCCCGGGCCTCTCTCCGGGGGTCTGTGGGGGCGGGGGTTGGAGCCCAGACTCTGCCTGGGACGCTCGACCTCTTGTGGCTCCGTCGCTGTTTGCAGACCGCCTCTGTCCCCATTCCCTGCCCTGTGTGTGTCCACGGGCAGCACGGAGCTGTCGCAGCCCTAGAGATTAGCGGCCCGTGGCCTGCAGCGGCCCGGGGAGGGGGTCTGGCGCGTGGCAGAGCTGTGCGCTGCAGGCGGTTGGCAGACACGAGTCGCCGCTCGTCACGCCTGCGTCCACCCTGCACCTGTGATGAGCCCAGTCACCTGGGAACCCACGTACCCACGTGTGTGCGCTGAGTTGGGACCCGAAGGGGTCACTGGGTTCTCCATCGGGGTGTGCCCTTGGCGTTTCCTAACACAGAACAACGTGGGGTGCACTTCTGAGTGCCACTGCCTAGCGACTCAAAGCGTTTTGGCTCATCTGGACGTGCCCTGTCCAGAGTGCCACGTTGATTGGGTTGGAATTGGAAACCAAGTCGGTCTTTTAAACTTCGGCGTGACTGCTAGGATGTGAAGCTCTGGTGTGAGCAAACAGTGACTTACTCAAGTAAGGTCCGCCTAGGGTTACGTTGTTGCAGCTAAGAGAGAGCCTCCTTCGGTGTTACAGACGTGGGCGGAATAATTTAGTTTTCTTAACTCACGAAAGGCGGAAGAACTTCAAGCAAATTTCAGACAGAATCGCTCATTTCCAGTTAGTCTTGAAACTATAAGTACAAGCAGAACCCTAGTTATATTGGGGACATTCATTGAAGTTTACTCTTTAAAACAATAGGATTCCAAAAAAAGCAAACGCTTCGTTGGGAACCTAGATTTCGTTACGTTTATTTCAGCAGTGCTTCAAAATAAAGCAACATTTATATAAAATAGCTTGTCATGAAAAGGCGGGGGAAATAATTTTTTAAGCCATTTCCGTAACCTTGGGAGCAGTACTCATTTTTCACTTAGACGTCGGGAACGGGGCAAATGTTTTCAATCTGTAAAGCCGTGTGATCTGTGGGGAACCCCAAGCGTGGGTAGAATAGGGATATAATTTTACCCAAACCGTTGTAAAGCTATGAGAGGAGGTTCCGGGTAAAATGAAAACCTCGTTCTGTACCCTGGCTCCTCCTCGGTGCACGTCCTGTGACGTGGGCACTTACTGGTGCACCGGCGTGAGGCCGGGCCCCGTGAGGCCGGGCCCCGTGAGGACGGGCCGAGCGCGGCGCCGCGGAGACCGTGCTGGCGCCGGCGTGCACTCCAGCTCCGCAACACCGTGCGAACGAGTCAAGCGAGAATCGAGCCCGCTCAGAATCCGCAGCATTTGGTCACCTGGCTCCTTCCCGTTTTTATTTCCCACAATAAATTAAAATATCTTATTGTTATTTGTTAAAAACTTAGATGGCCTATTAATTAAGAAAACAGTACATGTCTGGGGATACTCACTGAAATCGTGTACGCAAGCGGAAGAGTGGGGCGGGCAGGTGCGCACACAGCACGTGTCTGGGTCCCGTGTCTGCTTCGCGTCCGGCAGCTCAGAACGTGGGGGGCGGGGTGTGGGTGCGCCGTCTCTGGTGGGACACAGTGAACATTCTGGCAGGAGTGGTTTGGTTTTTTTTTTAAGGAGAATAAGTGTTATGCGGTTAACGGAAAACCCTTCAACGAGGACTCTCTTGCCGCCGTCTAGGTGCCGTTTCCGATCACATCGAGAGAGTCTACAGGAAAGCCGGCAGCAAGAAGCTTTGGTTGGTTTGAGTGTCTTCGTCACCGTGCGTCCTTTTCTGTGTTGTCCTTGTCAGTGGCCTGAAGATCATGGACCGGCCCTAACTCTGGCTGTTCATCCTCGTTTCTACTGTTCAGCTCCCAAGATGTTTTTAAAAACCGTCTGGGAGTGAAGGCCTCCGTAGGAAGAGCCCCTGCTAATGATTCACTGGGGGTGACATGCTGATGACCTCCCACCCCCTGCCCCCCCACCCCGCCCCGCCCCCTGACCCAGGAAGGGGCTCCTGGGTCTGCTGTGTGTGGGGAGCGTGCGCTGCCGGCCGGGATGGCGGTGCGCAGCGTCCAGGGTTGTGTTAGTCGTGAGCGCACAGACGCACAAGGCAGTTCCCGCACCGCTTAGAGCGAGCGAGCCCCAGGGACGGTGGTCGCTCAGTGAAAAAACACCAGTGTGTTCCGCAGAGGTGGTCCCGTCCCAGGGGTGGGAACAAAAAGCCGGTAAGTTGAAATAGGGCCGTCGGGATTCTCAGCGGGGCGGCGGCCCACCGATTGCCTGGCTCTCCGCGTTTCGCAGGGATTCTAACAGTCTCACCAGCAGAATCTAGCGTTTTGAAAGTCGGAGTGCATGTATTTTTAGATGACCCATTATTTTCTAATTTGAAAAAGTCTCAAGGAATGTAAGGAACTCCCTCAACCCGAGTGAGCCTCAGGTTTCCACTCTCTAAAATAAGAGTACCGGTAGAACAGCCTGTGAGCGGTACTCCAGCTCTGTGATTGTAATAACTATGCCATCCCACCCCAGAAGTGGCAACGGAACAATCCGGCGGTTACATCCCCCGCAGTCACCGTAAACGCTCAGCACAGCGAGGCGTGCGGGCTGGCGGACGTTGCTTTGCAGCCAAAGTGGGTCACGTACGGTCCATAATCTTCTCTTTGGCTAAGCCAACCTGTTTTTGCTCTGCGTGTTACACCTGCGTTTTGGATAAACCATTAACCAGCAAGCATTGACGGTGCGGACGATTACGTTTAAAGGAACCCACGCCCGGAAGTTTTATTTATTGTATTTTCCCTTCTATGGCCTCACACTGACACCCCCAGGCTGGCGGTTCGCTACGGGGCTGCATTTACCCAGAAATTCTCTTCCTCCATAACCCCGCACATTACTACCTTACTGGTCCACGGGAAGCAGGTAACATGCCCACAGTGTGCGGACGCCAGCGCTGCTTGGAGTGCGGGGGCTGGTTTGCATCCTGGGGGCGAAACGGCGCTTCCTCACGGCGTGCGGTTAGAAGCTTTTCTGAAAGTAGGAAGTGTCTGTTTTGCTAACTCTGTCAGTTAAAGGACCTAATTCTCACTGCTCCATCTGCATTGAGATTGAGGAATAGAAAGGCTTTTTATAGGTCAGCTCTCAGAAGTATTCTGAAATACGAGAAAACAGTGTTAAACCCACATTTTAACTTTATTTTTTTTTTATCTAAATGTTCCTCAGGAATTTTTACTTTTGAGGGGAAGAAAGGTCTTATGTGTTGCATGTGCTAAAAAAACATCAGTTCCCCTTATAGTCTAAGACTTTTCCAAAAGAGTAAAAATAGCAGTGCGAATTCCTTCCGCCAGCACCCTGCCTTTATCCAGAAAAAACACTGCCGGTACTCCGTTGTATCGCTTCCCAGAGTTCAGGACCGAGGCCTGCACCCCAGGGATTGGTTTTGGGGGCGCAAAAGGAGCAGGGTTCGGAGTGGTTATAGGAGCAGAGGATGGCACCACCACAGGTTGAAGGATGAACTTTGTAATGCGCATCGGAGCACTCTGAGTTCCTCCTCAAAGGGACAGTTCAGCTCACTTTCTTTCTGTCACCTTGCTGATGGCACAGCTGAAGCCGTGGGCTGTGGCAGAGGTGGGGGTGAGGGACCCCGCCCCGCTCCTGGGGCGGTCCTGCGGTCCAGGAAATGTCGGCTGTCAGGGCCAACGTCTGGGGCCCCGTGTCCCCCCCAGAACGCTGTTAGGTGAGGACCTCGTTGCGCATATCCTGAAGTGCCCCCTCGGGGCCCCATTGCCCCCTCCTTTGTTAGGGTTGTGAACCTCCGGCCTGCTCTCTTCTTGCCCGCAGGTCAGTGGTACGCCATGCAGCAAGCCTTTTAAGTAAAGTGGTGGACAGCCTGGCCCCGTCCATTACTAATGTGTTAGTGCAGGGCAAGCAGGTAAGTCTCCCCATCTCAGACTCGCGCTCCGCCATGCCCCCAAAGGCTTCCGGTAGGACCCTTGCCTTTGACCCCTAGGCCTCTCCTGGCCCGGTCAACAGTAGCTCAGGCACGTCTACAAAAGGTCCCTTCCCCGAGCAGAGCCCTGCCTCCGAGATGCAGCCACTGTCCTTCCCTTTTCTTGCTGCCCCTTGAGCTGTCATTTTGGCCCCTGCGTTGACTCGAGGCCCACGGAGACGCCAATGCAGTGGGAGCCGGCACTCAGACTGAGCTCCCACCCGGGGCAGGGCGGGCAGACACCCAAGGGTGCTTCCCTTTTCCTCCATGGGAGCCTCTTCTCCCCTGGATCCACAGCCCCCGGTCCGCCTGTCCCCTTCCCCCCGGCCAGCTCTCGCCAGATGCTCCCCGAAGAGCGTCTCCAGCTGGCAGTCCCTGTCTGGGTTCTCAGGCCAGGCCGGCGACCCTTCTTGCAAGCTGTCCTGGATCCCAGCTCCTGGGGGGCCTGCCTCCCAGGCCCTGGAAGGCGATGAGCCCCCGGGGGCCGGGGCCCAGGTCCTGCCCAGCACCGTCCCAGGGTGGCCCGCCTGGGCTCCAGCCCGAGGGGGCGCCCAGCAGGTGTGGCGGGGCCTGAGCTGGCGCATGCACTGCTGTGCAGTGGGCGGTGGCTGCTCGCTTCGCGTTGGCTTTCTCTGCGCTCTGGTGGCCTGGCTGGACCGCCCTTCGGTCGGAATGCAGGCCTGTGTGCCTCCCGCCTCTGCCTTGGGGACCGTGTGCTTCGCCGCCATGGAGGACTTGCACGAGTTCCTGACAGCGGCCCGCTGCTCGTGTTCCCGGCCTCTTTGCCAGCTTTGAAACGTTACGGTCCGTTGTTTATTTTGTCCTGAGCATTGAATGCCAATGAGAAAGTGATCGTAGTCAGAAGAGAACTCCTGAAAAGAAGTCAAATGACACTTCACGTTATTTTCTCTGTTTCCACCACATCGTTGAAGGCGGGGTGCCCATCCCCGTCGGTCTGGGCAGCAACCTATCGAGGGCCCGCCTCACCGAAACCTCACCTCCAGTCGGGGTCCGGACGGTCGCCTGGGCCGAGCCCCTGCTCCAAGAAAGCGATCAGGCTTTGGGAAGCTGTTCTCCCTTGGGTTTCAGGGCCCTGTGCCGCATCGTAAAGTACAGCTCACTTTCACTCCCTGTGAGCGCACGAGAAGGCTCTAGAGATCTTCGAGGTGGCTGGTACCTGATGCCTGGGGAAAGGCTGGCTTAGAGAGGGCCAGGGCCCTCTGCACAGTGTCCGGAGCTGGCCTGCAGCCTGGGGTCTGAGACCCCGCGCCCCCTGTCATGGGAGCCCTGGAGCCTGTCCTGAGGCTGTGGCCGGCCGGCTGCCCAGCGGAGCGAGTGTCCCAGGGGACCCGTCCCAGGGGACCAGTCCCAGGCGGCCGGCCGCTCGCTCTGCTGCAGGTCCAGGAGGTCCGAGCACTGACTGCGTCTCACCCCTTTTCACTACAGAGACAGTGGGGCCTGCGAAGCTGGCGCTCGCTCCTTTCTGAGAAGGGAAACCGTATTTTCCAAAGCGCCTCCCGGAAGTCTGGTGGGAGTCGCACTTGGAAAGTTACTTTGATAAAAAGCGGGAGCGGCCCTTCCACCCAATTCCCTAGCTCACGTGGACTGATTTCCACCTGCCGGTCATCCCGAGCCCTGGACTTTTTTTTTTTCTTTTATCTTTTAACATCTAGGAGATTTTTATAATAAAATCCTGCCACTTCCAGGTGACTCTGGGTGCTTTTGGGCACGAAGAAGAGGTGATCTCGAACCCGCTGTCACCAAGAGTGATTAAGAACATCATCTACTACAAGTGTAACACCCACGACGAGAGGGAGGCGGTCATTCAGCAGGAGCTGGTCATCCACATCGGCTGGATCATCTCCAACAACCCCGAGCTGTTCAGCGGCATGCTCAAAATACGCGTGGGGTGAGTGGCGGGGGGTGGGGGGCGCTGCGGGGGCGTCCAGAGAGCTGTGTGCGCGCGTGCCGTGTGGGCACACTTGTGTCTTTCTCCCTCCCTTCCCCTCTCAAACAAATAAAATACGTTGTTTTAAAAAGCTCCTCAGATTAAAAAAATTAAATCACACATAAAATGATTAAGAGTTTTAGGGCATTTCCGGGCGTAACACTACACCAGCTTGGAACGGGCCAGGCACACGAATGGTGCTCCATGAACACTGGCCTCAATAATTCCCCTAAAACTCCACCTGTAATAAAAATTATTTCATGAACGGCATTTGAGTACCTACGAAAGAATAAATTCCTTAAGAATAGTGCATTAAGAACAGCATTTAAATACCCATACCTAAACATCTGTAAGGAAGATGCTTCTGAAATCCGTTGGTTAAAGGACGTTCTCTAACATACCAGCTCGGTGACGACTGCGCCCCTGTGTTTCAGTGCTGGGCACTCCTGCGATGTCCCCTCCAGTCACAGAGAGAGAAAAGGAAAGGAAATAGGGGAAAATGCTTGTCCTCCCTAGAAAAGGAGCACTTGTGTAGCTGCAAGAATCAGCCCTTTTCCTCAAACGAACCATTTCCGCCCTCTGGTTTCTGCCCGTGTCTCGTGTGGAGAGAACCGGTGTGTCAGCACCGGTGTGCCCAGGGCGAGGTCGTGCCCAGCGGGCACAGTGTCGTCTGAACCCGCGCCTGTCTGCTGCCTGCCCGCGTGTGCAAGAGCAGGTGTTGTGTGTGAGAGGCTGAGCGTGTCGCTGAGCCCGGATGTCGGGAGTCGCACGCAGCAGAGGGTTCGCCGGGTCCCGGTGGCCGCTCCCCGCGTGCAGGGTGACCGAGCCCCGCCCCCCTGCCTGGCCGCAGGTGGATCATCCACGCCATGGAGTACGAGCTGCAGATCCGCCGCGGCGGGGACGAGCCGGCCGCGAGCTTGTACCAGCTGTCGCCCAGTGAGGTCAAGCAGCTTCTGTTGGACATTCTCCAGCCTCAGCAGAATGGAAGGTAACGAGGGGCCCCTGTTACCTGCAGGGCCCTCGAGACTTACGGCAGCCCCACCCCCGATACGTGCCTGAAACGAGGCTTCGGTAGGGAACCCAGGGTGGCCGATGGCGGGAGCGCGCAGAGGCTCTAATGCAAACCCCTGTCTCCCCGTGTGGTCTGGTGTCCACCTGGATGCCACACACTTCCCAGGGGAGCTCGTTGGCGTTCCCGAATTTTGACTGTTCTGCGCAGGGCATGGGGTGTCACGCTACGTATTCCCAATCTCTGCAGCGCCCCCTGCTGCCTCCCGCCGCGCCGGCATTCGGTTGGCTCTGGGTCTGTTCTCAGGGTGTCCTTGCCTGCCCCTCCGTCCCCCGAAGGGGCCCAGCCCTTCCACAGACTTGCCTTGTGCTGAACTTAGAGTAAGAGAAAAACAGATGCTTGTGGATTGCAGGGAATTGAAGGACTTTTTTTACAACAGAAAAGGCTTTGACATAATTACTTAAGCTGCTCCTTTTTCAAGGAAGCTGCTTTGGGTATTCAAGTCGTTTAATCACACGGTGGGATTTTTAACCTCGTAACTTACTAGTGAAGAACGTTTTGCCTGTTAAACTTTTTAAAATCTAGGGACTTCCTCCTTCCCTGCAAGCCCTGTTTTCTCTAAGAAATGTTTCGTAATCTCCGTGGCTCACACTGGAAGGCGCACCGTTGAGGGGTCCGGCCTTCGCTGCCCACGCGACCGCAACGGCTGGTCCGCAGGGAGAGCCTCGCTCTCCGCCAGGCCTGGCTGCGTGTCCGCGCTGAGGCCGCCCCTTTGGTCTGCAGGTGCTGGCTGAACCGGCGCCAGATCAACGGGTCTCTGAACAGGACGCCCGCGGGCTTCTACGACCGCGTGTGGCAGATTCTGGAGCGCACGCCCAATGGCCTGGTCGTGGCCGGCAAGCACCTGCCGCAGGTACCGCCCGGCGTGCTCCGGTCCCGGGGGGTGGGGGGGCCGCGCAGGGACGGGGAGCAGGGCGGCCCCTCTGCACCGCAGGGCCCTTCCGCCGGTGCTCTCGGGGAGCGTGCCCGAAGCACGGAACTGTGGCGATGCAGAAGTGGTGCTGATTAGTACAGCTTTCGGGGAAGTGCCCGTTTGGTAAGGATGGGCTTCGAGGAGTCGAGGGGGCTGCCGTTGAAAAACGAAAGTCACTCGGATCGGGAAGAAGTGCTGCGGCCCAGGTGGTCAGGCTTCGTTTCCAGCGGCTCCCCCGCAGGTGTGCGGGCAGCCTCCCTGACGTGCACGTGGCGAAGGGGGCGGCAGCACCGGGTTGGGCGGTGCTGGGTGCTGGGTGCGGGGCGCAGTGGGGGGCCGCCCTGCGTGTGGGGGCGAGGCCTTACTCTAGCGGGCGGAGGGACTTCGCTCTGTCTGGTGGGGACCCTGTCCCCTCTGGGGCTGGGAGTCGGTCTCATTGTCCTGAGGCTCTGACGCCGCACTCCTCCGCGTAAACCCTCCCCGAGGGACAAGCACAGGCATGTGACCCGTGTCCCCGGGCCTCCGCTGTGAGTCCTGGCGACTCCCCGGCCTCCCTGCCCCCCACACACAGACCGAGGCCCAGGTCGGAGCGTGTTCTCTGCCCCGTCTGCGGGGCGAGGGGTGAACGGGGGGCTCTGCCACGCTCGTGTTGTGACCAGGATGCAACGGCTCCGGTAGCCACCGAAACCAGGAGGCCCCGTTCCTCCCGACAGTCCGCTGAGCACACGGCGGAGCCGGGTCCCAGCGCCGCAGGCGCTCTCGGGGCCGCGCAGACCCGGAGGCGACCGCTGACCAGCCGCGACGCCCCTCTGTGCGGCGGGGCCCGAGCGCAGGGAGCCGCCCGCCGACGCCGCGCCGTTCCTTCCCGCAGCAGCCCACCCTGTCGGACATGACCATGTACGAGATGAACTTCTCGCTGCTCGTGGAGGACATGCTGGGGAACATCGACCAGCCGCAGTACCGGCAGATCGTCGTGGAGGTGCGGGCCCCCGGAAACTCGTGTGGGGGGACGGGCTGGGGGGCCGGACCTTTCACCCCTCCCCCCGACCGGGAGCCCCTGCAGGGGGCTCTGAGGACTGGGCGCTGCTCGACCCCAGTCAGGACCGTGAACGAGCCCGACACCTGGAACCCTGAGGGGCGCAGAGTGGCCGGCCGCCTCTCCCCGAGCACACTCGTCCCTGCGCAGCAAGCGTGTCCTCGCCGCCGCGAAAGACGGCCAGGGGCCGCCCTCTGTCCTGTTCTCCGCAGCTCCCTCTGTGACAGAAGTGATGTGGGATCGCCACAGAGGTTCCCGAAGCTCGGAGCCCGGGGTCGGGGAGAGGCGGGGCCGTGGGAAGGGCCAGGCCTTCCCTGCCCTGTTAGCCTCCCGATGCCTGGACCCCCACCCCACCCCGGGACCTCCTGTGCCCGCAGAGGGGCTTCCCGTTGACCGAAAGGAGGCCCTGCCGGGGCAGAAGAAGCTTTACGCAGGGGGGACTTGGCACTCTCCAGGCTCGAGCCGCCCCCGCCCAGGGTCCCCCACGGCGTGACCCTGGGTTTTTGTGAACGTGTTTCCTGTGGTTCTTTTTAGGTTGGATCTGGAGGCATCACAATAAAGGCAGGAAGGTTCCCGCCCTGGGGGTTGGGGGGTCCCGTCCACGCCCCAGGTACACCGTAGGAGCCATGGTCAGGGGCCGAGTCTCTGCCAAGCATCGTGCACTCAGACACGGCCTGGGCGCGGGGCGGTTTCCCACCCAGAACGGTGTCGCCACTCGGGGCGGGTGTTTGCGCGGTGCCTCCGGCTCAGGCCCGGACCAGAGCGAGCCGCGTCACACGGAGCTCAGGGCCAAGTGCACGCTCGTGGACCGCGCCGTCGCCAGGGCGGGGCCGGCACAGGCCCAGACTCGCGCTGGGCGCTGGGCTCCCAGCCGCTCCATCCTGAGCCTGGTCAGGGTCCCCGCGGGCGCGCCTGCCTTCCCCACCCTGTCCTCCCGCCCCCTCTCGGGCGGCCCGGGGCCCCGAGGACGCTGGTGTCAGCGTCTCCCCATCAAGGAGCGACGGCGAGGACAGGACACGCTCGGGCGCCCGCGGGGAGGGCCGCAGACGGGACGGGGAGAGTCCTTTCCCTCAGCGACTGGTTTCACGCCATCGCTGGGCGCAGTGACAGCAAGGCGCCCTGCCCCACAGCACTGACACCGGCGGACTGGGAAGGCTGCCCGGCGTCGGGCGGCCGGGGGAAGGAGGGTCCCGGCACGGCCGCTTCATGGGCGCCCCTTGTCCGTCTCCTGCAGCTGCTCATGGTCGTGTCTGTCGTCCTGGAGAGGAACCCGGAGCTGGAGTTCCAGGACAAAGTCGACCTGGACAAGCTGGTGCAGGAGGCGGTTCAGGAATTCCAACACGACGAGAGTCGGCCCAAGGAAGGGGACGCCCGCGTAAGTGGGGCCGGCGGCCTCCTGTAGGGCTGTTTCCGCTGTCTCGGTCCCACCGTGTAACTCGCACAGCAGCCAGCCCGGTGCGGAGTCGCGTCCCTCCGGGGCCCGGGACGGGGGCGGGGCTCAGTGCCACTGGGAAGCTCTGACTGGAGGACTTGATAAACGACCTGAGGACGAGATGAGGCTCCTTCCCGGAGGCAGCAGTGGGAGTGTGTTTTCCAAGCAGGGGCCTGGGCCCCGGGAGGCCGTAAATCCCCCGGGAGGGGGCGTGCGCGCCAGGCCCCACCAGGCTGGGCTCGAGGTGCAGCGGTCGATGCCCCACAGAGCGGGTCCCTAAGGGATGAGCGGCACCCGCAAACGGGAGGGCCCCGGGCGTCTGTGTGCTGCTCACCTTGGGCGAGGCAGAGCAGGGCCCCAGAGCCCCTTCCCCCACTAGGAACCCTCTCTGTGCATCAGCCCCCCCCCCCCGCTGCCCCCCCCTCCCGGCCCCGGCGACACCGATCCCGCCGGTCGGCTTCTCGCCGACCACGAGATGCAGAACGCCTCGCTTCCCGCTTCCCCCGCAGGGCGGCATGACCTCCTTCTACAACACGCCCCCGCTGGGCCGGCGGGGCACCTGCAGCTACCTGACGAAGGTCGTGATGAACCTGCTGCTGCAGGGGGAGGTCAGGCCGAGCGGCGACGACCCGTGTCTGGTCAGCTAGCGAGGACGCGGCCGGGCCCGCCTTCCCCGGGTGCGTGCGGTCCACGTGGGAGCCTCGTGGCCGTGCTGGTTGTGCCGGGGAGGCGGTCGCCCGCCTCGGCCCAAGCCGTCGGGCCCGCCGCCTGCGCGGCCCTGCCTTGTGGTGAGAAACGCTCGTGCTCCCGGACGGAGGCGCTGGCGGTCGCGCCAGCCACAGCCGCAGTCTTCGCTCGGCAGAGCGTTTGTGACTTGAGAGCTCCCCACTGCGTGTGTTCTGATCAAGCAGCTCGTCGGGATAAACCGCGGCCCTTTGGACTAAATTCCCCACGCAGCGCCGCGAAGGTGGGTGCGCCGAGCGGCCGTGCGCCCTGGGGAGGAGAGACGTCGGGCGGACGGCGACCCGGTCCGGTGGCGCTGTCACGCTGGGAGGTGCGCAAATCATCGTGAGAGCGGAACCAGCCGGCAGGCGGCCTGGTTCTCAGACGCTGCGTTGCTGGTGGAATTTTAGTTCCCAGGACTGCGCAGAGTCTTCATCCTGTACACACCACTATGGCTTCGTGTCCGTGCTGTCGGGCTGGGACTGAAGCTCAGCGATAAACCTGGTCAGACGCTTGCCGTGCTTGTACGACCGACACCAGCAGTGCCTGCTTGAACGCTTCCTGTGAGTTCTTGCTAAAAACAGGGCGCGTGTGAGATTGTTCAGAAGTGGGAGCGGCTGACCTAGTTTGCATTAGCGAAAACAAAAATAAGCGTCACTGATTTCATTTCTGAGTGAACGGCCACACCTGCACGCGTTCGGCGTTCTCACGGTCACTGGGCGAGTTTGCCGCTCCGAGCGTTTTCGTTCCGTTGGCGTGGAGCTGGACGAGCAGAGGGCCTACGGTACCTGCCGTTACGCATGGTTTGCTGCCGCATTTCCTTAAGAAAACTTTAATAAAAGTAGAAAGTAGAGGCAACAGTCACGTCTCGTGAATTTGTTTTCTGAGTGTTTTCTGAGTGTTCCAGCGCGGCCCCCGAGTTAGAGAATCTTCTCACGGGTCTTCTCACAGAGTTCCCCCGAGAAGTCAGACTCCTGCAGGGTCTGGACAGGGCCTGCGAAGCAAAGGACAGGCGGCGTCCGTGACCGGTCGGTGTCCCGTGAGCGCACGGGAAGCCAGAGCCAGGCAGCGCGCCCCGAGGCTCCAAGGGCGCCGCCGTGACCCTGCCCGGGGGGCCGCACGCCTGCTGGTCGGCAGAGCTGCGGGGGAGGGGGGCAAGCCTGCCCTCGTGGGAGACTCCACGAGGGGGGTAGACAAGGAGGAGAATTGCCTGACCTGACGTACGAAGGGGGTGGTGAAGCTTTAAGAAGATCATGATGAATCGAGTTTCTAAAACAAGGGGAAAAACAAACAAACAAACAATGAACCCCCCAGAGAGGGAGCCGAGGGCCGACTGGCACTTCCCGGCTGGGGCACTGGAAACGCAGAACCAAGAACGCGAGAACGATTTAACTTTCTCTGGAATCCGGGGAAAAGTAAACTGTGTTGTGTTTTTGAGGGTTTTTTTTAAAAAAGCCTGATTAGCCCTGGCTGGCGTGGCCCAGCGGACTGAGTGCAGACCCGGGAACCACAAGGTCACGGGTTCAGTTCCCAGTCAGGGCACACGCCTGGGTTGCGGGCCGGGTCCCCAGTAGGGGCCGTGTGAGAGGCAACCACGCATGGATGTTTCTCTCTCTCTCTCTCTCTCTCTCTCCTCTTCCCCTCTCTCTAAAAATAAATAAATAAAGCTTTTTTTTTTGAAAAAAAAGGGGGGAAAAGCCGGATTAGCCGAGCAGGGTTGCCAGAAAGCTGCCGCCACCCCGGGTGAGGGCAGTCGTCACCGGCGAATGCGCTTCCCCTCCGCGCGTTTTATCGAGCTCCCTGCTTCAGCGGGGCGTGGGCAGGGTTCCGAAGCGGCCCGTGCTCCTGGAGGCACTCGCAGTCCGACACACCTGCCGCCGGCGGGTTTTGGTGGGACCCAAAGTTTCCTGTTTGGAAAGAGACACGGGCACCCGTGAGTGCTGATGGTCACCTCCGTGGAAACCCACCAGCCCTGCCTTCCTGTCAGAAAAGCCAAAGACGACAAGAATCGGCACACAGGACTCGTGAACTGCAGACGTCCCTGTGCCCCGCAGGGCCGAGGCACTTCCCCGGCTGCCCTGGGGACCGGCGGGGGCCGCGGGTCCCCAGGGGTGACCCGGTTTAAAGCTTCCCCGTCACAGCGGCTGAGCCTCTGCGTGAGCTCACTGCACAAGCGACGTCCGTTGGAAACTCCTGACCGCACGTCTAATTCCACTGCATTTCCAGAACATTGGTCTCAAAACCAAGGTCTTTTCCAGGCTCCCTTCCATGTTAGTGAGTCTGACAACGTCCTATTTCAGTTTTGACAAGTCAGTGTGGGGTCACCCGGATGTGCCCGCAGTGTGACCAGCTTGCAGCGCCTGGGGACAGCGGATGACACGGGACACCCGGACAAACTTACCCCCGCACCGGAGCTTGGGGGCGCCCTGAGCCCTCCGCCAGCGCGGTGGTGGAGAGCAGGCGAGTGACCACGGAGGAGCTGGTGCCGGCGCAGACCGAGGCGCGGGACGGGGACCTCGTTCACGGCGAGGGGAGGCCCAGCGGCCTCATCACCCACAGCTGGGTGGTTGCACTCCTCCGTCTCGGAGACCAGAAACATGAGTGAGAAACGAGGGGGCACGGGTGAGCCCCACACCCCCAGCAGCAGCCCTCCACCTGGGCCCAGAGGCTCGGGAAGGCAGAGGACGGCTGAGACTCTTTGGGGTTTGCGTGGGGCCCCTCCACGGGCCTCCCAGAGGCCGGGTGGGCTGAGGACCTGGTCAGTGGACAGATTACGAAAAACCTGACGCACCCGGAGGGACTCAGATGCACCCCTGGGTCAGCGGCTAGGGGAAAGGGCAGAAAAAACCCTTGCAGGGTGAGGGCTCCTCCCCCACCATGCAGGCCACGCCCTCGTCGTTCTCCAACAAGGTTACCAGCCAGCCCGCCGGACCTCCCTGTGGCTGAGAACCGGGCACCCTCTCTGGGCGAGCTCAGTCCGGGGGAACAAGGGCCGAGCACTTGTGCACAGACGGCCGTTCCTCTGAGCGGAGACAGTCCCTGAGCACAGAGCATTCGGCCGGGAGAGCCAGCGCGGCCTGGGCACCTGTGACCGTCATAGCCGTGCTCCCCAAGGAAGGGGACAGCTGTGGGGAGCGGGCATTTCGGTCTCTCCCCTGGGAGGGAGGGAGGCGGACGAGGAGCGGCTCCTTATCCCCAGCAGCAGGGGGTTGGAGAGCCGGCCCCCCCCCCCCCCCCCGCCCACCGACCTGACCTGCAGCTTGTTGCCTGCGAGGGCTTCCCGGCAGCAGTGAGGGGGTGTGACAACGGCCCGTCTGTCCCCTGTGATTTTGCTTTCAGACCACGAGACCTGAGTTGACTGCGCTTAGAGGCACGTCCTGTGTCCAGGGACAGTGCCCTACAGAGTCAGGTGGTCGCTCCCACAGGGGGCGTTTGGGCCCTTACTACCTGGGGGGGAGCCCGCTGGAAACAGCCCGGAGACAGCGACAGAGCTCGGCAGGGAGGAGGTTCCGAGGCGCCCCCCCCACCCCCCGCGCTGTGTCTGGGCACCCCCAGAGGTCCCGGTCGGAACACAAACGCACTTTACGAAGTAGAACAGCCCCCACGACGAGGGCTCTGGGGGACATTAAAGGGAAGAGGAGTCGATGAGAGAAGAACTCGACACCGTCAGACGGTGCGGTGAGGAAGAAACGGGGGCCGAGGGGAGAGCTCCGTAAATCAGAAACCGCCAAGGGTTGGGGGGCCACAGGGCTGGCTCGGGGGAGGCCGGCGGGTCAGCCCGGCGCCGAGGGCACGTGGGACACCCGGCGCCGTGACAGGGAAACGACGACAAACTGCCTCTCCTGGTGGAGCTTCAGTTCTAGTCGGGGAGGGAACGGGGCGGGGGGGACAGACCGCCACGGAGAAAGACTGGTGGGAGGGCGCGGCGTGGCTAAGGTCACCCCTTGTCCGGTGGCTGTGCCAGGGCCTCTGACAGGGCGGCATCCCCCCACCGGAGACCTGAGGGCCGAGAAGCCGATGGACAGGACCAGATGGGGTGGGCGAGGCTGGCCCGCCTGGAGAAGCCTGGCGTCCGCAGGTAGGGAAGGCCGCGGCTGACGCAGGAAAAAGGCAAAGACGGGACGACGTTGTCCCTACATGCTGACCGAATCTTCAGGCAGCGAGAGCACACTGTTTGTGCCAGACAAACCCGAGCCCCGTGGACCATCGTGGAGAAGCCGGGACCAGGAAAAAAGAAAAAGCGCGCATGTGCGAGCCATTATCTTTATTCTGGCGACTCGACCTGCGTGAGTATCCAGAGGCATCAAGCAAGCGTCTGAAAATGCACGGAGAGAGGAAGAGAGAGTGACTTCCCCGGGACCAGCGGGCCGACAGACTAAATAGCGATGGCGCGGGATTAATAGGATGGCCGACGCAGAACTACTCCATTCCGCGTCCAGACAAGCGGCGGCCTTGCTTCTCCTCCTCCCCGTGGCCACGCCCACTCTACCACCGTCCTGTTGCCTCGGTGATGTGGGGCGGCCGGGGTGGGGGGGCCTGGGGAACAGCGCGGTGGGGACCCAAGCGGGCAGTTGCCCTGCGGACAGAGCCGGGAGTCCTGAGACAGGTGCATGGCTCCTCCCTCGTGAGCAGGTCCCCTGGGACGCGTCCAGCAGTCAGCGACGGCGGGCCCCAGCGCCACCGCGCTGAAAGCAGGCGAGGGGCCCGAGAAGCGCGAAGACCCAGTGCGCGCGTGCGGACTCTCTGGGAGCCCGCAGTACCGTGGGCAGCAGGCACTCGGCGCCACCCGCCACCCACCTTCCAGGTCCCTGCGCGTGGAGGGGAAGCGCGGGGGGGCCGGGACACGGGGTCCCCCGTGGTGTGCTCGCGGTGAGCCACGGCGGCAGGGGGAAGTGGCAATTCGGGCTCCGGACCCGCGGAGCCCAGCCGTGAAGACGGGCGGGTCCCGGGGGTGGGGCCTTTAGGGAGGTGTTTCTGAACACCTCCCTAACCCTCGGGAGTGCGAGGTCTCGGGCGCAGCACGTGGTCCTAGCTCGTGGGACCCGCCGAGGCGTTCTGATGGGGGTACAGCAGGCTAGGGAAGCGCCGCTCCCGACCTCGTTCGGCGGCTCAGCCCAGCCTGCCTTCTCGGCTTCACACGGGACTCCGCGCGGAAAAGGAGCAGGGCGAATGCAAGCGGAAGAGAACTATTTCGAATGCAATTTTTTCTGCTGCTTTCTAATCCTGAAAAAAGAAAAATAGGGCAGCGATTCTCCAGCTTTTGAGATCATGAATCTGCCCTCAATAACAGAAACATCCTTTCATTTTAAGAGATTTTTCTGGTTTTACTTGTCTCTTGCTGACCCCCGTTAAAGGATGGAGGTCTTCCCTTTTTTAGAATTCATAACCCTTCGACTCCTCGGTCAGTTTCAGCCCGGTTTCGGAGCTCATCGTTGCCAGTTTCTTCCTGGTGGTCCATGTTAATTAGCATTGACCGTGCATGTGCCCTGACCGTGTCCGTCCAGGGTCAGGCCTCGGCTCTGGCTACCGGGCCCTTCCAGCCATCGCCAGACCGACGGTAAGCACCTCGCCCACCTTGTCAACAAGCCTCCGGCGGCTCCCCACCGCCTGCCTGCCCTTCTGAGGCAGTCCGGGCCCTGCCCCTGGTCTCCAAACAGGCGTGGGTGGGGTCCTCCTACCCGAGTCGCACTTCCTGTCCCCTCTCCTGCTCTGTCCCTGCGTGCTCCTGTCCCCTCCCCTCCCTCCGGTCTCTGTCTGGGCATGCCCAAGGACACCACAGAATTCCGCCCGGTCCCGGATGGGACGCAGACCCTGCTCCGCTGCGTCCACTGCTCCGTGCGGCTGATGTCCACAGCACAGGCCTTCCGAGGCCCAGCCCCCGTAAAGGCTCCATGAACTGGGCGCCTTCCTTCACGACCCTGCGCGGTGCTGACCGGCCGTGCAGCAGGAGCTGGGTAAAAAGCTTGGTGGGGACAGGAGAGAGTGGCTGTTAACGCATGGGGGTGGGGAGGTTCCCCAAAGGGAGAGGCAATTGTCTGCTTGTCTGAAAATGGGGAAGGGGCCTGGGGCCGTTTTGGTAGTTTTACATTACCAAGGACTGTGCGGTGAGCCTTGGAGAAATTCTCTCAACCCGCTCATGTTTCTCTCTCCTGGACAAGGAAAGGTAAAAACATGGTGAGGTCAGTGCTTGTGAGAACCGCTGAGGAATCATGTTAGCTGTTCGGCAGCACAAAGCTGAGAACTCCAACTTTGTAAAAATAGCTTTATGGTCACATTCCGAAGCTGGAAGCTTTTACGCAAATGAATAATACAAGTGATTTTTCACCTTCTGCGGAGCAGGGAGGCGAACAAGCAGAAAGGGCCGAGTCAGCAGGGAGAGGTCCCCGCAGGCGGGCGCACCAGGGCCGTCGGCTCCTCCTGCTGTTCGGAGGGAGGGTGACCGGCCCGGGTCCTGCTGCTTCTGACCCAGTGCCCCGAGGCCCCGACAGGAGTGGGGTGGCCACTGCTCTGTTAAAACACCTTCCTGGGTCTCCTTCTGGGCCGTTCCCGCCTCAAATACATGTTTAACGAGCGTTTGTCGGGGGGTTGGGGTTGGGAGAGGAGGACTCTCCTCCCACACGTGGTGCGAGGGGAAGAGCCAGCGATGCCCACGGAGGCTTCCTGGGGAGGAGTCCCCCCCCCAGCGGGCGAGGGTGCCCCCCTGGCTGAAACCCGGGTGTGCTTCGGGCTGCCCAGGGCAGACGCAGGCTCCCCTGCAGCCTGGCCAGACCCTGCCGCGCTGCGCTGGGCCCCCCCGCGCCCCCCCAGGCACGTCCCCAGCTGCCATCGCCCCCTCTCAGCTCTTCTCTGAACCCGCCCTGGCAGCGTTAACATCTCAGCCTTCCTCCCTCACCCCACGGCCCCTCCCCACGCACCCCGTCTTTCTCCTCCATTTACCCCGTCTGTCTCCTCCATCCTCGGCCCCGTGCCTCACGTCCGCTCACATTCCGAGTTCCTTGTCGCTGTCTGTCCCTGAAGGGACTCTCACTGAGGGCGCTGACAATCCTCCTGTCACCGAGTCCGAGGATGTGCGGGCAGCCCTGAGGCCTTGGCACTGTTTAGACAAGCACCTCTCCTACCGGCGCCCCACCCGCCCTGGTTTCCCGGCCCCACACTCCCCGCAGCCCTTTCCCGCATCCGTTATCAGCGCACCCCCCCCCAACCGTGAAGACCTCGGCGTGCCCCCTCCGCTGCTCTGCTGGCTCTCCCCGGGTGGTCTCGCCTGCCCGCAGCCCCTCAGTGATCGATGGCCCACTGCCACCCAGGAACCCCTTTGTCCGTGTCTGCCCTCCGACGTGGGACTCCCGTCCGACCACCGACTTGACTGCTCAGCCTGGAGCCGCCTCGTTGTCAGTGCACCCGGGAATGGAGCTTGGAACGGCCTCTCTCCCCACTCCTAAAACCCACTTTTCGTCCAGTTCTCCCGAGTCCCGTCGGGGGTTCTCATGCCTCCCGCCACCGCCACCGAGCAACGACCAGGGCCTTTCAGTCCAGGTCCCAACCGGTCCCGAGCCAGCCCCCCCCCCCCCCCCCGGCGCCTCCCTCCGCTCCGCGCTCCCGCTGCCGGCAGGGCATCTATTTCTGACGTGAACATCAGAGCGTGGGGGTGGGAGTGGTGAGGGGCCAGCAGGGAGACTTAAAGCTCTCTCTCTCTCTCTTTTTTAAGAAAAGCAATGAATTGTTCTAAAATAAAACCCAAAATTCCTTTCCCAGTCCCTTCGAGGCTCTGCCCGTTTCCTCAGCTGCCTCCCGGCCCCCGCCCTCTGCCCGGCTCCCCGGCTCCCCCTCCAGCGCAGGCGGCCTTCGCCCCGTGGGGAGCCCTCTTGCCGCCCCAGGACCAGAGAGAGACTCCGCGGGCTACGTGCTTCCTTCTTTCCGAGAAGCAGGAGTCCTGGCTGCAGCCGCCCTGTGACCACGGACGGAGTGACTAGCTCCTTAAATCCCTGCCTGACTTCTTAGGGAAATGAGCAAGTTCCAAGGTGGTGGTGGTGAGGGTCGTTCAGCTTCCCGAACCCATCATGAGAAGCCATTGAATTGCGTGCTCGAGATGGGTGCGTCGCTGGGTCCGGGAGAGGCACCTCAGTGCGGAGGTGCAAGCTGGCCCCCCCTGGGGGGACACCGCGGCGGGCAGGGTGCAGGCTCACCTTCATCACTGAGCGGTCAGCGCGCGCAGGCTGCCCCGCATGTGGCCTGTCCGTTACAGTCGGGGAACCGGTAGGGAAGGGGGGGGTAAGGGGCAGGGCTGACCTTTTGCGTGGGCCCTTCTGGATGGTTTTTTAATTAATTTTTTTCCTAGATTTGGGAAAGGAAGGCTGGCTTGGATCCGGCCCACCCTGATCATTTAGATGCACTTTACGGCAGCCTGTGGGCCTCTGTCACACCGCACAGGGAGCGGGGCCCTGACCTCGAGGGCCCCGGGCCCGCCGGACCCTGGGGCTGTCTGCACAGGCCGCCCAGGGCCGCCCTGCGCCTCGGTCCTCACACGGGGTCCGTGCACAGCCCTGCCCCCCAGGTCCTGACCTACAATGGCGGAGGGGGCGCAGCCGCGTTTTCGGCACCGGCACGCCTGTCCCCCGCAGGAGCCGCTGCGTCACGGAGGCGGGGGGGGGGAGGCCGGGGGGGGGAGCCCGGGAGGGGATTCAGACTGCGCGTGTGCCCTCCCTCCCGCAAAGCACCGACGTGGGTTCGGTTCGGAGCCGCCCTGCAGGGACGCAGACACGGTCGATGGGCTCGGCCCCGTTTGGCTGCTTCTCCTTCCCCTTTTCTTCCCGGATCACTGAGTCGAGATGAGACGCGATGCGCCCCAGTGAGACGCTCGCCGAGTGCATCCTAACTAGAAAAACGGCCTCGTCTGCGTCCGCTGGGTGTGCGGGCGGCAGCGAGGGCGGCGTCTGGGTGGGACGCGCGCAGGCAGGCAAGGGGGCATCAGGAGGGGGTCCGATCCCAGCCTCTGCTCTTCATCACAGACGCCGCCTGCCCGCTCGGCAGCCCCGCCGGCTCCGAGAGCGCTGCCTGCTCCAGGCCTTAGTTTGAAGCCTTTGCAGCTGCTGCCCCTGGTGGCTTGTTTCCGAGAGACTCCGGCGGGGCGGCTACAGGCCGCGTCTGTGGGGGGAAGTGCCCAGGAGGGCAGGTCAGCAGCTCAGCAGCATGGGCACCAGAAGCTCCGGTGCTTGCTCCGATGTGACTTCCCACGTGTTGCTTCTGTCCTCTGTCAAGGGGGCCGGAGCCACCGGGGCACTCTGGTCGGGGCGTGCACACAGCCCTCGGCAAGGCACCCCAGGTTGTCATTCCACACGCGCTTGCCCGACTGCGTGGCTTCAAAGATTCATTTCTGGCCCTGGCTGGTGTGCCTCAGGGGACTGAGTGCCAGTCTGCGTGGGAACCAAAAGGTTGCGGGTTCGATTCCCAGTCAGGGCACAGGCCTGGGTTGGGGGCCGGGTCCCCAGTAGGGGGCGTGTGAGAGGCAACCGCACACTGCTGTTTCTCTCCATCTCTCTCTCCCTTCCCCTCTCTCTAAAAATAAACAAATAAAACCTTTTAAAAAGGGTTCATTTCTGGATGCGTAATGACTGCGACTCTCGTAACACATTCACGTATTCATTCATTCATTCCAAAGTACGGGCTGCGCCCTGTGCTCGGCGCCACCTGGCGGTGACCGGGGCCGGGGCGTCTCTGTTCTGAAGGGGCACATGGACAGACCGGGCCATAAACAAGTAACGGGCGGAGTGCCATCAGCTGAGGAGACGGACACAGGACCGTGGTCACGCGTCGGGGAGGGACCAAGGGGCCCTTTGTTGCAGGAGGGCCAGAAAGTGCCTGGGAGCCGGGGACCGTGGGGGTGCGTGATGGGATGGAGCGGCCCGGGGGGTGGGGGCTGCCAAGGCCAAGGCCCCCAGGCGGGAGCGAGAGGCTGTGCTGGGAGAGCAGAGGGAAGCCCGGGGCTGCCGGGCTGAGTGAGCCCAGGGGGCGGGCGGGGGCGGGGCTGGAGGTTGGGGCTGGGGGCTGGATGTGGGGGGCACCCTGCAGCCTTGGCTGAGGGGTTGGCTTGTAGTGCGAGTGCCGTGGGCAGGTGTTGGACGGTTTCACGCAGGGAGGGCCATGAATGCCTTGGAGCGGGGAGGAACATCTGGGGGACTCTCGGTAGGATGGGGTCTAGAGGGGCAGCCCCCGAAAGGCCAGGCCCGGTGGGGGTTTGTGCGGCGCCTCCCTGTCAGCCACTTGGCTTCTAACTTGAGACACGTTTCAGGAAGAGGCCACGGGACCCCCCACGTGCCTGTAGCCAGTGTCCCCATCCCCTTACAGCCGGCGGTGGCGAGTGACACTGGGTTTCTGACCCGAAGTGCCGCTTCTTTTTAACCAAGAGGGGCGTGGCTTCATTCAGAGTTAGCTTTCTACCTTTAGAACAGCCGTCACAGAATCCTGGGCGCCCGAAGCCAGCCAGCAGCCCCCGCCGGAAGCCCCTGCCCCTCGGCCTCTGCGCCAGGGGACAGGCCGGAGGCGCCGGAGGGCTTCCAGGGGGCCTCTTGGTGAAGTGCTGCCCGAGGCTCTGCCGAGACGCCGGCCGTGGTTCTCGAAGGCGAAGCGTCGCCCGTTGTCCGCGACGTCTGCTCTCGGAACCTGGTGCAGACACCCCTCCCTCGGAGCCGAGCCAAGCGGTACGTGCTTTCGGCTGATTGTTGAAGGGGAGCATTGCTGGAACCCACCGCTCTTTTCCGGGGGAGAAGTGAAAACCCAGACACTTGGGAAGCGCAGCCACCGCCAGCCGCCAGCGTGGTTTGCCCAGGACGCGGGAGCGGGTCTTCCTGTTCTTCCCAGACGGGGTCGCCGCCCGGGTCACCGCGGGGCGGGCCAGGCGGGCAGGACTCGGTGATGGATTTGGATTCTTCCGGCTCCTCTGCCTACGCGGGCTGCGAGCTCCCGTTAGTGCTTCCCTGGTGAGCTAACACTGAATTACAGCGTTCTTTCCTTTACCAAGGGCTCTTGACAGCCAGCACGCAGATGATAGTGATGGGGGGCGGCGGGCGGAAGGAGGAGAGGGTGTCTGACTCGCTTTTATGTCTGTCGAGACGGGAAGGAGGGCGCCGGGTCCGCGCTGAGGCAGGCCCAGGGACAGGGCCGGGCCGCAGGGCTGACAATTTTGTAGACGCTATTTTGCACACGAAGAAAAGATAATCGTCCAAGTGCTTCCATAATAGTCCCTCAGAAGCAAGACACGGTTCTGACTCTTTTTCAAGGAGCCAGCAGAAGGCTGTGCTGTCCGAAGGCCGTGAGCGGAAGGTGCCAGGGAAGAGAGGACAAGGACTCCCCTCTCGGAGTGCGTGGCCCCCTGGCCGCGGCCTCGCCCAGCCAAGCAAGGCCAGGGGCGCGCGACCAGGGCCCTGGCGCTCCAGCGCCTCCCTTCCCAGAACGATTTCCCCACCCAGCTGTGCACTGGGGGGGCGGGGGGGGGTGTGCTTTCCACCTGGAGCAGCCCTGTGGGTCGAAGCCATCATCTCTGGAAGATTCTCAGTCGTTGCAGGCTTGAGGCCCACGGCAGCTGGCTGACAGTGGGGCCTGAAGGCAGTTTCCACCCCGCGTCACCTCCTCCTGGCCTCTCACCTGACCCGCCCGCCCCTCTTCCCAACAGCTTTTCACACCTGGATCTTGTCCTCTGGGCCCAGCTTCCCTCCAGCGGGGTGGGGCGTCCAGTTCACTTTCTCTTCTGCCCAGAAAACTGTTTTTTTTTTTTTTTTTTTTTTTTTTTTGACTCCCCGCTGTTCGCAGAATACTGTCCAGATTTCTTCAGCTGCGTCTTGGGAAGAAAAGTCCCAAATCTGCACCCGGCACCCGAGTCGCTCTCTGCTCCCGGGGCGGGGCGGGGCGGGGCGGGGCGCTCCGCAGCCCCTGAGCCCGGAAGCCTGCATCCCCCGTGCCCACGGCCGTGCGTGCAGACACCGCTGTCTGTCCTTTTCGCGTGTTTCTGTTCGTAGATCTGTGGAAATGTCACGGTGCGAACCCCCCCGAGTTTCTCGGTGTATTTCCCCATTTCCAGCTTGGGCACAAATCCAACACCCCAGACCCCTTCCTGCCACCGTGGGGGGCTCCTCTCTGTCTGGCACTTTGCCCAGGGGCTTGCTGTGAGGTAATGCACATGGAAGTGACACTCCGGGGGACCCGGTCCCCACATGGTAATTTCCTCTCTGCCACCCAACCGGAAGTGGCAGGTGGCTGGCCCTGGGAGCCAGCAGCTCAAATGGGGTCTCTTGCGGCACAGCCTGTGTTCAAGGGCTGCCTCGTTTGAGGGTGCAGCGCTGCGAAGAACAGAGCCTTAATCAAAGGCAAAGCCCCGGGGGAGGGGGCTCCCCGTCCTCGCAGCCCCGTCCGCATCGCCCTGCTTGCAGCTTCTGCTCTGATAAAACCACTGTGGCCAAGACCGCGGCGCCTACGTGGCCCCTCCTGCCCGGCAGAGTCTGGGCGGCGATTCCGATCTAATTACCGCCCTGTCACCATCGTGGCAAATGATCGCCAGTTGCTTCTCCCATCCGTCTGTTGGAAAGCGGCGTGAGCTGAAGCTCTCCAGCTACTCCAGGAAGGGACTGGGAGGCGATTCAACCAAGGGAAATAGTATCATAAATCCTCAGAGCCGGCACCGACTAAAGACTCCGTGGTCAGAGACTGTGCCAAGGACTCTGCAGGACCGACCACTTCCTCTAATCCTCATTGCAACTTTGTAAGGTAGGGGCTGTGTCTCCAGCCTAGTGACAAGGCAACCCAGGCTTGGGGTTCCACAGCTTTGTCAAGGTCACAACGTGACAGAAGTAGAATTTCCGCCCTCGTGGGTCGGCTTCCGGAGTCCACACTCCCGGGCTGGTCTCACTGCCCTCCCGGGAGAGCTGGAACCCGGACTTGTTTCCTGAAATTGTCATTCTGTGTCTTCTTTCTGGCTTGTCCATGAGCAAATCGTGACCCGCTCTGAACTCAGTTCCTTGGCAGCAGTAACCACATGGGAGATGGCTTCTCTATCCCTTGTCATGCCTCCGACAAAAGTCCACGTGTATGCCCTGGTGGCCTCACTATGAGGAGTAAAAAGAAATGTCCTCATAGCCTTCTGTTTACCTAGAAGCGACTGTTGCAAATCTGCCTTCTCAAAGTGAATCTTGTGCATCTTTGAGCTGCTGCTTAACATCCACAGCCTCCAGCCTTCCTCAAAAGGCACAGATGGCCTTAAATTGGGATCGTGTTGCTGGTTTTGTTCCCTTCTTGGCAAATGCAAGTCGGCTACAAAAGCTACGGGGAATTTTCAGAAATCTGGCCTTCATCCTAGCTACACTCAGAATAATTTTCTTTTCTACAAAGCTGCCTGCTGTTGAGTAACTGAGCGCCACTCCTCCTTGTTAGGGGAGGGAGCGGACTGAGGCTGTGGTCCGTGTGGTATCTGTGTGTGTGTGTGTGTTTTAATTTTTATTTGTTGATTTTAGAGAGAGATAAACATCGATTTTGTTGTTCCACTTATTTATGCATTCATTGGTTGCTTCTTGTATGTGCCCTGATGAGGGATCAAACTAGCAACCTTGCTGTATCAGGACAACACTCTAACCATCTGAGCTACCTGGCCAGGGCCCTGGGGGATTAACTTTTAGAGAGAGGGAAAGGGAGGGAGAGAAACATCAATGTGTGGTTGCCTCTTGTGTGCCCCCTACTGGGGACCTGACCCGAAACCCAGGCCTATGCCCTGACTGGGAATCGAACTAGCAACACTTTGGTTTGCAGTGGTTACTGCTGCCAAGGAACTGATTTATTTATTTATTTATCTTTAGAGGGGAAGGGTAGGAGAGAGGGAGAGGGAGAGAAATATCAGTGTATGGTTGCCTCTCATGTGTCCCCTGCCGGGAACTGGCCTGCAACCCAGGCATGTGCCTTGACTGGGAATCGAACTGCGATCCTTAGATTTGCAGGTGCTTAATCCACTGAGCTACACCAGCCAGGGCTGAAACTTCAATTTTTTAAGGAAGTTTCCAGAAAACCTTAGGACATGTGGTGCTGCTACTGTTTGGAAATCACACTCACTTTAGAAGGTGAGCGTACCTGTGAGCGCTGGTGTGTAGATCAGTACTGCCAAGGGGTGTGGTCCAGTGTTGCCCGCACCTCTTTTGAAGAGACCACCTTCACCCCTTTGTACAGGTTTGCCTCCTTTGCTGTAGATTAATTCACTGTGTAAGAGAGGGTTTATTTCTGGGCTCTCTATTCTGTCCTGTTGATCTCTTCATGTTTTTATGCCAGTACCATGCTGTTTTGGTTATTGTAGCTTTGTAGTACAGTTTAATATCAGAGACAGGGATATATGGTATATAATCTTTTTACTGCATTGTTGAATTTGTTTGCCAATATTTTGTTGAGGATTTTCACATCTATGTTAATCAAAGAGATAGGCTTGTAATTTCCTTTCTTTCTTTCCTCCCTCCCTTCTTTCTTTTTCTTTCTTTCTGTAATGCCTTGATCTGATTTTGGTGTCAGGGTAACACCGGATTCGTAAACTAAGGTTTGGAAGCCATTTCTACTCCTTCAACTTAAAACAAACAAACAAACAAAAAACTTCACCCAAATATGTTTATTGATTTAGAGAGAGGTGGGGAGAGAGGGAAAGAGAGAGGGGGCAGAGAGGGTGAGAGAGAGAGAGAGAGAAACATCCATCCGTTGCCTCTACACCCCCAGAAATCCAGGCACTGGCCCTGACCAGGGATGGAACCCACAACCTTTGGGTGTGTGGGATGACACACTCCGACAAACTGAGCCACCAGGCCAGGGCCCCCTTCAACTTTTTGACACAGTTGAAGAAGGACTGGGATTAACTGTGTGTGCCGGATGGTTTTGGCAGGCTGCCAGGAGCTGCATCTAGGGCCACACAGTGGAGGCCTTGCAGGCAGGCCAGAGCCCCAGGATAGAGGCCTTGCCCACGCTACGGGGTGGAGAGGGCCCTAAACCACCGCACTCGTTCGGCCCTCGGGTCGCGGAGACTCTGCGGGTCCCGGCGAGCTCGGCGGCTCCCACTCTTCTCTGTGCTGCTTCTCCCTCTCTCCTCCGCTGCACCACAAGCGGTCCCCTGCAGACGCGGCCTCTGTGCAGGCTCCTCGTGCGGGCAGTTTGGGCGGCCGTTCGGAACCAGCACGACCTTCCAACCCCGGGGCACCAGCGGGCACTTCCGACCCCAAAGCAGCCACTTCCGGCGCCCAGTCAGGCACGGCCGCCGGTAGGAGCAGGCGCGCTCAGCGGGGACGGAGCAGCCAGGAGGCGCGTGGCCGCCGTGCGGCCTGTGGCTGCGGCGCTTCGAGCACGCAGCGGCGACCCTGCAGGCAGGTAGGCCGGAGCCCCGATACAGCCCAGCTGCGCCCTGGGGAGGGGCGTCACAAACAAGGGGGGCTCGCCTGCTCCTCGCGCTGGGGACTTCCCGCCGCTCCCCTGGGCTCCCCGGCTTCCGTTTCGGTCGCTTTCTCATGTTTGTTATGCGGAGCCGGTCGGGCGTCTGCAGGAGGAATTGCTCCCGGTGCACGTGCGTTTCTGCGCGTGCTCACGGGAGGGCGGCTGGCTTCCACGCGCCGTTCAGACGGTAGTTGTGGCTGAGTCGTGGGCATTGTCCAAGTCTGCAGACTTGCTGTCCTTCAGAAGGGGACCCCCTGCTCACATGTCGATTCGGTCTTCAAGGGGCGATGCCCCGTGACCGTGGGAGGACGAGCTGAAAGGAGCGAGCGGCGGTAGCGTTGGGAAGCGGGTGGGAAACCAGTGTCAGGGGCGGGTCACTGGAGAGGACCCCTGGCACGGCCTCGGGCCAGCGTGCCCCGCGGGCGGGCGCGCGCACGCAGCTTGACCAAGCACAGTAACGCCGCTGCGCCGGCAGGGCCTGCGGGCCTTTTCCTTCTTCGTGTTTCCTAGTTTGGCCTCATCGTTTCCTCGTGTTTCTTCAGATCTCCAAGGTGTAAGTGGAAATACTCTGTGGCGAGCCTGTCACTTAAGCTCTGGCTGCGTTGCAAATGACTCTGGTCCATTTCTCTCCTTCGTGACTCTGTAGGCCTGGACGGGCTTGCTCACGGTGTCTTTGCCCAAGTGTGGGTCACAGGCGGCTCCTCTGATAGCAGCTGGCCTTTCCCAGCTGTTGTGAGTGGGGAAGGCCTTGGGTCTTCTCCAAGTTCAGCTCACCACCTTGCTCACGTGGCGGCAGCAAGGGTCCGAAAGAGAGACGGTATGAGCAAGGTCTCCTGATGCTTGGGCTCAGAACGGGCAGGCGTCACCAGGCCAGCCCAGCTTCGCAGGGTGGAGTGATGGGTTCCACCCGGTGAGGGGAGGAGCCCCAGTCCTGTGCAGGGAGTGTGGGTGCGGGGAAGGTGGAGAGCTGCAGGCGGGTGGCTTGTGTTTGCAGGTTTTCCCAGCGGGAGGATTTTACACGTACACACAGATACAAACCGGAAAAGCCTGTCTTCGCAGCTGGAATGTAGAATAAGGAGCAGAGTGCAAGACTGGGTGTCAGAATTTAAAAGAAGACGTTTTTCGAGGTGTCTGGTCTCTCAGGGTTCGACGTTGGTTGTTTTGCTGTTGCCCTCTCTCCTTATCTGGCTGCGTTTCCAAAGGCGTGGGACCTTCAGGTGCCTGAGGTGGGCGAAGGCGCAGGGCTGGGCTAGCCTTGTGTGCTTGGAGCCTTTGCACTGTGTACTTGAGCCTTTTGGTGTCCAAGTAACAGTTTACTCGGAGATGCTCCTGTTGGATGTTACTGCCTTCTGGCAGTATTTGTGCCCCTTCAATCTGAAAGTCCTGTGAGAGTCTGGGGCTCCAGGCAAAACGCGGATGCTGAGTCATCAGGTCTGGGGCGGGCCTGGGATGCTGCATTTTCAGTAAGCTCCTGAGTGGAGAGTCCGAGCTGCTGGTGTTCAGACCACACTGTGGCCAGCAAGGGTCCAAAGTAAGGATCTCAAGCCGCCCTCAGGCTGAGCTGTGGGTTTCCTTTGGGTTGGGGGGGTGTTGGGTCTATGGCATGTGGAAAAACAAATTGAGTTACTGCTGCAAAATACAGAGACTTCTCATAGAAATTATGTATGTCTGATAGCCTGTGGGAAAATGAACGATGCAACGAGAACATCGCTGCGTCCCCATGGGCACGGGCAGCCGGGGTGGCCGCCCTGACGAAGGGCGCAGGCGAGACCCTGTGAGACCCCGGCCCGCCGCTCCCTGAGCTCGTCGAGGAGCGGAGTACACGTCTTTTCCTCCACGTGGATCGCCAGATCTGCGGACAGCTCACGGGGGCACGCGCGCGAGCTCGGCACAACCCAGGGAGGCAAAGGCCAAGCAGTGAACGGGGGAGCGGGAAAGGGGAAGAAGAGCTCTTCTTTAAAACTTTGGTACACTGACTCATGAGAACCCTGTGGGTTGCGTCTGAAGCGTGCTAGAGCTGATTGCGGTGCGGGGGGAGCGGGGAGTAAGTCAGGGGGGTTGTTATAAGTCTATGAGCCGGGAGCTTAGGGACCCAGGATGCGGGCGGGTTTCCCAAGGAAGGGAACCCAGGAGGGTGCTGGCTTGGCCTTCACCCCGCCTCCCACTGCACCGCTTCCTCTGTTCTCCAGGTCACACCTGGCGGGAGGCATGGCCTCCAGTCGCACCTGGTTTTTCATGCTAGGGACCTTGCTCTGGGGCCCTGTTTGCGTTCCGGGGGAAGGGTCTGTGGCCGGCTCAGGCTGGGGGGCTGGGGGAGGGGCCCAGGGGCTTCTGCTGCCCCAAGGAACCTCAGTTGAGCATGAAGCTAAGCCCTCCCACGCGGGGGTGGGCGGGAGGGTCAATGGCTAACGCTCTGGAACCCCAGAAGGACCCCAGCTCGTCCCAGAGGTGGGTGTAGACAGAGGTTGTGTGGACTCCTTCATTCATGAGGCATCTTTGCCCTCATAGGAGGAGACTCTGTCCAATTGCAGATGCAGCTGGTTCTCAATAATAATAATAACAACAACACCTGAAGGTGAAGCCAGCGCAGCAGCGACTAGCTTCACTGACCCCTTCCCTCTCCGAAATGCGATGCCGAGCGTGAACATTGTGTAAAGACGTCCCCGCCGATGGCCCCCTGCAGGCAGACCGAGTGTGACCATGTGGGTAGAATTAAGTAAATTACCCACAGAAACGGTCTCTGGCAGGGGAGTCTCGGGGACATGGCCAGGGTGCAAGGACAGAGGTGCCCCAGCCGAATCGGAAAAGGCGAGGAGAAGCGGGGAGCCGTGAAGCCGGGCGAGCAGGGCGGAGAGTGTTGATTCGCCCGGTTACCGAGGAGCCTGGGGGGCCTGGTGCGCCTGTCTGCTCCCCTGTAATGAGATCCGGGGTTACTGGCAGAAACACTTAGCTCTGAGGGTTTTTAAGAGAAGAGATGAAATGTTTCATAAGCACCCTGGAGTGTGCCTTTCTTCTGCGTTTTAAGTGATAATCCTAATGAAACACCTATAATGTGGAAGAGATCAAGCTAGAGCTTGCCATCAGCGAGAGCAATTGAGAACAGCGGCACAGATGTTGAGTTGGAGGGCGAGGCGAGAGCCCGTTTGCGGAGAGAGGAACGAGGGTGCCTAGTGGAAGATATCCGCGTGCCGCCACCCCCACCCCGCCCCAGGACTCACCTGCTGACCCTGGGCAAGGTGTTTCCTCGGACCCAGGGCCACCTGCCGAGTCCCCCTTCTGATGAAAACGGCCCCAGGGCTCTGCTTGACGTCAGGAAGAATGTGGCTGTGCTGATAATTCCAAGTCCTTGGGGCCCAGGCCCCAGGTTCTAGAACTCGGCCTTTGAGGGCCAGGGAAATGCAGGCCTGTGTGTGGGGAGGAAACAGAGAAGGGACTCGCCCCCCTCGTCTTGGGGTAAAATCTTCAGTTAAGCTCCTCAGGGTCCTACAGGCAGTCTTTCCCTGGTTCCATGAAATCGAAGGGCACAGGCCGGCCCCCCCCCCCCCCCCCCCGAGAACGAGGAGCTGTACCTTCTCCCAGACGATCTCAGGCTGATGGTGGTTCCTCCCCACCCAGGCCCAGTGCACTCCCAGGGAGGCAGAAGAGGAAACTTCTCCCTGGCTCCCTGTCCCCCCCCCCGCCCCGCTCTTCCCCGCCTTTCCGGGGCCACAAGGCCCCAGGAGCAATGCCAGACAGAACAAGAATTCATTTTAGGACTTCCGGCCAAGATGAAGGCGTAGGTGGACACACTGTGCCTCCTCTCACAACCAAAATTAAGGACAGCAAATATTTAGAAACAAGAAAACAACCAGAGCTAATAGAAAATTGAACTGTATGGAAGTGCAACCACCATTCATCCAGACCAGTAGGAGGGGTGGAGTCGCGGCAGAAAAAAGTGGAGGTGGGGACCCGGGAACACAGGCGGCAGCGGCTGGCAGACCCCAGGCCCACAGGCGGCAGCTGGCAGACCCTGGGCACAGGGTGGCAACTGTGCAGACCCAGTGAGGCCACACAAGGCGGCTGGC
Source organism: Glossophaga mutica (assembly GCA_039655065.1). Classification (NCBI taxonomy): domain Eukaryota; kingdom Metazoa; phylum Chordata; class Mammalia; order Chiroptera; family Phyllostomidae; genus Glossophaga; species Glossophaga mutica. Next base: position 2,371,243 of record CM077315.1, read on the forward strand.
TGACCAGGCGGTCCCACATTCCCGCGCGCAGACAATCCAGGCGAAGGGGAAGTGGCGGAAGGGACTAGAATCCAGGAGAGAGCGGAGCAGGCGCCATTGTTCCCTCTCAGACCCCGCCCCCACGTACAGCGTCACATCTCAGCGACTGGGCTGCCCCACCCTGGGGAGTGCCTGAGGCTCCACCCCTCACTACGTAACAGCCGCGACCAGACCAACACGAAAACAAACAAACAAACAAACAAAAAAAAAAACACCAAAAAATGGCTCAAACCGGAGAACAAGTGAAAGCCCCAGAGCCAATTCCTCTAAGTCGTGAAGAGATAGCCAACCTATCAGATGCACAGTTCAAAGCCCTGGTGATCAGGAGGCTCACAGAATTGGTTGATTTTGCTCACAAATTAGATGAAAAAATGCAGGCTACGATACGTGAAATGAAGGAAGACGCATGGGGAACCAATAGAGATGGGAGGAAAACTGGGACTCAAATCAATGGAGGGGACCAGAAGGAAGAAACAACCAAACAGAAAAGAAGGAAGAAACAAGAATTAAAAAACGAAAACAAAAACGAGGAGAGGCTTAGGAACCTCCGGGACATCTTTAAACGTCCCAACATCTGAATTATAGGGGTACCAGAAGGAGAAGGGGAAGAGCAACAAGTGGAAAACTTATTTGAACAAATAATAAAGGAGAACTTCCCCAATCTGGCAAAGGAAATAGATTACCAGGACGTCCAGGAAGCTCAGAGTGTCCCAAAGAAGTTGGACCCGAGGAGGAACACACTAAGTCACATCATCATTACATTAGCCAAGATTAAAATGAAGGAGAGAATTCTAGAAGCAGCAAGGGATAAGGGGATAGTCACCTACAAAGGAGTTCCCATCAGACTGTCAGCTGATTTCTCAAAAGAGACCTTCCAGGCAAGAGGGGGCTGGAAAGAAATATTTGAAGTCTTGAAAGGCAGGGACCTACATCCAAGATTGCTCTATCCAGCAAAGCTGTCATTTAGAATGGAAGGACAGATAAAGTGCTTCTCAGATAAGGTCAAGTTAAAAGAGTTCATCATCACCAAGCCCTTATTATATGAAATGTTAAAGGGACTTACCTAAGAAAAAGAAGATAAAAATATGACAGTGAAAAGACAGCAAACTCACAGATATTAACAACCACACTTAAAACAAAAGCAAACTAAGCAAACATCTAGAACAGGAACAGAACCACAGAAATGGAGATCACGTGGAGGGTTAGCAACAGGGGAGTGGGAGGAGGAGAGAAGGGGGAAAAGGTACAGAGAATAAGTAGCATAGATGGTGGGTAGAAAATAGACAGGGGGAGGGCAAGAATAGTGTGGGAAATGTGGAAGCTGAAGAACTTACGACACATGGACATGAACTAAAGGGGGGAATGTGGGTGGGAGGGGGTGTGCAGGGTGGAGGGGAATGATGGGGGAGAAATGGAACAACTGTAATAGCATAATCAATAAAATATATTTTTTAAAAAGGATTCATTTTTATTAAGGCTTTTTTGCTCGAGGAAGGCTATTTGGAAAAATAAATATTGCTTGGCGAGGTGTCTGGAATGAGGGCAGAAAAGGACTGGCTGCTCCTTGCTGCCCGGGGCAGGGCTGGGACCCTGGGCTGCCTGGCCGCAGGCTGCCAGACCGGCCGCCCCTGCAGTCACGCTGATGGAGCTGTTCGCATAAATACTTCAGGCTGCTCCGGGCAGTAAATACCAGCAGCCTGCAATTTCTGCCTTCCCTCCCGGTGATTTACAAGAGTTTTACATGGAAGAGAAAACCTCTACCTTCGCTAGACTGGAAATAGGTCTTTCTACTCTTTTGCAGAAATCAAGGAATCCAGAGAGAGCTTGAACCACGGTCTCACTTCATTAATCACTGTGACTCCTGAAATGGTGGATGCTTAAAAAATGGATCTAAAATGATTTTATTATCATTTTTTTTGCAAGAAGTTGGAGTGTGTTGCCCACGTGCTCCGTCTTAGGAAGCTACCGAGGAAGTGATCTGATCACAAAAAAGATAGGCAGCTCCCTTGGGGGGACTGGGGACACGAGGTGGACAACAGTGTGGACGTTGGTAGCTGGATATCGTGAGCGAAGGGCGAACAAGAGCACTTTTCCAACAGAAAGGGGGTGGGCCTCTCATGAACACTCAGGACCGGTGGGAGCCGGGGGGGGGGCGGAGATGCAGGGGGGGCCAACAGTGTGGAAGCCCGAAGGCGGCAGGGACCCTGGGGCAGGCGGCGAAGAGGGTGAAGGGCGGAGAAAGTATCCACGATGCCACGTCGCGTGGCCGTCACGTGGCCGTGGAGAAATCGGGCCCACCACAGGCCTGCTGCAACGGTCCTGTTAAAATCCCAGTGGGGTTTAAGGGTGAAAGCGCAAGATGGGATTGAGAAAAGGAGTATTAATGATACATCAAAGATGTGTGCGCCGAAACGTCGGCAAGGACATGCATCGAGGAAGGGGACGGGGGTAGAAGGTTCGCTCCAGCGGGCACCCCAGTCGCCTCTCTCGGAATTGAGAAGATGGCGTTTACCACGTGCTGTGTAGAAGGGCTTCAGACGGAAGGCACACGGCGGCGCTGGAGGGGAAGGGTCACGCGCGTCCCGCACGCAGCTTCCCCTGCCATCGGCCCCTCGCCGAGGTGCGGCCGTCCGCCCGCCCGCCCGTCCGTCACAACTCACCCCCCATCGCTGCCCGCCGCGTGCCGACGCTCCTCCTGGTTGTAACTTGCATGTTCGTCCCACGTTCCCATGTCCCGCCCACCGCACTGCGTTGCGTTTCCTCGTCATGCGTCCCCCGGTTCCTCTGAGGTGCCCCAGTGTCTCAGGCTCCCCTAGTGTTTGGTGGCTTTGACAGGTGTTCCTTATGGGGGGGGGGTAACGGCCTTGCTGAGATAGGATTCATGAAACGGCGTGACCCCCGCATTTGCAGTGCGGTGGCCAGTGTTTTCAGTGCGTCCAGAGCTGTGGGACCGTCGCCACAGTCTACCTTAAATCAGGTAAGTCGCCCTGAAAAGAGACCCTGTTCCCTTAGTTTATCCCCCCCCCAAAGTCCCCTCCCCTCACCCTAGGCGACCTTGCCTGCGCCTCCAGCTTTGTCCAGCCCGGACGGTTCATGCGATGGAGTCACCCACACCCGGTGTGGGGTCCTGCTCTCACGATCCGTCCCCGTCGAACCCGCAGCCGCCCTTCGCCCCTTCTCCGGCCTCAGCCCCCGTCGTCCCTGTGACGGCGCTTTGTTGTCCAGTCGGTGGACATCCGGGTGTTTCTGTCTCACGGTCACAGATGCCGCTGCCACTTTTTCTCAGCATTTTGTCGCTTTCGATGTGCACGCCTCGGGTTTCTCTCATTTTATTCCTAAAGCGTTTCATTCTTTTTGATGCTGTTGTAAATGGAATCGTTTTTCTTGATTTCATCGTCAGGTTGTTCGCCGAGAGTGTATGGAAATACAGCTATTTTTGCCTGTGGATCTTGTGCCTGGTAACCCGGCTGAACTCCTCTATTAGCTCAGCTCATTTTCGCTGCGAACGGAAGTACCGATGACACCTGTGACGTCAACGTCACTCGCATTTAACTGTAGCTGCTTCGTGAGTTGCCCCGCCCGGCGCCCTTGACTTCCCCGTGCAGGTGTGAGTTCCCGTCTGGGCTCCTCGTTTCTCGTGGGGCTGCTCCGCTCGGTGCGGCTCAGGTGGCGTCTACCTGATGTTTCCCCTCGTGATTCGACTGAAGTTACGTTTTCTGGGGGAGAGACACCGCGGAGGTGAAGTGCCCTCCTGTCACGTAACGTCCAAGGGACGCACCGTCAGAGCGGCGCAGCCTGGAGCGAACGTCCCCTTGGCCGCGGGGCGCGTCGGCGTCTGCCACGCTCCTGACCGGGGAGCCGTGTCCTCGGGGGAGGACGCGCGGCAGGAATAGGGCGGGACTGGGCAGGGGAGGCTTGTCTGCCCCCCGCGCATCGTTCATTCCTCCAGCCCGGGGTTCCTGTCAGTGTCCACGTGCGTAAATTTAATGTGCGTTCCGGGTTACCACCATGCCGCTCCTGTCTTTGTTCTGTTGCTCACACTGTTTCCAGCCCGGGCTGCTGGTTCCTCTCTCAGTCGGCTCCATTCTCCCTTTGGGAAAGGGTTTTGTTTTGTTTGTTTGTTTGTTTTTTTAAAGAAATGATACGATAGAATCTGACCGTGCTGAAATCGGATTTAATAACTGTGTGCAGAACTTTACATGTGTCAGATGCAAAACAGGCTTTTCCTGTGTTCGTGTACGTGCTTAAAAAATGAGCTTGGCTGCGAATAAAACCTTAAATATTTCCGACCATGTTCCCTGATTATAATCCAATGAAATTGTAAGTGAATAACGAAAGGGTGATTCTAAAAATCTTAATTACTTGGAAATTAAGAAACGCGTCTTTAGAAAACCCTGAATTGGAGAAACAATTTAAAAGAAACCGCCAACAAAACGGAAAGACCCTGCAGAGTCGAACTCTCCGAAGTCTAAAGCTTTAAATGCCTTGATTTTTAAAAGAGAAAAATTGTCAAAGGAACAAAATGCTTATCCTGTCAACTTAGAAAAAGCACCCAAATAAACTGAGAAGGAATTAAGAGAGACAAAGAGGAAAATAATAAAAGAGGAAAAAGAAGAAAGATGAAGAAACCCTGAAACTGGTTCCTTTGGAGAACCCCGCAAAGCGGAAGCACTTGCCTGGTTCAGACGGGACAGAGGGGAGGCACAGGGTTCGGAATGGGGGGGGGGGCTGGGACCGCGTGCGGGTGACGGCCCACCAGCGCCTGCACCTCGGTGGCACCCGGAACTAGGTGATTCCTGGCAAACAGAGGTCACTGCATTTCCCTGCAGGGACGGGGAGGGAAGAGGCTGTGGTTTCCGGGGACAGGCGCCGAGCGGGGCCTCTGCCAGGCGCGCCCCGGCAGCGGGCATCGGTACCGAAAGCACCTGTATCGCCTCACCTCGCTGGGCGTCGCTCCGGCAGGCCAGCGGATGGGCAGGGGCACTCCAGCGTGCACGGCGGCCCTGTTCCCGGTGGCACCGGGCCAGGGCCAGGCGGATGCCGGTCACGGGGGGCGGCAGAATCAACCGGAGGGCGAGCACGGGGCTGCGTTCTGCTGCGCGGTCGGTAAGACGAGTGAGGTGGAGCGGTGGCCACTGCCGACTTCCCCACTGGCTACGGCTCAGTACGAAATGCCAGACACAGAACAGGGCGTACAGTGGTTCACTTTCTTGGGTGAAACGAAGACCGAAGTTCTAATTTGCACACATCTCTACGTGTACGTGTATGTGGACCTTTGTGTGATATGAGCCCAAAGGACAGCCAAGGAAGGGGGCGTACCGGGCTATGAAGTCCTCCTACCACGGTAACCCCCCTTCTGTGCATCGAGCTCGGGCAGGTTGGGGTGCGACCCAGCGGCCAGCCAGACCAGAGAGCCTGCCTCGGGTCCGCCTGTGGGTGACCAGGCGCGTATGCTATCAGCGTAAGTCGGGCCGTTCTCCGGCAGTAAACTGCCCACGGTCTCGGGGCGCTGGCACTGAACCCCCAGAGCCTGAGCGTCTGGGCGGCCCCCCCCCGAGCAGTTTTCTCAGCCCCGGGGGGGTGCGGGTGTGCAGGCCACGCAGGTGTCGGTGTCTCCCGGTCAGCCTGTGCTTCCCGACCGCCGCTGCAGGGGAGCAGGGACGCGGGGAGCTGTGCGCCGGTGGTGCCGGGTCTCTCCTGGGCTCGGCACATGTCGCTGTCCCCTGCTTTCCTGCCCCTGAATTGAGGTTCACAGAGTTAAGGGAGTGGGCTCCTCTGGACACAGAGGGGGCGTGGGAACTTCCGGGAGCTGCACAGATGTCTATTATTTATGCACTTACGTAACAGTTTATGTAAAGACACTCAGCTTGGAAATGGCTTCTACTTTATGAACAAGCAATTTACAAAATACGAGAAATGGCCAATGAATATGAAATACGTTTATCTTTGCATACTGGCTAAGATTATGAAGGTTGATGAGGCCCAGTGATGGTGAAAGTTTGAAAAAACAGAAATTCTCACATATTCCTGGCATGAGGATTACTTAGCGCATTCCTGAAATATCATCTGGCTGAGTATACGGAGGAGTAACTTCTGAATTATCTTTCCGCCCAGTAATGTGACTTGCAAGAACGCCCCCTTGGGAACGGCCCGAGGGGGCGCAGGCGCAGAAGCGGTCGCTGGCTGCCGCGGGACTTCCAGGGATAAAAGGGACAAGTGGCGGAGGGGGCGTCTCCTGGGGATGAGCTCACCGACCTACGGTAAAAGCACGTGACGTGAGAACCACTGAAAGAGATGAGGTGGATACACGTGTTTCTGCGTAAAAACATTCAAGAGTGTGTTGGTGCGTTTTAGTTGAGGATCTCTCTGGCCGCAGCCTGGGGAACGGACAGAAGCGGGTCACGCCTGGCGGAGGGTCCCGCGCCCAGGGGGAGCACCCGGTGGGCTGGGCGAGACAAGCAAAGGCGTGTTGCATGTAAGTTCTTCACGCAGCGTTCTGTGAGCAGCACTCATCCCGTGAAACGTGTCTTGGGCATCATCACCGAGCAACAGCTCTCTCCCTCTGCTTCCGCTCCTGTGGATCCGGGATCAAGAAGGGCCCCGCTGGGTGGCTTGCCGTCCACCCGCCCACAGGTGCCCAGCCGCGCGGGAGGGACCCACTTCTGCCAGGGTGTCTTCTTCTCTCCCGCGCCTGGTGCCGAGTCTGGGGCCGTGGAGAACTTGAGCTTCACCTCTCCACCTGGACCCTCAGCCTCCAGGCCTGGCTGGGCCTCCTCAGAGCCTCCTCACAGGGTGGCCAGCTCCCGAGTCACGGGGAGCACTGGGGCAGCCACACGGTGTCGGTTGTCACCGTCAAAAGGGCGGCTCAGGTCCCAGGGCCAGGAAGGAGCAGTGCTGGACCAGAAGTGGCAGGGACACCGGCCGAAGAGCCGGCAGGGTGGGGCCCTGGTGCTGGCGCCTTTGGGAAATGCATGCCGCCGCGGGGGCGTGTGGTGCCATTCGCAGAAATGTCAAGGCTTCTGTACGTGAAAATACCAGAGAAATCCGGTGACCAGCCAGCGTTTCCACGGGGCATCGCGGTTCTGAGTCGACGCCGCTTTCTACTTCGGGTTCCGCGGTGTTTGATTTCTCTCCACACTAAACACGAAGTACTTTTGTAAACAGCACACTGTTTTAAATGTCAGTCTGGAAATTAAAAGGATACAGTCGTTTCAAGTTGTTTGCTCAAAGAGTGCGCAGCGCTCGAAGCAGGCCTTTCAACGGGTGACATTTTCCCCCGCGCAGGCGCCTCCGCACTCAGTCTGCACATTTACAAGTTTCCATATTCACGGACGGAGCAGGAGGGACAGCGTCCCCGCAGAACCGAACCGAAGTAACGGAGGCCGTTATTCGGGACGAGCTCGTTCGGTCCCCACCCCGGTGAGAGGTTTAGGCGATGAAGGGGAGCGCGTGCAGCCGCGCAGCCGCCTCCTGCAGATCAAGTCCCGTGAAGCTCTTAAAAGGGAAGCAGACCCAACCCTGCGAGGAGGAAGGGCGGACGGGTCGGGGTCCTTGGCAGCCGTCGGGAGAACGGCCCGAGCCTTCCTCCGTGGGCAGCGGGCTCGTGTCCGCGCTCGGTCTCCAGCTTCTCATCCTGGAGGCCGGGAGTCGTCGGGAGAGCAGCGCCGTGTCCGTCGGAAGGCTGCTCCCTGCCCGCTCCCCTGGCCTCGGCGCAGCCACGAGCCGTCCTGCCGGCCTGACTCTGACCCGGTCGCCCCCGTGGAAACAGTGCCGGTCTCTCGCACGTGGCATGAGGCCTTCGCGGCGGGAGCAGGCGGGTGGAGTTCTGGCACCGAATCTGAGATTCATTCTGAACTCTGGTGTCTGCGAGAGCAGTGCCAAGGCGGGGGGTGGGGGGGGTGGGGGGGCGCATGGGGCTGCCCTCCCGCCGTGCATGGCTCGTGCTCTGTGCTCTTGTCTTTTCACTTTTCACGCTTTCTCCAGGGAGCTGTGCAGGAGAGCCTGAGGCTGCCCCATCGGGCGGACGTGCCTGTAGGAGCCAGGAGCCAGGGTGAAGCCGGGGCCCTTCCCCTGACCCGGAGCCACGGTGTGTGTCCCCCGTTCATGCGCCACGTTTACTTGGAGACCATAATTCTGCACCGACATTGCTCCGGCCATTCTAGTGAGAGCCCCTTCAAGTAATTTTTTTTTAAGAAAAACAGTTTTAAGTAAGATAGCAGGTGTTCCTTTCCTCTGCTGAAGCAGCCCACGGGGCCAGGGGCGCTGTCTCCGGAGACTTCCTCCGCTTTCTCTGCGCGGCGAGCGCCCCCTCACCTGCGGTGCGGGGCGTCAGCGCGTGACTGGGTAACTGCGCGGAGGGAGGCGGAGCCCAGCACCCCCGCGCCCCCCGCCCCCCCCCCCCCCCGCAGGATGTGCAGGGGTTTCAGCACCCTTTGTGAGGACGCGAACGGCCGCCTGGTGCTCCGGGACTTCGTTCCGTCCCGCTGACGCCCTGCCTGCGCAGAGGGCGGGGTCACGCCCTTCGGGTTCCTGAGGCTTTACGGGGAACCTGGGGACCGGGTCAGGGCGTCCTCTGTCTTTGGAAGTCGTTTTTCAAAATGATGTTGGCAGCTTCGGGTCATTTGTGTTTGGACACAGACTTTCCCATCAGTCTGCCTGTCTCTGCGGGCTACGACCGCGGGTTCTGGTGGGGGCCGCGCTGGGTCCGTGTGCAGTTGGGGGGGCCAGCCCCCGGAGCGCACAGGGTCCTCCCCGACCCCTGTCTCCATGGTTACCAGTGCGCTGGTCTTGCACTCCCTTTGGCAGTCTTGTCCCGAAGTTGCACAAATGCTATTTTGATATTGTACGTGGTGTAATTTTTTAAAGTTTGAATTTAAATTTTAAATTCAATTTGGCATTCTAAAAAAATTTTCAAGACAGAGAAAAGAAAATGGATTAGCAAAAAACAGAGCGAACAAATGGAAAACGGAAAAAAATGAAGAGACGTGAGCCCTAATCTACCAGTAATCACATTAAATGTCAATCTTCTCAATGTCCCAGTGAAAAGACGGAGACTGGTGGCGTGTGGTGTCTCTGAGAAGCCACTGTAAACAGACTGGTCCAGGCCGCAAGGGACAGGATGTGACGGGAGCAGGCTCCCTGCCCTGCCGCCCACAGGGGCCCCTTGGTGAGCCTGGCTGTCCCCACGGACACACTGCCTCCCTGGTGACCCGTGGCCTGCAGACCGAGGCCTGGATCTGACCGTTGGTTTCTCGGGGTCTCACCCTACACTCAGGAGCGAAGCACGGGATGCAGGGTACAAGTTCACAGATTGTGGGTGCCGTCAGCGAAGTGAAGCCTCCCCCCACCTCCCCCGCAGAGCGTTGGCCCAGGACCCAGGGGGTGCGTTTCCCGCAGATCCCTCTTCCTCCCGGCCAAGAGTCGGGGGACGCATTGAGCACCTTCCAGATGGGCCGACGCTCCACCCCGCCGTGTGTGGGAACGGAAGCCTGGACTTGGTCTGGGGCCCCTGCCCTGCAGGAGGGCCGCGTTTAAAGCGCTACACGGGCTCTGGAATTAAAAAAGGCTGGAGAGAGCAAGTTGCCCTGAAGAGGTTTTGTTCGTTTCGTTTTGTTTCTTTTCCCAGTCAAGGAAGTTGGGATTCTGAACGCTCACACGTGAAACCCAGCTGCAGCGTGCTGGGTATAAATACCACCTTGCGGTTTTTGTGTGGTTGCGCATTACAGGAGTCAGAGCAGCTCTGCAAGGATTTGCATTTCATTCTGGTTTTTAAAACATGCGTTTGCTAAAAATAAAATAGCGTCAGACCTGTAAAGTAGCGGAGACAGTGAGGAGCGTTTGGGACAGAAAACGGTTCCTTCAATTTGCTGCCTGGGGTCAGGGGAGGAGGAAGCTGCTACCCCCCCTCCCCCCCCTCCCGTCCTGTCTTGCTCTTCCCTGCTCTTCACAGGGCCAGCTCTCCTTCTGCCAAACAAGGACAGTGACAGAAACACTCCTGCAGCCAGAGAAGCCACTGATGTGGGCAAGGGACAGGGGCTGAGGGGGAGGGGGGAGGGACGGGCTGAGGGGGAGGGGAAGGGGGAGGCCTGGAGGCTGAGCTCTCTTCCCCCTTCACCTTCAGGTGTCACTGGGCGTCCTCCTTTTGGGGAGGACAGGTCTGAGCAGGGGAGCAGGCATCCGACACCCTCTTGGTGGCTGTCAGTCTGCTCGGGTGGCCGTGACAAATGCCACAAATGGGGCGGCTTAAACAGGCTGGACATCCAAGACGAAGGTGTCGGCAGGGTTGGTTTCCCCGGAGGCCTCTCTCCTCGGCGCATCGGTGCTTGTCTCCCCGGCTGGCCTCGGCTGGCCTTTCCTCTGGCTGTGCCTCCCTCGTCTCACAGACACGGGTCCTGTGGGACTGCGGAGCCACCCTTAGGGCGTCCCTTACCCCTCTGAAGGCCCTGTGTCTGCAGTCGCATGGTGGGGTTAGGGCTTCAACAGACGGACTCGACGGGGGGCAGAATTCAGTCTCCATCAGCGACCCTGCTCCTGCAGGTGCCGAGTTGCGCAGGCCCCCAGAGAGGCGTTGTGACTTCACCCTCTCATTCCGTCCCCACCTGCCCTTCGAGAGTCCAGCACGCAGCTCTCTAGTCGGGTTTCCTCCTGTGGGAAGGGTAGGACCACCGCATGCTGTCTGGGACCCTTCCGCCACTCGGGGATCCAGCTAGCCCTCCAGGCTCACGCCTACCCAACCTCACTCCCACCAGACAGGGCTGTGCCTGGGGCTCCCCCCGGCCCTGGGCCCCGATGACGGGGGAGCCTGTGGCAACTCCCTGTCGACCCGGTAGTGAATGTGTACCCCAGGCACCATTCGGGGTCCCTGGGACACCCCGCTGGTCCCAACCTCAAAAGCAGCCCCCCGACAGGCAAAGCTGGGTCGGATAAGGGGAACAGGTGCTCCCGGGGACGGGCTCCTCCTGGGGGGCAGGAGCAGCTCTCTCTCTCTCTCTGCCGCCCACCGTGCAGGGCGCCTGCTGGCCGGGCAGGGCCCTCCACCCGCCCCAGGGCACCACGGGGCACGGTCCCCTTGCCTGATCGCACCACGGCGTGGGCCCTACTTTTTCACGGAGATAAATTTTATGTAAGATAAAACTCACTGCCTTAAATATTTTAGCAGTACAATCCAGCTTGTAGCACATTTGCAGTGTTGTATAAGCCTCACCGCTGTCTGGTTCCAAATACTTTTCCTGTCCTAGAAAGAACCTCTGCCGCCCCCATCTCCCCCAGCCCCTGGCAGACACTAACCTCTGCTTTTTTCCTCCGTGGGTTTGCCCCTTCCGGGCACAAGGAAACCGCACCATACGTGGCCTTTCGTGTCTGCTTTTGTCACCTGACATATGTGATGTTTTTAGAGGTCATTCACATTGTTTCACGCACCTGTGCTTCAGTTCTTTCCGTGCCCGAGTAATATTCCGTCTCCTGAGTGTGCCGCATTGTGTTGGTGCATCCATCAGCTGATGGACATTTGGGTTGTTTCCATTGTTTTGGCGTCATAAATAATGCTTCTGTGAGCATTCACATACAAGAATCTCTAATTCTCTGGGATGTATGCCGGGGAGTGGAATTTCTGGGTCCTACAGCAGCTCCACGTTCAGTGTTTTGGGGAGCCACCACGTTTACGCTCAGGCCAGGACACAGAGGCGTGGCTACTTGAGGTCAGCTGACGAATGCGGCGGGTGAGGGGCGGAGCTGCGAGTCCAGCCGGGGGCCCAGCCGCGCACCAGCCCCTAGTGCTTGGAGGAGATGGCATTGCACATCATGCACAGAAGTTGAGGGAGGGAGGATTTTTAGCTAAAAAAAAAATATGAAAAATAGCCCTGGCTGGTGTAGCTCAGTGGATTGAGCGCGGGCCTGTGAACCAGAGGATCACGGTTCGATTCCCAGTCAGGGCACATGCCTGGGTTGCAGGCCAGTTCCCAGCAGGGGACACACGAGAGGCAACCATACATTGATGTTTCTCTCCCTCTCCCTCTCTCCTACCCTTCCCCTCTAAAGATAAATAAATAGAAATCTTAAAAAAAAATGAAAAATATCTGTAAGTAAAACGAACATGAAACCTACAACTCAAAGGAAGAGGCAAACACAGAGAGAAGAAAAACTTCCAGTCGCGTGACATTGGGTTGGTAGCTTCGTTATGCAAAGAACTGAAACCGATCATGAAAACACTTACACTGAACTAGATAAACAGGCAAAGGACACGAACAGATGACTCACAAAACAAGAAACGCAAAGCAGGAAACAAACATACGGAAAACCGGGCAACTTCCAGTGTAATCAAAGACACGCAAATCTAAACAGCAGGAAGGGAGCCGTTCCCTGCCGATCAGATTTGCCAACCTTTGTCAGAACGCTAACAGCCCGCTCCGGCCGGGACAGGGTTCCTGCACCTCCCTCGCGTGCTCAACTCCGGAGGCCAAAGCAGCCTTTCCCCGCAGCTCCCTGACCCTGGCTGCACCTGTCAGCTCCCTCCGCAGGTCCACCCGCGCGTGCGGACAGCAGAGGGAGACTTGGGGACGAGAAGGCAGAGGCTGCGGGGACCAGAGTTCAGAACGCCGCTCACGCGTGAACGCGGGGGGCTGCCCTGGCCCTGAGTTCTCTCTGCAGTTTCAGAACCACCGGAAGCCGAATTCTGCCACCCCCCGACCTCACGTTCCCTTCATAGTGCCACCGACTACACTGTGACCCCGGCCAGAGGCCTGGGGGCTGCCCGTCCCCCCTTGCTGCGGTCTGAAGGGGTGTGTCCCCCTACTCCACATGGGGCCTTCAGCAGGTGTGTGAGCCAGGAGGGTGAGGCCCCCACGAGTGGGATGAGTGCCCTTAGGGAGGAGACCCTTAGCAGCAGGCCCCTTCTCTCTCCTCGCCATAGCTTCTGCCTCTTTGTCCACATCCCTGTCCGTGTCCCGGACGTTTTGTCCAGGTTGCTCAAGTTGGTGTTTCGCACTCTTGTTCTTTAATATTGATGAATACATTGGGCAGGCCGACGTGGCCGTTACCGACAAGACTGATGACGAGGAGAAGCCCTCCCCTGCCCCCTCGCCAGGTCCCCCAGGAGTCGGATGCGGCTTCCAGCTCACCTTGCTCATGACCTCGGAACCAGGAGACGGCCCCCCAACTTTCTTACTGGAGGAGCATCACACAGACAGTTAGAGATGCTTGGCACAGCCTTCCTGCTCTTTTTAGCTTCAGTTTCTTGGCCGAAGCCTGTTTCCAAAATTTCATCGCTGTCTGAGAAAAATAGTGTGCACGGAAGCGCATGGAATTGTTGCCGTTGGTCTGATCCGTTTTGGAAACCCGCATACCTAGCGTAGGTCCAGAAATATTGTGAACACTCAGCAGTTACGGTTTCGAATTAACTTCTAATGTGTTTGTGGCACGCAGCAGTCAATTCAGGCACTCGCCGGGGCGACGGAGGTGCATTTTAGTGCAGTTCCCGGCGTCTCCGTTCAGGCTGCTGTTGCCGAACGCCATGGTCTGGGCAGCGCGCAGACCGCAGAAGTGAGCTCATGGCAGTTCCGGAGGCTGGAAGTCCATGGTCCGGGCGCAGCATGTTGGGGCTCAGTGGGGAGGCCCCCGGGTGCAGACGTTTTGCTTTGTCCTTACCTGGCCGGGAACGGAGAGGATAGACAAGCTTTCTTTTTCTTTCTTCTTCTTTTTCACCCTCACTCGAGGATACGTTTATTGATTTTAGAGAGAGAGGAACGGGGAGAGAGAGAAATGTTAATTGGCTGCCCCCCGTACATGACTGGACTGGGGGTCAAACCCACAACCTTCTGGGGTGCAGAACAACACTCGGACCGATGGGGCCACCCATCCAGGGCGGAAGGAGCTGGTTTATAATCACAGTTCTGTCTGGGTGTGGGACCCTAAAGGGTTTTTATTTTCTTCTTTGTGTGTCTGTATTTCCAAAACTTACTAGTGACTCGTATAAGGGCACCAGCGCCATTCATGGGGGCTCCACCTTTGTGACCTCATTTTGTGCAAGTTCCTAATAGTCTCCCCAAGGCCCTACTTCCTAAAGCCGTCACATTGAGGAAGTGGGATTTCAACATGCGTGCTGTCGCCAGAGAGAGAAAGGGGCCGATGTGTATGGGGCGGAGGGTATTTTCGTGACTAAATGGATTAACTGATTATTCTGCAGCTGCTTTAATGAAATAATATGTTTTGCATTAACTGACACACAGCTGCACTTAAAAGCTGGTTTAAAATTCTTCCGTGTGCAAAGCTTTACAACGTGATTGGGCAGCATCGCTGTCCGTGGTGCTGAAATTGCTTTCCCCCCTCGGAGCCAGCAGCTGAGCAGCAATAGCATTTCCGCCGTCTTTGCTGCTGAGAGATTTACGAGCTTCAAAACTCCTTCAACACTTAGTTATTCCTGCGAGTTTAGTAAACGTTGTAGAGAAGGTGGTCCCCTGCCCACATTTTATAGACTGGGGAACTTTGCCTGGAATGAGAAAAGCTCTGTGCCTGTCAGAATTTCTGTTATTCTAACAGATGTCTCTTGAAACAACTTTTGGTATACATACACACACAAAGAAGAAAATAAAAATGTTTCATGGCCCATACCCAGATGGAACTACTGTTAACATTTTGATAACTGTTCTTTAAGGTAGGTAGGTAAATGGATAGAATGAAAGGACATGTTCAAATACTGTTTTACAGAAGTAATTTTTATTTAGAAAATTATTAGGTACCTTGTTCTACGTTAATAAACTACAGCATTTCAAAATAGGGGAATAAGATGTAATTGTGGGTTTGTACCATAATTTGTAACCATTTTGTCTGGACACTTAGATATTTGTATTGTTTTTGTGATTATAAGCAATTCTGTAATAAGAACTTATGTAGCCAAGTATTTATGCATATTATTACTTATTTATTCAAAAAAGTGCTGGGACCGGAATTGCTGGCCACGTGATGTGAGCTCTTTGACCCACACTGAGAAATAGCCCACTTTGTGCGACGGTGCACAGCCCACTTTCCCCTGCGGCCACACACGCCGAGCACTGAGTTTAGGGTGAAAAGAGCATCTTTCTGTTTCAATTTGCATTTCTTATATTTCCAGGGGGATCGGATATTTTTTCCAGAGTTTTTAGCCTTTGAATCCTTCCTCACTTAACTTCCATCTCATGGGGTTTGCCTGCGTTCCTGTTGGGCAGTTTGGAAATCTGGGTCTCTGGACTCTAAATTCAGTGCTCTTTCTGTGAACAACGAGGTACAGCCTTTGTGAAAATACTAGTTCAGGATGGGTCCCCAGGTCCAAGAGAGTTCTCGCCTTTCGGGTCCTGTCCCTTCAGACGCCCGGTGCGGCGAGGACGCCCTGGAGTCTCTGCCGCGTCATTACTCACAGATTGTCTCGGTTCTCACGAGGGTCCTGAGAGGCAGACGGGCAAAGCGTGGTGTCTGCGTGGCAGAGGCGAAGGGACTCGCCCAAGGTCACACACTGAGTCCAGGCAACTCCGGAAACAGGACCTCTTAGGAGTCCAGTGGGAAGGCAGTCTGGTAAGCTCGTCACGCTGACGCCTGAGGACTCCCCTACAGTGCTACCTCTTCTACCGGGATTTGCATTTAAATAGAGGGGCCTGAAGCTGGCCCTGCTCCCTGCGCCCGCCCCGTCAGCCAGGGGCAGTGCAGTTTTAGGGTGGGGAGCCCGCCCGCCCCTCACATCGCCCTGTGCAGGTGTCCGCCTCCTGCGTCCCCGCTCGGTACTGGCACTCGGCGTCAGTGCGTGCTCGCTCGCTCGGACGCCGACTGCGCCGGTCCGGACACTCACAGCATAACGCCCCAAACGGGAAGAAACCAGTCTCAGCCTCTCGCTCTCTAACTGTCTTAGTTAATCCAAAAATAAAAGGCCTTTCAAAGTGAGAGGCCACGTGCGTTAAGTTGAGATGAAAGAAAAAGTAGCCCATTTGGGAAGCGTTGGTTCCAGCAGAAGCCCCAGTAGCGTTCCGATGAGGGGGCAAAGGCAAGGGGTGTTTTCGAGGCAGGAAGGGGAGCAGTTGGAATGCAGGGGAGCAGGGAGGCGCTTCTAGGGGTGCCGATGGGACACCGATTCTGAACCGCGGCTTCATTTTCAGTCCCGCAGCCATCAGTCCGGGAGTCAAATGCCTGCGTCCTTTGCCAACCGTTCTTCTTCGGGGCACGCAGTTGCTTTCGGCTGTGCAAAGGTTGTTTTGCCGTTTTCACACCCCCAGGGTCTGAGGCCTGAGACGCCCGAGGCGGTTCCTCAGGGCAGCGGCTCAGGCTCGGTGGTGGTTGCTGTTTCTGCACAGAAACCTGCCTTCTCCGTTTCCTCGCAGACTCACTCAGAGCCTCTTCCCCTTTACTCCGAGGTTGGTGAACGACCAAGCGCCTCTCAGAAACGTTCTCTCAACGCCTGGGAGAACAAGGCCTGGGGCTCGGGAGAGCCCCAGCACGCCTCCGCCAACCCGGCGCGATGGACCCAGGCTCCCCGCCCGCGGACCGGGTGGGAGCAGGCAGCCCTGCCCCTGAGCGCCCACAGCCCGGGGCTCCTAGTGTGTGGTGACCTCGCACACAGCTTGGACCGGCAGAGGCGTCGCAGCAGGACCCCTTCCTTCCCTTGGATGCTGGCTCTCTGCCCCTGAGCCCTGCCCTGGTTTTCTCTCTGGTGGCTTGTGCTGTGGCGACTTGAAACATTTTATGAGAGCGGGCTTTGTAGTTTTTACGTGTGTGGTAATTCTTGCAAAATCTCTTTGGCAGTATTTTGCTGGCGCCTTTAACAGTGAAGGAAGAGACTCGCTTATGTCAGTGGCTACCCAGCGCCTGTCTGTATTATCTTTGCTTATCTCTGTTGCCTTTCGAAGAACCTCCTAAAGGCCTTTGTAAATTTCGTGGAATTAACCACTAATGAGGGAGGAGCAGGAATGGTCTCACATCCCCGGGGGAAACGGTCAGACAGCAGGTGACTGCCAGTAATCGCCACACTGCCCACTCGTGTGGGCGCACAGATGTACACACGTGTGTGTATGCGTGTGTGTGTGTGTGTGTGTGCGCACAGCAACAGGGAGATCAGACTTGACACAGAGTTAGGATCGGCCCTGACGCATCCCGGACCTTCCCACCATCCACAGGATTCTTCTTCCGTTCGCAGGGGTGACGGCTCCCGCCTTCCAAACCTGACCAGGGGGAGCCGGGTTGAAGGACGGGGGGGCTTGGAGAAGAAGGCCGTGCTGCGCAAACGCAGTGGCCTTTGGCTCCCTGTTGTCTGTGGGCACGACTGGGCCCCTGCAGGGGTTTGGGGCGCCGGCCGGCAGGCACGCCCCGAGCGGGGCAACTGGGACATCGGGTGTGAGGCTACGGGGCCCAGGCTGAAGTGCCGGCTTCTTTGAAGAAAACATTTCGGAACTGGAATGACAGACGCCGAGAATCGATCTTGGAAACGCAGCCTTTCTCCAGAGTGAAAGGAGCCGCACGATTTGTTTCAGAGAAAGGCTTGTCACAGCCACGGCTCTCGGGGACTCGGCCCTGGGGGCAGCGCCGCCCGGGAGCGGGAAGGCCACCAGCTCGTGTTCCTGCCGGGCCCGAGCCCTGCCTTCCCCTGGTCTTGTCAGAGACAGTGGGTTATTTTGGTAAGTCTTTGGTTCCCCGTTGCAGCTTTCCCAGTAATTACTGAAGGCAATTAGGTATTCCGTGCTGCATAATTACTCAGCTCTCCATGCCTTGGAAAGATAGGGAAGCAGATGAATGGCATTTACCGCTCGCGCGGCACAGCGCACCGGCTTGGCTGGCGTTTCGGCGCCTCTGTCCCCTTAAGCTGTGGCTTCCTCCTCTGGTCCGTGCAGACACCCAGATAAAACGGTTCTGTGGTACGAAAACCAGCAGCGATGGACCGGGGGCCAAAGGCGGCCCGCCAACCCAGCCTAACTAACCCGCGCCCAGGGCAGCTGGGCGGTGTGCGTGCCCTCGGCACCCAGTTCAGCTTCGGCGCGGAGCAGGAGAGACCAGCTCGGCGCGGTGAAGCTGAGAAGGGCTTTGCTGTGTCTGCACGTCTGGGTGGAGCAGGGTTCTTCTGATCACAAGGGACAGGAACGCCATTCCAGCCTCGGTGACGAAGGGGTTCAGTGATAGGACCCTGGGGTCTCAGGGGATGACCGGAGCTGGGGGAGCCGGAATCTGGGGACCCGAGGCCGAGACTCTGTCTTCCTCACCCGCCTCCTCTTTCTGGGCACACGGGGTCTGCCGGGGATGCCGCTGCCCAGGCCGGTGACGGGACCACAGCACTCGCGGCAGGCGAGGTCTGCCCTGTACACCAAGGTCCGGCGCACACCGGCGTCCGGGCGCTGGTGTGCAGGGGAGGGGAAGGGCAGGGGTTCGGCCAGGGTCCCCGTCACCCCTCAGCTGCCACACACCGTCCCGCAGCCCCTCTTCCTCCTCTCAGCGGGGGCTTCTCCCTCCTCGGGGCCACGTCCCCAGTGACACCATCCGGAGAGGGAGGGGGGTGGCCGCAGCACCAGGCGGCTCTCTAGACACTCGCTTGACTTAGTTTTCAGGCTGGAGTCGCGACCGTTGGGGCCGTTGGTGCGTGTTGTAGGAACAGGGGAAAGCGTGGGAGGGAGGCTTGGCTCAGCCGCGTTCCGGGCCGAGGGGACGCCCTCGCCAGCCGGCCGTTGCTGAAGCTGAGGGCGGGTGGGCGCTCGAGGGCTCAGCGGCCCAGCGGCCAGCCCGCGTCTCAGAAAGGACCAGACAGTAAACGTTTTAGGCTCTCGGGCCATATGGTCTCTCTCGCAGCCGCCCATCTGTGCTGTTGTAGCGTGAAAGCGGCCACCGACGAGATGTGAGTGGGAAGGCGTGGCTGCGTGCCAAGGAAGCCACACACAGGTGGCGGCCGGATCTGGCCTGTGGCCTCGAGTGGCCCGACCCCGGCCTCATTCTGTCTAGGTTAGCAGTTGTTTCAAATTTTCTGCAGTAAAACACCCAGCTCTTTGTGCCTGAAGTTACGCGTGATCGTTTCTTGAAAGGGGCAGCCATGAAGTTCCGACCCTCCGTTGCTGTGCGCAGATGGTCACTTAGCAGCTACCGCATTCTGGTTGAAGTAAGCTTTTTCCATGTGGAGGAAGTGCAGAATATTCAGCAGTTCTCCGCAGACTGTTGGAGACAACCCAGTAGTTTCCGAGCACTTGGGTTTGGAAAATCTCCTTCGGCCTGAATCAATGAGACTGGCTGGCGAGGCAGAGCTGGACATCAGATCTGGCAGAACCCCCTTCCCCTCCAGAGTCAATAACCCACACCTGCCGGCCGCACAGCTGACCCACGCCCTGGGCGGAGCAGGTGCGGTTCCGGGGCACAGCCCGCCCCCTGCTCCTGCCCCTCGGCAAAGCCCTCTCCCTCCTCTTCTGTTTCCATGGAAACGGACACCGGCTCAACTGCACCACGGAACTGGTTTTCAAACACTGACTATGTGGACTCGGCTTCTATGGAAATCTCAGTCGGCCGTCAAGGATGACCTGCGGGTCATGACCCGCACAGCCTCCCGTGGCCATCTCTCCCCACCTCTCCCCACCCTCTGTCTCCCACGAGTTAGGCCCCTACTTGGAAACCCAGGCGCAGACGACCTTAGGAGGGTGGGCACAGTGCAGGCGGGCCGGTGCGGTAGCTTCTCGCCACGGCGCCTGTGCCACCTCGTCACAGCTGGGTGAACTGCAGTTCCCCCCGGGGCACGGCCCTGCATGGTGCCTTGGGTCCCACGGGTCCCGCAGGTCCCAGGCTCAGCCCTCCACGAGGCTGCGCTGGCCTCGGACCCCAGCCGCACTGCAGGCCCCCCGGGCTGCCTGTGGGACGCACTCGGGTTGGATCGATCGCTAGAATGACCCAGGGCTCCAGGAGGGCCGTGCGCACAGTCACAGCACTTGGGGCCGGCAGCAGTCTCCCTGTGCCTTCCAGCGGGTGGCTGTAGCCCTGGCCCTCGGCGTCTGGGGAAGGAAGCCCGGGCTGGGGCCTGACCGAGCGCCGGGAGGCTCTACCAGCGGCTGGCCAGCGTGAGCGGCGCAGCGGCGCCCCGCAGGGGTCCAGGGAAGGCGGGCCGCAGGAGCCTGTCCCTGGGTCTTCTCAGCTGCTAAGTTTTAGCGCCCGAAACTTGACTAATCACGATGGTAAATACAGGGCCCTGCGCAAGAAGCACCTCTTTTTTTTTTATTACAAACTCTTTCATTACAAAGTCTTAAGCATGTAATTCCGTAACATAACAGTATCCCACCCAAGCACACCATATGACAGCTTCGGTGACACGTT
The DNA here is from genome assembly GCA_039655065.1 of Glossophaga mutica. Classification (NCBI taxonomy): domain Eukaryota; kingdom Metazoa; phylum Chordata; class Mammalia; order Chiroptera; family Phyllostomidae; genus Glossophaga; species Glossophaga mutica. Next base: position 2,391,568 of record CM077315.1, read on the forward strand.
CAACTTGAAGCTCTGAACTCTGACACCCGCACGATCGCCCGACCACCCGCCCTGGCGCAGGCGTCCGTCTGCTGGGCCGTCGTCCATCAACCCCAGCTGACCTTTCTGCGCGTGCGCTGCCGTGGGTCAGGCCCTGCCCTGCAGCCTTCCGGGCTTGGTCTGGCTTAACTTTGAGAGCGGTCCTCCGTGTGGGACTCTCTGTCGCTCTCCCCACTGCGAGGATGGGCCCACCGGGGTTCAGAGAGGCCACATAACCCTCTCCAGGCCCCCGAGGGGGCCAGGCGCGAACCCTGGGTGTCAGCCCTCAAACCTGCGTTCCTGAAGTTGAACGGCACCCCGCACTCCACTGTAATTTCAGTGTCGCAGATGGGGTGTTGATTGGTTTCGCCTGAAGCTAAGAATCTTATGTCTTCCGATCTTCCTGTTTAACTAAGTCTGGGGAGAGTCGCTGTCGCCCGGCAGGGAGGCTGGTGTGGGCGGCGGGCGTTCTGGGGGACGCCGGGTGCAGCCGCGCAGGGAGAAGAATGGGAATCCAGGGTGGTCCCAGGGCCAGAATCCAGTCCTCTGACTGGTGGCTTCAGAGTCCATTCTTCTTGTCTAGACAAGTTTCCTGGGACCCACCGTCCCACCTCAGGGCGTGGGACCAGCTGGACGCCACTTCACAGCCGTGTCTGCAGCTGGTCAGCGCCTCCGAGAACGTTGGCCTGAAGTCGCCTCCCAGAGCAGGCCCTGCCCAGGGCCCCGGTCACTCGGGGGTGAAGGTCCTTCCGTGCTCAGGACGACCAGTGGCCTCCGTAGTGAGGGGCTTGGGGGTGGGGCCCCGAGAGAGGTTTGGAGAGTCCCAGCGGGGGTGGGGGAGCCGGGGCCTCGCCCCCTGATCTCCCCCAGAACCTTCACGCACATCTGACTGCGCTCGTTCGAGGGGTCGCGGCTGACCACGCACAGGGTCTGCCCTGCGCCCTTTCGGCCGGAAACCCGCCTGGGCCAAGTCTTTGGGCCTAAGTCCGACTCTGTCCTCGGGGTCCCCGGCCGAGCCCTACCTAAAGCAGGCACGCCTCTGGGCCCTTCAGTTACACGGGCCGATTTCTCCCTCTGTGCCAGCCAGCTGGGGTTGAGATTTCTGCATCTCGCAGCCACAAGCATCTAAACTGCCATGTGGGGTTTGCGGAGCCCCTGCCCCGTCGGACCCTCAGCATCCTCGTCGGCACACGGGGGCCGGGATGGCTGACGTGCGTTCGGGCTCCGAGGTTCCGAGACTCTGATTCTTTTGCTCCCCGTTCTTTGTAAGGCACCTGGGCGATTCCTGATGAGAAGGGAGTGCGGTGGCCGAGGAGGTTCTCACTGTCCTGTGGCCGGGCCGGGCCGGGCCGGGTCAGGAAAGGCCCCTCTGAAAGCTGAGGATGGGGAGGACGTGGAGGCAACCAGGTGTCAGCCGGAGCTCTGGGGACAGACAGCTCGGCTGGATGTCAGGTCCTCACCGGGAGAGCAGGCGCCGCCCAGTCCTGTGCTGTGCGCACCCACCGCGTCCTTCGCGAGGAAGACCCGCCCCCCTCCCTCACGGGGCACCTCCCCTTGTTGCTGTGGCTGTGGGCTCCTCGAGGACAGCGGTCACATCTTCGGCCCCTGCTGCCACCTCACACAGGGCCCCTGGCGAGCTGCATTGCAACTCACAGGCTTGGACAGTGATGGGGTGCTGGGGCTGGTGGGGTGGGGGCTCAGGCGGGGGGGGGGACGGGGCTGCACCATTACGTGTGGGGAGAGTCTCAGATGCCACGGGAAGGTGTTGGGGCGCCGAGTGACCTTTACAGCAGGGTCTCGATGACAAGGCGGTCAAAGGGTGGTTCGTGCAGCCCAAACGCGCTATCCTCTGCCTGTCCAGGCCACTGACAGATCACTCGGCACCGGGCGGGGTGGGGGGGTGACTGGGAAATACATTACACTCTGGAGACAGCTCGGGGGACTTCTGGCGTGAGCTTCGGCTCTTGGCAACCCCCCAAGAATAATCAGCTGTATATTTAGGCTCATTCCTCACAGGTGTGGACAGCCAGGGTCGGGGGAAGACATACATCGTGGCCGGAATGCAGAGGGTTACGGGGCTGGGTGTGGGGGCCCGGAACCAGCGCAGCCCGGCCCGGCCCTGCTCCCTGATCGCACATGTGAGCTCACCGCGCTCATCAGCTTCTCTTCTCACCCGAGTCCTCAGAGGGGCCTGGCGTCCGACCAGGCTGTGGACCGCCCCCCCCGCCCAGGTCGGCATCTCCCGTGCGTCCCACCCAGACTCACTCTTGCTCTCCCTCAGCCCCAACCCTCCCCCAGTCGGTGCGGTCCGACTTTTCTTTCCCTAAAAGGCACCAGTATCTCGAACTCCAGGCCTGGAAGCTGACCGGCGTCTCCACCTGCGGTCGCTGCCCCTCGTCCACACAGTCCCCGAGTCCCGCCGATCGCCCCCTCCCCGTCCTGTGCTGTCCCTGCCCCTGCCCAGGACTCGATGGCTCCGTGCTCAGGTTTTCACGGAGGGTCCTCCGAACACCTGGGGGGGTGGTTCATGCGAGAGAGAGAGAGAGAGAGAGAGAGAGGCGCGCACCCTGTCCCTGTGTCTCAGGGTTTGTATCTGTTTTCTAAAGGCGGGGATTTTAGGGGAGAATCTCAACAGAATAGTCATCTGCTTTCCAGGTACGTCCTTTCGGGGCCCTGTTCTCCGCTGAGTGGTCGTCACCAGGGGGTCGTTAGTCATCGAAGCTGGTCCCGGCGTCAGCCGTGGCGTCGTTTTGTCTGGTTTTGCAGCTTTTCTGCGCCTGGAGCTGAAACACAACCTCGGCCTAGATGTTACCTCCAGTCCGACCAAAACTCCGTCTCTGTGGTCAGCAGACCGGAAGCCCTGTTGCTAAGATTACGTGATGCTGATCAGAAGCCACTGTCCCGAACGCTGAAAGCGGAAAGGGAGGGGTCCTGCAAGGGCTCGTAGGGGGTCGTAGGTGGCTGTTCCCGCCCCCCCCCGTTCCTCCCCGGAGGGGGTCTAAGCCGCATGCGTTGCGACAGGCTACGGGAGGAAAAGTCGCCCTGGAGGCGAGGTCCCTCCGCACCATTGCCCTTTGCCGGGCACCCCGGGCTCTCCACCCTGGCGCCCAGCCATCCGCACCCGTCCCACCGGCCTTGCTCTGCTCACGCCCATGTACCTGCTGACCACAGCACCCATGCCTGTGGGCCTCGCTGCTTCCCGGGGGGCCGAGGAGAAACCGGTGAGTCGGCCTAGCCCGACCCACTGGCGAAGCAGCACAGCAGGCGGCCCGTGCTCACGGTGAAAGCCCCGAATGGCTAAAGGTTGAGGAGACGGGGCCAGCCCGGGGCCTCGCCCGCGGACCGAGCTGCAGACCGATGGTCTCAGCGACGTCTGGAGAACGGCGTTTTCGGGGAGTCGTTCTGTGCTTCCGCCTCCAGGAGCAGGAAGGCAGGGGGGGCGCTGGGGAGGGAAACGCAGGCGCCCTCACTGTGTCTCCGCCGGCCTCCAGGAGCGGCCCGTCCTGCTCCATCCTCATGGGGCACACGGGCTGGTTCCCGAAGCGGCCGGGGTCCCAGCGGATCTGGTGACTTTGGTGGTGTGGGCTGATGAGGAGGTGCGGCCCGCCCCTCAGGCTGCTTGTGAGAGTCCTTCCGGGGGCGGGGGGCGGGGTTGGTTTGCTTCCCAGCACCAAAGCTGGAAGCCCTCCTTTGGAAGTGTTGTTATGCCTAAAGCTGACCTTACAGGAGGCGAGGGCAGGGGGCCAGCAGAGAGGCCACCCCCAGGAGAGGCCTGGGGCCCCACACAGGAGTCCTGCGTCGCTGGACCCCAGCAGGCGAGGTCACCAGGGAGGAGCAGGGGAGGAACCAGCCGTGACTGGGTGAGGACTCGGGGGGGGGGGGCATCGGAGGATTCCGCACGGCACGTTCCTCCTGCCGTCTCAACAGCACTGCTTTGCCGGCCGGGTGGAGGCCCGCGGGCCGGGTGGAAGGTTATTGCATGGACCGCCCCCCATTTCTCCCCATTCCCGCCCCAGACTCACGGAAACGGCGCCCCAGGACCCTCCCCGACCCACATGCACCGTCCTGCCCGGCCCGCCCTCCCCTCTGCTGCCCCTCCCTGGGCCCCCACCTTGAGACAAGGAGACTGGAAGCAGTGAGGGCCTGGGAGTTGGGCGGCCACGCCCACCAGAGCTCCCACCAGAGGCAGCTTCGCACCTTGTGCTGCGTTCCACGAGCAGCAAGCAGGCCGAGTCCCGAGTCCCGGAGCAGAGAGTTGGGGGTCGTGGCAGCGGAAGCACGGGGCTCCTGTCGGCCGCGGCAGGGACTTAGGGCTGGACCCTGGGTTCCGTGGCGAGCCTGGGGGGCTCTGGGGGGCTGAGCAGGGGAGTGACTGGCCCTGGTTTTCCTTTTGGCAATTACACACGGACTGCTGGTGGGGGTGGGGTGCGGCTGGCAGCAGGGAGGCCAACTAGGAGGCAGTGACAGCCAGTCCTGCCGGGGGGACGGCGGCCAGGAGGTGGCGGGGGGCTGGAGGGCCCGCAGGGTGTCCTCACAAGTCACGTGTGGAGCTGAGAGAAGAGCAGAGACGGTGCCAAGGCCGGGGCCCGGGTCGCTGGCCGTGCGGACGTGACAACCACCGGGGACGAGGCTGGGGCTCAGGCCTGGAGCCTGGCGTGTGCGCTCAGTGTTTAAGTCGGGGTGCCGGGCAGCCGTGGAGTGGATGAGTGTGGATGGGTGCGGTGTGCGAGGGGAGTCCGTGTGGAGGTGGAGACAGTTCACAGCCTTCTCGGCAATTCTGAGAAACAATAGGAAAAGACAAGAACTGTGGCAGTTTCTCAGCCGCGGGAACATCAGGGATTCTCCCCGAAATAAAACCAAGGCGTCCTGGACGCACAAGGGGCAAACGAGGAGGGAGGGGCCCAAGGAAGCAGCGGAGACGCCACGTCGGGGCCGGGCGCGCGGCGGCGGCGCGGACGGTGGTGGTTTTGCGCATCTTCTCTCGGTGTCGGAGGGGGCCGAGTGATGTTCCCGACAGCTGGCTTCCCTGTCTGCTCCGAAAAATGGTCCCGTCTGGGGGAAGAGCGATGGCGTGCTTAGGCTATCTTACTAAACACGGTTTATCTCCTAAAAGCAGTCGGCAGAGCGTTTCATCAAAGGCAGGACAGGTGTGATTTGCAACCTGCAAAAGTCACTTTTCCTCTTGCTTTCTGTCCCTCGGAGGGAACGACCCGTCAGTCCCACCCGAATCCTGAACGAAGGTGACGTTCTGGTTGCAGGGCGTGGAAGTCCGGGGTCCTCACAGCTCTACCCCGGGTCCTCCGTCTCTGGAACTTCAAGTATCAGAAGGACGGGGGAACCTAAACTGGGCGTCCAAGAAGCCCATGGTGACCCTAACCCTAACCCTACTTTAATGGGGGGAGGGCGGGACTTGTAAACCACAGAAAATCGAATCTCCACTTTTCCCCACTGGGGCCTTCCCACTGGGGACTTCCCACTGGAGGCCGTCCTACGCTGAATGGACAGGTTCCATTTCTCTTGTGTGTTCCAGGGATGAGAGCTTTGGACTTTTTGGAGAAAAATAGCCAGCAAGTTTCTGCTTCTGTGCCTTCCATTTCTGCCCATAAATATCCAAGGAAATTGGACCATCTGGACACATACAACCTTCCAAAACCGAACCAGGGAGAATCAGAAAGTGTGAACAGACAAATTACAACTAATGAAATTGAAGTAGTAATAAAAAAAATTCCCAGCAAACAAAAGTCCTGGACAGGATAGCTTCACAGGTGAATTTTACCCAACTTTGAAAGAAAAACTAACATCTATCCTTCTTAGACTATCCTAAAACATTTAAGAGGAGGAGAGACCCCCAAGCTCATTTTTGAGGCCAGCATTATCCTAACTACTAAACCAGATAAAGATATTACAAAGAAAGAAATTTGCAGGCCAATATCCCTGATGAATATAGATGCTAAAATCCTCAGCAAAGTAGCAGCAGACTGGACCCAGCAACACGTTAAAAAGATCGTGCGCCATGGCCGAGCGGCATTCATTCCTGGGAGGCAAGGCGCCTAACTAACCGGGTGGCTTTGCCGTTGTATCGATGAAGTATCTCATGTGATGTCACACAGTCAGAAAACAAGTCAGTAGTGGCCACGGACAGACACAGAACCTGTGAGTCGGAGGTGCCGGCGGGGGAGCGGGGCGGGCGTGGAAGCAGGAACGGCACCAAGGCCCCCTCCCTCGAAGGTCAGCACCGAGTTGCAGGGACACGACCCTGGGTGGCCCACGGAGCTGCAGGAACTGGCAGAGAATAAGCACTGTGCGATCCTTTTACCAATTCAGGAAAGAAACCCACACAATTTGTAAAGTCAGCACCCGTGTCTTTAAGAGAGCAATCTCTCAGTAAGCTGGAAGCGGAAGGGCAGTGCGTCAGTTCGATCAAGTGCAGCCCCCCACTGGGACCTGTGGGACCTGTGACAGGTCCCGCCACCACCAGGCGCGAGTCCTAATGCCCACGGGCGCGCCGACTAGTTCAGCGGAAGGAGGCGTGGCAGGTCGGGGGCGAGTTGGGGAGGGAGAGAGGTGGGGTCCACGGAAGCCCCTGGCCTGTGGGCCGGGAGCTGGGGGAGAGAGGAAGGATGTGTACGATCGGGCAGCCTCTGGGCCCGGGCGCCCGGCGGGGTGGGCAGGAGCACCGGGAGGGCCGGCGGGAAGGGCACTGGAAGAGGAGAGACACCAAGGGGACAGCTGGAGAGAAGATTCCGAGTGGGAGAAGCCCGAGCTGGAGGTGGAGATCGGGGGAAGCCGCGGGCGTGGGCGACATCAGCCGGGAAGGCAGAGGAGGACGCTGGCAGGGCTCCCGGCCTGCCCGCCGCCGCTCCGCTCAGCACAGCTGCCGGCTTCCCGGGGGACCCCCTTCCCCATCGCGCATTCCCTGGCCGACTCTTCCTTGTCCCTCGTGATCACCTTAGTTATCGACACGCCCTCCTCAGGTCAAACCCCAGTAAGATCAGGTCCCACCCCAAGGGGTGCGGGGCAGGCGTGCACACGGCTGAGCCGAGCAGCCCATTCCAAGCTCTGCTTTCCCCCATCTGCTGCACCTTCCATCGGCCCACGCGAGTCGTATGGCCAAGGTCAAGGTCAGAGCGACAGGGCAGCACGCTCCGCCGCACAGACCCCAAGGCAGAGGGTGTGGCCATTCAACTCCGCCTAGGAAGGGAGCGAGGAGCTGGGCCCACAGTCCGACCCACCACACCAGAATGGAGCCGCGTTTCCCGGGAAACCCCGTCTGGAAACCTCTCCGGGGCCCCCCGCCGCCTCCGTCCCACACTTGCCCCTTCCCCAGAGATGCCGGGCAAGTGCCCCCCACCTGCCCCTCCGCGGCCAGGACCGGAAGGAAGGAGCGTGCCGGAGGCCAAGCAGTGGGAAGGGGCTGTGGAGAGCCCCCCCCTGCTTTGTGACACCGTGCACCCCAACACGGGGCGGCCCCCCAGGCCCCATCAGATGTGGGCGTGAGAGGCACGCCAGCGACACTCCGTCCGGAGGCTCAGCAGCCTGGGTCCCTGGTCCCTTCGATGCCAGCGCTGCCCCTCTCTGCGTGGGCAAGCACGCGGCGCCCCGTCCACCCTCCCACGTCTCCCCGACACCCTTCCGTTCCTGAATCTCATTTCTTTCCCTCTCTGACAGGCCGAGGCTCGACCCGGAGTTCACTCTGTGATCCTGGCCTTTCGCTTCCCCCGCTCGGCTGGCTCAGAGGCCACGTGTGCAGCCGTGAACCTCGGCGAGGCCGGGGTTCACTCCCCAAGTCCCTTGCTGCACTGCAAGCCGTCGTCCAGTTTGGTGCTGAGGGGCCAGGGCGACCTCAGGCCCCGGGGACGACTCTGGAGGGGTCAGACTCTTGTCCTGGACAAGGACTTCCGAGGCAAACCGACACTCATTGGAAATCGAGTCTCCAGTTCCAGGTCTGCCGCCTACTGGGAGGCGACCCGTAACCTCAGATCTGGCTCCTTATCGCTCCTGTCAGGCCCCCGACCAGAGGACTCGCCGGGGAGCGGGCTCGGGGGGGGGGGCCTTGCAGACCCGACCTGCTTCAGCTGCTCGAGCACCCTTCCCATCGGGCGCCGGGAAGCCCTTCCCAAGGGGCCGAGCAGGTTCCTCTCTGCGCCCCGGATGGTCCGCGTTCTCCTCCCTGACCTCCAGGTGCCGGCAGGCGGAGGCCCCGGGGTGGCAGGTAGAGGACCGGTTATGCAAACCGTGTCCCGATTTGGGGCACACACACAAAAGGAGTCATTGCGGGCGGACGGCTGTTTTGGGGCTCTCGTTCATCTGAGGGTTTGTTTGCGCATTAGATGCACCTGGTGTGATTCCCATCACCAGCCTCCCCCAGTCTTATTTGCCTTAATGTAATCGTCTGCTCAGACCCACTGAGGGTGAAATTGCATTTGTCCTATCGGCGGAGACATTCTAACGACAAGAGGTGCAAGGAAGGCAGGGGCTCCGATTCGGGGGGAGGGGCGTGTGCGGTCGCAGCCCCTCCGTCGCCCCGGATGGGACGGGCTCTGCAGAGCAGCAGCGGTGGCGGGGGGGCCTCGCCAAGTCCCCTCGCCAGGGAAGGTGCAGGAATCGAGGCCTGATTCAGAGTCCTCTGTCCGTTCAGCGGTGTTCTTGGAAGACTTGGAGGTTTTCTGGGGGGCCCACGGAGGGTGCCTTCCCCCAAAGGCAAAGCCAAACCTTCCTGTACCAGAGCGCAGTGCCAGGAGGCACCCCGAGGCGGGGACACGCAGCAGGCGGGGGAGGGGCGGGAGGTCTCCCGCTGCCGCGGGGCTTCTCCATGGAGGGTCAATACCTCGTTCACAGCCTCTGCTTTCTGGCGGTGCGAAGCGTTTGCTGACAGCATCCGTCAGACTTCGGGGAGGGGGCGCAGCTTCTCAGGGAGGCTTTGGCGGTCAGCTACGTGCGGGCAGATGACGTGGAATGAAAACAGCAGCCCGTGTTCCTTGTGCCCCTGTGCCAGGCCCTGTGCTGAGGACTCAAGGGGAGCCCCCTCCAGGAACCCTCCCAGCAGCCCTTGGAGGCCCCTTGTGGTCTGAAGCAGAGAAGCAGCTTGACCCCAAGTGACGCGGCTGCTCACGGCACTGGGACTTGAACCAGGGGTGCCAGGCTCTGTGGCAGCCGTCTGACCTGTGACGTCAGCTGTTCCCCAGCACAGGGCGAGCTGTGAACAGGGTGAGCGGCAGGCTTGCCGGCAAAGCCCTTGAAGTATGGGGACGTGATTATGAAGTGTCCCTGGGGGTGGGCCTGCGTGCTCTCGGAGGGGCGCGCTCAGCTTGGGGTAGTTTCCGCACCCTGAGCCCGGCGAGCGGGGGCGCACAGGCTGGCGGGTCCAGAACAGCCCAGGGGCATCATCGGTTGTGCACGCAGGCCCTGGCGCCCCACGTCGGAGGCGCGGAACCAGAATCGCCCCAAGCGCCTGGGAAGCTCGGTGTGAGAAAGCGCTGGTCTCAGGTGCCCCCCAAGGACTGTGCCCGGAAGGTGCCCAGCGAGCAGGTGCTGGGCGAGTGAGCGGGTCGGCAGGAAGGCCGTCTGTCTGGCAGCTGAGCGTGCAGAGTGCTTTGGGCTAGGCCCGGGCCCCGCCTGAGCGTCTCCGACACGCACTTCCTCTCTCCAGACCTCGGCCGTCCAAGAAACACCACCCACGCTCAGGCTGCAGGCTTGGGTTTCGATCCCCCGGCGCTGGCCTTTTGGGTGAAACACCCCACTGTTCCGTCGATCAGCGAATCTGCGGGTGGGGGTGTCTTCTTACGAGCTCCCATGCTGGAGGAGCAGTTGCCCCAGCCTGGTTCGACTTGTGGGTAAACATGCGGATGTGGCCTTGCCACACCTCCCCGTGCGCCAGGCTGTCCACCTGGAGGGCGACCTGGGGAAGCCCCTCTGTTGGGGCGACGTTTGCGCGGGGTCCAGGGGGGCGTGAGAAGGGGAGGGGAGGCTGGCCGCTGTGGGCGGAGCCTCCAGCAGAGGGGGCGGTAAAGGCAAAGGCCCTGAGGCGGGCAGGAGCTTCTTCGCGATGGCACCCCTTCCTTTTTCCTCCGCTGGTTCCTCAAACGTCTCTCCAACCGTAGAGCTGGAAGTTCCCAAAGGCACCAGAACAGGTGGGCTTGAGGGGATCTGGGGTTCGGCCGCCTAAGAGGACGTGAAGTCCTTCCTCAGCAAACCCCCCGTGTCACTTACTCCCGGACCCTTACAGGCGGCAGGCTTCCCGCTTGGCTGGGGGAATCGTGGATTGCCGGCTCCAACTGCTGACGCGGCTCATGTGCCAATTAGCTCACTGCGCGTTGCCGGCCGCACAGCTAATGCTGGTGGAGTGATTTGTTTTTATCCTCTCCAGCAATCCGCGGGCAAAGTATTATTAGATTTGACTTTTTTTCTAAAAGGTTATTTAATTAAGACGGTGTCCGAGCACAGGTCCGCTTTTCCCTTTGGCCCTCTTCACCGCAAACACGAACGGGCCCCTCAGGGCGAGCGCACGGGAACCGCTGGGTCTCCGTGGTCGCCGACGTGCGCGTTTCATTCCATCGGCCTGCTCCCAGCTCCCGGGTGTGCCCGAGACCAGGGCTCCCCTGTGCGGGGACGTCCGATCGGGCACAGTCCCCACCGGGGCGGCGCTGAACTTCAGTTTACGCCAAGACCTCAAGGAGAGACCACAGTCCGGGCAGGGACTTCAGCCCATGCGTTCGCTCCATCCACACCGGGGCTCCCGGCGGTGCCAGACCACGGCACTGCGGCCACGGGTAAAGAAAGGGCGCCGCGGCAGCCCCTCTTGCAGAAGGCCTTGGAGCTGTGGGCAACCGCCAGTGAGAGAGAAAGCACTTGGCGCCGCCCCGCTGCACTTGCCCCCCCCACCCCGGAAATGCCCCCTCCTCCCCACGCCTCCAGGCCCAACCTGCGTGGCCAGGCCTCTTCCACACCCGCCCCCGCCCCGAAGGTGTCGTTCCTCCCTCGGACATTCCTTCTTTCCGCCTGAGTTTCTGCCGCGCAGTCTGCGCCGCTTGATTTTAGGTGTAAGGGTCTGTGGTCTTATTTCCGAATTGAACTGCAGCTTTTTCTCAGGGCTTAGACCACACCTTCTCCTTCTCTGTCTCAAAACAACCGCCGCCTTCGTGTCCCACGTGGACCGGGCACTGACTTAGTTGGAAATGAGCAAACCCAGTGTCCCTCCGATGATCTGATTGGGCCGTGAGAGTCTGTTTGTACCCACCATTCACCCACTGCCGGCTGCCCGGCCGGCCACCATCCGTCTGTCCACCCACCGCTCATCCTCTCCTCCCCCGCCCGTCTCTCCCCCCATCCATCCATCCGTCCGTCCGCTTCCCGAGAGAAGCGCATTGCAGTCAGCTCGCTATGGCAAGATCTGCAGTTTTAAAATCCTTTTATCTTGTGACTGATGTTAATTGCTGTATCACAAATGTCACGAGGGAGCATGGGCACAGGAAGCGGGGGCCCGCAGTGGGAGCGGGCGCAGAGAAGCGTCCCTGACGGCCTCTGTCGGCCCCTTGCCCTGGACGCCTGCTCGCTCTCAGACGGCCCCGGCAGCGACCTGGCGAGCGTCCGTCGAATCACTGGTCTCTGCTTTCCGAGGGTCTGGGAGTCACGGACATCTGCGGTGGAAGCCATTTAACGTGCTTCTCACGTGTTTTCTGTAGCAGCAAACAGTCTACGCCGATGTCATTGTCACATTAAAAATGGCACTAACTGACACCTTCGAAGAGCACAAATGGACGGCCCCTAACTGTTGTGCTATCGCTGGTCACACGCAGGGGAACGTGACACGAAGTAGGTGTTTTGTCTCTCGGAGGCAAAGCCAGCCTGAAAGAACAACGGCGTGCCCGTCAACCCCCTTGGAGAAAAATGCCGGCCAAATGGAGTGTGTCGATACAACATTAGCGACGGAGGAAGAGGGAGAGGGGACTGAGCGAGGAGGTGGGGAGGGGCGAGGGCTGGGGGGAGAGGCATCCCCAGGAAGCAGAGGCAGGCTCTGGAAGGGAAGCCGGCTCTGGGGGGGGGAGGCGGGGGCGTGGCGCTGAGCTGCGGGCGGGCGGGAAGCCGAACCCCCTGAGCCCAGTCTGCTCATGGGGGCAGGCCTGCCTCCTCCTCCTGCGGCCCTTAAGTTCGCCCCCGGGCCAGGGGGCAGCCCCTGCCCCATGAAGCCACCGGACTCTCTCCGCCGCTGGAGACCCCTCCCTCACAGCCAGGCCTGTGGTCCCCTCGGCTGGCTCGCAGAGACCAGCCCCGTGGCCGCTGGGCACAGGTCACCAGCTCAGTGCCAAGCTGGGACGGACAACAAAAGAGCCATCGGAAGAGAGAGGTGGCTGTTAAGTCACAGGACACGGCGGTCGGCACCTGCTGGTGGCTTGTTCTGGACCAACAGTCCCTCCAGAGCCTCCCGCTAAAATGAAAGGAGAAGGCAGTCCCTCCGCTCTGTGCCGAGAGGGTTTTACTTGCGCATATGTTTGGTGGAATGAGACCCCAAGCTTAAAGGAAACATGCTTTTCTGCGTTCCTCTCGCAGGGCCCGATCGCCAGCCTTGCTGGGTTGGGGGCAGCTGTCCCAGGACTGCGGGCTTCTGGGTGGAGCCTGGCAGGAGCTTTGCCGAAGGGGACAGGACCCCAGGAGGAGAGCGCTGCGCTCCTCCGGGGGCAGAAATGGGCCGGGCGTCGGGGTACCTGGGAGGAGAAGAGAATGTTGAGAATGTTGAGTCTTTCTGGCTTGGGGTTTTGTAATCGTTTGACAGTATTTGAAGTGATCCCATTGCTGAATTTCCTTTTTCCGAGGGAGGTTGAGAAAACCAGATGAAAGCAGCACTCCTTCCACTTGCTCCCCAGTTTTTTTATGTGGTTGTTTATTTACCTGTCTGGAACCTGCATGTAGAGAAAGGCCCGGACCCCTCTGAGGTCCCTGCCGGTGGCTGGGACCCCTGAAGGCGCCTGAGGGGAGGGGACACCCCCTGAGCGGTGACCGGCCCCAGCGTGAGCCTGGCTTTTCTCCTCCTCCTCCTGCGGGAGTTTCCTTCTCTTCCCAGGAGAAAAGGAAAGAGAGAAGGTCGCTTGGGTAAAGCGATCCCGCGTGCTCTTGTTCTCGTGGGGATATCAGCTCATCCCTCAAAATTCTCTGCAGCCGAAAGTTATGAATCGTGGACTCAGAGAGCAACCAAGCTGCGGGCGGGATGGGCGTCCCGGCTCGGGGTGGCCTCGGACGCGGTAGCGAACGTCTCTACGCCCCAGTTTCCTCGTCTCCAAAGTGGGGGTGATAACTTCCCTACTTCACGGGGCTTGTTGAACGTTCACACACACGTATGTGCACACGCAACAGCACCGGGCGCGTAGCTAGCACCTGACGCATCCTAACAGTCTCGGCCCCGTGCAGGGCGCTCCGACACCTGAGTCAGCAGAGTGAACCTGGGCGTCTGCTGTGTTCAGCGACTCGCAAATGGGGCAGCGTCCCGTCCAGCAATGGGAAAGGGGTTCGGAGGAGATGGTGCAGAGTGGAAGCCTTTGTAGGCAGAAGGGGCGGGTTGGGGGGAGGGCAAAGGTCGCCTTCCTAGGAGGGAGGGTGGGGGTCTGTCAGGCAGGTGACCTGGCTAGAGCTGGCGGGTGGTCCCAGGGCACAAGTTAAAGGTCGGGTTCCTGAGCTAGGCTGCGCCAGCCCTCAGGGCAGAAGACTCGGTGGGGTGTGCTGACCTGGGGCAGAGTCCCAGGGCTGCCTTGGGGTGGGGGTGGGCTGTCCTCTCTTTTTTCTTCAAAGGCACTCAACTCTGTCAACTTCCTGTTTCCAAAGCTGTTTCTCTGTTTTCTTTCTTATTCACACAGCAGATGTTTTCTTTATAATTCACATCACAGGTTTTTTTTTTTTTTTTTTGCAGCCATTAGTTAACTGAGTCTATTCAGATAATCTTTTTGCTGTGATTCCTATCAGTAAGCCTTGACAAAATCAAAATTTAAAAAAAATCCTCAACATGTGCAACCGCCTTAGGTTGGGTTTTCTTGCCTTAGTTATTTATTTAGATGGTTCACTCTGGCCCGGCGTTTAGTACCATTTTTTTTTCTTTATCTGATTTCCATTCCGGAGAGTGACATCTCCGCATCCATCCATCAGTGCTTCCAGCCTCCCTGAGCCAGCGACGAGATCGTGATTCTTTTCCTTGTCATTTTGTTCACGGTGCAGGGCACCAGATGTTGGACCTCGGACCTTGAGTTTGGCTAAGAAAAGCATTCAGAGCCAAGGAACTCAAATCCAAGGTTTATTTAGAAAGTCACAGGAGTGGGGGGGGGGCATGGAAGAAGTGAGCCAGCAGGGCTTGGAGGACTCCTGGGGGAAGGAGAGGGGATAGCTGTGGGTGTGCTCCTGGGGTGGGGGGGAGCGGGCAGAGGGGGAGCGGGCAGAGGGGGAGCAGGGAGAGGGAGAGAGGGAGCCTGCTGGGCCCCTCCTGTGGAGGGTGTGTATCTGGAGGTCTGGAGGGGAGGGAGATCTCAACCCACCTGGTCAGCTCTCCAGGTGTGGCCTTCCAGGGCCCTGGTCTCTCCTGACTGGTGGGCGCCAGGGCAGGGCTAGAGTCAGTGCGGCTGGTCCTGCCGTCAGCCAGGGCCCCGCTCCGCCCGGCCTTGCTGCTTTTCTGGGCCTGGATGTTAGCCCAGGGGCTTAATGCTGAGGGGCGCAGCCGTGCAAGGGTCCTGTGCGGCTGCGCCCCAGTCCCCTCGTTCCCCCCGTGAGGGGGTCGGCCGCAGGACCAGCGCTGTGCCCCCTGGGGAGGGAAGGTCATCCTGGGGTGCGAGATCCCGTCCTGCAACACTTGGTTTCCCAGTTTTTCCCGTCGCTAGGTGCTGGGGGCTCCCCGCCCTGGTGACCTTCCTACTGACCTGTCCTGGCGTCCCTGCTCCGCACAGGCCCGGGCGCCTGCCTCTCTGTGCAGTGAGCATCCCTGGCAGACCCGCTTACAAGTGGAGGCAAAAGCGCTTCGGCAGGTCGAGAGCGTCTCTGAGCCTTCCCGCCAGGTCTGGCCGCTCCGCACGGTCCCCCTCAGGGGCGTCTCCGGTTGTCCCGGGGCGGCCTGCTTGTCGGCTCCCGTCCTGCGGTTCCCAGCGCTCCCTCCCGCAGTCCCAGGTCGCATCTCGGCGGCTCTGGGCCTGCACCTGCCTGCCGTAGACGTCAGTCTCTGCGCGCGCCCCCGTGGGGTTAATCGGCAGGTCCTCAGCCCGATGTGGAGCATCTGTCGGGGCCTGTGAGTCACCGCCTGCCTGAGCGGTGAGAGCCCCGGGCAGAGCCCCGGGCAGAGCCTCGGGCCGGCTCCACCTTGCAGGGTTACCCATGCGCCCTGGGCTGGGAAGCCGAACCCGGAGGTCTTTGCTCGTGGTCTGTCTGCCTCTGACGCGCAGTTTAGAGAGAGGTGGAGACGTCGGGTGATTTTCCTGCCGTGGCGACCGTGTCATTACGGAGAGGGGAGGGTGCCGCTGCTGGCTGCTTCCCGTTGCACCCAGGAGCCCCAGGGCCCGCCGACTGTCTGTGTCCCAGTCCCAGAGCCTCCCCTGGAGCCCCTCCCCCTGGGGAGGTGGCCTGGTGGCTTTCTCTGCCCACCCCTCTCCCTGGCTGGGCTCCTGTAGGGTTGCTGAGCCACTGCGTCCGGACCCCTGGGGAGCTTCCGGGGTTCCCCAAGCGGTTTGTGGTTTGTCTGTTTAGCTCTCTCATCGAGGCTGCTGCCAACCCTCGGTATGGAGAGGGCGGGGGACGGAGGAGGTGCCAGGTTCAGGCCCTGCAGGT
Organism: Glossophaga mutica; assembly: GCA_039655065.1. NCBI lineage: Eukaryota > Metazoa > Chordata > Mammalia > Chiroptera > Phyllostomidae > Glossophaga > Glossophaga mutica. The sequence goes on from CM077315.1 coordinate 2,407,375, forward strand.
CCCGCACCCCTTGACTTTGCCCTGCTGGGCCCTGAGAAAGCTGGTAGCCTGGAGCAGGCAAAGCCTTCCCCTCCGAAGGCTCGCACAGCCTTGTCTGTCAGTCATGGAGCCCCCGCGCCCCCAGCCCCTGCTGGGAGCTCTCGGGACCTCTGGGTGCTTCCCTGCGAGCCTGTCCACACGTGCCAGCGTGAGGGCTAAGAATAGAAAGACTTTCCCTCCTACCTTCTGAGTTCTTGTGGCTGGGCTAGTCACCAAAGTAACAGGGACAGGCTAACAGGAGAAAATCAGAGTTCAGTCTGGGTGCACGGGGCATTCACACAGCGTGAGAAGTTCGTGGGCAGCACCGGGTATGTAAGACGATGGGGTGTCAGATTTCCAAAGCGAGAGCGTGGGTGACCGACAGGTGGCTGAGGAAGAGCGGAGTGGAGCTCCCAGGGCAGAGGTGTCCTTGCTGGGGGCTCAGGCACCGGGGGACGCAGGGGTGTCACCCTCACAGGCCCCTGCCTGAGCCCTCTTGCTGGCACGCCCCTGGCACCCAGGCTCAGGCAGCATCCCTCCCGAAGCGGGTTTCTCTTGGGCAGGAAAGGGCAGGGGGTCCAGGGTTCTGCCTGAGCCTCGTTTCTTACTCAACAGCGTCAATGCCGCACAGAGCAGTGGGGGGCGGTGGTGTAGCTCTGGCCACGGTCCCTGGCCGAGGACGGCTCGTGTGAGGGCTGTTTAGCCTCATCGCTGGGTGCGGGCAGCGCTGCGGGACTGTTCCCCCGGAAGTGGAGTCCTCGTTCCCCTGCTCACCTGCAGGGCGTGGGTGCCTGCAAGCGGGGGCAGGGAGGTACAGCAGGCTCCCTCACCTGAGAACCGTCTTGTCCCTTCCCGCGCGCAGAAGGGTGGATAGAGGGCCTGCCCGCAGTGGGTGACGTGGGTGTGGAACGAGAGGGCGCCCCCCCCCCCCGCCGGTCCGATCACAGCCACTCCTCCCGACGTGATGGACCTGTGCGAAGAGCCTTCAGGAGTAAACTCAGAGCTCAGCGAAGTTCTAACAGCACCGTTTCCGGCGGACCCTTGGGGGAGCTGCGGCGGGCCGTTCCTTTCAAAGTGGACCTGTGTGTGTGCACAGAGCTGTTTATAGAAGGCAGGATTGCAAATATCCTGAGGTCAGAACGGAGGCACGGAAAGAAAAACCCTGCTTTCCATGGAAGGGTATTCCCCGGAGGAGGGCACATCAAAACAGCCTGACTTTTCTGCGTCTCTCTTCTGGTTGTGAAAATCCCTTTGTTTGCCATCTCCACCTGCTCGACGACTCGGTTGCCCAGGCGTCCTGGGGATGTGGCGTTCGGGTCCTGCACGCTCAGTGCGGACATTCCCCACCTGCGCCCACGTGTCAGGGTCAGGCAGGCCCGGGCCCAGGCTGCCGGGGCAGCGGGCAGGTGGGGAGCCTCAGGTTTGCACCCGCAGTGCCCGGAGCCGGACTCGCAAATCTGCCACTTACAAGCAACGCCGAATTGGACAAGACATTTCGTCTCCCAACCCCCAACTTCTACATCCGTAAGGGGGCGTTAGCGCTGCTTCGCTCTTAAGGTCGTTTGGAGGATTAAATGAGACCCAGCCATTTTAAAAAGTCGGTCAGGTCCTGGCCTGCCCTGGCTTGAAACCCTTCACGAACTTGGGAAGTTCGGAGCGCGTTCCCCGGAGGATGCTCCGCCTCCTAGCTGGGGGACCGGGCGTGGCTCCCTGGGAACCCATCCCGCAGCTCCCGCATCCCGGCCCCGGGCGACCACACCACCCGGCTCAGTCACAGCTTCTCGGGGCCTCAGTTTCCCCGGCTGATCTCCACAGCGTTCCCCTGCTCTGCCTTTCCAATTTGGTCACAAGCCCCAGTTCTCCCCATGTGTGAAGTCACCAGGAGACGGAGGGGAGAACAGCAGGGGGGCTTGTTAGCTCCGTGGGACAGGCTGTGACCTGTGTCGGTGACCTGTGCTGCACCCGAGGGTGCAGGGAAGGACAGGCCTAGTGGGTGGGCGGGTGGGGTTCTGGGATGGCGAGGGAAGAGGGTAAGTTTGGAGTGTCCAGCAGTTTCTTGGACTGCAAAGAGAACAATAAAAATCAGATTTTGCAGTGGGGAGAAGAGGCTCCCCCCCCGCCCCGTGTTCCATCCAGAGCACAGGGAATGGTCTGGGCAAGTGGCGAGCCTGGGTTTGTTAAATATTAAACACAAATGGTTAAAAGTCTGGCTCGTTCTCCACGGCCGTCCCTGGGGTGCGGCCTGGTTCACTTGTCCTCACTGTTCTCTCCGTTCGACTGGCGTTTGGTTCTAGGAGAACGTATTTTACAGCTCCCGGTGAGCCTCCCAAAGGTTTGCCAAAAGGCAGGCTCCTGAGAACTGTCCCTCTTCTCCTTGACAGTGTAGAAGCTGAGGTTGTGGGGGGGGTGGGGTGGACAGGAGACCCCTAAATATTCCATATTTCCGGTCCGGGCCCTAAGAGCAGACCACGTGTCCCCCACGAAGAGGGGCGGGCTCTCGGGAGCCCCAGGTTCAGGAGTGACTGCGTGCGTGCCTGCGGACGGAGACTCGGGCTCCGTCAGCCCCCAGCCCTACAGGACCAAAGGGGCGGGCGAAGGAGGCAATGAGAAGTGGCAGATTCTGCTGGGAGACACCGAGGGCGACGCAAGATCACCCGGGGAGCCGACGTGGAAGTGGCTGAAGGCGAGCTCGCGTGACGGCGCAGGCAGGCGGCGAGGGGTTTCCGGAGGCGTGAGAGCGAGGCGTCGTGCAGGCCCTGCGAAGAGGCCGGCGCCTGTCTCGTTTCCCATCCGCACTTACGCCAGCCACGTGCGCTGTCCGCGCCGCTCAGCGGGAGAGTGGAGCCGCCTCCCAGAACTGGACGGCCCCGCACGTGGGGTTTTCCGGGACCGGCAGCCGCCCACACCCTGGGTTCCCTTTGCCACAGAAGTGCCTGGAAAGCACCCCTGAACAGACAACCACGTGGCCGGCATTTTGAAGGGCAAACCGCACGCCCAGTAACATAGCAGCGTGTTAAGAGTTCTCTGAGAAACCCACGCACTCTAAACGCCTAAACGTGCACGCTCGTTTCAAGGACATTCATGAACTAATCTGCTCTCGGTCTGTGTTGAACAATTGCACAAAAATAGTTCATAAGCGTAACACGTGTTTAACATCGCCTCTTCTTACACGCTGCTCCTGAAAGTGTCCTGTGGAAGATCGTGCTCCATGGACTTGTCTGTCAACCCCGGTCACCATTGTCCGGGGCAGATGGCTCCGTGCGCGTTTCCTGTGCAGAGAACCGGTGGTGACGGGGAGCGTTCCTCCCGGGGAACCGGCCCCTCAAACACCGCACTTCCAGAACCACTGCGAATGATCACACGCAGACCAGCGTGCTCATCTCCTGTAATTTGCTCGCCTCACGTATCGGCATTTGGAACGGCGCTCACTTGGGGTCCGTTAGGCAGATGCCCCACTTAAGGGAAGGCGTGCAGAGCAGACGGGGCTCCGGGCTCGGTGGGCGGCAGGTGGCCCTGGGGGCGCTGACCTCCGACTTCCTACTCAGGGATGGCAGTGGTGCCAGGGCCTCCGAGAAGCCCTGGGCTGGAAAGAGGATCTGTGAGTGCTTATAGAGAGAGCTGAGCCGGCAGGATGAGAGTCGGGGCTTCTACAGGACCATCCACGCGAGGCCGTGGCCGCCTTCCGTGGTGGCACCTGGCGCAGAGGTAATGAAATCACTCGTTCACCTCCAAACACCGTGTCAAACCCGTCACCCCTCAGATGCTCTGCTCGGCCGGGGGCCCTGCAGTGGCTGGTGTTTACAAGATGAGCAAATGACATCACTTAGGGGAGGGGTATTCTGCGAAAAAAGAAGCGAGAACAGTCTGGATGGAGGAGTGAGCCGGGGCCCCAGGTGGGGGGAAGGCCTCTGCCTTTGGGTGGCCGGGGGGCCCTGTGCCCACTGGGGCTGAGCGCAGGGGCGGGCCCTGTGCCTGTGGCCCGTGGCTGGGTCTCGCTCCCTCCGGGGAGGGCGGCTGTGGGTGACGACCAGGTTTTCAGTGAGAGCGAGTCAATCCTGCACGTGCCAGACACAGCGGGCGAGAGTCGGTCGCGGTTGTGGGTCCACGAAGCCCGTTTGTTCTTGTGCTGTTGTGTATTTATCAGCCGCTGCGTCAGCACTGTTAGCCTGCACACCCCCACCCACATATGTTCTACTTTTCGGTGCCTCTAACAGCCCCGCGAGGTTTTAAGGAGGCGGAGTTGGGCGACCTGCCCCAGGTCACACAGGCCCCGTGCGGCACTCGTCTTCGCGCCCTCTGGCCGGCTCCCTCTCGCTGTGCCCTGGACCCCGGACCCCCACCTGCTGGCACCTGCATCTCGGGGGTGTTCCCCCATTTTCTGTCGGCCTGGCACAGTGCCCAGTCCCCTCCGCACCTGCTGCTCCTGGGCGGCGGGGCCGCAGGGCCCGGGTGCGGGTGGGAGGGGACCGTGGGAGGGGACTGCGCCCCGTTGTCCTGGCTGGTCACCGCTCGCTGCCGTCCCTGGAGGCGAAGCTCCTGCAGGCACACGGCTTCTCTGGGTCGGTGCTTCCAGACCCCGTCTGCCTGCAGGGGAGTGCGGGCCGGTCCCGGGGGGGCCTGGGGCGCCGCCGCTGGATGCCGAGGAGGAGGTGGGGGTGGCGGTGTTTGCAGTTTCTCTGCCTCTAAAAATAAAGCCACACCCCTCGACGATGCCCCCTCAGCCTTCCCCGTGCGTGCGGCCCCAGAGCAGGAGGAAGCACGTCCAGTTTCCTCTGCGTTTAGAAGTTCCCTCCATCGGCAAGGACACCGAGTCTGCTTGCCCTTGAAGGGTGGCGACTCCTATTCAGAATATTTACGCTCGGTGGACGTGCTCTCTCCGAAGCGCCCGGGAGCGGAGCTGTGAAAAGCTCACTCACCAGTCCCACCAGCCGTGTGGGCTCGGTCTGGACGCTCTCAGGGGTGTCGTAAAGGCGGGAGCCCCTCCGCCGTTCGCTGACCGCAGGGTGGACCGGCCTCGGGTGGGTGAGCTGCCTGCTGCTCCCGCTTTGAGGAAGGACGGCACCGGCCAGAGAGGCGTCCTGCCCGGGGCACGAGCAGGTGGGCAGCAAGGAGCCCAGGAGCCTCGCTGGTCCACTCTGCGGGGTCTGCTGTGTCCAGGCTGCTACGGGGGGCGGTCCTCAGAGGTCAGTGACGGGGGGCCCCCGCCTCAATTTTGATGAAAGGCCAGAGCCGGTCGGCTTCCCCGTGACGGGGCCCTGGCCGCCTGCAGAGAGGCGGGCTGTCTGGCCAGCCGATGAGCAGCGGCAGCGTCAGCGTCAGCAGGCCCTCTGAGCCGGCCGCCAGCTTCAGAGCAAGGAACGGGGAGGGTGGGCCCCGCCTGGGGTTGCAGTGCCCGGGATGGGGTCGGACCAAGGCCACGGCTGACCCCTAGGAGGCTGGAGTGAGGCCCTGGGGGTCCCGTCCTTCGGGATTTAGCTTCAGGTGAGAGAATCAGGGCGACACCCGAGGGTCCCTCGGCAGCCCCCTCGAGGGACGTGCCCTCAGGGGGGTGCACTGTGGCGCTGATCCAAGAGAGAATGCGGGTCTCAGGTGTCCCGGGGGAGTCGCTGTAGCTTTGGCTGTAGGCTGGTTTCCGAACTCCCTGGGCTCGGGGCGCAGCCAGGAGCGGGGGCCGGACCTGGCGGACCCGAAGGTGTCCCTGAGCGGTCGTCGCCGAAGTTGTGACCCAGCACGGACCACGCTGCCGTCGCTCTGGACCGCCGCGGGGGCTTGGGGTTTTGTCAGGAAACTTTCTGTGCCCATTACATTCGTACCGGGGGGCGGGGGAGGGGGTGCACTAGTGTGTGTGTGTGCACTCGAGAGTGGGGGGGGGGGCGTGATGAGAAAACCGGCGTCCCGGCGAATAGTGAGCTCACCAAGGTCAAGACTCGTGAAACCTGAGGAAGGTGACCCCCGCGTCGGGCTCCCAGAAACCCGAGCGGGAGCCGGGCCCAGCCCGCTGAGGAAGCCGTCCTTCACGCCCGTCGGGCCTGTTCCGGGGCACAGAAGGGCCTCGGTAATTTCTCAGCATTTGAGAAAATTATCATTTGATTAAGGCGTCTCGGCTGCAGAAGTGGTTTGAGGTCTGAGGCGAAACGCGGCATTGAATGAGCGTCCGAGCCGTTGGGAAGGGCCGTGCGGGCAAAACTTAACCAGGAGTCCGGGCTGGTGGACTCGAGAGGGCGGCAGGGTGAGTTCGTTACGCTAAGAGGGAACCTGAACTTGGGGAAGGGAGAGCGGATGGAAGGAGGAGGACGCAGACTGTACCGCGTCTTCCTCGTAAAGCGCAGCAGCGCGCCGCAGTGTGACGAGGCGGTCCGCCCTCGCCGTCTGCTTTTGTCTAACCGAGTTCAGGCTCTTCACACACGGGGCGAATTTTCACCTTGTGACTCGCTGTCCGTGGCGCGCGTGGCTGGCGCGGCGCGTGGGGACCGGGAGACAGACTCGGGGCGCTCTCTCCGAAGCCCCAGTGGCTGCGCCCCAGGCCCGGGGCCCTCGCAAAGTGTCAGCGGCACCTCGGGGGAGGGGAGTCGCCTGGCACAGGTTGGCAGAGGAGGAGGGTGGCCGGGACCTGGGGCGCGGGCTCGTGTAGCCTGACGGGCAGCGGGATGGGGGCGCATCGGGCTCCGCTCCCTCCTCGGCGACCCCTCGTTCGCCCGCACGTGTCTCCAGGCGGGGAGGGCTCTGCACCGGGAGCTCCAGCTCTTCCACGGATGCATTCCTGTGCCTCGGACCGGCCACTGTGTAACACTCACTTGTTCCCAGGTGTCGTCTTCAGCAGCCGAGGACGCCCTCCGGTGGCCCTTGTCTCCGATGAGGTCAACCCTGCACTCAGTTATTGGGTCCCTCCTCTGTCCTTCCCATAACGGGGAAGCAGGGCGGGTGTGGTCCTCGGGCTCTGGAGCAGGAGGGCTAGCAAGGAAGACACGTTAAATAGGATTCGCACCCCCAAATAGGTGATCACGGTGCTGGTCGATTTTACATCAGCTTGCCTGGTCCACGGGACGCCCAGAGAGCTGGTAGACATGATTTCTGGGGGTGTCCGGGAGTGCGTTTCCAGAAGATGTGAGCGTCTGAATGGTGGGCCCCGTGAAGCAGCCGGCCCTCCCCCGTGTGGGGCGTTGCCCAATCCTCTGAGGGCCCCAGGAGAGCAGAGAGGTGGGGGAAGGGCCAGCTCTGCTTTCCCATTCCCGGTGGGAACGAGACTGCTGCCCACTCCTGGCCTTGGACTTGGGCGCCCCCGGTGCTCAGGCGCCCCGACTGAGCCCGGGGCCTAGGCACCTGCTCCCAGGTCTCTCCCTGGCTCTGCCTCTCTGCAGAGCCCCGATCCTGGGCCGTCACAGAGCTACTCACTGTCAGATTTAAGTCCATGTTACCGGGACGTAATTTAATACAGTCAGATTCACACGCTTCGGGGGTACAGGTCAACGTCTTTGGACACCTGGAACCACCATTCCGTTGGGATGGAGCGCGTGTCCGCCTCCCTCACCCGTTCCCAGGGCCCCTCTGCCTGAGCTCTGCCCGCCGGGCCTGCCCCCGCAGAATCCCACGTGAACGGAGTAGAACGGTATTTACTCCTCAGCGCCCGGCTTCTATCACTCAATCTAATGTCTGTGAGAGTCTTCAGCTCGGTGTTTACGAGCAGTTTTTCCTTTATGTTGCTGAATACATTCGTGGGGATCGACATCGGGGTTGTTTATAGCTTGTGCAGAAAGCTCCATGAATATTTATAGTCCAGGCGTACGTTTTTATTACTCTTGAATACATACCTCGGAGCGGGGTTGCCGGGCTGCTGGGAAAGTGTGTGTTTCGCTGCGTGAGAAACCACCTCGGCGTTGCCAAACGGACCACAGATGTAAACGCAAGAGCTGCAGCTATAAAAACTCCGGAAGGAAACAGGAGAAGGTTTCCATGACCTTGGAACAGACAAGGATTTCTTAGACACGTTTTGCTCTGACACAAAATATTTTTCAAAAGCCTCACAAATTGGACTTCACCAAAATTAAAAACGTCTACTTTTCAAAAAAAAAATACCATGGAAATTTAAAAAGGCAAGTCACAGATTGTGAGAAAATACATGTGAAGTGTACTTGGCAAAGTGCTCGCATCCAGAAGAGATAAGGCGCTCTCACAACTCCACAATAAAGAGACGACTGGAAAAAAGGCAAAATGTTCGAACGAGCACCGTACAGGAATGACCGGAAAGCACGTGGAAATGCGCCGCCGGTCGTTAGTCTTCGGGGCAACGCAGGTCGAAACCGCAGCGATTCACCTCTTCGCACCCACTGGAAGACGTTCCGGAGAACGGCACCCCCCAGGGCAGCGAGCCTGGGGGCGAGCGAGCACGCTGCACACGCGTGGGCAGGTTTTGTCGGCCGGACACGCCCTTGCGGTCCGGGCCAGCACCTCCCCGCCCCGGGAACCGGCCACCCGCCTGCCCCGGAGAAACGCAGGCTTGCTCCCCACCGATGCTCCGGCAGCTTCCTTCGTAAGAGTCCAGACTGGACGCCATCGAAATGCCATCTCCCCAGAGCGGACACCCATGCCGTTCCACTGCAGAGGGACAGCACTCAGCAGGGAGAAGGGAGGCTTGCCGCCAGGGGCGGGGGCCCCTTCTGGGGCGATGCGAATGCTCGCGGCTCGGCCGTGTGGTGACCAGCACGCACCGAAGGTGGGCGCAGTCTGTGGACCCCGCATTGCACGGTGGTAATATTGGGCAGAGCCGTCCGGAAGGCACCCTCCTCCTTCCCTCTGTCTCCCCAGGGACAGGCAGGCGCGGGGAGCACGGCCTCGCGTCCTGCGGTGGCGACCGCTGGCTCGGGGGCGGGGGGGAGCCCGTGGGGCCGTCGGGGTCCGGGGGAGGGTGGCGCTGCAGCAGAAACCAAAGACAAAGCGGGTCCACGGGACTCTCGAGTCTGTTCGCGGAGAAACGGGGGGTCTGCCGCGGGGGCGACACTCTGGTGCGGACGTCACTTCCGATTGTCAAGCAGCAGGACTCGCGCGGCTCAGCCTTCAGCTTGTCGAACCCGAGACACTGGGCCCAGGTTCGTGCGTTCCTCGCGTGACCCGTCAAGCGTCCCCTTTAATCTGCAGAGCGGGCTTGCGTGACGGCCCGGCTCCTTTGGGATGAAGCTGAGAACCACCCCCGACTTAGCACCTGCCGACGTGGCCCTGTCTCCCAGGACAGCTGGAATCTTCCCCCGGGGCCATCCCGAGGGCCGGGAGTGGCAGTCCGTCTCAGTTAGAGTGACGCGTCCACTCCGGAGGCGCCGTGACTGGGCCGATGCTGGACCGGCCCTCTGCAGAGCCAGTCCACCCTGCTCTACTCGGAGGGGCCGCAGGAGAGCTCGACCCGCCGTCCTTCCTCCGCAGCAGACACTCAGCGGTGAGCAGCGCCCCGTTTCCTTGACCACGCGTGCCCTCCGGCCAGGGTTGGGGCCGCAGAGCTGTGCGGACACCTGTCGCAGAGGACTGCAGCCACTGGCAGTGACCGGAAGTGGTGCGATGTCATCTGAGCAGAGACAAGCGGAGAAGAACCACCCCCAGAATGTCCTGTGTCACCTGGACCCAGGCCTCCGCTCCTCACAGTCCCCGTGAGTGCGTAAGACTTGCCACTCGGCCTGCGGAACAGTCCCCGCCCCGGTGTGGGCGGGAGCCCCAGGCCGGGAAGCAGAGAGGACTTGGCGCCCCTGCGCTGGGCTCGGGTCCGGAGACCGCTGTCAGGCAAGCCCCTGGCCTCTGAGGTCAGACCGGCGCTGGCACCCAGCGGGCAGCCGGCTCCCTGCCGTCCCCCCTCGTGGGGATTTCGCAGTCTTCGTTTGCCGCCAGGCGGGAAGGAATCCTAGGGATCCCCAAAGAACCCACTGAGGTGGCGAGTGTAAAGGAGGCGCAGTGGCTTCACTGATGGGGGGCGGTGAGGGAGAACGGGGTGATTGCCCCCAAGTGCACCCGAGGGCTGCATCTGAGCGAGCGTGCGTGCGAGCGGTTCCGCCGAGCCCCCCCCCACCCTGCCCCCCTGCTGGGCCAGGCTCCCCTGGGCGCTCAGCGCGCCAGCAGCCCCCCGGGGGCACTCTGGCTCAGAAGGCAGCGGCTCCCTGGTCCTCCTGCTCACGGGGAACATCAGCGAGCTCCGACGACGAATCTCCGTGTTCCATCAGTTGTTAAGACCGGGATTTGTTTTTGTGGTTAACATCTCTGAAGTTTGAATTGCTACTTACAATAGAAGAAGTCTTAACGATTATAAATGACCGCATTTTTCTTCCTTAGCATCTTAGATTTGATTCAGTAAGGCATATCTTCCAGCTGAACACAGGGCAATTTCTCTCCAAGAGCGATTTCATTATGATAAACTTATTATGTAAAACTTGCTCCGTCTCAGAACAAAACAATTCCTCAAAGTCCGTGGGATTCCGAGGCCTGGTTAACAGATAATGGGCACAGGTGCGCCCGGCCCCTCCCGACTCGCTCGCGCTCTTTCTACAGAGGTCGGAGGTGGCCGGTGAGGACCGCGGACAGGAAACCGTCGGTTTAAGCGCGTCCGGCGGGGTTCCGTGCAGCGGGAAGAAGCTGTCGGTGGGGTTGGGACTCACCTGACGAAGAGGCGGTTGTCCGCGTGTGCTCCAAACACCGACCGCACCGGCATCTCCTGGCGGGTGGTTCAAACGTGTGGCTTTCTGGGCCGCATTTCGGGTCACCTGCGTCACACCTCCAGAGGTGGGGCCCGAGCCTCTGTATTGCAGACAAGCTCCCCAGGAAGTTTTTGTTCGAAACAAGAGGTCTGCTTTTTTGGGAGAGTAGAATAGCAGCCATAGACCAGGAACTTTCATGTCCATTCGCCAAGATTTAAAAGTCTCAAAGACCCTTTAAAAAAAAAACAGGTCCTCACCTGAGGACTTGCTTATTGATTTTAGAGAGGGGGGGAGGGAGGGGGAGAGAGAGACATCAGTTGGTTGCATCCCATACGCGCCCCGATGGGGGATGGAACCCACAGCCTTTTGGGGCCCAGCATGACAACCCAGCCAGCTGAGCCTTCAGCCAGGGCTCAAAGACCCTTTAACGATGTGCGTTAGTCTGGTGTTTGCTGTGGGTAAACGGAGGCGCAGAGAGCCTGAGTGACGGCCCGAGTCGCCCCCTGGGAAGTGGGGGAGGCTGGATGTGAGCCCCGCCTACCCGACGGACTCCAGCATTTTCTAAGCCCCGTCCTGTCTGCAGGGAGCGCGGGACGTGGGTGGCTGGCACAGCCTCGCTTGGAACACAGCTGGACGGAGCCCACCGCGTCCGACGAGCCTGCTCCCTCTACCCAGGAATCTCATTTCCAGGAGCTGTGCCGCTGAGGGCTCGGGCGTGAGTGCTCAGCACAGCGTTACCTGTAGCAGGGAAGAGTCACCAGAGAGATAACCTGTGGGCCCACCAGTAAGAGGAAGGTCAAATGGCGATGCTTCCGTTCCGTGGGCCACAGTGCGGCAGCGAAAAGAGGACGGTACATCTGTGCGTAACACAGCTGTGTGTAACAGCGCGGAACTCCCTCTAGGGCCCGAGAGGAAGCGGAGAAGGTGAACTCAAGTACAGAAATGCGGTGGAGGCTGCGGTGTGCATGGAACAAAAACAGACTCCGTGTGTTCATGTTTCAAATACGCAGGCCTAGAAAAACATCTGGAAAGGCATTCACTAAGTCTCGAATAGTGATGATGTCTCAGGAGGTGGGCAGTAGGTGTTTCGAGCAGATGGAGAGGAAATGTATTTACTATTTATTTATGTGATATTTAGGCCTAGGGCTACACTGTGTTCATTTTTACCACGAGAATTCAGATATTCAGAAAACCTTTAAATTTAAAAAAAAGGCAAATCACCCAGCGAGCTGCTCGCGCACGTCTGGCGGCGAAGTGCCGACGTGGCCGCAGGCTGGGGGCTCCGCGGAGCCGCGCGTATACGGCGGCTCTGCCGTTTCTGGTTGTGAATTGTGTTCTCTGCCTAATGGGGAGCTTGTTTTTTTTCACATCTCAGATCAGAACTGTGAAGTATAAAATTATAACTCAGCAGAACTGACAAGTGCAACCTGCGTTGGTGAAATGTCCCCATTAATGGTGATGTTTTTCTTGTTGGAAACTAGTCATAGCTCATTTTATGCATAGTTGCTCCCAAGTTTTAATAAAGAGCTCATAATATCTGCTGTTTACCAAGGGAATTTAAGGAATCTCATCAGAACGTACACAGAAGAACCAAGATGAATTGCATGCCACGGATCGCCGCGGTGCTCCGGGCATATTAATGGGCAGCGACAACTTTTCTGGAAACCGCTATCCCTCCGTCCTTTCCGGGTTCTGAAAAACTCACGTGGACTTGGGCCCCTTATTTCAATGCCATGCCCTTTGTCCTGAAGACGGCTTTCAAAGGAGCCGGCACTGGCAGGCTTTGGGTTGCAAATCACCTGCTTCTCAGGAAGCAGCAGGCTCAGGAGGAGGTGGCTTGAGGCAGGTGTCCTGACTTACCCTGGGGCAGCGGATGAAAGGGAGACTCAACCCTCAGTGCCAGTGACTCACCTTACCCTCCTCCCTGTGTTGTCTCACTGGCGTTAACCCTTGGACCTTCCTGTCTAGTGCCATCAGCCCGCGACTGGGGATGAGGCGCACCCGCTACCAGCTGTGGGACCTCGTCTGAGCCGCCATCCGCTCTGACCCCCATTCATAAAACGAAGGAGGTGCCCAAAGGTCAGTACGCCCATCTTCCTTCTGGAATTAAGGATGTGCAGCGTCTCCTCCTGTGAAGAGGTCAGTGGGAAGGGTCGAGGCTGGTCTTGGGACTTGCTTTGACTGGCAGAACTTGGAGGAAGTAACACTGGGCCACTTCTGAGCCTGAGCCTCCGGCGACCTCATGTGCTTCCACCGTCTCTTTTGGAACCCCGCTGGTTTCCATGGGAACAGGCCCACGCCAGCCCACAGGAGGGTGAGAGGCCGCTCGGATCGCAGAGGAGCCTGTGGAGCATCACCCGCAGGCGTAAGCTTGCCCGGGGGGAGGGGGACCCCCAGTGGGGCCTGTTTTAAATGGTCAGCCTGCAGGGCGGAGTTAAATAAGTGGTGGTTATTTCCAGCCGTAAATTAGGGGTGGCTGGTTGTTACACGGCGAGAGCTGGTTGGCGCAGCGAGAGGTATGGTACTGTGAAGGCACCGGGCGGAGGCCGTGGTCCGGGACTTTCCGGGCGAAGACCAGCAGCGAGGCCTTTGCACCAATTCCTAACACGCGGCGCTGAGTAGAAAGACGCCCCGCTAGAAAAAAGGCTTCCTAAAGGTCAGCAGATCGACAAGACACGTTTTGGGTGAGGGATTGATAAAGTGCACACTCCCATCAATGGGTACGGCCTCTTCGAAGGATAATTTGGCGATATCCATCAGTTTAAATGTGCACACGAATTTTCCCAGGCGTTACTAGGGATTCGTCTTCCAGATACACTCCGTGGGTGATGTATGTGTAAGGGTGTTCACTGAAGCAAGGAGCTGGAAACCACGTGTATTTAAGAAAGAGCTGGCTCTGGCTGGGGTGGCTCAGTGGATTGAGTGCTGGCCTGCGAACCAGAGGGTCGCAGGTTCGATTCCCAGTCAGGGCACGTGCCTGGGTTGCGGGCCAGGTCCCCAGTAGGAGGTGCACAAGATGCAGCCGCACACGGATGTTTCTCTCCCTCTCTTTCTTCCTCCCTCCCCCTCTCTCTAAAATAAAATCTTAAAAAGGCAAGAAAAGGAAGGACCTGGCTGGCTAAATGGTGCAGGGTCCCTGCAGTGAAACAGCACGCAGACACTAAGATAGATACTAAGATACCGCGCGGCTGCGGGGTGATTGTTCTGTGTGCGGATGGGGTGTCCGCGTCCCCCCGGAATCGTATGGTGCCCCTCATCCCAGTGCGATGGCCTTTGGAGGAGGTCGTTAGGCCGTGAGGGTGGAGCCCACGTGGGGGGTTGGCACCCCGGGGAGAAGAGGCAAGTGTGCCTCCTCTCCCTCGGCTCTCCGCCACGGGAGGGCACATCGCAAACCGGCCCTGCCCAGCGGGAAGCCGCCCCTTCCGTGGAGTGTCCGTCACAGCCGCCTGAACTAAGGCAGCTCGCAAGGTGTTCTGTTGGACGGAGGACCCGTTAAATGCGCTCACGTGTCGACCTGCACGTACGCACGAGGAGAATGAACGCGAACCTGCCGACGAGAAGGAGGAGACGAGCCCCAGAATCGGCGCCCCCCCCCGCCCCCCGGCGTCACCTCGCGCGTCTGCGTCGGTGGACCGTCTGGTGCCGACAGTCACGTCTGTCATTCGCTCCGGGCTAAAGGAACATCGGTGAGATGGAGAGCTCGCTGTCCGTGTCCCTCAGGAGCGCCGCCCGAGCCCTGGCTCGCACAGAGGGGCGTCTGGCACGGGGGGGGGGGAGGGGGGCGGGGGCAGGTCCGAGTTGTCTTCACTGGAGGCCCGATGCCGCCCCGAGCGAGGGCGGATCCCTCGGAAGGACGCGGGCTCCGGCTGCCGTCACCGTCCTCAAAAAGCGACCGAGAGCAAGGCCTCGAAGGCGGCCGCTCGGGCGTGCGGGCTGCACCCTCTCCTCCGCTCAGCCCACCTTTAGCGATCGCTGTGGTCCTGGCGGGCGGGGTCGCTGTCCTCGGAGGCCAGCGGGTCGGTCCCTCTCGTCCCTGCCGTGACCGAGTGTCTCCTCCACAGCCAGGGCCCTCTCGACTGCCTGCCTGTGGGGACAGGTGAGAAGGGCAGGGGTTTAATGCCCCACCTCACCCTCCGAAGGGGCACTTTCGAGGCACGGTCCCTCCGAGAGCCCCCAGTGCGACTGAGCCCACGGCCCACAGCCGGTCAGCACGGCCCTGGGCTCCGCGTCGGCTCTGCCCTCCTCCCTGACCCGCGGCAGCTCCCCGCTCTTCCGGGGACCCCCCGAAATCAACGGTCTGCACTCGTCTTCGCCTCGAGTTCTGAGTCAGGACACAGCACTACGCTGACCTGACTTCTCTGAGCTTTGAACTTGCTCCTCAGTGAGGAGAAGATTGCACACGACACACACGTGTGAACATACACGCACATGTATTTGTACATAACTAGGAGGCCGAGTCTCTCTCTGTTCTCGCTCCCTCCCCCCTTCTGTTCCTCACTGTGGAACATAGTAGGTGTTCGACAAGGTGTGACGGGTCCGCAGCCAGGGAGCACCCTTTGCGCAGTGCTGACCGCACCCCTCAGCTCCCCGGGTCTGGGAATCTCCGCTCCGTGTCCCTGGCGCTGGGCCTGGGCTCGCAGAGGCAGACGGACGTCCGTTAGAAAAGCGTGTCTTAGCCTTCGGGGGTTGTCGCGTGACCCTCAGCCTGCTGTCTGCCGGGCCCCGCGAGTCTCGTCGGTGTGAAGGGAGCGTGCTTCCCAGCAGGGGGCGTGGGGGTGGACAGCAGCTGTGTGCCCAGGGTCACCCTGTCACCTGACTTGCAGGGCGGCCCAGCTGGCGGCCCGGGCAGTGCCTTTCAGAAACTGACCGCTGCACGTCCGAGGGGAAGCCGGTTTGCGCGGCATCACAGAGGGTCGTGGCTGTCGGCCCGTGACCGCGACCCCGGCCGGTGGAGCTGAGTGCCCGTCGACCGTGCCGTGCTTGACTGGGGGTTGCCTGCGTTCCGTCAGAATGGGCGTGCGTCCTAATCTGTGGCTTTTGGGGAAAATGGGCCCCTTTCTTCAGTGCAGCAGCCGTTTCCCAGGTTGTCACGCACCATGAGAGTAACTTGGCGTGTGTGTCAGACAGAGAGACAGGGATTGGGGGAGAGAGGAGAAATGGCCCGTGAGTGACCTTTCACCTCTGACCCTGGGGCGCAGTCGCTCCTGAGGACAGGTCTGCTTTCGGCGGGGTTCCCTTCCTCGGCCCCTCCTCGTGGAGGCAGGAGAACTCTCTCTGACGTTCACCGCGCGACTCCGGCTGTGCCCCCCTCCCCGTGGGGGGGGCCCCTGGTGCTTTCAGCTCTCCCGTCCCTGGGCACCTCCCGGACTGCGCATGCTCCACCTGCGGCCAGGGCCCCGCGTCGGCTGTGGTTCATGGGCTCCCGGGTCGGGAGGAGCGGCTGTTGGGGCTGCACAGACTCGGCAGCCGAGGGCAGCCTGTGCCGACGTCCTGGCCTCCCCGGGGACAGGTGTCCACGTGGCCCCTCTTCCGGCCCAGGGCCCCGGGACCGCCCTTCGGCTTACCGCCCCTGCCCCTCATCCCCAGCACTGCCCCCCTCCTGTTCCCACAACGCCTCCGCCACCCCTCGCTGGGCCGGGCCCACGGCCCCCCTGTGCCGCTCCACACCCCCTCCCTCACTTTGCGGGAGACGGCCCTGCAAGCCTGGAAACAAGGAGGACGGGGCTCAAAGACGCAGACGGTTCATCCTCTGCCGCTGGTGTGTGTGTGCGTGCTTGTGCGTGTGTGCACGTGTGCTTGTGTGCGTGGGCACGAGTGTGTGCACGTGTAGGGATGGAGAGACGGCGCTCGAGTCAGCGAGCCCCCGAGTCTGTCCCCCTCCAGTGGCTCTCTGGGCCACCGGCTCTGCTGGACCAAACGCCCGCGGTCCCCTTGGCACCTGGTCTCCTCTGGGACGTGCCCCGCTGCACCCTTTGGGAAAAGGGGTTTGGGAAAAGGGCACACTTCCTGTGCCCACCGCTTACCCAGGAAGCTCAGGGGCTGAAACCTTTCTCCGCCTTCCCTCTGTCCCCCACCGCAGCCAGGGACAGGCGTGGGTGTGGTGGTGGTTAAATGTAGCTTTTCCGGGAAGACGGGGAGCTCTGCCCTCCTGGGCCCCTTTCCAGCGGGCCAGGGGTCGGGGGGGGCGAGTCGAGTGTCCGTCAGCCGCCCCCCCCCCTCCAGGGACTGCGTTTCCTTTACTGAAGCCCCTGCTGGCGCTCCTGGGCGCCCTGGCTTCACTGTGGGGTCCCGACCCCGGGTTCTTCAGAGCGGGTTCCCTCGACCCCTTCCTCTTGTCGTCCCCTGCCCCAGGCCACCAGGGCGAACCCCCGAGGGCCAGCTTTGCGTCTCCCCAGGAAGACTCCCCCCACCCCCATGGCTTTATAGACGCAAAAACAGTGTTTAAAGGGGTTCCCGTGCGTGGAGCAGCGACTCCCATTTCTTGTCCTTCCTCTCTGGTCCTGACTGAGGAGGGACAGGACTGGAAAATTTAGAGAGAAGCCGCTTCCCGTCTATTTCGAGCGGCAGGTGTGGGAGAAGGGCCCCCCCACCCCCCCACCAGTGCTTTCTGCCTGTTTTGTTCTTCGAATAGCGAGGAAGGGTGGCATTTTAATAATGTCTCCGCGGAATGGCTTCCTTCATGCATGAGTCATTTCTCATTTAAAGGCTGTGGGAGGCGCGTTCTCCTTTTCTTCCCCGTGGAAAATGATGACTGTTTTCACTGCCAGACTCGTCACCGTCAGAGCGCACGAAGCTGACGGCGGGCCAGCCCTCCCACGGAGTCCCCCATCCCCACCCCGAGGCCGCTGGGCTCGTCCCGTCCCCGTCCCCGTCCCCGAGGCAGCGCTCCCGTCCGGCCTGCGAGGAGGCACCCGGGCTCAGTGGTGGATGGAGGGCAGCCTCGGGGGGAGGGCTGGAGAGGAGAGGCTGTGGAGGGCTCCCTCCCTCCTTCGAGCCCCGTGAGAAGCTTCGGGGATGGGGTGCTGTCCTCGTCGAGTGTGGAGAAGGAGGGACAGAGCTCCGAGGGGTTCAGACCGCTCCCCAAGGCCCCGGCCATCAGTGGCAGACCTGGGGCTTCAGTCGGGCTGTGCTGCCCCCCACACTTTGATCTCCCTGTGGGGCTGCCCTTCCTGCGGGGGGACAATGGCTGAGGGGCGTGGGCACAGGGTGGGGACCTGCCAGGAGCCCGTGTCGCGCCCGGCACTTCCGAGGCTTTGTCCCAGGGAAGCCTCGTAGCGCCCCCACTTTGCAGATGCAGGACTCGCTCGCGGTGCTGTGCGTCGGACCTCCGGAATGTCCCGTTTCTTGTCACAAGTCTGTGGCCGCTAACCCCCGGCCCCAGCCCCTGGTGACTGAGCGCCATTCTCCTGTCCGTTTCCACGAGTTCGGTCTTTTCCGGTTCCCTGCCTAAGCGAGGTTCTCGGCATTTGTCTCTCTCCGTCTGACTTGCCATCTGTCACCATAATGCTCTCAGGCCGTCCAGTTTCTTGCAAATGCTGCGATTCCATCTTTTTCGTGTCTGAATAATATTCCGGCGTGTGTGTGTGTCTGCGTGTGTCTGCGTGTGTGACGTCTTCTTCACCCATTTGTCTGTTACACTTCAAAGTCACTAGGAAACCAGAACTCCAACGTTCTCCCCGCAGAAATGACAGACGACCATGTGACGTGGCAAAGGCATCCGCAGCACGCTCTCTACCTGCAACTTACGCACGTGAGTTACGTCCCAGTTACAACAACTTTTAAAGGATGGAGAACCTTGAGGCGCGCGGAGTTTTTGCGCCTCGCCAAGGATCGAGTGGCCTCGGACGGGGTTCGGCACCCAGGCACCGGGCACCGCGGTCCTTTGCGACATGTCCGCTTCCCTGAGGCCTCTCGGGCATAGTCCCCGAGTGCGGACTCATGTCCTTGGGGCCGGTGAAATTGTTGCAGGAATCACAGACAAATCCTTGTCTGATTTTAGTGGCGTGCTCTTATTATAATCTGCGCTGGAAAAGTATTTTTAAAGCACACCAAACCCAGAATTTTATGGCGACCGTTACTTGGACCAAGGTTGAAATGCACGGTACTGGAGTAAAACAAGCGAGGCGCTCGGCGAAAGTTGCTCGGAGAGGGGGGAGGCGGCGCTCCGAGGCGGCAAGCGCTGTCGGGGTGGGTCGCGGACCACCGGCTCGGGGAGCAGAGTGGTCCCGCATCGGTGCTGAAGAACGGGGTTTCGGGGGCCGGGGGCTGACCCGGCGAGGCCTCGGTCCTTCTCTGACGGCTGTCCCCTCCCTGTCCCCAGCTCCTTTTCCACAGCGACATGAGCCGTGTCCCCCCAGCACGGCTTTGGCCCACAGTGGCCACAGCCAGCTGGCCCAGTCCCCTGCCTCCCGGGAAGCGCAGAGTGGGACCGCGGCCCGGGGCGGGGGGGGAGGTGGCTCGGCCGGAGGGAGGCCCTGTGCACTCAGGAGCCGCTCTGCGGGCACAAGCGGGTGCGGGCAGCAAGCTCCCCGCAGGTCCCTGCCCCCCCCGACCCCGTCTGCTCTGCTCCTGAAACCCCGTGGGTTCCCTTCGACACCCGGGCTTCTTCCCATCGCGTTCTCTTCCTGCCGGCGCAGCCCCAGTGAGGGCCAGTCACGGCCGCCAGGGAGGTGCAGCCCGCACCGAGGCGCTCCCAGACGGCGGGTGCCGAGCGCCCACCCCTGCCGGCTCCCTTCCTCACCTGCCCTGGGTGCTGTTCGGTGCCTCGCCACCAGGCGAGGCCGAGGAGTGCTCGCTCTGTGCCTGCACAGGCCCTTCGAGAGGAGACGGGTCTGTTCCCCTCCTCCAAACGGCAGCTGGGGCCGGTGGGCGCACCCCACCTGGAGGCCCGGGAACCACGGGGGTGCACCTGCCATGGCTGCCGGGCGCTGCGGAGGTCTCGGCTCCTCGGGGCCACGAGGAAGGGCCCCGAGGGGAGAGGCGGTGGGTGCCGGGCTCATGGACAGCAGGGGAGAGGTCCCGCTGGGCTACTTTCGGACCCCTCCTGACGGTCCCCTCTGATCACAACCGGATACAGGCCTGGGGTGCAGTCAGGGGAGGGTGGGCGTGGAGCCGGACACAGGCCGTCCCTCAGTCTGTCCTGCATTCGGTCTGCTTGTCTGTGTCGTGGAGGACCATCGTGTCCAGCTGGCGGGTTCTTGGGAGGGTTAGAGATGACCTCTCTGAAGGGCTTCGCCTCAGCCCTGGCCCACAGCAGACCCCAGTAAATGGCAGCCGCTGCGTCGTTTCTCACAAAGGAGCAGCAGCGCCAGACCCGCCCTCTCTCCCTCCCCCCACCACGGGACCCCTGTGCTTCCTCCAGGATGGGTGGGGAGTCACTGGCTATCCCAAAAGGACAGGCACGCTTAGTCCCAGGCGTGTGAGCTGCAGAGCACGCTGGGAAGGGACCGTGCCCGGCAGGGAGCCCCTGCCCGCCCCAGGACGCGGGAGGTGGCCAGCCCCCGGACTTTGGGGAGGAGGGGCTCCCGTCTCACGTCCAGGCGACACCCGGAGCCCAGTTCCCTCGGGACCCCGTCCCTTCCGCGCGGGACGCCGGGCTCCCCGCCGTTCCAAGCTGCAGTTCTGCATGCGGTTACAGTCCCCCGCTTTCATGTTGCGGCTTTCTGTTCTTCACACAGACCTTTGTTCTTTTTCTGGTTTTAATGTCATTTTTTTTGGTCCCTCTGCAAGTAGCGGGATGAGTTCGAGACACCTGCCGTCCTCAGAATTGCCTGGCTTTGAGATTGCATTCCGAATCCTTTAATGGCGCTTTAATGTCGGGCGCAAAACCAAGCCTTTCCCGATTCTTTGTCGTCACGTGCTTGAAAGGACAGAGTGGCCTTGTCGTGGGCAGCCACGCTGCTCTCAGAGCTGTGCCACGGTGCCTCTCGTCACCGGCGGACTCGGCGCTCCACCTCGGGTCGAGAGAGGGGTCTGGCTTCCCCGAGGATAGTCGCTCCCTTCCTTGCTGTGACCCTGGGGTCGCGGAGCGCCAGCAAATTTGGATTCTCTGTCTTTTTCTCTTTTGCTGGATGGGAATGCTAGAAATAGGTCGGATGAGACCGGTTTCTTTGAACTGGCCTCGCGTGGACTCCAACGCCAAGGCCAAGGTTCCAGTGTCGGGGGCGGGGGGGGGGTACTGCCATGCGGCGTGGCCGGCATCGATACGGTGAATGTCACCGTTGCTCGTGGCAGCGCTGCCCTGCGGAGCTCGGGGCAGGCCCCACGCCCTCCACGCTGCGAACGCACCGCCCACACGCTCCCGTCCTGACTCCGCCTCCCCGCTGCTCTGGGCGTTACATCCGTCTTTGTACAGGCTCGTCCTGCCCTTGACTGACCGAGGAAGCTCGGGCTCAGTCCAGTGCCTTTGCACCCTCGTTCTTTAGTCCCCTCCCGTGGGTGCCCTCCACGCCCGTGACTTCAGTTGCCTCCAGTGGGCCGCTGGCTCACCCACTCGAGTTTGGAGAGCCTGACCCCATCCCGCATGGCTCAGAGACACGGCCCCCGCCTCCCTCACGTTGCCATGGGGACTGTTAAAATCGGAGTGTGGGATTCTCCCTCAGACACCACCGCCAGGAACAGGCGCCCCACCCACCAGCCTTCGAACAAAAACCACGGGGTTCTTCCTGGATGCCTTTCCCTGCCCTCTCCTGGGTGCGATCTCGTTGATCCCCGCGGTTCCGCCGCTCAAGCAGCTCACGTCAGCCCACGTGTTGGCTCCCCACCGCCAGCCCCCGAGCCCCCGCCATCTTTCTGGCCCACAGTACCCTGCGTGTACCCCAATCTGGTTTCCCTGTTGCAGGCTTTCTGAACTGTGACTCTGATCCTGTCACCCTCTGCCTCAAACCTTCAGGGTTTCCCGGCTGGTTTTAGTAGAGGAACCCCAGTCCTCGACGCACCCGCGAGGCCACTCCGCCCGGCTCGCTCTCCGGGGCCGGTCTGGGGCACCAGCACCCCGGGGCGTGTGCACGCCCTTCGCACCGCCTCTCGCACCTGCCCCCCGATTTCATACCACGTCCCCCTGTTCAGGGCTCAGCTCTGCCATCGCCTGCCCCCCAGAGCAAGGCTCTCCCGCACCTGCCCCCGTGGGTGCTGCCAGCACCCTGGCCTCTCCTTCGCAGCACTTCCCGCCACAGTCCGTGGGAGTCGCTCCTGACTTGGCTCCGACCCAGGAAGGCTCGGTGTGCACTGCTTTCGGCGCCTTGGGCGCGGCGCCCCGTACGGAGACCGTCCACGCAGTGGGTGCTCACCAACACCTTGAAATGAGTCAGTGACGCCCCTCAAGAGTCAAGCCAGAGGGGCGTCTGTGGGAACTCGAGTTCCAGGCAGAAACAGGGAGGAAAGGGGCCGCTTACTCCAGGTCTGGGGCGGGGGCGCTGCGGCTGCTGCTCCTGGTTGCCAGGGTCCTTCGAGTGTCCCCCATGTCAGCCTGGCCCAAGGGGCCTTCCTCGGTTACTCGTACAAGGGGGTCTGCGACGGGAGGGAACGCTCTGTGCAGGGGGTCCGTGTGGGAGGCTGCTCGGTTCGTCGCTGCTTGTTGGGGCCTCCGGGGTCCCCCGACCTCGAGTCACCGAGTCTCGTGGGACGCCAGGACACAGGAACAGGGAATCTCGGGGTGTAGAGTCCGCTCTTCTGGTTGTTGGATGAGAGGCCTCCAGCGTGCCTCTCACCCCTCCTGACCCACGGGTCTTATTCTGTGAGGGGAGGGGCACAAGGCCAAGGTGTTCCCGGGGTATTGGGAAGACCTGGGAGGTGGGGGGAGGCGTGCAGTGAGCAGAGGGTCGCTGCGGCGCCAACACTGGTGAGGGCCGTGGGGGCTCTGAGAAGGAGGCAGAGTGAGAGCAGGCGGAAGGGAGCCACCGAGGAGGGGGCCGAGCTGGGCCCCGGGACGTGGGGGGGTGTGGACCGGAACAGAGGAGGGACAGGAGGAAGCGGGGAGAGGCAGGTTTCGGGAGGCAGAGGCGCCAGGCAGGAGGGCAGCTCGGCTTGGGCGGGACAGGCGCGGCCCAGGGGGCCCAGCGACCAGCCTGCAGAGGCTGAGAGTTCGAGTTCCGGTGCCCGAGTCCGTCTGTCAGCGAAGGAGGAGCTTTGCGTTCCCGGCCACATCTCGTCATCGAGCACAAAGAAGAAGACGAGCGGCCGAGTGCCGTTGGGCCTCGGGTACGTGAAGCGTTGTTACAATGCGAACAAGAGCACGTCGCATGGGACTCAGGCTCAGTATTTTAGCGCTTGGTTTTCACCAGCGAAAGAGAGGAACGCGCACAGGTTCCGGTGACTAGCCAAGTCGCGATAACACGGTGTCACCGACCGTTCACAACCTCCATTTGCACATCTTTAAAATGGAATCGAAAGGCCGTGCAGCGAGGATGCGTAGCTTCTGGAGGAATTAGGAGGCTCCCTCACCACACACTCTGCTGTGCGCTCTCCAGGAATCAGATGTCAGCCCCTGAGATAGGATGGCCGCTGTCCCCCTCTTCCCTGGGGGGCCCGGAGGGGTTCGGACAACACCCTGCGATCCATGGAGGGGGGCTTCCCCATTGCCACCGCATGGGGTGCACCAGGAGCACAGCCTGCTGCCTGGCTGGCGCCGAGCCCTCAGGGCACGTGGCTTCGAGCACACTGGCGTGTAAGTAGCCCCGTGATTTATCGCACGCTGTTCCATAGCTGTTCCAGGTGCTGCTCTTTTCATCCGGGAACAATGGGAAATGGATTTCTCTGAAAAGGAAGGGGACTCTGGCCCGTGTGCCTTTGTAGCTCTCACGGCACGCCTCGAGTTTCTCAATAGAAAAATTCAGAATGGACTGCGTAAAGGCTCGCTCGTTAAAGAAACGAAGGATTTAATTTTGAAAAGCAAATGTCAAACATGGCTGATTGGCTTTTGTGGCTCCTTATTGATTTTACCCCACTGAGTCCCGAAGGCGGACTTGCAGAGGATTGTAAAAGTCCGAGAGATTCAACGGGATAAAAGCCAAGGAGGGAGAGAACCGGGGGGAAGGGAAGGGAAAGCACAGCAAAACCAGGGGTGTTTATCTCTCTGTCGTTTCTGGATAGAAATTTGCCAGCAAATAGTCAAGATGAAACCCAGAAAATGTGCCGGGAACGGAGACTTATTTCTGTGGGCTGCTCCTCGAGTTCTGACAAGACACCGCTGGAATCTCAAAGGGAGAGCGAGGTTCCGGGGGGAGAACAGCGGGGCTCTGGGGCTTTGCCTGGTCTGGCACCCAGGACAACGCCACCAGGTTTCGCCTGAGACCAGGGCGGCCGGCCTCACTTTGTAAACGGCGCCTTCTTGCCGTGGAGAGGACCTTGTCCCCCCGATTCACGCACCAAGCAAGGCGGACCTCGCTGGTTCCCACTGCCTGTCGGCTGTGCGATCAGGGCGCGTGTCTGGGAGCCCAGAAGGGCTGGCGCACTTCCCTCTTCTCCCCTGGGCGTAGACTCAGTCCCGAACGGCCCACGAGGTCCCCGTGGAGGCCGGGGACGTGCAGGGAGGCTGAAATGACCCCTCCCGTCTAACTCGGCCTCTCGCTGCAGCGACCTCCGCACCAGCGGGTCTCCGCCGTGCTGCGCGCTGGCGTCATCCAGCAGCTTTAAAACGTGACCGGCACCCACACACCATGGCAGCTGGGGCGCCCAGTGTGACGGGTCTGGGCGGGGCCTCATTCTCTTCCAGCCCCGAAAACGACAGAATCGCACGGGAAGGCTCGGTTTAAGAGAAGTAGGGTGCGCGGCGGCGTGGTCCGCGGACTTCGATGGGAAGTTGTATTCTGCATGGAAACAGGTGGGAAGGTGGAGGCGACCGGAGGGCAAGCCGGCGACCTCTACGAACCGGAGCGAGGGCGGGGTTGCACGGGGTGGGGCCCAGGTAGGTGCGCAGCTGCGCGGGCGGAAAGGGATGCAGCGATCAGTGAACGGGCACCACAGAGCGCACCGCGCGCTCACACGCACCGCCGCAGCCCTCCCTTTGCCCGCCCTGGGCGCTGCTGTTTGTTTCCGGTAAGCCTTTAAGCACTAATTGACTTTTTAATAATGTGAGTGTATTTCTTTGATAAATTACAATTAAGGGGAAAAGGGAAGCACGCACTCGCCTGCTGCTTAATGGAGATGTTAGGGCCTCGCTTGCGAGTTGGGCTTCCCCGGGTGGGTTTGGTTCCAGCACGTCCCGTCCCATCCCGTCCCGTCCCGTCCCGGGGAGACGGCCGGTCACCAGTCGGAGCTGGAGCCGAGGTGTGGAGGGGGGGGGTCGGGCAGCAGCCAGAGGGAGCAACGATGCCGCAGAGGAGCCGGGGCTCGGGCCTGAGGAGTTGGGGTCTGGACCGTGGGCCTCGTTCGGGCCCAGATGCAGAGAGACACCTGTCCGAACCCCACCCTGTGCGGTGCAGCCTGCCTGGTGCGCCCCCCGGCTGCCGGGGAGAGTCTGACGAACCAGAGTCCCCGCCAGGAGAGTGCGGCCGGCTCCCCGTTGCCATAGAAACAGTGCGGCTCTCATCTCTCTGTTGCTTTGGTAACCCACCCCCATCTCCTCGCATCCCTGCCGTTGGGGTATTTTGCTGCCAAGATAATGGTCTCTGTTGCGGATTGAATGTTAATGGGCAGCACTCTTCCGCAGCGGGGGGCCCCCCCCCCGCCCCCCGCCACCGGCCGCCCTCCTCGGCGCCCCATTTGGAGGCCTAGTCTCAGGGCCTCTGGAGGAGAGGGCTGCAGGCGTGCACCAAGGGCCGGCCGGGAGGGGCCGTGGTGCTTGCGGTGGTGGGCCGTCCTCATGAAGGGGAAGAAGAGGGCGGCCCCCGCTCCTGACAAGGGGGGGGCCGTGTGGGAGACCTCGGAGGGGCAGGGGCGGGGGACCCATGGCTGGGGCCGCAGCTGCGCGTCGGGTCTGAAGGGTCTCCCGGTCGACACGGGGGACGCTCATAACTGAAGCCCCGAGTGGGTCACGACTGCCTGCTGGGCCCCGGGTTAAGTGTCTTACGCTCCTCCGATCCCTTTTCCATGGAAGAACAAAAGGGTGCGTGACATGTTCACAATCACGCAGATTCAGAATCCAAACGCAAATCTTCACCACCGGCGGAGCGGCCGCCCCCTTGAGGCTGGGGAACGGGAGACGCATCGGAGAGGGCGCTCGCCCCAGAAGAGCTTGCTCTTCAGCCGGAAAAGGGGGTTTACCACCACGGGGAAAGGGGCAGGCCCTGCCTCCCAGGCCGTGATTAAGTGGAAGTTCGGGTGCCTGATGCCCCAGAGGCCACGCGAGCGCAGGAGCCACGAGAGGCTCTCCACGGGGAGCGAGGGAGGGAGGGAGGGAGGGAGGCCGGGGCAGCTGAGTGCGGGTTTCATCAGGCCCCGCCCGGCGGGAGCAGGCCTCGAACCTCAGCCCCCTCCCGCCGACGGCAGCCTTGCAGTGGCTCAGCTCGGAAGACCTGTCCCTCCTCACTCCTGGGTCCCCAAGCCGTGGGAGGTCCACGGACGCTTTTACTTGGAAATACAAAAAAAGAAAAAAGGGGGATGTTTTATATAAAATTGTTTTAAATTTAATGGCTCTCAATTTCACAATCCAATAATTCTATTTGCTTTTCAAGTAATTTTTTAAAGCCACCTCAAGTCCTCGTGGCATTAAGTAGAGTATAAATCTTTAGAAATTGAATTTTTATGGTGTCTTGATTTTTTTAACCATCAGAATTATAACACGCAGGCTTGTGCTGTTTGTCTTTGGGTTCGCCCCCTCCCCCCTCCTCTGAATGCTCCCAGGGGGGGCCGCCAGCGGCAGCAGGCTGGGGGACCTAAGGGGGCCCCCGAGTCTCCAGGGGGACCTCAGGGCGAAGCCTCCCCACGTCCCCACCCGTGGGGTCCTCAAAGCAGCTGGGGGGCTCTCAATTCTGAGTGCTCGCAACTCTCCATTCCGGTCACGTCAGAGGACGTAAAAAATGCTCGACCGTCCACGCCAAGTGCATTAGGCTTGCTTTCGGTTCTTAAAAAATATGCAGGTCGTCAGGAACTCTTCGAGGGGATGGAGGGCGGGGCACCAGCTGTGAGTGAGACCGTGGGCACCTCCCCGTCCCCGTCCCCGTGTGACCGAGGGCAGGTGGCTGTGCATTCTTAGCCTCAGTGTTGTCGCAGGCAAAGCGGGGGAGAATGGCCATTGTCGTGCCGACCGAGCGAGGCTCTTTGTGGAGCAAGTTTGGAGCGAGGCCTGGCGCACGGTGCTTGGCAGACACTGACCGTTTTTATCCTTCCCCCCCTTTTTACTGAATGTGTTGGGGGGACACCGGTTAACAAACTTACACAGGTTTCAGCACCATGCCGTCTCACTCATGTGTGGAGTCTCACGCGCAAAATGAACTCACGCGCGGAATAGGAAGTCTCGATTCTTGAAAAAAGGAACCAACCCGTCCGGTGTTTCTGGTCTTCAGAGAGAACCTCTCCCGCGGGCGTGGGCGTCTTCCCCTCAGTCCTAGCCTCTCCCAGCGTGTGAATCTGGGGACACTGGGGTCCTGTCCCCTGGGGAAGCCCACTGGTCTGTCACGAGGTCACAGGGGGTGGGGTGCTGCTGCAGGACCTCTGGGTGCCGGTCCCTACCCGGAGCTGAGAGCCCCGAACGCGGCCCTGCGCTGGCTTCCTCTGTCCAAGGTGCTGAAGCCGCTTTGTGTTCGGGCTTCTCCCTCCGTGGGAGCAGAGAGGGTGGTCCGTGTGAGTGCGCCCAGGGCTAATTCGGCAGAGTCGCCGCTGGAGCCTAGAGGACATTTTTGCTTTGACCTGCCGAGCCCTTGTGACTGTCCGGAAATGGACCTGGGTAATGAGTGGTCACCGTGAGTGGTTAGCACGTGCGGGCGGAACTCTGGGAAGGTTTCCGTGTTGCTTCTTTCGCTTTGGAAACTTTGCCACCCCTCCGCACTTCTGCCGAGGGCGCACATTTGGTAAGGGGTGAGATGAAGCCACAGAAATGGAATAGTTAACCCCTCGCTGTCCTGAAGGAAATGAGTTTTGACATGCCCAGGTGTATGCGCCGGGCTAGGCCTGCAGACCCTGCAGATGAGAGTTTGTCTGTAGAAGGGAAGAAGGGCGCTCCAGTTCTTGTGTCTTGCTCGGTGTGTTTGGGCGCCCACCGGAGGGCTGGGGAGCGCGAGCTGCGCCACGCCGAGACACGGATTTACGGGACGCGGGTCGTGTGCTTCAGCTCGTGAGCCCTCTCCTTTTACAGATGAGAACTCGAGCCCTCCCCGAAGGTGAAGTGACTTTGTGTCTCTGTACTTACTTCCGAGTGTGGCGCTCGAGCTAGATGACCTTTAACGTTCCTTCCAAATACGTGACCGGCAGGCAGAGCGAAGCATTTTAAGCAGGTTCAGCACTCACAGGGAACGTGGGAGCTCACCTTCGCATTTTCCGAATTTCGCTCCATCGAGACAAATCCTGGCACGTTCGCCAATGGATTGTCTCGGCTTAGACAAAACGGGCACCTCTCCTGTCCTGCTACGAGGGCTGCGTTGCGGTGGAATCCGGTTCCAGATACGTGCGTGTCTAAACGCAAGGACGCGGCTCAGAGTCCGGCTGGGTTTGGTCTGCCACCTCCACCACCCCACGGCTCCGGGACCCGGCCTTCTCTTCGCCTCTTCTTGGGTTTGGCTGACCTCCCTCCCCGTGAATCGGGCAGCGGTGCCTGCCGGCGCAGCGGGCTGTTACAACGACCACGTGAAGTAACACACACATTCTAAACTGAGTTGAGCTATTTCTGAGACATCAGCTCCAAGGCAGCAGAGATTTTTGTCCGATGCTTCCTGCCTTGTCCCCCAGAACCTGGGGCATTGCCAGCTCAGCGCAGGTCCTCGCAGAGCAGCAGACGAGTGGCTGCTGGTGACCCGGGCAGAGCGCGGCTCAGACTCCAGGCTCTCCCCAGGCGGCCGTGTGACCTTTTCCTCCAGGACGTGGGAGTGAGAATATCTCCACCATAAGCTGTGCAGGGACCCCCAGGACGTGACAGATGATCAGAGGATCAGTGGAGGGGCCACGCCTGAGCGTGCTTACCAGGGGACTCCCGTGGGCAGCTGGCACTGACCTCCATCTCCGCTGCCTCAGGCGCTGGTGGGGCAGGTGCAGCCCCTGGGGCGGGGCTTCTGGCCTCACGGCAGCACTGGCGGTCCGGCGGGGAGCACGGGGGCCCCGGTGCCACACGGGGGTGCTCTCCGGCAGAGGCGCTAGTCTCCTTCCACTCCCCGACCCAGGCTCGGAAGTAGACGCCAGCCTTGCTACCGGACAGAACTCCCTGCAGAGAGCCTCTTGATGAAATTCACTCCCATCCAGAACCCTACCGAGGGTTAATCAAGAAGTGAACGAAGGTGTTCCAGGGAAAGTGACTGGAGGGCGTCTCGGTTGAGGGAGGACACTGTGGCAGCCGCGCCGTCCTGCTCCAGGCGGAGGGTCTGCCCGGCTCGGTCGTCCCCCTGGGGCTGTCTGTCTGGCGTTCGCTCAGCGTGCAGCGGGCGGCCGTGGACAGAGCGGAATTGAGTGATCCCCACCCCCGATACATTGGGCGTGCTTGTAAAATCAGATGCGGAAAAGGTATGTACCTGAACACGCTCCCCCCTTTGGCCTCGGAGGCCAGGAAGCTCCAAGGAACGTACCTTCTACGTGTATCACAGTCCAGGTTTCTGCACCCGTATCGTCTGCTTTGTCTCTCAATTTCTTGGGGGGGTATCATTCGAGTCTCGTTTCCCATGCTTCATGGACATGTGTCCTCATGTGGGAGCCACCCCACATCTTTGGAGAGGAGTCAGTCGGACCCCCCCCAACCTGAGTGACAGCGTCGTCGGGCCCCAGCCCACGCGGCAGAGCTCGGGGGTCCGTGTGGTCCCACCCTCAGGCCTCCTTCCTTCCCGCTGCCACACTTCCGTCCCAGCCACTCGGTCTGTGGCTGCCCCCTGGGGGGTCAGAACCAGGAGAAGCGCTTCTCGCCTCTGAGGCGCTGCAATTCCCGGCCCAGCCCTCGGCGTGTCAGAGGGGGTTCCCTGAACTCGCATCTCAGTTGTCTCCGGAGTAAGCGGAGGGGGAAATCGGGGTGCAGGGCAGGTGGACGGGAGTCCAGGTGAAGCTCAGCTCGCCCGGTTCTGACGCTGGTGCTGAGGGCTCAGTCGCCCTTTTGTGAGGAGGCCACTGTCCCCTCAGTAGAAGTTCCTGACAACTTTCCTCATTTTGAGAGTTTTTTGTGCCGACTGAGCCCGAGGAAGCTCCCTCCACACTTCGGCGCCGCACTGGGTTGAAAAGCAAGGGGCCGCTTCACGTTGACATGGGGCCCTGGGAGCGAGCCCCGCCGGAAAGCGCAACCTGGCCAGAGCAGGCTGCCCGGCGGCCACCCCGCGGCCAGTGACAAAAGTCGGGAGATGACGGGACGGAGGAAGCACACCCGCACTTCCAACGATCGTTGGAAGCAGTTCCTGGCTGGTCTTGACCCTCGGGTTCTATTAACCTGGGTGCCGTCCATAGCAGGCGGCAGCCACCTCTGTCACCGGGGGCGACGACGTCCTCAGCCCAGGGAGCGAACGAGGAGAAAACAACCTGGAGGGTCGGTGCTCCCTCGTCGGCTGCCTCGCCCCTCTCGTGAGGCGCCCTCCCCGTGTCTGTCCCGGGACCGGCAAAGCGGCCGCTGACACCTCCGATAAGGTGGGGTCTTTGCCAGGAACAGGGACTGTGGCTGCCCCGTCTTCTCTGGCAGTCCTGGGGCCACGGCGGTGTGGACTGTGGCGTCCGCCTCTCTCCCAGTCTGGGTGACGGCATCCGGGGTGTGGAGTCGCCCCCCGTTCTCTGGGGACACCTGACGCCTCCTCCCCCTCCCGCCTCATTGCGCTTCCCTGTGAGGTCCCGAAAGCTCGCGAAGAGTTTGTCTCCGTGGGCGAAAGTGTCGATGGATGTGGGACAAGGACTGGGCGGTCACCGGAAGCGGTTTTTGTGGGACTCGGAAGGCCGATACTCGGGGTAGCGAGAGTGCGAGCGTGGGAGGCAGGCCGACCCCCAGGTGGACCCGTGTCCCCGGCCCAGCGCACACTGAGTGTGCAGCCTCAGGCCGCGACATCTCCGCTCAGAGCCGGCTCGCTCGTCTGTGAGCCGGGGAGTCCCAGACGGACCTCCCTGCGCGGTCACGCGGAGATGGGCAGCGCGCGGCACGTGGCGGGAGGCGTGTCCGTGAAGGGGACCGTGAGGGCCTCGTGTGGGCGACAAGCGCCCGAGCCTCAGAGAGGCCGACCGCCATCCAGGGGACTCGACCCTCGCCGTTCTCAGTCTTCCACGTGCTGAAAATGCACCCTGGATCGGCCGTGTCCCTGCAGCTCAGCGGGGGAAGGCGCAAGAAGCCTTAGATCAGAGAACACGAAGGAGGGAAGGGAAACGGTCCCCAAACGAGCCGAGCTCCGCAGAGAAGGCCCCGCCTGTTACGGACTGAAGTTTCCGGACAGGGCCTGGAGGTCAGGAGTGCAGCTTCCTGTGCTGAACCGAGATGCGAGAGAGGGGAGGGAGGGAGAGAGAGAGAGAGAGAGCGAGCACACGCTCCTTCCCCGTCCTCCCACCCAGGGAACTGGAGGAATTCCAGTGAAGCCGTTCATTTTGATTTCTCATTAGCTCCTTAGAATATCCGCAGAAAATTAAACAGCGCCGCAGACCTCCAGCCGGGAGATTCATCCCATTTAGTGTTTTGAAAGAGACTTATTATCTTGTCAGGACTAATTCAAGAGTCCAAACAGGAGCAGCGGCATCAGCAGAACGCAGGCCTGGAGACCACAGTCAGGCTGCAGCGCCGGCTGAGGCAGCTCTCCCGAAGCGGCCCCCCCGGCTGTCGTCCTGGCCGCGGCCCTTCCCAGCCGACCCCCAGCCCCACCTGCCCCCGCAGCCCCACCTGCCGTGGCACGGGGGCTGCGACGAGGGGCCCGCCTCATGGGCCTGCCCCTGGTGCTGTGTTCGGAGCCGGAGCCTTCCCGCTGGCCGTCCTCTTCGCCGGTGTCCTTGGCCGGCTGCGGTCCCCGGTGGAGGAGCCGGGTGGCGGGGAGAGAGCAGAAGGCGGGGTGGGCGCGGGTCTGACATCCTCCCCCTGCGTCTCCCCGTGCCTCCAGCCCACACCTCCTCTCACCCCAGGGCCCGGCTCCAAGTCTCACGGCGCCGACGGGACGGCAGGGGCTGCACCCTCTCTGCGTCGGGGAAGGAGCTCTGTGACCCGAGACTGCTGGGTGTGGGAGCCCAGGATGGGTGGGGACAATAGTGACACGGGCTTGGAGTCCCCCAGCACCCTCACTGCGCTCACAACCCACCCTGCCTCTCAGGGGGTGGGCCCCAAGCGGGCGTCTTCATTCCAGAGCAGGAGCTGCAGGCCCCTTGGGGGAG
Organism: Glossophaga mutica; assembly: GCA_039655065.1. Taxonomy (NCBI): domain Eukaryota; kingdom Metazoa; phylum Chordata; class Mammalia; order Chiroptera; family Phyllostomidae; genus Glossophaga; species Glossophaga mutica. The sequence continues at coordinate 2,439,450 of CM077315.1, forward strand.
CAGGGGCCTGAGCCTCACTGCGCAGCCCCAGGGGGGACGACAGGGACACACGGCAGACGACAGCCTCCCTGGGGAGAGGCTGGCCTGGCCTGGCAGGAGGGTGCGAGGAGGGGGACTCTGAGAGGGGCCCGGGGTCAGCAGGCTGGCGTCTGGGGAGCACTTAGAAGACAGAGCAGGGACGTTTAAAGGACGCGTGTGTGAACTCTGGCCACATGCTGTGCAATGCGATCTCCCTTGTCCAGGCACCCAACCTCCCGGGGACGTACCCTGGGGGAGCTGGGCCCCGCTGCCCGGCACTGCGGTCTGGGCGGAGTTCCGGAAGGCGGGACAGCCGAGCCCTGCGGTCCAGCCCCACCCGCCTCTGCCCCGCGTGAGCTCGGGGGCCGAGTCAGGTCTGCGCCCCTCCCCTGCCCCCTGATCTCCTCGGTCCGTCTGCGGGGAGACGTCCGTACTTCCCGTTGGGCTGTTTCTGTCCTCTCCACTCTTCCTTAGGTCATGAGTTTAAAATCCCGTCCCCCCGCCCTCGAACCAGCCAGTCCATCCACACCCCTGAGCACGCATCTCCTCGCAGGCAGAGTTCCGGGTGCCTGGGAGCGCCCGGCGGCCGTCACCGTGCGGTGTCGTGAGCGAGACGGACCGTAACTCAGCAGTCCCGTGGTTTAGTGGACGATTCCACAGGTGGCGAGTGTTGCAGGAAAGGGGGTGCAGTGCCCCCTAGAGGGCTAAGCAGCAGAGTCGGCTTCCTCCCAAGGGTGGGAGAGAAGGCGGCTTCCAGGAAGGGTGTCCGTGTGCCCGAGGGGCCCCGAGGGACCAGCAGACGTGCTGTAGGGAGACGAGGGAGGAAGGACGTCCCAGAAAGGGGGTCAACAAGCTCAGAAGTTGGGAGGCAAGGGAGAGTCCGGCCCGTCTCGTAGGACCTGAGCTGCCTTGGTCAGAGCGCAGCGGGCGAGGGGGCGGAGGTGAGGAAGGAGGCTGGGGCGGCGGCTGGCCCTGGGGTGGTGGGGGCAGGCCAGCACGGCGCGAAGCGTGTCGGCTGCAGGGTCACTCCGATCGCCTGGCCTGCCCGCCGGGTGACCCGGGGAAGCTCCTGACCTCCTGCGTCGGCGCAGCTGGAGCACCAGGGGATGGACCTGACCCACTGGCTCGAGTGAGGACAGCGGGAGGTGACCCGCACAATCCCCTGGGCAGGGGCCCGGCCCAAGGCCTGTGGGCCACGGCTCGGAATCCGGATTAGATTCCAAACGCACGGGAAACCCCCAGTGGGTTTGAAGGAGCACTTCCTGCTCTGCCCTTGTCTCGGAAAGCGTTGTTCTGGCAGCGGAGGTGGGGGGGGGGGCAGGGGGAGGAGGGGAAAGGAGGCACACGATGGGAAGATTGTGGCTGCTCCCTGGGGCCACCGCCGGTACCACAGAGGCTCCGGAAGGCCCGGCCCCAGCTCAGGCCTGGAGCAGAGGAGAGCCCCCCCCCCAACCCTTTACGCGCATCTCAGAGGTCGGCGGGTGGTCAAGGCTGGCTGTAGGCACTGCCCCCCCCCCCGCCCCCCAGAGCTCAGTGCAGTGTCAGGCACCCGCCAAGTGGTGGCGGGGCAGCCTCTCGGGCCCCGGGGCCCCTGGATCATGCCTGAGGCACGGTCCCGGGAGCCAGCCGCTCCGCACCCCTCCCTGCCTCTCCAGCATGGGGGGGGGGTGGGCGGGCCCCGCCCGCACCTTCTGCCCCGTGGCTCCTGCCCGCCTCGCCCCAGCCCCCAGGGTCGGCCGGTGCCTGGTTTCCCGAGTCCCCTCCCTCTACGCAAACACACGGAGCAATTTCTACTTCGAGAGGCTAACTCCGGAGGACACGGAGATCGCAGATGCGGATACAGAGACCATTGCGGTGCTTCCGACGAGACGCGTCGGCTGAGCCGAGCCACCTGCCACCGTGGGCAGGCTGCCGGGGGGGCGGGGTGCGTGGACGGGGACCTGCTGGAGAGAGATGTCGGAGACGGAATAGGACTCTGTGATTGATTGAATGTGAGGTTGGAGAGGAGCAACAACTGACTCATAAATTACTGACTTGGGAAGCTGCGCCGTTGGTGGTGCTGTTTCGTACGGCTATCAGACACCAGGTGAAGCAGTTTAGGTAGAAAAGTCGATCATTTAATGCTGGACATACTCTGTTTCGGGCATGTTTGAAGTGCCCACACGGAGACGTGGCGAAGTTGTCGGATGCGTGACTCTGGGGTTCGGAGGAAGGCGGGATGGGCTGGGTATTTAGAAGCCCGTTGTACCGAGATGGCAATTAAAGGTGCTGAGGGCACTCGCAGAACCAGGGATCAAGTTTCCGACAGCTTTCTGGGAGGGCGAGCGCCGTGCCACGGGCGTTGAAGGGAGGCAGGACCGAAACAGGAGCGGCTGGGTGGGCGGGGGGGGCCGCCGGAGAGGGGGCGCCAGGCAGAGGATGCACGAGGGGGCCTGGGGCAGGGGCTGCAGGTGCCGTCGGATTCACAGCGGGGACGTGGCAGGAGGACGCCTGTCCTCCCTGAGAGGGAGGGCCTTGCGGGGCAGAGGCGAGGTCTCAGAGACACCCCTCAGCCGCAAGGCGCCGGGAGAGCTCCCAGGAACGGGGAGAACGGCAGCCCCGTCTGACAGGGCTCCCTTCTCGCCCTCTCTTGAGTCCCCCCAAACCTCAGATCTTTCCATGGTGTGGACCCTTCACACGGGAGAAATGTAACCATGGAAAACACGATGTTAAAGCTCCAGCCACTGAATGCTGAGGTTCAGCTGTGAAAGAGAAGGCGGTGGGGTGGGGGGGGCAGTGGCTGGGAAGGAGGCGGGACTGAGGGAAGGCTCCTTCTTTCAGGTGGGAGGGGTCTGATGGGTAGAGCCAGGAAGAACAGAAGGGGCCGGACTATTGGTCGCGTCAGGCTCCTGGGAAGATGGCAGAGCACGGACCCGCCTGCGGGAGGGGCCGCTGGCCCGGCGTGGGGGCGGGATCGCTGGGCTCCAACCGGGAGAAAGGAGGGGCAAGTCCACGGGGGTCTGGGGTCAAGTTTCCTGGGCGCAGAGCCCGACGTGAGGATTCCGTGGAAGGGACCCATCCAGGGCGTACTCTCAAGAACAGCGGGCCCGGGAGCATGGGAAGCAGGAGGTGGCAGGGCCGACCCAGGCCGGGATGCGGGTCTGGAAGCCCAGCCTCAGCTGATCCCCAGGGGACTCCGGGGCGTGGCCGGCTCCCGAGGAGCTGGCTGTGCTCAAGGTGAGGGGCTGGGCGTCTGTACCCCAGCAGCGGGCAGTCCTGCGCCCCGGCTGCCCCCTGGGAAGGGGAGTGGGCGCATGGCTGCCAGGCATCTCTGGGCCACGCGGCAGCGTCCAGGGCCCGCAGGCCGCCTTCCAGAGAGGGCAGCAGGTGTGCGCCGGCAGCGGGAGGGTGGGCAGACCTTCCCACAATGGCGACCTCGGTGGGACCCCGATGGCAGGGGCCACAGTGCCAGCCCAGGAACCTGTGTGCACTTGGCTTCAGGGGTCAACTGTCGGTGAAGAGGCGAGGGCCTCTGAGATTGAAGAAGATGAGAAAGGTACAAGATCAACAATTAAAATTTAAAAAATTGTTAAAAAAGAAGAAGAAGAATGCCCTGGCTGGTGTAGCTCAGTGGATTGAGCGCGGGCCTGTGAACCAAAGGATTGCGGTTCAATTCCCAGTCAGGGCACATGCCTGGGTTGCAGGCCAGTTCCCAGCATGGGACACATAAGAGGCAACCACACATTGATATTTCTCTCCTTCTCCTTCTCTCCTACCCTTCCCCTCTAAAGATAGATAAATAAATAAATAAATATTTAAAAAAGAAGAAGAAGATGAGAAAGGGTTGAAAATGATGGGAATGTGAACTCACCGGGAAACATGGTCATCTTTCTGGACAGTTGGTGACCATGAGTTTCTCGTGGCACCAGTGAGCCAACCTGTGCAACTTTCCCCCGAGATGCCCCGCAGTCCGGATGCGGCCCTGGAGAAGGCAGCTCTCCAGGTCCCTGTGGGGCTGGCGTCAGGGTTGTCGACGCTTGGACAGGACGGAGGAGAAGGGGCGCTCGGGCAGGAGCTGTGGCCCCTGGGCTGTCGTGTGAGGGACACCGGCCTGGGTGACCCGTGGGGATTCGGACTTGGGCTTCCCCACTTGCTGGCTGTGTGTTCTGGATTTATCGCTTGCATCTTAGCACCTTGGTTTTTCGTACGTAGGTTGTCGATGCACAGATAGCGGGGGTGTGGGGGCTTTTGTAGGACCCGGTGAGACAGTTGCGCAGGAGAGCGAGTGGCCGGCAGCACGCTCTCTGCGTTTCCCTTTGGGAATGCCGTGGTGTGAGCGTTACTGAGAAGCACTGGGCATTCAGTACGAAGTCCAAGGCCTTGGCCCGAAGCAGCTCGAGATTTGCCCACACTGAGAGTGGACAGAGAACAAAGGGCTGCCAACCGTAAAAGCCACCGGGCCCTGGGGGTCCATGCGGCGCACCTGTCCCTTCCACGAGGGGGCCTTGGCCTCGGGATCCCGGGCTGTCTTAGCGGTGGGGCGGCACCGGCGCTGCGGTGGCCCACGACGGGAAGGTCACCACCGCCACGTAGGCCCTGCGAACACTTCGGTGCTGACACGGCTCTGCAGGGCAAGAAGCCGCGGACGCCCAGGAAGGAGGTGGCGGTGTGGGGGTCTGCGCTGCGGGCCGCGGGCAGGGGCGTTTCCGTGCCGTCAGGGTCAGGGACACTGCCTCTGCCGCCTGGCAGACGTGCCGCCGGGTGGTCGGCGCTCGGCCCGAAGGCCCGGGGCGGGGAGGAGGGGGGCCTGATCCCGGAGAAGCAGCCGGCTGGATTCGCCTTTGAACCCCGGGCAGGAGGGCAGGAGACCGCTCCGCGGGCCAGTTTCTCGTCTCCTCTCGCGTCCTGCATGGACTCAAGCTGCACCTCAAAGGCAGGGACCGCTACAAAAGGAATGTCATATTTCAAAATAAAACTCAAAAAGGCAGGAAATCGCCTTTTTGAAGCCTACGGTGGTTTGATTTTCCCTCTCCCAGAACGGCCGTCACTCAAATCGGTCCACACAAGCCGCGCGTCCAAAGCACCCCCACCCCCCACCCCGCGGCTCTGTGCTCCACAACCGGATGTTTTATTCATCAGCACCTGCTTCCCCGAGGGTCCCGACCCTTGTCCGGCTCTGAATAGCTCCCTTTTATCCCATCATCCTGTGTCCCCCACTGACAAAGGGCTGGGAGAAGGCCGGCCGCAGGGCTCTTCCGAGGGGAACAGAAGGGGCTGCCCTCTCGTTCCAGCGGCAGCTGCGGGGCGCCTGCCTGTGCCGGCGGCGATCCGTCCTCCCTCCTCGGAGGGCAGTAGCGCTTCGCACGCAACAAGCAGCGTTCAGCCAACCGGGCACCCGTCCCCGGTGACCTCCGAGACGGCAGCCGCGTGGGCCTGCACTTTCGGGGTCCCTCGGACCTCGTCCCGTTTTCTGCTGCTGGACTGACGGGCGAAGCTGACCTGGCGCTGTGCGTGCGATGGCCTCCCTTCCGGACGCTCTCAGCTCGCTGCCGCTCACCTGGAGGACCGTTCCGCGCACTCGCCGCTAGCATCGAACTCGAACCTCAAGGGCGCTCTTCGACACGATTTATTTTGCCGCCTCGAGTTTTAATAACATGCTGGTGAAGTTGGTCCCCACGTGGGAGCAGCTACACGGGCGGATTGATAGGGGAGGACGTTTCATTTTGAAAAGCTTCACACTTGTCCCAGAGGGTCCTGAGGGACAAGAGCATCTCGCGATGTCTTAAAACGCAGGGGTGTAGGTTTTTGTCTTCGTTTTTTCCGACAGAGCAGAGCTGAAGGTCAAATGCGTAAGGAGGTTTAGGATAAAGAGCATTGTCGGAGACGGGAAAAGTGGAGACCATTTAAGTCTCTGCGTCTAAAGAATCGGTTAAACAGGCCCAGTCGCCGCGCTGAGCGCGCAGTCGGTGGAGACGAGGCAGCCGGCCGAGGCGTCACAAGGGGCAGGAGAGGGTTTTGTTGGCAAAAACTGCAAAAAAGAAAATAGGAGATCCGACGCTTTATGAAGTCACCAACTAAGCAGGAAAGTGTACGCATAGCAGAGATGCTCGGAAACGTAGGAAGGATTTGATGGAGCTGTATTACCACGGGGAGAGTGTGACCCAGCCCTCCCGGAATTTGGCAGATCGGTTAAACAAACCATTAAAAGGTATGAATGATGTGAAAAACACGTTTAACACACTCGAACTGTTTGGTATCTTATGGTTTGTGTGCATGTCCACAAACCGTTTATAAAAAAAATCAGCCCTTCACTTGGTTGCCAAGGAACAAACAAAAGCCGCAGTAAATTCTTCGGCTGCAAGCTTTTTAGGCCATATTTTAAAGCCACAGTGCAGGAAAAGGATAGAATCATGATTTCCCACCAAAAAAAAAAATCCCACATTGAAATATTTTTTAAAAAGCTATCTTTAAAAAACTTTTGTGTTCAGAGGGAAAAAATCACAAATTAATTAAAACTGATTTGAGATTAAAGATACGTACAGGCATACTTCAATTTTATTGATTTCTTTAAAGATTTTATTTATTTATCTTTAGAGGGGAAGGGAAGGAGAGAGGGAGAGGGAGAGAAATATCAATGTGTGGTTGCCTCTCGTGCGTCCCCTGCTGGGACCTGGCCTGCAACCCAGGCATGTGCCCTGACTGGGAATCGAACCGCGATCCTCTGGTTCGTAGGCCCGCGCTCAATCCACTGAGCTACACCAGCCAGGGCTGATCTTTTTAAAAAGCTGTCTCTTAGTTCTGCTGGTTTTTTCCGTTCCCTGTTTTATCTAGCTCCACTCCACCATTTAGCACCTTCTCCATTCTGCCAGCTTTGGCTGCAGTTTGTTCTTCTTCTTCTAGTTTCTTCAGGTGTGAAGTTCTGGATCTGAGGTCTTCCTTCCTCCTGAACGTTCGTGTTTGCAGCGATCAGCTTCCCCGTTGGCACTGCCTGCGCCCCTCGGGTCAGGCCTGTGCATGTTCTCTCTGCTGTTGGTGTCCAGTTCTATCCCGGTGTGACCAGAAAACACGTATGACGTTAGTCCTCTCGGATGTGTGTCGAGGGGACCCGCCCTGAGGACTCATCCGTGCGCACTTGTGGGGGTCGCTCTTGTCTGGGGCGTGTTCTCCGCAGGGCGGTCCCGTCGTGTTCACGCATCGTGTTCCTGATCTTGTTTAGCTGTCCGTCTGTGCTCTCTTTGCGCTCATTGAGTCTCTCCGTGAAGGCCATTGAGAAGTCTTTGTCAGGCAGCTCCTAGATAGATACGCACTTCTGTAGGGCCTGCTTCTGGAGGGTCTGTGGATTGGGTCACGTTTGCCTGTATCTTTTTGTGGCTGGAGATGTGGATGTTTGAACCAGGAGCTGCCCGCCCAGCCGCTGTGGACTGACTTCGTGCAGGGGGGACCCACACGCACAGTCAGCCTGGCCAGAGGCCCAAGGGCCCTCACACCTTTGCGGGTCTCTGTTTCCCTGGACGCGTGCCTGGAGAACTGCGGTGGCAACGTCCTTCGGTGCTCGCCTTCTGTCGGGGCCGGGGTGGGGAGGTAGACACTCTTCCTGGAAGACGATCCCTGCAGTGTGCGGGTCCCCCACGGCTGGCCAGGAAGGAGCCGTGACCAGCTTGAGCGAGAGGCCCTGAGCGGACCACGGGCCCATCTGAATCCAGCTCTCCCAGGAGCCGACTCTGTAACCCAAGCAAGTCACTCGCCTCCTGTGCTCCAGTCCCCTCGTCTGCAGAGCAGAGAAGCAGTGACCAGCAGTCACCCCAGACCGTCGTCTGTCAGCTAAAGAAACAGAAGGACCAAGGCTCTTTCCCGGCAATCACGGTAAAAGTCCTAGAAATGAGTCTGATGGGTCAGCCTTGGGTCATGTACCCGCTTATGAACCAACCAGCGGGATGAAACCATCCGATTGGTTAACCCAGAGTTGTGTGACTGCGTTTGCGCTGCGAGCCGGGGCAGCGCTGAAAGCCAGCCCCTCTGAGGGTGCAGCGGGGTGGTCCCTCACAGGAAGCGACGCTGCCCTGAGCAGCACGAGGGAAGGTGGGCGCAGGCGCGGATGGCAGACCCTGCGGGTGGAGGTCGCAGCTCACACTTTTCTGAGCACAGCCTTGGGCACTGTGAGCACACAGCAGGCGCTCAATAAACGGTTCTTCCTTTACCCTGGCGATCACCGAGCCGCGTGTTGAGAACTGCGTTTTGCTCTTCAGGCAGAAGAGCCTGGGGCAATCCCCGTGGCCTGAAGTATAGCGGTGACAGTTCTAAAACCTTTCTCTGACTGTGTTCGGGGCTGTGAACAGTGCTCTGCGGCGGCCTCCGACTGAGCGGACGCAGGTGGGGCAAACGGCCTTCCTCGCACACAGGGGGCCGGCGAGGCCCGGAGGCGTCATCTTCTCCAGCCTTCCCGCGGGCACCGTGCAGGGTCTTTGACTTCCCTGGCTGGCCAGCGAGCATGACATTTCTGTAGGGAGCCCTGTGCAGCCACGGCCACAGCCACAGCCACAGCGGATCAGTGGATCAGCGGATCAGCGGATCAGTGGCCCGGCCAGCCTGGACAGAGACCTCCCAGGACGCAGGCGGGTTTTGCTCCGCAGCTCATATGCTGCGGAGGCGAAGTGTTTGCTCGCCTGCAAATCTGCTCCGTCCGGATGTCGAGGCAGTTCCTGAAAGTCAAGGATAATCTGACTGATACAGAAGCACAGATGGAGCCCGCCTGGTTAAATGTCACAGACAGGGGGACTCGGGGCAATAACAAGCACGGGGAGGAGGCCTCCCCCAGCTTCCTGCCGGCGGCTCCAGGGCTGCCCCAACCAGGGGCTGCCGGGCAGGCTCGGGGGAGCAGGTGAGGGCCCACATCCCCCGGATTCCACCGTGAGGGGTGAATGTGGGGCAGCGAGCCTTTCAGGGATTTGGGTCTTCAGTCACTTTACAAAAGCACAAGAATACCATTGGGAAGAAGCACAGGTTGCCACCTTTGGTTGGAAACAGAGGGACAGAGCAGACGACGACGTCATTACTTCCTGTTTCTCGTAGGAAAAGGAGATCCAGAGAAGGGGGTACCTCCAGGGAGTGGCTGGGAGAGAAAGATCACTTATGTGGCTTCGAAATACCCAGCAGCTGGTGAGGAAGAGGAGGGAAGGGTGTGCTGGTGACACCCCCACCCTGACCGCCCGGCGCCACGGACTCACTGCTGAGCCCTCCTTCACCTCGCCCTTCACCCGTGCGCTTGCCAGGGCAGCTGTCCTGATCTTACATGCCCCTCCCCTAGCCACAGTTGATTGGTCAGTGGTGGGCACCTGACCCAGGCTGGGCCAGGGACAGTCTCCCTACCACCCTGGCCACGGCTGATTGGCCCAGGAACGGCCCTCTGATCCGCTTGATTCCATAGGCCCGTCCCTAGGAACTCATGCTGGAGCCGCAGAGCTCATCCGTCCTGCCTTCCCAGTGGGTGCAGTTAACGCAGAGCTGCTGGCGGCCACGCTCGGCACCGTGCGGGGAGGGGGGGCCCGGGCTGACGTGTCCGGAGAGGCAGGGATGCTGGGGTTCGGCTCCCTCTGCCCCTGAGGCCCATCCCGACCCTTCCGCAGCAGACAGTTCAGCCCTTCCTTGGAGTCTCTTGAGCCTATAAATTCCCGTTATTACTTTAGCAGTTTCCAGTGGCTTCTGTTGGTTATGGCTAAATGAGGCCTAACGATACAGACAGCGAAATGGCCCCAGGAAGACAGAATGCGGAGGGTGGTGGCCAGGGGCTGGGGGAGGGGAACGGGGCCTTTAATGGGCGCAGAGGTTCGGTCTGGCCAGGCGGAGAGGGCTGGGGAGACCGGTCGTGCAACACCGGGAGCGCGTTCGACACCCCCGACCGGCGCGCTGAAAAACGGTTGGAGAGGCGGGTGTAGCCCTGAGTGCATTCTACCGCCGTTTTTGAACACGGGCCCTGAGGGGAACGGAAGCAGCCACGTCCCCCCACATCTCTGAGTCAGGGGGCGTCCTCGCCGTGGACTCGGGCAGCCAGTGGTTCTGCTGCTGTCAGCTTTTCACAGCTACCCGCTCCGCCAGCCCCGGTCGGCGGCCTCCCTGCCCTTCCGGGCCTGTCACTGGTGCCCCGGGCGTTAGTGCCGAGGGGGCCGTTGGGCCAGGCTGTGACGAGGAGTCCAGAAGGTACATGGACTCCCTCCGAACCAGGCTCACACCTTCCTCCTGCGCCCCGAGGAGCCCGCGTGGCTCCCGAGGCCCCCGGCCAGCAGCTGCCTGCACGGTGGTCCCGGCCGCCACAGCACCCACACGGGGGGTGGCAGGGGGGGCTCCAGCCTGGACCTGGGTCTCCTCAAGAGCGAGGGGGGGAGGCTTTCATCACAGTGTGATTTTCAACCCCTTTCCTGTGGCTGGAAGTGGGGCAGGGGGGTGGCTTCCAACGGACACAAACTGGTCCCCAGTCCGTGCGGCACGCTCTCCGCAGCAGGCCGGCTGAGCCAGGATGAGTAAGGGGGACGGGGCAGCTCTCCCCCCTCGGGGAGCTTTTTTTCGCCAAAGGCTCCGCCAGAGGCAGGGCGGCCGGCATGGGCGGGGCTGCCCTTGGCTGTGCAGGAAGGACCTGTCGAACTCAGCGCACGGCGTGGTCCTCCAGACCCCCACGTGCCCTGGGAGTGCTTGTGTGCCCAGTACCCTCATCCGTACCCGGAGAAATCCCTCTCTTCGCACAACAGACTACAAATCTCGCAGAATACACAAATCTCGCAAACTCACTCAAAGGAAATTGACTTCCAGAGATGGAGATCTCCCAGGAGGCCAGAAGAGAAGACGGTTACGGAGTCCCGTGGGGAAGACTGGCGTGCTCAGCGGCGTGGGGAAGCCACAGGGCGGGTCACAGCTCTGCCTGCGGAAACACATCTCTCGTTCTGAGGGACACGCAGAAGGCAGTGTGAGGTGCAAAGGATGAATCCCATCAGGGCCTCTGACTCCAAACGTGTGCATCCGTGACCACACCTGACAAGCCAGCTCCACGCCTGTGCTCACGTTAACGTCCTGGGTGGCAGAAAAATGATTTGATTTTACCAAATAGGAGAAGCTGTTAATAACCGCGGAGTTGGAATCACTCACCCCGCTGCCCCGCTGCTGCGTGCCAGACTGGGTGGGACGGCGTGACTCGGGAGGCGCGCGGCGTGACACGGGGCGAAGGCGGCTCCCTGCCGAGCCTGCACCCCCCACGCGGCAGGGAGCCCTCGGGTCCTCTCCGCTGGGACCCGCTGCCCTGCTGGGGGCACGGAGGGTTCGAGGAACACTCCTGGTGCTGCGGGTCCCTCGGGCTCTCTGCCGTCCCCCGTGTGTCAGAGGGCGTGATGCTGCCGTTCACCTCCTCGGGTTGTTGGGAAAGTTACAGGAGTTAATGGGTGTCGTTGCCTGGAAGGGGGCCCAGCGCCCAGGCAGCCGTCAGTGGGCATCAGCCCCCGGGTCCCAGGACGGGGACACACATCAGCGGCCGCCGCCTGGATCTCTGCCCACAGGGCCCGAGCTCAGAGCGCCGGGCCCCCCTGGCCTGGCTATCCGCCCCCGACCCCCCGTTACCTCCCACGCTGGCTGAGGGCGGCGAGAGTGTTACTGGGTGGGACAGGCCCCAGGGCTCGGCCAGCTGTGGCCGTGGGAAAGGCATGTGCTGGGCAGGGGTGCAGGCTGCCGGGCAGTGCCGCCGGCCCCGGGGCCTGCTCTGCACCGGGTGTGGAGACGCACGAGGGGACAGGGCACCGGTCTGTCCCTTCGTCCTCCGAAACTTCTCCGGGGGGGTGTGGAACTGCATTTAAAAGTCTGTTTGGGGGTCTTCCGCCTGCAGAGTGACTGGATTACACGCCCCCGAGAGTCCAGTCTCCACCGGGGGTCCTCCTCTTCATCCTAGTTTCTGAAGTTCTGGTGGTTCTCACAGGAGGAGGGGAAGGGGGGCCTCTGATGTCTAACCCTCCCCCCGCCGGGTCGCTCCCGCAGTGAGGGCGCTGCTCGCCTCTGACACGTGGGGGGGGGGGGCCTCCAAATGCCCAGGATTCATCTTCCGTCCCCCCATGTCTGAGCCCACACAGCCCTTTCTTCATGGACCCGCCACTCGGCTTGTTGTCATGGAAACCAGTGCCCGTGTCAGAGCGCCTCGGAGGGGGTGGGAAGGAGGCCTGAGCTGCTGCCATAGCAACGCGCCTCTCCGCAGCAGCGGCCCTCGCTGGGTGCCCTCTCCGGATTCTCAGTTCCCGGGAGGGAGGAGCGGTCCTGGGGAAGGAAGGGGAGTTTCCCCGGGCGGGACTGGGGGGAGGACCCAGGAGCGTCCACCTCAGAGTCCCGAGATGGCCCCGTGGGCCAGGACCCACGGGAGGCCAGGCTTAGCAGTGCGGCCACTTGCCTTTGTGGGACGGCGCCGGTGCTGGTGTTTCTGCTCACACCGAGTGACTCAGCTGGCAGACGCGGCGTCACAGTGAAGGGGCCCAGCTCGGAGCCGGGCTCCCTGCAAGCCAACGCTGGCCTCGTCGCTTGCCGACCCCGGGTGAGTGAGCCAGCCTGGGCCGCAGCGTTCTCATCTGTGAAATGGTAGTGACAGTCCCTGTCTCCCGGGGTCGCCGTGGGGACCAAGTCACTGCGATCACGAAGCACTCCAACTCCCGTCCCACGGTCCCCCCAATCCGTGTCCGCTGTTGGAGCCGCCATTCGTAAGACAGAGGTGGCACTTGACCAGCGCCTCCGTGGTGCCCACCGCGGCGGCTCTCCGCACTTGGCTACAGCATGGCCTCGCGTCCTCGCCACGACGGCAGGGGCCACCGCCCGGGCGGAGTGTGCAGGCGGGGGGCTGAGGCCTTGCGGCCAGGCCTCCGGCACCACCTCGGGAATCTCTGTGCTCCCCAGGGCGGAGTCGCTGCCAAGGGGGCAGCGCTGACTCCTGGTGGGGTCGGCGGAGGCGGGGGGCAGGAGGAACGAGCTAATTCTTTTCGTGCGCAGAGCACAGAGACGCACACAGTGTGTCTGCGATGTCAGCACTTCCTGGGTGCCGGCGGGCGGGAGGCCGGCAGAGAAGCATCAGAGGCTCTTCAGGGCACTGATGATGGAAACAGGCTGAGAAGTCAGATCTGGAGGGAACTCTGGAGAAACGGAACCGCAGGCAAGTCCAGCCCCAGCCCGCACCCTCTGCAGGTCATCACGGCCAGAACGTCCAGCTGCCACCCCTTTGTCCCCTCGCAGAACCAGGAACCGGCAGGAAAACCACACACGATGACCTTGGAAGAAACGAGCCTGACGGCCAAGACGTTACTTTGAACTTGCTTGAAGAAAGGCCCCGTTTAAACCCACAGGATTGGTGTGGTTCTTCGTTCGCACTGGTGGCCAAGTCCCAGATGGCCCTGGGAGTTAAGTGCCAGTGCTTGTCTTTGCCCTGCAAAGGGACAGCTGAGCAAAGGCCTCGGGGGCGAGGCCAGCAGGCTCCTGCCCCACTGTCCCCAGGGAGCCGCTTGGGTGGGCGAGCTTAGTAGGCCCTGGCCAGCCCTCAGATGTCCGGGAGGAGGCCGAGTCCTCCTGGAAACACTTCCCAAAGGACTGGGAGCTTTTCCATCTCCGTCGCCTCGGCAGCGGACCTCTGGGCACTGAGCACCTAACGGGACGCAGGGGTACCCGGGGGTGGCGGGCTGCCGCACCAGGGCAGCGAGGTTGGGGCTCCTGGGAGGCAGCGCTGACAGTCCCTGGAAAGTGAAACCCCACCCACCTCTAGACCTGAGAACAAAACACGTAGCAAAAGTAAAAATCAGCGTGGAGCTGTCTTATGTGCCCCACGGTAGAGTCGCTGGGCGATCTCACGCCCCTCAGCGCTGTGGGAAATCACGGTTGGTAACACCGTCGTCCTCGGGAAAGGGGAGAATGAGCGGGGTCAGGGCCGTCGCCGGAAACACCCCGCATCTCCCCTGCGGGACCCCGCCGGCCGGAGACTCGCCGACTGCCCTGCTTGTGATGAACATAGGGGATGCACGCGACGTCGTGAGCAGATGCACACGCGTGTCCGCGGGTCAGACGGAGGTGGAAAGTGTCGCGAGATACCGTGTGTCCTCTGCTGTGTCCTCTGGGAGCCCGGCATCGTCTGCTTTTAAGACCGCGTGAGTCACTAAAATGGCTTCGGGGGTCGCAAGCCGAGATTCGGGGAGCGCCGTCGAGGACCGCACGTCACTGATTTAGCGCGGCCACTTGGCCTTCCCCGTGAGTCCTGGCTGATCCCTGAGCACCCCGCAAGCCGTTCCGTTTCGAGTCAGGGGTCACCTCCCAGGGAGAGAGCTCAGTTCAGTCTGGGGGGCGGCTGCCATCTGCGGACCCCAGCTCAGGGCCCAGACTACGGGACATTCGCCACCAGGATGTGATCTCATGTCCACGGCACAAGCCCAAGTGGGAAGCACCGGCCACGCAAGCCTCTGCTTGTGGCCCCACCTCCTAGCATCTCCTTGGCCACAGCGAGTCGCTTGGCCCCGCCCACTCCCCCAGTGGAGACCATGCGCAAAGGTGTGCCGAGGTGGTGTGGCCAGATCATCCGTGCTTTTTAAAGAAACCGGAAACCTGGGCCTTTGGTGAAATCTCCTGATCGGAAAAACCCATCTGTTGGCTTCGAGGCGACCAAGGGGCCCACCCCAGGCACAGCCAGGACCCCCGCCCTCCAGGCGCAGAGGCGGAAGCTGTGGACCCAGGTCACTTCGACCCAGAGCAACGTGAGTCCGGTGTGGCAGACGTATCTCCAAAGTGCTGGAGAAGCGAGGGCTCGGGGAGAAGGTGGCATGTGGGGGCGGGGGGGGGGGCTCCCTGGCGTCGGAGCCCCGAATGCTCGGCCGGGCTGCCCTGCAGACAGGCCCCCCCGCGGGAGTGGAGGCTCAGGGCTCCGCCGCCTCACCCTTGCGCAGGAAGCCGGCGGACCCGCCGCGTCGCATAATGAGCGTTCTCCCTTGTTCGAATCAGCGCTTACGGCTCCTAATTAAATAATAACTTTCCCTCTGCTGCTCCGAGCCCACACAGCCTCTGCACTACCTGCTGCGCCAAAGTCCAAGTTACAGGCCTGTCGCTCGCCGGGCTGTCTCCTCCACGCCGCCCTTACACCGCCCCGCCCTCGCCCGTTAGTAACTCTCTCCGTAGCGGGTGTTTAAATGTCTTCTAATAACCCGGCAGGCTCTTCAACGTCCCGTCCCGCTCAGAATATTAATGAGTCCCGCCTTGTTCTGGAGTTCCTGGCTAGTTTTCCCTCTAATTGCTGGCTGTAACACAGACCTCGTTTGTACGGAGTCCTTGTTCCTTCTCTTTGGGGAGGGAACAGAGAGACATCTCTCCTGGGCGGAGTCGCCGTTCTTCTCCGAGGGGCGAGGACCCGAAGGTGGGGACCACCTTCCAGGCTTCAGAGTTTGCAGAGACGCTCAGACAGATGGGTCCTTCCCTCCAGGGGGGGACCCTTAATCATCTTTTGCCACGTGGTCACACGCTTGGATGACAACGCTCACGTCCTTGGGTGCTTCCTACGTTTTGATCCTCTTCATCCTCACAGCCACCTGTGTTCTCCCGTTTTGCGGATGAGGAGACTGAGGCAAAGAGGCCGGTGAACTTTCTCAAGATCCCACAGCAAGTGTCAGACACAGACCGAGACCAGGACCCATCTGTTCATCAGGGTTTTCTGAGTGACGGGGACAGAAGCCGGACGCGCATTAGATAAGCAGAAAGGGAGAGTCGGTTTCTCACCAAATCGACCCTCCAAAGACGAGGCAGGGGGCTGCTGCTCCCCGGGTAGCAAGGGCCAGAGACGTCCCTGCCCCCTCGGCCTGCTGGCTGCCGTCTCGGGCTGCTCCCGTGGTCCCTTTAAGCTGGCGGCTTCCGCAGTTATTTCTTAGCTGACACCCTCCCAGCGTCACGAGGAAAAGGAGGTGCTTGACCCCAAACTTCAATGAACAAAACAACAGCAAAGGAACAGGAAAGGACACTCATTGGCCGCTTTGGGTCCACGCGCCCAGTCCATGGGCCAGTCGCCAGGGTCAGCAGGGCTTGGTACCCGTCCCTGGAGAAGGTCACTCTCCCCGGGAGTAAGGTCGCTTCTGGCGCATCACCTTCAGAGCTGTGGCGTAAGAGGAAGACAGGCCAGTGCCCCCAGAGGTGGAACCCGCACCGTCAGGGCGGGCGGATCAGCACCGCGCCGCTGCAGGAACAAGTGGCCTTCCTCTTCCCGTGTCTCCGCGTGGTGTTGTTACTCCCGAATCAGAGGGCGCAGAGCCGCAGACCTGGGGCACCAGACCTGCTGGTCAGCGGTCCTCCGGACTGAGGGCCAGGGTCTCCATGCGGGTGGGACAGGGACAGTCCCCTGTGCCAACGCCAGTGCCAGCCTGCGCTGCTCCGTCACGTGGGCCGCCGGGCCCTGTAGACACGGGAGCCCGAGGGGGGCAGGTGGTTCCGGGTGTCCTCAAACAGCGCATTCGGTCACTGGGATGGCGAGTGAGAGCGTCCACTCCCGTCATCAGGCTCGGCCGACAGCCCCGGAAGAGGGCTAGCACTTGGAGGAAGAGAGGGCGGAGGCAGAGGGTCCGGCGGTGAACAGCGGAGTTCGCCTGACAGCTTGGCTGATGGGACTTGACAGGCTCGTTCCAGGCACAGAAAAACACGTTTGACAGCGCGTTCAGAGCAGAGACGTGTCGGTGGCACTTCCAGCGTCAGTCACTGCCAGCCCGCCTGTGCGCCGGGGGCGGGTAGGGAGGGGACTCCTCTCTCCTCTCTCCTTTCCACCCAGAGGCAAAGCCTGTTCCCTCTCGTTCCCACTAGTTCCCGGGGCGCCTGCCGCCTTGGCGCCCCTGTGCAACGCGGCGCGGCCGCTCCTGGAAGGCCTCGGGCCCTGGGCTGTGCAGGACCCCGAGCTTCTCAAACTGCGGTCCTGAGAGTCTTTGCAGCGGAAACCAGGAGGTGCCTCCTGGCAGGACACCTGCGGAAAGCCGCCCTGGGCCGTGAGCGGGGCTTCCTCTCCCCGAGGGGCCGGGCGCAGAGGGCTAGTCCTGGAAACACGGACGAAGCATGCAGCTTGACATTCAGGCTTCATTGTCCCCACACCTGGGGCTGCAGGCTATGAAGAGCCTCCGTGGGGTGCGGGGACAGCGCCCCGAGCTGGGCGGGGCGGGAAAGACACCGCTGGCCCAGCAGCTCCGGGCTCTCCGGTCCCCTCTCAGTCCGCGGGCCGCTCGAGGACGAGTCCGTCACTTCCTCCTGCACGATGGTGGCTTCCATCTGCGCTGGGGGCAGAGCACACTCTCCAGGGCCGGGGCTTTCGTCGCCTGTTGCTGTCCCTTCCGGAACTAGACCCCTGTTTGAGAGCTGGCTCCGTTTTCCCCACTGCTTTGCTGCGCCTCTGGGCACGGCTGTCCTCCCTGAAACCTGTCATCACGTTCCTGAATGGCCTCGGTGTCGGTGGTAAGCCTCCCGCTCGCTCCGAGGAGAGAGAAGGAAGCGTTTACTGCTCCCTCGTGGCATCGGCACCGTCTCAGCTCCGTCTTGGCGCTCGACTTCGGGCGTCCAGTGATGCAGCCCCTCGTTTTGCGTATTGCTCAAGGCGGGAAGTACCGCCTCCATCAAACTCGGCTGGTGGCCAAAAGTAAATGGGGATGCATTTTAACTTACTTTTTTTTTATAACCTGTGCTCAAGGTCATCCTTAACCTAACAAGTGATTATCTCTCACATCAGATTAGTCATTAGTCATCCATCCATCCATCTACCTAATCTACCTAACCGTCCATCCACCCATCCACTCACCTTCCATCCATCCATCCACCTAACCATCCATCCACTCACCCTCCATCCATCCACCTAACCATCCACCATCCATCCATCATCCATCATCTACCATCCATCCATCCATCCATCCATCCATCATCTACCATCCATCCACCTAACCATCCACCATCCATCCATCATCCATCATCTACCATCCATCCATCCATCCATCCATCCATCATCTACCATCCATCCACCTAACCATTCATCATCCACCATCCATCCATCCACCTAACCATCCATCCATCCACCATCCATCCATCATCCATCATCTACCATCCATCCATCTATCCATCCATCCATCCATCTATCCATCCATCCATCATCTACCATCCATCCACCTAACCATCCACCATCCATCCATCCATCATCCCTCCACCCATCCATCTATCCATTTGCCCAGCCAGCCCTTTAACAAACATTTCGTAGTGTGAATACTGTGTGCCACTCAGGAACAGGTTTATTACTCTTCCCAGCTGCAATTAATATTCAGATAAAAACATCAAATCAAAAGCCCATCTCTTTCGTATTTTAATGCATCCCAGTGCCATATGGAGTCAGACGCAACACTAAACATGAGCAGTTCCTAAAGCAGCCTACGGAGCAGCGGCCTGGGCAACAGTCAAGTGCGTACCCGCACTTCTCTGGAGACTGGGCTTCCCGAACCTTTAAAAGTAATTGTCATTTGTGGAAGTAAAATACGACTTTTTTTTTAAGAAAAACGAAAGGAAGAAAGGAAGGAGGGAGGTGAAGGAAGAGAGGAAGGCGATGTGAGAACCCGACAGACGTCCCTCTGCTGAGGTCCCTTTGCTTCCCACGCCCCACCTTGAGCCCCTCCCTTCTCCCTAAAGGGCACCGTTGTCCTGGGGCGAGAGCTGCAGACCTTTCTGGGTGCATCTGTATGAACACACAATGGTATGGCACAGTTTATATCAAAGCACACAAAATGTTGCCGCAGATTTCTCTGCGGGTAAGTGAAAACACACGCATGCTCTGATTTTTTTATGACAAGAGATTTCAAAGGTTTCCCGTAACCAGTAGACGTGGACAGGGTGCTCGGGTGAATTACTCCTCGCTTTCGGGCGCAAACCTGGGAGGCGCTGGTTGGACATGGGTGTGCCGGGTGGCAGGGATAGGTAGGCCTGCGGGGGGGGGGGGGAGGGCGTTGGTGTGGATTCGGAGAGGTGTAACTTGCCCGGATTGATTAAACTATAAAAGCACCCTCTTAAACAGAAGGCACCGTATTAGCAACTAACCTCCAACCCCGCCTCCCACCGCCTCCGGGGGCTTTTCCTTAGGAGGGGCCGGGGGATCAGGGAACCCTGCCTTTCCTCACCTGCACCTCTCCGCCGGCCCTCCCCCCACGGCCCACTGGCTCCTCCTTGCTCCCGCTCCCTGACCCGAGTGCCGAGAACTTGCCCCCGGGGATGACTGGACTGAACAGGAGAGAGTCTTAAAGCGCAGGGACTGTCACCCTGTGGAGCCCAAGCCGGAGGTGGCGGCGGCAGCATCCTACGGGGTCTTCAGTCACGACGCGACACTCGCCGTCGGGGACAGGAGCCGGTCCCGCAGCTCCTCCTTCGCGTCCTCGGTGGGTGGCACGTTCACTTGCGCCTCGCGCCGCTCGCCCTGGTCGCGACGGATTCGCTTGCCTGTGACGGAGGCCCGTGTCCTCCGCCCGCCGCTCCAGCGTCAGCGCCAGCTCCGCGCCCCGCCCGCGAACTGTGGACGCGGGGGTGTCCTCCTTCTGCGATGAGGGGTTCCGGCTTGGACACACAGAGGCGTTTCCCAACGGGAGGTCTTCAGCTCTAACCGTGCGCATCGGGGCGAGAACGCGGCAGGATTTACGCGCACCCAAGCCGTGCGGGGGAACGCGAGCGGTCCCGCGTGTTATCCCAGGAGTCCGCACGAAATGGTTCCTCTCGGCGGCGGGTTTTCCAAGCCACTCAGAGGCCTTCTCTTCATGATGCCTTTTTGGGGAGGAACGATCGTATTTGGGCTTTTTATTTTTTGTTTAACAGTTTGTATTCATTATAAAGAATTGGAGCAACGCCAAATCGGCAGGGGAGAAAGTAAAAGAATTACTTCAACCTAATCCCTAGAAATAGATATCATTAAATAGGGTGGATACTTTTTAAGTTACAAAACTATTATTCCAAGCACCTCTCTCTCCTTGCGTGTATGCAAGTGGGAGGCAAGATAACTTGAGTAAACTGTGTTTCTAGGAAGTGGGTCATCCTGTACGTGCTATTTAAAAATAAATCTAGCTTTGATTTCGGGTGGAAAAAATGACGCTGAACTGAAAGAGTTGGTGAGGTCCAAGTAACGGCTGCCGTGCCGCGAGGGGCGTGTACTCCGCGCCGTGGAAGTGGGGCGGGGCGGCGCCGCCCTCTCCCTACGGCAGTTGGTTGTCGCCTTTCCCTGCTGATTCCCAAGGTGGGTGGCGGCGTCGGCGGGCGGCCATCCTCAGTCCTGGCCCACGTGGGAGGGGGCCGGCGCGCAGAGCCCGTGTCCTCCTCCGGTGTGTCCACGCGTCCTCCCCGCTGCCCCTGAGCCGGGCGCGCGTTGCGAAGGGACCGCCTGCCTTTGCCCTGGTTCTCCCCACGGAGGCACGCAGGCCGACGCTGGCCGGTGCCAGCTCACTGACGTCGGGGAGGGAGGAGGCGTGTCCTTCCCCACGCGAGGGCCTCGCGCGGCGGCGCTGACAGCTCTCCCTCAGCCTCTCTGCTCTCGGCAGTCCCCGCGCAGAAGGAGAAGAGGAAAGGGGAGGTGGAGGGTGGCCGGAGGAGGGGCAGAGCCAGCCTGGCAAGGGACAAAGGGACCTTCTGCCCCCTCGGAGCCACACCTTCCAAGGAGTGCAGCCGGGCAAAACCAGCGGCGTAAATCGGAGCCAGGGCAAGTGACGGGGCGGTGAGGACGGACGGGGGAATGGCCCGCGCAGAGCACACCCAGTCTCCCCACGCACGGGCTGCGCGGAGCTTTACCGCTCTGCAGCCTGTTACTACCCGGGCAAGAGCAGAGCTCACCGGAGCTCCGCCTCCTGTCCTGTCCTCCTCCCACCTCCCCCACCCCCCACCGTCCCCCTCTTCCACAAACACCATTCCTGGTGCCAAAAGTTGGGGACCACTGTCCCGGAGAAAGACTGCCCTGGATTCTGACCGCTCTCGGGCAGAGATGCCGGACGGGTCTGTTGGGAGCGCCCGCAAGTCGCATTGGAAGTGCTCGCCCCAACCCTGCGCAGCGGGGCGGGGGGCCCCTCTGTGGCAGAACTCTGTCCACCCGAGAGTCTCTGCCATCCTGCCCCAGAACCGCTCCGCTCAGGCTGTGTCCCCTGAGGCTGCCCTTCCCTGCCCCGCTCTCCCGCCACCTGCTGCCCCGGAAAAGCAACCCGGTGGCTCGTTGATGTGGAAGTCGGTGTGACATCAGAGGGCCGGTTTGGCCCGCACCAAAAGGCTTTTATTTTACCTTATTGGTTCCTTCGTTCTTACGAAGGCTGCTTGCCAGACAGATGAGCAACAACCGATGAGGCCGCAGCCGTGGGCGGGAGCGGCAGATCCCTCCTCCCCAACGCAGCCTGCCGGTGCCTGTCTAGCACCGGGCTGTCTGAGCCGCTGTCGGCAGCCTGGCGCTGGAGACTAGCGCTCACTGTGGGCCCTCCGGTTTCCAGCTCCGCTCCCTGGGCGGGAAGCTCCATGAAGCCAGAGCTGTTTGCTCTGGTCCCTGCTTCGTTGCCAGGGCCTAGGGACAGGCCTGTCGCTGGGGGTGGGGCGCTCCTACGTCTGCTGGGAGGAAGGTGTGGACCAAGTGGGACGACAACTCGAGGTGGGGTGCCTCTTTTCCTTCCCTCCGTGGACCCTGAAGGAAATGTAGGTAGATCGAGACGGGACCTGCCTGATGTCCTCCAATGGGCTCCTTTCAGAGCTGCCCAGAGAAGTAAAAGAATGTGCCGCCAACCCACCGCCGAGCCGTGCGCATCGGTGGGCGGGACTCAGACCTGAGGCCCCGGCCAAGTCTGTCCGCAGCGCAGAGACAAAAGCCCCCTCGATTAACTAACCTCTCAGGCTCTCATGTGTTAGAAACGCAGGATGCTCCCAAAGTAATGCAATCGTCGTAAGAGCACCGGAGACCTACCCTCCTACGGAACCCCGCAGTGTTTTCCTTCCGTGGTCGGCTCACTTCAGTTAGCCCGATGCTCAGCCCCATCCTCGCAAACTGCAGAACCGCGCCCCCTTTTTAACGTTGAGTAACACCCCACTGTGAGTGCTGTGTGCACCGCCTTTCCTTTGCCCACTCGCCGGCCGATGGGTGCCGGGGTGGTTTCCACGTCTTGGCTGCTGTGAACGAGGCCACAGTGAACGTCGGAGAGCTGGTGTCTCTTTAAGGCTCTGATTTCGGTTCTTTTGGATACACACCCAGATGTGGGGTTGCTGGATAAAAAAGAGAAGAAGGAAAAGAAGAAAGAAGTGTGGCATCGAGCATCTGATTTTGGAGGGGGGCGAATCGGTGTTGAAGGGCTGGCTCTGACGGTCGGGATGGGCTGCAGGGGAAAGGGGGGCGTCCGAAAGCACGTGGTTTGAGCTGGTGGGGTGGTGAGGGTGCTGGGGCAGGAGGAGCCCCACGCTGCGGGGCTGCCGCGGTCACACACGGGGTCACACATGCAGTCTCACATGGCTGTCTTTCCTCCTCCGCAAACACTTAGCACAGAGTGGGCACATCATAAATATTTGCCCGGTGTGTGAATTAATTGCTTTCCTCGGGAAAGAAGGGGCTGACTCACTGCCTGCTGCTTCGGGGAGAGAGCTCGCTGACAGCTCCTGAGCAGGGCCGTTGGAAGAGCCGCCGGCCCCTGTGGGAGTCACCTGTCAGGTGGGAGGGAGTCACCTGTCAGGGCTGAAGCGCAGAGCTTCCTGAGCACAGCTGGCACCTGGAGGGGCCTACCTACACACGGCTTCCGATCCATCTGGGCTGGTGCGGAGCCAAGCGTCTGCTTCTTGGCAAGGAGACAGGTGACATTCCTAAAGAAGTCGGTGTCAGGAATCATTTTCGGTCACTGCTGTCTCTAGGAGGCCCTGAGTGCTGAAGTTGAGGACTCTGGCAGGTGTGATTCCCGACCCACAGGTTCAACGTCACATTTACGTGAAGCCAGAGCTCTGTGCGCTGGGACCTGAGATCCACGCAAAGGGGAGGCCTAGGTCTCCGTGTGTCCCAGCTGAAGAGGAGAGAGCTCCCTACGGCCACAGCTCCACTGAGACGCTCAGCCTGCGTGCCCGTGTCTCCCAGTTGAAAACCTGCCTGTCTCAGGCGTGGAAAACCTGTCGGGTGCCTTTCAAGTAGAAAATATAGGGACTGGGCAGAACCCCAAAGAGGCTTTACAGCCCCGTGCGGTCCCGAGGGCACCCAGGGTCTGCACTGGGCCTGGCCAGCCCAAGGAAGCCGTCCACCCTCCAGCCCTGTGGGCTGGCCACGCCGGCTGTCCTGAACCACCATTTTTCCATCACCAGAGGTCACCGGAGGGACAGCTTCCGGTTGAAGAGGTGGTAACTGGGCGGGGGAAGGGAGAAGACGGAAGGGGCTCCCCTTGTTGAGCACCTACCGCCGGCCAAATGGCAAAGCAGGCCTGTCTGTCACGGGGCCCCCAGTGCTCACGGCTCCTGCCCTTAGAGATCAGAGCAGGAGGAAGGGATGCCCCGCGGGCATCCGTGGTGGGGGCAAACCTGTGCCTCTACCCACAGGTCCTGGCCTTGACTGGGTCCAGAAATCTCCCACTGTCTTTGGGGGGCGGGGGGGGGGCACATGCCCAGGTCCAGGCCGCCCGGCCGGCCCCCAGAAGAGAACCGAGTGGACAATGCGTGCTCCCAGGGAAGGGCTGCAGGCAGCAGACGCAGGAGTCCTGCCTGGGCTCCGCCCTCGAGAGAACGACAGATCCCCGAGCCTGCAGCCCTGACCCCGTTACCAACACTGCCGGTCTCGGGTCTTTTTCCACCAGGGGACGAATCCCTTTCTGTTTTGTTTTGCTTCCAATTGAAAAGAGCTAAATTGATAAGCAACGAAGCGTGTCTTTCGCGGACAATTGCTCACACTGGCAAGAAATGTCCGAGATAAGAATGACAAAAGTAATAATAATGACAACGGTGCCACTGTGACCTTTCAGCAGCACGGAGGCAATCACTCTTCGGCGGGGATTCATTTCTCCGGCTTTCATGTTTCCAGCCGCGGGAAATAAAGAAAGTGCTGGGCCCTACCCTCGGATTCGACGCTCCCCATCCAGTTCCCGTTTCCTGGTAAATGAAAGGGATGCGATTTCACAGGCTTTTCTCACTCTCCTGGCTCCCGTGAGCTCAGTCTTCAAAAGCCTCAGCTCTTCCCCTGCACCTCCCTCCAAAGCTCTAATTCAGCTCTCCCTAAGAAAACTTAGGTAAATACTGTCCAAGGGGAGAAGGCCTCCTGCACATAGTAGGTGCTCAGCAAGTGCTGTGCTGGAGGAAGTGCAGGTGCTGGCAGCCCCTCCTCTCGGTCCTAGCCCCACGGAGATGACGGGGTCTGGGGAGGTGTGCAGACCCCCCCCCCCCGCCCCCCCCCCGGTATGGCTCGCTCCCATGTTCGCCACCCGAGGTGGCCACTCGGGGTCAGCCCCGCTCCAGGTCCCGCGAAGAGCTCTCCCCGACTTCGCGCTGCGCTGGAGATGGAGCAGGGGTCCAGCCCAGCCCAGTCATGGCAGCCTGCGTCCGTCAGCAGAAGGGACGGGTCAGATGCGGCCACCCTGCAGGGAAGGAGCCACATACTTGCAGAGTGGAGGCCAGGGGCCCGGCACAATGCCCGAGTCCTCCGGGTTCCCAAAAATGCCCACAGAGTGAAATAATCACGGCTTTGTCCCTTTTCTCTCTTTCCCCTTCTTTGTAAACAGCTCTCCCTTCCTGCTTCTCCGCCCCGACCACAGCAGCCCCTAGTGGCCGCCCGTGGGAGCTCGCAGGGCCGCGGGCTCCGGGGAGGAGAACTGGGGACTTGAGGCCGCTCTTCCCTCCCTCCGTTTTAATCCCTTCCCCTTCCCCGCCAACCCGCCCCCGTCCTCCCCTCCGACCGCGGCCAGTCCATGGTCTACTGGACCGTTCTCGGTGCGGCCCCACAAGTCACTAGGAGCCTAAAGCCTCCCCTTCCCTTTCCCCGTCTCATTTTTACTTCCCAGGGCGGAGGTTAGCCTGCTGGTGGGTCAGCACCAGCTCCAACCCACTGTGGCGGGGGAGGCATCGGGCCGGGAGCCCCTGGGTGGGTGGCACACATCACCTGTTCCCTGGCCCAGGGTGGCGTCAGCTGTCAGAGAGGGAGGGGCTCAGGATGTGCTTTTAGTCTCAGGAGCGGCCGCCGCCCGCCCGGGTGAGGAAGGTGGCAGCGCCCCTGCGAGCGAGCCCACGAGCGGACTGGCTTCCGTCTCCCCAAGGAGTGACTTTGCCTAACCCCCCGCACGACCCCGGGTGACAGCGCACCACTGACCACACCCGGAGAAGCCACCGAGACAGCCGCCTGGGCACAGCGCCCCAGGGAGCCGGGCGCCAGGCCCGCGACCATGGACGCAAAGATGGCTTTTCCTTAAAGGGGCCCGAGAGCCCAGTCCCCCCGTCCCTTGCAGTTCCTCTTCCTGCAGCCAAAGGACAGTGGGAAGCCCCAGCCTCCTCCCCAGGCCTGAGCCCACGCGGAAGGACTGCGGATGAAGAGGAAATGGATTTGGGGTGCCTCCAGAGTGCGGAGGCTCCGGGGGGCGCTCCTTTCTCCAAGCCGAGTCCGCGTCAGGCCCATGCTGAGAGCGGCTGTGGGGCCCGACCCTGTCCTGTGGGGGGGGGGGAGGCCGCAGACGCCCCAGCGGATCCCGTAGGACGGGAACCGGGTGGGGTGATGTGGGCATCAATTAACATACTCTTGTAGGCTGACGGGAGGGGTCTCTGAATCAAACTGAACAAAAAGAAAGGAAAAAGCAGCCCTTGGAACTCCTGCTTGAAATCGTAAGTGCCTCCACAGGGCACTTTCCCCCGGGACTGACTACAGAGACTCTGAAGACGTCAGTCCCAAAGAAAAAGCCCAGAGCTCTGTGTCTTGGAGAAAATGTGAGTGAGTCTGCAAGGGGACCTGGAACGCTGTTCGCCCGGTGTGACCTTGCACTCGGTGGGGCGTGCCCCGCGCCCTTCGAAGGACGAGGGTCAGAGCAGACAAGCACTCTCGGGTTAACCAAGCTGAGACCAGGAAGGGAGGAGCCCTTCCAGGGGACCCAGGTGGTTTAGGCTCCTCCTAAGTTTCCAAATGTAGCACGCTGAGCTGTTTCTACCCCTCATCCTGCCCGTGCGCTGCCCGCACCGAAACAGCTCCGGAGAAGCTCCAAGCTCGCCTGCCTGGAGGAGCTCGCCTGCCAAGCCCTCTCAAGCTTCCGGGTCCTCGAACCTCCTTCCCTTTCCAAGGGCCCCTGGGAGCTCCTCCTGCACCTTCACTCCAACAGCCCCGCTGAGAGCGGAGCTCCCCAGGTGCAGCGGTGAACCCCCACCCTTCTCATCCGCTCAGCCACGGCACGCACTAAGTGCCGCCCGTCCTCCCCCAGTGCTGGGGACTCGACATGGACTATGGCCGACCGAAGCCCTGCTCTCGGGGA
Organism: Glossophaga mutica; assembly: GCA_039655065.1. Taxonomy (NCBI): domain Eukaryota; kingdom Metazoa; phylum Chordata; class Mammalia; order Chiroptera; family Phyllostomidae; genus Glossophaga; species Glossophaga mutica. The sequence goes on from CM077315.1 coordinate 2,465,903, forward strand.
CCTAGGTTCCAGGGCAGAGGTTGGCCCTGAGAGTGAATGATTTCAGCTCGGCAGCTCGGGGGGCTGTGGGCAGCTCGTGAACACGGGGATGTGGCCTCGGGCCGGTGGACCGTTATCTGCAGAACCGGGATGTAGGGGGAGGGATTTGGCCTGTGGACCCCTCAGAGTGGAGCCACAGCACCCCCAGTTTCCTCTGCGCATACTCCCTTCTCCCAGTTCGCGTTCGGGGGTGGAGCTCACTCCCCGGGTGGCTGAGGCTCGGTCCAGGTCATGGTGGTGACGCCAGGGACGAGCCCCAGCCCGGGGAGCTCGGGCCCCAGCCATCCGTGAGCCCCTTTAATCTTTCCGTGCTCTCCCTGGTGGTCCCGCCCCGCCCCGTGAGTTTCGGGGGCCGCCTCTGTGTAAACCACACTCCCATCTGCGTTTCAGCCCTAACCTCGGCGTCGGCCTGTGCTGCCTGCCGCCTACTGGGCGTCTCTAGTGAGACTGTCGCCGGGCCAGCTCTGAGCTGCAGTTTATCGCCAGGCTGGGTGCCTCCCTGCTGGGCGACCGCACCAGCCCCTGGTCTCCTCGGTCACCACGGCCCAGGGACCCTTCCGTCTCCCGCTATCCACACCACCGTGTCCGGGCCAGAGTTCCCCCTCCCGAGGTGATACAGCGGCCTTCTGAACGCCCTCTGTCCCCGGTTCTTCCCTCCGCTCCAGGCCCCCACCCCCAGTGAGCAAAAGTCAGAAGAACCCGGCACCTTGCCGCCCACCCGCGCAGAAGCCAGCAGCCCTCCACGGCCCGGAGGGGGGAGGCCAGGCCCCCCTGCGCAACGTCGTGCAGTTAGCCAGCGGCACTGCGTCCCACCGCCACCCGTTTCAGTCGCGCACAGTAAGTTCCAGAAACCCGCCGGACGGCAGTGTCAAGGCCGTCTTCAGTGCAGCCCGAGACCGGCCTGCTCAGCCTGCCCTCTCACCCACCGCGTCGCACGCTCTTCCTCTGGCCGCCAGCGCTTCTGGAAACGAACGGGTTCCATCTGCTTCCCCAGGGCTGCGGAGACCACGACCACCCAGAACGACCCCCCGCTGGGTGCCTCAGAGCTCGCCCTCGATGCCCAGTCCTCCCACGAAGCGCTCCTGCACCCTCCAACCGCCTGCCCCCCACGCCTCGGCCTCTGACCCTCCCCCCCGTGCCCCTTCCCCGCGTCCGCCGGGCTCCCCCTCCGCTCGGAAACATCCCCGAGGCTGTCGTCCCCCTGCGCCGGGCAGCGCACGCCTCGGCACCGAGCTGCGTTCTCCTTCCCTAACGAGGCGGCGCGCTCCCGAGGGCCTGACTTTTCCTGTGCGGTCTCGCCGCCGTTTCTAGAACATTGCTGATGACAGCTTTTCTCGACGTTGGCTGCACCTTAGAGTCTCGGGCGGAGATTTATTTAAAAAACCCACAGATGCCAGGTCCCGCGGCCAGCGATTCGGTTGTAATTGGTTCGATGTGAGATCCCGGCCCAGGTTTTATGATACACCTTTCCAGAGGTTTCTGCCGCCGCACGTGCCAGGACCTCAGAAAGAGGTCGGTTGGTATTTGATGGACTGGAGTCTGGGGTGGTGGGGGGTGCGTTTCACAGTTAATTACTCCAAGTTCGTTTGGCTGCCATCGCGAGGGGCCTACCCTGGCAGAGTGAACCCCCATGCCGTCTGGGCTGAGGAGGGTCGAGTTGGGGGTGGTGACAATGATGAGGGTGATGATGATGATGACCCCACACGGCCGTGCATCTTGTCTCAGCGGCAGGCGGTAGTTCCCCAGCAAGAAATCAGGTCAGCCCCTGTTGGGTCTCTGCAAAGCCTCCCCTTCGGAAGAGGCGCCTTGTGACTCCCAGCAGGGCTCTTGGCGAGACAGAAGCCACCTCCTCGCCTCCTCTCGGGGAATGACCCAGTTCCGCCCCTTCCTGGGCCCCACGGCGTGAAGAGCTATAGTTCATTTGTCATTCCGATGGGCTTGACACAATGCAGCTCTTGTCTTAATGAGGCCCGGCTCCCCGGCACAGGGGGGGACTCAGCCTGCGCGCCTGTGGCCTGCGATGTCCTTGGAAGGGAGGGCTTGTCACCAGTTAAGAAACATTCGCTGAAGAGGCTCCTGTCAGGCTCCGAGGTCCGAGTGGGGCCCGCCCCTGACCTCCCCCAGCATCTTGCGGGTGGGGAGTGGCTCCCCCTGCTGGGTGGGAGGGGGTGTCTTTGTCCAGGAAGGGGCCCCGCAGTTACGGCCAAGCATTGTGGGGCCTGGAGGCTGTTTCTGCCGTTCTTTGGCAGAGTTGACTTAAAAATTATCTTGGTTAGAAGCCAGGTGAGCCCTGGCTGGTGTAGCTCAGTGGATTGAGCGTGGGCCTGTGAACCAAAGGATCGCGGTTCTATTCCCAGTCAGGGCACATGCCTGGGTTGCAGGACAGTTTCCAGCAGGGGACACACAAGAGGCAACAATACATTGATATTTCTCTCCCTCTCCCTCTCTCCTACCCTTCCCCTCTAAAGATAAATAAATAAAAATCTTTTTAAAAAAAAGAAGCCAGGTGAGATGCGAGACCCAAAAATCAGGTGTGAATTTTCCTCTTCCTTCTTTCAGCTTCCATGTGAAGCCAGAAGGAACCGGAGGGGTCTCAGCAGAGCAGGCGCAGAGGGTCCTGGGCCATCCTTGCGGCGGGTGGGGGGGGGGGTGTCCGTGTGGCGGGCACGTGAGCGGACCAGAGGCCGATGGTCGTCGGCGGACTGTGTGCAAGCCCCACGCTGGCCTTGCACCCTCGTTCTCGCCGCCCTAGGCCACAGGTTCCCCGTTAGAGAGACAGGGTGACACCGGTGGGCGCCCGTGACAGTCCGGATGCTCTGGGGCAGGGCAGAGGGCATCCGTGGCCTTCGTGGGATCCTGAGTTGGACCCCGACCCTTGCTCTGGCAGCCCGGCCTCTGGGTCTCACAGCTCCCCGGTGCGGGTGTCGGCCCCCCACCCCCAGGACCGAACGCCCTTTCTGTCGGGGGCCCGTCAGAGCAGCAGCCATCAGCCCGGGCCTTCCAGACAGAGGCGCTTCAGCGCGGGAAGTGGCAAAACCGGCAAGAGCCCAGCAGAGGGTGGGAAGGCAAGCCAGGACGCAGCGACGGCAGGAAGTCGCTGTCATCCAAGGCCTGAGGGCGGCAGGGGGCAACAGGTCCGCAGAGTCCAGCAGCCAGGCCTCCAGGCAGGGGGATGTTTCTTTCGTGTGCCTTATGGATCTTTGGAAGATGGATTTCAGCTAGATCTGTAGGTTCTCAAGGGGCTAACCCATTCCTCAGACTCTTTGAACAAAGGACATCTACGGTTTCTCGTCGGAAGCACCGCGTGTCCCCGCCCTCCGTGGCTCGGTCCAGATGTGGCCGGGCTGCCTTTGCTCAGAGCGAGGATGCCGAGGAGACAGGGCACCCGGCCGGCCGGCCGGCGACCCCTCCTCAGCCCCCGAGGGGCGGCTCCGCGTTCCTTACGCCGATGCAGATGGCGAAGGACCTGATGGTTTTCCAAGCAGCCCCCTTTTCGGCCCTGCCTGCCACTCAGCCAGGGGCCCCCAACCCACCCCCAGCTCTCTGCATGGTCTCCCCGCCCCTGGCCGCTTCCTGGCGCCCACGTGTGAGGACTCTGTTCGTGCCCCTTCCCATGCTCACTCACCGCCCTGCTCCTTGGTCGTAGAGAGAAGGACCAGGAGTGTGAGTGATCGCGTGGGACCCAAGTGAGCGAACGAGTCCCTGGGGGTGAGTGGCCGGGCTCCCGTCTGCCCTCACCCTCCGGCCTCCGGCCTCCGGCCTCCGGCTGTGTGCTCTGCGGCACCCTTGACTCATCTCCCCAGTCACAGCATCGGCTCACCGAAGGAAAGGCCACTTTTTTATTTCCTCCGTGGCTCGGGGCACAGATCGGGGCCCCGCCCACCTTGTCAGGAACGCCCTTTGTGTGGTCGGGAGGACAGCCTGGACCTGCCACCGGGCGGGGACTCGGGGACACCCGTCCGCCCCTGCCACTCTTCACACGCACTTGAGTGCGCAGGCTCTCCGCCTTCTGGGCCTGCCTCCCCCTGATCTGAGGGGCGAGGGGCCGGACCCTGGGCGAGCGGGCCCTGGGCGCGTCCTTGCCTGCCGCCCGGGGGACATGGGCACCCAGGAAGGGCGGTCCCCGCCCTGTGGGCCGAGTGGGGGACGCCCTGACTGCACGCAGGCCGGGGGCTCAGCCCGGGGCTGACACAGGACGGACACGCACACGCAAGACGCTGGACGAGGGCGGGACTTGGCGCGGCGGCAGAACCGCCTCCTCTCCGCTGAGCTGCCTCCGGAGAGCCGCACAGAGCGGCGGAGACCTCAGTAAGACAGTCGCAGGACAAGCTCGCGGGGCGGTCTAACGTCCTGCTGCGTTTTAATGACCAACAGGGAGGACGGGAAAATGCCGTTTACAGAGAAAGCCCGACGGTTCGTTCTCCGGGGTGTTATCCGACTGGATCCGTGGAACCTACAGCAGGATTTTTTTCGTTTCTCGCCGAACTCTGCCATCGGTCTTCCGTGCTGAAAGTCCGGGTGGTGACTGCTCGTCGCACACACAGCGTACAAGTGAACAGGGTGGAACGCGAGGAAAACTCGGCTCTCTTGCCGCTGGCAGCAAGACAGGGACCCCGCCCGCCCTCTGTCCTTGGGATCGGCCCGTTCCGGCCACACCGACCGGTCTGGAACTGGAAGGCACCATTTTTCAGGCACGGAGGTGCCATTGACAAGGACACGGGAGGGACCCTTGGGGTTTCGGGAGGCGAGGGGCAGTTTGGTGACCCACCAGCTTTGTCCGCTTCTGTTCACCACCCAGAGGCGGCCCCAGGCCCACTGAGGGAGGTCAGGGGCACGGACCAGGAGAGGCCGGGAAGCCACCTCTGCCCAGCTCAGCCTGGGCGTCGGGGGTGGGGGGGACGGGCACCAGGGCTGCCTGTGGGGATGACAGCCCTCGTCCTGCAGGCTCATCCGGCCCCTCCGCCCTTAAAACCAGCTGATGCGGCCCCTGAGGGGACCTTCAAAACCGGACTTTGTTTTCTGCCGCCAGTAACATGGCAAACGCAGACTCCGGCTTCTCGGCAAGGACTTCGGGCTTGTCAAACTCAATCACCTGTGAGTCAGAGAGGGCGGGCCGACGCCGTCAGAAGGCACCCACCGCCCACCACCCCGCCCCGGGGGCCCAGGCGGGGTGGGGACGCCAGGGACAGCGACCACACCCTGCCCTGGCGGTACCTTGCCGCTGTCCATGACCAGGACCAGGTCGCAGTTGAGCACGGTGTTGAGGCGGTGGGCGATGGTGAGCACCGTGCAGCCCTCGAAGGCCTCCTTGATGGTGTTCTGCAGCAGGCTGTCGGTCTTCGAGTCCATGGAGGCCGTGGCCTCGTCCAGCAGAATGATCTGGCGGGGGGGGGGGGGACACAAACGTCACGCCACGCCAAGGCTGCGCCAGGAGGGGCGCGCAGCGTCTCAGCTCTCCGTGTTCCTCGTGCTTTTGCTTTCGGGTTTGTGTTTTACGGGGAAGGGCTGACCGGCAGTGAGCTAAGTGCCCATCCGAAAACGTGAGGGAAGCAAGGGCGAGACGAAAGCCGCCTCCTCACTCCTCCTTCGCCTCCGTCGGCGGGCCTGGCCAGGGCCCCGCGGGTTGTGCCGTCTTTACTCCCGCAGCCTTTGCCCTAACCCTGCGCACCGGCGGGAAGCAGCGCCGGGGGTGGCCGCCACCGGTCAGCGGGTGGCAAAATAGCGACGCTTACGTCGGCCCTCCACCACCGCTGCTGCTGCTGCTGCGACAAATGCACAGCGATGCCGAGGCTTAAAGCAGCAGGAAAGGACTGCCTCCCAGTTCTGGACGCCAGCAGCCCCGAAGGTCAAGGGCGGGCGGGGCTGCACTCCTTTTGCAGGTGTGCGGGCAGGAACCGGCCACACGCCTTGTCCAGCTTCTAGAGGCTGCCTGCCCGCCTGGGCGTCACTCCAACCCCCGCTGCCAGGGCCAAGCCTCCTTGCCGTGCTGGCTCGCCGGTCTCTCCCGCAAAGACCAGGGCCCGCCCAGGTTACCCGGGACAATCCCCGCATCTCCAAACCCTTAACTTCATCGCCTCTGCAGAGCCCCTTTTTCCGGGTGAGGTAACGCAGTCACGGATTCCGGGTACCAGGAGGTGGATGTCCCGTGGGGACCAGGGGGCATTACCCTGCCTCCCCCCAGTGCCGGCCTGCGGTCAGAGGGCGTGAGCCCAGCGCTCGCCCTGCTCGACCTTGGCTAAGTTGCTTAACTTCCCCGAGGCTCCTGTTGTTTCCTTGTTGGGAGGAGGGGTCACACTTTATTAAGAGCATGAAACGCAAACACCACCCAGAACTGCTTGGCAGTCAGCACCGAGGGTGGGCTGGCTCCCTTTCGGCCATGAGCGCATCTGGAGGGTTCGGAGGACGAACTTCCTACGACTCCCGCGTCCCCCTCCTGGACACCAGTAAGCAAGGATGTCCGAGTGAGCATAGGTGCTCCCATTCTTAGATCCCAGCATCCTTGAGTGTCCCGGGGGCTGTTCATCAGGCCTGGGAACCGTTCAGGGACAAAGGGAAGATGTCGAGAGGGACGTTTCTCAGGCTCCGACCACCCGGGAGGCCAGAGAGAACGTCTAGGCGAGAACCCCCAGCGAGAGACCTGGGCGAGAGCTCTCGCTGCAAATGACGGTTGTTACTCAGTTTCTGCCTCTCACCACGGCGTCTTAAGAAAGAGCGATCGGTTTTTAAGTGGCTCAATTGCGTTCTCTTTGCCGGAAGACAGAAAACGGGCTCTACCCCCTGGGTCGAGTGGCCCTGCGGGAAACTTCCAGAAATCGACCGGCCCATCGCCCACGCCGTTCCCTTACTTTCGAGTCCCGGAGGAGCGCTCGGGCCATACAAAGCAGCTGCCGCTCCCCCATGGAGAAGTTCTCTCCGTTTTCTGTGACTTCTGCCTCTAATTTCTCCGGGAGCTTCATTATCTGTAACACAGAGAGCGCCGAGCTCACGCAGGAGATCTATAAACGCCCCTCCCCTCGCGCTTGTCAGCTGCTCCATCGCACCCTGGGTTAGGAAGTGCGAAGCAACAGCCATTTCCACGTCGTGGGTGGGCACCAGGGAAAGACCAGGGAGGGGCGGCCGTTCATCCTTTAAACCCGCAGTGGGAGTTCACCCCCCCCCCACACCTCCCGAAAGAAGACAAATGACACTTGGCAGGGGCTGGAGAAACCCAGAAAGTGCCCGTGGCTTCCCGGCCCCTATTTCCGTGGTCAGAGTACAGGCGGGAGGGACAGTTTTCTGGTCGCTGAGAAAGGGGAGACGGGGTCTGGTTTATCCAGCAGGACACGTCCAAGTGGCACGGGGACGTGCTCACCTTGGAACCGAGTCCGGGGGAAAACTCCCCCGTGGGCCCCGCCACAGCCCGTGCCGGCCAGGCCCCGCAAACCAGCCCGCCGGACCTTCTGGACGAGCCACGCCCCTCACCATCCTGGGGCTTATTGTTCCCGGAGACAAACGAGGCTGCCCGCAGAGCAGCAGGGCACGTCCTGGGCGCCAAGCCAAGTGGGCGTGGGTTCGAGTCCCCACTCCACCCTTCACTAGCCTGCGTCTGCCACTCCTGAGTCTTTATTTCTGCATCTCTAACAAAGGAGGCAGGTGCACCAACCTCAGAGGGTCCCACCAAGCGGGGGTGACAGTTACAGAGGTCTTGGCTGAGTCGTTGCCAAGGCCCAGGAACCCTGATGTATTGCTTTTTAAAAATCATGACAAGGAAGCAAGGATCGTATCTTCTGATGCGTGTGGGGCCGTCAGATAAACCTGGCCCCGTGCTGACCCCGAATGTGTGCCTGGCCAGGTGTCTGGGCTCGGGTGTTCAACAGACTCTGCCCAGACAGCCCTGAGACCTACTGTGTCTCTCATGAACGTTCTTTCCAGAACCTGCCAGAGCATCTCGTCCGTGTGCCGCTCGAAGGGATCGAGGTTGTACCTGTATCGAAGGAAAGGGGGGAGCTGGATGGCTGAGGGCGACGGGCTGGGGGGAGCCGGCTGTGGCTGTGACCCCGCGGTGCTCACTCAGCCCAGGACCGTGACCCCTAAATCGCCAACCTCAGGCCCAGAGCCCAAGGGCCTGCAGCTCTGTGACGGTGTGGAGACCTCTGAGGCAGCCTGTGGGAAGGGCCGCCCAGACTCGGCGCCGCGCTAGGCGTGCAGGGACGCTCACGGGGCCTCGCAGCGGCCCTGGGCAGCCGTGCGCCTTCGACCTTCCGCGCGGTCTCGGCAGGGAGAAAGGGACAGGGAGCGTCGTGGCAGGCCTTGGCATTCACTCTGCCTTCAGAAGCACGGGCTGCATCCGAGGCTGCCGGGGCCCCCGAGGGTGAGCGGCTCGTCGCGGGGGTGGGAGTCTGCACGCGGCACGTTCTTGGCACGACACTGAACATGGCCCCCGCGCCCGTGGGGGAGACGGCCCTCTCGGGAGAGGCCCCGCCGTGTACAGGACTGAGTGAGACACCAGCTTCTCCTTGAGCCTGGACATGGAATCCTCAGCCTCACAGAAGCTGCAGCCCCCCTGTTCTTGTACTTGAACTTCTGTTCTGACGCACCTCCTGACGGGTGGCTGCCCCTCGGCCTCACTAGGGAACAGGTGGCCGCCCGTTGGGCAGCTGCATCTCGGGGCCAGCCGCCCCGGGCTGGCCACGCCACGCCAGGGCCGCATCCCGGAGTCCCCGGCCAGTCCGATTTCACTCTCCAGAAAGAGGAACGCACAGCGGCCGCAAACAGCTACCTTACTGTACCTACAAACAGGACAGGGTCCTGGGGGATCACGGTCAGCCTGGTCCGGAGGTCCTCCAAGCCGACCGTGCAGATGTCCACCTGGTCGATGAGGATGGCGCCGCCGGAGGGCTCCACCAGGCGGAACAAAGCCACTCCCAGCGACGACTTCCCTGGGGGACAGTGAAAGTGAGACGAGGCGAACGTCACATCCAAGTGCCAGTGTGTCATCGAGGGACTTCGTCAAGGGACTTCCGACGCGGTGAGAGCGGCTCCGTGAGGGTGACCTGAGCCTCCGCCCTGCGCGGGGACCACCGGCTGCCCCCACACGGTCCCTGCGCCCCTCCCCGTGGCGGCAGCTCGCTCGCACGCAGAGCACCCTCTGGGTCCCGTTTCACCGGAATGAGCCTCGTTTAATTAATTCAAAACCGATGTCTGTTTGCTTCCAACTCCACACACCCATTCAACCTGAAATCCTAATTTACAGTAAAGAAGTTTGAGGGGAAGATACAGCCAGTCTGCTTCTCACACTCACACACACACACACACACACACACACACACACACACCCTCCGGCGCAGCTCCGCCGGCAGACCCGGTGGAAACGCAAAGAAAACCACCGGAAAGACAGTCGGAGCCTGTCCTCACCAGAGCCTGTCCTTCCGACAATCCCGACTGTCTGCCCGCTTTGGATGTTCAAGTTCAGCCCGTCCAGGACGAGGGGAGTGTTCTCTCTGTACCGCATCCGGTAGTCTCTGAATGTTATCTCGCCCCGGCTGGGCCAGTCCTGCGGGCAGGTGCCCACTCGGAGGGGCTGGGTGCTCTCCGGGACGCAGGTCTGAAAAGCAGAACGCCCGCAGGCGGGGGAGTGCTCCTTCGCCTTTCCGGTCATTTACCGCGTTCACGCACCCGCGTCTGGGGTGAGTGCCCGTGGGCAAGGAGGCCCGTAAGGACCTGACACGCACACTCCTGGGGGCAGGTCAGAGTGAGGAAGGGCAGACCTCGGAAACGAGGGCCCCGGAACAGAGGGAGGTGATAGCCTGTGGACCGTGTGTTCCGAGGGGCGGGGGGAGTACAAGGAGCAGAGTGGTGGGACGGTCGAGCGGAGACACCAGACGCATTGAGTCCAGGGCCCCCCACCCCTGGGCGAGTGGGTGGCTTGCACAGAGGCCCCGGGGCCAGAACAAGCTTGAGCACTTGGAGGAATAGAAAGAACCCTCACTACAAGGGACTCATGGGGGCCGAGCCCCGAGGGTCTCGGAGTTCATCCAGACACGATCTCAGCCAAGGTGTTGGGAGCAGGACGGTGGCGGGAATGCGGGACCTCAAGTTCAGAGCTGCCTGGGAAGGCCGTTTACATTTCCGAAGAGCCCGGGAAATGCCACGTCCCCTGAAGGACTGTGAGAGCGACCTGGCTGCCTCTCAACCCCGACCCTCCTCTGAAGTTCAGAAGTCCCCGTTAGGGACAAGGAAGAGGGCTCCCGCGCGCCCCATCGGTGCGGCCGGCCGGCCCAAATGCCCGGCCGAGAAGCAGTCACAGTTAGCCAGGGCAGTGATTGTATCTCTGGACGGTGAGTATGTTCAACCCGTGGAAAAGGTACTGTTAATAAGAAAGGCATTTCAGAGAAGCAAAGTTGTAACACTGATGCTTTTAGTTCAAGGAATCTGCATATTGGGTGTCCGAAGTTTTCATAATGACGGCATTCGGGTGTGTGATTCTAATTGTTTTTGAAATCGTCACTGCATAATCTATTCAAGCGTGATTTTAAGTGAGAAGCACATTGTGTGCAGCATGGGGCTTGCCGGGCAGAGCCGAGCCCACGGTATCTACAGGTGGGTTACGTAAATCTGTGGGCGTGCGTCCATCAATATTCATTAGAGTCACGCAACCTCGGGAGGGCTGGCTTGTTAAATCAGATACTCGGGCACTCACAAAGGAAATGCAATCGATTACAGTTTAAAATACCGTTTTAAATGGTCTAAAGTGTCGGATTAAGTCTGTAAAGGGGCCAGATGCTACTCAAGGGCCCTTACAGGTGTCTGCTGGGATTGGTGAGCCTTCTTTTCAGAGAGTAGCAGGGGTTCTGAAGTAAGCAGGAAAGCCTTTAAAGACAAGTTAGACTAGCGTTTTGGGTTTTTGGCAATGCACTTCTTAGTCAACCAAATATTAATTTTTCGAATCTAAGGTCAGCCCCAACCCTCCCTTTCTGTGTAGAGAATCAGCCTGGGGGACCGTTTTGAAAAGGGAACCCCCCTCTCGGCATCAGGGACTTGTGGCTGCATCTTAAACACGGGGTTTAAGAAGAGAGGTGTGGTCTGAGTTCAGCTTTGACAAAGACCCCTTTCGTGTGTGAACAGATCCCACCTTCGAGTGAACTCGGCCGCAGGGGGCATGTGCGCACTCCTAACTTACCAAAATGTACTCCCTGAGCAGCTCCACGGAGGTGAACTTGGCCTGGGTCTCCGTTGCTGTCCGGACGCACACCTGGAGCAGCCCGCTCAGCTGTGGGAGCGTAGCCGCCACCGTCAGGGCCCCACCCGCCTCCGGGCCCCCCAGCCCAGCCCCCCACGCCCGCTGGCTCGGGATCACACAGACAGCCGACAGCTGGCCCGCCTTCCCAGCCAAGCGCCCAGAAGTGAAGCTCCGCTCGTGGGTGTTTTGCCTGTAAACACTTCCTTTGTTTTTAGAAACAAATGGTGAGCCCATTTCCCCTGGCGCAGCCCCCCCACCGCACCACCTGCCCACCCACCGCCTCCTGGTCTGAGCAGCAGCTGTGAGCGGGGGTTCCGCCCGGGGCTGCTGGGTAACGGCCTTGGCTGCCCGCCCCACCCCGGGGTCTCTACCCTCCTTGCTTCACCCCTCCCACAGCCAAGAGACACCCAGACGACCGGAGGTGGAAGAAAGCCACCCAGCCCATCCGCTTGCCAGGCCCAGCCTGGGGCAGGTGGCTCAGTAAGGTGCCGACCTTAGGCCCAGGACTCCCCAGAAGCCTACCCTGAGCGTTGGGTGCAAGAAGTTGTGTTAGGGCAGGGCGAAGGGTGGTCCCCGAGAAGGTCCGTCCACAGGGGCATCCCTGGGACCGCAGATGCTGCCTCACTTGGAAATAGGATCTTTGCAGGTGTCCTCAAGGGTCTTGAGATCATCCTGGGTGACCCAGGCGGGTCCTAAATGACACGTGTTCTTACGAGAGACAGAAGAGGCCGATGCAAGAAACGGCTCAGCAGCTCGAAGCCGGGGGCGGGGAGCGGGGCGATGCAGCGGTAAGCGGGGGACGCCAACGGCGACCAGACGCCGGGGCCGAAGAAGCAGTGCCTCCCCCGGAGTCACCACTGGGAGGGCACCTTCGGTTTGGCCTTGACCTCCCCAGCCGGGGGAGGATGCACGTCTCGGTTCTAAGCTACTGGGTTTTGCTCGAGCGTCACAGCAGCTCTGGGAAGCTCGGCCAGGAGGTGGCCTGGAAAGCACCAGAGGGGCAGCCGGGCGAGGTTCATCTGCGCCAACGGGAGCTCCGCCCCACCGGGAGACAGCATCCACGTGCCCTGTGAAGGTCAAGGGCAGCCAGGCCTCACAGCCTTGGGCTGCCGTCCGCAAGGTTAGGGTTGGTTCTCACGTGTTTCCTCCTCCGTGGCGGTGGTCCATGTCCCTTTCTGCTCCGCGGGGCTTCACCCCGACGCTCACGCGCCCAGGGCGCCTGCTCCGTGCCCGAGGGATGTGTTCTGTCTCTGCGGTCCGTGTTCTCCGAGGAAGCTCACGCTCCACCACCACCCCCCCACAGACCTCAGTGTGGACAGGCCCCCCAGCCTTACGGCGATGACTGCACACAGCTTCTCGGGAAGCTGGAGGTACCCCCCAGAAGGGTGACCTCAGGGGGCAGGATCTTGGAGTAAGAAAATCCCTTCGACGTGATCTGTTTCGTGTTTTGCCACCGACAACACACAAGAACAGACAGCAACAAGGAAAATCCATTTTCCCCACTTGAAGTCGAGTCCTGAGCATGTATTTTTGTTTCTGCTTCCGAAAACGCCGATAAAATGGTATCAGAGAGAGTTTCAGAGAAGAGGAGGCCTCCTCCAGCAAGGCGGCCGGGAAGCGGCGTCACCTCCCAAGAGCTGCGGCTTTCAGGACGCTAGACAGAGTGGAGGCAGCGCGCTCTGCCGGGCCGGCAGGCCTTCGGTCGGTGCAGCGGGGCGCAGCGGGGCCCCAGCAGTGAGGGGGGGCCGCAGGCTGTCCGCGCACATGACCCCTCTCGGACCCATCGCTCAGCTCCCTGCTTGTTTCTCCAAACCCGAGGCGGCTGGACCCGCCGCCCCTAGGCCAGCACGATCGTGCAAGTGCGTTCTCCTCTAAAGAAATCGGGTGCACCGCCTGGGACGCACTGGGGCTCCCCGGACAGTACCCAAGATTAACCCCCTTCGAACCCAGCTGCCTGGCTGCTCTCTGGTGGAAAACCTTCACCTACTCCCCCGTCCACAGTGACTCGGCTCCCATCAGGAGGGAGCCCTCAGGGCCCAGGCGAAGGCGGAGGAAGCCCTGAACACCCCACCGGGGCCCTCCTCCTTCAGCACCAACAGACCCAGAATCCCACAGACAAAGCCCACAGCTCGGAAGGCCGGGGGCCGGGCTAGCAAAAGAAGAGCCCACCCGGGAAGAAGCCGAGGGCACTCGCAGAAGAGACAGCAGTTTAAGGAAGGAAGGGGCCTCTAATTAACGTACTCAGATTTAAAAATACGTAGGCATCCCTCCATTCAAAAGTGGTTCTTTTAAAAACCCACCGAGACAGAGTTCCTGGAAATGAAGTATATGAAGGTAAGATCGCCAAACTGAAAATGCAGAAGAATGGCCGAACGGCAAAGCCAAGGAAAGTCCCCAGAATAAAGACGGAAAGACAAGCCCATGGGGGTTTGGGATAAAAGGAAGACCACACGAAACTGTGGGTGCAAGAAACTCAAATCCCCCGGTAGGAGTCAGAGACGAGAAATCAGGGCGGGGAGATGAGGACGGAGGAGAAAAGCAGAAAGGGAAAGGTGCTCCCACCTTGAGGAGAGAGCCAACTTCGGTGCAGTGACCCCCAGCCTCGCACAGGGCAGAGGAGGACAGCACCCCCCCCCGCCCTGGACACGCCGTCCTGGGGACTCAGCGCGCCCCGGAGAAGGGCAGCTGCGGGAAGGCCTCCGGAGAGAAAGAACTCGAGGTGCCCATCAAGGCAGGAGCGTCGGCCTCGGACGGGGCCGCACCCAGACGGCCGGCTCTCGACCCAGCTCTTGCACACGACGGACGAGTGACCCAGGCCCGCCTTTCCGGACCCTCAGCCTCTCTCCCGTAACACGGGGATGTGCCAGTGCCTCTCTCACGTGGTGGCTGTGGGGACAAATGACTTACGCGTGTTAAAGCGTTGAGAACAGTATCTGAGACATCGCCAACGGCATGGGATTCGCTATTGTTATTTTTCCAAAGAAAAAACCAGAGCAACCAAAAAGAGAGGTCGGCGATGATCGGCCTCGGGCAGCGGGGCTGCCTCTCCAGCATCCTTTCCCTTCCTCCCATGCGGGGCAGCCGTGAGACCCAGGGGGAGGACAGGAGTGACTCCACCCACCTCCTGGCCTAACCCAGTGACCCCCACCCCACCAAGGCACCGATGAGTTCTGGGACGCCTGCGCTAGCCCAGGAAGAGGGCAGAGCCCAGGGCGTCTGTCCCGTGGGCTCTTAACGATTGCCTTTGCTCTCTCCCTTCCGTAGCCCTCGGAAGCCGAGGCTCAGCACACCACAGCCATGACCAACGTCACCGCAGGAGGAGGACAGAGCCGGGGGGGGGGGGCGCCACGACCCAGCCACGCCGAAGCCCGCACAACCGCCAGACCCTGAGGGATGGGGACCACGGAACTCTCTTTATCGTTCAGACCCCATCGAGTCGGGTTCCCCACGGCACCGCCCTCCCTCACGGCCAGCCCCACCCCGGCCGTTACCTGGATGATGTAGGACAAGGACAGGCCTTTGGATGAAGCGCTGATGGCGGGGAAACTCAGGGTCACCAGCAAGGCCACGATGAAGGTGACGACGTTCATGAGGACGTCCATTCTCAGAGCGAACCACCGGAGAGCACAGTTGAAGTACAGGAGGTGGCTGGAGTTCTCGTCGTTCAGCTCCTTGAACCTGGATCGAGGAGCCGGAGAGCACGAGGTCGGGGCGCGCGTCCACGGGTGGGGTCAGGGCTGCTGTGGAAATCGGGCAGCGGGCACGCCCAGCCGCGGGCCAGGGCGCTTTTCCAAGACGGACGCGCGTCCCTGCTCCCTAAACCTGCCGTCGCCGACGTCTTTGATGCGCACGAGTTTGGGGACGTCCCAGGTGGCAGCGCGGCCTGTGCTGAGTGGGCCCTTGCTGTCTGTCCTAGAACCGGCCCCTGGAGCCCCAGCTGAGAACAAAAGGGGGTGAGGACCTCTCTCTCTGCCTCCAAAGGACCCCTGTCCTGGCGTCGGCCACCCCCAAAGTCCTTGTGCAATCCACTGTCAGCTCCTGAATCCATCAGAAAGGGTGGGGGGTGGGCTATGGAGGAGGTCACCTTGAGGGATGATCAATATCTGTGAGCGTAGAGGAGGGAAGAGGAGGTACTTGATCGGTTCCCCTCCCCAAGTAAGGGAAGGAGGCCCCCCGGTCATTGCTGCGAAGCTGGGGCTCTCTTCCGTGTCAGGAAGAGAGAGCTGACGTGTCGTGCTTCTCCCGCGTGTCCGCCGAGGGCAGGAGCGCAGGGCAGAGCGGCAGAGAGGCGGCCTGCCCCTGGCGTTCAGGCTCGGACCCGGCCCCTTCCTGCGGTGCCCAGAGCGGGTGCCCAGAGCGGGGAGGGGCCCCCTGGGCTGCGGTCTGGCTGCGACATGGCTCAGCTCAGCCTGGGGCAGACAGTCCCCACGGCCGGGAGTGTGGGGTGGGGCTGCCCACAAAGTTCCCTCCGAGACCAGGCAGAGGTTGCCCGAGGCCAGGGCTGCGAGGGATCCGGCGCTGCTGGGGTCCCCAGCCGGCGCCTCCGCACAGGCAGCCAGGTCCGCAGGAACGAGCCATGGAGAGGCGAGAAGGACCCCAGCACAGCGGTCACCCGAGGCTGTGGCGGCCCTGCCTCCGTGCCCCCGCTCCGGCCTCCGAGAGCCAGGCTCCGAGACTGCGGGGGGAGAGGCTTTAGAAGGACAGACCGGGTGCTGCCCCCCGCCCCCCATCGCAGGGCACCTACGGGCAGCCCAGCCTGACCACGCCGGGCCTCTGGGGCGGGGGGCTGCGTCGGGAATACATTCAAGACTGAAACTGTAACTGG
The DNA here is from genome assembly GCA_039655065.1 of Glossophaga mutica. Lineage (NCBI taxonomy): Eukaryota > Metazoa > Chordata > Mammalia > Chiroptera > Phyllostomidae > Glossophaga > Glossophaga mutica. Next base: position 2,481,985 of record CM077315.1, read on the forward strand.
CCTGAGCCAACCCATAACCAAACGAGACCTCAGGTTCAACGGCCACGGACGTTTCCCCTGCCCTGCCTGGAGCAACTGGTAGAACTCGCTGGGAAAAGAGAACTTTCCAAGGCTCAAACCCGTCGTGCGCTCGGGCCGCCCCGGTGGCGCAGCCGTGAACGCCTCAGGCTCTGCGGCTCGTCCTGTCTCAGGTCCCTGGAAGGGCTCTGCTTGCGGAGCGCCTCGGACAGGCCGGACTGCGTCCTGCCGCACCCTCCCGCCCGCCTGCCTCCTCCGCAGCTCCTTCCCCCCAGAGCTTAGACTGTTCTGGCCAACACCGTGGAGTTTCTGTCGTGTGGCTACAAAGCCCACAAGTAACCCAGCTGACAGTGTTGCGTGACTTAGAAGTCACCCAAGGTCTCACCTGTGAGGCGGGTCGGATTGTACGCAACCCCTGCCTGGGGTCACAGTGGAATTCAACTCCTAACCTCTAGTTAATGCTTCAGCATTTTCGGCTGGTGGCCAAGGCAACAGACAAAAGGTGTCAGAAGCCCAAGCCCTCTGCCAAGTCCGTGGCAGGCCAGAATGTGTTAAAAGAGGGCAGACCCGCCTGGCACGCAGGGCCCCGCCCTCGCCCAGGGTCCTCCTGGAGGCCGTGGGGGAGACAAGCTTGCCGCTGCTCCGTGCACGGACAGACGCTGGGAGGAGCCCCAGTGTGTGACTCGGGGCTGCTGAGACTCGACATTCGGGTCACCCTAGTAACAGAACTGGCCGGTGACAGCCGAAGTCAAGGATGCCAAGTCCACACCGAGATCTGGGCGGCAAAGGGCAGAGAGAGGGGGGGAATTAGATGCAAACTTAGAAGTGTGTGTGAGGTTTTTAAGGAAGGAGAAGAAACAAACAAAAAACCTCACCACTCCAGTATCTTGTGAAGAGCGTAGAAGGCCCTCAATGCATGTTGGATGAATGAATAAATGAGTAAACAACAAAAAAAGTCCATGTGCCAGAGACTGCTATAGATTCGCCGATTTCTTTTCCTCCTACAGACACAGTTGGACTACACTTCCCAGCCTCCTTTGCAGTTAGCTGAGCCCATGGGACTGACATCTGGCCAGTGAAATGTGAAGAAATGATGAGCCTCTTCACTGGGGTTGAGCCGATAAAAATTTCATGCGGGTCCCCCGCCCAAATCTCTCCCCTTAACTCCCAGGCGGACACAGAGGACCCAGGAGAAGTCCCCAGTGGAGCAGAATCCCCACCCCCGCCCCAGGAACCCCCGTTCCATTGTGACTTGAGGAGGGAGATGTGTTTTGCGTGAAGCTCCTGCAACTTGGAGTTGCTGGTTCCCACGGGGAATCTACCGCGATGGGTACCCAGAGATTATATGCGATCGTATCGCGTGTTACAAGTTTGGAGCTGGAGGACTCCAGAGAAATTTTCTGATCTACTCCCCACGCGTCGCAAGGAAGGCAGCTGGCCTGTCTGCTAAGTAACATGTAATGCGACCTTTAAACGTTACCTTGGCAAGGAATATGTAGCAACGTACAAGATGCCATTTAAAATAAAGCAGGACAAAAATGATTATACATACTTCAGAAAGAGAAAAAAAGACCGGAAGGAAGTGTATGAAGCCGTTATAATAGGATCTGGGTTGGGGGGCCTATGGGTGACTTTTTCCTCTGTTGTCTGTTGCGTTCCATCTTCCTAAACCGACCACGTTTTACTCTGACCATGAAAAAGGGACGCGCAGCCAGTCCCACACTGAGGCTGGCCCGGAGTGAGCCCCCAGGCGGGGGAGCCCAGGTGCCGGGAGGCCGAGCGTCCGAAGGGCTTCTCCCCGACTCCGCCCGGCTGGCCCCTGCCGGCCCAGACATCCCTCCTCGGGCCCTGGGAGCCGTGCGTCGCCGTGCCCTCGGGGTGAGGCTTGGGGGGGGGGCAGGGGAGGAGCCTCGGCCGGGACGCACCTGCTGATGCAGCCCTCCTTCCGGCCGTAGGCGTGGATGACGCCCAGGCCCTGCACGGACGAGGTGATGTGCGAGAACCAGGGCGCCCGGCTGATGTTCTCCACCTTTTTGAGCTCCTGGACGCCTCTGTGGAAGACGCTGTGGGGACATCGAGAGGGGGGCCTGGTGGGGTCTCAGAGGGCTCCCCTCAGCACGCGCAGATCCGACCGTGCGCTTGAGACAAAGGTGAAGTCAGGTGGCCTCGAACTGGGGGCCGGGGCGGGCCCCCCACCGCCCTCTAGGAGGGCCGTCCCAGCTGCGCGCGTGCGTGTAAGTGTGTGTGTGGTGGCTGGGGGTTGTCCTGTAAACGAGGGTCTCCCAGTGGGAGCCGTGCCTCCCTGTGGTCTCGTTCCGAGTGCTGCTGGGGGCAGGAGCGGCTCAGCACCCGCGACATCATTCTCGTCCTGAAGACCAGAGCCTTCCCCACGGGGCAGCCCGAGACAGAGCCAACCCTGTTGGGCGCCCAACCAAAGGAAGGGGGTCTTCTCCAGTTCTGGGGGAGAATCTGAACCTGGGGAGTCGCCTGCCTGTCTCCCGAAGGCGTTTTCAAAGGCGGCTTCGAGCAAACGTCACAGGAGCCTCAGGAGCTGCTCTTGAAACCGAGCCCTCGGCAGGGCACCGCCCCCCGGGCGTCCTGCCACGGCCCAGCGCTTGGACAGAGTCACCCAGGCGCGTGCAGGTTTTGCCGGCTCCTTTTTGGGGGGCACAGGGCGCCCACCTACCGGAAAAGGACGCAGAAGCCCACAGCCAGGCCGGCCAGGACGAGCAGGACGGCGGGGAACACCACGCCCAGGATCAGGAGGATGGACAGCACCATGAAGAGCTGCTGCAGGAAGTTCTCCGTGTGGAAGGGCAGCCGCACGTCCAGCTCGTCCATGTCCTTGGAGAAGTGGTTCATGAGCCTGCCGCTGGGGGTCACGTCGAAGAAGCTCATGGGGCTCCGCAGGACCTGCGGGCACGGCCGGAGAGCCAGTGGGCTCGGGGTGCGCGTCTGGGCGGGCCCGGCTCTCTGCGGGGCTGGGATGCTGAGCGAGGGCCTGGCCGTCCCGCCGAGGCCCGGCGAGAGGGGTCAGATGCTTGCCGGGGCCCCCGTGAACGAGAGTGGACCTGGGACTGGGCCTCTGCGTGGAGCTTCTCTCCAAACCCCGGGGTGCGGTCTGGGGTCCCTTTGGAGGATGGAGGGGTTTGGTGCCTGAAGCAGTAGAACGCTAAGTCCCACTTAAATGTGGGCCACACCTGTGCACTCTGTCCCCGAGCCGTCCCAGCGTGCAGAGGGGTGCAGGGCAGCTCCGAGGCCCTCGACGGGCTCAGGGCTCTTGGGAGCAGGGGACGCCCTCTCGCCCACTCATGTCTGCCCCAGTGCGGCGCCCTTGGGGGGCCTTCCCGACCACCCCCCGCCTAGCCTGAGGGCCCATGACGCCCCACCGCAGCACCTCCCTGGGGCCCCGCCTTCGCTGTTGGTGAGCAGACCTCAGGAGACGCCCCCCCAGACCCGGCAGTGAGCCCTGCGAGCACCGTGTGGGTCCCCGGAGCCCAGCGCCGCGCCCTGCGCGTCTGAGCCTCGGGCGCTCCACCGACCCCGAGGGCCGAGGAGCCGGCTGAGAGCACGGCCCCCGTGGCTGTACCTTGTCGAACAGGTGGTTGTGCAGCCAGGAGGACGCCATCAGGGTGGTCTGGGTGAAGGTGAGCCCTTTGGCGATGCCGAACACCAGCACCGACACCATGCTGCCCACGTACACCCACGGGAGCATGCCGTGGCCCGTGTCCGCCAGCACCGCGCCCAGCTCGCAGGCGCTCTGTACGCTCTGGGGCCCGCAGGTCGCCTTGGCGGAGGAGCAAGGAAAAAGCACCGAGAGTCGGTAAACTGCCGGGAGAGTCGGAACTTTCCAGAAAGAAGGAATCGGAGAGAGGTCATTATTGTTACGAATGAGTCAGGTGGTAAAATTAAGTCGGTTCCTTTGGGGGCCTCTGAGCTTTGCCTGGGTCCTGCTGCCAGGCCACGGTGACCCCAAGAGGCAAAGGAAATAAGCCAGGCAGACACAGGGCAGCTGTCCTGGAAGCCACCTGAGCCCAGGGCACCAGAGGTGACACGGCCAGGAGGGTGACGGGAGCCGAGGAGATTGGAACTCCGCGGGTCTGGCTGAGCATCCGTCAGTCAGGGACCTGCCTCCACCCGCCGAGCTGCCCGGCAGAAGCCGCCTGGCCTGGGGGGAGACTGGGGTCCTCTGTGTGACGGGGCAACCCCAAGCCCCTCCCTTTCCTTCGCTGAGGCGCACTGCCCCGGAGTCCCCGGGGGGAGGAGGGAGCCTGGTGAACCCAGGGCCCCCGGGACAATCGGAGAGACCTTGGTGGCCGCACCCCCCCGGGGAGAACACGGTTTTTTGCCAGCGTTTGTGGAGAGCGGCTGTCTCTTCCCCCCGAGAAACGGGCTGTCCCATTTCCCTCTGGGTCGTGCGCTGCCAGTCAGGGCTGCCTTGGGGGGGCGGACAAGCGTCTTCCTTCTAAGCACCATTTTGCTGATGACAGCAGCCGCCAGAACGTAAACCCGAGGTGGCGGCTGATGGATGAACATCCCTAAAAGCAAAAGTGGCCCCGGGGCGCCCACTGATGAGAGAGGAGGCCGCGCGGGGCCTCGGCTGGGCCCTGCGGCTGGGGGACGGGCAGACCTGAGTCCACCACCGCCGCGGCCTGCTCCGTGGGCCAGCCGCCCCGCCTGGGAGGAGGCTGCACCTGGCCCGAAACCTCAGGCCGCCCCCCGCGAGTGGGCCGGGATCTGGGGGCACACGCACACCGCCGGCGTGGCCCTCCTGCTCCCTACGGCAGGCCGCCCATCGGCTTCTTCCCGTGGGAACGGCCTCGGGAAGCCATGCCGAACCCCAGGGGGCTGTCCCGCCTCTCTGCTGCCCACACTTCCCCATGCCTCCTCACTTTGGTTGTCATAGCAACAGAACTGCACCAAAATGCAACCTTGGCGGATGGGCGGGCAACCCCTGAGCGTTCCCAGTGGCCGAGAGCTGGCTGAGCTTCCAGCCTGCTCCAGCCAGAGCCGCGTCATCAGTCCCTCCCAGGAGGGGCCCTGGCCCAGCGAGAGCCTCGGGAGGCAGGAGAGGCACCGGGGGCCGTTCTGACTCTTGCGTGCCTCAGTCCCACAGAGGGGCTCCGGGGCGCAGAGCCTGGAAGGGCAGAGCCCTCCAGCGCCAGGCAGGGTCAACGGCTGGATGCAGGGGCAGGAAGACACGGACCTGGAGGGCTTCCCCGGCCCCTCCTGACACAGGCTGCGGAACCGGCCCTGTGCTGCGTATCTGTGGCCCCACAGACAGGCTGCGTCTGCCTGGTACCATCTTTAGCCAATCCTTTAAAAACCGAAGGTGGTGAACAGCACTCCGATACCCCGTTCATCTTGAAACATCTTGAAGGGGATTTCCGGGTCCGAGTCGTGTGGCTTCAGCCTCTTGGGCCGGGGCCCCCTGGGAGGCAGACCAGCACCCCGTGCGTGGTGCCGGGTGGGGTGGGAGGGCCTCTCCGCGAGCCGCTTTCCAGGGCCCGAGGGACACTCACCTGGGAGCCCCGGTCTAACCAGAAACCCAGCCACCAGTTGCTGAAGGCGGAGCTGCCGATCATCAGGACGAAGAGGGACACCGTGACGAGGGAGAGGAAGTACCCTGCAAGAGGAGGGGGAGGTCCGGCGGGTCCCGGGTGCCGGGGGTGCCGCGGGCTTAGCTTCCTCGGGCCCAGCCCTGATGGGGAACTTCAGACCTGCAGGAAGAGAGGCCCCAGCCCCTGGGAACCTCCTTCCCGGCTGATGGGACCCTTCTGGGGGTGGGGCTCCTGAACCCGAATCGGGGCGCCCATCCCCCTGGTTGGAGAGCAGATCCAAACTGTTAACCTTTGGAACACCACCACTCCGCACTCTAAGGGAACAGGTTGGAGCCGGGGGAACTACGGAGGCGTGCTGCGCAGTCGCAGCCCAGCCGGGACTCTGCACCGGGCCGACTGCTGAGCGGAGGGGAGGTTCCGGGGACGCGGCCGGGCTAGGCCGCCGCTCACTCCGTCCCCGCAGCCGGAGCCCGGCAGCTTCAGTGGAGATGAAGGATGGCCCGTTTCAAAGGCCGTATTATCAGACTTTGGATTTTTAGTGGGGCGGGGGGGCGGGAGGCGGGAATTAAAAGCATTGACCGACGGCCCAGCCTAAAGAGAGGAATTGTTGAGGAAATTGTACAATGTGAACCCAGCAGTCAGAATGCAAAGTGAAGTCAACTCGTTTGATACCGAACCTCCAGCCGCCATGATGTAGGTGTGGTACGTTTTCCAGGTCACCGTTCCCTCCCGGCGGACTCCGGTCTGGACGAGCTGGTGCAGAGAGCCTGTGGGGCAGACACGTCCTGCAGCTCCCCTGCGGGGGGGGCCCTCCCACACCCCCCCACCACCACTCTGGACAGGGTCCTTCCTGCCATGGGCCCTGTGCTTTCCGATTCTCCACCCACATTGGTGCTCTGATTTGGCTCTCGAGACAGCCCTGGAGGCAGCTGGCTTTTGGTCTTTTGAGAACTGTTTGCTAAGCACCTACTATGTGCTCAGCCCTGGGGAGACAGGGATTGTCTGGCCAAGTTCTCTCCAAGCAGATGCGAAGGTGGGACTATGGGTGCCCGTGGGTTGGGCAGGAGCCAAAGGGAGCAGGCAAGCCAGAGAAGGCGGCGGCGAAGGCGCCACATCGCGCCAGCCACCTCTTAACCCCACGCGGAGGAATCGCCGGCCTGGGCAGACCTCACGGTGGAGGGTTTCCCCCAAGGTTGGAGGGATCTGGGATCTTTCTGTACCCACGCCCATCGGCCTCTGGGGGAAGGCGGCTCCCTGGGGGGTCAATTCCCAGCACTTTCAGCTTGACCTTGGACCCTGCCTCCGCTGCTCCCAGGGAGAGGCCCCAGGCAAAGGACAGCAGAGGGCCCCCACAGCATCCGCTACAGGGGAACGAGGAGGAGGTGGCCGGTCTTCTCGGAGCTCACGCCACGCAGAAGACACCGGGTGTCCTCCTGGGTCAGCCCCTGCCTGGACTCCTGATCCCGCCTCGCAGCTGCCCCACGCCCCCTCCGTTGTAGTCCACGGGCAAGGGAAGTGACCATGTCACGTTCTCCCCGGAAACCTCGTCTGGGAAGCGGGTGGGAGCCAGCCCTGCACCCAGGGCTGAGTGCGGCTCTCTCCCCTCTCCTCTGGAGGGGCGTGGAGACGTCAGCCTCGAAGCGGAGTCCCAAACCTCACTTGGCTTTTACAAGCAGCGATGAAAAACAGAGCCTGACACGGGGCCCCCGGCCCCCAGCCGCGTGCACCCTCCTGGCAGGCAAGCTCCACACCTCAGAGGCGCCTCCGCGCACGCACCACCTGGGTCACCCCCTCGCCGGAGCCTCTCCCTTCTCGCCTCTGCGGGACCTGCCGGCCCGACTCTGGCCCATCGTGTCTCCCCCCAGGAGTGTGAACCGAGGGAGCCGCCTCGGCAGGTGGGCGCCCTGCAGGGAGGCGACCGCGTCAGGCTCCGCTCACCTGCGCCGCGCTCCCCCTGGCGAGCAGCTCCGCCTTCACCTGGTCCCCTCCCTGTGGCCTCCGGTGAGTTAATTTCACCATTTCGGTTTGCTCTCCAGGGAGGGGAAGGGGGAACGGCGTGAAAACGGCCCAGGTCCCCGGACCCCGGGCAGCCTGGGCGTGCCGGGCAAGCAGCTCGAGGCCGCCGCCTTTCCCAACGCACACGCCTGCCTCGCCAGCCCTTTCCGGGTGCCAGGCCTCACCCGTTGGATCGGAAGACACGTTTCCCCACATTTTCACGCCTCTGAGATCAGACGTGCTTCCGCACGGCGCGGCGCCTCGCTGTCTCGTTGGCAGAGGCCTTTCCTTCTAAGCGTGGGGGCGCCGGCGGTCCTAACCCAGCTGGCAGCTGAGATCTGGTGGCAGAGGCTCCGGGGGTTTCGGCTGCACGTCGTGGGGGGAGAGAACCCCCGGGTGGGCCTGGGCCTCGCTCCCTGTCCTCTCGAGCTGCCCAGCACGGGGCGGGCGCTCGACCGCGTGGAGTGGATGGCGGGTGGACGGAGACGGGGTCTGAGGACACGGAGAGCCCGCCGGACCCGCCCGGCCCCTGCCAGGCCCGCCGGCCGCCTCGCTCCTCTCTGCCTTCCCGGATTCCCTCTTGCCCTCCGCCCCAAGTCCTCCGCACCCCTGCCTTGTGTCGCCAGCAAACCCCTACATGTCCTTGAAGGGCCAGTCCAGAGGCTGCCCCCTCTGTGAAGCCCTCCCTGATTTGCTGCTCAGACCGCAGTTCCCCATCCCTCTCATCACGGCACCCCACGGTGCCCCACTAGCCTGTGCCTGCCCCCGCCCCCACCCCAGGCCCCGAGGACAGGGACACACTGCCCTCCTCTTCTCAGACCGGCTGGGCGCCGGCACGCAGTCGATTGCTTAGTCCTTATTTGTTCGAAGAGGGGATAACCTGGCCTCGCCGCAGTCTCCCCTCTGCCGCCCGCCCTTTCTCAGCCCCTCGAAGCAGCACCTGCCGCCGATTAACCTGCCCGAGCTCTGTGCGGAGCTCGGGCCTTCTCAGCTCGTAACAGGAATCGCTGTTGAGGGTCGATGCGTGTCAGGCGCTCGGCTCATTATTTTACGTGCAGCTTCTTAAATGGTTGTGCAGGAACCCGTGAGGCCGGCACTCCTACTTCCCCACTTCACGGACCGATAAACTGAGGCTCGGGGCGGCCCCGTTATCGTGCTCAAAAGCAGGCAGTGGCCGAGGCAGGACGCAGGCTCCGGCAGCGGAACCCCAAGGCTCGCACTGCAGCGAACCTCGGGACCCTCGTCGGCCCAGGGGACGAGCAGGGCGCGCCCACTTCCCTGTCCTGAGCTGTGGACTCTCTACAAATACAGGGTCCGGGGAGGCGGCGCCTGCTGGAGTGTGCTGGCCGGGCTAATCACGCGGGTGTCCTCGTTCAGCGTTTCCATGTGAACGTCTCACCTAAAATGCCCCATGGTGTGCTTGGGTGTGACCTTGTCACGTCGCCGAGTTACGTGCATATGATTTTGTAATGAAAGGGGGGGGGGGGGCGTTATTTGTGCCGCACCCTGCATCTCAGGGCGCGCCCCCAAGGGAATGCACGCTAAGTACCTTTGATGTCCACGAACTCCGAGTGCCTGTCGGGTTCCTCTCCTTCCTCTGTCTCCTCTGCTGGAGCCAAAACTAGGAGGAGAAACAGACACATGTGTGTCCGCTCAGGAGCCCCGGGGGATGAGGGAGGTGTGGCTCGAACTCGGGGCGTACCGGCCCCTTCATCTCTGTCCACAGGGCTCTCCTTGGGGGCTTCCACCATCGCCGTGTTGTAAATGTGCTCGGGGTCCTGGAGACAAAAATGAAATGCCCTCTGAAAGCGGAGTGATGGGCCTTCCCGCGGGCCGGAGACCAGGAGGGGTGGCCCGGTCTCGGCGGCTGGGCGCCCAGGTGCCCAGGTACCTTGAAATGCAGCCCGCGGAGGTTGTGCACCAGTTTTGCATAGCGCCCTCTGTCCTCCATTAACTCCTCGTGGGTTCCCTTCTCACAGATCTCTCCGTCTTCCAACAGAACCACTTCGTCACAGGACTCCAGGAACTGCGGAGACAGTGACGCCCCCCCCCCCCACCGCGGTGAGCGCCTGCCCCGGTCACAGGGAAGAGTGCCGGCCCGGCGTTCATTCGGGGCAGAGCCTCGGTGATGGGGGGCCTGGGTTTCCTGGGTCTTCAAGAAACGTCTCCCTTTTCTGGTTGGAAGAAGGGTCTTGGCCCCACTGAGCCCGAAGTCAGGACCAAGACAGGCCATGTGGACAGGAGCAGGCAGAGCCTGGTGGAAGCCAGGGTGACCACCGCTCGCATCAGAGGCCACACCCACCCCGTGACCCCATGGGTCCTTCAAGTCCCAGCCACCTGCAGCTGGTGGGTCACCAGGACGACCGTCTTCCCCCGGAGCGTCTTCTTAATGCACTGCTCAAAGATGTGCTGCCCCACGCGGGCGTCCACGGCCGACAGGGGGTCGTCCAGCAGGTAGATGTCGTGGTCGGAGTAGACGGCGCGGGCCAGGCTGATCCTCTGCCTCTGCCCCCCGGAGAGGTTGAGGCCCCGCTCCCCGATCTGCGGACAGGGGCCAAGGCTACTGCCTGGCGCTGGGCCCCTCCCACCACCCCGCAGTCCTCGGGGAACAGCAGCCTCCTGAACCTTCTCAAGACTCTTCTGCAGACTGGTTGCCACCGCGTCCCAGCTCCTCCACCCCTCCCAGGGACCCCACCGTGCCAGGTGCCCGGGAGTGAAGACCGCACTGCGGCCGGGAGCTGAGTGAGGGGCGCCCGGCCCACCGGCCCACCGGCCCACCGTCGCAGGTGCACGTGCCGTCAGCAGGGGCTCCGTCTTGCTCGCTCTCACCAGAGAGAACTGTGGAGCGAAGCTCTGGGGAGCTGGCAGGCTCACGGAGGGGGACGCGGCTGGGAGCCGCTGGACAGGCACTTGGGGGCCGTGTTTGGAGGGGGCCCTTGCGCTCCTGGGCTCAGCAGAGGCAGCGAGGCAGAGGGGCCCTGAGACTTCAGCCACAGCTCCACCCTCGGGCCTGTCTCCCCGCCCTGGGAGTGAGGAAGCAGCTTCAGCCAGAACCTTCCCTGAGATGACGGGCCGATCGCAAGTGGCCCCGGGAGTGACCACACTGACCCAGCACAAGCGGAGCTGGAGGAGTCTCCACGGTGATGTCCCCCAAGGACAGGCGCAGACGGAGACTTCGGGGTGGGAGAACCTGACTCGCCCGTATTTCCCGGGACCCTTCTGTCCTCTGGGGCATCGGGTGCAGCAGGAGCCAGGCTGCGCCACCACCCTTAGGCCCTGGGCCGTCGGGCTGCCTTGTGGCGGCCTCGGGGCTGTGCTCCGGGCCCTGCTCACCTCTGTCAGGTCTCCGTAGGGAAGGTCGCGCAGGTCCTGCTGCAGGGCGCACACCCGAACCGTGTGCTGATACCTGGGGGTGCAGACGGAGGTTGGAGGTCAGCGTGGGAGGAGCGCCCCACCAGCATGGCTTCCCGGGCTGCGTCTAGAGGCCATGCTGGTTCAGGGGCAGGTGCGGGGGGTGGCGGCGGCTTTGTCTTTGGTGCCCCCGGGCAGCTTCGCGGGACCCCTCGCCTCCCCCAACGGAAGGGCCGACTCTCCTGTCTGAGCTTCAGCCCCTCCATCTGTGGAACGGGGGACCAGCCGCCAGGGTCCTCCTGCCTGCGTGGCTATGGACCTTGAGTGACAGCCTGGACAGGGCAGCCCCCCAAACTCGGCGAAGAACCACGGGAAACCAGAGCTAGGAGTCAGCGGTCCACAGTGCCTGCAACGTTGGGACTCAAGCCCCGATCTTGTGCCAGCAGATCGTCTTGAGAACATCGGCGGCAACGTGCCCCGAGGCCCTGGTGCCAGCCCGGAACGGCAGGGCTTGTCCGCTGCCCACGTGCGGCTCAGGATTCCAAGCCCACTCTCGGTTACTTGGCCTAATGCAACATTGCTAGGCTTATCCTCCTCCGGTCTGGCAGCCCATGCGCGGTGACAGGCCCCCCGAATGCAGAGTGACAGGCCCCCCAAATGCAGAGTGACATGCAGCTCTATGGTGGGATCCGTCCGTGTCCGGGGCACGATCTCGGGTCCACAGGAGGCGCCGCCACCCCTACACTCTCAGTCAGAAGACACCGACACCCCTCGGGACCCGCTCAGAGTTGCACCAGACCTCGTCAGAGGGACCGCTTAGCGGGACCGCTTAGGGACCGAGCTTCCCAAGGCGGCGTTACCTCTGGTGGTTGTACTTGGCTCCAAACAGAATGTTCTCCCGCACGCTCCCGTGGAAGATCCACGCCTGCTGGGACACGTAGGCCAGGGTCCCGCTGACCGCCACGACGCCGTGCTGCAGCTGCATCTGGAGACCCAGGCCCAGAGGACCCTCAGCGGCCAACCTCTCCCGCCGACTTCTCCCGGGGGCCTGCGGGACACTCGCCACCGCCCTTATCCCGCGCGCGTTCACCCGGAAGGTGCCAGAGGGTGGCCGAATGTCCCGTCCCCGCTGTCGTCACGTGGCTGCACCCGCACAGCTCACCTGTCCCAGGAGGGCGGCGATGAGGGAGCTCTTCCCGCTTCCCACGTTCCCGCAGATGCCCAGGACCTTCCCCTGCCAGAGAAGCAGAAAAGGGGCCCGGTCACGCTCCCTGTCCTCAGCAGGTCCGGGGACCAAAGGGTCACCCCCGAACTGCGCAGGGGGGACCAAGGGGCCACCGCTGGCTCCAGGAGGTGGCGGGTACAGCCTCACACCCCAGCCCAGATCACAGCGCAGAAGTGGCAGGAACCACGTCTCAGGAATCCGGTGTGGGCGCTGGCCTGGGGCACCGGGCCCTGGACGCGAGGGTGGTCCCGCGCCCAGGCTCCGGGGACGCACACCTGGTAGAGGTGATGGGCTCGATGGGGGGTGGCGGGCAAGATGAGGAAGTGAAATCTTGGGAGGTCGGGGCATGCAGGGAGACAAGCAGAATGGGGGTGGGGTGGAGCTGGAGAAGCCTCCTGGCAAAGGCCCAGGTCTGAGCTTGGGTCCTCTCGGAGGGGACGGACAGATGGACACAGGCCCTCGGTGTCAGAGAGCAGAGTCAGACCAGCTTGTTCAGGAGGAGGAGGGGGTCACACTGGCTGGGGAGGGAAGGGGGCCCTGGGGTTGGCTCCCCCAGCAGGCTCCGGGAGCTGCGCCCCCTGGGAAACGGATCGCACCGTCCCCAGCGGCCAAGGGAGTCTGGACAGAGTCCCGACAGCCAGTGGTCGGGATCCGCTCCCCCCCACCCCCCACGCAGATGTCCTGGCTCTTTGTGGTGGGGGCCTCGGGCCCAGAGGCAGATCTGGCAACTAGAAGGTAGCCGGAGCACAGCGATGGGTCCCCAACAGTATCTGCTACGGGCGACGGTTGAGTGAGACCCAGCGGAGTGTGGGAGGGAGCCCGCAGCGCCCGGGGAGCCGCTGCGCCCCGAGCCGGAGTGCGGGGAGGAGGGCACCGTGGACGCCACGGGGCCGCGGCTGGAACACCGAGACCGTTCTCATCACAACCCGCTCCCTGCGATCCCTTCGAGCAGAACGGACCACATGGGGACACGTATGGCTCCTTCCACACCCGATGGACCGCAAGGGCCGTCGCCTGCCTGCCTGCCCCAGCACCTGAGGGTTGCTGCCTGTCATCATACGTTCCGGTGACAGAGTCCGTCCTGAGCACCAGGCGCCCTGCCAGGCCCCAGGGATAACGCACACGGCCACCAAGGCAGACGCGGCTGCTGGCTCGAGGAGCCCACGTTGCCATGGAAGCTGCGGGTGAGCGAGGCTGACCCATTTCACTTCCACAACGGGACTTCAAGGAGCGGGGGCATCCTGGAGACTCGGGGACAAGAGGCCGCAGGTCTGGACACAGCCTCCCCAAGCACCTGGCTGTCCTCTGAGTCCGGCCCGCTGCTTGGGGCCAGGTCTGAGCTTTCTAGATTCCTCCCTATCTCCAGCGGAAAACCCACGAGGCACACACGCCCCCGTCTCCGACTATTCATTTGTTCGTTCGGAAAACAAGGTTGGGGGCCTCCTCTGTGCCAGGCGCTGGGCTCAGAGTACAAGGCCACGGCCGTGACCAAGGCTGAAGCTGGGCCTGGCCTCCAGGGGGTCGAGGCCTCGTGGAATCACAGCAGGGCAGCGATAGCGCCCGCCCCGAGGGGCGTCTGGGCGGTTAACTGAGTTACTGATGTGCCTGCTCATAAGCGTCAGCTGCTGTCATCCGTGAGAGGACTCCAGCCTGAAATTAAGAACAAATCTGGGGGCATTTACAAAAGCCAGTCCGGCTGGGCCTCGGCCGCCTGAGTGGACCGTTTGCTCAACATCCACACGGGCTCCGGACTCCCCGGGGTCTGGAGGTCGGTACCAAGGCCACCACCCTCTTCTTCTCTCAGCTGGGAGACGATGCCTCCGCTGTTCTGGTGCGTGGTTTTAGAATTTGGGGACGGAAGCAGCCTGGTTAGAGACACCCCGCCACCACCTGCAGCCCAGACTGCACCTCGGGAGGCGGCCAGGGCTGCGTGACCGGAGGCAGGGCCCGCACCCACCTTCCTCACGGCCAGGCTGATGCTGTGCAGGACTGCCTTGCAGCTGCCGTCCTGCCCCTCCGGGCCGGCCACGTCCGGGGCTGAGGGGCTCAGGCTGTACGCCTCCAGCCGCTGGCTTTTGAGAAAACGTTTTTTTCCCTGGGTCTCCACTTTCTTTGGGTCGCTTTTCCTGCCGGCACCTTGCTCCCATGTCAAGGTGGCATTTGCTAAAAGCAAGACAGTGTCTGGGCCTTCTGGCTGGGTGATGTAGGAGGGGAGGCTTTTAGCTACGAGAATTTTCTACGATTAAAGAAACAAAAGTAACTGGGTAGGCGTCGCCCATTTGCAAGGACCATGCTGATACGTCTTCTGGTGGCCCTGGGTCACCACCTCAGCAGTTCTGCCCGAGACGTCCAGGAAATCGTTCTGAGGATAGTCCCCCGGGGGAACCTGCAGCGGAAACGGACCCACTGGCTCGCGCTGGGTAGGACAGCGGCGCCGTGACCACCAGGCTGCGCGGGTCACCCTCGTGGGGCACGCTGATCCCCGCTACAGGTTACCCTCACGCCCAGGACAGCGGCTCCGGCCCCTGCGTCTCCCGGTGGTGGGCTTCGTGGTGTGGCGCCGGCGCCCGTGAAACCGCGGTCGCCTGCCCAGGGCCCACTGTGTCCGCTTCCTGGGTCCCCACTCCGCTCAGTTCGACGAAACACCTGCCAGGTGCCTGCTGCGCACCAGGTGCCGGAGGGAACCCCAGAAATGCCCATGTAAAAGGGCACAGTTCCTGTCCTGGAGGAGAGCCCCGTCCGGGGGGACGGGGAGCAGGCGCGGAAGTGCGACAGGGACAAAGCGGAGAAGGGGCGCCTGGGCCCTGGTCCTAGAGGCCCGTGCAGGGCGACCTGAGCCCAGCTGGCACCGGTGCTGTGCAGGCAGGACAAGGCGGGGTGGGGCGGGGAGGGCTTTCCGCGGCGGGGCGCAGTGGGGGCCCCGGCAGGGAAACGTGGGGTGCAACAAGCAGCCCGGGGTGACGGAGGCCCAGAGCTCAGGGTGGGAAGGGGGCAGGAAGCGAGGCGGAGACGTAGCTGATGGAGAGCTCAGCCCCAGCGGGCGGGGCGCCAGGGCCCAGCCGTTCCTCGCAGGTGAACACCAGCGGTCGGGCCGATATTTCAACAGCTCCCCGGGCGCTGAAGGCGGTCCTCTGGGAGGAGGACAATGTCGGGAAAGGACGGTCGCTCCGGGGGTCGCACGAGAGTTCAGATGGGAGACGGCGAGGCTCTGGGTGAAGGCCAGGGCCGTGGGGCCGGGGGGAGGTTGGGGAGCCACGAAACAGCGCCGTTGCTCTGGCCTCAGGCACCCGGTGTCAGCACACGTGCAGTTCGTGGGACGTGGCCGAGGGGTCGCGTGTTTTGTTAGAAAGAGGAAAGTGGTCGTTCAAGGGCCTGCCTTCTCCTCAGTCCTAGAAATGGCGCCTTTTCAAACGGCGGCAACGCCGCGAGCGGGAGCTGCGCCAGCCGGGCTCTGGCTGGGGGAGGCGTGGGCACCTGGGGTGCAGGGGCTGCCTCCCGGGTCTCTGGCTGCAGCGGGCAGGGCCTGCCGCCCGTTCGCAGACAGGCGGACACGCCGTTCTCTGGACGGCCACACCCTGCCCCCCTCCGCCCCCGTCCCTGGCCCAGCCGTGACTTCAGAGCCCCTTCGCCTGCCCTTCCTGTGCGCACTGACCTCCCCGCTGTGCACGGCGGGTACTGGGTTCCCCGGTCCTACACTGGCCCAGGGCTTCGAAGGATGAACAAATAAATACACAAGGGAACCGAGAGACTAGTGCAGAAATAGGTGCCCCCCACCCCCGTCGGCACACTCCAGACAGGACGGAGCAGACAGGTGGCCCCCCACTCCCGGGTAGAGAGTAGAGGGTCAGTCAGCGGTCTCCCCACACAGAGACGCCCTCCCGGTGTCCCTCCAAGGGCAGACCACCGACAGCTCTTTGCCCGTCCCGGCCTCCCCTTGTGCACCCGTCTGGGTCTGCAGGGAGGGCCCCCCACCCCCGCCGTGTGCTCCCAGCCGGGGACCCAGCCACCCCCAGGGGTGGAATCGGCTTCCCCATATCAGGGAGTTTCCCCCGCAAAGAGCTCGCTGTGCCCTCCTCACTCTGGGTTAGTCATACCTTCATCCTCCTGAGAGACACGCTGGCTTCGGCCGCCGCCTTGATGGAGAAAGGCAAGATGGCGATGGAAAACTTCATCACGTTGAACATGGCGATCACGCTGAAGGCCTGAACACGGGAGGGAGGGTTCAGGACGGGGTGCGGCCTCGGCCCTGAACCCCGACCTCCGCAGGCACCAAACTCACGGTGACGCAAACCGGGTGGCGCGGCCGGGATTCTCGGGCAAACAGTTTTGTTCGTTTCGTGGCCCAGAGGTTTTGCTTTCGGACCTTCACCAGCGGGTGGGAAGTCTGTCTCCACCTCT
Source organism: Glossophaga mutica (assembly GCA_039655065.1). Taxonomy (NCBI): domain Eukaryota; kingdom Metazoa; phylum Chordata; class Mammalia; order Chiroptera; family Phyllostomidae; genus Glossophaga; species Glossophaga mutica. The sequence goes on from CM077315.1 coordinate 2,498,533, forward strand.
GAGCGAGTCGGGCCCAGGCAGGGGCTCTGGCTGCCTGCCTTCGGAAGCCCCACCCCACCGCGTTCGAATTCGGCCTGCGCCTTCGACTCGAACCCCACTCAGATCTTCCCAAACCGTCCCCGTCCCCGTCCCCTAGCTGCTTCAGACGCATCTGGCCCTTGGAGCCCAGCCTCCGGCTCGCATCACACACGGCCCCAGGGATGAGGGCGCAAGCTCCTTGCAGGGGCCTGCTTGGCTTCCCGGCCCCGGGGTCTGGCTTCTCCACCCACTGGGGACCCTGAGCCCAGCCCAGCCGGTGGTTAACATCCCAGAGACTCCGGGAAGTATCCTCACTGGGGTGGTGCCCCAGGGGCGCAGCCTGTCTCTCCGACTCCACCTTCTCCTCTGCCCGACTGGTAAACAGCAGCCGTCCCCCCCACACCCCTGTGCATGGAAGAAGTAAATAGCACAGCTTCCCTCGACAGGTCCCGAACGATCCTGCCTGCTGTTTCGGGAGCCCCAGGGCCCCGGCTGCAGCTGACCCTCCCTAGGCCACTGAGCGACGGTGGTGCGGTGTTCACCGCCTCTGGTTCTAACCCCACCCCCACGAGGGCTCAGCGCCCGCAGGGCCCGCAGCTCTGTCTGGGCTGAGGGAACACAGGCCTCGGGTGACAGGGCGCCCAAGGGACCCAGCGCCTCCCTCTGCCGGCCGGCCGGACGGGCCCTGGCAGAGAGGTGGCTGCAAGGGACTGTCAGTCTACAGAAATTCGAGCCTTGCGTTCGGGGGTCTCTTCTGGGTCTAGCTTCCTTCTAAACTGTTTTAGAAAACGGGAACTGTGTGTGTGTTCCACTTGGTTTCAGACCCATTCGCTCGGTGCGTCCCGGGGGGGAGATTTCGCTGCTTGTTGGGAGCCGTCGAGCGGCGTTCGGCCCGGTCCGGGCGTTCGGGGGCCGGGTCGGGTCCGAGCCCCTGGACGGGGCGAGAGGAGACTGGCGCAAAGAACCTGGGGCGGTCAGCCGGGCCCGCGGAGAAACCCGGGCGGTGGCTGTGGCTGCGGGACACGCGGTCCCTGGAGACGCCCCCTGTGAGCGCCCTTCAGTCCCCTCCGAAGCCCCAGATCCAGGTGCGCCCCGTCCCCTGCGAGCGTCTTCATTCTCTCCCCTTCCTCTGTTTCTCGCTTCCGTTGCCTTTCCTCCAACCACTTGCTCTTCAGACGGTGGGTTTAACGCTTTAGCTATTTGTTCCTTTATCTCTGCTGGGGCCGTTTTCCATCCAGCTCGGGGGTTCCGTGCCTGTGAGTGCACGGGCCCCCTTCACAGTGCCTGCGAACCTTGCCCTCACCCCAGGCGTCCCTCCGGGGCTTCGTGGGGGAACACCTGCTCGGCATGTACCTCGGGCCTCACACTGGCCCAGTGCTTTGCCCAAAAGACCTTCTTCAGCCCTCGCGGCCATGGACACTCTCCTAACCCCACGGACGGATCACAGAATCGAGGCAAGAGAAGTCGCCGGGTTTGCTGTAAGTCCGGCCTCACCCCGCACGGCCCATCCGGGACCTGCAGCTCCGCCCACCCCGAGAGCCCCCACAAACTCCCCCCCCCACGCCCCTGGTGCGGTGTCTATGAGTCAGTAAGAGTGAGACAGTCCACCTTGTGCTTCTTCAATACACTCGAGCCCTAGACACACACAGCATGTGTGGCGGCCAGAACCGGGGGAGGCAGAGCAGAGGTGACGAGCAGGTTCCTATCAGGGCTGAGCAGTGGCCATGCGGGGGAGGGCTCATCATGTCACCGGTGCCAGACAGATCCCAGCCTGACGTTAGCTGCCCGGGGGGCCCATCAGGCCCGGAAGAACCCCCCTCCAAGGAGCCGGCACTTCACTCCTTACTGGGCCGGCTCTCGTGCAAACAGAAGACAGGAGGGGAAGCGCGGGCCGAGACGGTGAGAAGGTGGACCCCTTGTTGGCGCACAGCTGGCGGGGGGTCTAGGATAGTGCAGCCGCTCTGGAAGACGGACCGGCAGTGGCTTGTTTGGTCTCGAGTTTGCTTTCCAAACGTAAGACATGTTCCTGTGACCCCTGTGACCTGGCCACAGACCGGGGAGGCGCTGGGAGGCTCTTGTGTGTGGACGTCTGGGTACGAAGCCCGAGCGGGTGCTCCGAGGCCAGTGTAGGTGGACGGGGGGGAGGAGCCGCCCACCAGGCCCCCGCTGGCACCGGGGTTCGTGGAGGCCAGCGGGCGAGGCGCTCTTACCACGGCGGCGGTGAGCCGGCGGCGCAGCAGGATGTGGCCGGTGAACGTCAGCACGATGGCCATGGTGGACGCGATGGGGGCCAGGGCCGAGTTGCCACTCTGGACAAGCCCGGCTCTGCCCAGCAGTTTCCTTTCCCTCTTCCTTATATCTGCAACCCAGAAAGCAGCCGGGTCGGGTTTCTTTTGCACGTCAGGCCCCTGCCAGGTGCTCCTGCCAACGTGCCCAGGCTTCCTGCTGGGGGGTTTAAATGGGAGGAAGCAGAGAGCCCTGGGCACAGAGCCAGCCCTTCTGGGCGCTCAGCGCTGGCTGGCTGCCGGCTGGAGGGCGTCCAAGGTCCCCTCCGAGCCTCATTCTCCGTGTGTCAGGAGTCAATACTCAGACGCCTGCAGGGGCCAGGCAGGTAAACGTAATGAAGGGGCTGCGCAGGGAGGGAGCCCAGCGGATGTGGGGGACGGCGGATGGCAGAGGACACAGCCGGACGCCCCGGCCGTGGTCCGGGAGAGGACTTCGGCTTGGACTAGGGCGGGGGTGAACGGCGGTGAGCAGACAGATCCCGGAACCGTTCTGGAGGCAAAGCCAGCTCAGAGCTATTTTTGAGCTGGGTGAGCTCCGCCTTCCTGAACCTTACAAGCTGGGACCCTCTCGCAGATCAGTCGGTGCCTCCCAGAGCCTTGCACAGCGACAATGTGGCAACTGTTAACTTCCTCTGACTTGTGTTAAATTTCATTAAGTCAAATGGAACCAAGTTCATCCCCGTCGAGTCAATTGTACTGAGGTGAGTTCGGTGCGTGAAGGGGTATTTCTGGATCCTCCTAGAGGGTCCACTGGGGCCCTTCCTTTGTCAGGCTCAGAAGAAGTGGGGTTCCTAGAGCCACTCCCCAAAACCCAGGCGCACAGCTTCAGGCCCAATTACGCGCCGGCCGAGAAGTGTAATTGTCTATCTGGGGAGCCCATTGTAACAGTGGTCAGATCATTAACCAGCCAAGCACCTGAGTCTCCGTCAGCGATTATGTAAATATTCCTGCAATTAGATTTGCATTTATATTTGATTGAAATGGTTTTAACATCACCCGTAAAAGAGAGGCCATACACGCATGCTCCTCTCTGCGCTAGGAGCCTCAGGCCAGAGGGCGGCCTGACGAAGATGAGGCTCCTGCAGGCCGGGAGGGGCTTTCTGTGCAAGTGTGAGTGTGCGAGTGCACGGGTGTGCGTGCACGCACGCGTGTAGACACCTTCTAAGTCAAGCCAACAGCTCAGGGCAGCTCTCGGTCAGCTCGCACTGGGTTAGCGGACTATTTCTGTAGCCTGCAACTCACCGGTCAGCACCGGCGTCCGTGTGCCCCAGTGAAGGCTGCGCCGTGTGGTGGTGCTCGCCTGCCGAGCCCCTGGTCCACGGGAACAGAGGCCTGCTTCTATTTATTACACAGTCTCCCTTCCCCTCTGAAACGCCTGCGGGACGGTTCAGGGGGCCCCCTTCTGGGCCTCCCAACCCCGGGGGGAGCCCGCCTGCCAGGTGAGCACGCCCACAGGCAGCCGCGCCTCCTACCTCGGATGGTCTTGGTGAAGGCCTTCTCCCAGGCGTACATCTTGATGAGCTTGATGCAGGTCACAAACTCATTCATGGTCTGCACCCGCTTGTCCGTCATTGAAATGGCTGATCTCCGGAAAGCGGTATTGAGCTTCGCCATAAACATCTGGAATCAAGGCGTGAGCCACGGGCTGGGGGAGGGGTGCTGGGATGCGGGGTGGCCAGGAACGGGGGGGGGGGGGGCGGGGGGCAGGCAGGAGAGGCTGTCGGGCAGGTTGGCCTGAGGTTCTTGGCTGATCCCTTCAGTGGTGGCAGCCAGTGCGGGTGGGGGGAGCGCTGGTGGGGGCGGGGGCAGGTGATGGGTCCCCGAGGTGTGAAGACACTGTCGGGGACCCAGACAAACCAGGGGAGCACGCCTCGGCCCCTCCCCAGGGCCCTCAAACTCAAGTTTCTTCAAAAGCATCACCGTGCCCAGGAAAGGCAGCACCTCTGTGAGCCCCCCTCGGGGGTCAGCGCCCCAGAGACGGAGCCTGCCCTCCAGTCCAGGGACCGGGTGTGTGAGACGCAAACGTGAGGCAGCAGCCGCTGCACAGGCCGGCCAGTACCTGGATGGGGATGAAGGTGACGTACACAGCTATCCCGATGAGAGCCGTGGGCCCCAGGGCGAAGAAGGAGTACGCCGCACACACAACCATGAGGATGGGGATGGTGGCTGGCAGGGGACAAAACAAGGCAGCTTCAAACAGGGAATAGCTATCGCTCGATAGTGTATTCAGCACCTGGAAAGAAAGCACAGGGGTTCAGGCTGGGGGCGGGGCGGCCAGGCGGGTCTCCGCTGAAGGCTGTCGGTGGCTGAGGGAGCTGAGGAGCCAGGCTCTGCCTTAGCGGGCACGGGGGTCCTCCGGGGACCGGCACGGCCAGCTTTGGGAGCCTCGTCCTGCTCTGACTTGGAAGAGGTCAGTCTTTGAGGACAGAGAAGGCTAACGAAGAAAGACAGAGAGGGGTGTTAGCGCAGGGCAGCGTGCCCGGAAGGCCCCCTCCTTATTGGCACAACTCTGCCAAAAGAGGCATTTCCCAGCCCCTCCGCAGGAGCGGGGACAGCCATGGCACCAGGCTGGGGGCAGCGAGCTGGAACCCAAAGCGTCCGATGGGACTTCGGGGATGAAGCCTCAAAGGAAGCCAACTCCACTCCGAGGACACAGCCTTCTGGTCCTCGCCCCTTCCGCCCACCAGCTACCGGGGACGAGGCGGGACGGCTGGATCCCCAGCACCCACCGCGATCCCTCAGGGAGCCTAGGGTAAAGGGGGGAACGGTAGAAGGTTCCCCAAGTCCCCAGACCCGCCCCGGATGGACCTCTTCCAGGCTGTTTTTAGACAGAGGGAAAGAAATTCACTTCGTTAATCCATCATTTTCCGTTCTCGGCAGCTGATTCTAATCTTAATGGATACAGGATGCTCTGAGCATACGTCGTGCCATCTGGGGTTCCCTCGGTGAGGGGGATGTTCTTGTGTACAGGGTGAGGGTTTCGTTGCTAAGGATTAAGAGCTTAAGAAAACGTTAACTCTGAGGTCCAGCAGGCACGGTACTTATTTCGGCTTTGGCACCCCACACGCTCCGTAAATGGAACCCCCAAACGTGTCATTCCGTTCTGCTACGTGGCTGTGATACACCCCGTACCCTCACTGAAGTCAAAGGGTTGGCCCGAGGTTGCCCCAAAGCCCAGCTGGCACAGGGGGGTGGGGGCACTTCCCAAATTCTCCAGCTTGAGCGGGGAGCTCTCCTTGCCCTGGGTGATTTGAGTCCACGCCACCTCACTGAGCCCGGGGATGGGACCGAATGGGTGGGACACCGGCAAACCAAAGGGAGGCGGATGCTTCATCCGGGAAGAGCATCTCACCCACAAAAAACTTAGCACGTGGTCCTCAAAATCAGGCTCCCCTGGACCGCCTACCTCGCCCACAGAGATGTGTGTCAGCATCTTGAAGGACACGAGGTGCTCGAAAACCAGGGTGGACACGGCCACCTTCAGCCGGATCGCCGTGCGGTAATTGATGGCCCAGGCAAGGGCCCAGAAGAGGACTTTGGTGAACTCGGTGGCAAAAAGGGCGACGCACAGGCCGATGCCCACCCAGACGTTCTTGGCGGTGCTCTGGGTGTGCTGGAGGATCTGGTGAATGAGAACCGTCTGGAAAACAGCACGGCGGGGAGAGGAGAGGCCGCTGGGGCGGGAGGCCTCCGGAAATGTCAGCGAGCCGACTTTATGAGGCAAACTTTTTAATTAATTTCAGGGGCTGCCGCTGCGCTCGGCAAGGATTAGCTTTATGAAAATTCGCCCCCAAGGAGCTCAGGGATGATGACAAAGCACTAAACCCACCGGCTCGTAGAGGAAGGGACCGAAGACATCCCCTGCCCGTCCGGGGCCCGCGGGGCCGGCGGAGGCGGGGCCGCCGCACTCACCGGCCCTACGGCGGCCATGACGATGCACAGGATGTTGGCCACGATGTCCATCAACACGCGGGTCCTCTGGAACTTCCAGACCACTCGGCCCAGAGAGGCTCTCTCAGGACCCTCCCTTTGCACCTCTTCGTCCCAGAGGATTCGGAATCTGCGGGGGAAGCGGAGGAAGGAGGAAAGGGACTTACATTCACACTTGCTGCTCTCAGCCACTCCGGGGTCGCCCCTCTCCAGGGTGTTTCGCACGACCCTGGGGCCAGCTGCGGTGGCATCGGCTGAGCAGCGCGGTCTCCCCGTCTTCCTTCACAGGGGGCGGGGTGCAGCCAGCGGGGACAGGGGGCATCGGGGCACTTCCCACGCTTCGATCCCTGCTCCCACAGCCCATCTCGGGCACAAGAGCGGTTCTGATCCCAGACGGAGGTGGTGGAGGAATCGGGAGAAAAGTCTCCTCCAGGGCGGGGAGGGATCTGTCCCTGTCAGAGAGGAGAGAGGGCAGGGTGACGACAGGCGGGTGGAGCGCGGAGCAGAGGGCTGACGCCGCACCGCTGGGGGCCGGAGCCCACGGACGCTTTCGGATCTCGCTCCCCATGCAAAGGAGAGCGTTTGAGCTGACTTGATACAATGATGCTACGTATTTAAAACCAACCAAACAAACAAACCAACAAACCACTCTGGTCTCTGTGAAATCGTGGGTTGTGGGGGAAGCAAAGGCAAAAGCAGGGACAGTAAGAAACTCGGCGTCCAGGTGAGGCGCAGCCAGACAGCGGCTGGGAAGAAGGTGGATTTCAGCAGAGGTGGGCGGAGAGACAGCAGGACCTACTGAGGAGTTAGGTGTGAGTGCAGAGGGAAGAAGGGCTGCGGTCCCCAGGTGTCTGGCCTGGCCAAAGGCGGGGACGGAGTTCGCAGAGACGGGCAAGGAGCGGGACACGGCGACGTGACCAGGTGGGGCCGAGGGCCAGCGGTGCGGCTCTAGGTGGAGAAGAAGCTTTAGCTGTCAGCCCCCCGCACAGCTGCTCAGCCGGATGCTGCGCGTACAAATCGGAGTCGGGAAGAGACGGTAGCGCATGACCGAGGTGGGCAGCCGTGTGCGGTGCCCAAGCCTTCGGAGCGGATGGATCACCCAGGAGCAGAGCACAGCCCGCAGGACAAGGGGGCCCGGATTGCTGTCGGGAACCAGGCGGGGGGCGTTAAGGGCAGAAACGGCTGGGCCAGCCTCCTCCTTTCTGCCATCCCCGCAATTCTCCCCGGACCGCAGGCCTTGGAAACTACCACGGACCGAGCTTCCTTCGGGGCACGAGTGCGGGGAGGTGCAGCCACGGAGGCCACGGCCCTCGGAGCCCACGCTCCGGACGGCGCCTTGCACATCAGCCCTGTGGCCGAAGGGAAGGAGGCTTCCAGAAGAAACCAAGGCAGAGAGAGGGCTGTGAGAACTTCCCCACCGTCTGAGACGTTGTGGTCCATCCGAACCTCCAAGTTCAGTGCAGCTGTTAGAAGGAGTGCGCTGACGTTGAAAAAGCCGTATAAACTCCTAACTGAAAACAGCAGAACGGCTCACCAGCGGACTAGTGTGCTTCCTCTTCTCTCAAGGACGACCGCGGCACACAAACGTGACTCGTGAGTGGGGGGCAGGGAAAATGGCCTTGGTCTGCGGGAGGTGGTAGCAGGTCCGCACCAGCGCTGAGCTGCGCTCGCAAGCGGGGCGGGCGGTGGGGGCGGGGCACAGACTCTTCCCCCGCTGAAATTCGGCTGCCTCCCCATTTTTTTAACAGCCAGGAATGAGGTTGAACCAATGCGAGGGATGTTTTTACCAGACAAAATTGTCCAGTACCGGCCCTTTCACTGGGTTCAGCTTGAACCTATTTTGTGATATAAACACCCACCCACGATGTTTAAAGGGAAACACAATGTGGTGTGTGGGACTGTGGGCAGCAGCCCCAGGGGGTCCAACCAGCACATTCTGGCCCCTCTGGTCCTGAGGTTGCGCACCTACAAACCAGTGCACACCTGGGCCCCTGGGCCTTAGCCTCAGGCCATAGCCCCAGGCAATCCCTTGTCCCCACTCACTCTGCCCAGGCCTCGCCTCCCCGGAGACGGGACCAGCCAGCCCCGTCCCTGTCTCAGCCACTGAGAAGGGCCACCAGGACCCTTGGGTGTCGATGTCCACACCCGAGTAGTGGGCGCACCCTGAAGGGCTCCTGGTTGCCTTCTGGGGGTGGGATCCTCTCCTGAGGTGGCCCAAGGGACTCCTGGTACCTTTTGGCATTGATGTCGGACGAGTCGTACTTGGACAGCGGGGGCAGGGTGTCCACCGTCAGCGTGCGCTTGTAGCCTCTGACCATCACGGGTGTGAGCCAGGAGAACGTGGCGAAGGAGAGCAGCCCCGCGTCATCCATGGGGTTGGGTGCCAACCTAGGGCACACGAGACACTCGGGGTTCCAGGGCGCTGGCACCCTCAGTCCTGGGCTCAAGGTCGGAATGACGGCAACAACCGTGGCCGAGCTCAGAACCTGCGACTCGCACCCAGCGGCCCTTTGACCGGCTCACAGAGCTGGTGAGCGAGGTGGTTGAATTTCTAGGAATCTTGCGAATCGGTTGTCAAACATGGATGATGTTTAAAATTAAGTGCCAAAGTTAAATAAGTTATTTAAAGACAAAGGTGATAAGTACTTGAAGTTCGTCACTTCCTGATGATTTTTTAGTTAGTGTTAGTATCTAAACTCTTTAGATTATGTAAGTTTCTTGTGTGTGTGTGTGTGTGTGTGTGTGTGTGCATGTGTAGCCAACACCACACACAATAGGGCGCTACTGAGCACCTCCTTAAATTTAGCTATTGTCTCTCTCTCACCCAAGGGTAGGAGGGGTCAAAAGTGGGGGCATCCATCAATGAATAATGGTGGGTGGATGATGGATGGATGGATGGATGGGTGGGTGGATGATGGATGGATGGATGGTGGGTGGATGGTGGGTGGATGGATGGATGGATGGATGGTGGATGGATGATGGATGGTGGATGGATGATGGATGGATGGATGGATGATGGGTGGATGATGGATGGATGGATGGATGGGTGGGTGGATGATGGATGGATGGATGGTGGGTGGATGGTGGGTGGATGGATGGATGGATGGATGGTGGATGGATGATGGATGGTGGATGGATGATGGATGGATGGATGGATGATGGATGGATGGATGGATGATGGATGGATGGATGGATGGGTGGGTGGATGATGGATGGATGGATGGTGGGTGGATGGTGGGTGGATGGATGGATGGTGGATGGATGATGGATGGATGGATGGATGGATGGATGATGGATGGATGGATGGATGATGGATGGATGGATGGATGATGGATGGATGGATGGATGGATGGATGGTGGATGGATGGTGGATGGATGATGGATGGATGGTGGATGATGGATGGATGGATGGATGATGGATGGATGATGGATGGATGGATGGATGGTGGATGGATGGTGGATGGATGATGGATGGATGGATGGATGATGGATGGATGGATGGATGGTGGATGGATGATGGATGGATGGATGGATGGTGGATGGATGATGGATGGATGGTGGATGATGGATGGATGGATGGATGATGGATGGATGATGGATGGATGGATGGATGATGGATGGATGGTGGATGGGTGGATGGATGGATGGATGGATGATGGATGGATGGATGATGGATGGATGATGGATGGATGGATGGTGGATGGATGGATGGATGATGGATGGATGATGGATGGATGATGGATGGATGGGTGGATGGATGGTGGATGGATGGATGATGGATGGATGGATGGATGATGGATGGATGGTGGATGGATGGATGATGGATGGATGATGGGTGAAGGATGGGTGGATGGATGATGGACGCGAGGATGGGAGGATAAAAGGACAAGCACATAGAGGACAGCATGCAGAATGGGCAGTGCCCACTCTTCTGATGGACCAGAAACCATTCCTGGAAGTTCTGGCCCGGCCTTCCCTCTGTCCGTCCTCCCAGCTCACCTCGCATAGGGCCTCACGGGGATCATAGTCCTCAGGCTGGGGTCATATCTCTCTGCAAAGGACCTGCGCTGGCCTCGCCGGTCCAGGTCGGAGATGAGGTAGGGGCCCTCCCCCACCATCATGGTAGCAGTCGGAGCCCCGGGTGCTCAGCCGAGGGACTTGTACTCTGCAGCAGAGAGATGAGAAGTTTCGCTGAGAGATGCAGGCCCTCTCACGAGGCCACCCCGCAGGACCAGGTACACGTGGACGGGCTCAGCTGGCCCCCTGCCCCTGAGGAAAACCCGTGGTCCGGGGGGAGGACACTTCAGAGGGCCTGTCCTGTCCACGTGGCTGCCACTCATCGCCGGTCCCCTAAACCCAGAGACCCGAGAACCCCCCCTGCAGCTCGTCCTCATCCAGACGTTTCCTGGGGTCTCCGGCAATCAGAGGCCTCCTTGTAAGTGTCGGCGACATTTCTCTGGAAGTTCGCACGGCTGGAAGCCTCTCATAGACCAAACCCCATCATTGCGAAATAAAAAGCGAAACCTCTCTAAGAGAAGTGGCCCTCAAGGGCGTGAACCTGACATTCCCCAGTTGCTCCGCTCGGAGGTGCGTCTGCACCCACTTGTCATCGTGCCCCTGCTCCCCGGCGGCCCATGCGAGGTTCCCCTCCTGTCCAGCCAAGCATCCCCAGGCCCTGTGATTCTGTCCTTCCGGGGCCTGGGCCTCCTTGTCCCTGGAGGATGCTCACCTATGACTTCTGTGAACCCCTGTTTTCTAAGGAGGGTCCAGACTCCCAGATGCCTGGCGCAGGAGAGAGGTGACCCTGGCCCCCTCTGAGGACGCAGAGGGCCCGGGAAGTTGGTGGGGGAGGTGATTTCCTTGAGCACGCCCGGGGGAGGCTCAGTGACGCCCCGAGGCTTGGACACCCAGCGGTAGGAATGGCACCGAGTTAAATTTGGCTTTCCCGGGGACTGAGGCTTTTTGAATCAGGAAGTCTGCTTTGGCTGATGTCTCTATCCTCGTTGTCACCCATCCTCTGCCAGGGGCGGGGCGCTGCCCGGAGCGATGTCTGCTTACTGGCTGTTGTGGGGCAGGGTGGGGGCTGCCGGAGCTGGGAGAAGGGGGGCCCCGGCCAGGCCAGGACACCGGCCCCGTGACTCTGTTCCACCCAGAGCACTGGAGGGTTGGTGGGGGGTGGGGGCAGCCTCCTTCTGCTGGCTGCAGGGGTGGCCTCACCCACCGTGGACAGAGGGACAAGCTCTGGGTTTAGAGCGGAGGGAGCAGGCGGGCCCATTCTGGACCCCACACAGTGTGCAGGTCCGTTTTCTCTGGGCTGTGCAGTCGTTTGTTTGCTTTTGAGTCTCACCTGAGGACATGCTCACTGAGTTTTAGAGAGAGGGGAAAGGAGCGAAAGAGAAACATCAATCGACTGCCTCCCGTAAGGCCCCCCCGCCCAGGGATCGAACCCACGACCTTCTGGTTACAGGACGGCACCCAGCCCACTGAGCCAGGGCATGCACAGTGCTTTTAGTTTTGAACTTGAATGAGGAGATGTCACAATAAAAAACAGAGACCTATGACTGTCCCCACCGGGAAGGAGCGCTCTGTGCCTGCAGCTGCCGTCCACTGGCGCAGCGCAGAGTCAGCCCCTCGCAGGCAGGACCCGCAGTTCGCCGCAGTCCCCACCATGCCTTCTTGTCCCCCGACGCTGGGGCTGTGCGTGACCGGCCCTCGAGCCCCGAGTTTGCGCTGCTGTCTTCCTTATGGCAGACCCATTTCCCTCTTCCCTTGTTCCTCTCCAAGGAGGGGGACGGAAGATACCCAGAGGGCATTTCAAGAAGAAACACTTTCCGTTTCTCTCGGTTACGTTCTATTTTTGCCTCTCTAACCCAGAAAATGAGCGATGAAGGATATCTTGTTGGAGAACTGGATTCTGAAGCCTTCCTTCCGTAGGACGCCCCTGCCCCAGCCACGTGGTTTAAGGTCCACTCTTCATCACAAAACCTCCTGTTCCTTTCTTAGTAAGTCCATCCTTCGTTTAACGCCGCCCCCTCCCAGCATCCGGTGGTCCCGCGCCCTGCCCCCAGCTCTCGGCCCTTCCCTCCAGGCCCCGACCGCCTCCAGCTCAGAGGAGAAGCTACGGGAAGGGTTCTCCACCGCCATCCCTCCCCTCTCCTGGCTGCCCTCCCAGCTGTCCAGGCACCTCTGTGGGCGGCCAGACCGGGAGAAGGACCCGTGAGTGTCCGCCGCTGGTGTTGGAGGGGGAGAGAGCGCAGAGCACGGGGCAGGGTGGGGGCGGGGCTTGGCCAGAGTGCTCTCATCCCCAGAGGCCCCGTCGGTCGGTCGGTCGGTAGGTCGGTCGGTCGGTGAGCGGTGATGTGACCCGTGGCCGTATCTCCAGATGAGGTCACCCATTCAGTCAGCGAGGTTCAGACAAGGAAGAAAAATGAGGACTCCCATGTCAGACCCGTGCAAGCCCCACGGTGGTGGACCCTGGATTGCAGGCTTTTAAAAATAAGTCCTGCGATTAAATTGTGTGTGTGTGTGTGTGTGTGTGTGTGTGTGAGAGAGAGAGAGAGAGAGAGAGAGAGAGAGGGAGGGAGAGAGAGAGGGAGGAGACTTCATTTAGTCAACGTAGGCCTTTGTGGGCCACAGATTTGGGGAGCCTGTGGTTGATGTTGCTCCTTTTTCTTTTATGGAGGTGCCCCTGCCCTGCCCCCACCCCCCCACCCCATGTGCCGGGAGGCCCCCGGCCCCGCACGGCACCGCTGGAGGGTGTCGCTCAGCACCACCTGCCCTGGGGGCGAGTGACAAGGCCCCTGGACTGCCGCAGGCTGGTGGCTGCTGAGAGGAGCGTTACCTGGGCCGGGAGCACGTGTGCCCGCGGAGAGGGAGAGGAGGGGCCGGTCAGCAGGCAGGCACCAGGCGCGGGGCTCTGAGGGTGCGGCGGGGGGGCCCCTCTCCTGAGCCTCAGATCGGCTGCCTCGCCCCACCCGCCTGGAGGCCTCCTGCCCAACCGCCTGGGTCAACTGCCGCTCCCCCCACCCCGCGCCTGGGGAGGGAACTCCGGGGGACCAACATTCCTTCCCCTCACCGCAGGGCTGGGCCTCCCCTGGGAGGGCTCACGCAGCATCACCCTCCCCAGCCCGTCTCAGCCCAGCTCCCCGCCGAGGACGAGGACCCAAGGACGAGAAAATCCTCCCCCAGTCCCCGTTCTGCCCATTGCGGACACCCAGAGGCACAAGGCTTCTGGGGCCAGGCTCGGGGCCAGGCTGGAGCGGCGGCCCAGGGTCCTGCTCCCGGAAGGCGCGCGTCCCCGCTCTGTGTCCCTGCAAAGGGGACAGCTCTGCCGTCCAGGGCGGGAGGGGAAGCCCATCTTCGAGACAGCCCGGTCCATTCGTTCCCGTGCCCTGAGCCAAAAGCGAATGGCTGACTGAGCGCAGTTGTTCCAATCAGATGAGAGCCGGGCGCGGGATCTCGAAGGTGAGACGTCCCGTGTATCTCATTCCGGGCTCGCCCGACCCCGGAGCGCAGGCCTTGCCTGACGTCCCGAGCCCCGTTAGGGGCCTGGCCCAGGCTCTGAGGGGCGGCGGGGCCCCCGGGGGCTGGTGGACCACTGGAAGGTATGACGAATCCGGACATACCTTCAAGAATTATTCAGACACCTTAGAAGACTGTTTTCACCTCACTCCCGTGAATTTAGGGCCGATTTGAAGCCGTAGTATTTTAAACCCGCCCAAGCCCTCTCTCTCCGCACACCCTGGCCGCTCCCTCCCCCTGCTGGCTGCTTCTGGGGACGAAATTCACAGAGGAGGAAGGAGGTGGCTGGCCCAAGGGCAGACTTCTCTTCCTGCCCAAGGGGACGTGGGGACCGGGGAGGCCTGGGGACAGCTGCCGGCCAGGGCCAGCCGCAGGGAAGACGGACCCTACCGGGAAGGTGCCTAGATCTCTTTGTCTTTCTAGTGGCTCTCCCTCAGAAGAGCGTTCCTAGTGTGTAAGATAAAATACAAAGGCTTGCCAAGAAAACCAATCGCACTAAAATGGAGTTACCAAAATATGCATTAAAAAACCAAAATTGAGTCCCTATCGTCCCACTAATAACACGATGAGCAGGACGTGGTTGTTAGACTTAACGACTGCCCTCGTCTCAAAGCCTCGAGGTGCAGAGGCATCAGTCTGGGCTGTCTGAAACAGCGGGAACTCGAAGCTTTACAGTCGTAACCGCTGGCTCCAGAGCGTGGCGGAGGGTGAAACTGTGGGTTTGGAGAGCGGCCGTGGCGTGTCCCTTGGGGTACACAAGGAGGCCCCTCGGACTCGTCGGCAGGAAGAGGCGCTCCACATAAGAGCCAAGCTGCTCTCGGCGACACAGGTCCAGGAATGGGGAGGTGGGGGCCGGGGGGACTCGGGGGGATAATGGCAGAGAAGAGACCCCTTAGGGAAATGGGTCCTCAGTCGTCCAGTGGAAGCTGTTGAATTACTGGGGTAGAAACCCCTCCTTTGGTCCAAAACTTCCCTGAGGTGGTTGACATATAAAAAAACAATGAGGATAATAAGGAAGTTCTCTGAGTGGTACGGCTTAGTGACCCGCTCAGGGCGCCTGGACCAGAACAGGTCATGCAAATAAAAGTGCCCCCAAAACACAGAAACCTGGGGGATGATGTTAGAATGGGGGGGGTGAACCTTTCCTCTCTAGATGGCGTGCGACAGGGCCGTCCTAGCTCCCCTCGGGGTTCTCGGAGCGGGGACCCCAGATCAGCAGCAGCCGCGACAGCTGGGAAGTCATGAGGAAGACAAACTCTTAAGCCCTACCAGGGACCTGCTGAGTCGGAGAGCGTGGGGGGGGGGGCCGTTCCGGGGCGTCGCCCAGTTTGGGGGCCCCACCGTAAGGCAGCGTCCCGCCCCCAGTTGCACCCCGAGTCGCATCCTCTGCGGAAGTCACCCCGTCCAATTTCCCGCCCAAGCAGATGCCCTGCGCCACTGGGCCTGGTGGGACCACTCTCGAAGGCACCCAGGGGAGGGCTTCCCGAGCCCACGGAGGGCCCGCACGCAGCCCCTCCCCGAGGGCCATTTCCAGAAGAAGTCTTCAGGGACGCGAACACGGGGTCTGAGCCCTTCCTTCCTGGTCCCTTCCTCCCACCGCAGGTGTTCAGGGCCCTACTGCTTGTCCTCGCAAGAGCCTCCGTTCGCCAGGGTTCCCTTAAAGGGTGTCCCGAGTGGGGACAGAAGGCAGGGCGGGGGTGGGGGAGTGTCACCCATGGTCACTGTGGGCCAGGCTCACAGAACTCGGGCTGAAGGTGTTGACCACGCGGAGGGCCGGCCCCTGGGACGGAGGGAGGGCGCAGAACCCCTGGCACCCTCCCCACCGGGGCGCAACTGAAAAAGCAGGGGCGAACCATTAAATAAAAACAAGGAAGTAGAACCAAGGTCTCTGTTCTCTCGTTACGCTTATTTTTGTATTACTTTTTAAATATCAATTTTTAAAAATTGTATTACAAAATAGTTCTGGGGCCCCCAAATATGTAAAGAATTATTTAAAGGAAACAAGTTCATATCTCATCACTCAGGTTAAGAGATAAAATACTGCCAATGCTGTTAAAAAATGCTATTTTAAAATAATAATTTTTTAAAAGATTTTATTAATTTATTTTTAGAGCGACAGGAGAGGAGGGAGAAAGAGAGGGAGAGAAACACCCATGTGTGAGACATGCATTGACTGGGTGCCTTTCACATGACCCGAATCAGGGACCTGGCCTGCAAACCAGGCATGTGCCCCGACTGGGAATCGAACCAGCGACCCTTTGGTTCACAGGCTGGGGCTCAATTCCCTGAGCCACACCAGCCAGGTGGCGGGGGGGGGGGGGGGGGGGCTTTTTTTTTAAAAAAATTTTGTTTACTGCTGCTGGAAGCCGAGATTCTGAGTTCTGCAGCACTTCAGACGCCCCCCTCCCCGCCCCGCTCAGTGTCCACCCCAAACCAGGGAGACGAGACCCTCTGGGAGCGGACTCCGGTGTTTTTTAAAATGTGCGTGACTCCAGTGTGCAGCCAGGGTTGCGAGCGGCTCTGAGAAGAGGCTGCTGCGAAGGGAGGCGGGGCGAGGGGCGGGGCGGCCTGAGGATGGAGTGGAAATGGGGCCTGTTTCCCCGCCTCTAACTCAGGGGTCAACGGATTGCAGCTGGCGGGTTGCAGCGGATCCGGATTTTTGGGGAGAGCCTGCCATCTGCTGGCCACCACAAGGAACACACGGCTGCGGAGCGTTCTCTCAGGGCAGCTGGTGGAGGGGACTGGCCAGGGAGCAGGATCACCTCCAACCTGCGGACCCTGGGGGCTGGGTTGAGATGGGGGCAGGAGGAGCCCCCAGGCCCCCTTCAGGGCTCAAGAAGAAAAGACGAGAACTGAGGGGAAGGGGGTCCACCCAGGCAAAGGGGCTTTTAAGAGAGAAGACACTCGCCCAGAAACCGCCCTGGGAAGAGACACAGGTGCTGCCTAGGAAGGGCCGGCGGGAAGAGCAAGGAGGCGCACCTGTCACTCAGCGGCAGGGGCCAGAGCTCGTTCCCACTGGGATGGGTTTGCTGTTCTCGCCCGGAGCTGTCTTTCCTGCCCCGGTCCCTTTCATCCAAGCTAATGTTTATTTTTCAGGCCTCAGTAAACCACAACCCCCCTCCACCAGGAAGCCTGCCTGGACTGTCCTCCCCTCCTGCGGCTTGGTTCTGCGTACTAGTTCATTGTTTACTCAAGAGGGCAAATTCCATGAGGGCGGGGCCATCCCTGCCCCCCCCCCGCAAGAAACAGCGTAGGAAATATTTGTTTACTGAATTGATTTTTCTCATGGCAAAATCACACCCTGTACTCTGAAAATAAATGAAACAAAAATACTTTGAAACATATCTCCCCACCATAATGAGGTCTCCCTCATTGACAAGTAAATTGAAAATAATCACCTTTTAAATTATCTATCTATAACCACTGTGGGAAGGGCAGCGAATGGGCTTATTTACAGTTGTCATATGTTACCAATTAACTCCTCATTCCACCCATCCCAGCTGTGGCCACTAAACAAGCATGCGCACTCTGCCTGGGGCCAGCCCAGCCTCCAGACCCAGTCCTCCTTTGTGTTGTAGGAGCACCCTGAGGCTACTTTGCAGCAACAACCCCTTCTGTTCTCAGTTTCCGTGATTCAGGGCAGCTGAGCCCATCCCCAGGCCCAGGTGTGGGCATGTGACGTTGTATTGCAACAGCCCAGCACGTGATTGGTTCAAGGATGAGCACATGACCGGATGAGATTTAGCCCTGGAGCTTCTGCTGGAATCATCGGAGATTCCAGATCCCAGGGTGCTGGGCTGGTGGGATGCAAGCCCAGGGCTGCCAGCAGCCATTCTGCCACCATGAGGAGGGCGGTGGCCAGAGAGTGAAGCCAAACAAAGGAAAACAGAGCTGAAAGAAGAGAGGCAGCGTCGGCAAGTCAGGCATCCTTCTCCTGGACCTTTCCAATACCCGAGCCCATCAAGCTCCCTTTCCCAGAAGTCGGTTTAAGGGAGTTTCTGCTCCTGGCAGAAGGAATATTAGCTCAAGTAGAAAGCAGGATGGAGAATGAGACTTTTCTTTGCAGAGTTAATATATCATTTGCAACACTCTTCACACAGATCAGAAACGTATAATAAGCGTTTACATTATGATGCAATTACTCAACACATCAGTTAAAAAGAGACACAACATCATTTGACCCCATGGTCTCAAAGGGTGCTGGGGTTCTCAGCACCCCCAAACCTCCCTCGGTCTCCTTCTATGTCCCCTCCCCAGCACCCCCCCACCCCCATCAGCCCGGCTTTCAGGAGAAGTCTCTGCTGCCGCTGCCCCTGCCCCTGAAGGTCACAGACTTCCGGCCTCACAGCGGCACACCCGGCGAACCGCAGTAATGAGCTTGGCCCTCAGCCCCCGCGTCTCCTGAGCTCCTCGACCGGGCCGTCGCCAGTAGGGCTGCAAACACGGACCCAGGCTGCCTCTGCAGGACCTCAGGCGTGTCGAACTCTACAACCTGGAGGGTGCAGAAAGGAAGGGACAGCGACCCGGCTGAGCTCAGACTGGAAGGATGGAAGGCCTCCCGGGCGCTGGCATGCACGCCAGCCCTCCCCCAGCCCGGGTTGCCGCCCCCACCTTCCCGTTGTCCATGACCAGGATGCGGTCGCAGTAGAGAAGGGTGGTGATGCGGTGGGCGATGACCAGCACCGTGCAGCCCCGGAAGGCTTCGCGGATGGTGTGCTGGACCAGGGCATCGGTCTCCAGGTCGATAGAGGCCGTGGCTTCGTCAATGAGGAGGATCTGGCAGACACAGATGGGGGGCAGTGAAGGTGGCCTTGGGCCCCGAGCCTGGGTCTGGCCCGGGGTCAGCCCCTAATCCGCTGAGACCCTTAGCTGCACATTGAGAGCTTGGAAAGCATTTGAAATCCACTGTGAGCTCGTTACTGGTTACGTTCTGAAGACACTATTAGGTCACCACCAAGAGCGAACTATTTTCTAGTTAAAATCTTTTTCTCAATTTACTGATTAGAGAGAGAAACACTGATCTGCTGTTCCACTTATTCGCCCATCCGTTGGTTGATCCCCGAATGCGCCCTGACCGGGGCTGGGACCCTCAACCTTGGCGTGTTGGAACGATGCTCCAACCAACTGAGTACCCGGCCACGGCAAGAATCAAACTCTTGAAAATGTCCCAGTGGCCCTTCTGGTCTTATGAACCGTCTTCCTGTTTGCTGAATGAACGCAGATCGACGTCCCGCACAGCAGGGCAGGCACATGGCAGGGGCGGGGGGAAGCCTCGCCGGCCCGGAGAGCCACCGCCCCCCACCATCATTCTTTCTACTGCGGCGTTCTTGAACTGGTTTCCTTAACGACCCGTGTTAGGGAGCTGTAACAAGCACGGGGTATGATTTCACGAATGTTACTGTTCACGATGAGACCCTTCTCAAAAAGAGGGTGTCGAGAGTAAATCCGAGGGCACACGGACATGACAACATTGCAAGTGCGTGCACACGTGTGTGTGGGGGCGAGTGTGGGCGTGTTGTGCTTTGCTCGTGAGAGAACGCTTGCTGCTAACGAGCCCAGGGAGTCAACTACCTGTAATTACCGGCAAAATTATTTCAAAAACCTCAAGAATCACTGTCAGGTGAAATTTCCCAAACCTATGTCATTCTGCCCTGGAACGTTGGGGCTCTTGGTCTCCGTTCTCTTAAGGACAAAGGAGTAGCCTGTCCCCAAGTTGCAGGAGAATGGGCAGCGAGCCACTTTTCAATCAGTCAGCTCCTGACCTCGGAGCTGTTCGGTTCTGGGGCCTGCGCCTGGGCTCGGGGGTGCGAGGGCGGGGCTGAGGACGCTGAGGACGCAGGCGCGCGCCCTGCCGGTCACCCCTGCCCGCGTGCACGGCCCTGCGGCAGCGGCGCAGGGAGACGTCCCCTGCGGCCGCCCGGGCTCACCTTGGCGTTGCAGAGCAGGGCCCGGGTGATGCAGAGCAGCTGCCTCTCCCCCACGGAGAAGTTCCTGCCGTTTTCCAGGACCTCGGCGTGCAGCCTTTGGGGCAGCTTTAAGATCTGTCACATCGGGGCAGACGAGAGGGGGTCACGCGGGCCTGCGCGCGCTGTGGGGTGAGACCTACGCTGACCCCCCTCGGGGCCCCTGTCCCGTTCTGTCCCTCTCCTCCTCCGCGCTCTCTGCGCTCCACTGCGGCGGTCTCCTGCCCTGCCTGCGCCCGCCCATCGCTGTCTGGTCTCAGCTCCAGTCCTGGAAGGGGCCCTGCCTGGCCGGCCCAGGCGCAGGGGCCGCTCCCCCGACCCCTCACCCCCACGGAAGTGCTGGTGGTCTCGCTGCGCCCCTTCCAGCCCCAACCGCCATCAGAAAGGATCTCTGTGGCCGCAGGCTGGTCGCCTTTACCGCCCACCGAGTGCCCCGGAGGATGAAGACCCTACTTCCCTCCCCTCCGCTGTGTCCCCGAGCCCAGCACTCGCCTGGCGCATTGCTCATGTCTGGGCGCCATCGGCCCATCCCAAGGGATCTCGGCTCACGCCGTCTACATGAGATGGCCCCGCCCACAGCCCAGCGTGACCCCCTCGGGAGCACCCTGTGGGATGAGCCCTGTGGGGGGCGCAGGCTCCCACCCGGTCAGGCTACTGACCGTCTTGCTCAGGAAGGTCTTCTCCAAAGCACCCCAGATCTGCTCGTCCGTGTAGTTATTAAAGGGATCCAGGTTCAACCTGCCCAGGAGAGGAAGACGAGTGTTCGGTGACCATCTCGGCCACCGAGCGGTCTGTCCTAGCGAATGACCACAGACGCTGGGTGTGCAGAAGCCTGTGGGACTACCATGGGTGTGCATGTCTTGTGCCAGTCGGTACCCATTCCTTCTGCAGGCAGCACCCCGAGTTTTGTTTGGGGGCCCCCTGACCCCCAGCCCCCAAGCCCATGCGGTCCAGGTTGGGGCGAGGTCACCAACCCCAGGGGTGGATGGAGCCAGTGACTTGGGTATAAGCAGATCCTATGTGGCGAGCCCCAGCCACAGGGGTCAGTCGGGGGTGGCGGGTCACCATGCAGAGTGCGTCTCGGGACTTTTAAGACATTCACTGGAAAGAAACTCTTTTCTCTGACTGAGCAGGAGAGGCTGCGACCATCCTGCTCCAGGAGGGGCACATGGAGCTCCCCAGGGCCCTCGCTGGGGCCTGAGAATGGAGCCAGACAGGGCTGGAGGGGGCCCTGGCCCTGGAATCCACCCAGACCTTCCCGGGGTCATGAGGCAAAAGAGGACTTCTTAGCTTAAGCCATTTGCAGGGTGTGTGTGTGTGCGTGTGTGTGTGTGTGTGTGTGAGAGACAATACGCATAACATGCTCACCGCTTTAACCATTTCTAAGCAAACAACCAGTGGCATCAAATGTATTCACAATGTCGAGTAACCACCTGCTAAAACTCACCAGCTGCAACAAAATTTCTTCCGTCCAGCCGTCCCCCTCCCCACCCCACCTCTCCGAGTGCCCGTCCGTTCTACTTTGTCTCTGTGAATGTGCCTGTGCCAGGCACCTCCTCCAAGTGGAAACCCATGTTTGTCCTCTCTGCCTGGCTTATTCCATGAAGCACAGTGTTTCCAAGGCCCAGCCGGGCTGCAGCTTATATAGCTTTGCATACGCACAGATACATAGCGCAAATATGAAACTGCTCGTACCTCCGACCCAGCAATTAGCTCCCGGTATTATAATGGTTCAGGTCTTACATCTCTGCAACATCCCCATCCCCCAACTGCTCTGTGACCTTAGCGGGTGGGGGCAGGGATCATTCATGTCCCCAGTCCCTAGCCAATGTCTGGAGCTAGCAAAGTCTCAGAAAAGACAAGCCGATGGATGAATGAATGAATGGATCAATCAATCAATCAATCAATCAGTTCCCTTGCCTCTGAGCATGCCCCTGAACGAGCCCTGGACCCCGAGGCCTCAGGCTCCATGTTCAGCACCTCAGTCCCCTCGGTTGCCAGGCCTTGGCGGTCCCACACAGCCACCATGTGCGACGGTCAAGCCGGAGCTCTCGGGGGCCGGGGGCACTGCAGCCTGCGAGTGCCTCTTCTGTGTGCTCACGGAGCGGCCGCCAGGGCCGCTTCTCGCCTCCCCCGCCTCGAACATAGGCCCCGGGAAGGGCCCCTTGCTAACGTCCAGCCTCCACTCTCCCCAGCAGGTGGAGAGAGGAGACCAAAAGGCCCCAGACGGGAAGCGTCTGGTCGCCACGGCGCACGTGCCAAATGGTGAGCTGACATGAAAACTGCGTCTTGCTCTGGTTTGGATGTGGCAGTGTGGCGGGTCCCCGAGAGGCCTTGTGTTTATCAGGGTCTCCTTCGATCTTCAAGGACAGCTCTGTGCAGGGGGGGCGCCTGGCAGCCGAGCCCCAACACCCGGTCCTCGGCCCCGGGTTGGCCTCTGGCGCAGCCCTCACCTGATGGTTCCCGAGAACAGGACAGGATCTTGAGGGATGACGGACAGTTTGGACCGCAGGGCCTCCAGGCTGATGCTGCTGGTGTCCACGCCGTCGATGAGAATCCGGCCTGAGGCCGGCTCCACCAGCCGGAAGAGCGCCACCCCCAGGGAGGACTTCCCTGTCGGGCGAGAAACGGGGGGGGGGGGGCGCCTGTTTCCGGAGTCCTCACAGGGACCCCGACTTGCACACCGGACCCACTCCCCGCCGTGGCCCACTCTTGGTCATCCCGGGCGCCTAGAGGGCAGAAGAGGGCTGGAGTCTCCGCCGAAGGTGGCGTCCAACGAGCAACTTCCTTAGGGCCGAGATGGGGGGGGGGGCGGGGCAGTGGGGCTGGGACACTGAGAAGCCAGTGCACCAAATCCGGCCACGTATGTTTTGTCTCACACACACAGTGTCACCGTTATTTTAAAAAATGCTCTGCCAGTATTTCAAACAGCCAAAGGTCCTACACGTAAAATTCAGATGGCACGCTTCTAGCCCCACGTCCCTGGGGCAGCCAGCAGCTGGGGCCGCTTTCCTGAGAGAGACCTGGGTTCCCCGGCTCAGCACGCGGCCCTCCCCACCCCCACCCCCACCCCGCTCGTCCGTGTCACGTGCCAGCCCCAGCACGCTGGAGTGGTCAGCCTCTGCCCGGAAAGACAAGGTCAGTGCTTGTTCCTATTCACCTTGGCCTTCCCATCGCGTTGCTCACGGAGGCTCAGTTAATGCCTACGGAGCGAACACGGCCCTCTGGCCCAGGGCCAGCTGAGAGCTTCGGTTCGGAGTCAGTCCGCCCAGGCCCATCGCCCGCGAGGGCACCGCAGAGTCCGGCCTGAAGCCCTTCACCCAGCAGTGGTGTGAGCCCTGCAGGGGCCCGAGGAGGAGCAGCAGCCCCGTGAGGGCTGTGCTCAACCCTGGGGGGCTTCCTGGAGGAGGCAGCTCCAAAGTGCACAAAGGTAGGGCAAGCACCAAGTCTCAGCGACCTCTTTGAACAAGTGAAGATCAGGAGGGAGCGACCAGGCCTCCCAGACGTGCTGGGAGGGAAGGAAAGAAGTCGGAGAGGCGAGGGGAGGAGGAGACTGGCAGAGGTCCAGGAAGGGAGCGGGGAGGAAAGGGGGACCCGGACTTCACTCCTTGGCCTGCTCGCCCCCTGCTTGAAGCGCTCCTCCCCTGCGCCCTGCTCTTCCTGCCTCAGCTCCAGCGGCGGCCTCCGGGCCCAGGCCACTGTGGCCTCAGGACCGCCGACCCGTCACTTGGTCGGAGCCCACCTCCCCCGCGCCCTCCCCACACTCGCCACACCTGTCGGCATCGCGCTTATTTCCCCATCCATCCGACCACGCCCCCGGCCGACACCCGTCTCCTCCGCTGCGATCCCGCGACAGCAGGGGCTGGGGGCTTTATTCACCCGTGGCCGGGACAGGGCCCAGCCCAGAGCGAGGGTCAGCAAACATCTGCGGGGTCACTGCGCACACCCATGCCCCCCCCCACATAGGCCCAGCCCCCCAAGGCCAAAGTGGAGGGCGGGGCGTGCGGGACGTGCCGCTCACCGGAGCCCGTCCTGCCCACAATGCCCACCACCTCCTGGCTGCGGATCCTCAGGTTGATGCCCTTGAGGATCATGGGCGTGTCGTCCCGGTACTTCATCTGATAGTCCTGGAAGGCGATCTCCCCGTGCTGCGGCCACCCGTGGGGGCAGCTCTCGACTTTGGTGTGTGAGGGGGCCTCGGGGACACACAGCTGGTTTTGGAAGAGAGAAAGAAGAAGCCGCCGGTTGCCACCTACCTCCGCCCACCCACTGCGGACCCACGGGCTCTGGCCGTGGGGTGTGCGAGTCACAGAGACACCCCCAGAGGAACTTCTCTGCCCCCGCTCTCCTGGAAGGCACACCGTGTTTGCCCCCAAGAGGGCGAAACCACAGAGCCAGCCCCCTTGCTGCTGACAGAGAGAACTGTTTCTGATGTCCCGTCTGAGGTCCGAAAGAAATGGGATGGAGGGCAACGGTGACAAGGGCAGCAGGGAAGCCCGCCCCCTGCAGGGCGAGGCGGGCAGCTCAGAGCCCGCCGCAGACGCGGCCTCCCTGCTTCTCATCCTGCGCATTTTCCAGTGCGTCTCGCAGGCGGGCGGGCAAGGGGACAGAGGCTCAGACCGCGCCCCCGGCGAGCTTGAGGTCGCACAGCCGGGAGCGGACAGGCGAGGACTCTGGCCCAGGGCTGCCGGCTCCAAGGCCACAAGCCCAGTTGGGAGGAAAGGACGATGGAGAAGAAGCCGGGGTGCAGGCCGGAAGTCACAGCTTGCCCCCCTCAGCGCAGCGTCACCGCAGCCCCGCTGCAGGGGTGCGAGTCCCAGCGGTGCGGTCCGCCGCTCCCGTTCGTGGGACTGGGCAGGAGCCTGGCGTCAGAGGGCTCTGCCAGCCCCCGGCTGTGCCATCTCCGGCCAGATGCGCAGCACGGCCAAGCCTCGGCTCCCTCTTCCGGATGACGGCGCGGAGGCAGCCGACCTTGTACAAGGGTTTCCTGGGTTTGCTGACTGAGGCTCCCCCACGGGGCTGCAGGGGCCACATCATGTAGCCCGTGCACTAATGCAGTGACGGGGTGACTGGGACTTCTCCCGTTTCGGAGAGGAGGAGCAGAGGGGCGGCCCCGGGAACCCGGGCTGCGCAGCTGGTTCCAGTGGCTCCAGCACCCGTGCGCTTGCTTCGCCACGATGATGAACAGAGCGGCAGCAAGGACCGTCATCGTTGCCGCTGTCAGACTTGGGCAAACCTCCCGTGTCTAGAAAGGGGAGCTCATTCCTTCGACTCGCAGGCACGCTGGTGCGTGGACGGACTGGTCCGCAGGAGCCAAGGAGTACGGGAGGGCTTCAGAGAGGAAGCTCTTCCAGGAAGATGGGGAGGAAGCGCCCCGAGCCCTGGCGGCCTCCTGGCGAAGTCTCAGGGCCCCGGGGACTTGTGGAGACCCCAGAGGCCTAGCCCCGGGCGCGCGCCAGCCCCGATGGGTGCCCACCTTCATGTACTGCAGCATCCTCTCTGCCGCCGTGAAGTGCGCCTCTGTCTCCGAGGCCATGCGGCCCATGGCCTGGAAGCTGGATGCCAGCTGGAAGGAGGGAGGCACGTCAGACTGCGTGGCTGCGGGGGGTGCGCCCAGGCCCTCGACGATCCTGAGACCTGGTCACCGCCATGCCCCCGAGGGCGGCACAGCGCTCCCGAGTGGAGGCAGGGCTGCGGCGGGCAGCTCCGGGCGAGGATCCCAGGGACACCCAGAGGCCCACGGGCTCCTGCCAGGCTACTAAATTGACCGACAGAGCGCAGCCCTGCCTCAGCCTTCCCGTCACATCAGGTAAGTACCTGGACTGCCACGGCCACTTTGATTCGATTCCGTGGCTTCATTTGGCAACCAGAAGCTTCTCCAGTATTTACCGAGAAGCCTCTTAGGGCTACGGAGCAACGCAGTTCGGGGTTCCTGCTTCCCAAAGAGTGGCTGTGGCTTCCTGGAGCCACACGCGGCAAGCGGTCAGCCAGGGACCCGTGCGGTCAGAGGAGAGAGTGCGTGTTGGGGTCACGGGGTCAGATCTGAGGGGCCTGGACGGCAAGGCAGAGCTCAGAAGGAGGCAGGGGGCCTCTGGGGGCCCTGAAACAGGCAGTGACATCAGGGCCGCTGAAACGGGAGACAGCTCTGGGGAGGGGGCAGAAGGTGGGCAGGGGGCAGGTGGGCAGGCAGGGAGGTTCCCCAGGACACGAATGGGGCGGGGCCGCTGGCCTCGGGGAGAAAGGGTGCACCGGGGCTGCTATGCGGCCAGGCCAGGCCCGCAGGCAGAGTCCCTCACTGGTCCCTGCGGGACGGAGCCAGGAGCTTCTGGGACAGGTGAGCCTCTGCCCTCGCTCCCCTGCGCGGGCTCGGGACACCCCTGCCCCTGAACCTGGCCTTCCCCGCAGCCAGGGGCGGTGTCTGGCCTTCATGACTCCGAAGTCCCCCAGGGTGCCGTGTGGCACCTCCGCCTGCGTCCTGGAGGACGCTCGGGAGCAACCGCGCTCCAGGGTGTGTGCGCCCCCATGTCGGAGACCAGGAGCGAGACGGGCGAGCCTGTCACCGGCTGCGGGAGCACGAGCTCCGGCAGCCCGTCCCCGCGCTGCGAGTCGGGGAGCGAGCGCGCAGGTCCCCCGGGCGGGCCGCACGCTCCGACCCGCACGCTTTCGCACACTCCCCACCAGGCTGGGAGGTGTCGCCTGCCTTTCGAAGGCGAGGAGGCCCAGCACGAGGGTAACGGACTTCCCCAAAGTCACGCTGCCAACGGGGGCACAGCCCGGGGCGGTGCCGCCCGTCCGAAGCCACGTGCCCCTAACCATCCGCTGCGGCCCTCAGCGCGTGACAAGAACACCAGGAGACAGAGGCCAGCGAGCGCCCAGCCCAGCCCAGCCCAGCCCGGCTGAGGTCCGGCGGCTCCCAGTGAATCCCACGGTGGTCGCGCCACGTGGCCCATGCGCCAGGGAGGGGCCTGCGTGTGCACACGTGCGCCTGCTGCGCTGCCTCGCCCGGGAGCCACACGGAGCCCTGCGCTCGCCCAAAAGCGGGCGCCAGCACTGGGGCTCTCAGCTCCGAAGCCAGTTCAAGAGGCAGCCGCACGGCGTGGGGGGCGGTTCTCGAACTCTTCGGGCGGTGGGGGGCGGGGGCCGGGGGACCGGGACCCCGCAGCCTGGGCTCGCCTCTGGCCTGGCAGCCCTTCAAGGGCACGCAGCCCTTCCACGGGAATCTGGGGACGTGACCTCAACCACCCAGTCCCCTCTCGCCCCCAGGTCCCCAGGAGGTAGGCAGACCACCACATCAGACCCCGCCTCAGGCAACCTGGCTTTAAAATTAGATCCCTGACCCCGCCCGGCCAGGACCTGACTCCGCGCGGAGCTAGCCTGCGAGCACGGGGACCCCTCCCGAGTCACCTCCCCACGTGACTCAGACAAGTTTGCAGGGCATGAGCGGTGACAGGAAAAGAACCAGCCAGGCAGCCGAGGGGGTCGGCATCCCCGCCCTGGTTCTGCTTCTAACTCTCCGTCTGTTCCAACGACTCCTTTCCCTCCCCGGGCCTCAGTTTCCCCATCTGCACAATAGAGGGTTGGCTTCCCCTTCGATGCCGATATTCTATGATTCCATGCGATAGCTTTAAATACAGACTTCCTGGTTCAGAGGTGACGAGGAAACAGCAACAGATGCAGGAGGCCAAGGTCACGGCCCATAAGACCACAAGTGGCCCAAGGTGTGGTCGCAAATCTGTGCCCACGGGCCACAGGCTGAGCCCCTCCCTCACCTGCAGGATGAGGCTGATGGCCATGGCTTTATAGGAATAGGGAGCAGAGGAAATGCCGAAAGCCACGAACAAGGACACGGCCAAGGACACCAGGTTGATCGTGAGCTCCAGCCTCAACGCCAACCACCGCGTGGCAGATACGAACATCAGTAGGTAGTTACTCTGTACGTCAGTCAGCCTGTTAAACCTGAGAAAGAAAGGACCACCTGAAGCCACACGCACGTGTTTGTCTGCCCCGAGGTTCCCCAAGGGCGGACACCGGCTGCTTCCCCCCGACCCCCGCATCCAGCTCCCCGCCCCCACCCACACAACGTGACTTTTCTCTGGGACATTCCTCCCTACCCCTTTCTCAGGCCGCAGAGTTGGCCTGACCCCGGATCTAGGAGTAGGGCTCTGGGCAACGTAGGCCTGTGCACGCACGCTTTTCCCAGCCTTGGTGACAGGTTCAAGGACGGGTAAGTGACCCTCGTTGGGCCGAGGAGAGGGAATGGGCGGTGCTGGGATCTGTGAGTGAGGGGAGGCCTGACTCTGCCCTGGCTGCCTCCGAGCAGCGCTGTGTGTGTGGGGCCCACCGAGTGTCCCCAGTGGGTGCCGAGCGCCGCACAGGCTCTCGGGGCTGACCGCACGCAGGCATCGCCCCAAGGGCCCCTCAGCCTACTGTCTGCACCGCCCTCCAGGGCTCTCGCCACGACCCATCTGATAGGCCAGGTGGCTGGGCTCACGCCATCTCCCGTGCCCATATCTCAGAGGGCTCCGGAGCGGGCTCAGACACTGCCTCCTCCTCCTCCTCCTCCTCCTGAGAGCCTTCCCTGATATCCCCAGCAGGCCGCCTGGTTCCCCCCCCCCCCTCGCCCGTCTGACATTTCACCTGCTGGCCCCCTCTGCTGCCTGTCGCAGTCAGCCCTGGGTTATCACAAAAATATGCACTAGTCCGCATCTCCATCTTCCTCCTGCGCGTGAGCTTCCTGGCGGTCAGGGCGGACCGCATGGGATGGGTCCTCGCAAGTAGCTCAGCTCAGAGGGCACAAGGAACCCCCAGCGACCACCCCCGGATTTTTGTTTGTTCGTTTCAGCCAACATTGTAGAGGGCAAATCGGCGCATATGAATAGCAAAGGAAATTCTGGTCCTTAGCAAATTAGACGCCCGTTTGGAAGTGAAAGGGAAAACCAGGGAAGCAGTGCTGCCCCCCAGAGGCTTGTCCCTGCAACCCTACGGATAGAGGCGTCCCCGCCCCCTCGGGGGTCAGGGTCACGGACATTTCCTGCATCGCTATACATTTCGGTCCTCTGCGCAGGGTCTGAACAGAGGCGGCTCTGGAAGCTCGGAGGAATAAATAGAGTGAAACCGACTTTCCCCCGATCCTCCTGCAGAGGGCGCTGTTCCCGGGGCGCGCCCGCACCCCCAGCGGCCGAAGGACTCACTCGCTGATGAAGTCTTCGGTTTTCCCATAGATGTGGATGGAGCTCAGGCCCTGCAGCGCGGTGAGGATGTGGGAGAACAAAGGGGAACGACTGTAGTTCTCCAGCCTCTTGAACACGTTGATGGCCCTCTTGAACTTCCTGCGCCGAGAGGGACAGGGAGTGGCCTGGGCCGTCCGCCTCTGGGACCACCCAGGTCTGGGTGGGTCCCCACCTCAAACCCCGAGTCGCAAAGCCCATTCCTAAGCAAGAGAAAGCCCCTCACGTGTGACCGATGAGGCAGGCCACTGTCAGCCCGACGCCAATCAGCAGGATGAACGTGGACAGCACGCTGGCCACCACCAGGTTGAGGATCACCACCAGGAACAGCACCAGGAACGCTTCCGCCACGATGGGCAGCAGCTGGTCCAGCTGGTCCAAGTCCCCCACAAAGCAGTTCAGGAGCCGGCCTGTGGGCGTCGTGTCAAAGAAGCTCATGGGGCTGCGGGAAACCTGCGGGGAGCAGAGTGCGGGTCGCGAGCGGAGCTGCAGGCCGGGCTGGGACGCCGGACGGCGGGAGCCCCGCCTCCAGCAGGGGGCGCTTCAGCCCGCCCGCTCTGACCTGTCTGCCTCCGCCTGGCGCCTGCGCGCCCCCTGGCACCCATGTGACCCTCTGGGGAAGGCAAAACTAGGAAGGCAGCCCACGGGTGGGTGGCTGCCAGGGGTGGGGGGCAGGGGAGGAAGGAGCAGGTGGGCCCGGGCGTGGGGGGCTCAGGGCAGAGAAAACAGTCTGATCCACGTCGGCACGCCTTCCTCAAAACCTAGAACGCACCGCACGGAGAGGGAACCTTAACGCCAACAGCGGGCCTCCGCTGCTAATGCGATATAATAGACCCACGCCGGCTCCTCTGCCGTGACAGACGCCCCACACGGCCGCCCGAGCTTAATGAAAGGGGAGAGGGTGCTGAGGGCATGTGAGAACTCTCTGTCCCTTCCACTCGGTGTTTCTGACACCAAAAACTGCTCAAAAAGTGAAATCTAGTCATCCAAAAAAAAAAAAAGAAAGAAAGAAAGAAAGAAAGAAAAAGATAAGGCAAGATCCAGCCCGGCCCTGGACCAGGCCCCTACCCGGTGCAAGAGCTTGTTGTGCAAAGCCGTGGACGCCCTCCGCGTGACCTTGGTGAACAGCAGGGAGGAGCAGCCCCCGACGCAGGTCAGGAGCAGGGCGCTGAGGCCGAACACCAGTTCGTAGAAGCACAGGTGAGGGTTGTCCAGGATGTCGCCGGGTCCCGCGGTGGTCCCGTTGGCCTCTCGGCTGCTGTTGGTCTTGGGGAGAGGACAGGGCCGTGGTGTGAAAACGCACGTTTTCGGTCTTCGTCCCGGGCCCCGCCCGACACGGAGGTCCTGCAAGCCTCGTCATTTCCCCCTCGAGGTGGAGCTACATGTTTCTTTCGTTCCAGAACCTGGCCTCTGACTCTGGGTCCCGATACAGGAGCCAGCGAGAGAGACTGTAGCTGACGGGCTGGCAGGTGGCTGGGGCCCTGCCTGGCCTCAGGGTGGAGCTGGTGGCCAGGAGACCAAGCCATCAGTGACAACCTGGACCCTTCAGCCCCACCTCATCCTCACGCCAGCGGGCGAGGGGCCGGCGATGTCATTAATTGCCCGTGCGACACAGGCAAACTGGAGCATGGATTCCAGCGGTTGAAGGCTGGTCCGTCAGAGGACCCCAGCCCCCCAACTAAAACGCCTGTCTGAGATAGCTGAGGGGCTGCCCCAAGAATTTCCTGGTGGTTCCGGCCAGGAGCTCGCACACCCGGCTGAGCGGCCTCGCCGGCTTGCTCACCAAGAAGGGTCTGGGGGAGGGGAGGCTCCAGCCAGCTGGCGTTCACCGAGATGCCCCCCAGAGGGGTCACTCTGACTCCACGGAGCCCGCCCACCCGCTCCTTCCTTCTAACCTCTAAAACACCAACCAGAGCGGAGCTCAGCCCTTCCGCCTGCTGCCAGGAGAGACCGGATGAAACCCGTTTTCCCTCCTTCACTAAGTTTCTCTTGCACTCGGCCTCCCAACCACGAGCACCCACCCACCCAGGGCAGGGACATATCCGAAATCATGCAGAACCAGGAGGTAAAACCGCCCCCCACCAAGGAAAAAGTCACTGGGGCGGAATGGAAAGCAGACTTGGGGAGCTACCTGCGGGCAGAAATCTCTTGGTTTTGTCCCCAAAAGTCTGCACGGGTGACGGCTCATGCGGTGAATACTGGTTAGAGTCAGGACAGAGCAGCCCCAGACGCCTCCCCCCAGAGGACCCCCCCGGAGTTCCCTGCATCATCTCAGCACTGGCGGCCCCAGGCGGCTTGCGGGGTCCCCAGCCTGTGCTCTGGTCCTCAGAGAAGCCCCCCGCTTCCCACCACGCACTCACCCCTGAGCCCTGCTCCATCCAGTAGCTCAGCCACCAGAAGTTGAAGGCCACAAGGAAGATGAACGTCACCATGAGGAGGAAAATCATGCCACAGACGACATACCCTACAGAGGGAGGGGTTGGTGACACGGGCACCCCGAGACGGTGCGCAGCGCCTGCGGGCAAAGCTGCTCGTCCACCCCAGGCCCTCGGGTCTCCCCGATCCCCTCCCATCCACCTTGGACACCTCGAAGGACCAGAAACAGCCGGATTCTGAGGTCAGAAAGCCCTGGGTTCAAATCCTGACTCTGCTTCTTACAAGCGGTGTGATCCCGGTCAAGGTGCCAAATGTCAGTGACACACTACTTCCTCAGCTGTGAAATGGCGACAGTAGTCACGGCAGCCTCCAGGGCGCCTCTGACGAGGACACGGGATGACCTGGGTCCGGCCCCCAGCCCCGTGTCCGGCCCAGGAGCAGCGTCCTGGAGCATTCAGCTCCCCCTTATGCAGGGGCCAGGGCTCAATTTCACCAGCCCCCCCTTTCTGCGGTGTGTGCTCCTGTGTGTGATGCGCCAGAGGTGGCCCCACACGCGCACGCCATTTCTGAGTTAGGGGTTCCTTCCCCTCTCCCCCCATTCACTGAGTCTCCAAGAGCGGATCCACCTCTCATAGAGTCCCAAAGTCAGGGAAGCGTAAAAAGTTGTCGTAGAGTCAGAATTGCTCTCAGAGTCTCCTAAGTCACTCGAAGAGTGCAGAACCGTGCCCCAGTTTGGGGGGTTCTAACAGTGTGCCTCGGCACAAAAAGGATCGGACAGCCCGTGCCGTCCCAGGACGCGGGGGCTCCGAAACCTCCATCGCCACCCGCCTTCAGAAGTGCAATTTAATGCCATTGCAATAAAAGCTGCGCCCCTTGTCCAGCATGCAACGGTGCTGATGGGTTCCGTCCTGTTCCATCTCCCTGTGCTGCAAAGAATTCAGCTCAATTGATTTTGCAGCCGTGAAGCTTGGAGGACACGGAAACGCAGAGGACTGTATTAAACTGTGCTTTCTCCGATCGGGTATCTGGGTGCTTCGGAATCGGGGCCCCGGTCCCGGAGAGGCCGCCCTTCCCAGGGTCAGCCTGTGCCTGGAGCTGGCAAATGACTCCTGTGTGTGGGCCCTTCCACAGCCCACACACCCCACAGTGTCATTCATCATGCTCTTGCCCACCATGCCAGGGTTCCCCCTGCCCCGCGCTGCCCCCAGAGTGAGCCACCCAGCACCGAGGGGACACCCCGAGAGCCCAGAGCCCCCGAAACCGTTCCAGCCATCCATCCAATCCTGAGCTTACTCGGTGTGCCTGCCCTGCCTTTGCCCACTGTTCCCCACGAAAACCCCAACACGGGCTCTGGGCCACGCTCTCCCTTCTCAGCGCCCTGCCTCCTGACCCACGGAGGGGCCTGCCCGCGTGGCCCCACGGGGCCGGGGACGCCGGCTGTCTCTAGGGGCCTGTGAGTGCACGCCTCTCCCTTCGTGACTGGCACGTGTTCGTGACCCCGCCCGCGCAGAACAAACCCCCGGGCGCCTCATCGAAACACCAGGACGCTCCGAGGCGCCTCCCAGCGCTGGCTGCGGGGGTGGAGCTGCCACAACCCAGGGTGGCCGGGACTGCGCGAGGACCGCCCCTCGTGGCTCGCCTCCGCTGTGCCTCTGGACTGCAGGTGACCTCCCACCTCCGGACCTGACCCGGCCCCGGGGGCAGGGCTGGCCCCAGACAGCCCCGGGCTGGGCGGGGGGCAGCCGACGGACAGCCCATACCTCCAGCTGCCTGGATGTAGTCGTGATAGACGCGCCACCGCAGGGACCCTTCTTTTATCTTCTCCTTCCTGGTGAGCTGGTTCTGCAGCCCTGGGGGTGGGGGAGAGAAGAAGGAACCCGTGGGCTCACGGGCTCCGTCCGCCGCGCAAGGGGCCCCTGCAAAGCCTCCTGCTCCTGGCCCCCTGCTCCCCCCGCCCCAGTTCCCCCGCCTCCCAGCTGCTGTGCGCCACCCCGCCTGGCCCAAACTGGCCGACTTCCCACGGAAGACTCTGGACTCCAGAGTCTGGAAAGGCGGGGTCCATCCCCAACCCTTCAGTAAACCCTGGAGGGCCCGGAGCTCCCGACAGCTAGACGGACCGAGAGAGGCAGGTGGGGGGGGAGGAGAAAGCAATGGCCTTGGACCAGAAAACTGGGTTCCAGCATTGTCACCACAAGACTGGGCAACCTCAAGCACACCCCTTAACTTCTCAGTGTCCTCATCTGAAAACTGGGAGCAAGGTGCCCTGCAGCAAGGCGCGTCTTGGACCGCCCCCCAAAACCTCCACGGCACCGGCCTGGGCAGGGTCTTGGCCCAGAGCAGGGCCGGGCGGCCGGGGCCCGGAGACGCCAGCGGGGGTTGCTGACGCCAACCAGGCAGGAAGCAGCACCCGAAGGACATCTCTTATCTCTGCTGGATGCCCCTTCTCTTCCTGCAACAACGCCCCGATGTTCCCTGAGGGAGAAGCGCCTCTTCCTGGAATTCGCATCTTGAGGGAAATCGTACCAGGAAGGAACCTGTTCAGGGTAGGTTTCCTTTCTTTTCTTTCTTTTAAAGATTTTGATTATTTATTTTTAGAGAGAAGGAAAGGGAGGGAGGAAGAGAGGGAGAGGAACACCCACGTGTGGTTGCCTCTCCTGCGCCCCCTACTGGGGACCCGGCCCGCAACCCAGGCCTGTGCCCTGACTGGGAACTGAACCCGTGACCCTTCGGTCCGCAGGCCAGCGTGCAGCCCACTGAGCCCCAGCAGCCAGGGCCAGGGGAGGTTTTTTCAAATGGATTCTGCACCTGCGCCAGCTCCTGAGCCGCCCCCCCCCGCCCTGCCCCCCGCCCAGCGTTGCGGAGACCTGGTGCTTCAACTTTACTCCCCATCCTGTGCTCCCGCCCTCACCTTCCCGACACTTTCCTGCCCACATCGGTTTCTGTCCCCCACGGCTGGGGACGCGCTGAGTGACAGCAGCCTGCAGGGTGCCGGGCTGCTCTCCCCTCGACCTCATCTAACCCCCACGCTGCGACGTGAGCCCTGGGACCTTCCCTTTTTGCCAGGGAGGGGTCAGAGAGGTTAGGCTGCTCAGCCGAGGTTGCACAGCTTTGTAAGCGGCAGGTCGGCGAGGCCAACCCGGAACTTGTCTGACTTTAAAATCGAGGTCTGCCTGTCCCGCTGCCCCGGCGCGGAAAGGAGCAAGGTCTTGAGTGTCCGGGCGGCGGGGACGGGGCCCAGGGCCTTTCTGATTTTAGTCCCTTTGCTTTCCACAAACGCGGGATGAATGGAAGTCCAGATGTGACGTTTTCCACGCAGGCCACTTCGAGCCGAAGCAACCCCATCCCACCGCGGCCTCTGCACACCCTCCGCCGAGCCCCCCACAGCACTCACTTCCTGGACCCTCGGGCCTCCTGACCGGCACCCCACGGCCCTCCGCCGGTGGGGCCCTGGAGCCTGCGGTGTGCGTGGAGTCTGGGATCCCCGACCGTGAGGGACACGGCCCAGCCTGGGGCTGGGAGGAAATGCCAGGGCCTCTGGGGGACCCAGGCGGACACAGGGACGTTCTGGCCTGTCCCCAGCCTCCTCACCAGCATTGTCACTCCGAGGCTCTTCCTGGCAGTTGGCCTGGGCTTGACCTTGCACCTGGTGCTCTCTGGCCATTTTTGCTGCGTCCTGAAACACATCCTGGGGGGAAGGCAGGGCCGTGAGTGCGGGGGTGCTCCTGTCCACGGGGAGTGTGGGCAGGGGGCAGGGGTGCAAGTCACCTGCTTGTCTTCCCCTTGCATCTTCTGGATGAGGTGGGCGTACTGCCCGTGCTTCTGGACTAACTCGCTGTGAATCCCTTTTTCGGAGATTTTACCATCTTCCAGCAAAATGATCTGGTCACAGAACTGTAAGAACTGAAGAGGCGGAAGGAACAAGGGTTTCAGGGAGTGTACAGAGATGTTCAACTTCGAGATTCAGAAGGAAAACGTAGATTCACCTCAAGGTAAAATGCCGTGATGTCACGCAGGA
Source organism: Glossophaga mutica (assembly GCA_039655065.1). NCBI lineage: Eukaryota > Metazoa > Chordata > Mammalia > Chiroptera > Phyllostomidae > Glossophaga > Glossophaga mutica. Next base: position 2,533,868 of record CM077315.1, read on the forward strand.
CAACCCCAGGTAGCAGTGGTGACTGGAGGTTAGGGGGACACTCCCAAAATGTTGGGGCGTGGTGGGGGGCAGGTTGTAGACGGGTACAATGCCTTTGGAAAACAATGTGACCGCACCCAGTCAAACGAAAGGTTTCTGAAGAATCACGAACCAGCAGTCAAACCGTCAAAACTCTGTCCTAAAAAAACCTCTCAAGAGCGCACAGAGGCACATGGAGAGCGGTGCCCGTTGGAGAAATTGTTTTTGTAAAAGTGAAAAATGGGGGGCAAACCCTAAATGTCCACCTTAGAGAAATGCATTACGGTGGTACGTTCGGGTCCTGGAACACGTCAGCAGGGAGAATTCAAGTTCCCGGGTCAACAGGGAAGATCTCAGAAATGTGACGCTGAGTGAAAAGGTGAATTAACCCAGGACTCGGAGAGCAGAGTATCAACTGGATGAAGATTTAAAAATGTGGGAAAGGAGGCGAGACTTCATTAGGTGCAAAGATCCACGTGTATGTGGTAAAGGGACGGAGACGCACCCAGGAGCTGTGAACAGCGAAGCCGGGAAAGGGGGGAGGGGCTGGAACGCCACCTGGGTGGGCCCGTGTCTGATGAGGTCCCCCCAGGGTCCAGACGAGTGGGTTTTTACTAGATCGCCTTGTAAAGCTTTTTTATATGTCTTAAATATTCTGTCCCAGAAAATATCGTAAGGCCAAAATGCAAGATGAAGAGGGAGAAACGACGGTGATGGGTCAAGGCCAAACCCAAATATGAAAACATCCAGCAGAAAGGACCTGTGAGGGGCAGCCCTGGGCTCAGCGCTGCCCTTGACCCAAGAACGGGAGACCTGGGGGATTCCCCTCTGCGGGACGTTTCTTCTTCCCAAGCACTGGCCCACCAGACATTTGGTTTCGGTTGTTACCAGACTATCTTCTTCACGTGGAAAGCAAAGGAAGTCCAAGTTCTTTACAACACCTCCTGAATTTGGGGGTCCAGTCCGAACTGAAGGGCTAGCTGCTCTGAGGTGGCTATTAAATCACAACCGGGAAGGGCGGTCACCTGCAGCTGGTGGGTCACCAGGACGACCGTCTTCCCCCGGAGCGTCTTCTTAATGCACTGCTCAAAGATGTGCTGCCCCACGCGGGCGTCCACGGCCGACAGGGGGTCGTCCAGCAGGTAGATGTCGTGGTCGGAGTAGACGGCGCGGGCCAGGCTGATCCTCTGCCTCTGCCCCCCGGAGAGGTTGAGGCCCCGCTCCCCGATCTGCGGACAGGGGCCAAAGGCACCGCGTCTAGTGGGGGAGCACAGCCGGACATGCTCACACCAGCCCAGCGGGCAGACAGGGCAGGCTGAACCCCGACTGTGCACACTCCTAGGCACCCTGTGATTGGGCATCCCTGGCATTTAAAAAAGAGTCTCAAAGCTGGCGCAGTGGCCGTGTCCTCCCGTGGATGACCGCACAAAGGGCGTGGCCCGTATGCACAGTGGGACGCCATTCAGCCGCAGGAAAGGGCGGAGTCCCGCCATTTGCAACAGCACGGGCGGATCCGGACAGTGTCAGGCTAGGCGAGGGAAGTCAGACGGCAAAGGACAGAAACGCACGGTTTCCCTCGTAGGCGGGACACAGAACAGAAAGAAAAAATAAGTGAGCACAACTGACAAATGCATCAACACAACAGGATGGCGGCTCTCAGGGGAAGACGGGGTGGGGGCGTCTGAAGCCCCCCCCCTCCCGAAGCAGTGCCCTCAAGTTGCCAGGGCAGCGCTTTGCACAGGGCAAGGGGTCCGCAGGCAGCGCCGTGGTCGGGGAGTAGAACCGAGACGACCACGCCGCTTCTATGTCAGCAGGGCCTTCTGCGCAGCGAAGGCGGCTGCAGGTGGGAAGGATAGTGAACCGTCCGGAAAGCGCCGAGTGAAGGGGGTGGTGGCCAGCGGGGCGGGGGGGGGGCGGCTAGGGGGCGGGGGGGGTTTCCTATCTTCTCACTCTTCCCTCCTTGATTGGGAGGCTCTGCAGTAGCAGCTCGGGCTGCTCTGGGAAGAAGCTGGCCCCCCCCCTTTCTTTACCCAGGGAGGCAGCGGGGGGGGGGGGACCCCAGAGCACCACCGCGGCGCTGGGAGATGCTCGCCCCCACTCACCTCTGTCAGGTCTCCGAAGGGCAGGATGTCCAGGTCGCGGCTCAGGGAGCAGCAGCGGATTACCGTCAGGTACCTGCCAAGTCAGGGGGCAGAGGGGCCGGGCGGGGGACCGTCTGTAGCCCGCGCTACGAAGGCAGGCCGGGGCGGCCCCCTGTGCGCTGGCTAGCCACGGGATGGTCTTCTCATTTCCTCCCGTCTTTCTCTGCTTTTTTTTTTTTTTTTTTTTTTAGAAAGCATTTTTTTTCCTTTTAGATTTTATTTATTTATCTTTAGAGGGGAAGGGTAGGAGAGAGGGAGAAGGAAAGAAATATCAATGTATGGTTGCCTCTTATGTGTCCCATGCTGGGAACTGGCCTGCAACCCAGGCATGTGCCCTGACTGGGAATCGAACCGCGATCTTTCGGTTCGCAGGCCCGCGCTCAATCCACTGAGCTACACCAGCCAGGGCTTTCTCTGCTTTTAATCCAATACGGATGCTTCGTGAATATTCGAACAGAACAGACAGAAGGCACAGCGGGGACCGTCCCTCCGGCATCTCTGACCTTCAGGGGCTTCTGTTAGAAGCCGCCACCACGGCGCTTTCTCGTGAATTTATTGAGAAACAGCCGCTCCCTTTCTTTGTGCGCAGCGTACACGGGCTTGTCACCCTAACGCCGCCACATGGCCGCGCCGTAAAGGTTTTAACCAGTGTCCCGGGGCGGGGAGGAGGGACACTTGGGTTTTCTCTGGTCTTCCGCTACTGCGGTCATCGTGCAGCGTGGGCACAAGAGTGCGTGGGCGAAACCATCTGCCCGCCACACGCCGGGCGTTGCCGACCCTGCTGTGATGTTGCAGCCCTGTTTCCAAAGGGGCCCGTGGCGTGTCCATCTGAGGGCAGAGCCACGTCAGAGGAGACCGGGGGCCGGGGGCCAGGGCAGGAGGACGGTCCCAGCCAGAGACCACAGCCCCAGACTGGCTGCGGCGGAGACAGAGGCGCAGACTCGGGGAGAGACCCCGAGAGGCGGGGAGGAGGCGGGGCCGTCCGGGGCTGGTGACCGGTGGTGAGAGCGTAGGGAAGGCTGGCTGGTGGGAGGGACGCAGCTCTGTGATGCCCTCACACTGCACTGGGCAGTTTGGGGGGTGGGCGAGAAGGGGGTTCACCGGCTGGTGTGGGGCCTGGCGTTGAGGGGGACATCCGGCCGCAGCGGGCCAGTGCCAGCACCTACGCGTCTCCGCCCTCACGGCTGCTCCCGCGGGGGCAGGGGCGGACTGAAAAACCCAGCCGAGACCCCCCGGCGGCCTGTAGGGGTCAGCGGTGACGTGCGGACCCCCCTCTGAAGAGACGTCGCTCGATTTCCGCTTGCCTGGACCTGGCAGGTCCACCCGGCCCCCAGGGAGGACAGGCCCCCAGGCCGCGGCCCCAAAGGCCATCCCTCCACGTTCACAGCCTCATCCCCCGAGGAACTAACCTGGGGACCTGGAGGTCAGGGACGAATCGGTACAAAGCTTTAAACGAACCCTTTGGACAGCGAGGGCTATTTCGGTCCTGATAACAATGCAGTGAAGCACGGAATTTCTGAAGGCGACCAGGTTCAATGCCGGTCGTCCCAAACCCCACCAGCTGCGTGCCTTTGTGCCAGTTAGCTAAGCTCTCGGGGCCTCGGTGGCTCCCCTGGAAAACGGCTGCGATGAGAACCCGTCTCTCGCGGTCAGGAGGAGCTCGGGCTGGGCCTGCCAGTGGGGGCGCGGCACCGCTTAGCCTCGGATCACCCCCCCGAGTCCCGCCCCCGAGGCTCACCGGGCTTCCTCGAACTTCCTTCCCATGAGGATGTTGTCCCTGACGCTGCCCGGGACGATCCAGGCCTCCTGGGGCACGTAGGCCAGGCCCCCGTGCACCCCCACCGTGCCCTCCAGCAGGTGCATCTGGGGACAGGGAGCCCAGCGTCAGCACGGGCGGGCCCCGGGCACCTGGGGGCCTGCCAGGCCCGGCCCTGAGGACGCGGAGCTGAGCCGGGCCAGACCCTGCGGCGGCCGAACACCCCAGGCTTTCCCCCCTCTTACGTCCCAGCCCCTCGGTCCGCAGCTCCTCTGGGGCTGCCCCTGGACACCCCGGAGCTGTTGCTAATGTGACGATGTCGTGGAGGTGAGATGGGGGACGGCCCTCGTGGTTCGGACTTCACGAGGAAGTGGCTAGTGGGACAGCCTCATGCTCTCTGTCGTTGAAAATCGTTCCACAAAATTCATTTCCGCACAGACGGGGCGAGTGCTGCTGACTGTCACGCCTGGGCACCGGGCATGCGGCTCTTCACCGCGGGGGGCGGGGGGGCTGCCCGCTTTTCCGTGCGCTCCACTTAAAGACGCACGTTGGCTGAAAAGGTGGGGACCGCAGCCCGCACCTCGTCACCTCAGCCCAGGGCCCAGCGCCCTGCGCTGCTCTCTCTCTCTTGTCCTGGGCTCCCGGCTCCTGCTCTGGAAGAACAAATCTTTACAGTGACATCTTTCTGTTTTCCTTTCTCCGCACGAAAGCGGCTGGGTCCTTGGGAGAGGGAGCAAACCCCTGGCCATGTAGGCAGGTGGCCTTCAATGGAAGCTGCCAGGAAACACGGCTGCGATGAGAGGCAGAGCTCTGGCCACCTCGGGGTGGGGGGCCTGGCTTTCGGCCCCGGCCCCTGGCCCTCCCTGCTCTGTGGCCTCAGGCAGGGCACCTCTCTGACTCCTCTCCCCCTCGGGGCCCATGCTGCTGTTTGCAATTCATCAAGACTGGTTTGGTTGGCTCAGACCCCTCTGAGGAAGGACGTGATGGAGCCGCTCACAGAGGGGGACTTGAACTTGGGTGGCCCTGGCCTGCCTGAGGGTGGACGGGCACGGTTGGGGTCACTCACCTCCCCCAGGATGGCCGACAACAGGCTGCTCTTGCCGCTCCCTGAGTTGCCACAGACCCCCAACACGGTCCCCTGCAAAGCCAAGGAGGACGGGCAGGCGTTGGGACGGCACAGCCCTCCCACTCACCGAGGGTGGGGCAGTTGTTTGAACACAGTGACAAACAGAAAACAAAATAACCACACACACCCCCAAAGGCCCCCAGAGAAGCCAACCTCAGGAGGAGGTGTGCGGCCAGCCTACCGAGGCAGGGTGAGACCACCGCCCAGCAAGGTGGTCCGGGGGAGGGGCACCGAGGAACCGATGGATAGGTGGTCCTGTCAGGGGGGAACCCATAGTCCAGCCCTGCCTGCATTCTACTCTAGGACTCCGGGCAAGCCACCGAGCCCCTCCGCCCTTAGTTTCTGCATCTGTAAAATGGGGCCGCAAAGCCAGCTTCGCCGAATTCATGCCTGCATCCACTCGCTTATTCATTCGCTCCTCCGTCAGACAGGACTTTGAGTGTCTTCTAGGTACCAAGCAATGCAGAAGAAGCTCCCACGGAGCTTACATTCTGGTAGGGAGAGGAAAACCACGGCACAAAGAAGCAAACGAACAAGCCCCCGCAGGCGGTGAAAAGAGGCAGCCGCTGGATAAGAGTGGCTCCTGTTTCAGAGTGTTGGCGGTTAAAGCCACTGTAGGTAGGTTGGCTAAGGCGGGGGGCGGGCTTTTCGCAGCAGGTGCTGTTGCTGCTGAGACCCGCTGGCAAGAAGGAGCCAGACACAGGGAGACCTGGAGGCGCTACAGGAACGGCGGGTGCGGAAGTCCTGAGACAGGAGCGACAGGACTGGCTGCCAGAGAGCAGGGCCGGTGCAGGCGGTGCGCAGACCGTCAGCGGGAGAAGAGGCGGCGAGGTGCGGGCCGGGTGCTCGGCGACCGGGACCCCTCCCGTGTGTGATGGCACCGAGGCGTTGAAGCAGGAGAGGGACCTGCACTGGTGAGCGCCTTACAAAGATCCCTCTGTGTGCCGTGAATTGGAAAAGGGCCAGGTGGGAGCAGGGAGGCTGGCTGGAGGCTCCTGGAGGAGCTGGGAGCCGCGTGGTGGGGGCGGCGCCGCGGCTGGGGCACGGGAGGGCGCTGGGTGGGAGGTGGCGGACCGTGCTCGAGGACAAGTCAGGGTGGTGGGAGGGAACCAAGGACTCGACTTTGGCTTCCAGGTCCCCCCCACCAAGTGGGGAAGGCGGGGTGAGAGGGTCTTGCTGTGTTGGAAATGCGAGGTAATCGCTGCGGGCGAGACGGACAGTCCGTGAATCGCGGTTGAGTCTGCAGCTCAGAGGAGACTGCAAGGCCGCAGAAAGCCGCTCGGAGATGGAGTGTGAAGCTGTGGACTGCAGGGGGTCGCCAAGGGGGAGCGCTCGATGGGCAGCGGATATTAGGTGGTGCTGTCTATGGGTGTCAGAGGTCAACCTTGGTTCCGTCTAAACATGAATATCTATTTGAGGTACCTCTACCCGGAGATGGAGATCAGTGTCCCCAAGCTCTACCTACATCATTATTATGTGTCTATATTACCTATCGCAAGACATGAAGAGATCACAGAGAAGGGCAGAGCAGAAGCCAGTGAGGACGGAGCAGAGAAGCCAGCCCTTGCCAGTATCACTCAGAGAGGAAGCCAGAGAAGGTGAGTTCACAGGTAGGGCAGTGCTTGGCACATACCAGGAACTTATTGTTAGTGTGATCTCCTTCCCCATCCCCTCCCCGTGTCCTCAGTCCCTCTGAAGACCAGCATGCATGCAGTCTACTCTTCTGGGTTTGTCCATAACAGAACAATTTCAGATGACCAACTGATTCATACTAAAGTGTAAAAGACTGCCAGTGCGCACCTTCCATGAAAACTCTGTATTTTAAAGGAAGATTTGGAGAAGGCAGTTTTTAGCCAAGGAAATGGTGGAGTGTCAGGCCAGGCTCCTGGCCTCGGGCCCCTAAAGCCTGGCAGCCGGCCTGCCCACGTGGCCAGGAGGAGGTTACCTTTGACACCACCAGGTTTATCTTGCGAAGCTCTGGGGCCAGGCTGTCCCCTTTGTCCTCTGGCCTGAGGGCACCCAGAGGTGGCGGGGCCCCGGCCGTCCCCTTGAGGGAAGTGTGTCCATTCCTCTCCAGCTCGAAGGCTTTGTTGACAACTGTGGGGCAGGTCTTTCTCCAGGACAAGGTGGCCTCCTCCAAAACCAGCGCTTTGCTGGGGTCTTCCAGGGCCTGGACGTATAAACTGGGGCTCTCCTGCAGGAAAAACCTCTGTGCAGACAGAAGAAAGGGAGGGAGGAGGGATTGGGACCCCTACTGCGGCAGGAATGCGGACCCCTTTGGCTGGACGAGCCCAGGACCGGTTTACGAACTCATAACCAGGAAAAGTGCGAACCACCATCAATGGAGAGGAGGCTAGTTTCTGCTGGGGAAGCTTCAAGGCTTTCCAGTTTCCAGACCGATGGGCCCCTCTTTCAGAGGTGAACACGTCCCACCACCCCATTCCTTCTTTTCCTGGGGCCGCACGGAGCCCGGGAGCCCGGGACCTGTCCCTATCTCTGGGGTCCCGCCTCAGCCGGCTCAGCCCCCTGCAGGTGCGCACCAGGGACTCCACGCCCTCCAAGCACTGCCTGTAACCACTGACCCCCACATCCGGGGAGGAATGTCTTGAAGTGGAAGGCAAATGCCGCCCCATGCCGAGGGCCATGCCGCCGGTCCCAAGCCCTCACCTGGAACCTCTCCGCCGCGGACCTGGAATTGCTGAACCCTTTGACCGAGAAGGGCACGAAGAACATGGATACCCGCATGATATTCCAGATGGCCATCACGGTGAAGGCCTGCACGGGGGTGGGGCGGGGGGTGGTGGTGAGGGCCTCGGCCCTGCCCTGCTCCCTCCACCCCTGCAGGCCCCCATTTCGACCTGCAGCTTCCCACAAGTGGGCCCTTCACTTGGCAGGGGCCGGGCTGCTGTCTTGGGGAGACAAAAAGTTGGTGGAAAAGAGCAGCCGCCTTAAAGCCTCCCCATCTGAAGGCTGGGCCTGTCTAGTCGCTGAGCCAATGGGGAGCCCCCGAGGACATAGTGCCAAGAGTCACAAATCCGGCACCAGAAGGGAGTTTGGGAGACACTAAGGAAATACAGGTGAGACAGCTTTGTCTGCTGTCCACGCAGCGTGGTACTATTATTGCTGTCAAGAGCCGAGTTCTTCTTCTTTGCCTTCGACATTCTGTTATTTTCTGCCATTCAAAATCTCCCTACACGTCAGGCCTGGTCCATGCCTTCCTCTTCCCCAGGGGGCCCCCCCGACTATCGCAAACCACCTCCAGCTTTCAGGATCCCAAAACTCGAGGTGCCTGCTTCCACCCTTCGACTTCGTGCAAGCATTTCCCTGGGGTGAGCCCACGCCCAGTGGAGGGGACTGCTGTCCTGGGGTGGGGAGCCCTTGGCTGCGGGCTCCCAGGTGACGCCCCTCCTGCTGTGGGTGCAGGCTCCTGGCTCTCACAGGTCAGCACCCTGTCCTGTTCTCCTCGAAGACCTAGGATCCCTAACCCGAAAAGGCAGCCGCTCTGTCCCCAGGCCAGGGGCAGGCCGCAAAGGGAAGGAGAGAAGAAACTAGGTCTTTTCATTTAAAGGGCATTTTCAGGGCCCTCTGTGGGCATCAGAGAAACTCATTGATTTTGGGTTCCCAACCTCAAGACGTGTCAGGGTTAGGACGATGCGCTCTGCCCTCCCGCCGCCCCCCCCGCCGCCCCCTGAGATGACTCGTCCCTCCCTCCCTCCCAGGCCTCCTCTCCAAGGGATGCCAGTTTCCCCCTCGGGTGGAGAGGGAAGAAAGCTTGACCGCACTAACGCCTGCAAACTTTGAATGAATTCATGTTCTCCACGTGCAGAGCCTTGGGCTCCTCATGGGGCGCCAGCTGGGAAAGGGCCCGTGAGAAGAACCCCCGTCGACGGCAGGAGGACAGACGAAGCAGCGCACACACGTACCACGGAGGGTGTGAGATTCAGCTGCAGGCCCAGGTGGGTGAGGAACGTCACCACCAGGGCCACTGTGGGGCCCACAAACAGGACGGTGGTGCTCAGGCTCTGGTTAAGGCCGTGCCTCTCCAGCATCTTCCTCTCTTTCCTTCTGAGATCTGGGAGAGAGCGAAGGAGCACGCCGAAGGGAAGCACGAGAGCCTTCCGCAAAGGCTCGGAACCACCCTCGGAGCACGGAGGAAATTCCCCCGGAGCGGGGAGACTCCGCCCCCCCACCCCCATCCCGGTGCCGTCCCCGGGCTCTGAGTGCAAAGCACGATTTTCTATACCTTTAATGATTTTCACAAATGGTTTCTCCCATGTGTACATTTTAATCAGCTTGATGCTGGCGAGAACTTCGCCGGTCACACGGATGCGCTGGTCAGTGACCTCGGAGACCCGCCTCTGAGTCTCCACCATCCTGAGGGTTAGGAGCCCCTGCGGCCGGGACACAGCGGAACACGCCGTGAGAAGGGCAGGCGAGGGGTCCCCGAGGGAAACTCCGGCTGCGACGGACGGCTGGGTGTCCCCCCGCACTGTTTGACTCCACGGAGACTGAGTCCAGGTCCCCACTGAAGGCTTTCCTGGAAGTCCCCCCTCCACCCACCCCCGGGGCCATCGTGCCCTGAGGCATCTGCCTCACACACTCTGTGCGGGTGGGCGTCTTGCTCTCCTGGGTGCCGAGCCAGGCTGTGGCTAACGAAACAGACTTCTGACACCTCCGCTTTGGGCAATCCTGACCCTCTACCAGTAACAGCCACCTTTCCCGCAGGCCTGCGCCAAGGGAGGAAGACGCTCGGTCTCCGTGAGTCAGAGCACTGGTAATCCAAGCATCGGCCCCTCACCATTTCCCCGGGGATTTAGGCAGCGTGTGGGTCCCGCACCCCCACGCCCATAATATGGTGCGCAGCCAGCTGTTAAATGCTGTCTGCGTGCTTCCATCAGCACACTCTGGGTGGAAGAGAAGGGGCAAAAGTGTAGGAGGCTGTCGCCTGAGGAAAGCGTGAGACAGACACTCCGTACGCCAGAGTCACCTCTAAGTCCCTGGGCTGACCGTTGTGACCAGAGAACCGTCCGAGGCAGGAGTGGAAGCGGAAGGGCCAACGTTCCCTCTCTCAGAAGTGCCCCCGGTAGCGCTGGGGGTTCCGGGGCGCGTCCGACCTTACCAGCAGCAGTAGAACCAGGAGAAAGAAAAGGCCGGTGATGAGCCCCGTGGGGCCGAGCAAGACGCAGGAGGAGACAGTGCAGGCGACTATCGCCAGGAAGGTGATGAGGATCATGGGGCCGTAGTACATGCCTTCGAACAGGTAGTTGATGTCGGTGGTGAAGAAACTGATGGCCTGCAAGACATGGAGCCCAAGCGCACCTGCGTCACCTCTCCCGTCACCCAGAGGGGGCTCCCTGCGCCCCTGGCAGGTGGCCGCACCAGGCCTCCTCACGGCAGGACGGCCCCAGAGGCAGGCGGGAGGGCAGGGACCGACACGCCAGGTTCGCGCAGCTCTCAGCAGCTGCGTGAGCCTGCACAAGCTACGTGGCCGTGCCGAGCCTCGGCTCCGCTCCCTGGAAAGCTAGAACAATCGCAGCTGCTTTGGGGTGACTCCCAACAAGACACCACGTCTGCGCTCATGGGCCGTGCTCCGGGGAAGCTCCGTCTGGCGATACTGTTGCTGCTGATGCTCATACCCAGGCTCCGGAGAGCGGCTCTGGCCCGCTCCGCCACTCTGGTCTGCTCCTGCTGCTACTCGTGTTAATAATAAGCGAGGTTTTTTTTTTTTTTTTTTTAGGTAGAACCTGAGGTTGTTTTTCTCCTCCTTTTTTTTTTTTTTGCAGGGGTGCAGGGAGCTTGACCCTTCTGCCCTCTTGTCGGTACCCCGGCATGTACCCCTGAGTGCGGTGTCATACGAAAGCCCACATTCTATCTCGGGAAATAGTTAAGGAAACCCATTCATTAATGGCTTTCAGAAGGTCCCCGCTGGATCCCTTCAGGAGTGATGTCATCGGAATTTGACCCTGATCACCTTCCAGCTGCCGGCACGTGCGCCAGACTGAGCCGTTACAGAGATGCTCAGCGTGCGAGGGAGTGTGGGTCGGGCAGCCACTTCGGAGGGCCGTTTCTCAGCATCTTTCCCAACCAGCTGTCCCCACAGGCCGGGGAAGCCCTCCCGAGCCGTTCGCTGTGGCGCCTCCTGCGGCAGCCGGACCTTGGAAGCATCGCGGACAGTCCTCGGCGGGGAAGGCAGACAGGCCCGCCCAGGAAGAATCGGGCACCACGGTGTCCCGGCCACGCCTTCAGCTGGCTGTGGGGCCACGGCCACGCTCCTCAGCCTCTCGGGGCCTCGGTCACCTCGCCAGGACAATGGGAACGGGAATGCCACCTGCTTCGTCGTGCTGATGGGACAGCGGAAGGGGACCGTGCCCACAGAGCCATTCGGGCACTTGGAAAGTGCTTTGCGGGGGTGGGTGAAGGGGGTCCAAGGTGCCAGCTTCTCGAGATGGGATAAGTCAGCCCCAGGGTTGTGGTGCACGGTGGGGGGTCGGAGGTCACAGCAGCGCTGCGCAACCTGACAGCTGTCAGGAGAGTCGGTCTTCAAAGTTCTCGTCAGGTAAAAGAAGGAATGTGTAACTCTGCGTGGTGATGGGTGCTCAGCAGACCTACCGCGGCCGCCGTTTCGCCACACGCAGGTCCCATCGCTCTGCTGTGTGCCTCGGACTGACGCAATGCCATGCGCCGACCATGTGCCGACCGAAACGGGAGGAAAGGGAGGCCGGGGCCCCGCGGAAACCGCTGTGTGCGGACATGGAAGCTCGGACATGAAGGGAGGGAGGGAAAGCTACAGACCGGCACACGTCACGTAGTCCCTTCGATGTAAAAACGGACCCGAAAGACGGCACCGTGCGTTTCCCCTGGGTGAAACCTGGGCGCAGCCCCGGCACTGACCTCCCAGCCCCGGCACTGACCTCCCAGCCCCGGCACTGACCTCCCCTGTGCTGATGTGCGTCAGGGACTTAAACTGCATCAGCTTCTCAAAGCTGAAGGCCAGGGCGGCCGTGCGGAACCGGACGCCCGTGCGCTGGTTCACGATCCAGTTGCCGCACAAACACAGCGATTTCAGACACTCGATGAAGAACAGCGTGAGGCAGAGGCCCACTCCATAGGCAACATCCTTGGACGGCTCTTGGGAAAAATCCAGGATCCTCGGTATAATCAGCGCCTGAAACAGAGGCCGGGAGTTTGGGGCCCGCGGACCTGCCAACCTTCTTTCAGGTGAGGACGCAAACACCAGCTGGGCGCCGCCAGGGTGGCGGGCGGATGCTGGGGCTCGTTGAATGCCTCTCCCGACACGGTGGGCACAGTCCTGACTCAAGGGCGTACCATCCAGACGGGGGAAGCTTAGTTCAGCTGACCCAGATCGGGCCCCGGCAGGGAACCAAAGACACACACACACACACACACACGGTAATCGGGAGTTCACGGACCATTTCTGAAGGTGTGTGTGGAATTGAGGCCACCCACCAGGGCTGGTGGAGCACCACGGGGCTGGGGACAGCAAGGGTCGCTCACCTCCCCAGCCCCGATGACAGAGAGGGGTGGGGTTCCTGGAATCCAGGGGAAGAGCCCCTCAGGAAAGGGCCCTCCCAAGACTCTGGTCCCCTCCAGGGAAGGCCAGGGGGGCGGTCCGAGGAACACGCCCCCTGCCCTGACTGGCTCCTCCCCTCCCCTCTCCTGTTGGCTCCTCCCACTGGTCACACCCCACCGGAAGCCAGAAGGCGAGGGGACCCCATTCGCGTGCTCCGTGATCTCTGGGGTGACATCCACCATGGTGCCTGCCTACGTCCATTCTCCCTTCAGCTGCTCACAGCACTTCCGTCTCCTCAGGGGGCACCGTCGCCGCCCGCCCTGTTGCCTGCAGTGTAGGCCAGGCTGCCCTGCCCTCCGGTGGCCCACAGCGAGCCCAGCTGGGACGACCCACGCCCTCTTTGCGATCAGATCTTGAGCTGAGGAACTGGAGGACCCAGGATAGCCTCAGCCAGCTCAACCCGAGCAGGGCCCTCGGAAGAGACCCCCAGCTCCCGCCACCGGCATCCCCCAGGGCTGCTTGGCCATCTCTTGGAGCGGCTCTCGTGGAATGGGCCAGGGCACGTGCTGTGTACTTATAGACGTAACCCATTTAGCGTCCCCCTCTGAAGCAGGTGACACATGAGCATCTCCAGGACGTCTATCACCGACAGCGTCACGGGGCTCCGTGATGAATGAAGGCACAGAGAAGGTCCACAAATTACCCAGAGTCACCCAGCGTCTAAGCAGAAGGGCCAAGGTTTGAACCCACGCAAGGGCTGCAGAACTCACACTCTTACTATTAGTTCCACTACACGCCCCGCCCCCCCGCCCCGAGAGCGCGCGTCTGGAGCAGCATCTGAGGCAAAACACATCCCCAGCTCCCGGCACAGACTTGCACGAGCTGATCTCTCAAACCCAGGGTCCCCCAAATGTCCCCAGGCCTGCCACTTACCGGCCCTAGCACACTCGTGACCGAGAGGCAGATGCTCAGAATCGCGTAGAGCATAACCCGTGTTCTTTGGAATCGCAGTAACACGCGCAGCAACGAAGCTTTTTTGATCCCACTTCTTGAGACTTCTTCCTCCCAAAGGCGGCGGAGCCTTGAAAAGAGGAATGTGGAGCCAAGTGACGTCTCTTCTCCGGTGTCACCCGACTGTCCTGGGTCTGGCTGGCATAGGCTTTGTTGCAGAAATTCTCAAACGTAGCCCAAGGCAACCAGAAGAGAGGACGTCCCCCCACACACCCATTCAAGCATCATGGGCAGCGGCCGTGTCTGTTTCTTCTCTCCTCCCCGCCACTTCTTCTCCTTTCTTTTTCTATATTCCAAGCAAATCCCAGACATATCTCAGTGCCTCAGTATGTATCTCTCCCAGGTAAGCCTTTACTCCGCCACAGCAGCCATAATAACAATACTTATTCATCATAATTAATAGTTACATAGTAATAACATGGTAACAATCATTTCTTTATGGGGTTGAATACACAGTCTGTATTCAAACGTATTTCATCATTTCAAAAGTATCTTCTTGCAGTTAGCTTGCCTACAGCAAGACACAAACAAGGAGCCCAGGTTATTTTTTAAAAGACACATCTGAGAGGCCTCTCGCATTGCATTTTAACCTTCTCCTTCTCTGCACTTTCTGCCGTTCTCCTTCTGTGAGAGAAACTGGGTTTTTATCCTGTAGAGCAGGGGTGTCCCACTCATTCTCACCGGGGTCCGAGCATCAGCCTCGTGGTCGCCTTCAAAGGGCCGAATATAATTTTAGGACTGCATACGTGTAACTACTCTGTAACCGGGGGCAAGAAGCTCGGTGCTGCCGCCGGGTAGAAACGAGGTGCCGGCCGAATAAAACAAGGTGGGGGCCGGGTTCGGCCCCCGGGGCCTTGTGTTCACCCCTGTGTTATACAGAACGTCCCACATTCTGGATTTGACCGAGTGCCTCCCTGCGAGGTTGTGACAATTTAACCAGATTCTGATTTGCTTTGCCAACCCCTGAGGGCTGGCTACAGTATGCGACGCTGCCCACCCCCCTGACAGCTCTCCTCAGGGGGGCCCCCCGGGGCTGCCACATCCCGGAACGTGCCGGAACGTGTCAGGAACAGATGCTGACTCTCAGGAAGGAGCTGGAGGTGGGAACCCATGTGCGGATCATTTCCGGCCACTTCATTTCCTCCCGTGTTACCTCCCAAGGTGGGTTCATCCCACAGCCAGTTCACGGCGACTCAGGGACTGAGAGACGAGGCCGCCGGCCCCAAAGGGAAGGGCCCATGGCACTGATTGGTACCTGATCCGGGAGGGAAAGCAAAAGGGACTAGACGCAGTCCTGTTTGCCTTTCTTGGGGTCCGGGCCCTTAGGCAAATCTGATAAAAGGCGTGAACTCTTTTTTAAAAGAATTTTATCCTCGCCCGAGGACATTTTGTCATTGCTTTTAGAGAGAGCAGAAGGGAGACAGGGAGACATCGATGTGAGAGAGAAACCTCAACTGGCTGCCTCCCCCACGTGCCCGGACTGGGGATCCTACTCGCCGAGCCCAGGACTCAAACCTGCAACCTTTCGGTTACGAGACAACCCTCCAACCAACTGAGCCACGCCGGCCAGGACAAGAGCTGTGCTCCAGAAAACAAATCTCTAGCCATGTGCCTCAACAAGGTATACCATTTCTGGAGATTCCTGAGCCCCAGGTAACGGACCTCCGGATGAGAGGGAGGCCCTCGGTATAGAGGAAGGGCTGCCTGAGGGTGGGCCTTACCCACTCTCAAGCATCTCTGGTCCCCTTCCCCCCAAGACTCGGTCCCTCACCAAGCCGGCGGCTCGCCCAGCAGGACCGCACCTTCTGGAGTTCCGGGCTGAGGCATCGCGCCGGGACAGGGGCGGGGTGGAGTTCTCGTCCAGGCGTCGCCGCAGGCCTCGGACCATGAGCCCCGTGATCCAGGACGCCGTGAGGTAGGAGAGCAGGCCGGCGTCGTCGATGGGGTTAGGGGAAGGAGACCTAGGGGTCACGGGCAGCGCGGTCACCACGAGGGTGCCGGCTCTAGAGAGGGACAAGGAGGTCGAGGGCGAGGCTCCGAGCTGATGGACAGCGACTGTGAGAGCCGCCGCGTGGCCGCCCACACGTGCTTGTGACTCAGTTGCGTGTGGCAGTGGGAAACGGGGAACCGCCACAGCGCCCAGGGCGAGGGGAACGAGTTTCAAAGAAAGGAGAGCGCGGCTTGTCCGTTCCACGGGGGACAGGGCGGAAGCCTCCTGGGCGAGGTCGGCCCCTGCCGCCCTGCTGGGACTGCCCCTCGCCCTGCCCAGGACTCACTTTGGCTTGAGCCGGAAGGGGAGCATCACTCTCCAGTCCCTGTCCTTCCCTGGAGGGGGGGCCCCCGTGCTCCCCGGTGCCCCCTCCGGCTTCCTGGCCTGCGGGCTCCAGGGCCTGTCTTCCAGAGTGCACGTTTTCTTGGGAAAGAAAACCAAAGAGCGTTAGCCTCATAACCACCGTCCCGAGCGAGTGTGAGAGCAGCCACCCAAGGGAGACGGCTCCTTCCACACCCAGCTCCAGAGTCAGACAGACGACTCCCTGGATGTCCTCACGTACACGTGGAATCTTAAAAAAACAAAACAAAACAAAAAAAAAATAGCTCATGGATGCCGAAGACCGACGGTGGTCGCCAGAGAAAAGGCGGGTAAATGGGCGCAGGCCCGAAGGTGCAAACTTCAGCTACAGAGTCAAGAAGGGCAGGGGAGGGGACCGGCGGCCCGGCCGCTGCAGGCAACCCTGGCGCTGCGTCTGGGAAGTCGCGAAGGGAGGCGCACTTGAGGTGTCCCATCGCGAGACACCGGCGTGCGTGCGGCTCTGCGGCCGCTGGGGACGGATGCGAGCTAGACTGAGGGCCGCGACCGCTGCACAACGCGTGGAGGCGCCGAGTGCCAGGTCGTGCGCCGGAACCTAACACGCGGTCGTGCGTCAGTTCTGTCCCCGTAAAAACGCGTGGATGCACGGACTGCGGCCAGGCGGGCGGTGTGAGCGCCGAGCCCAGAGTCCGGAAAACCAGGTCCCAGCCCTGGCTCCGCCCCAAAGTCGCTCCGTGACTCCGGGCAGGTCGCTCCACCTCCCTGCACTTTCTTCCGTCGCCAAACACCCCGAGGAGACAAGAAGGAGAGGGGGTGACGGTTAGTCACCCGCAGAACGTGAGGCCACGTCACCCTCCGAGGGCCAGCCTCCGGAGGAGAAATCAGTGAGTAAAAAAGGGAATCCCAAAACGTGATGTTGCCCTTTCGAGAAAGTGGGAAATGACTAAGATGAAAAAGAGATATATCATCTCTAGGGCTTCATGTAGAATAAGGGATACGACCTTAAAAGCCCAGCGATGGATCGGTAGGAAAGGGCTCAGAGTGGTTCCTTCAGGGCGGGGAGTGGGGTGGGGTGGGGGAGGAGGAGGAGGAGGAGACCAACGGCCGGATGTGGTGGTCAAGGTCCAATCCGGCACGTCGCTGATGGGCTTGTAGACACTCGTATATTGTGAGTAAATACATAGATGCGTAGGTAATGGCTAATATGTACATACACATGCATGAGCCGTGACAGTTCGGTCATGACCAAGGGTTAGGGTTCATCTTATTGTAGAACCCTGGGGTCCATTAAAAAAAAATCAGGGCTGAATAAATACGGGCCATCACCCCTCGACCTAAGTTCTGAGCATTGAGAACACCCTGCCAACTCCATTTCCAGGTGTTTGATGCAAAGGAGATCTACTTACGTAGCTAAGTCCCAAAACCACGTCATCACCCACATCCAGGCCGAGATTCACGAGGCCATTCGAAGACCTGGGGACCCGGTGCTCCTGCTTCCCGGTCATTTTCAGTTGTCCTGCCAACTCTTCGTTTTCCAAGGTCAGAGAACCTGCCAACGCAACCGGCACGAGCAGCTCAGCTCCAGACCCGAGCAGGCGGCAGAGAGGACGGCACTCGGTGGGCCATCGCCCCAGCCCCTGCCCAGCCCTCTGCCTGGAATGGACCTGGCCCCCTCTTTTCAAACGTCCACTCCGGCCCCAGCCCGACATCACCGAGGGAAACCTTCCCCGACCACCCGCTCCCGACCCCACGCACGCCCTGGCGCCAGGTCCGTCTGCTGTGACCGGCCGATCTGCTCGCAACATCATGCCTCCTCCCTCCTCCCCGTCTGCCGCTGCCCGCCGAGGGCCCTGGTTGTTTGCTCCGGGTCCTTTCCTGCACCCCAGTGAGGGCAGGCACGCTTCTGCTTTGCTCACCGTGGAGCCCCAGGGGCCCGGGACCCTGCGAGGAGTGTAGGCCGGGTGCTCGGTGACTGAATGGCAAACGGTGGGTGAAGGAGGGAAAGGCTTGTGATCTGGCCATCTCCTGACTCTTGGTTTTCGGACTCGGGGCGGGGGGTCTGGGCACCACTGGGGAGCCTCGAATAAGCAGGCGTTTTTACAATGTACTGACTCGCCTTTTGTTTTCGCCTTTCTGAGGGTGTGACTCTCCCAGCACGGCCGCTGCCTCGGGGAGGAGAAGGACGGTGATGAGGGGTGTTTCTGAAGGGACGGAAAAAGAACGTGGACATCCCAGCAGCATCTGGGGCGTGACCGGCGCCTCACAGGGCCCCGTCCTCAGAAGGGCCCCCAGCTCAGGTTCAAGCTCTGCCGCCACCAACTTGAGATTCTTTTCTTTTAAAGATTTATTTTATTTCATTTTTAGACAGAGGGAAAGGGAGGGAGAAAGAGAGGAAGAGAAACGTCGATGTGTGGTTGCCTCTCGAGTGCCCCCTACTGGGGACCTGGCCCGGCAACCCAGACCTGTGCCCTGACTGGGAATCGAGCCGGCAACCTTTTGGTTCGCAGGCTGGTGCTCCATCCATTGAGCCACACCAGCCAGGGCCCACCCTGAAGTTCTTAATAATTTCCAACAAGGAGCCGCACATGTCCACCCCGCCCTGGCGCTGCGATACAGCGTCTGACGGTCACATCTTGGATCGTGCTTTGTGTAAACAGCCTTGCAGGTGAGCCTTATTGTCTCGGGACAAGATTTACTCAATTCTTTCATCCCTCCTCCCCCTGACTTTTTTTCCCCCCAAATCAGAGCCCAATTTGGTGGACTCAGTTTCTGGAATTTTCCTGTAGCACATACAGTAGACCGACGCCCCGGGAAGGCACCAGGCCGAGAGCTAGACTCACTGAGCCATGGTTGAAGAGGGCCTTTCGGGGGCGATGCAAAAGGAAAAAGAGAGAAGGAGGCATGTTAGGTAAGAAGGTGTCGCAAGCCCCTGGTCAAGGACTGTGGGAAGAGGCCGGGTTCCAGGCTGCCGTGAGCCAGCCTGGCTCGTAGAGACACTCCGGGAAAGTTGGCACAGCCCTGTGCAGAGAGGCCCGAGGCGGAGGACCGTGTTTGCGGCCATCCACTTGTTCACTGTGCAAAGCTGCCCAGGGGAGGGAGCTGGGGGGCAGGGGCAGCCGTTAGCAAATTCTAGATTGCAAGTCATGTGCCCTGGCACTGGGCTGTGCCCCCAGGTGTCTGGATGTCACCAACCTCTTGCCGTAGCCGGTGAGTCAGCATGGTTACAGCATGAAAGCGGCTTGGCATTGTGCTAAGGAGTGAGAGGAGAATGAAACATCAAAGATGGACGCTAGCTGGATCTGCGCTCGTGTGCCCACGGCCGGAGTAGCTGTGCCCGATGGTTTTCAAACAGAGAAAGAATAGTGCCTCAGTCGTTTGGTGCTCTTCACAAAGTCTGGCTGCAGACGCCCCCTGCTTGTCGATTCCATCTGCGTTATTAACGCTGCCCGCATTTCTTAAGCCTAGATACTCAATGAAATAGCAATAACGCAAGCCCTGATTTGCAGTTTCTGTTGATTTTGGTGGTGAAAATACTCCCACCGTGACTGACTTCCAGCCTCTGGCACGACCTCGGAGTGCAGAGTGTGGAAGAGAGGTGTGGTCAGACTTCGGGTGGCCTGTCCACTGTGCAGATCCAAGGTGCGCGTGAACCACCTCAAGAGTGCAAAACGAAGTACAATAACTAGGGAGGGGTAAACCTGGAGTCCTGCCTTTGTCTGTGACGGAGCGAGTAGATTCAGGAAGTGTGTCTGATTTATTTCTCCTGATGCCTGCGTTTGACAACAAGGCTCTCAAAGTCCCTGAGAATTTGAGTCGGTCCCACGGACCCGAATGAACAGAGCACTGTCACATCCATCTGGAAAAAGTGGCACTTTTTAATAAATCTTCTCATCAGGAACATCTTTGTCCAATTCACTCCTGTGTGCTCTGTGGGCTCCTTTTGGCTGCGGCTGGGGGTCGCTTTCCTGGCTCCCCCGAGACGGCTGGTGGGAGCAGGAAGTCAGGGTGAGGGCCTTGCCCCAGGGGCCTAGTGGCCCACCCACGCGGCAAATAAATGAGAACCATGGGAGGGGAGTGCGGTGCCAAGAGAGGCCAAGCCCCCCTGGGGACACCGCCCGGCCTCGAGCAAGCCAAAAGCACACTTAAAGAAAGGTCCTCCGGTGACAGCAGGTCACGCAGGGACCAGGTGGACAAAAGATGTCATTTGGGAGAGGTGAGGACCCACGCATGGACAGTGTGCCCAGGACCCCGCGTCTGAGACCGCGCCTCCACTGAGCACCGCTCGGGAGCTGTTTCAACAATCAGATGAAACCAGATCTTACAATGGGGAGCAAGCATCGACCTCTGCTTTCTCCTCACTAAACAGTAAGGAGGTCTCCAGGAGAAAGACCAGGTTCTTAGGGAGCAGCTCAAGAAACTCCCTTTTCTTCCTCCTTTCAGCTGCAGTGTGGTTTCTTCGCCTGGTTTCTTTAGACTCAGGTGAGAAGAGAGGCGATGAGGGCGCCCAAGGTGGGCGGTGCGGGACCGGTCCGGGAACGAGCTCCAGGGCAAAGTGAACCAAGTGGCGGAGGAGGCGGTGCAAACTTGCGCAATGTCTGTGTTTGCGGAACACCGGCTGCTCACCCCAGCGGACCTGGGGCTCGGCCCCGCGTTAGCTTGGGCCGCCTTCCAACCCGCGGGGGCCCAGCTCCGCTTCCTGGACCGGCCAGGAGAATCCCCTCCGGAGCTTCCTTCGGCAGTTCTTGAGAAGTTCCCTGGCCGCCCGACTTCCTCTGAGGAGGAAGTCAGGGCTGAAGGTCATTCACTCTGCTTGGGGGCAAGGCCATCGTTGCAGGCAGGGTGGGGACCAGGACATGGCTGGGAATAAAACAGAGAGGGACCCCGCTTCCAGCCTGCATCCTCCCCAATTTCTGGGGACAAAGTCATGGCTGTAAACTTGGTTTGGACATGTGCTATTTGCCTATGTCGAAATGGCCTGCAAACAGGAAGGGGGCAGCAGAGCCAGGTAAACTGTGGCCCAGGTCCAGGGCCAGAAGGTGCCCAGGGCCACAGGGCAGAGCCACTTGCCAGCCGGCCCCGAAGGAGTCTGGGATCAGACCTTTCTCCTCCTATACGTCTCTCACGTAGGCAGGCCATGCCCCGTGCCCGTCGCCCTCCCGGCTCTTAGCTTTCTTCCCTCTGCCGGTTCCAGTGGCTTCTGGAAGCCATCACTGGCCATTTGTTGACTGCGAGGCCCCTACGTCCCACTGCCTGGGCCTCTCCTCTGTCCCAGACGCTGGGAGGCTCCTCCCCACCTTCATCTTTGCTCTGGTCCTCATCTCTGCCGAGAGCATTCTCCCGCCGGCTCCTTGCAGAGCTGGTCCAGGCTGGAATCTGGAATAGCGCCGGCACGTAGCAGAAGCTCGCGACGCACATCTGATGGCCGCGTGCGTGAAGCGGACTCGGAGCCTGTTGAAGCGGGAGTGCCGCATGCGCTCTCACGGCTGCAGGGCTCGCGTCTAGATTTTGACGTAGGCCCCAGTGGGCTGACCTATGCCAGCTCAGAGACACGCCGACAGGGTGCAGGGAAGTGTTCACCGAGCAAGCGCTTTAAACACAGGCCCGTTCTCACTGCACACCCCCTGTGGTGGGGTCTGACACTGTATTTCGAAAAGTAAACCTGACCATTATTACGGGAACAAAACACTTGGAAGGTTTGTTGATGGTGATGGCGGGGTCGGGGGTGTGTGTTAAAAGCATTAAACATAAGTGTTTAAAAACTACACTGCGAAGTTTGTAAGATGGTGTTTGAAGTTCTTTGTTACCACACCGAGAGCCTCAAAAATGCCGTCCCCCCACCCCGTGCCCCGGGAGAGACCTTGATGAGAAGGTAGGCCCCTGTGGTCCTGGCCCCCCTCTCCACAGCGTCGATCAGAGGACGCGCAGTGCACGCCCAGGGAGATGATCCAGCATCTTCAGTCGCCCCTAAACTTCCCTCTAAGCCCTAGAGGCTCCGTCCCCGCCCAGGAGACACCCTTGACAACGGCCGTCCTTCCCTCCACGTCCAATCCACCAGCAGGCTCTGCTGCAGCTGCATTTGAACATGGCCTGACCCCTCAGCTTTGAGTCTGCGTCACTGTCACCTCTTGCCTCGACGGGTGCAACCCCCTCCTCACTAGCGTCCCTGTTCTTCACCTTAAACCCTTCCATTCCATTCTTCACGGTGCAGCAAAAACGCTCTTTTGAAAACACAAGCCCGACAATGTTTCCCTGCAAGCTAAAACCTGCAGTGGCTTGCCTCAGGCCTGGAGTGAGAGCCCGGCCGCTCACCAGCGCCTCCTCAGCGTCTAGAGTCCCCACACTAATTCCACGGTCTTGCTGCCCAAAATGCGTATGTTTTCTCTTGACCCCACCAAGAGAAAACATCCGATAAACCCAAATTGAGGAACATTCTACAAAATAATGGACTGAAACACTTTAAAAGTACCAAGGTTTTAAGAGGAAAAAAAACTGATTGAGGAAACATCACGGCTAAATGAAATGTGGGGTCCTCAGCCAGAAGAAAAGGACATTAGCCAGAACACTGGCAACATTTAAGTAACGTCTACAGCTCAGACAACAGTGACGCCGAGCTCCTGCTTGCTCTCATTAAACCAGGAGTTTGTAACATAATTGCAGAGGAAGTTGAACGGAAGATGCACGCACGGGACCTTGTTATTAGATTTCTGCACATCTAAACTCAACTCGAATCAAAAGTTAAAAACATTTCTTTTAAAAAATGTTTTATTGTATGTTTTCCCATTACCATTTAAAAACATCTCGAGTAGCTAGAATTTAACTCGATCGTCCCAGTCCCACGAGAAGGAGGACGCGGGTGGGCAGGCAAGGAGAGGCAAGTCGCTGGGGCGGGGAGGGGGGCGGGATTTGCGCCTCTTTTCGCGTCATTACGACGCGCAGCTGGCCGCGCGGCCGGGCGAGCGCGCAGCCGCGGCGTCTGAGCCTCGGGGCGGGCCGTAGCCCGGGGCCGGAAGTGCGGGCGCGCAGCCGGCCGCGAGCCCCCGGGGTTGGCCGCGTAGAGCTGCCGGGGCGGCGCGGTGCGAGGTCCCCGGGCCCGAACGGCCGGCGCCATGTCGTCGGTGAGCCCCATCCAGATCCCCAGCCGCCTGCCGCTGCTGCTCACCCACGAGGGCGTGCTGCTGCCGGGCTCCACCATGCGCACCAGCGTGGACTCGGCCCGCAACCTGCAGCTGGTGCGCAGCCGCCTGCTCAAGGGCACGTCGCTGCAGAGCACCATCCTGGGCGTCATCCCCAACACGCCCGACCCGGCTAGCGACG
Source organism: Glossophaga mutica (assembly GCA_039655065.1). Lineage (NCBI taxonomy): Eukaryota > Metazoa > Chordata > Mammalia > Chiroptera > Phyllostomidae > Glossophaga > Glossophaga mutica. Next base: position 2,557,073 of record CM077315.1, read on the forward strand.
CGCAGGACCTGCCGCCGCTGCACAGGTGGGCGCGCGGCCCGGCGGGGGCGCCGTGACCCTGGCCCGGGCGGGCGCGGCTCTGGAGGGGGGAGGGGCGGCCTTCGCGGCTGCGTGCTGCCCCGTAACAGGTGAAGTAGGGGTGACAGGTGTCCGCTCGCGACCGCTCAGTGAGAGAGCTCCGGAGGCAGTGCGACGCTACAGGGAACTATCACTGCGAACAATTCGGTCGGAATCCCCCTTCCCCAACCGCCACCCCCCAACCCCCAGGTCTTAACTTTCCGGGCCGCTCCGTTCTCTCCCTTTCCTTCCTCCCTGTCACTTTGGACCTCTCGACTGCGACGACACCTGCTCCTCCGCACGTTCTCCCTTTTTTCTGTCCCGTCCTGAACCGCCTCACCCCTGCGGTCGCCTGTCTTCCACACGCCCTTGCCTTTCCCTTCTCTCTTCCCCTCTCTGTTTTCCTTCTGAACGGGCCTTTCCTGCCCACAGGTGCCCTTGACTCCTCTTCTGCCGCTTGCGCCTCATCTCTGCGCCTTGTCTCTGAGCATTTCTCAGGTCTCGTGTTGACCGAGACAGCGCCCTGCGCCGAGGCTGGAGTCGCGTGACTCCGGCCGGGAGACTTAACCTGTGCCTGTGTCTTTCTTCGTCGCGGACGTGCACGCGAATGGTCCATCTCTTGGGTGTTCGGGGAAGGTCAAGTGAAATAACGTGTCGTCTGCTTTGCGCTGCTTGGTAGGGAGTTGCCTGTCCGGACTGAGAGCGCTAGGCACCGGTGCCAATTGGGACGCCGGAGTGGCCCGTTGTCCTGGTTTGCTGAGGACCCTCCTGGTTTTGGCACTGAAGGAGCCCTCGGTCCCAGGCAAGCCCCTCACGCCAAACGTGCTATAAGTGTGCCACACGCAGTGGATTTTGAAAACATTGTCCGAAACACGTTGGTTACTAAGAGGACTACATGTTCTGTAGATTAGGTCCTGGAACGGTAAGATTTTTAGCTCTTTGCACTTAAACAAAACATGAGCATTTCCGCCTGTCTCTTTTTCCCTTATCACACGAGCACTAAAACTGCGTGGGTGACTCGCATCGCGTTTCTGCCGCACTGCGCCAGGCTCGCTGTGGGCGAATGCTGTCCCCCTCAGACCTGCCTCCCACGCCCCCCGCCCCCCATCCCTAGCTCCTCTCGAGGGGTCGCCACCTTAGGGCCCCTTGTTCCCCCGCAGGTACCATCATGTAAAGTTCGGGCCTCGTGGCTCCGTGGGTTTCGGGAGAGTTAAGACAGCCTTGGTTTTGTCCCAAACCTTGTGGCTGTATACATTTTTTAAAGAGCAAGTCCATAGCTTTCTTCAAATTCCCGAAGGAGACTGGTCCCCCCAAGACAAAACTGAACAAAACAAACGCCGAAAGACCTGAGAGCCCATTATCAGCCCGTGTTGGGAAAGCTTTACTTTTCCCAATATTTTGGCTCCCGTCCGACTGGTGGCAGGGGTGGCCGGAGTGGGGCTGGACACTTTCCAGGCTGCGGTGAACTCTGGTGAGTTGCACTGGCTGCTGGTTTCCCTACGCCTGACCCCCGACGGCTCTGTTGACCCCTCCCAGAGTTCCCGCTTCCCGGGCCCAGGCACTTGGCGCCTGTCGAGTCAGAGTGGCCGCGGTTCGGTTTCTCGTTGCCTTCCTCTTGTGCGCATGCGCGGCAGTTACCCGTGGGCGCGCTGTGAGTCCCAGAAGTGGAGTAGCCCTAGCTTAGGGTGGAGGGCCTGTGTGTCGGTGTTATTCTGGCCAGATACCGGAGGGTTTTTAAATTTCTTCGATGTCAGTCCCTGTGAAAAGACCGGTCACTGAACCCTACACCCTCCTGCCCGGAAGCATGCACTGAGATTCAGAGGGGGCGCCCTCAGGCCCCTGATGCTCTCGTTGCTGCCTTTGTTTTGCGTGAATAGCGATGGTAGAATTTAATCACTTAAATTAGAGAATTTTTCATAGAATTCCAGCATTAGAAGGACCACCCCCCACCAACCACCCAGCTTTCCTAGAAACGCTGCCTGAAAAGTCTGTGTGGAAGGATCACACCTCATTCTCAGTATTGGCTTCCACTGTCTTTTCTTCTCTAACATGATCTTGGAACGCTCTTTACTTAAAAAAAGAAAAAAACCTTTGCCAGCACGAACATCGAGTTATTCGTGACCTCATTCTGTCCTGCTACGCGATCTTCCCTCCTGGGTTACCTGCTCTTCCAGACGGCGGTCTCCGGGGGGAAGGCCGGGGCTCGCGCTGCTCCTGCCTGTTCCTGCGCCCTGTCCAGGGGACACTGACGGAGTCTTCGAGGAGCCGCAGAAGTCAGTCTGTCCCCTGGGCTCCTTGCCACACGGAAGAGTGGCGCCAGATGTTGACTTCCGGAACCAGCTCCCCTGCGGTCCTGAACCACAGCCCTGTTCCGCCTGTTGGGGTGCAAGCAGTACCCGACGCTGGGCCTCTTCCCAGGAAGAGCCGTGGGTCATCCCTGCAGCCTGGGACTTGGGACCTTGTGCCCATGCCACTGCAGGCCGCGCGGCTCGACTGGGCTGCATTTTTAGTGGCTCCAGAGGGACCCGTTGCTTTCTTAGCGAATGAGTTTGCACTGCGTGCACGCAGGTCACGTCGCCCCGTCTCCCTCCGCCCTCCCGCTCATCAGGGCTGGTTTCTCCGTCCCCCCACACCCTGCAGCTCCTCCTTCGCCTGCGAGACCCCAGCCGAGTTTCCTTGGCGCTTGTCTAGCAGGCAGCAAACGCGTTATATGTAGCACAGGCGTTCAGTTTTATCATTTGGACCCACGATTTCTGTCTGTTAGCGTTCCGAGGCACCGACCAAAGGAATACTGGTGATGGTAAGATTTTAAATTTGAATCTTCTACATTAGCAAATGTGTCATGATTAGCTCTAGTTAGAGTTTCCTAAGTTTGTGTTCATCTGAAGGTAGAGCCCAGTTAGGACTTTCAGAAATTCTTCGGACCTGAAAAGGGGACCGCGCTCAGGGCGCGGATCTGCAGAGGATCCGTGGCAAGATCCAAGTGTTGCTTTTTGGTCACGCCTAGCAGAGGACATGTTGTTTAGAAAGGTGACCAACTTGATACAAGGTCTACTTTGTATCAAGCACTACTAGGAAGAAGGAAAGTATTCAGTTAACTGACCATCTTGTTTACTTAACACCTGTGTTGATGTACAGGCGCGCGTGCTGGGGGCGCCGGCGGCGGGCGGCCCTGCGTCATCGGGCGGGGCTTCGCACGCGCCCCCCAGCGCACGTCCTGTCGCCGTCACAGCCTGCTCGTCCTCGCAGTGTCCCAGCCCTTGTCGTTACTGTCGTACGTGCCCCGGTGACCTGTCACCCCGATCTCTGCTGCAGTCGTTTGGGGGCGCCGCGGACTGCAGCCCTGTGAGCGGGAACGTGGTGGCCGGCTGTGTCCCGACGGCTCCACCGACTGGCTGTGGCGCGTCTCGCTCCCTCTCCGCGGCCTCTCCATTACCTGAGACTCGGCAGTTTCGAAATCAGGCCATAGAGCAACCCTGCGGTGGCCTCTCGGTGTTGGAGGGAAAGGAGGAGTCTCACGCCGCTCCCTTAGAGCCAGAAGCTGGAAAGGGCTAAGCTCAGCGAGGAGGCGTGCGGAGAGCCAGCGTGGCTGCCACGGGACTTCGGGCGCCCGTGAGCCAAGTTGGGAGCGTGAGGCAGGCGCCCCTGCGGGAAATCGAAGTGCCGAGCGCGCCCGGGAACACGTGGACGACGGGCAAGGGAAACCGCCTTCCCGCTGGTCGTGGGGAGAGTGTCCGTGGTCCGGAGGGAGGGCCGACCCAGCCACCACTTTCCCTCCATCCACGGCCTAATCCAGAGCCAGGCCGAACGCTCCGCAATTCTGCGAAGGCTGCGGAAGAAAGGCTGGCAGCCGGCGGGGGGGGGGGGGGGGTCGTGGGGGTGAGGGCAGAAGCCGTCCCCATGCCACGAAAGCGCCCGGGGGAGGGGCACGGTCTCCAGAAGATCTGGCTGAGACGACGCACGAAGGCGGCTGCGGCAAACGGCAGGTCTTCGAAGCAGAGAGAAGAGCCTTCTGTTGGAAGGACGTGCCAACCAGGACTTCCGTGGCTGGGGAGAAATCGGTGCCTGGCTTCGGAGCTCCGGAGGACAGGCTGGCTCTCCCCTCGGGGGCTGATGAGGCTGCCCACTCGCAGTCGGGGCCAGTGCTCGTGCGCCACCCAGAACCCTGGGCGCCTCCGGGGGGATGCTGACTCTGCTCTGCCTGCGCCGATAAACGGACCGCAGGCCCTGGAGCGCGCGCAGCACATGGTGCACAGCACCTGCTGAACCGCGAGGCCCCGGGTCCGACCCCACAGTGTCTGCGTGCGAGGCGTGGCCGTGTGAGACCTGGAGCCCAGCAGACAGTGGCGTTGTCTGAAAGAACGTTAGCGCCGACGCGGTCTTTCACCCAGAATGCCTTTTACCAGGTGTCGTTTCTGGCCATCTGTCACTTCCACAGATCATGGTTTTCTTTAAAAAGGGGGCACATTCGAGTCAACTGTCAGCGATTCGAAGTAAGAGCCAGTTGGCGTGCTTTCAAACCTCTACAGAGTTTGTCTTCTCAGGAGGAGAGGCGCGGCGTACCTCTTCTTTCACGGTTAGCAGGCGTGTTCTGTTGGCGACGTAAGAAAACCCGTGTTTGGTATCTCCTGTGATCGGTGATGTGGCCCAAATAAGTAAGCTCATCTCCTGATCTGGGGGTTTGGGTTACCTCCTCGCTCCCTCTGGTCTCTAGTGTGCGACCCCCCGAGGCCAGGGATCTGGCTCCTTGCCTGTTGCTGTCGCCTGTGGGCAGTCGTGAACTCCTCCCGCACCGAGAGAGCACCGGTGAGCACCGTCCGCAGCGAACTCGGGTCTCAGCTGGTCTCTGTCTCCCAGCTGCCGCCGGTTTGCTCAGGCAGCCTGAGCCGGTTTCCAGGAGATGGGGGAGGCAACCAGCCCCCTTTGAGCAGCCACAACACAGATAACTCCGTAATAGATCATCGTCCCATTATTTCTAGTTTTTAAAGTGTAGGGCTTCCCTCTCCCCACCAAACCGTCTTCCTGCTTTTTTGGTGTGAGTGACTGTTGAAGTCAGTTTTTGCCCCTGTGCCTGTGACGGGACTGGAAGGGCAGCGGGGAAAGCTGTACGGCCCAGGGTTCCGCGCACCCCACAGGGGGGGTTTCCAAGGCCGCGGCCACGTGTGCAGCGCGTGCCATGTCTGCAGGTGCCGCGTTCCGTGTCGGGGGCAGGGGCGGTGTTCCTGCGTTACCATGCCCAGGGTGCCGGGGGCTCCGGGCCCCTCGGTTCTTTTCTGAAGTTGCGGCCTTTCCTCCGGCCAAAGAGAGAAAAAACAGTTTCAGTCTGGGATCTGGAAGTGTCTTCTGAACACCGATGGTCCTATTTTGTATCACTTTGGCTTAGTTTGGATGGGACTTCCTCTCTGTGACTTAAGTTCGTACGCTATGTGGTCAGCATGGCGTGCTTTACAAGGAGTTAAGACTTGAGTCTAATACAACTTTTTCAACTCGTATGAGGCGAGGTGACTACCGGTGAGAACAGGATTCAGTCTGTACCTCCTGGAGATGGGTGTCGGTCTCCAACTCCCCTCACTCCGTGACCATGGCCGTGCGGGCCTCTGACCTTCAACCACCGCTCTTAGAAACTCCGCACTCCAGAGCCTGCATGCTAATGCCCAGATCTGAGGTCACTTCGTGTCAGGGTGGGTTCGCAGAAGCTCTGCAGGTTGTGTAAAAGCCCTGGCTTGATGCCAGTAGCCAAACTGGTGTTGGAGCAGTGGTTCTCAGGTTGGTTTACATCAGGCTGTTTCAGTCTGTTTAATTCGCTAATATTTACTCTGACATAGGATTGCCTCATGTCTGCGGGGGGGGGAATTAAGCTATGTAATTGTCAACTACTTTTATGTTTTTATGCACAAAGAATCCAAATGTGTAGGGATTTCTCCCCGATTCTTGAAAAGGATGCTGACGAGAAGGCGCTGCCCCGGGCCGAGGGCAGTGACTTGGTCCCCCGAGCCCCGGTGCCGAGTCACACGGAGCAGCGGCGTGCCCGGAGTCCGAGCGCAGCGCCCGGGCGAGGCAGCAGCTTTGGAGGTGGGCGTCTGCTTCCGCAGACCGAACGTCTGTAACGCGGGCGCTTGGTGCGTGTGTTTCAGGATCGGGACGGCCGCCCTGGCCGTGCAGGTCGTGGGCAGCAACTGGCCGAAGCCCCACTACACTCTGCTGATCACGGGCCTGTGCCGCTTCCAGATCGTCCAGGTCCTGAAAGAGAAGCCGTTCCCGGTTGCCGAGGTGGAGCAGCTGGACCGGCTGGAGGAGTTCCCCCACGGCGGCTGCACGCGGGAGGAGCTGGGAGAGCTGTCGGAGCAGTTTTACAAGTACGCCGTGCAGGTGGGTGAGCCGCTGCCGGCTCCGGCCCGGGGGCGCCTGCTCTCCGTCCGGGGCCTCTGCCGCCCCACGAGGGGGCCCGGGAGTTTGCTGGACAGTGCGGTTTCAGGGCAGCCTACGTGGACATGATTTACTAATGCGTTAATTTCCATTTGCTGGTCTCCAGGATGGCACCTAAATCGTTCCAGGACGTAGCCAACCCTTCGTAAAATTTGTCCAAAAGCATTTCTAGAATTTTCCTTGTAGCTTCCAGTGTCTCCAAACCAGACGGCTATTAAAAGTAAACAACTTTAAAAAGGAAAATACTGCTGTTCATCACTAGGATGTCAGCCACACAGGCTACGCTGGCGCAGACGTGTGGGGACAGACACTGCGCCGGGTGACACTGTGCCCGACGGTGACGCTAGAGGGCGAAGCGTGCGGCAGACCGGTTCTGAGCGCGGCACGCGGCGGTTAGAGGCTGGTCTCAAACGGGCCTGTGCTGTCCCGAAGCAGGAGGAGGACACGGGCAGACAGCGCTCTCGGTGGCTGTGAGGCGTCTGCCTGGAAGGAGCTGTCGCTTCGCCTCCTGTTTACAGGGCAGGAGGGGGCCCGCCGCCGCGTGGGTGTTCAGACGGGGCGGGGGGGGGGGGGGAAGCAGCCCTCCCGGGTGCCCAGGGGAAGGCAGGGTCGTCGTCAGCAGCCCCGCTGACGACCACGGTCACCGCTGCCGGAAGTGGCCTTGTGCCGAACGCCCTCCGGACGGGAGGCGCCCAGGAGCTGGTCTACAAAACTCATTCTCGGTCCGCGTTCGGGTTCTCACTGACCCAAACGTCCTCCTAAAAAGCGGTGTTTCAGCCACCGACCGACTGGTCAGCGTGATAGCGTCGGCTGCGTTCAGCCTCCAGAACTTACCGGTGGTGGCGCTGTGATTATGTGGGAGAAGGCCCTGTTCTTGGCACAAGGGCCACGGTGTCCGGCTTCTCGGACGTGCTGCGCGGCGGTCACGTGTGGGAGGGGGAGTGTGGAAAGGAGCAGGGAGGTGCGGCAGGGTGTTACCGATTGGTGGGTTAGGGGGAGGGCGTACAGCTTACTTACTGTGCTCCTGCCGCTTTTCTGTAAGTGTCCATTGTTTTCTAAATGAAATGTAAAATGGAATCACAGATTCGTAAAGCTTTTTCTCAACAGCGCTGTGCACTTTCTTGGCGCCATTCTTCCTCTTCATTCTGGTGGGCGTCCTGAAGGTGCCTCTCTCCCTCCGAGGCCCAGGCACGGCCCCCGCCCGGCAGGCCGCGCTCCGAGACTCAGAACTCACGCCAGGCGCCTTCCTCTCCCCTGCAGCTGGTGGAAATGCTGGACATGTCCGTCCCCACGGTCGCGAAGCTGAGGCGGCTCCTGGACAGCCTTCCCAGGGAGGCGCTCCCGGACATTCTGACCTCCATCATCCACACCAGCAACAAGGAGAAGCTCCAGGTAGCGCCCCCTTCCGGGGGGGGGGGGGGGGCGGACTTGCGTCGCCACTTTCGGGTCGGGTCTAGATCGGGAGTGAGCGTGGACCTCAGGTCAGGGACCCTGGAGGCTCACAGAAGTACTTACGTCGACTCCAAAGGCCATGGCTGTTATCTGCATTGTCAGCACGGGCCGTGGGTCAGTTTACGGAGGAAGCTGAAGCGGAGAATAATAACAAAGGCAGCTATTTACTGTAACTTAGATGCGTGAGAAAGTTTGTCTCCGTGTTTCTGAGCGTGGGACGCCATGACCTTCCCGCCGTGTCTGGGCCAGGTGCAGCACAGGGCATCAGTCCTGCCGGGCCGGCTGCGGAGGTGCGGGAACCCCGGCCCCCAGCTCGGGGCAGGCGCAGGCACGGCAGTTCTGCCGGGGCGGGGGGGGGGGGGTGGGGGGGGAGGGGAGCACGCGGTCCTCAGACGACTTGGCGTGGGAGGTGCTTAAAGTGCTTCTCGTCTCGTGTGTGTGAGAGACTGTAGTATTTTGAGCCTGGAACTTGTTCACACCTAATACCTACACACAGTCTGGGCTGTAAGAGAATAATTCCCGGAAAGAGTTGATGGAAAGCCTGTCTTTCGTTCTTGCTCTTGGAACGGCACACACGGCTTCGTTTTTAGGTGAAGACGCGGGATGCTCTTTGCCTGCTCCGCAGGGTTCTGGTGTGGGTGTCCGACCGTTTGATGGGTCTAGTAACTGGGTCACCTTAGCCATAGGGTGGCTGCGAAGACGGTGGGCGCTGGCGGGCGCTGGCGGGCGGCTCCGGGTGCGGCCTGGACCGCCTGCCGTGGGCGCATGTGTCTGCACGAGCAAGTCTCTCACGGGCGCGCTCCCTTAGATCCTGGACGCCGTGGGCCTGGAGGAGCGCTTCAAGATGACCATCCCGCTGCTCGTGCGGCAGATCGAAGGCCTGAAGCTGCTCCAGAAAACCAGGAAACACAAGCAGGACGAGGACAAGCGGGCAAGTACTTCTCGTAACCCCCGTCTGCAGGTTCCCAGTTGCCTTCGTGTGATGCCAGGCTCGGCGTTCCTGGGCGAAAGCAAAGGGGGGAGGGAATCAAGAAACAAACAGAAGAAAAGTTTCATTGTCCCTCACCAGTCTGATAACTGAGCTGCTGATAACTTTTTCCATCGTAGTATGTTTCCCTCTAGTCTTTTTCACGCCAGAACCTTTTTTTTTATTTTCTAAGCAGGTAAGCATTTTCTCTCCTCTGATTTTGTTTTGGCGATCATCCAAAAAGAAGGATGTCCTCAGCCTTTCTCTGCTTTGCCCGCCATCGCGTGCCGTTTCCAGTTCTCTGTGGTTTAAAAATCAGCAAAGACCTACCCTGAGTGCTTGACTGCGACTTTTCTTTGCGGGGTGCGATACTGAGAAAAGACCACAAGCGCCATGGGCGGAGTTAGGGGCCGGACGCTGTGCCCGACTCGGGCAGGGGTGCAAAGGGGAGTCCTCACAGGCCGTGGGAGGCGTGGTGCGTGGTTGAGAGCCACAGCAGAGGTCCGACGGCCACAGAGCGGAGGTGGAGGCTCTCCCCCTGCCGGGACGGACGGACAGACGGACGGACGACGGAGAAGCGTCCGTCCTCAGGAGGCCGAGAGAGGGAGCCACCCTCTGGTGTGCGCATTCCCACACGCCGCGCTGCTTAAAGCCAACGCCACAAGTCACGTTTCTGGCCTGAGGTCGGACCGTTAACTCGGTTCTTCATCTGAGGCAGAAAGACAGGCCAGGGCACGCTCTGCGTTGGGAGGCAGAAAACTGCAGCTTGCTGTTAGTAGATGTCCTCACTACTTAAAAGGGACTTGTTCAAAACTGCTCCAGAAAACCACCCAGCAAGGGGCAGGGTTTGGAAATCGAGGAAACTCGGGGCACTGTTCGGGTTCGCCCGAACCGACCTCCTCGCCGCCCCTGAGCGCTGGTCTCGGAGCAGCCGGGCAGAGGAGTTCGGCATAAAAAAGCACTTTGTCTCAACGGTAAAGTCATTGATGTGCTTTATTTTAATGTCACTCTGAAATAAAATACTGCATTTTCAGTTCTTTATACTTCATTAATTTTTACCTGCTAACAGCTTGCGTAGGACTAAAAGTATATAGTTAACATTTCTGTTCTTATAAAGTGACATTATTGTTCCCTGCTTTGTGTTTTTAACTTTTTATATTTGAATGTAGTAAATGAGTCATTTCATGGGTTAAAAAAAATAAATTCTGCGGCTCCTGAGTGAAATGCCAGCATCACATTTTGCTGCAGTGACGGCCGGAGGTCAGTCGTCATCACGTTAATGAGTGAGATGAGTGCAGGGTGGAAACACTGTTGTTCAAAGGACCGTTTCAGCCAGATGTGGACAGAAGCCTGTAGGAAGTGCCCTGAGCGAAGTAGCGGCGCGGCAGGGGAAGGGAGGGGAAGCCCCGCGCCCCCCCCCCCAAAGGCAGAGCATCCCGAAGGAAGTCGCTGGGATGTGGCACCTGGGAGGGACGCGGGTCAGAGCAGCCGTTCTAAAAGGCGGAAGGGGGAACGCCTCCTTCCCTGTGCATCTGGGACCAGACCTGCGAGGGTGGGGAGGTCGGAGACCCCGGAGGTCGGCGATGTGGGAGGAGGGTGGGTCGGTCCGCTGCGGGGTGGTGGGCGGTGCGTGCGCAGAGCCCAGTGGCGGCAACAGCGGTGGGAAGAAGGGAGCTCCCGGATGCTTTCGCTTCCTCGGTCAGTCGGTTTCCTGGTGTTCCTCCGCGGTGCTGTGAGCAGACGCCAGAGTCACGCCACGTGGTCGTGGTCGACTGCCACTTTCTGCGGCCTTCGCCTCTGCGTGTGCCCTGGAGGGGTCGCTCTGGACCTCCGTGTCTGAGGATCTAGACGCTCACAGCCGTGGGGTGTTTACTCGGCCCCAGGCGTGGGCTTCTGGGTGGCCGGGAGCGTCACCCCCTCTGTCTCCTGCAGGTGGTAGCCATTCGCCCCACTCGGAGGGTCGTGCCCCTCCCAGGCACTTTGGAAGACGAGGAGGAGGAAGACAACGACGACATCGTCATGCTGGAGAAGAAAGTCCGGACGTCCCGCATGCCGGAGCAGGCCCACAAGGTCTGCGTCAAAGAGATCAGAAGGTGCGTCCTCCGGCTCTGCCTGCCTGCGCGTTCGCGCTCCGCGGGCTGGGGCGGGGGAGCGTCGCCCGGGGCAGCGGACTGGCTGCTTTGCACTGGAAACCGAAAGCCGAGTCCCTTGTTCTAGATGTTCTGCTCTTCCTCCTTTTCTGCCGCTCACATGGCCTCGGACCCCTCCGTCCGTCTTTGTCCCTGCGCCGTCAGCTCCCAGCTCCCTGCCTTCCCCGGTCCTCAGGCTCCCGCCGAGGTCTGGACGACTCTGCCCTCTTCATCCCTCGTCCCTTAACACGGCCTTGCTGCGCCCCCCCCCCCCACGCTGAGTGTGAGCGGGCCTGCCGTCGGGCGCAGTCGCTGCCGGGACTTGCGTCCGTCGTCTTAGAGAGCAGGCCGCCCTGAGTGGGGACGGCACGTCTGTTGGCTCCTCGTGTCCTTCACGGTCACTGCGTTCCTCGGAGGGCAGGAGCGGTCCGTCTCTCTTCCTAGAGGATGACATGCAGGTGGCCTGCTGGGTGCTTGTACCGTTGCAGCCGAGTTTTGTTTTCCTGTATTAGTGAGTCGTAACAGGCCCGACGGAAGGCTCACTTCTGGGCTTCACAGTTACGAGCATTAGGGCGTGCGGCTGGGGGCCGTTCCTTAGGGACGCCCTGCGTGACCAGAACACGCCCAGCACCGCGCACACCGTGGGAGCCGCGTCTTTCAGTCGGCAGCCGGCACCAGCGCGCTTGGGTGGGCGGACTGCAGCTCTGACCCAAAGGCGCGGTCCTGCAGCGTGAGGCACGGAAGTCTCCCTGTGCTGAGGGGATCGTGGCCACGCGTGGCGTGAGACTCGGTGACGTGCTGACACCGATTCGGCCACCTTCCAAGGCCGGCCTCAGACCCGGGTTCCCCAGCCTCCCCCGAGTGTGCAGGTGTCGCCTTAATTGTGTTCGGTAGCACACCTTCCCAACAACAGAAATGCCTTGCTAGCTGGATGGGTGCAACCTGCCTGATTTGGTTAGCCAGATGCGTATGGCGTATCTGGCCAGAACATGGAGATGAGCCTGACTTTTTTTCTTTTCATGGAATGCTTTTTTCTCGAACGTGTTTGCTATGTACTCTTTCCCCACAGGCTCAAAAAAATGCCCCAGTCGATGCCGGAATACGCTCTGACAAGGAACTACCTGGAACTCATGGTGGAGCTTCCCTGGAACAAGAGCACAACCGGTGAGCCAGCACGTAACGGCCCGGACTCGGGCCGACCGCCAGGGCTTCTGCGGAAGCGCCGGAGCCGCACCCGCCCTCGGCGTGAAGGACGTGGGGGCGGGACTTCCGGCGCCTGGGTCTGGGGATTGCACGGGGAAAGAAGGCGCCCCCCGGAGTCCCCTGTGCCGGATTCCCGAGGAAGGAGGGATTTCCGTAGCTGAGAAACGGGTGTTCCTCAGCACCTCCTGGGTCGGGTCGTCCCCGCCTCACTCCTGACCCCCCGGACCCCCTCGCCTTCCCGCCGGGCAGCCCGGAGAGGAAGGGGCGTTTCCCCTCGCAGCGGCGCAGCTCTGCCGGCCTCCGCGCCGTTTGTGTCGCAGACCGGTTGGCGGCGCTGCTCTCTTTGCACGACGGGCGTTTTCTCGGTGCCCCCGTCCTGTGGGGCGGGATTCGCGTCAAGGCCTGGAGAGAAGCGCAGGGCGGCGACCTGGGGCGGTCAGAGTGACAGCGCCGATTCTTCGCGTGGGCAGCGGGCTCTCAGCTTCCTCCCTGCCCGCACGTCCAGTTTACAGTTTACGGAGCGAAAGGAAGTACGCACCAGGAGCTTTCGCCGGGCGGGCCTACGCAGTGTCAGTGCGGCGACGGGGGGGAAACGTTGATCGAACGGAAAGCTGACCCTCATGTTTGACGAAAACAACCAAGACAGTACAAACGCAGGGCAAAGCGATTGTTACTTGTACAACCAGGGAAGGAGGCCGCTCGCGCGCCAGAAACGGAGCGCGTCTCGGCAAGAGCCAGCCGGGCGCGCGGCCCGTCGGGCAGAGCGTGGCGGCGGGGGACAGTGGCGAGGGCGTGTAGACCCGGGGCTGACTGCAAGCTCTGGGCGTGGCAAGGAGACCGCGAGAAGGCCTTTCGTCCCGCCGCTGGGCACGGCTCCCCCGGCCCGCAGAGGCCCTGGCTGGCAGCGAGGGGAGCAGAAGCGTGGTGGGTGGGGGGCGTCGGTTTTTTGATGGTCCCACCTTGAGCGGAAGGAGCCAGCAGGACCGTTGCAAACTGCCGGTCGTGAATAGGAACATTTGTTCAAGTGAGGGTTACGTATTTCCCATGGAACCAACCCCCTGTATTATTCAGAACAGGAAGTATGCCTTCTGAATCATTAGAAAGGGTAGCCAGGAGAAGTGCGTGTCCTGCATAGAAAAGATGCCAAACGGTGATTGGTAGCCTATGGGGGTGGTCCCTCCTTACAAGTTTGGAAGAACTTCCTTTTGAAAGTTGTCTTCACGTGGCATATTTTTTGGAAGAAATTCCTTTGCAGTGTTTTTTTTTTTCTAAATTGCCTAGAATTTTGTTTTCAATTTACTAAGCATTAATTAGGAATAGATGTTGTATTATAAAACTGCCTGTTATGTACAAAATGACATCTTGATGAGAAGATTTCCTCCTTGGCCGTGGTGACGCAATACATGCTTTGGTGCCCTGACATCGGTCCGTCTGCACAACTGAACCAAGTCCCCCGGGACTTCTCAGTCTTCGGAGACACCTCGTGGGGTCGCTCCTGAGTTCTCCTTGGAGTTGGCTGGGCCAGGTCTCAGTGCCAAGGGCAGCACTGAACAAACAGTTGGGAAACTTCCACTCTCTTGTTTATTCACATTTATTGGTTGGGTTCTGAACGAAGCCTAATCGCTCAGCTGGGACTCGCTGAAATCAATATTCCTGCAATTAAATTACATGTATCGCTGCTTAGCTGGGGTTTCAGAGACTGTCTTGGGACGTAAACCGTTACTTAAAGACATTTTTCTCCTGTGTGAAAAACACGAGTGAGACTCAGACACCTGGAGGAGAGGGTGGGAGTGTGTACATCTCTCTCCCCTCCCTCCTCCTTCGCTGGCAGTGTGGTCCGGTGGCCGTGCCTTACCCCTGGCTGCCACGCTGCTGAGGAGTGTGTCTTGGCTTCCCCAGCCTGGCGTTTCGTCCGTAAGTGTTTTAAGTAGCACGCAGCGCATCAGGAAACCTGGGGAAAGCTTGGCTTCAGAAACAGCCCGGTTCACACCTCTGGTGACACCGCGATCAGCGGGACTTGGGCACGTCCTTGCATCTTAGCGGGTTTCTTCTTCCCGCGCTGCTGTTTATAGACGATCAGCTGAAGGAAGGCGTTCCAGGCGAATGTGGAGATTTAGTTGAAAGGACACGCTGGGCAGAGCGCTTTGTAACTGTGAAGATTTACGGAGGACCTAAATGCTCGGCCGTAGGGAATTAGGTGAATGAGCGCTTGCAGGTAAATGACGGGACGTCACGCAGCCAGTGTCTCTGGCAGACACGTTGGATGCTGAGAGATGTTCCTAACGTACCAGGTGAGATGACACCTCACAGAACCCGAAGGCTGCGCCCAGCTGCCGTTTTGAAAAGCGGGTACGCAGGAGACACACGCCGAGAACCTGGAGTAGCGCCCACTGGAGAGCGGGGGACGGGAGGTGACGGGCGGCGACTCCTTTTTCTGATGAGTGCCCTCGAGGGTCTGGCATGAGCACTCGGGACAGGAGCGGGGAGGAGGAGAAACACTTCAAAAGGAGCAAGTGCCCGCCGCGCAGACCGCAGCCCACGAGCAGAAATCGTTTCCGTAGGAACGAGGCGGGTCCAGAAAGCCCTCCCAGATGGAAGGGTGGGGGCGTTCACGCCTGGAGTCGGGGGCGGTGCCTGCTGTTTCTGTGGACACCGCGTTGTGGGTGCGGGGGGGGGGGGGGGGGAGCCAAGTCCGGGTCTGCCCGGAGACTCGGCCGAGGCCCTGAGGCTCGCCTTGTTCCCCGTCTCTCCTCGAGCGATGTTGGGGCTCCAGCCCGCCCCGAAAGGGGCTTTTCTGTGCACAGCCCCGCCCGCTCACGCTGAGTCTGTTGTCGGGTCCCTCCCCAGACCGACTGGACATCCGCGCGGCCCGGGCCCTGCTGGACAGCGACCACTACGCCATGGAGAAGCTGAAGAGGCGGGTGCTGGAGTACCTGGCCGTCAGGCAGCTGAAGAGCGACCTGAAGGGCCCCATCCTGTGCTTTGTCGGCCCTCCCGGGGTCGGGAAGACGAGCGTGGGGCGCTCCGTGGCCAAGACCCTCGGCCGGGAGTTCCACAGGATCGCGCTCGGCGGCGTGTGCGACCAGTCGGACATCCGGGGACACAGGTAGCGCCCCGCTCCCGGCCGGCTCTGTGACGGTGACTCCCCGCCCTCTCCCCTCGACGCGGCTGCCCAGGGGTGCAGCGGAGCTTTCCCTGCAGGGCCGTCGGAGGGTGCGGAGCGGGAGGGGCAGGCGCCTCGCTGTGAGGAGGTCCCCTCCCGCTCCCCGAGCTTCACGGGCATGCGGTGTGAAGTGGTCACGGTGGGGGCGTCTTTACGGCATCCTGGCCCCGCAGCCTCTCAGGAGTGGCGGCCAGAGCTCTGGGAGGTTGAGGAGTAGGTGCCCGTGGTGAGGGCAGGGACGGAGGGCGTGGGAGAGCCCCGGTAACAAACTTCTCCTGTTTGCAACTGAGACTCCCGCTGGAGAAGGCTGCTTTACGGCAGGAGCAGGAGTTACAAGGAGAAAGATTAGCATCACTGTTCAGGCTCCTCCTTGCGTGATTGACACTTTCCCTGTAAAAACACACGGAGCTGTGAGAACTGAGGCTGCTCACCTGCCGTGTTGGATCGGAGAGCATGTTAGCTCGTTGTTCGCAGTTGCTCGGATTGGAAGATGCTTGGGGCAGCCTGAACCCCTGTTTCCCAGTCTTGTGGGGGGCAGAGCGGGGCCGGCTGTCAGGTGTCCTCAGCGTGTGTGGTGCTTCTCCCTGGCGTGGTGGGGTGTGTGTGTGTGTGTGTGTCTCGGTCAGCCAAGTCGGGACTCAGATGCACTTTCTAAGGAACCTGCTGAGCTTGCAGTCCGAGGGATCCCACTGGACACGACACCTCTGTCCTCGAGATGAGACCCTCAGTTGTGCGGTGGTGAAGGACCCCCAGGTTGGGAGCAGGGGCTTGCACGTGCGGGCCGGTGCCACCTGGGCCCAGGGCACTTCAAGGGCGAGGTGACGGGCCAGTGTGGATGGAACTTGGGTTGTGCGGAAAGGATCCGAAGCTTTTACAGCGTCTGATTTTCCAACCGGCCTCTTCAAAGATCCCTGGCCTTGGGGCGGGGTGGGAAGCTTCGGAAAGTAGCATTAAAATGGTTCTTTGTATTCTTCTTTGTTTGCTTACAGTTCTCAGGCATTAAAGAAAACTCATTCAAGATTTTACTAGAGAAGCAGTGGGGGCTGCAGGTTAGTCGGGGGACGGACGTGGACCGTTCTTTTAGGCAGTTTCAGATGCTCCTTTTGTTACTGAGCTGGTCCTGTTCTCACTTGCACCACTAGAGGCTGTAGTTGGCTTTGATGAAGAAATTGGCATCTTGGACCACTTCTGGAGAAGCTGGCTCCAGGGCCCGAGTCTTCTCGTCTCTGCCCAGAGCTTCGGGGAGGTTTTCCTCCTTCGGGCGCCTTGGTCCGGGCGCCCCAAGTTGCTCCGGGCCGTTTCGGTTCACGTCTTCCTTTCATGCTCCCCAGCGCAGCGCCGTGTGTTCGATGGACGCCGGGGAACAAGCTGGCGTGGTTGTTCGCGTGTGAAATCAGCGCTGCGGGCACGTGACGTGGAGGCGGTTTGCCCCGCTTCCTTCCCACACTGGGGCTGGCGATTCCGGGAAGTGGCCCCTCCGCCCCCGGCCCGGGCAGCGGTCCACAAAGTCCAGCCTTGGCTGCTATTTTCAGTCTGAATGCTCAGGAGGGCGCGTTTAGGTTTTCGTGTTCCAACGCACCCCTTTATAAAACGCAGCGTGACTTCTTGGCGGCACCCCGGACCTCCGGCTCTCTGCAGGCGGTTTCCTTGGTGTGCGGGTGGGCCCCGGGCCGCGTCCCGGCCTCCGCTGTGGACCTGCCAGCAGCGGTGGACGCGAAACGAGCTCCCTCTTCCCTGGTGAGCGTGCTGTCACGTGCGACCGTCGTAACGAGAGCCGAACGCGGAGAAGACGAGAAGTCGTCTTCCCTTGTGGAAGGTCGTGCATCTGCCCGCACCACGCGTGAGCGCGGCGTTCTGGGCGGGCTCTCGCCGCCGGTCGGGACGTGTGGGGCTCCTCCGGGTCACGCCGTTGGCGCGAGGCCTGGTTTTCGGCGCACCTCGCTGGGCGGCGCTGCCCAGCCGTCAGTGCGCCGGGGGTCCCATCCCGCAGGCCAGCCACCGCCCTCTGCGGCGTTTCATCATCGGCGTCCGCACCTACAGAGGCTTTCCTTTGAAAACCCGTCGGGCAGCCTGTGGACAGCGGGTGCTGCTGCTGAGGGGAGGGGGGCCGAGGGCCGCGCTGGGCACTGGGTCTGGGAGGGGGACCACAGGGTGGGCGGTGGGGGAGCAAGCCCCCCCAGTGACAGTTGGGCATGTGGGAACCGCCCGGTCCTGGCATGTGAGCAGAGGGCCCATGCTGCCCAGGGGGGGTCGTGCGGGGTTCTGTTTTTGCTCTCCTCCCAGTAGGCTCCGCTGTTCTGCGGTTTAAATAGCTGAGGACAAACAGCGGCTTTCTGTCCGGTTCCTGGTGTGTCTTGATCTGCTCCCTGGCTGTCCTCCCTTTTCGCAGGCACGGGGCGCCAGGCTTCTGCCCCGAGCACTGGTTTCCGTGGAGGAAGCTGCTGTTGTAATGGGAGGAATGGATTTTCCGAGGAGCCAGAGCCTTCGGTGGCAGCGCAGTGGGACGTAGGGAAGAGAGGGAAAGACCGGTTTCCGTTGTTAGATCTTACGCCGGGAAAGTGGTAGCCATCTGGCTGCGCGCCAGTCCAGGGGTGGCCCCGGCTGCGCGGCCCTGCGGATTGCGCACCGGCCCGTGAGCGGGAAGGCCCCGCTGTGCTCCGTTCCTGCTGTTCGGAGCGGCTTAGAGGGGGGACAGTCCCGTTTATGCTCAGTGCCAACTAACGGGGTTTTAGCATTTCTCACTTGGGTTTCTCTCCACTGGGACTTTTCTGTCTACTTTTATGAGCCGCAGTTCTGGTCCGTCAGTTTTTACAACTTAACATGTTGATATTTAAACGCTACGTTTAAGTAATTTAAGTCAGTTTACAGAAATTAAACGTAGCTTCCTTCAGGGTGAAGTTTCATGAGATCACGTCTGCGTACGATCCTTCAGGGTGAAGTTTCATGAGATCACGTCTGCGTACGATCCGTGTCTCGCTAGCTGCTCCTTGATGAGAGGCCCCGATGGTTACGTCGGGTCGTAGGAGCCCAGGGCTGGCAGTGGTCTCCCAGCTGCGCGTCCAAGGATACGATCGCGTCCCTGCTGGGAACCCGGAGTGCGTGCCGAGCGGGCGCGCGCGGCAGAGCCGGGGTTCGCGTCTCACGCAGCACCCGCGGTCTCGCTCCTCGCCGAGCGCTTCGTGCCTCCGAGGAAGATGGAAACGCGGTCACGTTGCGCAGGTTTCACCGCCTTTTCATCGAGCTCCCACTTCAAAGGGGCGCCTTCCGTCAGCGAGCCGGTGCCGCCGTGCCCCCGGCGCGAGACAAGCCCCTGGCAGGCAGATGCCGCCCGTGGGTTTTCAGTGGCTGTTGCTGACAAAAGTCACCGTTCACCTTCCCGAGAGCTCGCCCTGTCGTGCCCCCTCGGGGTCCCCATGTGGTCCATGAGGGCGGCACCGTTACTGTCCCTGTTTTCCAGGTGGGAAAACTGAGGCTTGGGTCACGTGCTTTGTCCCAGGCCGAACCCAGAGACTCGTGTGGCGGTAGCAGTGCCGGTGGGCGCCGGCCTCGTTGCTGTGCTGTTCCTGGTGAACGGGGGTGGGGTGCGGCGAGGGCGCTCTGGGAAACCGTGCGTGGCGTGGGGTTAAATCTTGGAACCGCAGAGCAGGGGCCACAGCTCTGTGCCTCAAGTGCGTTCTTTTCCGCTTCGCTAAGTGGCCGAAAGGAGGTGCCGCTGTTCCAGTTCCATGGCCCTTCCCCCAGACTCGAGTAACCACGGGGCCTCGTTTCCGCCCGCCCCGCCCCTGACCCGCTCATGCACCCTGGCTCTCCGCAGGCGCACCTACGTGGGCAGCATGCCCGGCCGCATCATCAACGGCCTGAAGACCGTGGCGGTGAACAACCCGGTGTTCCTGCTGGACGAGGTGGACAAGCTGGGGAAGAGCCTGCAGGGCGACCCGGCCGCGGCTCTGCTGGAGGTGAGCCGGGGGGCGTCCACCCCGCGTGGACGCGCATGGGAGCCACGCGGGTGGGGTGTCGCTGTTAGGAGAGTCCCGGGATAACGGTGGGGGATAGACGGAGGTCGGCCGCGGGGGTGATGGTTACATTTTAGCGTCTTAGAGGTTCCTCTCCTAAGAGTCCTCAGTTGTTTCTTTGTTTCTATCAACTAGTTTTCCAAAACCTCACGCCTCCTGTTGCTGAGAGACTGGTGATTCTACAGGGTTATTTATTAACAAAAGAGAGGTGTTCTCTGCGGGCCCCCGGATGCCCTTCTGCCCTTGGACCTCAAACTTTGCTCCCCGTGGTGGGGCCGCGCTGCTGGTCGTGCGGTTTGGGGCCTTGGAGCGGGGGAGGGTTCTGTTGGCTGTCCTCCGGTGCCCTCACTGTGTTCCTGCACCCCGCCTCCCGGGGTGGGTGTTACCCTGACTTGCACTCACTGAGTGTTTACATTTCTGTAATTACGCAAGTGCTTTCACACCTGAGCCGAATGGTACACTCACTCCTCGTTCTCTGTCTTCCTTTCTGTTTGTACACGTTTTTTAAAATCTTTTCAGCGTTAATAATTGGCTTGCTGCTTCTGTTCACTTTCACCAGTTGTCTAATTTGTTTTTGGAGACGTTCAGACCCCGTGTGTTCTGTGGGGTTTGTCTCGTGTCAGCCTCCGGTCTGAGCTCGGTGTCCCACCTCCACGCTGCTGTCCTCCTGGGTCCTCCCTGCGCCCGCCCCCCCGCGGGACCTCCTGGGTCCTGTGTTCTGGGTCCTCCTCTCTCCCTGTGCTCCCACTTGCCTGGCTCAACCCCGGGTCGTTCCCTGAGAAAGCTTGCGTGGGCGGTGAATGGCAATGTCTTTATGTTTCCCTCACATTTGATCGGCGGTTCGACTGCGGTAATCTGCATGAAAATTACTGGTGGAGTGGCTGGGGCTCATCCATGAGTCTGTGACGAGGTCGTCACCAAGCCTTTCCTCCTGCTGTCCTCGAGGATGTCCTCTCGGGGACTCCAACGTGGAGCCCACGTCCTGGCCCTTGTCATACGTAGTTCTGTCCCTACAAGGACCCACAACAGATTGGGTAGTGAAATAAAAAATGAAAACAAGCAACAGCAAAAAACAAGCACCCGAGAGAAATACAGGCGGTAATTTTGGCCTGTCTTCAAGTTCTCATTCTGTCTTCTGCCAGCTGAAACGGCTGTTTGAACTTTTAGTGAATGTTTCATTTAAATTACGATAGTTCTCAACTCTGAGATCTCTGTTTGCTCCTTTCTTTGTCGTTCCTGTCTCTCTTGATCCGTGTTTGTTAGAGCGTCGTCCTTCTGTTTTGCTGGAATTCCTTAGACGTGGTTTCCTTTGGTTCTTGTTTTCCGACTGTGATGGAATGCACACGACGTGCCGTGTGCCATCTTAGCCTCCGCTCAGGGTCCGACACGGTGGCGCGAGGTGTGTTCGCATCGTTGCACACCCAGGCTCCAAAGCGATGCATTCCGCGAAGCTGGGACTCCGCCCCCCGCCCAGCAGCCCCTTCCTCCCGCCCTCAGCCCCTGGCAACCGCCTTCCTCGCTCCTCTCTCTTTCTCTTCAGTTGACTAATCAAAGTCAACTTTGTGGAAGTGGAATCACGGTATTTGTCTTTCGGTAACTGGTTCATTTCACTTTGCATGATGTCCTTAGGTGCATCCATGTAATAGCATTTGTTTTTTGGGCCTGTGTATTTTTTTTTTTTAAGATTTTATTTACTTATATTTGGAGAGGGAGGAAGGGAAGGAGAAAGAGGGAGAGAAACATCAATGGGTGGTTGCCTCTCGCACGCCCCCTGCTGGGGACCAGGCCTGCAACCCAGGCCTGTGCCCTGACTGGGAATCCAACCTGTGGTCCCTTGCTTCGTGGTGAACATATTTATACTAGCTGATTTAAATTCTTCGTAGAAGTCTGCATCTGGTCTGTGTGTTTCTTCCTGTCTCGTAATTTCCCTGCTGTAACTGAACGTGTACAGTGCTGTCATCGTATTTAACTGACAGAATCAGCTCGCTGCCCTGGGATTCACTGCTGTTGCTGTTGGTTCAGCGATGCCCCTGCGCTCACCCTCTGGGGCTTGTAGCCTCTGTCACGGTGGCCACCAACGGTGTCCGCTCTGTGCGGTGGTCACCTCTTGACCTGACACAGGTTTACTCCGTGCCTAGACCAGCAGGCCCCCACCGCTTGCCCAGGGGCTGTGCGCGCGTGCGTGGAGCTGGCCCGTCAGCACTCGGGCAGGCGGTCTGCAGCTCTGCCTTAGCCTGCACCTCCTCCTCCCCACGCAGCCCCCGTGTCTGCCCGAGGGGAGCTGTCGGGGCTCCCTCAGGTTCGTCTGCACGTTTGCGCAGCTGTTGACACTTCCCGGGGACATTCAGAGCTTTGTGAAGGCCTCCCCCCCCCCCAGCCCCCGCCCCCGAGTACCCCACTCCCCAGTTTTCCAGTTCTGTGATCAGCTGGTGCCGCTGCCTGAGGCAGCTGGAGTGCCGAGTGCTTGCTGCTGGTTGGCTCTGCCAGTGCCCCGGGGGCAGGCCTGTTCACACAGGGTGCTCCGAGTCCGGTCGAGTACACGCAGAGCCTGAGAAACTGCTGAGCAAGTCAGACACCGGCCATTCCCCAGAGATGGGGCCTTGGGGATCCTGGTCCTGTTCTGCCCGGACCGCGGTTGCTAGGCTACTGGTCTTCATAGCTACTGAGGCTGGGGCGCTGTTGGTTTTCAAGGCTGCCGTGAACTTGAAAAGGGCATGGGTGTGAAGCAAGTTAAAACACCACAAACCTTGCTATGTTTCCCGAAATTCGGCTGTTTTTCTGAAATAAACACTCCTCAGGTTGTTTTCAGTTAGTTTCTAGACTTCTGACAAGGTTGGTCTTGCAGCTTTGGGCTGGTGTTCTCACTGCTTTTACGGAGGAGCGGACTTCCAGAACCCCTGGCCCTGCTGGCCTAGAGGGCCTTCCTCCCCCACGGAGCCTTGACTCCATGCGGAAACGGCTTCATGGCTTTCTGACCCTGCTAGTGTGGGTAATCTGTTGTTCAGATGGAACCTATTTTCAGGTGTCCTTTTTCAAGGGTTTGTCTGGAGATTATATTTTGAGGCCTAAATTTGCTAAGGTCTCTTTGCTGTCCGCATCACTAATTTCCCCGTATTCAGTTCACCAGCCCATCAGTACAGAATTATGAAGGCATATCTATGTATACATGTAAACACGTATGTAATAGGAACGGGTCAGCCTCCTCAGGCTGCCATAACGAACCACCGTAGACTGGGTGGCTTAAAAAGAAAAAAGTGTTGTCTCCCAGTTCTAGAGGTAGGAAGTCCAAGGTCAAAGTGCTGGCAGGGGTACTTTCTCCCCGGCCTCTCCGCTCGCCTTAGTACCGCTGCCCTCGTGGTACGTACTTACATGGGTGGCCCACACGGAATACCTGTTAAGAGGTAAGATCGTTGTATTTTTCGTGCATGTGTGATTCGGCAGCAGTGTATTCTAATTAGATAAGCGAGATTGGGATTGGTGACTATTTGAGTCATTTTACTTCCTTTTTGAATACGTATGTGCGCCCTGTCTGTGCCTGTACTAATCGAGTGCTAGTGGCAGTGTGTGAAAGGTTAGAGCACGCAGGAGGCTCTGGAACCTTCTCTGAAGCCCTGGCCGGCCTCTGCAGGCCAAGGCCCTGGGACTCGGAGTGGGGGAGCGGTGACCCAGACGAGACACGGCTGCACGATCCGGCCGGTGAAAGGCCTGACGTGTCCATTTGAAACACTTCCAGTGGACGCCGATGTTCTGCCCGCCGTGCACAGGAAGGTCCTGCTTCAGGCGTTTCTAAGAGACGGTCCGTCCGCGTGCGGTGTCCGCGTGCGGCGGCAGAGTCGTCGTCACCACCAGCTCACTCCCTGTGGCGTCTTCCTTCTCAGCTGGAAACTTGACACCGGCCTCTCTCCCACGATGCCGGGGGAGGGGTGCGCGCACCGTTATTTTCCCTGTGCCCTTGCTGTGCCGGCCCCGGGCCGTCGGGGAGGGCGCGCGGCACAGAGGGCGCCGGTTCCCCAGGGCTGGTGACGCGCTATGGCCACGCTCTAGGTCAGTCGTTAGTGAACAGGTCGAGGAGTAAACCCGAAAGGATCATTTTTGCTTCTTTGTGCGTTTCTGTTCTCAGAAATGTCGGCGATGAACCGGTCTCACTTTTGAAAACAGCGTCCGGCGTGTGGGGAAGGTGCAGAGCGGTGCCCCGGTTTCCACGCCGTCCCTGCGTCGCCCGGAGCAGCCGCGCCGGGCTGCGTGCGCGTCGGCCCCCGTTGCACCGGCTGCATCTGCTCACTGCCCTCGCTCTCCCGCAGGTGTTAGACCCGGAACAGAACCACAACTTCACTGATCATTATCTCAACGTGGCCTTCGACCTTTCCCAAGTTCTCTTCATTGCGACCGCCAACACCACGGCCACTATCCCCCCGGCCTTGCTGGACAGGATGGAGATCATTCAGGTGCCAGGTACCGGCCTCCAGACCAAGTCACTGTTTGACGCTGCTTCCTTTCTGAACACAGCCCTTGGAAAGTGGTTGAGCTGTGGAGCTTTGAGTAAAAAGTTGATTTGCTGACGTATGATCTTCTCAAGTTCTGAGAATTGGCTTTGTTTGCTTTAAGCCCGTAAGAGTATCAGGAATCAATTTTGCACAGTAATTTCAGATTGAACTTAGCATTAAAGAATGAGCATGTCTTATAAAAAAACAAGACGTTCTTCTTTGAAGCAACTTCTAAAATGATAGACAGAAATAGGGAGGTTTGAGATTTCTTTCCTCTTCTTTGAGAGAGATGTCATTTAACCGGAGGACTTTGAGATACTATGCTGAGTAAATGCTTGTTTCGTGTGGGGAAAGTCGGACATTCTAACCGTTGTTGATAGGAGAATAACTTTCTTCATTCTGATTACGTAATCTCCGTCAAAGTAGTACTTAAACGCACTCTGAAAACGCACTCTGAGCCGCGTGAGCACCTGCAAACTGCGCCCCTCCCCCAGGGTACACCCAGGAGGAGAAGATCGAGATCGCGCACAGGCACCTGATCCCCAAGCAGCTGGGGCAGCACGGGCTGACCCCGCAGCAGGTCCAGATCCCTCAGGTGACGACGCTGGACATCATCACCAGGTGGGTGAGCTCCCCTCCAGCGGATCCCCCGCAGGCTCCGCACTGGGCGGGAGCGCGTAGGGCCCGCACCGAGAGTCTGTGGAGCGCAGGACTCTGCTTGAGCCGGAATTCCGACTTTGCACGGGAGCAGCGCAGGGGTTGACGCGCCGAATCGAGAACCCAGTCGGGGAAAATGTTGAGACACCTTTTATGGCCCAGGATCTTAAAAGCCAGTTTCCCTTAACATGTGAGGTCCTGCTTCTGACATCTGCTTTTAGTTTTTCGGGTGTTTTTCTCTTCTCATTGAGAGATTTTTTAAATCCTTAGAGTTTCCGTCTTCAGAGTTAACACGGAGCGATGGAAGAGGTGCCTTCCAAGCAGCCACCCCGCACTCACACCTGTGGCGGGCAGTGCGCACACTCTCTGAGGCTGCTGCTCCGTCCGAGTTAGAAGCCCCGTGTTTGGGTGGAAAGCGTGCCCGTTGAGATTTACGTCTGCAGCCGGCTCTCCCGGTTCCCCTGGCTCAGCGCTGCCGGCCCGTTGCGTCCCCGGGCCCCCTGGGCCACTCGGCCCAGCGCTCTGCAGGCGGCGGCCCTTCCCAGCGATCGCCGCACCTCGGTGACTGCGAGTTGGCCAGCCGGACTGCTCTGTGGGCGAAGCCAGCCTTCTTTGGAAGTCTGTCTAAATTTATGTGCACAACCGTAAGACTAAATCCGACCCGGGAGTTCCTTTTCTTAACTTGAGATTTACAGCGTGGGTGATGCCAGGAGAAACAAATCAGGTGATTTACATGCCAAAGTGTTACAGCAATAGCTTTCTTCCAGAGAACACCCCTGGTGCCCTGGGGTCACTTTCAAGAAGTCACTTAACCTTTTGAGAGCTTCCCCATCTGTAGAATTTCAGTGACAGAACAAAATACTCCTGGTCGTATCGGTCTGAATAAGGATTCAAAGAAATCACTTTGTATGGCCCAGATGTTGCCTGGAGAGCTGTTACTTCCCTGTTACTTATTAGCTCAAAACCTCAGGTATGAGAAGCCTGGACATCAGGAAATTGCGCCACGCGGTTCTGATAGTTTTAAAAACAGCACAGGTGTCCGCTGCTCCGGGCACGTTTTCGATGCTTGGTGAGTTACCAGGCTTAGGACGTGTTTTTTCCCGTGATGTGGCTTCCACCCTTTCTGTCACAGTCACAGACCCGTGACTCTCGGGAGGAGGGGGGACCTCAGACGTCATCAGCCCCACTGTCATCCCAGGGGGAGCTGTCGCCTGCACGCCCCCCTGCCAGCAGACCGCCCACCGGCCGGCCCTTGGTGCCGAGACGCGGTTCTCTGGTTCAGCCCTGCGCGGGCGCCTGGAATCCAGTGCCCCCGCCCCCCACCCGTGCAGCCCCCTGCCGTTACAAACAAAGTGCCGTCTCCGGCCCCCATCCCAGAAACGTTCCTCCTCAGGCCGGCCTGTCCTGCCCCGTGGACCGTTCCCTCCTGGGCCGCTTTCGAGACCCGGGCCTTCCGGGGTTGCCGGAGCGGATGCTGGTGGGAGAGGACCTCTGGTTCCTTCCTCCGACTGCACCGCTTCGTGACAGTGTCTCGGGGCCCTTCGTTTGCCTAGGTGCCCCCTCCTATCGCCCTTAGCTCCCGACGCCCTCGGTTCTTGTTCACGTGAACCCCCGCTGAGCCTGGCCTGCCCCGGGCTGCACGCACCGGGCTGCATTTTTGAAGCTCAGATGTGGCGGTTGGCGATCAGCGTGCGCTGCACTGGTACCGTCGGCCACCAGGGCCGCACTCAGGCTTTGTCCGTCTTGCTGATCGCGAAGGACGTGAGTTTCCTGTGCTCTGAAAGTTGGCGTCTCCAGCGCCTTCCTGCCCGAGTCCCGATAAAGGAACCAGTTCGCGCTGCCGCCGGCGATGCCTCCCTGCCGGGGTGGCGGTGCATCTGGCTCCTTTCGGTCAGCTGCCGCGTGGCCCTCTCTGCACTGGCGCCTGCCCGTCACTGTGCCAAACGCCGGGCAGAAGGGTAGCGCCGCCCCTGTGGCCGTGGCCTGTCGGGGCTCCCTGGGCTCCCTTTGCCGTTTCCGCGAGTCGGTGCGACTCGCCGGGAGCTTCCTCGGTTCCCCTGTCCCGTCGCCTGTCCGGACCGCTTCACCTGAGCGGGTCGGGGCCGTCCGGGGAGCTGCCCGGGTGTTCGTTTTGTTTCCCTGTTGGCTCGTCCGTCCACTCCTTAGACGCCTCCCCGCCTCCTGGGGTTGCGTGGGGTTGCGTGGCTCGGACTTCACTCACCCTTCGAGCCCCCGTCCTGTTGATGGAAATGGCTCTGAGAGTGTTTCCTCGGAGCCTTAAAAATCGCCTCCCTAAAGTCTAGAATAAAGGGTCTGACTGCCGGTCGAATCCAGTTCTGCCCGGTGGAGCGGATTCTGGAACGCGCTCTGCCCGTACAAGCCCTCCCGTGGCCACGTGGCCACACAACATGGCCACCGTGACGTGGCGCAGGGATTCATGTCAGACGTGGAGGGTTTTTAAACCAGCTCTGCTTGAGCTCGCTCAGCGTCTTCTTCCCAGAATCACAACGTGCAGGTCACTTAGCGCTCTCCCCTCAGAAGTCTCTACAATGGAAACACACCGAATAGAGGTGATTTGCACACTTTCTAGGAAGAACCGGATTTCTGTCTCAGAGGACTTTTTGCTTTAGTGGGAAAAAAGTTCCGCGTGTTTGCTTTTTTCCAGCAATTCTTGAAGCGTAATATATTTATCTGGCATTTCCTTAAGTTGACTGATTTTGTCCAAGAAAGAGCTTACGCACATCCTCCAAGGGGAAGAGATGTGTTGTGTGCGGCCAGCTTGGCTTTGAAGAGCCGAGGGCTCATCCGTAAGTCTCGGGTACCCGCTCGAGAGAGTCTGTGCGGAGGGAACGGCTGTGGCTGAGAAGACGTCTGCACCTTTAAGGAATGACAGTCCTTCCCTCAGGAGTTTCTGCGTGTGAGGGACTCGGTCCAGCTCAGGGACATGCGGCGGCCTTGTGACTGTACCGTCCACGCGTTTGGCGTAAACGCTGACCGCGGCCCTTTCGTCTGCACAAGGGGTGTTCCGCCGGAAGTCACACGCTGCTCTTTGATGACAGGTACACCCGAGAGGCGGGGGTCCGCACTCTGGACAGGAAGTTGGGGGCCATTTGCCGCGCTGTCGCCGTGAAGGTCGCAGAAGGACAGCATAAAGAAGCCAAGCTGGACCGCGCTGACGCCTTGGGAGCGGAAGGTCTGTGACTTGGCCAGCGCGCTCGGGCGGGCAGGGGGCGGCAGCAGGTGGGGGGAGGGCAGCGCCGGGGATCCCGGAATCAGGGCCCCCGCGTCCTGGCCAGCGGGTCCCAAGGGGGCTCTCCCTCTCGGGCCGCATGCTTTCAGCTGGAGTCACACTTGGGCGGGGGGGGGGGGGTGCTTTAAGGCTGAGATTTTCAACCTTTCTCGTCTCGTGGCACAGCAAAAAAATAGGTATAATTTATTGATTTACAAAAAAAATAACAACAATCATAGATAACAGTAATTACACCCGTTTTGCTCCAGAGTGACGTTTTACAAAACCAGGGGCCTGTGCTTGTATATAAGCATTTCTAGCACCAAGAATGAACCAAGCAGATGCAGCCTCATTACGCGACGTGACCCGTGAGGCATACATAGCTCGATCGTGTGACCTGTCTGTGGTCCACGGCCGGGCGTTCCCCCGGCCGGCCGCTGTTGCCTGCTGGACCGTGGGAGGGAGAAGGGGTCGGGGGCTGCGTGTGCGCACGTTCCCGCGGCGCCGGCCGGAGAGTGCCGCTGTAGGGACGCAGCGCGCCTCGGGCGCGGGTTCTGGGGTGTCGTTTCTGCGCCTGGCACACATCGCTGCCCAGTCTGGGGCTGTTTACAGCTTCGAGAGCTGTCACAACAGTGAGGGCTCCCATGTGCCCACGGAGACGGGGGCAGCGCTCTGTCCTCGGCAGTGGCTTCGTGGGTGGTCGTCTGTCTTTCTCGTGCATTTTCTCTGGTAGCTGCGTGATTTAAATGTGAGCTAAGTTATTTTTTTTTTTTAAGATTTTATTTATTTATTTATTTTTAGAGAGGGGAAGGGAGGGAGAAAGAGAGGGAGAGAAACATCAATGTGTGGTTGCCTCTCACGTGGCCCCCACTAGGGGCCTGGCCTGCAAGCCAGGCATGTGCCCTGACTGGGAATCGAACCTGCGACCCTTTGGTTCGTAGCCCGCGCTCAATCCACTGAGCTACGCCGGCCAGGGCAATGTGAGTTAAGTTATTTTTTATTTAAAAAATAATGTGGAGGCAGTGGCGGGGAAAGAAAGGGAAAGGTTCTGTTACCAGAATTAATCAAGTGCGGACTTTTTTGGTACCCAGTTAAAATCCTTTTTTTTTTTTTTTTTTTTAAGATTTTATTTATTTACTTTTTAGCGAGGGAAAGGAAGGGAGAAAGAGAGGGAGACAAACATTAATGGGTGGTCGCCTCTCATCTCTCATGCGCCCCCTACTGGGGATGTGGCCCACAACCCAGGCATGTGCCCTGACTGAGAATTGAACCAGCAAACCTTTGCTTCGCAGCCTGGCACTCAACCACTGAGCCACACCAGCCAGGGCCCAGGGAAAATCTTTTGACTTCCTGCGCCGGACCCTGTGGGGCCTCAGTTATGCTGCCGCGTGGGTGGCCCAAACTCATACGTGACTCCAGTGGTAGGGAATTGGAAATTTCTCCATAGCAAAGCGATTTATTAGATGTTCTACAGCGTCCATGGGTCTTTCTAGAAAGGAGTCCAATGAGTGTGGTGGAAGCGCCGTGATCTGGGGTTGGCTCCGTGGAACAGAGGGACTTAAACATATTTGCAGTTTTCCGTCCTGTTGCATCTAACAGCACTATCATCGGAACGGTGGACATTCCCAGAATCCTCCTGCTCCCAGCACGACGCTTCACCCCGCCCCCGCTCCTGGGGCCCTCGGGTTCCTCCCTTGCCCTGGGGAGCACACCGCCCCTCCTGATACGGAGCTCTGACGGTTTCGTACAGACTCCCCCGCTTTTGCCTCTCGCCCACCCCTCCCCACGTGCTCAGGACTGACCTCAGGCTCCTGCACCCTGCAGGGTCCCGCAGACCCCCGGCCCCCAGGGCTCCCCTCGCTTGCTGGTTCCTCGCACGCCCTCCTGCTCCCCGGAACACTGTCAGCCTCGCCCGCAGCTCTGGTCTTCTCTTAATTTTTTTTTGTTTTTGTGGGTTTTTTCCTTCTTTAAATTTCTTCTCATTTTCATAGCGCTTGGAGAAGAAGTTTAAAGGTAAACACACGTTCAGACCACCATTTTTTAAGAATCTGCATTTTTAAAAAGTGCCCTGCGTGAGTGGTAGCCTGTCAAGAACGGAGCCCCTGGGTGGGGAGGGCCGGGGCTGGAGGGGGGTTGGGGGCACACACTCGCGGTCGCTCCACGAGTCACGGGGACGCAGTGCACAGCGGGGACGTGTCGACCCCGCCGTGCGGACTGTGCGCACTGCAGGCAGGGGCGGGGCTTACGGGGGGGCCGCTCGGTGAGGCGGGAGAAGAACGTCATTCACCAGAAACCAACACCACGCTGCGTGTCAACTGCAATTCAAAATAAATTCTAGCAGTGTTTCCGAGGGCCAAAAACCCCAAAGAAACCAAGTGAGGATGGACGCGCTGGTGTGAGCTGGTGGCGAGCGTGGCGAGCGGTTACCGCGCACCCGTTGCCCCCTTTCTGACTGGAAGGCCGGGGCCTTCTGGAACTTCCCCTCCTCGTTCTCAGGACAGCCCTGTGCTGGGCCTCGGCCCCGAGCTCCTGTCTTTTGTCCTTGTCTGCGGAGCCCTCGAAGGGCACGGTGGGACAGGAGTCTGTGTGGACCGCACGGTCTGGGAATGTGGGCGGGGTTTCGACGGTGCCTTTCGGGTGACGAGCCGTTCCCAGGGGTTCGCTGTCACAGGCAGCGTGTCGTCGGTGCGCGCTTGCACTGCTTTCGCACGCCCATCGGCCTGCGACCCTGGTAGCTATTTAAAGATAGCCCGGAATATTCGAGAACGAGTTCAAACAGCCTGTGCCCTTTGGGAGAGCATGCAGTCTTCATGGTACTATCTGTTGGCATTGTTTTGCTTTTAAAGCTGCGTGGTTCACAGGAAAAACTCCCAAATGAAAACAAGTAGATTCGGGCGGTTACAATGTTACCTAGGACATTCCGATGAATAATTAGGGTAAATGCTTGTCTCTTGAGGATGCTCTTCCCAGAGGCTCGTGGGCTCCCCGCGGTTTCGGCGTCGTGAAGGGTGCCCTGCAGTTGCTGTGACCCTGCCCCAGGTTTCAGCCAGGTAAGGACAAGGTGTCCTGAATTTGGCGTCCTGGACCTCAGCCAGCCCAGCGGAAAAACGCCCGCAGAAAAGCCCACAGTGGGTTCCGTGCCGCAGAGCTCAGACGGGGCGGGCTTAGTAACTGAAAGTTTCTCATCAAGAAGCGAATTCTTTAACGTCAGAGTCTAAAGTCAAGCAGTTGTTTTAGAAATGTCAAGTAACGCGGTGAGGGAGTTATTTTGAACGTTAAGAATATTGCCGGACTCAGTGACTGCCAGGAAGGAAGTCATTTCAGGCCACGGGCCTCAAAACAGGCAGCCACCGCCGCTGTGCCGACGGGGCCTCAGAAGCGCCGGTGTGCGAGCCGCCGGCCCTCGGGTCGGGGGTCGGGGGTCTTCGCCGGCGGAGGAACAGCGAACAGCGGAGAGGCAGCGGCGCGACTGTGCGAGGGGCCGCGCACTTGCGATGCGGTCGCTCGCTGTGGACGCGGGAGTCGCTTCTGGCCTCGGACTGCCTGGGCCTCGCTGTGGGCCCCGCGTGTCCTCAGAACTGCCCTGTCCTTCCCCGGGAAATCGGGGGCTGGGCTGAGAGAGAAGCCGTGCGGCCGAGGTCTGCGGCTGCTTTTTGCCTGCCCTTCGCCAAGGACGGTGCCCCGTGCATCCCAGGTAGCAAACCCGGATGCTGCTCTGTAAGAGTCAGGCCACGCCCACTGTTCAGGTGCTCGGGTACCACATACGCCCATTAATATCTAGTAAGAATGTTTCCTCAAAAAGTGTCCTCAGCAAAGGATTTGTATCGGGATCAACCCTTGTAAGGTTTCTCAGAATATGGAGCATTTCAATTTTTTTTTTTAAATAATAGTATTTAGCCCTGGCTGGTGCGGCTCAGTGGATTGAGTGCCAGACTGCGAACCGAAGGGTCGCTGGTTTGATTCCCAGTCAGGGCACACGCCTGGGGTTGCAGGCCAGGTCCCTGGTAGGAGGCGTGTGAGAGGCGACTGACGGATGTTTCTCCCTCACATCGATGTTTCTCCCGGTCTACCTCCCTCCCGTCCCCTTTCTCTAAAAATCAGTAAATGAGGTCTTTTTAAAAAATAATAGTATTTACTAGAGAAGCTGCATTAAATTTAATGGATCTCAAGATGTTAGTGTCTTCTTCTTCTAGAAGTCCCTTGAGAATTTGGTTAGAAAAGGGAGAGACAAATGCACACTAATTTAACCGTTACTCGCGAGTCGCACTAGATGTCGTCAGGCGTGAGCTTTCCACATGCCGCGTGAGGCAGCACGGGGAGGCGGGGGCTCCCTTCTGCGGGGCGGCTTTCAGCCTGCTTTGCTCTGGCTCCCTGCCGTCCCCTCGTCACTCGGGAGCCCTCCCCTGCGGTGTGCTGGCTATTTTAAGTGTGGCTCCTGCGTAACCAGAGCAGGAAGCTGCTCCTGGGGGAGCATCAGGCGCTCTGGTCCGTCCTCTGGTCTGCGTCAGGAATGCGTTCCTTGTATCAATGGAAAATAGTTCCCAGGTCGTGCTGAGGAAGCTGTGGGCTTTGAGTCACCGCTGGCTGGATTCCTAGTTGTGGGGCAGCCTCCTCCTCGTTGCAGGGTCTGTCTCTTTCTCTTTTATAGTTTCCATTGGCCCTTCAGGGCTGCACCACAAGTCACCCCAGAGCTCAGGAGATCAAAGCACTTCTCGGGCACTCACCAGCGGGCAGCCTCGTGGGCCGGGCCCGGGCTCGTGGGCCGGCGCCCTCGGGTGTTGGCCACCGGAGGGCTCAGCACGGGCTCTGCCTGCCTCCCAGTCAGCTGCAGGCCCCTTAGCGGAGCTCGGCCAGTTCCGCACCACCGGGCCGGGCCGCTGGTTGTGAGGAAGGGCGCCGAACCGGCTGGCCCTGAGGCTTCGGGGCGCGTAGGGTTCTGCGACAGCGAATCAAGGTCGTGGACAGTTACGCCTAGAGATGAGGCTTCGTGCAGCAAGTTCGTGCAGCATCAAGCGTGTTCTCGCGCTGAGATGAAAACTCGGCGTCCACTGCCAGCAGCACGGAGGCGTGCTCAGGCCTTCTCCTGACACGTGCGCTGACTGCGCCCTCGGCGGCGCCGCCTGCGTGACCGCGGCCACAGGGAGCCGCGCGGTGAAGGCGAAGCCCGCCTGGTCCCTGGCCCTCAGCCGCGCGGTCCCCGAAGGCTTGTGCAGGGCACTCGTGTGGCCGTGTCCGGGGCGCGTTCCGAGTGGCGTCTCCGGGAGACGAGGCTTTGCTTGTTGCTCACGGTTTTGGCGAGGAGCCCAGCGGCGTGCTGTGCCCGCCCCTCGCCGGCCTCCCGGGGGCGCGTCCTCAAGGCCGGCGCCAGGCCGTCGTTACAGGCCGCTGCCCGTTTTCTCGACGGAAGCTTCACTCAGTTCTCTGGGCTCGTGTGCTGAGGGTGGAACGTGACGGAACGCAGGGCCGCTGTGCCCGACGCCTGCATCGGCGTCTTCCACGCGATCGGGTCGGGTCGCTCTGGGAATCGCTCTCCCCCTCCCCCTGCCCCTGCCCCTCGGCGCTCGAAGCTCCGAGTTCACTGCTCCCCGGAGAGGGGCCGGGTGTCCTGGCTACGTACCCGGGGGTGGCTTTCAGCCTCACGCCCCTGCCTGCCACCCCCCTTCCTCCCGCGGCAGTGGGACCGGGCTGGCGACACTCTCCAGGTCTCAGAGCGCCCGGCACGAAGCACAGCGGGCGTCCCCTGGGGCTTCCCAGAGCTCGGTCCTGGGGACGCGGTGACCGGAGACGGGCCCACTCCTTCCCCACGTTGACTGTCGCGCAGCCGTGGCTCCCGCTCTCCGTCCCGCTCCGAGGGCGCCGCGCTGCGGCTGGAGGGGCCGGCGGAGCGCTTCCTGCCGCGGGCCTCGTCTCCGACCCTGCGCAGGCGGGCTGCAGGCGGAAAGCCTGTCCCCCGAACGGGCCGCCGAGTGGCCCGGTGCCCGCCAGGCCCTGGGAAACAGACAAGTGCTGTAAGTAAGAAGGGAGACTCCCTCGGTCCAGCTGAGCCGGACTCGGAAAGGCCAGGCGGCATGACAGAGGACAGGACTGAGTGGCCCAGAGCCCTGCGGGGAGCGGGCAGAGAGGGCCCGATGCTCTGCGTGGGCTCGGTCGCCGGCTGGCCACTCTGACACCTGTGTCACTTGTGGTTCCGTCTCCAGGAGGAGCCCTCGCCCTGAGGGGCTCCCCGAAGCTGCAGCGCGCGGGCACCACTGAGGGACACTCCCGATGCGTCCGGTCATCGGCGGGCCCGAAGGTCAGGGTCCGAGGTCATTAAACACAGTCGGTAGCCAGTTTGGGAAGGAAAGGAGTCAGTGAAAACCAGCCCTGTGGCTTCGCGAGAAAGCAGAATGGGAGAGTCAGCGAAACCGCGGGGAGGGCGCGCAGCCGTGCGGCGTGAGGCGGCTGCAGTCGTGTGTTGCGCACTGACACGCACAGGAATCGTTTCCCGGAGTCCGGGTGTAAGGAGCACGGGCAACGAAGGAAAGGTGGCGTCTTGCTGTGCCTCCCCGGCTAGGCAGGCGCACGGGGCCCGTCGGGCCGGCAGTGCCGGCGGCGAGTCTCCTCGCTGGAAGGCGATCACCATGGAAGAGGCCTTGCCGGTACGGGTCCCGTCATTTTCGAGTTCACGCTGCCTCTCAGGAAACGGGACGCCTGACGGGGCCCCTCTGAAGAGGGTCCTGGAAGGCTTGGGGCCGCCGTCCTGACGCAGCTGTGCGAGGTCATCTGCTGCAGTTGACCCCTGGCCCCTGCGGGCCGTCCGTCGAACAGCGCCCGGCCTCACTCTTGGTGTAAGAATGTGACGTTTAAGGAGGGGACAGGCCAGGTGGCTGCCCTCCGGGAGCTCACCCTGGTGTGGGGACTAGGTGCACAAGGCGAGCCCGCCCCCACCCCTGCCCCCGGGGCTCTGGAAGGGCTGAGTGTCCCACCCGAGGCGCAGACACGGCCGAAATCTCGCGCCCTCGGGAACACGCGCAGGGCCGAGCTGTCGGAGCCCCCGGCGCCTCCGTCTGGCACTTGCGCGAGTCCCTGAGAACTCCCGAACGGCTTCCCCTCTCAGGGTGCCGAGAGCACGTCCTGGACACGGAGCCCGAGTCCATCAGCGGCACGGCCAGCCTCGGCCTGCCGCCCGAGATGCCGATCCTCATCGACTTCCACGCGCTCAAGGACATCCTGGGGCCGCCGATGTACGAGATGGAGGTGAGCGGTCTTGTTCTCGGTGGACTCTGCCCCCCCCCACCGCGGCTCCCTCTGCCAGCGGCTTGGGGGACTGGGGGAGCAGTAGAACCGGGTGCCTGGGGAGGCTGCACTTTGTCCCCGGCTTGGAAACTCGTCTTCTCCGTGGTGGTGGGCGTCAGCGCCTCACGAGAGAGAACGCGGCGTCTGCAGACCGTCCAGGGTCTGGCCCTCCTCTCCCAGCGACGCACCCTCTGCCACCCGGTCCCGCTGTCGGGACCGGGCAGGGCGGGCCAAGCGCACCTGCAGGGGGCTCGTGCCTCCGCGCTGTGCGGAAAGGGGGTCCGTGCTTCCCGAGACAGACTCGCGGCGACTCGGTGGGGCCAGGGTCCGCGCACCCACGCAGCCTCGTGACAGTGGTCCAACAGCGAGCTCAGCGGGCGGGCTTGCTCCCTGAAAGTCAGGAGAGGGGTGTCCAGGGCCCTCCCCTGTTCGAAGGTAAAATCGCTCGGATGAATGCCAGAGGGGAGTCAGGTTCGCTCCTGGCGGAGCGCCGTCCTCAGCCGGTGGCGCTGGGACCCCAGTTCCTGGGCGTGGCAGGCACTCGGAGGTCTGGGGAGCCAGCCGGAAGTGCCTCGGCCCCGGCTGAGCAGCCGCCACCCTTCACTCCGTGCAGGTGTCGGAGCACCTGAGCCAGCCGGGGGTGGCCATAGGCCTGGCGTGGTCCCCCCTGGGCGGGGAGATCATGTTCGTGGAGGCGAGTCGAATGGATGGCGAGGGCCAGTTAACTCTGACCGGGCAGCTGGGGGACGTCATGAAGGAGTCCGCCCACCTGGCTATCAGCTGGCTCCGCAGCAACGCCAAGAAG
Source organism: Glossophaga mutica (assembly GCA_039655065.1). Lineage (NCBI taxonomy): Eukaryota > Metazoa > Chordata > Mammalia > Chiroptera > Phyllostomidae > Glossophaga > Glossophaga mutica. The sequence goes on from CM077315.1 coordinate 2,592,933, forward strand.
TACCATCTGACCAACGGTGAGTGGCGGGGGTGGCGGCGGCGGGGGCGCCCTCCACTGAGGGATGGGCCCGCACAGGACTCTGACCCCGAGGGCTTCTCCTTCCTCGCCCACGGCCCGCTGATACTTGGAGGGAACAGTCCTTCGCCCAAAACGTGACTGAGGTCCTTCTTTAGGAGTAAAAGAAAACAGGTTCAACTTTTCTGAGTTAGAACCCTGCTTTCCTTTTTAAAGCTTCTGGAAGCTTTGATCTTCTGGACAACACAGACATCCATCTGCACTTCCCAGCTGGGGCTGTCACGAAAGACGGGCCGTCGGCAGGGGTCACCATCGTGACCTGCCTCGCCTCCCTCTTCAGCGGGCGGCTGGTGCGCTCCGACGTGGCCATGACCGGGGAGATCACGCTGCGCGGCCTCGTGCTCCCGGTGAGTGCGGCAGCCGGCTCAGGGCCCCGCCCCTTGGTTGCTGGTGCGTTCGAAGTGGTCGTGCTTTTAAGTGTAACACGGTGGCCTGCCTCCTTCCTGTGAATACCGTAGTTTTACACATACAGGAGTGCTATAGCTGTGATTCCTATTTTAAATTCTGATCAGTCTTTGAAAGCCATCTCCCCATGCTTTCTCTTCCACTGAGAACGAGGACTTGCTGAGGGAGGAAACTCAGTCTGGCCGCGGCCGGGGCACTGCAGGTCGGAGGCCGTGTTCGGAGGGCGGGGGGGGGGGGGGGGCAGTAGACCGCGTGGGTGCGGCCGGTCCGGGGCCGGCCCCGTCCTCGCCTGTGGGGGCCTCTCCTGTCCTCCCGTGGGTCGTCAGGCTCCTGTGGTCGGTAGGTCGGCAGGTCGGTAGGAGATCGAGCCCCGAGAAATGGAAACTGCAGTGGAGACGAACCGTGTCCGACTGCTGCATCTGAAGAAATTCTCTACACCGGGGTCCGTAGCTTAACCTCCGGCTGAGAACACGGATAAAATCCGTGTACGTGGGGGTCTGCAGGGTTTGTCATCGGTCACCCGTCTCGGTCTCGGACGAAGTTCTGGCGGGTCACAGCAGGATGAGGGTAAGGGAATGCTCTCTATTCCGAGAGCTCCCTCCCTTTAGGAGGTGAGGGGAAGTCGGTCACGGACCGTGAAGGCCCTGGTCCTCAGGGCCCGGAGGCCGGAAGTCGCCAGCAAGCCCGCGGTCAGCCCTGCGCATCAGACGCCCGAGGTCTGCACGCGGACGGGACGGCCGCTGTCCTCTGCTCCGGACAGGGCTGCGGCGTGGGGGGGGGGGGGGAGTTTGCGCACTTGCAGTGTAGTTTGCTGTCGGGGAGCGCGACTCCTCCGGCTTGTTCTTCTTTCTCGGGACCGCTGTTGCTATGTGGAGCCTCCTGTGGTTCCGTGTACGTTTTTGGACTATTTGTTCCAGTTCCGTGAAATACTCTGTTGGTATCTTGATAGGAATTTCATCGAACCTCCAGATCGCTCTGAGTAGTACGGACATTTTAATGATGTTCGCCGTATCCATGAGCGTGGCACATGCTGCCACTTATTTGTAACTTCAGTTCCTTTCTTCAGTGTCTTCGTTTTCTGAGTACAGGTCTTTACGTCCTTGGTTAAATTTGTTCCTAGGTTTGTTTATTTTTTTATGTATTTATTTTGATGCAGTTGTCAATGAGATCGCTTTCTTAGTTTTCCCTTTCTGATAGTTCATTATTGGTGTGTAAAAATGCAAGGTAGACATTAATTTTGCACCCTGCTACTCACTGAATTCATTGATTGGTTCCCGTAGTTTTCGGTGGGATCTTCGGGGCTCTCTGTACGCAGGGTCATGTTATCTGCGCGTAGTGACAGTTCGACTTCCTCCTTTCCGATCCGGGTGCCTTTCATCTCTCCCGGTCTGACCGCTGTGGCTGGGACCTCCGGTGCCCTGTTGAGTGAGAGGTGAAAGCGGTCACCCCCGTCTCGTTCCCGATCTGAAGGGGAATGCTTTTGGTTTCTGCCCATCGAGAAGGACGCCGGCAGCGGGCTTGTCCCGTACGGCCTCTGTTGCGTTGCGTTCCCTCTGTTCCCACCCTGCTGAGCGTTTTTATCATAAGTGGGTGCTGGACTTTGTCAGATGCTTTCTCTGCGTCTGTGGGTACGGTCCTGTGATTTTTACCTTTCACTTTGTGTGGGTGGTTTATCACATTTACTGATTTGCGGATATTGTACCAACCTTGCATCCCCGGACTAAATCTCCAGTTTGCTGATGCTTCGTTGAGGATTTCAGCATCTGTGTTCATCGGGGATATTGGCTTATAATTTTCTTTCTTTGTAATATCTTTATCTGGCTTAGTAATTAGGATAATGCTGGCCTCAAAAATGGGCTTGGGAGCCTCCCCTCCTCTTGAATTTTTTGGAGTGGTTGAGAAGGATGGGCGTTAGCTCTTCCTTGAATGTTTGGTGAAAATTTACCTGCGAGGCTGTCCACTATAGGGCTGTTGGTTGTTGAGTTTTTCGATTGCTGCTTCAGTTCCACTAATTGTGACCTGTTTGTCCAAACTCTCCGCCTCTTCCCGATTCAGCTTTGAAAGACCGCGCGTTTCCAGGACCGGGGCCGTCTCGTCGGGATGGCCCCGTTTTTCCGCACGTACTTGTTTGCGGTATTTCCTGCAACCCGCCGTGTCTCCGTGGTCTCCATGGTCTCGGTGGTCACTTCTTTCATTTCTGGTTGCATTTGTTTGGGTCCTGTCCCTTTGTGTCTTGAGTCTGGTGTAACATTTAGTCTTTTCAAAGAACCGACTCTTGGTTTCACTGATTTTTGTGTTGTATTTTTAGACTCTCATTTCTGTCCGCTCCGATCTTTAGTATTTCCTTCCTTCCACTCCCTTTGGGTTCCGTTTGTTCTTTTCCTGGTTCCTGCGAGTGTGACGTTGGATTGTTCGAGGCTTCTCGAAGCAGGCTAGCTAGAGCGCTGTCAATTTCTCTGTTAGGACTGCTTGGCCGTGCCCCACGATTTTGGGAGGTTTGTTCATGTTCATTTCAAGGTACCTTGTGTGACTTCCTCCGTGGTCTCATGGTCACCCCATTCATTGTTTAGTAACAAGTCATTTAGCCTTTGCGTGGTCATGGTTTTCGGTTTCTGTGGACATCTTTTAAAACTATGAGAGCTCAGGCCATCCGGGGATGTGTTTCCTTCAGAAGGCGGCATGGCGGCCCTGGCTCTGAGCCTGCGTGGGGGGGAGTGCTCCTGGCACACAGCCAGGACAGCGCTCGGGGTCAGAGTCCTGCAATGTGTTTTCCAAATCAGGCCGTAGCCAAGCCCGTCGTGACTACAGGCCGGACCGTAAACGCACACACCTTGGCAGCATTAAAGCAAATCAGGGACAGAAGAGGGCCTGCCCGTCAGAAATTTAGACTCTTCCCCCATTCACAGGATTTAATATCACACTAGCGGAAGTGGATTCACTACAGACTTGCCTTTTTAGTGTCTTTCCTAGCTCATGATGTAACAAAATGGAAGCCCATCGGACGCTGCGAAGCCGCAGGGAGGGCAGCTGCGGCCTGAGTGACCTGTGTCCGCCCTTCTCCCGCACAGGTGGGCGGCATCAAGGACAAGGTGCTGGCGGCGCACCGGGCAGGCCTGAAGCGGGTCATCATCCCGCAGAGGAACGAGAAGGACCTCGAGGAGATCCCGGGCACCGTGCGCCAGGACTTAAGTTTCGTCACGGCGAGCTGCCTGGACGACGTCCTGAACGCAGCCTTCGACGGTGGCTTCGCCGTCAAGAGCAGCCCTGTGGTAAACAGCAAGCTGTAGGCGCAGCGCTCGGCTTCCCGGGGGCGGCAGGCGCCCCGAGGTGCCGACGAGGCGACTCCCACGCCTGCCAGGCGAGCGGAATCTCCCTTCGTGTGCCCACGTGATCGCAGCCCGCAGGAACCTCACCCATGGGGTGGCTTGCGTTCATTTCAGAAATGGTGATTCAATAAACCGATACTAACTGAGTTCATCTCTCGTCTTTTATGGGATCGTAACTGCCCCTGGAAAGGTAGCGCGCACCGGTTCGCAGCATGGGCCACATCAGAAGCCCCTGCGTTGCCTGAGAACTTTCTAGAAACGTCAGCTCTCCGGTCCCACCGGAGTGATTCAGATGCAGTCGGGGTCGCGGACAGTCGGCAGAGACAGTTACCGTAGTGATTCCCCTGTGGGCGCTGAGTCTGGAGAACGACCCCCTAGGAAGGGAGCTGGGCAGAAGGGAGCCAAAGCCAGCCATCAGCCTCTGGGGGAAAGGAAGCGCCCGGGCGAGCTGAGCTCTACCAGGGGGCCCCCAAGCCCCCGCACAGGCCCCTCTGGGGCTGAAGGGAGGGGCACGCACAACACAGCGCACGCCCGAGACACGCCAGCCCTGAGCGCCCGTCATCTTTTTAGAAAGTCCAGTCCCTACAGGGAGGCTGCCAGCCATCCTAGGAAAGCTCCCACGCTTGCCGCCCTGACCCCTGACCCCTGCCGCCTCCCCTTCTGTTGCTCGTTCGCCTGTGCCGATTCCCAGGTCTGTGCCTCTCTCCTCTCCTGCGACTCGGGCCGCGTGTGGACACCGGGGAGGTCAGGCTGGGGAGCGTCCTGGGGCGCAGGCCCCCTGACCTGTAAAACGCAGATTGCAGCGCTGAGTCAGTGTAAGGGGGAAGGTTAGGCTGGAAAGCAACGTTAAACCACCGAGCGCCTCCTAGTGGTCGTTCCAGCCAGCAGTGGGCTTCAGGAGCCCACACAACGAAAGATCAGACCCGCAAGGACCCGTAGGAATCTCTCCGATGAGAGAGGGGTCTGCCGGTGACGTCAGGACCTGCCGGTAAAATCTGAACGAGCTCCGGGAGGGCACGTGCAGCCCTGGGGCTGTGTGTGACCAGCAGGAGGCGCCCTGCAGACACTGGCGCCCTCATCACTATGGCAGCGGCGTAGGTGGTCTGTGCCCGGTCACCCCGTGGGGGGAAAAACGGTTGGTGCGGCCCGGCAACCACAGCGTGCCGGCCCACACCCAGGCTCCTGCCTCGGTACCCCCCAGCCTGGCAGCAGAGCCTGCTGGGAAGGGGGCCCTGTGCCCCCCCCACCCCGGGTCTGAGCCCTGAGCAGGCCTTCCTCTGAAGGAGCCGACCCAAGGCTGCCCTGTGAACGACTTCCGACCCCCAACCTTCCTTCCTCTGGTGCTACTTTTAGTCTAAGTCTAAGCTTTTGTGTTCACTCGTTCTTTTTTACTGCGGCACAACCACAAAGGTCACCATCTTAACCACATTTAACCCGGGGACGTGAATACGGTCACAACTCGGGGCAGCCGCCCCCGCCGCCTGCGTCCAAACCGCTCTCTCCGCTTCAGCCTCCGGACGCAGCGCACGGGCCGGTGGGGCGGAGGGGACGCGCAGACCCCAGCGGCGCCCTCGGCGACAGGCCTCCACAGCACCGTGCCTGTCCCTCGGTCATGGCCTGGGCCGGTCCTCGGGCCCCGGCACAGACCGGCCCGGGCCTGCAGCGTCTGAGCCGGTCAGTTGTCAATTCGGGCTGCTCTCCCGCTCAGGGAGCTGAAGCGGGTAGAACCTCGTTAGCAGCAGGGTCACCGCCGAGGGCCCTGGGTGTGCGCGAGCTCCGGGTGGCGAGTGGGGGACAGGACTGAGGTTCCACATCACAAACGTTATAAAGTCCCTCCTGGCAGAAGAAAGGCGTGCGTGTTCCCAGCAGCCGTCAACATCCAGCGCTGGCCCATGATTCAACCCACAAATTCAAGTTTACAAAAGCCAAAGAACCAAGTTAAAGAGCGTCCTTACCCCCGCCCCTCCGCAATCCCAAAAGAAAGCCAGGCACCAAAAGAAAGGGCAGGAGCATTAATAGCAGAAAACAGAATACGGATTCCAGCAAAGGTGATTTCAGAACGAAAGGGACTTGTAAATCACATCTCAAACGACCCCGAAATTCAGGTCTAGAGCTGTTGCCCCCTGTAGGCCAAGAATATGAAGACAACTAAGACAAAATATTAGCTGTCAGACGCAAAATTTACCATCTTAATTTGCATAAATTAGCAAAATATGAGATTACAGGCAAATGGAAAACCCTTCACACTGCTGTGCCCACTGGAACCTGCAGAAGGCGATGATAAAAACAGAAAGACCTTAAAAAGATAAAGAATGCCAAGAATATACATCAGAAAACATAGATGTTCCCGGGGTATTTATAAATAGCCCCCCAAAATTCACCTGGACCAAGTGGGCAAAGCAAATACCTACCACCAGGAAACTGGCTAGAACGAGTCAATCCTCACAGACCTTGCCCAGAGAGGAGTTTTTCCGAGATTAAAGTGGTGAAATGCTTAGGGGACCGTGTGTGGGGATGTGAAGGGGTCACATAATCACGACCCAAACAGGAATTTCAAATCACAGGATTTCAAATTGACTGCACGTGTCGACCAGGACACTAAAAAAAGACTCATTTCTCCTGTGCGCGCCCGTTTTCTAACTTCCAGCATCTGTGTATCGAGCACGTTTTTTTCGAGTATTTTAAAGAGGACACACCTCTGCAAGGACATTCAGTACAGCTGACCTTTGAACAGCGCAGGGTCAGGGGTGCGGACGCCCCCAGAGTAACTACTAAGAGCCGCCTGTTGACCGGAAGCCTGGGAGATGAGAAATGCGTCACACACGGCACCCCGACACCGGACCCGAGAAGACGACCGTAAAATCCTGAGCGGGAGCGCACCTCCAGCAGAGCGGGGACCCGTGTGGCTCAGACCCGCGCTCGAGGGGAGCGGGGGGCTCAGGGAGGCGGAGAAACCGCTTTTCTCGTCAGACCCAGGCGTACGTGTGCGGCTGGCCTGCGTTTCCCTTTGCCACGAGCCCAAGGCTCACGTGGCAGAGGGAGGACAGAGTCCTCTGCGCCGACGATGGGTGTCAGAAGGAAGCTCCGCGCTGCGGAGCGGTTCCAGCGGGCTTTCCGGAGCCGTCAACGCCGCACGAGGGAAAGTGGTCTCAGCTGACTCGGCAGGCGATGGCAGCACCGCACCAGCTGTATCAGGGCGGCAGGCAAGTCAGCGCCGCGCTGCCGGTTAGAAGCATGGTGACAACAGCTGTGGCTTGTTGGCTGCTTATTACGCGCAAAGTGCTGATGCAGGGGCCCCACGCCGGCTGATGGAGCCCTTTGAGGTAGCTGCCGGAGGTAACCCCACCCACACGCTAGGATGCTGGGGCCGCCGTGAAGGTCCGTGGAAGTCTGGCGTCCGAGCCCAGGCTCGTAACCACCCCTGAGGCTGTGAAATGTTAGCTGTTCGTTTTGTTTTTCAAGGAGAAAAAGCGATCAGCATTTTAACTGATCAGCCTCCTAAGAGTTGTGAGAATCAGCCCTGGCTGGTGTGGCTTTGTGGACTGAGAGCCAGCCTGCTAAGCAAAGGGTTCCCAAATGGGTTCCCAGTCAGGGCACTTGCCTGGGTTGTAGGCAGAGTCCCCAGTAGGGGGCGTGCGAGAGGCAACCGCACACTGATGTTTCCTTCTCTCTACCTTCCCCTCTCCCTAAAATAAGATAAAAAAAAAAAAAAAAAAAAAAAAAGGTGTGAGGATCAGAACGGGAGCGAGAGGGAGGGGAAGGCCACCTCAAGCCCCGCACTTCGGACGGCCCGCCCGCCGCCCTCTGCTGCCCAGCACCGGGCCGGGCTGCAGAGTGACTCTGGGTTTAAATCAAGCTTAGAGCTTAAGCAGACACAGAGTTCTTTGATTTGCCAGATATTCTTTTAATGAGAATTATAAAAGACCACAAACATTTTTTTTGCAAACTGCCATTTTTTAAAACAAATGATTTGCTTTTAATTACAAATACTGTGTAAGACAATGCCTTCTTTTCAAAACCAATAAATACAAGAACAAATTTTAAACATGTGATTTGTCCAAAATATTTGAAAAAAAATAGCCTATTTTTTTAGTGTTTTAAAAAAATCAGTATATTCTAACCTGAATTTCAAAGAATAAGGTGGAAGATCTGACTCAATTGGTGAAAAAGAAAGAAAGAATGACCATCTTATAGCTGCTTTAAATAGCTTCTGGTAATTCTTCCAATGTCACCTCTCCTTTCCGGAACTTTTCACAAAAATAGCTGAATTTAAAGTATGTCTAATTAACTGATTAATGGGGAGAAAAAAATATTATGGAGCACACATGTATAAACTTTACCATAAACAATTATGCATATCAAAAAGACACTAACTTTAAAAAGGTACAAAAAAATTGGGGAAAGCCTGAATTACAGAAAAGAAAGTCAAATTTATTTAATGAAAAACTAGAATTAATAAAAATGAGCAAACGCGCACACACAAATACACACACACAGCAGCACTGTGCATCGACTCAAAGGGGGAGGCAGTGGCCGAGACCACGCACATGGCTTGTCAGTTACAGGGAAACCCGAATGCACACGCACGCGCGCACACACACATGCTCACGCACGCTCACACACGCACACACTCTGGCAGAAACGAAAAACAAAACCCAGTATTTCCAACAGGACACTCAATCTACAACAAACACAAATTCAGAATTATTTTACAATGCTTCCTTTCTTAATACAAAAGATGCCCATCTTGGGTGTATATATATATATATTTTTTTTCAGTGGTTTACTGTTGACTTATTTTAAATATATTAGTGTTACTACATGCAACTGTCTTCCGGATTTCGCGGCCCCCCCTTTCGCTAACCTCCACGTGGCCAGCCCCGCCTGCCCGAAGTCTCGGGCCGGCCGGCGGAGGGGTGCCTCTTCTCTGTGAAGCTGAATGTAACGGTTTTCAACACTGGCCAGAAAACGTCCGACTGCCCTTTCAGCACATGGAAATAGTCACGTTGATGCCCAAGTTGCCATTTTCCGCAAAGAGCTGCGCGATGCTGGTGTCGAAGACTAGACAGTCGCTGTTCATGATGGCCGTCGCGATCCCCTCGTGGATGGACCGCGGGGTGGCCTCCCAAGTCAGTCGCCGCCGATGGCCGTTGAGCTCGAGCCGGTAAGCGAAGTTCTCGGCCTGCTTGCGCGTCCCTATCAGCTGCACGATCGCGAAGAACTGCTGGTGCCCGTCGTACTTCTCCTGCTTCTCCAGCACCAGCATGAAGTGGAAGCCGAAGCAGGACTGCATCATCACCCAGTCCACGGCGCCGGGCAGGTTGATGTCCGTGGCGAGGAAGACGATGTCCTCCCCCTGCAGCGTGGTGATGGACTTGTGCTGGTGCATCAGGTGCGGCATGACGGCGTCCAGGGAGCCCTGCCACTTGCAGGACGCGCCGGGGCACGGGCAGGAGTAGGGCCGGAACTCGCAGAGCTCCTCGTGGTCCGCCTTCTCCGTGTGGGGCAGCGTGACCTCGCACCCCGACGAGGCGTACTTGCAAGGGAAGAGTACCGAGTTGGCCACCTTCTCCATGGCCAAGTTGCGAATGGACCCCAAGGGGCCGCGGCAGGTGGGGCAGCATGTGAGCTTCGGGCGACAGTTGCTGCAGACGAGGTGGCCGCTCTGACACTGCAGGATGGGCGGCAGCACATAGTCGAAGCAGACGGGACACTCGAAAAGACTGGCCAGGTCATTGTTGGACGCGGTGGTGCCCGTCAGCGCGGGCACCCTCTGGGACGGCGTGCACTTGGAGGTCCCAGTAGGCAGCGCCGTCGCGGTCTGGCGGCTCATCTCTGCGAGAGAAGCGTAAGTAAAAATAAAAAGAGGAAGGAGATCAGTACTTACAGTTTTAAGCTGTGTTACAAAGTTACACTTGCTTCATGCAAATTTTACTGAGCAAAACAAAGGAAAATAACCAGGGTTAGATAACTGCACAAAGTATGCATTTTGATTACTGGGAGCTACACACTGGATGAAGCATCTCTACAAAATGTTCCAGAACACAGCGGAATTCACTTCCTTAAACGAAAAGCACGGGCCACCCTTGGGCGCGCTGTGGGACAGATGCTGAAACAGCCCCTGGGCCCCGAGCAACGGAGAAACAGCGTGAGCGGCTGAAGTCCAACCGAGTCCGGGCCGGGCCGCGCCCTCCTCCCTCTGCGCTCAGCTCCCTCCTCCGTCCGCCGTCCCCGCTCCGCGTCCGCGGCGCGCAGCTGCGGGGGTGCACGGGACCCAGGGGCCCGAGGCGCGGACTCTGACGGATCCTAAGGATGCCCCACGATGGCTCCGGAAGTGCACTTGGGGAAGGGAGGGGCGGGAAGGGCCGAGCGCCACCCCCCACCCCCCTCCCCCGTGTGTCCTTCCCCGGGATTTTACCGCCCGCTGGGCAGCCATCTTGTTTCCCGCTGAGAGGGCCCCCCCCAAAGGTGGGGGCGGCAGAGGCCAGATGCGGCGCTATCCTCCAAGTGTCTTAGTCTGACAGTCAGAGAAAGTGAGTCATTCTACTCTACTCCCAGCCCACACTGTAGGTCAGATACAGTGCGCAAAGGGGAAAGTCAGGAAAAGGAAGGAACCCCAAAGCATCAGAGAAGTACACCCCACGCTGGGGGCGGGGCTCGGTCCACAGGGAAGGAGCGCCTGGCACCCCCGGCGCGCCACCGCCGCCGCGGCAGCCCCGCGGGCCCATCGGGGACAGACGCCGCCAGCCTTAGGCTGCGTGAGAGATGAAACCGCACCCCCCCCAGGAGCCCGCCTGTGTCTTGGAGTCGATGGCCAAAGACCAGCCTACTGGCCCGCGCGCAGCCCCGAAACTGTGTGTGTCACGTGTCTACAGAATTAAATTTGATGCCTCAAATGTAACGTTTGCTCAGTTATCATCGTTATTCTGATGCAAAGAATTTCACTTTGAAAGCCAAGGCTGGCCACCAGCGGGGCGTGTCGGAGCAACCCGGTTCTGCGTCACTCAAAGGCCGGCACTCCGAGACGCAGCCGGACGGCGGGCCCGAGGCCAAGCGCACCGACGCGGGAAGGGTCCGAGTCGGAGTCGGAGAGGAAGCCGTGCAGCCCAGTTCCCTCCCGCTGGGGCGCACCCTGTGCTTAGGGCGGCGTGCGGGCCGCACAGGGGCAACACAGGCGCCCCCTCTCCTGTGCTCCGAGCCCCCAGGAGGCTCCTCGCGCACGCCGTCCACGCGTTCTAGGTCACTTGTCAAACCGCGGGGTTGGCACTGCCAAACGCCCTGTCTGTGTCCATTTCGTGGTCCATTTTATGCTGCTCATTAAGTGAGTAACAAAATAATAACAAAAATAATTGGGGAGAAATTCTAAGCCACCAGTGTCTTTCAAAATACTAAATTAAAACAGCTAATCAAGTTGAGAGTCAATAAACGCAGGTTGTATTCAACATGAGGTGACTGCTAAGCAAGAAGAACACTCCTGTTTAACTTCTTGGCCTAACAAAATAGTTACACACTTAACAATACTTCAGGTTCATGTTACAATATATCTTTACTATTTTCTAAACACTGTATAAAGCACAATTTAAACTCCTATTCAAGCTGTGAAAACGCGTGAAACCTGGCGGGTGTTTCTTGCGAAGACACTACGTTCACAAGATTGCTGTTGTCACAGCCTCCCAGAGCCCCCAAGGTGGAACCCCGCCGCAGGTTCAAACAGAAAAGCGCCCCGACGCCGGGTCGCCTGCAGTCGGCAGCTAGGACTCCAGTGTCCGCGGAAAACCGCCCGAGTCCCCAGGGGACCTTGGGTCTAAAGGCAGATCAGAAGAAACGCCCCTGCGAGTCGGACCGCGTCGCAGCCCGCCCCGACCCCGCCGGCCCCGCCGGCCCCGCCGCTCGCAACTCCCGCGGTTCCCAGGGTCCGCAACCCGGTCTCGTCCCAGCCAGTACCTTTTCTCTTCCTCGTCCCGGCGGCCGGTAAGCACGTGAGCAAGGCGCCCCTCCAGGAGTACAGAGAGGCCGAGGCCGGCTTCCCGGTCATGGGGAGCCCTGCAGCGCGCAGCCCTTCCCCCAGAAGCAGAGCCCGGCGGCGGCGGCGGCGGCCCCTCCTGAACGGCTCCTGTTCCCGAGCATGTCGGGGTCGAGCCGTCGGGACGCGCAGGAAGTGCCCCGCTCCGTCCGCTCCTCGGACGCGCCGGCTCCGGAGACAGCGAAAGGAGGCCTCCTCCGTCTCGGGAGGAGCGGACTACGCCGCCCCGAGCGCAGACACCACTGCGTCTCCCAAAGCGGGCGCCATCGCCGAGCCGCCCGGCCGTTGGTCCTCCTGCCCGCGCCCGCTCGGGTGCAGGGCGGGCTGTAGGTGCGCAGTGGCGGCACCCCGGGGAGGCGGCGCGGGGTGTGGGGGGGGGCGCTCGGGAGGGACTGCGGGCTCCGGCCGCTGGAGAGCCCTTGGAAGCCCAGGGCGGGCCCGGCAGCTGCGGCAGAAGCCGGGCGCACCCGCCGCCGCAGGCGCCTCCGCACGGGCGGGGGCCCAAGGCTCTGCGGGGCGGGGCCGGGGCGGGGGGGGGCGGGGCTGGAGGGGAGGGCGCGGCGGGCCCCGCCCCTCCCGGGCTCCGCCCACCAGCCAGAGGCGTCTCGGGAGCACCGACCCGGACTCCAACCGGTGGGGCAAAAGCCCGGGCACCCCAGCACCGCCACCAGCGGAGTTCGGTCGAAACGCACCGCTCCTGCAGGCCATCGTACCCGGACACCGGCCACATCGGACGGACTCGACCTGACTCGCCCAGACTGCGTGGGGGCGAGGTGGCCACGCAGGAGCTCCCCCCCACCACCCCCGCTCCGCACTTCCAGGGTTCGCTGCCGGGGCAGCAGCGTTCTCCCCGCGGCACTCAGTACCTGTTCCCCGTCCTCCCTCCCGTCTCCATGTCTACCGCCGGCACGGTGTGCTAAGTCCCCTCTCGCTCCAGAAACACCCCCGCCCCCCGCACCCTATGAAACTCTAGCCTCCACCTCCGCGCTGAGACTGCGTTCTCTGACCGCTCCGGGACAGCCAGCCCACGCGGGCTCCTGGAACCCAGCGGCCTGCTGTCTCTACACAAGCGTCACCGCGCCCCGACCCAGTCCCGGGCCTCGGGCTGGCCTTGCGTCGGCCGGCGCACTCCGGGCGCCGCCTGCCAGCCTGCAAACGCCGGAGCTGGTAGTGGGGGTGCGGGAGCTCAGCCGGAGAGGGCAGATCGCCCACTTCCAGCATCGAGTCTCACGGCTCATCACCCCCCACCCTACTGACTGTGTGTTCAATCACCTGGACCTTATTTTACTATTAGGCTAGACAAAACATCATTAGGAGAAGAATGTGATTGAAAATACACTGTCTATTGACAAATGCAAACTACTATTACCAGTTTTATTTTCTAAAACTGATTCATTCTAGGTAGCTCTTAAGTTTCTAGGCAGAAGAATTCCAATGTTTAAGACAGAGAAACTCTTTCCAAAAACAATTAAGGCAGAGAACCCAAATGTATAAAACAAACAAAGGAGATTACTGATTCTGCAAGCTACAAGAAAATTTCATTCCCCCACAAACTTCCAAAAGACCTGCACAGAACCTTCCAGCACTGTCTGAAAAATCATTAATCTGTGGACGAACTTCTCACCAAGGGAGTCACTACGGCAAAAGCAGACGTGGTCTCAGTCACCTGCACCTGAATGGGAACCCACTCTCGCCCCTGCTCAACTGCGGAGCGGGGGCCTTCCCAGCCTTGTGTGCGTTCTGTCTGCAGGAAGGGAGGCGGGTACCTCACGCAGGTCGTAGGAGACACACAGTCCAAAGTATGTAAGTATTCATCTGACACTTCCAAAAGTTACTTGCCTGGGGTCATCAACTACTTAGACCTAGAACTAGGAGTGGACCCCAGAAACACAATCTAAAAGTGCCTTCGGCTTGTAAAGGTGGTCAAACATGTCTGCCAAAGATCAACTGCCACTTAACTAATTTTTACACAGTGAACCTTAACAGCATTTCTCAACTAGGTATAACTTATCTACAGTGGTTTTACAGGGATCTTAAAATTGCACAAAAACTACGATACACTAAGACAAGCCCACAGACTCCACAGTAAGCAAAAATTCAACATGCTGCCAGTGTACTCATTACCTACACTTCCTAAAGACTACATCCAAGCCCAAGTTGGTAGGAAGTTTAAATAGATTTTAACCTAAACAAAAACATTTTAGAAATAGCCCTTAATGTTGTCTCAGCAAGCTCAGAGTATTTAACCACTGCTTTTACATATCGGCCTACAGTAGAAGTAGATGGACTTAAACTTTCATCCTCGATGTCACGCAGGCGCTGCTTGCCATTTATTAAATGGCTGATGGAGAGTTTGTCTGATTAGTCACAGCTGCATGCCTGGCCGCTCTAATTAATACGCAGCGTTGTGCTTAGCATTTCCTTCTCGTTTACAAATGTTACGATCGCAGGCAAACAACGCCCCCCTCAAAGATGCCCACATCCTAACCCCTGCCACTGAACCTGCGGCAGGTTCAGTGTGATGCTACAGATGTCATGTTACAGCGGCAGCAGGAAGGCAGTAGTTACCAACCAAGCAAGTTGAAAATGGAGGAGGAGTCGGACAGGGACACAGATCGTAACATATCGTCATAAAGCAGGTTACAAACCGAACATACATGGAAGTACAGGGCGGGGTGGGAAGCTTCTGCGCCAGAAAACGACCAGTTACCTGCTTATCTGAGTGATCGGAGACTGGCGGTTTTAGCTCTATTTTCTTCAAAGGGGACAATAAAGAAACTTTTTTTATAAAGGTCAGTCTGAAAAGTGTGAAAACAGAATAAGTAAAACTTGCATTCTTAATTTAGTAAAAAAGTAGGCTGCAAATACCATTACCCCTCTTTTCCAAAAATCATTCATAGAAACAAAATATTTACTGTAAAATAAAAGTACAGGTCCATATTATAAATTGCTGTCTTAGAAATCAAGGGGTTAAATCAAACTACTCCATTCAAAACATTTAAGGGTTTTTCTCCTTTCCTCAACTGCTTTTTGCAAAAAAGGTACTTTCAACATTCGATAGTATGATGAGTATTATGCAGAAAATGTTTCTTAAATTTAATGTTAAAAACTGCTTCTATTTTAGATTTACTTTTCACACACTGACAAAATTTAGACAAGTCTCATTAAAAACTCAACATCTTGCCTGGCTGGTGTGGCTCAGTGGATTGAGCGCGGGCCTGCAAACCGAGGGGTCACCAGTTCGATTCCCAGGCAGGGTACGTGCCTGGGTTGCAGGCCAGGTCCCCAGTGGGGGGCACGCGAGCAGCAACCGCACATGGATGTCTCTCTCCCTCTCTTTCTCCCTCCCTTCCCCTCTCTCTGAAAATGAATAAATAAAATCTAAAAAAAAACAAAAACAAAAAAAACCCCCTCATGTTGATGTCAAGACTACTGATAATTATTTTTAAAAATCTAAAAAAAATTCAACATCTTAAAACACCAAGTTAAAAGTCAAACTTTGATTTTAAACAATAGTGCTAAGAAAAAAATAACCTATCTTTAATTTCCAGAACTGTAGCAAAGTAGTAAGAAAAAAAGTTAACTGTACATATTTTCCTAAAAGCTCCCTTTTCCTGAAGGTAAATCTGCAAACTCTGCAGCCACAGAAGAAAAGTCCGCGCCCAGCGAGCCCGACGGTCCGAGGCGGGGAGAGCCCAGGACGAAAGGCCCTGCGCACGGGCGCCCGTGAACCAAGCTCTGACACAGTCGACGAAGAGGAAAACTCGGACCCTAACACAAGCCTGTAAAGCAACACACACCTGCTTTTTTACTGACCAACTCACTGTATTTTGAGGCTTCTACCTCAGGTAAAAAAACATGTATGTAGCCAGCATAGCTTAATCAAAACCTATTAGGCACTATACTCACTAGATACTGAAATATGACAGTGAGACCCAAAGTAGGAGACACCTGCAGACTAATCCAAACAGCAGTGGATACACAGAAGAGGCCAGATGAGAGGCCGAAAGGGGGGGCCTGCCTAAGACAACAGAAGTCCCGACACGTGAGGACCTGAGGGCTCCCTAAAGGGAAAGCGGACCCCGACGGCGCATGCAGTTCCCAGACTTCCTCGCACTCGCTGACCACCCAGGGGTCCTGCGGCAGCGCAGGCTGGGACGTAGAGCCGGAACCCGGCCTGGCAGAGCCGAGCGCGCGGCCGGCTCTCAGAGAGCCCCGGGGATGGAGACGAGCCGCTCTCGGTGCGGCCGGTGCGGCTGGCTGAGGCCCACACCAGGCAGCAGGAGTCTAAAGGGCAGAGACGACGTGCCCAGGTGAGAGGGAACCGGGCGGGGCAAGGTCTCAGCAATCCAGGGATGGCAGGGGCGGCAGAGGACCTATAAAAACTCGCGTGTGCGTCAGTGCTGGAGCAGGCTGTGCTTCATCACATTCTTACAGGGCACTTGCGTATTTCTGTCATCAGAGAAAAGAAAAAAAAAAGCAATGAGCAGACATGCTTGGACATGCAAGAACTCAAGGAATATGGTACCCATGAGCCCTTACGAAAATTATTTGGTGAAAAAAATCAAACCAATAGTGATGAATCGAAATAAGTAATTTAGAAATGGTGATTCAGTTGTGAAAAGATTAGTCAACAGTTACTCCACTTAAATACGGAACTAAGACTAAACTACAGGCACTAAAATTACAAACTAGTATGTAAATATTACAAACCTTGGCAAGGTACAAATAACTACAAAATAATGAACAACCGTACGATAAACAAGCCGTAAAAACAGAACAGCACAACCACGCGGGACCCACGAAGAGGTCCAGTGAGGTCAGGCCGCGGCTTGGGAGACATGGAAGTTAGAACAAGTCCAGAAACAGACCTTACACCTTTGCAAAAATTAAAATTTGAATCAAAGACCTAAATGTAAAATGTAAAACTATAAAAGTCCTAGAAGTCAACATAGGAGAAAATCTGAACGACCTGGAGTTTGGCACTGACTTCTATAGTTTAACACCACCGAAGACACGAACCAGGGAAGGAACCACGGAAGAGCTGGATTTGATGAAAAGCAAAACCCCCCGCTCTGCAGAACACACCGCCAAGAGGGCGAGAAGACGGACCACGCACTGGGGGAACACAACCGCGAAAGGTACGTCCGATAGAGAACGATTATACTTTGCCCTCTGTGACACGCACTTTTTGCCCAAAATTTGGAGGGAAAATAAGGGCGCACATTATACACGGGTATAACGATGCCGCGTTTAAATACACAACGAAATACAGTGCTACCCAAAATACACGAAGGGATTTTCAGCTCAAATTTTTTCTCTGTCCTGTGAGCTCTGTACACAGGCCTCAGAAAGTAGGCGGTATCTCCATTCTGCAGATGAGGAAATCAAAGACCAGAAAATCGACCTTGACCGGGGCGGCTGAGCTGGTTGGAGTGTGGACCAGTAACAGCAGGGGTGTGGGTCTGGCCCCAGTCCAGGCAAGGCAACATGGGAGGCAGCGATCGATGTCCCCCTGCCCTTCTCCCTCCCTTCCAGACTAACTTCTCTGCAACACTTAACATCTTAGTTTCCCGTGAGCACAATCTGAGCCACCTGAACCGCGTCGGCCCTGTCACCGAAGGCCCCTGGGACGCAGCGCCCACGGGCCCCAGGCTGGCGCTACAGCACAGCCACGCGGGTGGGCTCCAGAGAAGCGGGGCGGGGGTGGGCGGGCCGCATCCAGCATCCAGAAACGGTCCATGTGGGTGAAGCGGAGCCACAGGCCGCTGGCTCCCACTGGAGCGCGCGCAGGTCCGTAAGGCGGAGTCGCGCGCACAGCCCCCCCCCGCCCCCCCGCACAGGGCACTCTGGGTGTGCTTGCGAGGGAAAGGGCGCCCAGCCCGGCAGTCGCCACGCTCCGGGCCTCGTCTGCAGCGGACACGCCCCGGCGCTCCCCGGTGCAATGTGCCTAAGGGCTTTGGCGGTCTCGCCTGTCTTTGAGTTGCATGTTCGCACCACTGCCGCCGGCATCGGGCAGTCGATGGGTCACCGCTGACGGACTGCGCGCACTGCCCACGACCGCTGCCGGCTCCCCTGCCCCGCTGGGCCCTCCTCATGTCCTGCACGGGCTCCCGCTCCTGTCCCCAAATTCTTGAAATTGGAAGTTGTCCACGGCCCACTTTTCCTCACTTTGGGGACCTCATTTGGCCTTCACGGTTTTTAAATTCCACCAAAATCTTCAAGGACTTCCAAATCTTTGTGTCTACCCCAGGTAAAACAAACAGAACCCCCTAGACTTTTCTGGACCCCCAGATGTACACGCCCAACTGCCCCCCTCCACAGCCCCGCGGCACGGGGGCGTCGAAGCGGAGCTCCAGCCCCTCTTCCACACGGCCTGCCCACAGCCTTCCCTCCCTGGGGACAGACAGCTCCATCCTTCCAGGGGCTCGGCTCGGAGGCCCGAGGGCAAAGGCCCGAGGGCACTCTCCACTCTTCTTAGCACATGACAGACCCAGAGCCACCAGGAGGTCACGCTGCGCCTCCTTCCAACCGGCACCCAAACTCCACCCGCTCCTCTCTGCCTCCACCACTAGCACACAGTCTACGCCACCCCCCGCCCCTCACCGGGATCACTGACGCAAGAGCCCCCTGCCTGGAAACCAGTCTCCGCACCTCCATCCTTGCCCCTCCACCCCACACGCACCCCCAGCATGTTCTGAGCACAGCGACCAGAGGAGCCCCGTCCAAACGTGTGCCGGGTCGCGCCGCGCCTCTGCCCCGGCCCCTCCCCACCCGCACTGACCGGCTCCTTCCAGCCCCTGCTCTTCCTCGGTCCTCCTCCAGGAGGCGCCCCCAGCCCTCCGTTTGTGAGTGGCCAGCACTCGCCCACGGACGCCTCCACCAGGCCCGCCTAATCCGCGCCCTCTCCCACTTCCCCTCTCCGAGCCCCGATTTCTATCTGCTCTTCCACAGAAGGGACTACTTTCTAACAGGTTAATACAATTCACTTCTTCATTATGCCATGGCCTCCCCACCCACGTGCCCCCAAACTGGAAGGCAGGAATTTCTGTCCGGTCCAGTGACACGTAAACAGTAAACACGTAAACAGTGCCTGGCACGCAGCATGGGCTCAATAAACACTGCGGAACGAATGAATGAATCAGAAAGCAAAAAAACCGGGGCCTTCCAAGTAGCATCACCCAAAGCTAGCCAGACACAACAGCACAAAGCTTCTGGACGCCCTCACAGAAAACGACTGGCATTCGGAGCTCTGTGCCAAGACAAGCCATGCCAGGCGCTGAGGGCAGAGGGATGACGCAAGGCTCGGAAACGCGCGTCCTCTGGGGTGGAGCTCCTGGCGGGTACCCTGTCCACACACAAGGGGGTGGGCCCTGGCCCACAAGAAGGTGAAGGGGGCGTGCCCGCCAACGACCCGACGACGAGGCCCACTGCGGGGAGGAGGCCGTGCGGGGAGGCGTCCCGGCAGCAGGGGCGCGCCGACGGGTGGTCGGGTCGGCAGGGCGGCCTCGGCAGTGAGCGCAGAGGAAACCAAGCAAAACAGCGACTCGATGACGACAAGCACAAACCGCCAGGAAGACTGCACGGACGCAAGTCACACGGTGCGGGAGGCAGGGGCAGGCGGCAGCCTCCCCGCCCACCGTGTGCAGGCACGCACGCCCCACGCGATGGAGGAGGGACAGCAGCTGCCACCGTGGAAGACAGTGGTCCCAGCACCTCCCCTCTCCCCTCACTGCTTCTGGGGGGGTGCCGCTCAACAACACCTTTAACCTGCCGCAGTGGGGCGCTCACTGACCACGGAGACTCCGCTGAGGGAGGGCTGCACCCACACTCCCCAGAGTAAACACACAGCAGAAGCCCTCAACTGCTGCCTTGCCGCCTCCTTCCCTCCCGTTGGAAAGGACCAGGTGACCTACACCTGGGCACTGTCCTCTCACCTTCAAGACCTCACGCCTTACCAACCCTCCCCTCTGGCACCAGCCCCTCCCCCTCTCCGCTGGTGCCGCCCCTCTAACACCCAAACGTGCTTGTCCACCTCCCTCCCACCCGCCTCTGCGATCCGCCTCCCAGGCCGGCCTCTGCCCCCTGGGTCATCTGGAGTCTCTCGGAGTCCTCACCTCCCACCGAGCGGAACCTGCCCTGCTTAGTGCTGCCACCCCTCCGGCCCCTCCCCTCTGGTCTCTCCCGCCTGGGCAGCAGCACCATGGTCCACCCAGCTGCTAAGCCAGAGCCCACTGAATTCCTCCCTCCCCTCGCCTCTAACACCTAATCCACCAGTAAGCCCTGCTAATTCTGCCTCCAAACTGCATCTCAGGTCCCCCCACTTCTCTTCAACTCCACTGCCACCACCTTAATCCAGCTCATACTCAACAACCGCCTGACCGCAGAAACGGCCTTCCGACCAGTCAGCTCTCCAAACAACAGGAGAGCAAGTGCCAAAGCTAAGAGGGTTATGTCCCTCCTGTGATCAAAGCCTTCTGATGGCTTCTAAGCGCCCTTAAAGTCAAACTCACCTGCCTCACCAGCCCCTGCCCGGCCACTGCCCTCGCCCACGTGCAGCACTCTCTTCTCTGAGCTCCAAGGACAGTCCTGGTCACTCCTGCCTCGGGGCCTGCGCCCGCGCCTGCTCCGCAACAGCCTGAGGCGTCAGCGGCCCCCCCTGCCCAGGCCCGCGCCCTTCCACCACAGCCCCTGTGCCCCCGCCTGACGGCAGGCCCCCCCTGCCCAGGCCCGGGCCCTTCCACCACAGCCCCTGTGCCCCCGCCTGACGGCAGGCCCCTCCCGCCCGCAGCCCTTCCAGCAATCTGCAATTCTGTTCATTCCCTCACCGGACCGTAAGCAGTCACACTCAGAGACAGTCACCTACTCAACAACTAGTTTCTAAAAATCACGGAAGCACTTTCTTCGCATCGGGCAACGTGCTTTTATACGCAAAAGCGAGCAGCACCCCTGCTCTCAAGGGGCCTAACATCCCAAATGCAACGAGAAAGTGACAGGGCCTGAAGGAGCCCCGACCAGGTCTGACAGGTCTCACTCTCAAGAACTCCCCCTCCCAACGGCTCACTGGCCGGCATCTCCAGCTGCAGGGTGCGGGGGGGGGGGGGGGAGGGCGGGGAGGGCTGGCAAGGTACTAGTAACTGTCCTCGTGCAGATGGAAACTAAGGCCCCGAGAGGTAAGTCACGCTCCCAAAGTGGCACAGACAGACATCTGAGAGACTAAGAACAACTGTGAGCAAAGGCACAGAGACAGTCAAGTACAGAGTTTAAGAAACAGAATCCAGTTTGATTAGGCAGGGCGGAGAGAAAATGCTACCGAGGATAAAGCTGGAAAAGCATAGTAAGGCCAACGGGAAGGTCTTAGTCGCTCAATAAACCTACACTGAGCACTAACCACAGTCCACGAAAATGCTGAACTCTCGACAAACAAGGGGGATCAAAACAGAGCCCCACAGAGATCGCGGGCTATCGGCACGGGGCGGGGAGCTCGCAACACGGACAGCATTACGGTTCAGGGATACACGTTACAGTGGGTACAGTTACAGCCGAGAGCGCCATGGGAACGGAGAGATGACACCCCACTCGGGGTGGGGGTCCAGAAGGAACATCTCAGATGAGCCAGGCGAGACCGCAGAGCTCAGCGGGCAGAGACGATACGCCGCACACAGGCACCTGCAAGCCGCAGCTGAAAACGGTAGGGGAGCAAGGAGACTGCCGGCTCGGGAGGGGCCGTGCGCTTCCCAACCCCGTCGGGGAGCTCGCAACCTCCCACTGACAGCCCCGCAAGCCGCCTGCATGGGAACGCCCCCCTTGAGCTGCAGTAGGAGGAACTGGAGGGCGGACAGAGACCACGAGCAGGCGGACGACTCGGAAAGCAGAAGAGCATGACTGAACGTGCGTGCGAGCATGAGAGAGGTGGAGGGCGGAAGCGCGGGGAGGGACGGGAGAGGCCGCGGAGCGATGCCGGGTCCGACACGAACGCAGGAGAGCGCCAGGGCTTGACCACTAACCGGCCACAGAGGGTGAGAGGCTGGACGGTTGGAAGAGTGGGCACGTAAATTTGAAGTGCCTTAGGACATAAAGGTGGACACATACCATTGCACACTTGTCAAAGCTCGTAGTATCCAACGGCAAGAGAGGAGGAGAACGGAAGCCTGGACCTCTGGGCGGTGAGCGTCAGTGCTCACACCGACGGTAACGATGTAGCTCATAATGTATCGCTTTGGTGGGGGGTGCTGGGAAGAGGGACGGCTGCGTGTGAGCGGGAACAGGGGGTGTACGGGAAATCTCAATACCGTCTGTTTTCCTACGGATCTAAAAATGCTCTAAAAAACAAGGGAATTTAAAAAAATGGCCTGCAGACAAGAGCACACGTGAGTCTAGAGCTGAGCGCGCAGAGCGGTCCGCGCGTCGTCAGCACGCGGGCAGCGGTCGGTCGGGAACGAGTGCGCACCGAGCAGGCACTGACCACGCGAGAACCAAAGCCACGGCCCCTGCCCTTCTGCAGCCCGTGTTCTGGCAACCGGGTCCACGGCAAACCAAACCACCAGCATGCAGAGTGCGTTGGAAAAGTTGCTGTTTGAAAGAAACCATTAAAGAAACATTATAAAAAAGAAAAAGTTATCCTCAGGTGTTTTTGGTGGCTGTTTTTGGAGAGGGTATGGAAGTGGAAGTGGTAGACACGAAAACCTGTATCTGAGGGTTTCGCATACCATGCTTGCAGTGAGGTCTATACAAAAAAAATATCCAGAATTTAAATATTTCACAAGGGGTGTACAGAAGATCTGTGATTACAATCAAAAGTCTGTAACAGATCTCGTTAAAAAAGAAAAACCTGCCATCTTTAGAACTGGGCACATCAACTATTTTAAAATGTAAGTGGTCGCTTTGCAAAGTGAGTAACCACTGTGTCACCGTCCAAACGGACGACCTGTTTTCCAAACGCTGAAAATAAAGACGTATTCTTCAAACCATGCCACTACTGCCATAGTCAGATATTTCCTTTGTAACCCCAATTAATTTAGCCTGATTATAATATTCTTTTAAAAAATATTTTATTTACTCATTTGTGGAGAGAAGGGAAGGGAGGGAGAAAGAGAGGGAGAGAAACATCATGCGTGGTTGCCTCTCATGCGCTCGCACTAGGGACCTGGCCTGCAACCCAGGCCTGTGCCCTGACTGGGAATCGAACCTGTGACCCTTTGCTTCGCAGGTCCATGTTCAACCCACTGAGCTACACCAGCCAGGGCATGATTATAATATTCCTAATTGCAGTATTAAAGAGTACTGCTCTACAGCAATTTTATAAAAATTTCGCAAAGCTTAGAGGCAATAGATATTAAGCCGAATAGAAATAAATTTGTTTCTGAATTTGTAGTGTGTGAAATACTTATCCAGAAAAGTTCTGTATCTATTAATTTACTGTACTTTGGTTTAAAAATATTATTAAATGTCGCTAAATTATGCTGGAAAAATGCCAAGGGGATCATTTAGAGCAACTCGATAATATAGCTACAGAGAATATTTGGCAGAGCAAACTTCAGCGATGCAACCAACCACCCGGGTCACTTAGGTCTGCATCTTTAACTTCCAGACCAAAAACCATCACGCGGTGCGTCTAGTCCACTTTAAGTCTCAAAACCTCCTTGTCCCGAAGCTAACCGAAGTCCTCCCCTCACCGTCCGGGCCCCGATCTCCCCGACGAAACCCGCGGGCCGGCCGTTCGGCAGCAGCTACGCTTTGCTCCGCGGGAGCGTCTGAGACAGGGGCCCCGCGCACAGAGCGACGCGGTTCTCGGGGTCGGCCCCCTCGGGCCGCAGCGCCCTAAGGACACCTCCTCCCACTCGCTCTGGCTCGTTCCGCTCCGGACCTATCCAAATCCCCTCCTGGAGAAACCTCCAAATGCCAGCATCTCGAAGCACCTGTCAGTGTATCCTCTTATTTTCATTTTTTTAACAAATGCACCAAAAGAAAACAGCGCAAGAACTAAGGATTTACAACGTGATTTCACAAATTCTGGCCTAAGCACTCCCATCGCACCCATCACGCCAAGACAGCCTCCCAAGTCCCGCAACTCGGCCACCAGGGCTCCGGGGCAAAGCTGCTCCCAGCGCCCCGCGCCCGGGACCCTCAGCGGCCACCCCGCGACGCCCCGCCCAGTGGGCGCCGCGCCGCGCCCCGCCCACTTCGCAGGTGAGCGACCCGAGCGGAGCGCAGGTGAGCGCCTCGCCCAAGGTCACAACCGGGGGTTGGGGGGGGGCGGGACTGGAATCGGGACTGGAACCGGGGCACCGGCCTGGCCTCCGAGCCGCCGCCGCCCTCGGGAGGGAGCGATGCGCCCCGACCGGCGCCCGGAGCGCGCAGCCCGCGCCCGGACCCACCGCCGCGCTCGGG
Source organism: Glossophaga mutica (assembly GCA_039655065.1). Taxonomy (NCBI): domain Eukaryota; kingdom Metazoa; phylum Chordata; class Mammalia; order Chiroptera; family Phyllostomidae; genus Glossophaga; species Glossophaga mutica. The sequence continues at coordinate 2,617,152 of CM077315.1, forward strand.
GCTGCGGGGACTTGGACTCGCCGCGCACCCACCGGGGGTCGGCGCGAACCCCCTCCGCGCCCTCCCCCAGACGGGAACGGGGAACTCACTCCACGCGGTGGCCCGGGCGCTCCGCATCCCCGAGTGGCGAGCCCGGGCGGGCCGGGAACCGACCCCCAGCGGCCCGAGAGGGGCGCCCGCGGAGACCGGGGCTGACAGCCGCCGGCCCGAGCCTGCCCGGCCGGCCGCCCGCCGGCGCGACCTGCTCCCAACGCCACAAACAAGGGAGGCGGCCGCATTCCTGCCGGCGCACGGCGCAGGCTCGGCCCGGGCGGAGGGCGCGCGCGGCGGCGGCGGCGGCCCCGGGGCCGGGCGGCGGGGAGGGGCCGGGGGAGCGGCCGGCGCGGCCCGCGCTCAGCTGACCTCCGCCATGTTGGCCGCGCACCCCGGGGCCCCGCGCAACAAAGGCCGCGCGGGGCGCCTCCCCGGCCGGGCCCGCCTCCCGGGCGCGCGGGGCCGGCCCCGCGGCGCAGGCCCTTCCCCGCCCGCGCCCGGCCCCGCGCGGCCGACCCCGGCGCGGGCGGCGGGGGGCGGGCGCGGCGGCGGCGGCGGGAGGGGCGGGGAGGCGCGGGGGGCGGCGCTCGGCGGCCGGTCGGGCCCAGACAAAGGCGCCGGGGCCGGGGGCCGCCGCGCCCCGCCGCCGCCGCCGCGCCCCCGCCCGCCAACCCGCCGCCCCGCGGGCCCCGCGCGCGGCCCCCCCACGCCGGGCCCCACTTACCTGTGGGCGGAGAGCGCGCCTCGGACCCCGGCCCCGGCTCACACGCGCTGCGTCGCCGCCGCCGACCCCGCCGCCGCGGGCCGCGCCGCCGCCTCTGCCCCGCGCCGACGCCGCCGGGACGCTCCGGGCCGCCGCCGCCGCCGCCGCCGCTCGAGAGCGCGCCCCGCAACGGCCGCCCCGGCTCCCCCCTGGCCGCCGCCGCCGCCGCCGCGCCGCGCGTCCGCGAGCCCGCCGCGCGCGCCCGCTAAATACCACACACTGCGGCGGCCGCCATGAGGAGGCGCGGCCCCGCGCGCCGGCGGCCCGGGGGCGGGGCTTCCCGCGCGCGCAGGCGCAGAGGCGCTGGCGCGGCCGGCCGCCCCTGGCGCGAGCACCGCGGCGTGGCTCTCCGCGGGCGGCGGCGGCGGCGGCTCAAAACCTCGCGCCCCGCGAACGCCGGCGCGGCCCGCTCCTGCCCGCACGCGCCGCGCGCGAGGCTTTGTCCGTCCGTGGCCGGAGGGGTCGCTGGGCCGCGAAGGCGACCGCGACGCCGCGCCGCCCGTGCGGTCTCGTTTGCGGGTCGCGCTCAGTACCTCCCCGGGCCCTTCCCGGTTCCGCTCCTTCCCAGCGAAAAACTCGCTGCCAGGACCCCACCCTGGAGGACCCGGGGGCAAGCCCCTCCCTTGGATTAGAGCTGCCAGTCCGTCCCCCCACCCCTACCCCACAGAAGCGGGACGAGTTTCTAGGGTTTGTCTACAACTGAAAACCACGCCTCTAACCCCGTGTCCTGGTCTGGAAGCCAACTGGGACTCTGCTTTCTTCCCTTTCAATGAAAAAATAAAAGGAAATGCCATTCACAATGCTTCGATGGATACAATGTATTCTGTATACCTGAGCGACCGCGGGTGTCAGACATTCACGAGCCCTGAGTAGACCCTCTATGGAAACAGTATTCTACCTGGAAACAAAGTTACTTTTTGTGCATTAGAGACCCAGGGAATTACCTCCCCATCGTCTCCAGCCTCCCCACCACTAGGAAATCCTTCCCGTGGGAAGTTTTTAAGCAAGCAGTCCCCTGACAACACACTCAAAGGTTAGCCCGAAAGCCCAAGGCTCAGAGTCAGAGTTACCTTAGGTACTAATGCAAGCTGCTAATTTCCAGCTTCCCCGAACCAACGGGTGGATGCACTGTGTCCGTGTTGATACTGTTAATTTTCTCCTCTACCTTGTACTTTGTGAATTGTGGCTGCTGTCTTCCTCTGGGACCATTAGCACGTCCAAACAGTGTTTCTTGGGGTCTGGAAAGTTAAAAAACAAACAAAAAAAAAAACCTTATGTTTTTAGCCACAAGGTATGCTGCCAATATGCTGGTCCCCAAAGCCCAAAAGTCATCTGAAGAACCTGGGTGAGTTATTTCAGTGTGTGTAGTAATTGATGGTGTTACCGTGCATTTCTTCAGCTATAAGTATTTGTAGAAGGATTCTAACGTGTTCAGTCGTACACTGCTTAGTCATGGAGCTTACCTGGCGAGAAAGGCTCATTCATTCATTCATTTGGCATGCCAGGCACTGTGCTAGGCTCTGGGAGCCCAGAGCTGCCAGCCCCGAACTCATGGAGCATATACAGTCGGAGGCAGACGGCCACAGACATGAACCAATCTCACAAATAAATGTATCACGGCAACTGTGAAACATGTTTCAAAAAAAAGGGTGCCTGCCCTGGCTGGTGTAGCTCAGTGGATTGAGCGCAGGCCTGCGAACCGAAGGATCGCGGTTCGATTCCCAGTCAGGGCACATGCCTGGGTTGCCAGGCCAGTTCCCAGCAGGGGACATACAAGAGGCAACCGCACATTGATGTTTCTCTCCCTCTCTCCTTCCCTTCCCCTCTAAAGATAAATAAATAAAATCTAAAAGGAAAAAAATAAATAAATAAATAAATAAATAAAATAAAATCTGTTAAAAAAAAAAAAAGGGTGCCTGATGCTAAGGTATAAACGGCCAAGTGTTATAACAGAACTGGTGACTGAGTAAAGAACAGAACGTTTAGGAGGAACTGGCCCACTTGGGAGTGGTGGACGGTGGAGGGCTTGAACGGGGGGAAAGCATCGCAGAAGGAACCTAGCATGGCAAGGAGGCTGCTGGATTCCAGGAACTGAGAAAAGGTCTCCCCCGCGGGCTTTTCCCTTAGCGGGAGGGGTCAGAAATGGAAGGGCACAGGCCAGGGAGGTGGGGTGGGCAATGGTGCCCAGGCTGATGGACTCAGGGGGTCCAGGGTGGGTTGGGCTTTGTGGCCCAGGGGACCCAAAGTGTGTAATGAACGGACAATACTTTTGAGGCTGGTAAGGCCGAGAAAGGGCTCGCTGAGGAAGTTGGCAGTGGGCCTTGACTGAGGGGAGGATTTCCAAGGCCAACGTAACTTACATGAAGGGACGGTCACAAAAGAGAATAGTTGCATCCATTCTGCATAGGGGTGATGGGCGGGCAGGGGGCTTGGCTGAGGGGATTGACCAAAATGAGCAAAGACTGACCAAGAGCAATGCTTCTGTCCAGGCAAGAAATGAAGCTCCGAGCCAAAGAGGCGGCTATGGGCGTGGAGAGGAGGTCTTGGCAGAAACCCCTGGAGAGGTGGCTGCACCTAGAGGGGAAGCAGGGGCAGGGCGAGGCATTTAGGGAGGGTAGAGTGTGAAGCAGGGTGGGGAGTGGGGCTAAGGATAACAAAGATAATAGTATTAGCCCGTGTTTTGAAGCATCTGCTCTGAATCTCATCAGTCCTTGGGTGAAGTAACACCCTTATCATCCCCATTCCGTACGTTCGGCAACTCAGCTCGAAGAGGTCAATAGCTTGCCTAAGGTGACCCAGCTGCTAGGGGGCAGGCCAGGATTCAAACCCAAGCCCCCAGCTCCAATGCCTGCTGGGAGACTTCTAGCGTGGCAAATGGTGGTAGGCAGGGGGCACCTGGAGGGGAAAGGTAAATTCTGGCATCTCAGGCCTTAGGTGTGAAGTGCCTGAGACCAGGCAAAACAGAGTTGGAACCTGGGTCTGGAGGTTGCAGGTCACTGCCCAGGGGTGGGGGTGGGTGGGGCGGGGCGGGGCTGTGTGTTCCCTGAGTCACAGTATCTGGAATCAGAGAGGACAGGGGCTTGGCGATTTTCAATCAACGAAGGCAAAAGTAGACTCCGCAAGCACATATTTTAAAGACGTAAGACAGACCTCGACCGACTAAGTTAGAAAAGAGAGGCATGAAGCCCACCACGGTACACACAAAAGGGTGGACGTACAGTGGCCTCTGATGTCACCAGGGGCAGGCGGCGCACTCTGCCCTTAAAGGGAAAAAAGCGGTGTAATTATGAAAAGTCATGATTTCAAGATTGCCCTTGAAAGTCCTTCCACGCGCCCGCCAGTTCCAGTACCCACTGTCCCATCTGCGCGATCCTGGTGCATCGGTGCCGCTGCCTGGCACGCAGTCTGCTCGGACGGAATACAGTGATGCAGGGCTCCTGGTCCCGCTGCCTAGACCGCGCCTTTCCTCTCACATTTTCTCGGGGTGGGGGAAGGCTGACGGAGTCCAGTTGTGCTCCCGTTTGGAGGCAGATTTTCCACTTTCCCCAACAACGCGCTGCGGCCAGACACTGGGTTGTAAAAGGTACAGTTCTCACTTTCTTGGCGCCAAGGGGGGAAGCATCGTGGGGGTCCGATGTCAATGTCACCTGCTCCCCAGAACCTCGCCGCCTCTCTGCAAACAGTGTGATGGATTTGACTCAAGAGAACTTGCCAGGGCGGCCATCAAAGTTCTGGACACCCCACTTTGCCAAAACCGAACTGTGGCTCCCTGAGGCCACATCCCCCCCCCCCCCGCTCCCACCCAGCAGCACTGTGTCCCTCTGGAAATGACAGACAGTCCTCATGTGGCCCGCTGCTGACAGTCAGGGACTTACCTTAAAGCCTGGTGGGTCCTTTGGAACTGCTGGGTGTGCAGGACAAAGTGTCCCCGAAGATGGCACACACCGGTCGGTCTCCGAAGCGGTGGGCCTTGCACTTCAGTCCCTTAGACGCAACGTCTGCCTCTGGAATTCTCTCCCTTGTTTGCCTGGCTGGTTTGTGCCTGCTCTTCTGGAGAGGAGTCCGAACTACTTCCTTCTCCTGCTTCCTTTTATACAAAACTAATCTCATCCATTTTATCTCCACTCATGTTAACTCCATGTAGGAGGGGTTTCAGCTGGTGGGGGTGATTCCAAAGGAATGAACAAACGGGAGGGGTGGTCAGGACGGAAACATCGCTACTACCCACTTGACAGGTCTGAAGGAAAACGGCCCCACTGGGAGGTGACGCGTCTGTTTCTGCCCAGGCCGGCAGCTCCGCTCCCTGGACGGCGGACCCACAAAAAAGCATTTTGGAAACTGTGACGTCAGCCCAAACAGCATTCTCTGCTCGATGGGATTTTAGGACGAGTGCCGAATGTTGTCCGGCCCCGCGGGGAAAATCGCGCAGGGTGCGGAGCCTTCCTGGTCTGCTCGGGCTGCATTCGAAGGGCATGCCATCTACTGCAAGTGCAACAGAACATGCTCGTCCCGTAGCCGACCCTTAGGAAATGCTCCAGAAACAGCAGGCGACTTTATTGTCCTCTGTCCTTAGGAATAAAGCAAGCGCTGGTGATGGCGTCTGTATTTGGCTCCTCTATGAATTCGCATTAACTCCATACTTAATACAGGCCAGCTACCAACTCATTGGCATCTTCTCAAAATCAACTCTGCTTCCCGTGATGCCTGGTGAGATTCTACCACGAGACGAAGTAGAGATAAATGGGCCAAGAGGAACGCGGTTTGACTTACTTCATTGGTCTGTGGCTTTTGGCAATGGAACCACGCTGTCAAAAGTAGATAACATGGTGTCTTTTACGTGGGAATTCCCTAGAAATACGCACGCGCGCACACACACACATTTCTTCTCCTGCCTACCTTTTCTTATACGACTATTTTTAAACTGAAGAGCACTCACACTCCCATCTAGCCAGATCTTTGAGCACATCGGCGCTCCTGATTGAACAAACATGCGTTAAAATTATACATATATAAGTATGTATAAGTTACATTTTATACTTTTATTATATATTTTTATATGCATATATTTCAGATATATGAAATTCTAACCTCTGTTTTGGCCCTCCAATACAAAAATGCAATGCTATAGTAACTTTTCAATTGCTCCCCAAAGCCCAAAAGCACCCTTTGCGAGATTCTCCCTCCTCCCGGTCACCAGTGCCCTTTATCCAGAGCAGAAATCCTGCCTCAGTTCACCTCTCATCCTGCTGCTGACCTCATCGGCAGCTTTCCTCAGGGGTCTTTGCAACCCCTGAAGTTCTGGAAGGCCCCTTCCTCAAACTCCTCCACCGTGAAGCCTCTGCTAGTTCACTGGCTCGCTCGACGAATGTGTCGGTGCTGTCCAAGGCAGCCTAGCTGCCCTCTGCCAGGGGTGTCCAACCTTTTGGCATCTCTGGGCCACGCAGGAAGAAGAAGAGTTGTCTTGGGCCACCCATTAAATACACGGTGACATGTAATCACACACAGAAATCTCATCACGTTTTAAGTAAATTTACAATCTCGTGTTGGGCCACATTCACAGCCATCCTGGGCCGCCTTCGGCCCACGGGCCGCAGGTTGCACACCCCTGGTTCTACGCCGTCAAAGCAAGGCGCAGTGAAGACCGTACAGGTGATTTCCGAGTGTCTGACGTCAGCGCAACTGCTTTACGACAGACCGGCTCAGGAGACCAGACCCACCCCTCCTGGACCACTCACGGGCTGTTCGTTTCCGAGCAATCGCAGAGAGCCCTCACCTAAGTAAGAAACGACTCCTGCCTTCGCTTACACCAGACCACGGATCCCCCATCTATCATTCAGCTTCAGAGGACAGCTCGGGAGACACCAGCATCCCCTTCACGGCCCAGTCCTGCAGGCAGCCAACCCAAGAGCCTTTCTTGGCGTGAAAGCGGGAGGCACTCCCCACTCTCAAACAGATTCTATCAGCCGTGCGGAGGGAAGCAGGTCCCTAACACGTCAGACACGCCTGAAGCAGAGGAGAAGAATGTTTTCTCTGTCGCACACCTGCTGCCCGTCATGCACTGTCGGGGGCTGGTGATTGTATTGAACAGCATCCAAAACACATTCTGCCCGACATGGCGGAGAAGAAATTGGAGATAGCGCCTGAGCATCCCAAAATGAGACGGGAGCTCATTGCGGAAAGTGCCCCAAAGTTCGAATCACCGGGAATTGCCTTAACCCGCCGCAGTTCTTTCTTCTCCTCAACTTTAATCTGTCTCTTCAGGGAGGAGAAGGTTGCACGCTAGGCACTACATTTCGCAAGAAGCTGGTTTTGTACGCGCCTAGTGGTCTGCAGTGGCGGGGGGGTGACACTAACAACGCTCACTTTCCACACGGCCGTCTAAGTCACCCGAAGCGCACTGAGCAAGTGCCCGGTGCTGTTGCGCAACCCCTGCCCCTCCCCCACCCCAACCCACACGGACTCGTTCCACGGGCCCATGTCTTTCCTTTGCAGTCATTAAGATTTAAACTCCTGCCCTGGCTGGCGTAGCTCAGTGGATTGAGCACGGGCCTGCGAAGCAAAGGATCGCGGTTCGATTCCCAGTCAGGGCACATGCCTGGGTTGCCAGGCCAGTTCCCAGCAGGGGACACACGAGAGGCAACCGTACATTGATATTTCTCTCCCTCTCCCCCTCTCCTACCCTTCCCCTCTAAAGATAAATAAGTAAAAACCTTAAAAAAAAGATTTAAACTCCTGTTCACGCTGAGGAGGACACTGAGGCCTGCCGCCGTCACTGCTGCGTCCGCACCGCAGCCTGGCACGCAGACAGCCCTCACGTTTTTATCGAACAAACAAAGAAGCATCAGACCCGGTTAACACCTCTGTCGGTCTGTCTGTCTGCAGAATCTGTCTAGTTTTTCCTTTACATGTTTTCTGTTCGTCATTGGTGGATGTTTGTGCCTTGTTTCCCAAAAGAATTAGCACGAACTGACCTCCTAATGTGTGCTTAAGTTTATGGGCTCCTTGATTGAAGTCGACACGAGGAAGGGAGGACAAGGAGCCTCGGAGGGGACGGGGGCTTTCCAAGGGCGCAGACTCACCAGCTCCGGGGCGAGAGTGAGCACCCGCGTCTGCTGGGCTCCGAAGCCCCTCTCATGGACTGAGCCTGTGTGTTTCAGCTGGGGTTCACGGATCCCTAAGGGTATTATTATTATTATTATTATTATTATTATTATTTTAATCCTCACCCGAGGATATGTTTATTGATCTGATTTGAGAGAGAGGAAGGGGAGGGAGAAAGAGAGAGAGAGACACCAATCAGTTGCCTCCTGTAAGCACCCCAACCGGGAATTGAACCCCCCAGCTTTTATTTATTTTTAAAGCGAGGGGAAGGGATAGAGAAAGAGAGGGAGGGAAACATCAAGTGTGGTTGACCCTTGCACGCCCCCTACCGGGAACCTGGCCCGCAACCCAGGCACGTGCCCTGACTGGGAATCAAACCAGCGACGCTTTGGTTCTCAGACAAGAGCTCAATCTACGGAGCCAGACCAGCCAGGTGGGGCTGAACTCATCACCTTTTGGTGTATGGGACGACGCTCCAGCGAACCGAGCCACCCGACCAGGACGGATCTCCAAGGGTTCACACATGAATTCTTCTCCAGAGCCCTCAAGTCTTCTTTGAGAATTTCTCGGTTCAGGGTTTCCATGTTAATAACTCTGGAAGAATTCATCAAAGTGTATTTTGTGTTATCCGGGCAGCTATCTAGAACCGTCTCTGTGAATTAAACGATGGAGGAGAGTGTGTAAGATTGAGGGTATAGTGGTGACCACGGCGGCTGTCGGGCTGAGAGGGGCTAACGTGTCACCAGGATGGGGTCCGGGTGGGGACGGGGTTGGGGAGAGAACACTGGTTTCCGCCCGAAGTATCCGTGATCGCCTTACTCAGAAACAGAGACCTGAAAAGGCTATGTGATCCCGAGTCAGGACGCGGCTCGGACGCCCCCCTGCCTAGGCCTGACACCGCATCAGTGGTCCGGGAGATGATTTCACCTTTCCACCTCGGTGTCCTCATCTCTCACAACAGAGCACCCTTCCGGGTGACTGAGGGTTCGGTGGGTTCGTCCGCATGAAACAGCCAGAGCGGCGCCCGGCGTGAGGACACGGAAAAGAGCAAGAGGTGGGCGATGGAGATGGAGGCGGACAGAAGAACGGCCCCCCAATGCCCTGACCCCTCTGATCCCCCAAACCTGCGAATATGCCCCCTCGGGCGGCAAAAAGGACTTCGCAGGTGGGATTGAGTTAAGGCTCGTGAGCCGTGGGCGTGATCTTGGACTCCCCCAGCGCTGCCGACGCAACCCGAGGGTACTTATAAAGGGGAGAGGCAGTCCGAGAGAAGGAGGTGCGAGGACCGAAGCCGAGGTCACGGTGATGCGGGAAGCGAATACGGAACACAGGTGGCCCCCAGGATGCCACACAGGCAGGGACACGGACTCTCCCACGGCGCCGTCAGAAGGAACCAGCCCCGCCGACCCCTGGACTTTGGCTGATGAGACAGACTGGAGACCGTGGGCCTCCGGAACTGTGAGTTGACACGTTTGCGCTGGTTCGAGCCCTGGCACGCGGAGTGCTCGTCACGGCCGCCGCGGGAAACTGCGCAGACCCGGGGAGGTGGGAGGAGTCCGTCGGCGGCAGAGACGGAGGGAGAAGGGACGGTCCCCACGTTCAGAGGGCACATCTGCCCGCAAAGGGAAGACCGAAAGGCCTGCCCAGTCCGGCCGGGGAGGACAGAAGAGGCCATGGGGACCCGCGGTCCCCTGACGCTGCGGGAAGAGAGCAAATGCCTTTTAGCGAAAGCGTCCCTGCGCGTTTCAGCCACCGACCCCCCGCACCTGTCTCCTCGGTGGCCAAAAAGAAACTCCTCGCAGCTCGCCTCTGGATTAACGGACTCGCCGATCCACCCGGCGGACTGTCCAGCACACGGGTGCGTGTGTGTGTTCGTGGACACATCTCATTTTTCTTTTAATAAAAATGCAGCTCTCAAAGACATCCTGGGGGAAAAGCGCTCCGGCCACGGAGCGACGGCCCGAACGGGCCCGGGGCTCGATTTTTTCCCTCTGACACAGGACAATCGTCCCTCACAGCTTCGCACGCCCGTCATCGATCCTCCCCGCGGCCAGAGCGAAGGAGGAGACAGGGATATTCCCAGGGTCCCCGCCCCGAGGCGGCCCGTCGTTTGGCCAGCCTTCTGCTGGCTTGGAAAGGCGTCTGTGCCACCGAGGTTATCTGGGCCACGGTGGCCACTTCGGTCCCCCTTCCCTCACGGAACTGGCTGGCGGAGCCGTTTCTTTCCGTTGCCACCTCATCGGGCTGGAGGGGCAGGGCAGCGGATTTAACCCTGCAGGAGGGGTGGCAGCGATTCCCTCCGAGAAATGACAAAGCTCGTCTGCGCCGGACCCACGAGACCGGGCGCGTGACCCAGACCGGCTGCCAGCAGCCATCGGAGCCCCATTCACGCGGTGGAACTGGGGCGCGATGGCTATCTCACGGGGCCCTTCGTGGAGCCTGCTCTCCTGAGGCCCAGGGAGAGGCAGCAGCTGAATCTCACCCCCTCGCGGCTCCGCCTCTCGGGCTCGTGGGAAGCTCTAGAAAGCCCTACTTTCTGTCTATTCAGACCTGCTTCCTGCCAAAGGTTTTGCTAAGACAGACCAGCCGAGCAACCCCACAGACCAAACCAGACTCCAGGCCAGGTGTGCCCCGTGCGAGGGCGGGGCCTTCCCCATCTGAGCCGGTCTGTTTGCTACAATGGCAGCTAGCTGGCTAAGGCCTTCCACTCCCCGGGTCAGGGAGTCGGCCGCCAGAGTGATGTCAAGTCCGCACAGCCAGGAAGGAACCGAGGTGCGCAGGAAAACAGCCTGGTGCGGCCCCGCCGAGCTTTTGGAAGACGCAGCAGCAGTAGCAGCAGCGGGGGGCCCACAGCTTGACCGCCGCATCCAGAGGCTCCCGGTCAGGACCCCCAGCTGAGCCGCCCCCAGATTCCTGGCCCACAGAAACTTTTGAAAATCTGTGTTTGTTGTTTTAAGCTGCTACATGTGGGTAACTTGATATCCATCAATAGATACTAAAGTCAGCAAGAGGAGCCTCCTCGCAGGGAGCCGCTAGGGTTTCCCCTCCCCTAGAATACCTCCAGAAATTAAACACCTGCAGAGACCCCGGGACTGCCACTTCTGTTCTCCGGAGGGGGGACGGGGTGAGGGCGGAGCTCACCCAGAGCCAAACACCGCCACCCTCCCCCAAGAAGCGAACTTGCCTGACCCACTGCAAGGCCCCTCCTCCTTCGCTCATTCGCCCACCCACCCGCCCACCCATCCCACAAACACCAATTAAGCACCCACTCCATCCAGTTGCCCGCAAAACAGCACGGAGCAGGACAGACCTGTTCTCGCGAGCTCCCACTTTGATGGGGGAGGGCAGTGATGAGCCAAGCGAGCGCATAAATAATTTCAGACAGCCTTGGGTGTTCCGGAGAAAGCAGCACCAGGAGACAGGGAGATTGATTGAACGGGGTGGGAGGTGGGGAGACTCCAGGTGCGGAGAAAGCAGCAAGCCTGCCCCCCCTTCTTTGTGGGGACCAGACGGAGAGCACGAATGGTTTCCCCAGAGCAGACAGCAAAGGTGACTGAAGATGTCAGGGAAGGAAAGAAGGGAGGGAGGGAGGGGGACAGGGAAGGAGAGAGGGAGGAAGGAAGAAAGGAAGGAAGGGAGGAAGGAAAGAGTGACGCAGAGTAGAAGGAGACAGGACTCCAGGGTAATTGCAGACTAAGCGGAGGTGCGAGAACACCTGTGCAGTCAGTCCGTGAGGCTGCCGGGGTGAAAGCAGGTAGGTAGGAGGTCATCCGTGCGGCCAGGGCACTAACGCCCCAGCACCTCCGCACAAACCTGCAGGCAACTTCGCTCCACTTTGCTTGGTCTCGGGGGTCTCAGGCGGGTCCCCTGGGATATGTATCCAGTTCTCATCCCGCTGAGTTCGCACTCTCCAGACCCCTGGCGGGAAGGACCGGCTGCCGCGGGCGGGTGGGCAGTGGGACACCAGGGACCGTCGTGTCAGGGGCCTGGTCCGGCGCGTCCGGAGTTCAAAAGGCTCCCACGTGCGGGGCAGTCCTCGATGCCTCTTTCTTTTCGGATCAACGTGCCGACCGTAGTGATTTTCCAAACACAAACAAACAAACAAAAAATACAATACAGGGTTCCTCTACCCCAAGTTTAAACGGTTCCTTCTCTAATTAAAAACGCAGACTTCTCCCGCCCGTCCCAACCTGGGAGCATAAGATTTAGTGGGAAGGGGAGGACAGTTATGGGAAAACCGATTTGGGGTATTCGGTCCACAGCAATTTGCTCAGCAGAGTGGCACTTGCTACCAGTGCGTGTTGCGGGGTGGGGGCGGGGCAGGAGGACCGTCTGGTCTCTGGGTGTCCTTCGCCAGCTCGGTAAGTTTCGCCAGACCCCAAGGCCCTGCCGCAGCGCGCCCAAGGCTGCGGCGTGAAGCTAGTGCTCTGGTCAGGGTACTTCGGCCTCTTGTTAAACAAGTCATTCAGCAGCTTCCAAATAATTTGTGTGATTCTTTAAACCACGCAAACTGGAGCGTTGGATGTTTTTCTCTTGGAAGGAGTATAAGATCGGAGTGGTCACATTTTTCATTGTTTTCATTGCTTTTACAGAGGGGGGGAGGGAGAGAAACAGACTGATTGCCTCCAGTACGCGCCCGGACTGGGGACTGAACCTGCAACCCACGCATGTGCTCTGACCGGGAATTGAACCCACAACCTTTTAGTGATGGACGATGTTCCAACCAGCTGAGCCACACTGGCCAGGGCACATTCTTCTTTCTGGACATTAAAGAACAAGGCAGGACAGGATGCCTCTGCACCCTGCAGGACCTGGTTGTTATGGCAACGAGGATGGGCAAGCATCGATTTCCTGACACCCAGGGCCAAGTCAGTACAAGGATGCACCTTTGTGAAACCCAGGTAGTGAAAGAAAGAAGCCAATGAATGCGGCCCCCTCCGGCTCCCCAGCCGGGGCCACACACAAGAGCCCATTAAGCTCGCTGACGCAGGCGCTAGGGGGCTGGCAGAGCCCCAGCATTAGGTTTCTCCCGCTCAGTCCCCAGCCGGGATCTCAGATGTCCTCCCTCTCTGTCATCGAAGCTGGGTCACACACGGGGGCCCCGCAGAACGGCCAGGGACCTGGCAAAGTCCCCAAAGCCCGGCCACTGAGGGCTTGGGCCAGCCAGCACCTCCTCTCCGAGCTTCTCCATCTCTGAGGCGAAGCTGTTGGCCTAGAAACCCTTCATCTCTAATTCTCGAAAAAAAAAAAATAAAAACAAAAAGAACAAAAACAAAAGCCCTCTGGGAAGACGGCACGTGTTCCCTGCACACCCACCCTCTCGGCCGCTTTGTTAACTTTCGTAATCCTCACGACTCTGCAGTTTTCCACTTTATCAGAGGTCTGCCCCCCTTTATAAATGAGGATATAAAGTTCTGGAACTGTAACTGGCCCAACCCGAGGCCTCGACAGGTACGCAGGCAGCCCCGGCCTTCACTGGGAAGTCCGTCTGGGTCCAAAGTCCATTCCTTCACGCCGCTCTGCCTCCGAGTCACCCTGGCTTTCTTTACCACGTTTTATTACAAGGCCCAGGTCAGGTGAGCCTTCGGGGAGGACACCGAGAAGCCACCAGGCCCTCCCCAGCCCGCCTCCGGGAGGGTTGCAGAGTCTGCCTTTGCGTTCGCAGGGCGCAGGCCTCCCCCCACCCTGCCCCCGCAACCTCGCTCTCCTGGCGGCCAGCCGCATCTCTCCGCCCCGCCGCACACACTGGGGGGGGGGGGCCTCTTTCACAGGCTCCCCTGACCAGCCCTGCCACCCCAGGGAAAAGGCACCATTGTTACGGAACACAGCAGAGGGGGGAGGTGGAGGCAATCGCCCCGAGGGCCTCGTCTGTGCCGTTGCCATGGGGGGGGGGGGCGTGGAGTATGAGCCATCACCACCCAGCACCCAGCACGCTGGAAACGCAGAGGGGATGGGCGGGCTTCTGACACCCTCGGCCCAGGGGCTGCGAATGTCCCATCACTTCAACTCACTCTGGTCCTGGTTGTTTTCCTTCCTCCCTTCCTTTTTTTTTTTTTTTTAGCTTTTTAACATTTTATTAACAAAGGTTGAAAATGAGAAGGAATAATAGAAGTAGCTTTAAGAAGTCAGAAAAAAGTCTCCAAATGTCAAAAAAAAAAAAACGTAGCCTTATTTAAAATAGCATCTCATCTCTCTTGCATCTCCTTCCTACCAAGTGTGATCGTAAGTAAGCATCAAAACGTACGCCTTTCAGGCTACTGTTCACGTAGAGAGCCGATCAGGTGGCCGACTACAGAAGGTCCACCCCTGGGAAGACTCAGCGCCCAGACGACGGGCAGAGTCCTCACGGCCCTGCTGCACTACCGGATCCCAAAGGAGAGGGCGTCGAAGACTCTGCACCCCAATCCGGAGGCAGCAGGAGTCATTTCTAGCGTTCGAAGCAAGCATAAAGGTCCAAGTTCGAAGTATCGCCGGTTTGATTCCCAGTCCGGGCACACGCCTGGGTTGCAGGCCATAACCCCAGTGCGGGGCGTGCTAGAGGCAACCACACATGGATGTTTCACTCCCTCGATTTCTCCCTCCCTTCTCCATCTCTCTAAAATAAATAAATGAAATCTTTTTTAAAAATCTCATTGAGATTAAAAAAAAAAATCATCCAAATTTGCTTTCACACCTGAGCCCTGGGGAAACCGTCCGGGGAAGAGGCCTCAGCAACATCACCCTGAAAAGCACAGGCGGGGGCAGAGCGGCCTGGGAAGGAGACCAGGGGCCGGACCCAGAGACCTCAGCGCAGAGGGCAGCGCTCGGAGGGCTCAGAACCGACAGCGTTTGCTGCGGTTCCGGAGGCGGGAAGTCCAAGGTCGGCCGGCAGTGTGCTTGGCGCCTGGTCGGGGCTCTCTCCTGGGCTGGCTCCCTGGGGCGGTCTCGGCCTGGCTTTTCTCTGCGTCCCGGAACAGGACTTCTGCTTGGTCCGCTTCGGGTGGTTCTCGGTGATGGCTGTCCTGCACTTTAGTTGTAGTTTTGATGTCGCTGTGGGAAGATGGGAGAATCGAGTTCACCTAGGTGACCGTTTCTGAGTGTCCTTTCTGTGGGAAGAGGGACACCACCGGCTTCCCGGCAGAGCCCCAGTTTCGGCCCGTCCACGGGACTCGCTGGGAGCCAGGCCCCTGGCTGACTTCGGCTGACCGTTCCCGGGACTCGCACGGACGGGCACAGCCTTTGGGGTGGGGGGTGAAAAAGGAGACGACCCTCTGAGCAGCTGTGTTTCCATTTACACCTTCCGGTGGCTTCTCAGCCGCTAAAAACCCCAGACTCCTGCCCGACATGACTCGGCCCTTGCCTGCCTCTGCTGCCCTCGAACCTGACCTGAGCCTACCGGGTAGAGACAGTGCCCCCCTCCAAGAGCAAGAGCAAGTTCGCCTGCAGCCTTGGAAGACACCGAGGCTCACTCCGGCGCAAAGGGAAGGCCGGCTGACTGCCCGTTATAAAAGGTGCGGGCTCCCCGACACGCACAGGGCTCCGCCTGCAAGGGGTGTGTCACCTGCCTTCCCCACGTCCCCTCGTCCCCTCGTGGGAGTCGGGGCTTGGGGAACGGGCACGAGAAAACGCCGTCTCCCTGCTACTGCCGTTGCTGTGATAATAAAGGCCTTTGCCCCTGACCCTGGAGTCTCAAGTCTTCTGCCGGCGCCTATAACACTGTGGCATGAAAGGTGCAGCCTCAGACCCTTCACAGTGCGGACCCCCACGGCCTCGCCTGGTCCCAGGGCCACAGACACGCTCCCTTCACCCCTGTTCCTTCCCAGGATCCGAGGCGGCTCAGCGCCCCAGGGCCCCAGAAGCCGGGCTACTCCCGGGTGTAAGATGGCCAGGGGTTTTATTTAGAAGCTGTCACAACAGTGTAAGGGAATCCTGTTAGCGTCGAGGTGTTTATACGCCGTGCAGTACGAAGGGGTCGTGGACTTTGCATCATCCTCAAGAAGAAAAAGCAGCAAAGGGAGAAGGAGGAGGAGGAAGAGGAGGAGGAGGAGGATTAGAGCAAAGAGAAGTTCTTTAAAAATTAACTTCCTCATTTAAAAAATACTGTTTTCCTACTTACACTGAGCTTGGTGGGGACCGCAAGAGGCAGAAGCGTTATCTGCTGCCCTCAAAGAACCTCCCATCTCCCGGGGGAGGTGCCCTGGGCGCCAGTAATCTGAAGGAAAGCAGAGGGAGCCCCGGGCCACCCCGAGGCCCCGCTGGGAGGCAGGAGAGCTGCCGCGGGGCGCCCAGGTGGGAGTCGGGGTCGGGGGGATGGCTCAGAAATCCGGGGGTCTGGCGCTGGCGTGCATTTGTGGGGGTGCAGGGTCACCCAGGGTCATGCTGCTGAATAAAGAAAGGCCGTGAAAGGGTGACAAATGGAAGAGTGGGGAAGAGTCACGGGGTGGACAGTCACCGGGGCGCAGAGGAAAGGGATACTGGAGGCCAGAGTCTGCGAAGGGCCCCATCTCAGAAAACCTGCCCTCGCTCTCGCTCTCCCCCCTCTCCCCTCCCCTCTCTCCCCCTCCCTCCCCTCTCCCCCTCCCCCCTCTCTCCCCCTCCCCCTCCCCCTCTCTCCCTCCCCCCTCTCTCCCTCCCCCCTTTCCCCTCTCCCCCCTCTCCCCCCTCTCCCTCTCACTCTCCCTCGGGCCGCCCCGCCCCCCCCCCCAGCGGCTGTGAGAGGGCGTGGTGCTGCGGGGAGGGAGGGCCACCAGTCCTGGTTTACGTCACAACGTCAATGAAGTCACAGCTCCTTTTCGCCCTTGCGAATTCTCTAGTCACACATCCAGCGTGTCGGTGTCCTTCCGCTTTGCTGAACATGCTTGAGTGACACAAATCTCTGAGACGCGTACAATTTGAAAACGTCAGAGCCAGAGAACCGTCTGTGGTTATCGGATCTAATTTCCAGAAACCCTTATTTAATGTATCATTTTTTTTTAAAAATCGAACTTGATATCCTTTAAGATTGGGCAACAATCTTATAATCCTAGCAGGGAAAAATAAGAGCTTTTTTCTTTCCTTTTTTTTTTTTTAACAAAAATAGACAAACCTGCTTGTTGGATGGAACTTACGAGAACGCATCAGGACGGACCTTCTGGATTCCTGAAATGCTTACCCCGGTTCCTCCCGCTGTGGCCTCAAATCAGCAGCACCTGACTGCAGACAGAGAGGGCTTATCAGCCACATTCGTGAGTCGGCCGGGCTGCTGGATACCCAGTAATTACCGAACGTGCAACAACAGATCAGAAGTAGGCCAGGGGTCATGTGCACACCCCTGTGGGGTGCTTCGGACGAGGCCACAGAGTAACCAACCAAGGGCGTCGTCTGCCCTTCAGCCCCATTGGTCTCAGGTCCCTGGGTCCTGGAGCCCGTGTAGTGAGTGTGGGGCTGTCCTCGGGGACCCTTCGGAGCTCCAGGCGGGGCGGAAGGCTCCTCCCCACGGCCCTGCCCCTCTTGGCAGGCCCAGGAGAATGCTGTGGCATCCCTCTGCACCTCCGGGTGCTAATTCCAGCCGTGCGTCTACACGCACTGCTGTCTCCGCGAGGTGGGTTGTAGCCGCTGCCGGCAGAGGTGCCGGAGCGAACGCGGGAGGTGGGCCCGGCGAGGACACAATTGCACAACCCTCACCTCACCCAAGCTTCCCACTGAAATCCAGTTGTTACCCAGCAACCAAGGAAAGCAGTTGGGGTTAGCTCAGGAAATGACCTCCGCCAAACAAACAGTCCACCATCTGGGACCCCAGTCTCGTCCACTGGTCTCCAAAGGTGGGCTCATGACGACGGAACGGTATGTGTGTCTGTTGAAAACGACTCGTGCGTTAGCGGGGTTAGGGAGTAAACAGCTCAGCAGTGTGTTGGCGGCTCAGGAAACGCACCGATCAGAGGAGGTCGCTGGTGGACGATGCTCTGAGGGTTAGTTAACGAGCATTTCCCTTTCCCTAGCCCCCCGACACACCCTAATCGCAAGGGCCCTGGACCAGGCGAGCAGACAGCCCAGGAGCAGTAGTTCGGGCATTGCTCGACATGCCCAACGTAGTGTCGAGGAGCGCAGGTCGGGCTGGACACGCCTCCCCGGGGTGCTCAGGCCTCCCCCAGGACACCCCAGTCCGCATGCTGCCGTTTCCTGGAACCCTTTCAGAGTTCCCGAATGATGTCCCCCCGCTTGGGCGAGATCTGAGCGTTATTTGTTGATTTAAGTTTTTAAAGTCAGCCAGATGACTCCCGAGATTTCCGTGCACCTGATCGGTCAGTTGGTCGATGAACAGGGGAGGGGTGGGCAAGGAAGTAAAATGTTGATTTTCCCACAAGTGAGTGTAGATGGGGGCAAGTGGGTGCAATCTGGGGGCGGGGGGAGAGGAAAGGAGCCGATTCCTGGGAGGGACTCCGGGCCCCAGGGGAGCAGCCACGGGCCGAGACACCAAGTTGCATGAGAAATGGTGACGTTGCCGGCGGCGCAGGCCCACGAGGAGAGTGGCAGGCGCAGGGAGGCCGCAGGAGGCGGGAGCTGGGCCTGGGGCCGGGAGTCTCCCAGGTGGGTCTCGAAGGCTGCTTCGCCTCCTGTGCGCTGCCTAGCTGGAAAGGGGCCTGGCCCCAGGGCTGTTCCACAGCTGGGCTGTATCACAACCAAGCTGTGGCCACGGAATAAAGTTTCCTTCTTCACCGCAGGCCAGGTGGGGGATCCCTGTTGGCACTGAACTTGCACCAAGGACCATGAATTGGCAAGGGCCGTCATCATTTTTTAAGAGTTGCATCAATCCTGAAATGGCTGGTATTGGTGATTCCATCCGCAGCACATCCAGGAAGTATTCCATTCAATGCCATGACCCACGCTGGGACCGGGCATCCGAGGACAGAGGCGGGTGCCACTCAGCGCCGGCCCCAGGGTTTAGAGCGCAGGTCTGTGGGGGGGCGGGGGGGACACGGCCTGACACGTGGGATAAACACCAGAGTGGACGGACGGTGAGAGCCCGAGGGGAACATGGACTCGGGGTCCCGGGGGCACACCCACAGCGGGTCACTGCCGCCGCTCACACAGACGTCATCGTGGGCTTCACGACCTTGTCCGTACAGGGCCAGGCAGTGAGCACTGTGCGCTTTGTGGGCCACACGGTCTCTGCCGCAGCCGCGTGAACACCTCTGCTGTCGCAGCGCACAGGTGGCCGTGGGAGAGGCGTCCACACGCGAGCTGGCCGCAAGACTTTCCACTGAGACTTTGTCTATAGGCACTGAAATTGCGTCAGGAAATATGTTACTTTTTAATTATTTTTTATGAGATTTTATTTATTTTTTATTTTTAGAGAGGGGAAGGGGGAGAAAGAGGGAGAAAAACATCAGTGTGTGGTTGCCTTTTGAGCGCCCCCTACTGGGGACCGGGCCTGCAACCCAGGCATGTGCCCTGACTGGGAATCGAACTGGCCACCCTTTGGTTTGCAGACCAGTGCTCAATTCACTGAGCCACACCGGCCAGGGCAACTTTTTAATTACTTTCAACCCTTAGAAAACTGTAAAATATCCTTCTTGGCTCATGCATTATAGAAGAACAGGCGGTGGGCTGGATTTGGCCTGAGGGCTGCATTTAGGTGCCCCTGACAGGGGTCTCAATGCAAGTGCTAGTCCCCAGAGTGGCACAGAAGGAGGCCGGTGTGGCTTCGCTCAGATTCTGTTTGAGGGGCAGTAACTGCTGCCGGAGTGGACACATCAGGGGAGGGAGGACACTTGGAGGGAACAGGGAGGTGGGACAGCGGCAGATGGGCTGTGTGGGGTCTTAAAGGCCACGCCCAGCAGTTCGGGCTCTGTCCTGGGGGTAACTGGGGGCCATTCAAGGTTTCAGGCCGAGAGTGACAAGGTTGGGGTTGCGTTTTAGGGAGTGAGATGGGGTCAGGGGAGCTCAGGGAGGCCGCCTTCGAAGCAGTCGGCGTGGGCGTGGGGAGGGCCCACACGAGCAGGGCAGGCGGGGCTGCTAGAGAGAGGGCTCACAGGGACGCTGGACGTGCGAACGGATGCTCGGCCTCACCGGCCATCAGGGAACGCACACCAAACCACGATGAGGCACCGTGCCACGCCCGGTGGCGTGGCGAGCATAAAGACGACAGGGAGCCCTGGCTGCTGGGGCTCAGTGGACTCAGAGCGCTGGCCTGAGAACCAAAGGGTCGCCGGTTCAATTCCCGGGTCAGCGCACATGCCTGGGTTGCAGGCACGTGAGGCAAACACATATTGATGTTTCTCTCCTTCTTTCTCCCTCCCTTCCCCTCTCTCTAAAAATAAATAAAATCTTTTTTTATTTTATTTATTTTTATTTTTTTAAAGATTTTATTTATTTATTTTTAGAGAGGGGAAAGTAGGGAGAAAGAGAGGGAGAGAAACATCAGTGTGTGGTTGCCTCTCACGTGGCCCCCACTAGGGGCCTGGCCTGCAACCCAGGCATGTGCCCTGACTAGGAATCGAACCTGCGACCCTTTGGTTCACAGCCCGCGCTCAATCCACTGAGCTACGCCAGCCAGGGCAAAATAAATAAAATCTTAAAAAAAAAAAAAAAAGACAGGGAAAAACCAGTGGCAGCAAGGATGGGGGCAAGTCGGAGCCCTCCTGGCCTGGTGGCGCGGTGTGACATGGGACGGCCGCTGCGGACAAAGCGTGACAGGAGCTGCCGTCGGGGCCGGCAGTTTGTACGGAGAAAACACAAAACCTCCGTCCCTGCCAAAACATGCACACCGTGGTCATAGAAGCGTCATTCATCAGAGCCCAGGAGCGGAAACCAGCCAATCAGCGGGCACGTGGCTGAACGAGGTGTGGTCCAGCCACACCACAGAATGTCACCCGCCCACCGACAGGGACGGAGCGGTGACACATGACAGGACGAGCCCCGGAAACATCCCGTTCAGGAGCCCGTCCCAGAAGACCGCACGGCGCGTGACTCCGGGTACCGGAAAGGCCCAGAACAAGCCGGTCCACAGAGACGGCGAACGGGGGTGGTCGCTGAAGGGCTGGAGGCTTCTCTCGGGGTGAACAAAATGTTCGAACCCTAATTGCGGGGATGGTGGCCCAGCTGTGGATTTGCTGAAAACCACCGAACTAACTGTACACTCGAAGGCGCTGAAATATTTAGTTGCAAATTACATCTCAATAAAGCTGTTTAGATAAAGATCACACCAATGTCATGCAGGAGGGACCCTCTTCTCTCTGCGTCTCTCCGAATAAATTATGTCAAGTGCAGTTTAAATCGTCATTGGTTTTCAACGGTGCGCAGGTTTTCGTAGCGTAACGCTCTGCGTCGTGTTTAATTCGATGCGTATGCTTTCATCCGAGGGCCGCTATTCCAACGTCCACTCTTTAAAAAGCACCATGTCCGAGAGGGAAGGACACACGGAACCAGGCGGACTCAGAAAAGCCTCAGGCCTCTCACTTCCCCTTAGCCCTCCCGCCCAGTCCGCCACGGTTCTCACTTCAGTTTGCTTGTTTGAGCGGGAGAGGGGAACCGTCTGGAAGGAAGGCACACTCCAGACAGCGCCTTCAGGCCAAAGGTCCAGACGGAAGAGGAACACGCTCTGGATGTCCCACTCCCAGCTGGGCGCCCCCCCCCCCCACTCATTCGGGCCTAACTTTCCCATCAGCTCACTCCCACCACCCCCAGGCTGGGACCCTGCCTGCCGCCTCCCCAGATGTTTATTTTGCCTCCCGGGGTGACCAGTCTGAACATTGCCCTTGCAGCTGTGTGACCTCCTCCCAGTTGCCTCCCCTCTCTGTGCCCTGGTGTTGCTCACAGCACCGGGCTGCTGTGAAGAGCAGGCCAGCGGAGGCCCACGCCAGGCTAAGCCCGCTGCCAGACACCCGGTGAGCACTCAGCGGACGCTTCCGAAACCAGAAAGAGCAGACCCACCCAGCCTCGTCCCTTGCTTCTCTCCGTGGCCGACACCTGCTGCTGGACCTGGGCTCCCCATCCCGCTGTGCGGGCAGCCTGGGCCGTGGGCCAGCCGTCCAGCCGTCCAGCCGTCCAGCCGTGCCCTTCCGAAAGCCCAGGCCCCTGGAGACCGCCGCTGGCGGGGCTCCTAACCCACCGTCCTCCAGTCCTGTCGCCCAGACTGTGGGTAAAATCCGCAGACGGTGACAAAACTCCACCCTGGTTTCTTCCCCCTTCTTCCTTTCTTTCAAAGGCACGTGTCCCAAAGGGGAAGTGGAGCGAGCGGGTCCTGCTTTCTGGAGACTCCCGTGAGTGGCTTGGAGGCCATCCTTTCAGCAAGGACTTGGGCGACGTGTTCGGAGGACCCCCACAGCCAAAGGGCGGCTGTTTTGACACCACCAGGCTGGCTCGGCTCCTTCCTGTCCCCATCACCCACCACGGCCCATTTCCAGGGAGGAAGTGACCACAGAACCCTTGGCTTCCCCCGCCCTGCTGCAGGCCGGTCCCGCCGGCATGTGG
Organism: Glossophaga mutica; assembly: GCA_039655065.1. Lineage (NCBI taxonomy): Eukaryota > Metazoa > Chordata > Mammalia > Chiroptera > Phyllostomidae > Glossophaga > Glossophaga mutica. The sequence continues at coordinate 2,639,479 of CM077315.1, forward strand.
AAGCTGGGGCCCTCGAGCCTTCCCAGTCTCGGTGGCACCATCTGGAAACAGCAGAGGGAATTAGGTCTCTTACATCCACCTATTTCAGTGGCTCCAGAGTAAGTCCCACTGTGATACGTTTCTTTACACCGTGACGGCTAATGAGAGGCCCCGCCGGACCGAACAGCCGCAGAATGGAGTCCTGCCACCCACACAGCCAGGCGGGGTAGCTCCCCACCGCAGGCTGGGGGAAGGAGCCGGGAAGGAGGGGGGTCGGGGCCGGGGCTCTGAGCGCCTGGTGAGTTTCCGGAGGCACAAGAGCAGGGGATGACTCCTCTTCCCCTCTGGGCCGTGGGGGTTCTTTGGAGGCTGGAACCGGGAACTTGGCTTCGGGTGAGCCTCGCAGGCTGCCTTTTCCCTTCCCGACGCTCCCTCTCAGGGGTGAGGGTGTGCATGAGCACCTGGGTCACTCCCCTGGTTGACTCCTGGTGCTCCCCTGTATTCGTCGGGGCCCAGCAATTGCTCCCGGTCTTTCCACAGAGGGGATTGAATGCAAGGAACTGGTTGCACGGGCGAGGGAAGAGAGGAGACGCTGAACTCCCAAAGGCAGGGAGCGAGGCCCAGTCCACGCCGGCGGGCAGAAGCTAGCCCAGGGCCAGGGCTTCCCGGGGAGCGAACACGCAGCAGCGGCCAGGGCTGCCCAAAAGGAGCCGGAGCCCCTCTGGGGGCTGTGCTCTGCGAGGTGGGCCCCTGGAGGAGACGCAGCCACCTAAGCAGAGCGAGAGCGGCAGAAAGGCTGCTTTGGCCCCTTCCTGCACGCCAGCCCCCACCCGCAATCCCGCTGCACTCGGAGCCATCTGGATGCAGCTTAGCAAAGGAACCCTGGAAGGGAGGTTTCCCGGAATACAGAACAATGGAGAGGCAGGGAGGAGGCCGGGGCGGGGCGGGGTAGGGGGCGTGGGAATAAGGGCAGAGTCTCCAGCACACCGAGGAGGGGTCGCTGGATGGAGCAGGAAATAGGAGCTGGGCCCTCAAAGGTGGGCACACTGCTGGGAAAGGTGGACAGGCGGGTGGGGTGTCAGCCGCAGGCACCGATGGGACCCGGAGCCTGTCTCCCCTCCCTTCTCTTTCCAGCCCTTTCCCTACACTGGGACCGGCGGCATCGAGGACAAGGCCACCTTGTCCCTGCAGAGTCCCACCTTTCCTGATCTTTGGAGTTTTTGTTTTTTAAAGAAAATGTTCCTAGCGAGAGGGGAAGGAGGAGGAAGAAAGAGGTTCCTGAGGCTGGTGGCAAAGAAAGGTCTTCCCTGCTCTACCTTGGAGGGGAGGGCAAGAAGAGGGCTGGTGGTTGACCATGAACCTGACCGAGGGCCCACCCTGAAGAGCAGGTGGACGACGGGAAAGACCCGGGGCTACTCAGCCAGGAATCTCCGCCCTCCGCCTTGGCCCTCCAACCTCCGGGTTTCTGAAGCTTATTTGTACGCGGTCACCGGTTTCTGGCTCCGACTGTGTTTGGCGGAGGATCAGTCTGAGCAGAGGAGGGAGGCCTTGACTCAGCCCCGGAGCCTGCTCTGACAGTCCCGTCAACGCTGACTTTGTACAAAGTCGGTTGTCCAAAGGGCATCCGTCCCCACGAACCAACTGTATTTCCTCGGATGAAATGGCTTCTTTTGGCAAAGGAATACTTGTACTAATGTTTACCTTGCGCCTTGTGACATCGCATGGAAACAGATAATGATGTTGAACGTAGAAAAAGCGAATCCCAGAGAGAACGTGGCTGAGACAGCCACGCTCCCCGAGCAGCCCAGCCGGCCCAGGGCACCTCCTCCTTGTCCCCTGTCTGCTCGCTCCGGTGGCCTGGGCCCCAGCGGAAGGGAAAGGCCAGACCCCACAGGTGACGTGGAACTCACGTGGAGAGTCTTTTAGATTTAGGCGCAGCTCACGTTTCCCCCAGTGGGTCTTTTTTCTTTAAACTTGCTAAGAAATCCAGCAGTCACGTGGCTGTAGAACAGCCGTGGATGATAATGGGAGAAGTTATTTTGGTCCTTTGCTAAGTGGCATGCACGTTGCTAACAGTTTCGTTTGCTAATTTAATTGTGAAACACTCACAGAGCGCCTGCTACGCGCTGTAGTGCGCAGTGTGATACAGACTAGCATTCGACGCACTCGGGCGCGCATCCGCTCATTCCTCCCGCTGGCACCTTCGGGTCTGCGGTGGGCCACGCAGCGAGTCAGGGGTTGGCGGGGCCGCACGGGAAACGGCTCAGGTCCCCGAAATGTTGCCTCATGAGGGGCGATGACCAAGGGTTCTATTGCTTGCTCTTCCCCATGTCGATCTACTCCGTTCTTGCTCCTTTTTTTAGAAAACCAGGTGACGGCCTTGTCACCCTGAGGGACCGTTGGCATATACCGGAGGCAGGTGCACAGCGCAGTGTGACTGGATGCTCGTAAACACCGCGACGTGACCGGCGCAGCACCCTCACACCCCTGGACTTCCTGATCAGAGGGAGTTCGTGCTTGGCGACCCCCTTCACCCGTCTTGCCCACCCCAGCCCCTCGCCGTGAGCACCCAGCAAACTTCTCCCGGGGTCTGGGAGCTTGCGTGGCCATCATTGCTGTTTTTGCTTTTGGATTCTCCGTACAAGTGAGATCCTGTGTCTTTCTCGGGCTGACTCACCTCACTGAGCGTAACCCCCTCTAGGTCCATCCCTGTTGTTGCAAAGGGCGAGGTTCCTTCTTCCTGGTTGGACGCTACTCCGCCGTGCGCGCCACACCCTCCTCACCCATTCGCCCGCCGGCACCTTCTGGTCGCCCCGTCTTGGCTGCTGGACACGATGCTGCAATGAACACCGGGACGCAGGTATCTCTTTGAGGGGGTCTTTTTTTTTTTTTTTTTTTTTCCAGATAAATAGCCAGAAGCAGGATTGCTGGATCATACAGGAGTTCCACTTTTACTTTCGATTTTTGGGGAACCCCCACACTGTTTTCCGCGGTGGCTGCATCCGCTGATGTCCCCGCCAACAGGGCACAGACGTCCCCTGCGCTCCACGTCCTCGCTGGCCCTTGCTACCCTGTCTTTTCGAGGGCAGCCGTTCTACCTGGTGGGAGGCGGTCTCTCAGTGGGGTTTCGGTTTTTCGTTTTCCTGATGATTGGTGATGTTGAGCCTCTTGTCTCACACCTGTTGGCCACCTGTATTCCTTCTTTGGAGAAATCTCAATTCAGATCTTTTGACCATTTTTTTAAATCAGATTTTTTGCGATAGAATTGTATGAGTTCTTTATGTATTTTGGATATTAACCCTTTATCAGATACACGATCAGCAAATATTTCCTCTCATCCAATAGGCTGCATGTTCATTGTGTCGATGGCTTCTGTGCTGTGCCACACCCACCCCTGAATGTCCCCTGTTGGCCGCTAGCATGCAGGTGTGAGGGGTTCCCCTGGCCTTGAGGAGCTCACAGCCTGGACACACCCCAGAGTCCCCTCCCAATAGTGTCACCATAGAGTCGCTCAACCGTCCACCCACCAGAGCAATGGGGACACGTGGCCCGCAACAGCAGCCAGTGAGATGGAGCGACTGGCCAGTGATGTGCTCAGTGAGCGGCCTGGGCTCTGGGCCTGGGGCCCTCGGAGAAGGCCGACTCTCCCGGGAGGCTCCTCCCCGTGGCTGCCTCCCCTTTCCTCGACTGGATCACACTTGCGGCTGGTTGTTTGACGGCAGCAACGCGACGACGTGCTTTTTTCAGAATGGAGTCTGGCACATAGTAGGTGCTCAACAGATATTTGTGGTCTTACCACCTCTGCCAGTTGCCAGAGCGACAGAGGCTTCCCGGAGGAGGGGGCCTTCTGAACAGGGTTTTAGAGAAGGTCCCAGGGGCCTCGGTGTGATGGCAGAGGGGGCACTAGCATCTAGAAAGGTGCCAGGCTTCAAAAGAGACATTAGTGATGGTGATGACGATGGCGGTGATGATGATGGCGAAGAAGGCAGACGCTGGAACCAGTGGACTCCGGATGATGAGTGCAGCTCCCGAATCCTAAGGGGTGCTCCTGGAATCCATGCACAAAGATGCTTCTCTGCTTTTTCCTGTCCTAGTTCCCCGTCCTGGAAGTCCACCCTGCGGGGTCATCCAGGGGCCTGCCAGGGCGGGACTTCACCCGGAAGCCGGGGAGGGGGGGTGCTCCCAGGCCCCAGCAACCACCGGGGGAGCAGAGCTGTGGGCAGCACCGCCGGGGCGCTTCCAGTGCCTGCCCTGAGCAGAGCTGTGGGCAGCACCGCCGGGGCGCTTCCAGCGCCTGCTCTGCCGGTGGCGCTGGCTCCCCAGAACCTTCCCTGGGCGTGTGGCAGGAGGGCAGGTGGGGCTCTGTTTATCCGACACAAAGGAAGGGGCTCCTGGTTTTGCAGGACGACAGGAAGTGTCAGCCCTGCTGTTATTTATGGTTGAAATGACATTACTTCGCTTTGTCTCTGCGGCCGAAATCTCTGGCATTTCCCTTTCTCGCTTCCTCCCTCGGCGTGGTCTGCCTTCGTTTACAAACCGGGATTCCGCTGCCCATTTCCCCTCTGCCTGCTGAGGGCTCCCGGTGAGTCAGACGCAGGCATCGGACCCTCCTCACAGCTCTTTGGGGGACCAGCTGCAATCCCCCTTCACCTTGGAGGACACTGAGGCTCGGTGTGTGCAAATCAACGTAATCAGGTGATTAAGGGGCAAAAACAGAACTCAATCTGTTAACCACAAACACTTCAATCTCCAAGAAAGGCAGCTCCTGTTTCTGGAAATTAAATTGAGAGAAAAGTAAGGGAGACAGGAAGAGCTCATTAGAGGATGTTGGTCCATGGCTGGAGCAAATGCTCTTTGGTGTAAAAAATGGACCTGAAGCATCGCTTCATTTTTAGCAATAACTTCTCCAAGCAAGATGCTTTCCTCGCTTGTGTCTTCCGTCACCCCAGGGTGCAGAAAGCAGACCAGCCAAGGAAACAGCCTCTGAGCACTGGAGTGAGAAGACCGGTGACCAGCCTTTAGGGTTCGAGGTTCCCAGTTGCCACAACAGATCGGCCACACCCACGCCCCTCACGGAGGGCGGAGCCATGTGGGCGCAGCGAGGTTACCTGCAGAAAACCTTGATCACCTGCCAGAGGTGGGCGAGACCAGGGCTGCAGCCAGCAGCTGCGCAAGTGTGAGTTGGCTTATTTGTTTTAATAATTAAGGAGACAACCAGAGGAAGAAGCAAATATCTGGCCCGGAAGAGCCCAAAGAGGATCCCAGGACCTCACAGAGAAAGAGCCCGACCCCGCCGGGGCGCCTTTGGCCCCATTCAAGCAGCTAAGCCCAGACCTGCTAGGCGCCTCCCGGAAGGGTGTGCCGAAGTGATGGAGAGAATGTGCTTTTCCTGGCTTTTGAGTTTCATAAGCCGATGGCTCTAAACAAATAGGAAGGAAAAACCTGCTGCTTAAAGAGGCGGGTGGGTCTGTGATGAGGGAGACCCAGCCCCTCCCTTAGGGCGGGATGGCCACAGACCCTGAGGATCTTGAGAAGGACCCTGATCCTTTGTGAGCCTCAGGCTGGAGCCAGACTGCGGAGACAGGGGGCGGAGCATCCAAGCCCCTTCCTGGGAAGGGCTCCGGGAGGCAGCAAGACCCAGAGAAGGGGCTGGGACCACAGGCAGCTCCCAAGGGTGGGAGCGGCAGAGTGGCGGCCCCCACCGCTGCGGGAGGCCCTGTGCCCAGGGAACTGGGGACAGGGGCCCTCAGGGCAAGCGTGAGGACAGATGGGGTCGTGTGCCCTTGATAAGAGCCCCGGAAATTAGAGGCAGCCCTGAGGAAGGGGGCGAGCACCCCAGGTTACCTGAGAAGACCTTTCTGCCGCCCAGCAAAACAGAAGCTCAGACCAAAACTGAACTGAGCTGTAAAAAGCAATGTCTGTCTGATTTGACTCCGCTAGGGAATCTAGAACCCCTCCCCCCCCAGTTTGCAGACTGAGAGACCCCCACCCCCACTCTGCAGTATCCTGGGAAGGCCCGCTTCTGGCCAGTACAAGGAGCTTCCCAAGGGACCCCCATTGGGACTAGCCTTCTGATCCCCTCACCCGCCTAGATCCAGCCTGGAATTTCGAATCCTGGACAATGGGTGCTGAGGACATCAGTTCACAGGCTGGGGCTAAGGCCGGCCCCCACGGCCCGCTGTTACCTGGTGCCCAGTGCCTGCTCCGTCTCCATGGCCTGACGTGGCCCCCCCCCCCCCCCCGGCTCCGTCTCCATGGCCTGATGTGGCCCCCCCCCCCCCCCCCCCCGGTCGGGAGGCCCTGAGAGCAACATCCTGAGCTAGCTCACCAGCAAGTCCCCGCCCCCCACCCCCACCCTCCAGCCCCTACCATCCATCTACCCCGGGGCAAGCAGCTTCCATGGCTCCAGATTCAGCTCAAAGGTCACCTCCTTTGTGACGTTTCCCCAGGTAGTGCTGACCACACCCTTTCTTTGTGACCTCACCGTACCACACCGAGGCTCCTGCCGAGTTCTGGGGAGCTTGTCGGCTTTCCCCTAATTCCCTTCCATCCCGAGACTTTGGGTTTCAAGATGAGACAGAGAGAGAGAGGGAGAGGAAGAGATTAAAGGAGGGGGAAGGAGAGGTAAACGGAGGGGCCATCAAGCAGGGCTGTGGCGGGGGGGGGGGGGGGGGGGGCGGGTTCCACCAGGTAAAAAGGTGTTTATGAAATACCCCAGCTCCTCCTCCAGCGCCATTATTTCACAAAAGCCAGGTAATACCAATACAACAAGTAATAGGAAGGTCATGACCTCAGCCTTAAGGATGGTGTTTCAAAGAAAGGAGCTTTGACAAGGGCCTGGGCCTCGGTGACATTGACTTACATACTTTGGCCTACATTTGTCACTTGTCCTTAGGCCACAGGGTGGGGACCAGCCTTTGAGACCTTTTGTGCAGAGCGGGAGTTCTGGCAGGGTGCCTGGTGGCCTGTGAGCTCACAGCCCTGGCCGCTGTGGTTTCCTTGGCAACCGGAGCCCTAGGGATGCCCTTCAGAGGCGAGCGGTTTCTCAGCAAAGCCGGCGGCTCTGGGCCGTGACCTCCGGCTCCCGCAGAGGCCGAGGACGTGGGCAGCGCCCCAGGCAGCTGCCGGTGCCCTCCCGCGGCGCCCGGCGCCCTGGGGATCCCCTCCTGCCTGCACCTGTGAGGGCTCTTGTCTCTTAGCAACTGCTGCCGGCGTCAGCACGGGCGGGGCTGCCAGAGGGGGGCCTGGCCCCGTCTCGGAGCCTCTGAGGTCTTCAGCAGGGGTCCCCTCTTTCATACCCATTGGGTGCCCCAGAGCCCAAGGTTGGTCCTGCGCGCAGGCAGGCAGGCAGGGTGGGCCCGGGCCCCAGGCAGCGGGGGGCGGGCTGCTCTTCCCAGGCCCGGCGCCAGGGTGTGGGGCGTTAGACTCAGGCGCCCTGGGCCTTCTACCCACCGAGGGCCCCCAAGGTGCCAAGCCTCTGGTATCGGGAAATGACCTCAGAGCTCTGGACGCGGCTGGCAGGCAGCTGCCCAGGCTTAAAGGTGCCCTGGCAGGCACCTGTCGCCTGGGCTGGAAAGTCATCCTTCCCCGGCCCCAGACCTTCCAGAAGGGAGCTGAGGGTTCTGGGAAAGAAAGGGGCTTCTAGGGTGAGGCCTCGACATTCCACAGGCCTTTTCGGAACGTTTGGCTCCCTGAAGTCTGCAGGCGGCTCCGTCTCAGGCCAGTGGAGGAAAAGGGGCCCCGCTGGGCAGCGCGGGCAGGAGACGCCCAGACCAGCCCCTCCCCCGTCCCCGGAGACTGTCTGCTGCGCACCTCCCAGCGGGGAAGAAATTGAAATGAGGGCCGCTCCGTCCGCAGGGCCGGCAGCCCCTTCCCGCCCGTCCCCTGGGAGGGCCGGCACCGCGTCGGGAACATTTCTTACAGCGGAGGAGACGCCGCTCAGAAAGGATATTTTGGGCACACGGAACTGCATCCTGGGTCAGTGTGCATGATGCCAAAAGCCAGGGACTGAAGTTCAAATTCTGGACCTGCCTCTTCCTGGCTGTGTGACCTTGAGCAATACTTCACCTCTCTGTGCCTCCTTTTTCTCGTGAGAAAACGGAAGTCATCATTGGGGCTGTCGTGAGGAGCGTGAGGAGCGAGGAGGCCGTGAAGACAAAGCGCTCCGCTCACTGACCTGTGGTCGGGGGGGGCCCCCCCGTGTGCGCGCAGGGGGCGTGACAGCCCAGAGCCCAGGCATCCTGGCCCCTTCTCCGTACTTCGTCTCCTGCTCAGTGTCCTGGGCCTCTCAGATCTAATTTGCGCTGTAATTTTGGTTGCTAAGCAATAGTGTCATTTTGCATATTGACTAAGCATTGTAAAATATGTAAGTAAAATAACAGAGCCTGGACCAGGCCCAGGCCCAAGGGGCTGGCTTCTCTTCGGTCAGTAACAGTGGAGTTTCCTTTCTCTTTTTTCTTTTTGAGTCAAATAAACAGGCCAGCCACCACTCTTCAGTCTCACGGTGATCTCTCGCAGTCTGGAATCAGGTCTGCCTCCCCAGGGGCCTGGCTCGGAGCCCGGTACCTGGCGGAGGGGGGGGGGGCGGGGCGGGGCAGGAGGGGGGGCAGGCTGCGGTCACTGAGGATGCTGATGCCTCTGAAATCAGCAGGTGCTGGGACAGATGACGGCCCACATGCGCGTCCCCGCCAGGGGTCAGGGGACCCGCCAAGGAGCCCATTTGTGGTGGAAAAGCACCGAGGCCACCCCCCCCCCCACCCCCACGTGATGATATGAGCTGCTTAGCTCACCGGGAGCTGGTTCCGTTCCAATTGCGGAGACTGATCACGTGCTGTTTGGAAGTGTTAGACGTCCCAGCTCCAGTAAAGACATCAGCACCACGAACATGCCCAGCGTGTGTTAGTGTGTCCGAGTACCAGGTGGAAACTGTATCGCTTTCTGTTACACCGGCAGCATCTCGCTACCAGGAGGCATCTCTTGCCCAATTGGCTGGATCCAGGGCCCCGGGGTTTCATTCCAGCGAACACATTTTCAGGCCAAAAAAGCTTTGGGGTTTTTTTTTTTGGAGGGCAACAATGTTGGGAGTTGAGGATGCTGGGTTTCCCCCTCTGTCTGTGACGATGGTGACGACGGTGGCCGCATGGTCGTGTGCCAGGCGCTGCACCAGGAGTTCTGCTCCCGTGACCTCATTTCCTCCTCCCCCAGACCGGCGCGGTCACCGCGATTTCGTTGCGGTCCTTGCCTCAGCGACTGGGTCCAGCCTTACCTGTGCCCGGCTGCTGTGGCCTCCTAAGGGCATGGGTTATACTTTCCCTCTTCAGAGTTACAGAAAGTAAAAATAGTAGTCGTCAACACCTGCCCCTTCAATGAGATTTTAAAAACGCTTTTTTGATCTCTGAGCTCTTCAGAAAAGTTTGGCCCCCTTTCCCCCATCAAGGGATGCCCACTTCCGCTGCCGTGACGTTGGTGTCACTGGTTTCCAACACCACTTGGCGGTCCACAGCCCTCCTCGGGGGCTGGTCTTGTGGACAGATCGCACACGGAGTGGCCGCTGTCCAGGGCGTCTCCAAGATCGAAGCCCTCCCTTTCTCCCAGTGGGCGGCGGTAGCGGCGGTGTCAGCCCCCAGCTTGACCTTGGTGTTCAGCAGGGCCTGGTGCTCCTGGGCCTGGCACTGCCCCTCTGCCCGGGTCTGGGCCGGCTCTCACTCCAGTGCCTCAGGACCCCGCTGAGCTGCTCCGCTGGCCTGGCATGGCGCGTCGGCCCCTCCCTGGGCTGCGCTCCCAGCTGGCCCGCAGATTTCTCATCGGTCCAGGTCCATCCGCCAGGACTGACCGCACGTCTGCGCTCCATGAGTGTCCTCTCAGCCGCGCCCAGCTCGGCGGTCTGCGGGGTGGCCCCTGCGGCCTGCTGGGCCCGGAAGTCCGCACGATCTCGCTGAGGTCCGAGACTGGGGGGCAGCCAACGCCACGGTCAGCCCAGTGTTGGCAGTCTGGTTCTCCTTCACGAGGAGCAGCCCCTCCTTGACAGGCCTCCGTGAGAGCGTCGGTCTCGGTCTCCAGCTGCAGCCGAGCGGCACTGGTGTCATCAGGGACCTTTTGGAGCCCATCGATGTCACTCTCCACGGACGGGAGCGGGCCCAGCTCCGCCTCACACTTGGCTCCGAAGTCCTCAGCAGCAAGACGGGCGTCCGTGAGCAGAACGATGCGGGCACTGTCCACAGAACTTGCGAAGATCTGAGCCCTCGGGTCCTCGACGGTCTTGAAATAACGGCCCTGGTCTCTGACCTGGGGCCCCTTCTCCAGGTGTTCCTGGATTTTGCTCTCCAGTCTCCGATTGTCAGCCCCCAGGCCCCTCACCCTCCCAGGCAGGAGGCTAGGCGGTCCTTCAGGTATTGCCTGGTCTCCTCCTCTCTCTGGATGCCCCCTATGCCCGCCAGACCCCCAACCATCCCCGCAGCCAGGCCCCTGGGCCCCCAGCCGCTGGGACGCTAGGGGAGGGTACCCAGGGATCCAGGAGTCCGACGCACCGGCACCTGTGAAGTGCATGGTTTTGGTGACTGAGGACGCACCTGTGCCTCCTTTCTGCCCCCCTCCGCCCCTGGCCTGTGATTTTTGAAGTTCCTGTGCACCGGCCAAGGGCGTTGCCAGAAATCATGCCACGCAGCACGGCCAGCATTTACCTTTCCTTCCTCAGGGGCTTTGCCACCAGCTTGTTCTTCTTGTCTCTCTGTTTGTTGCAGAACGAGGGCCAGGCTGCGAGGACACCAGGTGCCAGGGTGAAAGGCCCCCCCCCCACCTGGGAGAGCGGGGCCACCGGCGGGGGGCGGGGCGGGGCCAGCAGACTGTCTTTTTCAGAAGGGGAAGCAAGTGTCCCGGCAGAGCTGGAACGCAGATGTCCGCCGCGGCGCGGTAGCCGCGAGCTGGAAACGCCCAGTGACTCGTGCTCGGGCAGGTGGACGAAGCCTGGTCGGTGCGTGCGATGGGGTGTCCGCCGCACGGGAAAGGGAGTGCGCCGCGTGTCGCCAAGTGGATGAACCTGGAAAACCGTCTGTTGATACAACAAGGGGCGGTCGGAGAGAGGAGGGCACGGACTGTGGTTTAAATTGTACGAAATATCCGGGTAGGGCAGCTCCAGAGAGTCGGCAAGCCCATCGGTGGTTGCCAGGGCTTGGGGCAGCGGGGCGAGAAGTGGCTGCGCAGTGCGCACTGGGTGTCCTCGCTTCCCTTTTTAAATCTCTATTGGCTGGCTTGAGAGCGAGAGGCCTGTTGCCCCGCTTGCTCGTGCATTCATTGGTTCGCTGGTTGACTCTTGCTCGTGCCCTGAGCGGGCCCAGACTGGCAGCCCCAGGGCATCAGGACGGCGCGCCGACCAGCCGAGCTCCCAGCCGAGCTCCCGGCCAGGGCTCGGGACCCCTTTCGAGGTGATGCAGCCGTTCCAGAACCAGGTCGCGGGGAAGGCTGCGCAGCCTGTGGGCGTGCTAAATGTCACCGACAGGAGCACAGATGTTACGTGTACAACACCTCGACGTCTAAAAAACAACTTTCCTTGAAAGCAGAACTTCTTTTTCAGAGATTGTTATTATTTTTTTGAGAGAGTGGAAGGGAAGGAGGAAGAGAGGGAGGGAGACATCGATGTGAGAGGGAACCATCCATCCGCTTCTCCTCATACACACCCCAACGGGGGACCCGGCTGGCCACCCAGGTGTGCACCCTGACCCGGAACCGAACCCACAGCCCTTTGTTTTGTGGGACGATGCCCGACCTGCTGAGCCACACTGGCCGGGGTATCGTCTCAAATGGACATCTGCCCAAAATTCCCCCCAAAGAAAAGTAACCAGTGAAGGAGTTGGTTTTGCGGGTGTGCGTGTGCATTTGTCAGAACTCCGAGAATTGCACTTAACGCCTGCGTGTTTACTGCATGTAAATCTTACCTTGATAAAAACTAGCCGATCGGGAGCAACAGAAAATGCAACCACGTTGCATACAAAAACGGTCTGCGGAAACACGGTGTTGCACCAGCCCGAGGACACGTGGAACGACACAGCTCCCCGGGCTCTGGGGGTCCCAGCGCCCGTCCCCGGCGCTGTGCTGAGCCCCAGGGAGCCGGCCGGTTCAATTGCCGCCGAAGTCCAGCAGGGTTCACAGGTGGAACCGAGAGCAGGGTGCGTGCTCTGCAGTCCCGGGGGGGCACACGGTGAACCTGTGGCTGCTGTCACAGCGGTGGGGGACTCGCTTCCTGCCCATGGGAAGTCTGAGCACAGCGTCCCTGAAGTCCTTTGGCGGACAAACGTTTGCGGTGGCGACGAGGTCGGCCGATCCTTGGCTACCCCTCATCCCCGCACGCCGCGCAGAGTCCCGCCAGCGCATCTGACAGATGCCTCCTTGGGAGACTTTCCTCACGTCTAAATTAATTGCATCCAGTCAGACTAGTCTCGAGTGGGTGCACGTGTCGAAGGGCATCCACCCAACGTTTGCTGGACATAAGATGCGCAGGATTATGATATTAGCGCTCGGGTCTGCATGCCTGCCTTTTAAAAAACACTTTATTTATTTATTTATTTATTTACTTTAGAGCGAGGGGTGGGGAGAAAGAGAGGGAGAGAAACAGCCATGCGTGGTTGCCTCTCGCACGCCCCCTACTGGGGACCTGGCTCAAAACTCAGGCAAATGCCCTGACTGGGAATCGAACTGGTGACCCTTTGGTTTGCAGGCTGGCGCTCAATCCGCTGAGCCACACCAGCCAGGGTTTCGGGCCCCCTTTCCCATTAACTAGATTCCTCAGTTATTCGTCTTCCTCCATAAGCATTGTGAAAGCTTACGGCTCCTGAGGAGCCTGGTCAGGGTCAGTGCCTGTGTCCGCCCGCTCATCCTTTTATTCCAGATAGAAACGGTCTTACGTGAACAGCCCTTTGAAACAGCCTAAGTCAAACAGTGCCAGGGGAAGAAAACGAAATGACGAACTCCAGAAAAACCAAAGAGCTGATTTAAAACAAAACAAAGCAATACAAAATTAAAAACAAACCTTTCTTGGCTGTGCAGGGACCATTTATAGCGTCGAATAGAAGTCCTGTTTAGTAATTTAGACTCTCTCAGTCCAGAGTTAGACAGCAGACAGGGGTAACGCTGATTATAGGACAGAAGGAAAACGCTCTTCGCTTTGACCTTGTCCCCGCAGAAGTTCAAACACCAGGAGCTGAAAGGCCGAGGGAGGGGCGGAGTTCAAAGGGAGGGGCTGATTTCACCTCCCACGGAGGGAGCCGGCGGGAGGTGAAATGCGGAGGCCACCGCATCATCAACGCCACGAGGAGTGAAGGTGTCCGTGCGCGATTTTCGGAAGTACCTGGGGCGAACCCATCACCCCGCCAGTGCCCCCCGGCTCCGAGTCCTCGGGACGGAGCCCCAGTTCCGTTCAGGGAGTCGGGGTGCGGGCCGCAGGCGCGGCGGGCCGTTCACAAAGGAAGAGCATGCGCACTGGTTGCAGTGGGAACTCCCTGGACGAGACCGCGATTTTCACTCCGGTCCACCCCAGCCGGTCTGGCAAAGTCCCTCCGTGCTGACACCAGTGACCTTTCGGACTGGCTCGCTGTCCGGAGCGGGGGCCGTCCTCCTGTGCACCGTCGTCGGGTGAGCGGCCGCAGCCTGGCCTCTCCCCCGGATGTCGGAAACACCCTTCCCCAACCCTGACGATGAGAAGTACGTGGAAGGACCCACCAGACGTTTCTTGGCGGAGTTGAAAGCGATCTCTGCTCCAGGGCCGGGGCAGGGCTTGGCCAAGGAGCCGTGTCGTTTAATTATTGTTCCTTCTAACATCCTTGATGTTTAAAAAGTGTGTTTTATTGCTTGGGTAAAAACATTCAAAGGCAGAAAACATGGCAGAGAACGTTTCTTTCTTTGTAGCCTCGGATAAGCCGGGGACTCCCCAGAGGGAGGGCTTCTCCCTCTTACTGGCAGGCAGCGTGCCAGTTTACACCCCCTTCCGCTCCTCCTGTGCCCTGCCAGCCAGAGTGCTGTCAGACGCGGGAAATGAGCGTTGAAGTCAGCATGTGTCTGAAGAAACTAAAAAGCACATTCTCCATTAAAACTGTACCTGTGATTCCTCAGGCCACAGCAAGCACAGTGTGACGGAGGGAGCGTGAGGCGCTTTCTAACCCAAAAGTCAGCTCCCAATCCCTTTGCAAGCTCCTCATTGAGAACCGGGAAGGAGCATGTGGCGCAGTAGTAATTTGTCGCACCTGCTCAGGTCCCAGGCCTGAGCCGGCGGACCAGTGCGCATGGATGGTCCTGGAAGACGGGCTCCGCCGGCACCTAAGCAGAAGTCTGCGCTCCCAGCGGACAACCGGCCGTCCTGGAAGACGCACTCTCTCCCCGCAGATGCCCGGGAAAGACCTTTGCCGGCTGGTCCTTCCTGCACCCGTAATCCCGACGTCTCACAAGATGCAGCTCCGATGCAAAGGACAAAAAAGAAAACCCGTTATTTTGCACGAGCTACTTCTTGCTTAGCGGCTTCCGATGCTGCCGAAGACTCCCGCCGAGGCCGGATGGGCACAGCCAGTCCTTCGGGCCTGGCCAGGTCTCCTCTCCTTCCGCTGAGTTTTACACCAAAAGTTCACAGTTTCTCTCCACTTTCTTAAAGCGTCCTAAGCCTCCTGCGTCTCCCCTCCACCCTAGCAGCCTCCCCCCCGCCACCGGAGGGAGCTTCTGACATGCTCGGATGGGAGGGAGGCTGGGCAGGGTTGGATGCGGCCCCGAGCCAGGACGCCCGGCTTCCCACCTGGAGCCCAGCGGAGGCTGACCCTTCCCTCCTGTGGCCTGGCTGGTGGGCCTTCCTGGAGTGTGAGTTCCCGCCTCGCTGCTGTTCTTGTGGGAGCAGCAGGCCCTGGTGGGAGACTTGGGTGCATTCTCGGCATGAACCCACATGGGGCTCCCCAGGAGCAAGGCCGCCACGCGCCCTGGAAGGCCTGCTGGAGCCACGGGAACCACGATTGATGGTGGAGCTGCAGAGGCCGCGGTGGAGGGTCAGGAAGGACCGGGCCCCGCTAGACATGGCATCCCCGCAGATGACTGGGGGCACCCCAACCGGGGCGGACAGATGGGCACCGACAGCACCCGGCTCAGCCCTGCCAGCCTCATAACATTTGTAAGAAAGAGTCTCTCTCCCCGGTAGTTCCCACGGGCTCAGCATGGAACCCCACGGGCCCGGGGCCTGTCCCGTGGCTGGATGGGAGGATTCCGAGGGACCCTGCCCCAGCCCCACGCCCACCTGCCTGCGGTGGCCCTGGCAAGCAGGGTTGGCGTTCCCCAAGTTGGAGAGATGACCGGCAGGCAGACGGGGACAGTGGCTCACTCAACAGATGGCAGAGAGGGGAGAAGAGGACAAACACTGAGGACATCCAAGTCACTCCTGAGCCCTGGACAGGATGCCCTTGGTTCCAGCCTCTGTGTACCATTGTGTGACTCGCTCTGTTCAGCTCCTTCCTGAGCTCTGGGTGTAGCCCGAGCTCTGGACTCCGCAGGGCAGCCTGGAGACAAAGTCACCGGGTCCCAAAGGAAGTGCATCTGAAAAGCTCTTGAGGTACATGACCCCACCACCCCAGGAAGATCTCCCCTTCGCACCCCGCTCTCCACCCCTGCGCCTCTCAGCGCAGCCGCCGGAAAACAGCCTGCTGCAGGAGGAAGGTGTCTGTCTCCGGGAAGGGCTGGATCCCTTGCCTCTCACACCCTCTAGCCCCAGGGCCCTCTCTCCCGTCGCCTCAGGGTCGGCTCCGCCTGGTTTAAGGAGGGACCTCTCCAGGGTCATTTACTCTCCAGTCGCTGGGTCCGGGGAGACCGGAGGATGGGATTTCAGGCAGCGGACCTGCCCTGGAGGAAATCCTATCCGCTGAGGTCAGGCAGAGCCGACTTTCACTCCCAGCTTCGCCACTTACGCGCGCGGCTTGGAGCCAAGCGCTTAATCTCACCAAGCCTCCGGTGAGGCGAGGGTTTGCTTAAAAGTGGACCTGTATTTCAGATACCCATCTGGGGGGTCTGCTTCGAATCAGGTGCCCAGGAAACATATCACCACGAATAAATACTCTTTATTGGCAGTGGCGTACAGGCACCGGCTTGGCTGGCTGACCTGGCCACGTCCCCACCCCTGCCTGGACGATGAGGGTCAGACTGAGAGCCTGGGGTTTCTGAGCAAGGGCTTGGTGTGTGTGTGTGTGTGTGTTTGGTGGGGGAGCATGAGCCTGTGTGTGCCCCTTTGCACCCCCAAATCCAGAAGCCCACGCCAGCTTCCTTCCACCGCGTTCCGGGAGCATCACCTCTGCGTTCTGGAAACCTGAGCGGCAGGCGGGAGCAGCCGGGGAGCCGCCAGGGGGGCTGGCCACCCCCTCTCCTTCCCCAGGCTGCCTGAAGGCGCAGGGGGCTGGGTGGGCCTGGGGCGTCCTCAGCAACTCTATCTCCGTGGAAAAGGGACCGGCAGGCTCGGCCCTCCTGCGGGGCGCTGGCTGGAGGCCAGTCCTCCCGGTCAGCGTCCCCCAGCTCAATTGGATCCAGCTGCCGCCCAGGAATCTGATAGCAACGCCGGCCTTCCTGGGGCAGCCGGCCCTTCCTACTGCAGGCAGACCCAGGCCTGCAACCGGATGGAGGCCTGGGAGGAGCCCCGGGCCCGTGGCGTCCCAGGGGAGCAGTTTGGGGGGAAAGCGGGGAGGGCGCTGTGAGTGTGGGAGGCCCCGGGCGCGCGCTTTCAAAGACCTGGACGGGGTGGAGGACGGGGGGACTGCAGGGCTGAGCGAGCCCATCCCCCGGTGGGCGGGAGGGGCCTGAGCCTT
Source organism: Glossophaga mutica (assembly GCA_039655065.1). Classification (NCBI taxonomy): domain Eukaryota; kingdom Metazoa; phylum Chordata; class Mammalia; order Chiroptera; family Phyllostomidae; genus Glossophaga; species Glossophaga mutica. The sequence continues at coordinate 2,656,269 of CM077315.1, forward strand.
CCCTGGGAGGCCGGCAGAGCTGCTGCGGAGAGGGTGGAGGCCGAGCCCCAGGAGCCCGCGCTGCACCCCTCTCTTGACGGCGCGGGGCAGTCTGCAGAGTTCGTTGCCTGCCTGCCCTTCCCCTCCTCAGCGTGTGAGCCCCCGTCGGGTGGACGCGCGGCCCCTGCCCCTTCGGGCAACCCCCACCGCTGCCCCCGCTCCTGCTGGGCTCAGAGTCTTCGAGCGAACGCACGGAGGACGGGCCCGTGTTCGCCTTCCAGGGCTGGCCTGGCGTCTCAGCCTTGCGACTGCGCAGGGCCCTCGACCTTGGCGCCCCTGTTTCTCATCTGTGGAATGGGCACGAACGGCCCCTGCGGGACCGCTGACCACGGCCCTGACCTCCGAGCCCGTCTCAGGCGAGGTGGTCCTTCTAGGCCGCGGGCTGCCACCGCGCTCTCGTATTCGGGCTCCCCTGGCACCGATGGCCTTGACTGGCTCAGGAAGGAAGCCTGGGGACCCCGGTCTGGCTGCGTCCCCTTTCCTTGTTGTGTGGGACTGGGAATCAGCCGTGGGCCAGGAGGGCCTCTCGGAGCCGCACCAGCCTGGCCCGCATGGGGAGGCCGGGTCTCACTTTTCCCACATCTGGGGTGCCGCCTTTTCCAGCCCCCCCCCAGCACCGCCCCATAACCTCAGCCTGGTCCCGAGAAAGACCCGGCACAAAGACGGATCCCCGTGGAGGGCCATCGTATGACACGGGTCGCTGGTTCTTCTCAAAATGTTCGAGGTCGTCCAAAACAAGGGAAGTCCGAGAAACTGTCACAGCCCAGAGGACCCTCAAGGGGGGGCGACTGCAGGTCCTGGGGGTCCCGGCTGGGGTCCCGGAGAGGGGCCGGGGGTCAGGCGAGAGCGGGAGGTGGGAGTGAGCACGGGCTAGGGTTAACGGTGAGGTGTCAGCGGTGGGTCACACAGGTGAGATGCCAATAATGTAACAGCGCAAACCGCTCGTGGGGCGTCACAGACTATTGTGTGCCCCCCACTTGTGTGTTGAGGTCTCCACCCCCCACGCGACAGTGTTGGGAGGTGGCCAGGTCACCAGAGGCTGGGGGCCCACAAACGGGGTGGGTGAGCGTCCCTCGTGAAAAGAGGCTCGGAGCTGGCTGATGGCCCTTGCTCCTCGCCACGAAAGCACGCAGACCAGGAGGGTCCCCACTGGATGTCAGATCGGCCTGCACGCGGCCCGGGACGTCCCTCCAGCCCCCAGGAGGGTGAGGGGCAGGTGTCCGTGGTCGAAGCCCCCGAGTGTACGGCGTTCTTGTCCGAGCAGCCCGAATGGGCTGGTACGGGGGCACAGGGACAACTCGGGGACTGTCCGAGAGACCTCTGTAACGGTGCTGCACGCCTCAATCTGTGCTAAGCGAAAGCACTGCCTTTAAACGACGCCTGTTTTCCGCAGAAGAAGGGGTTGCCACTGAAATCGTTATGATCTCCAGGCTGGGGCAAGTTTCGATGTTTTTATGTTCTCCCTTACTCTGTTGGGTAGTTTTTGGTATTTATTAAACACAATTTAAACACGTAAAGACAGAAAGGAAGGGCGGGAGGGAGTGAGCAAAGCAGGGAGGGAGGGGGGGAGAGAGAAAAGGAAGGAAGGAGGAAAACAGGACCAGGCACGAGGGACAGGAAATGGAAGGGAGAAGAAAGTCTAAAGTGTACTGGCAGCAAACACGCAGGCCGTCGTCCCAGGATTCTTGCTGGGTGAGCGCTCAGAGGCGCACCGGTGGCTCCGTGTCCCCCGCCCCCCAGCCCCGCCCCCAACTCCTCTCCCACCGCCAGCCCCAGCCCCTTCGCCCCAGGAAGCCTTGGGAGGGAAGGGCTGCTCCTGGCTTTGCCCTCCCCTTTATCCCCGAGCAGCGCCCACAGCTGGGCGCAGGGGGAAACGGCTCGCATTATCCACCAGGATTTGGTGAGGCCGTGAGCGGCAAAACACAAAACAATGGTGACATAAAGAAGCGCACTTTTACTTTTGTCTCACGTAAGCCAAGCCCAGAGGGAGGCCTGGAGTCGGGCTGCTGAGCCCACAGTCAGGCAGTGGGAGCCCATGGCGACGGGGACCCCAAGCCTCCGCGCCGTCGCTCAGCGAGCCTCTCCCCTCCGCCTTCACGTCCCAGTCCACGACGCTGGCTCTGGCCACCACCGCCACGGACCAGCCAGCCCAGAAATCACAGGTACTGCTTCCCCATACCTTCCCGCCTCGTCAGCACACAGGACCCGTTCCCGGCAGCTGCCTTCCCCGCGAAGGGCGGGGGCTCCCTTTCCCAGAAGCAGCGTCTGCCCTGGGCCTCAACGCGTCCTCCCTGGGTGGAGAAGTCACCTCATTTGACAGTCACAGCGATCCTTTGAGAATCGCGTTCTTGTCCCCATTTGATAGCCCTGGGACAGCGGGCCCAAGTTCAGATCACCTGCCGGCTCCCCAGGGGCACCCTGGACATAGTCTTACCCATCTGTGCGGTGAGCCAGCGGGTCCTTCCCCCAACACGGCTGAGGCCCCACACTGGGGAGAGCCAGAATCTTCTAGTTCCCAGGACGGGACTCCACCCCGGGGAGGCCAGAAGTGCGAGGCCAGCTCCCTGCAGGCCTGGCCTCCACCCCCTGAGGGCTCTGACCACCCAGGGGGTCCCTGCCCCTGACATCAGCCCCCTCCCCTCCCCTGAGTGCCCTCCGAGGCCCCATCATCCTGCTGTTACCAACGGGGTCCGCCCTGTTTGCCACGGCAGGGCTCCCAGCCGGGGGGGGGGGGGGGGGGGGCGGGAGGGGCAGTTCCGCCTCCTGCCCAGAGGCTGCCGTGAGTCAGGGGCTGCTGGGAACGCTGCCGGTCTCTGGCTGTCTGGTCCCGACAGGCTCTCCGCCCCCCGGGCCTGCCCGCTATCTCCCCGTCGGCCGTCACTGGGAACGCGGGCTCCCGCCCTGCCCGCACGGCCACCGAGGAAACCCACCTTAGCCTACCCGCCAGGAACTTGGCCTCCAGGTGCCAGGCTGTCTTCCGGACGGTCTCCCCCGAACACCGGGCGGCGCCTCCCGCCACCGCCGCCTCACACGTGACACAGGCTCCGCAACACACAGACCCCTCTGCTGGCCGAGGGAGGGGCTCCACTCACCTCCCGTTGCCCGTTCACCCACTCACTAAGCATCTGTTGAGCACCTACTACGTGCCTCGTTGCGCTACGTGCAGGGAACACGGTTATGAAGGAGTGAGTCGTTGTGGCGCGGAGGGGAAGGTGCGCGTCCTGGGCGAGCATCTAGGGGACGTCTCCTGACGGCGGGGCCGCCTTCGTTCTGTGGGCGCAGCTCCCCCAGAAGGACGCACCGAAGGCTGCCTGCGGGCCAGGTTCCGTGCCCTGACAGCGCGTCAGAAACGTGGGAGCTGCTGCTGCTGCTGGGCGCGAGGGGACCCGAAGGTGCCGTGGCCGGACCCAGGCCGGGGGCTGCCGTGGCTGTAAGCGCTGGCCGAGGGCAGACGGCAGAGGGGCTGCCCTGCGTGGCTGTCCCCTGGCTCGGAGGTGGGACAAACCCTGGGGCGTCTTGTGGGACACAGCTCCCTGGGGGTCAGGCGAAGCTGCTTCAGCGGGGGCCGGGGCTCCGCTGCGCGCTGTCCTGGCCTGCCCGAGCCCTCCCGCTCCTCCTCCCGGGAGCCCGGGGCATCCTCGGAGTCTCGGCCTCCCCTGGCTCGTGGGCTGCCAGCGCTGCCTCACCACCCTGGGGCGCCTGTCAGAGCTGGGGTGACTCTGGCCCTCGGCCTACACGGGGGCAGCTCCGTCTCAGGAGGCCCTGGCCTGCGGGCTGGGCTGACAGCTGTGACATCAAAGGGTTGTCACAACGGGCGAATGCACGCCCGCTGCTGTGTCATGCTCCCCACAGTGCTGCGTGTAGTGGGGCCTCAGTAAACTCAGGCAGTACTGGCTGCCCAGGGCCGGTGCGCTGGGAGGGTAGAGGGCCTGCTCTCTAGGGGACTTCCTGGAAGAGGGGGCTTGGAGGTGATGGCTAGAGCCCGGTCCTCCCCCACAGCCAGTGCTGTTGCGCCCCCTGCTGGCCAGGCCAGCGGCAGGTGGGAGAAGTGCTTCTGTCTCACTCACTGCAAGGCTGGTCCCCAGAGACCGGGAGGGCCCAGCCCAAGGGGTTGCCAGCAGGGCTGAGGCAGAACTGGGGGGGCCTTGGCCTGAGAGGAGACAGGCTGGTGGGTGGCAGGGGTGGGGACCTTCTCCCTGGACCTCTGCGGTTCCCTCCCCACCCCTGTGCCCATTTGGCACCGCGGGGTGCAACACCCAGTACCTGGAGGGCCACTGGCAACGCCCTCAGGTTCCTCGGCACAGCACAGGGCAGCATGGGAACCCCCCCATCTCTGGGGGGCGACGGGGCAGGCAGGGCCTATCCTCTGGAGGGGCTGGCAAGGGCAGAGGGACCTGCTGGCCTCAAGAGACCCAGGTTTTGGGAGCAGAGCAGTGCCTGCGGCTCCCGGGCCAGCTGCGGGCGGCCCTCTCCTCCCTGAAGCCTTTTTCGGTGGCTGAAACCCTAGACTGATCCCGGAGCCAGACAGGCGGGCAGACGGGCGCATTCTTTCAGGGGAGGCTGCCTCCTCCTCACTCAGGGGGCAGCGAGGGGGGAGGGTGGGGCCTGCCCGGGCCTGACCCCGGACTGGGTTTCAGGCTGCAGCCTGGCAGGCTGGCTCCCTGGGGACTTGCGGGGGGGGGGTGGGAGCGGTAGTGGGTGGGAAGGAAAGCCCCAGAGGCCCCGGCCTACAACGGCTGGGCGTCCTGCGGGGGGGGGGGGGGGCTGGTCCAGTGAGCCCCAGGGCCCCAGGGCGTCCAGCCTCAGTTCCCCCAGTGCCTGCCACCAGTGCTCACCGAGACCCGGCTTCCATGCTGCGGGCCGGTCCACTGTCTTTTTTAGAAATTTTATTTAGCGGTTTTAAAGAGAGAAGGAGAGGGAGAGAAGTGTCGATTTGTTGTCCACTTAGGCGCTCACCGGTTGCTTCTTGTGTGTGCCGACTGGGGATTGAACCCACGACCGTGGTGTTATCGGGACCATGCTCCAACCACCTGAGCCACCTGGCCAGGGCCCCACTTCCTCCTTTAAAAAATGTGCTCTTGCCCCCCGCCCCAGGAACAGGGATGGACGTGGGCCCCTGGACGGTGCAGGAAGGTGGGGTGCCGGGGGGCAGCTTTCTCCCCTCGCTTCCCTCTGCCCGGCGGGCTGACAACCTTGACCAGGTGTGGGCCTCAGTTCTGCTCGCGGGTCAGGGCAGGGGGTCATCTCGGGCGCCATTCCGTCTGCCAAGTCACCTGCGGGGCAGTGTGCCTCTTGGGGAGGCGGCCCAGCCTTTGGAAGTCAACACCGGAGAGTCCTCGACACCCCGGCTGTGTCAAGTGCGGTCTTGGAGGCCCAAGCCTCTGCTCCTGTCCCCACGGGGACCTCAGGGGCGTGCTGAACGCAAGGTGGCCGGGACCAGCCTTGCCGTGCACGGCGATGCCCTCCACGCGGCCTGGCCGTCCCGGGCTCTGCTGAGGCTCCTGGGGCGTTGGCAGGGACAGAGGGCCGCGTCCAGAATCTGGCCGTGCGTCTGGAGACAGGCCAGGAGGGACGCGGGAGAACCCGTGACCAGGGACAGACAGCGTGGCAGGGGCTGTCAGGGACCCCGCCAGGCGCTGCCTGCGTGAACGCACCGCGCCCCAGGGCAGCCGGCGCCTTTGCATCCCGCCCCTCCCAGGGGCCAGGACGTGGAAGGGTGGAAAGGGCTGAGTGGACACGGAGGGGCCTGGCCTCGCCCGGCGTGGAGGGGCGGTGGCAGGAGCCGGCCAGCTCGAGGGCGGGCTGGGGCACCCCCGGGGGAGAGTCCGCTCCTCAGGAGCGGTGGGGGCTGACGCCATTCCCTGCCTGGGGTGGATGCACCCACGTCCCGTCTCCACACGTCCCCGGGGTCTTTCTACAGATCCCACGAGCCCTGGGATTTCTCCGCCAAGTCGAGGGCAGGGACGCAGGTCTTGCTCGACTTCGGACTCCAAGGGACACACACCCAACCTGAACCAGGGTGGGGAGACGGCGACGTGTGTTGGAACGAGGTACCTGGACGGCTGAGGCAGGCAGGCTACGGTGCGCCAGGCTTCCATGGCGACAGGGACACGGGCCTGGTGGCCCCCCTCCCCCCCGGCTCCCACTCACTGCAAGAGCAGCTCCGCCCGGCCTTCATCAGGACAGGTGTCTGCCCCTGGGCCACCTGGGCGCCCGCCCCTGGGCCAGACGTGCGTTGGAGCCTTGGGGAGTAGAGGAGGGAGGGAGGGAGGGAGGGAGGCCGCAGCCCACCACGGGGGAGCAGGGGGCAGATGGGCGCACCTGCCCGCAGCGTGATCCCGAGGGTCCCCTGAGCCCGCCAGACGCTCTCAAAAAGGCACTGTCCCCCAGGTGAATGGAGCGATGTTTATTGAGCACCTAGGCGCAAGACACTAGGCGCCGTGGAAACACAGAGAATGAACACAGGCGTCCCTGCCCGCGAGGAGCTCACAGTCTAGAGGGGGAGGCGAGAGGCAGTACAATCAGCTGCAGTGACGCCGGGCAGCGGGCGCCGGGCGTGGGGCGAGGCGCCGCGGGTTCCCGCACCCCGCGGGCTGCAGAAGGGGCGTCGCTAGCAGAGAGGAGCGGAACACGGGGCCAGGGGCCCACAGGTAACTGAGCACGCGTGAGCGCGCGGCTGCGGTGAGCGTGTGGGCAAGTGTGCGAAGTGGGCGGACAGCTGTGGCTCTGAGGTGGGCAGCCCAGGAGGCCGAGCTCAGGCATGTCCACATGGGGTGAAGACCGCGGACGAGGAGGAGGGAGTTTCTGGAAGATAAACTGAGCAGCGCCGTGGAGGCCGGGAGGCCGGGAGGGCAGGGGTGGACGAGGGGACCCGGAGCCGGTGGGTGGGAAGAGCAGCGAGGCGGAGGCGGGCGGGGGGTCTGCAGGGGAGTCTGGGGTGTCCCAGGGCTCCAGGGAGAGCCAGAAACGCACTTCAAAGGGCAGAGAGGGACGGCCGGGACTGGGGAGAAGGGCGAGTCCTCAGGACGACACCGGTTTCTCGAACTGTGGCCCACGGACTACCTGCAGGGGTGTCGCCCGGGGGGGCTGTGGAAGCGGCAGGACTCCGGCTTCCCTCCGGAGCCGCCAAGTAAACCTCTCAGCCGTGCCCGGGGGGCTGCACGGTCAGCGCGGAGGGCCGCCCGCCTCCCATCCGGAGTTTGAGAGCATCCGTCGAGGAGGAGAGAGGTGTTATGGACTGGCCTCCGGGTCAGAGGAGGAAAAGGAAGGAAGAGTGGCCAAGAGGGAACCTCAGGTCACAGGGAGAGGACCGTCAGTGGTGTCAGGTGCAGGGTCACCGAGTGTGGACACTGAGGATGGGCAGAGGTGACCCTCTGCCACAAGCGGGTGCTGATGGCGGCTGCTGCCGGTGGGCAGCCAACCCACACGCCGAGAAGGAGGAAGGAGGGGCGGGAAGTGGCCGTGAGCGAAGAGGGTGCGTAGAGGAAGCCAGGTCACCTGACTGTGACCTAAAAGGCCTGAGACACGCGGAGAACAGCCGGGCGGCAGCAGATAAAGCAGCATCAGCGAGGGCTGGAGTGACTGAGCAAACCAGTCGGGAGGGGACAGGAGTGAGACCGGGAAGGAGGCAAGATGGCGAGGCCGTGGACCAGTGCGGGAAGGGCTGCCCAGAGGCAGGCCTGTCTGGGGGTGCCAGGGTGGCAGGCAGGGACCTGGGGGAGCGCCTGGGTTTCCAGGTGCAGGCGGGACTGCGCTGGGGCCGCAGCCCAGCAGGACAGACCTCTCCTCCACTCGCAAACCCCGAGGGCTGCACGGGCCGGTCCCCAGCGACACAGCCAGGACGCAGGCGAGCTGGCCAGAGCGTGCTGAGCAGCCGCCCAGGACCGCCAAGGCGCCTCCTCACTGCTCTTCTAGCCGGCGGCCCCCAGGGTCTCGAACCCCGGCTAACAAAGGCTGGACCACCTCCTCCCAGAGGAGAGGCCCGGGCTGGGGAGAAGGTGAGCACCAGCACCCGCTCCCTCTTGGACCCGACGACCCGAGCAGTGGACGGCGTCCGCCGGAGAACGCAGAGCCACCGCGCACTGGAGCCTGTGGGGGCGGGGGCGCCACCGAGAGACAATCGTGAGCTCGACGAGTGCCGAGAGGAGGCGAAGAACAGGAGGACTCGAGAACTGAGGTTCCAGGGGCTGAAGTGAACTAAACCGGGTGGACTCCGCAAAGTCCTGCCTGCGAGCCCCGTTCCCTGTCATTTCCTGCCATGGTTTGTCCGGACAAGGAGTCGATGTCCTCCTCCCGCCCAGCCGTCTGCGCCCTGTCTTCCCACAGGAAGGGGCGGGCAGGGCTCTCCTGCACAATCCGTAGCTCCAAGGTCAAAGGTCGGAGCCTGCCCAGCCCCTCTGCAGCCGGGCCTGTGGCTGGACCGAACCTTGACCCTGAAGGTCAGACTCACAACAAGACAGCCCCAACCTCACGCAGCGCAGCGGCTGTGCCCACCCGGAGGCCTTTCCTGGCCCCCCTCGGGCCTTCTACCTCCTAGCCCACGGCTGGGCCACTCGGGTACCTGCCCCGAAGCAAAAGCTGCCGGCCAGCTCCACGGCGGCATGCTGAAGGCATTTAAGAGGAACAAAAAGACAAGGGAAGTGAGAATCTCGCCGCCTGGAGGGAGCCCCGGGAGCCACTGGGGAGGGCGGGGTGGGGACTGTGGGCGGCCTGGCGAGAGGAGGGGTACAAAATACAAAGCCCTTTGAAGGTCCAGAGAACAGAGAACAGAGAAGACGTCTGGGATCGCCGGCCCAGGGGAGGAACTTCACGGCGCAGAGTCTGGGCAACACAGCACGACACCAGGACGGCAGTGCCGAGGAAGGCTCACGGGAGGGGCGGGGCGGGGGGGGGGCCCCCAGGGGAGCTACTGAAGCTGTTTACTGGCTGGGGTCATTTCGAAAATAGAAAACCGGTTTTTGGCAAAGCTGCACGAAGTTCCCACGGGCTGTCTCCCACGGCTGTGGACATAAGATGACTGTGGCGATGGGGCTGTTGACTCCACTTCCTCGCCGCGCAGTTACTTCCCGAGGCTGAGAGTCCAGTCAGGGGCACGCCCGGCCCGGCCGGGCCAGCTGGCCGGAGCGCCGGGAGGGGCGGAGGGGCGGCGCTCCGGGAGCCCGAAAGCCCTGGTGTCCGCCCACCCTGCCCCGTCGTTACCCACGGCTGGGCAGGAGGTGCCACCTAGTGGCACCCGGGCCACACTCACCAACTGCTCCGGTGAAGGACCCCACGGGAGCCAAACGGACTCCCACTGACTCTAATTCTGGGGGAGGGTGGGGGAGGGGACGCCCACACTTCCTGGTAGCGGGCGGGACATAGTCATCGCAAGAAAATATACTTTAAGAGGTCCTGCTTTCCCTAAGAAAGCAGCTCTTCTTTTTTTTTTTTTATTTAGAAAGGCTAATTATATCCATTTGTCAATATTTTCAGCTTTAAGGAAAATAGTTTAAAAAACATAAAAATGTCAATACACTCAAGAGTAACTGCTATCAAACAGTTCTGAACAGGCAGAAAATGTAGACTTTCCTTTGACAGAAAATGTTAAATCTGTAATAGCAGCATAATTTATATATAGAAAAGAGCTGGCTTTGAAAACCCAGGTTTTTCATACACAAAACACCTGTTTCTCTCCCGTACACGACAACGGCGTCCCCACCGGGAGGTGGGTTCTTCACACTGTGTCGCCCCCGCCGCCCCGCCAGGCCCTCAGTCCAGCACCATGGCCGAGAGCGCGTTCAGGTCTTTCATGTACGGGTGGGCCACCAGGATCTGGTCGATCTTCAGCCTCTGCTCCGAGTCCGGGAAGATCTTGAGCAGGGCCTCGCGCAGCTCGCTGGTCTCGGCGGAGGACCTCTGGGCCGGCAGGGGCAGGCTCTGCGGGAGGCCGGGCAGGAGGGGGAAGCGGGGCTGCTGAGGGAGCCAGTGGCTGGGCGGGGCGCCCTGACCCCGCCCCGGAGGCTGGTGGCTGGCGCTGGCTGCCGGGGCGCCCGGGCCCCTGAAGCTGGGCTCGAACACGCCCACGTGCGGCAGCGGGGAGAGCAGGGGCTGCACGTCTCTGTGAACAGAAGCGAGTCCGGTGAGCGGGGCGGCAGGACCCACGAGAGACCCTCGCGCTGCCCGGCGTCCGAGAGCAGGACGTGAGACCGCGGTCCGGGCAGGCAGGGCCCGGCAGCCCCTCACGAGCCGCCCCGCCAGCCCGGCCTGCTGCTGCTGCCGGGGCTGACCCCGCCCGGGTCCCGCTGCACACCCGGGGGCACCAGCGGCACCGGGGCACTCCGGACAGGCACGGGTGCCCGGGCTCTTCTGGAGATGCTGATTCTGCACAGGACCCGGCTAGACAGGCCTCACAGAAAGGGACCCCCGGGTGCAGACGGGCAGCCCCCCTCCCATTCAGGGGCTGCGCCCTCGCCCTAAGCTCTGGATGAGGTGTTGGCGCCCACAACCCGCAGCACACGAACTTCCTAATCGGCTGGCCCCGCCACCAGCACGCCCGGCCTGGGGGAGGAGCCAGAGAGCGCGCCCTCCGGGAGCTCCGCCCCCTGCGCCGGAGGCCCCGAGACCCCGCAGGCCCCGCAGGCCCCGCAGGCCCGGGGCTCAAATCTCTGCAGCAGGCCTCCAGGGAGGACATCTGGAAGAGAGGAGGGCACCGGAGCCCAGCGGGCTGCCGCTCTCTTCGTGCGGGCAGAGAAGCAGGGCCTTTGGGCACTGCGGCCTCATCCCCACACTGAAACCCAAAGGCCGCAAAGGGAAATGACCGACAAGACCAGGAAGGTGGAACTGCACTGGTCTCCTCCCTGGGACGCCCCCCTTCCCGAGCCCCAGTGCAAGCCGAGAACCCAGGAAGGGCCCCCCCATGAGTGGAAACGCCCCGCTGGAAGGGGCTCCTGCCCTGCACGCTGGGGGAGCTGCCGGCAGACACACGGAAGGGCGGCCTATCCCAGCTCGGAAGGACAGGGGCGCTGCTGCTGGGCCACAGGGCCCGCCGGCCGGGCCCAGAGAACGCTGCCGGGAACCGTGCCCGTCACCTGCACGTTCTGGGAAGAGAAACCACACTAGCGCTGAGTAAAGACAAAACAAAAAACCCAAACAAACCCAAACCACAGCAAAGAAAACGGACAGTTTCGAATCAGTGTCAGAAATACGCAGAAGGCTGGCTTCTCCATTCGGGGGGTGGGGGGGCCCCTCCGGTGGGGATGCACACGAAGGGCTGTGCGGCGTGTGAACACGGAGACACCCGGGCACACGCCGAGCCCCAGTGGCCGCGCTAACAAGTGACCTTCAGCCAAACCTGCCTCGTCTTCTCAGACCCACAGGCAAGGCCCGGCCCCCAGCCCTCCCAGGGTTAGAACCGAAAAGATCCAAACCGAAAGGACCGCAGGTGAAGACTTGGTCTTTTGCGGGTGCTCGCTTGATTAGTTTCCACGTACACAGCACCCGCACTAAATATCTGAGACTGTTTTTAAAAAACAAAATGCTGTTTCCAGTCCCCTGAGACAAGAAGAGCGCGGAGGAGAGAAGCGGGTCCGCACGCAGCACGCGGGGAAGGACGCTACCTGAGGGGCACCTCCTTCCGGAGAAAGTCTTCCAGCCGAGGCCCGCTCCTTCCCAGGGGGTCGTCGGGGACCATGAAGATGTCCCCCACGAAGGTGTACTGGAGCAGCCTGCAACAGAGGAGGACAGCAGGGCTGGGGGGGCGCTGAGCTCCGGCAGCGGCCCCACTGCGCGCGAGCGGCCATCAGCGTCCCAAGTGACAGGCACCGACCAGCTCACCGGGCTGCTCAACGGCCCGCAGGGCAGAAGCACACCCACGCCCCACCCGTCCAGTTTCTCCTCTGGATGCACAGCAGAGCGAGGAGCTGGTGCGGCTGGCCCCCGCACCTCTTACGGAGACCTCGGGTTGTCACCTGAGCCCAGGAAGCAAGCGGCCTCTCTCAGGGTGACTTGCAGGGTCACTTTACAAAGCAAGCCTTACCGATGCAGCTCAGGACACACCGGTGCAACAGAGGGCCTGGTTTTGGGCGGATGCGTCTGCCGAGAACCGCCCTGGGACGGCCTACGTGAAGTTGCAGCCGGGAGTGAGCGAGAGGCGGGTAGTCAGCCAGCAGCCTCGGGCCAGCCACCGAGCCGGCTCGCACTCCCGACTGGGATGGGGGCTCTGACAGTCCTTCCGAGCGACCGCCAGACGCCACTGGTCCAAGCAGTTACCATCTCCCCCTCATGGGCTCTGCCCCGCTCCTAGAACCGCCCCTGCACCTCTTTCTGCCCCCCCGCCCCCCAGTGTGCAGCTCACGTCTTTCTTCCCCAAAGGCAACGTGAAAAACGCCCCAACGCCAGGGCAGCGGGCCGCTGTCCTCTCCCCAGAGCCCCGCGGCTGGTAGTTCAGACTCCGCGAGCTGGCCCGCGTCCCTCTCTGGCCAGCAGAGACTCAACAAGCCCTTTCTTTCAGAACAGCTTTTGGCCACGGAAGTTTCTGAATGTATCCACTGGCAAAGCCATGCAAGACAGCCTTTGAAAGAAGGAAGACAATACGACCCCTGAAGAAACAGAATCTCAGGTCAGCTGAGGCTAACTTATCAAGTCTGGAAAAGCGCAGGCAAACGAGAGCCCCAGCGCGTGGTGGCTGTGCACATCTGGATCCCCGCCTTCTCCGGGGCATCCGGGAAGCAATGGCTCGGTGCGCAAACGGGTCCCAACGCACTCAAACCTGCTCGCGTGCAGACGAGCGGGGCGCGCGCAGACCAGCGCGTGCGCACAGACCAAGGCCCAGAAGGCACTGACAGCCAGCCCGGGGCAGAGCGCCAACGGAAACAAGTCCTGGAAGACGAACGGCTTGTTGGCTGTGCCCAGAGGTCAGAGACCAGTTCTCGGTTCAGCTACCTACGGCTTTGTAACAACGCGTGGGTGAAGACGCACCCAGTGATGAACTCTGACCTGGGCACTGACGACAGCAGAGCGTCATTTTTGTATAATTCCCTTGTGATGAGCAAAATACAAACATCAGACACGGGCCAACTGCGGAGCCCACCCGGTGACCGCCCAGGCATGCCGGCTCACGAGCAGCCGCTGGCACGCTCACGTACACTCTCAGGGCCCACACGCATGCTCGCCCTGGCACGCCACAGACCCTGCGTTCGGCTGTCAGTCACTGGTCATCCGGACCTTGGTCCTGGAGGCCTGAGCGCCCACACCCTTAGGCAGCCAGGCACGCCCAGGCCGTCACCACCGGTAGCGGACTCGGGGCTGCGCACGCCCAGCCCGACTGCGCGTCAGATGGCGCTCAAGCGCGCTCTCGGCACGGAGGGTGACCAGCCCTGAGGGGGAGTGCTCGGGAGAAGCACCGGGTGGAACAGCAGCAGGACTCTCCCCCGCCCCGGAGGGGCGGCCCCGTCCGCACAGCCTCCCAGTTGTTATTTGACCCGGACAGGACACTGTGGTTTTAGGAAGCACGTATTTTGGTCACCCAGGTGCCCCAAACACAGCTCTCACAGAGCTGGGGTCCTCACCCCCGACTCCTGCCAGGTGTGCGGTGCGAGAGGGCGCTTTGTAATGGCGATGAGGCGACTTTCGGAAGCCCCCAAGGTGAAGGCTGGCTGCCAGGAGACGCAACCACCGGCGGGGAGAGGGGACGGGGGTTTAATCGGCCGACCTGCTCAGGAAGCTCCCACAGACCCCCCCAAGGGGACAGTGTTCCCAGAGCCCCTGGACTGGGGACCATGGGACGGCGCAGTGACAGCGGGGTGCTCGGAGGGGGCCTGGGAGCTGCCGCCCCTCCGCACGCCCTGCCCTGCGCATCGCTTCCCCTGGCCGTTCCCGAGTCACATGCTTTTACAGTAAGCCGGCGATCCGATGCCCCGGCTGGTGGGGCTCAGTGGACTGAGTGTCGGCCTGCAAACCAGAAGGTCACTGGATCAATTCCCCGTCGGGGCACAGGCCTGGGTTGTGGCCCAGGCCCCCAGTTGGGGGCACTTGAGAGGCAACCACTGTTTCACTCCCTTTCTCCCTCCTCCCCTCTCTAAAACTAACTAAATAAAACCTGAGGTTTGGGGGCCAGCCCACGGAGGGGCTGCGGGAACCTCCCATCTACAGCTAGTGGGTCAGCCGTGCAGCTGACAGTGCGGACTTGCAACCGGCATCCCGAGCTGCAGTGGGTCTTTGGGACCTGGCTGGCGAGAAGCCTGGGCTGGCGACTGGGGTCTGAACGTGTGTTTGTGGGGGGGCGGGGAACCCTTAGCTGTGGGGTCCGATGCTCCCTCCGGGTAGACGGTATCTCAACGGGGCTGAACTCCTGGACACCGCGCTGGCGTCTGAGAACTGCGTGCTGGTGCGGGGGGACCCCACCTCACACGCTCCACGCTGCAGGCAGACCCGGGAACCCAGCTGCAGCCCCCCTTCGCACCTGGAGGCCTTTCCTGCGGCACCTGCAGCTCGCCGAGTTGGCGGCGCGAACACGCAGAGGTGTGTCCGCCCCTCTGACAGGGACGCTGGCCCCTGGGCAGGCGTCCACCCTGCACCTGCTAGCTCCGCTGCTGGGTGCTGGGTCCGGCCACTTGGCTGGACACTCTGGTGTCCCTATCTTGCTTCCTGCAGGGCCAAGGTGAGCACGGAACAAACGAAACGCAAACCCAACCCGCGCAAACAACGAAATCATCCTAGCAAGGACAAAGAAGAAACTACTACCTTTTCGTAATGATTTCTCTCCAAGAGACGGACTCAGTCACGAACTCTCTGAAGTTGTCATTCGTCACAATGATGCCGCCGGTCTTGTCCGCCAAGTGCAGCAGAAACCTGTGGAGACAGGAGAGAGGTGACCACGGGCAGGCGGACTGCGCCGCATGGAAACACGGGGCCCTCCTTGCAGGAGCACCGGAGCGCCCGGCCGTGGCCAGTCACGCCCTTGTCAACTGCAGGCCAGCCGGCAATGCGCGACACCCCTGCAATCGCCAGCGCAGTTATGAACGGAGACCTGGTTCTCACGCTGCAATGACACGTTTCGCAGAAACCGCGTCTGGTCAGCCAACGGTGGTGGTGAGACGATGCGGGGGACCTGAGCACTGCCGGGGCTGGCGCGGGGGCCGGCTGCGTGGCGTCGGCCCCACAGGCCCCCTTCCTGCAGGCTCCCCTCTCCCGCCCTGGCTGAAGACGACACGTCCAGAGCTCCCACTCTGTCTTCCAAGTTACAGATTCACTCAAATCCAGCTTGTGCAAAGATACACGCCCTGGCTGGTGTGGCTCAGTGGACTGAGTGCTGGCCTGTGACCCAAAAGGGCACCAGTTCGATTCCCATCAGGGCACGTGCCTGGGCTGTGGGTGAGGTCCCCAGTAGGGGGCGTGTGAGAGGCAACCACACACTGATATTTCTCTCCCCCTCTTTCTCCTTCCCCTCCCCTCTCTCTAAAAATAAACAAATACAATCTCTCTAAAAAAAGATGCATAAAGAAATAAAGGGTATGAATTAAACAGTGGGAGGAGCTCTGTGTCACTGCTGGGGATGGTCCATGTTCAAACCCTCCTAACGAGAGATTTGGGAGGATAACGGAAGGTTTCTGGGTTTTTTTAATCCTCACCTGAGGACACGTTTATTGATTTTTGAGAGAGAAGAAGTGTGGGCAGGGGGTGGGGAGAGAAACATCAATCTGTAACCTCCCCTATGCGTCCCAACCAGGGATTGAACCACAGCCGAGGTGCATGCCCTGACCAGGAATCGAACCCACGACCCCTCGATGGACAGACGACGCTCTGACCAGCTGGGCCACCCAGCCAGGGCAACGGTGGGAGTGTTGGCCCTCCAGACGGCAGCACCTGTCAGTCAGGGCAGCACAAAGATGACGAGGTGACAGGCTGAGTGAGTCCCTGGAGTCACAGGTACAGACACGGCCACCGCCTCACCAGTGGTCCTGCGTGTGCAAAGGGGTGGTTAAAGAACAGGAAAGCAGGCCGCGTCGTGTCGGAGCCCTGACCACACCTGGGAGAGCAAACGGGGTCGGGCACTCTGGACCCACTAGCGAGCACCTCCCGAGCTGCTGCTCACTGGCACAGTGGGTGAGTGGCGTGCTCGCCCAGAGGGGCGGAGAACGCCGGGCCCAGGCCGCGCGTGCATGCGCCTCGGGTCGGGACCTGCTCTCCTGCCCGCTCCAGGCCCAGGGAGCCACAGCAGCCGAGGA
The DNA here is from genome assembly GCA_039655065.1 of Glossophaga mutica. Taxonomy (NCBI): domain Eukaryota; kingdom Metazoa; phylum Chordata; class Mammalia; order Chiroptera; family Phyllostomidae; genus Glossophaga; species Glossophaga mutica. The sequence goes on from CM077315.1 coordinate 2,672,510, forward strand.
CCGAGTTTGCGGGCTGGCCCCCGCCAGCCGGGGCACACGCTGCAGCTGGGGGCGGGGGCGGCCCTGAGGCCCCTCAGGCCCGTGAGCCCCATTGCCTGCCCTGCCACCTGAGCCCCCAGGGCCCTCCTCCCCCCACCCCTCCGGCCCCTCAGCGTCCTCCAGTGCTGCTTGGAGGGCTGGGGCTGTGACGAGAAGCCCCTGGTCCTCCTGCTGGATGAATGTGGGCTGTCCTCGCCAGGCCCCCAGCCCCGCCAAGCCCCCTTCTCACCCACTCGACTGCCACCCACTCGAGCTTGGGTTCCAAGCTGAACTCAGTCCTCAGTGGGGGAGGTGTTCGGGGTGGGAAACTGAGGCAAACCTGCTAGGGCTGTAAGTGGCGCAGGCTAAAGGCACACGAAGAGGTGACTGCAGGACCGGCAGCCACCACTCAGGTTTCTGCGGATACTACAGGCGGGCTCCTGCCGGCTCGGCCCCCAGAGGGCGGAGAGCTGGTCTGCGTGCCACCGGTCGTGCATGGACTCTGCCGTAGGTCCGAAGCTGCTCGGGACCAGAAGGGCGTCTGAATCGTGCGTCCCAGGGGCCCGGCCCTGCCCCCTGGGCCTGCCTGGTGCTTGACAAAGCTTTCAGAAACGAATGTCAAGGGTCCAGAGGCTGCACCGGCACCCGCTTTCTGAGCAACACACCAGCCTGCAGACTCAGCTTCTCCCCAGCGCCCCCCTACCCCCGTCCGCCGAGACCCCCTCCCACTGCGTGGAGGAGACACTGGGGGGGCTCAGGCACAAACACAGCCTCGAGACGGGCGACGCTTGGGAACCAAGGAGGTGGAGACAAAAAATGATGCTTGTAGCATGCACCAAAAAAGACTGTAATTCAATACCTGGTTTTCCTCATGGACCCCCAGTCGTGTTTTATTTAGAAAGTCCGAGAAATTCTAACAGCTCATTGAAAATGCTCTCACACCCAGACAGCGAAGACGATTAAATACGTAACATTTGCCCTGGCTGGTGTAGCTCAGTGGATTGAGCGCGGGCCTGCGAACCAGAGGATCGCGGTTCGATTCCCAGTCAGGGCACATGCCTGGGTTGCAGGCCAGTTCCCGTCAGGGGACACACAGGAGGCAACCGCACATTGATGTTTCTCTCCCTCTCTCCTTCCCTTCCCCTCTAAAGATAAATAAATAAAATCTAAAAGGAAAAAAAAAATCTTAAAAAAAAATACGTAACATTACTGACCACAGGTATGATAGTTCTCCGCCCCCACCGAGCACAGCGAGTCCCTGCAGGACAGGGGTCCGGACGACGCGCCCCAGGAGCAGGCGGTGGCTCCTCCCACCCCGCCCACCTCAGGAAGGAAAGCGGCCTTCATACCTGTCGTCATGGGAAGCAATTCTCTCTCCAAAGACCATCCGCGCAGGAGTCAGAGACAATATTCCAAGCTCCTGGAGCTGGGTTAAGAAGTGCTGCTCTGTTTACGGAACAAGTTGGACACACATTCAGAAAGAGACTGTCTTCCCGCTGTTTCAGTAAACGAACGTACCCCAAACGTTTCGCATGGAGAGTGGTGGGGACCCTGTGTTTCTGCTGACTCAGGCAGACTCTGTCACTAACTCACTGGAGGAAAAATCAAGCAAAACATGCACTAAGGCAAATGCAATGTAAAAACGGACAAGCAATTTCTGAACATAAAAAAGTTCAGCCCGTTAGCTTCTTAAATGAACCAGAGTGAGCCACAAACCTGTACGTGACGAGCCCTACTATCGAGGACTTTTGGATGGCCACATGACAAGCAACAGCAGACGAGGGTGACGGCTGAGGCCCCGCTGGGGCCAGGAAGAGTGATGGGACAGGTAGTGGAGGACCCGCTCTCTTGGTGCTCTGCTGGGAGCCCAGCAAGGCCTGCAGGGTCCCCACCAAGGGCTAGTCACAGTCCCCCTCTGGTTGCCGCCCCAGCCACTCAGTTGCTGGTGCGAACATTCGCTGATCCTCACGGGGGTGTCCTGACAGAGGGGAAAGGAGGGCCAGAGCCACCTTCTAGAAGACCCGTCATGGGCAAAAAAGCAGCCAAACACTCCGGGTCTGAGACCCTGCGCCTGCCCACGTTACTAGGGCGCTCAGCATGCGTTCGCACGCCCGTGCCGATGCAGGGCTGCACTGTCCTGGCCACGCGCAGCGCGCCAGGCCCACCGGACTCACCCGGGGCCGACCTGCGGCAATGACTACGGATCGCGGGTCTGCCCTGCCCGCCGGCACCTTCTGGGCAGGAAGCTGCCCCTTGGGGAGCACAGGAGTGCCCCACCCCCCGCCCCTTCCCCCGTGCAGCAGGGGCTGGGGCAGACGTCCCAGTCAGTGTGGGGGGCAGGTCCTGCCCTCTCCTCCCACCTCCCAATCTGCTGTTCCTCTCTGGGCACTCGGGTACTCTACAGGGAGCTGCCCGAAAAAGCCCTCCCACGGGGCTTCCCACCCCAGCCCGGGCAACAGACCACCTTGGGTTTCTCCGGACTGGGTGTTTCACGACTCACAGTAAGTTCAAGCCTGTGTGTGTGGCCTGCAGGTCGGCCCTGCGGAACCACGCGATTTGCAGAAATAATTCATATCAGCAATTAAGCAGACCATTAAAAAGACATTCTATTTCCGGGTTCCAAATTTATCAGGTGACCATTTTCAAAAATAATATTGAAAGAAGCATGATGGAAAAAGGGAGAGATCTGACTTGATGTCCTACAGAATCGTACACCTGAAACCCAAAGACTTTTCTTACTCAGCAGTGTCACCCCAGGAAATTCACTAAAAAAAGAGGCAGAGACCCCGTTTAACGGAAGGGTAAAAGGTCACAAGGTCTTCGGGAAGCTCTGGGGCGACAGAAGGCACTCCCGCTCCCGCGTGACCCCCGCAGCGACGGCGGGGGTGGCCGTGCCCCCGCGCCTCAGCAGTGTCCCCTCTGCGGTGGTCTGTACCGTGTGCGGCAGTCACAAGCCGACCCACCAGACACTGAATCAGAAACCCGGCAGTCAGCTGGCCTCACCTGTGACGTTTGGGTCGCGCCTCGTCCTCCACTGGGGGACGAACACAGTGATGTTTCTGTTCCCGAGCTTCCAGAAGTACTCGACCGCGATGGCGATCCCGCGACAGGAGAAGAACTTCTTCAGGCCGTGGCTGTGGGGAGCAACGAGACTGCTCAGGCGGGAGCGGGAGGGGGTCGCTGTGCCTGCTGACCGCTGAGCTTCGGGCTGCCACCTGCTTCCTGCCCTCTTTACTTCCGGCTGGTAGATGAAGAGCCCGCTCTACAGCTCCCCGCCCTGTCCCGGGTCTCCGAGAACCTTCCGTGAATTCTCCTGGGAGACCTGTCCCTGCAGCCGAGGTGGAAGCGCCACCAGGCGGGGCGTCCCGCCGTGGAGGGCTCCGAGCCCTTTCTGGGGATGGCCAGGCACGGGGGCGAGGCTGCGGTGAAAGGACTGGGGCCCTGGCTGGCCGCCGTGTGGAAGGACAGACCTGGGGGCGGGACAAGGAGGCAGGCAGTGACAGCGTAGGGCGCCAGTCAGCGGGCGTCCCCGCCAGCCCTGTGGCCCGCAGGCTCTCCAGGCCACGCAGCCTTGGTGGCGGGAAAAGCTTTGCATGAACAGGTGGTGAACAACCCCTGGTAGAGGGGATAAAAAATGCCCTCCGCCCCAGAATCTGGTGACAAATTGTCAGAGAAACAAGAAAAAATATTCACATTTTATTCTCTGGCGATTAAGTCAAAGTGACGGTTGGGGAGGAATGTCTGAAGTTCTGCCAGTGGCAATCCGTTTGCTGGCCCATGAGATGAGCAAGAACCCCCCCCCCCACCCCACGCTGCTCCCGTTTGACGGGAGCAGAACACGCCTCCCCTGCGCCCACGGCCACCTGTGTGCCCGGGACACTGACCCCTGCGCCTCCAGGCCCGTCTCCGTCCTCCCCGGCTCCCTGGCGGGCGGACCTGTCCCTCCCTCAGAAGTCCTGCCCCGCAAGCTCGCGCGGCCCCGCCCAGCTCCCGCTGGCCTGACCCCGGAACGCAGCCCCAGGTCTCGGGCAGACCCAGTGACTGGCTGTGCGCCCCTCCACACCTGACCGGTCGGAAGGGTCCGGCCACCAACCCCCACCCGTCACCCGCCTGGATCTGGGCCTGGAGGTCCGCCTTTCCTCCGCCGCTCTCCTGCAGCTGACCGCTCGCGCCTGCCCTGCTCCGCCCTCCAAGGGGCTCAGGACTCCAGCCTCCCTTCCCTCCCCCCAAACGCCTTCCTGGCCCGGGCCCCTGAGGCGTGGGACCCGGGGAGGGCAGTGCACTGACAGCCGTCAGGTGATCGGAGGGAAACGGCCCGGGAGGGGCACAGCCGCCTGCCCAGGCTGCACTGCCGGGCCCTTCCTGGGGTCCCCCAGTGGGGCCGCCCCCCGGGATCTGTGTTCTCACGGAGGAGGGGTGGGCTGGACGTGCGGCAAACATTTGGCGTCCAGAAGTGCGCCTGGAAGCACCGTTTGGGGGCTGGAGTCCACTGCTCCTCAGTGCGCCCCGGAAGGGAGACCGCATGGGCAGGGGGGACGCCCCAGGACGCACACAGTGCCCCCATTCCGGGCGAGAACCCCCAGCGGTCTGTTCACCCAGAAATGTCAACAACGGGGCAAGAATGTAACACTGTGACATTCGTTATAGGAAAATAAACTGGAGGTGGTTTTTGTAGAGGGAAGGGGGTCTCCTTTTTTTTACATCTTTTAAAGGAGTAAATCGCTCTAACGGCATCACAGCCAGGACAGGCCTAGAGGTGATGTCACAACAGCCTGATAACCCCGAGTCACTTCTGGCACCCTGAAAAATCTTCAGTGGAGAACACAGACGTCTTCCCAAAAACACAGCCACGGAAGAAAATCGAGCGGACCCAGACCGCCGTCCTCAGAACACCCCCGAGGGTCCGTCCTGCCCCAGCCCCTGCCCCAGCCCCTGCCGACTCCGGGCCCTGCGGCCCGGCCAGCGCGATCACCGTCCGGGAAGCCTGGCCAGCCCTGGCCGTGACTCAGAGACCGAGCGCACCTCCGCAGCGAGGCCCCCCCCTCGGAGGAGGAGCCTGGCGCTCCCCGGCCCCGCCGCAGACACAGGGGCACCGGGCGGAGAGGCCAGGCGGCGTCCGCAGGAGCCGCCCCACCAGCAGGACACGCCACACGTCAGCGGGTCGCTTCCCACCCTAGAGCAGGCAGTCACCCAGAAGGAAGGGTGTCTGAAGCGGAAAGAAGGTGGGTGACAGATGACAGAGAACTGATAAAAGCTGGTGACAGTCACAGAGCCAGACAGGGCAGTGTGGGGAAATGGTAAAAATCCCTTTCTGAATTACCCAGGAAAGAGGAGTTTCCTTCTGCAGCTCCCACTGCAGTAAAAACAGCCCTGGAACTCTGGCCCAGAAAGACCGGCGGGAACGATGGGTGAAGCGCACGGTCCCGGCACGAGAAGGGGCGCCCCTCAGCTGCGGGGAGCACTGCCCACCCTCCCGGACAAGGCAGGTGCCCTCCTGCCCCCGGGTCGGCCTGACCACGCCCAGGGCGAGCCGGCCACCCCGCGGGGCCCAGCTGCTCGCCGCAGCGATCCCCACTCGCCCAGCCTCTGACTCACTCGCGGCGACCAAGGGGAAACCCCAGTCCAGACCCGTCCCCTCAGCAGGGCTCGGCGGGGCGCGCTGGGGTTCCTCACGCCGTGTGCCAGCGGCGGACCCCGAGGCTCTGCGGAACCCGGGGGCGGGCGGGCGGGCGGGCCTGGGCCGCGCTGGGTGGGGTTCCAGGAACCTCTTGCTTAAGGACTCCAGTCTCTGTTTCACCCACTTCCCCAGCGCCGGGCCCGAGGACCCCACCCGGGTGCCAGGGGCAGGGGGCGGGCCGTGCGGGGAAAGGGACGGGCGCAGGCCCAAATCTCGCTCTGTGTCGCGTCGTGGGCGAGGGCTTTCGGCCACTTTCTGGTACGTAACTTACAGGTGATCTTTACCTCTCAAAACTGTTGTGAGGTTTCTATTTAAAAGATAAAGCACACCTGGCTGGTGTAGCTCAGTGGATTGAGCGCGGGCCTGGGAACTAAAGGATCGCGGTTCGATTCCCAGTCAGGGCACATGCCTGGGTTGCAGGACAGTTCCCAGCGACAGTTTCCAGCAGGGGATGCACGAAAAGCAACCATACATTGATATTTCTCTCCATCTCTCCTTCCCTTCCCCTCTAAAGATAAATAAATAAAATCTTAAAAAATAAAAATAAAAATAAAAAAAATAAAAGATAAAGCACAGTACCTGACACGTACGAGATTCGGTTTTAAGATCCCACGTACTTGCTGAATTAAATATACGGCCTCGGTCACAGTTCAACCTAAAGCGATCACTGAAATCGCGATTGGAATCGCGAACCGTAGGTGGGTGGTGAAGAGTCAGTTTGCAAAGCCTGATCTTCAACAACTTCCCTTCGCTTCCTCCCCTCAACGGGCTGCGGCCGACCAGGCCCCCACCGTGCGCGGCGCTGACCGCGGGGAGGCTCGGGCTGCACACACGCGGCTGCGCTCCGTGGGACGGGCAGTCGGAGGGGAAGTCACGCTTCGCACGGAAACAACTGATTCAGAGCAAGGGTTAGCTTCCTCCCACTTTCACAAAGTTTGAGGTGCGACACACACAACCGCACAATCACTTCTGAAGTGGACAATTCAGCGGCATTCAGGCTCACTGGTTTACACAGCCACCACCGACCCCTTGTTCCAAAGCGCTGCATCACTGCGAAACGAAGCCCTACGCCCGGTCAGCCGTTTGTTCCCAGAATTAGTTAATTTTAGTCACTGATATTCTCAATCAATCTACATCAAACTGCACATCTGTTTTCTTTGTGAAAGTGGTGCTTTTAAGCTTAGACATCTGTGAATTCAAAGAAAACCGACAGCCTCCCAAAATAATCAGTTTTCACAAAACTAACGCCGGTCAGCCTGTGGCCACCCTCCCAGCACTGACTCAGAGGTGGTCCAGGGGATGGTGCTGCGCCCAAGGGTGGAGGCAACACGGGGGTGGGGGTGGGGGTGGGGGTGGGCTGTCCCCGGACTGGGGGAGGGAGACGCTGTGGCCCCAGGGGGCAGATGTGCAGAGCGTCCTGTCAGGACAGACAGAGCACCCCAAATCCCAGCAGCCCTCCCACTGAGAAGTAATGACTGCTCCAAAAAGGCTTTAGGAAAAGTGTCATCGTCAGCACCGACTCTGCGTCACCCTGCGTTCCTTCCTCTGTGAGCCGATCCGGGACGTCTCCCCACGCACAGAAGATGAAGACGGGAAGTCTCGGTCACTCACAATCAGGACCTACATGTTGCATTGCTTGGCTCCGGTGCTGGGCTCAGGTGGGGCGGCGGCGGCGGCTGCCCCGTGCACTCGGCCTGGAGGCCGCGCCCCCAAAGGAGGTGCAGGGACACCACAGGGTGCTGTCTGGAGATGCAGACGGCGGGTGCGTGCTCTTGCCGCCTCTCTTCTGACTTGAACGTGAAATGCTGGCTCTTTCTTTCAGCAGAGAATAGCATCAGTAATTTATTCAGAGAATAAAACTCAAAAGAGTCCTTTTATTTTACATCTACAGGTGTCTGAAGTGACATCTCTGAGACAAGGGCCTGGGAGGAAGGCAGCAGGCGGGGGAGGGAAGGAACGGCGGCGACGCGGCCGCGGACAGGCCATGGACCAGAGCCACCGAGCTGCCCGGGTGGCCGGCCCGCCCCGGGGTTCCCTGGGCCCGTGCTACCTCCTGGTGCAGTCATTTGAAAACGCTCACGAATGTTTAACAAAAACAAAGGAACACCTAAACACACACGTCTCGGCAGCAAAGCTTATCTGCCATCTCACCCAGCATCCCTACGGGGTGAGGGTGTGAACGAACCCTTCAGCCCCCGGCGCAGAGGCCGAGGAGACCCCAGCAATTCAGAGCAACCCGCAGCCCCCGTCCTTCAGCCCACGCTCAGGCACCCCCCGTCCTGAAAGGCAGGCCTTCTCCAAAGTCAGTGGGGAGACCGACTCTGAAGACTGGGAGGGAGGCCTCGCCAGCCAGTCGCTGAAACGGTGTGATGAGCGTGTCCTTCCGGACGGGGTGAGAGGAGAGGGACAGTCCAGCAAGGGGACTCAGCAGGCAGCCCAGGCCAAGGGCCAGCGCCCCTCACAGAGGACACTGGGGCTCCCGGCAGGGGGAAGACAGGAAATGATCACTTAGCGGTTTGCACTAAAAACAAACACGGGAACTTCTGCGGGAGCAGAGGCCCACAAAGGAGCTCGCACTGATGAGGCTCCTTAGGGAGCAGACTGCGGTCACCCTGTCAGCGGAAGAAGTACATCACCGCCACCATCACCGCCACCATCACCGCCACGGCCCGCTCTGGGCTTGGGCACCCAGCACACGGCCGCCCACGAGGAGAGAACGTTCCCTTTGCCTTCAGCTCCACCCTCGCGCCCCGACCCTCACAGCGCGCACGGCACTTAGAACCTAGGGTTTCAAAGTCTCCACACTGCGCATCGCTGGGCGAGGCCACGCGGAAAGACAAACCTGTCGTCCCCTGCCCCCAGGAGCGTGGGCTCCCCGGGGGGAGCAGAGCGCGCAACTCAACTCTGGGAGACGGGATGGCAAAGCCTTCCCCGCCAGGGGTTCCCCCGCCACCCCCGCCCCCGCCCCCAGGCGCGGCCACAGAACAACTGAGCAGACCCACAGCACACAGCTCCTACGACCAGCGCCTGCAACTCCGGGACGCGGCCCGGGGCTCCGGCAGAAACCGCCGCGCGGCGGGCAGGGCGCACTCACGTGATGGCGACGTTGCTGCCGTCTATGACGATGTGCTTCAGGTCGGCCCTTCCGGGCTCGTTCTTTAACTCCAGCTTGTAGGGCACTTTCAGAGTATCTCGGAACCTCTGAACGCCCGTGACCGAGCAGTCGATGGGATCGGAAGGCCCCGCCAGCCTTGCGTCAAGGGCCGAGGGGGACAGCGGGGGTCGCAGCCCTGGCAGGGGAAAGGGCTGACAGTCTGGCTTGGACTGAGGAGAGCTGCCGCCGGGGCGGCCCTCGGAGGCCGACTTCGGAGGGTTTGGGAGCAAGGGCTCCCCCTGCTGCCGCAGACCGTTCTCAGGAAACGCGGGGACTCTGGGCTGGTGACCCGACACCCCTCTGGAAACAAAGCTGACTTCTTTGGGGCTTGGAGGGGCGCCGGCGGGCGCAGGGCCATCCGTTTCGAGGTCCACGCTCCCTGGGTGGCTCTGATGCGAGCCCCAGGGGTCCTGCCTCGGCTCCCCGGGCGCCGTTCTGAACGCGCTGACCTTGCAGTTCGAGGTGCACGGTCGGGCCTCGGCTCTGAAGGGAGACGGGGGAGGGCGCTGCGTGGCGCTCTGCTGCGCGGGAGGCGGTGCCTTCTTTGGGCCCGGATCCCCCGCGAGCTCGCTCGCGCCGCTGCAGAAACCTTTACCGCGGGCTCTGCTGGTCTCCGGGGACGTGGTGCCCGATGCGAACTCTCTGTCTTCTTGGAATCTCTTATTTTCTTTTTCAATTTCCTCCAGGAGCAGTAACGGCTCGGTGGATGGCCCGTACTCCCGAATGACCTTCTCCACGATTTCCTGGGAGTAGCCCATGGTTTTGAAGAAGTTGACCAGGATGTTGTGCTCCATTTCCTCAGTAGTGTCTTTCCCGTCTGGCCCGACAAGGTCAGGGTCAGCGGGCGGCTCCGACAGGTCGACGGCCGCACTCCCAGCCAAGGCCTTGCCGGTGTCCTGTAGGAGCTCCGCCTCTTGAGCGCTTTCCAGAGAAAACTGTTTCTTCGTGTGCCTTTCTTCAGAGTCGGAGGACCGCCTTTTGTGACACACCCGGCCTTTGCAAAGCGCCTCCGCGTCGGGGGTCAGGCCATTTATTGGCACGAAAAGCCCATCCCCGGTGCCAGACAAGACGTTGTCCATCTGTTTCGTAAGCTCGGTAACAGGGGACCCAGCTTTCCTCCTCGCCTCTTGCTGCAGGACGGTCCCATCTGCGGCGGCGGCGGCGTGCGGCCCCGGGGCGGCGTGCCTCAGAGACCCCGCCTGCTCCGAGTCCCGGGCTTCGTGGGCACCCTCGTCACCCCCCGTCTCGAAGAGGCCGTCCTCCCCCTGCGTGAGCGCCAGCAGCTCCTTCTTCAGGGCGGGGGGCAGCAGCAGCAAGTCCATGGTGTAGCTGTCTGCGTGGGTCTCCACAAACTGCTTGAACTCCCTCTTCACCTCCGACTCCTTCTGACTGCTGGGCAGGTTCTCGTTGCCCTCGAAGAGCTTTACGAACTGCTGAATGTGGCTCCGGGCCATGACCACAGCTTCCGCGCTTCCTCGGATGCCGAGCAGGCCGGTGTCCAGGACGCAGAGGTCGGCACAGGTGTCCCGGACCAAGCTCCTCAGAAACAGGCCCCGCGCCCCGACGAAGATGCAGTGCACGGCCTTGGGGTAGCGCTCTCTCTCTTCCAGTTCCGGCTCGCAGACTCCTTTAATGTATTCCTGCAAGGGGAGGAATCAGATCCGTTTACAAAAGCTCTTCAAAACACAGGTTACATTACACGTGCAATCGCAAACGTCAAGTCGTGCAAAAGTCACAGCAGGGGCGTCCAACCCGGGGGCCCAGCACAGCTGTGCACGGGGCCCGGCACAAAACTGGAAATGTAATTAAAACATCATGAGATTTTTCTGTGACTACGTGTCACGGTGCATTTTACGTGTGTTCCAAGACAACTCTTCTTCCAGTGTGGCCCAGAGACGCTGACAGGTTGGGCATCTCTGGTCAAAAGCATGTGGGACAAGGGCCCCACCTGAAATAAAGAATTTGAAGGGACATACACGAGTTGCTAACTGCCTTTACAGAAACGGGAAATGCGGACCTGAGCCTGCGAGGCAGGTGGCGCGTTCAGCGGTGCGGCTCGCCACGTGACCTCAGGGCCGGCCAAGCCCGGCACACGGCGGAGGACTCCGAGGCTGGGTTTACTCACGCTCACAGAGAACAGACACCTGTGCCTGCCACTTGTCATTTATGACCACGACAACATACTCAAGAGATAAGATAATCAAGTCAAACAAATTACTCCAGAACAAACCTTCACTTTTGCTTCGCTATTGTCATTAGTTTCCAAATAAAACATACTGATTTATTGAAGACATTAAAAAAAGAAAAAAGATTATTTTAGCCCCAAGTTTTTCTAGCTGGCTGGAACAGTGTATAACCTATGCAACTTGATGTCTGTTTTCTAAGAAAGACCAGACTGTTTAAATACAGTCCTGCACATGGAGAACCACAGACTCCTGGATCGTACCGCGCTTTCGGATGTGACGTCGGGGTTCCTGGTGAGATTTTGTGCTGAAGGGGCCTAGGGCCGTATGGAAGGGAACTGTGCTCTCCAGGAACAGGCTGCTGCGCGAGGCGGAAGTGTGTGTGACTCGAGCAAGCACGTGCGGCGCACATACACACAGCGGAGCACGCTTTGTCAGCGACTCCGGCTCGGCAGCCAGTGCCCGGCTCCAGTCCCCCAAGCCTCCCCAAGCCCAGCCCCTGCATCTGTAAAGAGGCGGAGGGTGGGGCGGTCCTCCGTTGGAGGGGATTCCACGAAACAACGAATGCGGAGTTCTCACAATGGTGTCTGGCCCACTGTGACTGCTTACTACAGTAAATACCACCACCACACTTAAATCGTCAGCGAAAATTTTCTGAACAGGAATTTGTAAGAAATGAGCCCGGATGCCTGACCTATGCTTCGGAATTCGAGTAACACTCCCGAAAATGGTGCCACTTAAAGGTTCAGCCCGGGTGGCACTGGTCACCGTGCAGCTTTGCTATTACAACGGCCGCACACCTTCGGTGGGAAGGGACATAGAAGTGCACACGCTCTCCTTGCTTACACACCCACAACTACAAAAGCCACACAAGAAGACGGAACACCAGAAACCTGAGAAACCATCCCAGAGGGGACACTCGGCCTGAGTGGCAGGAGGCTCAGCCACGACCCGCTTCCCTGTGTCCTCTTGGACAGATGGGGGGGGGGGTGTGCGCGTCGGGGGGCTTGCACACAGCGGAAGCCTGCTCTTTTCCCGGCGCGGCCAGGGCATCGAACACAAAGCACCGTCACTGACCACCCTTCCACCCTGGACGTGCCGGCTGCGTTCAACACTGACGTCTGTGCGCGGAAAACCTCCCAGCGGACATTCTGCTGCCCACTGCCGGTCTGAACCTACACCACACATCTGGGCTGTGGTCTGAAGTTGTTCTTTTAAGTTTATTTTGAAAACATTATATGCTCACAGGAAGTTGCAAAGATACCACACAAAGACTCTGTGTACTCTTCACCATTTCCTCCGATCATCACATCTGACTTTGTTATTGTCCGGTACCAGAACCGGGGACTCTCCACCTCGACAGTGCGTGGGGCTGGTTCTGCGCCCTTTCGCCCCACGCATACGCGCAGATTCCTGCAACACCACTTCGACCAAGACGCAGAACTATCCCACCTCCACGAAGACTTCCTCAAGTCACCCCTCCGTAGTCACGTTCACCCCACTTCAGCCACCGCCCTACCCCCTGCAACCACCCACCTGCTTCCGTCGCCACCCCTCCGCGACTGCGAGGATGTTACGTAACAGACTGCACAGCATGTGACTGCTGAGCTGGCCCTCTCCCTCCGCAGTCGCTCCTGAAGCCCACCTGCGCCGTAGTGCCCACCCACAGCGCACCCCTGCGACCGCTGGGCACTGCTCCCGGATGTGGACAGACTGTGGGGTCTGAAGCGCCTCCCCACCGAGGGGTGCTTTGGTCGTGCCTGGCTGGGGCCTTTACGCACCAAGCTGCGGCGAACGGTCACGCACTGGGTGTTAGTGGACTTCCTGTCACTTCTCTGGGGTACACGTCCCTGAAGGCCACTGCTAGTCGCACAGTAAACGCGCGTCTGGCTCCCCGAAATGGCCATGGCCGTGTTCCGGAACAGCTGCGCCCCAGCGCGGGCCCACCAGCACGGCGGGAGAGTGCGTTTCCCCATCCCCTCGCCGGCATTCGGCACCGTCGTCACAGCGCTGGCCCCCATCCGAGGCTCGCTGGGGGCAGCTCCAGCTACCTGCAGCCAACCCGCATGGCCCTGTGACCCGGGGCCACCGGACCCTCCTCCCCAGGGCGGCACCGTGAGGCAGCCGGCAGCCACGGCGCACACAGCCACGTGCCCTCTGCACCATCACAGGAAGGGGAGGTGTTTCGAGAGAGACCACATTCGCACAGTTCTCATTACAGGGTATACTGTGACTGCGGTTCCACTTTGTTGCTGCTGCTCACCTCTTCCTGTGCTGAACCTATAGATGAAGCCTCGCCGTGGGCACGCACGCGTGCCATGTGCGCCGGAGAACACACAGTGTGGCAGGTCCTGGGCCGCGCCACCGCAGCCCGCCGCTCTCGTCCACATGAACTAGGCTGGGGTGAAGTGACCTTTGTCCTACGCTGTCTCGCGTAAAGTTGCAGCTGTTTTCAGCTACTTCGGTTCCTTTGCCCTTCCCCACAAATCTCACCGGCAGTCCTGCTTAGCCATCCTGTGGAAGGTGCACGCTGACTTCAGGGTCACTGCCATCTGCTGAGTGCTCTGATGCGTGAACACGGCACGGCTCCCCACTTCTCTGGGCCCCGCCCTCTTCCATCCGTGTTCCACGGTGTTAGGCACACAAGTCCTACACACATGTTAGTTTTACAGCCTGGTACTTCACTTCTGGCGCGACTGGGCGTGGCGCTGTGCTCTGATTCTAGCTTCCACGTGCTCACTGTGAATAAACACAAACACAACTGACTCTGTGTGCCCGTCACGTATCTTGTGACCTCGCCGAACCTACTTCTAGGTCTAGCGTTGTTTTCTTGTAGATTCCTTGGGGTCTTCTGTGCAGACGGTGACATCATCCACACCTTTGCAAGCCTTCTATTCTCTTTTCCTGCCTCACTGTGTGAGTCAGCTTTTTAGCACCGCGCTGACAAGCTGCGCGGGCAGCAGGCACGCAGGCCTTGCTGCCCACCACCCATCAGGCACGTCAGATTTTGAAGCAGATGCCCCCTGTGGTGTTGAGGAAGTCGGCCTGTATGCCAGTTTTCTAGGAATGCAAACTCAGATGGGCAGCGAACCTTGCGGAACGCTTCACCGCACCAGCCGATGCAGGCGGGGGACTTACTTCCTCAGTTGTTCCCACGTGTTACACCGATGACTTCTGACACCGAGGCAGCCCCGTATTCCTGGGACAATCGCCACATGGTCATGAGGTGTGATTCATGTACCGATGAAGCACTCTTGCAAATACCCTGTTACGAATTTCCACATCCTTTGCATCCATAGTCATGAAAAACTGGGGTCTGTGGCTTCCCTGTTCTCTGCACTGTCTGTCTGGTTTTAGCGTCGGGATTGTCCCAACGACAAATGAGCGGAGGAGGAGGAGGTGCTCTCTCTTCTCGCGTCCCCCTTTGACAGCACCAGCACCTTCGTGCCAGCCCCCCCACCCCATAACTTAAAACCCCATGGGCATGAACTGTGGAACACCGCCATTTCCTTTAGCCTTGGTCCCTTTCCTCCCTGCCCTGCCCTTCCGGTTACAGGGATCTCACGCATTACACGTAGGTACATTTGAAATCCCATCAGACAATGTTATAAAACTCACTTTCAACCATTAACTCATTTTAAAGAATTCAAGAGGGGAAAGTAATCCATTATATTCAACCAGACTTTTATCACTTCTTTTTTTTTTTTTAATTTATTATTTATTTATCTTTTAGAGGGGAAGGGAAGGAGAGAAGGAGAGGGAGAGAAATATCAATGTACGGTTGCCTCTCGTGTGTTCCCTGCCGGGAACTGGCCTGCAACCCAGGCATGTGCCCTGACCGGGAATCGAACCTCAATCCTCTGGTTCGTAGGCCCACGCTCAATCCACTGAGCTACACCAGCCAGGGCCTTTTATCACTTCTGTCTAAGGAACTTCCTTTACCAATTCTTTTGGAGCAGGCTACTGGTAATGACTTCTCTTCAGTGGGGAGTTGGATCATCTTTACTTTACTTTCATTCTTGAAGGATAACCTCCCTGGACAGTTCTTTCTTCCCAGCACTTACAGAACACCAGGCTACTTCTCCAGCCGGCACGGTTTCTGATGGGAAATCTCTACCCATCCTCATGGTTCTTCTCGCCCAGGTGGCTTTTCTCTAGATGCTTTCTTTCATGGTTTTTTTCTCTTTTTTTCCTTTTTAACATCAATGTGGGGTTGCCTCTCATGCACTGCCCCCCCCGGAACCTGGCCTGCAACCCAGGCATGTGCTCTGACTGGGAATTGAACCAGCAACCCTTTGGTTCGCAGGCCAATGCTCAATCCACTGAGCCACACCAGCCAGGGCTCTTTCATGGTTTTTAAGTGTCTTCCGTCTTCAGCAGCGCGGTTAAGGTGCATCTGGCTGTGAAAGTCTCCGAGTCTATTCTGTGTGCGTGTTCGCTGGGCTTCTCGAAGCGTGATGCTGGGGTCTCCGCCGACTCGGGAAGTCTTCAGCCATTATTTCCGCACACGTTCTCACCGTGCTTTCTCCTCCACCCCCCCTTTGCTCGGAGTAGATCGCGTCCACGGTTCTCCCCCGACGTTCACCGCCTCTCTCCTCCCTCATCTCCGCTTTGAAGTCGAGCCCACGCAGGGGGGTTCGTTTCTTTAGACTATTTCATTTTCCAGTTCTAGCCTTTCTATCTGGTTCTTCTATTTCTTTGCTGAAACTTTCTATCAGATTCAATGACTGCCTGTTGGAGAATTTCCGTCACAGACACGTTAACGTCTTAGATAAAGCAGCATCTCTGCCATCTTGGCACCTCGGTCTGCTGTCTTTCTCACAAGAATGGACATTTCCCTGGTTCTTCGCACGCCACACAACGCTGTGTCATAGCCATCAGGATCGCGACGGGACTCTGGTCTTGACTGAGTCCTGCAGTGGGGGTTGGGACCTCCGTCCCAGCAGGGCACCGGCCCGGATGCAGGCGACAAGCTGCCCGCGGAGATTCCAACGTCGGCCTGGTTTTTGAATGCCCACAACGCTGCCTGAGCCTGTCCCCCGTGTGCCAAGGGCAATGTTGGGTGACCCGGGAAAAAAGGCGCAGCGCACTCGAAATTCTCAGGGAAAGTGATTTTCAGCCTGTAATTCCACACCCTCCACAACCCGTATCAAATACAAGGCGGCACGAAGACACTTCTAGACACGCCGAAGCCTGAGAAAATGAGTCCCACGGACTCACTCCTTGAGAAACTAAGACAAAGGCCACCAGAAACATGGGAGGTGACTCGGTAAATGTGACCCAGGAGTGGCAAACGGAAGTCCAAAGACTACGGCTGTGCGGCAACAAGCTGGGCACCCAGCCAGCCGGGGCGGGAGAGGGGCCGAGAGGCCTGCTCCCAGCCACGGGGCCCCGCGAACGGCGGGCATAAAGGGCCCTTCGTCAAACAGGTGCGTTCCAGTCCATTTCACAAGTACATGAAAACGCCAGGAAAAATGAAAAGCTGCACCAGAAGGAAAGTGTAATGCAGTACAGTGTTGGGCTTTGTTGTATTCATAGAAGTCATTTACATGGAAACTCTGTTTCTTGCTTAACAACAACAAAAGGAAGCAGCCCCGGCTGGTGGGCCCGGCGGACTGGGTGCCGGCCTGCGCACCAAAGGGCCGCCGGTTGGATTCCCAGTCCAGGGCGTGTGCTGAGCTTCGGGCCAGGTCCCCAGTAGGGGCACACGAGAGGCAACCACCCATGGATGGTTCCCTCCCTCTTTCTCCTTCCCCTCCCTAAAAACAAATAAATAAATAAAATCTTTAAAATAAAAAAAGGAAGAAAGGAAAAAAAATACCGAATTGGTCTTTGTCCATTCAGGCTGTTAAATACCACAGACCGGGCGGCTCACAGACGACAGAACTGCAGTTCTCACGGTTCTGGAGGTGGGAAGCCCTGGACCAGGGCGCCAGAGTCGGCCCCCGCCCGCCCCCCCCCGGCGGGCGGCAGACATCGTGCTTGCCCGCACATGGTGGAAGGGGCACCCGCGCTCTTGGCATCTCTCCAGGGCACCGTGACCCAATCACCCCCAAAAGGCCCGGCGTCCTCATGCCACCACGCCGGGCACCAGGGCTTCGGTGCGTGAACTCTGAGGGGACACAAACAGCCCCAACAACTGGGACATGGGGGTAGTTTCTGTGTGCCATGTAACTTAAGTGACTGACGCCTAAACTCAGTAAGAAATAGCAGCGTATTATTTAACTACCTCGGTATCGTTAGAACAAACAGCTAAAAACAGCCCGGACTGGTGCGGCTCAGTGGAATGAGTGCCAGCTTGTGAACCCAAGGGTCGCTGGTTCGATTCCCAGTCAGGGCGCATGCCTGGGTTGTGGGGCCGGCTCCCTGGCTGGGGGCGTGCGAGAGGCAACCAGTTGATGCGTCTTTCACACGCCGATGTCCTCTCCCTCTCTAAAACAACAGTCCACCCTCTTCTCCAGCCTCAGCTGCCCTCAGCTCTCACACCACCTCGGGGACCCGAGGACAAGCTCCAACCGGGAAGGGTCAAAGGGACCCTTCGAGAGCCTGTAGGCTCAGCCTGGGGCAGGCTCTCCTGGCGTCGCGGGGGACGAGGGCTGGCGTTCTCTACCAAAACGCCGCCGGTGCCGCGGCCGGGAGACCGAGCCCACCAACGAAGGTCTCCCAAATGGATGTCCCAGCAGGAATGAGAGGTCTGGGGACAGCAGGGGGCATCCGGCCCGGTAACAATGATGTCGGTGACACTATTTGAGAAAGTGGCTGAAATGACCCAAACAGGGTTTGCGTTCTACTTTAAAAACTGTACACAATTAAGAAAAACTATTAAATACTTCTAAAGAAGGCAAAAGGATGGCCTTTCCGTCAAGAAGCACGCTCGCTGGCCCCCCCGGGGCGGTCTCGTGCGCTGGGACGCTAGCCTCTGACTCGCCAGGCCCTGCTGAGGAGCCCCCGGAGGCTGTCATCTCACTGTCGGCCAGACATCGGCCGACGTGCACCTAAGCTGGCAGTTTCGCCCTGCCACTCTTTTTTTTAGTGCTGTCAAAACGTCAGATCCTCAAATGCTCTCCGAACCACTTCTGCATTCCTGACGGTCCTCTCATTCGGGAGTTACCTAGCTGTTAGAGAGTGTGTTTATAACCCTAAAAAATACTTATCTGCACTCGGACAGTTCCATAGGAGCCACGGACACATGCGAGGGCCTCGCCAGCTTGGGCCGTGGAACTGGGCTCCCGCGAAGGGCAGCAGGGCGGCGTGCGAGCCCAGAGTGACTCCCCGGAGAGAGGACGGGCACGTGCTGTCCCCTGCGCCTTTTCCCTCCGGTCTGGTCCTGCTCTACGGCCGCCGGTCCCTTTCCCCACGACCCGGCGGGTCTCAGCTGTGCCCTCACCCACACGCACCCAGTCTTCAGGATTTTGGTTTTACGGTCTGACCGGGCAGTGATCTGCCCCGTAGATAACAGGGGTTTATCTCTACTAAAGGAGAGACGCCAGGAAAACCTGGTGTTAGTCTTTTCTGTTTGTGGAAGACCGTGGCTCGGGACCACCCAAAGCAGCCTCTCGCGGCCCTGGGAAATCAGGACAGACTGTGTGTTTCGGGATTACGTCCGACCTGTGGCTAAGGCCGCGGGGAACAAAAGCTGAGAGTTCTCTGCAGGCTTGTGAGACAAGCCTTTCTTTCTTATGGCGTGAATGTGAAACGCAGCCCCATCTCAAGGATGTTAACAAATTAGATTTCGATGTTTCTTAAAGAACCTCTGTTTTCATTGGTTTATAGAGAATAACAAGCTTTTACATAAATCGGCATTCCTAGAATTCCTAGAAAATAAAGAAGCTGAACATCTGATACCTAACAATGTGTTAGTGCTTCAAGGACCCCCCAAGTCCCCAAGCGTCACAGAAACTGACACCTCAAAAGCATTTTTTGCTTAAGAATACAAATTCATGTCACAAAAATAATCCTTAAAATAATCCATGTGATTTGATAATTTTAATGCTAATTTAAATCTATTTTTTAAAAGATTTTATTTATTTATGTTTAGAGAGAAGAGAAGGGAGAGAGAAAGAGGGGGAGAAAAATCAATGTGTGGCTGCCTGTCACGCACCCCTCACTGGGGACCTTGCCCACAACCCAGGCATGCGCCCTGACTAGGAATTGAACTGGCGACCCTTTGCTTCGAAGTCCAGCGCTCAATCCACTGAGCCATGCCAGCCAGGTTAGTGTTAATTTTAAAATAGATGTTCTTTCCATGGTTTTATTAGCCTATGTATTGTAACAAAGTAACAACTCCATTTACTAATTTTTTTAAATACCAGGGTTAACCACGAAGGCGCTGCGAACCCAGCACGCAGGCCCCGGAACACCCGGGCAGACCCGGGCGGCCGGCAGACAGGGAGCGCCAGCCCCAAGAGGCCTCGAGCACAGCGACCCCCGCGCAGAAAAGTCAGAGGTGAGCTCCGGCAGCTCAGGCACGTGCATCAGCCAATGTAAAGTGCTGATTCTGTGGGCACCCAGACGGAGCAAAACCCTGAGGTTCAAAGGGACCTCTTAAAGTAACAATGAAGAGAAATCATTCAGTGTCTGTAAGCAAAAGGACTTTCTGGTTTCCATACGACATAATGTTTGTTATTAAAAGGTTTTCAATAATTACATAAGGACCCCCCCAGTTTTGTTTGTGAAACGCAAGCCCGCTAACGTTGTGCGGTCGCACCCCTTTGGTGGAAAAGCAGCCCGGAAGCAGCTGTCCTTGCTCTGAGACCGCGCGGCGCTGGCGGGTGAGCAGGGAGGGGGAACCGGTCGTGAGAGCGGCCACTTCCACCCAGCACCACCCGTGTGAGGATCCCCTATTTTAGCTTTCCGCTGTAACGCCAAAATATTAGCCGTGAAAAGAGACTGAACGAACCACTGTTTCTTAAGAAGACGATTTTCACAACCACGGTGAGTTAACAATTTTTTTTTTCATTCTTGGAAATGCAAAAAGGCCACCAATGTTCTTTCCGGTAAAATCAAAACAAAACTCCATGTCACCACCCAGTGTTACATCTGTGAATTATTTCCTCTGCGCACGAGCCTACTGTTCCAGAACTCATTCATGAAGCCAGGTACCGCCCCTCAAAAAAGACTAAAAAAAAATTTAAACAAAACGAAAAGGACTGACGCCCTGGCTGGTGTGGCTCAGCGGACTGCCAGCCTGCAAACCAAAGGGTGGTGAGTTTGGTTCCCCGTCAGGGTGCACCCCTGGGTTGTGGGCCAGGTCCCCAGTAGGGGGCGCGCGAGAGGCAACCAATCGGTGTAGCTCTCCCACACCGATGTTTCTCTCCGTCTCTCCTTCCTTTCCCTTCTAAAAGTTAATAAAATCTTTATAAAAAAAAAGTACAGACAGGAAAGAAACCAGGTGCCCAGCTCTCCTAACTGAGAAGGAAACGGAACCCCAGTCAGAGCAGAACAGGCTACTTCCACGGGAACTGCGTGCTCTTCTCTTGCTCTGCGAGGACAGACGTCAGAACTCAAGCGGGCAAAGGGCACCACCAGCTCTCCCTGACGCCCTCTGTGCCCCGCATTCCCGCACGAACGAAAAGCGCCACTTCTCGGGTGCGCTGTCATTTCAGAGCCCGAGGAAGCCGCTCAGCTATCTCCCCACGAGTTCTGCAGACGTGAGCTGCTGGCAGGTTAGGGCTACGCCTCACGGCGTGAGGTCACACCCCAAACAGCCATGGTAGGCAGCTGTGGCCCACAAACTCGGCACCCTGAAGTTCATGGACAACCTGTACATGGAGGAGCCACGCCATTCACTTCCAATTCCTTTTCTTTTGTTTGCCAACCCCGCGGACAGGATCCTGGCTCACCACCTAACCAGCTCCCCACGAGGGTCCTGGGGGCCCTCAGAGGCCCTGCACAGCCACCTCCTCCGTCTTCTCCGCCATCGCGCCCGCGCGGGAAAGGAAGCCCGGCCCCGCCCCCTGGGGCTCAGAAGCAGCCTCACCGTTCCTCCACAGCTACCAGCTCCAGAACTCCAGTGCGGCCGGACCCTGTCCTCTCGCTGCACCACTCTGGAGGCTCGAGGGGACCCGGCCGAAGGTCTGGTCCCTGTCCACACCTGATTACGTCCCTCCTGCCTGGACCTGCCTCCTGGGCAGACCGGCCCCTCCTCCGGCGGTCAGGTCCCTGAAACCAGAAGGTAAGTCTTGGTGTTTCGGCGCTGTCCCGGCTCCGATGAGGCTGACCCTCAGAAGCAGTTCCTGGGCCCTTCTAGTTCTTGTGTGTGGGCTTCACCCACACCCAGAATGGGGGCAGCTGGCCCCCGCTGGAGCGTTTCTGGATGAGTCGAACCATCAATTCATGCCATCCAGCCTCCCTCGGCCCTTCCTTTGGTTCCTGGGACCCTTTACGTCCTTCTCCAGGGTCCCTCCAACAGGCTCTCCACATCTGTCCTGACCCGGTCCCCGCCTTCAAGCTCGCACCCTCCTGCTCCAGGCGGGAGCAGGCGTCTCTCTCTGGAGACAGTCACTACAAGAGGTCACTGGCCTCCAGCCGCCCTCTTCCCCCAATGAAACAGAGGGCATCTCTCCCCTCGTCCTGTCTCCTAGCAGCGAACTCGGACACGGAGGGCCTAAAGGCCAAATCCGGTCCACTGGCCTGCTCTGCTTAGCACACGTGGTCCCGGATTTTTGTGTGTGTGCGTGCGTGTGGGGGGTACGTATACTTTAAAAGGAACGTTATTAACGCCAAACTTTTATGGAGATATAATTCATTCGTAGCATGCAAAACATAAACTGGCTGCCTCGTGACCAGATCAGACACCGCTGGGCCCACACTGTGCACCACCTGGCACCAAGCTCGGCCCTGCGCTCTCCCGCAGGGCAGGAGCGCCTCGGCTCCCCTCCGCAGGCCCCAGCCTGGTCCCAGGCAGCACCCGGAGGGGTGGCTCTTGGATCTAGCGGAAGAGCTCTAGCTCTGCTCACTCCCCAGGGCTAAGCTCTCTCCAGCCTCCCCCGCCCCCCCAACACTGCCTGATGCCAAGGGTCCCTCCCACCCGGCTCTGCATCTTCCCTCTCTCTGTGAATGAGGCAGCATCCAGGACGCAGACTTCCACTTCCTCTCTGCAATCTGCCCACAAACTCCTTTGTTTCCCTGTCTGCCACCAGCACCCCCCCACCCCACCCCACCCCGCCAGTTTCCCTCTACTTCCAGACATCCGCCCCGGCCCCTTGGCCCCTTGGCCCCTTGCAGTCATGCTGCATCACTGTAAACAGGGCTGGATACTCCCCCAAGGCACAGCCTCACAGACCAGCTGGGCCCAGAGGCAGGAGGCACTGATGGCCTCACTCTTGCTCCTACAGCCCTGCCTTGCCTCTCCCTGGCTGGCCGGGCTGGACCCGTGCCCTGGCCCTCACCGCCTCTGCCACTTCTCGAAGGGTCTGCGGTGGCAGGGCAGCTTCCCGTCATGGAGATTCTGCACGGCCCTTCCCCCTGGAAAGAGCTCACCCGCCCGGGAGCCCCCCGCTGCACAGGAGCCCCTTGCAGTGTCGGTGGCTCCACAGGCCACACCGTCCTGTTTGTTCCCAAGCTTCTGTCCTCTGCCCCATCAGCCTGGGTTCCTTGAGGTCAGAGCCAGCAGTCAGAGCACTTCTTGGCACATTTTCTCTCAGTGTCAGCTCCCCGGCCCCACCAAGCTACAGGCCACCAAGGTGCCCAACCGCCCTCCTTCCCGATACCACTGCTCAAAACCTCTCCCTCAATTCCCACATCTAAGTCCCAGGGAATCCTGTCACCCCGCCCTGGGGAGCTCTAGCCTGGAACAGTATCCTTCCCTGGTGGGACCTTCAGACAAACCCTCTCCGTCAGGACCCTTGCTGACTCCCTGCTGGACACAGCCCTGGCTGCAGCTGGCCTCGGGCCCCCAGACAGCGCCATTCAGCCTCTCCAAGGTGCTTTTTGGGAAACCACCTCCGCCTGGGAATGTTCCAGGCCCCTCAAGCCCAGCTCAAGTGCTGCTGCCTCCAACAAATGTCCCCTCTGACCACAGTGGCCACTCAGAGAGCCCGGGCCTCTGTCACTTTCCAGGACAGCGTCGCTTTCTACCCCACTCCCCTCTCCAGTCCACGCAGCCTCGCTAACTATGGCTCCATGTGCTTCTCTAGCCTTCGATAAGAGGTGGTGAGTTCACAGTTTAAAAGCAAGAAAACAGAGTAAACTGCCTGACGGGACCCAGGACAGTGGCCCACATCTTATTTGAATCACACTCAACCAACCAGCTAGTTTAACAGTCTTTCCTCTAACTCTTCCGTCCTCCAAACCTCCTCCACAGTGTAACTTCACGTATTTTAAATGCTGAAGTCTGCTTTGTTGTTCTGAATTTTAAGAGTGAAGTTAATGGTGTTCTCTTCCTCAAAAGAATGTAAAACAAGCTCCAAAACGAATTAATGAAAAGCCCTTGAGTGTGGTATTCAAGGCTTACTAGAGTCCCAAGGGGAAAAAAAAGGAATTTCTCACAAGTAGGGAGGGTTGGGCTGAGTAACACATCAGAGATAGCCTGGCAGGTGACAAGCACTCCAAGACACTGTCAGACACACCTTTTCCAATTAGCTCATGCTAAACGTGGGGCACGACCCGCGGAGGGGGAGGGTCTGGTGAGACAGGCAGCGGTTTTTGTTTTTTTTAAATGTCGGGCAAAAGAAGCCCTTTCCTGCGGGGGTGAGTCCCGAGTGAGGGTGAACCGGGAGCAGGCAGAGCGCACAGACAAGGGAGACAGTCAGCTGCAGGGAGGCCCAACTGGAGGATCGAGACCCTAGGTGGGGGCGGGCCGACGCGTTCCGTAAACCAGAGGAGGAGTTTCCCGTGAAAAGAGGCAACAGGAGGCCCCAGGGCGGGGAGCGACTTTTGGAGGATTTGCCTAACGCAGTGGTACCGCAAGTGGCACCAAGTGGTACCGCCTGAGGGAGGAGAGGCGCGAAGGGAGGCGGGTGCACACCCGGAATGCAGGTCCTACCAGCAGAGAAGGCAGAGAAAGGGGGAGCAGTTAGTGCGCGGCAGAGACAGCCGCGAGGAGCAATCGGAGGACGCCAGGCCAGCCCGTCGTCCCTGAAGACAGGGAAGGAGTCGGAGCAGTTGCGCGAAGCAGACAAACGGTTTAAAAAACTAGGAGCAGGAAAGCAAACCTGACCCAACACCTGCACGGTTTTTAGGCGAAGCTGTGAGGAAGAGCCTCGCAGCTCAGCGTCCTGTCTCCTGTGCACGCGCTGAAAACAAGCCTCCAGCCAGCAGCGAGGCTGGAGTCTCCCGGGGCACCACGCGTTCCTGAAGCAAGACGCCACCGAAGGACGCCCCCCACCCCCACCCCGGCCCCCGCTCCCCCAGGACTCATCATTTGGGAGGCAGAGCTCTGGAAACATCTGGCTGCTGCACCTGCTTTCTGGGAAAACCTGGGGAAACTAGGGTGCCGGGGTCCGGGGGGCCGCGGGGTGGGGTGGGGGCGCTCTGGCTGTTTTCTGGTTTGGGAAGGGAGGAGGAGGGAGTAGCTGAAGGTCTCCGGGATGTATAAGATAAAACGCTGATTTAGAGAGAAGGTGAGTCACCTCCTCAAAAGTTTCGGTTTCCCCAGCTGTTAATGTAAAGAGAGAAAGAAGAGCGAAGAGCAAAATCTATCCCACTGCACAGAGGGCTGCATTAGCTTCTCTTGAGTACGGAGTGCAACGTCAGACATGCCATAGCCACGAACAAAGACGTGACCTGCACGTAACAGCAACACGAGAAACGATGCTCTTTTCAACACTATTACTAAACATCCCATCTCTTCTGGATGGCCCTGGAGACAGATTCCCAGAGGGACTGAAGTCCCCTAAAGGCTCCGCACCCCTGGAGCGGAGGCCTGGGCCCAGCTACCAGCCCTGCGCACCACCGCCAGGGCGGAGGGATGCTAACGACAGGCGACATCCGCGACGCGCTCGCTGCGGGCGGGCCTCGGCGCTGTGCTCTGGGCGACAGTCCGGGAAGGTGGGCGCTTCCGCCAGTGCCCCTCACAAACGGGGAACCGAGACGCCCCGGGTTAAACCGCTAGCTGGGGGTCACGGGGCTCGAGAGCGGCGCGCGCAGGTCCGCGGGCTCCGGGGGCTGCGCTCTCCCCACCGCACGGGGAGGGGCGGGAGAGGGTGGGGGCGACCCGGGCCGAGCGGAGGCCGCGGGCCCCAGGGAGCGGGCGGGGGCGGCGGCGGGACTCACCTTGGCGCTGTGCACCGCCTCCTGCGCCCCGCGGAGCTGCAGCCAGATGCGCGCGGGCAGCGGCTCCTCTGCCCCGAGGGCGCCCAGCACCGCCAGGCTCACGCCGAACAGGTCCTCGATGCGGCCCCGACTCTGCTCCAACAGCGCCGCCTTCTCGGCGGGCGCCGTGAACTCATCCAGCACCCGCCGGGCCGCCATGGCGGGCGCGGCCTCCCGCGGCGGCGCCGGGGGCCGGCGGCGGCGACGCCCCCTCAGCGTGCGGCCGCTGGCCCCGAGCCCGTAGGAGGCGTCCGCCTCGCCCCAGCCCGCGCCCCGCCGCCCGCCCGCAGGCCCGGCTACACCATCCCGCCTCGGCCGCCGCGGCTCCGCAACTGCGGGCAGGGCAGCCCTCCGCCCCTTCCCTTCGTCGCCGCCGCCGTCGCCGCCGCCGCGGGCCGGGCCCCGCCGCCGCGCATGCGCCCCGCCCGCTTCCGTCATTGGGGCCCGCCGAGCACTAGGGGCGGGGACAGAGAGGAGGCGACGGAAGGTGACGTCACGAGCCTGCCATCTTTATTGAGGGCAAGGCGTCCGCTCGGGAGAGGGCTTGGGCGGCTTTCCGTAGTGAGGCGCGGCGCTTCCGGGCGGCCTGGTGGCTCGTGATTTCTGGTGTCACAGGTGGGAACCCGGGGCTCAGAGCCGGGAGGGGAGCCGGTGCAGCGCCGCGCGGCTTGAGCTCGACCCCAGGGCTCCGGGGGCTGCGTTATCCACCTCGTTCATTGATAGGCGGGTGATTCTGAAAGCTAAGGAAGGCAGGCGTGAGCAGAGCAGGAATGACGGGCCAGGAACGGAATGTCACCAGGGCGCAAAGTCCCTGGTGTCTAGCAGTGGGCAAAACTGGGAAAACAAGTGTTAGAGGCTAGGACCTTTCCCCCAGGGCGACTTTTCCTCCCGTAGCCTGTCGCAACTCAAGCGGCTTAGACCCCCTCCGAGGGAGGGACGGGGGGGGGCGGGAACAGCCACCTACGACCCCCTATGAGCCCTTGCAGGACCCCTCCCTTTCCGCTTTCAGCGTTCGGGACAGTGGCTTCTGATCAGCATCACGTAATCTTAGCAACAGGGCTTCCGGTCTGCTGACCACAGAGACGGAGTTTTGGTCAGACTGGAGATAACATCTAGGCCGTGGTTGTGTTTCAGCTCCAGGCGCAGAAAAGCTGCAAAACCAGACAAAACAACGCCACGGCTGACGCCAGGACCAGCTTCGATGACTAATGACCCCCTGGTGACGACCACTCAGCGGAGAACAGGGCCCCGAAAGGACGTACCTGGAAAGCAGATGACTATTCTGTTGAGATTCTCCCCTAAAATCCCCGCCTTTAAAATATAGATTTAAAACCCTTAAGACAAGGGACATGGTTTTCTCTGGGTCTCGCTGGCGCCTTCACCCCGCCATGGCCCCCGTCCCCTTCTTTTCGCCCCCTTCTTTTCTTAGGTGCGAATCCTTTGCATTCTTTCTCCTTAGCTGCAAGGGCCCTTCTTTGGCCTCTGAAACTTGTTTCCTGAGTCCTTGCAGCCCAGCAGGCTCACTTTTTCATCTCAGTGACTTTCTAAGTAAACTCCTTGCACCAGACTTCTTGGCTCGGAATTCTCTCGAACCCAGAGAACTGAGATCTAACGCGTTGCCATCAACGGTGCCCTCCATCCCAGCCTCTGGGTCTCCTTTCTCTCCCCCTGCCTATCTTCCTGTTTCTTTCTTTCTTTAAAGATTTATTTATTTTTCTTTTTTAGAGAGAGAGGGGAGGGAGAAGGGGGAGGAGAGAAACATCAATGTGCAAAAGAAACAGGTCAATTGCCTTTCACATGCCCCCAGCAGGGGGCTTGGCCCACAACCCAGGGATGTACCCTGGGGCCCTGACTGGGAATTGAACCAGTGACCTTTCAGTTCACAAGCCAGTGCTTAACCCCCTGAGCCACACCAGTCACAGCTCTCTTTCTTTCTTCTTTCCTTTCCCTTTCCTCTTTCCCCTGTTCCCCACCCCCCCACTAAAAATGGTAACAGGAAGGAAAAAATGGGAATGATAAGTATGGAGAACAGAAAAACAAACAAATGATTAAGAAAAATTCGGGAAAGCTATGTCTTCTGGGAGGGAAGGAAGAGGATGTGCTATAGGAGAGGTTCAAAAACTGGGGTTAGGGCCTCATCCGTGGTTTTAACGTGGGACTTGGACAGGTGCACCCTAACCCAGGTGCATCTGTTTTTGTAGCCGTGAAATCCAGGGTGCACTGCGTTATCTCTAAAGTCTTCCCAAGATCTCAACATTCTTTGAGTAATGGAAACAGGTTGTGGAAGATAAAGGATCGACATCCTTTCTCCGGGCTGAATGTTGTCGATATCGTAGATAGTTGGGGACCCGGGAATTCACTTCTCTGTGTCTTAATTCCTTAGCTGCATAATGCGGTTAACAAAAGTACTTCCCATTGTTGTGGAAAGTGATGTAGTACCGAGGGAGAGAGTGAAGAAGTAAAGGAGAGTCACTCTCGTCCAGCAGTCAGATCGCCAACATCAAGTAGGTCGAGGAACAATTCTGTTCTTGTTGTAACTGTCTCCGAAACTGACGGGTCTGAAGTTTCCAGTCCTGTGTCAATGCCCAGATACACATCAAGCCCCCAGGTAATCCTCCGATCACCCCAGTGGCTCTAGGAAAAGAGCATTTGTGATTCAGACGACCGATCCTCCAGAGGGTTACCGCCTCAGACCAACCCAGAAGCTAAAGCGCCAGACTGATTTTTCTGTTTTCACTGTCAGGACCCTCAACTTGTCTCTCTTCTTTGGGACCCTCTGGGTATTGCCTGGTTGTGTTTCCAGTTTGCAAACTATAGACCTATGAACAAATCTGTTTTTTAAAAGATTTTATTTATTTGTTTTTAGAGAGAGGGCAAGGGAGGGAGAAAAACATTGGTGACACAACACACATCAACCTGTTGCCTCTTGTGCACCCCCAAACTGGGGACCTGGCTCAAAACCCAGACATCTGCCCTGACAGGGAATTGAACCGGCAGCCTTTGGGTTTACAGGCCAGCACTCAATCCACTGAGCCACACCAGCCAGGGTGGCCCTTGAGTAAATCTTTATGATGTTTCTAGCTGAAGCCTCCTGATTGACTTAACACTCAGTCCACAATCCCTGGACACAGTAAGTGATTACTAAACATTAGCTATTATTATAGCTAAATTAGCAATGTACTTAAGATTCCATGACCATGCAAAAGCTTTGTGTGGATGATGCAACCACCTGAACTTGCGGGCCCTCCATCTGTGAAGATTGCCCTCGCAGGAGAAAGAGAGGGTGGGAAAGTGGAGCTGCTGGAAATGCCAAGGGGGAGGGGCACGAGGGATTACTCAAGGTACAACCTCCCAGGGATCAGGGCTGCTGGGGTTTTCCATGGGCCTCAGAAATTCAGGCAGGTGTGGTCCCCACTGCGAGATGACTCAGCACAGGGAAGACGGCCGCTGGTGCGGAGGACCGGCAGCTTCCTGCTCCCCTGGGCTTTCCCCTGGGCGTCCACACCACCTGCAGCCTCCCTCCTCCAGGCAGGCCACCTGAGGCTCGCCGAGACGGTTCCTGGGGAGTGTGGCCTTGATAGCTCGCTCCTGGGGCTGGAGTCCCTCCGGGGGTTATAGCCTGCCTTCCCGACGCACTCACCTTAAGTGCAGTGGCTGATGGTTGCGTGATTGGGCGGGCTTTCCCCAGGACGGTGCTGTTTGCCTCCAGTGACTTCCCCACCAATGATTCTTAATTGCTTAAGCGTAAGCGGTGAGGAGAGGCCGCCTTGAAAAGCACACGACGGCACCCCAAAATCCCACCCTAAAACAAAGTAGTGTCTACACATACCTAGAGAGAAAGCGGGCCCTGGACACTGTGTTCATAAAGATTCAGCTTTGGGGTTTGTTTTTTTTTTCCCCCTTCTGCTAGAAGACTTGCCAGTTCATATTTGGTCAGCATTTCCCTTTAGGAAACTCTCAAGATTTCCTGAGTATAGGGAACAA
Source organism: Glossophaga mutica (assembly GCA_039655065.1). Classification (NCBI taxonomy): domain Eukaryota; kingdom Metazoa; phylum Chordata; class Mammalia; order Chiroptera; family Phyllostomidae; genus Glossophaga; species Glossophaga mutica. Next base: position 2,701,779 of record CM077315.1, read on the forward strand.
GAAAAGAAGGGGAAATAGAGAAATCCCCTTTGAAGAAACTCCCTTGCTTCATGCGGTTTCTCAACCAGCACTTCCCTGGGCGGACCCGTCTTGCAGCCCAGGACAGCCGATGCCAGGGATGAGTCTCTTATTGGAAGCGCGGCTCTTCTTCCCCGACGCAGTAGAGAATGATAGATCGGAGGGCTGGAGGCAGATGAGTCAGCGCTATTAGTACAGCCTCAAGGGAGAGGATGGGCCTCTGGAGAGGGGTCAAGAAAAGGCTGAGTACAGGGTAAGCAGGAAGAGAGCCTGGGCTGGGCTGCTTCGGCTCACTGGGAAGTCAGAGGAAAGGAGGGTTCAGGGCTCAGCCTGCGACATGCTGCCAGCTGCCCACTGCCTTAGAGTTGAAGGGATGCCTGTCTGTGAGGAAAGCAGTGCGGGGAGAAGAAGGGAAAGAAAAAGGGGGGTGGCTGGGGTTGCTCTCCAGGGGAGAGCCTCTCACTTGAGGCTGTCCTCTGTCTCTTGCAGGCAGGTCTCAGGGGAGGGTTTCAGTGACACTCAGCGACCCTCCCGGTGCGCTCTGCCAGGTCCTGGTCCCCACTGATTGGTCGGGGGTAGGGCAAGGGTCCTTCCTCATTGCAATTGATCCTGGAGTTGCCCACCTGGTTTTGCTGCTCTTCTGGGCCCGGAGCATCGACACAACTGAGGCCAGGATGTTATCTCCGGAGGAGAAAGGCTTCGGGGGGGGGAGAGGTCACCCTGGGGGTGAGGCCTTTGTTTGCCCAGTGTTGCCCCCGGGCAGGCACTAACCGGAGGACCGGCTGCACCCGGCTGCACCTTGCTGGGCCGTGGTGTCCGCCTGTCGGTCTCAGATTCCCTGTTCCACCGGCTTCTCGCTGTCCCGCCCCCGGACCTCTGCGGGGTCTGCGCTCCAGACCCCACACCTGACGCTCTCTGCCCTCCACAAGCACCTGGTGAGAAGGTGCAGACAGAGCCGCATCCTTCCTGTTCTCATCTTTTCATGGGGGCAGAGGGCTTCCTGCTGTGAGCCCAGCACTGCCAGCTGCAGGACTCCCCCAACTGCTCCAGAGTCCCTGAGTCCCCAGCGCAGGAGGGAGACTTGTGACCTGCCCCCGGCCCCATGGCTTTCCGGGAAGGCTCAGGGCCTGGTCGGATCCCGCCCGGGGAAGGGTGTCTTGTTCTCTGCCACCGCCTGTGGTTTGTCACGGTGCCGGTGACAGGCGCGAGCATTGGCACCTCAGCCACATCCTCGTCTGGCTTTGTCAGTGTTCAACACGACGTTTTGATCTTTACCTGTCTGGCGCCTGGTCTTCCTTCTCAGTTCCGAAAGCAGGAGGGGCAGAGGGGGTGTTGATCTGGCCTGCAAACACTCCAGCGGTGGTTGTTATTATCGCTTCCGTGTTACAGATGAGGAAACAGAAGTATAGAGAGGTTCTGGAATGTTCCACAAAGCAGGTAAGTGCAGCAGTAGGAATAGGCATTTGAATCCAGGAACATCGATGCCTTGATGATAAGCCTTTTTATGCAACGAGCCCCCTGTTCTGCGCTTTTGCAAAAGTCAGTTAGAGGCAATGACAGGTTCTCCTGACCAGACCCCGGACGCTTGGGCCCTCCTGGCCTCGGGGTGCTGTCAAAGCCAACAGACTTGCGCACGTAATGGCGCTTAGTCCACCCAACCGAATGGACAGACAGACTCCAGACGCCCTCAGCCCGCAGTCTGCAGGACGGCGTGCCCTCCTGGGTCCTCTGTAAACGGCGTCTTCAGAGGCAGAAGCAGCAGCACAGCTGTGGTTGGGCCACGCCCACATCCTAACACGTTCGCAAACTGCGCGGTCTCTCTCACGTCCCTTGTCCCTAGTCCAAGCCGCCACCGCCTCTCCCTTTGACAGTTGCGGGTCTCCCCCGCATTCTTGCTGGCCTCCCCCTCAATTTCAGGCGCTACCACTGCTCTGGGGCTGGGAGAAGGCGTTCACGGCATCAGTGCTGCAGCCAGAGTCATCGCCAACCGCGAATCCCACCAGCCAGTCTCGGGCCGGAGCCCCTCCGGGAGATTCTCCTTGTGCCCAGGATAGAACCCAGCTCCTTAGCTGGGTTGCAGCTCTGGCTCCACCAACTCCTGCTTACTCTCCCCCTCCGCGCTCCGCCTGGCAGCTTCCACTGCCTCAGGGGGTTTGCACACGCCGTTCCCCCCTCCTGCTGTCTTTCCGCTCAGCAAGCTCCCGCTCGTCCATCAGGTCCCTGTTCAAGGGGGACTTGTTCTAGACAGCATTCGCTGGCCTCAATGAGTTCAATGCCCTTGTCACTGGCTCCGGGGGGCCCTGTGGCCCTCTTGCTCCCAGCACAAGGGCCAACTTTACCTGTGCCTGCGGGACATGATTGACCCACATCCATCGCAGTTGTCACCAGAGCGTCAGCTCTGTCTGAGGCTGGATGGAAGCTGAAGGATCCCAGGAAGGGAAAGCAGGCCGGCAGGCAGCCTTCCGTGGCTGCAGTGTGCCCGGGGAGGGGAGCACCCACGGGGAGGAGGAGCCAGTCACAGACGTCGTGTTTTACCTCAAGGGCCGTGGGAAGCCGTCCCGGGTTCTTAGGCAGCAAGTGCACCGTTTAATTTGTGCTCAACCCAGGGCCCCCAAGATTAGTCCCTAAGAAGACTGTCAGCTTCTGCGTGCTTCCTCTTGGAACATTTGCACGGGGAGCAGTCCTATGTGGGACCTGCTTACCAAGCTAAGAGGAAGCCCGAACGAATACGTGGAGGAGAGCCAAGGGCCCCACACGCCCAGCTGACAGTCCCAGATAAGCTCCCAGCCAGCGGCCGGCACCAAATAAATACCAGCCCTGGGAATGGAGCCGTTCAGGAATCCGCAGCCGGCCCTGCATTCTGGCTGACAACCCGCAGAGTGAAAAGAACCATCTGGTCAACCCACAGACTCATGAGAAATAGTAAACTGTCGATTTAAGCTGCTGAGTTTTGGGCGATTTGTTATGCCGAAATAGAAAAAAAGAAGCACATCTGAATCCGTAACCAATGAACAGACCAACGTAGGAACCAGACAGATATCGAAATTTGTAACTGGTAATGTTGAATGTAGCCCGTTAATGCTTTAGTCATGGACTGGCCGGTGCCAGCGGCTGCGCCTCCTCAGGCCTCCTCTCCTTCCCCCTCCCTACCCGGGTGGGGGTGGGGTGGGGGTGGGGGTGGAGGTGGAGGGGCCCCTTTCTGCCGGCGGAGCAGAGGCAAGCGCCCTCTGCTGGTGGGCCTGCTCCCCAGAGAAGGGGTCTGCGCTGAGCCTGCTCAAGGTCTTCGCCCAGACGCATCAATCAGACACTTGTCCCAGAGGACAGAGGGAGTGCCTGGTAGGGAGACCGGCCAAGAGACAGGGTCGGGCTGGTCTCCCTCCACGTGGACGCACGAAGAGGCCGGCCTGCTGGGAAGGCCTCTCTGAGGAGCTAACATGGGAGCAGGGACCTGAGGGCAGTGGGGAGCCGTGGGGATGCCTGGGGGGGAGTTCCCAGGCAGAGAGCGTCGGTGTGTTTTCAGAAACGCAAGGCGCCAGGCAGGCTGAGACCTGGGTGGCCGAGGTGAGCCGGACGAGCAGGCCAGGAGGAGAGGGGGCGGCGGCCCGAGCAGGGGGGCCCTGTGGGCCTGGGGGGGACGTGGAGCTTGACTTTGCATGTGCTGGGAAGTCACGAGAAGGTCGTCACTGTGCCTTGCTCGGTACATTCTCCGAATCGCAGAGCTGCGAGAGCTCCAGCAGCCTTGCCGAGGACTTCCTGTCTGCGGCTGGCGCGGTGTTGGAGCTCCGCGGAGGGGCTGCAGGGCGCAGGCACGTGGGCGAGGCCGCTGAGCTCGTGGGAGACTCCCAGCACTCGGCTGCGAGCACGGCAGTCGGGCCTGACACCTCCTGGTTCGATGCTCTCATGACAAAACGGTCCAACAGAAGCCGTCAGCTTTGCGGGACCTCGGGTCCGAGCCCGTGGAGTTTCAGACGACAGACTTGGCGGGAGTGCGTGTCCTAGGCAGGGTGTTCCGAGGACTCTGGGGAGCGGGGCAGGGCAGGGCAGGGCAGGGCAGTGGTGACTGCGGTGGCCCCCGCTTCCCTTTCTGGAAGAAGGAAGATCACGGTTCCGCAGGCAAGGAGGGAGGCCGTCACCACCACCAAGCAGTTGGAGGCTGAGGGGCGCGCAGAAGGCGCAGCGACCACGGGCGAGGAAGGGCGTTGGGCGGAACTGCGGAGGCACAGCAGGTGCCCCGTACTCGCGCTCTGCGGACGGCGTTCCCGCGCCCCGTGCGTGCTCAGCCCCGCCCCCCCAGCCGGAGCCGGGGGCGATGCACCCGGCACTCGCAGCAGCAGGTGTTCTGGGCGCTATTGATTCGCTGCCTCTGCACGGACGACCTTATTTCGCCCCCACCAACCGCTCTGTGAAGTAGGCACCGCACCCATTTCACACGGAGGAAACTGAAACTGGGGGAGGTTGAGTAACTCGTCTGACGTCCCCACCACCAGGCGAGGAGGCGGCCAGGCCCGGCACAGCAGGCCTGCAGTACCGAAGACTTCCCCGCAGACCAGAAGGGTGAACTTGAACTCTCCTGCACCCAAACACGCACCAGGCTGGTTCAGTGTGAAACTGGGGATCCCTATGACTTCGATTAAATTCACTTCTACATCCTACTCTAGAAGTCGTTTCTGCGCCCCCCGACACGCAGGCTCTCCCTGGATGGCCCGCAGCTCCTGAGGCAGTAGGAGCCCAGAGCCTGGGCCTGGGAAATGGTCGCAGGGGCCAACCTCTGATGATAACCTTTGACCTCAGTCACGGTTCAGCTCCTGAGCCGTAAGGTGGAATGATGCCCCCCACTATGTTCCCATACGACTCATCAGGGGGATGCCAGGAAAAACCTAAGAATCATCCACAACACCTGAGGAAACGATTCGTTATCCTTATCTGACCTCCAAGCAGTCAGCTCCCAGCGTGACCCCGAACTCCAAATCCCGAGCCCCGAACGCACGGGTGTCTTGTGGGTTTTTTTGCCTGATATAACCCCGAACCCACACGCCATTGGGGGTCCGTTTTTTTTTTTTTTTTTTAGAGCATAGTAAGTTCTCCATCTCTGTATTGGCCAATGCGATCAATATTAAACTATTTTTTTCTTTCCATTCCACAAACTCCCCCTTGCGCCTGTTCTGGGGCCAGTGTGCGCAGGCCGGGAGGCTCAAGGGAAGGACATTGGAGTTCCGGTGACAGGTGACTTCCCAGGACTGATCACTGGGTCTCCTTGACCTAAGGATCTGTAGGCAAGAGGGCATAAGCGACCCCCAACGGTGCAGGATCCCAGGACAGCCAAGAGGGTATTTCTCCTGCTTGGCCACTGTCCCCGGGTGTTCTCTGGAGGGGGCGGCACCTGGGCCTCCTGTTCCAAGACTGGCGCATGCTCTGGAGGCCGCGCTGGCCAGGAGGTGTCTTCTCCCCGCGCCGCCCTGGGGCACGGCCTGGAGAAGGGCTGGGAGCCGGCCCTGCCGCACGCCCCGGGCGGTCCTTCCTCTTTATTTCACAGCCGGGGAACCGAGACTAACCGTGGGCAAACCTCTAACAACGGGCTCCCGGAGGCCCCTTCTGAAGAAGGGCCACTTCACCTCCCGTGGCCATCCCTGGGTCCCACCCTGCTGTCCTGGCCCCTGCGCCACCCACGCGGGCTGCCTCCACAGCAGGCGGCAGGCTGGGGGCAGAGGCAAGAGGACGCCGTGGCAAGGGGGTGGGAGAGACTGGCGTGCCGCCAGTCTTCAGCCTTCTCGGGGAGCGCCTCTCCCTGAGAAGCTGCGGGGCTTTCCTAAGAGCTCCCGGGAGCCAGGCTCACAGGAAGCCAGGTCTCCGCCCTTCCCCTCCCGCTTCCAGGCTAAGAAAGAGCTCGCCCTTTTGGGAAGTGTGTGTCCAGGAATCTGGAATGTGAGTCAGCGTCCCTCAGCTCCGCTCGGGGCAAAAGCGCGGCTGCCGCTTTCCTTGGCCCCCCCGTCCCCCGTCGCTGACTGGCGTCCCCTCCCTTTGGGAATTCTGGTGTGTGCGCGGCGTTGTACTGGAATCCCAGTTTTGCCTACAGTGTGGGAAACACACCGCCAATGGTGTGGCAGACGGCTGGCTTTGGGAAGCAGCCAGACTTCTAAGAAATCGTAGTTGTCGTGTATTTCCTTCTGCAGTCCGGTTTCTTATTTGAAAACAAAAACAAACAAGGCCTCCCTCCAGTTATTTTTAACTTGAGAAAACAGAAAACAAAACAAAACAAAAAAAGAAAAAGCAAAAGCAAAAGACAAAACCGAACGGAGCACATTTGAAGATCGAATTGACCTTATTCAGCAATTCGTGAACTGGGTGGCGCCCGCCCAGCAAGGAGGGGGATGCTCACAGGGAGGGGTCCACAGGGGAGGGTGGTGGTAGGCAGAAGGGTGGAGCGAAGGGGCACTGGCCAAAGAGAAGGCGCGACTGTCCCAGGCCCGCGCGATTTATCCGGAGCGGACGGACCCCCTCACTAGCGCAGATCAGGACACTCCAAGCTGAAGGGAGAGGTGGACGTCCCAATAAGTCTGGGTTTGCCGTCCTGGGAGCAAATGACTCCGTTGTGGGGTTTCTCTTCCTTTCTCCCTTCTCTCTCTTTTTCTTTATTTTTAACAAAAGCGCGTTGGTCTTAAGAAAAACAGTAACCGAATAATAGCCCGCCGGGCGTGCCGCGCTGCGAGCAGACCCAGGAAGACCGGCATGAGAAACTCCCCAGGGGGAAAGGCCTCAGCAGGGGTCTGGGCGCCCAGGGCGCTGCCCCTTGGGTAGGGGTCTGCTCACAGAGGCGCCCCTCTTGGAAGAGCCAGGTCCCCGGGCCCGAGGGCTGGCCCTCCGTGCTGCTGGGGCAGACCCAGCAGGACTCGAGTCTGGGCTCCGCCCTTCTGCGTGGCTGCCTGGATGCCTGTCCCCGTTTCTGGCCAGGAGCCGTTCCAGCCTTTCCAGCTGTCACGGTCTCAAATTCCTCCTGGGTCCCCTGCCGGCGATGGAGCCGGGGCCAGGGGACGGAGCGTCCCGGGAAAGGACTGTACGTTCCACACGCACGCTGGCTCCCGCGGCAAGTCTTGCCGCCTCTGCCCGTCTGTGCACCGGACACTTTCTCTCTCTAGGAAAGTCTCAGTTACTCCGGGTCTCGGCCGCCAGAGCCCGGGGCGCCACCTGCTGTCCGCAGGCCGTCAGTGCAGCCTCTGGCGCAGGCTGGATTTCCACCTCCGCCAGCCCGACGGAGCGCGGAATCCCCGGGAAATCCGGGGACGCAGAGCCTTCCGGTGCAGACGGCCAGGCCGGAGGGGGAGGCGAAGGAAAGGGGGTTGTGTGGTCGCCAGGAAAGCCTCCCACGGATGAGGGGACCTCAGAGGGAACCCAAAGGAAGTGGGCAAACAGCTACAGCTGCCTTTAGCCACGCTTTTCTCCGACCTAAAGGCTTCCGACGGGCACCTGCAGGCAACCGAGCACATCGCTGGGTAGGAGCTCAATACACGTGATGATGAGTTAATTGCCTCGGGACACTGCACTCTCTTTTGGCTGCTGTAAGTGGAGGAACGGGATGCTAAGTGCCAGTGCGGAAGAGCGGCGCCCTCCCCTCCCACACGGCGAGGGGGGTGGTGTGCTGGAGGGGGACTGGGAACCGCTCCCCCAACTACCTTTCTGAGCAGTCTTCAGGAGGACGCTGCAGCTCCTTTGTGTCAGCTGGCCTGGGGCCCACCACCTGCGCTCCGCCACCTGCTGGAACTGTGAACAAATAACGCCAAGGCCATGGGGGTTTTGCAGCCGGTGGGCAGGAGGTGGAAGGCCCAGGAGCGTGGGACCTCTTGACCTTGCCTGTTTTCTAGCTCCCGCCTCTCTGAGCCGAAGTTGGGGCAGGCCAGCTAAATTAAGAGAGCTCTGGTCCCAAGCATACCTGGGCAGGTTTACTTTGAACAGGCACCGCCAGTGATTCGGGGCCTCCAAAGTTGCAATCCACTGCCCTGCCATAGAAGGCACTCCCTTGTCCGGCCTTCTTCCCACTGAAGGGAAACGAACCACAGTCATCGTGAACTGTGAACTCTGGGCCAGGTACTGGGAGGGGTACCATGAGCATCATTATTCTGTGCGTCTTCAGGAGGGATGTTCTTGGGGGGAATGCACACCGACGAATTAACGTCGGTTACAGTCAGGGCTCGGGGGGCTGTCCCTTGCTGTGTTGCGTGGCTCTCATGACCCTTCCATTAGTCCTTGTCCCTATGCTCCCTCATTCAATGGTAAGTTCCTCGAAGCCCAGAGTGGAGTCTCCTCGGTTTCTGCTGTTCTCACAGTCCTGGAGGGACAGCCTGGGCCCAGGCGACACCTGAGCGCTTACCCAGCGCCACGTGCGTGTGAAGCACCTTATTCAAGCACCTCACTCAGTCCTTGTGACAACCCCCCCTCCCCACACTAGGTGGTGTTGTTATTCCCCATTTTGAGATGAAGAAAATAGGCACAGAGAGGTTGAGCAGCCCATCAGGGTCACACAGCCCCCCAGCAGAAGAGCCAAACCTGCCCTCTTCATTACTCCGCTGTGCTGCCCAAGCGCCCTTCCCTCTTTGCCTCGGGAAGTGAGGGAGAAAGTCTGGGTCATATTTCATTCAACACAGACCAAGAACATTGGATTCAGCAAGAGTGCCATGTGGCTTCTGGCTCTGAGGCTCACAGGCCGTTACAAGCTCAGGACAGGTTTATTTCTCACCCACAGAATAGGGACGGGTGTGTTGGCCACGAGGGGCTCCTGGCACTTACTTCTTCCACTCGCCAGGCAGTGGGTTGGTGCGTAAGCCTCTTGGCACTCAAAGCGTGGTGGCTGGGCCAGCAGCATGAGCATCACTGGGGAACACGTTAGGAATGCAGACTCTCAGGCCCTGCCCCGGACCCGCTGCATCAGAGCCTGCAGGGCAGCGCGGTCCCCAGGTGATCTGTAGGTGCACTGAAGTCCCAGAGAGCCCTGCTCTATGGGGCTGGCTTCTGACCACCCTCCGCCATCAGACTCTCGGGCCAACCGCCCGCACCCTCCACCACGGTGTGTGGGGGAGGGGCCCGACAGCCTAGTTTCACCAGCCCCTGCAGACTCTTCTGAAGCTTGGGGACTCCCCCCCGCCCCGGGCTTGGAGACACAGCTGTAAGAAGTGGCAGCGATGAATGAATGAGGTGCTTTTTCACCTTTGATGTGACAGGGAGGTCGTGGTTTTTCCTCCTTGGAGCCCCCAGACTTTATCATCTTTTTACGGGTCCACCCTAGATAGAAATCTTCCGAAGATGGAAATCTGTGCCCAACTAGGCATTTTGAGAGATGAAGCTTCCGTGTCTCCAGAAGGAAGCGTGGCCAGACACAAGAGTGCCACCCTGTGGTGTGAGCCTGGTATTACCGCCCAGAGCGCGGCTGGTAGGCTGGTAAGGATGAGGTCGGAGAGGACTTGTTACACGCCAAGCCGTCCTCATGGATGAGTTCACTTAAAACTCACCACAAGAGCGTGGAGTCGGTACTATTATCTTCACATCGTGGGTGGGGGCAACAGAGAGAGAGACAGGGAAGCGGCGAGGGTCCCTGGGGAGCCAGGCTCCAGAGCCCGCAGTTGTAACGGTTTTGCCGTATTTCCTCTGCCGCAAGAGGAGGAGCCCTTTCTGGGGCACAGCCACAAACTTCAGCCTGTTTTTTAGGCCTGTGTTATGTTATTTACTGGAGACAGGCAGTGAGCGCTGGGCCAGGCGGCAGAGACCTGGGTCTGGGCTGAGCTCTCCTCTGTCCACCCGATGCGTCTCAGGCGAGACCGTTAGGTAATTGTTTCCGTGTTTGCAGGGGACAGGCTAATGTTATCTGAGCTGTTCCCCTTCCAGCATCTTTGCTCGGGTCCAGGGAGGCCCCTGGGAAACGTGAAATTGGATTGAAAGTTGCAGCAGTGAGACAGGCGAGGTGTCAGCTGATGTTCTCAGGGAACAAGAGGTTAAGAACGAGTCTTTTCCTGACGCTTCAAACCTGCTCCGTGGGTCACACAGACACGATGGCGCGGGGTTAACCAGACGCCCTAACAGCTCAGCCGTTTAAAAGGGCAGAGCATCCCTGTCGTCAGGCTGCAGGCCGCTCTGGGCCAGCGGGGCCTCTGCTCGCCACGCCCACTCAGGGCCTGGGCGCCCAGGGGCTGGTCTCAGCACGTGCTCCCATCGCCCCGGAGGCAGCAAAAGAGCCTGGAGACCACAGACTGGCCTTGCACTTCTGCCCAGGTCACATGGCCACGCACGAGCTCTGCTGGGTGGGGAGGCGAGACTCATCATGTACGACCCCACCGTGCACAGCTGTGCCTTTGGGACCCAGGGGTTTTCTTCTCTCCCTCCCCTTTCTTCCTGCCTGGCCTCCCTTCTTATTTACTGGGTGCCCACGACACGTAGGTGCTGTTTCTGATGCTGGTTATAGGATGAGACAAAATTCCATCCTCGAGGCACACATGGTCTCACGGTGAAGTCGGACAGCTGACAGAGAAAGCACAGGTGATCTGGGAGCACAGAGGAGGGGCAGCTCACTCAGCCTGAGGAGCAGTTAGGGAAGGCTTCCTGGAGGAGGTGGTACACAAGTCCCCAAGGATAAGCTGGAGCAAGCCTGGGGAAAGAGGCAGGGGAGAGCGCTTTCAGCTGAAGGCACAGCAGTGATGCAGGGGCAGAGGAGAGCGTTCTGGCCCACAGGGAGAGGCCTGGGCCACGTTGGAAGTGGATGCACCGTGGAGGAGGCGTGGTAGGGGCTGGGCCCGACTGCCCAGGCCCGTGGTCCCTTTCGCAGTTTGGACTTCAGTGTGAGGGCAGCAACCAGAGGGTTGGAAGCAGAGCAGTGACGCGGGGCGGGGTTGGGGGGGTCCTTCATCCGTAGGGTGCATGGGAGCCAAGAGGGAGTTAGGATGCTGTGGCGATAACCGGCAGAGATGATGGAGACTCACCCTCCGGGGCAGAGGGAGGGCGCACAGGCCCGAGAGGCGACACGCAGAGGCCGGCTGCCGGACTTGGAGAAACACAAGTCGGGTGTGTGGGGGGAGGGGGAGCGTCAAAATGTCTGCCCTTCAGAGCGCACGAAACAGCTGGGCTTTGGTCATTCACGGTCTCCATTAACATCCACGGCGGGCCTCCTCTGGGGGCTTGGGGCGCCCAGGGGAAAAGAGAAGCCACAATTTCCTGTCCTTGCGAGGCTCGTGGTTGAACGGGAGAGCAGGCGATGGATGCTGAGTCTAAGTATGCACGTTCTACAGAGCATCCAGGGTAGCGCCATGGGGAAGGGTCAGGGTTGGAGTGGTCCGCAGGGCGGGCGGGTGGAGAGGGGTCCCTGCCTTACATGGGCTGGTAACTGCCACCGAGGGAGTCTCGAGGGGCACAGGCGAGGCCAGGCGGGTCATCAGCAGGGGAGGCTGCCGGGACAGGGTCGTCGGCGAGGCAAAGCTCGGTCGCCTGCACAGGAAGTGCTGCTGCTCCTTCCTGCTCGAAAGAGGCCCAGAAAGACGCGGAGTTTGGGGTCCTCCCCTTCAGCCGGATCCATCCAGATGTCCCCATTTTAGCTGCGGGTGCCGCTCCTTCCCCACCAGGGCCATAACGGTTCCACTTGAGGCCGGGTGAACCTGAGAAGTCAGCTCGACTGTCATTCTGCAACTTGCCCAGTTACGCTTTGGATGTGTGGTTGGTGGAGGTGTATCAACTGGTGTCGTGGGTGCCAACTCCGTGGCAACAGAAACCCCCAGTTTGGGGTGTGGTGAGGAAGACAGCTTTATCTAGAGCAATAGCAGGGCTGTGAGAACACTGCAATGGAACAGCTCAAGTATGAGGCAGCCTGGCTGCGAACACGGCACAGCCCGGAGGTGTCCCCCCGCCGGACGGGTCTGCAGAGCCCTGCGGTGACCTGGTTCACACCCATCTTTAGGGTCTCGGCCCAGCCAGTGGGGCACAAACTTCAGGCCTTGGCGGAAAAGGAAAAGTGTGTTCCCCTAGCCAGAAGGGGAGCTGGCTTTTATGGGCAGAAGTCCCACCCCTGGTTCCTGATTGGCCCATCCTCATGCAAATTAGGACTCCAGATCCTCACAGCTTGATTGGTTCAAAAGGCACTATCTTGCTTGGTCAGAATAGAGCCACTTTGATTGGTGGGAGCTGGGCACATCTGATTGGATGGGGAAGGTGCAGGCTGACAGTTCTGTGCGGAGAAAGGCAATTCAGCAGTCTTTTCCAAGGAGTGCAGTTTGCCTGGGAGGCCGACGTGCAGAGGTGGCTGCTGGAGTGTGTTGTATCTGGGCCCCATTAGTCACCAGGAGCCCTCCTTAGTAGGTGTCTTCCTCCCGCCCCTGGCTCACAAGTGGGACCTGCAGCTGCAAGAAATAAGAAAATTTCTGGACTTGACCCATGTGGCTCAGTTGGTTGGGTGTCATCCTGCAAAGCAGAACAGTCCCTGGTTCAATTCCCAGCCAAGGCACATGCCTGGGTTGCGGGCCAGGTCCCCAGTAGGGGGCGCATGGAAGAGGCAACCAATCGGTATTTCTCTCCCTCTCTTTCTCCCTCTCTTCCCTGCTCTCTAAAAATAAATAAATAAATAAATAAATAAATAAATAAAATCTCTTTTTGTTTTTTAAAGCTTTCTTTTTGGGCAGCCGTCAGAACTCTCTGGTTCTCCGACCGAGACCGAAGGTGTCACCCACCTCTGCCATTTTCTTCCTTAATGTCTTCAGTGTCGTTAGGAGCAGCCACCCTCTGTGGTCACCTGTGTGGCGGTCACTCCTCCAGCAGTCCGGGCGGCTGTGTCCACAGGCACGCCGTCCCAATCGATTACAGGTGATAGTTGGATCCACCGACAATTGTCCCCACCCTCTAGGTAACTGTGGCTAACACCCTGGTTCTCAGGTCCGAGGATGGGAGGGACCCAAGCAGTCCCAGGGTCCCATCCGTGAGGGGCCACTCCCTAAGGTCACGCTTGGTGTCAAATGTTGGGTCCGTCAAAGGCAAGGCAGTGAAGAAAATCTCACGGGCTTTCTCTACGCGAAACTACCTCTTTTAAGGGGACTGAGGAGGCAAGAAGGGAACACTGAGGGCCGGGGGGTAGTGAGCACAGGGGCGCCAGGTACTAATGGGGGCCTGAGACAGCGAGTTAAGAAGACAAGGCGATGGGGACCCGGGTTCTTGGAGGAGGGCCCCCGGGGAATGAGGAAGGCTGTGCGGCCAGCAGTTGCTGGTTTATCTGGATGGGGGGGTGGCCCCGGGGAGGTTATTTATGGGGGTGCTGGAAGAAGTGGGAAATGGGACCCACTGTGGCTGCGGGGTGAAGCCGACAGGGACCAGCCGAACAGGAAAGAGCGAGTCCTCTCCTGCTCCAGTTTCGGGTCTCCCTTCGGAGCCAGCCAGCCGCCCCGCCAGGAAGCCAGGCTTAGCCGGCCCCCAGCACGGAGGAGAGTGTAGCAGGGTGGCTTTGCTGCAACCTGACTCCTGGTGGCTGCCGTGGCATCTGAAAGCCGAGATCGGGACTGAAGGGAAGCCCCACCGCTAGGCGGATTTTCCTTAAGACTAGGGGTCCCCTAAAACACTGCCTGGAGCCCAAGGATGAGGCATAGACGGGACCCCACACTGTCTTCTTTCCCCCCTCTGTCCTCCACGTTGCCGCTGGCTGCAGGCGGTGGGATTTTGCCCAGGCAGGGGACCACGGCGGGGTGGCTGCCTCTGTGCACCCCAATTAGAGCACAGCCTTCCTTTCTCTCTTTTTTTAGCACCCAAACTTCCTTTTCTCATTAGCACAGTCTTCTGGAGGGAGAGACGGCACACAGTAGCTAATTAGCGAAGCCGGGTGACTGCCTCATGCTCCAAACCTTGCCCAAACATCCACCTCACGTCCCCCCTACTGGAGGAAGCTGGAGCCTGCTGCTGGAAGGCTTTCTCTTTTGAGAAACTATCAAAGAGCATTTGCAAATAACCGTGATCGCCTTAACGTGGGGGGGGGGGGGAGCACAATTTTCCAATTACAGCGTGGGTGATGGGGCTGGCTCGCTTAATTAACGGTGTGTGCATCTGTTTGCTGAGGCCCTTTGAACGCACTTTCTGGAGTTCCTTAATTAGTTACAAAAAGCTGCAGGTGTACCTGGCGTGTGTGTGTGTGTGTGTGTGTGTGTGTGTTGGGGGCGGGCAGTGGAGCTGATGTGTCCTCCAGAAGAGAGGATCGTTTTTAATGCAAACACTTCATCGTAGGATGATGAGGTTCATTTTAAGTGAGGATTTGGTCCGTGTGCAGTGGTGTTGGAAGATGTATTTGGGCTCTGATTGGGTTGTTGACAAATTAAATTGAAAAGGGAGAGACCAATTTTCACGATGACAGACGCTTCCATGCAGTTAGACCATTACCGGGATGACAGGTCACTCGCCTGCCGTCGCCGGGAGGCTGCTGCCTGGTTTTTCAGGCGACAGTGCTTGCGAGGGGCGATGAGGTGTGGGGGACCAATTCTGTGGGCGGCGTCGAGGCGTTACCCGAGTTAGGTGGTGGGACCGTGGAGGGACCCCGGGCGGGAGGGGGCGGGACCTGCGTCTTCCTGGTCAGTGAGGATTGTGTCAGCAACGCCCAGGTGTCGGCAAGGTTTGCCCTCCTGCGAACGGGGCTCCCCGCCTGCTGTCGTTCATAAAACACTGGGGTGCCTTCTCTTGACGCACTTCTGCGTCTGAGCGGCGGTGTGGCCATCCGACAGAGTTCAAGGCTGAGCTCACCGCGGCCGGGAAGACAGAGCCTGTGGCTGTGGGGTGGGGGGGCGGGGTGCAGCCCCGTCCTGCAGTGAGGATGGCAAGCTGCGGCTCCGGGCCGGACCTGGCCCGCTGTGTTCTCCAGGCCGTTTTACGGGGACTCATCCACTCCTGCGCGCCGCTGGGTGCGGCTGCTTTCGCCACGTGGGTGGAGCCGAGCCGCTGGAGCTCTGTGGCCGGCACAGCCTGAAATGTTTACCGTCGGGCTCATTACAGAAACAGTTTGCTGACCCACCCAGGGCGGGCACCGCGTGGTCACCTGCTTAGGGTGTGGGGAGGGGCGTCGACTTCTGCGCCCTGCTTCGCGGGCCTCTGCGTCCCCGCCTCTCAGCTGGGGCTGAACCCTCCTGCCCTTTGCGTCTCCGAGCGCTGGGTGAGACCGGCAGCTGGAGGGTTTCCCGCCCTGACCGGGCGGCTCAGGGGGGTGTGCCCGTCCCACGAAGTGAAAGGTCGCCGCTTTGATTCCCGGTCAGGGCACAGACCTGGGGGGTGGGGTTGGCTCCCTGTCAAGGTTTCTCTCTCATTTCCTTCCGTCCCCTCTCTCTTAAAAAAAAAAAAAATTCCCACGAATCCGTGTATTTTCTCACTCAGAAACGCATACTGGGGAGCTGAGACAATGGGAGAGGTTTCGTTCTTTCCTCGGGCTCTCCCCCGTGAGCCAGCGTCAGGACGAGTGAGTCACTGGAACCACAGGCGGCGGCCCAGGGCAGTCCTTCCATTCCCCCCCCACCCCGAGAATGTCTGTGCAGCATTTGAGGACAGAGACGAAGACAGAGGTGCACACCTGTGGCCGTCCCCAGCTGTGCGTTGCTCCTCCACGCACCTGCACTCTCCCTTCAGGATCCTCCCGGCGTGATTCCAGTCGCCGCAAGTGGGCACAGCTCTGTCTGACAAGCCTTAATTTGTTCATGGTCGAAGTAGTTCATAGCGCTGTTCTTAAGACTTCATGAACCAGGGTTTCACTTCTCGGCCAGGATTCAAGTTTTCAGGCCAAAGGGATGTTAGCGAGGCATCTTGTGAGCACTTGGGCACAGCCCGGTGAACAGACAGATGCCCGGCGTGTGTGAATTCCAGCCCCATCGCAGTGTCCACTGAGATGACACAACTAAGCAGCCGAGGTAGAGGGGCTGCTAGAAGCTGCTACTAACTAGCTAGGTCAACTCCGACCACTCACCGCCTCCGCTGGGTTCACCCGCCAAAGGCAGGCTTTGGGACAGGCGCTCTCCAGCATCCCTGTCCGTTACAAAATCAGCACGGGGAGAGTGATTCCCGTGCTGATCGGGTAGTGGAGCAGTAGTCTCCCCCAACCTTTCCCCTCTAATTCTGCACACCCCATTCCGTCTGGACAAAGCAAGGTGGGACTGGCTGGCAAGAAGGGGTCAGGGGTCAGGGATCCGGTGGACAGACAACGGATGTGCAAACAACAGAAACAGATGCCTGCAGATGGAAGCAGGAGAGGGACACACGGGGGGGTTGTGTATGTGTGGGGGGGTGGGGACAATGGGATGATCCCAGGGTTGAAAAGAAGGCTGGGGAGCAGGGACCAGGGGAGGCTGGTGGGGGAGGGGACAGCCAGGGTCTCGCCCTGGCAGAGACTGTATAGATGGCTACGGCTGGTGCCCCCACCTGAAGCCCCCCCATTCAGGACCACTGCTAGCTATCAGTGTGGGTTAGAAAGAGGGGCTGGCCTCAGCTTGAGGAGCAGGGCGTGGACTAGGTCCAGCCCCTCCCCACCACCGCTGACTCTCAGCTCCACGGCGGCTACTATCTGTGATGATAGATCTTGGCCACAGATGAGAGCTCTGGGCCGGCTTACTTTGAGCCTGGTCCAGATTCAAACCATGGGTGGGCGGGGATACGCATCTCCTTTGGCCAGCATGGTGGGATCTGGGGTCCCCGCCAATCAGAGAGATACTCCCACACCAGGTAGCCAGATGAAAGACAACCATCCAAGTACCAACGTGTCCCTTATAGAGGAGCAGTTTGTTCACGCCGAACTCTAGGGGCGCCTTCACCCTCGGCTCCCAGGTCTCTGTCTTTGGAGAACTCCCCACGTGGAAATCCACAGTCACACACACGTTCAAAACACAGCCGACAGGCGCAGGAGGTAATGGCTGGCTCTCCCACGTGACCTGGATCGAAAGCATGCCAGGTGTCACTCAAATGTCCTCACAAACACGGAATGGCACGTGGGTCCTTCGCCCATTTCCCGAGTTTGCCTCATGGGTGATCTCTTTCAGAAACGCACAAAATTCTTTTCCCCTGTCCAAAGGAATTTGCTCTGGAAGCACCATAGAGCTATTACAAAATAAGTTAATATTTAAGCTTGTGGTGGACATGGTTCTATTTAACGTTCGATATTGGTGCAAAGGAGGGGGAGAGAGCTGTAGTGGTTTTTATCAGCAGAGGTGCCCTGAACAGTTGCTCAGGGTTTGCAAACAGTTTAGGAGAAACTGGTTTTTCCTCCGACTCTCCTGCAAAAACCCCACACTTTGCTCTCTTTGGTTGAGCTGTTTGTGTTTACTCTCCTGAGGAACAGAAAATTCTCCTTCCGTCATTTTATCTAGAAGCCTCTATTTGGACATGAAACCAAGAAGCATTTTAGTTTTAGTTTCCTCACTTCTCAAAAGAAAAAAAAAAAGGTTCATTTAAACACCATCAGAGGGCCCCTTCAAGGCAGAGCCCTTTGGAAATTGCTCCAACCCGTCACACTTAGAGAAGCCTGTTTCTGGAAGCAGAGTGTCCTTGCAGGGTGTGCTTGCTGTGCGGGGAGCGAAAGAGCCCGCACTCCCCTCTGAAGAATGAAGCCACTCCACTCGGGGCCGGCCAGGCGGGCTGCACGCGGAGGCTGCTGGTCTGCACCTTGCATGTCTGAGGCCCATCAGACCGCATTTGGGCGAAGGTTTTAAGTGAACGACAAGGACAGTGTCTGCTTCTGTTTCCACTGGAGCAGGGAAGCATCAGGGTGGAGATTTGGGATGAGCAGAGTCACTGAACTCACAAAAAATTGTCCTTCATGCTAAGGTGGGGATACCATGTTCACCTAACGCTGACCCACTGATCCATCCATCCATCCACCCTTCCTTCCTTCCACCCTTCCTTTCATCCACCCAACCTTCCTCTCTCCCTCCCTCCCTCCCATCCATCCTAGCATTTGTTCCATAAATATTTATTGAGCGCTTCCTGCGCACCAGATGCCACGCGTGGGTCAGAGAAACACAATGCCGGAGAAGCAGATGCGGGAACAGGAAGGGGTAAAGACAATCGGCAAAGGCAGAAAGGCGGCAGGGGCCCAGGCAGTGGGTGGGCAGCAGGAGGAAATAGACCGGATCCGTTTTCACATGAGCACTTAAAGCTTTTTCGGACTCACCCTCCGATCACGGGTGCACGGTTCTCTGCTGTGTAGAGTTTCCATGGCCAAGTGCATTTTCATGGGATGAGTTCATTTATTCATTCAACAAATGAGTTTGTCTGTTCATTTATTTGTTCAACAACAACAAAAAATATATATATATGTTGGTACCAAAGGTTAGGCCAGGCCTTGGGTACTCAGTAACAGACTCCCACCCCCCCAAAAAAGGAAGAAAAGAAAAAGAAAGAAAGAAAGAACGAATGAACGAACCCGTTCTCTGGACTTGCAGAGTTCAGAGTCTCGTGGAAAACAAGTACATAAATAAATACCTATTTATAATGGTGTCGGGGCCACAGAGGAGAAGTAAAAAGCACAACCGTTGATTCATGGAACGTTTATTACAGGCTAGCTCTGTTTCAGGTGCTTGCTTGTGCTGCATCTCATTTATTTCTCAAAGCAAGCCTCATTTTTTATTCCAGTTTTACACCTGAAGAAACGTGCAACACAACGACGATGTGGAGGCTTTACTTCGATCAGGGGGCAGAGAAGGCGTTCTGAGCGATGGGTGCATGAGGAGGGGTCAGGGAGGTGAAGACCGAGGGGCAGAACGTTCCAGGCAGCGCTAACAAACAGCCGAGTGAAGGTGCTCAGGCAGCAACGAGCTGGGTGGCCTGGAGCAAGTCAAAGCTGGCCTGCGTGGGCGGAGCCAGGAGGGGGGCGGGGCGATGACGTCAGCAGCAGAGCCGTCAATGGAGTCCGTCTGCAGGCAGGGAGAGTCTGGCTTTCCTTGCTAGAAGAATGGGACGGCTGGGGGAGTGTAGGGAGGGTCCTGGGAGGGCCCAGTGCCGGGTGGAAACCCCGACCGAGAAACGCCCACCATCTTGGACGTGCCTGTCCATCTGCGGCAGATGAGTGTGTCTCGGTGGCGTCCGACCTGGCTGCAGGGGGACGGCTAATGTTTGTGTTTTGCAAACTGGAGTTTTCATCGCTTTGGAAATACTCGCCGCGAAAACGTTGGATCGAATTAAAAAAATAGTTGCATCATTATATGAAATTTTAACCATCAAAAGAGCCCTTAGAGTCTTTAAGTATAATTTCAACACTTTTGGAGGGGCTGCCAAGGTAATTAAAAAATTTCCTCGAGATCGGTGGTCCATAGAAGTTGTGTCGTGGGTGCTATCGAGAATTGAAAGAGCCGACCGCTAATCTCTTCGAGTCTTTGTCAGGAAGTGTGTGGGGCTATTTCATGCCTAAAACGTAGTGCAAAAAAGTTAAGAGTTTCCAACAAAGCAAGCCCAAGTCTGTTAATGAAAAATTGAAACATTTAAATGGAGGGTTTGTCAGATTTAAGAATCAGTATGTTCTAAAAACTTCACATTTCATTTTGTATAATTATAATCCCATAACGATAAGAAAACAAATGAAGCTTTCACCAAATCTCTAGCAATGCCCCAGTTTCCCCTTCATTGACCCAGGCGCCATACTCAAGTGAACCTTCCCTGCCCGTGCCATGACCTGGGAAAGGGGGGATGTGCCCTCCTGGACCGACACCCGCATCCGCCTGTCTTGAGTTCTTCATCCAAGGAGCCGCTCGGCCGGCTTGCCCGACAGAACCCCGCAAATTCTCTTAGACTTTCACATCTAACAGGAGGAAGGTTTTCCTCGCCGTGAACCTGGCTGATGAGTCAGTCACAATGGATTAGGTTGTGCTGCATAACAAACAACCCTCCTGAATCTCAGGTTTTATTTTCTTGCTGCAGCACCAGGCACTTGTGGGTTGGGGGCTGCGGGGAGGGCTCCTCCTTGTGGAAGGAGAACCTTTGGGACCCAGGGCTCTGGCTTCTGCTGGGAGAACGTTTCCTGGGGCTACTCCTATGGCCCCACCCCACCACCAGGGGGCGGAAGGCATGACCCTGTGTGTATGCAGGCAGCAGAGAGGCAGAACTATTTGGCAAATGGCCTTGTGGACGCCACACAGGTGGTTCCTTTGACTCACCCTGGTGATGGCTTCTGTCGGCTTGTCCTCTGTCCATCCCAGAGGGCCCCCGGTGTCCAGATGCTGGCTCGCCGGTTGTACATTTTCCTGCTGCAAGAAGCCCCTGGAAGGGGTGACGTGCTCTCCCCCACTGCCCACGAAGAAGCTCATTACAGTGGGGTCTGCATGTGGGAACTCCAGCAGGAGCGTGAGCGATGGGCTTGGACAGCTGAGCGGGTGCCAGCGCGCCCCACTATCTACCCCAGCCTTGGCAGACTTGCAGAGTTGGAGGCAGTGGGTGGGGGCATTTACGTCCATAAGGAGTCAGCCTTGGGGCTTCACACCCAGGGCCAAAACAGTTCTTCCCATTCAGTCTCTCTTCTGCAAATCCAAACGCAGCTCCGCTCCTCCGTGGGAAAACCCAGTCCTTTGCTTCCCCCAGAGCTCCTCCTGCTCAATGTGGGTCTCGGAAAGCGCCCGCCCCTGCGGCACCCCACGTACCTTCAGCTCTCTGGGTGCCCCAAGCCGGCTGCTGTTCCAGTTCCTACCAGCAGGGGCCATCCTTTCCCTTTGGTAATTCTTGGGAGACCGGATTCAGCAGGTACCTTTGCAGGCCTACCAACATTTCTCCTCTCTGGTTTACGGCATTAGTCCTGAGGTTAGGGTCGGCCTGCGGTGAGCAATACTATGTTTAACCTTGGACGCCGGGCGCGAAGACAGAATTGATGATTCGTGGTCGCCTTTCCGAGAACTGGGAACCTTGGCTCAGTCCGAGATGAAGACGGAGGCAAGGACCCTCAGCGGCAGCGACGCCCCGAAGAGGCCGGCGCAGATCTGGCCGATTCATTGTACGGACCCTGCTCTCTCACCCGTCTTCACTGAAAGGCATAGGAAAACATTTTTCCCCCCACTAAACAGTCTGTTTCACATTTTACAACCCCCGTCGGATCCCGGGGAGGGTAATTTCCCTTCGAAAGCACGTGAGTGCCTAGTTGGTGGGTAAACTTGAGGCGTTTCTGCATTGGGCAGAAAACCGAGATGAACCCCGAGTTCTACACGGAATGGCCGGCAGCGCGGGATGGCAGGTTCCGCACAGGCGAGCCGCGCTGCTCTGGTGATTATCCTCTCGCTGCTGTGCGTCCGCGTAGTGAGATGATCATTCGATGCGTTTTAGTCGAGACACAAAGAACCACTTCGGGTGAACCGGCAGTGACTCCGACTGTTGAGGGAAAGCCCAGCCTGTGCCCGGCACGCTCTCCACCTGTGACTTCCTCTTTTCTCGAATCTCACAGCGATGGAGAGGAGGCATCGCCAGGTGTGACTCAGAGGCCTGAGGCCAGGTGTCAGCGATGGAAGGGACGGGGCGCAGCAAAGAGAGATCGAGCAGAAAAAGACGACAAAACCCATAAAGAACAGAACCAGGGTTTGAATCGCATTCCAGGGTCTCGCCATCCTACCACTTTGAGATCTGAATACAGGCACGGATGTCTTGCGTTTTCATCCTTTTTTTTTTCTGGTTTGCTTTTCTCATTTTCCCGTTTGAGGCTCTAGACATACGAACTTGACCCTTCTCTAATGCGTGTCTGAACTTGAGTTTGGCCTGAGACTTAACATCCTGGGAGCGGTCCGGTTAGCAGCTTGCTCCTCACAGGAGGAAACCACCTGTGTTGGTGTATTGCTGATCCTCTAGCTGGACGCAGCAGCCCATGGGTCTCTGCAGGCCTCTGGGTTCTCCCACCCACGGGGCATTCTCCCTGCACCTTTGAGCGGTAAACATGGCTGCGGACAGAGACTGTTGGTCCCGCAGGGTCTGGGAAAGTAAAGAGCCCCAAGTAAGGAAGTCCATCCCCTGAATGACCAACCTGCATCAGGCCGCTGGCGGGTCCCCAGTGAGTGCCCTTGATTGGACACTTGGTCCCCTGGGAAGACCCCAGGATTAGGGGCTTTCACCGTCGCAGGTGTCCCCCACGACGGTGGTCAGCACGGCCACTTTGAAGAGTGATGGGCATTGTCCCTGGGGGCAGAGCGAGCGGCAGCCTTTGAGAGGGGCTCTGACAGGGACGGTCTGGTTCCAGCCCTGGACTTCAAGCTGCCTCTGTGTTCCCAGGGGATGGCACGCAGGTGGCAGCCAGTTTCCATGAGCCTGTGGCACCTGGGTTTAACCGCTGTTACGGTATCTGGAGTCACACCTTGCTCTGTTCATCAGGCCGATACCCATTATGTATCCCTTATCGATATGTCTGTGCATCTGTATGGATGTCTCTGTGCATCTATCTATCTATCTATCTATCTGTCCTCTCTCTTTTGAGTGATGTCTGATTCCTGCCAAAAACACCAGTTTTCACCATGAAAGAGCCTGGTCCACATCAGTGAGCAGAGGTGCCAACCCGTGTTGCAGTTCCGTTGCTGGAGTGCCAGTGCACAGTCTGGTCCTTACCTGCCATGTGGCCTTGGGCACGCTAGCTGGCTACTCTGTCCTTCCATCTCTCAGGCTGTAAAGGGGGTGGCACCTGCCAGGACTGTCTCGAGGATCACCTGCACCTGTGCATGTGAAGCTTGCACCAATGGCCCCTGGTCTGTGCTCAGGCGTTAGCGGCTGTGACTTCCGAGGGTCTGGGGTCTGCAGGTGCACCAGGAGGGGTCGCTCAGGGGAGCCGGAGCTGGGCCAGCGGCCCCACATGGAGGGGTCTGCAGCCTCAGCTGCGGTGTTCCCATCAGATGAACTGTGACCCTGTGGCTCAGTGACTTCCCAGGAAGTGCCATCCCTGCCTTGCTGACCTGCCTGCCCAGAGGAAGTGGAGGGTTCCAGGCAGGGAAGGATGTCCCAGAAGAAGGAACATCATGTGCAAATGTCCCAGGTCATGACCGTGACCTAATGGAGAAGGGTCACCAGCAGTGGTTTGCAGCTGTCTTTCCAGGCCCCACACAGACTCCCAGAAACCTCCGTGGGGAGAGCATCGTTGGTCTGTCCTCAGTGCTGATGGAGTCTCAAAGAGAAAGCCTCTCTCCTCGCTCACTCTTCCTTGCCGTCTCTCTCCTTAAAGAAGAAATGAACTTCCTCTCCAGTAGTCAAACTAGATGAGCATGCTAAGCTCCAAATAGAAAGAGTTTTGAAGCACCCTGCAGCCAGCCTTCCTGCTCACGATTGAATTTGCTGGAAGCGGCCCCTTGGGGTCTTCTGTACCAGAGAAATGTCCCAAGGTCCTGAAGGTCGTCTAATGTGAGAAGACGGCTCCTAGTCCAAGGAGAGGGAGAGGCCTGTGCTTGTGTCCGTGGGAGGGAGGAGGGGCGCCGGTGTTCCTCCCAAATCGCTTCCACGGCTACCGATAGCCAGAAAACCGGAAAATGGAATCACACGGCTCTCTGTGAACACAGCCTGGGCGGCTGTCGCCCTGGAGCCTGGTAGACAGGACACCTCCCAGGGCTTTCCAGAGAGAAGAAGATTGCTTTTCTTTTGAGCTGCTGCAAGCCCCAGGCAGCCAGGCTCTGCTCAGCACCTCCATAGACCGGAGAGGAGGAAACACTCTAAAAACAGCCTGTGATTGGATTAGGGGCATCTCGCATTCGGGGGTGTTGTAGGTGACCCCGTGACCCCATGATGGGGCTGGGCCGATGCATCGGGAGTTCTGAGTTTCTGCTCCGTGCTCCGCACACAGTGTGCACACGGCGGAGACGGAGCCTGCCCTGGAGGGCTGACGGAGAGGCTGCCAACCTCTCCGCGGGTCGTTCGCTCACTGAGAGGCAGGCTCTGAGGTGCGGACTGGAACAAGCCCTTCTGGGGCCACAGGCAGATGACACACTGGAAAAAGTCACAAGGCGACGGTGAGGCATGTGCTGGGTGAGGGGATAAAGCAGGGTTTCGTAGGACACTTGTACGGGGTGAGGGGGCGGTGTGCTGTCCTACCTGGGCCTCTTCCTGCGGTGCCCCTGGGCCCTGCTTCCCGGAGGGCCGTGGGCTGCCGGCTGCCCGCAGGGCTGCAGCAGGGGTCACGTGCCCCTCCAGCTCTGGCTGCCCCCTGTCACGGCAGGCTCCTGCTAACGGCTTCTGACCATCAGATCCACAAGAGCATTTCTGGTCTAGTTTTGTCAGTAAATGGGTGACAGCAGCAGCCACGGCCGGGAAGGGCGTGGTGACTGTGGCTCGGACCCCTCGCCAGGTGAGCCGTGAAGAACAGCATGCTGGGAGTGTTGGTGGCTGATGGTGCTCAGCCGAATCGCTCTCTGGAACCTGCCTACCCGAGAGAGCTGCCTCTCCCGAGGTGACGTCTCCTTCCCAGGGGTCTCCTGCGTCCAGGGACCAGCGGTGCCAATGTCCAAAGCCCAGCCCCCGTGGCTCAGGGCGGGACAGCGCTACAGGGCCGCCCCAGCTCCAGGGCCCCCTGGGGTCCGTGGAGGGCTGGCTGCTCAGCCCTGTTCCCCTCACCCCCACGAGGCCTGGTCCCAAGAGCAGCCCCGGTAAACTTTCTGCTCACACGTCCATGTCCTGGATGGTCCAGCCCCAGGCGGGGAGTGACTGCAGGCAGGAGAGTGAGCTCGGCTGTTTCCAGGGAAGACTGGTCCGCAAGGGCGAGGTTCGGGCTGAGTCTGTGTGGCCGAGGGCCCAGTTCGGAGGGTGTCCTGCGGGACAGCATCTCAGGAACCGGGTCGGGGGCTGACGAGCACAACGCCTGTCAACCGGGACCTTCTTGGTGTGTTAAGGGACCGGAGAGAAGGCCTGGGGGCCCGAGGGTGGTGATGGCGCAGGAAGGCCGAACGGAAACGAGAGGGAGCGCAGGGCCCGGTCTGGCAGGGCCCGCAGGCTGCAGCGAGGGGTTCGGGTTTTATCTTGAGGGCGATGGGGAGTCATCGCAGAGGGTCAAACAGAGGAATAAAAAGATCCAATTTACATTTTAAAAAGATCAGTCCGACTACCTGTGAAGTCAATTTCATCCTGAAGACAAGACTAACTGACACGGAAAATTAGAGAGTAACCTCAGGGCGATTCGATTCTGCGTCTGGAAAGGTCATTCATCAGCCCCGTGGATGTGAGTGTGTCTCGAGCTCATTGGCTGTTCACTCAAGGATGATCACAGTGAGCACCTGTTACACACCCAGCCCTGGGCTGGGCTCTGGGACGCATGGCAAAGACCAGATAGGTCGTTTCCCCAACCTCATGCCGCTTACATTCCTAGCGGGAAAACTGGGTGGCAGAGAGTTTAGGCAACTCCTTGGCACCACCCGTATGAAAGGGAAAGACTTCAAGGAGAGGATGGGACTTGGCCTGGGTGGGAAACAAGCAGAGGCGCCCCTGCCAGAGAGAAGAAACGGTGGTGGTGAGCGTGGGTCAGTCTCAGCGGCCACCCCCTGCTGAGGATGCTCGCCGCGCCAGGCACCTTGCTAAGACTTTAGCGTCTTTTACGTGGTGTGAACTTCCGGGACGTCCTGCAAAGGAACCACGACTCTTCTCTCACCTTACGGATGATGGAGCCGAGGCTCATTGAAATACCTGGTTCAGAGTCACCTACTTAGAAAGAGCTGGATCCCCCCGACCAGGCAGCTCAGTTGGTTAGAGCATTATCCTGTTACACCGAGGTTGTGGGTTTGATTCCTGGTCTGGGCACATACAAGAATCAACCAGTGAATGCACAGATACGTGGAGCAACCTCGTATGCTTCTCCCCCACTCTCTCTCTCTCTGTCTCCCCCCTCAAATCAATAAATAAAATATTCATTAATTAGAAATACATATTGAAAAAAAAGGAAGAACGAAGTGGACCTGGATTTAATTCCATTACCTGCCCGCTTCTGGCGCTGAGTGCTATGCCCTTCGGAGCATCCTGATTGGTCAGAAGTGGCCCTCTGGCTGTTTAACTCTGTCTGCCACCCTTTCCCAGGACGAGGCCTGCGGCAAATCTTGCTTCTTTGCTGTTGTGGGGACATAGCTCTTGGTTCAGCCTTCACTTTTCTGCCTGGGACTCCGCACCACCTGTTCCGTCTCTCATTTGTCAGAGACACTCACGGGTGTCAGCGTTCGCCTCCTCATGGCACGCGGAGGAAGGTACCTCCCACCACGCCTTGTGCATGTCGGTTACACATGGTCAGGTGACTGAGTCCTGGCCACCGGAGTGTGAGGGAAGGTGGTGTGTGGCACTTCCAGGGCTGTGCCTCCCAAATCTCCCACCCACACTCTCCACTTGTTTCTCTTCCTGGCTGCCTGGGAAGTCATCTGTTAAAGACGTTGGAGCTGCCCTCAGCCTGTGACCTTGAATGATGGTGAGGAGAGGAGCCCAGCCCTGGACCTGGACCCACCTTGCTCTGTCATGTGCCCAGCGAGGCTGATTCAGCAGAAATAAAACAGACTGCTAATTTCTATTTTATCGGGCAGAAACACAGTCCTGTTGCAATGGAATCCTTTAGTGGCCCTATTTGTTCCTGCAGCCAGGCCCACACGGATTCATATGCCTACTTTATGCCATGGCTCCCGATTCTAAATTTCCTTTCCAAGGTCATTCTAGCCCTTGTTCAAGGTCGCTGGCAGAGCCGGTGGTAACTCGGACCCTTCTCACAAAAAAGAGCTAAATCGAGGAAGCTACAGGTAAACATCAGAAAGCGAGTGAACAAGAACCTCCCATTTGTTCTGGTTGTAGTGGTCACAGGGCTAGCGAGAGATGGGGTGTGAACAAGGGAGGAATGAAGACAGAGACAGAAGAGAGCGGGGAGGAAGACAGAGGAGAGGAAGCAGAAGTTTGGGAGAGAAGATGAGGAAGAAAGAAGAGAGAGAAAAAACAGAAGAGGATATGGAGAAAGAGGAGTTGACTTAGACAAGAAAACAAAAGGTCGATCCGAAAGGTCTGAGCAGAGGAGACTCTCCCAGCGTGACTTTCTGAGGACGCCTCCGCTGTTGAGAGACGCTTTCCGGGTCTGGGGCCCGGGTGCCTGGCCCACCCCCCTATCTCCCTCTCACACCTGCGAATATCCTG
Source organism: Glossophaga mutica (assembly GCA_039655065.1). Lineage (NCBI taxonomy): Eukaryota > Metazoa > Chordata > Mammalia > Chiroptera > Phyllostomidae > Glossophaga > Glossophaga mutica. The sequence continues at coordinate 2,728,851 of CM077315.1, forward strand.
AAGAGATAAGGCATTGTGCTCGGCAGCCCTAGGTTGTGTGTGTCAGACCTGAGATTAGCTGCCAGTCAAGCTCTTAAGGAAATAGCGTCTCTTCCTGGCAGGTGAAAGAAAAAAAAAGAAAGAAAGAAAGAAAAGAGAGAGGGATAAAGGTTACGTCAACAGGAGACAACCTCAGCTTCAGGACCTTCGCATGAAGGTTGCGGTGGCTGGGAGTTAATGAGGCTTGGTGGCTTTCCCACTCTCCGCCTCCTCATCCTCTCTCTCTCTCTCTCTCTCTCTCTCTCTTTCTTCTTCTGAGTCATCAGTTTGAAAATGGGTTATGGAGGAAAATCGGAGAGAAGTGCCCCTTAGAAGCCCTTTCGCTCTAACAGGCCTTGGAGGAGGCAGCTGTCCATCAGCACCGCGGACAGCTCAGGCCCAGGCCCGCATTGCAGGCTGGGATGCGGCTTTAACAATGCGGGGGGGGGGGGGCGGGGGCGGGGCAGCAACTCCTGGATAGCTAGCTCCGACCGCCTGCCACTTTATTTAATTATGCAACAATCAGCGACCTTTACATTTTAATTAGGGAGTCAGGTAATGAAGCCATCCTGCTTCTACCGGGGCAGGCCAGCCCATTCTTTCGCCTTTCCGGATGGGTCTGGGCGCTAATTGGCTGTTGGGCACCTCGAACTTGACAGGACCGCGCAGGTAGCATCCCCTCGCTTTCTTTTAATGCGTTCGCCAGTCTCAGTGCCCTCCTCCTCTTTGATTTGCCTAATTAGTGCTAATAGTTTAAAAGCTGTGCCGCCCTCTTTTGATCCCGCCCGTTGACAGAGCCTCTCGCAGACAGAACCACTCCATTAGCAGATACTAAACAGCGTTAATGCATGGTGACACACGATCAGAGCCGGCTTGCACAGTTCCAGCTTGGGACCCCAGGGCCGCCACACACACACACACACACACACACACACACACACACACACACAGAATCCACTTTATTTCCGGAGAAAAGTCATTCTAGGCGGCGGCAGCTTGGAGTGCTGTGTCTTAATAACCATTTGAGGCCCCTTTATTGTGGGCTGGCATTGAAACTACATGATTTATTCCACATTTCAGGGTTTTAATGATTAATTCATGAACGTATCTGCAAGAATGCCAAGGTCTCCCAAATAATGAAAGCCCTTTTTTTTTTTCCCTAAAGTAGTTTGTTTTCATTTCAAATCAAAGCAATCTGTCTTGAGCATTCATTTCTCTCCCCCTTCACTCCCTTCAGCCTGAAAAGAAAAAAAAAGGGGGGGGAGCTCATTTCATGGGGGTCTTGATAACATTTTGACAAGTAATAGAATTCATTTACATTTATCAAAATAAACAGATAAGTCTTCCCTCTTCTGTCTGTTCAGCTGACACAGACTGGTCTCTCACCTCCAACAGACATTAATAAGCTCGAGGTCCTGCTCAGTGATTCCACCTGTGTGTCCCCCCCCCCCCGATAGTCTGACATTTTAAAAAAAGATTTTATTTATTTATTTATTTTTAGAGAGAAGGGAAGGGAGGGAGAAAGGCAGGGAGAGAAACGTCAATGTGTGGTTGTCTCTCATGCGCCCCCTACTGGGGACCTGGCCCGCAACCCAGGCGTGTGCCCTGACTGGGAATCGAACCAACGACCCTTTGGTTCGCAGGTGGCACTCGATGTACTGTGAGGCTCTTTTATTGAGCCTTTGTGTTCCGTGCAAGAGGAGACGATAGCTTGATTACTTTAAAATCCAGATACACGCTTTGGAGCCCTGAAGTCAATTTTAAAAGTAATTCCTGCCATTAAGACAGTTTCTGAGACCCTACCTCATTCTGAAGAATTGTTATATTTACTTTAACGACGGTGTTATATTTTCCTAACGTAGTCCCATTATCTTAACGCTGGTGAGTGATGGATAGTAGGTTGGAAGATGAACTAGTGAGGAAGATTTTGGGTGCAAGAAGAAAACCTGACACTTGTAAGGTTTAAACCACAAGGATGATTATTGACTCACAGAAGTAGAAGTTCAAGGGCACGATGGGCTTCCCGGCTGGTCAAATCCTGCAGTCCTGTTGTCACACCCCTGCAGTTGTCTTGGCTGTGTGTCCTCCGTGGAGCGACATCAAACTCAGTTAGGGTTGGAGAGGCTGCAGGTAATGGCACCAGAGCATGGGCGAGGTGGCTTCCGGAAGCTCTTCCAGAAGAGGGAGGGAAGGTTCTTTCAGCTCTTGTCCTCGCTTTCTTTCAGTCTGTCCCTCAAACGGGCACGGAAGGGTTCCTGCTGAAACGTAAACCTCAGACCACGACGTGCTTCTGCCCGGAGCGCTCCGGCGTCCCCCGTGTCCCCGTGTAAAAGCCGGAGTCCCTCCCAGACCCCCAGCGGCAGGAGCTGCCCAGCGGCAGGAGCTCTTCCCCCTCCTCGCCTCTTCCAGCTTTACTCCCCCCCCCCGTTTCACTGACCACCACCAAATAGTCAATACGTATATTATGATTTATTTTGTTTATTTTGTTTATTTCCTGTTTCTCCTCACGAAGGCAGTGACTTCTGTTTTTCTTTTCTTTTTAAAAAAACTTCACCAGTGGTGTGTTCCCTGCCCTGGGGGCAGTGCCTGGAGCATAGTAACACATAATAGTTGTTGAATAAGGCAAGTTTTCTCCCAAGCATCTCCCTTCCTTTCCTTGGCTCAGATTGGGTCCCGTGACCACCCCTGAGCCAATCATCGCAAGGGTGTTGGGATCACCCTGGCGCTGGAGGCGGGGCTGTTTTCCTGGGAAGCACTCGGCTGCGTGCGCACCTGCAGGAAACCTGGGCTGCGTTAGCCAGGAGAAGAGGGGAAGCGTGTTGGTTGGGCGTCCAACAACGTCATCACGGATGGGGCTAGCTCTTTCTGAACAGCTCGGCGGGGACTCCCGGCTTGCCCTGCCTCCCCTCAGAGAGCATTCCCCTTGCTCGGCCCAGACATTCCCTCTGGGACACATGGCTGTGGAGAAGAGATGGGGAGAGGGCTGGGGACAGAAGAGGAGTTACTTTAGAGAAGCGATGAAAGACAAACACCGTTGACAAGCAGCAATTCAATCTGCAAAATGAGAAAATCACACACAAGGCCCCGATCGCGAAATCCCAGGTGCTAACAGCAATCCCCAGCAGGACTTCTCTTGAGTGACAGTCTTATTTTCCCACGGTAGCGGAGGGGGCTCCTCAGCAGGGCTGCTGTGCGCGGAGCTGTGTGAGTGAGAGGGATGCGAGATGCCCATCTTCACCCACAAGCAGCGCACGGTGCTCAGTGCGGCTCCCTGGTGTGGGAGGCCCTGAGCCCACCCCATGGACCACCGTTTAAGCTGGGCTCATTGTAACAACTCCAGCACCATTGGAAGCTCCAGTCTGTGAGAATGTCTCCCTTCTCCTCGGTGGTGGACGCAGAGAGGACATCTGAGAAAGCCAGCTCGGATCAGGAATGGCCTCGTTCAGCCCCTGAGAAGGCACAGGCACGCTCATTCTTCGATTTGGGAGGAGGCTGTTGGAAGGCAGCTGATGGGAGGCCCGATCCCAGGCCCCACGGAGCTGCAGTTGACTCTCTGCAAAGCAGCCAGGGTCATGTTTTAAAAACAAAAATCCAACCTATGCCCCCTGCTTACAAGTCTTCCATGTTCCTCACCACAGTCAGAATAACCCCCAGATTCCATACCCGACTCCCATCCCCCTCGCTGGCCTGTGCGATGACACGTGCTGGTCACCCTGGTGGCCTTCTCTCTGGTTCCCTCTTAGTCCTCCAAGCTTCTTCCTGCTGCCGCTCTTCTGCCCGGGATGGTCCTTTCTCCTGGAGCGTGCTTCCCTTCTATGTACCCGTGGCCAACTTCCCATTACTCAGATCTTGCTCGGTACTAAGCACTCGAGGATGCCCTCCTTGACTGTCTGACACCAGCGGTGGCATGACGCATTTCTAACAGGGGTGGTACGGTCAGTGGTTAATCCAAACAGACGCTGGCCGAGCGCAACAGCCACGTCTGGGCCTACCGCCTGAGCACGCCACCCCCATCTCATTCTAATGTTCGTAGTGTTGATCCTCTTGTTCCTAGGTAAGCCCCTTAAACATTTCATGTAATGAGGGCTTGGTGATGATGGACTCCTTTAGCTTGACCTTGTCTGGAAAGCACTTTATCTGCCCTTCCATTCTAAATGACAGCTTTGCTGGATAGAGCAATCTAGGTTGTAGGGCCTTGCTGTTCATCACTTTTAATACTTCTTGCCAGCCCCTTCTTGCTTGCGAAGTTTCTTTTAAGACATCAGCTGACAGTCTCATGGGAACTCCTTTGTAGGTAACTCGCTGCATTTCTCTCACTGCTTTTAGGATTCTCTCTTTATCTTTAACCTTTGGCATTTTAAATATGATGTGTCTTGGTGTGGTCCTCTTTGGGTCCAATTTTTTGGGACAGTCTGTGCTTCCTGGGCTTGTATATCTATTTCCTTTGCCAAATTATGGAAGTTTCCTTTCATTATTTTTTCAAATAAGTTTTCAATTTCTTGCTCTTCCTCTGCTCCTTCTGGCATCCATATGATTCGGATGTTGGTACATTTGGAGATGCCCCAGAAGGTCCTTATACTATTCTCATTTTTTTTTTGAATTCTTGTTTCCTTCTTTCTGTTCTGGTTGACTGTTTATTTCTTCCTTATGTGCCAAACCATTGATTTCAATCCTGGTTTTCTTCCCTCCATTGATGGTTTCCTGTAGATTTTTCTTTATTTCACTCAGTGTAACCTTCATTTCTTCCTTTACATTGTTGCTGTGCTCAAGTCCTTGAGCATCCTGATAACCAGTGTTTTGAACTCTGTATGGGAAAGATTATTTATCTCCCTCGTCAACCTGCTTCAGGGTGACCAGCACGTGTCATCGCACAGGTCAGCGAGGGGGACGGGAGTTGAGTGTGGAATCTGGGGGTTATTCTGACTGTGGTGAGGAACATGGAAGACTTGTAAGCAGGGGGGCATAGGTTGGATTTTCGTTTTTAAAAGATGACCCTGGCTGCTTTGCAGAGAGGCAACAGCAGCTCCTCGGGGCCTGGGATCGGACCTCCCATGCAGCTGCCTTCCAACAGCCTCCCTCATTCTGGGTGATGGGCCCACAGCTGGCAGCGTCTCAGAGGTGTGCGCATGCGCCACTGCATTGTCTTAGGGCTCCGAATTCCAGAGTCAGAAGTCTTTTGAGATTGTAACTCTAAATTGGGGGACAGGCTGAGTATGTCTGTGTGGGTACCCAGAAGGGGCAGATTCGCACAGGCTCCAGGGAGACATGTCTGGGGCAGCAGCTGGAGGATGTAGGCCTTGAGTGCCAGGGTCCCCGGAACCGTGACGGCACTCGCCATCTGTCGACAATGTCGGCCTTTTCCCAAAGCCTGCTAGGAAGGGGCACGAATGTGACTCCGAACAGGTCAAATGCCTCATTTAATCATCGCACCCAGCACGGCTCATAGGTGAAATCGGCTTCACTTTGCAGACAAGGAAACTGAACCCAGTGAGAGTAACGGCTTGCCCTCGGTCACAGAGGCAAGGCTTAAACCCGGTCTCTTGACTGTGCTCACATCTGGGCTTCCTGACGGAGGGGTCAGGCGTGTCCTGTTTGGCTCCCCTGGACCCTGTTGTGGGTGGACTCAAGTAGACCCCCTGCCTTTGCAGACTCGGCCAAGAAAGTGGGCAGAGCCACGGAGCCTCCTCCCAGTGGGCCATGTCAAGGCAGTGGCTCTGCCAGCCTCTCCCCGAGGGACCTGGGGCAGATGCCACCCCCTTGCAAGCCGCAGCCTTCTCCTCTGTAAAATGAAGGGCTTGGCTACAGGCCTGAAGGATCCTTCCAGCTTTGATGTAGGATACTGCGATGTCAAAAAATAAGAGAGATTGTATTATCGCAAATTGAAAAATGATTATCTTTTATGCTCCACGTGGAACGCTCTACTTCTCCGGGTCCCTGTTATATCATGTCAGCACCGCCTAGTATATCAGACATGGTTGTAATAAGGATGCAATTTGTGACTGCAATTTCCATTTTATGGCAATAATGGATTTACTCGAGGTGTTGTTAAAGCGTGTCGCTTGTCACGGACGCACCTGCCAAGAGCCCACTCTTTCATAATGACTTTCCCGCGAGGTCAGAGAAAGCACCCTGATTCAAGTAAACAAAGAGTGGGCAAGTTTTCAACACTTGGGCCTTCTGGCCGCTCAGGGGAGGAGTGTTGCATCTCCGTGAGGGACGGTCACAGCTGTCCCGTGTTCACACACAAAGGCCCCTGGCTAGGCAGATGGAGACGGTGGACACTCTTCGGGCGGGTCCTCTCAAACTCTGTCTGGGGGAGGGAAGAGCAGTTCAGAAGCCTTTGGATCCACCAGGCGAGGAACGTCATAGCTCAACTCGGCAAACGTCAGCGAGCCGCCACCGAGGGACCGCTCACCGAGTGTCCCATTTGCTGACGGATCATTTAGATAGTAAACTTCGGGCAAATATTTGAAGGGCAGGGACGGACTGAACAGGAGGGGCATCCAGAAAAACAGTCCTGATCGTGTGAATTTTTCTTACCGTCCATGGGTCTTTTGGAACATCGGTCATTTACAAGTTACTGTTGGACCGAGTTTTGGCAAGTTGGTCTGTTGCTGAGGGGGAAGCCCAGGCAGTGTGCGGCCCGAAACTTGGGACTTTTGGTGCTGTGGCTGCAGATTGAAAACCCACCTGGTCCAGCTGTCTGCAGCCAGGCGGAGCTCGCCTGACCCAGCTCAGCTCCGCAGCAGACAGAGCTGCAAAGGCTGGACGGACTGTGCGTGCCGCCTCTGATCCTGCCTCCCCCGCCCGGAGCGGAGAGGATTTGGGGGAATCTTTCTCCTTAAGTCGGGCAGGAATGCAGCGGTCTCTGAAGCAGAGCCAAGCGGACACAGGCTTCTGGGGAAGCTGATCCGCTGGCGGCCCGCAGACGCCCGGCCTCAGGCCCCACAGCTCCCGTGTGAGGCTGTCAGGATCTTTGTAAAGCTCCCTAGGCTGGGGCGATCATGACAAAAGCACCCAGAGGTCAGGAGAGATTAGGGACAGGAGGACGGCTTTGGACAAAGCTTCTGCTGACTCAGCCTGTCTTGGACACTCCAAGGTCCAGGTCAGCAACTTCACATGGTTGGCTGCGAGGGGCTGGGAGCGGGGCCACTTGTCTGAAATCCTCCCAAAGGTACTCGTTCGGTTAGGATTCTTTCTTGAGCCTTGCCTGGCCTATGCAGCCTCCCCCGGGATAGACTGGCCCTGGGAGCCTATAGCTACTCACCGCTGTCACCCCAGGGCCAGGCTTGGTGGAGAGACTCAATAAACGATCAATCAAATGATCGATTGTAGACGGGATGGTAGTCTGGAAAGGCAGGCAGCCAGCAGGGTGCGGCCTGGCCATCTCCCACTCTGGGTGCCTTTGTCACCGTTGAGGACTCGCTCCGACAGGTGACAGGGTGCCGAGAGTGACAAGGGATCTCTCGGGCCTGGGATGTGGGGGCGCCAGCCCCGTGCCCACTGGTCTCTTCGCCAGGAGTGCCCTGTGCTGTGTGTGAGCCCCTCCTCCTCCAACACCCAGCTCATGGGTCCTTTTCTCTGTAAAACTGTCCCAGTTCCGCTTGGGGACTGGAGTTGTTTGTGCATATCAGTGTCCCCACTGCATTGGAAAGCCTCGGAGACACACCCTTCCTCTTTGTTCTCTTTTATTCACCCTGCTGGGTCGCGACAGCACGATACCACGCTTCAGAGCACAACGTGGATTCACAGACAGCCCGCCCGGGCTGGACGGCGCGGGTGGTGCCTCATGGATTACATGATTCACAGTGAGCGACTTAACCTCTTCAAGCCCATGTCTCCGATATGGAAACAGAACTATGGTGCTAGTGTTCACCTCTGCAGGCTGTTGAAGGAATTCAGTGCGTATGTCATCGAATAAGCACATACTATGTGTCAAGCTTTATGCTACTAATAGTCACTCTTATGATTATTCATTTACTCAACGTTATTTATTGAACAAATGTTGAGCATCTATTATTGTCCTAGGAGCTGCCTCAAGGATCTAGGAAGATGTCTGGTACAGAGTTAGGGCTTGGTGAATCTCTGGTGAATGAATAAAGATTTAACAAGTCACGGACTTAGTTTCTAAGTCTGCGTATTCGTCAGGCGGGCTGGACTATGCTGGGTAACAACCACTCCCTCCTCCCCTCACTCCCACCAAATCTCAGTAGCTTAACTTAACAAATATGCATACTGTTCCCAGATACGACCGGTTCGAGTCAGGGTTCTCAGTGCCTCGGGGCTCAGAGAGCCAGGCTGACCGAGGCGTGTGGCCACAGAGGATTCCTCGATCTCTGATCTCCATAGCACTCACTCTTAAAGTTTCCATTTGAAAGGGGTACAGGTCATCTCTGCTCGCATTTTATTGGCTGGAGCCAGTCACATGGCCCTGCTTAACTTTAAAGGGGAGAGAGAATTGGCTGAAAGCCTGTTCTGTGCCCCCAAGGAGGAGGACCAGGACATCTGTGAATGTCCCTCGAGACTAACACAGAAACTGTGATGACACAGTTTCTGGCTAATATGCAACCACCTTTGGCTTTGCTAAGATCCCAAAGTTCAAGGTCAGCATCGGCAGCTACCTCCAGGCTTCTGTTTTGGACTTAAATTTTCAGACTCAATCTTTTTTTTCCCCTGTCTTCTCACTTCCCCACTCAATTATATTTTAAGCAGATGGGTGATCCCGTCAGCCTTGGGAAAACAACGGAGAGAAACACATTCCTGTGGAACATCCCACATTCTCATTAAGTTCCCCTTCGACCTCAACATTTGTGCTTGGACGCTGATTTGCACTTCAAATCAAAACACAAGCCCACATTCGAGAAAACTCGCTAAGTGCTCTCACGTCGCTGTCCAGGGCTGACATGTAAATGAAGAACAGGCGTTTATTTCGCCCCATGACAAACACCTTTGTTTTTGTTGCTTGATGGCTTGGAACGGGATTCTGTTTAAAGACCATGAAAAGCAGCCACTAAATGCCGGCCTAGTGGAGTGGGCCAAGGGAAGGATGTACCCAGGGGGGCCGCAGGGGGGAATCCTTAGTCAGGCGATGGGTCTCTGAGGACCCCTGGCCTGGCCCGCCAGGACCCTGGGCCCAGCCCGAGGCTCCGAAACACTATCATCACGCCGCCCCAGTCGAGTGAGGGCATATTCATTGTCCACTCCTGTGGAACAAAGAACTCCAAACTTAGAGTTATTGTTTTTTTTTAAGTCAACAAACGTTGACGATCTCACATGGCTTCTGAGGGTCAGGGATCAGGAGTGGCTTGTCTGGGAGGTTCTGGCTCCGGGCCTCTCAGATGGCTGAGGTCTTGCAGTGGGTGGGGGCTGCAGAGCCCGTTCCACGCTCACACGTGTGCTTGTTGGGTGGCCTCAGCTCCCTGCTAGCTGTCAGCCACAGGCCTCTGTTCCGGGCCTCGCACTCCTGTCCATAGAGCCACTCGTGACGTGGCTGCTGGCATGCCCAGGTGATCAGGTGGGAAGATAGGTAGGTAGGTAGGTAGGTAGATAGGTAGGTAGGTAGGTAGGTAGATAGGTAGGTAGGTAGGTATGTAGGTAGATAGGTAGGTAGGTAGGTAGGTATGTAGGTGGATAGGTAGATAGGTAGGTAGGTAGGTAGGTAGATAGGTAGGTAGGTAGGTATGTAGGTAGATAGGTAGGTAGGTAGGTAGGTAGATAGGTAGATAGGTAGGTAGGTAGGTAGGTAGATAGGTAGGTAGGTAGGTAGATAGGTAGATAGGTAGGTAGATAGGTAGATAGGTAGGTAGGTAGGTAGGTAGGTAGATAGGTAGATAGGTAGGTAGGTAGGTATGTAGGTAGATAGGTAGGTAGGTAGGTAGGTATGTAGGTGGATAGGTAGATAGGTAGGTAGGTAGGTAGGTAGGTAGGTAGGTATGTAGGTAGATAGGTAGATAGGTAGGTAGGTAGGTAGGTAGATAGGTAGATAGGTAGGTAGGTAGGTAGGTAGATAGGTAGGTAGGTAGGTAGATAGGTAGATAGGTAGGTAGATAGGTAGATAGGTAGGTAGGTAGGTAGGTAGGTAGATAGGTAGATAGGTAGGTAGGTAGGTAGGTAGGTATGTAGGTAGATAGGTAGGTAGGTAGGTAGGTAGGTAGGTAGATAGGTAGGTAGGTAGGTATGTAGGTGGATAGGTAGGTAGGTAGGTAGGTAGGTATGTAGGTAGATAGGTAGATAGGTAGGTAGGTAGGTAGGTAGATAGGTAGATAGGTAGGTAGGTAGGTAGGTAGATAGGTAGGTAGGTAGGTAGATAGGTAGATAGGTAGGTAGGTAGGTAGGTAGGTAGATAGGTAGATAGGTAGGTAGGTAGGTAGGTAGGTAGGTAGCCTGTCTCAGACCTTTCAATGACCCTGTCAGGAAGGTGCTGTCATAGCGCCCATTTCACAGACAAAGAAACTGAATCTCAAAGAAGTAGCTAAACGCTGTCTGGGAGGGAAGTGGCAGAGCCAGGGCACAAAACAAAGTCTGTCTCATGCAAAACACTTCTGCAGTCCTGGCTGGTGTGGCTCAGTGGATTGAGTGCTGGCCTGTGAACTAAACGGTTGGGGGTTCGATTCCCAGCCAGGGCACATACCTGGGTAGTAGGTCAGGTCCCCGGTAGGGGGCACTTGAGAGGCAACCACACATTGATGTTTCTCTCTCACTCTTTTTCCCTCCCTTCCCCCACACACTCTCTCTCTCAAAAAAAAAAAAAAAGAAAAGAAAAAGAAAAGACACTTCTGCAGCCAAGGGCAAGGATGGTCTTGATAGTGACCTTTGAGGTTAGTGCAACCCAGCCTGAACTCTAGCTACTGCTCCTTACCAACCATGTGACCTTGAGCAGGCTCCTTGACCTCTCTCGGCCCCTGCATCCTGGTCATAAATGGGGTGAAATGAATGGGGCCCATTTTATGAGGCAGTGTAGAGGTTCGCTGGGGACCCACACTGGCGCAGGCCTGGCTCTGGGCACGGGGGAAGGATCGGGGGTGGTGGGTCAGACCGCTTCTCCTCGCTCCTCGTCAGCTCCCCCACCTGAGGAATGGAGGTGGGAGAGGATGTGTCCCAGGGCGCTTTCAATCTGTAGCCCACGCCATTTTTGTGGACACACCTATCTAAGTGGTGTAAACCCAAGCACGCTCTAACTGTTGAACTGAAAAGCTGAAATGTCCTTGACTTTCACCGGAACTGAAGGGACATTAGCGGTAGCTTCCTCTTTCGTAATTGATACTCCAACTGTCCCAAGGAGGTGGAGGGGAAGCAGGCTGGGCAGGGACCCTGGGCTGAAACTGCGGCTTCGACTCCCCCTGGCTGTGTGACTTCAGGGGACGTTCTTAACCTCTCCATTCTATGCTTTCACCTTTTTGTGGATGAAGAAAAAAAACTCCTGCTTTTGTTCTTTGGACAGGTGCCTTGTGGTCCCCAGAATCTGAGACACACAGTCCAAACGAGACACATTCCTCGCGACGGAACGCCGAAGCAGGCCCTGGACGCGGGGGCGCTGGCGGCTGCTTCCACGGCGGTGTTCCAGGCCTTCGAGCACACAGGGCCAGAAGGGCCGAGCCCCTTAACCTCTAGAGAAAAATAGCAGCTCGCACGTTCCACGGACCTTTTATCACACTTTTCCTAGTGGATTTCTCAGAGGGGCAGGTGTGGAGGTGGCCGAGGCCGTGACAAAGCAACCTGACAGTGTCTTTAACCTCCGGGGGCAGAAGTGCCGGCCGTCACGGAGGGACTGGATTTTGCCTGCTCTGGGCAGAGCAGATACCAGGGCCAAGGGCAAAGGAAAGAAGGGGAGAGAAAGAAAGTGCGGTGTGTGCGAGCACGTGCTCACTTTCCCTCCTCACCCGTGTGCGTCTCCTCGGGTCAGGCCTTCTGGAACCGGCTCCGGCGCTGGCCATGCTCACCTGTCCTCCCGCATGGCTGACGTGGGCGGCTTCTCCAGCCAGTGACGGTGGGCTGTCCCCGCTTCTCCAGCTGCCCCGTTGGCAGGTGCCTGTCAGCGTTGTGGGTGTGGAATTAGGACCCATCACGGACAAGGGAAGCCTGGTCCAGCCCTAGCAGGATGCTCTTGGTCCCCGTCCCTACGCAGGGGTCGGTGTCCAGCCCCCTCTGCCCACCCCTAGTCTTGCAGCGGGGCAGATGCGCGGCTCCAGCAGCCCCTCCCAGCTGAGAGCTTCTGCCCCACATCCGGGCTTTTCCAGGGTGACGCTTGCTTTGTTTTGAGTGACGCTCTCTCTCACACACGTGCATTTTTCCTACTTTCCCTCTCATTGTTTTGTGTTTGTCTGTTTGGTGCGGAGGGTGGTTTGGTGAGTCAAGCAGGACACATTGCCTTGACTAGATACACAATTTTATGCCATTTTGAAAATCATCTCACAGTTTTAAAAAAAGGGAGGAAGAAGGGAAGGGAGGGAGAAAGAGAGGGAAAGTATCATCGATGCTCAAGAGAAACATTGATTGGTAGCCTCTCGCACGCCCCCAGACCAGGGCTCAAACCCACAGCCTGGGCATGTGCCCTGACCAGGAATCAAACCCAAGACCTTTTGGTGTGTGGGATGATGCCCAACAAGCTGAGCCACACCGGTCAGGGCCCCTCACAGTTTTTCAATCGAAATTTTTACTGAGATATTGTTCATGAAGTTGTAAGAATTAATACAAAGAGATCCTGCTTTTCCTTTACCCAGTTACTGCCAATGCTAATCATTTTGCAAAACTGTAGGGCAATTTATTTTTAGAGCGGGGAAGGGAGGGAGAAAGAGGAAAAAGAAGCATCAATCAGTTTTTTTTTTTTTTTTTTTTTACACACACGCCCCCTACTGGGGACCTGGCCTGCATGCCAGGCATGTGCCCTGACTAGGAGTCGAACTCATGACCTTCTAGTTTACGAGCTATAGCTCCAACCAGCTGAGCCACAGCTGCCAGGGCTGTTGACTAGATTTAAGGAACCAGCACATGAGTGAGAGCCATGCACCTCGCCCTGCCTAACGGCCAAGGTAGGGGAGGAGCATGCCTTCCTCTGCCCTCTAGGTCCCTGATTGGTCTAATAATCAAATAGACATGAGACAGATTAGAGAAAACAACCAAATTTAATACACGCATGCGTGGGAAGCCCATCTACAGGACAGGGTCAGAGAGCCCACGTGCTGGACAGGTGCAGAGACAGAAAGGGGGGCTGAGGCGCACGGGACCTGCTGAGCTAGGGGTGGGGTCAGGTGGGTGCCTTGCGGGCTTCGAAGGGTCCCTGCAGGACAAGAAGAGCAGATGCCCAGTACGCGGAAGCTGGCTCCGCCCTGTGGGTGGGAAGAAAAGAGATGGTCTCTTATCATGGGCAAGGCCCCTAATTCCAGTTCCTCTAGGCAGTTGAGGGGTGGGGCAGAAGTTTTTCAGCTAAAACTGCCCTTAGCTGAAAGCAGTCTGCATACACAGAGGCCATCTTGGGGTGGGGAGCTCTGTACCCCCACACCATCACCCCCCGACTTGGCTGGGCTCCTCCCTGAGGAGGGCTGCTGAGAACATGGAGGGAGGGAGTGTCCTCCCTTCGGCTCCCACCCACACGGACCCACCCATCTGCAGCCACAGCTGATGCTCAGTGAGTGTGGGTGGGCTCTTAGGAGTCGTGGGGGGGGGGCGCTCGGTACTCGCTGGCTTTTGGCAGTCCTAATACATGGTATCACTAAGCTGACATTTCAGTGTTTAGGATAAAAAAATAAAACATTCACGACTCAGACAGCCTCGCTGCCAGACAGGTCCGCAGTCAGAACACTCGAGAGCCCAGCTCTGCCAACAGCTTGAAAGCGCCTTCACTCGTCTCTGCAGGGCGGTGCCAGCTTGTCTCCGGGGTCAGCGCTGACTCTGTGACCAGCTGATCTGAAGTGCCTGCATCTTGAAAGAAGTCGTGGTGACATTTTGGGACTCCAGCTGAATTTTTAGATTAGTCACTGAGTGCAATGGCCACTTTCGGCTCATTTAAAGAGGTTTTTAAGAGCAGAATAAACTCACATAACAAAACCCAACTGTCATAGTCTGAGGTCCCCAGAAATCAGAGTTAGACAAAGGCTTGCCTGTCAATCCTGAGGAATGTGGTCCCCGGGAGTCCGAGCGGTGAACGGGGAGCGGGGGAAGCCAACGCCAGGACAGGTGACGGAGTTGGCTCCCAGTGCGGGCAGCTGGTGCCTGATTCTGCCAGGGCCTCCCGGGCAGGTTTAGGGGCTGAACCTGATACCTATCTGCCCGAAAGACCAAAGTGGGGGAGCGCCTGTCCATTGGCGGCGGGGTCTCCCGATCAAAGATGGGCCCGTGAGGATTAGCTCCCTTACATTTCCAGGTCGTGGGTGTTAAGCACAGAGCAGGTGGGAATGGAACCCCAGGTGAGATGATGATCGGACTCCACCTGGGAGGAGCCAGTTTTGCAGGGTGGCTGCAGACAGGGGCGGGGTCGAGAGGTCCCGGCAAGGGGCCCAGGAAGCATCCAGAAAGTCTCCAGGTCCACGAGTACATACGTGTTGACTGTCCTGGGTGTCAGGTGTGGGGATGGTCCCGGCAGGACTGGGGGCACATGGATACGAAAAAGCTCTTATTCCTTACTCTCCCCCAAGTATCCGTTCTTTTCCTAAGATAAGATATTTTATTTATTCCAAATTTATGTCTGAGTTATATGTTCCAATTTAACTTCACACTGAGCTATATTAAATGACGGTGAATTTTACCTGTCAGCTTGACTGGGCCACCGGGCGCCCCGATATTTGGTGACACATTACTTCTGGGGTGTCTTCGAGGGTGTTCCTGGCTGGGAGGAGCATCTGAATAGTAGGCTGAGTGAAGTGGGCAGCCCTCCTCAGGGTGGGGGGCCTCCTCCAGGCCCCGGGGGGCCCCGAGGAGAGCGGAAAGGAGGCAGAAGGGAGAAGTGACACTCTTCCTGCCTGGTTGTCTCTGAACAGGGGGACACCCGGCTTCTTCCGTCTTCAGCTCCGGACGGACTGGGACTTCCTCGGCTCCGCTGGGCCTCCAGCCTTCGGACCACAGATCCGGGTTCTGTCCGCCTCCACGGTCTCACGAGCCGATTCCTCATAATAAATCTCCTTAAATATACACCACGCATGCATACCCCTCTGAGAATACAGCCAGTAAAGTCATTAGGAATAAGTCTGATGTACCTTATTTTTTTCTCTTTTTGATATTTATTTTTGAATTTAATTTTTTATTGTTGGTGCTCTTACACAAATCTTCGGTGTCTCAGACAAAGATCGACAGAGAGGTATAGATCTATATTTTATTGGTTCTCTCTCTCATCCCCTGTTTCTCCTGTTACTCTGGCGGGCTCTAATACAACGTGCGTTTTCCCAAAGTCATGGTTCGTAGGGAAGGGGGCTGTGCCACACGCATCCTGGGAGCCGGACACACCTGTGAGCCATGCGCCCCAAAGCTTGTGTATTTTCCACTGTCAGCCTGGCTTTGCCTGCTGCCGGTGACCTCGGGAGAGGTCGTCCTGTGGGGCCCCCCCAACACCCCCCCTCCCGCCCCCCTCCCCCTTGGGACTGGTTTTCCCTCAGTCATTCCTCTCCCTTGGCTTTTGCCATGAGGAGCCTGATGGGAGGCTAGAACTCAGCAAATATTTCAGTAAATATTTATGGATGACACGAAGGAATGGGATGGAGTTAAAAATAGAACGTTTTCTTATTTGACTCCGGACGAGATGGACGACCGAACCAGCCCGGATAGATTTTTGCATAGATTACAGCCACCTTCCTGACCTCCCCAGATGAGTTCGGCTGCCGCAGCCCGTGATTTTCCAGACCACCACGTACTTGCAGCAGCTGCAGCCCTCACTCCACGCTTTAGTTATTTAAAGCTCGAGAGAGTGTGGGCTCCTCCAGGCCCAGGACCATTTCTCTCCTCTCTCTCTGCAGTCAGCACCGAGCAGAGTCTCTGGTGCCTGCGCGTGCGCCCTTAGTCGTCGTAGGGTCTGACTTCAGTCTCCCTGCATCATGATGTCTTCAGCGATGGACTCAAAATAAAGAAAACCATCAGGAGAATAAAAGGGCTAAGCACGCCTCCTGGCCGAGCGACCTTGGGCAGGTCCCTAAACTGCTCTGTGCCTCAGTTTACCTAAGTGAGAAACGAGAGGCCGACCAGGGTCAGGGGACGCACGTGCGCACGGTGTCCCTCCGCGTCCCGGGCTCTGGCGGGCATTTCCGAGGGACCAGGGCCCTTTCCTACTGAGCGCGGACGTGGCGCCTCCCCTCCCGCCCCCCCCCCCCCCCCCCGCGCTCTTCCGCCTCCTTCTTTGAATCCTCCGCAAAGGACTTTTTTTTTTTTTTACTTCTAGAGAGAGAGGAAGAGAGAGAGGAACATTGATTGGTTGCCTCTCGTAGGCTCCCTGACTGAGGATTGAACCTGAAACCCAGGGCTACGCCCTGACTGGGAACCAAAACCTCAGCCTGTGGTGTACAGGACGACGCCCGACCTACTGGACCACACCAGCCAGGGCCATGGCTGCTTCTTCTTCTTTTTAATGTACAAATTCTTTTTTTAAGAGTTTTATTTATTTAGAGGGGAAGGAAAGGAGAAAGAGAGGGAGAGAAACATCCATGTGTGGTTGCCTCTCACACGGTCTCCACTGGGGACCTGGCCCGCAACCCAGGCCTGTGCCCTGACGGGGAATTGAACCTGCGACCGTTTGGTTCACAGCCCGTGCTCGATCCACTGAGCTACACCAGCCAGGGCAGTGGTTATCCTTAATCTAGTACTCTGGACAGTGTCTGCTAGTTGATCAGAATGACCTTTGAAAACACAAGTCAAATTACATCTCTCCCCTGCTTAAAAGCTTCCAAGGAGCTGATTTCGGCCCGATGGCAAACTCAGATTGTTGGGGAAACCTCCAGCTGTGTACATCCTCGGAAACTCTAGCTACACTGTAACAGCAAAGACGTAAGGCAAGGTTGATCTTGTGGGAAAGCCAGGAAGCTCACCAGGGGCCCGGAGCACAAATGAGGCACGGAGAGGAGGGGGAAGCGCGGGAGTGCACGGCCCGGCTGCCCGGGGGGGGGGTGGGGGGTGGGGGGGTGGGGGCAATGAGAGTTTGGGTGTGTCGTTGGGTAATTAAGTTCTTAGTCACGTTCGGGGGCTGGGGATGCTGTCCTGGGTCTGACCGAGGCAAAGAGTCGGAATAAAAACACCACCACCGGAGTCAGGATGCTCGAAGGCTTTTTCAGACCCGGGGCAGGTCTGGAGGGCGTTCGTGTTTTTGTGTCTGGGTGAGTCAGCAGGACGTTTGTAAAGACGACTGTTTCTCTCTGTCGAGTTGCCTTGACACATGTGTCACCCAGCTAGACGTCCGATGAGGGTCCGTTTCTGGACTCGGTTCATCCCGTCGACCTACAGCTCTGTCCTAAACACCAGTGCCGCACGGGCTCCATTGCGGTGGCTTTGGGGGGCCTTAAAATCACGTCGCGTGAATCTCCCAACGCTGTTCTTCTTTTCCAGGGTGAGCGTGGTTATTTTAGACACTTTGCTTTGCCAAGTAAGTTTTAGAATCGGACCGTCAGTTCCTACAAAAACACCACCTGGCATTTTAATTGGGGCGGTATTGATGCGGTAGATCAATCTGAGGAGAGCTGACATCTTAACAATAACTTACCAGTTGAGCCTTCCAATCCATGAACGTGTTTCCATTTTTTTTTAGGTCTTGTTCAATTTTTCTTCATCAAGCCGATAGGTCTGGGAGGTATAGTGTACGGAACTAAATCACTGTAAACACGCTCTGCGCCTACTGTTTTACGCCGAGGGATTAGAGCGGGATCTAGAATCTTTTCTACTCTAGGTGGCAGGTGCCGCTCAGCGGATGTTCTTCGGCTGGAGAAGGGTTGGCACACCGGAGAAAACCTAGTTGTTGCTGAGGACCCGTCACTACTTACTCCGCAAGACTGCTGAGCGCAAGCAGTGAGTGGCCAAGGGAGCAAGTATGAGCTACGGGGAAGGGAGAGGAAGGTCGAAAAATGACTTTGTGAGCCCCACCAGCCAGGGCACAAGTGAGTCTTCATAGCACTGGGATTTCCTGGGTTGCTGATAAACACCTTGTTAAGTTATGTCTCCTGAAAACACATCTTGATTCAAGCAAAACCCCTGGAAAAAAGAACAACAAGAAGCATCGATTCAACCCAGAAAACAGCACCTGCACCCCGCACCCCCCCCCGCCCCCCGCCATCAACAGCAGCCTGGGTCTCTCCACTCAATACTCAGCGACTTTGCTTTGTGAGTCCCATAAACAAATTTTACTCCGCTCTTAAATTTTAGTGCCTTTGTTCTTCTGCAGTGCGTCTGGCACTTTCTGCTACATTCTAGGAAGCACGTGATTAAACGCCAGGGAGGGTGGGGGCTGTGAGCGTGCCGCCAGCCTGCCAGCTCTGCCCAGCGTAATGGGGACGCTGCTTCCTTCTCCGGGGCTCAGGGGCGGTGCGGCAGCGTGGATGTCTGAGGCAGGCCCGGTGACGACGGACAGGTGGGCTCTTCTGCGTGAACCCTGCCCACTGGAGGGGAGAGATGGGGGCTGGCCCGTCTCAGAGTGTTTTCTGTGTCACTCTGAGCAGCCCTGGGGGTGGAGTTGCACAGACACGAGTGTTCTTGGTGTGGGACCACACACGCACAGGCCCTACGGTAGGCTACGCTCCCACGCTCCTTACAGGTATCGAGTTTTCAATCACGGACCCTCTTGGGCTCCAGTCGAAGAAGAACCCAAGCTTTCAATCCCCCAATCTCCCTCCTGGAGCGCAGACGGCACAGACCCTCTATCGGTGCTCGCGGGAGGACTAGGAAGAGGGGGGCGGAGGATGAGAAAGGAGAAGGAGAGAGAGACGAAGGGGAGGGAGGGATGATTAAAGTGCCCAGCAGATCCCTGCACAGCGCGCGGTCCCTGTACGAGCACCCGCCGCGGTCACAGGGGCGCCCTTTCCTTTCGCCAGATCACACTCCTCAGCTTCCTCCTGTGGCGGCCCCGCCCCAGGTTGGGCCCTGTCCTTCGTCTGCCACCCCCGTGAACCCTGGGACCTCCGAGCTCACCGTCTTAGAGGCTGAGGTGCAGGCGGCCGCCCTGGGACTTGGTGGCTGGCCTCTTCCCTCTGGCCTCTGCGCGCCTGGCGGGGAGCCTGGCCCGAAGGGATGCTGCCTTGGGTGGGCTTTCCCACGGCATCACGGGTGATGCTGCGCTGAGCCTCCGCTGGACTTCACCGAGGGGTGGGGGGCTCCGCTGTGCCCACAGGTCGCATTTTGGTGAGAGGGACCCCCTGAGAAGGGGTACTGTGATTCACAATAAGAAACACGTATTTCGTCTTCGTCCCTGTTTCTGGCCCAGAGCTCATAGAAGTCTTGGCCTGTCCTAAGCGAGGAGACCCAGGAGGACGCCTCTTGTTACGTTAATGAAGTGGCTCTCAGATGGTGGCCAAGGATGGGACTGGCTGGGATTTCAGTCCCACCTCGGACCTCCCGGAAGGGGGGAGGGGCTGGAGCCTGAGGTTAGTTCCCCCGTGGGCAGGGATGTTATCAGCCGTGACTGCGTGATGGAGCCTCCATAACAACCCAAGAGGACGGGGTTCGGGGAGCTTCAGGTTGGTGAACACGTGGAGGTCGGGGAGGGGGGTGCACCTGCAGAGGTGTGGAGCGCTGCACCCTTGCCGCACCCCTGCACCTTGCCCTACGCATCTGTTCCATCTGGCCGTTTCCGAGTGACAGCTTTTTGTAATAAACCAGGGATCCGGTGAGTGAAATGTTTGTGTTCTGCGAGCTGCACTAGCAAATGAACCAGACCCAAGGAGGGGGCTGTCGGGAGCTGTGCTCGCAGCTGGTGTCTGAAGCAGAGGGTGGTCTGGTGGGACTGGGCCCCTCGGGCTTCGGAATCGGATGCTCTCTCCGGGGCTCAGAGCTGAGCTGGGTTCCAGGACACCCGACTGGTGTCCAGAGAATTCCAACCTGTTGGAATTGGGGGCCGAGCCCCAAAGAGGGGCAACCTGAGACGGACTCCCCGGCCCTCATGGCAGCCGCCGTGGAAAGGAGGGGTGAAGACAAGACAGGCTACTTTAAAAAACGAAACTGCCCCATGGACTCGCCCCCCTCCCCAACCCTGCCGACAGACATTCCTACCGCCTCCCGGTCTTTATTTCTTCTCCCTTAAAAACACATTTGCAGCAATTGTTCCAGAAATCACTGTAATTAGCTTGAGAATGGCCCTCATCAGTTTATCGACTTCAAAATGATGAATGACGCAGAGGCGAAGGCTAGACTGTCCCCTCCGAGCACCAGGGAGGGACTCTGGATAGTTCAGAGCTGAGACGGATCCCCGAGAGCGGCACCCCCTGAGCCCCAGCTCACCCCACTGCAGACGGCGCTCTTCCCCCTCTCCGTGGGCAGCCACCTGGGCCCGCTGGCGCAGCACCCTGGAGACAGGAATCCACTGGTGGCTAGGAGTCTGGGGTGAGGTCCCGAGTCAGCGAGGACAGGCAGGGTCCTCCCGAGAGCCGTCCAGGAAGCCCCGGTGCTTGGGGGGGCGTGGAGGTGGCCACCCACGCCCTCTCTCCTTGTGGCTCTAATACCCCCTCTTTTGGGCAACCGCGACCTCCCTTCCCCCCACCTCTAGCCAAGTGTTTCTGGTCACAGGTCCCTGCGCAGGCATGCCAGGTGAGCACTTCCGGGGGGACTGGGAATGGGAGGAGGGGAGCATCCGTGCCCTTCATTCTGGCAGTGAGTGGAGCAGGGCGGTGTGAAGGAGAGCGAAGCACAGCCTCTGCTCTGGATTGGTGGACAGAGCCCCGTGGGGAAACCAGGTGGAGGGGCCAGCAGCAGGACTCGCGCCCGTGTCACTCGATTGGGAGAGAAAGATAAAATGAGGCAGAGACCAGCTGTATCAGTTTCCTATCGCTGCGGTAACAAAGTAAGACGAGCGAGTGGCTGGAAACAACAGAAGTTTATCATTTTAACAGTTCTGGAAGTCAGAAGTCCGAGGCGGGTCTCACGGGCGAAAGTCAAGGCGCAGGCAGAGCTCGTTCCCCCCCCGGAGGCTCTAGGAGAGAATCGGTCTCTTTTCTGTTTGTTTCCATCTTCCAGCTTCTCGAGGCTGCCTGAACTTCCTGGCTTGGGGCCCCTTCTTCCCCACCTCGGCTTCCTCACCTTCTCTCTCTGTAAGTCCTGCCTCCCACTGGTAAGGACTCTTGTGGTTACCCTGGGCCCCCCAGATAGTCCAGGACAATCTCCCCATCTCCAGGGCCCCTCAAGGCTGATTAGCAATCTTCATTCCCTCTTGCCCTGTAACCCACACGGGTTCTGGGGGCGGGATGCGGACTCCACCTCTCCCAGCCGTGAACAGCGGCAGAGCCCGACTCAACACCCCTCAGCGTGCAGAGGCAGAGAGGAGGGGCGCAGAGGTTAAAGCGGGCTCAGCCAAACAGGGGCTCCGGGGCTGAAGGCCTCCTTTATCCCCAGGTGCTCCCACCTGTTCTAAAATGCGCAGGCTCTTGTCCTGCAGTCCCGGGGCCGCCAGTGCCTTACAGACTCCTGTCAGACATCAGGACACTTTTCTCTGCCTCCTCTCCTCGTCCTCCTCCCCTCCCCGCAACCTCACGATTCCTCCATGGACAGACAAGCCCGGCAGTCGGGCCAGGACCTCCCTGGTGACCTGAGACGTCCTCCTGGCGGCCGGGTGCTTGCTCGGGCCTCCACCTTGCTACTTGGGCCTCACCTCCGCCCGAACCGTGGGCGTGGGTGGGTGGTTAAGTGGAACTGGGCCCTGCAACACGTGGGCGGGGTGCGTCTGCCCCTCCCCTGCTCGCCCGGCATCGCGAGCCCCCTCTCAGTTTGCTTCTGATGGGTTCATCTTGCTCCAGACAAGGTTTCCAAAACCCTCTGTTCCCCAGTTCTTTATGCACAGGCTCACGCCTGAGAGGGGACTTCCTGACACTGTGAAGCCGTTCCCACTCCTCCGTGTTTGTTCTTGGCTCCGTCCTCTTCCTTCTGCATCGCGTGCGTGCTCTTCTTGTGGGTTTCGTCCCCCCTCTCAAGTAGCTGGGTGAGTTGAGGGAGGAGGAAGCTGCTTGTCGCAGGTCCCCCCAGCCCGCCCCACAGACGACGAGGAGTAAACACTCAACTTGAAACATTAAGAAGGAAGCCGGGACCCACTCCCTAGATACGGAGGATCTTAATCCACTTAATAGCTCGGAGTCTTTGAGTGCTAGTACCACACACCGTGCTGAGTGCTGCATTTGTGTTATTTGTTCCAGACTTTCAGTGTTACATTATGCAGCGTTAACCTCATTCTGCACAGGAAGAAGTCGAGGCACAGCGTGCCATTGGTCACGGAGTTTTAAAGCGACATAGTGACGGCCCATGCCCTCTTCTCTGACCTCCGTCCACCTTCGTCCTCGCAGATTCTGTCTGAGGAGGAGCCTCCTGCCTCCCTCCTGTAGGGGCTCTCGTGATGACGTCATTTCTCCATCTCAGAACCTTGCGTCACACCTGCAAAGCCCCTCTTGCTATGTAAGGTCTCATGGTCATGGGGGGGGGTCAGGATACAGGTATCTTGGGGAGCCATCCGTCTTCCTGCTGCAGGAGGACCGTTGGCCACCAGCGAGGGGCCGGGGAGTTTGAGGTCGAGCTGCCTAACCCGAGGATGGGCGGGTGCCTACGCCCAGTGAGAGGCATGCGCAGAAGCCCCCCAAACGGAGCGTGGGAGAGGGGGCGAGCTCCGGAAGGTCTTTCTGAGGCCACCACACCAGGCGACAACAGTTAGACGCGTGAAGACCTAGGAAAACAGGAAAAGTGACCCTTTTCCTTAATCTCCCCCCTCCGGGACACATTTCTGGAGGGGCCAAAAGTTTCACGTGGCACGTAGTGGACCAGGCGTACTAGCTGGCGGTTTTAGATATGGCAACAAAATGACCCTGCAATTTAAAAAGCCCAGAAAACTGCGGGGCCTGCTTGAGACTGTGTCTTGACATGGAGACAATGACCCAGAATCCACAGCGAGAGCCGGGAGTGATGGAGGGTGACAAAGTGAGGTTGCTTCCTGCTCGCACCCTCTCCTCGCCCTTGACAATAACCAGGCTGCGCCGGCATGTGGCTCCGAATCCCACCGCTGGCCCAGGAGCCCCCTGCAGGCTCCCTCACCCTTCCCCCTTCAAGCCCTCTCTGAGCCCACCCAGCACGAGCCCCGGCCCTCAGGAGATGGCGGGGACCAGGTGCTGCTGGGGGCTCTGACCCAAGCCCACTCACGAGTTTCCCACTTCTCTCTCCTGGCGATGCCAAGACTGCCCAGTTCCATGACCAGTGCATGCCTCCGGAAGCCACCAAGGAAAGTGGCAGAGCCACTCCCCCGCAGCACAGGCAGGTGGTGGGGAGAAGGGGCCTCGGAACCAGCATAAACACGGCCCTGGTTGCTGAGCAATCGCCAGCCACTGGGTCCGACGTTGTGAGACTCGGTCTGCCTTGTGGGTGGCAGTGAGCCCTTCCAGCTTGTCCCCGGGGGGCAGGGGAAAGTCACCTTGGGTTCATCTGTGGGATGGACTAAGAGGTGCGAGTCTTCCCACCTCGGCGCTTCATCTGCATTCGTCCTCGCCGAGACAGCCGCTGTCAGGAGCCTTGGGAGGCCAGAGAGGTTTAATGGTGAGGCGGGCAGACGCCCCTGGGTTTGAATTCCGGTTTGCCTACTCAATACCCACGTGATTCAGGTCCCTCTTCAGCTACGTGGGGAAATAAGCACGAGAATCCCCCTCAAGTGCTGAGCACGGCGTCTGCGCCCATCGGAGCCTGCAGTCACTGTTGTTACTGTCACGGGGGTGGCGAAGGTGTCCCAGACTGGGGATCAGCGACCTTGGACTGTGGGCTCTATCACCAGTTGTGTGAAAATAAGAGAACCGAACATGGGCGTCTCGTTAAGTATTGGCATCAGCCCTGTCACGCAAGCCTCATCATCGACACCCCGGGAGGTGGGGACTTGTATCGTGGGTGAGGGAGCGGGTCGCAAGGAGGAGAGTGGCTTGCGCAGGGCCCGTGGCAGCCAGCGTCCCTCCTGCCCCCTCCTCTCGGGGCCCAGCCCACTGATCCTTGCCCACCCCAGAGAGACCCAGTGCAACCGGTGGAGGGGCCCCGACCCTCGGCTCTCTCGCCCTCAGGGGAGCAGCATCCGGTGCCCCAGGGTACGAGAGGGTGGTAACCCTCTGCCGTTTTGTCCCAGCACTGCAATCACAGCTTCGCTTCCCTGGGCCTCGGTGCCCCCACCTGCCAAACCACGTGGTTGGATTGTAACGCCTCTTCCCACTTTACTCCGCTGTGTGAGGGTTCTAGGGTTTGGCGCTCTGCAGGAAGTCTGCCCCCGGCGCCCCCCCGACCCCGTCTGGCTCCCATAGTGCGTACACCATACTTGTCTCCCTGCCTCTCCCTGTCCTGCTGCTATGAACTGAATTACATCTCCCCTAGGCCACCCCAAATCCGTATGTTGAAGCCCCAACCCCAATGTGAGTGCGTTTGGGGGCAGCGCCTTTAGGGCTTTAGGGAGGTCACTGAGGTTCACTGAGGCCCTGAGGCTGGGATCCTAATCCAACAGGATGAGTGTCCCTCTGAGAAGAGGAAGAGACCCCAGGCCCCTCTCTCTGTCTCTCCATCTGTGTCTCCGTCTCCCTCTCTCCCTGCACGCACAGAGGAGGGGCCGTGTGAGCACCCACAGAGAAAGCGGCCCTTTGCACCCCAAGGACAGAGGCCTCAACAGAAACCAACCTTGCTGGTCCCTTGACCTTGGACGTCCAGTGTCCAGAACTGTGAGCAGATACTCTGGTGTTTAAGCTGCCGTGTCCGTGGTCCTCTCTTATGGCGGCTCGAGCGGATGGACACACCTGTGTCCCCAGTCGGCCTGTTTGCAGCGCGTGGGGACTGCGTTCCAGCTGTGGAGGGTGTCCCCAGGTGCGCCCCCGCCGCCCCCACACCACTCTGCCCAGGAAATCCCTGCCGAGTGGATGAAAGAAAACGGCGCGGCCAGAAGGCTGATTTGGGTGGGACAAGTACACAATCGCCCGTGGCCAAGGCCAGACCGTTCATGTTTAGCTGGCCCTGCGCAGACACGGCGTTGAGTGGCCGAGGCCCGAGGGCTGGGAGTAAAGCCAGGGCGTCTGGGTTCACATCTCTGACTCCCCACGCATTCGCTTGGGACCTGGACCACCTGAGACCTGATCTCCTGGACGCAGAAATCGGGGTGACGACCTCTGACTCCCAAGAAGGCCGCCGCGCTGGCAAAGCCGTTTTATAGCAGGGTTTTTAGTGCTCTTCCTCTTCCTCCGTCACCTACCGCATGGTGGTCGGCTCCTCCCAACCGTGGGAGAGCCTGCTTGTCAGGGGACAGGCAGCGGGGACCTTCCGGACGGGGCGCCTGCCTTCAGGACAGCACCTCCCAGATGACATCTCTGCCGGATCCCGCGTATAAATAAAAAAAAAACCGCTGTCAGACCCCATCCCGTCCCTGACCCACGGGCCAGCAGTGTCACTGTCCCGAGGTGCAGAGAGGAGCCGGGGCTCCGAGGGTCCAGAGCCCAGCCAGGGTCACAGAGCCGGTGGGAGACTTCCACCCGCAGGCCCGGGGGGCCAGCAAGCGCTGACGCTGGTACGGGGTGGGGCTGCGTTGAGGCCTCTGCTCTCCGCTGCCGCCCTGGGCAGGAGAGGGCCCCGCGGGAGAGTCCGGGTCTGCGGTGGGTGCGCGGGGGCCGGGGCCCTCCCCAGAGCCCGCGCCCCAGCCTTCCCGAGGCTGCGGTGGCACGGCGCCGGTGGGGCGGGCTGCGGGGAGCTGGCTGGGCACGTCTCGGCGGTAAACAAGGCACTGGACATGCTCCGCGATGAACTCGGCCGATTTAGACACTCAGCCCTAATTGCGACGAGCTGGGCCCGCGGCACCCGCGCGGGGCAGCTGTGCCTCCGAGCCGCAAGGCCCAATTGCGTCCACTTATCCCGGCCTGGCCGGCGGCTGGGAGCGGCCGCCAGGAATCGCCACCGCCCTCCCTCCGAGCGACGGGGCGGCGGATCGATGGCGGCCCCGCCCTAAGGGTCCCGCCCGCGATCAATGCGGTGCCCCGCGCGTGGGGAGCCGGTCGATGCCGCTCGGACTCCGACCGCGTCGCCCTCGCGGTCTCCCTCCCCTTCCCCTGGGCCCGGTTACCGAGGCCTCTCCCCGCCCTCCCTTCCCAGCCCCTCTGGGTCCTCCTGCAGATCCAACATTGCTGAGCTTCACCCTGCCCACCCCGCCCCTCCCCCGTCTCATTTTCATGCTGTCTGATTGCTTTCAAGGCTGTAGCCAGCCTCCCAGGCCGAGCGCTGGGCCCGGGCGCTGGGTAATTGCTTACTAGAGGGTGGGAAGACCTTCTCAACCCTTCAGACAGAATCAGGGTAATGTCAGCGGAGTTAAACCCACGCCTCTAATTACCCCCTCGGTTCACTGTCAATATTTTCCTGTGAGCTCGTTGTGGGATGAGCCTTTGTCAGAGAAAATCAGCTGCACGACATCACGGGCAGCCAGAGGAGCCAAAGTGGAGGACAGAGCTGTTTGGTCCAGACCCCCTGAAACCTTTGACGCATCACCCAGGAGGCAGTGTGCTCCCCCCCTCGCCCAGTTGTCTTTCTCCCTGAGCTCATAAAAAGGAAGGGGTCTGGAGCGGGCAGGCTGGGTACCACCCCGCTGGACGCACACTGGCCTCCCCGACGCCACCCCAGTGTAGGTGTTGTTAGCTTCCAAAGGGGTCTGTTACCATGGGCGTTTCTGCTAGCCCTGTATTTGGGAACCCCCATATGCTCATGTGTCCCCTCTAAAACCTTCAAAGACGTAGCTAAGTTGCCTCTTTCTTAAGCTTGGAGAGGGGTGGCGGCCGGCTCTCCCAGCCTGAGTGCAATCTGCTTCACTATCTGCAGCCTGTCCAGGTTCAAGTGCAGTCGTGTGCGTGTTGGCTGATTCTGTGGCTGTGCCAGCGTCACAGGGGCGCCCACGCAAACCCAGAGGGTCTAGCCCTGTGCACATGCAGGCTGTGGGCGGAGCCTCGTGCTCTTGCTCCGCGCGCCTGTGCAGCACACCGCTGTAATGAGTGCCGTGGGTGCACAAGCATCCTTGTATCTGAGCGTGTCTGCACATAGGAAGGTGAGGCACAAATATGAGTATGAGATGGAGGGTGAGCACACACGCACGTTGGGGAGGCAGGTGGAGGGAGAGGAGAGGGCAGGAGGGGTGTGGGAGAGATAGAGAAACGGAGGGAAGAAACGTGGGCAGGTGTGCACCTGGGAGTGTGTGCAGGGGAACTCTCTAGTACACACACAGTAGGCGCCCTGGGAACCTCACTGGGGGTCAAAGGCCCAGCAAGGGGGGCGCAGAGAGAGGGCGTCCACCCCCGGAGTGAGGGTGTGGGCCGTTGGGGAGCAGATCAGGCCACGCCCTACGTACTCTGCTTTAAATCCACTGCACTGCTCCTGTGATTAGTGCCATTGCGGGGTGTCCTAGGTGACCCTTGAACAACAAGGGGTGACCCTTGAACAACAAGGGGTGAGCGGCAGGCTCCACTTCTTCCCGGATCTTGTTCTAAAAAGATCCGGGCTCCACTTGAACAACAAGGGGTGACCCTTGAACAACAAGGGGTGAGCGGCGGGCTCCACTTCTTCCCAGATCTTGTTCTGCGCTGTTTTGGATCTGCGGCTGGGGGCTCTGAGGATGCTGGGGGCTGCCGTTTTATCCAGGGGACTCGGGCATTCTCGGGTGTTTGTGTCCACGGGGGCCTGGAACCAATCCCTGGTGGACACAGAGGGACCACGTAAGGCTTTGGGGAGTCAAAAGTTATATGTGGGTTTTCAACAGAGTTGGGGGTGGGTGCCCCAAGGCCTGCATTGTTCGAAGGTCAACTGTAGCTTCTTTGTGAGTTTGTCAGAAGTATACAATGAGACTATCTCGTCATCGTATGACTGTCTCTTGGCCATTCTTCATTCAGTTCAGCATACCCGAACTCTAACAAAATGGCCTTACTTTGGCTCTTCTGGCTGCGCAGGGCCCTTAGGAGCTGTTTCCGATTTTCAGGAAGCCCCGTCCTGCCAGTATTTCCTTTGAAGAACCGCCTTTCCTCAACCCTCAGCCCTGGAAGCTCAGGTAGGTGTGGACCTGGACCTTGTCGGTCAATCAGAGCATCAGCTGCCCCACGGGGTGGTCACGAGACCGAGTCCTCCCACCGAGACTGGGTTTCAGAGCTCTGTTTCAGGTTGCTATGGAAGGCCCTCTGCTGCCTGTTTCTCCGAGGGGATTGCGAAGGCCCTGTGTTCCTGGCAGCCGTTCTGCCACCATGAAGCGAAAGGCAGGCTGAGAACGGAGCTGACACAGCAGACCAGAGATGGGTAGGGGAGTCTTCAGTCATCCGTATCTTGCTGGGGACTTGAGGCTGTACCTGTAAGCCAGGGGGGATTGTCCTTCAGGCCTAAATGGGGGTTCTGAAAAAGGTCGTAGAGGTCCAAGTCCAATCATTGCACTTACAGATGGGGAAACCGAGGCCCAGGGACTAGGAAGCTGGAGAGAGCCAGAGCCAGCCTGAGAATCCAGTGCTTCTTGTTCTCTTGTCCCCAAGAAGTCAGGCCTGATGGCCTCGGTGGGGAAAAGGGACTTAGAAAAAGCAGACTGAACAACTGAAACTCAGACTTTGAGTTGAACGCTGGAGACATTTCTTGAGCAGCGCCGGTGCTTGTGCAGAGACGTGATGAGTGTTCGTCCGAGGTCAAACAGGGGCCCTGTGCCGGGCCCTGGGCTGGGCACCGCAGGGGAGCGGTGTGCACAGACCGGCTCGGGCAGGACGTGGGCTGGCCCAAGGGCTGTGCAGGTCGCGCGCTGGACCCTGGAGCGGGAGCAGCAGACGGACTTGTGCCTTGTGCGGCCCCAGCAGTACGGCTGCTCTGGGGCTCGGTGAGCGGTCCTTCGGGGAAGGCGCCAGCCCCACGTGCGGGGATGCCAGAGACAGTGGGGCGGGTGCTCCCGTCCCCGTGGGCGTTTGCTCCCTCACGTGGGCACCCACCCGCCTGCGCAGTTCACACGCAGGGGCAGCCCTTCATTAGGCCTAATTTCCAACTTCAAATGCAATGAGAGGAGTGCCGGGGGCACGTGGGGGAAGCGTCTCGCCCTGCCGAACGCCAGGGCCTTCTTCCCAATTTCCGGTGATTGGGAAGAGGGGGTGGCACGTGGGGACGCCAGAGGGGAGCTGTCGGGAGACACACGCGGCGGCTAATTAGCTGAAATGTCACAGCCAGAGCATCCGGCTGGATGGGCTCATTAGGACCCAGAGATCCTTGGCAGTTTTTGGTGGCGGCTGAGAGCGGATGCGAGCCCCCTGCCTGGCACGCAGGGCGCGTCTGCACGCACGGACGGCCTGTTTCTCTGCGCCCCCTCGCACCTTCCCGTCTGCCCCCCCCCCGTCTGCCCCCCTGAGGCGGGCTGACTTCTGCTGACTGGTCCGCCCTGAAGTCTTCCCCAAACACCAATGATTTCCCTGCTTGCTCAGATATTTCCCTTTCGGAAGTTTCATCTGAATGCTCAATATTCAGTTGCCAGAGGCTGTGAACTGATTTCTGCTGTCATTGCCACTTGGTGAAAATGTCATCATTAGTGAGGCAAGAGATGATGGGGGGAGGAGGGGAGAAGAGGATGAGTAGGCGGGACCAGACCCCCTGGAAACTCCTGAATGCCACAGCAGTTGGAGGCCCCTGGAAGCAGCCCGAGTGGGAATCCAGGTGTGGGTGGTGGGAGGAGGCGGGTTGGGGACTGGCAGCTTGGCCAACCTCCCTGGGCCGAGTGGAGCTTGCTTGCTCAGCCAGTGCCCTGGGGACAGCCAGCCAGAGTCCCGGGTGACCTCTGTAATGAGAAACATTCCTAAGCAAGAGTTCTGCCTTTTGCAAAATCACTGCTCACTCTGTGACCTGGTGTGGCTTATGTAAGGGTCCTTGCAAGAGCGTCTCCTGGCAGCGAGGTGGCGAGGCTGCGCAGACGGCTTCGCCTGCTGCCTGTGACTGGCCGCTTCCCGGAACCCAGGCAGCTGCTGGGGAGACGCAGAGCGAAGTTCCACACTCAGAAACGCCCCCTCTGTCGCCATGTCTGCTGCCATTTGTCCCTCTGTTCCCTTCAAATTGTTTTCACATCCCTGTCTTACATTTTATGTGATCTTTTGTTTAAGAAGTATGAAGTAGCCCTGGCTGGTGTGGCTCAGCGGACTGAGCGGAGGCCTGGGAACCAAAGGGTCACCGGTTCGACTCCCAGTTGGGGCACATGCCTGGGTTGTAGGCCAGGTCTCCAGTAGGGGACGCATGAGTGCCGGTCCAGGCTGAGGTCTGGGAGTGCAAGTCCAAGGTGAGTGGTCGGAAGCATCCTCCTCTAGAACCTGCATCCTCTCATCCACTGCATGGGAATCGGTGACTTTGCTTTCGGAACTTGGCTCATTTTGCTCCTCCCCACCCCCAGCCCCCCGGGGGAGAATCTGCATTTCTGTGGCAAAGTCAGTCTCTAGGCGGGACAGGCAGGTCTGTCCGTCCGGGACCTGCAGGGGGGTAGGGGTGTGAGACCTGGGTTGCCTGGTTGGCAAGCGCTCGTCAGATGTCCCCCGACACCCGGATCTTGTCGTGGGCCAGGTAGACAGGCGGGCTTTGCAGGGGCTGGCTCAACTGTCCCCACCTGCCTCAGACTGCCTCCATGTCCGGGCGGCGGCGCTGGGGTCGGATGAGGGGGCAGTGGCCAGGGTCCCGGGGACCAGTGGCTGGTTCTGAGGCCAGGCTGGAAAAATGCCAGGAGTGTACGTGGAACAATTACTTTGGCCTTTTCTTGCGTCTGCTGCTCTGAGCTGTTCCCGAGGTGCCCGAGAGCCCCATCAAGCCAGGGCTTCTCACCTGGCAGCAAAGCCCCTTCCGCTCCTGGCCCGCAGCCCCACCCCAGGGACCCACCTTCCTGTGTTCAGTGCGGAGTTCAGGGCTGCGGAGCTCGCCCTTAAACCCACGGCCCACCCTGCCTTCCTCCAGCTCCCCCCACTCAGCATCTCTGCTTCCAGAGCCCTCCCCGCAAACACCCGGTCCCCTCAAATGGACCAAAATAGAGCAAACTGAAGTGGCCACTCACTTAAAATTCCCTAAGATGTTTACCTAGACACAGACTGGTCTCTGAGACTCTCTCGGGCTCCGGGGTCAGGCCTGAGTCACAGCCCTGGGGCCCTGGGGACACAGCTCTCACTGAGCACCTTCTGTGGGGTGAGTCCTGGGCCTGTTGCTAGGAGACAAGAATCCTTGTCTTTCAGGAGCCCCAGAGCTTCCTGGGAGGCTGGGAGTGATCACCGGCTCTCAAGACTCCATCAGGGAGGGAAGGTCGAGGGTGGGAAAGCAGCCTGCTGTCCTCCTTTTCCTGGTTATCCACTGTGCTAAGGATGCTTGCCCTTGCTGCCCCTTTCAACTCTCTCAGTGACGCTGGGCATCATCAGGGAAGGGACTGACCTCCATTTTAGGGAACTGAGGGTCAGAGAGGCCAGGTGGTCCTTTCAAGGTCACGTACCCACTGTGCGGATCAAAGCCAAGACTCAAGTGTATTTGTCTGGCTCCAAGTTCAAACAGTGTCTGCTTTCAAGGATGCGTGCCTCACCTGGGTATGTTGTGAATGGTATAAGAGGTGTTTGGAGGGCAGAGAGAGAGAGCCTTCGGATGGGGGAGTCCAGGAAGGCTTCCTGAAAGAGGTGGGCCTGGGCTGGGGAGAGAGAATCTGGCCAGGCGGTGGAGAGATGCCCTCTCAAGGTTGCTCCCTGCCCTGATCCGTCCGGTTTTGCAGGATCCATATGCCATCCTCACCTCTGTCTCCACCTCTGTCACCAGGGACCCGAAGGCTGGAAATTAAAAAGCCGTCACTTGCTGGAAGGAGGCAGCTTTGGGCCCTGGGGCCGGGCCGACGGGGACCCTGCTCGGCGGTGCCTGTTCACACCTGCCTGGACTTGGGCAAGGCGCTGCCATCTGGCCGCCGGGCCGGACTGCTCAGAGGAAGGACACGCGGCCCACTCGTGCTCGGGCTGGGGGCCGCGCGGGCCCTTCCTGCCTCCTGCCCGCCCCCCCCCGCCCCGCCACTTCTGCCCAGCGGTTCCCTGACTCGCACCCCAGCCTCACCTGGGCCTGGGGACAGTCCATGTGCGCGGAGGATGGGCAAGGCCACACCGAGACACTGTCATTTCCACGGGAGAAGAAGCCGGCCGAGGCTCTGACTGTCCTGCGCCGATGGGCGCCGAGCGCTTACTCTGGGCCAGGCGGGGGGCCGTGCGGGGGCTGCAGCGAGACGTCAGCCACTGTCCTCCCCTCCGCAGGAAGCTGGGCCTGGGGCGTGGCTGTAGGAAGGGGGCTGGACCTCCTCCGTTTCTTGCTTGTGGCGCATGCTCCATAGCCAAAGAAGGGCCCGGGTTTCGATCTGGGAGGTGGAATAGGGGCTGTGGGCGGAGCATGGGGCGCCTGCCCGGACCGGATGTTACAGAGCCCGGCCCTGAGGAGGGCCAGCTGGGGGACATGGGGAACGGTGACCGCAGAGCTCCTCCCAAAGGGGACGCCAGCATCAGCTGGACAGGGTCACCCGCCTCCCAGGGGGAGCGCGGGCCCCGACTGCCATGTCTCTGGATTTTTCCAGGGAAGCTGGAGATGCAGGGTTTTCATAGGTCAATCTCTGAAACATGACAACTGACTCAAGTAAATATTTTTACAACATGTTGTGGGGAACACACACACGCATGTACACGCACGCGCATGTCAGATTTGGGTCGCCCGCCATGCCCTGTTCATCTCCGTAGTGGGAAGAGACCGTGTGGGGTGTGAAGGAAAGGGAGTTAGAGATGCTGCGTTGATGAGAGGAAGGGACGGGGTAGGGGGTGGGGGGTTGGGAGGGGCTGCCCCAGGTGGGGGGGGCTGCGGAGGGGGCGGATCAAGCGCTTTGCTTGAGAGCCACTCCCGGGAAGTGGTCGCGGGTGTGAGAGGTCGTGGACGCGGAGGAAGGGGGTTTTGGAAAAGATTGCTTTTGGGTTATGAATCACAGCACTTTTAATGGACTCCAGAAGAAGTTGACATTCTTTTCGGGAATTTCCACATGGCTGCTGGCTGGGTTTTTTTTTTAAATGTCAGTTGTTACAAACCCAGATTACATGGAAACACAGCTTACAGTGTTTTTTTTCGGACCATAAGACGCACCCAGGTTACAGAGGAAAATAGGAACAAAAATTTTGAAGCAAAAAAATGTGGTAAGATATTTAATACCATAAAGAACATAGCATTTCACCAATGTAAATGTCAACAGAACTCAACAGCAGCATTAACAACCATTATTCCTCCCAAATTTGGTTGGGGGGGAAGGTGCATCTCATAGTCCGAAAATACGGTATATTTAGCTAAATTATATGTTCCATGCAGTGGACTCAGTTTCTCGACTTACGTGGAGTGACTTCCACAAACTGGTTGGTGCGCCTGGGGAGACGGAGGAGACAAGGGTTAGCTGGGGTGGGTGTCAGCCAGCCTTTCTTCCATCCAGAGGTCCCAAAGGGGCACGAAACGAGAGAGACGTCACGCGTCCCTCACGGTCAGTGTGAGCTTTCTATGCCAAATGGGACCGGAGGAAAGGGGTGTGTGTGTGTGTGTGTGTGTGTGTGTGTGTGTGAGAGAGAGATTCAACTCGGATCCTAAGTGCACACCAACCACTTCATCTAACACCTAAATGAGGGAGCAGGGACAGGTCCCCCAGCAGGAGGAAACAGGCTGATCGGACTGGTAGAGAAAGAGCCCATGACTCCGCCTCCTTCCGAGGGAGTTTCAAGGGAGGTTGCATCTCGTGGGCTGAGCTCTGTGAGCTGTGGCCCGGATATTCCGTTTCAAACGCCACGCCAAGAAGTTTGGAGTTCTATCCCAACAGGTCCTGTTCTGGAGCAATGGTGGGGGCTGGGGGGAAATAATGGTGACCCTCAGAGTCACTTTCCGAAGTGACCCTTGGAGTCCAGCTCCAGGAGGTAGGACTTTGGAATGCAGGGTCCACCCACGTCTGTGATTCTGGGCTTGGTTTCTGAGTCCTCTGTGCTTCAGGGGGCCTTCCCACCTGTCCATCCCCACGGGGGGAGAGCCCATTTACGCAGCGGCGGTGTTCCCTGTGCGCCCCACTCACATGGTACCCATCATGCCTTCCTTCCTTCCTTCCCTCCTTCCTTCCTTCCTTTAGCAAATGTTTGTTCTTACTTTCTCCGTTACGGGCACCATGTTAGGTTTTGCGGATGAAACAGTTGTACAAGAGGGACGGGACCCTGCTCCCACGAAGCTTACGGTGTAAGGCAGGGAGGCGACGCCATCCAGGAGTGATTTAGGTGCAAATGTGATTCTAAGAAACTTCCAGGCATTGTGAGGACGTGCAGTGAGGCAATCTGGGGAAGAGGGGACCAAAGAAGGCTTTCCCCAGGAAGCGTTTCTTTTTTAACTGAGAAAAGAGGGTAATAAGGAGGCGAGGTGGCAAGTGCTTCAAGCAGGGAGAACGGTGCGGCCAAGCCCTTCGGGGGAGGGAAGGGCTGCAGTATTTGAACGAAATAAAACCAGGGCAGCGTGACTGAGTGTGCTGAGGAGCGAGGGAGAAGGTGGGAGGCAGACTGCGGAGGCAGGTTGGGTGGACGGACCGCGGGGAGGGCTCCGGGCTTGTCTTTGGGGCGACAGCCGGTCACCGAAACGCGTTGACATGGCGGTGTGTGCGCTGTGTGGAGAGCCCTCTGGCCGTGGGGGTCGGGGGAGACTGGGCGCAGGGGAACAAGATCCCGGGGGTGGGGGAGTAGGGCCATCCCCAGCATCCAGGCTGCGGGAACCGTGCTTCGGAGACAGACAGACAGACAGAGGGTTCGAGACCTGTCTGTCCGGTGAGCGAGAGCCGACGAGGGACCCAGGTCGTCAGGGGCTTGGGTTTGTGTATAAGCCGCGTCCCATGAGGTGCTCAGCAACTTCCTATGAAATAAGTAATTCTGTATATTATAGGCACTTGATAAAATGTCAAAATAGCAGCTTTGCTGAGCTCTGACTCGCACAGCACACAGTTCGCCCATTAGAAAGCGCACAGCGCACTGGCTTTCAGTACCCTCCCAGAGTCGCGCGCCCCTCGCCACAGTCGATTTCAGTGCCTTTCACCCCCGTGAGCGGTCATCGCCTGTTTCCCCCCTGCTTCCCACGGCCCCAGGCAGCTCCTACTCCAGTTTCCATCTCCGAGGAGTTGCCTATTCTACATATTTCATGTCAACGGAGGGGCACAATACGTGGCTTTCCCCCACCTGGCTCTTCCCACGTAGCGGCATGTGTTCAAGATTCATGGACATTGCAGCGTGAGTTTGTATTTTATTCCTTTCCGCGGTCAGACCATTTCCCACCGCATGGCTCGTCCACGTTTTGCTCTCCCTTCACTAGTGAATGGACATCTGGACCGCTTCCACTTTTTGGCTACGAAAAAAAGGTACAGCCGCCATGCCCCTCCGTGGACAAGTGCACATGTGGACACGCCTTCACTTCGCTGGGGTGACTGCCTAGAGGGGACCTGCTGGGCGCTACGCGAACTCTGCGTCTCACCTTCCGCAGAGCTGCCGGATGGCTTTCCAATCCAGCCGCCCCATTTCCCAGTCCCACCAGCAGGGAAGGCGGCTCCAGTCTCTCCACCCCCTCACCCACACGTGGTACTTCCTGTCTTTTTTTTTAAAAGGTGGTCTCTCTTTTTTTTCCCCCCGAAAGGTTTTATTTATGTACTTTTAGAGAGAGGGGAAGAGAGGGAGAGAAACATCAACGTGTGGTTGCCTCTAGTGCGCCCCCTACTGGGGACCCGGCCTGCAATGCAGGCATGTGCCCTGACTGGGAATCGAACCGGCAACCCTTTGGTGTGCAGCCTGCGCTCAGTCCACTGAGCCGCACCAGCCAGGGCACTTCCTGTCTTTCTGATGGTAGCTATTCTTGTGGGTGTGCAGTGCCGTCTCATTGCAGTTTTAATTTGCGTTTCTCCGATGGCTAGTGATGTTGAGTACCTTTCATGTGCCTATTGCTATTTGCATATTTTCTTTATAGAAGTGTCTATTCAGATTCTTTGCCCATTTTTAATTGGGTTGCCTTTTTTATTAAGTTGTGATAGTTCTTTCTATAGCCTAGATACAACTTCTTTTTCGGATATATGATTTTAAAACATTTTTCTCATTTCGTGGGATCTTTCACTTTTTTTAAAAATTGAATTTATTGGGTGACGTTGGTTAATACAATCATACAGGTTTTTAGTGTCCAGTTCTGCGACACGCCATCTATCTGCATACGGCCCTGCGTGCTCACCACCCCGAGTCAAATCTTCTTCTGTCACCGTGTACTCCACCCCCGTACCCTTTACTGTCCGCCCTCCCCCCAGCATTGGGTCACCACCGTAATGCTGTTTGTGTCTTTGAGCTGCAGTTTCAAATCTCACATAGGAGCGAAATCGCATTGTTCTTGACTGTTTCTGTCTAACTTATTTCCCTTAGCGCAATATCCTCAAGGTCCGTCCATTTGGTTGTCGCGAACGGCAGTATTTCATCTTTGCTTCCGGCTGAGTAGTGTTCCGACGTGCAGATGGACCAGTCTTTATCCAGCCGTCCAGTGAAGGACACCGTGGGTGTTTCCACGTCTGGGCCTCCGTGAGCGATGCGGCAGTGAGCACGCATCCTTGTGAACGCACGTTGGCAGACGTTTGCATTTATTTTAAAGAGTTCCCAAGGGAGAAACGATGGGCCCCACCGGCCCACGGACGCTGGCTGCAGCCCTCGGTACCTCTGTCTCAGTTCCCCGTTGGTTTCTCTTGCCGGAACGGGCATCGTCCATGGGACAGGCTGTCTGTGGCTTCTGCTGCCCGGGAGCCCGCTGGCTGCGAGTCCGCTTCCCTGCAGTGGGCATGCGTGCGCCTGGGCGGGAACCCGGGTCTCGGCCTGCCCCTGCCTCATGCAGAGATCGTCAGGGCCGGTCCTGGGCCTCCTGGGCTCCCCTTTCCCTTCTCTGCTCCTGCTTCTCCTCCCCAGGCAGGTATGTCACGTCTGACACCCCGTCCGGGCAGATCCGTCCGCCTCTGCCGTAAGAACTGGGGGCTGTCACCAGGCTGCAAATGAGCAGCTTCGATTGCTCAGGAGAAGATATTACAATTTTATCTCCTTGTACTGTTCAATAAAACATTAGTATCTCAGCGTTTTTATTTAACAATAGGCAACCTTAGGCCAGTAATTATGCAACAATTATAATCATAAAAACTGTCCCCCGCTGCTCACCTCAAAACAAGAATATATTAAACCGAGACAAACCATCTAAAAGGCAGGCAGCAAAGCCCCTCATTTTTAATGTCCCGGCAGTGCACCATGGGAAGCTCATAATTCACCCTCTAATTAGTGTCCCTTCTGCTGCTGTTGGCGCAAGGACAGACAAAGAGGAAGCGGCTTCGTAACACACTCGCCTTGGTGATCTTACAACGTCGGGCGGCTCTGCGGGCTGGCTGAGCGGCGTGTGCAGTTAGAGGGGGCGGGGGCGTCCCTCATCCCGACGGGCTCTTCTCGCCCTACGGAGCCGGGCGAGCACCCACCAGCGCATCCCACGCCTCTTCTCTGTTGAGCCAGATTTCTCCCCGCTTGTCCCTTATTCAATCCGGCCGTGGGAGGGGTCGGAGAAGGAGCCCCCCTGGGTAGAGAGGGTGGAGCCCGTGGAAGTCACAGACCCTCTGAGGGTGGTCCTGCATCCCCGCCTCCGGCTCCCAAGGCTGGGGCTGGTGGACGGTGAGGAGGGTCAGGGGTCAGTGGTGGAGGGACTCGGAGGACGGCTGTCACCCCAGGGAGGCGGGCCCGTGCACGTCCCCGAGCGCCTGCAGAGGTGACAGCCTGCTTCTCTGGCCCTGGCCTTTCTGCACTCAGCCCTCCGTGGGCTCGGTGCCTCAGCTCTGGCTTCCTGACCCCCCCGCCCACCCCCCCGGTGCCCATTCTGGCTAACACTGACGAAAAATCAGTGTACAGATGAAAAACCCCCAAACCCAGGCCAAGAAACGGTCACCAGGGTGACAAGCGCAAAGGGACCAAGTGTCCAGGCAGTAGGGAGTGGTGGGGAGCGCTGTGCGCTGAGCCCGCACCCTCACGGGGCAGCTGCTACCCAGTCTCACCGACGCGATGCCCACGGAACACAGGCCCAGCGTGCTTAAGCCTTCAATGGGGTAAGACACCGGAAATCCACCTTTTTTTAAGTGAAATCTGACATAAATGTTTTTAACTGCTCAGAATTACATAATTGGGCACTACTTTCAACTACACCGTGCGCCTCCGAGCCACACGTGGCCTGCATTCATTGGGCGTGGGCCTCCCAGGGTGCAGGCCCGCCTCTGTGGGCCAGAGCCAAGTGACATGGGCTTCTCTGCATTGAGTTTGGGATCTAATCTGACCATTAACCGGCCTTGCCTCCCCCTGCCCTCTAGGCCGGGCAGCCAGGGCCTCGCCTCGCCTCGGAGAGCTGAAACCAGCCTGGGAGGGAGTGGAACAGCTGGGTGCAATTAGGCAGCGAGGATGAAGTCTAAGTTTAAAAAGAGGGGGCATTTTCCTCTCCATCACCAGCTCATTAACTTCCTGCTTTGACAGCTGGAATGTTCCCAAGACTGGCCGAAGCCAGGTTTTTTTCCTCCCCAGCCAACGAGAGCACCTAAGGTTTGGTACCGCGGCTGTCTGTGGCCTGAGACGCAAGGGCAGCACCGAGCTGAGTCACGGACGGACTCCCAGGACGTTTGGACGGACTTTCTCAGAGCCCCCCCTCTGTCCAGGGTGCTGGTCCTGTCAGGGGCCTGGATGCCTGAGAACTGAGTTGAGAGGTCAGGACGGCTTGGCTGGAAGAGGGGGAGAAGCCCCCAGGCTCACGCTGCAGCACCCACGGCTGCCCAGGGCTTCTGGCCACGGGCCTTTGCCGCGTCACGCCTCTGACGGCTGCCCCGACTGCTACCGATGTGAATGTCCGGGTCAGCAGCCAGGGTGGGACGATCCGGGAGCAGGGCCAGCAGGAGCCTCCGTGAGTTAGGTCAAGGTTTGGGACCCATCAGAAGGCCTGCCTGGAGCCCCAGGGAACCAGAGACTGGAATATCTTGAATGCGTCTGTCTCATCTACAGGAGGATCGCTGATTTCCTGTCCGGGACTCCCGAGCAGAGCAGAATGCCTTTTATTTGACCCTGTTGTTCTTGTCAGAGAGCAGAAGGGAAAGGGTACAGGACCGCTCCTGGCAGCGGGGGCGGAGGAGCAGTCTGGTGGCAGGGCGGCTGCCACAGTAATTGGGTGTTAAGAGCACCCCCTGGGTGCTCTGGGGCTGATCTTTAGGCAGGAGAAGGTGAGAGCTCTTCTCCAGGGGCAGGTTGTTGTGTTTTAGTTTTTGCTTCATGAGCACTAAAATCTAAAAAATTTACAGCAGTTTTTGACGCAGGAGAACAACGGCTCCAGGTAATAAAGTTCGGCCTCTTCTGTCCCTGCACACCCATTTCCAAGGGCCCCAGCCCCAGGGGACCCACCTGGCGTTATCCTGTCCGCAGGGTTCAAGGACTTTCTCTCCCGTAATTTCCATTCCCACTTCCCAGGTCCATCTTCTTAGTTTCTCCTCAGTTACAGGAGAGACTATTTCCTCTGCTTCAGGTGAGGCCCAGAGGGGTTAAGTAACTTGCCGCAGGTCCCACAGCTGGAAGAGGGTGGAGTCAAGTTTCAAACACACACGGAGAAGCGCCCAGCGCCCCCCGCCCCCACCTTGCTGGGCTGTCTCCCCCTTTTGGTCCCGCAGTCCATGGTTTCCGACGGGGAGCGTGTTTCTGAACGAGTCCCGTCTTTCACCCCCGAAGTGCTGCATCATGATAAGAACGTGCCAGGGCCAGGTATTTATAATATTTATTGCTTTGGAAGGCCTCACAGGCGCTCCAGTGAGCACCTCGGAATGCACACTTCTGGTTCAGAAAGACGGGGATAAGCTTTGGAATCCGAAGACCGGGGGGTGTGACCCGTCCGGTGCCCCTTCTCACCTCCAACCTCAGGCTGTCACCGTGAATCGAGTTCAGCAGGGCGCTCCACACGAGGCTGTCCAGGGGTCCGGTGAGATTCTGCACACGCAGGTCCTCTGTAAACTCCGGGGTCGCCAGGCACTCATCGGTCACCATTCCTGCAGAATTCGTCAAGTTCAGGGTCACGCTGGACCTGTTAGTCAAGAGCCCCTGTTTGAAAATCCGACAACCTGGTTTCTCCTTTCCCGCTCAGTTGTTTGTCGATGATTAAATTATCACAAATTAGTTCTACTTGTAGTATAATAAATGTCATTAGCATGACTAATCACACACCTGATTAGATACGACCCCGTCCTCCTCCCCCGCTGCATTCGCTGCGCCCCGCACCTGACAAATCCAGCGTTGGGTGGAGCCCTGGATAGGCTGACGAATGGGGCGCGGCGATGTGTGCGGGGTGCGCTCTGGTCCCCCCCCCTCCCCACGATCAGAAGGACCTTTAGCGAGCAGCTAGATGCCGGGAAGAGGTGCTCGGGCCTCCGGCGGGACCAGGTTTGCCCGCTCACTTGGCTGAGCTTGCAGGCAGTACTGATACCACCGCGACTGGCGTTCGCGGGCGTCGCGCCGCAGCCGGCGGCACTGCGTCACGCCCCCTCGGGCTCGTTAGTTCACTCACGGACGCATGGCTGCACGTAGTCCTTACAGAAACCGGACGGTGCGGGTGTTGCCATGGAGGGGAGCTAAGTATCTTGCCCACGCCGTCCATCCAGAGGCGGGGTGGGCGGTGACGGGGCGATGCTGGCGGGGGTCACGTGGCCACGGTGGGCGGTGGCGGACAAGATGCGCAGCGTGCGCTGTTGCAGCGAGGTCAGCGTCTCAGTGAGAAGACCTGTGTCCTGGTGCTACCTCCTTCCTCCTCCTGCTGCCCACGTGGCCCGAGACCTGTCACCCTGCCTGTCTGGACCTCAGTTTTCTCCTCGGAGGTCTGTCTTGAGGACCGAATGAAACTGGAGTGGTGAATGCAATCTGTAAGCTGTGAAGTGATTTCCATATGCGAGGAACTATTTTTAACCTCCCGGCTCTGTCCTCTGAAGGAGGGCAGCCAGAGCTCTCGGCACCTAAGGCCTTGGGTTTCTTCAAGGGGAAATTCACCTTCCAGCCAGGCGGGTGGGCTGGGCGTGGGTTGGGGGGCAAGGGCGGTGGTCCAAGCGGCCGTGAGGATGTTAGTTCTGGAGGGGACCCTCCCCCAGGCATCTTCCTTTGTTTTATTAATGTGAATGTTCTGTGCTTCCCCGAAAAGAGGCCTTCTTGAGAGTAAATTTCCGTAAGGACAGTAACAGGGAGAGCTCCCCCCGCCCAATTTGAATGCATAGCCCTTAGAGATGGTTCCCCCCCCCCCCCCCCCTTAGCCCTACACCTTCTGAAGGCCACTCTGCCAGGCCGGCTGTGTGGGGAGAGTCCCACAGGGTGAAACGCCGTCGTCCACTGGCTGCCGCCCTGACACTGCGACGAGGGGCCGGTCCAGGCCTGCCATCCTCGAGGTGCCCGAGGGCGGGGGCTGCTGGGTTTGGGCTGAAGGGCACAGGGCGGGCAATAAAGGCAGAGCTCTCCAAGGCGGCAGGAGGCCTTCCGAGCTTGACGGGTCTGGTGCGCCGAAGCCGTGCTCAGCAGGGAGCGTGAGAGATTTGGGTGCTGAAGGGTCCTTGGGGTGGGTCTGGGCTAGCCATGCCGACCGCGGGTGTGGGAGCTGCCCCCCATCTCGTCTCCCTGTCCCCCCTCCTCCTCGAGCACGACAGTGGTCGCTAATCCACGACAGCCTCCTTCCTGCTGAGCTCAGAACCCTTCTACTCTGCATGCTGGGCAGCCACCCGCAAGGAGCTGGAGTTGCCTTCCCTCTGGAGCGAGTCGCTTGCTCGTGGTAAAGATGGGGGTCTCCAGTCCCAGAGAGGGAAGGGGAATTGTTCAGGGTTACTGGCAGAGTTAGGACCAGGAGAGCTCGCTTCACTTCACATCCTGGAAACTCGAGTCTCTTCTAAACCCGTCTTGACACATACCCCCGAATGCAGAGTCATTTACGTATCAACTCTTAACAAGACGCCTAGGAGAAGAAAGCACCTACGATGTGGTGAGAGGAAAGGCCAGGATGGGGTGTGAGTTGTCTATCGCTGAATAGCAAACGACCCCAAAACACCTTCAAACAATGGCCCTGTATTACTTCTCATGGGTCTGTAGGTCCCTTGAGTGATCTCTGCTGGGCTCGCTCGTACATCAGGGGTCAGCAGGGGGCTGGCTGGCCCAGGATGACCTCGGTTGGGACCATGTGGCCTCTTGTCCTCCAGCAGGTGGGCCCCGGCTTGCTCTATTGGCAGTGGCGGGTTCCAAGTCGAAGCTCAGGATGGACATAACGACCCTTCGGCCACATTGTATTGGCCAAAGCAAGTCTCGAGCAGGAAGGCACCTAAGGGCACAGATCTTAAGGGGTCCTCACTCTCAGGCATTGGCCCCCCATGCACATGACGCTGAGGGTGGATGCATCCTGAAATGTTGAGCCCTTGACCCCTCGCGTGTCTTACCTTAGGCCCGGTCTTGGTCACAAGGCCAGCCCAGAGTTACGGGGTGAAGAAACACGCCTCACCTCTGGACGGAAGGAGCTGTGCAGTCACAGCACGAGGAGGAGGAAGCAGCCACGCTCTCAGTACCGTCGGCGCGCAGAAGAGGGACCCACACCCTCGTAGGCAGGGGAACCCAGGGCTTCCCAGGGAGAGG
Source organism: Glossophaga mutica (assembly GCA_039655065.1). Classification (NCBI taxonomy): domain Eukaryota; kingdom Metazoa; phylum Chordata; class Mammalia; order Chiroptera; family Phyllostomidae; genus Glossophaga; species Glossophaga mutica. The sequence continues at coordinate 2,771,711 of CM077315.1, forward strand.
CCAACGGGAGCTCCTCTCCTGTAACTTCACCGTTTTCTCCCTTCCACCCGACGGCCAGCGACCTCAGAGTCACCTCACAGGGACTTCGTCCCGTCCCCGTGTGCTCATTCCTGAACACCGTCCCCGCACCACTTGCCTGCCCCTTGGCGTCCCTGGGTGCAGTCCCCCCAAGTCAAGGACGGTGGAGTCCGTGTGGTGACCCAGACCGCTGAACACAGGCGTGGATTCTAGGTCTCAAAGGAACAGGCACAGCTGCCAGGGCTTTGGAATTGATGGCCAACGATGCTTTTGCACCAAGTCCAAGGTTCTTTACAGTCTGTATGGCTTCAGTGCGTCTGCTGAAACTACAGCTGCGCGCTTTTTCCAAGAGCGTCTAGGAATTCACAGCATCAAGGGACTTTCAGCTGAGGGGGCTTCTAAGAGCTCCAGGGGTCTGCAGCCTGCTGGCATCTGTGCCTGGAAAATGTGGGCCTGTTGGGGCCAGAGGCACCGTCCACAGAGCCAGCCTCTGGGCTTACGGCGGCAGCAGGGGGTCGCTGCTTCTGCAGGTGACGGAAATGCAGGCAGCAGACACGGCGTTGTTACAGGCGAATCTAAGGTCGCCTGTAAGCCAAGGGCGCCAGGCCGGGCCAACAGGGGTGAAACTGACCAGGCTGCTCGCCCAAGTGACCGCACGAGCTCCCCCTACGATGTCCGGCCCTGGGTCCTGCATCCAGCTTTGGTCTGCCTGCTGTAGAGGCCTGGACTTGGCCTTCAGAATTTTCGTCTTCCTCAGCCACCCCATCCCCACCTCTGACCTCTAAGGTAGGCCTGCCAGAAAGCCCGCCGAAAACTGAGCTCTAGTCAGGTCCTCTTCCGTGGCCCGTGAGGGCCTCCTGGTGCCTGGCCCAACCCTTCTCCCTGGTCACATTTCCTTATGCTTCCCGTATAGAGAACATTCTCGAGTCCCGTTGAACTCGCCTTCCCTGCAGGCCCGCGGCCTCCCCTCACTCTGCCCCTTCCCTGGACACGTCCCGGTTCGCCTCCTTAACTCCAGATTCTACCCCTTTTCTGAGGCATAGACTCGTTTCCACCTCCCCCACGAAGTTCTCCTTATTCTCTTTCTAGAAGTCATCCCTTGCTCCTCTGAGCCTTCAGGACATCTTGGGGGTGTTAAGAATAGAGTAAAGGGTGAAGCCTTTGGAAGTGGCTTAGAACCAAAAGCCAGCGCCATCCTTCACTGGCTGTGTGACTTTGGGCACTACCCTTAACCCCTCTGTGCCTTGGCTGAGAGATGGGATTCATGCCGTAATCTCTATGAGCAGCATCATCCCTGAGTCGTGGTAAAGACTGAGTCCTTCACCCCCTGCAGGTTTCCATAGCATGTGGTTCACAGTATAAGTGTTAACTGTTATTATTGCTGTTGTAGAGTGTCTGACACATAGTCACCGAGTCAATACCATGTGCCGAGTGTCACGCAAGGCTTTGGAAACACGCCCTGGGTGACAGATGCCGTCCCTGCCTCCCAGAGCTCACGGGGGAGACGCACCAATTGAGCCCGGCACGGGGAGGGCTGGTCTGCTGACTCGACCTCCCTTTGCAGAACTCGCGGGCGTGGCCACACCCCGCATCTCCCTATTTATCTGCCTGCCCGGCACGGCGCTTCGTGGGCAGTAAGTGGTGTATACTCACGAATGAAGTGTGGCTAACGGCAGAATCTGTCGCTAGTGCAGGCCGCAGCTGTCCCCGCCAAGAGTGGTTGGGCGTGGACTCGGGCCGGGAACGGGGCGTGGCACGAGTGGCGTTTCGGGGCAGGCTGCCGCAAATTCTCCTCGCCGCCCCGAAGTCGGTTCTGTGTCTCCAGAATCTGAAATGTGTAAACCGGATGCAACAGGAAAGCCGTCAGCGTGGCAGCCGCCCCGCCTGGGTTTCGGCACAGGCTCTGGTGCAGAGCACGCAGGTGACCACCGGCCAGCCTCCCCCACCTTTCCAGCCTCAGTTTCCCCAACAGAAAAACAAGGAGGTTGGATCCGATCAGCGGCTTTGAAACGCATCCGTTCCTTCCTCTGTTATTATTCTCTTCGTTCTCCTCTTCCCGTTCCTGCTGCAGCCTGAACCATTTAAAAATAAATTCGTACTCAGAGACGTTCCGTTTGAAATGAGACTGGAAATCCCGGGGCGTTGACATTGCTCTCCCCCCCCACTACTTCCCACAGCGGTCCCCGAAGCACCTCTAAAGGTCCCCGCGGTGCCAGCAAGCCCTGGGCGTGGGCACCCCTGGCTTTGTAGCTCTGCCAGCCCTCTGCTTCAGCCTCCTATGACTCAGGGCGACAGCGCCCAAGTGCCTTTAATTAAAATCATTTCAACTTGTCCCCATTAACGATGATTGATGCACCGACCGCAGAATAAGTGCATTAATGCTGTAATTATCTGTTGAGGATGTTTTATTGATTCTGCAATGATATTTGAGTCAGTTTGTATTATTTGGTTTCTGACTTATATCGGGAAGAAATGGCTGTTGGTGAGGAAATTATTCATCTAAATCCAATTGTCATCGATGTGGTGGGAAATAAAAGCCCAGCACGGGCCTGGCTGAGTCCTGTGCGTGGCTGTGATGATTGATGATGTGGGTGGCGGGGACAAGGCTCCCGGTGGCCACGCCAGGGCTCCAGGGCAAAGGCCCTGCTGCCCTTGGAGTTTTGTGGAAGTCTTTCCTCCCGCCTAGGCCTCTGGGATCCATTCTTGAGATCGTGGCTCAGTACATAACCTCCAGGCAGGGCCCAGCCGCAGGCTTTGTAAGCTCGCGGGTCCTCAGGCAGCCCCGCTGCTGACCGCGGGGGCTCCCTGGGCTCCTGAGGGGCGCATGGAGAAGGTTCTCTCCAACCGTCTTGGAATCTGTTTGAGCGAGAATTCTCTTGGGCGCCGTGGCAGACACCCAGTGCGGAGAGACCTGAGCAAAGACGGGTTCCGCTCCCGTCACGGAGGCAGCTGGAGGAGGACCTGCTTTGAGCGCGTCCGGGCCTGAGCTCCGGGGATGCCGTGGGGCCTGGTGTCTCCGTCTCAGGCGGGGTGTCCTCCGCAGCGGGGCCTTGCTGTCTAGTTTTGGGGTGCTAAGAAATGGGCAGCAACTCCATCCAACCCGATTCCAGCTGCACCCCCTTGGGGAGGGCTGCCCCTCCCTCTCCTAGTGCCCAGGAGCGGATCTGGCACTCCCCACCTTTGCGAATGCAGCCGCTGCGGCCCTGCTGGGTCCCCACCCTGCAGCTTCTCACCCAGGTTGCAGGGACGGCCCCTATACCCGCGTAAGACCAGTTCTGAGGCCCAAGGAAGAGCCGGAAACTGAGCTGATCTGTGCAAACAGTTGGAAGCTGCTGCCCAGCTGTGGTGTGTCCTGACGGACGTCCCATGGGCCAAAGTCAAGCCCGTGGCTCAGAGGCATGCGCTCACTCTTCCTGCGGGGAGGGAGGGGAGGGAGCATGTGCAAACACCAATAGGACCCACCGGCCAGTCTCTGCCGGCTGAGACGGGGGAGGGGGGCTCTCCCAAAGGAAAACCAGGGTGCAGTTTGGTACAGATCAGCCGCTTCCCTTCAATATCTTACAACCCCCCCACCCAACGCCTGACATTTCTCTGCTACACAAGGCTCCGCCCAACCTGTCTCCCCGGCGACGGGGAACTTGCCACCAGCGGAAGAAATCTATTCTGTGTGTCGATGGTTCTGCCTCTAGAAAAAAAATAATGACAAGGTATTCTTTAGTACGAGCTCCTACTATGTGCTTGTCTATACAAGAGGAGAGTGGGGAGAAAGAGGAAAACATAAAGACCTTACGACTCATTGTGGGGGGCAGCTTCACTGTAAAAAAAAGAAGGAAAAAGGCAGAACGTGGAAGGAGGACGGAGCTAGAAAGCCGTTCTCCCAGAGCTGCCCTGCTAATGCGGCGCAGTGGGAGCTCCCTGCCCGCCCTCCCTGCGGGCTGGCTTGTCTTCCAGACCCGTGATGGATCTGTGGTCCCGAGCAAAGGCCAGGCCCCTGTTCAGGGCAGAGGGCAGAGTCCTTGAGCAATGGGGACACCTCTTTCTTCTCCTTGATGCGGCTTCGGATGAATTATTTACTTACACTTGCTTTCCATTTGCTGGCCAACAATTAGAACTGGCTAACAGGCCAACGAGCTGGCACGACGCACCCAATTATCTTCCGAAAATGTATTTGTGTGATTGGGGCTTTTAATTGCAGCTTAAATCAACCGCTCGTGAACCCAGTCCCTACGGAGGGGATGAGACCGGCTAATGCAGCCGTGAGAGCTCGGACTCCAATTCAGAGGCAAGGGGACACCAGGAAAGATCGTTGTGCCTTTTTTATTTCCTTTCCTTTTCTAAACGATCGCCTTTGAAGACGTGGGTGTCGTAAATCTCGCCGCCCGGCGGGGAGGTCACAAAATGACCGGCTTGGTCCAGTCTGAGCACAGTCGGAACAGGAGGCTGTTTCGTTTCCTGGGATGCCCTTGGCCTTTGCCTGCTTGGGGGTGTTTGGGTGCCGAGGTTGGTACCCCCATTACTCCTAATCCAACAGCCATGGCTTTGGAATCCACATTTGCCACCAGGGCGCCCGTCTCTGACCACCCTCATCCGCTGCTCGGACGGGGGGGGGGGGCGGGGGCGGGGCAGCCACGCAGGGCCACTTGGGAAGCAGCCTGCTGCCTGATCCATTTACGCAGATGTGACACTGGCCCGGAGTCCCCCTGAGCCCCAGGCCCCTCTCCCTGCCAACTCTCGGTGCTTAATTCAGATTACTTCCCTCTCTCGAAGAGTCAATTTGCCAATTATCCCTGAAATGTTTGATTAGGTGCCTTTTACCTAAGACGCCGGGCCGTGGGCTACGGAGGCTCGTTTTGCTCCCTCCCGGAGGGGGTGTGGCTGAGAGTCACAAACACAGACGTTTTCAGACACGGGCGAGCCTTTCCTCTTAGAGGCCTTGGACCTTTGGATTTGCATCTGGACCACGTAGATTAAAAACAGCAACAGCGAAATCCATAATGGCCACCATTAATCTAGTGAAGTGCCTGTTTTTCTAGCTGCAATTAAGGATCGCCCAGGGAGTCCTAAGAAGTCCTGATGCCCAGGCCCTGCCCCTGGGTTTCCAGGTTCGTGGGTCTTGCTGGGACTCAGACGCCCACGTTTTAAGAGCTCCCTGGGCCATCCAGTGAGCACCCGGCGTGGAGAACCTGCAATTTCACGCATCCAACCGACCAGGAGCTGAGTGAACAGATGTGTACATGCTCACACGAACTTGAATGAGGTCGGAGTCGTTCTTCCCATTTCACAGGCCGGGAAATGAGGCCAGGAAAGGTCCCGGAACTCACCCAAGTGCACCTGGCTCCTGGGTGGTCACGGCAGGCAGTTGGGATTCGGTGCTCCAGACTGTGGCAGGGTGGGGGTGGGGTGGGTTCGGGCACAGGGTGTTTGGACTGCTTGAGGTTTCAAGGCCAAGGGGGTTGGGGCAGCTGGACACTCACGGAAGAAATGTGTGGGGACAGTGTTCTCTCCCGGAGCGAGGGGTGAGGTCCTCTGTCGGGGACACACGCCTGGGGCCGTGAGGACACACACGGTGCCTTGGGCTCAGCGGGAAGCAGGGGACTTGAGCTGGCCTCCCGGAGGACCTGCTGCCCCGGGAATCGGAGAGAGGCCTGCAGAGAAGGCCACTGGCTGGCTTGTCCCAGCTCAGTTCCCCAGGGAGCTGGTGTCTGCCAGAGAGGTGGCGCTTTCTTTCCTCAGCCCCTCTTCCCGGCACTTCCACTCCAAAGCAGAGGTGGGAGATGCAGAGAAGGCACCAGTGGGGGAGCAGGACGGCAGGCGGGTGGGTGGCCTGGGACGGGGCTTGGGACCGCAGATGAGCGGCGGAGGAAACCAAAGGACGTGTCAGGCCGGCATTGCGTGCAAGCGTGCGGGGCCCGGAACTGTTCTGAGAGCCAGCTGTGGGGTCTGGCCACCAAGTCTGGCCCCGGAGCAGGCTGGCGGCTGGGGCATCTTCCCTGCTGTGTTCGAAGAGGCCCGCCACCCTGCATAGCCCTCCTCACTGCCATTTCCTGTCCTGCTGGACGGACAAGCACCTCTGTGTTTTAGGGGTCCGAGCCATGGATGAGGGGCCAGGGGGTGGCCAGAAGACAGCCGGACAGTCCCTCTGCTGTACTCTTGTTTAATATGCCAAGGATAACCTCTTGGAGGGGACACGAGCAGTTCTAGAACTTTTATCTGTTTTGTTTATTAATATATTTCCAGTACAACACCCGAGACGTCGTAACAGGAGCTCCGTAAACGTATTTAAATGAATGGAAAAACGCAGTGCAAGAAAACTGGGGACAGTCGGAGAATCCGCATCCTGGGACTCCGAGCGCGGGAGGCTGGGAGAAGCCACGTCCCCGAAGACTTCTTCACGAGTGTGACGGAGTCCCAGGCGAGGCGGGGTGCAGGGCTGCCCGGGAAGGTCCCCACTGTGATCCGCCGGCCCTCTCCACATCCGCGTGTGACTGAGGTGGAGAGTGCGGAGTGTGGACGCAGTATCTTTGGGTGCCACGAGGCGACACGTAACACCTCTTTCAAGGTGTTTTGGAGGGATTACAAGAGGCAATTACCGCAGCGCTCAGCGAACGCACCGAGCCCGGCGAGCGCTTGCCGGGTCATAGTTCACAGTCACTGTCAGGAAAGCAACGTGAAAGGCGCCCCGCCGGCTCCGCCCGCAGGCCAGGGATCGTTCGCCTGCGGCCCTCTACCAGCCAGCTGCGTCCCTCCATGCCCCTTTCCTCCCGTTTATCATCCATTTTCTCATTCCACTAGCTCCGCTGGGGTAACAAGGTGTGCCGAGCTCCGTGCTGGGGTCTGGGGAGGCGACAGAACAGGAGACGGGGGGCTCCCTGCCGCCGGGGCTCTCGGTGCCGCCTGCAGAGAGGACACGCCTCTCCTCGAGGAGCCCCCCCGCCCCCATTTCGGGTCTTCCCGCTCCTCTGTGGTCGTGGCGAGAGCTGGCCTTCCTGTCACACGATCTGTGATGGCAGCAACGTGACCCAGCTTGACTGGTGGCATCCCCAGTGCGGGAGACGAAGAGCCACTGCTTTCTCTAGTGGAATGCTCTCTCCCTAGAACCTGGCGTGGCTCCCTCTGGTTCACTCCAAGCTCTGCTAAGGCGGGGCTTCCCTGGGAGGGCCTTCTGCATTCCGACTCCGCTCTCCCAGTCGCGCCGTGCTGCGTGCTCCCAGGGGCCCCTTCAGGCATCTCTCAGAGCTTCTGGAAGGTGGAATTTTCCGTTGCAGGTTGATCAGGGAACCATCTGACAGCACGGAGCCAAAGAAGCAGGCCCTCAGCAGCGGCCTGGACAGTGGCCTTTTAAGAGCTGGCACGGAGCATTTGATGTAAATACAGGGGGGAGACCAGAGCACGCTGAGTCGTATTTAGAAAAAAACTGCTTTGGAAAGGCCCAGGGTGGGTCATGTGTTTTCAGGCTTGTCAACCTGGCTGAATAATGTGCTTAGGATAAATGGATGGGGGCGGGAAGGTGGAAGGTCGCTATGTAAGGGGAAGGCAACGGCGCCTGGTCCCGTGAGCAGCGTGTCTCAGCCTCCGGAGGGTCTGGCTCGGGTGCGGGGCAGCTTCATGGGCGGGGAGGCGGTTCAAGCGGTTAGACAGGCTCCTTGTCTCCTTGGCTTCCACGCACCAGGTCGGCAGCGTCCGAGCACGAGCCGATGTCCAGTGCAAACAGGGCCGACCCGTCTCTGAGGCTGAGGAAGGCCCGCATCTCAGATGTGTCCGGTTCTCCAACACCAGCCAGATGAGCTCCCTGCCTCACCGGCCATCTTCACGGAGCCTTTGCTAAGCCACTCTCGGATCATGATGTCATCTCTGTCAGAGGTCTTCTAATAAAGTACCTGTTCCTTTGTACGGCCTTCCCCGGGAGATCGCTGTGGCTTTGAAGACGCAGGGAGTCACGATGTCCAAAATGCAAGTGACAAGGTTAATCCCCACAGCGCTGGGCCCGGATGTCAGCAGCCGACCTGGGGAGCGGCTCAGCGTTGCTGCTGCAGGCTCTGCTAGCTGGAAGCAGGTGTCCTCTCGGCTGCAGAGGGAGAGGGTGGGTGCCTTGGCGATGGGGCCAATGGGACGAGGCAGGCTTGGCCCGTCTTATCACCGTGGGGATTCGGTCCGTGACATAGTGCCAAAGCTGTGGCTTGGGGACAAATGGAGAAAAACCATATGGGTCGGCCCAGCCCTCTCCGTTCCCGCCTGTCTGCAGACAGGGGCTCAGGCCTCCAGGAAGCCCACCGTCGGTATACCGGCCTGCTCGTGGCTGGCTCACCAGGCCCGCCCTGCCGGGGCAGGGCCCAGACTGCACAGTTGTCCTTTTGCCTTCCTTTTGTCAAAAGTCTCACCATTGTTGCTGTGAAGGAGGGATGGGACCACCCCGCCGCTCTGCCACGTACGACTGGGGTCTAAGCCAGTCCCATCTCCTTTCTGGACCGTTCGTTTCCCCAGGGACGGCGGTGAGACTGAGAATTTGAAGGGGACTCGGAGACTGTCTGAGACTCCCACGTGGAGTCAGAAAGCGAACTTGGACACTGAGGCCGGACCTCGGGGCACGCCCCAAGGCGGGGAAGGCGGGAGGCGCAGAACGAAACCCCTGGGCTCTGTGTGAGCCCAGTCTGCTCACGTGCCCCCGAAAGAATGGTGATACGGCCGTCTCCCCCAGGACGGCGGGGGCTGGAGGCTGCGTCTGCGTCTCATCCATGTCTGGGCCCAGCACATCCTGGTCAAGGGAGGAAGGGAGGGAGGTCATGCGTTTTCTAGGTGCCTGGGGCCCACACAGGACAGCCAGGGTCCCAGGAGGCTCAGAGACCCTGAGACACAACGACCCGGCCTGGACTCAGGTTTGTCCTGGCCACGCTGAGGCCGAGGCCACGTGGTGGCTTTGTTTCAGCTGTGAGTTTGTGGGTGTCAGACGCCTGGGCCCAGAGGCAGACCCACCCAGCCCTGCGCCTTCGGGGGAGGGGGAGCAGTCTGGCTGAGTAGAACGCCAGGCCATCTGCAGGCTGCCCGAAGGTGGGTTTACGGGGGGACGTTCTGTCCCAAGCAGAACGGTCTGATGGCATCTGCTTCAGCATGTCCTTTGGGAGCCAGTGATTAATACCTGTAGTTTCCGGGCGATGGGCCAAGATTAGAGGGAAGGGTGCCCTGGTCTGATGCCTGGTCGGGTGTCTCCTCGGTGTCCGTGGGGACACGAGGCAGATGGCCTGTGACCCTGAACACTGCCATCTGAACTCCTGAAGTCACACCGAGGGTCCTGGGAAGGCAGAGTCTTGGCTGGTTCGCCTTGTCCTTGGTGCCCGGGGCTGGACTGAGTCTGCGCTGAGTGAGGAAACAGACCAGCAACGGAAAAATGCGTGGAGGGCGTGCAGGGAGCCGCTCCCGCCTTCCGAAAAGGGCTGCAGCCGGAGGCTGGGAGGCCCCGAGCCGAGCCCTCATCTCGCTGCGGGGCCACAGGCCGGGACTTCACGGGCCCCTCGGGGCCCAGGCGTGTTTTGTTGGGCCAGCGTCGGAAGAGAAGGAAAGTTCTGTTTGAGTTTTACCCCAACTGGCCCCTGGGGTCCAGAGAAAACTCGTGGCTGCCTCTGAGGGAAACAGCATCAAAAGCAAGAAGCAAGCTCTGGTCTGGGGGACCCGCAGGGCCCGAGCCCCCAGGTGTGCCCAGGAGGCCCGACTGCAGGCTGGTCTGGGGACCTACTGTTTCGGCTTAGCCCGGATTCCTCCTTCTGTGGGGACCAGGTCTGACCGATCGTGGGGCGTGGCACAGACCTAGTCTCTGGGGCTCCTCCTGGCCACGGCTAGGGGGTCCAGTCTGTTCTCAGCACCAAACCCAGGGGGAGCCCAAGGCTGGGGGCGGCAGGGCTGGAGGCTTGCGGCGCTGGCCAGGGTGCTGAATTATTAACAGTCATCTGTTATCCTTTGGTTCAGCAGAAATATGACAAAGCCATCTCAACTAATGAAATCAGCCACATTTCCTGCTATGCACAGCAGGCTTTCGGGGGCACAGTCCTGCTCCCGCCTTCCCACTGCTGACTGACTTACACGTTTAGGGGAGGGGGCTGACGCCCGTGGTATCGACTGGTGTGTAGTACATGGATTAGAGTCAGCTGCGGACCCTTTTTTCCGTGGGTCAGCGACTGTTCGTGGTCAGCCGGGGGAAGAGGAGCCCTCGCGAAACAAGGAACTGACATGTCAAAGGGGTCTCTGGAGGGTGCTGGGGGGGCAGGCGGTCCTGGCCCCGCCTGGAAGGAAAGCCTTCCCTCCGCTCCCTGCTCCTCTGGCTCCGTCTACCTGCCGCTGAACCTCTGTGCTCGAGGCTGGGCCATTCCATGGACCCTCGGGTACCACGAGATGCAGCTGAGCACTTTTAGAAGAGAAGGAGCTCAACCTACGGCGAGGTTGTTGTTTTATTCCTTCTCTTCTTTCCTCTTTACTGTCTCTGGCTGACCCTTTGATGTAAAAAAAGAAAAAAGAAAAAGAAAAAAGAAACAAAGAAACAAAGACCACACCCGGAGTCCAAAGTAGCAGAAACTCAAATTACCGTCAGTAACCCGGACACTCCAGGGCCCTCCTAGATCAAGCACGGCCGATGTTCGCCGCAGGGCAGAATCTGGCGCTCAGCCACGCGGCACGGCTTCATTGCGCCCAAACCCTCTCTTCGCTGATGGGATGGATCAGACAGGGCGGACTCCACTTAAAAATTGGGGATGTCACTTTAACACCGCAGAGGTGTGGGCTCTCCTGGGCTCTCCTGAAGGGTCAGAAGGCCCGGCTCTGCACGCCCGCAGAGCCGCAGTTGTCTGGCTGTGAACCCCGAGGGGCCGTGTAAAATCCCCTCCCCCGGTCTCTGAGCCTTGGCGGCGTGTGCAGCCTTAGGAGACGGGTTGACTAGCGCACACCAGTCCCCAAAGCCAAAAGGAAGGAGGAAGAACTGGGTGGGTTTGGCCACGCATTTTGGTGGAATCCAGACGATACACGAGGTGGTTGTCTCCAAAGGGTTGTTCCCTTTTGAAATGGGAACAGCTTGTTGACCATGGCTGGTGGGTCTTTGATCACTCCAATTTCAAACCCTTGTGAGAGTACCCTGACCCCGTTTCCCAGGCTGCTGTCAAGGTGCCTGGATCAGTATTTTGGGGTGAGGAGTGTATTAGCACATACATACCAGTGTGTCTACACACTGTACACTGACGTGTACTCGTATAGACGTGTACCCATGCACGTAATACATAGGAGAGATTACAAGGAGTTGGCTTGCCTAATTATGGAGGCTGAGGATCCTGGGACCAGCTGACCTGCTCTCAAAAAGCGGGAGGCCCCGGAGAGCCGGGATCCAAGCCTGAGAACCTGGGGAGCTGAGCGTGGAAGGCCAAGGGCAGGGGGCTGGGACCCCAGCAGCCAGGCAGAGGTGAAGTCCTCCTCCCTGCACCTCTTTGCTCTGTCCAGGCCCTCACCAGGTTGGAGGAGGCCCACCCAGTCTGCTGATTCAAACGCTAATCTCACCCAGAAACACTGACATCGAAGCGAATGTCTGGGCATCTCACGGCCAGGTCGAGTTGACACGTAAGACTCACCCTCAGCGAGGCTAAGGTTAAACTGAGGCTAGACGTGGCTGGAACAGACACGCATGTCAGAAGGGCTGTGTGGGCCGGTCCTGGGGTGCTTTGGCCCCTGGGTGTTACTAGGTAATACTCAGGAACTGTCAGCTATGGGGCACGGATTTGGGGTTATACTTGGTGTTCGTGCACACTGAGTTCAACAGTATTCTTAATTCTGCTTTGCGTCCCTAAACAAACCCTGATTCCTTTGTCCCCAGACTCCCTGTGCCTCAGGCTCCCGTGGGCCCCATGGGCAGGGGACGCCGTCCAGGAGCTGGTTGGAGCAGCATCGGGTCCCTGGCTGGGGCCGGGCTGGGCCATCGCTGTGCGCTGAGACCAGGCTTGTGGGTCACCGTCTCTGCTCCCACCTCCTGGGGTACGGAGTTGAAGACAATAGACACAATGTGTGACCACAGACAGACAGCACACCACCCTTAAAAACACAGGTCAGGGTCTTTGGCTCCCGATGCTCGGCGCCCCAAACGTGGCCCTGGCAAGCCACCGGACGCGTGGAGAACCAGGAAAGGGAACAGACACCGACCGCAGCTCCGGAGAGAGCTCACAACTCGGGGAAGGGCCTCCGTGGAGATCGGCTTGTCCGGCGCTCTGCCTCCAGGTCGATGGACGCTGGCCCCAAGTCAGAATGATGGAGACCTTGGACCCTGCCTCCTTCAGGCCCCCCACCCCCAGGTCATGGGGGCGGTAACGCAGCGAACTGACAGCACAGGCCTGTGGTTTGCCTTTGGCTGGGAGCCCAGTGCCTGCCCCACGGAAGCCCCTCGCCTGCCACCCCCTCCCCGGCCAGTGTCTCTCTATCCGCTGCCGATGATCCGTTTCGCAGTGCACCTCTGGCTGTTATTCTCTCCCCACAAACATCAGGTATTTGTCCACTTCATCCCAAAATAGCCTGGCTCCGACATCCCATAATACCCCTATCCTGTGTCACTCAGAACGGGGGCCTGGCAGGGGCTCTGAGCTCTTCTTCCTGTCCTTCCTTCTCTTTAATCAGACACCCCGGGCTCTGGTCAATGCCTGTTGTCGGTATTGGTGAGTTGGCTGCTTTGGCAGCAGCGGCCGACGCTGGCAGATAAATCTCCCCTGTGGCTGTTAGCACAGAGGCGGGGGGGGGGGCGCTCAGCTGGGTCCTCAGAGAGGGGACTCTGAGATTGCCTGATCTGTCACCAATCCTGCCCCCTGGGGCGTCACCCCCTCGACCTTCAGGAGGAAGCTGAGGCCAGTACATGGTTTTTGCTGCCATATACGGGTATATGGAGGGTCGTAGAGCCCAACGGCGCTGTCTCTGAGGTGCCTGTCCCACTTGTCCTTGGTGACAGAGGGGACAGACCCTGGTCATCAAAGATAGGAGGCAAGGGGCCCTGTGCCCCACCCAGGGAGCAGTTACCGTCCCGCTGGCCTCTCCACAGACCCTCCGCCGCCGGAGGGAGGTGCCTGGTCTGCAGCCCTGCCCTCCAGGGTCACCCGGCTGATTTTAGCTGCTTCTGGGCCCCCGAACGGGCCACGCATCTTTCCTCCTTAGCCACATCCAAGGCTCTTTTCTCGCACAGCCCAGCACCTGCCCAGGCAAAATTGAGACATGTGCTTATGACAGTGTGTTTCCATGAAGACAGATCACTCTGTCGCCAAGGTCAAAGCTCCCGCTGGCCAGGCTGCTTGGCAAATGATCCGTCCAACGGGCGGCGGGCAGCAGACTGCGCGCTCTCAGGGCCCCGCCGGCCGGCCGGTCAGCTCCTGTCGGAGGGTCACTGCGCCCAGCAGAGCTGACCTTCCTCCTCAGTTGCTCCGGGCCTCCCCAGCTGTCCCCCGACACAGAGGGGTGACTCGGCGCTGGACGTTCTGACGGGGACCCAGAAGGCAAAACAAACCCTTCTGTAGAAACTGGGGAATTTCTGTCACTTTGCAAGGCGAGAGCCGTGGCCCCTCGTGAAGTTCCAAGAAGCGGAGCGGAGGGGACGTGGCCTGCGGGGCCTGTCCCTTCAGCCGCCCATCTTCTGGCCGCCAGGACGGTCCGGCCGCACCCTCCGCGAGCCCGCAGCACCGCGCTGTGTGCGCTTATCCGTCTGTTCGTTAAACTCCTCCGAGCAGCCCGGCCGGGGCCCGCGGTGCCGGCCCTCCCAGAGTTCGCTGTCTGGCAGAAGGTGTCTCGCTGTAAGCAGGTGACTACGTAAATCCACTGGGAAAGTGTCACGAAGATGACGCTGACAGGCAGCCTGTAAATGACCGCCGACGGTCCCGCCTTCTGAAAGTGGTCACCTGCTTACAGGTGACCCGCTGACCCGCGCCCCCCCCGCCATGCAGCCTGGTCCCAGGGACTTCCTTCCACGGAACGAAACGTACCGGGATGTCACTATAAAGAAGCCATGACACCTGTCGTGCTCGCTAGCGATCTCCATCTCTCTCTGAACCCTGACTCTGATGGAAGCCAGCTGCCACGTCCGCAGAGCCCCACGAGAGGCCGCGTGGCAGGGACCCGCGTCGGCAGCCTAGCGCCAGCGAGGACCTGCAGTCTTGCGAGTGAGCCGGGAGGGGGTCCCGCCTGCCCCTGGGCTGAGAGAGGACAGCAACCTCTGTCCACACCCTGATTCCAGCCATGAGACACCCCGAGCCAAGGACCCCACTAAGTGTGGGGGCCCGTGATGCGCAGAAGCTGTGTCATTGTGAGTGTTCATTGTCTTAAGCTGCTAAGCTTTGGGGTCCTGTTTTACCCAGCGATCCTATCAACTGGAGACTTGGAACAGAGATTCAGAGGAAGCCCCCCCGTAGTGGGGCGGCCAGAAGGGGCCTCTCCCAGGACACCCCATCAGAGGCGAGGGCCAGCCAGCCAGAAGCTAGGAGAAGCGTGTTCCAGGCAAAGGGAACAGCATGTGCGAGGTCCTCAGGACAGGGCTTGGACTTCTTCAACAGTGGTGCCTGGGCACCGTGGGGGGCCCACGGGGGAAGCGACAACTCAGCCTCTGCTTTCAAAAAATCGAGATGATAACCCAGACTTGCTTACCCATCGCCACGAGTTTTCACACCGCTCCTCTCCTGGGAGCCTGGCTCGGGCCGTGTGAGGAGGCAGAATATTATCACCATTACTGTGCGTGAGAGGAGAGTGTGTGAGAGCTAATGGATGGCGGAGTCAGGATTTGAACCCATCCGTCTGCTTCCATGAGCCCACACCCTAGTGCGTCACAGGAGCGAGGCCGGATGTGGCTACCTTGGGGGGAAAGACAGGGCGCTGCAGGCAGGTGCAGTCAAGTGCAGTCAGAGGAGGCTTCCTGGAGGAGTTGGACTTCTCCTGGGTGGAGGAGTCAGAAATGGCCATGAATTTGCCCTTTCTTTGACCTCCCATCCCTTTTATCAAGACAGGGAACAGGTTTCCCTGCCAGCTCTCGCCTCTGCCTGGGCACTGGGAAACATATCTTCTGTTCCTCTGTAGTATCAAGGCCCTGGCAGGAGACCCGAACGGCTCAGAGGATAGAAGCACTCAATGGGCAGCTTTGCCTAAGAGGCCTCTCCGTGGCTGAACAGATTAGCCCGGCCGCCATCCTCCCAGTACTCCCAGTACTCCCAGTCCTCCTGGCCCTGACGTCCTGGCGGCCGGAGGAACTGGCTGGCTTTTGGTGACTCTCGAAACCACGGACCTTTGCTGGGCTCCAATAATCTGACTGATCTCAGAAACAAGCAAAACATTGCCAGGTGGGGTTTGCAATTTCAATATGCAGAGATTCATTTACACGCAGAGCTAATTAAGCAACTGAAACACCCACGAATTGATTAGTACATGAAAAAGAACACATCCATTTGCAGAAACACCCTCTATCAGGTTGTACAATATTTGCAAACTTAATTGCCAAGGGGAAATACCTCTCTGCGCGGCTAATAAATTTAACCAATCGACCTTTGCCGGGATGGTCTTTCGTTCCTGGAGTCCAGCCGAGGCGTCAGGAAGGCTCCTGTCTCTGCCATTTCAAACTCAAAGCCTGCGGCTCTGGGCTGGGCTGTGCCCTCTGCGCCAACTGAGTTCCTGGCGGGAGCTCACAAGGAACGCTTGTGGAGAAGTACTCAGAGAGTCTACAGGTTTTTCCCCATTTATTTTGATTGTAAGAATTTTGCTGGCCGGCACTTTTGAAAGGCATCATTATTGTTTACCCACCCTCTCTTTTAAAGCTATGTGACATTCGTAGAAGTACAGTAACCATACAGTCACAAGGCTGGCAGGGGGTGGAGTCGGCCTTGACCTCAGGGTCGCCGATCTCAAGCGTTGCAAATTCTGCAGGAAGGGACGGTGTTTGGGCAGCGCGGGGAGGGCGGATGCTGCTGAGGTGCGAAGAAGGGAGCTTACCGGAGAATTCCGTGGGAACCCCCTTCCCCATGGTGGAGCCTTGCTCTGCATAGAACTCAGGACCTGGCAGTGGGCTGGCCAGGATACCCTGGGGCCCCCCCTTTTCAGGGGCAGCCCGAGCCCTGGCCCCCAGTGCGCCCGAACCCACAGTCAACGCAAGCCTGGAACAGCACGTCCAAGGGGCGGCCTCTGACGAGCAGCCCCATTCCCTGGAATTCGCGTATTTCGCCGGAGGCTTCCAAGCCTGTGACTTTGCCCCGTGTCCTGAGAACAGCTGACTCAGCAGAAAACTGCCCACACTGAGTGCTTTAGACCCAAGTCCGTTCACCCCCAGGAAGGAGGCGGCCTTCCAAATCTAGCGACATTCTCGGGCCCTTTGTCTGAGTCACTATCCACACTCATGGCCAGCGCAGGTCGCCCCCAGAATGCGGCTGGTGGCAGGTTTACACCCCTGCCGGCACAGGTGGGCAGAGAGGTACAGCTTGCCCCGCAGAGCAGGACGTGAATTTTCCTGAGTCAACGGAGCCCAGCGGTTGGGCGCCATGGCCTGCACGGAGCTGCCCGTCCCCGCCCCGCCGCCCGGCCCTTCACGGGGGATTCCAGCTGCCTCTCTCTGCGGGGCTTTGGGGTCTTGTCCCCTTAGACTCTTTTCGAGAACCCCAAGTCCTACTGACTCTTTCTCGCCCCGACACTTTGTCCTTATTGCCAGCCCACTGTGACTCTTGTCTCCATTATGACATCGCTTCCCGAAACGGTTTCCTGGCCCTGGAGTTTTCTCCCGGCTTTGGCCGCGTCACTGCCACACCGAGAGCCCTGCGGGCCGAGCACTCCACGCCTGCTCGAATGGCTGACCTGCAAAGCGCAGCCAAGGGCAGCCGAGGGCGTGGAGCAACCGGAACTTTCCAACCATGCTGGGGAGAAGGCGCAATGGTGCCGCCATGCGGGAACACCGTGTGGAAGTTTCTTGCAAACTTAAACACGCATTTAACGTCAGGCAGAGACGCCTCTCCGAGGCATTTTCCTCCAGAGCAATGAAAATTTGTGTCCACACAAAGACCCGTACACGAACGTTTTTAGGAGCTGTACTCACAGTTGCCTCAAACGGGGAGCAAAGACCTCCGGCAGGTGATAGGTGTGCGGCCCTGATGGACTGTTACTCAGCAGTGAAAAAGGACCAGCCCCTTGGAGGAATGCTGAAGGCACTGTGAGGCGTGAGGGGGGGCGGTCTCGAAGGTCACGTGTTCCCGATTCCGTTCCTTTGCAGAAAGACAGACGGTCGTGACGCAGGACAGATCAGCAGTTGCCAGGCGTGAGAAGAACAGGGAGGGCGTGGCCACAAAGGGAGATTTGGGGTTATGGTGGTGGTTCCATGACCCCACACCTGTGTTAAAATTCACAGAAGGGCGCAGCCAAAGGAAAAAGTCCCTTCCACCACTGGGCAAAAATTCGAGTTACCTGGAACGGCACTGGGGACACCTCAGGTCTTCCTCCTGCCCTCCTCACCAGTTCTGCCCTTCTCGGCCCCTCTGTCCCTGACCCGCGTGGTTGGGATGATGGTGGTGGTGATGATGGTGGTGGTGGTAATGATGGTGATGGTGGTGATGGAGTTGATGGTGGTGATGATGGTGATGGCGGTGATGATGGGGATGATGGCGGTGATGGTGGTGATGATGGTGATGATGATGGTGAAGATGATGGTGGTGATGATGGTGGTGGTGGTGAAGATGATGGTGGTGATGATGGTGATGATGGTGATAATGGTGGGGATGATGATGGTGGGGATGATGATGATGATGGTGGTGGTGGTGATGATGATGGTGGTGGTGGTGAAGATGATGGTGATGATGGTGATGATGGTGATAATGGTGGGGATGACGATGATGATGGTGGTGGTGAAGATGATGATGGTGGTGATGATGATGGTGACGGTGGTGGTGATGGTGATAAAGATGATGGTGATAATGGTGGTGGTGATGACGATGATGATGGTGGTGATGATGATGGTGGTGATGATGGTGGTGATGGTGGTGATGACGATGATGATGGTGGTGATGGTGATGATGATGATGGTGGTGGTGATGATGGTGATGGTGATGATGATGATAGTGGTGATGGAGTTGATGGTGGTGATGATGGTGATGGCGGTGATGATGGGGATGATGATGGTGGTGATGATGGTGATGATGACGATGATGATGGTGATGGTGGTGATGGTGGTGATGATGGTGATGATGGTGAAGATGATGATGGTGGTGATGGTGATAAAGATGATGGTGATAATGGTGGTGATGATGGTGATGATGGTGGTGATAATGGTGGTGAAGATGATGGTGATGACGATGATGATGGTGGTGATGGCGCACATGGTGATGGAGAAGATAAGGAAAAGGTCAAAGAGAAGAAGGGGAAGAGTCCGTAGTGGGAATTCCTTTGCGAGAACCCTTCCTGACCTGCCCTGCACCAGCATGTTCTCTCCCCGTCTCTCTCCTCCCACTGCCTCAAGCCACCAGGCCCGGCAGAGTCTTAGGCGGCCATCACCCGCACCAGGAGAGGTACACAAATGGTGGCCAATTCTTCCAGAAATTCATCTTCCAAAAATTGCTTTCCATCTATTTTGCTCCAATTCCGTTTTATTTATTACCCAGCAGTGAGCAGATGGAGCCGTTTTTCCTCAGGCTGCTCGAAAGAGATGCATTGCCACCGTGCAGCAGGCTGGCGGGCTGATTTACGGCCGTGCGGCCTGGTGTCCCACCCACCTCTGCAGCTGGAGGAGCCTGCGCCGCCGGCTGGCCCGGCTCCCTGCGGGCTGCCCTTGGGGGGCGGGCGGACGCGATCCGGGCTGACCCGGTCAGAGCCTCCGCGCCCTCTCTCATCTCGAACCCTCCTTGGAGTCCCTCCCACCAGGCCTCTCACCTGTTCTCGCTCCTGCGATCACGAGGGAGAGAAAATTTTCCGGAGACAAAGGCAATTTCCTACCGCCCAAGGAAATGCCGGACCACATCTTTAATCATCTGAGTTTGCAGAGAGCTGCTCAGTTGAGCCATTTAGAAGTTATTACAGAAGCTAATTTCTTCTTTGACATTTTCCATTGACTTTTCAATCCCCTCATTCAAACTTGAAAAGATGATGACCATAAGGTGGCCAAGAAGCCCACATTGTAACTAGAAATCGGACCAAACCTTCCTCATTTCCGTTTACTCTTGCTGGGGGTCCGCAGGCACACCGTCGAACTTCTCTAAGCCTCCGTCCCCACGTTTGCGAGAGGGGGCGGCTGGCTGCGTCTGCGTGGTGGGGTTGTGGTGGGGAGGAGATGAGACAAGGTGGTGGACCGCCTAGCTGTGCATCGGGCGAACCCTGAACGTGCAAGGAAGGTGGCCTCTGCACAGTGTTGCTCGGAAAAACTATTTCCTCTCAGAGACGCATCTCCTCCGTGAGTGTGGAGTCCGCAGGCCAGCTGGGTGTGTACCCACGTGGCTCCAGACCGGTATCTTTTCTCGAACCGATCCTCGTATTTTAGATCCACGGCATGCGGATGGCAGCCACGTCCCGGCTCCTGAGAGAAAGGTGATGCTCGGCGGCAAAGTTCCGTGTAAAGGCTCGATCTCTGGTTGAAGGCTGGGTGCGGCCGTAGCTTTGTGAGTGAGGCCTGCCTGACTTTCAAAGTCGATCTGGCGCAGAACAGAGACGCGTGCGGGCCTCCCGCAGCCCTCTGCCTCACTTCGCACGGGGCCGTGCCGCCCCTCTTCCCGGGGCCTGGTGACTCTGGGTGACAGGCATGTCTCCTGCCCTGCCTGGCGGGTCTGGGGCTCTCCTTGGTCAGATGACTGGGGCATATTTTGGAGGCGGAGAGCTAGTGAATTCCGTTGTCTGTACCGTGCTGAGCGATCCCAGGACCGGAGGCAAAGGTGGGGTGGGGGTAGAGCAACAAGGGGGAGCTCAGTCATACTGGCCCCCATGAAGGTGACCCTTTCTCCTGCCATCTTCCCACCATAAGGTGTCACCCAGCAGGGAGCGAGATCGGAAGTTTGGCTCACAACACCTTTGTGAAAGCTCCTCTCCCTGAATAAGTCCCCATGACCTTAGGTAACTCCTCGGGCGTGGAGGACGACGTTCCGGACCTTAGATTCTTCTCGGCCAATTGTGCCCTGTGTCCCCGGGACAGAATCCTAAGGTCCTGGTGGTGACAGCTTCTAAGAGGATGGGTCCTGGTTGAATAACCCTGGTTTTCACTTGTTCTAGGTCAGCACAGCCCGAGGAGAAGACGTTTTCTCTCAGTGCCCTGCAAGGTGGCAGCCACAAGCTTATGTGACGGAGGGACTGGATTTTTAACCTAACTTTTATTCATTTATGAAGGCTCATCGTGGCTAGTGGCTACCACATTGAACAGCACAGCTTGAGGACCCCTGGGGTGCCAGCCCCTGCACTGGGGTCGGCAGGGGACCCACGAGGAGAGAGGGCTGCTCCGTGGCTGCTCTGTGCCTTGGAAGAGCTCACTTCCCACCCAGGAGGAGAGGGGGATGGGAGCCCATTGCAGATGGTGGCAAATCCTGGGCGCAGGGTCTGTGGCCCCGGGGGTCCCGTCAGCCCAGCAGAGAGGCGGGGCCTGGAGGGCGGAGGTCGGCTCAGCCCCGGCTGAGTGCAGCGCCGGCCTCGTAAGGACCGACGTGCTGACAGGGATGAGTCTTGAGTCAGGCGCCCACTCAGCGCTGCCCGGGCAGCCAGGCTGGCTGGGGGTGTGGGAGGAAGGCGCTAGGAGGCCAGGCCCCAGGGGCCCAGCTCCAGCCCTGCCCCAGCGGCAGAGAGACAGCCCTGCGGAGAGACCGCAGATCCTCAGAAAACCCTGGGCGCCCCTCTTCCTGCCCCCAGCAGAACCAGGCCCGGTTCTCACCAGGAATGGCCGGCGATTTCCACGCTTCGTTCCCTTCCGTGACACTTCCTGGAAGTGGGGGTCTGGCCAGAATCTTTGGCCAGAGGCAGAGATTCACCAGGGGCAGCCTCCTGACCCGCTGGCTGGCTGGCCATCCTGTGCCAGGCGGCTGGTCTCTGTCGCCTGTCCTGAAGGAGTGGCTTCCCAGAGTCCCACAGGCCCTGGAGGTGCCGGGAGCTGAGCCTCCCTCTGCTTTTCCCAGAACAGCTCTAAGACGTTCCCCTCCCAGGACAGCTCCTCTTGCTCCCACGGACGTCAGGAATTACTTTTGTAGATAACCACTTTGAGAAGTTCCCTCAGCTAGAGCAGGAAGCGAATGGCTAGAGCCCTTACCCATCGACATCCCAGTGCTTTCGATGGGCGAAGACCGCTCCACTCGCTCTACAAACTGGAGCGCGCTTCCAATTCCCACCGGCACCGGGGCCTGCTCTGTTCACAAGCCCCTTCTGCCGACGGGGGCAGCCGAGGCATAGGCAGCTCACGTCAGGGATGACGTAGCTAGAGAGCGGCAAGCTGGCAAGTTGACCAGCCGTCCTGGTGTGCCTGGACGGAGGTGTTGCCTGGGACACGGGGCTTCCAATGCTCCAACCCAGACGGCTGCAAGGAAACTGGGACCCGTGTTTCTTCGTATGCCAAGGAGGAGCCTGGCTTGGGGCTCCTGTCCTGACCCCAGTGCTCCATTCTCCTGCAGGCATCGGGGGGACCACAAGGAAGAAGGAGGGAGTCGGAGTGAGCTTCGCCCCAGCTCTCGCTCTGTAGATGAGGAAGCGGGGGCCTGGCGATTGCGCAGACTGCAGGGCAGTCAGACGCCGAGCTGGGGCCGAGCCGGGGCGTGCCCGCCAGCCCTGGGCTCCGTGCATGCATTCCTGCATCTTTATTCATGGAAACCCCGGCCCTACGGAAAAGTGACTTAAAGTGACCTATAGGCAAGGACATAATAACAAGTTGCCAACCCAGAAGCAGGAGAAGGCAATCGAGACCGAAGTCGAACACAAATATGCCAGCGTTAGTACGCAGTTTAAATCGGAGCTTCCTGGAACCCACGGGGAAAAGGGAAAGTCCTCGGGGTTTTCTCAGGAGAGATAGAGGTTAGTTTGTTTGCTTTTTAGTGAATTATTGCCGGTTCGAGATCCTCTTTACCAGGAGAGGGTGCTTAGAGAAGGCAGAAGCATGCCGCCCCCGCTGCTCCAGGCACCAACCCTTTGGGCATCTCTTTAGAGCTCAGTCAGGGAGGGCGACCCAGGAGAGGGGAGCTGCAGGGGTCCAGGCCGGAAGACCTTCGGGGGCTCAAACACTGTCTCTGATGCAGAGTTGTCTCTGTGTTTGGGTTCAGGGCCCGGAGCCCGGCCTGCCCCCTGCCCCCTGTACCCGAAGGCTTTCCGGAAGGCACCCAGACCCTGTAGGGCATCCTCCACCCTGTGTCCAGCCTGAAGACAGACCCAGGTTTTTGGAAGCCTGATGGCACCCTGAGGTTTAGGGCCAGGGCCCGCCAGCACAGCCTCACCCCACTCGGTGCTCTACAGACTGGGCTCCGGCTGGGCAAAAGCAGGGGCACTCCCCGCTAAGTCCCGCCCTCATCCCTGATGTGGGTGGGGGAACCTCAGGCTGCTCAGCTGGAAACATCCTGATTCTTCCTGGTTAGTGTCTCATTAGGATTTTTGTCAGCTTTTCTTTTACATAATTCCTCGGGTTCCTTTCAAGGTCGAGGAGGAGGATGCCACTGAGGGAGGGGGAGAGCCCCACCCCAATCAAATTTGGGCAGAGATGGGATAGAAATTAACCTTCCTTTGAATACGTAAACAAACCCTTCTCTGGTGACTTCCAGCTTGTCCTTGGCTCAGGTCGCCCTGAGCAGCCTCCAGTGATTCATCTGCCAGGTCCTCTCCCAGCAGGAAAAACTTTATTCTTAAAGGCTTTTTACACTTGAATAAGTGCTAACTAATAATAATGAGCTGAGACTGAAAGAAACTGTTGGGACTGGAAGGGTGTCACAGCCACTGCCATCGGATAAAGACCTGGAAGTTCTCTCGGGGAGTGAGGGGTGACACGGTCCCGGCTGATGAATGCTGGCACTCGGAATAAAATCACTGCATGCCTCCACCTAGGTCAAGAAACGACATTGTTTTCCTGAGCCGCGGTGACAGGGAGGTGACAGAGATTAATAGCTTGGTATTGACTGAGCAACTTCCAGTTCCTTATCTCTGTCAAGTCAAGGCTGTGTCCAAGGGCTGAAAGTGTTATTAGACTTATAATTGCAAAGACATTTAAGGGTTTCCCCTTAAGGGGCTGCAAAATCCAATAAAACTTTCACGGAACCTCCAGCGCCCAGCGCCCGGCCCCGGTCGCCCCTCCCCCGCGCTGTGGAGGGCTGCACGCGCTCAGCCCTGCGCCAGGGAACCTTGGAGCCGCCAACATTGAATAATGTTTGATTTATGAAGTTGGTTTTGAATTTGTATCAGTTGTTTTATTAAAAATATATGAAAGGAAGTTTTAAATATGAGCTCGCCCTGGAGGCTCTTGTCTGCACCCAGCCCCGTGTCTGGCCCAGCCTGGTGCTTCCCTCTGGCTGTCGCTGCTTCCTACCAGGGAGGAGACAAGCGGGAGGATCAGTGACTAATTTGTGGGGTTAATTTGCTCTGCTGGGGATCAAGTCTCCAGGGGGCACCGGGGCTTCCAGAGGCAGGCGGAGGGGCTGGCGGGAGCTGGAGCGGGCGCGTGCGGTCTCAGTGGGTTTGATTGGCAGTCGGTAAGGGGTACAGGGACATCACTCAGCACGCTGGCTGCGGTTCCTTGATAAATAGCAACACCCAGGGCAAGGCCGCTTCTGGAGAAGGTGCTCCTGCTTCCTTCCTGGAAGGAAGGTTCCTGCGCCGGAGCCTGTATGGAGGCGGGGCTCAGGTTGGCGTGTGGGAGACCGACCCGTTAAGGGGGCCTGGGTGTGGGACAGGGGACGGCGGAGTGGGACTCAGTTTCCCCGAAGAAAATGACAGAAACTCAAGCCCCGTTGATCTGAGCCAACAGGAGCCTCGCCTGGCCCCTGCCATGGAGAAGCGGGTGTGGGTTCGGGCAGCAGAACTTGGGGCTCGGACACTGTCGCGGTGCTTGGTCTCTCTGCACCTCTCAGCTCGCTTTTCCTCTGGGATCACTCTTCTCATGAATCTGGTCCCCAGAACCTGGCCCCACCCACAGCCTCATTTATTGCCGTTCCTGGTTCGCTCTGTCACGCCGGAGAACTGGATCTCATTGGACCCACCTGGGGCACCCATCACTGAGCCAATCGCTGGGGCTCCGAGGAGGCAGCAAGCTGATTGGCCAGAACTGGGTCATGTGCCCAAGCCTGGAGCTGGGTCAGCGCCACGCGAACCACATGGATTCAGAGTGGGGTCCACGCAGGGGAGCCAAGCTCATGCCCGTTAAAGGGCCACAGCACACGTTTGAACTTACTGGTGTTTGCTTCTGCCATTTCTTCTACCTGGAACCATCTCCTTTCTTCTCTACTCTGCCGGCCTGCCCTTCACTTCCCACCCCTCATGTCTAGTTAGTTATGTGTTTGAAGTTAACATGGTCTTAGACAGATTTTACTTCTGTGCCTCAGCTTATGCAAAACAGAAGGAGTTAGAATAAAAGGCCTCCACAGCCTCTCCCAGCCCCTAAATCCTAAGTTGAGTTTCTTCCTTCAAGGTGCAACTGAAGTGCCACCTCCTCCAAGCAGGCCTCCGGTATCTCTCCCCCACCCCACTGCACAGCTCTGAGTTTGCCTTGAGTCTTGATTACTATGTACACACTTTGTTTCCCTCTTACCCTGTGAGCTCCAGGGGAGGGAGGATCGTGTGTGATTCATCCCCGATTCCCTGACAGCACCTCACTCTCAGGAAGTTCTTAGGAGCCTCTCAGGAATTAGGGAAACCTGGGCAATTTCTATATAGTGATTCTTCCTCTACGTTAAAAAGAACCAAGAAATGCCCAAACAGGACAACAGAATTGTGTATCTTAAATGTTTTCTTGGAACAAATTAAGGCTTTACCCCTGAAGCCAATACAACACAATAATTTCCTGCTCTGCTCCCAGACCATCCGTGACCAACTAATTGTGACTGACGCAAAGTGCCAGAATGTGAGTGGTAAAATAAGACATCCGAACTTTTGATTCAATGGGCAGCGCTGTCCCGACCGCATGGCACTCATGACCCCACCCCCGCCCAGGCTCCGCCCTGGTCCCCTACCGCAGGGGGCCACGTTCTGCAGCGTCATTTGCTCCTCACAAGGCAACTACAGGATTTACTTTTAAGAACTTAATTCACCGAGCACGCCAGGGGGTGGGGCCTGGCAAGGGCACCCACGTTTCAAGCTGGAGGATGAAGGTCTTGTCTGAGCCATCGGTGCGTCGACGAGACTTGACATGGAACGTCACTTGGTGACCATGTGGGGTCTGAGTTGGAGGCCTCCCATGACTCTGCGGCCACGCCCTGCTCTTTAGTCCACGGCACCACCGTCAGCGGTGGGCGCACTGGGCTTGTGGAATTGCATCATTCTGCTCATTCTGAGGCGTGACAGTGCAGTGACGGTTTGAGGACTGAGGGGAAGGGAAGGTGGCGCTGAGGCCGGCTGGCGTGGGCACATTTGGGGACAGGCTGCGGGTGGCTGGGCAGCCTCCCTGGTCCATGCATATGCATCGCGCCAGCCCTGGGGAGCTGGGAGTTGGCCGGCCTCCAGGAAGGGCGCCATATGGAAAGAGCATGGGGCTTTATTTTACTTTTTTTTTTTTTTTTGGCAAGACTTTACCAAAACAAAAGAAGTAAAAAAGGGAAAAAGGAGACAGGAAAAGAAAACTTAGGGACAGGATCAGACAAGGTTAATGATTAAAGTTCAGAGAGCTGTTCCAGCCCCGACTTGGCTGAGATGGAGAGACTTAGGCGCAGAGAGTCAAGGGGATGTGCCCAAGTTCAAAGACGGATGGAGAAGCCAAGGGTCTAGCACAGCCCCCTGGAGAAGCGTTGACCTTGTCCCTCCTGGGATTCCCTGACGGGACAAGGTGGCAGTCTGTGGCTCTGTGCGTCTGCATTCTTCTGACAACCCCGTGGTTTCTTAGTGGTTGGTGTTTTACACAAGCCATTCATTAAATCTGTCTCTCAAGATAATTCTTCTTAACTCCAGGAGCCTTTAAAATCTCCCTTTTGGCTTAAACCAAAAAAATGCTTAATTGTGATAAAATCAGCACAACAAAATTTACCAGCTTAACCCTTTTTGGATGGCTTAGTATTTATTGACCTGAAAATACTTGCACAGTACACTACTTCTTTATTTTGGCAAAAAATACAGAACATAGAATTCATCCTCCCCACAGTCTCCAAGTGTGCGGCATGATGTTGCCGACCACAAGCCCTGCCGCACAACAGACCCCCAGAGCACCTCTCACTGGAGAACGCTCCCCGCCCTCCTCTCCATCGGCCTCCAGATACAGGCAGCCTGCTTTCTAGCTGAGTTAGGACACCCCGAAGCCAGGCAGTATCCCCCTTTTTGCGACAGACTTGTTCCGCTTAGCGTCGTCATGTCCTTGCTTCCTTCGCCGTGTGCCAGGTGGCAGGGTTTCCTTTTTACAGGCTGAATAATATTCCACGACGCACACACATCTTTATCCATCACCCACGGCCGGGTATTTAGGCTGCTTCCGCCTCCTGGATGTCGTGAGGGGTGGAAGGTGCACATAGCTCTTCGGAACGCCTCTTTCCATTCTTTTTGATACATTTCTGGAAGTGGGGTCGCTGGGTCAAACGCTATTCTATTTTTAATAGAATAGCAGAGAGCGGGGGGTGAGGGAGGCCCGCAGACGCAGGGCGGCCGGGCGGTTGGCGGGGCCTCTGCGTCGATGGAGTAATCCAGACAGATCCGGCAGCTCCTGGCTGCCCGGCAGGAAGGCGTGAAGGTCGGAAAGCGGGGTTGGGAGGCCTCGGAGGCCGAGGACCACCGAGGTGGTTCCGAAGGTGGCGACTGGAAAACGGGTCGGAGGGGGTTCGGAGGGTGGGAGAAGGGGTGTCCCTGGGTCTGTCCTGTCCGAACGCTGTGTCAAGCAAGGGACAGAGCGGGGGACCGCTGAGGTCGCCGCCCGTGTGGGCGTTCTGTGGGAGGACACGTCTCCGGGGCAGAGAGGCCGTCCCGGGCTCTGAGGTGGAAGGACTGCGTGTGTTCGGGATGGGAAGTGCTGGCACCCCGTGGGCTCACATCTGGGGCCGGGAGCGGGGCTGCTTTGACAGCACCCGACAGTCCCTCGTCCGCGTCTTACAGGAGGGCAGCCGAGGATCACGGCGCACACGGGGTGCGCGCTGCAACAGACGGGGCTCTTCCCTGAGGAAGAGGGATTTGGGGGAGTGGTCGGTGCTCGGCGCGGTGATGTCGGAAGTCGGTGTGTCGAAGCCAAGGAGAGCCTGGTCACGATCGAGGGGGAAAAAATCGCCCAAGGTTCCCAAGGGCGTTGTGATGTAGCGATTGTCCCGGAGGGACACCAGGGTGTGCGGGCCGACAGCGCCTCTCCCTCCCGCGGCCTCCTGAGAAATGAGCGCTCGTTGGTAATTTATTAGCTAATTATGCACGGGCAAAGGGGTATGAATCATTCCCTTCGATGACAGCAACTGGTGAGGGCTTGTCCAAGTCCCTTCTGTCGGGCTTGTCAGCGTGTTTAGGCAGCACTGGCGCTGCTGAGGCCAGGGCCCCTCGGGACAGGAGGGACCCATCTCCCCGCACCCCTGCCCAGGTGGAGCGTCAGGGGCCTCCTAACTCCGCCCCTGACCTTCTCTGACTAGACCACATTCCGACTCATCTGCCCTTCACCGCTTACGGGCTCTGCAAACTTAGGCAAGGCCCCTTACCTCTCTGGACCCCATCTGTGGTGTGCAGTCCCCGCCCCCCCTGCCCCCTCCCTGCTCACAGGCAGGAGGCTGGCTGGCAGGAAGGGTTTGAGCATGCATTTGGCACCGCTCGCTGTTTAATTTGCTCCTGAGCCCCCCCCACCTCCAGGGCTGGGGAACCCAGCGACCTCATTGCTCCGTACTCACTGCAGAGAAGGCACCGTGTGCAGACGGCCCCAGGCCCTAGGATGCTCTTGGCACCGTGGCAGCCGACAGCCCTGTGTCCGAGAAGGGGAACAGCTAACTAAGGCGTGGTGTATTCCAGCGGTTACCAGGCCTGCCCTAGGTCTTCGCATGTTAATAGGGATCGTGGTGAGTGGGTACATAAAATGTAGGGGAGGATCACATTTATGCCAAGAAATTGAAATAAAATAATGCTACCCATTTTCTGAGGGGAAGCACCTGTATCAGTCCCTCCACCCACCCTCCCGTCCAGCCATCCACCATCTATCTCTACTCGTATTCTGGGAAAGGATAGAACAGGCTCAGAGCCACACATCCAAGTAGCATCTTAAAGCCTCAGAACATCATGGATACAGTTGCTTGCTCTCCGCCCCAAGCCCTCGGTGACTTCCGTGAATAGTGGGATTAGGGTTGGGGAGCACGACAAAGGAGACGTCAGCTTTATCTGCATGTTCCAATTTTAAAAAGTTGTTTACGGGGCGGGTACAAACACCTGACGCCGACGTCACTTCAGGTGCTCTGCTCTGGAGCCCGGAAGGTCCTGCCTGGCCCGAGCGCCCGGCCCCTCAGCTCAGCTCTCCTCTGCGTTTCCCACTCAGATTTTAACAAAGTTGCTGCAGGTGGATGAGAGTTACAGGTTCGTCTGACTTCCGCTATTTGAAGTCCCGGGGGAAGGAAAGCCTTGTTTAACTCAATTCATAACACTATTAATCCAACCATAAACCTCCCGACGACTCGAGAGGAGAGAGGAAAATTCATTACAGCCCGTCTCGAAGCCGCACACCCTTCCCCCGGCACCGCAGCAGGTGGGGGCCCCAGGGCTCGGCGCCTCTGTGTCCTTCCCCGAAGGTCACTCTCGGGAGCTGGGGTCAGAACTCTCGCTCCGACTCTCGGCTTCCACGCTTTCGCCACGGGGGCCTGGGGCCCGCAGAGGCTGCTAAGCTGTCCGATGCCATCAGGCTGAGAAGAAGGACACGACTGACTCAGCTCTTCTGATTTTACAACCAGTCCATCCACTGTAAAAACAGTTTTCCTTGTGCTTTTATAGGTTTACATTACAGTCATTCTACTTCTGGAAGTCTAGCCAAAGGGACTCATTGTAAATGTGGAGAAGGCTATAGCCCTTTATGGCATGATTCATAATTTAAAATCCTGAATCAGGCTAACTGGGTGCCATTAGGGGAACAGTCTGCTAACCGTAACCCTCCGTGGGTTATTATCACACCATTAAAAATGTTTCCAGAGACTCAACACAGATAATACACTGAGCAAAATATGGCAGGGCGAAAATGGTGTATATGGAGTGGCTTGATTATGATTTTATGAAAAATACATGTGTAACAACAGGCTGGACAAATAGAGCCAATCGCCACAGGAAGGCTTGTCACCAATTTCCCACGCATCTGATAACACACAATTAAATGTGCTTTCAGTCCCTGTACCGAGATCATGAAACGTTTGTCCGTTTTGATTCTTATCCCCCCAACACTTTTCAGTGTGCTCCCATTCCTTTCTAATCAACACATTGTAATTTGGAAAAGGTGATCTCACCGCTCGTCTGAGGCCCGTTTCCTTGAGAAACAGGCTTTGGGGGAGACCTTTGCCTGTAGGGCCGCGTGCTCTGTTTTAATGGACGGACTGCTAATTCTAATTCTTTGAAAGGCTACCGGAAGTGTCTAATTCTCCTAAACTTTTCCATTTAATTCTGATTCTCAGACAGCCCTCAGGATGGTGCCTGGTCACTGCCCTCTGCCTCCACAGGCGGTCTCCCCCTGGTCCCCTAAATGTCCCCTCCTCCCCCTGACCGGCCCCAAGGGGACGCCTGTTAGTCCTGCCTGTGCCACCGGGGGGTGCTGCGCGTGAGGTGACGTGTGCGACTGGGGTTGTGAAGGGGACTTTAGCCCAGGCCAGGACCTGGGGGGGGCAGCTCGCCCTCTCCAGCCCTGACAGGTCCTCTCCGGTCCTCCCAGGGTCAGCACGGCTCACCAACAGGCGGGGCCCCTCCTCCGTAGCTACCTGGGCCGTCGGCCCAGCCTCAGGCTTCCCTCCGAGGAAAGGCACCCTGCCCTCCGTCTAGGGTGCTGTTGGTGCCCGCAGCAGCCCCGGCACTGAACCAGCTCCAGAACAGGTGCTCTGCACGGTCGGGCTGCCAGGGGCCCACGGCTGTACCCTTCTCCGGAGATCTCCCACCTTGAATGGGGGGACCCCCCCCACCTTACCCAGAGAACCCTGAGGGCCTGCCGGCAGTGACAGGCACAGGGGTACAGGAGCCTGGCCACCTTGCCTCGAGGCGACGCAGCCCTGTGGGGTCGTTCACAGCCCCGGACCTTCCGTGGGGTCAGGCTGAGGCTAGACGTCGCCTGAAGCCATGTCTCGGACTGCCACTGCCCTCTCCGCAAACAGAAAGCAGCGCTCACGTGCCGAAACTTCATAACTTTAAAAATTATCAACGTGCCCAACAATGAGAACCATTTCGTGGATCACGTGTGGCACGTGTTTGGCAGCGGTGTGGCTGGAAAGGCACAGACTGGATGTCAGGAAGCTGTGTCCTGGTGAAAGCTCTACGACCAGCGTAGTAACGGCAGCGGCAATAAGAGTGAGCTGTGTGCCCTGACTGGGACCCAAACCGGCAACCTCGTGATGTGCCGTGTGGCGCTCCAACCAACTGAGCCGCACCAGCCAGGGCTAGTTGGCATCTTCGATTGTGTCAGACACCCAGGTCTCTATGGCTTACTCCAAAGAAATTTATTGGCTCCGTTTAAAAAATCCCAAGAGTAGCTTCAGGAAAGGCTGTATCCAGTTGCCAAAGGACAGCTTCAGAGTTGTGTTTTCACCTCTGCCCTTAGCTGTTGTTATGGTGATTCCTCCCCATGCAGGCTTCCCCCTCCCCGGGTGCCTCCATGCTTGATTGTAACCCCAGCGGAGGGAGGGAACCTCTTTCTCACAGTTCCTTCAAAAGCCCCAGGGAAGGCTCTTATTGGCCCAGAGCGAGTCACGTGACTATCCCTGAAGCAATCGCTCAGGCCAGGTGTTGTGCTCTGATTGGCTAGACTGGGCCACATGCTTCTCCTCTTCTCGTGGATACTGAGTGGTGGGGATGAGGCAGGCTTGTCTGAGCTCCAGGTATTGAGACTGGGGGATGGAGACGTACCTAAGAGAGAGGCTGGCCCGCGGAAAACAAATGTCCAGCTCTGCCTGTCCACCCGCCAGGTTTGCTCTGCAGGTCGGAGGAGAAGTGCAGAGGACAGCAGCGGGCTGAACGCTTTCAAATGTGCTGACGGCGTGGGGCGGGGGGGCCGTGGGCTCGCCCTGGCAGCCCGGAATGCAATCACCGCACCGCTTTTGCCAACCCAAGCACCTGTCATATTTCATCTTCTTTTAAATAACTTCAAGGATATGAAAGTCATAAAAGCAAACCCAGGTAGGGTCAGAAGTCACCGGCTCCTCTGTGAGGAGGGCTGTCGCGTCTTGGCTCTGTCCGCAGTCACGCGTCCGCCTGGCCCCGGTAGGAGCCGAGCACAACGCAGGTCAATATTCTAATGAGGCCCGTGGGCCTGAGTCCAGATAAATCACAACTGCTTGCCCGCCCCAGGACGCACTCCGAGTGAAAAAGGACGGCCGAGATCACCTTCTTCATAATTGTTACATATTTCTCTGACCCCGCAGCAGCTGAAGTTGGCTCTCAAAGAAAAAGATGTGGTTGCTGAGCGGCACAGAAGCATTTTAATGAACACCGCAGGGTTTACTGATCGCTGCTAATGAGTGAAGAGGGGCGTCCTGCAGGAGCCTTCCGTCTGTCTTCAGACCGAGGGGCGGCGGGGGGCGGGGGGCCGAGCACCGGCCTGTAGAACAGAGCAGAATACTCCGCGTCTCTGACCCCGCCCACCGCGGGCCCCTCCGGCGCCGGCCAAACCTCGTTTGCACCTTTGTCGGAGCTCTCCCCAATCGATGGCGGCAGTTAAATCCAGATTTACTGACTTCTGCAAAGAGTTGCAGAAGCAATATTCCAAAAAAGCCCCGAAAGTCAACAGAAACCGTTCAGCCTCTCCGGGGCTCTTCACCTGCCGCGGCGGTTTGGAGGATGCTTGATGGGAAAGGCCCGCCCTCGCCAGCACGCGTCCTGTGTGTGCGCACGTGTGTAGCCGTGTGTACACGTGTGTGCGCGTGGGCCCTCGCCCACAGTCTGCACCAGGCCTGGCGAAGCTTCCCTGACCCACACTCCTGAAATCCCAGAAGGAAAGAGCAGTTCAAGGGAGCCAGCCTACTGGCTTCTAGAAATGGGAATCTTCTGGTTAGCTTACTAAAGTCAAGAGCAGCCTGTTAGCTACACGCCGTAAATGACGGACGTGCGCTTTCGTTGTGTCGTAGGACTGAAAGGGTCTGTGGGAGACAGAGATGGGGGGGGAGACACAGGCAGAGATGCACTTAAAATGAGCCTCGGGTCCCAGAGGCAGCTGTGGCAGCCGACACAGAAGGACCCACCGACTGCCTGTGGAGGGCAAGGGGCCTCACGTCCGTCTCTCATCCCGGGGCCCCTCACCCAGGGCAGTCTCTGCTCACATCCCCTGGGCACAGACGAGGCACCGAGGCTGAGACAGCGACGACACCTCCTCAGGGCCGCACTGCTATCGCGTGTACGTCATAGGGCGGGGGGCTCAGCTCCAAGGACTTCGCTCTGTACCTTATCCGGACCGCATGGCTGAGTGGGGCGCGGCTGTCCAGGGGCCCGTGTGTGTGAATGCGTGCCCGGTCCTTAAAGAGTTACACGGCTATCTGCCTTTTGTTCTGAATGGGTGCTGTAGTCACGTGGCAACAGTGTAACAAGGTTACAGTGAGCAATGGTGCTTTGTTCCTGGACGCCGCTGTGCCAATAGTGCCAACAGGCCGTTCCAGCCCCTCCCCCAGCACTCCCCCCAGCCTCCCACAGGCCCGGAGGCCCCCTGCTCGCCTCCGCCTCCCAGGGTGCTGCATTCCGTCACGCTGGGTCCCTTGGTGGGAGAGAACGCTGGTCCCCTGCCTTGCTCCTCTGCCCGGGACAGCGCTCCTCGGGTGGGTGGTGGGCAGGTGAGCGTGCCTTCGATGCCTTCCTAACGCTCAGCAGTCTCCCCGTTACAATGCAGGGGACGCGGAGCTCAGGCGCTGCTTTTTCAGCCAACGTCAGTTCCCTGGAATTCAGTCATTCTGCTTCTGCCGGTAGCAGGCAGTCCCCGGGTTTTCCAGGTAGTTAGTGAGCTCGGGTTACCTTTGGAAGCACATTTATGTAAAAGCAGGACAACGTATAAAAGAAACGTGTTAAGGAAATCATCCTACTGGTGGTACAAGGAAATGCCAAAAATGTGAACTGGGTCGGCTAAGAGCTGAAGGTCGGGTAGCGCTGGCTTTGGTGGTGGAGTTTAGAGCCAAGTTCAAGTGGCACCTCGCGTGTGACATTTTCCTCGATGCCCTTCCCCGAAGCTTCGCTCTGCGGGCGACGTCATTGGCCTGATATCCTCTGGCCTGAGTCTGGGTCTTTTTATTCCAATGAGGACAGTGCTCCATTCTTTCAATTCTTTTTCTGGAATCTGATTCTTCAGGCAGCGCCTTAGGGCTGGTGCCTCACCTCCACTGATATAACACACGATTGCGTGTGTGTGTGAGACCCAAACGTTCCCCCCAATAAAGGGGGATCACGCTATTAACACTCGTGTAACCTGCCTTTTCCCGCTCAAGCACACACCGCAAACACCTTTTCAAACAATAAATACACAGCTGCTATGCCGTGCTAATGGCGGCACCACGGCCTATTGAATGGACGCACCATGAATTACTTAAACGATCTTTTACGTCTCCCCCAGTTCCTGCAACCACAAACCACCTCTTCACAAGCTCGAGCCGCAGTTTCTGCCAAACCATTGCCATTACCCCCTGGCGGGGCTGGGGTTTCCCTGGGTTGCATCTCTGCCTGCCGCCGGCCCCCCCGCCCCCCCGTCCTGGACCCTTCCCCTTTGTCCCAGGCACTGTGGTAGACGCTGGCCACGGACACCCACCCAGCTGATCGCAGCGCTGGGTGCTGCAGGGCAGGCGCCGAGGTGCGTGTGAAACGTTCTGGGAGCAGGAAAGGGGCGTCGATTAATTCTGTTCCACGAAGATTCAGGAGGGCCTCCCGCAGGTGGGCACTCAACTCGGGCTTTGAGGAATATAAGTGGGAACCAAGCTTTGAAAGACTTGCGTTTAGGTGCGGGCCCTTTGGGGGACACTTGGCACATCCCACCAAACGGTGGGCCAAGCTCCCGAGCAGCTCGGACCACCTGGAAGGGCACGAGTCCTCGGGCCGTGACTTTCGATAGTACCCTGGCCCCTCGGCCATCTTCAGCTCCTCCTCGGAGCCCTGGCCCAGGCTTTCCGGGGACCGGGGATCCCCGGGGCAAAGTGAAGCCCCGGGCAGCGTGGAGGTAATTATTGCACCTCCTTCGCAGTGAGCCGGGCACACGGAATGGGTGTTCGTTAACCGCTCCCCACCACCCCATGCCCCCAGCTGGTTACCCGTGTGCGACCTCGCCCAAGCCCTGATCGGTTCGGGCCCTTAAGGTGACTGACAGATTGGTTATTGGTCCTGTCTACGCAGCCTGGCCGTTCCGGGGCTTTATGGGCCCCGCCCTGGGGCCAGTCTGGGCCCGGAAAACACCTCTCCTCAGGCGGTCTCCAGATCCTGTTTCCTCGCCCGGAATAACCGCACGTTTATTGCTTTGGAAGGAAGGAAAAAATCTCATGATTGAAGTAAAGGAGGAGTTTGCTTCTCCTTTTCCACACTGTGTCCGAGGCAGGCAGACAGTCCTCCGGCCTCGGAGGCTGTATTTCTGAATGAGGGTCCAGCCCTGCAGCTCGGAGGACGCTCACCGCCGCCCGCGTGTCTTCAAATGCCCACCTAATGGCGATGAAAAAAATGCATCTGCAAACTGACACCTCACCGGGTTGCAAAGCTCGTAAGATGCCGGAACGTCACCAAAGCCCTCGCCCCTCCGTGCAAGACGCAGCCTCCCCAGGAGAAGACGCCCTCCGCAGCCCCGCTCCGTGAAGCCAAAAGGCGGATGGAGACAGCTTTTAGCAAATGGACACACTGAGCTAAACTTTATTTGACTTAATTTCAGAAAGGGAGGGTCTGGAAGTGACATTGCTGGTTTCGTGGGCCGGGAAAGTCGATGCTGTGGTTTTTCATCTTCTCCCTCCCTACTCCCGTGCAGAAGGCTGGAATAGTAAGTCGTTTGCACTGGCCAGGCAAACAGGCAGCCCGCCGGCCCCCCAGGGCTCCGGCGATGGACAGGCCGGAGGGCTCCAGCCCCGCCTTCAGCTGGGAGGCCCCGGGCACCCCCAACGGAGCTTCCCCGCTCGGGGAAATGTGACTTCCGTGGTGTTTACTTCTCCAGGGCCCTTACTGTAACAGCCCAGTGACCCCTCACCCCTCCCTGAACTAGGTACATCTGTAACGATGCCAACAATAAAAATAAGGAAAAACACCCTCTATTTCACAGATTCGCACGGGCAGAAACTGGGGCTTAAGCCACCGGTTACTCCGGCGAGCCTGCTGTTGCATAAGAAGCCGAGATTGGCTTCTGGTGGGTCGGCCGGTGAGCCAGACAGGTGACGGTGTGTGGGGTGCCAGGAGGTGGCAGCAGGCAGAGGCCGAGGTGTCGCTGGGTTGGAGCACCTCACTTGCTGCACAGTACTCCCAGGGCTGCGGAGGGGGGGCTCGTGGGTGACGGGGTGGGCGCCTCCTGTCCTCAGGCCACTACCCTAAGATGAATGGATCTGGCGAATGCGGTTCTTTGTGCAACAGGAAAAGCTGCTGTTTGAGTAACAAGGCCCATCATCGGAAAGGACCTTCCTTTGTCCCCAGGGAATCCTGGGGAGGTGGAGGCACCTTTGCTTTCCCTTGGGTGCTCGGTCTCCAGGAGAACCACCACCCCACGGTGAGAAGGGCCTCAGCGCCCTGGGAGGCCAAGCGCCCTGGGAGGCCAAGCGCAGGCTCGCAGGGTGAGCCGGCCAGGCCGGTGGGCAGGCGTGCAGGACCCAGCCGAAGGGCCTGGGGCCTCTCCGGGGGTGTGGGCCGGCTCCCCGGCTTCAGTTGGCCACAGAGAACCCCTGAAACGAGTGGTGCCCCAAACACAGCTGCAGACTTGAGCTCTGTTTGGAAGCTAGCAAGAGCCAAGTCACCAAAATTCAATTTGTCAAACAAGCAGTAAAGCGATTTATCTAATAACCGAGGGATCTGTCAACATGTCTCTGTACTCCAGTGGCGGTCGATCAGCCGGTGACCCAGCCGAGGGCGGTTCTCCCGGGCGGGCGGCCTTCCCACTCGAAGTCAGAACGAGGAGGGCTTCCGCCACGGCAGGGGAGAGTGGGGCGGGGGGAGGGAGGGAAGGCCCACTTGCTTTCGGAACTGGAATCTCCCGTCAGCAAAGCCTCAGCGAAGTCAGTAAACAGCGCGATGAGACCAGAGGGCCGCTGTGTCTGACCTGCAGAGCGGGGTCCCAGCTCTTGCACTCCAGTCGGGGCACAGGGGCCCCTCGTCTTAACTCCCGCTCGGGAGGAGGCGCTGGAGCACGCCTTGCGTGGGCCCCGCAGTGACCCGAGCGCAGAGGGTGTGGGGGCTTTTTCTCTGACCCTCCCGCCTTTGTGCTGAGTCTGGCTTGTCAGTCTTGTCCGTCGTGTCCAAGAACAGGCCCTTCGCCCCGTCCCCGTCCCCCACAGTTCTTCAGGCTCCCTCTCACTCGTTTCTGCTCCGGTCTTCGCTCTGTGGCCCTTTTCTGCACTGCGTTCTGTTGACTGTTCTTTTTCTAGTTCCTTTAAGTGTGAAGTTAAGATAGCTTATTTGAGATTTTTCTTGTTTTTTTTTTTTTTTAAGATTTTATTTATTTATTTTCAGAGAGAGAAGGGAGGAAGAAAGAGAGGGAGAGAAACATCAATGTGTGGTTGCCTTTTGTGCGCCCCCTACTGGGGACCTGGCCCGCAACCCAGGCATGTGCCCTGACTGGGAACTGAACCAGCGACCCTTTGGTTCGCAGGCCGGAGCTCAATCCACTGAGCCACACCTTCCAGGGCCCGTTTTTCTTATTTCTTGAGTTAGGTTTGTATTGCTATGAAATTCTCTCTTGGGACCAGTTTTGCTGCATCCATAGATTTTGGAATGTCGTCTTTCTGTTTTCGTTTTTTGATTTCTTCTTTGATTTCTTTGATGACTCTGTGGTGGTTCAGGAGCATGTTTAATCTCCACATATTTGTGCTTTTTTCCGCCCAGTTTTCTTGTAATTGATTCCTAGTTTCATACCCTGTGGTCAGAAAAAGATGCTTAATATGATTTCAGTATTGAACTTACTGAGACTTGGTTTTGGTCTGCCGTGTGCTCTATCCTGGAGAATGTTCCGTGTGCGCTTGAGAAGATGTCTATTCTGCCTTTTTTTGGGTGGAATGTTGTGTGCGTGTGTGTGTTTATTTATGAAGTCCATCTGCTCTAATGTGTTGTTTAAAGTCGATGTTTTCTCATTGATTTCACGTGTGGAGGACCTATCCATTGATGTAAGGGGGGTGTTAAAGTCCCCTACAATTATGGTATTGCTGTCAATTTCTCCCTTTAGGTCTTTTTATATTTACTTTATATACAGGGTGTTGGCAAAAATAGGCTTACAGCTGTTCATATGGAATATGATACAATAATTAATAAATAATGGTACAAGAATGAACTCGGCATTTTGTGTACACACCACGGTAAACCTACTTTTGCCCACCCTGTAGTCTGGTGCTTCTGTGTTGGGGGTGTATATATTTATAAATGTGACGTCTTGCTGGATTGACCTCCTTTACTATTACATGATGCTCTTCTTTGCTTTATATCAGAGTATGTGTTTTGACGTCCATTCTGTCTCACGTGAGTATAGCTACACCAGTTTTAGGGTTTCCTTTTGCATAGAATATATCTCATCCCTTCGCTTTCGGTCAGTGTCCTTACTTCGGAAGTGGGCCTCCTGTAGGCAGCATAGAGGGGTCTTATTTTTTTAATCCACTCAACCACTCTGTGTCTTTTAGTTGAAGAATTCAGTCCATTTATCTTTAACGTAACTATTTCTAGATATGTATTTATTGCAGTTTTGTTCGTTGTTCTCTGGCTGCTTTTGTAGTTTCTCTCTTTTCCTTTTTCCCTCTTACTGTCTCCTCTTGTGGTTTAATGACTTTACTTACTGTTCTATTTAGGCTGCTTTCTTATTTTCTTTTGTGTATTTACTATAAGTTTTTGCTTTGTGGTTGGAGTGGAGTTCATATCTAATATCTTATGCACATAACGGCCTATTTTGACTTGACAGCAACTTAAATTGGAACACATTCCAGAACTCTACATTTTTTACTTTCCCCATGTTTTATAATTTTGATGTCATGTTTGACATCTTTTTATTTTATGTATCCCTTAACTATTATTATGGTTTTTGTTAATTTTACTACTTCTGTCCTTTAACTTCCATGCTAGCTTTACAAGCAATCAATTCACTACTTTTATAATATGCTATCTTTACTATAAGATTTTTACTTTTATATGTTTTCTTGTTATTAATTAGTGTCATTTCTTTTAAGTTTCAAGAAGTCCCTTTAATAGTCCTTGTAAGACTGGGTTAGTGGGGCAAACTTCTTTAGCTGCTGCTTGCCTGGAAAACATTTTTCTTCTTCAATTCGGAATGATAACATTACTGGGTGGAGTATTCTTGGTTGGAATTTTTCCTTTCAGCACTTTAACTCTATCAAGCCACTCCCTTCTGGCATGCAAAGTTTCTGCTGAAAAATCTGATGGAAACCTTATGGGGTTGCTCTTGTATGTGGCAAGTTGCATTTCTCTTGCTGCTTTTAAGATTCTCTTTTTATCTTTAACTTTTCACATCTTAATTGTAATGAGTGTTGGTGCGATCGCTGGGTTCATCTTGTTCGGAACTCTCTGGGTTGCCTCAAGGTTTTAGCCATTATTTCTTCTGGTGAGTTTCTTACCTCTGTTTCTTCTCCTCTGGGATCTCTATAATGCGAATGTTATTCTGATTGTTGTTGTTGTTCCATAGGTCTTTTAAGCCATTTTCATTCTTAAAAATTATTTTTTCTTTTCGCTGCTCTATGTGTGTGAGTTCCAATGCCTTGTCTTCCAGCTTGCTGGTCTGTCTTCTGCTGCATCTAGTCTGCTGTTAAACCTTCTAGTGGGTTTTTCAGTTTGGTGACTGCATTCTTCAGCTCTGTGACTTCCGTTTCATACTTTCTTATATTTTCCATCTCTTTGATGAAGTTCTAATTGTGTTCATCCATTCTTCTCCCAACTTTGGTGAGCACCTTATGACCATTATTTTGAATGGTTTATCAGGGAGATTACTGATCATTAAGGTCTCTTTCTGAGGTGTCATCTTGTTTTTTCACTCGGAACATGTGGCTTTGTTTCATCATTTTGCTCGACTTTCGATGTTTCTGTCTATGTATCAGGTGATAGAGCGACCTCTCTCAGTCTTGAAAGAAACTGTGTCCTTGTATAGTTGGTGACCCTTGCCCTAGCTCTTGGTTGTCTCTCAAGCCTCTGTGATTGTCTAAATAGCTTGATTTATTTGTAATAGGTCCCCATTGTCCAGGGTATGCCAAGGCTTGTCAGTATTCCAGGAGGAGAAATCTCATTTAGCACCTGCTCCCAGGCGGACCGGAAGCCAGACCTTGGGGCAGCAGCTTCTAAAGTATGCAAAGACACACAGCCCGGTGAGGCCACGGCCGCAAACCCTGCTGGTGTCCCGACCAGGGGATCCAGCGGCGTTCCCTGGGTGACAGTTGCAAATATCGGGGCACCAGATGAGTTTAGCTCTTTTCAGGGAAGTAGCATTGAGCTGGAGCAAGGCCAAGGGGAAGGCAAGGATAGCGTCTCCTTGCTTGCATTTTCGGGGGGAGCCTCCGCAGCCCGTTGGTGTAGGGGAGACCGCAAGCCTGGCCCTCAGGCTTGCGGGGTAAGAAGAGGCCTTTTTCACAGGGAGACTGGGGCGTGTTTCCGTCCGCTGTTGGTGCGGTGCTCTGAGTTTGGTCGCCTGCTGAGACTGTCCTCTGGACTGTTACACTGTCTTGACCTCTGACACCGTAGGACACAGCGGCGCAACCGCTTGAGGGGTTTCTGACGTCAGTCCTTCCGGCCGTTCCCCCAGCCTGTCCGTCTGGTGTGATTTTTTACAGCCGTTGTTTGGCTGACCAGTTCTAGACCACGTCCCCTGACGTCCTCCCATGGTGACAGACTGAGTTCCTTTCCCAGCCCTCGCGTTTCATCCCCTCTTCTCCGAATATAATTAAATCACGTCCCGCCCCCCGCCCCCCGGCCCACCGCTCCCCTGGGCGACGTCGGCCACGTTCTGAGACCCCCGTGTCTCATTTCATGCATCACTGACAATGTTGTTTGCCTCCCCACCGGCTCACAGCCCCCCCCCCCCCCGCTTCAGGTGTCCTGTATCTTTACTTTTGTATTGTTAAATTGAGCAACCTTTACACTGTGTTCTGTGAGCATAGTTAGGGCTGTTGTCGATAGGCGGATGGACAATTTGAAATCCAACAAATTGTGTTTCGGTGACTTCTGTAATGTTGCGTATTTCGGAACCAGTCAGCGTCCTAGGATGATCCTCCTCCTCTCCAGGTTCAATGCCAGGCCTCCCGACTCCCTCCAAGGAGAAGGTTCCCGGAGTGTGCGGCACCAAGTTGCCTGTCTTCGCACTCACCGTGTGGAGCATGGAGGAGGGAGGGCGTGATCCCGGGGCCCGTGAATGTCAGGGGGTCCGTGCGAGCCTTCGGTCGTATCGATGCCCGGATGAACCCCACACACGTTGTCCAGACGGGGGGCCAGACCTGCGTCCCGTTGTCATTCAAACTGACCTCGTCCAGAGTGTTCGTTTTACCCAGAGATTTCCGAAGGGCTGGTGGGACGCTGCCAGTGAGAGGCAGCGTTATCCTTGAAGACGACTTAATTACTCGGGTGGGCGGTGCCAAAACCCACGTGGTCTTAAAAGCAGGCAGCCCCCAAATCGGTAGCGAGCTGATTTCGGTCAGCCCTCGGCGTCGGGAGAAGGCTGGTGCTGCGGGAGGAGTGCGGGAGGGGAAGGGGCTCCCCTGTTTTGGGGTTGCCCTTTCCCAGGGCGCGTGTCACCGCGCGAGGAGCTGGAGTCCCACGAGCAGAATCTGAAACAAAGGATGCGTGGGGAGGAAGACGGAAGAATGCTGACTTCACAATAACTCACTGCCTTCCTAACGCGATTATCTAAATAAATTCAGGCAATATTTTCCGAGACGCTGGAGCCTGATCGTGAAGGCGTGAGGGGGCCCGGGGCCTGCGCCTGGCCCCTGGTTGGCGCGCAGTAACTGATTGCGGCGGTGGCGAAGGCCAGTCCCCAGGTGGTGAGATACCCAATATCTCTGAATTATCTGTCAGCGCTAAGAAATTATTGGAGCCGGCCGACTTCTCCGGTGGGGATCGGGAACATCTAGGCTTTACTTGGCCAAACGATGGGGTTAAAATGGAAACCGCTGCTCTGTGCCCCCAGCCCAGGCAGGCTGGGCGGCTGCCTGTCAGTGACAGGAGACATGCGGGGACCCTGCTCACTTCCTGACCCCCGGAGACTGGCGCTGACTCTCAGGTTCCCATCTCGCCGCCAGCAGGGGACCATCTAATCCATCCTGTTTTGTTCTCCCGTCCGCCCGCCCGACAAAGGTGGCTGTGGCCGGCAGCGTCTCCCCTCGGCTGCGTGGATCAAGCTCGGGATGGCGCATCAGAGCGGTGACATGCTGTCCGCATTGTTTGCCAGAGAGGCTTTGAATCGCTGTTGTCACTTAAGCCAAAGCAGCACCTTGGAAGCCTTTGTTATTATTCCATTTGCTGGGCTGGGCAAGAAGCCAGGAGAACGGAGCAAGACTCTTCCCCGGTCCCCGTGGTCCTCTGTCCAGCTGCTTCAGAGAAGAATTGCAACCCCAGAAGCTCTCGGACACTCTCAGAAAAGAGTCTTTATGTGCAGGTCACAAGACACTGGTCCAACGGACACACCCCGGGAGGTGTCACGTGACATTAGGCTAAGGGGCCTTGGGCAGTGGATGTCACCACCGACCTGTGACAGTGAGAAAAACCAGAAGTAGCCAAGCAAGGCTTCTGCCCCAACCTTCCTTGCTGGTGCCCTGAGCAAAGCACCGGAGATGTAAACCTCAGTGTTCTTATCAAAAAATGGGGGCGGTTACAACTCCTCTGTTGCAGGGGCCCCATGGAAAGGCATCTGGGACCATGCTTTGCAGGCTCCGGGCCCAGGCGACTGTCTCTGGCTGGGCTCCCTGGCCCGCAGGCTGAGTGCCCGTCGGGTGAGTTTCCGGGGGGCTCCTGGTGATCTCAGCACTCTTCTGGGCTTCTGCCTCCGATTCTCTGCCCGGACGTGTTCTGGTCCCCCTCGCAGCCTGTCTGGCTGCCGCCCGCCGCTCACAGGGCAAGGACCACTTTTCCTTGGCCCTCATGGACACGCGTGGCCCCGCAGCCTGGCCCAGCTGTGGTCCCCAGCACCGCGTCAGAGGATAAGGGTGGTCTCGGACAGGGGCCCGAAGGGGACTGGCAGGCGTGGCCCCGTCTTCGAGGGTGAATATAAATCTTCAGAGCCTGCACCTGCCTTGAGGACAGCGTGGGGAGTTAGACCCCAGCCTGTGGCTGGGTCCCGACGAGACCTCTTCAGTGGAGGATCTGCGGTGACCGCCTGGGCTTGTGCGGAGCTGCATCCGGGCCTCCTTGCGCTTCGAGCCCCAGGTGCCTCCCCCCTCGCCCCAGGCCGAGCTCTGTGTTTCTGTGCCAGGCACGTGAGGAGCTCCGAGCGAGCAGAGAGGTGTGGCCCTTGCCTTCAGGACACTGGCCGTCTCTGAGGAGAGACAAAATGGGAACATAAGGCTCAGTAAGAAGAGTTATTCAGTCGTTGGCACGGCACCCATTTTCTGACTCGCTCCAGGCCCCTTGCTGGACGCCGTGGACTCAGGGCAGGACGAGCTCGCTGTCCTGGCCCTCGCAGAGCTCACAGCCCAGTGGGGGAGAAGGACGGGCCCTGGGGCAGGTGCGGTCGAGCATGACAGGGACCAGGGTCGGGGGACACGGCAGGACTGCAAGTCGGGGAGGCTTCTCAGCGGAGGCGGCCTCGGCTGAGACCTGCGAGTGAGAGGAGCTGGCCTGGTCAGAGGAGGCTCGGGATTCCGGCGGTCCGAGGGGGCAGAGGCATGTGCAGGGGGGCGACGGAAGGCAACGTGGGGGCCAGAGGGTCTGCCTCTTCCAGGGGCGAGCTCTGGGACTTCGGGGGAGTCCCTTTCCTGTGCTGTGCCCCAGACCTTCGGCCAAAAGATGGGGGTCCTAACGACATCTGCTCCGCAGGGCAGGGCAGTTTCGGGGAAGGACGGGCCAACACTTGTCAGCTGTCTTCTGGACAGTCTAGAGCATAGCAGGGGCCCGGTAAGGGGTGCCTGGGAAGGAAGGGGGACAAAAGCAAATCTTACAGCTTGAGGCGGCGTCCGGGGGCAGTGGTGACAGGAGAGGGACTGCGTGCAGGTGCAATGCCACCTTCCCTTCTGGCTCTCAGCTGGGGACTGGGGCTCAGCTGTCTCCTGGGCTGGGTCTCTCTGTCCCATGAAGCTGCCGGCGGACAGGAGGGGCCGTGCTGCCTGCAGGAGGGTTCGTTGCTCCTGGGAACCACGGAGATTTCTCCTGTGAGCCCCAGGACGCCGCATCCTGCCGCAGCCTTGCCCCGCCTGCGGGACGTGCGGTTGCCAGGGGCGATGCAATCAGCCGCTGGGCTCCTTCCTGCTCCCTTGGCTGCCCATGCCTCTGTTTCCCCTGTGGGTGGTTCAGGGCCCTGTCACTTCCAGGGCTTGCTGCTTCCTTTCCCTGGAGGAGGGGAACCCGATTTAGGGGCGGGGCAGCGTCAGGGTAAGCTGGAAGGGCCGCTCAGGAACTCCCTGGTCTTGGGTGAGAAGGAGGCAGTTTGTCGAGGGCCCAGGGTGCTTTACCAGCCAAGCAGCTCCAGCTTCCTGGGATATCGTGGGGCACCGTGAACGAGACCCGCCCCCCAGTCATCCCCTGGCCACTCCTCCTCAGGGCCGTGGAGCCCTCCCAGGTGGCTGGCCACGTCTTTGGTTACTTGTCCAACCTCTGCCTGTCCCGAGCCGGGGCCTCTGGCAGAGGACTTTACCAAAGAGAGGGGGGTCAGTGACGGCTGAAGCTGTCGGTGGAGGCTTTTGGCAAGTGGAGGGGCGTCTGGGTAGGAGGTGGGAAGGGTGGGGCGGTTTCTGGCTGAGGGAGGGGTAGGGGCTCTGGGAAGACAGCATCG
This sequence comes from Glossophaga mutica, assembly GCA_039655065.1. Taxonomy (NCBI): domain Eukaryota; kingdom Metazoa; phylum Chordata; class Mammalia; order Chiroptera; family Phyllostomidae; genus Glossophaga; species Glossophaga mutica. The sequence continues at coordinate 2,816,064 of CM077315.1, forward strand.
GATTAAACGTGGCTGTCGGGTCTTCGTACCGCTGGATCCCCGGAGCCTGGCGCTGGCTCAGACTTGGAGGGACCCACAAGGTGCAGTGCGCACGGGTGAGGCCTGGGACCGGGGGGCTGCTGCTGCTGTTGTCCTAGCTGTGGCTCTGTCCTCACCTTGTGTTGTGACCTTGCGGCCAGGTCTCTGCCACCCAAACCACAAGGCTGGAGGGGGGCGCTGAGGTCGGTCCCCCAAAGGGAAAACTGGGCACGCCACCGCCACAGGCAGGAGAACGAGCGATGGGCAGGTTGACACGCACACGCACGCACGCACAAGTGTTTCAGGGGCTCATTGCTCCTTGTCCCAGACCTTCGGCAACTGTCCAGCTGATCACGGTAATGACCTTGAATCAGTGCCTCATCGTAGGCCCAGAGCTCAAGCCTCTCCACTCAGTAGGGCATCTTCCTGTTCACATCACACAGGGAGAGAGGTTTAAATTCCCTCAGAAGCCCGGGGGTGGGAGGGATCCCCCAGACCAGATAACACTCCAGAGGAGAAGAAAGAGGGGGGCCTGTTGATGGACCGGAGCATTTGTTCCCTCTCAAGCCTTCACAGAGCAGAGTCTTCTGCACACCAGCCTCCGGGCTGGCTGTTGATGGGAAGCACAGGAGTCAGGATGGGCGATATTCAGCTGCAGCAACAAACACGCCCCAGGTGCCCGAGACGTACCCAACAAGGGCTCAGTTCGGCTGGTGCTGTCTGGTTGCCGCATGTTGGCTGGGGGCTCTTGTTCACTCCCCTGGGACCTCAGGCTGACAGAACAGCTGTTCTCAGAGACGTGTGTTCCTGTGGCGGGGACAGGAGCCGGGGTGGGGGGGGGCGCACGCTGCATTTCAGCGGCGAGTGCGGTGGGGGGCGGTCCGTCTAGAGAAGCAGGCAGGTGGAAACCGGTGAAGGCCGCAGTGAGTTTTCATCTTGCAGACCTACCTCGGGCGGGGCTGCCTCTCCGGAACTGAACCTGAACTTCCCCTCTTGGCGTCCGAAGTCGCAGCAGGTGCCCAGACCTCTGGGAAAACCCACGTCCCGGGGGAGAAGCCGTTCAGGAGAGACCCCCAAATTGCGCACTTGGGGGAGATTGAAGCTCTCACGCCTCGCTGTAATTAAGTGCCAAGTGGTTATTAAACAATACATTTACGGAGTTCTGGCAGCCGGGTGAAGGCCGCCCCTCTCCTATAGCGAGTATTCCCCGGCAAACACACTTGCGATGCTCCGCTGGCTTTTAATTAACCCGACTCGCCTATAAGCCCATCTATCTTTTGAAAAGACGGTCGCTCTGAGTGCGGTACGTGTCAATAGATAATTAAAATGTTTTCTTAGAGGATGAGCCGGGAGATGTGATCTGTGCATCGCAGAACCTTATTATTAAAAAATGTTATTTATGGAGGCTTAAACACTTGTTACTTGGTAACTGTATAGCGACCATGTCTCTTTAATATCGAAATTAGGCAGCCACCACGGGCAGAACAGGCGACGTTAGCAACCCTCTTGGGTCATAATTAAACAGCGAAAGTGACAAACATTCGATTCTTGTTTAGCACACAGGCACCCCGATCCGGCTCGCGTTCCGTCGGGCGTCGGCGCGGCCTGCGTCTGCTCTTCCCGGAGTGGCCTGGTCGCCTCGCTGCCCCCGGCACAGAAGCGGCAGGAGCTCCGGAGCGGCCGCTTCCCCCAGAAATAGCAGCTCCGAGGGGTCTCAGGGACCTCGGAGCGGAACAGAGGGTGCCACTGCTTCGGCACGGCGTTTCCAGAGCCAGGGGCCGAGCAGAGCCCACCCCCAGGAGCAGACCTGGGGTCTGGTGAGCCCTCCCCACCGAGAGGCCACCCGCGGGCCCCGCGAGGAGAGGAGGCAGCCTGGCCGGCGGGCGGTTCCCTGCTTCTCCGGGCTGCCCCAGCCTGCCACCCGCCCCCCCGGACTGGCCTCGCGCCCACACCTCGGGCTCAAAGCCTGGCTTGCTCTCCCTTCCCCGTCGGCCCTTGTTGTGGGTTGAATTCTGTCCCCTGCCCCCACTCCCCCACAAAGACGTGGGTGTTTTCATTCTCGGCACCTGGGAATGGGGCTGTACGAGTCTGCTAGGGATGCTGTAACGAAATACAGCCGACGAGGATGGTCAACGGAAACTTTCCCCCACGTCCCTGGAGGCTGGACGTCCGAGATCCAGGTGTCCGCAGGGTTGGTTTCTCCTAAGGCCTCTGTCCCCGGCTCGCAGGCGGCCACCTCTCACCGCGCCCTCATGTGGTCCTTCCTCCGCACACCCTGGTGTCTGCCTGCTCTTACAAGGGCCCCGGTCCTGTTGGATGAAGGGCCTGCCCTTATGACCTCATTTAACCTTGATCGTCTCTTTAAACAGTGTCACCCGGTGGATCAGGGCTTCAACCCCCGAACCTCCTCGGGGGCGGGCACAGTGCAGTCCCTGACATCCCTAACACGGACCTCGTTTGGAAGCAGGATGGCCGAGTTCAGATCCTCACGTTGAGCTAGGTCATCAGGCCGGGCCCTGATCCGGTATAGCCGCGCCCTTATAACAAGGGGCATCGGGGCACGGGGACGGCCATGTACACGGAGAGGGCGCTGTGAAGGGAAAGCACAGCTCAGGTGACGCACCTGCTCGCCAGGGCGGGGCGCCGCAAGGTCCTTGGTCATTTAAGGCAGCGGAGCCGGGTAACAGGGGGTGCACAGGACAGCCCACTGGGGCGACGGAAGAAAGAAACGATAGCGCGCCGTCACCGCCTTTCGAATTCTAGCTTCTGCGTGCGTGTCACCGTGCACACAACATTAGTGTAGGAAGCACAGGTGTGTGATTGACCAATCACAGGCTCCGCTATGGGGAGGGGACCCCTGTTCAAAATATTTTGCGCGTGTGGTCGCTCAGAGACCACTGTTCTAATGGAGGCAGTTAGCGCTGACGAACTGGACCCAGGGCTTCTGCTGGTGAGGGTTTAATGTAAGAGCCAGAAGAACGTACTCTACTTAATCCCTTCAAAAAGCGCTCAGAGACACGGACACCAGCACGGTGAGGACCAGAGGGAAAGGGGGTGCGGGAGGCAGGAGAGGGGCAAGGGGGATGAACGGTGAGGGGAGGAGACTTCACTTGGGGTGGTGACCACGCAGTACGAGGTCCAGATGCTGCATTAAAGGCTTGTACACCTGAAACCTCTGTGATTTTATTGCCAGCGACACCCCAATTGGCTCAAAAAGAAGTTAAAAAAAGACATATTCTAAATCTCTCACGGGAATGCTTAAGGCTGGAGAAGAAGCTTCCACACACACAAAAGCTCGGGGACAAAAGGCAGGGCCCCACTGCCCGGGGGCACCGGACGTGGGGTGTCTGCCCGTTATGGCTCGTTTCACAACTGGGGACGCTGTGACCTGCTTCGAGCAGGGGCCTCGTTTATCTCACCCCGAGGTCCCCTGTGCGGACGCCTCGCCTGTCCACAGTGAGGTCACGGAGAGCGAATGACGGCGACCTGTGTGGCGTGTAGGGGGCAGAGCCTGGGACTCTGTGTTTAAGCCGCTCCGTCCTGACAGTGACAGGTGAGCTGCGGGGCGGGGGGTGGGGGGGGCAGGCGACGGGAGAGGGATGGAGAGAGGCAGGCAGGAAGGCAGGCCTCCGAGGGAGAGGCGGCGACAGAGAACCCCAGCAGCGGGGCGTCGGAGACGCAGAGACACAGATGGATGGATGGTCAGGGGCTGGGCCGGAGCAGCAGGTGGGAGGTGGAACGGCTGGGCGAAACCCAGCGGTGGATTCAACACGGCCGAGGGCTGAGCGGACGCTTGCCGATTTTGTCACGCTTCCCAGTCCCAGCATGTCTGGGGCTGTGCTGGTCCCGCTCAGTCATTTGAATAAACCTCTCTGTGTCCTTTACACCTGGCAGTTTGGGCGTTAGACGATGGGTTCTAGAGTGGGCTGGGCCCTGGGGCCTGGGAAAGGCGGAGCCCTGGCGCCCCGGCCTTCCGGCTGGGGAACAGGATGCTCTGAGGGTCGGTGCCACCCCTGTGGGCTTTCCGGTCCTCTCCGCCTGCAAGCTGAGAACCGGCGTTCTCTCCGCCCTGGTAGCTGCCTCCGTTCCAGGAGAGGGGAGACAGCAGGAACGAGGAAGCCTCTGGATGCCTCTTCCTCTCCTGCCTGTGTTACCATAGTATCTTGTTTCCTTGGTTACCGGTGGCCAAGGAAAGGACACTGGGCAAGTGCAGGATTTTGATGGAGCTCTCTAAAGAGAGATGTCAGCGAGCACCTTGTCTCTCTTAAAAGAACACTCCTTCAGAGAGGCTTCTCGAGGAGCGGGGAGGGGAGGGATGGATGGTCCCCTGGGAGGCTGGAATTTAGAAATTTCATCTCAGCAGACAGCAGCGAAGCACTGAACACCAGCCCCGAGGCCTCAGAGCCCGGGAGGTCTCCCCCAGCTCTGTACGTGGCTGGAGACGGGGGGCGGGGGGCGGGAAGGCGTGATGCAAAGCAAGAGGTGGCTTCTGGGAACGCTCACTGGAACCCGGCCAGGCCCGGCTCAGCCGGCGGCCTGCTATTCGCCCTGGTGACCGAGCGCCCTAGGAAGTACAGGGAACTCGGCACCTGCTGCGACGTCAGCCTTCCCCTGACCCGACGAGACCTCGGAATCGTTCTGGAGCCTCCGGGGTTTTTTTGGGGGGGTAGCTAAACAACGTCAATCAAAATATCTCTCCCTCCGTAAGTTTGTCCCAACTTCCGAAGCCCAGTCGGCGCCTCTCTTCAAAAACCCAAAGAGCAGCGTGAATATTTTATCTGTGCTTTGAGTATATTGTTCACTAATTGTAGGCGGACCAGTCTGTCCCTCCCACCTGGTCTGGGGTTTTCTTGTTTTTGCTGCTTTTTAGGAGGTTTCAGTTTTGGAAGGAGAGGCAGGTAGCACGTGGAGGCAGTCTAAGACATTTTGTCAGTACAAGGGGGTCTGTTAGGAAAAGCCCCCGGAATCTTGAGACACCCATTCCCCGCCCCCGCCCCCAGCCCAGCGGAGACCATCATTTCGGCCTCTTAGGAATTCTAGAGAGAGTCGATGCGAAAATTATGTCTTTGTCCGTCTCCCTACCTCCTCCCTCCTTCATTTTCCAGCTCCCTCCCGCTCTGTAACACTGATGATGAATGCGATCCATACTATTCTGCTTGTTACATTTTCAAAATTGTCAATAGACCTTGAAGAGCTTTTCAAACATGTATGCCGAGTGCTCTCTCCTCCGTAAATACGCAATAAAAATTGCAACGCAGCCTTGTAGTGTATCAGTCTACCTCTTTTCTTGTTCCTCCCGGATTCCCCAAGGCTCCGAGGACAGAGCCAGCACGTAGCGCACAGGCAGTGAGTGTTTGTCCAAGGAACGAACGAATCGGACTTCTTCATGTCTAGAGGGACCTTGTTCCGAGCGTCCGGAATGGGTGAAGGCCAGCTGGGTGGGAGCCTGTTTTTATCCTTTTGGGGGGTGTATTTCCAGGCTCTTCACTGTATTCTGTTGGTCTGTCTGTCTGCTGCCATGCCACGTTCTTTGGGTTGCTAGAGGTTTGTAGTAGGTTTGAAATAAAAAAGTATTCGGCCTCTGAATTTCTTCCTCCGGGAGTTTTTCAGGAAGAAATGTTCTGCGTCTTGAATGGTGTGGGGGTCCCATTCACCAACGGCCACGGGACCCGTGGATATGTTTGACCGAGTGTCAGGTAAGGCTCCCCAAGCTCCGCAAGTTGTGGACTCGGAGCCTCGTGGCAGCACATGCAAAGGTCCTGGGGTGGGAACTGCCTTGGCGGGGTGTGGGGTGCGGGGGGTGCGGAAGAGCTGGCAGAAAGGCCACCCGCCGCAGGCTGGAGGGAGAATTCGGACCCTCTGGTGCTGACGGGGCACGCCTTGGAGGGACGCGAGGTGGGAACGGGGTGTATCTGATGGACCAGCTGGACGAGGGGGGTCTCAGTGCTTCCTCTGCTGTCTCCTTGGCACATTCTTCCAAACAGTCACGCCAACCAGTACCTTAAAAATCATTAAAAACGCGCCCCTAACGGCAAATGCTTCCGGGGGGCAGCCTCTCTCCAGGGCTCCATCCTTTCCTCTCCCCACTAGAAGGCCCCGCCCAGACGCAGGACCAGGGGCCGTGGCCAGGGCTGTGTGGGAGGCTGGCCATCCAGGAGGGAACGCTGGGGTCTCCACTCACCTCCTAGAGGGACCTGGTCTAGTGACCAAGTTGAGACTTGGCTGCAACAACCGGGAAGTGGCCTGAGGGGAGATGGACGCTCACCATTAGGCCGGGTGGCTCCGGTGCCACTGAGGGCCTCGGGGGTCGGACCGGGCAGTGGGGCCCACTGGAGTTTCAGGGCTCCCACTGAGACTGCGGCAGCCGGCTCCCTTGATGGGGCATTCCCAGGACATCTAGCGCGGCCAAACCTGCTGGAGAAGCCAGCTCGGGAGAGACTGACAGCAGCGGCTTCCCCAGGAGCCGGGTCTCACCCCCCCACACCTGCCCGTTAACGCCTGCAACCCTGGCAGGAGCGACCAACTCAGTCCTCAGTCTGCACATCGCCACTCTGACCTTCACGGCTCGGCAGGCGCCCGTCAGCGAGGCCCTAGGAGCGGGAGCGCACGGTGGGGCTCCCTCCGTCCCGAGACCGGCCCTGCCAGTTGTGACGCCTGATTTTGTCGTGTGCAGGAAGCCCTTCTCTGAAGCAACCGGCCGACCAGCCAGCCAACCAGCACTTACCCGGCACCTGCCGTCTGCCGGGTAACAGAGGCCTGATGTACGACCTCAAGGAGCTCACAGCCAGCTGGGAAAGAAGGGGAGCACCTGGGCCCGTCACCACGTGACAGTGGGGTGGGTGAGAGCTTGGACCTGGACCGGGAAGCCCGGGTCGGAATCGCAGCCGCCCCCGCCTACTCAGGAGCGGTCCCCCACCCCCGAGAAAACGGGCAGAGCAAACCCCTCTTTCTTTTCGGCTGATGTGACAAAGTGGTGCAGGTGCACTCAACAGTTTTAGTTCTTTTGTTTTTTATCTTCACCTGAGGATCTATTCACTGATGTTTTAGAGAGAGGAACGGAGGATGAGGGGGAGAGAGAGAGAAACATCTGTCAGTTGCCTCCCGAACACGCCCCGCCCCGGGATCAAACTCGCAACCTTTCGGTGCACAGGGTAACTCTCCAACCAGCCGAGCCAGGACATTGAGGTCTTTGCACAGTGTCGCTCAGGAAGTGTCCCCCATATGCCGCACTTGATACGAGTCAGGAGACCCGTGCCTTTGGGCTCCTGCCAGCAGGCCGGGATGGCTGCTGGCGTGGGAGGTTGAGGTTGGTGTGGGAGGGCCCTTGGGGCACTGCTGTCACAGGGTGAGGGGCGCAGGAGTGCGGGGGGAGGCTGATCCGACAGGTTGCTGGAGCAGGGGTGGCCACAAGCAAACCGTGTTCCCTTTGGGGCCCCTAGCTTTCCTGTGATAACATGAAAGTGTTAGCCTGAAGTTATTTCAGCACTAACAGCACTCCATGGCTGGAGCAGTCACAGAAGGCTTCCTGGAGGAGGAGGGGCCTGGACTGGGTCTAAAGCACGGCCAGGGTTTGGCAAAGCAGGGCGAAGAGGGAGCGGGGAGGGAGGGCGGGGATCCCGCCAGTGTCCTGTGGGGCACACCCTTCTGGCCAGTTCGACAGGAGGCCCGTGGTCGGCTTGGCCACGCCCGATTATGTGTTCAAGTTCTAACCCCCTGCCCCCCCGGAACGCCACCTGATTTGGAGAGGGGGTCACTGTACAGCTAAACTGCGGTCGTCCGGGTGGGTCCTAATCCAATGTGACTGGGCCCCCTACAGAGAGGGCGTTTGGGCACAGACGCAGACGCTCATGGACGGGAGACCGTGTGAAGGCACCTCGGGAAGACGGCCGTCTGCTGTCCGCGGGCAGGGGCCCCGGGGCAGGACCTTCCTCACAGCCTCAGAAGGAGCCAGCCACACGGCCGTCTGGATCTTGGGCCTTCAGCCTCCAGCCGGTGGGACACACATCCCCGTTCTCCAAGCCCCTAGGCCCGCGGTCCTTTGTCACGGCAGCCCTGGGAAACTGATGTAAACAACGGGGGTCCTTCCCCAAAGCCTGGGGGTCCAGGGCTCTGTGTGCCCTTTCCCCGGAGTTGGGCGGGGACATCTGATGCGGGGCAGGGCACGGGAGGGGGCTGGTTCTCAGAAAGGCGGCGTTTGGCGTTTCCATGGCGAGATGTCGGGCCCTGCCGTCTCCCAGAAACCACCCTCCCAGCTGCGTTCAGAGCTCCAGAGCTTGACAAAGGCCACTGGCCACTAATTGCTGCCCTGTCAGCGGTGCGGGGCTTGGCGGACGAGGGAGGGCGCCGCGATGCATCTTGGTTGCCTCGGCGTCGCTTTCCTAGGGTCTGACAAGTCCCCTCCTAAATACTCAACCTGCTGTCTGTCTGGATTAATTGGTCCGTAGCTGTGAGCCAGACAAGCCTATTTTTGCTGCAGCAGACAGCAAGGCTTACACCAAATTAGCATTTGAAAATATTATTAAACAGCAACCAGCACCATGAAGGAACCTGAGGGTGAGGACGTGCCTTGGCCCCCTCTTCGGAGCGGGCTTCTCATCTCCTTGTTCCCGAGGAACGAGGCTGTGGCTCCTTTGGATGCTGGTGAACAGCTGCAGGCCCCTTCTGCTCTTTGGGGTCCCTGCGCGAGGGGCTGGGCCCCAGGGAACAGAGGCAGACCTGAAGGTGCTGTCTGGTTCGGGCCGCAGCGGGCCTGGCGTCTGCAGCAGGGCATCCTGGGACTTGCAGGGCTGCCGAGGACCGCGCTGGGGAGTGCAGGCCAGGACGACAGTTCACGAACAAGGCAGGCGTTCGTTTCTCTCTCCGGAGAAAGGAGTCTGGGCGTGGGCGGTCTCGGGCTAGTGTGGCAGCGACTCCCTCCCCACCCTCTGCCGAGGGGCTTTTATCCCGGGGTTGCCCCTGGTCTTGAAGCACCTCCGGTGCCCCGCTATCACAGCCACACTCCGGCCAAGAAGCAGGAGTGGGGGTGGGGGGAATGAGTAAAGGCCCAGTGTCAGCTGTCACCTTCTCAAGGGTGTGCCTCTACGTCCCCACGCAGCCCACGGGCCACATCGAGCTGCAGGGACTGCAGGACAGAGGGACCAGGGGGAGTCAGAGAGAGTGTCGACCACCCTCCCAGAATTGTGAAGAGGCAACCCCAGTACTGTTCTGCAGGAGGCTTGAGAAAAAGTCACACAAGACTGTTGAATTATTTCACTGGCGTGCCGGCCGATATCTTGCTGGCCCTTTCAAAAGTGACAGTGAAGCGAGCCAGTCCCAGCAGGGACAAACGCCACAGGGTCCCGTTCACAACTCTTCGGTTATTCCTTTTCATAACGGCCCACCCCAGGTCTTCCTCGGCACGAGAGACGCAATGAATGGTGCATCTAGTTCTACCCGTGGGCCAATTTGCCAAGCTCTTCCCCTCTGCTCGACTGCGAGGTCACCGAGGGCAGGATGGGGGCAATTTTGGCCAAAATAGAAAGCCCTTCAACCAGCACAGCATCGGGCACAGAGCCCAGCTCAGCGGCTGTTTGCTAAATAAAGGACGGACCGCCAGCGTGGGCCAAATGATCGCCGGCTTCGAGCCTCCGCCTCTACCACGGGTTTCTAGAGTTCAGGCTGACACGGAAAGGTACTGGAAGAAAACTGCTGAACTTTCCAAAAACAATCGATCGCACTGGCTAGGAATCGAAATCAGATTGGGGAGGATGTAAGCGGCACATGGGCGCGCAGCTGTCAAAGGCAATCGGGGACGCAGCCGCTGAAGCTGGGACACGGAGTGACAGCTGAAGGACAGGAGGCGAGCGGGGGTGCGCCACGTCTGAGACCATCCCGGGGAACAGGAAGTCATGGTACTGAGCTGCCGCCCTGGGTAGAAACCCCGGCCCACAGACAGCAGCGTTGCAAGAGCAGGGTGCTCCCTTTTTTCATTGGGCGAAGGGACCGTTCTGGAAGTTTCCACAGGGACCGGGGTCCTCTGGAGAGCTAGTGGAGGGCTCCCAAACAACAGGAAGCTGTTCCGGGCGGACAGTCCTCATTTATGATTTTATTTGCTTAATTACCCAGTCTTTGGCGTTATGAATTTGGAGAGAGACACCCGGTTAGGAATCACGGCCGCCGTTTGGAGAAACGGATTGCCTCGCTGCTGCGGGGCCGGCCAGCCTTCTTTGTGGGTGACCCTGGATGCTTTCCAGAACATTTGGAAGAAACAAATTTTAACACCTCGGTCTTTCTCCCTCCATGTCTGGGCGCGGCGCCCGATAGGGAAACCTGCCCGTGTCCCCTGGGTTCTGGGTGTGGTGCTCTGGCCGGCAAGGGGTGTGCTGAGAAGGATCCCAGCGACTGGCTGGGACAGGTCTCCCCTGAAATCCCTCCGCCTCCCGGGGCTTCCGAGGACACGCCCGCTTCCGGTCCTCCCCTTACTGAGGTCTTTCCCCCAGTTACGCCCCTCCAGGGTTTGCTTCCACAACTTCCCATCTCACCAGACCCAGAGACTCCGTCCTAAGCTTGCCCGAGGAGCACCCACAAGGCCTCCCTGCACCCTCACTTTCCATCTGCGCTGTGCTCTGTTGCTATTCCCGGGTTAGGGGCCACGGGGACAGGTTCTGTCTAACCAGCAGAAGAGGAACTTCTTAGTGGCTCACATTTCATTGGAAAGCTGAGCGCCAGGTGCAGGAAGGGGGGATGAAGGGGCTTCAGGAGGCTGGAAAGAAGGACCGTCTCTCTCCGGTCAGGGTGAATGAGCGCCAATCATCTTCAGTCTCTGGATGGAAGCTGGAGGGGAGAGCATCTGATTGGCCGAGCCTGGTAGGCGGAGACCAGGGCACTGTGATTGACAGTCCCATTGGATTATCCAGCGTAAAGGTGGTCCCCCCAAACAAAACAAGGTGCCATCGTGCCAAGAAGGGGGGGGCACACCCTAGGCAGGCAAACCAAGATGGATGCAAGTCCTCTAAACTTGGGAGGCAGCTGGATACCACACCCCCCAAAGAATGACTGACAACAGGAAGACCTGGTATTGAGGTACAGCTTTCAATTCCCAAAGGGGTGTTATTTGCATGATTTTTCCTCATTCTGCACAGTGACGTCAGACAGGAGCTATGATCTCCATTTTATTGTTGAGGAGACCAAGACGCAGAGAGGCTGAGCGGTTTGCCCAAAGTCACGTGGTGAGAGGCCAGCGCTGTTCAAACCCCGGTGTTCTTGACCCTCAAGCCCATGTGGACTCCTCAAGGACAAGGTTAAAGAGCCACGGCTAGAACGGGGAGAAAGACCAGGCAGGGCTTGGCTGCGTTTCAGGGAGAACATTTTTGTTTTTGTAAACAGACCGAGCTCTCGAGCCGTGTTCCTTAGAAATAATGACCTTCCTGGGAATGATAGCTGCTGTTTTTATTTCTCAGCCCTTTCTCTCTCTTCTTTTGTAAATCGTGGGGCAACTTTGCCTTGCAGATGACTTCAGGAACCCCCCGAGCTGGGTGGGCATTCGAGGATTTCCCCTTCGTGGGGCTTACAGTAGGCAACGTTTTTTAAACATCCATTTGCTCGGCACTCTTCTTTGCGCTTCTCATTCATCAACTCATTTAATAGCCACACCAGCTTGACGAGAGAGAAACAACTGCTATTCTGCTTTGACAGAGATGGAGCCTGAGGCCTAGCGTGTCCAGGGTCACACGGGCGCCCGTGATGGATAGGGCACTGTTCTGCCTTCCGCACACAGCAAATAAGCCAGAAAGGCCCCTGCTTTCTGGCGTTCAAGTTCAGGTGACTGACTGTGGGTAAAGCTACAAATAAATGAGGAAGGTAAGTAAGCAAGACTACGGCAAGTGTCTTGAAGGACAGACCCGGCGTGACGAGACGCAGGAGCTGGGGAAGGGCACCTCCAGGGGACGTGACTGGGCAGCATCTTCTTGTGACAACGTCGGGCCCAGGGCCCCAAATGGATGCTCATGGGGGAGTGCAGGGACCAGGCAGGGCGTGAGATTTCAGGTGCTGCTCCCCTGCAGACACGCCTCCTTCCACTACCAGGACTGTCAAACTCATTTCCCCCGGGGGCCACATCGGCCTCGCGGTGGCCTTCAAAGGGCCGAATGGAACTTTAGGACTGTGTAACTGTAACTACTCCTTAACTGGGGACTTTCAGCTGATGTCACAGTGAGCTGCTTTGTGGGACCCCCTCCCCAACACCTGGTGACCTGCAGCATCAGAAGGGAAGGGCTCCGTGAGAGGAGTGAGGGGGAGACACACAGGGGAAGGTTTTCCTTTCCGGAACCTTCCTCCGCCCCCATCCAGGTTGGTGGCTGCTGCGGCCTCCCCTGCAGCCCCTCCCTCCACCCACCGCGCTGGACACCATCCCCTGACGTTCCCTTTAAGGCCGGACTCAGGCGTGTGCACCTGTGAAACCTGGAGCTCCATCCATTCACCTGTAAAAGCCCAAACGCCATCCAAACCGAGTCAGAGTGTATTTTCTCTTTATAGATTTATGAACTGCGCCGAAGTAATTTCATTTTTTCTAACATCAGCAGAAGACCCTAATGCCCGCCGAGCCAGTTTGAACTGATAATGAACTGAACAATTGTCTGAAGCTTTTGAACCGGATCCTGAAAATAGTCTCTGACAGAAACCCAAAGGGCTCCTGCCCCCGGGTCCTCGGGCTGGTCTGCGGCTGCCGCGGCTGGCCCAGTGTCCTCACCTGGTGCTGAGGGGTCGAGCCTGGGCGGCGTCCAAGTGCTTCGCAAGTCCTTCCAGGGAGGGGAGGGGTGCAGAATCGCCGCAGCTCGGGTCCTCAGCAGGGCCCCACCAGGACACCAGGTGCCCCTCCCCTCGTGTTAGCGTTGTGGGGAGGGGTGCAGAGGGGCGAGGCCGTCCTGTCCTCGGACCTCAGAGCAGTGCACGTGTTGGATGCCAGCGGGTCTCAGTCTCGGCTGCACACCAGCATCATCCGGGAGCAAAGGACCGCTCCTGCGCGAGAGGCATTTGATCGCGCAGCCCGACCCAGGGGGCCCACAGCTGCCGCCCACCCGGACCCTGCCAGGCACGTGCCGGGTGGGAGCAGGCAGAGCCGATTCTGCACTGGCTGAGCCCGGGCTGGTTCCTGTCCTTCCCGTCCCAAATCCCAGCCCCATCTCCCAGCCGAGACAGGAAGGGCTTGGTGGAAGGTATCCCAGTGCCCCCACGATTCTTCAATTTCAGGAAAAGGGCAGTCGGTCTCTGCAAGCCCCGGGCACCCCCGCTGTCCGTTCCTGGCACCTACGCAGCACCTGGCCCAGCGAGGCGCACCAGAGGTATCAGTGGGCGAGTAAATGGGTGGATGAGATGAGCCAGCGATGCGCCTTGGAACAGAAGTTCCTGGACATGGGGAGGGTGGTGCTAGCGTTCCTCGAAGGACAGCCCTGACTTTCCGGGCTCCAACATCCACACGAAACTGCCGATGTACGAGGATGCTGGGTAATACTGCTTCGAGTCAAATCCCGATTCAACCCTATGCTGACCACCGGGCCTTGTCAGTCACGTAGCCTGACCACGCCTCAGTTTCTGTGTGTGCACCCTGGCTGGTGATGCTCTCTACACCGAAGTGCCTGAACGACCCTTGGCCCGGCTCCTGGCGCGAGGCCGACACCCGCATGTTCGTTTGCGTGTGTGCACTTCTATCTGTCACGATCTCTGTCATCACTCAACACCCGTAAAGTTCGGGGTCAAGCCACGGCCGTATTTGTTCCACAAACACGGCGGCTCTGACTCTGCCTACATTCTCACCCTGGGTCCGGCCGCCGCAGTTCGAGCTGATCAGCAGCCCTCGTCGGGGCTCACGCCTGGGTCCCATCGCTCGCCTCCCCGGTCCATCCCTTCGGCCATCCCCTCGGCCAAGCGCTCGGCCCTCCCTCCGCCTGTGTTTTTTTCCTGCCGGTCACCTGATGTTGTGTCCGTCTCCTTGGTTGTTTTCCGTTTTCTTGGCTTCTTCTCCTTCTTTGGCAGGAACAGCAAATGGTTTTCGTCTCATGTGCCAGCTCAGGCGGCCTGGAGAGAGACCCCGAGGTTCCTGCCTCCGTGTCTGGGGTCGTGGGGACGGAGTGTCAGGACCGATCAGCCGTGTCTGCCAGTGACTCAGGGGTGGGGGAGACTCTGGGTGGCGTCCATCCATTTGCCATTCTCGCAGGGGCTAGGGGAACACTACGAGTCGCCTTTTGGTAGCTGCACTGTAAATCTTCGAGCAAAATCAAATGCAGGCTGAAACGCGCCGTTAAATCATCTCGTACAGTAACCCCCGTGTAGACGGGCGCTGAGAAATGGCTTGTTACTCTCCCTCGGCCAGGCGAGCATCTCTATCCCTCTGTGTCTGGGGAGCTGGCGGCCTTGGTGACGCCCGTCCGTCCCTCGCTCTGGAAAGCACAGGCTATCACAGAAAGATGGGAAAGTGGCTAAGGGCCACTCACGCTGGCTCAGCTCCAGAGGGGCCTGGGTCAGGTCACCGTGACCGGCTTCCTACTTCGGGTGGAGGTGGCGGTCCCCGAGTGAGGGTTAACTTTCGAGGGCTTAGGGGCATCCTTGCCAAGGTGCTAAAGCACATGTCACATTCGCTGGGGACCTGGTCACGCCAGGCTGGATGCCGGACCCACAGACTGCAGACCTTAAACTGGCAGGTCCCCAGGGCGTCTCCGAGGCTCCCAGAGCCTGGGCAGGGCTGACTCATTCTTTGTCTCGGGCTCCAGCGTCTCTGCCCAGGAAGGTGTGGCGTGGGGGGCACCTCGAGCAAGAGCCTGCGCTGTCCACGTCTCTGAGCTGGGTTCTGGTCAGCACCGTTAGGTTAACGCCCGCCCCTGCGACCCTTCTGAAAGCGCACCCTGGCCAGGAGCAGCGTGAATGCCAGCTCCCAGGTCCTCCGTGGGCCAGGCGGCATGGCTAGGATCTGCCTGGAGCACTTCACAGGGCCCTGGCACAGGCCTCTGCTCTCCCAGTCAGGCGCTTGTGACCTCGGCGAGAAACAGCAAGGCCCCTGTGTCGGGCTTGGAGAAACGAGTCAGAGCAAGTTGGGGGACAGGGCGACTGTGAGGCTCTGACCAGAGAAGCGGACACATTCCCCCATTCCGAAAGCCTCCCCCGCAGTCTACATACCTCCGCCTTTTCTACGTTAAATAAAAGTTCACCCTCAGGCTAGGTCTTCATCTGTTCTCCCATTTCTAAAAAACTATTTACATATGTACACACCTGCACCTGGTCTTTGTATTCACAGGAAAGATATGCGCATACCCGTTCATCTGTGTGTGTGTGTGTGTGTGTGTGTGTGTGTACGCGTGTGTGTGCTGTGAGCCGTGGGGCCAGGGGTGGACAGAGGGAGGGAGGGAACAAGGGGACGAGAGCTTCTGTGGGTCGCAGGCCGCTCAGTGACCGGAGAAATTCGATCAAAACTAATTGACCAGGAATTCTGATTCCAGGAGCCTTGTCCAGCCGTCCTCCGTCCACGGCCGGGTGGAGTCCGATGAAATGCCTCTAAAATGGACGCCACGCACGCGGCCCCGCCTCCCCTCTTCAGGATTTAGAAAGACCTTCAAGGCGTCTGTGCGTCCCAGGGTCACCCGTGTAGACACCTGTCGCAGCGACAGCAGCTGTGGGTCCTGCGCGTGTTCTGGGCGTTCCCGCCCTTTGCACCCAGCCACCCGCTGCATTCCAGCTCTGCCTGCCCCCGTGTAACTCAGCGCAGGGCTTCGCTAACGCCTCCCCAAATTAATGCAGCTATCAGTGTCTCCGAATACCCACCTTCGTGCGCGGCCCTCAAAGCGCCCTGGTTGACAGCTGCAGCCGAAGCAGGGCCGCGCTGACTGGAGCCGGATTGATTTTAATTAACTCGTCTCGTTTTACAAGGCTGAGAAAATACCGATCCTCAGTAGCCCCAGATGAAAAGAAGGGGAGAGGGGGTCCGCTCGGGTGGGCACTGGCTTCCTGAAAACATCGCTGCGAGGGAGTTGTGTTCCGAAGCTGCTGTGTCCTTGCGTTTTACCCCCACGCTTGGCCGGGCTCAGCCCCGACCCCGGGAGCTTGCTCTCACTTCCCCTCCCAGGCCTCCGTCCAAGGGGCCCCGGTTTAATTTGCTCCGAGCTGCAGCGTGGCCGACAGTCTGGGGAGCCGGGCAAGCCTTCCTCTCCTCGCCCCTTCCATCCTGAAATTTTTCATTAAATGTCGAGTTCCAGAACTCACACAAGGGCGAGGAAAGCGTTTTGTTAGTCTGAGTTTGTTTGATGCTGCAGCTTTTTTTTTTTTTTTAAGGCTGACGATTCCAGAAACGCAGGCCGGTCTCCGGATGCGGAAGGAGCGGCTTCTCTGCCGGGCGCACAGTTGGGAAGGGGTGTCCGTCCTTGGGGCTGGGGCGTGGGGCTGTGTTTCCCAACGTGTCCGCTGCAGGCCAGCCTGCAAGACGGCCACGAACAAGGAAGGTCAGGTCAGTCTGGAGAGTACTGCGCGTCTCAGCGCACGCCGAGCACCCCAAGCCGGAGGGGAGCCGCGCGCCAGAGCATGACGGGGGCTCTGAGCAACCCCGCACCAGGGTCCGTCCCGGCTCGGCCCTTGCTGCCCATGATAACCGACCACGGGCCCGCTCCTGGGCAGCAGGAGGGCTGGGTGGAACTCAGCCGGGCCCCTCCTGCTGCGGGAGGGACCTGGGATGGGAGCCCTCCCTGGAGACCGCGGGTTTCCTCATCTCTGTGGCTACCTCCTGCGTGGCAGTGGCAAGTTCGGCCCCCACCTGGCCTCCAGACCGGCCTTCTGAACGGGGAGGAGGCCCTGCTCTTGGGTGCTAGGACCCGGTGAGGCCTGCAGGCCCGTCAACGCCATTGAAACCGGGAGGCGTGGAGGGCCAGGGAAAGGGAGGGAGAGATGGGTTTGAGGAAGAAGAGAGAGGGACGGGGCTTCACGAAGAGCTCGTCTTGAGGAAGACATCTGTCCTTGGAGAGGGCGCAGATGGGCTCTAGGAGTCTAGGGTCACCTTCGCTCACGGAGGGACCCGGGAGCTGACGGGAAGGGCGGGCGGACCGTCCTCCACACCCGCAGCATCCTTGGGCCTCTCTCAAAGCTCCTTCCCCCGTGGGAGCAGGTGGTTTGGTGACAGTATTCCCGCCCCCACCCACCGTCCCCACCTCCCGGCACCTGTCTGGGACTACCCTCTGGGGACGGCCCAGGTGCAGAGGGGCCCTGGCGCCCCACACTGCACCCCGCACCCCCGGAGCGGGAGCCTCTGCTCCGAGGAGCCCTGGCTGTCGCCGCAGTGGAAAAGTCCCAGCCCGGAGGTCAGCCAACTTGGCTGGAGCCCTCCCGGGAGGAAGCACGTCAGGCGGCCACAGTTGAAACGCAGGATTAATAATTCTCAATGTCACTCTTGTTACAGCCTCTGCCACCGCCCCGGACGGGAAGGGGGGCGCCCACGGGGGCGGTTTGCTGGTGCCAACGAACGGGAAGATGCACCGGGCAGCGGAGCTTTGGCTTCTCGGCCGAGTCGCTCCCTCGGCCGCCTCCCGCTCCGCTCGGACGGGGGCTCCTGGGTCCGGCCACAGTAGCGATAATCACGATGGATATAGAATCTAAGTCTTTAATAAAACTCACGTTACTGCAGATAGAAAATTATTTACAGAAGGCAAACCCTGGAGTGGTGGGCACACGGTAGCAACATACGGATGATGGATTATAGAGTCTACAACTGAAACCTGAGTAATTTCAATAATCAGTGTCACCCCGGAAATTCAATTACAAATGAAGAAGGCAGACCACACGGAGCCTTTGCCGTGGGCCCTACACCGAGCTGAGCGGGGACTCCCCGCCCCGCCCCTCGCACGGCCTCTCCGCTCTTCCCGCCACCCTCTGTGGTCTGCCCTCGCGTCATCCCTTCGCAGATGATGGTGCAGAGTCCAAGGGCCCGAGCGGCAGCCTCTCCCCACTATCTCCCTGCTGAGAACAGGGACCTGCTCCCCGGCTGGAGCACCCCGTGTCGTCTGACCCCCAGGGTCCGAGTGCCCCGTGGGTTGTAAGGGGACGGAGTTGGCCTGACGGGTGCCCTCGGTCTGACGTCAAAGATGACCGGCCCTTTTTTTCCTGTTGAGACTTCTTTTGTTGAACGGTCCCTGGTTGCTGCTGGTCCCTGGGGGTGTCACTGAGAGATGTCTCGTGGCTGGAGCCTGTGGAAGTCTCTGCGACTGTGACAGGCAGGGGGGACACTCTGTCCCCCTGTCACACAGCCCCCAGCAGCCCAGGTTACGTTCAGGGAGCCCCCTGCTCCGGGCTGCCTGACACGGCCCCTGCGGCCACAGCTGGCGGGCTCCGCTGGCCGGCCAGGCCCGGGGCAGGCCGGTGACCGCAGCAGGGTCTGCGATGCCGGGTCTGCGATGCCGGGTCCGCCCGCCAGGGCCTCCTGTACTGCGCGGCCAGCAGTTAACTCCCTGACGCCCTCCCTTTTGAGAACTTTGAACTTGAGCTCCGGAGACTGAGAAGTCTGTGGCAGGAGGCTGGGTCTGAGGCACAGCCGCAGAGAGAAGGAGTGGAAGGTTCGAGGGAACAGGAAACGGAGGGAAGACCAGAGCTGGGGGCCGTGGAGGGGCTGGCAGCCCAGTGAGGGGGGCACGAGGTCCAGGGACCCCGTCACCCCCACCCGTACCATCTGCCCTGAGCGTCGGGGAGACACTGGCCAGCGCGCCCCGCCCTGCACGGCACCCTAACGGGGACCCCGTGGGACCTCCGTGAGGGGCGGCCCGTGTCCCCGGCCCCAGAAGCCGAGAAACCCAGAGGAACGTGTCTCAGGATTCCGGCGTTCTGCTAACGGTTTTGGCTCCTTAGGTGAACTGGTCGCTGTCCCCACCCACGGAGTCCCCTCCCCGGCCCTTCCCGTCCAGCCCACTGTCAGAGGCACCCTGACGCGAATGCAGTTCCTGTCCCCCCCCACCCCCTGCTGCCCGCACGTCCCTCTCTCCCTCCTTCTTTCTCCGTCTGTCCGTCCTGGTCTCTCCCTCAAACAAGACTCGAGAGCCGCCCGGGGCAGGGAGCGGAGCTGCGATGCTCTGTCACGCTGCTCTGTGACCAAGGCGCCGGAGGGGTTCCAGGGAGGGAATTGCCCGTGCCCGTCAAGCAGCTTCTTGCCCTGGCCCGAGGGTCCCGCTGGCGGGGCTGTCCGTCTCCGGTGGGGGTGGAGGAGGGCGTCTAACTGTGCTCCATGTGCCCAGGCTGCTTAGGTCTCCCCCGTGCTGCCCCGAGCACCCCAAGACCCTTTGAGGGGCGCCAGGGCCCTTCGGGTCTGGGTGAGTGTGAGGCTTTGAGCCTGGAGACGCCCATCCGGGAGCCAGCTGACCTACCTACTGTGAAGAGGTGGCCCTCACGGTCCCCGCTCGCGTTGGGAGCGCTCACCGTGGAGCCAGGTCCCCGATGAGCGAAAAGGCAGAGCTGGGAAGCTGGGGCGGGAAGGGGCTTCCGGGGCCTGGGCCACGGGCCTTGGCCTTGGCAGCCTGTTAACCGTGCAGACAGGCAGCGCGAGGCAGAGAGGGGGCCCCTCCTGAGTGCCCCCTGCCCCTCCTGAGACCTGGCCCCCAAGGCCCAGGACGATGTGTTTGCCCACAAATCTGAAGGAGATGACAAGCCTATCATCCGACTGGCTGCTGCGAAGGGCTGGTTAATTAGGACCTGCAGTCGGGCCTGTGGCTCCGAGCAGGGTGTGGGTTTGCGAGCGTGTGTGTTTGTTTGCTCCGCGTGAGGGAGGGGCAGCTCTCAGCATCAGGGTGACAGAGAGCTGACAGACCGAGCAAACGCCGCAGTCTGTCTGGCCCTCGGCCCAAAGCCAGGGCTGGAGGGATGAGGAGGTTGGGGCTGGGGGAGGGGTGCAGCTGGTGTTGGCCAGGCGGAGAGCCCCGCGGGGGCGCCCGGCCGGAAGACGCACGGGTTCCCTGGGCCGGGTGATGGACAGGAGGGACGGCAGCGAGTCTGGCCCTCCGCCTGCCCCAGGAGCCTGGGCACGTGTCCCAAAGAGCCCACAGTGCTGTTTGTCATCGAAAGAATGGAAGAGGGACAAGGCTCGGGTGTTCTGCAATAAGGAATGCTCAATGGATGGCAGTGCGGCCAGCCTGGGGAATACTACACAGCCGTCAAAAAGGCTGGGGCTGTGGGGCTGCCGCACCGGCCCCGTCCTGTGGCCCTCCTTGGCTGGCCCCCACCCTGCAGGGTGTCCGCAGGGACGCGCTCAGGTGCCGCTACGCTCAGCACGTTCCGCAGGTGTAACCAGTCTGGCCCGAGTTCTGCACTTCGCAGAAGAAACAACAGAAACTCTTCTGCTTTCTTTCTAAAAAAATGTTTCATTTTGCAGGACGCCTGAAAGAAAAAAAGAACCCCCTAAATAAAACTACTTACGAGTTTTAAAAAGAAAGGCTGAGGGTAACATTCCAATGCAGACAGACGGCCAAGGCCACGTGAGTGGGGACAAACGTGGGTTGTCAAATGACAGGCGGATAACGTTCAGGAACACAAACACCCACACCCCTCTAGGTCCCTATCTAGCTAGGTCTTGTGGCTTTGAGTGTGTCCACATGTGTGCAAATGCATCTGAAAAGGCCTGGCAGTGTCCCAAGCCATTGATAATGGCATTGACCTCCAAGGAAAGGGTGGGGGATGGGAACCTGGCCGAGGGCTGAGGGCTTTAGCTCCACGTCCAGTGTTTGTAAGTTTATAGTGAGATTGCCGTGGACTTGAGGGGCCTGCAGCAGCCCACACCGCCAGTGCACCAGACAGCTGCCCCGCGGCTCAGAGCAAACCCAGACGGGAGACTTCTTAAGACGTACTTGTTGCAAACTGTTCTGTTATAACACACTCTCCTCACCCAGGCTGCCGCGGTCGCGAACGAGCTTCTCTTGCGGGAGCAGGCTGCGGGGTGGGGGGCGCCTGGCGTGGCCGACACGCTGGGTGTTCAGTGAAGCTGTGTGTGACACTAATGACGAAAGCCACATGATACGGAGGAAAAGCCACCTACCGGGACCAGCCCGGCTCAGCCGCTGACGGCATCGTGGGCACGCCAGCCTCCGCTGAGTAAATGATTCTTCTCCACAAAATGGGCGTAAACACAATTTGTCTTGCCGGCTCCTCTGGGTAGTTGGAAGCCTTAAATGAGACAAAGCCCTGTGTAAGCAGAATAAGAATTTTTATGAGCTGTTAAAAAAAAAAAAGTCTGCTGTGGCTGCAGGAGGCAGAGGCCGACTCCAGCTCCCAAGGTGAAAAGGGAAGACACTTCTTGAGGACAGACGTCTGAGTCCCCAGGGTAAGCAGCCAGACCTCGGCCACAACCGGAGCTGCCAAGCCGCCATCCGTTCTCAAAGGGGCTCCCCCTCCGGCCCGGGGAGGCCTCGTCAGAGGTCTTTCCTGCCCCAAAGCGAACGGCTTCGCTGCGGCCTTTCCCTGCCGTCCAGCTCCAGGACTCTGGAGGTGAGAGGCCAGACTCTGAAGGACACTGTCGCCCCATCCACGGGGGGAGAAGCCCCTCGGAATCCCACCTGAGAAGGCCGGGCTGCTGTCTCCGTGCGGGCCAGCCCCACGGCGGCAGTGTCTGTGGCTGCCCGCCGGGCCCCGCTGCCTCATCTGCTTCGCCGGCAACTTCGTGGGGACCAGGGGGAGCCTCCAGGCAGGGAGGAGAGGAAGCTGCCAGAGTCTTCCCTGTGACTCCGCGCTAATGAACTTGATTAGACTGCCAGTCTCCCCTGCTCCATTACCGACAGCTTGTGTCCTGGTTTTTATTGATTGCCACCACGTGCACCTGAGTCAGGAGTGGAGATTAGCCCGAATTAAAGCTTGGCGACTCAGGGGAGCGGAGTCGTGACGGCGGGTGGGATGGGGGGGGGCGGCAGGGAGCAGCTCTGTGGGCGATGGAAGGCAGGCTTCCGGGGTCCCGAGGACTGGCTTTGTTCTCTGCGTCCGGGGAGGAGCGTTCTCTTTCTGAACCACGGAAAAATGCCCACAGAGGAAGTGTGGCGGGTGTTGTGTGTGCCCGTCAGTCTCAGGAGGGCGGCAAGTCTTAACCCAGACCCATCTCTGCAGACCCTGGAACGTGAGCGAAATGATCTCTGCTGTAAGGCCACGAACGCATCCTGGTATCTCCTTCCGGAGACACCGCAGCTGGGCCCTAACCCGACAGGGTCTAGGCGGGGGTGGGCGTGATGAAAAGGGAGGCTAGTCCCCAGGGGCACGCCTTACCCCTCTGCGGCCCCTCCACAGCACCCCGGAAGGCCCCACCCCGATGCGATCTTCATCCTCGTAGACCCAAGATCGAGCACTTGGCTGAAAACCTGGGCAACGCTATCCCCGCTTTCTGTCACCCCCTGAGAGCCCAGTTCCCAGGGCCGAGCAGAACTCTGCAAGGAGCAGGGACGGTGAGTGCTGGGTCACCGGAGGGGCTCCGGTCTGGCCCCGGGAGACAGACCCTGGAGGAGATTTAAGTAAAGACTCCAGAATTTCCTTCCTAAGTGAGCTCCTGGCACGCCCCCTGGGGAGTTCCTGGAATCCAAACCGTAAGCAGAGCTTTGGTGTCCACCGAGGGCCACGCAGCAGGAAGCCTGAAATCTGGAGGGTCCCGCTCTCGACCCGGGGCCCAGGGCTGACTGTCCTGTGCCTGATGGCAGAGTCACACCTCGGGTGGCTCTGTGAGCGTGGGGCACGGGCGCCCGAGCGCAGCAGACACGCAGCGGCGAGCGACGGCCGAGAGAGTGCGCACCGGCCGACCGGAGGATCGGTCCTTGACTCCTCTGTCCAAACGCCTCCCTGCCCTCCGCACCTGATGCCCCCTAAGGATCTCCAACAGGGGACGCCTGGGGACGCTTGATTTCTCTCCCGTCTTGGTCAGATCTCAGACATCCGACCAACCAGCTGCTCAAGTCAAAACCTGAGTCATCCTTTCTCTGTCTGTTCCCCAAACATCACCCACCGGCCAGCGCCCCGCCACCCCCCCACCCTCCTTCCACAACACGTCCCGATCCCACCGTCTCCTCACTCTCTGTGTGCCACCACCCTGCTCAGACGTTCGCCGTCCCTCGCCTAGACCTAGACCTTTCCTGCTGTGAAAACCCACGAGCTCCTAAGTGAGCTTCACCTCCACCAACCCCCCATCTCCTACCGCTCTCCCCTTACTCGGCCCTCACAGAAGTTCTCTGTTTTCCAACCAAGCTTGTTTCCACCTCGGGGCCTTTGCACTTCCTGTTTCCGCTGCCTGAAAAACTGCCCCCCTGCCCCCCAGATCGCCACAGGACAGGACAGTAGGCGGCTGGCTCCTTTTCCTTCAAATCTCAGCTCAAATTACTCCTTTTTCTCCTCCAGGAGCGCCCTTCCCACCTCTAGCAGCCCTTCCGAGGTTCTCCTGGCAGCACCTGCGCTGCTGATAGGACCCCATTTACTCGTTTGTCTGTGCATTTCTGTGCTCCCCCCTCCCCGCCGCCCCCGGCACGCAGGCACAGCCCGGAGATGCGGTGCGATCTTTTTGCTGGTGGAAGGTTTTGCCTTCAGTGTGTTAAAAAAAAAAAAAAAAAAAAGCAACATGTGTGCAGGGCCACACACCCAAGTGCGGCGCGGAGGTCTGCCTGGACAGCTGGTCCGAGGTGTGACTCCCTGCTGCGTTCCCTGGGGCGGGGGACAGGGCCCGGGGCGGGGGACAGGGCCCGGGGCGGTTACTGAATAGACAGAGTCCAGGGGGTCACGGCTGCCATCGAAACTCTGCTGTGGAGGCCTGGGAGCCGAGCTTCTGGTTCCTGAAGCAGCCAGGGCATCGCCTGGGCAAACCGCGCTTGACCTTGGCCGCAGGAGGATGGCACACCGTGAGGGGGGACAGACAGGGAAAGGGCTTGACGGGAGCTGCCCGACCTCTCCGGGCCACCCCCAGCCTGCCGGACTCTCGCTTTCACGGGTTTGGAGTCAGACGCCCCCCCACCCACCTTCCGGAGCTGGCTTCGCTTCGGTCGTCCGGCACGGAACGCAGGCCGCTGCCCGGGCGGCCAATCCGTCCGCGAAGCCGGAGCAGGTGCGAGGAAGCCCAGACTGCACAGACAGCCGGAAAGTTGGATTTTCATCCGAGAGGACAAAGCCTGTTGTATCGATCGAGGCACGGGTGGGAGGGGCGAGGGGGAGCCGAAAACAGCCGGAAGCTCCGGTGTCTCTGAGATTATAATCAACTCCGAGCTTCGGCTTCTCTGTTTCATTACCCAAGGGAAGAAGGAGCGGGCCCACGCCGCCCCCCCCCCCCCCCGCCCGCCCCCACAATCTAACACACCTGCAGGTGATAGCGCCGGCTTCCCCGATCTTCCCTTTCAACTCTTCTCTTTATTAAACCTGCAGCGGGTGACTCTCCACCGGCCTATTGATTCGAGTATCAGAGTGTGTATCAAAGATATGGAGATACAAATTGTTGTTTCAGAGAGAAACCGCCGCCTTTACAGTGTTTCTGTCTCGGGGCCCTGAACGTTCCCTGTGGTTCCCGGGCCGAGTGGGATCAGAACCGGGACATCTTCTAGGCCGATGTGGAGTGAGCAGGTTCTCTGTGCAGATTCCGAGCGCCCCCCCCCCCAACCCCGGGGCTGTTGCTGCGGGCACCCAGTGTTCTTGGGGGCGTGGAAATGGACACTGCCTTCGACAGGGCCATTGCCCCTAAACCTGGGTGCTCAGGGCAGCAGGGACCACTCCAGCTCCAGGTCTCTCCATGCCTGTCAGCCTTGGCGCCCTGAGAACACCCCGCCCACCAGGCCTGCGGGTTCTTCCCGGTCCAGCTCAAGTGCCACCTCCTCCAGGAAGCCTCTCCGGATGTCCCCGTTTAAGCTCTCTCTTCCCCACAGATCTTTGACTTCCTTTCTGGCTCATTCCAAACTCCTCGCCGATGGCGGTAGACGCTGCTGCTGGTGATGACCACGGTGCCGACCGTGCGTCGGGCATGCCCTGCCTGCCGGGAAGTTCACCGCACACGTATCATGAGATTCCGTCCTCACCACGGCCCCGGGGTCAGCACCGCGGGACCCTCACTGCGGACAGAGGGACCGAGGCACGAAGGCCACCGAGGAGAGGTGGCCGCTCAAGAAATGCAGCTGATGCCGCTGTGGGGCTCCCGGGTGCCCGCGGGTGGGGCCGCGCTGGGGTTTAAACCCAGACGCTCTGATTCCAGAGCCCTGCTTGTCCCCCCCTCGACATGCGCCTGGCGCTGCTGCTTGTCCTCTCAAACCCTGCCCCGCTGCCCCCCACCTCCATGCCCACAGGGTCTGGGGCGGTGGGCGGCGCCTGGCAGGTGTTTGGCAAACCGTCGTCCCTGAACCGCGTGTCTGGAGAAGCGGCCCGTTCCCCGAGGCTGAAATGGAGTTGTTTACACCGGTCTCCTCTCCTCCCGCATCCAGACTGACAGCTCGCAGAAACGATAGTCATGTCTGGGAAGAGCCAGCTGCCTCGGCAGAGGGATGGCAAGGCTCCCAGCCCCAGACCGGCGTGCGGGGAGTTGGCTGCAGCGGCGTGGCCCTGCGCGGCCCCACTGCAGCCGGGTCCCACTCATCCCCCGCAGAACCGGTGGTCGGGCACTGCGAGAAACACACCCCCGTTCTCTGTTCGGGTCTCAGGAAGAGCTGGAGGGTTTCCCTGGGGCGACTGTGGGCGACCCGCTGGGTGGAGGTGGGTCGAGGGGGTAGAGTCTAGGATGACCGCGCTGTCCAGCCTGCGGGCACTGATGCTCCACCCGTGATGGGGGAGGGAGTGGGGGCAGAAGAGACGGGTGGGATAGAGGGGAGGGGTGTAGGGCTGCCCCCGAGTCGGACCTCCTGGTGGTGGTGCCCCACAGATACCTGGGACGTGAAGGAACGCAGACACAGCAGGCTGCTCAGCCAGCCACAGAATGAGACCCCGAGTGGGAAAGAGAACCCAAGGGGGAGGGGTGGGGAGGGGCAGATGGAGCCATCGCTGGGGTGTCCAACCTGCCGCCCGAGGGCTGCGCGCAGCCCAGGACAGCTGTGCATGAGGCCCAGGACAAAACCGTAAATTTACTTAAAACACTATGAGATCTTTTTGGGATGATGTATCTCAATATATTTAATGTGCGGCCAAGACAATTTTCCTTCCAGTGTGGCCCGGAGGCGCCAAAAGGTTGGACACCCCTGACTCTAAGCCACGTGAGAGGGGCCTGGCGCCAGGCCACGGCTGCCAGCTGAGACGTCCTGGCCTGTCCTTGGGGTCCCCGGTCCTTCTGTGAGACGGTCTCCAGGACGCCCAGGGTCTGTGCCTGCTTCTCCTTGATGTCCCCAACCTCCCAGCCCCGACTCAGGCAGCAGTGGACCTGGGGAATGTTCTCCCGAGATAGCACTTGCACCGCGAGCATCTGGCAGCGTCTTTAATTTCGTTTTATTTTTTCCCGAGGAACACCCTGCCGGGAGCAGATGGCAGCGAGAAAGGGCAGATCAATGCCGAGGAAGGTGGCCTGGTTTGCCCTCGGAGTCTCCGACTCCGGTCCTCTGTCCTCGAGGGTGGCTGTCAGAAGGAAGCCCCTGAGCTCGATTACTCCTGGGTCCCGGGGTCCCTGGGAAGTGGGTGCTTATTTGTTTGCTAACTTATAGCCCGACTTCCAGACTCCGGGGTGGGTCCACAGCACACGCTCCCAAACGTTCCTTTGTGTCTGCAGCAAACATTTATCGCGTGCCAGCCACGCGCTGGGACTTCCGCAGGGAACACACAAAAATGTGGAAAAGGGGAAGGGGGCCGAGCGGTACAAGCTTCCGCTACGAAATAAACTGCAGGGACATAATGTCAGCACCGAGAGTGTTCCCAATATGTGGGGATAACGTTGTGCTGGGGGCAGGTGGTTACTAGCCTTAGCCTGGCGATCGCATAAATGTCGAATCTCTGTGTCGGACACCTGCAACTAGCATAATAACGTGTGCCCGCTGTCCTTTAAAGATGAGGTCATTGTCATGGACACAGACGGCAGTGTGGTGATGCGGGGGGAGAGGAGTGGGTGGAGCTGGAAGCAGGTGTGGGGGGATAAACGGTGGTGGAAAAATACAATACAATACAAAATGTGCGTTTTCACGCAGGCAGCCGTCTGTTGACGCGTCACTGACAAGGAAGCGCTGATCCCTGCTTTATGCCAGGCAGTGCGAGGGTTGGGGGTACGGTAGGGGGGGTCCTGCAGCCTGTATATTCCTTTTTCTCCGACATGTTCTTTCGAAAGTTCCGCGTTTTATACCGTATCTGCGGTCCACTTTGAGATAATATTCGCGCGAGGTGTGAGTGCACACCAATACCCCTCGCCGCTTTCCTCGGCGCTCAGATAAACCGCTCCCACACCGCTGGTCGGGAGGGGGGTTCTCGCTCCCTGGAGCTGCCTTTGCATCTTGGTCAGAATCCGTGGACGTCACTGTCCTCCCCGTCTGGGCCATCGACCCGTGCCCACCCTTCGGTCAACAAATGCCATCGTGATTCCTGTCGCTGTGTAACAAGTCTTAGACTGCATCGGATAACTTCTCCCACTCTGTTCTTCTTTTTAAGAAATCGTTTTGGCTATTCTAGCGCCTTCGCTTTTCTGTACATATTTCAGAATCGATACGTCTGTGTCTACTGGGATGTGGAGTGGGATGGCATTCACTGCGTACATCAGTCTGGGACAGAACCGGTCACGTAACGATGCTGAGTTTTCCCTTCTTCGAGCATAGTTACGCCTGGTCAGTTAGCTTGTCTTGGATTTTGTTCGCCAGCGTTCTGTGGTTTTCCGCATGCATGCATAGCCTGCCGACATCTTTGATTTATATCTGCAGCTACTTCCTTCCTTTGGAGCGGTTGTATGTTATTTAAAAATATGTTCGTTTCCAGGGACGCATTTCCGGAATGCGGATTTACAACGGATTTTTTTAAATATGTTGTCCCTGAATCGCCTGATGTTGTTCATTCTAGTTTGCGTTTTCTACAGATTCCTGTGGGATTTTCTGCGCAGACAGTCGTGTTCTGTATACATAGAGACAGTTCGATTTCCTCCTTTTCAATCTCTATGCCTTTTTTGTTTCTGGTCTCACCAGCCTGGGATAAAATTTCCGGTAGGAGGAGGAATGGGGGCGGGGTGAGCGAGTGAGCTCAATCTCAGCAAGAAAGCAGGCATTTTCCCCACTAAATATTCTGTTAGGTGTACCTTTTTTTTCTTTCTCCTTTTCACTGTGGATGCCCTCCCTCACGTTAGGGGAGACTCCTTCATTCCCCAGTTCGCTGTTTTTGTCGTAGGCGGGCGTTGGGTTTCTACGGATGCTTTCTCCGCATCAGTTGACAGAACCATGTGCTTCGCTCTTCTCTTGGGGGCTTCCCTGGAGGATGACAATGACTGGTTTTCCGGAGTCGAACCCCTTTGTATTCCGGGGGTCAGCGGCGTTGGGTTGCGAGGCATTACTCTCTTTACACGTTGCTGAGCTCAGTTTGCGAGTATTTCGATGAGGATTTTTGTGTCTGTGCTCCTGAGGGATGCGGGTCAGTAATTTTCTCGTGTACACTTTTCCCGATTTGGGGGTCGAGGTAGCTTTGGCCTCATCAAATAAGTTGAAAAATGTTCCCTCCTCTTCTGTTCTCTGGAAGCATTTGTGTAGAGTCTTCTTGAAGCGTTTGGTAGAATTCACTGGGAAACCATCTAAACTTAGAATCTTCTTTCCAGAAGGTTTTAAACTAGAATTTCAATTTCTTATAAATAGGACTAGTTAGGCTATCTACGTTTTGGGGGGGAGTGTAGTAGAGCATGGCTTTTAAGGAATTAAGCAATTTCCTCTAAGCTGTTGAATTTACGCGTGTGAGAGTTGATCGTGGTATATTCCTTCACTAAACTTTTTCCCCCCTCATTAAACTTTTAATGTCTGTGTGGTCTGTATTGATATTCTCTCTTTTATTCTTAATGATGATAATTTGTGTCTTTGCTATTTCTTCGAGAGTCTGGTTATAGGTTTGTCAATTTTATCGATTTTTTCAAAGAGCCAACTTTTGTTTTCATTGATTTCTCTATTTTTCTGTTTTTAATTTCATTGATTCCCACCCTTATTATTCCGGTCCCCGTTCCTTCTACTTGCTTTGGGTTTATTTTCCTCTTCTTCAGATTTTTAAAGACAAAAAGCTAGGTCACTAACAGGAGACCTTCCTCTTTGAAAATACAAGCTCTTCGTGCTGGAGATGTGTCCCTGAGCGCTTCTTCAGCCGCGTCCCGTACCTTCGGTGTGTTGGGTTTTATTTTTTGTTCAATTTTTCCCTATGACCCACAGATATTTAGGAAGAGGTTGTTTTATTTCCAAGTATTTGAGGATTTTCCCCCAGAATATCTTTATTTATTTCTAGTTTAATTCTGAGATATTTGGGTTTTGAGTCTCGGGCCCTGCAGCTGGAGGCAGTTGGTTGCTATTTCTCCTGAGATGGAGAACTTGACACGTAATAAAAGCTCGGAAATATCTAAATAAACAAATAATTAGGAGCAAATATGTGTGCCTCCATTACTGCAACACGCATGATATGTATTATGTACATGTAATATGTGTGTGTGTGCGCGCACGCATATATGAAATCTGGCTCCTCTCTGTTTATTCAACTTTTAATCCTAACTGAGGATTTTAGAGAGAAAGGAAGGGGGGGAGAGAAACACTGATCAATTGCCTCCTGTAAGTGACCCGACTGGGGGCTAAATCCACAGCCTAGGTGTGCGCCCAGACCGGGGATCGAACCTGCAACATTTCGGTCTATAGGATCATGGTCCAATCAACGGAGCCACCTGGCTGGGCTGGTTCCTCTCTTCTTAGGCAAGGTGCCTTCTTGCTCCCCTCGCTGCCTTCAAGGATGAGCACCCCCCTCCCTGTGACTCGCTCCAGAGGCATCTCAGCGGACCCCAGGTGCTCCTCCAAGTCCTATTTGGGGGGAGTCTACAGTCGTTTTTATCCCTGGGTACAAGTCACCTTATATCTCCGAAAGACAAATGTGACTCTCCTGAAGACCCACGGGGAGCTGAAGGCCGCAGTGGGGGTGGGGCCAGGTGGTCCTGCTCCCAGCCCGATGCCCCCTCCTCCCTGCCCTGTCCAGCCGGAGACAATGGCTCTGCAGCCTCCGGGCCCCTGATCAGAGCACCCAGCCTTCCAGCGTGAAATGCCACAGTGGCCTCGCAATCCAGCTGCTCCTGACGTCCCCAAATACCAAAAGGGTGCTGTCTGCCACAGCAACCAACAGCCTGGAAAATGTCACTGCGTTTTAACAAACACCGGGCAACCGGGCCACCTGTGCTTTGCCTCTCTTTAGCTTTTGTCTAAACAATGTAAGTCCTGTAAGACGCGCCGGAGACCCTCAGCGGGCCGTGGGGAGTAGGACAGGGTCGGGGCGAGCCGGTGGCCTGGGTCTGGCAGGGCGTGACTCAGGCCCGCCGGCTTTGCAGGCGTCGGCTCCCTGTGAAACGTGTGGTGCGGGTGTTGACGGTGCCGAAGCCCCTCCCCCCGGCCCCCCCGCCCCCCGCCTCCCACCTGGCAGGGAGAGACGGCTCAGGGGAGGGTCTGCTGTGCGTCCGTCCTGGTTGACAACTGTGCTCTCTCTCCCTTCTAAGTGTCCCACGGTCGAGGGACCCACACGCCATCGGGATCAAGGGGAGCTCTACCTGAGGCAAACCTGCCTCACCTGCTTGGCTTGCGTCCCTCCTGCCTTTTCTCCCCTCCCCAACACCCTGCACGTATCAGTGGTCCCCGCTGACGGGGGAGGTCCGGCGGCTTCTCCGGCCTCCTTTTGGGTTAAGGGGGTAGAGAGAGGTATATGGAATTTTCACCTCATCTGGATTTGTTCAGAAGGACCTCTGTCGACTTGGAGTTGACGGTGTAAGTTGACACTGGATGTCACTGGTGGGCACTTACATTTGGGGAAGTTTCCTGGAGTCCAGAAATTGGGACACCCCTGGACCCTGAAGGGACCTTTCAAAAGCTGGCTGTCCACCACCAGCCAGGGCTCAGTGCGGGGCAATGTAGACCCCCAGGCTCAACCGCCTCCTCGCCTAACACCCATTCCTGCCCTGGTGCCCCCGCCCCGGAAGTGTCTGGGGCCTCCTTTCACACCAACAGCATTCTCTTCTTTGTAGCAGATGCATCTGCTTCATTTCCTTTATATACTGAATTTTTTTTTTGAGAGAGGGAAACATCTATTTGTTGTCCCACTTATTGACGCATTCATTGGTTGGTTCTTGTATGTGCCCTGACCAGGGATCGAACCGGCAACCTTGGCGTATCCAGACAACGCTCTAACCCACCGAGTGCCCGGCCAGGGCCCATCTGGTTCATCTCCACTCTCCCGGCTGCGCCAGACGGCGCATCCTCAGAGCAGAGACCGCAGTGGGTCTGTCCCCCACGGCCCCGCAGAGTTCAGTAACTGCTCAGGAAGCCGCGGTGAAGGAGGGGCCAGGTCATCCAACCTGGACCGAGAGCCACGTTGCGCAAAGGAAAGCGGAGGGGCCCCCTGTCCCCGCTACACGCACACGCACCTGGAAGGACGCACCCTACCGCGGGCGCAGGTGTGGCGAGGAGGCTTTGCGCCGGGGGCCGAGTGGGCGCAGCCTGGCCTTGGAGCGGCTCTCCGGCACCCTCCGCCTCCGAGCGTCTGAGCTCAACGTCCTGCGTCTGATCCTCGCTCTCATGTTGTCACCGTGCTTCCGCCTCTTTTAAGTGAAGAGAACGAGGAGGCTTTTCTGTTCGGGCAGAATTAACGCAAATCCAAACCGCTGTTCTCCTTTGATCCACCCGGACTCTGATTCGCGACGGCCTTTTAATTTCCCCGCCGAGAGCTCGAAGCCCAGGGAGGACTTCGGAGCGGGGGCCCCGCTCACCACTTCCCATTTGATTAACACGACCTAACGCGGCAACAATGCCGGGGAAGTTCATTACCAGGGAAGCGCCTGGTGCGGCTGCCCGTGCGGCGTCTGGGGACCAGGTCTTTGTGTTTAAAGGTCTTTGTCTTCTCAGGCCCAACCTGGCCGTTGTCCAGCTCGCCGGCCCTCCGTCTCTGCAGCCTCGGGATGGAGCCACCGCAGTCACCTTTGCAGGCCTCTGCGGTCCCTCTTGGATAAAGGAAAGAACACCGGACTCAAGCAGTTCAAGACTTTCTGGAGAACGCCAGGCCACCTGGCAGTCGTCAAGGGGACTCTGCAGGGGCCAGCCAGGCGGCTGCTGGCGGGGTGGCTCCGGTCGGCGGGGCCGGTGGCCTGCTGCTGCACGGCCATCAGGCGATCGCGTGCCAGCTCTCAGGAGCTTCCACCAGAAGGGACACGTGACACTCTGCTCTCATTCCAGTGGCCACAGCAGGTCACGCGGCCACACGCACCCTCAGGGAGGCAGAGACAGGCGTGGTCCCACGTGCTTGCAGGAGAGGGGGATCCCCTTGCTTTGTGGCTTCCGGTCACAGGCCGGACTCCAGCCACCAGCCTTCACTGGCCTTCCAGCTTCTGGGAGCAACACCTCGCCGGAGCTATGGAGCTTTGTGACCCGGCCCCTGCTTTGCCCCGGCGCACCCACCGAAGCGCCCGCTGCAGCAGACGGAACCCCCCTCCAGTCCCCTCCCTCCCGGCTGCCTCTTCTGTGCCCGCCAGACACGCGTCCCCACTGCAGGAGCGCAGGCCACTCCCGCGGGGGGAGAAGGTTCTGTGAAAAACCGGCCCTGCCCGGCCCTTCCCCTCCCCACCCGCAGCCGGGCCCTGCTTCCCTGCCCCAACGCCTCCGCCGCATGGCCGCCGGCCCTCCCTCCCACCTGCGTCCGGCCCCGGGGCCCAGAGCCCTCCCTTCCGGGTCATCGGGTTTCCCCTTCAGGGAGCACCTCCAGAGGGTGGCACCTCTCTGTCAGGTTCTCCATCTGGGTGTCAACCATGACAACAACCTGAGGCCCAGAGGGAGGGAGGGGACGGTTCAAGGCAGCTGCCACGACGCTGGCGTGAGCTACATACAGGACAGGTGGGGCCCCTGAGACGGGCAGGCGGGGGTGGGGCGTCCGGGGGCGACGTCGCATCCTCACCCCCAGTGCCCATAACAGGGGTGCGGGCCCCTCTTTCTCCTTTTCTTTGCATGGCGGTGGCCGAGTCTGGGGAGCAAGAGCGAGTGGTCCTGATGCGGAGAGGCTGGGGAAGACTCTGGCCGGAGATCCCCTGGGCTTGCTTCCGGGCTGCTGTGGGCGGGGGTGAGGGGGTGGGGTTGGGGGGGGGGAGCCTGGAAGGAGTCCCCCGCTCGTGCCCAGGCTGGGCTGGGCTCCGCTTCCTCGGCCCGTGGATCCTGTCACCACAACCTGAGGAAGACGCATCTGTGATGAGCTCCTGTTGGGGAACACCTGTGGGAGCAAAGGGACTGGGCGTGGGGCTGGGGACCATTTTTACCTGGTGGAGAGCCAGCCGGCCTCACTGCGGAGCCGCTCGGCGGTGCCGGGCGACAAGCTCTTTGCTGACCCGCCCTTGGCCCGTGGGAAGGCCTCCCTGCCAGGTCTTTAATGAAGTCCCCCCGCAGCCATGCGTCCCGGCGGCCTTCGCCCCGCGAGGGCCTCTGTGCGTCCCCCACCCTGTCCACGGCCACCCTGTCCGAGCAGTGGAGGGCCCAGCCTCGGCTCCCCTCGGGCGACAGACGTCACTCTCTTGCGTTTCATGTTTGCTCCGTCCCGCTCCGTGGCTCTGCAGCCGTGACTACAGCCTCGTTTCTCTCTTTTGATGTCCCATCCGTGCCGGTGGGAGGGCTTTGACTCGGGAGGCGTGTGGGGCGGCGGCGATGGTGGGGTGGCTGATGTTCCGTGCTGCTCGGACCTGCCACGGGGCCTCCCTGCTGCCTCCGCTGTGTCCTCGCGGCTTCCCTGCCCGGGAAGCGGGACAAGCGTCCGCTTTCTATCTGTGACGGAGCTGCCAGGCTCGGGAGGAGCGGGGACTGGCTCAGGGTCCTCAGTGAGTGACAGACAGGCCATGAGAGCCCAGCCCGCCGGCCGGCCAGCTCGTGGCTTACTAGGGTGTCGACAAATACTTGGAGGGTGGCTGCCACGGGCCAGGCTGCTTTCCGGGTCCGTGAGATGCTGGTAAGGCCGATGAGGCCTGTGCTCTCTCGGAGCTTGCATTCTGGGGAGCCTCCTGGAAACAGAGGCCATTCACACGCTTTTGTGCAAAATGGTTGTCTGGATCTGACTTTAAAACAAGGCCAGGGAGCAGCATCCCCCCCTCCCCCCTCCCCCTTCTCTCCTTTCTCTCTCCTGTTTGCCGGGGGGGGGGGGGGGGTGCGTCCAAATTCACTGCCACAGCCATCTTCTGCCTTTTTTTCTGTTTCTCCTAATGATTTCAATAACTTTCGATACAATGCACCGCAGCATCTTCTTACACAAGAACGAAAGGTGAAATGTTAATACGATTTTATGTGGGCTCCGATCGGATACAGGAGACCTTTTAGTCTCCCACCTTTCATCCTCAAGTCGGCACGCGTTAATTAAATTGAGCCTGTGGGAAGTGGCCTTCGGGGGAGGGAGGGCTCCTGAGAGCATAATACGTTTTCATCAAATGCGGGCCATAAGCAAACAAGCCAGCAAAGAGCTCGTAGACAAAGATGGGCCCTGAGATCTTCCAGATGAGAGTTCTTGAAGGAAAGGTGATTTTCCTTTGGCTGAAAGCGCACACTTAGGTAATGAGCCACGGGGTTCTGGAGACAGGAACGCTTGGACAAAAGCACTCACCACCCCCAACCCAGGTGCCAGTAGGAAAAGGGAGAGCTCCCTGCCCATGGGGCACCCTCCCCCTGCCTCTGTGCCCGGACCACTACCCATTTCTCCAAGCGGTTGCCTCACCTGGCCACAAGGGGGCGAGGAAGAGTCACCTTCCTCGCCTCCGTGCAAGGGGAAGACCTGGAGCTGCTCACCTCTGGGCCAGGTGTGCCCTATGGCTTGGTCTGCTGGGCTGGGAGGGGCCCCGAGGGGACCTGAGCACCTGTCAGCTGGAAGGGGCGGGGCTCAGGTGGGCCCCAGAGGGAACATTCTCTGTGCCTGGAGCGAGGCCGGGCTGGGAAGAAACGGAGGAGGAGCACTGTGGGGGGTGACAGGGTGGGCTTTAAAGGCAGGGTCACTGACTTTGTGCGTGACTTTGAAAAGGCCACATGGCCTTGGCGAGTCTCAGTTTCCCGGTCTGCGAGGCAGCGATATCATCCCGCAGGGTTGAGAGAGGCCGAGGAAACCCCGACAGCAACAAGTGGGGGTGAAAGCGGTGAGCACTCACTGCAGGACGGTGCCTCCGTGCGTCCCGGGGGTGGGTTTCGCACCCCGCTGAGGAACCCACCCCTCCCTTCCTTCCTGCAGAACGTCAGGGCCCCCGTCCCTTTCTGGGGAGCCAGCATCAGCGGCTTGCTTCTCACTCAGCTTCCTGTCCCACCGGGTTCCCAAATGCCCAAAGCCAGGGGCATTGTTGCCCTCGGCACCGCCGGGACTCGGCTTTGCAAAGTCACGGTCTCTGGAGTCCTCTCGACGCCGGGCCGGCTCCAGGCGCGGCTGAGCCACCGGAGCCAAGAGCCGCCCGGGCCCCGGCCCCAGCTTTGCTGTCAGACCTCGGGCAGGCCAGATCTCACGCTCCTCGTCCCTCAGGGTCCCCGTCCATGAAGCGGGGACAAAAGGACCTGCCCTGCTGACCTCACAGGTAGGAAATTACACTGGAGATGTGAGGCGCAGCAAAGTACTACGGGACCACAAGGTACTAGCATTTTTTTTAATGTGACCTTAAAATTCTCACTGCGAAGTGATATGTGCTCATGGAGGCAAACTGAGGAAATGTAGATAAGAGCATGATGGAGATGAACTATGAAAGGGTCCCCAATCCCGCCCCTTAGCGAGAACCGCTGTCAAGCCTTTCCCCGGCTCCCTTCGGAGAGCAGCCTCCGTCTGGTTGAAGGGGCCAGCACTCCGCGCCTTTGCAAATGTGGTTTTTCACGCACTAACACGTTCTCCCCGGACGGGTAGGGCTGCGCCGGAGATCAGCTTGTTGGCCTCCCTCTGGCTCTTCGGAGCTGGCAGACCGCCTCGGAAGTGTTGAAGGCCATCTCTGCCACCTCCCAAGGAGCGGGTGCAGACAGCTGGGCGTCACTCGGGGCCTCCCTCGGGAGGAGGGGCTGTGACCCAGGGTCTGCGGACCGAAGGTCCCGGTGCTTCTGGGGTAAAGACGGAAACCTGTCCGACCCAGAGGGGAACCCAGGGCCCCAGGGCCCCAGGGCAGCCAGAACCCCTGGAAGGGGGGGTGGCAGGAGCACGAGCTGAGGTCCGCGGGCCCACTTCTAGAAGCAGCTGAGGGTCCCTGCGGGGACCCAGACTGGGAGGGACGCTGCGGCCGACCCGCCTCCCTGTGGAGAGCTGGGCCGACTGTCGGCTCCCCCGGGGCCGTGTTCCGACCTTGGGATTCCTGGAAACATCAATACTTGGGAGAGGCCTCACCAGGGAGAGACTCACTGTGCTCCTAATTACGAATGTGGAGGACCGAGCCACGGGTCGGAAAAGTGAACAAGACACCTCGCCTCGTGTGCCAGATGGTTCACCCCCTGCAGCGAGTCTCTGCGTCCCCCTGACACGCATGACCTAGCTCAGAAAAAGGGTCTTCGTGATGCCATTCTAGACTCAGGGAGAGAAGCAGAGGGATATTAGAGACCCACAGGGAAGGCGGGCCCCTCTGTCTAGTGCCCTCTCTCCTGGCAGAACCCAACGGGAAAGTCTGGGCCCAGCATCACCGGGCAGAACGCAGAGGAGTCGCTTTGGAGCTGAGACTCGGCGGCTGGGAGGTCAGGCCCCGCAGCCCAGGCTTCGCCCGCATCCAGGCTGGGTGTGGCGGTTCCCCGTGGGCCCCGTGGGCCCCTTTTATGCTGCCAGTGGGTCTGTTTTTGTGCAGGCAGCCGGGGCCGTTTCCTGTTGCTTGTAACCAAGCAACCCGGCAGGTGCAGCTGCTAGCTTCTGTGACCCTCAGGCACGTCCACGAAGAAGGTGGAGAGAAAGCGTGATGCCCATTTTACAGGGGACACAACTGAGTCTCGAAGAGATGAAGTCTCTTCCTCAAGCCTGCTCGGGGGAGAAGCCAGGACTAGAACCCGGGTCTCTGATCCAAGGCCCTCCCCACTCACCTTGCTTCTGCCTCGCTCGAGCTGGAAGACAGGGTGGCGGTGCTCCCTGCTCCCCGCAGAAAAGAAAACACAAGGCCGAGGAATGAGCATCCCTTGCAGCCAGCCGGGGCAGCAAGCCCGTCACCTTGATGGAGGAGCGCACCAGCTTGCAGTTGCCCAGGAGGGCGGCCGTGGCATTGGAAACAAGTGGCCCTTAAATTTCCTCCCAGATGCCTCTGAGACAGAGGGGCAGGGGCAGTTGCTTTCCTTCCAAATTCCGCCCCCTTTGCTTCCCCAGGAATCACTCGCTGGGGTGGGGGTGGGGGTGGGGGTCCGGGTGGACAGAACCCTGGCAACGGCTGCTCCCCAGGAGGTTCTGGGGGTGGGGGGCGGGGCTTTCAGCCCCTATGAGGAATCTCTACGCCTTCTGGAAAGGCGGCCACAAACGCCCGTTGTAGGGTTGGGGGCCTGCAAGGTCTCCGAGACAAAACAGAACCTCCTGGAGGTTTAGAAAGTTTAAAACATGGCTGAGACGGCGCTATTGATTTTCTTTCCCTGGGCTCGCCCCGCTGGGTGACTCATTTGTTCTGGGAGGTTTCGTACAAATGAGCCCATAACGTCGCCAGCAGCGTGTCTGGTAAACGTGGTCTGCTTTGACTCCAGGTCCGTGTGGCGAACCACGACAGCAGCCACTAAGGTGGGAAAGACCTTGGGGACGTGGAACTCAACGCTCACGTCACAGGTCAGCAATGGACGGTGGGGACCCCGGGCCACGTGCCTGGGAGCACGGAGCAAGTTGGTAGTGGAGGCGAGAGGAGAACGCAGAGCAGTGGACGGCGCCACGTAATGTTGGGAAGCTCAGGACGTGGCGAGAACGTTGCAGCCGGCACTCCCCTCCCCCCGCCTGCCACCCCCACCACCAGGAGAGACAGTCTTGCTGTCGGGGGTGGGGATGCTCAGGTGCCAAAGGAGACACCCACAGTCCCGCGCTGTGTCTTTAGGCCTGAGGGATTTTCAGCACCTCTCTCCAAAGGGGCCCCCCTCCTCTGTCTCCTGATGCAGGGAGAGCTTGGTCTGGATAGAAGGGCCTTTCGAGAGAAGGCTCTCCTGGGCTCAGATGGTGTTGGGTGGGAGCGTCAGACTGGGCTGCCTGCTCTGCCCAGAGACGAGGGAGGGGCTCGGGGCTCAGGCAGTGGCCTGGGAGCGGGGTGCCCTGCAGAAGTCTCTGTGAAGGAGGCGGGGGCACGGTGATGATCGTTCGGCAGGTCCCCCTCGGCCTCAGGGCCCTGGTGCGGGACAGGGCAGCAGGGAAGGCAGCTTCTCCCCGCAAGGGTCCCTCCCTCGCCAGGCCAGAGCTCCCCGAAGGGAGCAGGCGCTGCCCCAGGGTCGGGGCACACCCCACCCCCCTGCCCTCCTTCCCTGGGGGGTTACAGACAGTCAGCGACAGCGCTAACTGAACACCTACTTAGCGCTGGGCGCTGCCCTCAGTGCTGGGGACAGCACACTCAGGGGACACGTTGACAAAAACCTGTCACTCAAGAGCGCACATTCTCCGGTGGGGAGACGGCGAGAAAGCAAGGAGACAGATGAGCGAGATCATTTCTGACCTGAGGGACAAAGTGGAGGGCAGGGTCGGTGGGGGGTCAGGGAAGGTGTGATACTGTGACTTATAAAAAGAACAAGTTTGGAAAGGGTGAGCCGCAGGAAGGAGGCCAGAGGGGCTGGAGTGAACAGGAAGAGGGTGGAACGGAGAGGGCGGGGGTGGGGGTGGGGGGGAGATCTTACAGGTCACCGAGAGAGGCCTCCACTCTGACCCCCGGGGTCCTGGGGACAAGAGGCCTCATGGGCTGCCAGTGCCGGTCCCCTAGAGAACCTGCTTCCCTGCTGGGCTGGGGGGGGGGCCGTGAGGGGGCCGTGCGGGGGGCAGGGGCAGCAAAGCCGGGGAGTCTCAGGGCCGCTGGCCGGCGCTCAAACCTCCACGGCCACCATGCTGACCACACGGTCTCGAGTAGGGCCCCTGACTGGGGCTCCATCTCCCCGTCTGTGAAAGGGACACGACAGCGTACCACCTCTTCACCGGGCGGAGGGGCTGACCGCAGGGGGCCCCGCGGGCGGGCAGCGTGGCGGAGGGCTTTGCTCACTGCGGCTGAGATCCTGGTTCTGCTCGCAGCCCGTGCCCCCGCGGGAGGGCTGCTCCGGGGAGGCCGGTTCTGGGTTCCCGCCTTCCTGTTGGGGGGTGGGGGGGCGGGGACAGCAGTGCCCCAGCTCTGTGCTCGCTGACGTCATTGGCCCTCAGGACCGGGGGTGCAGGAACTGCCCCGGGGCCGTTTTCCAGGTGGAGACAGTGGTGTCCAGAGAATTCGGTCCCACGGCTGACGCAGGGCGGAGCCAGGACTAAAGGCTTGGTGGGGTCCCACCTACGGGACCCAGATGGCAGCCATGTGCGTGGCTCAGTGGTCTCTGCAAAAATTCTCCCCTCCCTCCTTTGGCCTTCCCCGGCTCTGCCTCCGCCCCTGGCGCACCCTCCCCGAGTCCTGAGACGCCGCTTAGACATTCGTCTCACGCTTCTCTGCTTAAGCGCACGGGGTGGAGGCCCCCATTTCTAAAGCACCCCACCTTTTGTGGAGGCGGTAACCACCACTTTGCCCCCCAGGCACACCAGCCAGAGCTCTGAGGCTCAGGCTGAGGCAGAGACCCAGAGGCAGGGTGGGGACCAGCCCCGGTGCCCAGACGTCAGCCGAGCCCTTCTGAGGGGACACCACGCTGGTTCTTGGGGTCAGGGCCAGAGCAGACACCCCCAGATCCTGGTTGAATGGGACTGAATGGGACTGGGGCGGGGCTAGGCTGCGGACGGGGAAGCAGAGGGGCGGAGCGTCCCTGGAGTCTCAGGCCCTGGAGGCGGCCTCCTCCGCAGGCTCCAGGTCACCTGCGATGGCCTTGATGTCACCAAGGGGGCAGGTCGAGCCCCGCCCCGGGGAAGCCCAGCCGGGCGGCAGTGGCGTCCACTCCACAGACAAGGCCATGACAGAATCTCCTGCCTGCCCGCCAAGCGCCCCCCTGAGCACCGCTCCGCCCCAACCCTCCTCTGGGGCTCCGCAGGAGCCCGCACTCCCCTCCGACCCCCACTCCGCCACCATCTGCCAGGCCGAGCGCCGGCCTCGCCGAGTCCGGGAGCGGGCACCGTGCCATGGCAGCACACGGGCCCGCATGCTGGGTGGCCAGGCGAGCATGTGTGAGCCCTGCGTGTGCGGGGAGGCGGCCGCGCGGCCGGGCTCCTCGGTGGAGGGCGGCCGCGTGGCATGATTGGCAGGTGGGAGTGGGTAGAGGCCCAGGAGGGGAGGCCGGCGGGAGGCACGGTTCTGCAGCTGCCGGAGACCCCCGACCGCCGGTCTGGGGTTGGAGGTGGGGGGTGCAGAGTGGGGCTGCGGGGCAGCAACACCGGCTAGCTTCCCGCGCCGCTGCTGAGTCAGCTCTGGCTGCACGTGGAGGGGTTCAGCGCCCTCTGCCTCTTCGCAAAAGCCCTGCTTGAGCACAAAAGACCAGCGGCCATTCACGGAACACTACCCGCGCTCCGGGCACTGTGCCCAGCGGTGTTGTGACAGATGATACCAGGGGTCGTCCCCGAAACCCCAGGAGGCGGGGTTAGGAGCAGGCAGCTGGGAAGTGACATTTGAGCTGCGGATGAAGAAGTGAGGAGACCGTGCTGTGGCTGCACGCAAAGCCCCGAGTGGGCAGGGGCTGCGGGCGGGGCGGGGGTGGGGGCGGAGGAGGAGCCGGCTGAGGAAGGGCCTGCAGGCAGGGCAGCAGTGGGCGCAACGCCTCTGCCCTTCGCAAGGCGCGAGGCTCACCGGGCTCTGAGCCCAGGGTGGTGGGAGACCAGCTGGGAGGTGGGCGGGGCTGGACTCCCCGGGCCTTGCAACCCTGCGCTGCGTTCAGGTGGGAAGTTAGCACCTCGTGCTGTCCCAGCTTGGGGATCCGGCCACGTCTGCAGACGGACGCGAGGCGGAGGGCCTGGCAGTGGGGTGACCGGAGGCGGCAGAGGGGCCTTCCCGCTGCTCTGCGAGACTCGGAGGGACCCTGCTCTGTCCGGTCTCCGCGAGCCTCTCTCCCCGCCCGCCCCCTTCTGCCCCAGCTGGCACGTTCGCCTTTGTCTCCCCACTACTGAGTCTTCCAACCCGCTGGCCCTCTCCCTCCGCCGCCAAGCCCACCCTGCCCGAGGAGCCTCGCCCTCCGAGCTCCTGCCCAGCTCGGCAGGCGGGTGCCACGCGGCCAGGTGGGCGCCAGGATGCCTGGCTCTGGGCCCGAGTCCCCGTCCTGGGCCCCTCAGCCACCCTCGCCAGGCTCGGTGCCTGAGGTTCCTGAGGGGACTGTTCCCAGGAAACCCAGGCAAATGTGAGCGATCTGTCTCCTTCATGCTCACAATT
This sequence comes from Glossophaga mutica, assembly GCA_039655065.1. NCBI lineage: Eukaryota > Metazoa > Chordata > Mammalia > Chiroptera > Phyllostomidae > Glossophaga > Glossophaga mutica. Next base: position 2,857,615 of record CM077315.1, read on the forward strand.
CACTGCACAATTGGGCCAATGCTGCCGCATTAAGAAACTTAATGTTTTTAACTAAAAGTTAATTGATTGAAATTAGGCAGATGGCAACAGCTGCAGAATGGCAAAAAAGTACTCACTTAACTGATGAAGCTCAAGTTAAACTGCGCAGGGCTGTGCACCACTTAGTGTGGAATTATGGGAGTTGTGCGTGTGCTTGCGTGCACACACACGTGTGTGTGTGGGGCGTGGAGAGGTGGGAGTCCACTCACAATCTAGGGATTTACCTAATGCAGCTGCCCAAGCTTCAACCCCGGGATGTGTGGGAAAGCCCTTTCCAACAGATTTTTCTATTAGAAGAAACTTCTTTCTGAAACATTTGACTCTCTTGCCCACCAAAGTCGGAGAGAGGGGCGGACAGGGAAGGGCCAGGACTCACACCGCCGCCGAGAGCAGCGAATGCCGGAACCCCTACCCCACCTCGGGGTCGACACGCTGACCCATCTCTCTGGTCTCCCTGTTTTGGTGACATCACCCAAGAGTCAAGGCCGGCATTGGCGAACTCGGATGCCTGGGGGCTCTGGCTACGGGGCCCCCCATTTCCACTGGGATGAGTGGGAAATGACTCATTACAGGTGCGCAGGAAGACACGCGTAGTCCGTGCCGGGAGGTCCTGGACCACCCCGCCTGGACGCGCTGTCCTCGGAAGGGCAGACTCTCCGGGGTCTGCAGTAACCGCCGAGGCTGATGGAGCATTTGGGGCTGGGCTCCCACGTCCCCTCCTTTTGTCCAACGCGTAAAAAAAAAGAAATCGCAGAAGGAATTTACATCGTGAATCCCTTTCCAGAAAGTTTCCTTCCACCAAACCAAGGCCCGTTCTGCTGATACCGAATCAAACCCACATCCGTTTCGTACAAACGCAAGCTTTTGTACGAAAATCTTCATCTCCGGCCAGTGCCTCCCTTCCCGTACGAATCCCGAGTCCCAGCCCGGTGCTGGCCTTGCTGCTGTTCACCTGTCCAGGCTTTGAGCTCGCCTTGGAGCGGGTCCCCGGCCCATCCAGACTGTGGAGTAGTTGGTCTTATCGGATTAGTCTGATTTCAGCCGCCCTGGAGTCTTCCGCCTTCACGAACTCAGACCCTTGTCCCTCCTGAGTTCTGTAAAGTGTCAGGGTCCTCACAGGACGGACCACTCGCCCACATTTCCACGCGTCTGCTCGTTCCACGTCTATTGTTACTGTAAAACGGGAGCTGGACACTGGCCCGGCCCACGGCCTGGTTTGGAATGGCCCAGGAGGAGTGAATGGTTTCTATGTTTTTAAAGGATCAGAGGGAGTGTGTGGGGGGGAAGAAAAGTAATATTTCACGATGTGAAAAGGATATGAAAGTCCAACTTCAGTGTTCACAATTAAAGTTTTTTTAATTGAGAGATAATTGTCAGATAGCGTTATATTAGCCGCAGGTGTACAGCGTAATGATTCGATATTTGCGCATCTTGCAAAATCATCACCAGGAGAAGTCTAGTTAATATCCTCAAAATTAAAGTTTGATCCCACCCCCATGCATCTGTGCAGTGTCCCCGGCCGTGTCCCAACTCGACAGCCCAGCTGTGTGGTTGTGACAGGAAGTGTGCGGACCCCAAAGCCTAACCTCTGTGCCCTTGGGCCCTTCATGGGACAGGTCGGCGACCCGGGCCCAGGACGACAGACATAAATAAGGAAGCAGAGACCCCGTCTGTCTGATTCTCCTTCACTGTTCCTGGCTCCGCAGTATTATTATTATTTTTTTAATGCATTTGCCTGGCTGACTCTTCACTCGAATGAGTTTCAGCCGAGTCCTTGCTTCCAGAGGCCCTCCCACCCCCGCCCCCCGAGGCCGGGCGCCCCTTCCCCTCTGCGGTCCTGGCACAGCACCAGGTACCAATCCCGCCCACAGGCGCCAGCCTTCGCTGGAGGTCCCGGCGCCACGCTGCCCGCTTTGCTGGCTTCTTTGTCCTCCGAGTGGACACCCGTTGGATGGACGAGGGAGCTGAGGCACCGAGGTCTGTTGGCAGCCCGAGGTGACTCGGCTTTTAGGAGACAGACAGCACTGTGAGCTCGGGCACGGTGACCCCAGAGCACGCTCACGACGGCCGTGCCTGTCACTCAGCCCCCTTGCCTGCCTCGCTGCACAGAGGCGAGCACCCTGGGCTTGGGTAGTGCTGTCCGCCTCCTGGTGTCTTGAGGCCTGAGCGGGTCAGGGTTCGAAACGCTGGCCTGTCTTTCTGCTCAGCCAGAGGCCCTTCGGCCTCGTCCGCCATCTGCTTCTCCATCGTCCTGCTTCCACCTGTGCGCACTCCATTCACGCAACCCCCCCTTCCTGTTAGGGACGGTCGGGCCAGTGCCTACACCCTCAGCAGACGCACAGGGAAACAAACTGAGCCTCGGAGGGGTTGAAGAAACCGTCTGAGACCCACGAGTGGCCAGGTCTGGGCCAGAACTCAGGAGTCCTGCCCGGGAGTCTCACCAGACCCAGCTCTTGGCTCTGGGGGCGGAGCAACCATCTCCTGGACAGAGAGACCAAGGATACCCCCTTGGTCTTGTCTCGGGAGGGTTTTTATGAAAAGAATTAAAATGCGGCCAACTCCCCAGGCAGGTGGCCTGGAATGCCCTTGACTGTGATTTCACCTGACAGGTGCGCCCCCGGGGCCCACAGGGCCACCGGGGCCAGGCCGCCCCCGCCCCATTCCGGCCCCTCCCTCCCTCTTTCCGCAGACACACGCCTGCCTCCAAGGGCCGCGGCTTCCTGAGCAGCCAGCCGAGCTCGGAAGCACAGACAGGGGAGGAAATGAGAACCCCGGGAAGAGCAGATGACGCCGGGCGGGAGGTGCTGGCGCCTCCGCCAGCGCGGTCTGCTCCGCGCCCCAGGCTGGCACGGAAAACTTAAACATTATTTACTCAACCATGTGCGTGTTCAAGCCAATATCTGCCTGCCATCTGTTCAGCCGAGTGACCCCTTGGAACTTCATGCGCCCCCCCCCCCATGACATCAGCATCACTTCTTCTCACCCAGCTCCCTGCTTCCCGGCCCTCCGCCCTCCTCCAGGTCTGGGATGGGAAGGGGGAAGGGTCCCTGGTGGGCGGGGGTGGCGCCTTGCAGCTCATCCCAGACAAGCAGCCAGCCCGGAGTCAGTGTTAAATCTCTCACCCTTGGTGGTCCAAGCTGCATTGTCGAACGAACGGGGCTTCTTTCGTATTCAGTGAGGTTCACAGGGAGCCCGAGGTCCTCCTCCACATCCCGTAGCTCTGGTCTGATACCAACTAACGCTGTGACCTTGGACAAGTCCGTTCCCAGCTCTGCGTCTCAGTGACCCTATTGCGTGCATAAGGACATGGACCAGATCTTCTCCTTCAAGGTCCTTGTGAGTCATACTGGCTCCCTCGTGCCCCCCTCTCCTTGGGTCGAACACCCCATTTCTGACTCTGGACCCTCTCATTGGTCTTTGCCCACTCTGCTCCCTGCTGTACCCACTTACCTGTATCTGCCAAGGAAGGCTTCCCGCCGTGATGCTCCCCGCCAGAATCCTGAATCTGTTACCTGGCAACCATCGTCCCCACGCAGGGCTCAGTGAGCCTGCCAGGCCCCGTCTTCCAATGTGGCACGCACGCACGCACTCACACACACAGGGCTGCTGGTGTAGGGACCTCAGGGCTCCACGGAGACCTGCGTCTACTAGGCGGGCCCCAGTTGGCGCAGGAGCAAAGCGCATCGCGTCCAGAAGAACAGGGATTGAGTGCTTGCCTCTTAGGCTGATGCCAGATGGCTGGCGGGTCCTGCCTAAACCTTCCGCCCCTCGGGGCTACAGCTTCCCCCTTTGAGCAGCGAGGGCAAGGGGGTGTCCTCCCAGTGCCCCCGCCCGAGTTCGCTGGCACCACTGAAGACCTGGGTCCCGACACCTGGGGCGTGTCTGGGCCAGAGCACAGCTTCGTGTTCCGGCCTGTCGTACCCTCTGCGGGCAGAGAGAGGTGAAGGCCGTGGCGGCCGGAAGTTAGGTAGCGGCCCCTGACCTCCAAGCAGCGGTGTGCTGGGGACAGTAGGGCCCCCAAGAGCCACTGTGGACAGCTCTTCCCAACTCCGTGTTCTGCGCTGGAATCTTGACAGCCGGAGGGTGTGCTCTGTGGGAACTGGCAAATGCTACGCGTCCGGGACTTTTTTTGGGGGGTTGTCGGTGGTATTCTCGCCCGTTTGTCAGAACGCCTGCTACCTCCAGCCCCTCGGCCAGCAGGGGCTTCCTACCGTGGGCAGGACTTGCTTCTCCCCTGAGTTTCCTCCTCGCCCGTGTATCCTGGGCGGCAGGGAGGGGACGGGAGGGGGCCGCCACTGCCCACTGTCCTGCCCGGTGGGCCTCCTGGACCCCGGGGGCGCGAAGGAGAAGGGAGGAGGGAGAAGGGCACTAGGTTTTGGGATGCGAACAAAGACGGAGGCTTTCTCCCCGTGATGAGGGAAGACGTGTTAATACCAGGGTATGCAAATATGTAAATAGCGTAAACACGAACCGCATCCTAATGACTGTTTTGCATTACCAAGTCGTTTACTCTTCATGACATTTTATGACTGTTCAGCTGTGTCAGCAAGCACTTAGCGGAACCTCCCACCACGGCTGATGAAACGCGTCTCTGGTCTCCCCTTGGGGGGAGGGGCCAAAGCAGAGCCCCCCTGCTCCAGGAGCCTGGAGAGGGGCGGCGGAGGAAGACACCCCGTGTCCACTGTCGGAGGGCTTCTTTGCGGGAACGCCACGTGCTCCGCGCCTGGCACTCTCCCCGGCGTGGTGCGCGCTCGCCCTGGTCCTGGTGGAAGCAGATTTATACGCAGGCTAATGAGAGCTGACGGTTCTCGGTTGGCCGCTGCACCGGCGCACGGATTTGAGGCTGCACGCAAGTCAGCCCACCGCAGGGCCCGCCGCCCTGAACCCCTTTCTTTAGAGTAACAGTCAGCGCTGCGGACCCTGCGCGCTCCGGGAAGCCCGGGGACGTTGGGGTGGCCCAGCCTGGCTCCCCGCACCGAGTTCCAGCCGGTCCTCGCCCTGCCGGGCTCCGGAGGAAGTTCCTTGCCCTGGCGGGAAGGCGGTGAATTTGACGGCCACTTGGTTCTCTTCAAAGAGCTGGTTTACACCAGAGGTCTCACGCAGGCCGCGCGAAGACTCGTCTCTGCTCACGGGTGTGTCTGGTTTGGCCCTGGCCCTATTTGAAAACAGATTTTACTTGCCGAGTTTTAAAAAGCTGGACTTTTTAATGAACAAGTTTTGACTTCTGGCTTTTCTGAACCAATCGGGAGACCTGGCCGTGTTGGTCTGATATTACTGTGCCGAGTCCTCAGGTGCAGGGATTGGAGCAGCGGGCTCAGGGGGATTGGGTAGAAGAAGGGGTTCTGGCTTCAGAAGGCCTGGGTTCAAATCCCAGCGGCACAGCTTATTGCTGTGTGACTTCGGGCAAGTTGCTTAACTTCTCTGTGCTCGGGTCTTCTCATCTACAAAACCATCAACAAAACAAGGGGCTAATCCCCCGGTTGTCCAGTCGTCAGCAGTTGGATGAGGGCCTTGCACTTACGAAGTGCTGTGTAAGATTTGTCTATTACGAGGGATGATACTGCCTTTGTGGGAGGAGGGGGCTCTGGGCTCCTATTTAGACCCTGGCACGTTCTTGGGTGAAGACTCAAGACGTAAAGCGACCGGCCAGCAGCGACGTCACCAGGAGCAGGTGGCCGCCTTCTGCACAGCGAGAGCAGGAAGGAAGAGGGAGGAGCATCCTCGGGGGCTCCTGTCCTGTCTACCATCAGCCCTTTGCATCCGTCAAGGTCCAGCGTACTCTCCAAATGACGGGTTCACAGAGTGGATGACTCCGCGTTGGAGATTATTACAGAGCAGGCGTTGCGAGCAGGAAGAAGGAAGCCGGGAGGTGAATGGAAACCATCCCCGTGAAAATGGAGTCGGGAGACACAAGGCAGGCGGAGAAACTATTTTGAGCCAAAGGCAGGTGACGGGGGATTCAAAATTTAATGAGCCTTAAATGCCATTGGATGAATATAGCCACAGCCGGAGACACAGTTATGTCCAAAAAGGCCCACACAGTTGCAGGCTTTCCCATAACACTCCATTTTTAAAGGTGCCGGAGAACTAACAAGCTAAAACTCCGTCAAATGCAGGGAGTCATAACCATTTGCAGCGAAGTAATCTTCTGGCTGCCTGGGGACACGTAGCCCCCGCCCGCCTGGCTGCTGGCCTGTCCCTCCGTGTGGGGGGGGGACGCAGGCCTCCACGCCATGCTGGCCGGGAGCTGTGTGCCCGGCAGGCCGACCACTTGCGGAGACTCCCGTGTCCTCGCCCCACGCCCCCGTGGGTGCTGCCGCCACCAGCTTCTCAGCAGCGGGTGGAGGGACTATCCGTGGTCTCTGAGGGAAGCGCTCCCTGGGGGCTACGGCTATGCGCCAGGCGCGGGGAGAGAGCTTGCCCTCACCTAGCGCACCCACGGGGAACCCAATTCACGGCTGCATTCACGGCTGGTGCCGCTCGCCTCCGACAAGGCTGGGGAGTTAGGGAAAAGCGAGGCCTCCCGCTGCCTCTCAGACACCTACGGACTCGGAAGCAAAAGCCCCCCCCCCACTCCTCACCAACAGCACGCCCCCTGGGAGCCCCCGGGGCCCTCCCTGGCAGGTGTCCTCGTGGGCTGCCGGGTGTGTCACGGACGTCGGAGGCTGGGTTCCTGGTCAGGCACGGAGAGGGCGTAAGGGCCGCACGGGGCGGGCCAGGAACCTCCTGCCCCTCCACTCCGCCTCCTCCCGCCGCGTCCACGCAGAGCAGGGCCCCGCACGCTTGGCGAGGGCGATGCCCGTCCCCCAGCTTCGGCTGTTCTCGCGCCGCCGTCCTGATGTTCGGCGTGTCCCTCGTGTCGGTGTTTACACGGTGCCCTCAGGCACCCACGCTAGTCTAGCCTCGGTCGGTGCAAGCAGCAATGTCTGTGATATCCCAGGTTTGATGCGGCGACTTTGTTTATTTCTACTATGCGTTAAACAGACACATAACTATCAGCGTGGGAAACGCTTCCCCGCACCGAGCACCCTCCTGTGGGTGACCGATGACCGGGTGACTCGCGACGAAGGTAGCCAACGTCCAGCACGTTGCTCTGAGGCGGTGGCAGGAACTTGACGCTGCAGCAAGGACTCGGGGAGGGGGGGGGTGGTGGCTGGTATCTGTGCCTGCGGGGGTGGAGGGGGGATTTGAACGCAGAGCCACTGCACCAAAGAAGCGACCCCTCTAGGTGTCGTATGGTGATGCATTTTCTCTCCAAAAAAGATGTGGCTGGTCTTTTGATCTAAAGATACCCAGCGTGTGGGGCTTAGAAGTCCAGGCAGGAACCTGAGGCAAGAGGAAGCTGAGGGGAGGGTAAGCGAGGGGGAGACAAGGGTTCGCCTAGGAGGGAGGAAGGGCGTGGTTTTCCAAAGGTGCCCCCGGAGAGGGCAAGAAGGACGGTTCGTGGCGCCCATCAGCGCTAGTGCCCCTGGATCCCAGGACCACGGGGCCAAGGTCATGAAGCCGGCATTAGTCTGCTAGGGCCGCCACAGCAAAGGACCACGGACTGGCGGCTTCAACCACAGACGTTCATTTTCTCGCCCTTCCGGAAGCCGGAGGCCCAAGACCAAGGTGTTGGCAGGCCTGGCTGTCCCCGAGGCCTCTCTCCTTGGCACGTGGACGGCCGTCCTCACCTGGTTTCCCTCTGGGTCCCTGTGTCCAGATTTCCCCCAGAACTGTGAGAAAATAAACGTCCGTTGTTGAAGCCACCTGGATGAATACCTGCAGCTATCGTCCCTGCGCGTCAGTAGCTGTGCCTGCCAGCCACTGTCCCCTTCGAGGGGAAGCGGGTCTGACCACCGTGCCAGGGTCTGGGGTGGAACCCGGCTCACCCGCTGGGGCGCTGGGGAGATCTGGGGTGGCCAAGCTTGGGGAGCACGGGCACTGGGTCCAGCTAGATCAGCGAGGGGAGCTGGGGGCGGGGAGCGCCCCGCAGGCTGCTGGCAGGTGGGGAGACAAGCGGACCCACAGAGAGAGGCAGAGACGTGGCAGCTCGGAGGCCCTGGGGATGGAAAATACGGGGCCGGAGCCACGTTCCTGTGGTGGAGGAGCCCAGGACGCGGACTCCCGAAGCTTGCCGGGCCGGAGGGCTGACCACAGCCTGCCCTGGAGGCCAAGCGCATCCACGAGAGGCTGCTTCCTTGAGCTCGGGGGGCCCCAAAGCAGTCCCGTGACCAGAGGCAGCGAAGTGAGGCTCGGACACATTCGTCCCCTCGATCTCAAAGACCTTCTTAGGGGCTGAGTTCTGTGCCCGGAAAATGCGCATGTCGAAGTCCTCAGCCCCAGTAGCTCAGACGCGGAACTTACCCGGACACAGGGCCTTTCAAGGGGGAGCTAAGGTCCCATGAGGCATTTGGGCGGGTCCAACTTGGACAAATACCATGAACTTAGCCTCTGAAAGCTACACAGATTTATTATTATCTTTCAGTTTTGCAGGTTGGAGAAGCCCGACATGGTTCTTCGCTGGACTAAGACCCAGACATCCGCAGGCTGGCTCCTCCTGGGCACTCTAGGGGACAACCTCTGTCCTTGTCCTCTCCAGCGTCTGCAGGCCTCCAGCCGTCCTGACCTCGAGGCTCCTTTTGCCCTCCTTGGGGCCTGCGATGGCCATCGAGTCCTCTCTTCGCATCGCGACTCTGGTCTTCCGAGGTCGTGCCTCCCTCCCCCATGGGAATGGACTCCGGTGACGGCCTCGGGCCCTCCTGCATCATCCAGAATAATCTTCAGGTCAGCTGATGGACAAGCCTAATTCCACTTGCAACTGTAAGTCCCTCTGCCACGTCGTCACAGGTTCGGAGACGAGGACGTGGATATCTTCGGGGGGTGGGAGGCCCCTTATTCTACCTGCCACGTTCATTGAACGGGAACGTAAATATGTATTCCTAGCCCGCATGTGTTGGTGGCCTGGGGTGGCGGTGATGGCCCTGATGGGTCTATCACAGGAAGAGAACTGGTGTTGAGGTTTGAGATGGGGAAGGGTCATGAGCTTGCAGCCGCAACCACTCCGCTTTAAGTAACGTGGCCGGACCAAGGATGGGGCCCAGCCTGGGGCGGGGAGACCCTGAACTTGGGAGTCATGAATCCGTCCACTCCTAGAGCCGTGGAAACCTCGGGTCCGGGGGGCCAGGTGGCAGGGAGCACGTGGCCCAGCCCCTCTCACCTGGGACAGGAATCCTCTCTGTATTCTCGCATCTCCATCTTCTCCCCCACCCGCTGGTCCAGGAGGCCTTCATTTCCTTCCTCCACCGGCCTCGCTGGTCAGCTGCCTGCTTGCACTTCGGTCCCACACGGTCCTTTCCCCACACAGCGGCCACCTGGAGGCCACACGGCCACGAGAGAGAGCTTCTCAACAGGCAGGTCGGGGCGCACAGCCCCCTTGCTCTGAGCCCCCCAAGGGAGCCCCTTCCTCTTGGGGTACAATCTGGACTCTGCCCAGTGGCCCACGTGGTCCTGTGACGTGACACCACCCCACCTTTCTCTGTGTCTTGGGTCTTTCTCTGTCCTTAGTCCACGCTGGTCCTCATCCCCAGTTGGGGCACGTGGCTCCCTTCACCTGGAAGCGGTCTCACCTGGAGACCACCTCCTCACTTCCGTCAGCAGGCCTTGTTGATGCCCTTCGCCCCACGGACCCCTGCGGCCCACACGCAGGGCGCGGGCCTGCAGGCTCTTCGCTAGGAAATGTTCTGCGCGAGCCGAGGACCCTGACGTCCCCCTGCGTCTCTGTGTCTGCTGCACCCGGCACCTCGCCGGCACGTGGAAGACGCTCAGCAGATAGTCGTGGAGTGAGTGAGTGAGCGAGTGAGTGAGTGAGCGCCCCATGGGGCCCAGGGGCCAGCCCGAGAGCCACCGCTGCCGAGGCCTGCCGCACCACGCTCTCCCCAAACTGGACGTCTGTTTTACTCAGAATGAGACCCAGAAGACGCGAAACCGTAAGACTCACTTCCACCCACAAAGCGATGTGGGAAATCGGTCTTCAGGGAGGACTTCCCAGAACAGGCACTGGAGACGCCCTGGTCCCTGAGCGTGGAGCAGAGAGATTACGTGTCAGGGTTGTGCTGGGGACTGAAGGAACAAGGACAGACGCAGCACGGCCCCTTCCCCCCAGGGAACCACAGACTTGCAGGTCTGGGCGGACACACCCACGCGCTTTTCTGTTTTTCTGACACAGGCCAAAGGACAGGAAACACGAAATGTGAGCAAACCTCGGAAGGAGCGAATGACCTATGGCACCTTCGCTGTGCGCGCGACCGTGACCCGTGGGCCCTGCCAGCTGACGTCAAGGGGAGGACGTTAATTACATGTTGCTTAATTACCCCAGAGTGCACTGGGAGGTTGTGTGTGTGTGTGTGTATTTGTGTGTGCGTTTTTTTTAATGGCATGAATTCCCCACTGGGTTCCTGATATTTGCCTTCCGTTATTGCCAAGCACTGGAGAGGAGCCCACACGCGAGAAGGCCTCCGTGTTCGGAATGCTCAGCCCGGCTGTGCGGTGTTTGCCGATCCGCCCGAGCTCAAGGCTGCAAACCCTTCATCTGTTTCCGAGGCCTGCGACCCAGCTCCAGCAGCCAGGGCGGGGCGGGCGGGGCAGGCTGGGACGGGGCGGCCAGGCTTCCAGACGGGGTCCGAGGCTTCGCCAAACTGCAGACGCTTTCTCGTCTGACCATCTGAACTGTCCCATGAAAGAGATGGTGCTCATCGGTGTTGCAGACGAGGAAACCGAGGCACAGGGTGGCGACATGACTCACCGGCCTGCGGTTAGACAGAGCAAAGATGGGTTCACGCCTGCCAACGCCAAGCCTTGCGCGTTTGCCTCCAAACAGAAGCTTTTCGCCCGACCGCACCATGCGTGACTCATCTTTCGCAAATATCATTTTTTCCCTCTTGACAGCTTCAGGTTAGCCGATGTGTTCAATTAACATTTGTAATGAAAACGGCAATGTGTAGAAATTAAATACGTTCCGGAAGTATTTACATTACATTCCTGCATAACTGTCAGTGACGTCAGTTGGCCCATGCTAGGTACATTATGTCAATTGTCCTGGTGAGATCTGCTAACCAAATTTTATAATGACAACATGTTGAAGACTCGCAGCCAGCTCCCCGCCCAGGCTCGGACCTGGAAGGAGGGGCGGAGCTCAGCTGCAGCTTTTGGAGCTGGGAGGGACCAGCTCTCTCTCACGTGACAGCACCCGCCTAAGGAGCTTGAGTGGCATCGAGACAGCGGGTGGGTGGGGTGGAAGGTGGGAGAGAACGTTGTTGCCTCGTGGCCAGGAGAAAAGAATCTGAGACAGGGGGCTGCAGAGTGGAGGGGAGGTGAAGGGAGAACTGCTTTGCTGTTGGGTTTCCTCGGGGCCCCAGAGACGGCCCTGCTGAGAACACTGCACGGCACTCGTTTATCAGCACGCACGCTGGGTCCCTCCAGCCCGAAGTGAGATTTCCCAGAGCTCACCATTGCACGTTAAAAAAATCTTTTTCCTCATCCAAGGACTTTTTTGTGTCGTTGCTTTGAGAGAGACAGGAAGGGAGAGAGAGGAACATCAACAGGAGAGAGGGACATCGATTGGTTGGTCCTGCATGCGCCCAGCCTGGTGATCGTATGCTCCCAGACTGGGAATTGAACCTGCGACCTTTCAGTTATGGGATGATGCTCCAACCAATGGAGCCACACCCGCCAGGGCACCGCTGCACAATTTTTGCTATGCCCCAGAGCCACTCGTCCTATTGTTCACCCACAAGTTGCACTCTGAACTGGCGCGTTCCACTTCACTAAGCGGTTTACAAAGGGACTTCGCTTCACGGTCACAAGCAGCGAAGCAGCATCAGTGACTCGTCTGTGTGTGCACACGAAAGTGCACCCAGAGGTGCCTGAGGGCTTCCGAGAACCATGTCGGCGTTCGGAGCTGCGCACCGGACGCCTCTCAGTCAGGGGTGTTCCCGGAGCATCAGCGGAGTTCCCAACACTTGTGGTAGCCCGGTGATGGTGGACAGGTCGTAACTGAGAAAGAGTCCTGATGACTGAGATGGGCGTAAAGAGCAAGGCAGGAACGAAACAAAAGCAAGACACAAAAATGGGACATCCCACGCTGTCGGCTCCTCCATTGCCTAGCTACAGCTGTAGACATGTATCTCCCCTCTCCACCCCGGGTGTGCAAAGGTACTGGGGTCTCACCGAGCCCCAAGTCTCAAGCGCTGGAGGGCTGCTCTGGAGAGTCCCACCACCCCAGCTCCCCCATTCCTTCCAAGTTGGGTCTCTGCCTCTGGGGTCCTAAGGCTGGGGCGCATTACCGCCTTCCCCGAGGTGAGGCTGGGGCCCCTGCCCTTCCGCCCTGCAGTCCTCGGAGACCCTTCCCTCACCGGGTTCTTTCACACCAGAACCTGGAGGCCCATCCAACTCAGAACCAGGGGCATCAGCAGCCAAGCTTTTTTTAAAAAAAATACGTGAGAAGGGGTGTGTTCCACTTTCTGTGAATGGGCGCCGGGCATGGTCTTCTTGGGGGTGAAGGTCCTCATGGCCCCCCCTCCACTGCAGCAGGAAGGAAAACGAGGGTTAAGGTGCCACCGTGACACCCGCTGCCTGCTCCGGCACCACCGATACGACTGTACCGCAGACCGATGGTGACAGAGGCGCGTTAAGTGCCAGGCGTGTGCTCTTGGGTCACCGACGCTCTGCCACGAGGCGGGCACAGCTGTGAGCCCCGCTTCGGAGCGAACGACGGCACCGAGATGCCGAGAAGCAGAGCCGGGGCAAAGGCCGGATTCGGAGCCCAGCCCGTCCACCTCGTCACGGCGGTGCTCGGGGGCCTTGGGCTCACAGTGTGACCCCTCCAGCCTCTGCTCCTGCCACCACGCTATCCTCTCCCTGAGTCAGACTCTCCTGTGTCCCTTTCAAGGGGGTCACTGTGAGTACATCAGGCCCGCCCCAATAATCCAGGAGCACCTCCCCGGCCAAAGACGCCCGAGTAATCACCTCTGCAAGGTCTGCTTTGCCACATGCAGTCGTCAGAGCGCTCCAGCGAGATGGAATCCATAGGAGGTGCAGATGGGTAGGTGGATAGGTAGACAGACAGATAGATCGATAGAGGCACTTCCAGGAATTGACTCGTGTGGTCGCCGGCCGATGAGTCTAGTATCCGCAGGGCAGGCTGTCGGACGAAGACCCAGGAAAGAGCTAAGGTTTCAGACTGGCGTCTAAGGACAGCCTGGAGGAAGTATCTTTCCTTTTTCGAGGGACAGAGGCGTCCTCTCTTGGCCTGCAACTGATTGGGCAAGGCCCACCACCCTGCGGAGGGCAATCTGCTGGATCCCAAGCCTACTGACTTGAGTGTTCATCCCATCAAACAGCACCTCCCCTGAGGCGTCTGGACTGGTGTTTGGCCGGGTGACTGGGTCCCTGGCCTGGCCAAGCTGACACGTGAAAGTGCCCATCACGGCACAGAAGGTAATATTCACAGGACGCACGGATCGGATATTTAGCCTTCCACCGTCACCTAGAGTGACTCCTTTGATCGAAAAGAGAAGGTCCACTTCTCAGAAAAAGTAGCTACTGACTCAGGCTAACGACTAAAGTACCCCAAACGCTCCCCTTCCCATCGGAATTGTACGGTCACGGAAGGGACTTGCCCACGGTTCCTTTTACCTTTGTCATGGGTGGTTTGGGGACAGAATTTCACACCACATTATCCTCGGTCATAAAAAGAAAGATCCGTTTCTCTGATTAAATGCCCCTTTTCCATACTCTTGAAGACAATCTCTCTCTCTTTCTCCTGGATTGCTATTCTTAGCAGGACGTACTTTATCAGCTCACATCCTAATTGGACAGGAATGTGGCTGCGGTGGCGAATTTCTGTTGCAGACGGAAGAGCTTCAGGCTTGGGGGACCGGAGCCCCTTTTCATCGGACTCTGTTCCCCGTCGGTCCCTCGTGGGACTTTCAAACGGCTGACCTGGCTGGAGCGGGAGGACTCCCAGAGACCGATCCCCACGGCGGGGACTCTGCTCCTGGGCTGCCTGCTCCCTCCAAAGACAAAAGAAACGGCGACCCAGGGAAAAGCGAGCTTGGAAAGAACGCCTCCCTTTTGTTGGAAACATCCAATAACACCCATTGCTATCATCCGAGTGATTAACTCTGCTTCATACCCCTTGCTCTCACAGATCTTTGGCTTCTTTACCTGAGGAATCGTATGTGCCATGGAGATCTTTATTCTCTGCACGGTGGCGTATTTTTCGAGACAAGTGGGGGACTTGGTTGGACACCACGTGGCTGAGGATTCGGTCTGGCGCGTCCTCCCCCGGGGGCGGGGACAGAGGTGCTCTGATTTGGAGAGGGGGTCACTGTACAGCTAAACTGCGGTCGTCCGGGTGGGTCCTAATCCAATGTGACTGGGCCCCCTACAGAGAGGGCGTTTGGGCACAGGCACAGACGCTCATGGACGGGAGACCGTGTGAAGAGACCTCGGGAAGACGGCCGTCTGCTGTCCGCGGGCAGGGGCCCCGGGGCAGGAGCTTCCTCACAGCCTCAGAAGGAGCCAGCCACACGGCCGTCTGGATCTTGGGCCTCCAGCCTCCAGCCGGTGGGACAATATGTGTCTGTTGTTTAAGCCCCCAAGCCTTCAGTCTTTTGTTATGGCAGCCCCAGAATGCTAACGCAAGCCCCCAAACCCGGCAGCTCCCCAAATAGAAGGGTGAAAGGGGCTGTGACAAGTGCAGGAAACACGTCCCCTCCTTTCCACGGGGGCCCCAGGGGGGTCTCCCTACAGCTCCACCACCCTGTCCTCTGGTTTCCTCTTACTCCCGGCTGCCCAGAGCCGAGGCCCAGAGAGGTCGCTGCCTCCCTGCAGGTGCACAGCTACCGGGTGGACACGTCCATGCTGCCCGCTCCGTGCTGCCCTCTGCCGTGCGTGCAGCGGATGCCGCCCCACACGATCTGAAAAGCCCGCCACATGGCACAGAGAGTCCTGGGAGGTGGACGTGGTAGGGCTTAAATCCTTGGGTCGTTGGACCAGATGAACCGGCTCAGCGGGTGGGACGGATGCCCCGGGGGGAATGGGGTGAGGGCGGGCCAGTGTGAGGGGCGGCAGCGGGGGGCAGGAGCCGCTCGTCATGGGAGAAGAGCCAGAGGAAGCGGAGCAGGGGCCCGGAGCACCGAGACGCACTTACCTGCTGCCCGTTTTGCCAGAGCAGCCCGGCATGGGGTCAATGGCATGGCCCGCCTTCCTGACTCCGTACCTGGACCCCTTCCCAGACAGCACATCTGTCGGGCCCGGGCCAGGGGAAGGCGTGGAGGCGGGCGGTGAACTCTTCCTCTGCAGACACCTGGCTGCCCCCGTCCTCCCCCCGCCGCCCCCTGCGCCGGCTCCCTCCCCCCCAACCCCGCCATCTGGCCCGGGACCATCTGCCGGTCGGTGGGGTGTTGTGAGGTAACTCCGCGCCCTCTGTCAGCCTGGATGTTTCACTCTCCGCTTGGCGCAGCTAATAGGCTCCCCGAGACCTGGGCTTCCCCGTCGTCGAGGTTGGGGGAGCTGCCCTGCGTTTCCGGGACGCGGGATGGGCAGCGCCAGGAGCTCCCGCACGCCGGGCCTGCTCCACTTGCTGCGGCGTGCTGGGGGTCTTCCCTCGCACGGTAGCTCGCCCTGCGCCCCGAATAGCTCAGCGAGGGGAAGGCCGTTGTTCAATGCTGCCCATTCCACGGATGACAAAACCGAGGCTCGGTCCTTAGAGACTCTCAACCCCAAACTGTGAAGTAAACTTGTCCGGTTGCCCCCTCCACCCTATGCCTTGGTGAAGGGCCGGGGGGAACTCTGGGGAAACGGTACCCTCCAAGCCTGCCCCCGGGGCCCTCCCTGAGGGGGTGCGGAGGGCCGGCTCCGGGCCAGGGTCCCCAGAGGCGGCCTCTGCTGCAGGGGAGACATGGGCATGATGGGTCACTATGTTTCCCTGAGGACGACTATTTGGAGTTTCAAAACTGATGCTTCACATCCAATTTGCATAACTGCATACTCTTTGAAAATCCAGAGCATTAACACATATTTTTATTGCACGTATTGGGGTGACATCGGTTCATAAAATTACATGGGTTTCGGGTGTACAATTCTAGAATCCATCAACGGTGTGTTGTGTCGTGCGCTCACTGCCCCGACTCTATTTTTTAAAAATTGAAGACACAGTTTTTAATTGAAAAATGTAGAGTCACCAAATCATCATGAGGTTTTGCTCCCAGTCCTGCGAGGTGGAAAGGTTTCTTGTCGCCTCAGCTACACTCCGGAGACCTCCTTTGGTACCAACCTGGCAAGCTCACCTGTCGACACGTCACGTGCCCTCGGCGACAAGGAGCGGAGGCAGAAGCCTCCAAGGAGCGGTGGGTTCACTCAGGCGTCCTCGCTCACGCTGTGGCCCCGAAGAGACTCTGGAGAAAGGTGTGGGCAGCGCAGGTCGGGGCCCTGAGGTGGAACGCCACCTCCCTCCGGGACCTAGCACGTGGCAGAGCTGGTAGGTGCCTCGGCATCATCACCTGAGGTCATCCCTTGGTGCCTGCCCTGAGATGTCAGGTCACTCGGGATCTGGTGCAGTGGAGGAGAGAGGCTTGACCCCTCAGCTGGAGGTCACATGTCTGTAGTCAGGGGTCACGCAGGACTTGAGCGCAGGAGGTTGGACTCCAGAGCCTGGATATAAGGTGGAGCCTGTGCCACCAGAGACAGCTGGTGGCCCCAAGGCCCCTGCAGCTCCGTGGCTTCTGCGGCTGGTGGCCCCGGTGTGGCTGACGGAGGCGCTCTGAGAAGGTGACTTCCTTCCAAATCAAGCTCTCACCTGCAGTCTCAGCCGTGGCTGTGCTCGAGGATAACCTGAAAGGTTTTACGAAGGACTCCCGGCCTGGCCTGCCCCTTGGGGCTTCCGGCTCCCCAGTCCGGGGTGGGGCCCGCGCTCCGCAGGTTTCCCATCTCCCAGGGCTGAGCACCCTAAGAAAGGGGACTCGGGGTAAGCATTCTTGACTTGGCAGGGGTGGGCCCTGCCTCGTGCCCTTACCCATGCAGGCGATAAGCCTGTCAATTATTTTGAGGATCTTTTTGTCTGGCCAAACTCCCTGGTTTGGATGTGGCGGCTCCTGGGGGTGGAGGGGGGACAGGGCAGCAGAGCGATGGCGTGGTGGGCGTCTGAGTGGGCGGGCGGCGTGGGCTGGAATCCGAGAGGCAACGCAGGTGCGGCCCGTCCGGGCCTGGGGAGGAAGGGTAGCAGGAGACGGCCTCTTGATTTGCCGCAGAGGCCAGACCTGGCAGATTCGATGACTCTGTGTCAGGCGCAGCTGCCAGGTGACTGGCTTGAGTTATGGGCCCAGGCTGCCCCTTCCCACCCTGGCCCAGCCCCACCAGGGAGCCAGCTCTGGAGGAGGGTGGGGGCCCCAGGGCCTCAGGGTTAGCAGAAGGATCTGGGTAGGGGGTCGAGGGGTTCAGGGAGCCTGTCTCTGAGCTGGGAGTCTGGCCCCGAGAATCCTGGTCTCGCATTCCCTCTGTGAGCTGGACTTTCCAGCCTCACCCACCAAACGACCAGAGGGACTCTCCCGTTGTGCTGAGGGCGAAACAGCTTTGAGCTCATTCTTTCCCTGCCCTCCGAGGTCCTTCTCGCCCCTCCCCCTAGTTACGGATGAGAAAACTGAGGCTTGCTGAGGACACAGTGGCAGAGCTCCGCCCCCCACCCACGGCTGCAGCGGCTAGAGCCCAGGCTGGGATCCCACCTCTGGCTCGACCTGGCGGGACCCCGTGGTCCTCACGCAGACTTTGTAAAACGTGAGTCATGAATGCTCGGTGCAGGGAGCCAGCGTGCCGTTCCTCATCCGCGGGCCGAGCCGAGAGTTGTCTTAGTCCCCTGCGTCCTCAGGGGTGACCAGAGACCCTCTGAGAGGCAGAGAAGAATGGTGGGGGGCCATGGACCGCTGTGGCTGGGGAAGCCGAGGGCAGGAGGGTGGCCTCGGGGGCCCAGGTGTGCAAAGAATGCAGGCCCCGCAGTCGTGGACGCCCACGGTGCCTGCATTTCTTTGTGCCCCTAAACCAGGCCCTTGGCCCAAGGGGGTGTCCAGGCCTGAGCTTGTTTGCTGGGAGCGCATCCTGGCTTCCTGGAGGAAAGGTGTTGTGGCCCAAGAATGAACGGCCCTGGGGGAGCGCGGGCTGCGGCACGAAAATAGCTCCGCGCGGCAGCCCTTTCATCCCCCACACAATGGGATCGCCAGGCCACGCTTTCCTCCTCTCTCCAGCAACAATGAGGCCATCGACACCCTCCTGGGGACACCTTTATTTGAAGGCTGGGAGGGCTGAATTTTATCACCGAGGATAATCCTGCTGGTTAGAAAATCTCCCAAACAAAGCGACCCACGCCAATGGCCCGCCAGGCCTGCTCTTCTGGAATCCAAAGGGCTTTTATTCGCCGAGTCCTCCTCCCGCCCCAGCCCTTCCTCGCGCGTCCAAATGGCCTGTGCCGAGGGAGGCCATCTTCCAGAAAGTCGGGGAGGCTGCCGGCTGCCCAGGGGCGAGCCTCGGGGGAAAGCGGCGGTGTTTGGAGCCGTTGGTACAGGAGGGCGCCTTCTGGGTTTCTGTGTGCCGCGTTTTGCCCTGATCGAGCTGCAGGACCTGGGGCTCAGAAGCACCACAGAGGCCCCAGTAACTAGATTCTCGTCTAACCTTGCCCTTTACAGGTGGGGAAACTGAGGCCCAAGAAAAGAGACCCCGCCTGGACCCCAGCACTTTCCTCGCCCAACCCCCAGCATCTCCCAGAACGTGACATGTGTTCCGCCACCCGCCGAGCCGACGGAGTGCTTTAGGGTGACATTAAGTACTATTGATTCGTCTCGCGAGAAACTTCCTCCCTTTTTACCTTTATTTTAATGGACTCCTGATTCCAGGAGGGAGAAAGGCTGCGTTGGGCACCAGCACGCCTCTCACATCCCACGCCGGGTTTTCTCTGCCTTCGTGACCCGCCCCTGGCCGACCTCTGGTTGAGACCAGGTAACAATACCTGGTTTGAATTTAATTGTTGTTTTGCTCTCACTGTGTTTCTTTTTAGTGTTACCACCTAGTAGTTCCAATTTTCCACTTAGAGGTTTTTAATGACTGTTTTTAAATAACTGCCTTTTTTTCATACACTTTCAAACAATGTTATTGAAGTGAGTTTATTTAAAGCATTAACTAACCGAGCCTGTGGAAGTGACTGGCTGGAGCTACCGCTTTGCACGGGGCACTCCCGGCAAACAGCTCCAGAGGGGACCGAATCCGCCGGAGGGGATTCATCAAAACAGAGGCCGGACTGGGGCGCGTTCCTCTTGCCTGCGTAGGTCTGGTTCTTTTCGCAGTGTTCCATCAGATGACTTTTTCTAGTTCCTGACACCTGGCTCTCCCGGAAGCAGGATGTCACCCCCATAGGTCGCAGACAAAGGTTCTGGTCACCAGAGGGGCGGAGGGAGGAGTTGTCCCCCAAGAACAGCAAGCAACTCTGCACCACCAGCTGCGTGTCCCACAACTTCACTCAATTCTGACGCTTTCTGCCTGGAGACAGCAGCCGATCCCACAGGCCTAGGGCTCGGCACCACAAGCCCGCCCTCGACTTCGGATGCCAACCTCAAGTTCAGGCTGTCTGTCTGTCTGTCTCCTGTGCTTCTGCCCGGCTGGCTTTGAGTGAGAGTGTCCCTCAACCCCTTCTTTGGGCCGCATTAAGAAACATGGAACTTAAAAGGGCTTACTGGTTTACTACAAGAGATTAAAGGATTCTGATCGATAGTCAGGTGGAGGCTGCAGAGGGCGAGGTCTCACACAAAGGGGCTTCTGCTCCTGCGGGGTGTGGGGCCCCGTGGGATGGCCCCTAGAGGCGAACTGGCTCCCCAGCCTGGAAGCTCTTCCAACACCCACCTTGGGTGTGATGGAGACTTCACCACGTAGGCACGATTGGTTAAATCGTCGGTCACTGGGGATTGATTGAGCCTCCAGCCTCCTCCCCGCCCCTCTATTCCTGGTTGGTTCCCCTGGCAACCAACCTCCGTCCTTAGGTGCTTCCAGAAGCGCCTGGTTACCATAAGCCCAGCTGTGGTACAAAGGGGCTCGCCATGAATAACACAACAGCGGTTCACCTTTATGGATCTGAAACCAGCTCAGAAACCGAGGCCAAGAAATGAAGCATTCTAATAAACAGATGTTCCCAACCCTCTTACGGCTCAGGAGATTCCAGAGCTGTGGGAAGCTCTGAGCCAGGAACCGCAGACAAGGACCAAGGGTGTCCTGAGAACTGCAGGTGGGTTTTCTGAAGGACCCGGCAATATTTCCCAGGAATCACAGCGGCGCACCTGCCTCTGTCTGCCTGGCGTGAGGCTGGAGAGAAGCTTCTTCCCTCTGGCTACGCTCGGCTTCCTCACTCTGCCATTTTACTAAAGTCAGGAGGCTGGCCCTGTTGGGGGGACAGAGCTGTGCCAGTCCCAGGGCAGGCAGAGGGCAAGGCCACGTCCGGGCCAGGCACGGTGGCCCGCCCGGTGACTCAGGCACCGCGGGGTCCTGCGGGCACCTGCCTCCGTGGAGGGGACTTGCGGCTCACACTGCCATCTCTTTTCGCAAACACGTGGCCGGGTCTCTCGTTCGCAGCGTTACCGCAGGCAGACGGCTCCACGCCAGTCACGTCACGGCATCTGGAAGGCAGCTGTCTCTCGGCCCCCAGTGTCTCGAGTCTGGGTTCTCCGGGCACTGCCCTGAAATTACGGCTCTGGGTCAAGGCCCGGCCAAGACACCTCTCCATGTGTGCGTCGTGCAACTGGTAAGAGAAACAGACACGAGCCCACGATGAGGACTCGACCGGAATGCGTGCATCCTCGGCCCGCCCGCCCCACAGGCTGCGGTGGGGCTGGCACTGTCTCCGGCTGGAATGGGGTATTCGGGATACAGGGAGGTGGACCGACCCCCCAGGGCCCCGCAGGCTGGAAGTCAGGACGCAAGCCCCGAGGGCCGGCCTGTCACCTCAGGGCTATGCTGGTCCCTGTCGGGTGGGACCTCCCCCTCCCCACGCCCCACCCCCAGCCTGCGTCCCTGCAGCTTCTCATCTGCACGCCCAGAGCGTCCAGTGCAACGCTCCTCGGGGCCTGGCGTGGGCGGACTGCCCCTCTGCCCTGAGGAGCGGTAAAGGCGCGCGAGATTCGCGGCAGCCCGAGGAACTCGTTTCCTTAGGTAAGAGCTGGGTTAGGGCCCCACCTCTCTGCACCAAGAGCCCACGGGCATGTCTGACTCGGTGACAGAGACGCCCCGCCCCCCACAGAGAGGGATCCCAGGACCCACAGTGTGGACCGCCTCACCTGGGAACGTGTTGAAAACACAAATCCCCAGACCCGCCGAGTCAGAATCGGCCTGCGAACAAGCCCCCCAGGCGAGGCGAGGCGCCTCGCACGCAGTGGGGAGGCTCTCTCTGGTGCGGACCATCAGGGGGCGACTGGTTCCGCGCGCTGCTCCGCGCTTACCTCTGGGCTGGGAGGTCATGGCGGCGGGTGAGCCGGGTGGATGCTCACGGCCTCTGCCCCCTGGGGCTGCGTGGGGCCCCACCCTGTGCGGTGCAGGAGCCGTACTACCTGGCGGGAGCTCCGAGAAGGCCACAGTGACCGACCCTAGACCGTCGGGGTGGGCAGGACGCAGCATCAGTGTGTCCCAGAGGAAGCACGGCCAGGCGAACAGGTGAGGGGGGCGCTGGGGTTTTCTGTGGGGGTGGGGGGTGCTGGCATGGGAGCTGGCAGACAGAGGGCCCAGCTCGGGGCCGGGCAGGGGTTCCGGTCGGAGTTTCACCCTATTTGCTGTGAAAGGGAATTCCTAGTGGTGAGGCGTGTGGCCCACACACTTGACTTTGACTGTGTTATCATCGCAATCTGTCAGGGGTCTGGCCTGGCCTTCTCTGCATGTGAACCCCCGTACTGCACTCACCGCCCTCTCCCAGTCTGCCGGGACCACTGAAGGGGCCTGTGAGGGACCCGCCCAGTGCACCCCACCCTGGGGACGGTCAGCACCGCGTCCCGGGACCCGCTCTCGCAGACACCGAGCAGGGGGACAGGCACCTCTCCAGCTGCTCCCGGTTCATCATCTGTTTCAGACGCCATGACGCTAACAGTGACGACGCTCCCCTGTCTGCACGGCCTCCTTGGTTGTTAAATTGGGCAGAACCACGGGCTCGATCTGCACAGACCTCCTCTCCTCCCCTGGCACTTCCCGTGGCCATGGTGCCGGGCCTGCTGGAGACCGCGTGTCTCTCTGCGGGGTGACTCGTCTCCGGTGGGGCCGCAGCAGGCCAGGCGCAGAGGGGATTGTCCTGGGAGCTGTCCCCGGGGTCTGAGGCGGAGCTACCAGCCCGCCTCTCCAGACGCTCCTGGGAGCCCAGACGCTCCTGGGAGCCCGCAGCTGGTGTCTGCTGCGGGTCAGGTCTCGGTTGGATAGTTTGTGCGTGTGTTTGTTTAAGGTTCTGATTTCAGCATTTCATTCAACTCCCACCATCAGCCACGTTGCCGAGTGTGTTTCTGCATTTCCGATCACTGCAAAAGACCCAGACTGAACCAACCCAGGCTTTAGTTTCTATCCGGGTGGATTTTCCGACACGAATGGCTGAGCGGTGGGAATGCCTGGTGCTAAGAGGGAAAGCACCCCTGACTTGCTAGCTGGTTCTTCTCCGTCTTCCGGGGGCCTGAGACCAGGTCAGTGGACGCTCGGCCTGGCTGCACGTAACTCCTCGTTGGTGCGTCGACTAAGATACTTCGTGGAACACCCACCCACCACACGCTGAGCCCTTTTATCACCACCGAAGGGAAAGTGGCGAATATCCTACTGGGATGTACAGGCCGCGAACAGAAACAATTCAGATGAGGTTACTTCAGGAAGTAGGAGGTGCTGAAAAGGAGATGAGAGCAGACTGCGTGTGCGGCCGCGAGGCTCTCTGTCCATGCCCGTCTCGGGCCACCGGCAGCAAAGCCTCTCGGGTCAGGTGAGCAGCGTCGCGGCACGTGGCCAAGCTCATGGACGCTGGAGCCTGCAGCTCTGAGTCCGACGGTAGCTCTCTCTGTCCCTCCGTGTCCCCAGGCAAGTCACTTAGTTTCTCCACGCTTTGGGTCGCCATCCAGGGTTGGGGTTAGGCTGAGGGAAGAGAGACACTTGAGAGGCGAAGTTTAAGGAAGCGCTCAATGTCAAGGTCGTGCATGGATAGACTCGGCCTGTGTAGGCCTTGAGAGTGGTAAGGGCTTCCTTACACTTTGTGCCCAGGTGTCTCTCACGCCTGACCCTCGTCCAGGCCCCGTGCCCACATTTAAAGTGGGGCAAGTGATTGCCCCTACGTCCTGGGGTGGTCGTAAAGGTAAGAATCCCCTGAGATGTGGGAAGAGAAATGAGAGAGTGTCTTGCAAACCGGCAGCTCTCAGATTCTGCCAGGAGAAGGGAGTCGCCAGGGTCGGGCCGGGACTCCCTCCGTCCCAGCCTCTCTGTTGCATTTGCTGGGCTGGCACCTGGGAGAACGAGGAGGAACTTCCATCCAGTACCAAGATGAGTGCTCGCCATTGGGTCATCTGCGCGTGAGGTTTCCCCACGGGAGCCGGGACAACGCCCCGTGGGTGACTCTGGGCGGAAGGAGGCTGAACGGGCAGGTCCACAGCCTGGCTGCGGACCGAGGGTTCCAGCCTCCCTCTGAGGGGATCAGGTGAGGCTCCGAGCGGCGGCCTCCAGCAAGCCAGCCCCCTCCCTCCCGGCCCAGGCCTCCGAATCCCCCACGAAGCCGCCTTGCCGTGCACGCTCCAGTGTGGGGGTCCTAATGAAAAATGGCCGGGCTATTAGCGCTTTGCAAATTAAGGGTCCTTTCATTTATTACCATGCTCTGCTTAGGATGAGCATTAATTTTTTTCTCAAAGCAAATTCACTGGAAACAGACAGTTTAGAATTTATGCTTGTAATGATGGCTACATGGGCCATTAGGACCACCTCTAAGTGAGCTTAATTTGTAGCAGATAAATGTATATGTCTACATATTTTTCAACATAGTTTATGGTGAATCTTTCACAGCTGCGCCCAACTGATTAAATCCTCACAAAATTTAAATAGGAAACCCATTACGTCGACAGTATTATAGCCATTCATCACGGAGGCAGTTCCAAGTTAACGCTTTCAATGCCGGGCTCCGAGAAGTGCCAGGTTTGGGGGTTTGTGTGTGTGTGTGTGTGTGTGTGTGTGTGTGTGTGTTTGTCCAGAATGTAGGGGTACCCTGTGTCCTGTTCATGTCCTGACCTCTCTCATTTCTACTTTCTGGGGAACTCTGGGGAGGCTTCCGTCCTGCCAGGTGGCCTCAGGGTGAAGTTGTCAGCATGGGGGAAGAGACCCCAGGCTGGCCTGAGTGGTCGGAGCCCCGCCGTCTGGGGGCAGCGGTCTTCTCGGCCCCCTCCCCCAGCCTGTGCGTGTACCGTGTGGATCACATGACACCCAGACCATCGCAGCCCCACCGTGGCGGTCCCTGCCGGCCACTGAACCACCTGTATTTCAGCAGACCGTCATGACCAGCGGGGTGCAGCAGGGCTGGGACCGTGACCAGAGCATGCGCTGTGGCCTCAGGAGGACGGGGGTCCAGTTCCCCGTCCGCTCGCTGGCCGTGTGCAGCCCGGGCCAGTTACCCGAGAGCTAGATGGTGACAAGTGCTTAGTGCAGTGCCCGGGACGCTGCCGCCGTTCAGGAACTGGAACCATGTCACTGTTCTCGTAACCGGTTGTAGCAGACGCTGTCGCTGCCCACGCCGGCCCTCGGGTGCCCGCCATCCCAGTGTGCACCTGCCGTAAGCACCTGGCGCTTTCTGCCGGAGGAAATCTACGCACCACCTGAAAACGACCCCAGCTGGTGGGGACCCAGGCTCCCAGAGTTGGCCGTCCATGACTTCATCGCTAAGTGAGCTCTGTGTGAGAGCGGCCGTGCGGGTCCCAGCCAGCCACGGATATATCCTAACACCACGTGCGCATTGGACTCCCTCTCGTACCACGAATATACGCCCAAATAGTTGCATTAGAACCCTTTCAGTTCTTGTTCTAACTGTGTTTTCAGGCTGTGTGAGTGTGTGAGTGTGGCGATGATGTAAAACAATGAGCACCTGGTCAACATCCAATAAAGAAACTGGTATTTTTCCTGAGCCCTTTCAATTCAAGTCCGTGTCCGATCGAGCCTTCCTGCCTGTGTGACCTTGGACAAGCTGCTTCACCTCTCCGAGCCTGTCTCCTCTGTGAAACGGGACTTGTAATAGTGCCTGCCTATCACGAAGGCTGTGACAGTGAGATCGAAGGACCCCCGGGAAGCCTCCTGGGCTCCTGGGCGTGGCGCTTGGGAGGCAAGGACCCCATCCTCACCCCGTCAAGTTGCTCCCAATCTGAAATAGGGAAAGGCGGGTGTGTAGAGAATTTCCGCCCAAGGAGCGGCGTTCGAGAGTTGAAAGATAACTCACCGTGAGAGGAGAATGCTGGAGAGGCCCTCACACAGGGAGGGACAAGGGTGCTGAGCCTCTGGGTGGGGGAGGGAGGAAGTGCCCAGACCAGCAAGGAACGAGGGCATCCTGGGAGCGGAGGGAGCCTGGGCACCCCCAGACAAGCCCCGTGTCTGTCTCTGCAGGGCAGGAAGGAGGGAGGCTCCTGGAGGGGGCCAGGAGGAGGGCGGCAGGCAGCCTCCCAGCCGAGACTTTTTCCTGAAGTGAGCGGGGAGCCTCCGGAAAGTTTTAATCAGGAGCCCGATGGGGAGGAATTTGCATTTTAGAAGGATCTCTTTTGCAGCCACACGGAGAATAGCTTGAAAGGGACTGAGAATGGTGGCGAGGGGAGCAGTTAGGAGACAATGGCAGGTGTCTCATTAGCACAGCAGCAGCCAGCAGCAGCGGGGCCCAGGGCAGTGGGAATGGGGGCGGGGAGACTCTCGGGGGGCGGGAGCATCAGATTTGGTGATGGATTAAAGATGGGGAGAGGAGGTGGCGGAGAGGATGCCGAGGCTCTAGTTTGGTGCCAGCCTCGGGAGAGGGAGCCGGCTTGGGGGAGGGCGAGAGAAGGGGCCAGGTTGGGGGCGTGTCGTGTGTCAGGTGCCTTGGGGGTGACCTCGAATTTCTATTTACGGACCTCACTTTCAAAAGGATCCCTTGGCCTGAAATGATACCCCCCAGGGACAGAGAAATTGATGGATGTGTCACCGGCTCCCAAACCCCAGAGACAATTGTGGACCCCCCGCCCCCGCTATGAATGGGGGCTCAACGCAGCGAGGGCTGTGGCTGGCTGCTTATTAGCTCTGGGGTCACCGGGAAGCAGCGTGCTTGAGAACTCGACCAATTAAGAGCAAAGCTGAGAAGTGGGCTTGTCTCTCTCTCTCTCTCTCTGTGTTTCAAAGGAATCACATGAAATGTTCTGTGTTCAGTTTCCCAAGTCAGGGTCCCCCTTGTCACCGGTGTGTGCCCCGTTCTCAGAACCGGTGCAGCGGACACTCCCACGATGTCGCTGACATCATGGAGCGTTTTTTCTGCCTTGCGTGAACGGGCACAGGAGCGGCGTTCAGGAAGGGGACACTGACCTGCCGGTACCCCGTGCGCTTCAGGCACCTGCCACTCACCTGCGCACAGGAGGAGTGACGGGCGGGGAGCAGTCTCCGCTGCCGAGTGCCCGTTCGGGGCCACCGCCGCGCTAAGCCCGTGAGGTGCGTTACCTCCTTGAACGCTTCCCACGACTCCTCGAGGCGGATCCTGGGATCCTCCCCATTGTGCAGATGAGGCAACTGAGGCTGGCGCCGCTGAGTAACAAACCGGCCGTGGGTCCGTGAGCAGGCAAGCTGGGACTCAGGCCCGGCCCCACTCACTGCAAAGCCAGGTCCTGGCAGCTACCCCAGGACCGTGGGCTCTCCGCAGACCCGGTGGCCGCCTGAGTCGCATGGACCGCTGTCACCACACCCCCTCGTCCTGCCCACGAGACACCGAGCGGCCAGAGGGCGGGGCGTCTCCTGCTGCCGCAGACGCGCCAGGCAGGGAGGTGCTCCTTAAATGTCCGCCGAACGGGAGTGGCCCCGGGCCCCCTCTGCACTCCCAGCGGGGACGGCTAGTCCTCTGCCTAAAGGGCGCCCTCTTCCCGTCTCACTGAGGGGTCGTCTTTCCTCTGCTCAAGCCTCGCCTGGTTGTACCTCCTCCAGGGGGGTGAGCTCCTTTGCCTGCCCCCTGTGGCTCTTCAGCCCAGGCAGCTCCCACACCCTGTCCATCTGCACCGGTCTGATGTGCGTTCTTCAGAGAGAGAGAGAGAGAGAGAGAGAGAGAGAGAGAGAGAGAGAGAGAGAGAGAGAGAGTGTGTGTGTGTGTGTGTTGGGGGCGGGGCTAGATTTGAATATCAAGGAGCTAAGTTTTGTCTAAGAAGAGTCTCTCATCTGCCACCCACCTGAAAATGGTCATTGCCAGGGGGACGGGCTTCACCAGCTGGCAGGAAGGAGCTTTTAGGAGGCTCCCAGAAGGGTACAGACCCCATCGGCATCACGAGAACGGCCAGGGTCCACCGAGGACCGCCGGGATGAAGCAAACAGCCGCCTTTCCTGGAGGACAGTGTTCGGCACACGCTTCCAAAGTTCTTTCGCATACGCCTTCCCCCTGGAGTCTCCGACAAGCCGGGGGTGGGGGGGGCGGTATGTGTTTGCCACGCACACCACATTCACTCAGTCACGTGCCGCCCCGGTGCGATTTCATTGCCACGACAACGTGACCGCTGATTTTCAAAACTGTGCTTGCATGCGCTGCACGAAGGTGTTAAAGGTTTTTAAATTGGCTATTGATTTGGATTTCCCGAAAAAGACGGTGGGCTCCTATGTGGGAAGCTAAAATGAGGCGTGTGTGGTGCGCTGGTGTTTTAATGTACGCACGGCCAAAACTTTAAACAATCAAAAAAGAACGTCAAATACCAAAAGGGCAGATCCGTTCTGCAACTTCGCAAGAAAGACCATTTTCCAGAGGTCGTTGAGGGAAGGGCTGATGAAGCTCGGCTGGCAGTTCAGAGAGGGTAAGCGGGAGGCTTAGACTCACACAGCTGGCCCGGAGCTCTGGCTGCAGGCGCAGGGCAGAGAGTGACCCACCGAAACAGAGAGGGCGGGCAAAGTCCTGTGGGTGCCTGTCCACATGCATTTTACCGTGGAGAAGGCTCCTGGGCTTTTTAAAACCAGACTTGCAAGGGAAATCTTAACCCAGAAGACGAAGGAAGATAGCATCAGAGGTAGCCACTCGGGAAGTGGAACTAACAGTTGTCAGCATCAGAGTTTTCTCTCTAAATCAGGGGTTTGCTAAGAACTCACAAAAAAAGCCGTGTCGCTCAGACGTGGAGAGTATTTGGTAATTCTGGGTGAGGGGTTCCCAAGCACGACCCCTGGGCCAACAGCACCAGCACCCCTGGGGAAATCCTTAGAAGTGCAGGTCCTTGGGCCTCGCCCAGAGCCCGGGCTGGGGAACTCGGGTTTCTGACCACCTTCCTCCGCAGTCCGAAGTCCGTTGCAAGCCCCGCCTAGTGAATTTTTCATTACCGATGCTGCAGTTTCCAGGTTGGTAACTTCTTTGATTCCTTGTCATAGTGTCCGTGTCTCTGCTGGAGTTCTCCTCTCCTTTGCTTGTTCTATCCCTCTGTTGTTCTTAGAAGTCTTTGAACAACGGCTGACTCCTGGTCCTTCTGCTCATTCAGATGCCTGCGCCCGTTAAGAGTCTGTTTCTATTGACCACCAGTTTCAGTCTTCCCCAGTTTTATTAGTACGTAATTGACACATCGCATTCTCTAAGTTCCAGGGGCGCAGCACAGTAATTTTCCACGTGTACGTACCGAGACACGACCGCCACACTAAGTCTGGTCAACACCCGCCCCCCGTTGCCCAAACTGCTTGTGTGCGATGGGGGCCAGTGGGAGCTGCTCTCTCTTGGCGACTGGCGAATGGACGCAGAACCGTGAACTCTGGGCTGCCTGGCTGCCTTCCGCTGGGCGGAGCGAGGCTGCACCTCGGACGGGCGGCTTGGCCGGTGAGGGCCCTTCCGAACTCGGCACGCCGCATGTTCAGGTGCCACGGGACCTGAGCGAAGGCCTCCCCCGGGTGGGGGGGGCGTCCCCAGCCCTCATCCCTCAGGGCTGTCCCCACCAGGAGCTGTGCTCTCATTGGCTTCGGGGACCATGTGGCCTTAGATGGTCTTCCCTGACGTGGCTTCTGGACCTCCGGTTCGGGAGCGGTGCTGCCCTGACAGCCCGAGACCTGGATCTGGGCCAGAGGCGCCGGCGGCGGCTTCACGGTGCCCACGTCACGCTCACTGGTAATTTATGAGTTTTAATCATCCTGCCGCACAGGAGAAACAGGGCTGGCAGTCATTTCGGGAAGGAGCTCCCTCTATTTTTATACCTTGAACCTCATCCCGGCAGCGTCCTCTCCAACCGCTCTGTTCCGAAAGCCTCATTGGAGGTTCCGGCAGGAGAAATTCTCAGGCACCGGTTTCCTCCTAGCTCCGGCAGGCACCTCCGAAAGCTGAGGTCCAAGCCACCCAGCGACTCCAACCAGGGCGGCTTTGCAGAGTGACCCTGATGAGTGGGTGCGCGGCTCATGCTCACACGGGGCCCGCCCGGGACCGCGGAGACTGATCGCACGCACTTACTCATACTCAGTTCTTGTTTCCTGTGCTCATGTATCAGCCCTACTCACTTATTTGTAGGTTAATCCACGAGCACATCCACAAAGCAAACAGTATTCATCTTCCCTCCGAGCTAGGCACTGCGCCTGGCTTCAAGAACACCGAGACCGACAAACGCTCACTTACTCCACGAGCACTCAGTGAGCGCCTGCTGTGCGTGTGGCACCAGGGAGCCAGCAGTAAAGAAGGCAGGCATGGTCACCGTCCCCAGGGTTCATTTTGGGAAGGAGGCAAGAGCACCGACAAGGTGATCGGGAAACAAATAAGGTCGTATTTCAAGTACTAAGGACTATCACAGAAATAAAACAGCAAGGAGCAGGGAGTGTTCGGGGTAATCAGGGAAGACTTCTCTGTGGAGGTGACGTTTGAGCTGAGACCTGAATGATGAGAGACAGCCAACTGCGTGAAGAATCGGAGGCAGAATGTTCCATCCACAGGAAACTGCAGATGCAAAGCCCCCAAGAAGAGCAGCGTGGGGACCACTGCGGGGGAGGGAAGGGGCGGCAGGAGATCCAGCTGGAGAGTTAGGCAGGGGGTAGGGCAGGCGGGGCCTTGTGGGTTAGGGAAGAGACTTTGGGTGCCGTCTGCATGGGAGACCTGTCCGTCCTCTTGTGTGTCTATATGTCCATTAGCATGGTCTTACGGATGTCTGTTGTATACTTTGAGTTATAATCCAATACCACTTTACTTTGTTGCTTAAATTGACCAGATTTGGCCATTGGGCCCTTTTGGCGGGCTCCTCGGTCTCTTCGACACACCACCGCGATGGCGGGCTTTTCTCGCACTACTCCCGAATCTCCGGCTCTCCCAGCGGCTCCGGGCTGGGGCGCTCGGGTTTCCGGCCAGGTGCGCAGGGGCGTCACGGGGCCCGCCCATCCGGTCTGCCTGAAGTGGCTGCCCTGGGTGAGCGACCCCATCCAGCCCTTCTTCTCACGGTGCTCCTCCTCTCAGATGCTGCTCCCCTCCAGTCCAACCAGCGGCCTTACACCCCTACTGTGCCCCCCTCCCCAACTTGCTCACGGGGCAGGCCTTTCCCGGGCTCTCCCGCCTGGGAAGACCGCCTTCTGTCCTCAATTCTTCATCCCTCCCTGGAGGCGCCCCCTTTGCCACGGGAAGGTGCCCGCTCCTGTCACTAAAGGGGAGGAACGTCCATCCACCTTGACTTCACGCTCAGCCATAGGACTTATTTTGGATGAGTCGGTTGTGATAATGTGCCAGTTTGAGCCGAGGTCTTGAAGCCTTGTGAGTTTTCGTTTGTTCCTTTGAACCGGTACTGTCGCCTTGAGAAGAACAAGCTTCGGTTAAGCCACTCGCCCCACGCTACGGGCCGGAGCCTCCTGTCCAAACTTGCACTGACCCCAGCTGACCCGTGAGCTAAATACACACTCCTCGTTTATGCCTCTGAGGATCTGTGATCATATGCTGCTCAGGCTACTGTTTACTAACCAGCTGATAATCCTGTGAGATCTTGGCTCAGGGCCACCTCCTCCAGGAAGCCTTCCCTCCATCCAGGAGCACCATTCGTCTTTGTCTTTGTAAATGATGTCATACTTTGTAGATGCTTCAAGGTATACTTTACGGAAAGGAAATAACACAACAATAGTATTTAGTGTTGAGAATGTGCCAGGCTCTAGGCGCTTGTATGCATTCACTCATTCGAATCTTAACCACAATCCTATGTGGTCGGCATTCTAATTTAATTCTTGTCCCCACTTTTTACTCATGGGTGTTCAGGCAGCGTCAAGGAAAGATTTGGGGGCTACAGATTTACCCCCTATTCTTTACATCGTGATGCAGACTGAATAAACATGAACCCGCTGCTTGGCTGAACTCACGCACAGAAATGGGGGCCCCAGTTCAGTCCCCACGGAGCAGAACCCCTGCACGTTCACTGACCCCTCGCTCTGCTCTAGGACATGGGCTCTGAGCCAGGGCTCGGATGGAAACACGTTCCAAGTCTCCTCCCGGGAGGGGTCCCCAGAGCCCAGCCTCCATTCCCCACCACGAGGCAGGGAGGGCTCTTCGGAGACTGGAAGGGCCCTCCGGGCAGAGGGAACAGCAGGAGCAAAGACCACGTGGAGAAACACGTGGTATTCGGGGATGGGACAGAATGAGTAAGGCCCAAGGGAACTGTGGTCGTGCCGTCGGTGAGGGGAGAGAGACCCCAAGGAGCCAGCCGTGCTCACAGAGTCTTTGAAAGAAGGTCGTGGACCCTGGCCAGGGTCTGTACCTCCAGTCTGCCTGGGGGACCCCCCTTTGCCCCCAGAGGGGGAACCCCAGCAAGGAGGTGGGGCGGGGTGTGCAGAGGTGGATGTTGGTGCACGCGCACACATCGCGCACACGGCGCTGTGCACAGAAGCCTGCGGCCTCCGCGGGGATCATGGAGCCACAGTGAAGCCATACTGGGGCTCATGCGCCCTCTGTTATTGGAGAGGAGTCCCAGCAGGACAATCAGGATTAATTGAAGTCGGCCTGATGGATGGGGTGGCGTGGACTTTCATCAGAGCGGCCCTGGGATGTGGGCAGAGGTGAGCGGCTGAATCAGCTCTAGCAGGGCTGGGCCTGGAGGAAGAAATGCAAACGGAGGTCAGTTCGGGGCTCAGCGGGGACAGAGGACAGAGTTGAGCTCCCCACACCCGTCCTTGGCCGCTCTACTGCTACCGGACAGGTGTGAGGCTTCCAAGCGGAGGACCTCAGGTTAAGGAGGGTCTTGTCTTCCTTGCAGGTGTGTGTGGGGGGGTGGGACCCACGTCTCCAGGCTCATCTGCCACTGCCCCAGCTGGTCCCGAGGTGGCTCTAAGCTGCCTCATTCCCCGAGCAGCCCAGATGTCTGTCCTTCCTTCCTCTGCTCTGAGCGTTCAGTCCTCCGGGACCAGCCCTGTTGGGTCTCCAGGTGCCCGTGAACCAGGTAGCGACTTGTTAAAAAGCAGATTCAGATCTGGCAGGCCTGGGGTGGGGCTCGAAACTGCAAGGGTTCATGATGACAGATGACTCGAAACGAGCCTCTCTTTCTGGATCTGTTCCACATCCATCTTCAAAGGGGTCACGGCTCACGTCGCAGTGGCCCATGATGCATTTCTGCACATCCGGGGAGCAGGGATTC
The DNA here is from genome assembly GCA_039655065.1 of Glossophaga mutica. Classification (NCBI taxonomy): domain Eukaryota; kingdom Metazoa; phylum Chordata; class Mammalia; order Chiroptera; family Phyllostomidae; genus Glossophaga; species Glossophaga mutica. Next base: position 2,890,467 of record CM077315.1, read on the forward strand.
CTGGGGACTGCCTCACTCCAGGCTTCTCCCACCCGATTAGCTCTTAGTTCATGAGTCCTCAGAGGACAGAGTTTGGGCCACGACCAGTCCCTCTGGACTCCAGGAAACAGCTGTTGGTATTTCGAATCTCCGCTGCTTGAATAAAGCACCCTGGGAAGGGGTTAACGGTGGCGGGGGAGTGATGCATGAATGGATGGATGGATGGATGGATGGATAGATGGATGACTACAATCACATCATCCATCCAGTTGAATGTTTGCAGCTCACAAGCCGCCCTTGGGCCCCCTTTATACTGAATTCTCACAGGCACCACACCCTCACCGAGAGGAAGACTGCACCCTCTCGCCACCACCCTGGAAGGCCCCCGCAGTCTCGCCCTGCCCAGCTCTCTGACTCACCGCCGACAGCTCTCTCCTCGCCCACACCTTGGCAGGTACACGGGCCTTCCGGTGTCTGTTCAACGGCCGGAGGAAGTTCCCGACTCGAGGCCTTGGCACGTTCTCTGCCCTCTGCCTGGAAGGTTCTCCCTCAGATGTTCGCCACGCTCACGTCTCGGCTCAAACGAACGTCACGTCCTCGGGGAGGACTTTCCTGTTCACCCCATCACCTCCACGGCTGCCAACATCCACTCATCAGCCAGACGCGGATGGGAACAGCTCGCAACTGTCGCAAGAATGAATTAATTGATGTGAAGTGCTTAACCCAGGGCCAATCCGTGATGAGTGCTCAGTAAGTATTTGATACTGCTGACGCGGTTTTTATCATCCTCTGTTCTTCTGACCACCTTCCTTCTGCAGCTTCCGCTGGCGGCGAGTTGGCACGGTTTAACCAAATGGGAACGACAGGGGCCAGGGCCACAGCCGGGCTGGGAAGCCCGCCTCCAAAGCCGCGAAGATGTTACAGCTGCTCCGCTTTGGTCGTCAGACCCTCCCAGCATCACCTGGAGGCTGTTTCGATGGGGAAGTGAGTTTCTCTTGTATAGTAGACAATACAAATGAAACCCAGAGAAGCAAAAGAATTGGCAAGAGACCTCACAGCCCAAGAACAGGAAACGCCACTCTCCAGCAAAGAAACCGACCCAAGTCCCTGAAGACCATTTTTCCTGAAAACCCTAGTTCTCCTTGGCATGATTCTCCCTGTGTTGTCCCCAGAGCCTGCACTCCGGGCAGAGGACAGGGTGTGTCCTGAGCCGCGCTGGGCATCGGGACCCGGGCAGCTCGGCGGTTCCTGGGTGAGGCCACGCACGCACGCACGCGCGCTTCAGGCTAACCTGGCTTCATGTCAATAGAAATGTATTTAATATCGGTATTTATTTCTTTCTGAAAACCCTGTTGTTTCCTCACCGTATCGATCGCAGTCATGTTTCTATTGGTGGAAAAGTAATTTATCTCCCTGGAGTGGTGGTCTCTGCAGAGGCCGAGATTCGCGCGTTTGGCCAGCGGGCCCGTCTTTATTAGCAGCAGCGTCTCTCACCCAAAACCCTATTTCTGCGCGGTATGAGCTCTAGGCTCTCACAGCGAGCGACACCCTGCGGCGTGCCGGCCATGCAGAGAGCAACCGGAAGGCCCTGAAGTCGCAGTGCGAACGTGGTCCCCAAGGCGCCCGCCCCCTCAGCTGCACCGCCCAGGGGAGCACCTCTTTCATGAAAAATCCCAAGGCCCATTCTCGTTAACTTGGGCTGGTGATGTGCCCACCTCTGAGGCCGTTGCAACAATCCAATTGGTCAGTTCTGGCCCGGGGTAGGGGGTGAGACCCCAGCACTGATGGTGGAGGAGGAGGGCTCCCCAAGGGGAGGAGAGGGCTGCTGAGACCACAGAGAGGGGGCAGAGCCGGCAAGAAGGCGATGCCCACCTCACCCCCTTCCGTGTGCTGGGCATTGGGCCCCTACGGGGTGAGTGGAGGTCGTGCAGCTCCACACGGCAGCCCCGCCTCCTCCTCCGGGGACCCGAGCCCTCCTTGTCCCGGCCCCCGAGCCCTCCTTGTCCCGGCCCCAACACAGTCCTCCACCCAGTTTCCGCCGGGCGGTGCACAGCTTTGCCTGCAGTTTCTTGCAACCACTCCGGCACCTGGGTGGCTTAAGGAGCATTGACCTTGGCTCTCATGCAGGACGCCCTGGCCATGACCTCCCTGGGTCCTCCTGGCAGCAGTCTCTGCCCCTCTCCGGGCCTCAGTTTCCCTGGTGGCCCAAGCAGCCCCCGGAGGGGTTCTCCCAGCTCTTCAGTCTGGAAAGCCGCTCTCAACGCCCTGTTGGAGGTCGCAGGGCCGCAGGTGTCCCCCTTTGCTGGTCCACAATGCCTCCCTTCAGCAGCGCCTCTCGGGCGGGGCTTGCACCGCCCACTGTCCTCAGGGCGGCTGGTCAGTTCTGAGCGGCCCAGCTCTCCGGCTGCAGCCAATTAAGCTGCAAAAGCCACAGCACGAGCATGGCTCTCGGAGGCCCCTCGCATGGCTGTGCTGGGCGGCTTAATGGGGGCTTTCTGGCCGGCACAGGACCGACCGTGAAAGCCGAGAGCACGAGGCCTTGCGGCCCCTCCCGCTTGGCCCGTTAGCCAGCCAGATGGGTGTTTTTGGCAATGATTAGACTCAGCTTTGTTAGGTTTTATGGGTTCTCTTTGCTGTTCCTCCCCAGATGAGTCATAACAGTGGGTTCTCCAGAGTTTGCATCTCTGGCAAAAATGGATCCGTGTCAAGTGCCCAAGGCAGGCCTAATAAATACTGAATTCATAAAAGGCCTTTACATAACCCCTCAGGGGGCCCTCCGGGAGCGGCGGGGAAGGCAGCGCTGAGCGGGGAAGCCCGAGCGCTCACTGACCCTCGGCTCAAACGAGGGGGACAATTCCGGGCTACGTTGAACGGGGCGTAGTGACTGGTTCAAAGGGGGCAGGCAACGGCGCCTCTGTTCTCCCGTCTGCCGGGCAGGACTCCTTTCGTAGCAAGGGTCCGGCAACCCGATCCAACCTGGCTTAGGCAGGCAACGAGGACGCCGCTGGTTTACGCGATTACCCAGACGGAGACTTCAGACGCTGCTTGACCAGCGCGCAGACGCCGGCTCCGTCTGGCGGCCTCTCCCTCCTCCGCCGTGCTTACCGGAGAGAGTCAGGCAAACTCACTCGCCAGGGCCTTCGGATGGCTGTTGGAAACCCCCAAGACCCAGCTTTCAAGTTGAATTTAGCGATGAAGAATGAGGATCTTTGCATCTCATTGGCTGAGATGGGATCATGTGATGGGGTCTGGCCCAATCCCGGTCAGGGCACGGGATCCACTGATTGGCAGAGGCTCCGCCCCCCACCCTGTCTCTCAGCTGGGAGTGGAGTCCACGGGGCTGCTTTGGAGGATCGTGGGCTTCGAGTCAGGGGTGGTGGGGGTGGGGAAGGGAACTTTCCCTAAGGCAGAGGTTGGGTGCAAAATGACAACCCACAGAGGAGGTATTTTGCCCTGCGTCGGGCTGTGTGTTTAATGGGAGACTCGAAGACAATGGAGCAGAGCCAGAAAAGAGCGAAAAGGGTGATGAAGGAAATCCGGTCTCACACCCGCCCCCTGCTGCCACCATTGGCTCCGGCGGCCGCAGGGTTGGTTTCTGTATCACCCCTTGTCCCCTCCAGCTCAGCCCTCACCCTGCAGCCAGAGCAGCCACTGAAAGTGCGACTTCAGCTGCCGCCACTTCCCTGAATCACACCCTCCCAAAGCTCCCCATTGCAGCGGATTAACTCGGCTAAGGTGGGCTTACCTGATCCTGCCCCTCCTCCCTCCCGAAGCCTCAGGCTGGCCTCCTATTCTCTCTCTCTCTCTCTCAAAAATGCCGAACACCTTTCTACCTCAGGGCCTTTGCACCGGCAGCATGCTTTACCTGAAACGGTCTCTGGTCTAGCTCCCACACCGCGAGCCTCGTCTCATCGATCAGATCTCAGCTCAGATGCCCACCCTCCACCACAGGAGACAGTTTCCCCGCACAATCCGTGCCAAGTAGCGCCCAGCACCCGCAGCATCCTGTTAACCTTTCCCTAGCATACACGCCTCACTTTCTAAAATCATCTCGCGTGTATTGTTCATTTATTAACGTATAGATGGTCTGCCTCCACAAGATTGAATCTCCCTAACTGTGGGGATGTCGCTTCCCTCGTTCACGGATCTCTCCCCGGTGCCTTGTGAAGTATCTGAACTTGGAGACTTTTCTTGCACGCATGCACAGATGGATCATTTCTGCAGCTGTCTGGCCCAATGGTGTGGTGGGTTCCGGACACGGAGCATCTCAGGGCAGGCTGAGTGAGTGCTCATCAGAGAGGATTTTCTGCACTGAGCAGGGGGCACCTCTCAGAACTCCCAGGTGCAAGGAACCCGTGATGTGCCCACAGCAAGCAAATGACAGCAACCTTGGATGTAATTCCTCTGCTCTCGCCGCATGCCAAATGGAAATTTCTTCCAGGCCCATCCTGCTGGTACCGGGTGCTTTTTAATTAAACACACTCTTTGAGGAATTGTGTTAATCCTGCCAGCGCCTGGCTCCCTAATTCTCTCTGCCTCGCTGCGAAGGGAAGGCAGACTGGCCACTCCAGCCCCAAGTGAGTTGTTTTCCATGAGAAGGACTTTCAATCCTCCCGAACGCCCCATAATGAAATATGATACAAAACAGGCCCGTGTCAATAAATCTACAGCAGAAAGGTCAGGTTTACATTGCTGGCCGGGATTGGCAAATACATTTGTTCCTGCGACGTCTGTGTTTTAAATGCCAACCTGCGATGAACCTGGTGCGGAAACACACTTTGGAGTTTGATGAGATGTCAGTTTTGCTCAGCCCTGATCAAATAAGATGAATGGAAGTGAAGCCAGAACAAAAATATTACTTCTGTCATTTCTTTTATGCATTACAGAAATTGGGTCAGTCGGGGAGTTTTCTCTGAAGAAAATACCAGTCCTTTCACGCAGGGTCACCCGTGGACTGGCCGGCCCGTGGACGCCCACCGCTTGCACGCAGCCGAGAGCACGCAAAGGCCGGGGCAGCTCCTGTGTAACAACATCCCCTGCTGCCGGGTTCCAAAGCCCACCGCCCCAGGCCACCCTTCCCGCTCAGATCGCGGTGTCTGGGCGCCTGGCCTTCTCCCCGGGCCGAGCAGACACGGTTAAAGAACAGGATGGGATCTCTCCCCAGGGAAGAGTGACGGTCATTGATTGCACATGTGGCCCATTCAAAACAGGTGAACCAAGTCAAACAGAGACCCGGACGCCCTTGTGACCCGGCCTGGTTGCCGTGAGGTTCTGGTCTGCGATGGCCGGGAACTTGTTTTAGGGTGGAAAATGGGCGAAGCAGATTTTCAAATGGGCCAACATCAGGCAGTGCCATGTGACCTTTCTATCTCTCCTGGATCGTCGGAGATGCCTCCTTCATTAAGTGTTAGGAGCTGGTGCTGGTTTTAAATCTCTTCTGCATCACTGTCCGCCTGGGGCGTCAGCCAGGTCCCCATTTTTGATCAGGCTTTGGGAAGTGCCATCTTGACGGCAATAACATCCTACATGCTCCCGAAATTCATGTAAGCTGCTTCAGTAACTTACCAGAAGTGACCAGTCCTCCTCGTTACTATTGTCCATTGTATAATAATGATAATCGACCCCTTTTTATGGAGGGTTTCCCAGGTGCCGCGCTTTGGGCTCGTGTTTTCCACACACGATCTCATTTTACCTTCTCAAGTTCTCCGGAACGTTCTTTCAGGTTCTCGTCTCCTACGTCCTGCCCCTCACCGTCCATGCTGTCCCACTTTTTCTACCAGGAACCCCGTCTTTTCCAGTCCATTACACACCCTCTTGTCTGGTCTCTCCATTTATTCTTGCTCCGGAGTCCTCCATGGCTCGCGTTGGCCTCACAACAGACCCCGGCTGCCAGCTGGGTGTGACGCGCCCCTCCGACTGACACAGGCGGGACGGAGAACGCACCCGACCCACTGCTCCTCGGCCAGGACCGCTCCCCCTCCCCAACCCCGAGGATCAACGTGCCCACGTGCAGAGCAGAAAAATCAGGCCCAGCGAGCACCTGGACACGGTGGCCTAAGGGCGAGGCTGTTCCCCGGGCGTAACCCTTTCTCTGCTGTGTGTCTGTGGAGCGGGGCAGAACAGCCTCTGAGCTAAGGACGCCTCCCCGCCATGGGATCACAGGCTCCCCCAAAAGTGCCGGGGGAGGGGGCGGCGCCTCGTGGGCGTCAAAGTAACAAAAGCAGTTGGAAGGAAATAATTTAGCTGGATGTCCTCAGTGCCCGACATGAATATGTTCGCATGGTCACACCAGCAAGGCCTTAATAAATACATTCTCTCCTGTCCCGTGGAAATATTCTGTAAATAAACATCGAGACACCCCACTTTGGCTGGCTCATCATTTTCTTGTCCGTGCGGGTGCCAGCTGCACTTTATAAATGGCTTTAATTTACTGCACATTATGTTTCCTTGGGCTTCTCGCCTCTAAACCCCCTTGCAATATTGTACGTCCTTTCCGGTGATGGCATGAGTGTCTTGAAGCTTTTCGGTGAGGTGTGCGAGTGCGTGTGTGCACGAGCCTGTATATGTGTGTGTTTGATTCCATCATCTCTAAATGGATCGGCTGAAGTGTGTCAGCTTTGCTGAGTGTGTTGTACCCATGAGGTTTCCATTAATATCAATTACATTTGCTTTGTTTAAATCGGCCCCCGGGATACGTGGGGGGTATATGATCCCTCGGGTGTGAATATGGCAGCAGAGATGGCGTCCGGGCTAAGGAAGTCCATTGTCAGAGCCAAGGCGGATGCCGCTGATCAGATCTGCGGTCCACCTTGCGTGGGGCTCCCTCCGCAAGCTCCCTTGGAGCTTCCCTCGGGAAACGCTGACGGGCTCTGTTATTCAGCAGAAGGCTGAGTAGCAGTCACTGCTGCTCCCTGGTCACCTGCCGCACACCTGCCCCTCCCCTGGCACGGCTGCATCACCTTCACAGAGAAACCCCGGGAGGGGCACCTTGTCCTTGTCGCCCCCCGAGACAGAGGGGAAACAGCACCCAGAGAGGGAAGCCTTTCGCCCCAGGTCACGCAGGTGGTGCCTCTGCGTCTCCGGGTCTCCGGCCAGCACAGCCGGAGTCTGATTTCCAGGTGGCGCCAGGGGCTTTGCCGGGGCTCTGGGCTCCTCCTCCCTGCAGGCTGGTGCTCCGCTACCCCTGAAGTCACCGCAGGGGAACGGCTGCCCCCGAGGGGGTGGGCCCGGGGCAGGGCACCACAACCAGGAAAAGGTAAATGCTAAGACACCCATTCCCAGGATAAACCATAAAATATACGCCATGTCCAAGGTTGATAATGTTTTTAAAAAAGCTGGGGATGTCTCCCAGGGCTTAGAGTCTCAGGCCACTGCTGGAGTTGATACAAGAGCTCTTGCTTTTAATGAAGAGTCCTGGTGTCAGTAAACAGTGGGACGGGGCTGCAGCTCTCGGCGGGGGCTGGTGTTAGGGGGGAAGAGCAGCCCCTCAGGGCAGGGCTGGGAGACGCAGCGGCTCGGGCGGGCAGGCACGCACGCAGCCCTGCCATTGGTCACCAAACAGGGGCCTCCACCTGCAGCCTGGGAGCAAAGGGCTGGAGACCCCAGACTCCCTCAGGGACGCCTCGAGCCCAGCACGATGGAAAGGGTCCCGAGACCCTTCTCAGCGTGGTCCACAGAGCAACGAGAGAGATGCCCACAGAGCGAGGCTCCTTCGCACGCAGCTAAAATAACTCCGTGTTTTCCTGTCCTATTTTGATCAATTACACTAGCCCTTCTTTCTTTACCTGACATGAAAATGCCTTTTAACTGAAGCGAGTGATAGGGGACAGCAAGGGCTTATGAAAAACGTGTGTTTCACGTCCTAACTTGAACCCCCACTCCCACATACACTCGCTAGCGATCCATCGAATCCCAAAGACTGGGGAGGCCCGACCCAGCGCCTCGTCAAAATGCCCGTGTTCCGACGGGGAAGCCGAGGTCCCGGGACTTCGGGGCGTTTCTCGAGCCCTCGCCGCGTGGCGAGGTAGAGGCAGGAGAGAGCCGGTGGTGACCTGCGGTGACCTGCTTCCTCCCAGCCCCCAGCCCCACCACTTGGGGCATAACAGAACGCCTTCCCTCCGATCTCTCTGTCTCTGACTCCCCCAGGCCTCGGGGGGCACCCACAGCTTCTGCTCCCAGGTGTACGGTCCATGCTTCACTGTCCTGGAAGGTGCATCCGGGATTCGAGGTCAGGTCCGGCCCAGCCACCTAACCAGCCATGGCTTATCCTTGGCAAGGGGCCTCACCGGTCCGACTCCCCAGTACCTACTTCTTTTACTCACTGCCCCCCCCGGCTGAAACCCCCTCTGGGTGGGCCCCCATCGCCCTGGTGTATAGCCGCATCTGAGCACGTGGCTCAGTGTCCAGGGTAGAGTTAGCACCTAGGAAACATGTAATCAGTGCCTCTCGTTCCAGAAAGATTTCAAGGCTGCCTGCCCTGTTTCTTTATCTGTGGCACATGCGTGATAATGACACCCCCCACGGGGAATTCTAGCCACGCTTTGCAGAATCTCCGCCAAAGCTCTAATTGCAAACTGTCAGTTCCTGACCACGCAGACACCGGGGGTGGTGGGGGGGACAGTTTCCACCTGGTCGGGGAATGAGATTTTCCGTGACCCCGGCCTGGGGGACGTGGTCTGTACAGCAGGATTCATGGGCTTCCAGAAACGCCCCAGGGCTGGCCCTGCAGAGGCGCCCCGAGCCACTCCCCCAGGAAATAAAGGGAAGGGCACCCCCGGGCAGCTCCCGGCTCCCCCCCAGGCCCAGGCGGCCTCGCACAGGTGCCTCTCCTGTCCGGAGACCCTTCCCCAAGTCGGTGTTTGTGTCACACGGGGAGACTTCAAAATGCTGTATTTGGCAACATGAACCTGTGATGTCTCCCCGGAAATCTACACCTTCTCAGTGAAAGATACAAGTGCTGTCCGAGACAGACATGTTTAATTAGTGAGCAAACTTGACATTTCCAGTGTTTGGACTAGACAGAGGAAAAGCCGAGAGCAAACCGAGATCTTTTCTTCGGCCCCCCGCCCCCCGCCCCCCGGCTTGCTGACAGGGAATAATTTATTGGGTTTGAAGAAAAATGAACGTCTTTACAATAACAGGAGAGAAAAGGCCAGGGGATCCGGGGACGGGCATTAAATAATCGTCACCACCCAACACGCACCTCCCCCGTTCCTGCCTCGCTCGGATCCCTGCTTGATCAGCGTGTGTACGGTCACAGTGGCATTTCTATCCCCCCCCCTCCGATCCCTTGGGTGCCAGGACTCAGAGACACATCCGCGCCCTGCCCATCAGCTCCCACAGCTGAGATCTGCAATTCTAATTGGTTTGGGGGCTAGCAGGCCTGAATCCTCCTTGACTGTCTCCAGCCCAGGACTCACGCAGTGGCTTTCTAACTGGCCTCCCTCCCACTGCCTGTCTCTCCCCACTCCCCCCTCCCCCCCCCCGACCCCCGGCCCAGGCCAGGTCACGTGCTTCTGCCAGAGCGAGCTTGGCAAGTCCTGGCTTGGTTTGTGCCGGCCCCTCTCCCCTTTACCAAAATTGTCAGTAGCTCTTCGTTCATTCAGCCATGCTGATCAAGCACCTTTAACTCCGGTTGCTTTAAGATGTCAGCCAAACCTTTATGCTTGCATTTCGCTGAACTCTAATCTACCCCCTTGGTTCACCCCTTCCGGCACCCCCTAGCCCACCCTTTTAGACTCACCCACTGCCCACGGTCTCCCTGACATTCCTTGTGTACCGCCCCCTCCGGGTGCACCTGGATGGAGACATTTGCATGCACCGTGCTGGACATGTGTCCTTCCCTCTCTCATTGATTGCCCACGTGGTATTTACAATAAGACCAGAGCTCTTATCGATCGCGCTCGGTTTGCGCAGATCCCCACCCACGATGCTCTTACCTCCTCGAGCTCCCTCCTCTTCAGTGGCCACGGTAAATGTCACACACCCAACACTCGTGGCTGGCGTTAATGTCACCCGTCTTTATGTTACCATAGAACCTTCCTTCGAGTTCCCTTACACCGACCCTCTTTGCTCTCTGAGACAGCGATTTCTGCTGGCAGAATACTTCGACATCGGTAATTGAGGGAACGTACCAATCCGAGTCCAGGAAGGAAAGAACAGCCAACTCTGGTAGGTCCAATGGAGGCAACTTCATTGGCTACACAGGGGATGGGAGAAGGGACAGCCAGGCAAAGGGTGGCAGGCTAGCCAGAGACCAGCAGCAGCAGGAAGCTGCCACCACCACGAGGCTGGCGATGGGGGCAGGTGGGATTCTGGAGCCCAGGTCTTGGGCCGCCCCGCGGAGACTGGAGATGTGTATGCCAGTCGGGAAGGGCCAGCGTCTCCAGGGAGACCCAGCCCTTGGTGCAGGGTGGGCGGGGAACGTTGCTAGAGGTGATGGAGGGGAGACAGCCTGGCCCCTCTCTTCCCGCAGCTGTGGTTCCCATCCGCGCGGCCCTGGCCGAGCCCAGGGGGAGGTCCGCTGGCGCAGGAACCCCGGGGGCCTCACTTGCGGCGTAGAGTGGAGCAGGGCAAGGGTACGAGGGCATGGCCCCAACGCAACCGCTCCTACTGCTGAAGCTGGAACACCTCGCTGATGGACCCGTGTGGCGAACGAACTCCCCTCCAACACGGAACCTGACATGACACTGCTAAGGAATCGCAGACGCCCAGGTGTGGCGTACTTCCTCACCCGCCCCCTATTACCGGCAGTGTCTCCCCGAAGTCCGGTTTCCTCAGTCTGCACGCAGCACCGCCCCGGCTCTCCCCGGGAACCAGGCCCAGGCCTCGCTCCCCACCCGGTTTAGCTCTCGGTCCCGTGGAGAAGCTGCGTTTGCTCCCCCGACACTCAGGTGTGCCATTCTCCACCGACACCCTGACAAGCTGCCATTCGCCCCCTTGATCCCTCCCCTGAAGCTAAGTTCTCAGGCCCTTCACGCGGAGGCCTGGCTTCATGTTCAAGTCCACCCTCCGCTGCCTTCTGGTGACTGCCCTCAGCCTTCGACTTGACCTCTCTGAAGTCACAGCGCCCGCATCTGCTCTGCGGACAGGGGTAGCCCCTGCCCTGCGGGGTCGTCATGAGGATGAAGCGGAGCAGCCCGTGCCTCGCAGAACCCTCGGCGCCGTGCTGAGCACACTCCGCGTGGAGGAACCGCAGGCTCGCGGCTTCCCGACCGTGGCTGCGAGGCCCGAGGGGCCGTGGGCGGAGTGGGTGCCGCAGGCGGTTCTGGGTCCTCCAACAGCTCTTGTTTCCTTCCACCCAGTAAACAGCCTCCTGGGAACGACCTTTCCTGTCACTGAATCCCAAGTTTCCTGGTCTTCAGACTCGTGGTCTTGGATGTCAGAACTGGTAGGGACTCAAGATCGCCAAGTGCCCCTTTCTCTCACCACGCAGAGAGGGACGGAAGCCCAGAGCAGAACGATCCTCCGTGCGGTGTGGGCGTGTCCCACGAGAAAAAGCAAGAAAACATGTAAGCATCCCCAAACCTACCGCTCAGAGGTAACCCGGTCCTAATTTCTCCACTTAACTATTTCGTCTTTTCCTTACACATATCTTTTTAAAGATAAACGTAGAATTGTAGCATATTCACCATTTCAAAAAGTAATCTTTTTCTCCAAGTGACACCATTTCTGCGGCACTTTGCCCCGCCCTCACGGAACCTTTGTAACCACGTGATCGTGTGTGCACATGCTATCGTTTATTTCACCTAGGGTCCATTTCCCTTTTAAAGATCTTCTGTGGACATTCAAGATGGTCCAGTTTTTCACCGTTATAAACAATGCCTCCAAAACTGCTTCTGAAAGAGGCCAAATGCCTCCTTTTCCTCGGACTCTTCTGAATACTGGGGCTCCTTTTCCTCGGACTCTTCTGAATACTGGGGCTACAATGGGATGTTGAATTTTCCAGCTGACTCGGGGGCTTCCCCCCACTTGTTCAGTCCCTCCCTCCCTCCTCCTTCTTGCTCTTTGTTTTATGCCTGATTGCCTTCACTGGGCTACATTGTGAGATGAACTATTCGGACGCCATGTTCCAATGTGCAAGAATGTAGCGCTCTTTATGATCTGTAACTGAGTAAAGTCTCTGATGGACCCCATCCTGCCGAATGGAGACGGAGCATGAGGAATTTAAACTTGCTGGTGGCTGCATCTGTGCCGAAGGGTTACTAATGTTTTTAGGGAAATATCTAGGAAATTCAAAGTTTAACCGGGGTTGATTCTTCTCCCGCTTCCCTGGCTATTGTATTTCAATGAGGATTCTGAGTTCCAGGGGGATGTGGTGATCTTCTGTGGTTGCAGGAGTTTCGGGACCAGGTGCTATTTTTTAGGGGGCGTTGGTTCTGGCCTGCTTGTTTGCACGGCGGTCACATTCTCATACCCACCCCTGCAGCCATGGTGCTGAAACCAGTGGAGCCCCAAAGAGCCAGGCTGCCTTGCCCCAGCTGGCTGTCCCACCCGAGCCCAATGGCGCCTGCAACGCAACCCCACTGCCAGCCTCCTCCCCTTTGAAAGCCTGTGAGGACCTCGTGCTTTTCTGAGGATCCGCGAGAGCCGGGGAGACCTGAGAGATGCTCACGACAGGCCTCTCACCTCTGTATGTTTCCCTCTGCTAGCCCAGGCGGCAGACCGTGTGAAATCACATTGTCCCAGCTCCCTGTTGAACGTGACGACTTTTCTTAGAGGCTTGCAAGATTTTTCCAGAATGACTCCCCCAAAAAGAAAAAGCAAGTTCCCCTGAACTGCAAGTTCTCCAAACTTACAGGAGTATCCCTGACATTGTCTAGGTCTCCCCAAGCATCACCCCCAAGCGGTGGTCCAGAACCTCCGCTCTTACTTCTTGCCTCCCTTTCTGTCCACTCCTGAATGTTCTCCACCATGGTCGGTAACGCAGTCCTAGCGTCCAGGGAAGCTAAGCCTGGGTATTGATTCAGAAGTTGAACAGCTCTTAGAATTTGGAAACTGTTTCCTCTTGGCAACCTAACTGTGGTCTTAAAAGGTTGACTTTGATACTCAAAACTCTCCAGGAAATGGACCTGCCTCAGAGAGCATCACTGCAGTGCAACCATCAGCACCCTGGAGGATGGCAACCCCGCATGAGTCCGAGCGAAGATCGGTGGTCACGCCGGTGTTTGTGAAAGCGAAGGAAGAAGAGGCAAAGAATATTGCACCTCCCCAGCCCCCGCCTCCTACCCCCGGCCACACCACACTCACCAGAGGTTGACCAGATGGCTGAAAGACCAATGCCCAGTGCCGGCTGACCATGGCCCCAAGTCCGCATCAATTCTCTCAACTCCTCTCTTCCACCTCCCCTCTCCCCCTCACTAGTAGAAAGCTGGGCAACCGCTCTGAAATGTCACACCTGAAGGTAGCTCAGCTTGAAAAGTTTAAAAATAGGGAACTCAAAGAACAAAGGTGTTTATCCGAAACAGACACAGTTCGCAGCTCCTCCTCGACACGCTGCAAGTTCACGCAGGGTGACAAAGCTGATGTGTGAACGAGGACCCCCCTGCTCCCTCTTCCTGCTTTCTGCCAGCCTTCGACATCCAACGTCCCGGGCGATTCAGGTAGACCCGGGTCCTAGGACACCGAGCATGGAGTTCTGCACCCGAACCCTTGACCCTCTGCCACGTCCGATGACTGTCACCGTCAGCGAGGCAGGCCCTCGCTCTCCCAGCCCTCCTCGTTCTGCGTTGGAACGGTCCCTTCTCCCGGTTCGTGGACGTGCAGCGTGGCGACTGAGGGTGAAGGCTGGGGAACAAGACTTCCTGCCTCCGACTCCCTGCTCTGTTGGCTGCTCTGGGTGACCTCTCTCTCTCCCGATGGCCTCGTCCGCAAACGAGGAATAGAAATGGTTCCGATCTCCTAAGGTTGTTGTGGTAACAATTAATGACTTAACAAGTAAAGTCTTAGAATAGGGTTTGACAGGCGGTATACGTTATATAAGGGTTTGCCGTTACTGATATTTACCTGGATTCTTGTCCTCAGCTAGCTCTTAATTAAGCTCCCTGATGGCAGAGCCACTAACGGCCTCAGAACTTCAGCACCACAGATAGAATCTGAGACAATGAAGGACTTGGGTGTTGTTCTATTTATTTATTTATTTATTTTTGGGTGCATGGGCAAGCCTGTATTTGTTTGTTGTTTGTTTGCTTGAATATTTTATTGTTGTTCTATTACAGTTATCCCGATCCCCCCCCCATTGCTCCCCACTACCCCACGCACTCCTCGGTCCCACAGTCAATCCCCACCCTGGTGTTCGTGTCCACGGGCCACTCACCCTCGTTCCTGGACCAGTCCCTTCCCCTTCTTTCCGCCCTTGTCCCCCCTGCCCCTCCCCTCTGGTCCCTGACAGTCTGTTCCTCGTTTCCCTGCCTCTGGTCGACTTTGCTCGTTTGTTTGTTTTGTGCGTCAGCTTCCTCTTATAGGTGAGATCATATGGTATTTGTCTTTCGCTGCCTGGCTTGTGGTCATTGATTTTTAAAATACTTTAAAAACCTGCTGTGTTGTCCTTGTGCGTGCTTCCTTCCCGCCCGCCCTTCCTCGGATTACGCCCAGCGCCGCGCAGTGCCCACCCCCGTCGCTGATCTGAGTTTGCTTGGAACGGTGGTGCATGATGGGGCTCAGGGGGCATTTTCGCAGCCCAGATGCGTCCAGAAGTCTCCTTCTCATGAGGCTTCTTAAACCGCCCTGTCCACGTTACATCTCGGATTTGTCTTTCATGCTTGCGACTTTCCCATTATTTATTGCAACTTAACTTCCTTTTCTTTTCACTTATCTGCTTACTGTCTCTCTCACTCACGTGTAAACTCCGTAAGGAGGGGATTATTTATCTTTTTTTGTTTACCCTGGAGCCTTAGATTCTAGAACAGGGCCTGATACAAAATAGGGTCTTGACAAACGTCTTTGACTGAGGGAAGGCATATATACATACTGCTACTTTTAATAACGTAGTCCATACAAACCTCCAGGTCCGCAGACTTGCCAAATCCATGCCTCCAAGTCCTGGTGTGCAGCCTGCAGGTGAGTCAAGACGGCCCACCCCTTCTCCCTGGGACCCCAGCGAGAGGAGCCTGGGGAGGTCTCAAAGCAGGAGGAAGTCAGTCCTTGACATTTAAGAGTCACTTGGCCCTGTGCTCTGAAGGGCTCTGCCGAGGAACCTGGCAGAGTCGGAAGGAAGGAAGCACGAGCTGTCTGCAGCACAGGGCCACTGTACCAGGGCATCTGCGGCGAGTAGCTGGGACTACGACCGGCCAGCAAAAGGTAACCCACACCAGCTGCACCTGCACTATGGGGCTGGCCAAAAAGCCTGTTATGTTTTCCCACAAAATTAAAGGCACATTTTTCATTTTCACCAATAACTTTATTGATTTGGATATTTCGAGTGTGTCAGCTGTCTCCTGCTATTGGCTTCTAGTGGGTAGAGGCCGGGATGCTGCTAAATTTCTTCCAACGCATGAGACAGCCCCACAGCAAAGAATTATTTGGCCAATACATCAATAGTACCAAGAAACTTTGCAAACCACTTTTGACACATTCTATCAGTCACAGCACTTTCTCCACACACTGCACAAATCTTTTTTGCATTTCAGTTGCATTTTTTATCTTTCTTAAAATAATAAAGCATAGTACACCAAAAATGTTGCCTATTTTCTTCTATCTTCAACATGAAAATGGCTGCACAAAAATTCACCAATTTTGATATTTTTTTAAATGCACACTGATATGACAGCTGTCACAACACAATCTAACAAAATTGTTTCCAGTGAAGTTCAAGACAACTAAGCCCTACAAGAGCCCTGTACGGAAAGAACTAAATGAACACTCTGGCCAACTCAGCACACCCCAGGCACTCTGCTAGGGCCTTTGCATAGATGATTCCACTAATCCTCAGCACCCGCAGAGGGAGCATCCTGGGTACCGTTTTGTAAGCAAGAAAAGGATGACTCAGGCATGTTAAGTTACTGCTCCAGGCCCCACAGCAGGTCAGTGGTAGAGCCAGGATTTTAATTCAAGCCTGAAGCTCTGCCACGATGCCCCACTTTCCTGCGGCGTCCAAGGCGGGGAGGCGAGGACAGGCTGCCGGCTCTGTCTCGTTGGGCCAAGGATCCGATCCATCACTTCCACCCACAACCCAGTGGTCGGAATGGGTCCGCAGGCCTCCCCTGCCCCCAAGGGGCTCAAGCATCGAGATCATAGCATGATTTAGAAATGGGGAAGGAACGAGACTGTTTAGCGACCTGCACTGACAGCCACCTCAGTGACAAAGGCACCGGCAGCTCAGCCAAGACGGGGTGTCGGGGAGCATCTTCATGGCTGAGGTTGCTCAGCACCTTCATGGCTGAGGTCAACCCCCCCACCACCACCAGCCTGGCTGGGTAGATGCTCAGAGTTCAAAGCCAGGACAGGAAAGACGATGTTCCGGCTCTCAGGCACCTGGGGATTGTCTTCTCCCTGCTGATGTGTTTGAATCGGGGCAAACGCGTTTGAATTTTGTACCAGGGATTTCGGCTCGGCCAGCGCTCCCTGGATGGATGATCCTAGTCAGGCGCCCTGAACTCTACGCTAACACAAGGCTGTGTTTTATGCCAGACACTCGAGCCCCAACCCATCCCTGTTCTTCCCACTCGCCGAACTCCGCCGTTCAGACGTGGACAGCTGAGGCACTGTTACGACCTCTGCTGATTAAACCCCCCTTTCACTGTGAAGGTGGAGGGTCCCCACAGCAGCTCTTGACCCCTCAGGCAGCCGTGAGTGGTCACTCACAACGGAGGACAGTGACCTGGCAGGGGCTGACAAATGCGGCAGGCAGTGAGGTCCGGATGTATCCAGTCTCTTAT
The DNA here is from genome assembly GCA_039655065.1 of Glossophaga mutica. Taxonomy (NCBI): domain Eukaryota; kingdom Metazoa; phylum Chordata; class Mammalia; order Chiroptera; family Phyllostomidae; genus Glossophaga; species Glossophaga mutica. Next base: position 2,907,320 of record CM077315.1, read on the forward strand.
GTGACAAGTAAGCAAACGCTCATTGCCAGCCCGCTTTGAGTGTTCGCACTGGACACAGGCCTAAAGATGAGGCGTGGGGACAGGAGATCAAGAGCAAGAGAGGCAGGGCTGGGGGGTCGGTGACGCTCCCCCGGATCCCACGGGTGAGAACCGGTTGTCCTGGGAGCCTGGGAAGTAGAAATGACAGCTGGGCAGCGCTGTCGGCAGGGCCTGGTGGATGGCTCACGGACGGAAGGTTCTAGACACCACTCTCCTCTGTCATCCGAGGAGTCAGCTGGGGAGGGCAGGGGGCGGGGGCCGTTCCCTCAATCTCTCTGACATTTTGAGTGGGAGCTCTGTCCCCCGCTGTCAGCCCGGGGCAGCCGCACTGCCAGGTGAGACGCGGCTGCATCCCCAGCCCGTAAGGCCGGCCCCGCACGGTGGAAATTACAGGCTTCTATTACAGGGCGCGTTGGGAAAGTCGCCGGAGGAGGCTGATGCCGCGAGTTCGGGCAGCTTTATTGAGAACTCGAAAATGAAACTGGTTTCCCCGTGTGCCCAAGTCTGAATGGGAAAATTTCCCCCCAAAACAAACAAACAAGAACAATCACCGCAGCTGTGGCATTTTTCCTCCTTCTTTGTAAAATTATTGTAGCGAGCCGTAGCCAGGAACCGGGAACCCTTTTCCTACTCAGGAGAGAGCACGGATTCCCCGGAGCAGAAGCGGTCCTCTCAGGACCGAAGGATGCAGGACAAGGGCTGCCGAAGCAGGCCTCCAGGAAAGCAGTGTGAGAGGTATTTCGGGGCGCGCCAGGGTCCCAGACAGACGCCTCAGAGAATGCTGAGCGGGCAGCGTGGGGACCCGGGGTCAGGGCTCAAAACCCCCACGCAGCCCTACCTGCGGCATCTCTACGATTTAAAACACTGGGCAGCGGAACATGACTGTACCCTTCTGACAGCAAAAAGTAACGTATTTATTTATTTTTGCTGCTGTTTGGAGGTTGTTTTTATAAAGGCAAAGCGATGGTGGATCAAGACAGAAAAACACTTGTCCCTGAGGGGTAGGAGCAGAGATTTCTGGGTGTGAGGGAACTTTCTGGGAGGATAAAATGCTCCCTCTGTTGAGAAGGATTTGGGCACAGGGCACGTGCGTTTGGGAGAACTCACCCCCTGGCACACGTGTGACTCACGCCTTCTGCTCCGCGGACTCTACCTCGAAAGGAAAAGCTGTAAACAGACACGGAGCTCCAGGTCACCGTGCGCACGCTGCAGTGTTTGGAGGAGCGTGTCCTGACGCCTGCCGTTCACGTCGAAATGTCCTTGAAACAAAGGCAGGGTGCTGGGTGGGGAGAGGAGTGGATGGGGGAGGGGGCCGGGGGGGTGGAGACTTAAGGAAGCACTCGGGGGTAAGCTGTCCGTGATGGGCTCTCCACTGCGGATGTTCTGGAGTTCATCTACCTGTCTTCCTTTTTTTTCCCCGTACGTTTGAAAATTCCCATAATTAAATACGAGGGGAAGAGGTGACTTTTATTAGATCAGCATTTTGCAAACCTTGCGCATCCAAGGCCCCGGGGATATTTATGTGAAAAATGGAAGTCCTAAGCCCACTTCCTGGGGACTCAGACCCAGCGGGGCTGGGGCGGGCCGAGCCCTCGGCGGGTGTTTAACCAGCCTGCCCCGGCAGCCCCGCAGGGAGGCAGGCTCGGGAAATGCTGGGCGGACTGAGTTGGTTTCCCCCGAAGACCCGGCGCTGGCTGGCAGGAAGGAGCGAGAGCAGCGGAGCACTGAGCGAGAGCCGGAGCTCAGGTGCAAGTGCAGTGCGCCCTCAGAAACACCCGCGTTGGAGACATCTGCCCCGAGAAAGAACACCTGTCTCACCCACACCTGGGCTGCCCCGCTCCCCAATCCCCTGGACGCGCGCGCTCCGGCTGTAAGTTAGAAGGAGGGCGTGCACCGGTGGGTGGGTCAGGCGACCTGCTGTGGGGCGGGTGCAGCCGGCCTGGCGGGCGTCCCGGGTCTGGCGGGCGTCCCAGGTCTCCTCATGGGCCCTCCTACGGCCCGACAGGGTGCAGGGGTTAGGGGGGAGGCCGTGACAGACCTCCCCTGGGGATGCCAACAGCCACAGTCAGGGGGGCGTTCCTGCTCAGGGTGACCCCCACGCCCACCCTGTGGGAGGCCTGGAGATGCCCTGATGCCCCGCCCCGGGGCCCAGCACCCGGATCGGAGGGAAGCTCACGAGCCCACCCTCCTGTGACATCCCTCAGCATCAGAACTCAAGCAGACAAGCTCCGCTGGGCCGAGGCCGTTTGGGCGAGGACCGACCGCAGCCACAATGGAGACCTGGCATTTAGATCTATTGATCAACGACAGAAGTAAACCAGAAAGAAAAATGGGCGGGAGGCTCTTGTTGTCAGAGCCCAATAGAGGCGTCTCCTCTGTGTTTTGAAGGCGGGGGGGCGGGCAATAACCAGAAAGTCAGGGGAAGTGTCCCCTAAAGATTTTGCTTGGTTTTTGAAGGTGCGAGCTGGGGCCACTGGGAGCGTGGAAAGTGAGACTCTTGGGGCTCCCACGAAGGCACGGGGCGGGGGAGGTTGTCTGGGCGAAGTGCTCGGTTTTCAAGTGGAGAGGGATCCTGTCTGTGCTCCGCCTTCCACATGCAAATGCCGTTGCGGCACACGCCCTTACGGTGACCGCTTCGGGTCCTGAGTGCAGCAGGGCAGGACACGGGCCTTCCCGAACTCCCCTCCGGCGGCCCTCCTGTGGCCTTCTCTGTCTCCGTCAGTGCCCGCCCCCGAGAAGCGCTGAGGCTCCGACAGGGAGAGAAAAGGTGCCTCCGCGTGCAAAGGGGGAGAGGGAGGGGCTGGGGGGGCGTGCAGCACAGAGAGAGCCCGGCACACGGGAGGCAAGCGTCCTGAGTGGCTGTGGAGCCCAGGCCACATCAGCACTCCCTCCGAGCCTCCGTTTCCTTGTCTCCTAAATGGAAGGAGGAGAAAGTGAGGATGCTGAAGACTCCTGCGTATCCCTTGAAGTGACGTCAGTCGTTCTCAGCCTGCGGTGTGCGGGCTGAGCGGGCCAGGCTGGACCCCGAGGTGGGAGAGGACATGGAGCTTTGCAGGAAACTGCTGAGCTGTCTGTCCTCCGCGCTTTAGGTCTGTGATGCATTCGAGCTCGTTTTTGCGAAGTTGGGAGGTCGGTGTCTAGACCCTGTTCCTTACGTGTTGCTCTCCGGTTGCTATAGACGGGGAGTGTTAGCCGAGGAACGCTGGTTTTAAGGATCGTGTAGACTTTCCGAGGCAGCTCACCACACAGAAAGAACAGAGCGCCGCTCCCTGATCGGGAGTCCCGGGGCCGCAGGGGAGGTGAGCTCCACACCTGGACGACCTGCAGCCACCAGCCTGTGAAGCGCGGGCTCTGGCGGCCTCAGCATCCTCGGGAGGTGGCGCGCCGAGGCGAGAACGCCCTCCGGCTTGTGTCTGGCACATCATGCGTGTTCCTCAGGGAAAGCGGGAGGGGCTGGAAATTTCAGTCCCTGCCAGGCTGGGAAGAACGCCTGGGACAGTCCCTCCAGACGCAGACGGGGCTCCTGCTGACGGTCCGCCGCCCCGCGGTCCTCGATTCCAAAGGTCCTGGAAATTCAGCCTCTGGACGACGTGCGCGTCAGCAGGCAGAGAGACTTGTAAGAGACTGAGAACAAATATTGGAGTAAAGCAGAGCAGAGAAGGCAAACATAATTGGGATGCCAGATGTCGCAAGACTTTTCCCCAGTCAACCAATGACGGGGACAAGGAGCGCCCCTGGAAGACAGCAACCGGTGACTGTTCTTGCCTAAGTGAAAAAAGGATTGAACCAACTGTGTAGATTCACCGCTGAGCTGGACCGCCCCCATCATTACAGAGTGGGGCTCTGGACCGCTTTAACCAAGCCCGTGCCACCGGTGGGGGTGTGGCTTTGTGATCAACTGCCCTTCTTTCGGTCCAGTTAGTATCTGGCTTCCAATGTCACCCCCTCACACGTGGTTCCCAGAGCCAGACTGGCTTCAGCACATCCTGCCACGAGTCCTGGTGGCAGAAGTGCGCTCTCCTGGGGCTGGCTGGGGGAGGGCTGGCTCAGCCCACAGTCCCGTGCTCATCTCTGGGAAGCGCTTTCCTTCCGCACGGACTGGCCTCTGGCCCGTCTGTCCGTAACCTATGACCCGGCGCCTTCCGTGCTGTTGACGAAATCCAGTGCACACTTGGCCCGGATGTGCCAACTCCCTCCCCCCGGGTCACTGGCCGTGGGGTCCAGAGCGTAGGGTAGGAAGCTGACTCGAGCCCCTGGCATCTCTGGGCAGATGGTTATGTCCGGCTCAGTTTTCTTGGCAACAAAAGACAGTAGCTTCATTCATTTACTGGCATTAGTATTATTGGCCTGTGGATACCTTGGAGAATGACCAGGAAACCTAAAATAAAAAACTCTGAGAAGCGCAGAACTGAGGCAGAAACTCTGGGGCTTGAAGAAACAGTAACTTCCGAAACCGTCTGATGGGAAGAACAGGCTGGTCCAGCTCTCCCAGCCGGAGCAGATGAGTCCCAACTGTTCTCATTCTCTTTAAGTTCCTGATCGAGACTCCAGTTCCAGAGAACGAGCCTTTGATTGGCCTACCTTGAGTGATGAGGCTCCCTTAAATAGGGCAGAGTACGGTCCTTATTTATAATTCCTCCAGGTTGTATCCAAGAGAAAAGATACGTTTGTTTGTTTTTTTTTTCCCAAAGGACGTTGGGGTGAGGGTAGGAAGTGTTGGAAAGTCAAAAGTGTCACTCAGGGCCACCAAGGATGCCCTGCGGGCGCTTTCTCCAGACCTGTGACTACTCTGTGTCTCTACTTTTCCTCAAGGGGCCCCGCTGTCTTTCCAGCCAATGTCCGTGGCTGTTTAAGCTGGCTTCAGCTGGTTTATGTTGCTCTCAATCAGAAGGTCCCTAAGTGAGACGCTGCTCACCTATTTCTGTAAGAACCGAACCTCGCCGGACGGAGACTCACGTGCGGATTGGCAAGCCCGTGAGAAGTCTCTGACCTGTAAGATCCGAACGAGTGTGCACGGAGGGGCCTGACTGTGCTCTGGCCTCCCTCAGTGTCCCCAGTCTCTTCCCGTCCACTCACGGAGGCTCCCCACGCCCTCTCCTCCAGCTCCCAAGTGGATGACAGACCAAGCGGTTGGTGTGAGGTTGGAAAGGCCCTGCCAGGAAGCCAAACGAGCCAGCGGAGCCCGGGTAACGGTGCGGCTGTGGGCTCCTGACTCCTAGGAGAGAGAATCCGCTTATTAAACCCCATGGCTCCCGGCGGTCAGAGACAAGCATCTCAGGGCGAGGATGCGCTGGCGTCCATCGTCCCGGAGAAGGAGAAGGAATTTCTCTCTATTCAGGTGCATGGGTGGGCAGGGCGGCTCTCCGGGTCACAGGAAAGCGGGGCGGAGGGGGGGCCTCTGTAACAGCTTCAGGAGCCCTTTCCAGAGACATGGTCTTGCCCGGCAGGGTAATGATACTATAACAATGGCCACAGGACTAACAGTAACGACAGCACAGTGCTTTAGTGAAGTAGGTACTTTGTTTCTAGTGCTGCGCTAAGTGCGTCAGAGTAGCTTTCCCCCTAATGGAGTGGCCATCTGAGTCCTTACTAAGGGCAACGGTCACGTGGTATGACTAGGCTCCCCACGCGTGCCGCTGGAAAGACCCGCGTCCGCGCCTCTTTGGGGGATAATCTACGCTCCGTGTTTTGTGGTTGCTGAACTACGTTCAACGTGCATATAACTGAGCTCACAGTACCAAGCCGCAGCGGGGGAACAGCACGCAGAAGAGAGAGCGGACATGCGCCCGCCCACGAAGAGCTCCCAGACGAGTGGGAAAAATAAACAGACAACAACGCTGCTGGCTCAGTCACGCTGCTCTGTGGGTCCTCACTGATGAGCCCCCCGTTCCGTGACTGTGGACAGCAGACACTGAGGAGAAAATGTTCCCTCCAGGGCAGGAGGGGCAGGGCGGAGAGCTCTCGGAGCTCCTCTCGGCAGGTCAGTGGCCAAGGAGGTCGCGAAGGCTCTTGCCTCCCCCGACACTTCTGGAGGGTTCCCGTCCTTCTGCTCCACTCCCAGCCCTCTCTCCTGCTCGCCAGTCTCAGGGCGCGGCGCCCAGTGAGTGCTCAGAAAATGTCTCATGAACCGGCTCCGTGAACAGGGTGTCTCCAGGTCACACTCATCTTCTCTCGAGCGTTTTAAAAATGAAGCTCAACAGGTTGCGTTTTGCTGTGAAAGGTAGAGACTGGCGTGTTTAAGGGTAAACCACCCTAAGTCTGGACTGTGCGAAAGACTCCGAGATTCCTTCCTTTGCGGGGAGACGGAGGTGGAAGATATATTCAGACTGATGCAGCGAACCATGGACTCTTCTGCAGCGAGGTTCAACTTGAAATATTACAATCTCCCAGGCATAGTCTGGGAGCAGAGGCTTTCGAGTCCTCCAGCCTCTTGACCCAACGCCTACCAGGGTTCTCCGTCTGGCCGCACAGGCCTTACGATGCCCCTCTTACGCAGGACAAGCATCGCCATCTCAATTTGTCACCACTGGCCAGCCATGCCTCTGACAGGCAAAGTGACAGGGAATGGCCCCAGGAACCGGATGCTGCCCCGGCCGGCTCAGTGACCTTGGGCAGTAACACCCTTGGACTGAGGCTCCGTCTCCTCCTCACAGACACAAAGGTCGAAGGTGCTGCCCACGTTCTCCTCGGGGACACCGAGAAGATTAGCTGAGGTGCTATGTCTGAGAATGTTGTGGAGGTCATTCCCAAGGGCTCCACATTTTTAAGGGGTTGTCGTTCTGATATTGTCTCATGAGTGTTGACTGATGAGGTTAGCAAGGCCTTCGGACAGAGGATGGGGAGATTTTAACGGTGGGGGATAGGAGGGGGATTTGGGAGGAGTTGGGGGGAGAGGCTAGGCTCGCGTGTCCTTCTGAGAGAGTCTCAAAGAGGCCCGTCACCCAGAACGGGGAAGAGTCGTTGGTTGGTGACGGTGGGAAGCGTATTTGGAAAGAGCATACGCCACTGAGTGGGGTCGGGAAGCAAACCCATGAGTGGGAAGGAGACGGGGGAGGGAGGCCGGAGGAGGCCCCCGGCAAACCGGCTCCATCGTTATTTCGTTGTTGCCCCTGGAGCCCAAAACACGCAGCCGGTACCGACCAGCTCTGTGCGTCATTCCTCGATCAGCCGGCCTCTGCTGCCTGAGAAATCTCCCCAAACCCTTTTTTTTTTTTTTTTTTTACTTTTTGTTTAAAGATTCTATTTTATTTTTAGAGAGAGGGGAAGGGAGGGAGAAAGAGAGGGAGCGAGAAACACCGAAAGGTTGCCTCTCACACGCCCCCTGCTGGGGACCTGGCCCGGCAACCCAGGCCTGTGCCCTGACTGGGAATCGAACCCGCAACCTTTTGGTTCGCAGGCCGGTGCTCAACCCACCAAGCTACCCCAGCCAGGGCCCCCCAAATCTTAATAGCTCACAACAACAAGTGTGTATCGAACGTGTGATTCTATAACTCAGCCGTTCCGACCAGGCTGAGCTGAGAGATTCCTCTGGTCTCAGCTGGGCTCCCTCATGACGCTGCAATTAGCGGCCACGTGGTCTGGGGCCTGGCTGGCGCAGGGCGGCCTCAAGCAGGAGGCTCATCACGTAGTCACCTGGAAGCTGGGCAGGGACCCAAGAGAGTGAGTGGAAGCCCCTTGGGGCCTTGGCTCAGGCCCGGCACACGTGACTGTGTTGCACGGTGGGACCTGAAGCAAGTGACAGCCTACCCCGTGTTTGAGGGAAGGTGCAGGACATGCCACCTCTCGATGGAATGGGAAATAAAACCGTTTTGCAAAGAGCACCGGTACAGGGAGGAAATGAAGGATGGTGGACATTTTGCCATCCGCCAGCACGCCCAACCCATGCCTAACTCATCGGCCAGTTTTGGTTCCTTCGACTCCGGTCTTCTCCCCGATGTTATTCCGGCACCTTTGGCAAAGGCGGAAGCCTCAGGCGCAGGCGGCAGACGGCAGCAGGGCCCGGAGGAAGGTGGCGCGTCCAGGGTCGGGGCGGGGGGCAGGTGCGCAGGCCGGGAGGCTCAGCCCTCCCTCCCGTCAGTTCCGTTTCGTCATCGGCTACTTCACAGCGCGCCTCGTCCAGCTCCACTTCGTCCCCACGTTGGGGGGCTTCCAAACACGAAACCTCCACCCGTGTTTGTGAGGCAGGACGCTTCACGGTGGGCGCCTTGCTGGTCTCCCTTCTAATCCATCGCGGACGAACGCTGGTACGAGGTTTGTGCCAAGTACGGCTCACCGTGTGACCTCGACAACCCTCAGGCCACTTCACAGCCGACTGGACGGGTCGAGGGCCCGGTCGCACGCCGGGGGGCCGCTGCCACGTCCGACCGCTGTCAACGCTTCTCAGTGCCCGCCGGTGCTTTCCGCGACCGCCTCGCCGCAGACGGAAACCAGCGCTGGGCCGCCTTCTGGCCCACCGCCGCCCTGCAGCCATTGGTTCAACATGTCTTCACCATGTCCCCGGGGGTAGGAAAGCTGGGCCTTGTGGCCCATTCAGGTCAGGTGAGGAGGCTGAGTCCTCGAAACGCAGAGGGGGTATCCAGGACCACGCGCGGCCGGGCCGGAGCAGGGCCCTTCCCATCGGCGCCGAGGCCGTCTGCCTCCTGCCAGCGTAGCTGCAGGAGGAGCGCGCGCAGTTCCGCACGCAGGTGCTGGACCACGGAGCTGTACACCTGCACCCTGTACAATGTCATTCTCCAACGTCACCCCCGCAAACTCGACAAACATGTGGAACACGTCAACATGGAAACAGGACGGAGCGCGCTTCGTTAACGACATTAGCTTCCCCTTCCCATCCCAAGCCCCACGCTGAACCGGAGCTGCCGAGGCGGATGAACTCGCACGCTTCGCATGGGGGATTTATGCCTTATTCACACAATCAGGTTCACCTGCCCTCTCCCTCCAAGCGGCCCGTTCCCCGTGCAGCTGGGGGATGTGTTGCATTTAAACGTGTAGCGGGGTCTTCGTCTCCCCCCGGGTGTGCGCGGCTCCTGGGGGAGGCGAGGAGGAGGCTGCGCCTGGGGCTCCGCGGAGGAAAGGTGCCAACGCAGCAGAGCCGAGGGCCGCCAGCGTGCGGCGCTCTCCTTGGCCCGACACCCGCAGAGTCAGAGGGCGGGAAGTGGGGAAGGCGGTGGTCTGGAAGCATCAAGAGGCCCTGCCCCTCTTCTGCCACCCTGGAGAGTCGAGTAGAAGGATCCGGAACAGTCAGAGCCCCCGCCTACTACTCCCTGGGTGGCTCAGGACGGGCACCTGCCCCTGACCGCCTTCCGAGGCCCACGGTTCACCCGGGGAAGAGTCCCCCAGTTCTCCTGTGGGCCTGGGCTCCGGGGCGCTGCGGTGCTGAAAGGGGCCTGCTCCCCTCGACTCGGCAGACCCTGCACTGCCCTGACTGCTCTGCAGGCATAAAAACAAGACAAAGGGGCCCCAGGACCTGGCATGTCACCGGGCGAGCTTCCCGGGTGGCCGTTAGACATCGAGGCGGGCAAGAGACAAGCAGGGCCCCTCTGGGGTCCTGTGGGATCTGAGGGTTCAGCGAGGGGGCCTGGACGCTGGGAACCCTGGCCGCAGGGCGACCGGAGGGCTCCTTAGGTGTCGTTCCCTCCAGGGTTGGCTAGCGGGCTCGCACCCTCACTGTTTTCATATTTCCTGTGAACCACAGGTTCAATGGCTTTTTATAAGGGGTAGTTTAACCCTCCCTTTCTAAATGGAGAGGCTGAGGTCCAAAGCGGCCTGAGACACGCTCCAGGCCACCCTGCTAACGGAGAGCAAAGTCCCACCCACCAGGCCTTCTTCCCTCTGGCCCGAGGCTCTCTCAACCGCACTTCCCTTCCGTCCATTTCCAAAGGCTCCCAGCCTCAGGTGGAAGCTGGGCGGGTTTCCATCGCTGGACGCCTCCAAACACTTTCGGCCACCGGACGTCTCACAGGGTCCCTCTGCCAGGACTGTGCCTGCAGGGGCTCACGGGACTGGCTCCCTCAGGGCACGGAAAGCCTCTTGGCCCAATGTCACCGCCAAGAGGTTTCCCCTATTGTTCCCAGATAAAGAGGCTTCTCTCCCATCCAACCTGTGCACTCCAGGCCTAGTCTTCCACCTCTCCACGTTTTATTTCCTTCACAGTCTTTATTAGCAACTGAACTGGTCTTGCCTGTTCATTTGTTAGATTAAATGTCCCAGCCCAATGTGAACTCAGGAGGTCAAGGACTCTGTCTCATCCACTGCCTTGTCCCCAGGTCCCAGCCTACTGCCTGTCCCACAGCAGGCACTTAAATCACCTTCCAACGCGTGAACGTCTATTCGTCACTCGGCACAGCAGGGCTCAAGGCCTTCCGAATCAGGGCCGTTTTCTTCAGCAGCATTTGCCCCCACGAAGCGCCCTCATCCCGCTGGTCACACGCATTTGTGCAGGAATCTTCAGGAATCCCTTGTCTTCCAGGTGCTCACCGCGGAGCTGCTCTGGCAACATCTCGTCTGCTGCACGCAAGGGCCCTAGAAAAAGCATCCAGGCCCACTTGGCCTTGGTTTCCCGGGTAACCAAGGTTGTGTGCTTAGATACACATGACCAAGCAGGGCTCTCCCGGGGGACGCGAGCATCGAAGACTAGGGCATCGGCTGCGTGCGTTTTACCCCCTCAGGTAGCCACTACCTGGGACTGACAACCAGTTCAGTGGCTCGGCCTATGGGGACCGATCCAGACTCTCAGGGGACAAGGTGCCCAGCCCCGACACCGTATGTTTACATCCGAGCTCAGGGAACGCTCGGGCTGCAGCCCGGGGACGAGGTGACTGTGTGTTAATCCACATTCTGTTGTACACGTGCCATGGAGATCAGACAAAAACGGAAAGGCGTGTCCTTCTATCTGCAGACACCAACTCATGCCCGATGTGCGGGTCTCAACGCACCTCCTTTCAGTCTGCCTTGCTTTCGGCTTAAGAGGAAGAGGAAGCTGTGAACACCATTTCCTTTTATCTGTGCCATTATGTGCCTACGAAGTCTCAAGTTCTGAACAAAGCAGAGCTCTCTCGGCAACAAAAGGTGCCAACCGGTGGTCCACGGGAGCAAGAACAAATAATAGGCACGTTAGGATTGATGCACCCACCCCTTTTTAAATTAATCAGCTGCTGCCGTTTAAAAATCAGGAGTTCCTCATAGAAATCGGATCTCCAGGTTCTCCATAAAAGTTGGAATCCCTTGCAGTAGCGCACCCCTGTCGTAGCTCGGTCTCCCCACAACGCAGGACAGAGGCATGGGCTCGGGTGTAGGCAGGTCACGTGCAACTTGGTGCCTGAAGTCGATAGTGAGGGGGTAGGAAGACGAAACAGACAAGAAGGCTTGAGGGCACCGGAGCTTCTTGCGAACCAAGCCAGGTTGGTCCACAGGCCAGTTGGACGCCCGTGGCAAGAAAAGATCCTGTGGCTGAAAAGAGAAAAACACGCAGCATGAGGTCGGGGGGAGGCGCGGTCCTGGGCGAGCAGGTCAGCACTGTCCGCAACAGCTGCAGCTGGGGGTGCAGCTCGGGGATGGGACGCCGGGCCACGAAGTCCCCGCCACAGTCCACCCCTTGGGCCGCTCGGGGGCACCAGCCGTGACCGCCACTCCTCCTTGTCCACGCTGATGGCTGAGTTAGGATCATCGGAGACACCAGGTGTGGAAGGAACAAAGAGATGCCCTGAACCAACGTCTCTATTCCGTGCACGAGGAAACAGGTCCATCCAGAGGTAACTGATGTGGGCACAAGAGCGCCGACGCCCCCGTTCCGCGGTTCTTCGCCTGCCTCTCTGGGCGCGCCTCGGGCCCCTGCTCGTCCACGCAGGGCGGGAGCCAAGGCCTCCATGGAGCCCCAAACCGTTTCCGGAAGCCAATCGGTGCCCACCAGCCCAGACTCCTGGCTTGTCTCTGGAGCAGTTGCCCCGTAGTTACCTTCACTCGGATGTTTCAAAGCCCTTCAAACTCAAAGCCATCCCTCCGTGAGTCATCTTTTCCACAAAATCTGCATCTCCGACTAAACTTCTGTTAATTCTGTGTCCCTATGATTCCCACACCCTGTGGTCACACCTATGTTGGGGTGATACTGGCTTTTCCGATCTTGTGCTCTAACCTCTGCAATCATCTTACAGCTGGTCTGCCTCTCCTGCGGCCCCTCGGCCCTCTATTCCGGGGGTGTCCGACCCACAGCCCATAGGCTGCCCGTGGCCCGGAATGGCTATGAATGTGGCTGACACGAACTTGTACATTGACTTAGACTGTAATGAGAGTTTGTTTCCGTTAGTGTGCGTGTATTTAATGTGAGGCCCAAGACAACTCTGCTTCCTTCACTGTGGCCCAAAAGATCGGACACCCCTCCTGAATCTAATCCATTCTCCAGAGTGCTGCCAGAGTGATATTTAGACAATGCAAAGCTGGAAAAGATGCTACTCTTCGTAAAATCCAGAGGCCCCGTAGCAAGCGTAGCCCAAGATGGCTTGCTCATTGAACAAATGAGCAGGGAGCATGTGTCTGTGCTTTTTCCAGGTGCTGTGTTCACAGTGGCAAACGTGCGGACCTGTCTCCCCAGTCACGGAGCTTGAAATCAGGCTTTAGCCTCCCGAGGGCGATTCGCAAATACATCCATGTTCTATTTCCAGCTCACTTCCCAAACTTATTTCTTGAAATGCTTCCACCTCTGTAAATGACTGCAGACATATTGACTCGCAGTTCCCTGAGGGAACAAAACCCCCGGAGGAGAGGGCCTGTTTTATTAGTTTTGCTAGCATGCAGCTCTCGGACCGGTGCTCATGAGGGGCCCGGTGAAGTTTCACGGAAGGACCAGGTGAACAGGAGGCAGCCACGGGGGAAAACCAGGACAAAGCAAGCAAGGCACCTAGGGTCCAAAATTTAAGGAGGTGCTCGCTCATGGGGCGCACCCTAGACGTGTTCTTGGCCTCGCCCTAATCTGGGCCTGGGCGGCCCTTAGGAGCCGCAGATGGCTGGGACCGCCATTCGTGCGAGCTGTCCAGGGCGCCGACGAGGTCGTGCAGACTTTGTGGCCTGCCCAAGGTTCTGAAAACAGACCACAGGCACACTTTGTGGGCCGTCCAGGCTTCTGTTTATTTTTCATCGGTTTTCATCGTTATTCTATTACAGCTGTCCCAATTTCCCCCCTCTGCCCTCCCCCACTCCCACAGTCAGTCCCCACACTGTTGTCCATGACACAGGTCATTCATACGTGTTCTTTGTCTAGTCCCTTCCCCTTCTTTCCACCCTTGTCCCCCTCCCCTCGGGTCACTGTCAGTCTGCTCCATGTTTCCCTGCCTGCGGTTCTATTTTGCTTATTAGTTCATTTTTTTATTAGATTCCTCTTATAGGTGAGATCATCTGGTATTTGTCTTTCACCGACTGGCTTATTTCACGTAGCGTATTGCTCTCCAGGTCCATGCTTCTGTTTAGAAATGGAGCATTTCTCTGGCTTCCTTTGCCTCTGTGCAGCCCTCATCTGCCACAGACTTTGTTTTAAGGATTAACGTGGCTCAGGTATGTGGCCCACCGCAGGGTCCGGGCTGCGCTCCAGCAGGCACCAAGAAGACCAGGCAGAATATGGCTCTGCTGTTCAGCTTCTGAAAAACAAATGCGGTGCGCTCCGAAGTGCCTGGGGAAGCTTGAAAATACTTACTTCCAATTCTGTGGGGCCATCACAAAAAGTGTTCTCCAAATTGTCTCCATCAATAATCCAGGGATTTTCGAATGGTTCTGGGGGTGCTTTCGATCCTGAAAGCTAGCAGCTATTGAAGAGTTATTCCAAGTGTATCCAACACACCTTGTCTCATTTCTAAGGAAAACCTCAGTCAACAATCTGAATGGTTTCTTCTCATGTTGCCAAAAATCTAGAGAGGCTGAAATTTTTCCACTGAATGTTACCTTTTGGGACGCAACCTTTTTCCAGCAAACAGACCTGAGGTGAAGAGAGAAATACGGGTCCCTCTAGGACCGCCTGCACGAAGACAGAGGTTCGCCTCTTTTTTTTTTTTTTTTTTTACTATTTTGTAAGGGTTTTTGTTTTAGTCTTTAAAATTACAAAAAATGTGTGAAAAGGTATATGGATAGTGGTTGATTTTTCAAATTGTCTCTTAAAATACACAGACCCAGCCTGGTGGAAAAGTTCATGCAGAAGGTGCACGAATCCTAAAATAGAGATCTTAAAGATGGGACTTGCTGACTCTGACCTACGCCTTTCACGAACGAGGAAACCGAGGTTAAGGAACGATACAATGAGCTGGTGGGTGGGGCCAGGGTCAGCGTTCAGAATTCCAGCAACAAGGCATTCTCTTCTCCATTGTCATGTATGGAGACGCATTCTTCCCCCAAGTGCTGGTGACCCGGTGTTGAAATTATTAAGGAAAACATGATGATGATGATGATGATGATGATGATGATGATGATGATACTTACTGTGTCCTAGGCAGTTTCTATAAACAGTGACTCTATGACACAGAGGTCATTGTTAGTGTTGCGTTGTTGGTTGTGATTATTGCCATCATCGTTGTCGTCATCATCATCATCATCATCCTCCTCCTCCTTTTGACAACAAGTAAATCAAGGTATAGAGATGCTAAGCAATTTCCCCCAGGCCCCAGACACAGACAGCAATGGAACAGGCCTTTGAGTTTAGACTTGGCTTCCGAACCTCTGCCCCTCTCTCCGACACACAGGCCGCCTTCCTGCTTTCCCCTTTAGCTTGCTTCCTCTGAAAACGTTTGGGTTTATGTTCATGTACATAAAACGCACTAAATCTCTGGTGATGACAGTGTTTAACATTCTAACCAGATGCAACTGAGCAGATCAAGGCACGAGGTAAATCACAAAATGGAGAATGAACTTAATGGGCAAGTTATTTAGATGTCTTATTGCCTATAATTGCACAAGCTCGGTCGAATTCAAATGAGTGGTACTCGCCTTGTGATGTCTAGCCCCAGCTGGCTACATAATGTCTGCTGTCATTGTTTCTAGTATTATTAACAAAGTGGTAGCTAGCTATCCAGTGTCTATCATATGCCAGCTAATGTATGGCCCTACAATCCCATAATCCTCAAAATCACCTTGCGGTACAGGTCCCAGTAACACCATTTCACGAAGGAAGAAACCGAGGTTTGGAGAATTTAGATCACCTGTCTATCCTTTAATGCCATTTTGGCTGAGTTTGATGTTTCCAGGACTCGGTGCCTTGTTCAAATGACCAGCCACTCCCCAGCGGGTTGCGTCCCACATTTTGCTAATCCCCCCAGAGCAGCGCGCGCCTGGCTTGTTTAGTTTTATTTTTGTTCCAATGCATTTCGGCGTATATCATGATGGCTGCTCGGCAGAACCAGAGGGCTCGCACGTTGCCGAGCACCTCTCTCGCTACCCCGCTGCTGAGCGTGGGGTCGCCTTGTTCTCTTGTCCCAGAAAGCCCTTCCTGCCGTCTCCAGACATGCAACTCTCCACCATCCAGCTCCAAATGGCAGCTCCCCCCGTTTATGCTTCCTGACTTCTGCTCCAGACGAAGAGTCCCAGCTGCCCCTCGGTTCCTAGGGACTCTCATCCAAAGGAGAGTCTACTCATTGCTACATTTACCCATTAATTTCTTCATGGAGCAAAGGGGTCCCTCTACTCCCTACCAGGTATTGTACTGAAACAGTGGGTTGGTTAAACAAACACGTCATTTATGGAAACATCTTGGGGCATTTATTACATTTTACTTCTTGTTGTGCTTATTCACTTTCATTTTTCTTTTGTACTAATACATGCTGAGTGCTTTCAGCACAAAAATAGTGTCTCGTTTATCTGCACACCCACCCAGAAATGCCTAGGTGGGTGCATTGTGCATAGGACATCAAAACAACAGACGAATGTTTAATAAGTAATTTGCTATTATTAGGAAACGTATGTTACTTGAAAAATGAGAATGTTAGCTAATTTTACAATTTGCATAAATTACCAAAAAATTTTCAATGAAAATTAGTCTAATCGCATGCAAAGTAACCTAGCAATGAAAAAACAACCTCAAAAATTAACACCAAAAAACCCCCCAAACAAACTGGAAATGATAGGAACACGGTATTTTACATTTCATTTGCTTTTGATCTTATTTTTTTAATATTCTGTTTTATGTGAATCTACATGCCCTAAATCTCTAATCCAAGTCCATGTCGGCAAACTGGTGCCAGAGGGAAGTCAGCCAAGCAGAAGGGAGCATCGGGAAGAGCTCAGGAAGACTCCGTCGCACTCCGGGGTCCATCCCCCCGGTCTCCGAGGCCTTACCCGGCCAGGAAGCCAACAGCCGGACCTGTTTCTAACTTGACTTCAGGTCTCCGGGCTGAGACACCTGGCTCCTCGCAGGTCTGTCTTTTTAAACGACCGACCGTGGGGCTCTCTGGCAGCGGCAGGCCCTACCTTCCACTGGCGGCTCCGCTCTCCGCCATCTGCGGGCTCCCCGCCTGCAACCAGAACCCATAAAACCCAGCGGGGTGCAGTTCTTGTTTCTGTGGTTGTTGCCAGAGCATTCTTTTTCTTTTCACTTGTTAAAAATTTCCTTTGTGATTTTAAAGAATCCTCATCCGTTCTTCTCAGTCCCTTCATCTTCGACACCCAGCCCCCGACCTCCCTCCCCTCTGGCGACTATCCGTCTGTTCTCTGTGTCTGTGGGTCTGTTTCTACTTTGTTCGATCATTTATTTTGTTCTTTAGATTTTACATAGACGTGACATGACATGGCATTTGTCTTTCTCTGTCTGACTTATTTCACTCAGCACGGTCCTCTCCAGGTCCATCCACACTGTTGCAAATGGTCGGATTTTATTCTTTTTTATGGCCAAGTAATATTCCGTTGTATTAACGCACCACAGTTTTTTTAAATGGAAATGTGGGGTGAATCTTGATGGACACTGGAAGTAGATCCCCTTTCTTATCCCAGAACACTCTGGAATTCACAGTCCAAGGCTATTAGGGAAGAGTCTTTCTGACCATACCGTCTCTTTACCGGATGAAATTTCGGCTCACTCCCAGCCTTTGGGGCTGATTATTTCCAAACCTGCTTTAAAAAGCTCTGTATTTTTTTTTTTTTCTCCTGCAATTGGCAGCACTACTGCTGTGGGCGGGGGGCGGGTATCTCTTCAGGGTAGGCACCGCATTGGCTATGCACATCCGAATAGCCTCTGTGTTCACGAAATTAAAACCTCCAAGGGTAAGACACGGAAGGAAAGAAACGGCTCAAAGAAGAGGGCAAGACATTTCTGAGACACCAAGAAACTGCTCCAAGGAATTCAATTTCAGTGAAGTAAGTGTTGTTTGATGGCACAGGTCTCTCTCTCTCTGTCCATCTCTCTCTCAAATAAATATATTTTAAAATTCACTAGTAAGAGATCTCGAGAATCAACTGGTAAAAAGATTTCCAGAGGCTGATCAGTTTGGTGAGTTTATCTCCCATCAATCACCCAGGACAATACACCGGAGAGCAGCCCTTCCCTGATCTTTGACCCTGAGAAACCTGCACATAAATAAAACATCTGTCAATCTCCCGCCGGATCCCTTGCCCCGCTGTGGCTTCGGAGCCGCGTTGTTATGGAAATGCAGCGAGGTGGGGGGTCACGAAGCTCTTTCTGTCTTTATTATAATCTCCACTGCTATAGAGAAAGCTCTCTGAGGCAAGGCCACTACATTTACTCTCGTTTCATAGACTATCGTCCTAGAAACATCTTTATTCCACCAGAAGGACTCAAAGGCCATGGTAAATGGCTTCTCATCTAGGGGGAGGGCCAGGCTGGTGGAGCGGAGTGGGGTAGATTCCAGGTGTGTTTACTTCTCATGCTGACGAGAGTGATGGCGTGACCCTGGGCTGGCCGCCAGGCTGTCCGAGCTTGGGGAATCGGAAGACGGCTGTGCAGGGGAGAAGCCCCCACGGACCTCCGTTTGCCCTGCCATGGAGGGTCCTGGGCGACGGGGAGGCGGGAGTGGGGCTGCTCCAGGTGAAATCTCTTAGGAAATTGAATCACTGCTACGTCAGGAAGCTGGAGGGAGGGGATGCATTTGCACAGACACGGAAGAACACGCTGAGTTCATTAGCGGTGCTGCGGGGTTTCAAACTCGCACCCAGTTCCCTCATGATGATACAATAAGTCCTTTGTGTTTCTTTTAGACAAAAAAAAAAAAAAAAAAAAAAAAGACCCTTGGGTTGCAATAAACCTTTGCTGAGCCCTTTTGGCCTCGCCGGCCACACAAAGTTCCCAAACAGGAGTTACTGTGGCGCCTGGCTTTCAGGTCTGTGGTTCGAATCCCGACTCACCAAGTTGCTTCTTGAGCCTGCTGCTTTTCCATAACAAGGAACTGATAACCTAAGTCCTGTGCTGACCGTGATTACAAGGTCCACGTCCCTGACAGAGGTAAAAGCATCTGCATCCCCGAGCTAGAATGCTGGTCCCCCTGCTATGAACTGTGTGACCTCAGACGAGTCTGGCGAATGGCAGCAGGGACGCCTGCGTCTTGGTGTTGCTGTGAAGATGGAATTATGAGGTCTCAAAGCATCGAGTCTGAGTCTCCGGCCTTCTCCCCCTGCCCCCGCCCCCCGCCCCCGGTCCCAAGCTGCCCATGCACGGACCTGACCCTGAACAGCGTCCCCAGGGCTTTGGAATCTGAACCACGGGGTGGATTGTCGCCCAGAGGGACACACAGGTGGGAGAATCTGAACAGCGCTGCAAAAGCTTTGAGGGGACACTCATAAACCGAAAGCAGGGCTTTGGGTTTAGATGAGGAGGAAGTGAGCAGAGCGCGGTCTCCGGGGGAGGGTGGGCAGGTGTGGAAGGTGATCCGTCCCAGAGCCAGCAGCGAGACCGAGACCGCGACCGCAGAGAGACCCTCAGCTGGGGCGGGGGGAGGGCTCTGTTTCGAAGGTCCGCCCTCCTCGGTGCTCACAGACTGGAGGCTTTCCATTCTCGTGTGTGTGTGTATCTCAGGCTGTAACTTGCTTCCGAGCTTCGAGCCTTACTGTGTGTCTCAGAACTTCAGGGCTAAGACTTCTTCTGGGTGACTGGGAAGGGGCATCCTTGTCGAGGGCAGAGGCTCGTGAACTTGGAAGCAGATGATTTGTGTGTAAATCCTGAGGATCCCCACCTCCTGCCTCTTAGCCCCACATTATAAAATGCAACTGGCATCAGGACAAATGAAATACTAGGTGTGAGAAGGTACTTTTTGTGTTCTGTGCAAAATTCTAGTGGGAGACATTATTGTTGGTGGCTTCTTACGAGTCGGTCCTCCATTACCAGGGCTGTGATACACTCCTGGAGGGAGGAGAATAATTTCTCACCCTGTCCTACATCCCGAAAGGTACACTGTCACAAGCTTGGGCAGACAGTAGAATCTTCCCGATTTCTTATTAACGCCCTGAGTGGCGTGAAGGGAAAAAAAGTGAATGACTTTGGATTTCGATTCTAATACAAATGCCTCAGAATGATTCACTTTATCGGGATCAAATTTTTGAACATCAGTGGGTAAAGATAAAAGCCCGATTCTCTGATCTCTGGAAATATTGTGTGCAATTCTGGGTATCTCTTTAAAAGACGGCAAGAAGCCGGAGGAAGTGAGGAGGACATCGGAAACGATCAAGGGGGTGGGGGGGGGCAGGTGTGCCATCCCGCGAGACAGATCAAAATGGGCCCCTTTGTTCTGGAAATGTAAAGGCTGAGAAGAAAGACCGTCCCAGTCTTTGAAATCCTGGGTAGGGGGAATGGATGGGGTGGGGGAAAGTTTCCCCGCCCCCAGTGTCCCTTAATGGCAGAATCATGGGGTCGGCCCCATGTGCTGTATCTCATGTGGTATTTGTCAATCAGTCTACGGATTGAGAACCACTTTCGAAGGAGCCGTTTTCAAACCCGCACTAGGGATGAAATGAAGCCACTGAAGCTACTTGGACATCTGGAACTCGCGGAAGGCCGGGCTGAAGAGGGGCTGGTTCTAAGCGCAGGTCAGCCAGAGGGGCGAAGGCTCTTCAGAAGAGCAGATGGAGAGGGCCGGTCACGGGAGAAACGCAGACGGGGTCCCCGAGCTTCGGGAGTGAGAGAACACCCGTGTCTGAGCTTTCGCAAACGGGAGGCGAGCGTGGCCGCCCCAGCGGCGCTTCCTGGCTGGGTCGTGGGGTCGGTCTCCTTAGGGCGCCACCTTCCGCCGCCAGGGTTGCTGGCGCGTGGCCCTTCTCTGAATCGTGCCGCAGAACAGCAGGCACAGGGTTTTGACGTCAGAGCAGAGTTTAAGGACCGGTTTCACGACTGTATCCGTTCGTTAGGTGGCGTTTTATTGCGAGGGATAAATAATCTCATTCAAATTGGCCTCAGCACTAGAAGAAATTTGGATCACGTTCTTGCAGTTGTCAAGACTGGGCAGGGCTCAAACAATGTCATCGACTTAAAATTCTCTCTCTCTCTCCCCCCCTCCCCCTCTCTCTCCCTCCCCCCCTCCCTCCCCTACTAGAGTCTGAGCTCCTCAAGAACAGGTGCACATCCACCTGTCCACCACGCCAGCCTAGCACAGGAGAGCCCTTCTCCAGGCCCCGTGCGCGTAACGTCCCTGCTCTGGAACCCAGCGACCAACTGCAGGGGGTCGGTGCTCAGGTCCTCCCGTGGCCATCCTGCTTTGGGGGATTCACAAGAAGCACAACTACTAGTAAAGAAAAAATATTATTCTCTCATTACCACCAGAAGTAGGAGGGCGCATGCCCGGAGTTCTGAGAGCTGGGGGAACGGGTCGGCCCACCCTTCAGATGACTCACCCGGTGAGGACTCCCAAGTCCCGACACCCCATTCTCCACTGCCGCCTCGCCCCCAGCCTGGGAAGCTTCCCTGATAGGCCTGCTGTCTCTCCAGCTCTGCCTGTGGCCCCGCATGGACAGGGGTTGCCATCCTGTTTCTGCAGCCGGGGACTCCCTGCTGAGACAGGTTCAATAACTTTCTCTGAGGCTCAGCGTGCGGGCGGAGGAAGAAGGCTGTCTGTGCAGTTTCTCCCCTCCTAGGGCTGCCGAGCTGGAAGTTCGTCCAGGACCGCAAGCAATTAGGTGGGGCTCCGTTGGAGGAGTCGGGGCAGGCGGCCTGCTCTGTGGGGGAAGAGGGTGTTTTCACCATAAACCCTCCTCCGCCCTGGGGTGCCGTGGGGCGTTCCCCTTGGCCTCCAGAGCACGGGCACACACGCGCGCCCTGGGCTGGCCCAGAGTTTAATAAATGTCAGACCACCTCCTGCATCGTCATTGGCTCCTGGGTTTCTGCTTTTGTGGGAACAACCCGTCTTCGAGCTTGGCCATCTCATCTTCCAGTTCCAAAGGGGACCGTGACTGGGTCCTGACGACGGAGCACGTTTCACCCCTTGGGCCCCAGGGTCGGCTCGGGCATGGAGACGTGACTGGCGCTGGCTGACGCAGGGGGGGATCCTGAGGTTCTGTGGGGACCACCGGCAGAGAGACTGTCTGCGCTCTGGTGTAGCCGGGGCCACCTTGTGAACAGGGCCGACCTGAGAGTGAGGCGGCACGGGGCGGGGACACAGCTGTGGGACGGAGAGAGGAAGGTTCAGCGACATTGCCTAAGCGTCGGGGTTGACTCGGGCCTGAGGTCTAATTCTCTGCCTCTCGGGATCACGAATCGGCTTTGGCGCCGTCATCCAGTTCGGGGAGTCTTTTGCGGCCTCAGATTCTCCCCTTTTCCCTGAGCCCGTGGCCTCCTTCCTCACTCCCTGCTCAGGGGGCTGCTGCGCCTTCTGTGGACAGACTCGGGGTGTCTTTTGGGGATACAGCTACCGGGACTGACTGAGGTCTCCGATGACGTGTTATACAAGTGCGGGGCCAGTTTGAGGGCACGCGTGCATTCTGAGCTTGTCCATTTTTACCATCGGCTCCTCCCACCTTTCTCTTTTTAAATTACTGCCAAATCCGATGCATGATGTAGGCGAAGGACTTCCTGATTCCATTCCCATTGGCCTAGGTCAGTTTCACGGCGTGTTTCTCACAGGTACCACAAACACAGCCAGGTGGTCACAGCGGACATACCCGGGCCCCGACTTTCTCGTCTGCGACAGTAATGAAAGTACGAAGCGAATTCGCTAAAAGTGAGTATTAAACGAGTCAAGGTACATTATGGGCTTAGAGTGCACAGCACATAGTAGGCACCCTAAAAAGTGCCCAGCACATAGTAGGTGTTCTGTAAAAGCCAGCTGTTAGACAGTCCTATTACTACGAGCAGAGCTACTCCATTTTGTCGTGCGGATGTGACCGTAAATTCAAACACAGGCATGGAATCTTATGACAAGAATTATGTAAAAGGATGATCTTAATGATCCGGAATATGATCCTGTTAAATCTTTAAGTTCCCTTCAAAACAGGAACACAAAATGTAAAAGAAATCAAGATCTTGAGAATACATCAATACCAGCCCGGTTTGCAAAAGCTGAAAGGGTGGGTCAGCGCCACGCTGACCCCAGGGGCTCCCTGGGGAGGGAGTGGCTAGAAGGCTGGAGCAGGCGAAGCCAGAAGATGCAGCTGGGAGGTTTGCGGTGGCCGGGCCCGTCACGGGGAGGGGTCAGTCCGTGATCTCAGACGGACTTGGTAGCCAACTGCAGCCCTAGCGAACGTTATTAGAACCGCATCACCAGTGCGTTCAAATGCATTTTTAATATCTTCTAAATGCTTAATTTGGTTTTGCTGGAGACATGTTTCATCATTCTCTCCTGCCCCTTAATTAAGCTAACGACTTTACTTCTTTTCTCCTTTCTGATCAGCTCATAACACGTTTTCCAGGCCGGCCTCCCTCCTCACGCCTGCTGGTTTTGATCCGGTTATTAGCTCTCAGCTCACATCGCTGCCCACGTGCCGGCAGTTACTGACTGAGACTGATCCCTTCAGGGGGCTCCGGGGCTGGGGGGACCCAGCTGGCACAGTCCCTCCCACGCCCACACAGAACAAAACCCCTGACACGTGCACACTACCTCAGTTCACTGAGCACTCACTCGCACGTTTTGTCAGCGGGTCCTCCGGAGAAACCGCCGGGGTGGGTAGGGTTAACCCGCCCCTCCTGCAGATCGGGAGCTTGCAAACCAGAGCTCCCGGCCCCACCCCGGCCAAATGACGCCACGGTATCGGGGCCGACACTTCCCGCGTGCTGGCCGGTGCTCCCTGCTTTTCCTGCCACCCCACTCTGCCTGCCCCGCCCCCTCCGGGGAGCCCACAGTGGGGCACACGCGGTCGTGATGCTTCAGCTGGGCAGGGGGACCGTTCAGCACACCTCACGGGGGTCAGGGAAGGCTCTTGCCCTGGGTGGGGGTGAGGGTGTCGCCATCACTCCGCTTATTCTCTCGTCTCTGCGGGGGGGATGGAGTTCAAAGATGGCAGCTCCATCCATGCTGGGCCGGGAAGAGGGAGGCAGGGGGGTCCTGATTCTCCACGGGGACTCCATGGGCATTGTCTTCCCACTTCCCAGGCCGGAGTCAGAAGCTCCCTTGCGGTGGGGGGGAATCAATGGGCTGGGGGACTAAACTAACCCTCCCCCTGCCCCCCCAGAGAGAGTCGGCCCCTCACCATTAAGAGTCCCTGGAAGCAAGACCTCATTTACTTCCCTGAGAGGGGGCGATGAGTAGCGTGCTTCAGCAGCACCCCGAAGGACACACACACAACCTCTCAGGTGGCTTTAACGCCCGTGCCGTGTGCTTTGCTGGTTGGCACTTTGCAGACGAGGAGGCGGAAGCTCTGAGATCGCCCATCCAGTTCGAGGTGGCTGGTTGGAGAGGGGACGGATTCGTACAGGGGAAGCTACTCCTTACTCAAGGAGGCGGCTCCCCGAGGGGCAGCAGGTAGAAGGATCAGAATGGTCTCCAGTAACTTACACCCTCCCGCTTATTAGAACGGGACAATGTCACCTCACGGGAGGGACAGAACACTGTTTGCTGGGGGTCTTTGTCCGTGCTTAATCCAAACTGGTTCACTCACAAAAGCCAAGTTGTCTTTGCTACGAAGATGACCGGAATCCCCCGGAATGCCCCGGACTCCCCCAGGGCCATGTGGGGCGTAGGGAGTCTCAGGTTCAGGTATTCAAGAGGGAGCCGGAGCCCGAGAGCACGCCCATTTGTCGGACCAGATGAAAGTCCGGGGTGTGACACTTTGCACCGGGCGGCCCTCTGTGGGCTCCCCTGACATGCCGCTCTCTCGGTGACAGCAGAGCCTTTCATGCCCTGGTTCTTGGGCTCAGATGGAGCCTGACACTGAGAGACCCGCTCTCCCTCCCTGAATAACGGCGGGGGTAAGGGGCGGGCTTAAAGAGACCTGGAGGGTCAAGCATGAGTCAGGAGAAGAAAGAGAGCTCAGACTTCCGTGCTGAAAAGCTGAGCAGCGGCACCAAAGGAAGGGAGTCCCCCGGGCTCTGAAACAGCCCTGCGGTCACTGGATGTCTGTGCTCAGAGCGTGGGCAGCACAGAGAAAGAGGTGGCTCGGCCAGGAGTTTGGGGGCGGAATCCATCTGGAAGCACTTCTTTCTGGCTGTCCTGGAGGCTCACCATGTTTGAACTGCATGAGGAGCCGAAAGGGTTCTTCCCCCCGCGACCTGATCGCTGTGTCCGAGCTAACCACTGCCTTAATAACCTGCCCCCTGCAGGGGGAAAAGTGAGCACAGAGAAGGCAGCGGGCGGGCCCGAAACTCGGCAGCAAGGACAGAAAGGAGGCAGAGGGAGCGGCGGCCCCTGCTTTTGCGTCCTTGGCCAAGAAGCCGACCTGTCAGAGCAGCTGCCGGTTCCCCAGTTCCCTGAGTGATGGGCGACAATCCTCTGTGCTCAGGAGGACCCCACGCTGCAGGGTAATATCGGTGCGCTTTTATTGCCGTGGGCCGGAGTCTTCCCTCCTGCCGCGCCGTAAACCTTTGACCTGCTGATCCCGGGAGCTGCAGGGTCCTGGGACTCCGTGGGCCAGGCTGAGACAGGAGGGGCCCAGGGGCAGGAATTGGACACCGCCCTGCAGCCGCCTGCAGGGCACCCGGGTGGGGGGAGGGGCGGCGCCCTTTCACCGTGCGCTTTTCCGAGGCTCACCAGTGTGTGCCCCCAAACTCGTTCCGTCTGCCACACGACAGCTGGGTGCTTGACTCCGTATTTTCCTCTGAACTAATTCACCGTTCTCGAAGATTACATTTCCTGGGTAGTAGCATTGGTTAGTGACGTAAGTTTCAAGCATACGCCTCTAACACATCATCCGTCTGTTGCGCTGTGTGCTCACCACCCAAAGACCAGCCTCCTTCCGTCCCCGTCCCCGTGTCTTTGACCCCCTTTCCCCTCCCGGTCAGCCGGTCAGCCTCCTGCCCCCCGCTCCCGCCCCTCTGGCGCCCAGCACTCTGCTGTCTGTGTCTGTGGTTTGGTTTCTTGTTTGTTGGCTCACGTGCTGTTTTCCGCTTTACATCCCACCTATGAACGCAGTGACACAGCTCCCGTCCTCCTCCGCCTGACGTCTCACTCCGGGTACCACTCAGGGTCCATCCGCGTGGTCACAGACGGCAGTGCGCGACCTTTCCGTGGCCGAGTAGTGCCCCACTGTCTGTACGCAGCGCATCTTCTTTATCCAATCATCCGTCAAAGGGCACTTGGGTTGCTCGTTCACCATTTTCCAGCTTAAACATTTATTTTGAAAGAAGATTTGCAATACAGCCATCAAGAGGAAACTAAGACCCCCCCCCCCGCTTTAAACAGCAATATAAGCAAAACAAAAACGCTTCCTGAAGTGTAGCCTGATGTTCCTGGCCCAGGGCTTGGAGCCTGAAGTCTGGTGCGGTGGCCCACGCCAGCACTTGCTCCTCGGCGTAAGGAGAAGGCTTGAAAAGGAACTGCAGAGACCATCCCCCAGGGCTAACCACACCACCCCAGGGAGACAGGGACCAAGAAACAAATGCCCGCTCCCCTGTGAAGCCTCCCCCCACCCCCGATTGTCCATCAAGGTTCCCCCCAGCCCGTAGCTCCCGGAGCCATCAGCTCTTTGTACCTAACATGTCACGTGTCTGTAGATGTGTATACGCTTTCTCATGAGAGGAAATACTTCCAGTCAACCCCTAGTAACTGTTTAACAGCAGGACTTTGTATCTGAACACCTAGCCAGACATCTAGCAGGTAAAGAGCGTTTGGCGTTCCTCCCGGACGTGGTTTGCTTCCTCCTCCAGCACCCCAAGAAAGAAAGTGCAGGGGCTGCAGGAGAAGCGGCTCTTGTGGCAGGTGGTCCCGAGGAGGCAGGTGTGAGAAGGAACTGCCTCCATGCACCGAAGGGCTCCGGGGATGAAACAGGCTTCAGGGAGAGGGAGCGAGACCCCGGGCCCTGAGGGGTTCAGGGAGAGCCCTCGAAGTGGGCAGGGGTGTGACTACTGAGAGCCCTCCAGTGACTGGACGCTGAGAGTCTGGACTCAAGGGTAACTAACCACCCCAAGGTTAGGGGAGCAGCTGGCATGGCCGAGTGTGCTGTGTGTGTGAATACGTGTGCACACTGTGCGCGTGCAGGCACCCAGGGTCGCTGGTACCGCCAGGTCTGGCGTTGTCTGGTGGGGAGGCTGCCTTAACCCCTTGGTGCCAGGCTCCGGGATCTCATGTTCTCTGTCTGCAGACAAGCTTCCCCGCCAAGGCCCCAAGGGGTTAATTAAGTTTTATTGAGCCAGAGTTTATTGCGGCTGGTTCTTGTCTCTCTCCTTAAACACCTCTGCTTCCCGGGAAGCCGCGTCCTCTGGGACGATGTTTCCTACGCAGTTTAGTTTGCCTGTAACCTATATTTTATTTTATTTGTTTTCCGAGCTACTCTAAGGGGAGGGGGGATGAGGTCATTTGTCCCCCCGCCCCTCCTCACGCCGCGGCTCTTTATGTTTCGGTGACTCTATTAAATCAGGTGGTTCAAATGGAGCGCAGATGTTGCCAATTTTTCATGTAAAGGAATGCATATTCATTTACATAAATTTCAGCAAATGATGGCACTTTGGGCTGCCACTGTGTGGGTGTGCATCTCCCACAGACTTGCCCGGCTCCCCCCAGCCGAAAACCGAGCAAAGCTTTAACCAGGAAACGCCTTGTATCCATGATGTGTCCACTTTCTTGCCTTATTTTTTTTCCCATTTTTGAGGCTGCCAATCCTGCTTCCGTTATCTCTAAGGGCTTGATACGATTAGAGATTTCTTCTAATCACGGCTCAGTGTGTTTCAGCCCTATTAAAGATTTATAGGCAAGCTTTATGGAGCACACCTTTCTAGAATTTGGGAGGATTTTGCGGGTTATTATTCATAACATCTGCCACTTATGGCGAAGACTCTTCGAACATCCCTTTAATGTGTATTTAATGCTTCTGATACAATGTAGCATCGGGGAAGACGCGCCTTCCGATGGCGCTGTGTTTGTACAGGCTGGCCCAAGTGCTGCCGCTGCCTGGAGGCTGCCATCAGGCTTTATCACCGCCGTAAAACCCTGCCCGGCACTCCACTCAGCGTTTAGGGGCACCCAGAGAGAAACGGTGTTTTGTTTTTGCTTCTTTTACTTGGCTTGGTGCAACGTGGAGATTAGCAGTGTGGCGATTTAAAGAGCCACTGAACATAATCTAGAAATAAAGTCCTTGGAGAAGTACGAAGGTCAGCTGTTGTTTGAGAACAGCTCCCCAGCCGGCCCTCCGGTGTCCGAGGTGCAGCCTGCCTAGGCCGACACGGGTTCGGTGGATTCGCCCGCCGCCCCTTCCTCTCCGTCCATTGTTCTTTCTCCGTTCACCTGACATTTTTATCAAACAGCATCTATTCACAATGACCTCATTCGCGCATTTGAATTTATGAGAGATGTACGTACCGCGTGTGTCTTTATCTAAACAGGCGCGACACCTCTTTATCACGAAGCCCCCAGTGGTCAGGTCAGCGGGGCGGGCTGCAGGAAGAACGCAGACCCGGGCTGGGGCCCCCTGTCCCCTAGCAGTGGTCGGGCCTGGGCCGAGGACTCGGCCTCTCCAAAGCTCAGTGTGCTCATCTGTGAAATGGGAGTGGTGCTCGTGGAGGAAGGTTGTTTAATGAGATAACGGAGTCAACATGCTTAACGAAGAGTCTGGCATGGCGCAGGTGCTGGGTCTCAGTTTTGTAAGGCATTAACAGCGCTATGTCAATGACGGAAATACATTTTGAATGTTTTCAAAAAGAGAAAAAACATGGGTACCTGCCGATGGGCGCTCCCCCCGGACCTGCAGGTGCCACCTGCGCAGGCACAGTTCCAGGCACAAGCGCTGCCCTCTCTGCTTGGTGACCCTGCGCCGCCCGGATGCCCGGTGGCTCGAGGACCTCCCGGAGCCCTAGCGGTCCCAAACCGGGAAACCACGGAGTGAACTGAAACACCCGCATCTGCAGCAAAAGGTCTCAGCGTTCAGAGATGGGAAGGGACGTGCCGTCCACCATCAGCCCTGCCCTGGGCTGTGCCAACGCCTCTGTCCCAACCAGAAGAGGACCTTGGTCCATGTTGGCTCGGACGAATGCCACGGCCCTGCACGAAACCTCCCTGGAGCAGCCCCAACCCCTGATCTGGACGGTCTGCCTTTCCTGGCTCTGTTTATCCCTGCACCCACGTATCTTTGGGGGGCTCGGCGCAAGGAGCCCTGCGGTCCATGACATGGGGTCTCCGGGGTAGGTGGGCTCCAGAGAGGAGGCAGAGACGCATCGCCCAGGCATGGGGGGCCCGGGGGGGTTTGCTCGGGTGGGTGCAGCAGGCGGGCGGAGGGAGGATTCTCCTGATCCAAGCATTGTCGTACCTGGTAATTTTGCGGTAGGAGCTCCCCAAGCGCCCGCTGGCCAAATTTGCTGAACACTTGACTTTCAAACGGCCCCTCATTACAGACACTGCAGCCACCCACTTTCTGACAGGTTCGGAGTAAATTTGTAATCGGGGAGTTTTTAAGCTCTGCTCTGTAAACTGCTGCCTGTGTCTGTTGTTCGGTTATTTTATGTGGTCATCAAAGTTGCTCTTGCGATGAGCGGGAGGGAGGAGTGCGGGGTGGGGGTGGGGCACGCGGCGGCCCGGGATGCAGCGCCGCCTGTCGGCAGAGACCAGCGGCCCAGGCGGGATTCGCCCTGGCCCTCGCCCTCGAGGGTCCTCAAGGAGCGCCCCCTCACAGAAGGCCGCGCCTCCTTCCCACGCCCCTGGGAGGCTCAGAGACCAGGTCTCGGGGAGAGTCAGTGATGGCTCTAGAATGTTTCCTTTTTTCTTCCTTTTATCTTTACTGTATCCCCCCCCCCCCCCCCCGTTACCATTTAGTCCTCTTAGACCCCTGGCCCCAGGGCCCCAGGCACCACGCTGGCGCCCGCACCCACGGTCCCTCCCCCTTCTCTCTCCATCGCTCTACCCAGACCGCCTTAGAGTTCTTTTACTGCCAACATTTTATGACCAAAATATTCAAACATCGCCCTGGCTGGTGTAGCTCAGTGGATTGAGCGCGGGCCTGCCAACCGAAGGATCGCGGTTCGATTCCCAGTCAGGGCACATGCCTGGGTTGCCAGGCCAGTTCCCGTCAGGGGACATACAAGAGGCAACCGCACATTGATGTTTCTCTCCCTCTCTCCTTCCCTTCCTCTCTAAATATAAATAAATAAAATCTAAAAGGAAAAAAAAAGTACTCAAAATATTCAAACATCCAGTGAGGTTGAGGGGGTTTTACAAGGAACCAAGGTATCTAGAGTGTGCCATTAACACTTCACTATGCCTGCTTATGACTTAGGTATCCGTCCATTAATCCATGAAATTTGGAGGGTACGTCGAAGTAAATCGAAGACATCACATATCTCCCCTTCAATAGTGCAGCGTGGACTTCATTAATTTGAATTCGACGTCTGTGTACAGTCGCTTTGTGTTCACGTAAAATTTACAAACAAATGAATCCGAGGCCTGTTCTAACAGCTATGCAACTCAAGCCCCTACCGAGAAATTGCCACCACCACCAGGCGGCGCTCCTCTTCCCAGTCACCTCGGACTCCCATTCCCCTCTGGAGCAACTGCTATTTCCCCCTCCCCGACTGCAGATGCGGCTTGTCTGCCCTAGAGTTACGTAAGGCTTATCACACCCAGAAGAGTGGTTTTGAGATACATCCATGCTGTGCCTGGGTTGGTCCTTCTTTCCTTCTTGTTGCCAAGTAACGTAGCATCCAGTGAATCAACCAGCTCGTTTAACGCTGCGCCCGGGATTTTTCCAGCTACGTCTGTTATGAATAAAGCTGCGTGAACACTCCTGTGTGCACCTGTTGGGGGACATGGATCGTCACTTATCGTGGGGCACAACCGAGAAGTGAGAGCGCTGGGTATTGGGTAGTAGGGTCAGTTGTATAAGAAACTGCCAGACCTTTTAACCATGGATTCCATCATTTTATATGGCGGCCAGCGTGTCAGGGTTCAAGTTGCTCGGCGACCTGACCCGTGTTTCATGTGGTCAGTCTCTTGAATTTGAACTGTTCTGATGGATGGGAAGTGGTATCTCATTATGGCTTTGATTTGCATTTCCCTGATGACCAATGACATCCATTTTTCACGTGTTTATTGGCTATTTATGTATCTTCTTTTGTGAAGTGTCTGTTCAAATCTTTTGTTCATTTTTAAGTAGGCCGTTGTCTTTTTATTATTGAGCAACAGGATTATTTACGTATCCTGCAAGCGGTCCTTCTACAGACGTATGTTTTGACATTTTCTCTTCATCCATAGCTTGTTTACTCATCATCCTAAGTTTACCTTTTGACAAAGGCAAGTTTTAATTTTGATAGATTTGAAAGATCTTTTTCCTGTAGTTAAAATGGTTTTCTGCAACCTGTTTATCTGTGCCTCCTTCTCTAAAATCTACATGGTTTTTTTAACTTTTGTGCGTATGTCTAAGACCCATCTAGGATTACTCGTTGTGCGTGACATGAGCTAAGAATTGTGCTTACTAATCTGAGGACAGAGTTTTTCCAGAACAACGAGTCGAAAAGACTTCCACCTCCCCAACCGACAGCTCTGCTGTCTTCATTGAAAGTCACATACTGCTTAAGTGCGGGGTCTCCGGTCTGTCTCCTCGGTCTCTCTGTCCGTCGTCCTGCCGATACTGTCTTCGTTACTGAAGCTTTCGCTAAGTCTCGAAATCAGGTAGTGGAAGCTCCAGTTTTGCTCTTTCTCAAGATAATTTTGGAGATTTTAGGACTTTGCTTTTCCATATACATTGCGTAATCGGCTTGTCAGCTTCTACCAGGAAATAAAGAAGCCCTCCGGGAGTTGGCTGGGGTTGCACTGACTCTTCGGGATGGCTTGAGGATGGCGTCTTAGCAGTGTTGTCTTCCCGTCCCCGAGCTCACCATTTCTCTGGGTCTGCTTTAATTTCTCCCAGCCGTGTTTCCTAGTTTCCAGCGTAGAAATCTTTCGTATCCAATTTATTCCTAATGATGTTATGCTTTTAGCACCATTTCAAATGGAATCTACTTTTTAAATTTTATTTCTAATTGTTTGCTGCTGGCACAGAAGTATACAGTGAATTCTGTATGTTCACTGGGTATGCCGCGAACTTCCTAAAGGCGTTGATTAGCTTTGGCGGTGTTTTGACGGGTTCCTTGGGATTTCCTGTGGAAACAATGACGTCCTCTGCAGATAACTGTAGTTTCGCTGCTTCCTTTCTCAGGTGTGCGGTTTTCGTTTACTTCTGGGCCTCACAACAGCAGCAGCAGCTGCGCTGTGTCCAAGAGCAACGGTGAGAGGAAGCAGATGCTGCCTTGTTACTAATCGTAGGGAAAATGCCTTCGGTATTTCACCATTAAAGTGTGACGTACAGTCTTTGGGGCGTGTCCTTCGTCGGGTTGAGAAGCTTATTTCCAATTTGCAGTGGACTGAGCATTTTGAACAGGAATGGATTTTGAATGCTGAAGTGCTTGCTCCCTGTCTATCGAAATGACCATGTTTCCTTCCCTTTTATTCTATTTTTTAATTAACTTTTAAAAAAGATTTTATTCATTTATCTTTAGAGGGGAAGGGAAGGAGAGAGGGAGAGAAATATCAATGTGTGGTTGCCTCTCGTGCGTCCCATGCTGGGAACTGTCCTGCAACCCAGGCATGTGTCCCGACTGGGAATCGAACCTCGATCCTTTGGTTCACAGGCCCGCACTCAGTCCACTGAGCCACACCAGCCAGGGCCTCCTTCCCTTTTATTCTATTAAACCAGCCTTGCATTCCTGGGATAAGCCCCTCAGTGTTTTCTTATAACCTAGAAATTTTGTTTTCTGATTAATAAAAACACCACTTTAAACATATTTAGATGTGAAAATCAATTATCACTCTTATACATAAAAACGAAAAGATGAGCTTCCCAAAGAGATCAGGTATTCCTAAAATTTCTTCGCCTTTGGAGCCCAAACCTTGTTCGATCACTTTTCATCGCTGAACCATCAATGGCCCTGTCTTCCCCCAGAGTTGTCTTCTTCGCCATCAGAGGATTGCTGATACAGAATTTGTTAAAATAATGCTCCACCGTTAGCTTCTGGAATTTATTCCGAGCGGCAGCCACCTCTGCTCCAAGCTCCAGTGGCAGGTGCGACCACTGACCACCACAGGACGCCGCTGTCTGACCCTAGCAATGATGAGACGCGTGGTGATTTGGGGAAAGGTTACAATGTAAATAAAATGCAGCTGCTTGACTGCACTAACGACTTCAGTGTTCCCCTGTGTCCTGGGAGGGCTTTATAATGGAGAATTCATTTACTACACGATACATTTTTGGTCACATTTAAAGTTTCACAAGGAAATGATATTACTTTATGATCCCAAAATGTCATAGATTCTTTAAATAAAATTAATGTGAAAGCTTTAGGAACAGCTCGCTTTTATGCCTACTTTTAACTCCAGAAAGCTTGCAGATACGGAGGGCTTCGGAGGTGATCTGGTCTACCGAGCTCGTTGACCAGAGCGGGACACCGGCCCTTCGCTTGTCCCCCAGCCTTGTCGGCTCCACGAGAGCAGCGGAGACCAGGAGTGCTACGATCGGTCACCACGACTTCCTCTGTGCCTTCCCCTTCCCTGGTAGGTGGCCGGCCCTCAGTACGTAGTTTCAGACATGGTGGATGGATGAATGAATGAATGAGGCTTAGGGGCCGCACCCTTGCTGGAGGCCCCGTGGAGGAGGCTTGCTGTCTGAGAGGGACTGCGGTTCGAGTCTTCTGACTCCATCGGTCCTTACGCAGCCGCCTACCAAATCCAGCAAAGAGGTGGGGCGATTGGCTGACTTGGGTCTTTCGCCCTTGCCAAGACCGTGGCGAGGACGGGGGTGGTGGTAATAATTAGGGGATCTTGCTGCATGCACCGTGGGTCTCGCCTGGTGTGGCATGGATTGCAGATGTCTGGACCTTGTGGTCCCAGTACAGGGGGAATTTCTGTCTCCTCCTTCCTCGTGCCGTTGCTGAAAGCAAGTCACGGATTCGGGAGGTGGCTATTAATCACTCCTGTTAGCCAGACTGCATCTCAGCGGCACGCTGTACATTATTAAATCGCACCGTCGCTCCCGCCTGGGCTGCTGTGTTTAACTGCATGGGAGGGATTGCTGATCAAATCTCCCCAAATGTACGCCTCTGTGGTTTCCCCAGCACAAATCAAGCCCTGCTTGTGCGGGCAAAGGTTGTATATCTAAATTTCATGAATAATAAAAACCATTTGAGTCGCTGGCCCAAGCATCTGAAATATACACCGACGTGGGCCAGCCACCTCCTTTTCTTCCCCCCTGAACTCAGACATCTTCCTTTCTCGCCTTGCCCCAGTCCTTTCTCCTCATCAAGGCCCACGCCAGAGCTTCAGGCTGGACTCGTGGTCCCCCTGCTGCCCAGCACACGGGCCCCGCCCTCAACGTGCCCTGCCCCCTCCCCCACATCTGCAAATGACACCAGCATCTGCCAAGATGCTGCAGCCAGAACGCCGGAGACCGCCTTGCCCCTGCTCTTTCCCTCAGCTCCTAATCCATAACGAGCGGTGCTCAGTCCCCTCCCGAAGAGATCCCGGGTACACGCTCCTCTCCCCCCGCCCCACACCTGCTCAGGACGGCGTTGCTTTGCCCCGAAGCTGCTTCTCTGACCCCCGGGCACCTGCTCTCGCTCCTGCCAGCGTGTTCTCCCCACGCCCGCCCCAGGGACCTAAAACCGCACGTCAGGTCCCGTCGTTTCTCTGCCCAAGACCTTCCGGGGCCTTCCTGCTGCTCACAAAATACAACCCAGACTGTTCGCCCAGCGAGCGAGGCTCTGCCTGACCTGGCCGCTGCCTGACTCTCTGCCCACAGCATGGAGGGCTCTGCCCCTCGCTGGCCAGATGCTGGTCCCACTGGCCTTGGGCTTCCTCGAGCACACCACGCTCCTCCCCGCTCGAGTCTTAGCACACGCTCCTTCCTGCCTGGTGGCCCGTAGGTTTGCTCTCCCCAGGCCCGGGCCCTCGTCATCATAGGCGACACCAGTTTCAATGCCTCTTCCTCAAAGCAGTCTGCCTGGGCTCTTTACACAAATGAGTCCTGGCTTATTTCTCTCCCAGCAGTTTTACAACTTGGCAATTGTTTCATTGGTCTGGTTACTTGTCTCTGCTCTGCCTCCCTTCACTGAAAGGTCAGCTCTTTGAAGGTCCAACTTCGTATTGTCCAGTGCCGGCACGCGGCTTGGTCCTCGTGGTGTGGGTGTGCGAATAAATGAATGAGATCCCACCCCCTCCGGAGTCTTCCCAGCCTACTGCCCCCGCCCCTGGCCCTTCCTCCCTCTCATCCGCCGCCCCCTCGCCCAGACCGAGTCTGCAGGACTGCATCATATACGTCCCCATCTCGCCTCCTTTCCCGGATCTTCTCATCGACCCACCATTGCTGTGATGTCCCTGTGAACGGGATTTCTGACTCCTCTGAGTGTAAACGCTTTTTCCTGTGAATAGCTGATGAAATTCGTACTTGATATTTCAGTGGCTTCCTTTGCCTTACCTGTCATGGCTGAAATCATCTCTGGTTTTAAGCAAAAAGGAGAAGTGACAGGCTTGTGCCACTGAAAAAGCTAGGGCCGCGCTGCCATCAGGCACCGGTGGATTCGGGGGCTCCGGTGACATCATCAGCACCCAGCCTCTCCCAGCCATAGCGCTCCCCTTCTCCGAGCAGGCTCTTGTCTCAGGTTTTGCCTGGTGGCAAGATGGCGGCCCAGTGTCTAGCCACACATCGTTTGCACGGGGAGCTCCCCTAGGACTCGGAAGTGCACTCGGGGCACTGGGGTCAGGTCAGCGCTCTCTCTGAACCTCTACTGAGACCCTGGTTGTCTTTGATGGCCTTTGCCAAGGCTCCTACCCCCAGGACATGGGGGAGGGGTGCAGCTCCAAACCAAAGCCAGGGAGTGAGCTGGGAGGAAGGGAATGGGTGCTCGGGAGACAGTCGGTTCACCCAGGAAACATCCGGGGGATCCTCCTGTGAACCAGATGTTGGGCATGCAAAGGTAAGCAAGCACCCAAGTCTCGGCTCTGGAGGAACAAGAGAGGAAGACGGACCAGCGGTAGGTACTGTGTTTCGTGAGTCTGGAATTTTACAAGAGGGAGGAGGGTTTCGTGCAGAGGGTGGCATTTGGCCTGGGCCCCGAGAGAGGAGGCAAACCCAGCGAAGAAGAGGGGGGGAAGGACCTCTAAGGGCAGGGCCTGGTGTGTGCCGGCTGCAGAGACACGACACAGAGGGGCCTCGCTCTTGTCCTGGGGTTCCAAGGGACATGAGCAAGGGGACATCGAGG
Source organism: Glossophaga mutica (assembly GCA_039655065.1). Taxonomy (NCBI): domain Eukaryota; kingdom Metazoa; phylum Chordata; class Mammalia; order Chiroptera; family Phyllostomidae; genus Glossophaga; species Glossophaga mutica. The sequence goes on from CM077315.1 coordinate 2,943,120, forward strand.
ACAGAGGAAAAGTTCTAGAACCTAAGTTTGGCGCCTAGTTTGCAAATTGGCAAATCTGTACCCAAATCCTGCTTTTACCTGTGTTTTGTTGGATTCGAGATGTATTTTAATTTTGAAACTAGTTGTCAGCTTTTAAAAATTAGGAATTTCACAGCAAACCCAGGTTCCAGGTTCTGTTAAATCATCAGAGGTGGCACGGTAGACCCACATTCTCTCCTGACAGCAGTCAGCTGAAATCCACAATTTCCACCCCATGGAGACGAGTCGGGGGGCTCCAGCCCCCCACCGCCCACGCCCGGCTCCCTGCAGTCAGTCATTCTGCCCGGCTGGCCCCGGGAGGCACTCGGGGCTCCCACCTCTGGCCTGGCAGTCACTGGACGCTAGGTGGGCGAGTTCTTGGGGGCCAAGCGAAGGCATCTGGATTCTACCCAAAGGCAGTGAACCCCCGCAGCCAGTTAAAACGGGCAAAGGCCGCGATGAGCTCTTAGCCATCTTTGTATTTTCCGCAGCAATTAGCACAATGGCTTGCGCAAAGCGGGTGTTAAGTCATTATTGAATGGATTGATCAAGGAAAAAATAAATCTTAAAAATTAATGAGTAACAACCACTTTGGAAAACTTTTCGGCAGCAGGTGCCAAAGCTGAATCTGCATGAATCCGCTGCCCAGCGACTTTGCTCCCACTCACACCCGGCAGAGTGCGTGTGTGTGTGTGTGTGTGTGTGTGTGTGTGTGTGTGTTTACCCTGAGACGTGGACTGGACGGTTTGCAGTGGCCAAAACCGGGGGCGGGGGGGTGTCCAATCTTCAACAACGTTAGAAGCGATAAATAAATTGTGGTATATTCACATAGCAGATTGCTACTATAAAGCAGCGATTTCGAACCAGCGCGCTGCAAGAATTTTTAAAACATGCAATACCTGACCGTTTAGTCAGGGGCGCTGACCTCTTTTCCCTGAGATTGTCAAATAAAAAATGACAACAGCCAACACAACAACCGCCGCCTGGTGCGGATGCCCTGTCTTGAACCATCAACATGTAGGTCACACATATGTGGGGTTGCCTCTTGTCGGTCACGTCGCATAAGTAGGTTGTGTCTGATTGGTTAATTCTAGGCCCCAGAAATCCTCACATACAAGTGCAGGCACCTGATTTTTTTTAAAGTCACTTTGGAGCAAAAAGTGTAGGTAATTACTATTATTATCATTTTTGTAAGCCGATCAAAATTATACCTAGCTTTTGGTTGGATCGGCCGAAAAAAATATATTTTTTGGTGTGCCGCAGAATTTTAAACATTAGTTTACGTGTGCTGCCGGGAGATGAAAAGTGTTGGAAATCTCTGCTGTTAAGCAGTGGGAGCAAACGATGCAATTGCGTGCAGAAACATGGGTGAGCCTTATCCCCACGGTACTGAGTGAGGGAAGCAGAACAGGGCGACTTCGGTGCTGTCTACCGAAGGTGCGCCGTAGGGGGACCGTAGGGCAGTCCCCCCTACGAAGCCAGTAGGACGGTTCATCTCAGAGGGGACTCGAGGAGCCTGCAGGCACTTTGGGGTACTGTCCCGCTCTGATTCTTGAGCTGAGCGCTGACATGCAGGTGGTACTGGGCCACGCCCCCAGACATGCAGGTGGTACTGGGCCACGCCCCCAGACATGCAGGTGGTACTGGGCCACGCCCCCAGACATGCAGGTGGTACTGGGCCACGCCCGCAGACATGCAGGTGGTACTGGGCCACACCCCGAAGACGTGTGCCCATTTCTGCGCGCAGGACCCATGGGTGGGTCCCTCCCTGAAATCTCCTGGCCACATCCAGCGCGGTGGCTGCTCAAGACCTCCTGAGTGAGCCACTGAAGCCAAATCTGTTGGCTTCTCATGACTCGTCCTAACAGCCCGGTCGATGTATCTTGTACGGAACCGGTTGGCCCGGGAGGACGCCGGCACCTCAGCAGTGGGGGCACCTTGGGAAGGGATCGTCAGAGAGCAAACAGCTCAGATGGCTGGGGGGGCCCGGACAGGACCATCGGGCTGAATTAAAGCGCGTGGTGGGAATTAGTGTTCTTCTGGAGCGATGGCAGTGTCGGGGGGCTGGACTGGAACCCTCACACTGCGTGGGGAAAAGACAGTCGTCTGGTGCCGGGGGGGTCCATTCCGTAGAGCCCTGCGGAGCACTTGCTGAGAACCGAGCCGGCTGGACCCGCGGGGGGAGCAGCGGAGGGAGGCGGGCCCCTGCCCTGGGGGCCCTCATGGTGCAAGGGGAGAGGGCAGCCTACGGAGGGGCCGGGGATAAGCCAGGAGTCGGGGAGAGGGGCTCACAAGGGTAAACAGTGGGGTGACCCTGAAGGGTGGAGTCAGAGCTCCCTCCGTGAGTGGCAGAGGGCTTTGAACGGGTGCGTGGCCTTCCTCGGACAAGCACCCGCTTGTGATGGTGCAGTGGTGGTGGGGTGTGAGGGGGGAGGGCCCTGAGGACTGTGAGGAAACGGGGAATGTTATCCAGTCCGATCGTCTTAAGGAAGAGGATAAACCAAAACGCGGATTTCACACGCAAACGCCCACGGAGCTAGGCGTTCACTAAGGGGAGAGGGCCAGGTGGTACGATCACTACAATCCATGGGAACGCCACTCCATCACAGTGATGGGGCAATAGGGAGTGGTGGCGACTGTGGCAAACTGGGGGGTACATTGAATGGGGCCGCTTATACTCCGCTCTATCTCCTTGCAGAGAAATGGGCCCGGTGTTCTCCACAGTCCACTATTTCTAGGGAAGCTGGGAATCTGAATGTTTCTACACGTAGGCAATGTATTCCGATGTTTTCCCCCCAGAAGCAGTAGGCAGCCTCAGTAAGTTGTATTTAAAGGCCATTTAGGCCGGCAGTGGGAGACCTCAGAAAAACAAAAACCCCTCGCTCAGATATGCTACGCGACTGACGCGTCCTGGGGAGTTTGGAAAACGACTGGGTGACTCGAATGCACCGGCACAGCTACACGCTTTTGTGGTAGCAGCTGAGAAGACCCGGAGCAGCTGCTAACCGGGCCGCTTCGGAGACGTCGGGGGCGCATTCGGGGCGCATCGATCCTCGCCACTGCACTCTGTGCGTCTGCGCCTCATCCATTTGTTACCTGCACTGCGGAGTCCTTTGCCGTCAATATTTTGGGTGAAGAGAGACATCTCCCTCTAATGACGCCCTAATCGTTACTAATTTCCTCTGCATGGATCGCACGCCACCAGGTGTAACGAGCACATTTGCCGTTAATGCTCTCGCTGCACAGAGTTCCTGGGAAATGGTTCAAAGGCCCGTGTACGCGCCGCCAGGGGGCGGGGCGCGGGTGCGTCTGGGGAGCATCGCAGGTTGAGCAGAGAGCAGGAGGCCAGCAGGTGGCGGGAAGGCCCCCAGCCAGGGGCGGGGCTAAAGCCAGCTGGGTCCCAGCCCTCCCTTCCCCACCCCCATAAGCTTCCCCTCGCATTAATAATCTAAACTCCCTGATTTGCAATTAACCCAAAAGCTCTGTAATGATAATGGGATCCGTGTGTGATTTGGTGCCAGAAGAAGATGGATCAGCAGGGCTGGAATCTTTATTAATCTGTTTGGTTGCTCTGAGTGAGGTAGGCTCCACCTGATCCCGGTCTCCCTGCTGGGGGAACCGGGAATGAGGGGTCAGGTAGGCAGCCTGGGTGGCAGCCGAATACTCCGTGGGGATGTTAACGCATGACCTGCCTGCCCCCGCCCCACCCCCACGGCAGAACGCGGCAGCCAGCTATGCTTTGCTGGCCTACCTGACATCCTTGGACAAATTTGAAATTATTCTTTACAGAACAAGGGATTTCTTATCAACATCCAGGTTTTAGCTTCCTTAGACAAAAGGGAAGATCTGGCCGATCCGGCTTCCCACAGAGAGCAGCTGGGGCCGAAGTGCCGGGCGCACACACTGGCTGTTCATCCTGGTCCCCACCTGGCCCACTTCCCCTGCAAACCTGCCCAGACCCACAGGCACCTGCGTCTGTGACCACCTGGAGTGAGAAGTCCCCAGTCACCCTCAAGCAGAAACGGGCCTTCCCCTGCCCCACCCGGGGTCTGAACCTGGTTCTAACCGGTCTCATCACTCGCTGTCCCTTGGGCAGAGAGCAGCAGAAACGCCTTCCGGTCCGGGAGGCCCCTGGAGCCCACGAGTGCTCATTTGAATGAGCTTTCCTGCCGTCTGTGCTCAGCCCTCAGGGTGCAAAGGCTGGGACACAAGGACACCCCCTGGACCGGGCTGGGGAGGCGGGACTGATTCCTACCGCGAGGCTCCTGAGCGCACAGCGGCGTGGTCTGGCCGGAGTGGCAAACGGGCTTCGTGTCACAGGCCAGACCGAAGGCCGTGGCGAGGCCCCGAAGGACAGAACTCTGTGGCCACCGACCTCCGTCTGCCCCAACGGCAGGAGGAAGGGAGCTCACACACCATGTGTTTGAAACCCGGGTCCAGGGGACAAGGGGGCAAAGGGAGACTCGGGACACGGGGTCCAGGTCCAATCTCTGGAACCTCCTTGTCATGTGACCTGGGCATAAGGTTGCCAGATCAAATGCAGAATGAGAATTCCGGGTAAATGAGAATGGCCCACAGGACATACATGCTAAAAACGTATTGGTGTATCTGCCAGGCAAAGCCCAGCGCACACCCTGCGTGGTGGTCGCCGAGCCGGGCAGCCCTTCCTGGGAACGTCAGTGTCTTTCCTTGTCTGCTCTTCAGTTTCCTCATCTGGAAAACGGGCTCACGCACGATTCCTGGTTGTCACAGAGCCTGAGCCGCAGAGCTGTCCTTCGGAACCGAAGGTGGGGCAGGAGCCAGAGGCGGCGCAGACAACACAAGCCGTGCTGATAAGGAGATGGGGTGAGGACCCTACAAGCCGCTCCGAGGTCGCAGAACGGGCTCAGCGGGTCCGTTCCCCGCCACAGAGCTCCCCTGAAGGTTGGTGAGAACAAGAACCCCCGGCCCCACGTGGAGCGTTTGCAGGCGCTTCCTGTGGCCCAGGTGCTTCGCATCAGGCACTCGAGCAACCTGAGACCCAAGCACTGTGGTCCCGTCCCTCCTGCTTCGCCCTGAGGGGGCAGCAGCACCGAGAGGCTCGGGGAGGAGCTCAAGCATCACAGGAGGCCCAGGACTGGCACCCAGAGTCCCACCCCGACCCCTCGCCCGTCACAGCGAGAGTCATAGGGAAATAATGGGTCACCTCCAACTCAAGGTACGAGCCTCCTGGCGCAGGGGGGCCACGCAGAGCCCGGGTGACTGTCGGTATGTCTTGCTGGGGTGGCCGGGTAGAGGGCGTTTACCGCTCTTTCCTGTGGGTGGGGTTTAGACTCCGCCAATCTCCGAGGTCCCTCCTTCAACCCCTTGTGGGTCTGTGGCTGCCAGGGCTTTTGCTGACGGATGTGAGACCTCGATGCTCAATCCCAAAGATTTTTGTAAAACATCATAAAACCCTAATGACCGGCCCCATTCATTCCCATAACGATTATTTGGTAATTACTGTCAACCCACTAGGAATCTTAATACAGCTTCTTTGCCACTTTTGACTTCTTATACGCAATTATAATTGCGAGTAGAGAGACCATTAATTAAGGTTAAATTGCACCTGTCCTTGCCAGCAGTGGTTGCTATAGCTACTTGCTTCTGGCCACCCTCGGTGTGGCGCTGGACTGGACAGCGCTGAAACTGGCCGAGAGGTGCACAAGAGCCATTTCTGCAGCAAAGGAGGGCTGTCCTGCCCAAGTGCAAGGGAGGGAGGAGGGGCAGTGGGGAAATGGTCCAGAAAGGTCAAATGTGAAGTGGAGGGGCAGAAGGCTGCCCAAGATAGCTGGTCCGACCTGCGCCGTGAGGGAAGTGGAACCGGAAAGACGGACACCGCCCTCTCTGCGATCCCATGGAGGCTGTGTAACTTCTCCCGCACCCGAGTTCTCCTCTGCGGCACCTCCACACACTCTGTGATGAGGGACCATTCCCTGCCATGACCTGTGGGGGGACCTAGCCCAAGGCACCCCGAGTCTGCGCTAATAAGAAGAAACGGTCACAGGCCTCCTTTGCGGGGAGAATTGAAGGTTTTCATCTTTTATTAAACACTAAAAATGGCCAAAGAGGGCTGCCTGCCTCTGAGAGCCAAGGTTTAAAGGAGCAAACTGATATATTTTGCTAATTAAACCATTAAAAACCTCATTTAGGTGTAAATAAGGAAGGCACATTAAATCTTAATGGATAGCATGGGGTGTGAGCTTGGCTCTTTGCTCAGCGCCCAGGCCCTGACCCCAGGAAGGTGATTAAAAATAGAATTTCTACCTAAGCGATTTCTAGCCCCTATCGAAATAGGAGACACTCCCCCCCAAAATGGGACATCGTGTCTATACATCTCCTCCTGCACCCAACCCACAAAGACCACAGTGGAAGGGAGGGTAAGCTCCCTCCCCACCCCCCACCCCCACCAACCAGGCCTCCCTCCACCCTCCTGGCTGCTCACAATTTAGGGAAGGGCGGCTTTAGGACCCAGCTGGAGCCAGAGGGCCCCTGGACAGTTGGGGATGGCTTGGGAAGCCAGTGGGTCTGAAGGTGGGCTCGCTGGGCACGGATGCTCACGCCATCGATCAAACCAGATCACAGGGCTTCCTAGGGCCTGACGGGATCGTGTGCGTGAATCAGCCGGTGCAGGGCTTGCTGGACATACTTTAGGGACCTTTCCTGGAAAGTAAGACTACAGCGAAAGTCCTTGACAACATGCACTAAAGTCGGAACAGTGGCCATCTCTAGGTGGTTTGGGTTGCCTATTATTTACTTAGCTACGCTTTCTAACTTTCTATGACCTTTGCAAAGGTAGAAAGTACTCAAATGACAGTAAGTTCCTGCAGGCTTACTGCTCTGGATGGGGAGGAGTGGGGGGGCACTGCTACACCCCCCAGGAGGTGGGTCCACATATTTGCTGTGGACGCTTTTGTGTCTTTTTCTTTAAACCATGCATGCTTTATCTTTTCCAAAAATGAAGGAAGGAAAGAATACATTAAAAAACAGAAACTTTTTTTAATTTATACATGGGGGAAACGAGGCTCTGAGGGACGGAATGAGTTGCCACGCTGCTGGGGGGCGGCGTCTCCATCCGCCGGCCTGTGCTCCCCGCCCCCCGCATGGCTCTGCTTTGTCTGGGGCCCTCCTGAGAAACAGTTGTTTGGACAAGACGTGGTTCTTGCTTTTGGAGAGGTGCGGCTCTGAAGCAACAGCGTGAGCGGTGAAGGGGAGCGAAACACCGGCGCGCCTTGTAGAGACCGGGGGTGGCGTGGGGGGGGCTGCGCCCATTCTCTCAAGCCCACGTGGGTGAGGATGCGCTGAGGCACTTCCGTCTCATAATCGGTGCTCGTTAACGACTGCGTTTAATCAGGGCTGGACTGAGTGTTGTGGGTCAAGAATGACCACGGCTGGGTGGGAAGCACGCGTGATACGGACTGTGGTTAGGTGGAGACCCCCAGCTGCCTGCCCAGGGCTCAATCCCTGTCCACCAGGTCCTGCAGCGTCAGCCCCCCATCCCCCCACCCCGTCTCTCCCCTCACTCTGTTTCAGCCACATCAGCCTGCCCTTAGTTCCTGGCAAGTGCCAAGCTGTGTCCTACCCCCGGGCCTTTGCACATGCTTTACCTTCCCCTCTCCCTCACCGGCCAATGCCCTGAGCTCCTATTAACTATTCGATTCTCAGCTGAAGCCTCACTGCCCAGGGGAACCCCCTGCTCCCTCCTTCTTTCCGGCAAGGTTCCTTTGTTACTGTGCCCCTCGGTGGCTGCATCCTCTCCTTCCCAGGATTCTCTGGTTCCCAGTGAAATACTGACTAGTGTGATTATTTCATTACTATCTATTTCCTCACTCATCAATAGGTACCATAGAGCATTAAGAAAGTCTTTGTTCTGCCCTGGCTGGCGTAGCTCAGTGGATTGAGCGCAGGCTGTGAACCAAAGGGTCGCAGGTTCGATTCCCAGTCAGGGCACATGCCTGGGTTGCAGGCCAGGCCCCTAGTGGGGGCCACGTGAGAGGCAACCGCACACTGATGTTTCTCTCCCTCTCTTTCTCCCTCTCTTCCCCCCTCTCTTCCCCTCTCTAAAAATAAATAAATAAAATCTTTAAAAAAAATTAAAAAAATGTTTAAAAAAAAAAAAGAAAGTCTTTGTTCTGTGTGCATCCCCACTGTCAGATCCACATCAGATCCTTAAAGAATAAAAAAAGAATAAGTTACCGAATGAATAAGTGAATGAATGAGTGAATGCATGAGTGAGTGAGTGAATGCATGAATGAATAAATGAGTGAGTGAATGCATGAGTGAGTAAATGAATGAGTGAGTGAGTGCATGAGTGAGTGTGCTCCTTTGTGGCAGCAAGGGTCCAGGGTGTGCTCAGTAGCCTTGGCACCGCGGCACACCTCTTGGGGTTCGCTCAGAGCAGCCGCGCACAGCCGGCCCTGGCCTGAGCAGTGTGGGAGAAGTGTTCCCCGTGGGGCCGACCCTGCCTCTCCGGTCATGGAAGCGCTTTTTGTTCTTCCATTCTCTGAGGCCCAAAATGAGCCAGCTGCTCTGCCAGAAGGTAACAGCGGGGGCGCGGTCAGTGTCCCTGAGCCCACGCTATTGAACAATTCCATCATTGTGCTGCTGCGTGATTCTAGACCGGCGGTGACTCAGGACGAGGAGGTGGAGGGAAGTGCTGGGTAAGCCCACCCAGAAGCTCTCCTGCCCCTGACAAGGCCTGAGCCAAAGTGGGGTTTCGGGCCTTGAAGCACCAGGCCCTCCAGTTTGATCCCCACCCCGGGGCTGGAGAGCTGCCCTCCAGCGGGCACTGTTACCTTCCTGCCCCAAATCCCAGCAGCTCAGCCCACTCCTCTCCCGGCCTGTGGGGAGTCCATGATGCTCTGCTCTCCGCCAGCCTTCAGCGCTGGGGGGCTGGGAAACATGCCCCCCCAAGCGTGTGGTGAAGGCAGTGAGAGCTTGGAAGCAGACGAGAAAACCACACCCTGGGTGTCTTTCTGAAGGAGGTGGCCAGCGGACGGAGGCAGCGGGGAGGGGCGCGGAGCAGGGCGGAGGTTTCCGGCCTGTGCCGGTGTGGGAGCGGGTCCAGGTGCGGGGGGGGGGGGGGGGGGGGGCGGGCGACTAGGGGGCGGGGTTGTCAGCAGCCCGCAGCTTTGCTGATAGAAGCTCGGGGAAGCCGGCCGGTGCCCCAGGAAGAAGGGAGATTTTCAGGTGGACCAGCAGGTCCACGTGGTGCCTAAGCCACCTCTGGAGTTTGGGGGCGCGTCTTCCTTCCTCACAGAGGGAGGCTGGCTCTGTCCACCTGCCTCCGAGAGGCTGTTCGTGATGTCCGCGGCACTGAGAATGCTCTGCCAGGCGCTGCCTTCCCCTCACCCAAGCCGAGCTGTAGTCTCTCCTCTTTTGGGAGCCAGCTGCTCCTCATGTAATAATCAAACAAGGAAGGAGGGAGGAGGAATGCAAACAGCACCCCCCCACCACCACCCCGCCTTGGCTTGGGGTGGGGGCCTGCCCCAGTGAGAGAGCCAGAGGAGAGGAGAGGCTGAAGAGCCGACAAGTTCATCGCTTATGAACTTGGACATGTTGCTGAGGAGATGTGGAAGCAACGTTTTGAATGTCTGATCTGATGTCTCCAGCTGCGGATAGTAAAATGCAGGAGGAAAGAGACACATTGAAGGAAGGATTTGTTAAGCAAAAAGTAGCTGGAACTTGAAGATCGGGGAAATTCTCGGCCCATCCATATTACCAAAAACTGAGAAAGCGCACCAGAGAGGGCAGAGGTCAGGCTCGACAAGCATTTGCGAAAGAGATGAGACGTGGGACTTGTCCATCCCGGTGACCATCTCGGTGGGGATGCTGCCGGCGCGGAATGCCGGGGACAGAGGGGGACAGAGACGGACACAGGGGAGCTGGAAACCCGCAGGCGAAAGAAAAGAGAATAAAGTTACCCTTACCTAATACCATGTACAAAAGTTAACTCACGGTGGGTATAAGGCCTAAAACAAGAAACCTCGAAAAAGCGTCAGACAAAATCGTCGTGACTTTGGATTTGGTGAGGATTTCTCTGTGATGGCACCAAAGGCACAGATAACAAAACAAAACCGGGCAAATTTGATTTCATGAGCATTTGAGAATTCTGTAAATCATGCAACACTGTTTACAGAGTAAAAAGGTCACCCACAGAATGGGCGACAATATTTGCTAGTCATATATCTGCTAAGGGACTGATACCCAGAATATATAAAGAGCTCCTAGAACTGAAAAAACAGCTCAGTTCAAAAACGGGCAGAGGATTTGAGCACGCGCTTCCCCAGAGAAGGCAGATACGTGGCCAACGGTGACCATTAGGAAAATGCAAACAGCAGGGAGATGTCACCTCACACCCACCCGATGGTCCCCTTCAAAAGCCAGAAAACGACAAATATCGGTGAGGATGTGCGGAAATCGAAACTCATGGAAGGCAGTTCGGCAGTTTCTCCAAAAATTAACAACAGAATTCATGCACGATCCAGCCATTCTCCTTCTGGGTGCATTTCCAAAAGAAGTAATAACAGGACCTTGAAGAGATCTTTATTTTTTAAACTTATTTGTCCAATTACAGCTGACAGGCAATATTACTTTAGTCTCAGGCGTGCAGCACAGTGATTGGATATTTCTATACCTGGTGAGGTGACCCCCACAACGAGCCTGGTACCCACTGGACACTTACGTAGTTGTTACAGCATGATTGCCTAGATCCCCTGTGCTGTAGCTCACATCCCGGTGACGGTTCTACCACCGGTAATTTATACTCCGTGACCCCTTTTTGCTCATCCCCCACCCCCTCCTATTTGGTAACCAGCAGCTCTCTCTGAATTTGTATTGGTTTGGATTCTCGTTCATTTATTTTGTTTCTTTTTTTAGATTCCATATGTAAGCGAGATTATTTGGTACATGCCTTTTCCTGTCTGACTTATTTCACTTAGTGTCATACCCTCTAGGTCCATCCATGTTGTCACAAACGGTGAGGTTTCGTACTTTTCTGTGGCTGAGTCACATTCCACTGCATACACGCACCACATCTTCTTTGTCCACTCTCCGTCGGTGGACACCGTGGCCGCTTCCGTGTGTTGGGACCTGTACCTAATGCTGCAGTGAACGCAGGACTGTACGTACCTTTGCAAGTTAGCGTTCTGGATTTCCTGAAGGTGTTTGTACACTCGGGTTCACAGCAGCATTATTCATACCAGCTAAGGCAAGGAAGCAAAGCAAGTGACCATCGCTGGAGGAATGGTTAAGCAAAATGCAATATATACATACAATGAAATCTCTCTTCAGCCTTTAAAAGAAAAGCAATTCTGCAATATGCTTTCATGTGAATGAGCCTTGAGGACAGCATGCTAAGTGACATAAGCCAGTCCAAGAAAGAAAAAGCCGGTATGAGTCCACTTATATATTCGAGGGGTCTAGAGTAATCGAATCCATGGAGACAGAAGGTAGAGTGGTTGCCAGGGGTGGGGGCGGGGAAATGGGGGGCAAGTGTTTCATGGGGACAGAGGTTCAGTTTTGTAAGATGAAAGGGTCCTGGAGAGGACGGTGGTGGTGGCCACACAGAATTATAAATGCATTTAATACCACTGAGCTACGCGCTTAAAATGATTGAGATGGTACATGTCACGTGTATTTTACCACCATTTTTAAAAATTAGGGGGAAAAATAAGCAGGGGAAAAAATCCACCGCACTCTTGCAGGCTGTCTCCAGTACTCAGTTCGAAGCTATTCCCACATTCCCAGAAGATTGTTAGAGCACGCTGGTGCAAGAGGTTAGCAAGACGGCGGGGGCGGGGGGTCCTGGCCGATACCCAGGCACTCGGCTGGATTAGGTGGGTAAATAGCCATGCCCTTTACTGACGTGAGAGGACTCGGGAGAAGCACAATAAGTCGGGGAGCGAACGTTAGACATCTGTGTGTCGATGCAGAGTGTGCAGAAACACAGGCTTGAAGTCGTGGCGGAATTCCAGGCTCAGGACAGGTATCTGGGAGTTGTGGCACCGAGCTGGTCCGGAGGGCACTAGGGAGACGCCCTCTGTAGAGAAAACGCCCAAGGACGGGCCGCCGGAGACTCCGAGCCCCAGGGAGTGACGCGCAGCAGCGACCAGGACACCGGGCGTCTTGAAAAGGGTGGAGGGTCCAGTGGCATTTTAAGGAGCAGCAGGGGTGGAAGGCAGAGATCAAAGGGGCGGGGGAGGCTGCCAAGGAGGGGGCAGGCAGCCGGGGCCTGTGGGAGCTGGGCCTGGGTCTCGGGACAGGGGCCAGCCTGCGAGCAGGAAGTCTCGTGAGACCCCCCCACACTCATCCTCTGCCTTCTGGTTGGTTTGCCTGGTCAATATGCTTCGAGGTCATTGAAACTTTTTATGTTTTTATTTTAAGCAAATTTGTAGCCTTATAGGAATTTTTCTTTGTCTCACACACACACACTCACACTTACACACCCCTATCCCTTCGTGCACGTGGATCTGGGGCAGGTGACCCTAAAATCTGCTCCAGGGGGTAAACAGCACTCACCTCTGGTCAAGGAGAATATTCCGATATCCTGGCCACAGCGATTGATTCAGACAGGACACGTGACCAGCTCCGGTTCAGTGAGATTCAGTCCCGGGACTTCTGCTGGGAGAGCAGAGGCCTAAGGCTACCATAGATCCTGGCCAGCACGTGGGCGGCGGCCTGCTTGAGAACAAAGTCAAAAGGGTGAGGACAGAGCCGAGAGGCGGAGACTCAGCCAGCGTGCTACCGCTGAGCCTCTCAGGCTCAGGCATAAATGAACATTCCGCCCGCCCCTCGCCCCCACCCCCCCACATCCCCCTCCTTGGCCCTGAGTTCAAGGCGAGCTGAGTTGGTTTTCCCTTTCTTGTAACCAAGGAGTCCCCACTAGTGGAACTACCAAACGCGTGCAGCCCACACCTGAGCCCTAAGCTGCCACAGGTGAGCGAGGCGCCCCGGAGACGCCACGGCAGGTTGGAGGACAGCCTCACCTGGCTGGGACGGTGGATGCTGGGCAGGGGCGGGGCCAGAGAGGCCCCGGCATTCACCGCGCACCTGCGTCTTTACCCCCACGTTCCCTCTGATCCTCGAGCAGCCTGGGAGCAGGGAGGAAACCACGCTATTTTGCAGAAAAGACAGCTGAGCTCCGAAGAGGGAGAGTACCTCCCCCCCCCCCGCCCCCGCCCCCGCCCCCGCCCCGGAGAGTGTAGACTCCAGCTCGTTTCTGGCTGTAGGAACGGCTTGCTGCAGGGCTCCCCCAGCTCCGTGGGGCCTTTCCTGGGACACGCGCCGGCGGGGCACCCGCAGCCCCCCAGGTGGGCAGGCGCTGCCCACGCTCTGCCGTTGCCCCGTGCGGAGCCATCCTGCGCTCTGGGCCTCGCGGCTCTGCCTCTTGTCCCTCCGGTAGGTCCCATGTCCACTCCGCTTCCTTCCCCCTCTCCTTCCCCTCCCATGCTGCATGCCCCTTCCTGTCTGCGGCCCCAGGGAGCCCAGACACAGAGTGAAATCGGCTGAAACAAGGGTCCCTAACAGCCTTGTCCAGTGTGAGAGTGTTTCTGTGCTGGCTCAGGTGGACGGAAGCAGCTCCCGGAGAGATAGGATGTGGGCATCCCGGCAGCGCCCCCAGAGTTGCCTTCCCTGAGGTCATATGATCGTCATTATCATGTTTGGATTAAGCCATTGGAGGGTCTCATGACGGTGGACTACTGTACACTTAATGTCTGTCTGTATCGTTCTGTTTCATCTGAAATAACATGATTCAATCCATTTCAGTGGTGCAGGTGCCAAGATCCGAGAAGTTGAGAATCTTGCCTAGGGTCGCACAGGGGCAGCCCTGGGCGGGCCCGATCCCAACACCGGCACCCACCCTCCAGGGTCTCCCCGAGTGACCTCCTATCATCAGATTTCACCCCCGGACCCTCTCCAGAGTCAGGGCCCCTGGGCCTCGACTGCAAGAATGAAAGCCACAGTCTGAGCAAAGCAGGGGAAGGGGAGAGGGAAGGGGGTGGGGTGTGGGGGCCTCCGGGCTAATTCACAGAGCCTCCTCCTGCCCAGACCCCCCCACAAGCGTGAATGCAGGCCAGTCCCTTCCCCTGCTGGGTCTCTGGCACCTCATTTGCTGGGAGCGGGTCCCAAGCTGCATTTCTTCTCACCAAATAGTGTTTCCACAGGGCCTGGAGAGCAGATCCGTGACCAAATGCCACACCAGGGAGGCATCCTCAGACTCGTCGCAGCCGGGTGGAGATTCTTTGTGGCTTCCAACAGCCTCTGCTCTGTGGCCACGGCTGCAAGCCCAGGTCTGACTCGCACAGCCACAGGACTCCGCCGAGGACTGCAGTCATCTCGAAAGGAGAAAAGGACCGTCTCCTTCCAGAAGCCCTTCGCTAGGGCAAAGCTACCTTTGCCCTTGTGCCTCGTTTAGAGGTGAAGGCACCTACTGATGAGGCCGCCACCCCCCCACCCCCCGCACTTCCCTGTGCAGCTACTGGGTGAGGTTAGGCCAGGGTTATTGATGCAATGTTCCTGTTTTAAATGCAGCACCGAAGAGACACGGTTTGTCCTGAATGCAAAATCAAGCCCCGGCGGTGCATCGCTCAAGCTGCTAAGGCACCGCTGGTCTCAGAAACACGCGCACTCACTCACACAGCCTGGCAGGTCTGAGAGGTTGTTTCCCTGCGAACATAATCAAACAAACTCTAAGGAGGCATTTTTCTAATTTGCTTTGGCATCGGATCCTTAAGTGTATATAAATAGTGCTGGAAATGAAATACACGTGTCCTTCTAATATTGCCTCTTGATTTCTGGAAACTAAACTTCCCCAGATTAAAAAAAAAAAAAAAAAAAGGCAGTAACTTAGCAGCAGCTGTATGGTAGCTGAAGTTTTCTTCCTTTCCGTGGTCGCAGGGATAGCAGTGATCTTTGACAGAAGTGCCCGCCGACACTCTGCGTTTGCATCAGATCAAGTTGTAAATATCCGCTAGAAATCGTCAGGCTCAGAGGACCTGTCCCCAGCCTTCTAATGTCTGCAGCTAATTTCCTTTCCATAATGGGGTTGTCTTTCTTTCATTTGGAAAACAGAGAGGGAGAGAGAGCGAGACATTATTGGATCATTAGGATAATTGGTCCCCAATAAGTAAAATTTTCCAGACATGGTGAGGTTCGTTCTATAGGAAAAGAAGGTAATTTTCCAGTAAGTTCTGACGGCTTATTTCTTATTCAAAGAGAAGCTCACCCCTTTCCTCGGCCACCTTCACCCGCAGAAGACAGACAGCTGCAATTGGCTTCCTCTCCAGGGGGGCAGGTCCCCCAGGCTGCTTCTCAGTGGGTGTCTAGGGACAAGCGGACACCTGGAGAGGACGAGAAGCTTGTCCAAAAGTCAGCAGAGCAGAACTAGGACTCAAACCCAGAAGCCTGACCCTTCCTCACCTCACATGTACCGGAGGTGTCATCAATAATAAAATTGGAGCCAACCGCATAAACCGCAGCTGGCTGGACTGGCCTCACTGGTAGGGGGGAGAGAGAGAGAGAGAGAGAGAGAACAGATAGATAATAGACGGGTGGATAGATAGGTAAGAAAGGTGGATGGACAGAGCAGACTCTCCAGCCCTCATGCCCTTGAATGTAGAGCAGCGCCCCCTCTCACCCCACATCTGTGTAAGGGGCGGTCCCATCCTTCACCTGTGTCCCCATGAAGCCACCTCAAGTCCTTCCCTTCAGAACAGTCTGTTCCTCACATAGACTCAACCTCTGTGTTTGTCACAGTTTACGAGACACACTTCCGTGATCTCACTCAGAAGCAAGCTCATTCGCCCTAAGCCACTGTGGCCTTCATCGTCTTATAAAGGATTGTGGGTCAACCCTGGGACACCGTGAGATCGCACGCCTGCTTTGGGCAAGGAGCCTGCCTCGCTGTCCGTGGACTGGCGCTCGTCAGCGGTGCTTGGGGAGCCTCCCCAGAAGGCCCCTTCCCGGGCTCCTCCCATAACAACGCAGATTCCAAAGATCTGAGCAGAAGACTCCCCACGTGGTTTTGAGCATCACCCAAAGTTTTGCAGCAGCCCACAGCGGGCTGATACCCCTCAAAGCCTCAGTAAACACCTGCTAAACGACCTCTGAAGGAGAGAGCCAAGTCCTTTCCGTAACACCAACAATTTCCAGACGGATGAGAGGTTTTTGGGCGCAACTGTTCGCTTTTCAAGACTGTAGGGGAATCTCTTGTCATTTCCTTATTCCAAATCATAGTGGAATTCATCTCCTTCCCAGGATAATTTACAGCAGACGGTGCAGGTGGAGGAGTGGAAGATATTCGATCATTAATAATCCAGCAGAACTTAGCTCCAGTACGATGTAAAGGCATTAAAAAATCACCTTCGGCTCGTTGGACCAACCACGTCAAAGGAAGAGCGAGAAAGAAGATAAACGGCAGGCAAGGGGAACGCTCTCTTGCCAAGACCGAAATAAATGGCACCTACTCTATTATGACAATTGCTTTGCCCAAGAGAGTTGAAAGAAGATCATAAATAAAGATGCTCGTGGCCAGAGGCCCAGTAGCTGTCTGGGCGCCAGTGGCCAGTGCCGCGGCCCGCCTGCCTGGGTCCAGGCCAGAGCTTCTGCCGCATCACCAGTAACTGGAGCTGTCAAGGTCGCCCAGACCAAGCCTGGTCTATCCAGATGTTGGGTGAGAGCCTCTAATATTTTAATAATTAGCATCAGCGATGAGCATATGGCTTGAAGGGCAGAGGACAGTTCATATAAAGATATACAGGATTCTCATCCCAGGGTCAACCTGGAATGGTACGGAGGTCCCAAGAAGGACCCCCCAACTCCAAGTTCTAAGCCTTAAAACTGGTCAGATACGGGGACAGGGTCAGGAGAAGGCTCTCTGGTCTCCGTTTGTGGAAGCACCAGCTCACATTCTCCAAAGAAGGCACCAGGAGGTCACTCCTAGAAGTTAGCTTTCTGTCATGCATATGGATAAAGGCAGTCGCAACTTGACGGATGACAGGGACGACGTCTGAGGCACAAATTTCTAAAACCTGCTGGCCTTTTGTCATCTCTCAAATAACAACATCACAAGAAGCGATGCGCCAGCTGGCAGAAGTCCACCAGCCGGTGGCCCCGGTAGGAACTGTTCGTGCTCGGCCCTGGGACAATGGGACGCTCCGACCCCCAAACTGCCTGTTCAGCAAACCTTCCAACATCTGCATGCCAGCGTCTCCGGTCCAGCACAGTCATCCTCGGATCGAAAGGCAGCTCAAGGAGCGGGGATGAAGATGGACTTGGAGCCAGCGGGCCCACAGGTTCCTATCACTCTGTTCCTGCGCCCTTTCCCGCACAACCAGGAAGAGAGGCAGCGGTGAGAGGCAAAGAGCAGCCCTTGCCCCCCTCACCCAGGTGCACCCGGGTGCGACAGCTCGGATGAGGACTCGGACGTTTTCCTCGGGTCCCTGAATCGTAGGACGTCAGCCCAGCACGCCTTTGGAGCGCTCACCGGGCGGTGCTCTCAGGAGAATAACAGGGAGGCTGAGGCCGAGAAGGCTGGGTGATTACCTAGGGACAAAGCTCGCTTGAAAACCCAGTTCCGTAACGTGCTCGGTGCTCTTTCACAGGTACCACGGAAGAGAAAGGTATGATGGATGGACGGCTGGGCAGGCCGACGGCCCTGGCCTTGGGGCACAGGGGAAGAGTGGTGAAACGCTTGCAGAAATTAAGTCCACCACGAGAGCTGGGTCGGCGGTCGCTCTTTCCTTCTTTCCACCGCCTTCATCCTCCCGTCACTAAGGCAATGGAATTCAAAGTTGAAGACCCCGGGGCCCGGTTTTAAAATTCTCCTCTCTAATACATATCTCACTCGTCCGTTGAGCTCATCTGGTCTCATGGCGTTACATCATCGTCTAAGTGTAGACAGCCCCCGAATGGGTAGCTCCTGCCTGCACCCCGACCCTAACCTTAGACTTAGCCCTCTAACTATCTTTGCAGTCTCTCTCCTCGTATGTATAAAAGATGCATCCAGCTTGGTACGTCCCAACCGGACTCCTGATCTCTGCACCCCCAGGCCTGGGGCCCCACGACCTCCTCCGTGTCTGCGGGTGGCGTTCCTGTTCTTCGGGGTGGCTTCAGCTGGAGTCCTTGGAGTCATCGGATGCTGCACATCCCACGTCCCACCCACCAGCAAATCTTGTCGGTTCTGCAAAACAACCAGATCTGACACTTCTCGCCCCTCATCGTGATTCAGGTCCTGTTCTAACCTCCCGTGGCCCCTCAGTGCCCCCGGTTCTAGCTTGCCCCCCTCCGGGGTGTTTGCAACAGAGCACCGCAGCGACGCTGTTACTAAGAAGGGCTGATCATGCCTGCTCAAAACCCTCAAAGAGCTGCCCTCTCGCACTCCGCAGGGAGGCTGAATTTCTTCAGGCCAACCACAAAGCCGCGCATGGTCCAGGCATTCTGACCTCTGAACTTGACCGCTATCTCCCCTGCCCCCGCCCCTGCCCTGACCAGGCTCCTCAGTCCCACACGCAAGCCTGCACCCATCAGAGAGCCTCTGCCCTCCCACCCTCTCCGCCCGGGGCGCCCTTCCCTCATGTCCCCCCTGCTCACTTCCTCACCCGCTGGATGTTTTCGTTCAAATGCCACCTTCTCCGGGAGGCCATAATATTTACAATCACACACCCACACTCAGAACTTCCTCTCCCTTTTGCTATTTTTCTTCAATGCACTCTGGCTTCACAGGCGGCCAAGAAGTAAAAAAAAAACATTCAATTATCCCTCAGAATACCCACTGCGTCACCCTTGGTCTCCCGCTTCCTATTCGTGAAAACTACGCAAGGTTATGACGCTTGACTCTTTCTTCATTTCCCTGGAAATCAGGCACTAAATCCAGAGCAACTGGCCGAAATTAAAGATATTGATTTGCGTAAATACAGCCCATCTTCCGACACCTATTTTAAAGAAGAAAAATCCCTTCCGATGCTGTCAGGATACTCTGCATTTCGCAGCCTTGAAACAAATGCCAGGAGAATGTCATTTTTCTTTTCATCCTTTTCCCGCTACAATGTTTTATTGTATCTGAATTTACCCTTTGTTAGCTAGAGCAGAAAGGAAAAAATATAAATAAAAGTACCACCATGGCTTGGGATAAGGCAAGAAGCCTCCCTCCCTCTCTCCCGGCCTCTCTCTCTCTCTCTCTCTCTCTCTCTCTCTCTCTCACACACACACACACACACACACACTCTCTCACATATCAGTCCTCGCAGTTTCGTCTACCTGCTCTTTCTGACACACAAGGAGGGCTGAGAGCCTGCCTGGGGAGTGGGAGTTAAGGACAAGGTTCTGATGACATTACTGTCTCCCAGACGCACCCAATTCAAGGGCCCTGTTGTTATTTATTGTTGAAATGACTCAGCAATCATCCGTCCTAATTGCTGGGAACAAATCTCCGATCAATCACTCCCATCACCCAGGCTCTTTCCCTTTCTGTTTCCCACGCTCGCCACTCTTCCCTTCATTAGGGAACATGATGATTCATGAATACTTGTCTCTCAAAATGCTCATCGTGCATTTCACGAGGCTCGCCGGACCCCGATGCCGCCCGCTCCCTTATCAATGTAACCACGGGTCTCCTCAGGTGCGCACCCCTTTCTGGGGGGACGACAAGGACACCCACCCATTGTTTTCTGAGTCCTCTGGATGTCCCGTAGCGGAAGCTTCCTAACTGATGTCTCTGTTTCCAGACTCGTCCCCTTGAGTCACCCGAAAACACCTTCCACAAAACTGAGTCGGGGTTGCCGCCGTCCTGTTGGGGCCTGGGCTGGATTCCGACCGAGACAAGGGGTAAATCCAAGTTCCGTGGGCAGTTCCTCCGGGTCCCGAGTGATCTGTTCATCGCTTGCCTCTCCACCTCACATCCCATCTCCTTCTTGCCACACAGGACTTCCTTCTGTCCTTCCACAAGCCAAGCGCATTCCTGCCTCCAGGTCTTTGCCTACAAGGCTATTTCCGGACATGCCTGCGTGGTTGGCTTCTGCAGGTAACTCAGGTCCCGAACCTCCTCGTCAAGGGCCTTTCCTGACCACCCACACGCCCCGCCACTCCTCGGGGTTCTCTGTAGTGCATGAATTTTTGTAGGATTGATTACAAGCAAGAATTCTCTTTCAATTTTTTTAATTGATAGATTGGAGAGAGAGAGAGCAAGAGAAACATCCATTTGTTGTTCCACTTATCAATGCATTCATTGGTTGCTCCTTATATGGGCCCCGACTTGGGATCAAACCCCCAACCTTGGTGTATCGGGACAATGTTCCAACCAACTGCGCTACCCGGCCAGGACCAAGAATTCTCTTATTTATTGATTTGCTTACTTGCTTATCATCCGACATCTTAATGAAAATCTCAGCCCCTGCTGTGCTTCTTGCTGCATTCCTAGAAGTGTTCTCGGCACGGAGCGCAAGCTCAATAGAAATTCCCCACATAAAAGAACGAATACGCGATCCCACTCAAAGCTTGCAACAGCGCAGTCCAAACGCTACAAGGGAGGCCGGGCGGAGGCAGATCATTTTTCCAAGGCTGCCGTCTGGCGCAGCCTCTGAACGCAGCTCCGGGGGTTTGTGTTGGCTTCTCGTGTTTCTAAGATGATCAGAGGCAAGCCTCAGTCCTGACCCCTGCCATCCCGGTGCAGAGCCGTTGGATTCGTGGTTTCCATCGGCTGTGAGGACAGCAACATCAGCCCTCCCTCAGCGCCGGGGCCCTTGCCCCAGCCGAGTGCTGTCCACGGAAGCGCACGAGTGGAAGCCAACAGACCTGCGTTGGAGTCCCAGCCGGCGGCCTTCCCTCCAGACCTCAACTCCCTTCTGCTGCTTCTCAAACTGGGAGCATGCCTCCTAGGGAACGTGCTTCCGAGATGCAATGAGGTAGTAGACTCGAGGTGCTTAGGACAAGGCGTGGAACGCGTCAGGTCGAGAAAAACCATCCATGTCTAATGTTGCTGTCGGGACCGAACTTGCGGCAGAGAGACTCCGGGACCTGGGTCTCGTGTCCTGCCGACCGCGGCCCCCACCCTGCAACTCTGCCGCTTTGGGCAAAGGCTGTGATTTCTCTGTGCGTCGACTTCTTTATCTGTGATAGGCGAGAGCAACCGCACCTGATTTATTGGTTTTTACGAGATAAACGAGAGTGAAGCCGAAATCCGTGTCCACGTGGCAAGTGAGCAAAGCCCAGCAGCTCCTTGCTTTATTGTGCTGGCGCACTCACCGGGGACACAGCGCGAGGACGGGCGGACAATAGCAGCAAGTCTCCTGCGTCTCCCAAGCCTTGACCTTCATCCTAGAGTTTCTGCGGCCCCTCCAACCTCTCTGCCCCCTCTCAGGGCTTGAAGGCCCCAGGTCTGCCATCAGGAGCCCTGCCTTCCCAGGGCCAGAGCCAGCCACCCACGTCTAAAATGCTTCCGGGGAAACCGCACCGCAGAAACGCCGATGCGAGCATTCGTGTAAAAAAACGCGCACACCTGCCATGGCGCCCCGCTCCGAGGACAGGAGAATGCTGCCGGCGACGTGAATGTCCGTGTGGCTCTTGATGGGGTCCCAGGGGTCCGGGGCCCATCTCCTCCTGCATGGTCCCCTGGGGCCCTGCCTACAAAAGCCACACTCAGGGTCGTTTTTGTCCTTCCTCGTGACCAGTTGAACAGATGTTGAGGGCCCTTTTAAGATATTCGGGGGGACTGTTTCCTGGCATATGTGGGCAGCGTGGCCGTCTGCACCCCCTCAGGAGTGCTTAACAACATCAGCAGAGCAATTAAGCCCCATTTTCAGGAAAACGCAGGCGGCACCGCAGTGTCTAGATGGGAGTCTCGGCCCAATTATTCCCAGCTCATGGTGAACTGGGGGGAAGTGGACTTGACTTCATTAGAACTTCAGCTGCCACTGATTAAGAGTCAGCGGAGTTGGAGACAGTGAGGAAAAATGAAACAATTAAGCTTGTCATCAATAAAATTGCTGTGTGTTCCTCAACGCAGGCTTTTACATCTCTCCCGAGGAGTGATTAAAATGAACTGATTGAACTCTAATTTGATTGACTGGAGAGGCCCCTCCGTTGCGCTGAAACTGAACTTATACTTACTGCTCTTCTTAGCTGGGGACAGAAAACCCTCCTGCAGGCCTGCCGCAGCCTGGCCAGGGATCTATGGAGGGATGTGGTAGGCGAAGTAATGTCCCCAGAGGCGCCATCCCCTCCCCTGGAACCTGGGAGGGTCCCCTCACACTGCAAAGGGGACTTCGCAGGCGGCATGCGTGGGGTAAGGACCTTGAGAAGGGGAGCTGAGCCCGGGTTATCCAGGTGGACCCAGTCTAGACCCATGCATTCTGAAAAGCGAAGCACCCTTTCTGGAGATGCGACCAGAGGGTCCGAGAGAGGCACCCTCAACAGCTTCGCAGGCAGAGGGAGGGGGCACGGGCTGAGAAGCTGGAAAAGGCCCGGAAACACGTTCTCCACGAGCGCCTCCGGACAGAAATGCGGCCCTGGCCACTCCTCGAACTCAGCACAGTGAGAGCCTAGTCACACTCCAGCTAACCTACAGAACCGAAAGAGAGTGTGTGTTGTTCTAAGGCACAGAGTTTGTGATAACTTGTTACAGCAGCAACACGAACCAAATACAGGGCCCTGGCAAGCCGGGGCAAGGGTGTCAGGCACTGGAATCCTCACCCCTCAGAGGCTGGGGCCAGAGCCAGATGCCAGGTGGGGAAAACGTGAGCGCCGTGATGAGGTCAGGCACAACGGTGGCGCGAGGACGCGGGAGGTACCCGCTTGGGGAGGAAACGCCCCGCCCCACCAGTGCGCTGCGTCTCCAAAGCCATCTGACCCTGCAGGTGGCTGACCCTGCAGGTGGCTGACCCTGCAGGTTTCCAGGGAGACTGCATGGCAGCTGTTCAGCGAAGACCCCGCTCGGTAAGGGCGGGGCGACTCAGGAGGAACGAGAAGGGCGCTGAAGAACGAGCTCGTAGACGCACACCGGTGTGTCGAATGAATGCCCGCACGTGATGGTCTGGGCGCTGTGACCTTGTGTCCAGAAGCCGCGGGTTTCGCCATGCCACACCCCGCGGCCACCGAGAAGGGAGGCTGCGAGGAGGCCAAGTCCAGGCCCGCTTCCCGATTTCCTGTATGCCTGTGGGTGCCGTGAGCCCATGTCTAGGGCTCGTCCGAGATTCGTGTCTAGATTCGGGGCCAGAATACGAGTTTCAGCTGAGACTTAACACCTGTCTTAGTTTGCTCAGGCTGCCTTAACAAAGGACCGCAAACTGGGGGTTTAGACGACAGAGATTGACTTCTCACAGCTGTGGCTGGAAGTCCAAGATCAAGGCGCTGGCGGATTCAGCTCCTGGTGAGGGCTGTCTTCCCGGCTTGCAGGTGGCCAGCTTCTTACTGGGTCCTCTTCCTAGAAGGCCACTAATCCCATGAAGAGGTCCCCACCCTTCTGGTGCAGCCCTGACCACCACCCAGAGGCCCCATCTCCAAATACCATCCCATGGGGGGTGGGCAGGGCTTCCACAGACACATTTGACAAACCCTCACTTGCTAACACCCTAGCAGCTGTGTGGCCTTGGCCAACTCCCTGGGCCTCTTTGACTCCTGCAGCTCTTTTGCAAGTTCAGGTTTGGGGTGCCAGCCCCAGGCAGCATATAACAGAGCCTCGACCACATCCCAGGTTTGGGGCTAAGGGCTCTCTGGGCATGAATTTTTTTTTTAAAGATTTTAAGATCTTTTTAAAAAAATTATTTATTTTTAGAGAGAAAGGAAGGGAGGGAGGGAGAAAGAAAGGGAGAGAAACATCAAAGTGAGAGAGAAACATCCATTGGTTACTTCTTGTAGGTACCCCAACAGGTCACCCAACCCGCAACCCGGCATGTGCCCTGACCTGGGATTGAACCAGGGAACTTCTGCTTTGCGGGATGACACCCAGCTAACTGACCTGCACTGGCCAGAGCCTCGCATGGAACTTGTTACCACTCCCAATAACTCTGTACGTTCTGGTAGTAACTCGTCGTTTCCATTTTATATACGGAAACGCATGAGACCTGGAAAGATGAAGTCGCTTGTCCACGACTGTGGGGGCAGAGACCAAATTTGAGCTCGGGTCCATCCCAGACCAGCACTGGGATTCTAACCCAGCATAAAGGAAGGGCAGGTGGAGGTTCATCTCATGATTACTTGAAAACCCTGCGACAACCCTTCAGGGAACGAGGCAAAGGCAATTAACATCGTGAGTCTCCTTAATAAGAATCCAAAGGCAGCTCTAAAATTTTTCCACGAGAATAGCCGTGTGCGTGTGTGTGTTCGTGCCTGTGTGCATTTACAGACATTGGGTGGAAACTGTGACTGTGCAACAGAAATGCTCCACGTGGAACAAAGGGCTGCGTGAGGCCGGCCGTTCACACAGCATCCCGTCACAATCAATGCCCGCTGCTGTCTTCCACCGGAAGATGAATGTGAGTTCTATGTGGCAACAGTCTTTAAAAAGCCTCCAATGATTCACATTTCAATGTATATTTAATCCAGCCTGGCAAACAGCCAGTGTGGGGCCTCTCCACTGCTGTCCTCCTAGCAACCAAGGTCTTTTGTCATTGCGGCTTCAAATGGGCTCACGGTCACTCCGTGTGTGGGACTCGGGTGCCCGACGCCAGGGCCCACCTTCCTCTCCAGCTCATAGCATTGAAAGCAAGATGAATCAGTGTGGCCTCGACCTCGGGTGCGAGAGCAATGTCAAAGGCCCACGTCCGCCTTGTTTATGACAGTCCTCCAGCACAACCCGGTGCGTCACGTTGCTCAGAAATGAGGAGCTTACGTGAGAGGAGCCTGTAATTAGGGCTGAGCCAAGCCTGTGCTCTTCCTGCGCGCTGGGCAGGCCCCTCAGTCGGCCTTCCCTCAGGTGAGCCTGTGGGGGACCCGCCCACTCAGTCCCAGGTCAGAAGGAAAGGAGGCTCGGGGAGGGAGGGAGGGACACCCGCGCCTCCTGAGTGATGCCTGATGCTGCAGATAGGTCACATCTCTTCTCAGGGTCTCCGGAAGCATCTCTGTGCCAGGGACTTTCGTGTTCTATCTGCAGCCGAAACGCCTTCCCCCCAAAAGCCGACACCGACCGGCCAGCTGCAGCCCGTATGGACGTCTCCCACCTGTGGTGGCCAGCCGTGTGGTCCCAACTTGCACGCACACACCTGTTCTTGTCTCACTCTGACCCTCTTGGCAACGACACCACGGTTCCTGCAAGGAACAATCTCCGAAACGGATCTCCCCGCCCTGACGTCCAGCTTACCCGCAAGTCTGGGCGACTCTGCTCCCCAAATAGACCTCAGCTCAGCCCACTTCCCTCTGGCACCACTACCCCTGTCATCTCTGAAATAGCACCCTGTCCTCTCCCCAGGCCAACTCTCGCTCCTCCTCCAAATGAGTCACCTCGCTATATCGAGTGATCTTTTTTTAAAGCAAAAAATGAGATCACATCACCCCTCCGCTTAAAATCCTTCCCAGGCTTCCCTTCGCACAGACTATAAGATCTGATGTCCATTCCTTGGGCTACAGTGCCCAGCACGATCTCGCCCCTGTCTCTCTGAGGTTGTATTGTTCTGGTCAAGTCAACCCGTCTTCCTCTTGGTTCTGAAAACATGCGAGCTCTTTACTGACTCCTGGACTTCGTTCCGTCTGCCTGGGTAGCTCTCACCTCTGCTTCTCCTGCCTTTATTCCAGGGAGCAGCCCAGCCTCACTACCCCATCTGCATAGTGCACCTCCCTCCCCCTTCCCCACCGTCCTCCACCATTGCATCTTCATGAACTTACGATGAGCTGTTTTCATCCATTAATTCCCTCTCCTTCATTGCCTGCCTCCTCCTCTTACCTGCAAGGTGCAGGTGGACATGGTCCATGCCCGGGACGGAACCCATGCTCAGGAACCACTGAGGGACTTGGTAGCCATATGGGTGAATGGTGACTCACCCAGAGTCTCACAGCTGACAAGTGGCAGTACCAGTGGCAGATTCAAACCCAGGGCTGCCCCTCTCCGTGGCACATGTTGTTAAGATTAAAGTCATGGGTTTTGGGCCTCCGAGCTGGCCAGTGGCAACTCCTTGTGTCTGCCCTCCACCCCATGGTTCCAGGAGTCCAGCAGCTGCTCCCACTGAAGGCTCTGGGGTCAAAGGCAGCCCTCCCACAGAGGAATCCGAAGTAGTATCCCAGCATCCAACAGGAAGACAGGTACGGAGAGACCCAGGCCCTCAATGACAGCTTCCTGGTCTACCTGTGTGTTGACTTGGCCCATCTGAGACCCACAGCCTGCCCTTCTCGCTGGCATTGGGAAGTACAACCAGGGACTAAGAAGAAGAAAGAAAGGAAAGAAGGAAAGAAAGAAAGAAAGAAAGAAAGAAAGAAAGAAAGAAAGAAAGAAAAAAAAGAGAAAGAAAAAAGAAAAGGAAAGGAGAGGAGAGGAGAGGAGAGGAGAGGAGAGGAGAGGGAAAGAGAGCGTCGTAGACGCAGACAGCAGTGCGGTGTCGCCCAGAGGGGAGGAGGGCGGGGAACGTAGAAGAAGGTGAAGGGGGGTAAACGGTGATGGGAGGAGACCTGACTTGGGGTGGGGAACCCACAGTACAACATACAGAGGATGTATCATAGACCTGTACACCCAAAACCTATGTAATTTTATTAACCCATGACACCCCAATAAATTCAATAAAAATATTTTAAAAATTTTTAAAAGAAAGACAAGTATAACCAACGGCCCAGCCAAGCCCTCCCACTCCTCCGTGGGTCCCGGAGACAGAGTCTGGACCGGGGGAGTTGCGAAGACTTGCAGGCACTCCTCAGCACCCCAAGGAGCCCGTCACAAATATTTCATATGCCCCGTGCCATATGCCCTAGGCCACCTCCTTTCCAGGCAGCTGGGGGGCGGGGCAGCGGGCATCTCTGAGCGCACAGCCCATGTCCCGCCTCAACTGTGTTGGCATCTCAACGTTTCTGTCTGTCCCAAACCCGTGTGTCCAAGCCTCGACACCCTCAGGTTCCGGTGCGACACCAGAGCTGTCCCACCACAAAGCCTCTGCTTGCTCAGGAAGCCATCCGGACGGACCCCGCAGTCACACCGGAGTCACCCTCAGAAAGCCCCCAATCCTTGGGCCAGTGTTCTGCAGTCACCATCTTAAAATCATCAATCGTTTTGTAGAGAATTACGCCAAATTAGCGGCAATGGCACCTGGTAAAGCGTAATGAACACCTACAGGACCTTCACCTGTATTCACCGATGGCTAACAGTTTCACTACACTTTTTGAACAGGAGGCCCTGCACTCCATTCTGCCATGGGCCCCGAAAGTTACGCGGCTGGGCCGGCCTCCGGAGGCTGCAGCTCTGAGATTTGGCTTTCGGTCGACCCCACGGGACTCTCGGGGCGTGGTCTCCTCTCACTTCGCGGCAGAATTTCTTCCTCACGTCCCACTTCTCAGGCCAAACTACATTTAAAAGTCAAAAATGGATTGAAAGGAGAAAAAATTGTTTCGAGCCTGTCTCTGCCCATTTCCTTAGCAAATCCAGGATCGGGGCAGAGGTCGCCTTCCAGCCCCCACGCAATGCCACATTCTCCCAGGTGCCCAATAAACATTGTCTAAAGGTGGAGGTCATACCTCTTACAAGGAGGGGATTCCAAGAGAGCTCACTCATGTCTCCTTTGTTGAGTCTCAACATCTTATTTTAGCATTTTGCAGGTCTTTAAATTTCCATGGTTTATTTATGAACTGAAGGTTATTAACTGGGCGAAACTTCATTAAGTCCTTCCCTGGGGACAGTCTCAGCCGAGGTCCTTTCGGATGATCCCTCCCCAAATATCTGTCTAATTTAGATTTAATAGAACAGTTTATTGTGTGTTGATAAAATAATAATGAATTAATAAAGCCTTCACTGAGACTTAGGTAACGGATACATAATCTACCGCCGCTAAAGAGCTGTGCGAACGTTCTTAATCATCATCGTTTTAATATGCAGCGACCCAGACGTAAATCCAGCCTAAACGCACATTTGGAAACTTGTTTGAAGCAGCTCGTGGGTTTCTTGGAGATGGGAAGACCTTGAGGCCGACCGTACAGCGGGACCCAGGGTGTCCTTGCGTCTCTGAAAGCCTGACAGAGGTCCTCGGTTCAGACAAAGCAGAGATGCCGCCATTGGGAGGTGCCCCCAGCTGCCTCTCCCTGTGTGGGGAGTTTGTGGATTCTTGCTGTCTCTGCCTTGGTTTTTGAATGCTCCACCCAGAAAATGAATCACCAGTGCGGTAACCAGGTAACAAGGACAGCTATTGGGGAGTGTCACAGAGTGGCAGGTGGCCTTCGCTCCCTGTCTCAGACCCGCACCCTGGCTGAACCTTCCAGGCAGAAGGGCTGCCCCAAACGATGAACCCAGATATCCCAATGAAAGCTACCCTTTCTCTCCTCTTCCTGTGTCTTATTCTGACAAGGACATTGATGTCTGGGTGGCTGATGCTTATGGTCATCTGGACTTGTGTAAGAGGTCACGTTCTAGATCAGGATTTTTAGGGTCCTAGACAAGCACCCAGAGATGGGTAGGCAAGTTGCCATGGTGAATCCATTCAAGAGGGTACCTGCTTCAACACTTCAGCAAAGCTGGCTAGACTCTCAGGTAGAGACCTACAGCTTGGCCAAACTGTCGCTGCCACTGACCGGTCTCCATGCCACCGCCATCGCATTTCTTGGGGAGTAACTGCAAAACCAGAAATTGGCAAAGTGAGTAAAGTATTGGGCTTCAAACTACAGGGTTCAATGTTAAGGCCAACCCACCCTCTCACCAGCTGTCGGTCTCTCGGGCAGGTCCCTGCTCTTCCGTGAGCCCGAGAGAGGACACTGGATTTCATGAACTTAAAGAGCCTGTTCAGCTCCTGCATTCTGTGCCCCGGGAAAGGCGACATTTGATTTCATTAGTAGCCATAATCGTCTCAGCACTAATTAGTTAGCTCAGTATGGAAACACTGTGGAAGGCAGAGAGAAGGCAGCGAGGGAGTGGCCGCTGGCAAGCCAGGCCATTCTGATGAGGACGAAAGGTTGGGGCCACAGGGAGGACAGGTTCAGGCACGGCCCCCTCCCAGGGGGGAGCTCTGGGCATGGGGGACTGAGGTGTGGGCATTTTCAGAGTGAAGAGAAGAGTAAGGAAGGAAGAGTGGCAAAGGGAAAAAAAACTTCACTGGGCTGGCCTTTGGCCCCAAACGGCCTCTGCTCACTGAGGACTGGAAACCTCCGGACTGTGGGGTCCACCCCGGAAGAACTCGGTACCTAAGCACCGGACTGTGCGGTGGGAGGAGCACCCAGTCCCGACGGGCCACTGCGACCCACCGCGCCTTCTTCACGTCTCTGTCCGGGGGCTGGGCCTTGGAATCCTCAGGGATCCGGCACGTGAACCACACGAGTTCATAAGGTGGAGCTTAGCTCGATGATCGCGTGCTATCGGTATTATTCTGCCCCTGGGTCCCTGTCTCAGGGCAGTGGGGAGTGGGAGGCACGGAGAGGGGAGGCCTGTTCTCCTGCCCTGTGGCTGCAGCTTCCTTGGCTCTTACCGCCCCTTTTTGCAGACCCTGCCATCTCTTAGACTGCCAGGTCAAGGCCGATGCCTCAGCTAACGGCCTTGGACCACATAAAAGGGATTTATGGCCCAGCTGGTGACGCAGGTTGCTGCCTCCTATGGGGAGAATTTCAGAGGCTTTGACGTTCCCGGGAAGAAACGACAGCGTCGGTGCTCAGCCTGGCCCCACGCACCTGCCCGACACTCCTCGGCATTTCCAGATGTGTGTACACACAGAGGCAACGCACTCTGTTCACAGAGAGCCTCGGTGCACACGTAGCAAACACGCCCTCGTGGGCACTCACCCCAACGTGTGTGTGTGTCTACGCAGAGACACACGCTGGCGCACGTTCCCAGGAACAGAGACCAGTGTGCATGCGTGTGTGCTCACTAATAAAATGTCCCTCGGCACACACCAACTGCGCATCCGTGAACTGGGCCACATGTCCAGCACCTCCAAGAAACAGACAGCCTCGGAGGGCCCACCGCCAGCCTTAGCTCCAGCTCAGAGTCCACAGTACCCGGACCCCGCGGGGCAGCAGCGCTGATGGCTGGCTGGAGGGCGCAGACAGGTCGGAGGCGATGGTGCTCCCAGGCTCTGGGGAGCTCCAGCTGTCAGAAGCTTGCCTGGGAAGTGGATCTGGGGGCTGGGGGCTCTGAGGCCCTGTGGTCTAGGCAGAACTTGGCTGTTTCTCAGGGCTCTGGGCCCCAAAGGAGCTGCAAAAAAATTTTTTAGGAACTCCTAGGCAAAGGACACACTCGGGGCTCTCCATTTCCACAGATCTGCACTGCTGTGCCCTAAGCAAGGGCTCCAGCCCTCTATCCCTCACCTGCTGGACTCCTACACATCCTCCAATCCTCAGTTTAAGGGGCACCTCCTCCAGGAAGCCCTCTTGGACCCACCTTTCCTGGTCACTTGAGCACAGTGTGGGGATCTTTGCTTTCTTCTCAATTTCTCCACTAGACTACACGAGGTGTTCAAAAGAGAGTGAGCCTTTGCGTTTTCACCTATCTCCTTAACGGAGCAGGGAGGCCGGCACACAGCGGGTATTCTGTAGGCACTGGCTGCGTGGATGCAGGGATGGGGAGAACGCGGGCAGCCGGAATAGCAGTTAGAGCACAGGGTTCGGGTCTGGCTGCCTGGGCTCCATATCCTGGTTCTATAACTGATTTATTAAGAATGTGATCAATTCCCAACCTGTGCCTCAGCTTCCTCATCTATAAAATGGGCATAATAATAGGGCAGTTATGGCGGTTAAGTGTGCTGATGCATGTGAAATGAGCGGCCAGCAAGCACTTCCTTGCACGCCAGCCACTCTCAGCACATCGGGTCCCTTCGGAAGACTCCCGCGCCCCAAGGGAAGAAACAGGAAATGACTCTACTTGCCCTTTGGGTCCTGAGCCAACATCTCCTCTGGGGCCCAAACTCCCCCTGCTTGGGCCGAGTGGACTTTATTTACAAGGGCCTAGTTAATCAAGTCCATCTAATGTAAATGTGCTCCTCGTTATGCTAATGCAAGCACTAGGCATGCAAATCCGTAAGCATTTGCATGCCTAATGCAACAGTTCTTGTCCATCCTGTTCTGTTGCTATTTACTATCTAGTTTTTATGACTTATGGATTTCCAACCCTTTAAATTTATATCAGCGCCGTGACATATCTGCAAGCAGCGACAGTTTTATGAGCACTAAAAAAGCGGCAACACACCACCACTAAATACTAATGACATAAATGGTAGCTGTAATGGCCCCTATTTTTATTACAATACCAAACCTCAATATATTGCAATTACTTCTGCACTCAAACCACACCAAGCCACACTGTACGGGAGCCGGCTCGGCGAGGGGGACGTGACCAGCGGCACAGTCCCCGGGTCAAGCCAGTCTAGTGCTGATGAGCCGAGGTCGGCAGCTGCGGCAGGAAGTTCCTCCCGGGGTCCCCTGGGCCTTCCAGCCCGGCAGTTCCCCAGGCAGGTCTCCCAGCGTCAGGTGGTCCGAGGTTTGGACCTGCCGCTCCCTGCCAGCCCTGTGGAAAGAAGGAAGAAAATGTAGGAAAAGGCGTCCGGACTCCTGATCCCCACCCTCACGGAGTCCTTAACCTGCTGTGTGACCCCCAGCAAGTCCCTGCCCCCTCTGGGCCTCACAGTCTCCGAGCAGAGGGGTGGGACTGAACATCTCTAAGGGAGCTTCTGGCGCCGACATTCTGGACTGATGCTGTGGAAAATTCAAGCCCAATATGTAACCATTAATTTTCTCCAGAATGAAAATACATCCACCAGGACATTTTTATGCCTGGTTTTATAAGTTCTGATTTTTCACCTTAAAATAATAACACCTTGAATTTATTTTATGGTGCTTTTCATCTCAAACTCTTTTCTGTTTGTTACGGCGTTTATCCTCAGTGTCCCTGGGGAGCTGAGCCAAAGAGAAATGATCCTTCCCAGAGTGCAGGTGGGGAAACTGAGGCCCTGGAAAAGTAAAGGAGCTCATGCAAGGTCTTATAACACATCAGGGTCAATGTCAGGGTTAAAACCCAGGTCTTCAGTGGCTGCTTTCCACTGAGCAGTCTTCACCTCTCCCGTTGTTACCCCTTCTGGAATCTGTGAGTAAGCAGGATAGTTTGAGGAGCGCAGAGAGGGACCTGGAACCGGCCCCTCCCCTGATGCCTCAAACCCCACTGCTGGACCACGCCCCCTGCCTGCTTCCC
The DNA here is from genome assembly GCA_039655065.1 of Glossophaga mutica. Lineage (NCBI taxonomy): Eukaryota > Metazoa > Chordata > Mammalia > Chiroptera > Phyllostomidae > Glossophaga > Glossophaga mutica. Next base: position 2,975,443 of record CM077315.1, read on the forward strand.
AGCCACCACCTGCAACCTGCCCATGGAAGCCCCCTAAGCAGCCACCCAGCCCAAGCTTCTCATTTGGGGATCACCTTTTCCCAGGGATCAGAGTGAACCGCCAGCTCGGGCAGGGGGCAGGCGGGGGGTGGGGGGAGTTGTAGGTGCCACAGTTAGTACACAGGGCCATTTCCTGGGAGCGGGAGGCCTGGGCGGGGATATTAGATGGTCAGGGAAGAATGGCAGTGGAGTGGACTTGAGAGAAAACCAAGAAGGTCAGGGAGGGGACACGTTGGGTCTCAGTCCTGCTTTCATTTGCCCCCGAGGCCACGCCCTCCTCTGGGGGTGAGGTGGAGTCCCCTCGGCCCAGTGCAGTGTCTGGGTTGCTGAGTAGCGTTTTCAACACGGGGGTAAAGAGACTCATTTTGGAGCAAATATCTTAGCCATTTCCAAATCCCATGTCTGAGTCATCAGGGTATTGGGGAAACAGCCCGTCAAATCTGGGTAAAGAACAGATGGGTAAAGAGGTGAAAAAGAGCCCCCAGGTGCGACCCCTCAGCAAACGAGTGCTCAGCCCAGTACCACACACGTGCTTGGCAGGACTTGAACTGTATCCCCCTGAGGTCTGACGTCCCTCCAAGAAGGCACCACCTCCTGAGCTGTGGCATTGCTCCCTGGCACCCCTGTAGTGGATTGGGGCAGATTTCAGTATCACTTGGGCCTCTGGTGGGCAGCAAAAGTAAACCCAAACCCAGCCCGCGTGGCTTAAACAGCAAGGGCATCATCCTGTAAGTGACAAGTTCATGAGCCCACGTGTTTTCAGGCACAGCTGGAAGCAGAGCCGTAAAGGACATCAGCGGGACAGGGTTTTCCTCCGGCCCAGATCCGCAGCCCTCCACGTGGGTGTGATTGTCATCAAAACGCCCGCTGGTAGCCCCGTAGCCTACGTCCTCTCACATCTCATTGGCTCCAGTGAGATCACAGGCACATCCCTCAACCAATCGCTGTGTCCAGGGAAACTTGAGACTCTGATTGGTCAGGCCAAAGCCACGTGGCTGGAGGCAGGCCCGGGAGGAAATGGTTTCGGCTCAACTACACAGACTGGTGTTGGAGGAGGGGCCAAGGGGTGCATGTGGGATTGGAAGTGGAGGGCGGTTACAAGAGGCAGAGTTTGTAGGGGGTGGGGTGGTCAAAACACAGCCAGTGGCCCCTGGAACAAGACTTCCTTCCGGGGGTAAGGTCCTGGTAGTAACTCCGCAAGAGTAAAAGAGGAGGCGCTGCGGGCCCGGCCCACGTGCTCCCAGCTACTTCCCCTCGGCTCTTGGAGAAATCATGCATGTCCCCAGGACCCAGCTCAAAATTCACCTCCCTGACTTCTGGTTTCAGGGTCGACACATCACGAGCAGAGAAGGTGCACTCCCGTCCTTGCGCCAAGAAAAAAGCGAAGCAAACTGAAAATCAGCGAGTCTTCTTGGGCCTGTTAGAGAACCGAACCGGGGGGAGAATGTGCCCCGGTCTCAGGAGGGAAAGGCAAAGGCAGAGGAACGGGGCCAGGTCATCGCGCTTGGGGCAGACGCCGCGGGAACACACACCCGTGAGACGTGGAGATGGGGCTCTCGGCCAGTCTCTGGGGGGTGGGCAGGGACTAGCTGGAGAGTGAGAAGGTCCCGGGGCCCCGGTCTCCCCGGTTCCTCACACTTTCGTGGGTTTTACCTCCAGGAACCCCACCAGATTTTCACGGTGCAAAGCCAAGACAAAACCCTCGTGTTTCTGGCAAAGAGAGGAGAAAAGTGACATTTTGAAATATGTCCAGTGTATTCTCCATAACAAAGGCCTATTCTCCAGTTAAAATAATTTGACCAGAGTCAAATGATCTCTATCTCATCTCACAGAGGCAGAAAAGCAATTCTGCCCCCTCTGGCCTCCCTCCCTCACCTAAGGAATCGGGGAGGAAAAGAAAGATATGAAGCCTTTTTTTAAAAAAAATTTACTTTAATTGTTGTTCTTGTACAATTTTCTGTCTTTTACTCCCATCCCAGCCCACCCAGCCCTCCCCACCTCCCTCCCATTTCCACCCCCCCTAGTTTTTGTCCATGTGTCCTTGATACTTGTTCCTGTAGACCTTTCCCCTGAAATTCCATCCCCTCTCCCCTCTGAAGTCTTTATCTAAAGGTCTTTCATGGAAAAAGGGCAGGGCATGCAAGAACAGCTGGGTAATATGAACAGAAAGATGGAAACTCTGAGAAAGAGTCGAAAGGAGATGCTAGAGATAAAAAAACATTGTAACAGAAATGAAGGGTGGCTTTGATTGACTCATCAACAGATTGAATGTGGATGAGGAAAGAACCGGTGAGCTTGAAGATACGTCAATAGAACTTTTCAAAACTGAAATCCAAAGAGGAAAAAAATGGGACCAAAAAATAACAGAATAGCCAAGGACTGTTGGAAAACTTCGGAAAGTTTCACGTACATGGGACTGGCCTACGAGAGGCAAATAAAGAGGGAATGGAGCAGGGAAGTACTCGAAGTAAAACATGGACGAGAACGTCTCCGAAATGAGTGACAGGCACCAAACTCCAGGAAAGTCTGGAGGCACACCAAGCAGGACGAATGCCCCCAAAACTCTGCACCTAGAAATAACATGTTTAAACTTCAGGAAATCGCAGATAGCGAAAACCTTGAAAGAAACCAAAGACAAACATCTTAAACACAGGGAAGCAAGGGTCAGAATTGCAGTGGACTTCTCATCGGAGACTCTACAAGCAATAAGAGAGTGAAGTGAAATATTTAGTGTTGAAAGAAAAATCTCACCAACCTAGAATTCTACATCCGGTAAAATCATCCTCCAAAAGGGAAGAGGAAATAAATGCTTTTTCAGATGAACAAAAATGGGAGAAGTCGTTGCCAGCAGACCTGCTCGGCGAGAAATGCTAAAAGAAATTCTTCAGGAAGCAGGAAAAGTATGTAAGTTATAAACTGAGATGTACAGGATAAAATGAAAAGCATCAGAAAAGGAATAGATAAAGGTAAAATAAAATCTTTTACTTTTCATGTTCTTAATCAATCTAATAAATAAATGTTCAATATGGGTAGAGCGTATGGATAAATGAAATCAGTGACAGCCATTTGGAAGTGATGAGTGGGCAGAATTGGGACTCTTCTGCTCCAAGGTAACCGCACTACCTGTGAGGTGGTACAATGTTATTTGAAAGTAAACTTGGACCAGTTGTAAATAAATATTCCAAACTCTAAGGAAACCACTCATTTTTAAAAAAGGAGTATAATCAATATGCAAAGGGAGATGAGAAAATAAAATTGTATAAAATGCTCAAATAAAACCAGAAAACACAGGAGGGGTAAAAAATAATGAGTGTGAAGAATAGAAAACAGTTACAAACTTTAAAACCAAAGGCAAAACGAATTTCACATAAGCCTTACACTCTACTTGAGAAGTTATTCCCTACAGGGGTACTATAGGTTAATAATTCTGAAACCATTGTGCCTCTACCCTGGAAATGAATAATTAGGTATGTGGATATTGGATGAGTTCTCACTGTTCGAGTGGAAATTCACAGATGAGCAAGGGGAGGAGAGCAGGATGATCGTGTGGTAATAGACTCCAGGTGGGGACGTCAGTACGAACCCGCATTTAGTTCACAGTAGGCGCAGATGCTTGCACCCGGGAATCCCTACAGGTGTGGTTGGTGTCCCTGCACACGTTTCCTTGTTCTGCCGGCTGAGAGGCCCCCAAAGCGATGACATCCCGGCAGCAATGAGCACACCTGGTCCCCAGATCTTGGTTTCTAACACCATTCTCAAAATGGCGGATTCTAGAACCAGGTCAGGAAATGTCCAAGATGAACCTCGAGCATCTTGTAGTGCCAAAAGAAGAGAGGAAGTTAAAAAAAAAAAAACAAAAACCTTACATTGAAGGGTGCATGTCAGAGACAGGAGCCAGCTGAAAGAGCTTCTAATGGCCAAATGTGGAGCAACTTGAGCAAGAAGAAAAGATACATAAGTCGGATGTATCCGAATTATACCCATGAGTCGGATAGAAATAAACGATTGAATAAATAAGTAAATGTGGGAAAACAGACGACTTTCCCTTGCATGGAAATTCCAAATAATTCATGTTGACACACACTCAGCTCTCAGGAAGAACTCCCCATTCCTTAAACGTGAACAGCACATACTGACTTCCAAAGAATACAGTGTGGAAAGGGGAAGAAGGAGATGAACTTGGCCCTGGCACACCAGCAAGGTGACTCAGGTCAGTGTCCACACTGGTAACTCAGGTGGGCAGCATGCACCCTTGATATAGTGTCATGAAAAAGGCACTTTATTTCCGGGGTCTTCCCCCCCCAAACCATAACTCTTCTCTAATTATGAGAAAAATATCAGGCACATTCGGATAAGAGGACATTCCACAGAATACTGGACCCAGACCCCTCAAACCTGTGAAAATAATCAAAACCCAGAGATGCCCTGAGAACCCGTCACAGCCCAGAGGAGCCTAAGGAGGCGGACAGCTGTTCTGGGGTGCAGCGTTTTGCATGGGCTCCCGGAACCGAAAAAGTGTTAGACTAAGGAAATCCGAACAAAGCATCACGTTAGTGAATAACAACGGTTTAATGTCAGTTCATGAATGGTACTCTGCTGACGAAGGTTGTAAGTAATAAGAACACTGCGTGAGGAGCTATAGGGGAACTCTCTGTGCGATCTTCTCTGTTTTTCTATAAACTTAAAACCGTTCTGAAAAGTAAAGTGTATCAAAAACAAAACAAAGTCACCTCCTCCCTGAAGCCCTCTGCTTCCTCCGAGAGGCCATGAGATAGGCACCTCCCCTCTCCTTGGCATGACATTCCCCCGTGTCTAGGCCTCTCCCCGGTCTCCTCAGCCTCCCCAGAGGCGAAGATGACAGCCCAGTCATCCTTGTCTGTCTAACCCTGTCATCGTCTGGAAAAGGAGAACCGCGTCTTCCGAGCACCGTTGTGGAGACAGGAGCCTGTGCTTGTGTGCAGATGTTCTGGTCTGTTCCGGAAACAGCCTGTCTTGTTGCCTCTCGCTGTCTCAGGAGACGCTGCTGTTGGCCTTAAAGGCCCCGAGCGGCCTGTGGACCTGCTCCCTCTTCAGAGGCAGGGTACATACACCCTGGTCACTCCGGGACCAAGCCCGGGGCCCCAAGGCCTATTGGGGCCCCTCCCCTCTCACCCAGCTGCCCCGTCTCCTCACTGGGGCTCAGGAGCCTCCTCGGGCATCAGTTGCTTAGAATCGGGAAGGTCGGCTTTAGCCGCAGCTGTTTTCCCTGCCGGAAGCGGTGAAGTGGCTCTATTTTTAAAGCCCTTGGTGGCTGTCTGTCTTCCTCGGACGGTGACTGGTGCTCCAGGACCCTGCCGAGGATAAACACTGTGTCCTTTTGCTCTCTCCTCTGCTTTTATGCCATCGCCAATACCATCCTCCGCCTGTTCCTGTGCGGGGAGCCGGGCTCGTAATTCTTCCCGGGAAGGCTTTAGGAAGAAGGAAATTCAGTTCAATCACAGTGTCGGGCCTGGCTGTGTGCGTGTCGGGGCAAAGGTGAGAGGAGCCATCGGGGCCGCCTTCTGCGCCTCAGTGGCCTCCCCACCCCACCCCACCCCACCCCACCCTACCCCCGGCCCACCGCAGCCCTTCTGGATCGTAGCCTGGATTCGGAGAGAGCAGGAGCGGATGGGCGGTGAGGTCCACCCTACCAGAAGCCACCCGCAGCAGCAGCCTCAGGATGGGAGATTCGGCTACAGGATACGCACACACGACAAGGACAACAGCAGCCGTGAGGTGTTTGTAACGCGGCGGCTCCTCCCAGGAGCTTTCCCCGTCCGCCGGTTCATCTCTGCTCAGTGCTCTGCCTTCCTGCCTGTGAGACCGAAGTTTATTCCTGCCGCTCGGACCTGGCCTCGGGCCTCCAGACTTGCTACCTCGCCGTCTATTTCACACGGACAAGTGAGGTCTCCAAGGAACCTCGAATGCGACATGTCCCAAACTGACCTCACGACTCTCCCTGCCGCCCCAGACCCAGCTCTCCTCTCTGGGGGTGGCCAGAGCGGCCATCTGCAGCATAACGGGAAATCTAGGAGACACCCAAGAGACCACCCCTGCCACCCCCTTCCCCTCACCTCTGCATCCTGGTCCACCACTGATGCTAAGGTCCCAACAGTTCTCCAGCCTCCCTGTTCCTGCCACAGCCCTAGCTGCCTTTGTCCCTGAGCCTCACGGCTGCCACAGCCTCGTCACTGGACCACCCGCTCCGGGTCCTATCCCCTTCCAGGCCCTTCTCCTTCCAGCAGCCGGCCTGAGCCCCTTTCCGCCCCAACCCCCAGGGCTGACACAGATCTGTGGTGTGCGCACGCTGTTCCTTCTGCCGGGAATGCTCTTCCTGGGCTCTCGGTTTTTTCTGCAGACAGCTGCTTTGCAGCCCTCGTGGCTGTGGTCCGACAAAGGCATGCCTACCCCTGGGGAGCAGGGCCGGCCTGTTCAGTTCATGCTGCAGCTCCAGCCCCTGGAGCTGGGTCTGGCTCCTGCCAGGGGCTCCGTAGTTGTTTCTCGTGAATGAATGGATCCTCCCGAAGAAGCCGGTTTCCGTTATCCCTTTCCCATACAGCGCAGAGCTCAGAGACACTTGCAACTTACCCAGGTCAGGTGACTGTTGGAGCCAGAACTTGAACATGGTCAAGTTGCCCCAAAAGCCTGTGCCTGTGACTGCTATTTTGTCCTGACCTGTCCCTCTGGGTTCATGGGACCTGTGAGCTAGGAAGCGCCTGAAGCATTTCTCCTTCTGATGGATTTGTTACCTCCTCCTGAGAAATAACAAACACACATTCTCAATCCTGGATGTTTTAATGAAGGGGACTTCTCTCTGACTTCACAAAAGGGATAAGGTTCAGGCCTGACTAATCAGAGCTTGCGTTGCCTTTTCATAAACACTCATTTAGAGATTGGCAAGGGATCTTTTCAGAGCAAATGAGATACCATGAGAATTTTGCAAAGAATTGTGGGATAGAGGATCTAAAGTGGAGACGATGAAAGGGCTGGAGATTCTGCAGCCACATTGTGATTGTAAGGAAAGAAAAAGTCTGAACAGAGAGAGAAAGAAACAGGGACTATGTACTTGTGATCAAATGAAGCAATCCCTCTCCTACTTACCTTTGTTTTATTCGAGCCACCAATAAATTCTCTCCCCTCACAAAAAAAAAAAAAAAAATTCCGAGGTGATACAACACACCTGTGCACTGGTTTGGGGGAATAAGTGTGGTATACACATGGCCCTACGGCATTGCTACTCAAGTGTGGTCTGTGAACTGGGCACATGGAATTTTGTAAAGACTGTCAGAATTACGAACATTATTAGGCCATGACGAGTTTGTGCTCTTGGATGGAAAAGATATCTTTATGATATAATTTAATAACAACGCCAGGGCACACGGGCATTGGCAAAAATTGTCATGGAAGCAACAATAATGAATTATTTTCAATAACTACTATTTACTGTGCACTCAGCCACGCCCTTCACACTGACCCCCTCAGGGGTGTTACCCCGTTAGTCCTAACAGAAGTAGACGGTATTGCTCCTCATCTCACTGTGACCGAGGAGAAAACCGCCGCTTGGAGACAGGATGCCCCTCCCTGCAAGCCACTCAGCCGGGAAGTGGCTGTGCTGGAGGGACATCTGTGGCTCTTGTTCACTCCCCATGCAATCCCCCCTCTCGGGTACCCACCGCCCCCAGGTCGGGCTGCCTCTCCCTGTCCCCACCCTTGACCTGGTTCTGTGCCTGGCCCGACAGTTCAGCGTATTTCTCTGAAAAGCCTGCTTCTGGGAGCGCACCTGACTCGAGTCCGTCCAGGGTGCATGGGCTCTGGGCGGTTGGTTTGTTGGTTTGTTTGTTTGTTTTCTGGAGCTGTGGTGAGAAGCTCGACAGCCAAAATAGGGGTCTGCTGGAGTCCAGTCACCGCCACTGCGGTCCGGGAATCGAATCCAGATGTGGGCAGCGGCAGCCCGAGGCCCCTGTTGGAGCAGCCTGGCTCAGCCACACCTGAACTCCATCCTCCTTGGGCGTTCTGGCTGTGGGAGTCAACACATCCTGTTGGGAAGGTGGTGCTAAGGCCAGTTTGAGGGGAGTTTCCAGAGCCCCGATCACTACAGAGTGACAAAGGCAGCCCTCCAAACCAGTTCTGCTGAACCCCAAGCCTGTTCTCGCCCATAGAAAGGAGGATGAAGCTGAAAGTCCTGGGGATGGACTTGGACCCTCAAGACGTCCCAGTGGAGTGGGAGGGAGAGGGTGACACAGGCAAAGAAGACCACCAAGCCCCTCACCATCCTCGTTCCTTACCCTGCTCCACACCACGACCCCCTCAGCAGGCCAGGGCGAGTCCGGCCCCTCCCCACCTGGGTGGCTCTGGGGGACCTGTGGTGCAGAGCTGGAGCGAGGCCTGCAGGCTGCCAGTGAGCTGAGAACCTGGGAATAGATGTTTGATTGACAGCTCTGGGCCACCTGGGGATTGCTGGGGTGGATGTTCTGCCATCCGAGGACATGGGTCTTTTTGCACCAGCGTTAGACTAGCATCGCTGCCCTTCCTGCCCCAGCACCGCCTTCTCCCATCTCGGGGAGAGTCGAGAAGCTGCCCTCTGCTTTGTGCCTGGGCATCTGCAGCCCCGACCCTCTGCCCTCTGGTCCCACCCCACAGCCCACCGTTGCTCCAGGCACAGTTGCAGTCCAGGACCGGTCTCCGGGCGGCTCTTCTCCTCCGCTCCAGACCAAGGTCCCTTCTTTCCTCCTTCTCTTGTTTGTGCTTGTTTTCTGCAGAATAACTTCAGTGGAAAAATTCAATAATTCACGGCTCACTTCAGTTTTCCCTAGTCCAGCAGCGTGGCTGGCTGAATTAAGCAATTTTAACAACAGACCCTAACAAGCCAAAGACCCATCCATTGGCTCTGTGGCGGCCCATTGTCCAGCCCCCATCCTCGACCTCGGGGCTTCCCCTGGGTTGGATGTCGCTCCTGGTGGGGGACATGTTGTGTGGCCCCCCTGAGCTCCCGAGGAGAGGGGCCCATGAGGCGACAGACCGAGGTGCTCTGATGGGGCCGAACCCCGGAGCTCTGGGGGACACGATCAGGTGACTGGTGGGCCTTTCGGTCATTCATGCATGAATCAAGCCCCTCCCACTTCAGGTTCTGTTCCAAATTCTGGGGACAGAATGACACTGAGGATAGGCCAGATCTCTGTCCCCAGGGAGGGGGAGAGGCAGTAAAGAAGCAAACGGCGAGATGAGTGCGGGGGGGCGGGGGCAGTGTCATTAAAACTCAACTGGTGACATCACTGAGTGGCCAGGGCCCCAGGGAGAGACCAGGGATGGCCTGCTGGCACCTGGAGGAGAAGGAAACAGCCGCACAAAGCATCTGGGAGGGGAGGGGTGCTCCTCACCCCCAAAGGCTAACCGTGTGCAGAGCTTCCGAGGCAGGAGAGCGCTCAGAATAGTCTAGAACTGATGAAACTCCAGACTGAGACACTCTGCCCTCGAGGAAAGCCACAGACGAGGAGCTGCGAGGGGTCAGCAGGCGCCGGATCCCTAGATGGTTTTACGCAGAGGATTCTTGGCCTGGTTTGTGTTTGAGAAGCTCCCTCTGGCTCCTGGGGGGGAGTGAATTTGGAGGAGCTGAAGGAAGACTCACATCGCAGCTCCGAGAGCCAGTCACCGGCTGGGGTGAGAAGGCAGGATTCCAGGGCTAGTTTTACGCTGGAAACAGGCCTGAAGACTCCCAATTACGGGCCCGAGAATCTTGCCTTTCACCGGCTTCCAGGTGGGATGGAACCCTAGAGGTCACGCAGGGGCTCCTGGGGGAACAGGCTAGCTCCTGCCCTCAGCCTGGACCCCACCTTCCCGTGACAGACAGGGACCGCTGTAGACAGTCCAGGCGAAGAGCTCCCCGCCCCGCAGCCTCGCAGAGCACCGCCATCACTCATATTGATGCGGGAGATTATTTAGGTCCACCAGCTCGCAAACCTGCCAAGCACAGTCCCACGTGGGAAGCTTGGGGAGCCCAGAGGAGAAGGCAGCAAAGCACCAGACGGGCAGACACCACGTGATGGATGAGCCTCAGCCTGCCCCCACAGCCCCTCTCCCCCGGCACCTTCGGAAGAAGTAAACAATCCATCTACCTGAAATGAACTCCGAAAAGAGAGAAGGAGACAGGGAACCAGAGAGAGAGCATTTGGAACGTTGCTGAGCCCTAAATGGACCAATGTGGATCAAGATGAGTTAGTCAAATAGCAGGCTTCTCATCAGCTGCATTTTAATTCCATATTTGGAGCCGCTCAGTCATTATAAAACCATCCGAACTGCTCAGCGGAAGTACACATTGGGGAGTTTATTTTTGAGTCTCTCCAAATACAAAGGAGAGTCTACCCAGCACAGGACCCGGGCAGAGCGCACAGTTGCCTTTCAAATGAGGAAGAAAGAGATGCCCGCGGCCTCTCCTTTGTCCGCGAGTTCCTCTTCCCCCTTTGAACGCGGCCCTGACAGTCTGCAGTCATTTCTGAGGACGGCAGACAGGCTCTTGGCGCCTCCCCTGAAGAAGCAGGCTGCTGCGGGCTGGCAGAACCTTCCAGAGGGCTCCGCTGGGCTGAACTTCCAGCAGGACGCAGGTCTGCGGAGGAAGGGGGAAGGATGGGGAGTCCTTGGTTTGTTTGTTTTTTTAGACGGTTCCACGCCTACGGTCTGCTGCAGAACCCGAAGCTGCAAAGGGACTTCAGAGGTTGCTGTTTTCTTCTAGAACGCAGCCCCGGAGATCCCATCCACGGCTAGCCGCAAGCCCAGGTCTGCTGGGGAAATTCCAGCTCCCTCATGGGCCCAGCCACTGTGTGGCCACTGCGCTGGCACCCCAGAAGAATCTTCTGCACTCTCCCCTCCCGCATAGGTACCATCAGCTGGGCTCCGACCCCGCCCGCAACCACAGGCCTCAGGGCTGGCTCCAGCATTAACCAACCACTCAGCCAACACCGAACCCTGATACGGGCTGTTGGGGGAAGGGACAGGTAGTCCTGCCCTTCAAAGGAAATGAAAGATGGCTCCTGCCCTCTAAGGGGCTGACAGTTTGTTGCAGGGGGTGAGGGGGTGGGGCAAGCAGCACACAAGGGCCACTCCAATTCAACTCGTTGTTCTAAAACAAGTGCAGCTGTTCAGGGGGGCAGGGCGGACTTGGGAGCCCCATGCTGAGCCTGCATCCCAGAATCTCCCCGTCAGGGAGTCCTGGTGCCAAAGTCCTGCAGTTCCTCTCCCCGTCATCCAAGAAACGTTGCAGGCTCCCGGCTCCCCTGAGAACGGAGCTGTGACAAGGCTGACAGCCAGGGGGGCGCCTCCCCAGCGCTCACGGTCAGGGGGGCTGGCGAAGGTGCCCACGATGCGACCAGCCGTCCAACCGCCCGTCTGCCCACCCGCTCGGTCATTTACCCAGGGAACCAGCCGCTGGGCACGGGTGGGGAGAGGAGCTTCGTGGGGGCTCAGGCTGTGACCTGAACAGGAGAGGTCAGGGGGTCAGGAAAGGCCAAGGCCCTGATGGGTGGTGGGGGGAAGGGAAGGCCCTGCAGGAATTCGAGAGAAGCCAGGGAGGTCAAAGGGGAGCCTGCCTGGGGCGGGCGGGGGCCATCCCTGGTCCCTCCCCTGCACTGCTCCCCCAGCTTCCTCACTGTTTAGCTGGAGGAACAAAGGCTCCCTGGACACGGGACCCAAGGCCTTCCTTGGCAGCCGTGAAGCCTTCTTTCCAGACTTCCACCGTCTGGGTCTCCTCACAGCTGCCAGAAGTGCAGGCAGCCCTGTCCAAGCCAGGAGGAGACCCAGCGACAAACCGGAACGCCAGCCCATGCATCTAACCACATCTAGGCAGCCTCTTTCTTCTCCCTGGGGCCAGACTGGGACCTCCTGGGGACCGGCTGAGCACAGAGTGACAGAGCAAGAACAGGCGCCTGGGAAGGTTTCCCTGCCTGTATGTGTGTGTGTGGTGGGGGGCGGGGGGTGCTCGGCGTCAGCACTCAGCGATGGGGGTGGGGGACACGCCGGTCGGTCCAGGAAGTCCCCCTGAAGGGCAGGTTCCCTGGCCGGGTCCTCGTCCGGCCCTCGTGCCAGGCGCAGTGTGGTTGCAGGATGACGTAATCGCAGGACACCTGCTCTGTGCCAGGCACCCCAGAGGCACTGGACTGAGCAAGATGAGAAGGTGGCCGCTCCTGCCTTGAAGGGGGCTCACCCTCTGAAGGGGCACAGACAGGCAGACAGGGCTCAAGCCCTAAGGGGGGGCTGTGCAGACACCCAGAGAACATTCTCCCCCAAGGGTCGACGGCACAATGTGAGCCACAGGAATGGCGAGGAGAGATGCTTCCGGGGTAAAATCCCAGTTCTGGAGAAGAACTGGAGGCAGGTGGGGAGGTGAGTGTTGGGGGAGGGGAAAGAAAGACCACAGGATCCTCCTCCGAATTCCCTTGCTCCGTGTCGCTCGCCCTCTGTGGTTTCAGCTTTCCCATCTGTTACATGTCCCCTTGTGTCCTGCTTCTGTGACAGAGGGGTGGCCAGATGTCCTCTGCTCCTTACTGCTGCTCCCGTTTATTCAGCACCTACTGTGTGCGGGGCCATGCTGAGCATTTTCCGTACCTTTTAGCATAATCTGCGCAACCGCCCTGCGGTGAAGGCATCATTGTCCCCATCTGAAATGTAAGCAAACTGAGGCTGGAGAGAATGCGCCTGTACCCACGGAGAACAGAAGACCTTTGTGATAGCCCCAGGGACTCTTTCATCCCCCACGAAGTGGCTCACAGGCAGGAGCGCCTGGCTCCCCCTCCGGACAGACCTCCTGTGTGCCGGCACTGCCACCTCCCCCAGGGCAGGGGACCGTCTCCCCTCTTTTGTGCAAAAGCCAGAGGGGATGACTAGGGCGGGCCGAGCGCAAGCTGGGACGTGGGCAGGGAATGGGAGGGAGGCGGCGAGTCTGGGACGCCTTGATCGGGGATTGCCAACCGGAGGAAGCCCTAGACGCCTTCTAGCCTGGCCCTCGCACCTGGGGAGAGAGTATTTGCAGGAGGCACAGCACGCCAGAGGCCCCGCGCAGGTGGCGAGCAGGACCTCCGGGTCTTTCCACTCTCCCCTGCGTGCACGGAGGCCTCAGGCCCCGGCCCAGCACCCCAGCACCCCAGCACCCCAGCACCCGTGGAACCTCCTGCCTCCTCGCCCCGCCCCGCATCCTCCCCCATCACTACCCCATTAAGGCAACAATTAAGGAGCGGGGTGAGGCTCCCGCTCCATCTGGGTCATTATGCTCTCATTAGGAGCCCATCCTCCAGGCTGTCAGCGCCCGCGCTCCCGCACAGCTTGGAGGGCGCACTCCCAGCTCGGCTAAAGGTGACAGCTGCGGCGAGGGAGACTCAGCGAGGAGGGCCTCGCAGGAGCGGGGCTGCTCAGCAGACAGCACGGCCGACAGTGACCCGGCCCCGCGTCCAGGATCCAGCGATGGCCCCGCAGCACCCAGAAGCACAATGCGCCTCACAGAAAACCTAGGCCTAGAAGTCCGGTCTGGGCTCCTTGGGTCCTAGAAACCTCTCGGATATTATCCCCCCCCCCAACCCCACCCCGACCCTGGGAGAAGCAAACAGAGCCTCTGGCCTCAGAGAAATGGGGAGAGGAGGCGGTGTGGTCAGAGAGACCCTACTTCAAAGAGGGTGACTAGGAAGGGGTAACCACTATGCCTATGGGGGGCAAGGAAGGCTTCCTGGAGGAGGTGGCATTTACCCTTGAGGCAGGAGAAAAGGAAGTAACCAAGGTGACCTGGGCAGGGGAGGAGTCTTTCAGACTGAAGGTGAGGCTGAGTGAGGGGGTGGTCTTGGAACCCCTAAAGGCTCTATTCTGGTTGAGTTTATTTGAGATGAAAGTAGGAGACATGGCCCAGACCTAGAAGGGCCAGAGGGTTCTAGATACTAAAGGAAGCCATTTGTGAGGTGCAGGGTTCAGAATGCCCCCTTTCCTTTGTCCCTCTCAATCCCCAACACACCAGCTGGAGCACAATTTTCAGATGAAGGCCAACTCGGCAGACGAAACCATTGCCCACACCTCTGCGCCACCCAAGGGAGGTGACCCAGCTGCGACAAGCTGGGGCCCAGAGAGGCCTCTAAACTCAAGGTCCCCACAAAGAGCCCCACCCAGGCTCATGGGAGGCTCAGACCTGAGGGTGAGGGCAGACCGGGGGTGGAGAACCCCACACTCCCCCAGAGCCCTCTGGGCCAGGGGTGCCAGCTTTGGTCTTCTGGGTACTCACTGGAGTGGGCAGCCACCACCCCGTGGGACCCACTGCAGAGCGGAGAGGTGGCCTCACCCCGTGGTGAGAAGGGCTGGAGCTTGGGAAAGCAGCACCTGCCCTGACCCCCAGAAGGGCCCACTTCCCAGAGGGGGCAGCCTGTTAGTTGAACGGCTCAGATCCCCAGAAAGATCCGGATTTTGCAAAGCAGAGGAGAGAAAGTGTACTTCAACTTGAAGCAAAGAAACAGCAGGGGCAGATGCATGAAGACGGCCCGGGAGATGGGGAGCTTGAAAGAAGAAGCAGGTAGAAGAAGCGGCTGGCACCAGAGTGAGGAGGGTGCCCAGCGCCCAGACCAGAGTTTGGGAGAGCAGGCGTTCCCAAACCCAGCGGGAGCCAGAGCCGAATCAATGGATCACCCTCCGCTCCCTGTCCCACCGGAGGCCCCTCCCCTCCTCTCTGTGTTCACCTCCCAGGCGCCAAAGCAGGGGCTCAAAGGGTGCTTCAGTGCCTGGGGGCACAGGCTTCCCCTTGGCCTCTAGCCCAGGCTCGGACCCGGCGTTCAGGAGCCGGGCCCCCACCCCCCACCCCCGCGCGCGCGCGCGGGCCGCAGCCAGGACTCGCTAAACCCAGGCAGAAGAGTTGAGGGCCCCCTAGTCAGGGATCAGAGGACGGCTGGGACCTCGGAGCAGGAGGGACTCTTGCAGATGTTCAGATCCCTCTCTGTCTTCAGACACATGGGACCCAGCTGAGCTCCTCCACAGGAAGAGGGGTGACTACCCACTGGGCGAGTGAGCTCCAGGCGTCTTTCAGGCGCAGTTTCCTTGGGCGGCGGCTAGGGCCCCGCGGCGCACAGCACCTGCGTCGTGGCGCGTGGCTGACAGGCTGGCTTCGGGCGAGCAGAGCGGCTGGGGCGAGCTAGTTCCGCTGCAGCCCCTCCAGCTCTCCCCACCTCTCCTCCCAACCGGAAGAATGCGGAGAAAATATTGTTAAGTGTCTCTTTTTCAAAAAGAATCGTTTTAAAACTGAAGCCCTCGAAGGCCGCTATTCCACCTCACCTTGGCTTCCCCGGCAACTGACTCGCGGGGAGCGGAGCTGAGAGGCGGGGAGACAAAAGCACTCCGGCCCACGGCCCGCTTCCGAAGTCCCCACGGATCCCCCTGGGCCGGGGCGCAGGGGCTGCGGAGCGCCGGCTGCGGATGCGGCCCGGTCTGCGCGCGGAGGAGACGCCGGGCCCGAGTTCCAGGGGTGGCCGCTTGCTCAGCGAATCTCTCAATCAGAGGAGCCGCAGGAATAACTCGAGATACGTTGCTTATTATGCTATTATTCCTTTCCCCTTCTCCCCACCCTCCAGGAGCTAGTTACCTTCGTCCCCGAATGTTGGGCCAGGGGAAAAAAGCCTCCGAAAAGAGCAGAGCCAGAGGGTCCCATTCGAGCTAAGGCTCCCACCCCGAGGCTCTCGGCCGCCCACCCCCTTTCCCTCGCCCGACCTCCCCGTTGCCGAAGCGACTGGGTCAGACTTCCAGACTTAAAACGGTGTCGTTTATTTCAATTTTGCTTTCACATCATGTCCCGATACAAGCAAAACTCCTGGACGAACCTCTTGATCAAAAGTCCCGCGAGGAGCGCCAGTCCTGGGCACTGGGGTAATGCAGACCCGGGGTTCAGAGTGGGGGGACAAACACGCTGCTCCGGGAACCGAGGAGCGCACGGCGGAGACACCCAGGCAGGGGCAGCGGCGTGGGAAGCGCGCCGCTCCGCGCAGACTTGCTTCGGCTCCTCTAACTGGGATTATTCCTGATGCGTGTGGACTTTGAAAAACCCAAACTTTGCTTCCGCGCCGGCAACCCCGCCTGGCCCAGTGAGATTTCGGTCCAATTTCTTAGGTTTGCGCCAGAGCGGGGAGCACAGGCGAGCGCAGGGCTGGCCCCCAGCCCGGCGAAGGCTGGAGCGCCCGCGGCTTTGCGCTCGGGTCGCGCGCTAGCCGGTCTCCCATACTCGGAACCTCGCCCTTTCGCACCTGGGCCCTCAAACCTCGCAGCTGGGGAAGAAAGCGGTTTCAGAAAAAAATAAAAGTCCCACTCCAACTTTATTGGATTAAAGCAAATGTAAATCTTGGCTATTCACACGTAGGTTACAGAGGACGAGGGAGCGTCCGGAGAACCTCCTGGCGGTTGTTATTGGAGCCACGGAACACGAGGGCGTTGACAAGCGTCAGAACATCGAGCAGCCTTGGATTTCACGAGCACTCCGAATAGGACATATAAATAAGGAAATACAGCCAGTGTCCACTGGGGAGAGTTCTTCGTGTACAAATGATATATATTTTTCTATATATACTTTAAACCAGTCACCACTAAGGTGAGTCCTTTCTCTGCCCACAGGCAGCGGAGGACACAAAGTATCTTCAGCAAATTAACTCTTGAGCAGTGTTTTTAAGGAGAGCAATACTTGCCAAATTAAAACTACCTCCCCCATCAAAAAAAAAAGAAAAGAAAATAGAGACTTACCCCTGCAAACTAAAATGGGGGAGGGGTGTATTCGATTTCAGCAGGGGGCCTCAGAGGAAGCTATTTCACACTACACAGTGAAATACAAAGTTTCTGTTCTATAAATCGTAGGGAACATGAACTTGAGATAAGAAACAAGGACAAGGCTGTGTGTCTCTTCCTTCAGGACTGCAACTGGGATGGGGGAGGTGAGCTTGGTTTTGCAAATGGGAGTGCGCGGAGCTTAAGTGGAATGTCCTGCTAGTGAGTAAACGGACTCATCAGCCCGCCCTTCCGAGCGCACACTTTTCACCCCGCTCCAGCGGGGGGGACGTGCGGGAAGTGTCAGGTCCTGCTGCTTGCGGGTCCTCTACAAGTCGGCCCCTTCCTCGTGCCCCCTCCTGCCTGGCCCCCTCCCTGCCCCCATGCCGGGTCGGAGATGAGCCAGTCAGAGGGGGAACACGAGGAATCCGGAGAAGGTGGAGTACTTCCAGCCCCCCATCAAGTTCCCCCGCTCCAGCTTGAGGTATGCTCTGTCGCCTTTCTCCATCTGGATGAGGACTCCGTTGCTGGCGGCCTCCCGGGTCACGTCCTGGTCACCGGCGAAAGCTGAAATCACCGGCCACCCATTCAACATAAGGCTCACCTGGGAAAGAGAAAAGCCCGCTTCAGAGGTGCAACCGAGGCGGTCCCCACTCTCCTTGCGGCAGTGGAGACTCGAACCTTCGTGGCGTGGCTAACAGCGCAAAGGCCTGGACGCGCAGGGTGCGGGCGGGGGCGGGGAGCATAGGGGCTTTGCCGGATTCCTGCTGGGGGCCTAACGGGGGCAAAAGGTGCCCATCTGGGTGAGAGGACGGACTGCCCCCGAACCAAGTCACCTTCTTTTCCCGAGCAGCCCAGCGAATCCCGAGGGTGCTCTTTCACCCAGTTGAAGGGACACGTAGGTGGTTTAAGTGCCTTAAGACCTTAGTCCCCTTCCCTCCTCCCACTCCTAAGGCTCACATGGAAACTCTGACAACTCTGCGCTTGGCCCTCCTGGGAAAACACACAAAAACCCTGGTTCCCCTGGCCCTGGCTGCCTGTCTGGACGCCGTGGACACAGTGGAGAAGCCACGCAAGGCTTTTGGCTGAAGAGAAATCTCGCGCAGAGCTACAATCTGTGCCTAATGCCCAAACCCCAGGCTCCATTCCCGTCCAGCGCCAGCCGCTCTCGCCGCCCACCGCCGGATTTTGCCCTTGCGGCAGCCTCGGCAGCCAAAGGCCCTGCTCGCGTGCTCGGCAGCGCGGTCCACCTTCTCTTTCAGCCTAAAAGAACCCTAGACACCTTTGGGGACCTGGGGAATCGGTGAGAACTGGCTGGGGCAAGACTGGGGCCACGAAAGAGTGGCACCGCGCTCCTTCCCTTCTCTTCCGCCCTTCACCCGCTATGGCTCTGCGAGGCGCTGCTAGTTCCGAAACCCAGAGCGGGTTCGCAAATGAACGCCGGAGGACCCCTGGACCGTGGCGCTGAAAGCTAGCGCAAAGGCGTCTCGCCGGCTTCGGAGCAGGAGCAAGGGGGTCGGGGATACAGTCCGTGGTGCTACAGGCGGGGGTCAGGGAAATCTTCCGGGAGCAGGAACTGTCTGCGATGCTAACACGGAATTTCTCTTTGGGAAATTCCTGGAGTCTCGCTGCAAAGCGTGAGAACCTCTTTGGAGGGGCCCAGAAGACGGAGGAGGGAAACAGTGTCTTCGGGGAGGGGGCTAGGTCCCAGAAGCAGACGACGGGGGAAGCAAGGGACAGCCCAAGCCACAGAAACACGAGGCCCTGCTACTCGTCCTTCCGAGCAGCCGGGGCACGCTCAGCTATCTCCCGCCCGGACACGGGCCCCTCACTCCCGCGGTTAGGAGCCCCCGTCCCGGCGCCAGACCTGACCCTGACGCTGCGGCTGACCTGGATGGTCTGTCTGTTGTAGACTTTGACCACGTGGAAGTTGAAACTGTAGATCCCTTTGCGCGGGGCGATGAAAGTGCTGCGTTCTGAATCAAAGTTGTTCCCGATGTTCACTAGCACCTACAACGCGAGGGGGAGGAAGGCGAGTGGGCAAGAGTCAGTCTGACCTCTCGCCACGCGCCTCCGCGGAGACCTTGGAGAACGTCGGGCGTCTACCTTCCACATCTCCCCTACCCTCTACCAGTCCCGCCTTCAGGGAGCACTCACCTGGTCGAAGTAGATGATCATGGTGCGATTACTCATCTCGGACGGCTCGTGGTTGGTGCTTCTGATGGCAGAGAAAGCCACCTTGGCGCTACCAGAGCGCACAGAGATGCCCAGCGCTGTGCCCGTGGGATCGGACGTAGGGTTGGAGTCGCACACCACCAGGCACTTGCCCTCCAGCACGATGGGCTCCGTCTCATTCTGCCCCCGGGCCGGGCCCGCCAGCCACACAACCCCAAGCAGCAGCAGCTCCACGACTCCCAGCATCGCGGCGCCCGCGCCCACCCCGCCCCCCACCCCGGGGGCTGCCTGCGCCAGCCGCCCCCCCGCCCCAGCCCCGCTCGGGAGCCCCCTCCTCAGCTCCGCGCGCAGGTCCGCCGACGCCGCTCTGGACACTGCTGCTCTTCCTTGCACTCCCGGGCAGGCGTGCCCCCGCGAGATGCCCCCGGAGCCCCACCCGGGCCTCAGGGGAGCCGCGGCTGCCCAGCCGCACTTGGATGCATAGCCGCTGCCGCTTGGTCCTCGCTGCTTCCGCTGCTTCCTGCCCGCACCCGCCGCTGGCGCCGCCGCCGCCGCTCTGAATTATTGATGCAGCCGGCGCTGCAGCCGGAGCGGGCGGAGAGCGCGCGCCGGGCACAAAGGCGCGGACCGCGGCCTGGCCCCGCCCCTGTCACCTCCCTGCCCGCCTCCCTCTACAGCCCCGCCCCGGCCCCGGCCTAGGCTCCACCCCCCAGCCAATCCTGGCCCGCCGCGCTCCCCGCCGGGCCAATGGCGACGCTGTCCGCGCGCGGCCACCTGACCCCGGGCGCCGTTGTTATTAGGCTCTGCGAGGCGGGCGGCGCGCAGCAGCAGGGTTGGGCTCTGGCTCGAAGTCGACTGACGGAGCGAGGGTCGGGGCCGCGCGCGCGCGCACGCGTGCTCGCAAACCCTCCCTCCCCACCCTCCGCGGCCGCTCACTCTCTCGTCTTCTGCCTCCGGCAACGGTCTTCTTCAGCCCCTCGGTCATTTCGCCCGCCTCCCTCTTCTGCCCGCAGGTAGGCGGTGCATGCTCCCAGGGTCGGTAGTAGACTGCAGGGGCTTGCGGCGCCCGGTGTGGGCGCATCGGTGCAGGGGAGCGCCCCCCAGCGGGCACAGGCGCGAGGGGCAGCCGGCGTGCGGGCGAGCCTCGGGATGCGGGCTAAAGGGGTGGCGGACTGCAGGGCGCGTGCGTTCTAGGCGGGGCGGGGCGGGGCGTGCGCCTTGGGCTCCGGGGGAGGCACATGTGCTGCCGCCGGGAGTGGGCTTGGCCGGGACTCGAGGCCAGTGTCTCCGCGTTCACCTTGCCCAGCCCTCACCTAGGAGGATGGGACTGGGCCCGCCACCCTCGTTCGCCTCTCCAAGCGCCTGCTGTGCGGGCCACGGAGTCAGATCGAGCGTGCACTCATTCATTCCTTGGTTCATTTATTCAGGCTAGATCACTGAGCACGTACGAAGTGCTAGGCGCTGGGGCGGGCGCTGAGGCTGCGGCGGTGGGCACAGTCAGACGAGGCCTGCCCTTGTGCCTCCCACGGTCCACTGCGCGAAGCGGTAACAAGCACCCTGGCGGCGCGCGCAGGCTCACTTACCAGATACCGTTTTCCCTTGCACTAAAAGTCTACTTTGCTTCCTTGTTTTTTATTTAGTACGCACCTTTATAGCATGGCTCACCCACGGGTACCTGCACATCTTTGCCTTGAGTGTAGACACGAAATCTTGTGATTTCTGGGCGATTTTTCAAGGGTAATTTTGGCCCTGAATAAATTGTTGGGTCAGGCATTGACTTCGAACTTTGCGCGCGCGCGCACACGTAGCCACAAATATGAACGTAAAAATACTGCTTTGCTGAGTGGCAGGAGAGGGGAGCTGCCGAGATGGGAAGGGGAAGCCTGGGGTGCGGGAAGGCGGATACCGTGAAGGATGAATGCGGACAGTGAATGCAGCGGAGGGAGAGTGAGTGGACCTCTCAGTCAAGTCCAAAGCAAAAGCGCCGGCTGCGGACGCCAGGCAGAGAGGCTGGTTGGGATGCTGTCCGCCGGGCCCGTGGCGCTCTGGTCGCGGCTGCGCGACCTTGAACCTGTGAGCTCAGCCGAGCCAGAGCAGATGTGTGTCTGGCAGCGGCCAGGCGCGAGCCTGGGGATCTGGAGAGATGTGAATCTTGGAAGGACTGCACCTCTTTTCGTCCTCCGGGCGTCTGCCGCCCCCTAGGGTACGCTCGCGCCCAAGCCGGGAGACCTGCCTCGCAGTCGCCAACAGCCACGCCTTTCCGCTCTCAACGCTCTTTGTTACTTTGAGACTTTGATAGCTTTTTAAAGAGTTACTTGGGCGGGGGGCTGGGGGGACCCCACCTCTGACCCTGCCCTCGTTCCCCGTTCGGAGACCTGCTGCGGTCAGTGGGTTTGGCCAGGAGAAAGGGAAGGGGCGGGGAAGGGGCAGGAATTTTACATTAAATTACAATGACACAAAAATATTTTTCAACTCATCTTTCTGAGACATCTCCAGAAAGCGTTGCCAGCCGCGATGACACCTAATGTGAGAGCATGAACTAATTTAAGAGGTGAAAGCTGAGTAATGAGGCTGCATCCAGTGTCGAGGCCGAGACTGGTGGCTGTCACTGGGGAGGGCACCCGGAGAAACACACCCATAGCCAGCGGCGTGCTCTCAGCGCCCTGGCCGCACACAGTCTGTCGTTTCAAGTATTTACTGAGTCCCCCCACCACCCTCGCAACCCTCCCTGCAGCCTGTTTTTGGGGAGCTCACCAGCAGGCCTGAGATTACAGAGGGGGCGTTGTAGCCAGTCCCCTCCCGTTCTCCCCACAGTGAGGCTCAGGAGGGCAGTGCGGGAGCCTGAACTGCTAGGTGTGCGCCAGTGTTCTTCATCTCGCGTTTCCAGCCTCAGCCTCTCTGCAGCCCAGACCCGCTGGGCCTAAGCGGCCTGCCGGACCTCTTGGCTGATACTCCGATATTCCACAAGCGTGTTTAACTAGCCCCTGCTTCGTCTGCAGCCTCTTTCTCCTTCTCTTTCTCCGTGGCAGCAGCCGCACCCAGCTAGCGCCCCCCAACCCTCCTCCCAGCCACCTCTAACTTGACTGCATCTCTGGGTCCTTTTGTTGGAGCCATTCTTACAGCAACACCCGTCTGGGGTTCATCATCTCTGATCTGGGCTCTTGAAAGAACCTTCTGTTTATCACCCGGGACTTACTGCAAGAACCACCTCCCGGCGGGACCGGGTATCGCATACGCTTTCATCCGGGGTGGCTGTCTCGTGAGTGCCTGAGATACGTGGCCGCCGGGTACCTCCCACGGAAGCGAGACCTCCCGGGCCGCCATCTTTCAGCCTGACGCCCCACGCCGGGCATGCTCCATCTCTCTTCCACAGAGCACGTGTCCAAAAAATAACAAATGTGAATTTAATGTCGAGAGAGATGTGCGTTTCCGAATTGCGAGGCTTCAGTGGGGTAGTGCATCCAAGGAGGGAAATGCACTAGAAACCCTGAAGGCAGTCACGTTTATTTTCAGCGTTGCCCTGCTGTTAGACTCGGGGCTCTTTCGGCCGCAAGTGACAAAACCAGTTCACACTGGCTTATTAAGGACTTTAGTTGGTTGATGCAAAAAGCCTGTGGGTAGGTGTCCCCCAGTTAAAGGAGGGTGGGATCCACCAGTCAAGGTTATCGAGATCTGTTTTCTGGTCCGCGGTTCATTTTCAAGCAAGCTCTTTCTACGTGACAGCTCCTAGAAGCTGCTACCAGCTTGCTCCTAGCGAGAAAACAAGGACTTTTTCTTTCTTCCCCAGCCTCAGGGTGGTCCTTACAAGGGTACTCGGAGGCATCTGCCCCTCTCTGGGTAAGTTCTGCTGACTGAGCTTGGATCCACATGTCTTTTTCCAGAAGAGGGTCTGGCGTTAGCTCCAGACTAGGGGAGTTCTCCGAAGGAGCAACAGGGAGGGGAGGCTCGGCAGGCCGAGGCTCGGCAGGCCTGCTTCGGTCCTGCTCCGCGGGCCAGCGGCACTAGATTTATTTCCCCCCGGAGAAGGGCGATGGAGACCGATGCCCCGGCCAAGTGGTAGGTCGTGTTTGTCCTGGTCCTTTCGAAGCTCCAAGGCCTCAGCTAAGTAGGAAATCAGCTAGTGTCAACATGGACGTCACCGAAGGGTTAGCTTCGACACCTGAATGCACTTCAGGTGGTAGGAGCGGTGAGTGTAGGAATCGTAACATCCTGTTCTAAAGGGTTTCTTTACTTTGTAAAAAAAAAAAAAAAAAAAAATTGACATTTTGTTGGAATTGATTTTTTCTTTTCATTTTTTGTGCTCCTGGAAAGGTGAAAAGTTTCTTTCTTCGTGGATGGGGACCTGAAATTCCTCATTATTCATCAATTAATGAAAATTTGAGAAAGTCTGAAGTATGAAGGATACAGTTAGGACATTTCTGAAATTTAAGGCTATGGGGTTTCACTCACTAAGGCTTTCAGGCTTTCGAAGTATTGGTCAAGTAAAAACCGTCTGTCTGACACTTTTAATGTGTTGTCGGGATTTAGGGAACTGCAAGACTGTAAATAAGGAATTTATACTGTTGCTATTGTACCTTTTACGTCCTGTTTCAAATGCAGCCTTACCTTTTGATGACGTCAAAGCTTCCCACGTACCCCCCCGCCCCCGCCCCACACGCCACTGCATCTGAATTTCTCACCACGGTGCAGTTGCAGAAGCGAGGGTGACTTATACTCATGGGAACCCTGCCCCCCCCCAGGCCCTACCCCCTGGAACAAACCTCCCGCCTGTGTTGTTGGGATGAGAGAACATTTTCAGGAAAGGGGGACTGTTTTGGCACCGGGTATGGAACCATCTCCTGCTTTTACTAAGTCAGAATGGGCTGCCTAACGCCGTGCACATCAACCGGCACTTCCTCCCGCTTAGCCTTGGTTCGAAGTCCCATGTAGAACCACTCCCTAGCTTTTTGGTTCATTCGCTCTTAAAATGGAAGAGAAAGGCTATCCTGTTCTGAAGAGTGTTACATTTAGGGTTTCAAGGGTCAAGGTCATTTTAAACTAATGCTGAGATCTAAACCATAACATATAAGAATGATTCTCAGTTGTGCAAAATGTGAAATAATTTAACTTTCACCAACGCCTTGGTCTTTCTGAGTGTTTTTTGTATACTCAGATCCATTTCAATGCACCATTGTTTGCTGTTTAAGTTTTAAAAGTATGTTACCAAATTACTTTGTAAATGGACACTTTTATTAAATACAGGAAACTGCATTTCCTGTATTTCCTGTGTAGGGTCACTTTTGAAAGAAGGCCTGGTTTGTGGTAAACATTTAAATTCTTTAAAAAAAAACTTGTTCTTTTCTAAAAGATGTTTTATTCATTTTTAGAGAGAAGGAGAAAGAGGGAAATATCAGTGTGTGGTTACCTCTGGTGTGCCCCCTACTGGGGACCTGGTCTGCAACCCAGGCATGTGCCCTAACTGGGAATTGAACTGGTAACCTAAAAAAAACCAAAAAAACAAAAAAACAAAAAAACCCTTGTTCTTAAAAACAAATAATATGTTCAAAATGTCTTTAGTTCTTACGTAATACCAAATTACGCATCTTCTCAGCCTCTGTTCAGAAGGAGAGACTGCGCGTCTCCTAAATTGAGAGATCCTGGCACTGGTTTTGAAACGACGCCGGCCCCTGCTGCGGCGTGCGCTGGTGGAAATTTGTATGAAGCTGTTATTCAAGCCGATGACATTAAGGTCAAAGGAAAAAAACATAGCAATCCTACGGAGCTGCTCTTGAGAGAAAGAACCACCTAGGTAACATCAAACAGTAGCTGGAATTTCTCCAAGAAGTAATTATGTGCGTGCTTTTGGGGTGGTTGATTATGGGGACAGACCAAGGTTTGGCCAACTCAGCACTCATTTATCAAGGGCCTGCGGTGCGCAAGCCGCGGCTTCAGGGCCTGGGGCTACCGCGAAGACGCATCGCGCATGCTCACTGCACCCCACGACTCCGTTTAGTGGAGGTCCAGGAGGCCACCCGGGGGAGCTCCCATCTGAGGCTCTTCTGGTCCTACTGACAAGATCTCTGAGCAGTGGTGCTACTTAAATTCTTATCCTAGTGGCTGTAACTAACCTCTGGATCTGCTCGCGTTGGCCTTAAAACCAGAAGGTACACAGAAATTACACACACATGTGAACCACAGAGACTAGAGAACATTTGAACCAAGGTTTCAGCTCTGTGTACCCTTTAGGGCATTGGACATTTTTCAAAGAAATGGTGAGTGCTGTCGTCCTCTGTGGGTGGCTGGGTCTTGCCATTAGAAAGTTATCAGCAAGTGTAAGAGGGCTCTTCGGGAAATTTCCGGGATCTGGCCTTCACTGATAATTGTTCAGAGACTTCCCACAGTCCCGAGTGCTGTCAGGATGGGGTCCTTCGGGAAAAGTCTGCTGACGAAGTCTTGAGGAAGCCCAGGCTTCTGTGTGACCAGGAGGTGAATGAAAGGGAGAATTAAATTAAATGGAACTCGAAGGGGGAAAAACACAGAAGAAAAAAGGCTTCGGGTATTTTGTAAAAATTATCTAAGTGGGAAAATCCTCAAATGACATTCTCTGGTGGACGTTGGAGAAACTAGGTCAGAGGCACATGCTTGGTCTCGCCACCCTGCGTCAGGCCGCGGAGACCGCAGGGTGACTGAGCCCCCTGACGCTTGTGCGCCCACCACTGGGCTGCTCTCCGCGCTCCTCACCCACGTGTTTACCCTGGGGCCCCCATTCCTCCCTGCCGGCTTCTGCTGTGGCCAGCGGAGAGCAGTGTGAGCAGCGACCAGAGAGGGAGGAGACAGGAGTCAGGTGCTCCCCCCTGCCCTGCGGCGGCTGCGGTGCAGCGGGTGTGAGGCAGGGACCTTGGCAGCGGCTCCCCCTTTTCAGAACTGAAGCTCCGGCCCAGAAGGCCTCCTCCTCTCCCGGGGTCTGGCTCTGCTTTCTAGTAATGTATCTTCAGCTCCGGGGGTGGGGGGGGCGGGGCGGGGGAGGTGTGCTGGCCTCTGGGTCCCCAGCCTTTGCTTTCGATCCCCCCGACCCTGCCAGCACCTCGGTAGCTGGTCCCTGTGTCCAGATCTCTCCATCGGAGCTTCTGAGTTTGCCTCTGTTTGCCCTGGGACCTCAGCGATACAAGGTATCAGGCGCAGGGTTTCGCCTCGCCTTCCGGGCCAGCAGACCTGACACGTTTGTCCTTGTTAGTTGTTTGGTCATCAGCTGGGTCACGGAAAACCGTCTCTGTGAATCAAACCCTCGTTTATCACAAGTCCAGCTTAGCTGCACGGTATCACCAGAGCTATGCTGTATATCACGCAGAACCGTGCACCATCGGTTTCAACAGTTAAGCACTGATAAATGTAATGATGCTGTTTGCAGAATCTGGAAGTGAAAATACCGAAAGGGACATTTTTAAAGTAGCAAACGCTAAATCTCCAATAAATTACATCCTACACGCCTGTGGTACAAGGATACATTAATATCTTGAGAAAATACAATATTATTTGTGAGCTCACAGAGCTATTTAAGTTTTTAACATATGAAGACCTTACCAAAATGTGTTTTTATTATTGGGAAAGCAGGGCGATTACACTTGCAAACTTCTATCTCTGCTTGTTCGCAACCAATAAGGATGTCATCGTTATTCTGTAAAGTAGGCTATGTTTCAGATTTTAAAATAACAGATTGAAAGCAAGCCACAGTAGTGTATTTCAGCATGTGGGTGGTTATGACGGAACCCTTTTAGTTATCCATTCAATGAACTAGCCCTTTCCCACCTACTCAAACAGTCTTAAAGGCTAGCTAGGAAACAGAGTAACTAGACCGCTGCTATGCGTGAACAGCAGCGACAGACTCAATGAGAACAGCTCTTCAATTCCAGGGTCCGCCGGTCTAGAAGAACGCGCTGGTTGAATCCCTGCACACTCTGCTCGTTGCGGTGACCCACTGTTTTAAGTAACTACGGATGTACTGAAATGCATGTACTGTGGCCTTGTCAGTATATTATAAACCTTTAGGAGTGCTTTTTGCTGCCCTCGCTCACCATGAATGTGGTCCCAATATCTCCGGTGCCAGTGGGGTCAAGGCCATGGGGTAATCCTGCAATGAGACTGACTTCCCTGGCCTTCAGAGCCAAAGGTCAGGATTTTGCATCTTTAACCTGGAGGGTCTTGATCCTTAAATGTTGGCGTGTCTTAAACCTAAGTGTTGAACCTTAATTCTTGCCCACTGCCTGCGTTGCCCAGACTGAGGCCCGGGGAGGGCCGGTTCCCCTGAGCTGGTCCAGGAGCACAGCGGTTCTTGTGGGGGCCTCACGAGCTCCAGCACTCGGCTGGTGAGTGTGGACCGCCCACTCTGTGACGGGTGTTTGGTGTGAGGCCTGGGGACACTTCAGTGGGAAAACCCGACACGAGCCACGCCCCCCCACCCGCCTTCTTGAAATGAGAGCCAAGGAAGAGACTGGATTTTTGTGGCCGCCATGTCCTTCTCATTTTGAATGTCACCTCTACAATATCAAGGCCAAGTTGTCCCCACTCGTCGGTCCACACAACTACGAGAGCCAGAGTATTTTTATGCGGAAACATCCTTAAAAAGATACCTCATGCTCAGGAATTGGCTACTATTTTTAAATGACATGAGAAAACATGGTGGGTTTATTTTTTTATTTGTATCTTGGGATTTAATCAGAAAATTGTCAACATTATAACTTATTTTTGTTTTATTTTACTTTTGTTTGCATTTTTAAATGTAAGCGACTTCGAGGGCTGTACAAGGGCTGGTCATTATTCTCTTGCATTGGTATGTGATCCATGGAGACTGGTTTGCTGGGTTTTAGGCCTATGAAAAAGTGAGTTTTTAGAGTGAGTTTGAACACGCCCTTTAGATGTCCCTTGCTGCAGAGCCCTGGCTGGCGCGGCTCAGCGGGTTGATCATCAGCCCGCAAAGGAAAAGCCGGCGAGTTCGATTCCCAGTCCCGGCTCGGGTCCCCGGATGGGGTGTGTGCCAGAGGCGGCCACTGATCAGTGTTTCTCTCCCTCTCTTTCTTCCTCCCTTCCCCTTTCTCGAAACAAATAAGTAATTTTTAAAAAGGTAAATGTACCTTGCTTTAAAGCTGCTCCACTTTGAGACACTCGGGGAGATCAGACATCCGCGTCGGAGGTCATCCTGGGCTCTGGAGGCCGGCGTCCCGCGTGAGCGCGTCCCTCCCTCCGCCCTTCACCCCCGAGCCTGGCGGGCCTCACAGCGCACGCCTGGGCTCAGCCGTGTGCACGCATGCCCCCGGAACGGGCTTCCGTGTCCCCGCTCCTGTGACCGCAGGAACCCTGTTCACATGTCTGCCCTCGAAAACGAGGGCGCTGTCCTCCCCGCCCCCTTGGGGAGCGGTGGGGGTCGGCGGGGCAGAGGCCCTGACATTGGGCGCTGCGAACATAACCGAGAGCTTCCCGTGTGTCTTGCATCTTCCAAGTTGTTTTTTGTATCGCGCTGGGACAGTCCTTCTTTAAATGGAATATTCCCCCGGGGAAATGGCCCACTACAGCGCTGAGAGCGCGCCTGCGGGAGGCGGCGAGTGTGGACCTCAGGGTGCGTCCTCGGTGTTGCGGGAAGGCTGAAGGGAAGGCCTCTGGCATAGCCAGAGCGAGTCCCCAGCGGTGCGTGAGCGTCCAGCGTCGTGAGCACGGCGGCCCGCCCACCCGTGGGAGAGGCGGAGGGAGGGCGCGGACGGAGGGAGGGCGCGGACGGGAAACTCCGACGAGGCTGCTCGCAGGGGCTCCTCGCCTTCACTCCAGAGGAGCCCACTTGCGTGCGAACCGCTCTGCGCCGGCGCGCGGGCCTCACTGTGCAGCCACAGGGTGTTTGCCTCCTCGGCCCCTTGGCAGAAACGCTGGCACCGCTTCGGAGAGATCCATCTGCAGCCCAAAGCTTGGGGCGGGCGGGCGGATCGGTGAGTTTGGGGTGGCGAAGGAGTGACCCGCTGAACGTGTACTTTCGTCCCCATGGTACTGTCGCCAGACGGGCCCTCATTTTTTTTAACCAGAAGGCCTAAGGCAGTTTGATTATTCGCAGGCACTCGACAGGAGAATGTTTGCGTCTGCTCAGTGAGATGGGAAAAACTGGGGCTCTTCCTGGTCTTTCCGTCGCCCCTGAACTATCTCCACTGAAATGTACTTTCCCACATAGTGAGACAATTTCCAAACGGCTGCCCTTTGCACGTCACTTGATATTAAGTCGGAAGGAAGCGACGAGCAAAGTGTGGTCCGAAATGGCACGATTTCTGTAAACACAGACAGAGCTGGCCGACAGGGCATGCACCCACCAGCGCGTTGGCTGGCCTTTCCCTTTGGTGAGGATTATGATTTTCTTTCTTTTTTTTAAGATTATTTATTTTTAGAGAGGGGAAAGGAGGGAGAAAGAGAGGGAGAGAAACATCAATGTGTGGTTGCCTCTCACGTGGCCCCCACTAGGGGCCTGGCCTGCAACCCAGGCATGTGCCCTGACTGGGAATCGAACCTGTGACCCTTTGGTTCGCAGCCCGCGCTCAATCCACTGAGCTACGCCAGCCAGGGCTGGTGAGGATTATGATTTTCGACATAAAAATCAAATGTATGGTTTGGGGGTTCTCTCGCTCCCAAACTTCCATAAATATGTTCGAGCACAGTTTTCTCGAAAGAGGATTCCCTTTGAACGTCGTCGAGATCCGCAGGGTGTCCATGGCTACCATCGGGCCGCGTCTCTGGCCTCAGCCTTGCAGACCACACCTGGCAGGCTAGGATTTGCACGCACCCATAAATTATCCGGAATTAGAGAATTCTTTTCTTCACAACATAATACATCTTTTCTGAAAGGAGTTCTTTTTTGTGAATGCTTGACTTCTCAGAGACGAGGATAACGTTCATTGTGGGCATTGCTCTAATCAAAGCGTTATTTTGTGGGGTAGACTCAAGGTTGTGCGTTGAAGAAAAGCATCCGGTTAATCCCATTAGGAAAATCATCTTATTCATAAACCTTTCCCCATTGAACAGACCGTTGGCAGCCTATACAGGTGTGTGTGGTTGGCTAGAATCAGCAGTGCATTTGACAATGGGCGGCACAAGACAATAGCTTGCATTTGCAGAATGCTAGCTATTTACAAACCAAGGCACTTTTCGCAAATACATCGTCGTGCCAACGTGAGGCTTTCGGGTAGTTTTTACATCCAGTTTTTGGATGTCCAAGTGTAGTCCATTGGAGGTAAACTGACTTGCCCAAGGTCATTCGGCTGGCGGAGGTGGGATTACTTTCCGTCCCCAGCTCTCAAAACCTGCCCACCTTCTCCTGCAACACCGCCCCTCTGAAGAGGCCCCGATGGCCACGTGCTGCGTCTAGGTAGGCGTTAGCTCGGATTGACTCTGAACATGGAATCTCCTTTCTCCTGTCAAGCAGTCAGGTTTAGTGCTTAAATTTTCAAATATGAGAAACCTCTCTCCCTTTTTTCTTCTTTCTCCTCTTTTGTCCCTAAATAGCATTCCGTGTATATCTATTTCCGCCAGAAACAGGCTACTGGCATTCACGTTATGCTCTTCTATACCTTTCAATTATTTTCACAGCTGTTCACGTGACAACGTGACAACAGTCGTGTCTCCCCTTTGAAAACATTGTCACAAAGATGCGCAGAGGAACAAGGTGAGCAGAAGGGTAAACCACCAGCCATTATATAAGGGATACATTTTTTTTTTTTGCCATCTGGCCGTTTGGGAAAGAAGGGCTCGTGCTCTGCTGGTACCTTCATGCTTGTTAGTATCCAGGTCTTAACCGTTTACCGGAAAAAGGTAAAATTCACGTGCCTTACACCTGGTCACAACAGGACAACAGGTATTTATTTTTCTAAATTTTTTTTTTTTTAATTTTTCTAAATTTTTAACTTACAGTATTTAGGATTGATTTGGCTACCGAATTACATCCCCCTTGCCTGACAGGCCCTGTGAACTAGGAATGCGCTCAGCCGCGTCCTTGGCAGCCTGAGGAAGCGGGAAGGGAGAATGGCAACAGTGTCTCAGCCCCAAATGTTTGGACCGGAAGGATTTGATAAGGGCGGATGCCTAAAACACCGTCCTGTCCCTTCCACTCAATGTCACTTCACCAGGGAAAGCTGTCTACTGTCTGGGTTCGATGCCAGCAGGCACAGCTTTCTAGTGTGCCACAGTTTCGATCGACGGGCTTGGAGAAATGGCACATTTGTTCTGTAGTGTACCGACCACAGAATCGGTATACTGACCCGTCGCCCAGAGAACCCCACACTGCGTCATCCTTCTGGGTCGGGCCCCTGGAGCAGCATCTCCTGAGCAAGGGGACTCAGCCGGGCTCTGTCTCTTCGCCCCGCTCTGCCTGAGCTGGAGGACTCCGGCCCCCTGCCCTCGTCCAACTTGTGAGGAGTCAGAGAACCTTCTCCATCCTTCCAGCAACCCACGTCCTGGGGCCTGAGCCGCCCTTGGGAGCAGGGCAGGCCGAGCGCAGCTCTGATGCTACTGGCTGTGGCTGCGTGTGGGTGCGTGTAGGCGGGACCCTAGAAGTGGAGGGAACGCACCACACTTTCAGTGCCACCCCAGGGTGGTGTCTGACTTCAGGTCCCTGCCGGAAGCAGACCTGGGGACCAGGATTCAAATGCGGGTGGCGTGTTTGGGCGGTGAGTCCACAGCACCGGTGGGAGGGCAGAGAAGGGCGGCGAGGAGGACTCTGAAAGGGGGTATTTGTTCACAAGTCGGCAACTACAGCGGCTGCCCGCCATGGATTCCAGGGGTTGGGGGGATACGGCCTCTGCGCAGCCGCCCCTTGCCCTGCGGGTGAGGGACAAGGACTTCATTCATTCGCCAGTCCCCGTTAGGGTTTGGTGGCAGTGTGCCCTTTGGGTCACAGAGGCTGTCCTTAGTTCTTCCGTTTCAGACGGTGCCCCAGGCAGACATCCGGCACCCGGGCACGTCTGCTTGCTGTGTGTACTGGGTGGGGGGCGGGAACGCGGGGACCCCGCGCCGGGCGACTTCGCTCTGGGTTTCCGTACCTGGGTGCTAAGGACCAAGTTGCTCATGTCACCACCGGCGGTCATCCTGGGCGTGTAGACTTGACAACGGAGAAGGGGAAATGCCCAGCCACGGAGTCGGCGGAACGCGAGGAAAGACTCTCCAGGCGCCGGCGCGGGCGGCTCCGCGCTAATGTCTGGTCACAGTGCTGCCCGGTAACGGTCACCCACGTCGTTACATGCGTGTCAGGTTAACTTCGTCGTAACACGGACAACAATACTAGGTTCCATTCACATGCTCGGCTTTCGTAATTTGTTGCTTATGTAGCCTTAACGTGGTGATTTCGAAAACAAGCTCCGAGACGCTGCTGGTCTGCTGAGCGCATTTCTCATCCGCGTGCCCTCTCCTCCGTTCGCCTGGAATCCCTGTATCACCTGCAAGCAGCGACCGGCTCGGGCGGGGGGCAGGGCCAGGGCTGCCGGCGGCCAAGCGCAGTCACTCGCCCGTCGTCACGGCTGAGACGGGCACCCCGCTTGCTGGGAGTTCTCGCGTGTGTTCTCGGTTAATCCAGCCAACGCTGCTTTGGCCCCAACCCTGTAGTACTTGTTGTGCCAGGAGGTATGAACTTAGGGAAAGATTCGAAGCTGGTTATGCCGTGAAAGGGCTTAGGGTCTAGTAGAATCATGATGATGATGCGATAGAGAGCTAGACAGACAGGCAGACGGACAGATGTGCTGTCTGCGTACAGACGATTGTTCGGCAGGCGGGCAGAGGCGAATAGGGACGATGCGTCTTGTCTCCCGGGTCGGGGGCATTGAAGCTGTTCTTGTTTGGAGATGGTTTCTGGGAACCAAAGCCACCACTCACGGCTTCGTGCTTTGGGGAATGAGCGGCGCTGTGGGCCAGCACTCATGGCGTGGCCTTAGCTTTTCATGGTGCTGGCTGAAAATGTGGCAAATGAAGGCCCTTCCCTGGTAAAGGGTAAGTGTTCCCTTTAGCCAAGTGCCCGGTGGCAGGGCCCTTGGAGCGCCCCAGCCTAAAGGGGGTGTGGGAGCCCAGCTCACCCACCGCTCAGCAGAAAGCCCGGAGAAGAGCTCCCCTATTCACAATGAAGGCAAAACGCTACCAAGAGTGAGACTGGGTTCCCCAGGGGGCAGAGCCAAACAGGGCCCTGAAGTTTCCACGTTTCCACAGGGGCGGGGTTGGGAAGCCAGGCCGGCCTTGTGGCTCTCAGAGTGGCGCCTGGCAGGAGGCATCGGGGGGCGAGGGGACGGGAGCAGAGCACGTCAAACAGCAATGGGCCCGGTGGAGGGCCGGCATTGGCGCTGGGGCCCTGCGACCTCCCAGAGGTTCTAGGGTGGCTCTGGTGGGGCGCCAGGAAAACGGACCCAGACCACAGGCGGGCCCTGAGCTGAGACAGAGGTCCGTGTCGGGAGAACTGAAGCAGCTCGCACTTGCCCTTCTACAGAAGTTTGCATTCGCAGTTGCCACAACCTAGGGACATCCTGGGAGTCAGGCACTTCAGGGCCATGGTCCCCTCATCCCATAGCTAGTTGGCTGGTCCGTAACGAGCAGGGAAACCGAAGGGTAGCGACCAGGTTGGAACAACTCCATCCTGCCTTTGTCCGGAGCAGTGACTAGAGGCGAGAGCCCAGCGTATAAAGACGCAGCATCAGGACATGCTTCCGACAAGCAAGGGCCAGGAGGTAACTGCTCCCTCCACACCGAACCCGTACTGTCGACAAGTTCCCTGTACTGGTAGGAAACTTTGCCCTCTCCGTACTCCTTCCCTTCAAGCTGGAACCTCAAGACCATCCCGAATCCTCTCTGGCTCTCCACCCCTCAGGGCAGCCACCCCTCACTTGCGTCTCTTTAAATGTTTCTCAACTCTCTGCCCTCCTTCTCGGCCCCATGGCCTCGGCTGCGGTCCCAGCCCTTCATGATTCCAGGTGGGTTTCCTGCCCTCCCCTTCCCATCCATCTTCCAGAGCCCTCAGCTGTGGCTCCTGATTGCCTAAAGTATGAAGTCCAGACAGTGGGCAGCTGGTCCTTAGCTCACCGACCAGCTCCACCTCCAGCGACCCTCTGCTCGGCTCTGCTCCAGCCCCTCTGGGATCCGCTTCCTTCCCTGGACACGTCAAACACTGGCACGCCACCATTCCTCACCTGCACCGGTCCTTCCACCTCGCTCACCACCTCCCCGCACCCCCGGGCCCCTGCCAGGCAGAGCAGACCCCTTCTGCATCTGTCCTCCGGAAGCTAAGATCACTGCATTGCTGGTTGTGTGGTTTTGCTTACTTACCTGTCAGTCTCCGTCAGCTTTGCAGCACCTGGCGCAGCCATCGAAACCGAGGAGACGCTCAAACATGGATCTGTCTTTCACGTAAAATGAGATGA
This sequence comes from Glossophaga mutica, assembly GCA_039655065.1. NCBI lineage: Eukaryota > Metazoa > Chordata > Mammalia > Chiroptera > Phyllostomidae > Glossophaga > Glossophaga mutica. Next base: position 3,009,828 of record CM077315.1, read on the forward strand.
GGATTTGAGGTGCCAGAACCTTTGGGTCAAGAAGATTTGGCTTGACTGCTATCTGAGGCGGAGTTTTCAGTTTCAGGCGCAGCCCACAACTCTGGCTCATTCAAGCAGGAAAGGATGAAGTGGCGGCTGTTGGGCTACTCACAGACTTTCTTTCTGGGAGGTCCATCGAGACAGATGTTGGGGCTCTAGTAGCAGGAGAAACATGCGGAATCTCTCCAGGGATCAACTTCTGGCCACCACTGGGTGCACATGGTGCCAGGGGCACCATGCACACCCCAGACATGACCCTAGATACTGCTGTCCCTTTAGAGCGGATGTAGCTGCTTCTGCCATGCCAGCCAGAATGGAATGAGTCTCTGCAGTTCTTGTTTGTCGCATGACATGTCAAGAGTCAAATTTCATCTGATTGGTTGAACCTGGATCACATGTCTGAGTCCTTAGCTGCAAGGGAGGCTGACAAAGTGAGCACATGGCTCCCTTGGGGTTCTTGACCTCTGTCTCCCATCAAGAGCCCTGAGGTAGGAAAATCCCAGAGCAGAAAGTCAGCTCAGATGCAGAGGAGGGAGGGGTAAAGAAGGTACAAAAAGAATGACTGGTGTCTATTAGAACTTCTTTCGAGACCAACAACTTCATTAAGAGTGTCCTTTGATGGTTTATCTGAGTCTTCAGAGAAAAAAAAAGACTTAAATTGGGTGACCGGAGGAGAATCGAGTGAAGGGGATATCTACAAAGGACGGGCAGGGTGAGTGGCAACCACAGGGACAGTGCAGTGCCCGAGCACTGATAACGACCCAAGCCTGGAGAGAGGGTCCCCAGACAGGAGCCAAGAGTGGGGAAAAGAGACCCAGCTGGCCCTGGACAGCCCCTCGGGGGAGGACAGGCGTGCCCTGCGGAGCCCTGCTGAGGCCCCCACCGTCCCCCACATCGAGTCTGTGAGGCGCAGAGCACGCTGGAGGGGGACGGTGGGCCTGGGAAAGCAAGGAGAAGCTGCGCAGCACACGGGGCTCGATCACGTCACCAGCAGCTCTTCCTGTTTCCTTCAGAGTCTCCTTTGGGGCTGTCACTGTACATTTTTCGTGCCCCAGCTACAAGATCAATGATCTGAAAGTGTCCTTTGTGCACAGTTGCATGAGATTCCGTCGCCCCCTGTTGGCGGTTTAGGATGCTCGCTGTGCGGGTCGACAGCCTGCACCGTCTGAGGTCCGCAGGTGCCAGCCGCCCCTCCGCCCGCACCTTTCCTGCAGCTCCTGTTTCTGCCCCGCACTCACTGCCTCCCACCCACCGTGCTCACCGCTTGCCGCGCCTCTAGAGTGCAGGCTCTACGTGGGGAGGGATCTGTTTGTTCGCCGATGTGCCCCCGGTGCCTAGAGCAGTGCCTGACACAAGGAGCCCTCAATAAATCTGGGTTGTCAAGAGTGCGTGTAAAAATGCTGAATTTCAAGGGAAAAAGTTATAAAACCGTGATCCAGTGTCACCTGGGTGTTCAGAGGCACTCTGACCTCGGGTGACGAAGGGTCTTCTCCCCTTTTCTCCGCCAGGTCCCGGGGTTCTGGGAGGGAGGGGTGACAGCCCCACATGGCAGTGCCCCCCCAGCAATCAGACAGCCGAGAAGGAGTAAGAACAGCCTGTATGGTGTGTGTGGCGTCAATGCAAGCTTTACATATATGTTAAGGCATTCAGTGCTCACGACAGGCCCGTGAGGAGGGTTTTGTGACGCTCCGCACTTTACAGATGGGGCCAGAGGCACAAATAGAACCAGAAATTTGCTGACGGCCAGCTGCCTCCCCAGCGGCGGTGCCGGGACGCAGGACCCAGGCTCTGGGCCGCGCCTCCCATGGCAACGGGGACGGGGGTGCTCCACACCTGGGCTGTTGGTGGGGGGCACCTCCGGCCACATGTGGCCCTTGAGCATTCCAGATGTGCCTGGTGTCACGGAGGAACTGCGTTTTTAGCAGTATGTACTTGTAATTCATTTACAGCTAAGTTAGATTGTGCCGTTACTATTCTGATCAGCTGGGCTCCAGACCCTGGTGCCGCGGTGCAATCTCAGGCACGACTGGCCGAGTGCAGAGCGATCGGACGCCCCTGGAACTGGTGTTTAAACCCCAAGGGGAAGCTCCTTTGTGGGAGGCCATGAAAGCTGCAACCATGAGCTTCCTCTCGTGCACGTAGTGATACATATGGAACGTATGTCCCTCTGCCTTTAAAGCTCTTTCAAACAAACAAAGAAAAATACGTTGTTCAAATGCACGGCGTTCCTTTCTGTTGGAAGACACGCAGGGTCACAGCGTTCTGACTCTCATTTGCCCTTATTTCGGGGCAAAACCGTGTAAGATAAAAACGAAGGAAAGCCCACGGCTGGAGGTGGAGCGCGGCGGCGCCGCAGGTCCAGCCGAAAACACCTGCTCACGTCTGCTGGGTTTTAAGCGATACATTTCTTACTTTGGAAAATTGAAAAGATATAGAAGTATTTTTAACGGGCTGGGGGGGCCCTCGGACGTTTCCCCACCACCTGGAATCAGTCACTGGAACATTGGACCCGGTCCTTTTTCTACGTGCATAATGTGTTGTTAACTGTGTAAATGACATGAAAGTGAACTCTTCCTCTTTAAAAAAAAGAAAGCACCTTATTGAGTTACGTCTCCCTTTGGGTATCCCTGCGGTCACCGTCCCCTGGTCCCAGAAGTAAACTCTGTTCTGAACTTGCTGTGTATCCTCCCGGCCTCTGCACACTTTTACACACACACATATATATGGCCGTCACTGGAAGCATGTCACATTGTGTGTGTGTGGGGAGGTTAACATTTATGTCCAGACCCCCCTGTGTTTTGCCCTGCAGCTTCGTCCCCTTGTCACTGTTCATGAGCTGCGTGTGAGTCCAGATCGGGGTCCCCACACGAAGGTCCCCCAGTTGGGCACATCTGTCGTGTGCGGCGTGTTCCGAGTGACGCTGCAGAGATGGTGCTTGGACGTGCCCCTGGGGCGGCGCCGCCAGCGTCTCTCTGGGGCAGACGACTCAAAGGTCGTGGAATTTGCTCACTCTCCCTCCCTCCCCCGACGGGCTGGGCCCCTGCTGCCCCGACCAGCACGCAGGAGAATGTTCATTTTCCCACGCACACCAGCTCCTGACGTGGGCCAAGTTCGCGATGCTGACCGTGTAGAAAGGGCCCCTTCTGGGGGCTTCGGTCTGCGTGTCCCTGGTCACTGGGGAGGTTCGCGCCCTTCCGGGGTCACGGGGCACTCAGATCTCCTCTCCCGTGAAAATCCTTAAATATATCATCACTTACGCTTCCTTCCTATTGAGTTATCGATCTTGTTGATTTGTAGGAGTTCTCGATAATTTCTGGTTAATAATTGTTTGTTTACTAGATGTGTTTCAGCTGATCACTCCCTGTTTACAGCTTGTCTTTGGACCTTTTACGAGCTGTTTTTGTCGTGCAAAAGTTCGAAATCTTAGGCTCTCACCGTGGCTTCCAACAGGCTTCTGTCTTGCTTCTGGAACTGACCACCACTCTTACTAACCCCTCATGTGTTAAGTCCTAGAAAAATATTTTCTTGTGCCTATTTATAGCCTTTTCCTTAAGGAACAAAGTTCATCTCCATGTTGTCATGGATGTTGTGTTGTGGTAGTGATTTTCTGGTGTCTAATAATAAAATGTTGGCAGTGGTAAAATCCTTGCAATAGATTTTAAAGGAAGCATTGATCTTGCCTTTTATTACAGACTCTTTGGAAGTGTTTATTCAGGGCTCTTTCCTATGGATTTTTCCAGCTATTGGCATCTGCTAGCCATCACGGCGCTGAAAATGATTTCGGATGTTTACAAATCGTTTCAAATAGCATCTCTCCTCAGACAGAAACCTGGCAGACAGGAGCCAGGCCTCCAGCTTTGGGTCACAGCTCCACCTGCTGTGACTGAACCTCAGGGATGCCACTTGTTCGCTCCCGTGTCCTCGTCTATAGGGGGGGGATCACAGTCCTGGCCCCAGAACATCTTAGAGTGGCAGTTGGCCCAGAGAAGGACGCCCTCCCTCGGAGAGTTGAGGGTTCTGATGGACGAGGGAGGGCGTTGTGGGCGCGGTTCTCCCGCAAACCCGGACTCGGGTTAAGGAGTGCTCCTGTTCCTCCCGCCGTTCTACATGTCTGCACGGACACCGACCCCCCCAAATGGGCCCGTGCAGACAGGCTGGGAGACGCTGACCAGCACTGACCTGCCCGCTGCGACCCTCCGGGACACGTGTTCAACCTCATGGGCTCCGTGCTTGTCTGCTCCAAACACGTGCAAGTCAGCGGTTTAAAATCCCGGCAGCGAAAGGCGCCGTGCTGAGCCCTGCGTGAGGGTGGTGTGTAGTTACCTGCGCAGGTGTGGGTTCACGTCTTCCTCGCCCACTCCCTGGAAGCCTCACGAAGGCCAAGGCCGTGCAGACGCCAAGTGCACGTTGACTGAATTCACTCATTCACAGGAGTCGGGGTCAGGCTGGTGGGCCCTTTGTTCTTATTGGACGTGTTGCAGTCTCCCCTCCCACCGCCCCTGCCTTCTGGGTGCCTGGGTGCGAGTGCAGGGTCGGCCGCCACCAGCGGGCCATCGCGCACGGGCTTTTCAGGGCGAAGAACCGAGGGGGAGACCCGGCCCCCACTAGTCACAGTCGTTGTCAAAACCTCCCTTTGCTTCAGTTTCTTCGACTACAAGGGGGATGGGACGTAAAAAATGTAGGGCCTTTCAACAGATACTCAAATGAAGACTGCCGTATACCTGTGATAGGGTAGGGACGCGAGATCATTTCTTTTTGCAACTGGCGCCCCTTTCTTACTGTGGTAAGAAACGAGCTCCCCTCCTGAGCCCAGCCCCACCCCTCGGCTGGAGAGCGAGGCAGCGCCCGGCTGAGGCGCCTTCAGAAGTGTTTGCTAAGCACCGGCAGCGCCACTCAAAGCGTCCTCGCTGTTTTGTTCTTGCTCTTGCCTATGGGGTAACCCTGCCACCTGTGAACCCCCGGCAGCAAATCTGCCCGCCTCACAACAGCGTACCAGCCCAGAGGGCCCTCGCGTGCAGGCGTGAAGGCGCCGGTGGGCAGGCCCTTTCCCTCGTCCCTTCCCTGAAGGACGACGTGTCCCTCGTTCTGTGGCCTGTGCCAGGCTGCACAGCACCTGCCTACTCGCTGCCCTTGAACCAGCGGGGGTTCCCCCCCCAGTTCCTCAAGTGCTGGTGTGCAGCACCCCCCAGCGAGGGCCTCGCTTCAGCGCCGAGTCCTCTTCGTTAATCTTGCACAAAAGAAGGCGCTTTTCTGTTGAAGAGAAAGCAATCGTTAATTTTTTCACCGGAGCAGCAAAGTTGTGAATAGCCGAGGATGTCTTGAATAAAGAGCTCAGAGGTTCTGAAGACAGAAGAATAACGGGGCGGGGAGGGAGCCCGGTCTTCCTTCCACTCTGCGTCTTCCACGCCCCATCCTGCCCTGTCGAGAAGGCAGAAGCCATTTGTGCGAGCCAACGGTTCTTCAAATCTCATGAACCTTCATTTTAATCCTTATCAGTGCCTTTCTGAATGAATAATACAGTGACCTTCAGCTTTGCCCTATATTATGTGAGGCTGATTGCTAAAGACTGCTTTGGTTTCTGAAATTAAGGCAGAGGCTGTATGTATTCTACTCAGTCCCAGCATTAGCGTTCTCCCAAGTGTGGTATTTATGTTCTTTTGCTTCTTGGGTATAAATAAATATCAAAGTAGGAAGGCCAGTGTGAATCCTACAAGGAATAATAAACTAAAATAATACGGCATTGATTTTGTTCAGGGTGTCTAAATGTGTTTTTATGATTCTGTGTGTTGATAGCTTCTTCGCGTAAGTGCCATGAATTCTGGGCAATTAGCGAGGACGTGGATTTCAAGACACGTCGGGAGAGGATCTGCCGCCTCGCGGCACCGCGTGTCACCGGGTAGGGCTGCGGGAGGAGGGCAGGGCAGCCCCCAGGCCTCCCTGCGAAGGAGCTGGAGGGTTACTTCGGTTCCGTATTGTTCTACACCGTTGGTACCGGCGACCACATCAGGGGACTTTATTTTCAAGCCGCAGTGCTGCGTGCGGATGTGACAATGTATGAAGCAGCAAAGGAAGACTTTTACACTGCGCATGTGTCCTGATTGTGAATTTCCTCCAACCAAGGGGCCTTAGGGTCTTGTCCCTGGGGTCTTCGCCTTTTGTCATGGCGAGGGAGGAAGACGTGGGTCCCCGGAGCCCGGAGCCCCTGCAGGGTCCCAGAGAGGGTCCCTTTAACAAAGGGTGGGGAGCCCCCCCCGCACCGTGGACAGCTTCCCCCCGGGCGGACTGCAGAGGCTGCATTGCCCTCGGCCTTTCCGCCGCATCACGGACGCGCCCCCACACCGCTGGGCGGACTTCTCTGTCCCTTCTCTCGGCGCTGCTTACGGCTTGGCTGTTTTTTTGTTTTTGTTTGTTCGGTATTATGCAAATCACTCAAGTACCACATAAATATCAGCTGCTTGGAAAATGAAAACATGGCAGGTAAGTGAGTCACCTCGGCCCCCTGCCGCCTGCGTGGGCTCCCGCTTGCCCTCCGCCCTCCCAGGAGCTGACCCCTTTAGTCCGTGTCCTCTGAAACGTCCTCGTTCGTCTCAGCATGATGCCTGCGCACCGGCGGCAGCGAACGAGTAAACAGCAGTGTTTTTAGAAGATGCTCCCCCATGCTGGTCCTCCGCTTGCCCGTGCTTCTCGACGACGCTCCCATCCACCCGGGTTCCTCCGCGTGTGCCAGCTGCTTCATTGTATCATCTTGGGGAAGGCGCCCGCTGCAGCTGGTTAGCTTTCCGCACCTTCGGGGGCATCTCTCTTCTTTCCCAGTGTTCCGCTGTGAAAAGCGCTGCAGGCGCCCGCGACTCCTGGGGCACGAGGGTGCCTCTCTGTGCTCACACTCACGGGGCGGGGTGGAGGTGGGGGCGGGGTCACCGGGCCGCAGAACGTGCACAGCGTACAGTCCGGCAGGCAGGGCCCTGTCGCTCTGCAAACGGGAGGCGCCGTTTACCCTCCGACCAGCAGGGGGCAGGAGGTTGGGCTTCCCCACGTTCCCTGCAACGCTCGACCTGCTCAGAGGTTACAAGGGGCGCCGCCCCAGCAGGTGCACCTTGTTACTGTGACTCACTTGTCTCTCGTTACCAGTGAGATGGGGCCCTTGATGCAGGTTCATTGGCTGTTGGCACTTCCCCGTGCTGATTTGCCTGTTCGGACACTGACCGTCGTTCTGTCGGGTTGTTCGTCTCGTTGATCTGTAGGAGGCGTGTGTACGCACACAGAACCAGTATGGACCGTATTGTAATCTTGTAGCGGATAGCGATGCCGCAGCCTCCCAGACCACAGCCTGTCTTGCAGACGTGCGTGGTGTCTTGTTGTCGGCATTGTTTTTGACGCAGAGTTACTTTTCTCCATCTTGGTCTCCCTGTCCCCAGATTTCCTTGTAAACACGCTGAGGCCATCCTCCCGGGTTTCTCGTGCACGTTGGCCGCACTTCCGAGCAATCGTCTCCGTGTGGGGCCTGCGTGAGGACCGTGGGGCTGCCCACGGGTCGCCCTGCTCACAGGAGAGGCTCCCGCGGGGAGGGACAGCCACTCGGATCTGTTGGCAGCAGCCCGGCTCTGCTGGGAGACTGTTCTCCCCCATCCCGGTTTGCGCCAAGGGCCTGCCGCTGAGGGACGTGTGGGTGAAGACGCCGGGTGCAGCGAGGGGGGCCTTTTTCACAGGTGTAATTGGAGATGTAAGCAGACCAGCTCAGCAGTTTCCCCGCGATCCACTTTCCAGAAACGGCTCCCGAGGCTGCACTCCAGGGTTTATCGTGCACTTCAAATTGGGGTATATCTCACAACCGTTGCCTTTAATTGGGAGATTATTAAAAAGCAGGAGCAAATTCAGTTTCTCACCCAGAAAATGCTGCCTGCATGCAGCCCAGATGTGGCCGTTCTCCCCAACGTCCTGCTAGGAGCCTTGGGGACCAGGGCAAGCCGAGGCCAGGGCTCGGGCGTGCCCCAACCTCGGGGACTCGGAATCCACCTTCGCACGCCCCGCCGTAGCCACGTTGCTCCACGCTGCACTTAGTCAACATTCTTCCATGGCCTACCTGCAATCGCAGCACATTCGTTTAAAAAGATACATTTAACCTTTAGCGCTACCACAAATGTTTTACTTGCACACACAAGAGACAGTGGCCATGCAGGGCAATACTCTGAGCTCAAGGCCTGCTGCCTCTCATTTAACAGGAAGATTTAGCAACTGTTGCAGAGACGGAACAGTGTTAACTGTTAATGCGTACTGGTAGCAAACTGAAATTTTCTCCTTGATACAAAAACAACTGAGACAGAATGGAAAGGAGTCGCTTTCTTCTTATGCGGCGCTGGGGACCCCCACCACCCCACCTGTAGGAGGATGGGGGAGTGGACAGGGGCCAGAGCGCCCCGGGGAAAGAGAGCAGCCTGAGTTTAGGGGGTGGGCAAGAAAGACACTTCTTCCCCACCCCACCCCCCGTTTTCCCAGTGATGCTGAGGTCAAGGTGCGCCTCCCTCCAAAACACGTGTCGTGTCAGCCAGTGCCACCTCCTCCCTTTCCCGCCTGCTCCGTCTTGTTGGGGTCACTGAGAAGTCTGTGGCCAGTCTCCTCCTCGGTCCTCGGTTTATCCCCTGGGCAACTTTCAGGAGCCTTCTTTATCCTCACGATGCTGAAAATTTTGTAACGATGTACACAATTTTATGCCTAACTGTCTCAGACTTCCGCAAAGATATCAATTCAGTGATCGCAAGTGACTCCTTAGTGTTTCATATCTTCCGGTGCTGTTATAAATGGTATCTTCTTTAAATGCCCTTTCCTTATTCAGTTTGAGCACACGTAAACCCAATTGGCCTTGCGGAGCCATCCTGTATCCTGCAACCTTGTAACACTCGCTGTCAGTTGCAGTAGCGTGTGTGTGTGCTTCTCCTGAGTCTTCCACAGAGACAGCCACGGCATCTGTCCATAAGGACAGTTTTACTTCTCCCAGTCTGGCCTTCTGTTTGTTTTACATCACCTCCTCCGTGGGCTGGAAAGCCCAGCGCGCCGCTGAGTAGAGAGCTGGGGGCGAGTGTCTCCGACTGGCCGTGGTTTTGGGGCAACGTGCAGCCTGTCCCCCCCATGCAGCCTGTCACCACTGGGTGTGCCAGCGAGTGTCCTCGCAGCGGCCCCTGACCCTGCTGCGGGGCTCCCTGTCACTCCCACTTTACCGGGAGCTCTCGTCGGGAATACGTTCGATTCGACGAACTTTTTTCTGCATCTGCTAAGATGACCAAATGGTTTTTCTTCATAGCTTGTCAATACAGTGAATTACAGTAATTGATTTTTGAATATTAAACCATCTTTGCATTCCTGGGACAAATCCTTCTTTATCATGATACAGCCTTTTATATATTTTCAGATTTGGTTTGCTCAAATTTTGGTTAGAATTTTTTTAGGCTCACGAGGGATATTGGCCTGTTCTCTTTGCTTGTAATGTCTAGTTTTGTAACAGTGCAAGGCTGACCTCACAGAATAAATCGGAAGATATTCACTCCTTTCCAATTTCCTGGAAGAGTTGTATGGAACTGGCATTATTCTTTCTATTTCATGTAATTCACCAGTGAAACCATCTGGCCTGGAATTCTCTTTGTGGGAAGATTTTTTTTTTTTAAGATTTTATTCATTTATTTTCAGAGAGAGTGGAAGGGAAGGAGAAAGAGAGGGAGAGGAACATCAGTGTGTGGTTGCTTCTCATGCGCACCCGCACTGGGGACCTGGCCCACAACCCAGGCGTGTGCTCTGACTGGGAATTGAACTGTCGACCCTTTGGTTTGCAGGCCGGCGCTCAGTCCACTGAGCCACACCAGCCAGGGCTTGGGAAGGTTTTTAATTACAAATGTCTTTGGTAGTTATGGGCCTATTAGGTTATACCTATTTCTTCCTGAGGGAGCTTTGGTAATTTGTGTCCTTCAAGGAATCGGTGCATTTTACCTAAGTTGTCAGGTGCGTTCTTCACAATCTTACCTTTGCTATGGTTCTGCATCGGTGGAGTACAGAGTGATGTCATTTCTCTCAGTCCTGTTATCGGCAATTATTTTTCCACTTATTCTCCCCACCCCCCACAATAAGCTGACTACAGGCTTTCCAAGTTTACTGACCTTTTCAAAGACCCAGCTTTCGATTTGGTTTCAAAGGCTAATTTTTCTTCTATTATTTTTTCATTTTTCTAAGCTGTTGTTTTCTCTTCTATCTGTATTATCCCCTTCCTTCTCCGTACTTGAAATTCAGCTTGTTCTTCCTTTTTCAGTTTTCTGAGGGAGAAGCTGGGACTCTTCTTCTTTTGTAACTCGGGCAGCTGGCGGCACGGATTTCCAGGTCCTGAGACATCATCATTTCAATTTCGTTCCATTAAAAACGCCTCCTAACTTTCACTTCGAATTCATCTTTGGCCCATGAGTTATTTGAAAGTATGCCACTTTTTCCAAGTATGTAAGGATTTTCCAGTGACCTTTCAGTGCTGATTTTTAATTTCATTTCCTTATGGTCAGAAAATGTGCTTCGTGGGACTGGAATCTTTTTCAATTTCCCAAAACTTGTTTCATAACCCAGACTACGGTCCGGTCATTGTGAGCATCCATGAGCTCGTGGGAAGAATGTGGATTCTGCCGTTGCTGGGAAAATGCTGTGACTGTTGGTACAACAGGCTGTTTGACGGTGTCGTTGAGAGCCCCCGCCTCCTGTTCGACTTTCTGTCCGCTTGCTCCACATGTTGTCAACACATGAGTGTCGAAACAGCTGTCTGTCCGTGAACCAGTTGGTTTCTGCTTGCAGTCACACTGGCTTTGTCCCCCGTGTGTTTAAGCTCTGGGTCAGGTGCACAGACGTGCGTGATTTGTGGCCGGTACATCCCCTACAAGAACTGGCCCCTTTATCGTTGCGAAATGACATCCTTCATCCCAAGTGACAGTCTGCTCTCTGCTCCGAAACCTCCCTCGTCGGATGTTAGAATTGCTTTCTTTTGATTGGTCTTAGCACAGCATATATTTCCCATCCTTTTACTTTTAACCTATTTGTGCCATGATGTCAGGAGTGCGTGCTTAGAGGCAACGTAGTCACGTCCTTCTTTTTTATTGCAACCTGAGAATCCCTACCTTTTCTTTGTAGTACGTGGACCATTTACATTTAATGTGATATGATTAGGTATAAAGCTATTTGTTTTCTGTTTGTTCCATAATATCTTTGTTCCCTTTCTTTCCTTTTCCCACCTTGCTTTGGCCTAATTGATTTTTGTTTTTACCATTCTACTTTGTGTTCTTTGTTGGATTATCAGTTATAACTCCTTGTTGTGTTATTTTAGTTGCTAGTTAAGGGTTTATAATTAGTTACGTTGGCTAATCACAGCCCGCCTTCAAGTGTTTATGCTGCTTCTCACATGTAGCTAACAATCTTCAGCGGTGTGTCTGTGCCTCTCCCTTCGCAACCTTTTCGCCACTGTTGCCATGCATTCAGCCCCTGCAGACGGCGCGGCCCCTACCTCATGTTCTTGTTTTTGTTTACAGAGATAACTTTCAAAGACTTTTGAGAATTAGGGGCGAACCCTACATGTCTACCCGTCTCCGAGGTCCCTCATCCCTCAGTGTAGATTCCCATCTGACCTAACATCACTTTCCTTCTGCCCAAAGGGTGTTCTTGAGCGTGTCTCGGGGCGCAGTCTGCTGGTGACGAAGAGTGTCGGCTTCGTGTGTCTGGAGAAGCCTCTGCTTGCCCTTTCTGAAACGATGCCCAGTTTTGTTGCTGCAGCACAAAGTGAAATGCCCACATGGGTTGGACGCTCACGCGCACACAACGCCCTGCACACAAGTGTTTGCAGCAGCTTTGCTCACAGCTGTGCCGCGACACCGGGGCAACCACACTGCCCGGTGGCAGTGACGACGTGGGACCTTCGACAGCCGCGGCCTTCGACAACGGAATGTTCTTCGGCAGTAAAAAGAAAGAGACCATCGAGCCACGAAAAGACACGAAGGAGCCTGAGATGCACAATTGCTGAGAGAAAGAAGCCGTTCCGGAAAAGCCACGCGCTGTGCCACTCCGGCTGTGTCACTGCGGAAGGGGGAGCCTGGAGCCCTGTCTCCGCAGCTCTCTCCTCCCCAGGCTCCTTCCCTGGGTCTCCTACAGCGCTCAGCTCCGTCCTCTCGGCTCCGGAGTCCCCTGGGCTCCCCCAGGGCTGGCTCTCCTGATGCTGGGGCCAGGGGCCTCCCTCTGGGCGGTAGGCTTGGGGACCACAGGGCCGCCTCACGTGCTCCCCTGCTCTCAGGGGTCACCGGTTCTTGTTGGCTGTGTTCAGTGGCTTTCACCCTGTTGGTTTGTGTATCTTGTCCATTTTTTTTTGGTTGTTTTAGATGGGAGAATAAATCAAGTCCCTGTCACTCTTTTTTGGCCAGAAGTAGAAATCTGGCCTTTACTCTCATTTTAGTTGGGTTTCAGTCACAAGAGGAAATAGTGCGTGTGCTCATTCCACCATATTGAACCAGAAGCACGTTGCATGTTTCAGGAAAGGGGCGATGGGGCCTCTGTGAACAGAGCCCATGGCTTGTAGCAGTTTGTCCAAACTCATTGTCTCTCAATGGCTTTACTGAGAAGTGGAGACTTTGTCTCACTCATTTGGAGATTCTCTCGGTGCTAAATCGGGGCTCATTTGTGGATCGAGTGAGTGGGTGAGTGATGCTCTTTTGGCAAGGTTGCAGATACATGGAGTCTAAACTGAAGGGAAGGGCAGAAGCCTCTGTGGGCAATGCAGTTTACCTTTCAGGACGTTCTTCTTGGTGGGAGCTTTCAGCATTAACGCCTGCCCCTGCCGTTGTGGCAGGGGACACTTCTTTAAAATGCTGCCACACGTTGTTCCAATAGAATGTGTTCGCCACACTTGGGGGAATTTCATTCTTGGCCATTTATCCTGGCCGTTTTCTAATCTGATCTCAGTGTGAAAATTATTGTGGAATAACAAAAAAATGTATCTCTCCAATCCATCTAGTCTCATTTTATTTTTGTGTAATATCAGTGTAATCCTTCAGAGGCTTCTTAAGGTTCGGTGTATAATTATGAAGACAAATGGATATGTTTTAAGGCCAAATTTTCTCAAATTTTTTTTCCTTTTCTAAAGTGTGTAGAACTTTACCATATGCTCATTAAATCTTTCAAAGATTCTGAAGCTGAGAAATTTGAGTGAGTCATTGAAATACGTCCCTATTAAGTCCTTGTCTTAGAAAGGGGTCTCTAGTTCTGTGGAGGCTGATCGCCTGGGTTTAGCTCCGCCTCTCACAGGTGGGGGCGCTCTCCAGGTCTCAGTGGTCTCATCTGTAAAATGGGGCACCCATAGCACCTTCTTGGGTTGTCATGAACATTCAGTTGGGTTTTGCTTATGAAACGCTTTAAAAATAGTGCCTGATATGTATGGACATTAGTAAAGAACAAGATAAAATGAAGTGCAATAGAATAAAATAAAAAGAAAGCTTTACTCCCTTTTTCAGCATTTTATCTAATCTGCCCTTCCCAAGAAGTGAAATCTCTACTCTCTATTTTCTCGCAATGGTTTCAGGTTCACAGGCTGCGTTCTGGGAAATCAGGCGGCGGTGGAGGGAGAAGGAACCGTCCCTAATCTCCTCCTCCAGGCCTTTTACGTTGTAACGGCTTCTGCCTCCCACTTTTTTCACTAGGCCCCATGTAGCGAGGTTCCCCCCTCGGTACCTTCATCTTTCCTTCTGCCAGAACCTTCAGATGTCCCCGGTGCTACTTTAGATTCTGCCTCTCGCTGCCCCTCCCCACCACCAAGGCGGCTCAAGGGCTGTCCCATCACAACGTTGAATCTCTTAAGGGGATTATGCAGCTGTTTCCTGAGACCCGTTGGCCCTGTAAACAGGCTCTCTGCCCTCACCGAGCCCCGCCCCAGTTTTACAGCCTATTGCCTGTACCGTTGCGGTGGCCCAGGGGTCTGCGCTCACAGAGTTGTCCAGCTGCTACAGACATGCTTTAAAAAAAATTTATTTATTTATTTATTTATTTATTTTTTAGAGAGGAAGAGAGGGAGAGAAACACCCATATGTGGTTGCCTCTCACGGGCCCCCTACTGAGGACCTGGCCTGCAACCCAGGCATGTGCCCTGACTGGGAATTGAACCAGCGACCCTTTGGTTCAAAGACCAGTGCTCAGTCCACTGAGACATACCAGCCAGGGCTAGAGAGGTGCTTTTGATTTACTCTTTTTTTCCCCATTTTATCTGTTTTATTATTTATTTAATTTGTGATTGTAATTTATATGTATAATGATTCTATTTATATTACGTATTTGATATAATGATGTTTTATTATTTATTTAACTTAATAATAGTTAACATTGTTTTATTATTTAGCATCATCTATCTGGGTCATTACCGCCCTAGCATCTCATGGTCCAAGTTATGAAGAAGTTGCTAAGAAAGCTTAATCAGCAGTAAATGGTTGACTGTGTTTTGTAAACATGCGACCCGGCTAATGGCTTGTTGAAACTTACGCTGGCTTGCGCGTTTTATTCTGTGCTCTCAGTCTGTATCGTGCCACCTTCGGGGACGTCCGTGTACAATGTCACATCCTTGCATTTGTCTCTAGCTGGGGATTGAAGGCAGGGAGACAAACAAGGACTTACAGAAACAAAGATGACTCTGAAATCCAAATCTTCTCGTTAGAGGTCTCCTCAACACCTCTCAGTCCCGTCCAAGATCGGAGACTTGTCCACTGACCAAGGGACATCCTAGACTCCCGTAAGGTGCCCCGTCTGCCTCCCACCTTGGGCGGTCGCTGCCCCCGGTCTGCAGGTGGCAGAGGTGGAGGGGTCTGACCAGAGGCTGTCACTCCAGTGCCCTCCCTCATATGGCAGCCATGGGGGACCGAGGCTCAGGAGGAAGGGGCGTGGCAAGCAGGTCAAACAAAGGCACATGGCGACTGGTCACACTTTCTGCACAGCCCTCCGGACGGCTGGACCTGACACCTCCGGCGCCGCTGTGGTTACTGAGCACGGACCTGGGAAGGCAGAGTGATGAAGTTCTGCCCGTGGACCGCCCCCCTCACCCCGCACACACACACACACACACATCCGCGCTGTCCACGCAGGCCGTTCCCAGGAGCACTTTTCCAACTTCTCCCACGCTGCCCCTGCTCGTTCTACCGTGGTCCTTCTCCAGACCAGTCCCCTGAATGCTTAGGGAAGTGAGAGGGTCTGTGTGTGTGTGGGGGGGCAGTGGGTTCCGCTGGCTCTGAAAGCATTATCTTGTGTGAGTCTGCAAGTGTCGAAGCGGGAAAACCATCTTTCTCCTACATTTCGTAAACAGCTTTCGGCGCCCACGCGCCGTCCGCCATCTGCACACTCGCACGGCGCAGCCAGGCCCGGGAAAGCCAGCCCGTGCTCTCACCGGCCACTGAGGAGCTTCGCCTCTCGTCTGCGCCTGAAGAGCCCATTAGAAGAACGAGAGGCCTCTCCGGCTCTGCATCTGTGAGCCTTCCTGGAAGAAAAAAAAAAAAGCCCATTCTTCCTTAGACTCAGATCCCACTCTAAGAATCGTGGATGGAAGCGCTCGCTCAAGAGCTTTCTCGGCGAAGGCCCCACCAGCCGTCCATCACGCTGCTTCTTTCGTTAGGACACGCCAGCGAAAGCCAGCAAGAACGGGGCGCCGTTCGCACGCTCCCTGTCTTTCCCGGCGTGGCGTCCGCTGGCTGACGTCTGTGCCCCACGGTGAGCATCCGCAGAGTCAGAGAGAGGGGCTGCCTGGGGGCAAAGCACGGCGACCGGTGGGGAGACCGCACGCGGCCCTGGGAGGCTGAGGCCTCGCCCTCCCCCCACGAGCTCCGTTCCAGGGGGCTCTTCAGGTAAAGAAAGGTGTGGTATTTACCCCGGAGTCGAATGTCCAACCATCGCATCCCTGGGTCAGCGTCTATGTGAGCAGAAACACCTGATTGTCGAGGTGAGCAGGGCGCGTGGAAGGAAGACAATGCAGAAATGTGGGTGCCGGAGTCAGAACACCTGGTTTCAAACCCCCACGCCGTTCGCTGAGTCACCTGGGGCTGCTCACCTAATGTCTCTGAGCCTCAGCTGCTTTCTGTATAAAACGGGCGGATTCTTGGTAACCACAGATTTGTCCCGAGTACTCAAGGAGTTGATGCGTGCAAAACAATTCACAAGCAATGAGCACTGCATAAGTGCAACCACTGTGATATCTATTATTACGCATTAAGAGAGGATTTTCACTACGATGTAAAAACATCAGTGGACGAGCTCAGTGGTTTGGCTTCAAGGTGTGGGTTTGAGTACGAAGTGACACCCGCCTGGTAACCAGACCCCATCTGACGGACAGAGAACGTTCCAGCGCAGACAGACATCCCGCAGGCTTCTGCTGGGGAGAGGCGCCCCAAATTATTCCGTGGGCTTTTTTTTTTTAAGTTATAATGAAGGAAGTTCGCAGGCCTCTGCCCTCTGGGCCTTAGAGCCGGCTCTGACTCTGGTCTGTGCATGCGGTTCTCTCCCGAGTTCGGCTCTTTTTTTAGACCTCGTTGTGAATTCTTTCTTCTCACACATAGACATATGACAGGGGGAGGAGGGCGGGTGCACCTCCTAAATTTCAGCAAGAAATCTGTCTTGCCATCTCCACAGAGTGGAAAACCCAGCAAAGAGAGTCTTCGTTTCCTTCCTCTCAGATGGCGGGCACGGAACTCGCGCTGCCGGGTGAGCAGAGGTCATGGTCATGGTCATGGTCACGGGAATTCAGGAGCCGTCGGGAGCTCCGGCCTGTGGGTTCTGTACACACCCGAGGGAACCCTAAGCCCTGGGGGTGACGACTTTTGAAGCCATCTCTGTCGGGGCTGCCCCCGACTCCTAGGGCCCGCCTTGTCGGTAAATCCGGGCGGCCGAAAGGACCTGGGAGCAACTCCTCTCCAGGGGCGCCCGGGCCGGCTGCCGGGTGCGCCCCAGCTCCCCTTGGCCGAGGGCATTGCGAGGCGAGTATTTTGCAGTTTTGGGAGCTGCCCTCTGACATTCGATGGCAGTGGCCCGCCACGGTAGCCGCCCTAACACCCCCTCACTGTGCGCCCCCCTTCCTCTCCTGTCCCACTCCCCCCGCCCCGCACCCCCCGGGCTCCCTCTCTCTCCCAGGGAAGCACTTGGCCCTCAGACCCTCGGCTCAGGGTCTCTCCTGGGGCTTCCAGCCTCGGACGGCGTGTACACCGTACCACGGCCTGGGTCAGGCGGGGCCAGGACCGCCACGCTGACCGCCGCTTCCCCTGTGTCTTCTCTCCTGAGACACGACTCAGGGGTGGGCGAAGTCACAGTGCGCCGTGAGGCGGCTTTGGGGCTCACGCTGCTCCCTGTGTCTGCCAGGGCCGAGCCCGGGGAGCCAGGGTCTGCCGCTGCCCAGTAACCAAGGGGATTCGGGGGCCCCTCCCGCTCCAGCATCTTGCCTTAAAGGTTGGGCATCGCGGTGTTCTCGTGGGAGTTTGCCGGGTTGCTGTCATCACTGACAGGCACACCCCCAGCCAGCTGTGGAATACACGTTACCTCTCATCGGTCTGCTATCCGTACTCATTAGGTATGTCCTCCATTTTGATTCATGAAAAATTGAAAGGCCGTTAATGAATAGAAAGAACATCATGGATCACAGATGAGGTGACGACGAGATCATAAGTGCTATTAATTGGCCAATTATGCTTGTCAGGGCATTTAAAGAGATTAAGGCAGAAAGGTTAGAAGGGACACGTCTGTGCTGGGGACACAGAGGCCAGGACCACTCGGGCCTCCCCGGTGCCTGCTGCTCGGACAAGCGCCGCTCCGTCCGGCGGCCTGGCTCCCGCCGGGTCCCTTCGGCCAGCGCTCCTTGCGCAGCTGCCGTGTGCCGGGGTGGCGCTGAAGGTCGGAGGCAGCAGGAACCGGGGTGAATGAAGCCGCTGGGCTGGGGCCTTCGTCCCAGCGGGGAGGGGGAAGCGTGGCCCCAGCAATGGGTCTGTGGCAGGCGGGAGTGGCCAGAGCCGTGGGGCCCTGGGGCCAGGCCTGGGCACGGAGGGTGGCCGGCGGGAGCGAGGACAGGCCCCTCCGGGAAAAGCGCCCCTGGAGCGGAGGTTTAAAGGGACAGGGGAGCTGCGCCCCACAGCGGTCTGGGGCAGAGAGGCCGTTCGGAGGGGCTGCCCAGCCCCGCAGCCCCCATGGTAACGCCTGAGAAGGAAGGAAAGCCCCCGGCACCGGTTCCGCTGGCTTGGCCCATGGGAATGTCCTCTCGGGGCCTGGAAGCCCCTCCGTCAGCCCCTTTCTGTGGTTGCCGTCCTGCTGGCTTGGGAACCACCGGTCTGCCTGCGGTTCTCGCGGTTCTCGCGGCCAGCACGAGCCTCCCTCCCGTGGCCCGAGGGCGCCCTGCGCTCTGGCTCCTGCCGCCCACACTGTCCGCTCTCCCCTCGCCCGCTGAGGCCCAGCCCCTGCCTTCCCGCTGCCCCTGCCCCTGCCCCGGGGTCTGCACACCTACTGCCCGCCGCCCTCAGGAGCCCAGGCTCCCGGCTCGCCTCCCAGAGAAGCCTCCCCTCCCCTGCCCGACCGCCAGCCCAAAGTTGCCTCCTGGTCCCTCGCCGCCTGGCCCTTTGTCTGTTTCCATCGTGTCACCGATCGGGGCCTGAGGCTCGCTGCCCGCCAGCTCCGAGCTCGGCCCCCACATGTCACCCGAGTCCACCGCTGCCCAGCACGGAGAGGAGTTCCAGGGGCCCCGTCAGCTAACCAGCCAGAACAGGGCTAGACAGTGGCAGGCGGGCTCCTGCTTCTGCTCGCAGGTCGCTGGACTTGGGCCCGGAGGCCGCACGGCAGGAATGGGTGTCCACTCCGAGCAGGGTTCCCTACGGGTTGCGGCAGACAGGAGCCATCAGGTGACAGAGATGCACATGCTGTTTTGCTTCGTGTGTCCAGGATCTGCCGCTGTGTGTTTTTAAATAACTTAGTCTTTCTTTTCCATATACTGACCCATTTTTGTGGGCTAAATGCTACGTTGCTGTCGGCGAGTATTTACGGGTACTAGGATGGGGGCCCAGGGTGAGCCATGGCGGTCAGGGCCGCAGCGACCCTGCTTCCTGAGCACCGCCCTGAGACTCCTCGCTGAATGCCTGGCATCTGGAGGTACCTCGGGAAAGGGTGCTGCTGTGTGGCGGTGCCAGGGTCCCGGTTCACTCCAGGCTGCGGTTCATGGCTGACTCGTGAGTGTCTGCCACGTGCCAGACTCGGCAGCAGGTGCCGGGGTCCCGGGGGAGGGAGGAAGCGTTTCTCCCGCTACCAGGAAGAGCTGACAGTCTGCCCCGAGGTTCCCAAGCCCACCTGCACACTAGAACCGCCCGGGGCCCTCCCAGCACACTGAATCCGAATCCCCAGCTGCTTGCAAAAGGGGGTCGTGTGAGCCCCTGCCGCCCCAGCCTCCTGGGATCTTAGTCGCCAACAGCGGGTGATCACTCGTAGCCTCACAGAAGCCACATATAGACGATTGTAAAGAAAGCGATATTTTACAAGTAGAAGGGGCGACCCGAAGGAGTGAGGGGAGGTCAGCAAGGCCTGTCCCCTGCGGGTGGCCCGGAGGACTCGCTCCCCGAGGAAGCTGCAGTCCTCAGCTCTGCTGCACCGGGGCGCGCTGGGTGCTCAGGAAGGCCCACTGGTCCGGGACAGGGTGGCCGTACAAAGGGAGGGCCGCGGGCACCGGGACAAGGGCGGCTGCTGGGACACGGCGGCCCCTCCCCTCGAAGGCCGCCTGGAGCCCCCACCCATATTGAAGGCAAAGAAGTCTCTACGTTCATTTCCCCACCATTGTCGCTCGCTCTTCATTGTTCTTCCTGGGGCTCTCTTTGCAAAGCGCTGAAAGCCAGATCATAACCTGATGATGGAATATTGATTACGCATCTGGGTCTGGATGCGGAGGGCCGTGCCGTGCAGCGCGAACACCCACCCGGCAACACCTCCTCTCTTAGGTCAATATGAAGACGGATATTCCCCTCGGGCCCCTTATGATAAAATGCGTGTGTCCGTACGAAAGGACGTTAATGCCAGTGCGAGTCGATGCACACTTAGTGGTCTGGGCGGCGTCCCTGCCACACGCCAGCCGGTGGCAGGGGCCCCTCCGCAGCCCGGCAGCACCCAGCCAGCCGGCGTTCCTTTGTTTGCATCACAGGGTGGGGGATGTCAGGGGCGTGGGCCGGCAGGGGGCTGCCCGCTACTCTGGCTCCGGAAGCAAGGAGGGAATGGCAATAAAAGCAAACGCAACCTGCAAACAAATCGGGAAGAAGCTTTATTTCTGCCGTTAGCCAGGTGCTGCCCTCTCCCTGCGTCTTAAAGAGTGAAACGCAAACAGCACGGGGAGCAGGGAGGGGCTCCGTCTCCGTCAGGTGTTCAGCATCGGCGGCGGCGAGGTCTCCGCTTGACCCTCGGCACCTGCTGGGCCTGTGTGCCCGGCCCGCTCCGCCACCTGACGCCCTGTCCGCTTAGTGCCTCTTACAAAGCTCACGTCCTGTCCGCTTCCCCACCACAGAGGCAGGTCCAGGGGGCCCTGTCTCCAAGGCCCGGATGTCGGATTGCTTCCTGCTTCGCTCGTTCATCCCAAAACTGAGCAACGACTACGTGACGGGGCTCTGCGGGCTCTCAGCCGGGACCCCGACACTCCGGTGGGCTACAGGGCGGCAGAGGTGAAGTCCCAGGGAGAGCCCAGGGGAAGGCCGTGGTGGCTGGGGCAGGACAGTCCTGCACCCCAGAGCTCTGCGCCCGACACTCGCCGCCGTCCCCTCGCCGTGGGGAGGTGCTTCCTGCGCGCCCCTCACTCGTGGAGGCACGAGGACCCCGCGGCCAGCAGGATGGACCCCGCTCCCGTGAAGCTCGAGTCCTGGCAGGGGATGGAGATAATCAAGCGAAACTAATGGCAACACAGAGGGACGACCTTCTGAAGTTGTGCCACGCAGCGGGGAAATCGCGCCAGCAAACACTTCCCGGGGCAGAGGGTCAGGGGGCTGAGCTGAGCCCCAGACCGCCGGAAGGAGCCCGTGGGCAGGGAGTCAGGGAGCAAGCCCCCAGCAGAGCCACCGTGGGAGCCGGGGGCCTGAGCGGGAGCCGGCTTGGCGCACCTGAGGGCGGAATCAAGGCCCCACAGCCGGAGCCCCTTGGGCGATGGGGAAGGCGGGGGCGGGGCTTCCTCAGAGCGCCAGAAACTTGGTTTCCAGGTGAAGCTGACACTCTCACCTTGCTGGAGCCTTTGGGTAGAGACAAGAAAGGTGCCCGGCAATGCAGAAAGAGGAGGAGGGGTCTGAAGATATGCACAGGGGCACCTTGTTCTTTTATAATGAGAAGAAAACCTGTAGAGAAACCCGAGACCTGAAGTAAAGCAGCCACCCCGGGGGGAGGGGACACCACCTCGGGGGCGGCCCACCTGGAACAGAAGGGCTTGCCAGGTCGGGATGCCAGGTGGGGATGCAGGACCCTGACCCCTAAAGTGGGGAAAGGTGTGCTGCCCTGGAGGCGGCAGGGGTTGGGGTGGAGGGGGGTCTTGGGAGCAGATTTAAAGTTAAACGGGCCCCGTCAGCTGGCGCCCCCCCGAGGGAACCTGGTCCTGGGCCTGCAGGACAGGGAGGGGTCTCACCAGGTCTCTGCTTAGGCCGTGGGGGCAGGGGCGGCTTCTGTGGTTCTGGGCAGTTGGGAAAACGTGAAAGAACCCCACTTCTCTGCGGCAGCTCCAACGAGGAGCTGGGGGAGGTAACTGAACAGGTCAAACATGCCCTTCACCCGCTCGGCTGGTGAACCAGCGGGAGGCAGAGCCCCGAGTCTTCCCAAGAGAGCAGAGCCCGGGTCAGCGAGGGTGTGGCAGCCCCCCCCCGCTCCAGCTCCTGGGCCTCTGGCTTAGCTTTCTGCACAGAGTGGGCCAGGAGGAGCCGTGCCCCGGCACCCCGGGGCGAGGCCCCTCGGAGAGGCAGGAGAGGGCTGCAGCCCGGAGAGTGGGCTCTGGACTCCGTGCCACCAGTTCAAACGCAGACTGGCTGCCATGCCGTCCTGCGGGTGGCGCCCTCGAGGCCAAAACCAACGAGATCACAAAGGCAGGAAGGGCTTCCTCCCCTGGGCTGTGGCTGTGGCCAGCCCAAGGCGCCCCCCGCACTCGGAGAACCGACTGACGCTCACCGAACCCTAATGCAGGTGGGAAGTGTACCATCTAGTGCCTCCGGGGATCCCCGCCAGCGGCCCAGGTCAGGGGCAGACCCCGAAGGCCAGGCGTCAGTGACCGCTTCCAGCATGAACCAGGGTCTCCCTTCCCGAAAGGAAGTCATCAGCACTGTAGTCTGAACCCAGTGGCACTGAAACTACCCCCCAGCTCCTAACTCCAGTTCAGGCCGCCAGCGCCCTTCCGACTTCAGGTCAGGCTCCATGTCCTGTGCGGCGGGAGCGGGCGTGCTCCCGGACAGGGGCAGCTGACCGTTTCCCTGGGCAGGCGTGTGTTCCACCAATAAGCCAGCTTTCCAGTTACTGCACACGCACCGCCTCTCACTAGTCACTGTCCAGGTGTGGGTGGGCCCGATCCCAGTGGCCGCTCTGGGGGATCCAGTCCCCAAGGCGGAAGCTTCCCCACGTAGCCCTGTCTCCTTGCCCTCCCCCCCTCCTGTGCCTCCCCTGCCCGGCCCGCCCAGCCCATCAGAACCAGTTCCGAGCTGGGAGCGTCCTGGCGCCCCTGGACAGCAGGGCTCCTGCTCTGGGGTCCCTAGGAGCAGCCCTCGGTGAAAATTCAGGAAACCTGAGGGAGTCCACACACATCAGCCCATAACGAGGCCACACAACGTAACCGAAGCATCGGCCGCCTCGTTGAACCGGGGAGCTAAATACTGTTTTATTGCACGGTCCCTTCGAAGTGCCTTTCATTAATAGAATTGGGGAGATTAATTTGTTGTTCCTCGGGAAGCGCCATGTGTTTAGTTCACCAGATCTTCACAAAGACGGGGACACTTTAAGAGGCATCCTTGCTGGAAACCAAGGAGCAGCCACCCCTCCCCACCACTTACAAATGAAGAACCTAGGGGGACCCAAAATGTCCTTGTCCTCAAGCCTCGGACTCCCCTGAAACTCAGAACGTTCTAGAGCCCGTGCAGCCTGCGGCAGCTACAATCGTGAGGGAGAGTCTCTCTCACGTGTTTGCTTTTTTCCTCTGAATTCACTCCAACCTCAGTGCACAATAGGTCTGGCCCTCGGAGTCGGTGTCGCGCATTAGTATGGAGGTGTCATCAGTTCACCTGTTCCCCGGGGGAGGGACAGGAAGGCCGAGGTTCAATCTGGTTTTTAAGTGGGGAAGAAGGGTGTGAAAATTACACCAGCAGTTCCTCCGTATTAGTTAATCCTCACAGCAGTCTCACGAGGAAAGTGCGCTTTCCCCATTTTACAGATAAGAAAGGTAATATTTGGGGAGGTTACAGAACTTTCCGAGGGAGCATCGTGTCTAGAAGTAAAACAGCCGTGTCTAACGTTTACACCCAGGCTCGTTCCACTACCACACTGGATTCAGCACCATGGACAGAGGCGGCCCCTGGAGGCTCCGGGGAGGGGAGGCGGGTGCGGAGTCTCAGGGAAGACCTCTTGCTGCCACTGAAACGCCTGAGCCCCCGGAAGGGGCCAGGCCCTTGGAAGGGGGCCTCATCATCATCATCATCATCATCTCTTCACGCCGGAACCCCTTTCTCTCCTCCCACCATCCACTTAAGCTAGGACCAAGCACTGTCGTCTGTAAAATGCCATTCTCAGGCTGCCACCCAGAGTGTTTGTGAAGCACAGACGAGTCTGCGGATGGGAACGTCACCTGGAATTCATAAACGTTCACCGTTAAGGAAGCAGCAGCTCAGCCCCCAGTCCCGGCGGCTTTGCCCAGCAGACGTTTGTGTCTGGCTTGCGCCAAGCCCAGGCAGGGGTGGCTGCCTGTCGTGAAGCTCGCCTCCAGGAGCAATCCGGGGTCCGAGGGTCTTTCCTCCATGTGGCCCTCCGCCTTCCCCCTGGCTCCTCGGGCCCCTGGGTGGGGGGTCTGCGTCCAGCTGGGAGGTTTTGTGAGCCGAGTCTGGAAGCGGCGCGCCTCCTGCTCGCGGTGGGCTGGTTAGAACCCAGTGAAGTGGCCGTGATGAGGGGACTGTGTGAGAGATCGCACTGGGATGCACCGTGACCCGTGTCAGAAACACCCACCCATAAGAGGACGGTGTGTGTGTCTTGGAGGGGCCCGCAGAGCTCCCCCGTCCGCTCTGGGGGCTCCGAAATGTCCCCCCTCCCTTCCTACCTTGTCCTCTTGCCTCCGCCTGCTCGCAACAGCCCTCCCTGTCCTGCCGTGGCTGCTCAGTGGTGCTCCCAACACAACCAGACACTGCTGACCGACCCCCTTCCCTGCCCTCGAGGGGCAGCGGTGGTGGTGGACATGGGACCGTGGCCTCCGGGGCTGGCTCCTCCCCCTGACTCAGCCCCTGTCCCAGAACTGTCGCCTCCTGGCCCCACCTCCAGCCAGCGGCCGCCTGGCAGTGCACGCCAAGGCCCCACCGTGCGCTGACATTCAGGCGGTCCTTAAGGTCACGCTTGGTGACACGTCACCAGGAGCGAACAAACGCACGCAGCATCCATCCCATCGGAGCCAGTTTCTGTCTGCATCCGTCATCGCTGATGGGATTTGAATGGGTTTAGTCTCTATTTTAAATAAAAGATTTATGCCTTAGCTGTCAGAGCCTGCCTTTATTTGAAAATTTAATCTCGTTTCTGGGAGTCTGGATTAACTTATTAGATTTCCGCGTCCCTCATGTGTCTTCCAGGGAGAAGGAGGCATTCTCCTCTCCACCCCGCACACACCGCGCAGAGAAAGCCAGGGGCCGGGTGGCCTCACTGTCCAGCCAGCCACGGCAGGACAGAAGCCACTGTCTGGGACAGCTTTATCGGTGACCCTGTGTCCAGGAGGGTTTTCCTGGGTTCTCAGGTCTCTAGGCGCTGCCAGGCCATGGGCCCCGGGGGCCTGGGTTTCCCACAAGCTCCCTCTGCCAAACTCGCCCTTTCTCAGGAGTTTGGTGGAGGCCCCGGCAACACCTCCCTCCCGTGCCCTGTGGGAGACGGCCTTGTGGCCCTGGGCTGTGCCAGAGACCCGAGCTTCCCCTGCCTCTGTGTGGTATGACCCAGCTCTCCCTGGGCGCCCGCCTGCTGGTGGGGTCGCTAGCCAGGAGGCCTGGGTTTGAGTCCCAGCTGCGTGTCCGTGGGCAACTCACCTAACTTCTCCCACCCTCTGCCCCCTCATCGGAGAGGCGATGGTCCCGCTAATGCCCATCTCAGATGGCTGTGCCGCTGAGTGAGAAATTGGGGGGCAGGGGGGCTCTGAGAGGTGCCATCTGGGAGCCTGTCCCTGCCCCCTTTGGGGGTGAGGACGTGACTGCTCGCAGGGAGAAGTGGCCTGCTCAGGGGCTCAGTGAAGGGGGCGTCAAAACTGGCAGAGACCCAGGGGTCCTGACCCGCACTCAGGGCCGCAGGCTCTGCCTTCCGCCCCCACCCCCACCCCCATCTCTCCCTCTCTCCTCCCACTTCCCCTTTCTCTGTCCCTCACTCTGCAGCTGACTGAATTGTGCCCCTGAAAGTCATATGTTGAGCCTAACCCCCAGTGTGGCTGTATTTGGGGACATGGTCTTTAGGGGGTGATGGTGGTTGAATGATGTCGTGAAGGTGGGGCCCTGGCCCAATAGACGGGACCAGAGAGACCTCTCTCTCCCCACCCCCGCTCCACCCCCCATGTGCGTGCACCAAGGAAAGGCCATGGGGCACACAGTGGGACAGCAGCCACCTGCAACAGGAGACCTCGGGATGAAACCTACCTGGTCGCACCTTGACCTTGGGCTTCCAGCCTCCAGAACTGGAAGAAATACATTTAAGTTGTTCCGGCCACGCAGTCTGTGGTGTTTCGTGTGGCAGCCCGTACAGACTAATCTGCTTTCTCTGTCTGTCCCTCTGTCTGTCTCTCTCTCAGTCTCTCCAGCTCTCTCTCTCCAGATCCTCTCTCCTGAGCGGGCCCTGACTTTCCCTTGGCATTGCCGCCATCTGCTGGTCTGTGTCGGGATAACAGGCAAAACCCAGGCCTGGGGAAGCTCCACCCCCTTCTCCTCCTCCCCCTCCTCCTCCCCCCGACTGGAGCAGAGGTGGGGGGGCGGCCCCTCCTCAGCCAGCACCGCCCCCACTCACACCCACACCCCCACACATTCCCCAGCCAAGGAGAAGCGCCTCTCAGCACCCCTTCATTTGCCCTTCCTCAAACTCCTTAAAATCAGGGCCCCAGACAACCTGTTTATCAACCCTCATTCCTGCCAACTCCCTCATAGCCCAGCCCTCTTAATTAAACCTTACACCTGAGATGCTTGCCGCTTGCTTCACTCTTTGCCAGGCCTGAATTCCTTCCATCGCCACCCCACCACACACATCGTAAAGGGGGTGGAGCGGGGCCTGAGGGCTGTTAAGGGTTAACGGGCCGCACCAGGCCACCTAGAACATCACAGGTGCACTAGGAGCTCAGAAGCACGCCCCCGGCTCTCAGCGAAGGACTCGGTACAGCCCCAAGATGCTTCGAGGCAGCTGTCTGCACGGCCCCCTGGAGCGGGCTGGGCCTCGTGTGGGGTCTCAGCCCTTGTGTGGGGTCTCGGCCCCCACGTGGGGGCCTCCCGTGGGTTCAGAGGCCCTGGGGCTCTCGGCAACGCCCACCCCGCACCCCTCCCCCCCCGCGGTGCAGGGGGGCTTCACATCTGGCCCCGCCCCCAGCGGTGGCCTCTCCCTGCTCCCCTCGCAGAGAGCGCTCCAGGCAGATGGGGTAGGCGAACTGGGGCCCAGCTCCTTCTCTCCCTCTCTGGCTACAGCAATGGCTGTAACTCTTCCCCCAGCATCTACCCCTTCTCCTTCCTCAGCAACAGAACCCAAGTTGTTCAGCTGCGCACAGGCTGCCTAGAGCAAAGCCTTCATTTCCAGGCTTCCCCTGCTAGCGGGGGAGCCCATAGACCTTGGGTCGGGCCCCAAACCTGGGAGGTGGAGCCTGTGTGCAGCCTTATAGAGGGTGGTACCCCCTTCTTTCTCCTTCCCTCCTTCTCGTTGGCGGGAAAGGTGGGTGCAATGGCTGGAGTCTGTGCTGCCGTGTTGGTGGGTGGAGGAGCCCCGGGGCAGGCAGTGGGGGCTAGGTCCCTGCCATGGGCAGGCCTGGACCACTCTCCCGTATGCATCCGTGAGGGGTTCTGTTCCCAGGAGGACATAGGGCACAGCCCCAGGAGCAGACCTGGCCCCTTCCCCACAGAACAAGGACCCCCCCCCCTCTTTCAGGGGCTCGTTCCTCAGCCCCTATTGTTGTTTCTGGAACATTTCCTAATGAGTCCCGGATGCAGGGTCCGTTTCTGGGAACCCAAACTCCCCACTTGCGCTCCTACAGGTCAGCTGGTGTCTGGCCAGGCTGAGCCACCGCTGGCCCCGAGGTGGGTGAGGTCTCCCACCTCGCACCTGGAATACGTGGTCACCCCTGGGCCTCGGGCACCCCAGCCACCCGTCCCAGGACCTCTGTCATCACCGTCTGCTCTCCACAGAGTCGCCTACTCGTGTCTCTTGTCCACCCCTCAGGTCTGGGCTCCAGCAGCAGCACCCTGCCAGCAAGATCCCCGGCCGCCAGGGGCTGGGACTCTCCAAGCACCCCCACCCCCCACCCCAGGGCTGCTGAGACCAGGAGTGCGGTCAGGTCAGGGTGAGAGGCAGCTCAGCCCCGCAGACAGGCCTGGAAGAAAGCAAGGGGAGGGTCCTGGATCCTGAGGTCCAGAGGTGAGGTGGGGCGGGCAGAGAAAGCCCCCCGGAGGGGAGGAGCAGCGTCAGCCAGGGACTGGGCGGGGGGGGGGATGGGGATGAGAGATAGAACCGAGGAGGTAAGCGGAGCAGTTCTCAGGGCGTGGGAAGCCGGGTCAGGGAGTAAGCGCCTTCCCCGCTGGGTGGTTGGGCACCTGGGGCCAATGGTAAAGGCATCAAGGCCACAGCTGCGCACAGCCATGTGGGGGCCCTTGGTGGGTGGGACCAGGGGCCTGGGCCCAGGAGCACACCAGAGGCGGTGAAGGCAGCTCAGGGGCCCCTGGAGCCACATCGTTGGGGGGGGGGGGTAGGTGGTGCCTGGTGAACTGGAGCCGCAGTCACTCTTCGCCTTCGCTCCGCACTCCTTCCCCGTGAGGAAGGAGCCCTCGGCTCTGCGGGCAGGGGGTGCCAGCTGGCGTCTCTCACTCGCTCGCTGTGTTGGAAACCCTCTCGGGGGCTCTTCCTGCCCACGACCCGGAGCGAGGTGTGGTCGTTGGTCCCAGACTGTTACCCCTCCCGGTAGGGAAACTGAGGCAGGCAGGTTACAAATCCTGCCCACGGTCTCTTGGGCAGTAAGTGGCAGGGCCGTGACTTACGGCCACACCTAACCATTGTGCCGCACTGCCCTGAAATGAAGAGGGGCGTGTCACCCCAGGGCCCTGCTGTCCCTGCGGCCCCGCCCCACCACGCCCCCCATCAGCAGTTCCCACGTCCCGACCGCCCCACCCAACCCCATCTCTTGCCCTGACATCCTCATCTCCCGCCCCCCCCGGCCTGTGTCCCATTTCTCTTTGCCACCTGCAAATGTCAGAGGAGGTGACAGGGGAGACAGCGGGGACCCCGCCCTGCAAACTGCTCGGGCAGCTGCGCTGGGCCACCCAGCCTCCGGTTGGCACGGGCCGCCGGCAGGCAGACGTTCGGAGCTTCCGAGCCAACTCCAGCGAAAAGTCCCCGCGCATTGCCACGGCCACCATGCTGTGACTAGTTAATCACAGAGTGCACAGAGCTTTTAATTAACCGCCAGCCCTGCTCGGGCGGCTGTTCCACAGCCACGTGCGACCGTGGCTCCCCCGTCGGGCTGACGAAACACTCGGATCGTACGCGGGGCTCGGGCTGGGGCCTCTGGCGCTGCAGGAATGGAGCCACGGCCACTGCAGCCCCAAGGGACCGGCAGCCCGGCAGGGAGAGGCGGCGGCCGTCCGTCTGGGTGCCGTCAGGCCGGCGCGGGGGAGAAGGGAACCGCAGCAGGCCTGTGACAGTGTGTGGCCACGACCCTATCTGTGCGCCAGAACTGTCCCAGCTACACTAGTGTGAGGAGCAGAGACCTCTAGGTGCCCCGGGCACCGAGGGCAGGAGACTTCAGGCGTGGCTGGGCCCGGGGGTGCGGCGGGGGACGGGACGGAGCCGGCGCAGGGGCAGCGCCTGCACCGGACAAAGTGTTTATGACAGGCCATCGCCTTGTGCGGTCAGCGTGTCCCCACACCACTCCCAGCCTTGGTCCCCAGAGGCCCAGGTGTCCGTGATCTGTACTCATGGCTACCATTTATTAAGCACCTACCATGCACCTGGTGCAGCGCTAAGACCTTTATCCAAACACCTCATTGAGTGCTCACAGTCTCGTGCAGTAAAAACTGTTGTTGGCTCTATTTTACGGAAGAGGAAACTTAGAACAGAGAGGGCAAGCAAACTGCCCGAGGACACACAGCTGGCGCGCGGTGGACTCCCACGAGCCCCAAGTTTCCACGCCTTTGCAGGGCCCCTGGTTGTGTCATGAGGTTCCTCCCAGCACGCCCGCCTAGGAAGCCAGGCTGATACGAGTGCTGTGCACAGACGAGGACACTGAGGTTCGAGGGGAGTCAGCCTCCCTGTGCGCACGTGACCAGGAGGCCACGGAGAAAGGAGCGGACCGAGGCAACGCCCCGGCCCTCAGCCCTAGGCTCTGCCCCCGGTCCAGGGACCGCCAGCTCACAGGTCTTCCGAGACAAGCAGGTGACGAGGGTGGGTGGGTGGGGAGGGCCGGGGCGGCTGTGGCAGCAGACCACTCGCACCCCTCACCTCGGGGCGGCGGGGGCTGAGCCCATTCAGACCGGGTCGTTTCTGTGTTATCACAGCAACCTGAGCTGAGCTCCTTTTTAATGGAGTGTCCTCATTTCTAAGACACCCTTCAGGCTGAAGAAAACTCGTCTGTGGGCCACACATCCCTGGCGCTGGCTCGCAGCCCCTAACTGAGTCCTTTTCCCTACCAGGCGGAAACGCAAGACTGAAAGGCAGAGGGGACCCAAGGTCGAGGGGCCGCAGCCAAGGAGGTAGAGCCGGGGGAGGGTGTACCGAGTCCAGGGCTCCCAGCCGGCTGCTCCTGGGGTTTTGCGCCCCATGACGGCCCTTCAGCCCCAAGCCCGGTGCCCCCGGAAGGCAGCCAGAGGCCTGTCCGAGGCCCTGCAGAGGTAGGACAGCACAGGACGAAGGAATCGGGGGGCACCACACGTGCAAATCGCAGCCGTGCACAGCACTTCCTTCCCGAGGCCTAATTGAGATGTCCTCGCGGAGCGTCCCCGAAAACTAGGGCAACGTGGCACAGAGTCGGCAGCACCCGCCTCGGACGCCCCGCCGAGCCTGGGGACCGTGGCTGTTTGGCGGAACGCGGACCGGCCACAGGGAAGCAGTTCTCGCTAATAAGATCATATATATATATTTTAAACGGCCCTCGAGAATTACAGCGACGCTGAGCATGAAAGCGCCAGAAAGGAGGACAAAGCAGAAGCGACAGGTAGCCCGTCTCTACGGGGACCACGCAGCACCGAGTGCAAAGTCCCCTGCGGGTTTCGCCCAGGCGTCCAGCCGGGATGGCTAGCGGCCCCGGGAAACCTCTGCCGACACTCGGGGCTCTCGACCTCCGAGGGGCGGCTGCGGCCTGAGCCCCGTCCTCAGGCTCTCCCCTCTCCCGGAGCCGCACAGGGCTCTCGGGGCTGGGGTTCGGGGACCTGGGGTCCCGTCGGGCTGCACTGGTTCCCAGCTGAGTGGGCTTGGGCCGGTAGTCTCTCCCCAGCTCTCCCCAGCTCTCCCCAGCTCTCCCCAGCTCTCCCCAGCTCTCCCCAGCTCTCCCCAGCTCTCCCCAGCTCTCCCCAGCTCTCCCCAGCTCTCCCCGTCCGCCCGTCCCTCCCTCTCCTTTGCTTCAGTCCTTTGGCCTGAGGGCCCTTCCGGCTATATGAGGGCCCACCGAGCCACGGGCTGCCCGTGGGCATCGTGGGCCTGAGCAGGGCCACGTGGGCTTCGTCCAATCAGCGTTTCCTTTTAAATCTGTCTCCAACTAACTTCACCTGAACTCCCGGTTTTCCGGCTTCTGTTTAAAGAGGCAGAACCAGCCGCACAGCTGCGCGCGCACGTGGCTTCAACCGGCTGGAGCCGGGCGCCGACGCCAGCTCGCTCCAAGCCACGTGCCCCGCTGCCTGCGTGCAGCCGCCTCGCACTTGAACTTGAGGCCCCTGATTCAGTGCAGCGGATAGGAAGCGTCTTTGGGAGAGGCCTCATCCTTATTCATGGGATCTCTGGGTCCCCCCGCTATTTTGCATTGACCTCGGGCAGGTCTCTGGGGTTCTCCGGGCTCTGGTCTTCTCCCTGACAACGGAAGGAGCGGGCACTCGGCCCTCCGGGGGCACTCCCAGCCCTGACACTCGGACGCCGCGGTGGCTCTGTGGTCAGACAGGCTGCTGACCACCTCGGTCCTGCCATAGTGTCTGTGGGAGCGGGAGGGGGAGCTGTTCACAGCAGCACGCTTCACGGCCGGCCCTCCGGGTGAAACGCGCGGGCAGCAGGCAGCTGGGCCATGGGCAACGTGCTGAGTGATCGCCCAGAAGCCTGGGACCCAGCGAGTCTCCTTTCCCAAATAAAGTAGAATCAAGACATTTCCATGCACGCGAAGACTAAAAGAATTCATTGCTAAAATCCTGCAAATACATTGTAAAATGAATAAAGCCTGACACAGAAAACCATGTGTGAACGATTCCAGGTACATAAATTGCCCAGTTGGAGGCAGGATGGAGCCCACCTGTGGGGCAGGTGGGGGCCGGCTGAGGCCCCGACGGGAGCTCTGCCGTCTTCATTTGTGATTCCCGCACGTTTCTGTGCCGTTTCCTTCAATAAAAGTTTTTAAAAGCCTGACCGTGTCACCCCCTCCTCTCTGTTTGAACCCCTCTGTTGTTCTTCTGCTTGCCTCTCCCTCCCCGTTGGAGCCACACGTGAGCTCCAGGGGCCTGCCCGGTGGCCCCTGCCTGCCCCCCAGCAGCCGCCCTGGCCTTCTGTGGCTCCTCGACTGTGCGGGCATCCATCCCGCCTCGGGGCCTTGGCACGCGCGCGTCCTTTGGCCGGGAGCCCTGGTGTGGCCGCTGCGCTCTTGCTCCGGGTGCCGGTGCGGCCCGCCCCCTGCCCGGTGCAGTCCAGCCTTCAGCCGGAGGCTCACAGAGAGTCACTCCACTTCCCCTCAGCACAGGCAGCCTCCTCGGTCATTGTGCGGTCACAGAGTCACTGCTGGACTGCTGAGAGTGACCTCACAGTCATCCTCCGGGCCTCCCCCCGCCCCGGAGAGCCAGTACCCCCTAACTCTGCCCTCTCCGTTCCCTTCTGGAGGCCGAGCCCTCCCACTGAGCCCCCAGGCCACAGCCCCTTAGTGACAGAGGGGCCGACACAGGGAGAGCATGCCACCTTCTGACCCAAGGTCCCCCGCGGGCCCCTCCACGTCAGAGAAGCTGGAGGACCCGAAGGACGCGATGCCCACGGAGCGGAAGTCCATGTGGCGGACGGCGGAGGAGAGACGCATGTCCGACCTCACGCGGGTGGTCGAGTGGCTGGAGCGGCGGCAGGGCAAGAAGGACCAGCCCGCCCAGGTGCGTGCTGCCCGCAGGACGGACACCCCCGGGGCGGCTTTGCGCGAGGCTGTGGCCACGGGGGAGGGGCCGACGCGGCTCTGGAAGGAAAAAGGCAGGAAGGCGTCTTGTTGCTGTTGTGTTTTAAAAAGTTGAATTTACTATTTGAGAGAGAAAGGGAGGGAGACAGAGAGAGAGAGAGACATCAGCTTGTTGTTCACTTACTGAGGCACCCTCGGGCGATGCCTGCATGCGCCCTGACCGGGGATCGAACCTGCAGCTTTGGCGCGTCAGGGTGGTGCGCTAACCAGCTGAGGTGCCCGGCCAGGGCTAAAGGCAGGAGGGCTTGTAAGGGCGGGGTGACCTAGCAGAAAGGGCCGGCGAGTGTCAGGGGGCCGTCCCCGAGACAGGGCCGCCACATTCCCTCATTGTCACCAACGCCGTTGGGCTCTGCGCACCCCCAGAGGTGGAAGTGGGGGTGCTGTCGTTCCTGGTGAGTGCGTTTCAATGGCATCGCCCCAAGTCCTTGAGGAAAGCACTCCTGGGCTGTAAGAACGGACATGCCAGAGAAGGGGAAGGTCGGGGCCCGGGGTAAGGAAGAGGCGGGGAACTTGAGGCCATTTTGGGGGCTGCGGAGGCTGGACTTCGGGGCGCTCAGAACTCCGATTACCACCAGTCACGGAAGTTGTGCTCGCCTCTGTGACAAATGTGTTCGCTCCCATTTCTTCCCACGAAGATGATGTTCTAATAATGTTTGCACAGCTGTACCTGATATGTGGCCTTTATCATAAATAATTTTGGACCCAGGGACGGAACAAATTTAAATGGAAAAGACAATTAAATCTTCAAGGATCATTACCCTTCCCGGGAGCATTTGGATTTTGAAAGAAGCAACAGAGAAAGAAGGTGATGCTTCTGTGACAGGCAGGGGACCCTTCAGTGAGGCCGTCGCAGCTGTGCGGTCTGTGGCCACCCATCCCTTGTCCTGGAGGTCCAGGCCTTCCCCCATTTCAGCATGGCCGCAGTGTCACCCAGAGGGCTGTGGCACTGGGATCCAGCCGACATCACGGAGGACCCCAGAGGTCCCCTGTCTTGGCCACAGGGGCCGATGCCTCAGTGGCCATGGCAGGAGCACATCAGTTCCACCTAGCTCTCCCCAAAATGGGGGTGGGGGGCTGCTTCCGGGACTCCTGGGGTGAGACCGACCTCCGGAGATGCTGGCTGGGGCTTCTACTCTCAACCTAAAATGTGCACCCCTCTCTGCAGTAAGAAAGCAAAGACGCAGCGGTGGCCCCAAGAACGCCCTCACGCAGCTGTCTCCCCACGCCTGGCCGGCTCGTCACAACACCCCCGCCCCTTCCAGCGTCACTCACGAGAGTGGGAGGCTCAGCGCGCCCACGCAGCTATTCCCTGATTTCTCACGATGACCCTGGGGCGGGGCGGGCCCTGCTACTGACCCATCTCAGAGAAGGGGACCGAGCCACAGAGAGAAGTCGCGTGCGCGAGGCTGCCCTGGCACTACCTGCAGACAGGAGTCCAAGCCACCATCTCCCCACGGCCGCCAGTGGCGCCTCCTGCGAGAGGACCCAGTCGGTGTGGCTCTCCTGGGATGCTCACACCCCACCCACCCCTCGTGGGTGGGCTCGGACGCCCCTCTGTGGGCCACTCCTCGCTGGCCCCCCGTGCTCCTCACATAGCTGTCCTCCCTGCCTGCCCCGGAGGGCCGCGTGGAGGGCCGGGCACGTGCACAAGGAAGCCCACTTGGGGACTTGGGTGGCGCGCTCAGCCCCTGGTGGCCGCAGGGAGCACCAGGACGTGAGACAGTGGGGCAGTTTGCTGTGGCAGCCCCAGGAAGACAGGATGGTGGGGTGGGGTAAGGGCAGGAGGGGCTTTTGGGGACAGGGAGAGAGTCCTGCAGGATGTGCAGGCAAGGTGACCACCCTGCGGCCCTGGCCTGGAGGCCGTGGCAGGGAAGTCCCAGCTAGAAAGGCCACCTGGGGCCTGGAAGGCATTTGGACTGGGCCAGGGAGTGGGCCCCTTCCATGGAGGGTGACAGGGAGCTGGTGGTGGTGGGTCCTGAAGGGAAGAGGGACAGCCACTTCACTAGGGGTGGTGGGACACAGACACCAGGTGTGTCTGGAGGCAGAGCGACAGGGAGGGGACAGGAAGGCCAGGCGGGGGCCAAAGCTCCGGGTGGGCAGGAGGGGACGCAGTTCTGTTCTCTCTGCCCTTTCAGAAACACACCCCGGCGCTGCTATCCCGTAAAGCCAAAATGAAGGAAGAAAAGAAAGCCAAACTCATCCAGAAGCAGGAAAAACAGAGCCGCCAGGTGTCATTCTCTGAGAAGGTAACGCAGACACACACCCCCCCCCGCCCCCCATACCCGCTCCAGGCTCTCCTCTCCCGTACACTGCATGACCACTTTCCGAACAAATAATAACTTAAGGCTCTCAAATCCGGTCCTGCCTCACACTGACACCAGATGAAATTGCCCTCCCCCGCCCACCCAGCTCCCCCCAACTCCCTACCCCACCCCGGGGAAGGTGAGCACCCTGGTGGCAGAGGGTCCCCTTGCCCCCTGTCCCCGTGCCTGCCGCTCAGGAATGCCGGTGGGAAGACGAGAGCCCTGCGGCTCAGGGCCCCCGGCTTCGGGGTCCTCGGCCCCACACGGCGTCCCTGGGACACAGAGTCACAAAAGGCACCAGCGTGCCCGCCCCGCCCCACGCCCCAGAACGCATCTCTCCTTTGGCCCCCTCGCCACCTTCCAGGGAGCCCTTGACACCGCTCCCTCTGGGCGTGGGGGAGGCCACCCCTGTTCCCCAGCGTGTGACCTCTGCCCTGCTCCCCTCCCAGGAGCCCCCGGAGCTGAGCAGCAGGAGGGACAGGGACGCCGTCACCTACCGAAGGCTCTACGGAGTGGAGGCAAAGGGGAAGCGCCTGAGCATGGTCCCCGGCAGCTACATCAAGGATGGCCCTGGGAAATCCGGTAAGGGAAGCGAGGGGGGCCCCCCCCGCACCCCCCCCACAGGCTTCCGCAGCGGCCCTCCAGCTCGGCTTCCCCCGAGGGACGGGCAGAAAGTTCCCGCCCTCCCTGGGCGGCAGCACCCAGGTGAGCCCGACCGTCGTGAGCGTGGGGCTCGACTCCCCCGTCTCCCCGCTCAGTGTCCCCCAAGAGCAGGTGGCTGCCATGTCTGCCTATGTTCCTCTGTAAGGGTGGATCTTTTTCAACTAGTTTTTCCTTAAATCCTCACCTGAGGATATGTTTACTGATTGAAAACAGAGAGAGGGAAACATCAATGTGAGAAAAAAACATTGATCTCTTGCCTCCTGTACTCGCCCCGACCAAGGATCAAGCCCACAACCTCGTGGTGCGCGGGGTAACACGCCAACCATTGGACCACCCAGCCGGAGCTGGCTTTCTGGCTTCTTTTTTCCTCTGGCTTCTTTGGAGAATTTTTTGAGCAATTTTAAAAAATATTGGGGAAGAGAAAGAGAGGGAGAGAAACATCAGTGTGTAGTTGCCTCTCGTGCATCCCCAATTGGGGACCTGGCACGTGCCCTGACTGGGAATTGAACCAGTGACCCTTTGGTTCGCAGGCCGGCACTCAGTCCACTGAGCCACCCCAGCCAGGGCTCGATTTGCTTATGGTTTGTTGTGTTTGGGGGTTGTTGAGATTCTTGGTGTGTAGCTTTCATCAGACTTAGAAATCTTGGCCGTTATGTCTTTAAATGTTTCCGTCTGTCCCCCACTGTCCCCTGTGTCTCAGGCACCGCAATGCACGTGTTTGAAGCTCCACAGCTCACTGGGGTTTTTCCCTAGGCTTTTCTTTTTGGTTTTCTTTTTGTATATTTTCTGTTGCCGTGTCTTCAAGTCCACCCATCTTTTCTTTGCAATGCCTATTCTGGTGCTAATCCCACCCCACGGGTCTTTCACTCCGGACACGGTCGTTCGCATTCTAGAAGTTCAGCGTGCGGCGTGGTTAATGGCCTGGGTCTCTTCTTGGCACCACGCCCGAGCCCTGTGGACCGCGCGGAGGACGGCTGCGGTGGCCGCTTCCGTGTGCGGTCTGCCCGTCCTGGGAGGTCCCCCCCCCCTGCGCCTGCTGGCTGGTCTCAGGGCAGCTCCCTCCCGTCCCCCCGCCCTGGGAGTCCCCGCTGCCTGGGCCCATCCCAACTGTCTGCTGCCCCCGACTCGGGGAAGCCACGGGCTCTGTCTCGGTCCCCACCCTGTGCCGCAGCGGTCGGCTGGGGCTCCCGTGGGACGACGTGCCTCATCTGTTTTGCTTTGGGAAACACAAAACTGCTGTTTCGAGGAACCGGCCCAGTTCTGTAACGGCTCTAGGTGGAGGATCAGCCCCTGCTCCCCGGTCTCGGCTGGGCCTCTCTGAAACGTAACACTGGCGATGGCTGTGGCACGTCACAGCCCCTGTCCAGGTGGCCGCCCCCCGTTCCTGTCCCTGGAAGCGGCCGAGACGCCCTCCCCCAGACGCTGCCCGGTGCGAAACTCCCGGACTCTGCCGGTGAAACCTTACGGGCTCACGGGAAGCACAGCCGACGTACAAAGGAAAAGGAGTCAGGGCAGCGCCAGCCTGGAAGCGAGACGCACCGTTCTCGAGAGGAAGACCTGCCACCCGGTGACCCTGACGCTGTCCCCGGGCACACGCGTGTCATTGTGTGCGACCCCGCGCGTGCAGGAACATGCAGGGACTCTCTCAGCCAGGTTCCCCTTCGACTTCAGAACACGCTCTGGGAGAGCGCTCAGGCACCAAACTGAGGAATTAATGGTTTAAAATGAAAATCTAGACCAGAAAATCTAAAACCAGAAAGGTAGAATTGGCCGAAAACACAAAGGACAAAGGGGGAAGAAATGCAAACCGATGATGTGAAGTTTGGGCTCAAAGAAACACACTGACTAGAAGAGGGGCAATCTTCAATCTTAAGGAGAAAAAAGAACCTTAAAACCCACACACACCAAAAAGTCTAGTAGCTGAATAAACATTTAGAAACCCAAGGAGAAGCTGGTAGAGGTGCGGTCTCAGTGGGGACTTTACTGGACCTCTTTCGGAACCCAGCGGGTGGCACAGACAATAACAGACATCCAAGGAATACGCTAATGATGCCATGGACAGACCCCAACTTTAGATGTAAGTAGAGAACGCACATTTTTATTTGGCCAGAGAATACGTGCAAATGTCGTCTGTATATTCATCACAAAGAAACATCACTCTTCAAAAAAGCAAAGATTTTAGGGCCGCTCCCGGTGTCCTAAACCGATAATTAAAAATAACATTAAATTAGGAGAGACCCCCACTTAACAGCTGGAAATGAAACGCATTCCTAAAATACCCTCTATCAAAGGGGAAAAACTGGTGAGAATAAGCCCATTTTATACCAAAACCTGGGGGGGGGGCGGGCAGAACCTACGATCCGACAAAACTATGGAGGAAGATCTGATAGTGGTGGCTGTTGTCGTCCCAAAACAAACGTGACAAAGGAAAAACTAATACTCTTATTAACTTGATAAGATAGAAGAAATAACCTAGGAGAGAGAGAACTGACTCATTAAATGCCGGCTGAGATTAACGGAATACAAGATAAAAAGGGGCTGAAAGGATACATTCCCAAAGCTAGCTTCTGAGAAAAGCACATGGTGAGCGACGAGACGTCCTCGTGAGCCTCGCTGACAAGAAGGCTACAAGCACACGAGGTCTTGGGTGAGAAGGGCGCGTGAGCGAAGACCGATACAGTAAATGCATCCTGGTGGAACACTACCCGCATCTCGAGACGATGTATCGGGAAACCTGGAAGAAACGAACAATCCCCTCTCCTATACAAAGGACCAAACTTGATATAACGAAGAGCAGAAAAAGCCAAACAGAGCGGTCTCTGAAGTAAACACTGAGAGACGGCCACACCTGGTCACGAGCACGGACGCCGGGACCAGCGGCCCCACTCCGGTCTAACCTGTCAGAGCAAGGGGTCCCAAAGCAGCCGCAGCCACCGCAGACCCCACGGACGTGCTGGCACTGATTCAACGAGCCATCGCGATCTTAATATTACAACAGTATGCAAAAGTAGGCCAGTCCCTCCATGATAGAGATGCAAAAAACATAAAAACTTGCAGGAGATATACTCAGTGTGTGAACTGTATTACATATATCAATGTCTGTGCAAGTGGGATTTATTATGGCAGGTCCGGAGTGGCCAGCTCATCCACGTCAACACGTCTAATAACAATGTATCGCACCAATAAATGAAAGGAAAAACCACATTGACGGTAGAAGGATCAGTGACAAAATCAAGCAGTTATCACTGATAAAAACCTACGTCGTCGAGGAGTAAAGCTGTTCAACGGTATAAAACACAGACCGAAAGCAGGGGCAAATGCCACGCCAAATGATGAAGCGCTGAAATCGTTTGCACTAAAGTCAGAGCCCAAAGGACGCGTGCCTGCTTTTTACTGGGGTGCTGTCCCGGAGGGTCCCGCGAATTCCTCAAGAAGAGTGCCTAGTTTTTGCAAATGTCAGAAGGCATTTTCATTTCTCCTAATAGGGCGTATTTGCGAAACTCAAGAAATTCTAGTCAGAAATTAATAAAAGTTGGTATCCTCGTAGGTGTAGTAGAAAAAGTATTTCTGAAAAGCCTAGGTTTTTTCCTGTCTTAGTCATACCAGTTGGAGATGGGAAGAAAATATTCCATCCTTATCAGCAAAAATCTGTAAAATACTTAGAAGTAAATTTAACAAAAAGAAAAATATTAAGGTCTCCAAGCTCTACCCTCAATAGTATCTCATTCAGTACAGATCCCACATTTGGGCAACTTCAGACACTCCCCAGTTCATATGTTTCTACGTTTTGCCTTTGTGCATGCTGTTCCTCCTACGGCACACACTGTTCCTCCTACAGTGCACACTGTTCCTCCTACAGCACACACTGTTCCTCCTACTGTGCATGCTGTTCCTCCTACAGTGCACACTGTTCCTCCTACGGCACACGCTGTTCCTCCTACAGCTCACACTGTTCCTCCTACAGCGCACGCTGTTCCTCCTACAGTGCACACTGTTCCTCCTACGGCACACGCTGTTCCTCCTACTGTGCATGCTGTTCCTCCTACGGCACACGCTGTTCCTCCTACGGCGCATGCTGTTCCTCCTACACTGCATGCTGTTCCTCCTACGGCACACACTGTTCCTCCTACAGTGCATGCTGTTCCTCCTATGGCACACACCGTTCCTCCTACAGTGCATGCTGTTCCTCCTACGGCACACGCTGTTCCTCGTACAGGACACGCTGTTCCTCCTACGGCACACACCGTTCCTCCTACACTGCATGCTGTTCCTCCTACGGCAAACACTGTTCCTCCTACAGCACATGCTGTTCCTCCTGTCTGCAATGCTCCTCTCTCCCCCTTTCATCCATGTTTCCTTTAGAAACCCAGCTCAGTGTTGCTCTCCTCTGAGATCTTCCTTCGACCCTCTGGGCTGGAGTTCCGTCCTAGGTGAGCTCCATCTGGGGAGGGAGAGAAGAAACATTGGGAGAAGGTGGTAAAGGAAAGAAGGGAGAGGAAGGGGGCTGGGGAGTCGAGGTGGTGGGGAGGAAAAGACGTGGGTCCCACAGATGCTAAGAAGGAGAAGCGGCCGCAGCCTTGAAAAGACCTCGCGTCTCAGAGCAGGTGTGCTTGGAAGCCCGCGCCGACGTCCGGCCTCGCCCCCCTCCCCGCCCCGCGCCCCCGCCTACCCTGCCTGTCACGGCCCCCAGGGTCTGACTCCCACTGACCTCTGTCCGATTGCAGACCTGGAGATCAGGGACCCGGCTGTCCAAGATTCCAGTCAGCGGTCGGTGCCCTTCTCTCGACAAAGCCTTGCGGACAGCGTGTTTCAGGACCCTACCTTCGTGGGGCGGAGGTCGACCCTCCTGAGGGACTGGGTTGGCAAGATGCCGGACGCCGCCTACGAGCGCCGGCTGAAGAGCCTCATTGACAAGGGCATCGAGTCCAGGGCGGAGCTCACGAGGATCCTGAAGCCAGAGGAGGTGCTGAGCTGCCGGTGAGCGGCCCGCGGGCACGGCTGGTGTCCTGGGCAGGGGCACACCTGGTCCGGACCCCTGGGCCGAGCCCGGAGATCAGGAGGGTGGGCTCCGCCGCCTTGGAGCCCCCACAGGGGGCCTCACCTGCCAGTGCACCGTGTCCTGGGTGGACGCAACCTCTGGGTGCTGCTGTCTGGGCACGCGAGGCCGTCCTGGCGTGTCCCTTCGTTTCACAGGGGGAGCCCCCAGTGTCACTGGGAAGGGAAGAATGGGCTGCGTGCGGCCTCGTCGGAGCGGGAAACCCCCCTGGAGTATGATGCTGTGGGGGCCGCTGGCCGCAGCCGTCCTCCCCAGGGGCCCACCCGCTCGCCATGGGGGCGTTCGGACTCCCGAAGGGGCCCAGGCCCGGGGTGGGACCGCCTAGTGCTCGCTGCCCTTACCGAGGGGTCTCCGTCCCCGCTCGCTCTCTGTCCTGTCCATCGGACCTGCCGACTCCCAGCCACACCCCTCAGGCTCCGCCCCCACACCCGAGTGTCCTCCCCAGCCCGGGGTCATCCGTACCGTGGGGACGCGGCTGGCGAGGCTCGGTGACTTCGGCAGAGACCGGTCCTCCTCGCAGAGTTGAAGCAGCGGCCTCGTCTGCAGGCTGAAGGTGGCCACAGGGCCGACCAGCTGGGAGACGGGCAGGTGGACCCGCGACCTGGCGGGGGATGAACAGGCAGCTTCTCCCGACTCCAGGGGGCTCTCGCCCCGGCTGCTTCTGGGGCCGACGGCCGACGGCCTTGGGTCTGGCTGTGGGATCGGCAGGGCTCCTCACTGACCTAGCCCGCGAGCAGACAGCCAACCTGGGCTCCTCCCCGATGGGGGGAAGAGACTGGACAGGCCCCCTCCTCCAGGGAGGGGAGAGTGTTTGCAGAGGAAACATCCAAGAGCAGAATGAAGGTGTCTGGAACGGGGCCTCGGCCACTCGTGAGGGCCCACTCGTGAGAGCCTCCGGCACCAGGTGGCCAGGGGCAGGGGTGCAGGGGCAGGGGTGCAGCGGCAGGAGCTGGCAGCGGGAGGAGGCCCAGGTGTGGGGCTGGCCGGCGGTCTGGGCCAGCAGTCAGAGCAGGGAAGCCCTGGGTAGGTCTTGAAGGAGAGGCGGGGCCGTTCCTAAAGGGTGGGAACCCCCCTCCCCCCACCCCCCCGTCGTCACCTGCGGCAGAGGGACGGGCCAGCCGGTGGCCTGGCATGGCAGCCTGTGTCCTTGCCCTGAAGCTGGGAGCAAGGTCGAGGCCGATCCGCTCCATTCTCCAGGGTCCATCAGTGTTGTAGAGCTCGGGCCTGTTTCAAATCGATGGCCTGATTTGTTTTCATCGTTTGGATAGTTAAAGGAAAACACTGGCCTGTGCGTCTGCAGCCGCGCTGTCCCGACGCCTACCGAATGCCAGCCCAACGGTCCTTGAGCGGCCGTCCCCTCATTCGCTTACCATCGCTCCATTGCAGAACTTCCCATCCCCTTGCTGCCGATGGCCCCCAGCGCACACTTGTATTGCTCTGGCCTTTCTTCCCACTGACCCTTTTCCTTGAGATAAGCGGAGGCCCGAGTGGGGTGACTGAGTCCACGACAGTGAGCCTCCAGGGGGGAGGGGCAGGCAAGGGCGGGGCTCGGCCTGTAGGTTGCCGTGTGATTTCCGAAAGAGTTTATTACCCATAAAATCCCAGCAACTCGGTGGCGGGCCCCACTTTTTAAATTTTTTTTTTAAAGATTTTTTTTTTAAATTTATTTATCTTTAGAGGGGAAGGGTAGGAGAGAGGGAGAGGGAGAGAAATATCAATGTACGGTTGCCTCTTGTGTGTCCCCTGCTGGGAACTGGCCTGCAACCCAGGCATGTGCCCTGACTGGGAATCGAACCGCGATCCTCTGGTTCGCAGGCCCGCGCTCAATCCACTGAGATACACCAGCCAGGGCCCACTTTTTAAAATAAGATCCCTGTCGGCCCCAGAAAGGTCTGGGGTCGGTCCCTTTGGGGGGTCCCCCGGGGCAGAGGCTAAGCTCTTTTCAATCGAGTGCGGAGCCCGCGGCTGACCTCTTTGACCTTGCCCTGCACAGGTACCTGAGGCTGTCCCCGAACAACATCCGGACCCTGGTCAAGCTGTGCAAGGACGCAGGGATGTCGGTGGACATCCACCCTCACATGGTCGAAGCGGAGATCGACGCCAAAAAGGTGTTTTCGCAGACCAGCACGGTGGCCCTCTGAGCCCCACGCCGGCCCGGGTGGGGGCTCACTCTGCCCAGGGCCCGGGGCCGCCCGGCCGTCGGACAGCGGTGCTTAGAAAACAAGACGAGGCTGCAGGACCCGGTGCTGCCGCGGTGTGCGTCCGGGTCCCCGGGTCGGAGCCGACCGAGGCGGCGCGGGGCTGGCTTCCCCCGAAACACGCCTCGAGGGGGGCTGCAGGGGAGGTGGTCTGAACGGAGCCGGGGAGGCAGGCCCTGGAAGGACTCGGGGGGGCGAGGGTTGGGGGGCTGGTTGAGGACACATGCACCCCGGGTCTTGCGAGCCACGTGGCGTGGCTCCGTGGGAGCTGGGGAGCCCGTCCACACCCCAGAGGGCACGGGGCTTGCCGGCTCACACAGACAAGGGGGGCGGGGCAGGGACGAGGCCGGCGGTCTCACCTGAGTCCCCTGCTCTGCCGCCTCGCATCCCGGAGACCCCGGCAAACCCCGGGACACACGATCCCCATCCTGGAGCAGCTGCCAGTCAGGGTCCAAGCCCAGCTGTCCCGCTTGCTGGCCGTCGCTTCGCCTCTCTGTGCCTCCGTTTCCTCATCCGTGAAAGGGGCCGTAACACGCCTGCCGGCCGAGCAGGGGTGAAGGGGAACCGCAGGCTGGCCTGGGAAGCACAGCGCAGGCGTGGAGGCTGCCAAGCTCACGCTGCAAACGGGAGCCGTTGCCACGGTCCCCTGGGGTGGACCAGCCCCCCTTTCCCAGAAGGGTCCTCAGAACTGGGCGTGTCAACTGTTGAGTCGAACTCTGCTGAAAAGCTGGTGATGGCAAACCCATATCCCCTGGTGGTTGACCCCAAAGGCAAGTGGTCCCTGAGCCCCCAGGAACAAGGGAAGCCCCAGGGGCCAGGGTCGCTGATGAACAGCCGCTGGCCAGCTGGCCAGCTTTCACTCGGCCTCCGAACGCCAAACAGCAGGGTTTCCAGTCTGCTTTGGAAGGTCCCAGCCCCACCTTGAGGCTCCAAAGCAACCCTCAACCCTCGGAGGTGAGGGGCTCTCTCCACTAAGTCATTGCCCTGGGTGTCCGAGGAAAGCTGTAGAAGCTTCCAGAACCCCCTGGCTCCCGCCCACCTGCGTTACACTAGAGGAGCGGGCCGGCCAGAGGCGTGCCCAGAGCCCGGCCCCCACGCAGCGTTCAGGCAGAGCCGTGGCCGAGTCTCCAGGCAGCCCGGCAGAGAGCTGCGCGGTGCCCCGGCTCTCCAGGAAGTGCCTGTCCCCTGGGGAGGGCCCCGTCTCCAAAAGGGGGAGGGGGCCCTGGCTGCGTGGCGCGGTTGGTTAGGCCACTGTCCCCATAGGCCGAGGTTGCAGGGTGGATCCCTGGTCAGGGCACATCCAGGAAGGAACCAATGAATGCATGAATAAGGAGAACAGCAAATTGATGTTT
Organism: Glossophaga mutica; assembly: GCA_039655065.1. Classification (NCBI taxonomy): domain Eukaryota; kingdom Metazoa; phylum Chordata; class Mammalia; order Chiroptera; family Phyllostomidae; genus Glossophaga; species Glossophaga mutica. The sequence continues at coordinate 3,054,242 of CM077315.1, forward strand.
CTCTCTCTCTAAAATCTGATTAAATCAGGGACCCCCCCCCAATGACCTCACCTTAACCTGATTATATCTGCAAAGACCCTATTTGCAAATATAACCCGGTACCGGGGGTTAGGGTTTCATCAACACCTTTGGGGGAACCCAGGTCAACCTGTAACACAGAGGCCAGAGGGGAGGAGCTGGAGTCTGCCCCAGAGAGGGGCGGCGGGTCCCCAGACCCTGCTGATCCGTGACCCAGCTGCACTGCATCCCACACCCTCACACCCTCCCGGGCCGGGCCCCCCGAGCCGCTGCCCCGCTGCCCATCCCTGCCCGTGGCACGCGCCCGAGCTTGGGCCCCAGGCTGGCGGCCCCAGAGGCAGGCCCAAGGGCACGCTGCTCTGATCTCAGCCCCGGTCTCTCCGGGAGTGTCTGCCCGGCCCCACTCCCAAGCCCAGTTCCCAGGCTCCCTCATCCACACGCAACCCCTTTCCACGAACTAGAGCGATTTTAGCAAAAGATCTGCCCTGTCCCCAGGGGCCTGCTTGGTGCTCCCAGACCCTTGGAGGGGCGGTCGCTGCGGGAAGCCCACCTCTCAGACCCCAGCGCCTGCACAGGCAGGGTGAAGGTTCCCAGGGGCCGGTGCCGGCTGGAAGAGGGAGGGGAGGTGAATGCAGTGCAGAGACGACCCCCCTCAGCTGCAAGGGACACATGGGCGCCCTGGGGGTCCAGAGGGCTCCCAGGTGCAGACCCCACAGGCCCAAGGAGCCTCTGATTCCGCAGGTGGGCCCCAAGGCGCCTGGAGAGGTCTGAGAAAGGCGGGCCCCTCCGGGCCACGAGCAGTCAGCGCAGGGTGCTCCGAATGTCGCATGCGGGAAAGGACCTCGTGGAGGGCCGGCGGCTCTGCATTTCCTAAAAATTTCCCCGCAGTGGGACCTGACCCCTACATGCCGGGACGGCCCTGGTAGGGAGGGGCAGGGGCCATGGTGCCATGGGGAGATCTTTCAATAAATCGGGCTGGTCACGCAGCCGTGCGGGGAAAGTACGGACCCTCCGCCCCCCGCCCAGTGCAAAAACCAGTTCCAGGCGGCGGCCGTCGCGGAGCAGCGGGAGGAAACGGCCAGTCGCCGTGGGGACCGGCTGAGAACGGGGGCGTGTATTTGGGGCTCGCTAAGAGAGTGGGTTGTGAGAATTCTCATCACGAAAGAGCTCATGCTATACACCTGAAACGAATGCGATGTATGTCCGTTATATCTCAAAAATAAATTTTGAAGTTAAGGAAAAAAAAACAATAGGAGCCTCCAAAGTGAGACAAGTCAGGTTCTCACCCCTCCGTAGTTGCAGTTCCCTCCAGGCGCCACCAGGTGGGGCTCGATCACAGCGGAAGACCTGCAGGCACACGGGCCCCTCCGGTGCTGGTGGAGCCCGCCGCTCAGGCAGCGGCACCTGCGCCCCAGCTGGCGGCGGCCTGAGCCCTGGGTGGGCGGCAAAGCCCAGCGCCCCACGCAGCCACTGAGGGCCTCTGGGCACGTCCCTCCTCGAAGTTTCCATTCTTCCTCCAAAACAGGCAAAAGATGCAACTTCAAACAACATGGAGGTCCCACGTTTTCCCAAATTAGATTGGAAAGCAGTGCGCTGGGGAACGCAGGTGTGGCCCAGGTAGGGAAATGAAGGGGGCCCGGCCGGCGGGTGCCAGGTTCCCCGCGGCCTTTCCCGGAGAAGTTCCCCGCAGACCTCACAGCGACCAGCAATCCCACGGCTGGGCGGAGAGATCTTGGAGGGTGTCCGGTGCGGACGGGGTCGCTGGGTGCTGGAGGCCGCCCCCCGCGCCCCGCCCCCACGAAGGTGGATGGCCATGCGCAGTTGTGCACAAGGTGAAAACCAGGTGGGATGTGATAGGCTAACCTTCGTGCAAACGACGCACACGTGCAGACAAGGCATTGCTTGCCTCTGAGGACCGCACGTGTGCATTGGGACAGCCGGAAACCGGGATTCGGGAGGGAGGGAGGAAATGGGGGCGAGAGAGAGAATCCCGGTTTTGCAGGGTCACCGTGAGAAGAAGCTGAGGGGAGTCCCCCCACAGTCTTCGCGGGCACCCAGCGCACTCTGCGAGCGCCTCTGTGCGCTGGGCCGGGCAATGGATACGGTAGTGAACGGAGCAGACCACAAAGGAAGATTCCGGCCGCCCTGGTGCTGACTCTGTAGCAGCTTTGAGTCTTAGTCCACGATGGGGGTGCAGAAGAAATGACGCATCTTCCTAGTCAGATGAGTGCAGGGCCGATGCGGTGCCGCTGTGTCCTGGCCTGGTGGACAACTCCATGTCGGCCGTGCCGGGACGTCACACAGAGCAGTCCACTGGGGCGTGTGGGAGGCCACGCTGGTCACTGCTGGCTCGCGACAGGCCACGGCCCACAGGAGCCAAAGGGTCTCCTGAAGATGGGCAGCACCAGGGGGTCTGCACTGCATCCTGCCTCCTGAGACACCACACAGCTGGCTCCCTCGGGAAGGGCCCTGCCAACCCACTTGGCCGTCCCCAAGCCCCGCTCCCCGCTCCCCCTCTCCCTACGCACAGGCACAAATTCCCACTGGGTCTAGGCCAGCGGGAGCCGCTTTGCCTAAGGCATCGGCCTCCCCCAGGACGCATTAGGCAGGCTTCGCTGGTCAGAGCAGGGCCAGGCTGCAGGGAAAACAGGCTGGGGGGGGGGCTGCCGAACCCCCAGAGGGGAGCAGCCATCCAGCCCCAGCTGTGGAAAGAACAAAGGGGCTCGCACAGCGCCCTTCGCTCCCCTCCCCGTCCCAGGAGTCGGGTGCAGGAGGACCTACGGGCTATTAACACGCAGCTGGTGATGCCGCCGCTGGATCCTGAATAGTCCGGGGCCAGAGTCGAGGCCGCGCCTCCTGCCTGCAGAGCCCGGGGTCTGGCTCTGCCCACCGGGGCACCTGTCTCCTGGGCCCACACCGAACACGAGCCCACCAGCTCCAGAATAAACCAACTCTCAAGTCCAAAACACATTCCCCGTGGCCTTCACGCTCAGACGGGCAGGCTTCGTCCCTGGTCTGCTGAAACCTCCGGGGTGGGAGGGGAAGGCCCCCGAGACACAGGCGTGGGGGGCCACAGAGGGGGTGCGGCCGGCCCCGCAGCACACCCAGCGTGGGAGCTGCAGGGCCAGGTGTCAGCCCAGGTGTTTTGACAAGGAGGCCTGGGCGCCCTCCTTACATCATCTGTCGACTCAGGCAGTCCGTCAACGTGCAGCAAACATTTCCCGAGCTCTTTCCGCGTGACAAAGACCGCCGAGCACCAGGGAGGCTGTGATGAGCGAACGCTGACATGATCCCGCCGCGTGGAGCTTACAGGTTAATTGGGGAAGCAGGCCTTAAATCAGTTTAAAACTACATAATTACCAAGAGTGATGAACACGCTGTGAAGCAAAGAGTGGGGTGTAGCCGTCGACAGCCGGTGGGGGAGGGGCGACCTTCCTCCGAGGAGGCGCTTCTAAGCCCTGTCTGGACACAGCAGAAAGGACCGTGGGACCGATCGGCTCCCTCTGCCGCCGCGGCCGCTGGCCGTAGCATCGGTGTTCCCCAGCCCACAGCCTGGCCGCGCGGCCCCACTCACGGGAGACCCCTGCCTCTTGCGGGCCCTCTCTGTGGCCCCGTGTCGCCTGCTGGTACCTACGAAGCAGCACCCACGCCCCCAGGAGGCCGACGGTCCTTTCGGGAGAGTGGACTGCCTCGACGACGGAGGAGATGGGTCCAGTGCCCACAGAATCAGCGCTGAGGACCCACAGAAGCAGCCCCGCGAGGGCGGGCTGGCCGGGCAGGCGGCTGGGGTCAGAGACGGGGCGTGGTGGGGGGCGGAGGTCCAGGGAGGGACCCCGGAAGGAGCGGGAACGTGGGGCCGGCTCATGCTGGCCTCGGCTGCTAGACTGGGGGTCCGAAGTGGGGCCCGTGGACCACGGGAAGCCACGGTGGCCCTTCCCGGCAGCAGGCCCGGGGCTGGTCGTCTGGAGCTTCAGGGGTTACGGGCGGAAGACTCGCCCACGCCTCCTGGAAGCCGGACTTTCTAGACAAGCAGGGAGGCCCAGGGAGCCCGCGGCGGAGGCTCCCCTAGACGGAGCTGTCAGAGCTTCTTCAAAGGGCCCGTCGTCTTATTAGCTCCCCAAACAGCGCCGGGCCCCGGATCAAGCCTTCCGGTGGGAACACAATGACCACAAAGTGCTTTTGTGTCTTGGTTTCCTGGTCTCCCCGTCCCCGCTCCCCCAGCCGCCATCTCGCCTCCATTATCGGCCAGACAAAGCCCCTCCCGAGATGCCCGCGTCCGCGTCCCTCGCTCACGTCCGTCCCCTCTCACCTGCGCGTCCACCCCGCCTGCGCCTCCGCGCATCTTTCATCCCGTCCACACGGCCCGGGTTCAAAGCACGGAGGTTCACGTTGTCAAAGAAGCCTTGATCTGAATGCCTTCCCCCCACTTTCTCCTTAAATGAGTTGTTAACAGGAACCCAAGTGTCTGCTGAACTTAAAATACTTTTTTTTTCCTAAAAAAAAAAAAAAATACCATTTCAAGGTACCTTACGGCGCGCACTTGAAGAAGCGAGGGCTCAGCGTGTCCCCGGCAGCTTCCTCCTTGAAGCTCCGGTCCGCGGGGCCGTGGGAGGCATCCAATCAGACAGGCGGCCGCTGAGGGCCGGGGAGGGGGGCTGCCTGGCTTTCTTTGCCCCTGAAACGGGAGCGGGAGGAAGAGCGAGCGTGCGGGCTCGGGCGCCTGTGTGTGAGTGTGTGTGCGCGCGTGTGTGTCTGCGTGCGCACGGCCGGGATAATGAGTCGTGCGAATCCGCGGAGTTCCATTTCGGCCATCACAGGCAGCTCCCTTTTCTCTTGAAGGCCACTTTGAAAAAAAAAAAAAAAAGATCCCGTTTTCATAAGTCGTTTACTTCCCCTAGGAGGGCAGGCCTTCTAAAAATATTCCCCATTTCTTACACCTCAGAAGCAAATTATTTATGTTAAAGCTGCTTCGTTATCCTGGCCCCACAGGGCCGGCTTGGAAATGGAGGTGACTTCCAGAAGGCGCCATCGGCCTTGGCGAAGTCCTCCGAGGGGCCGCTCCCGGCGAGGCGGGGCGGGGCGAGGCCTTCCTCGGGACCCCCAGGGCCTGGAGAGCATTCGAGGGTTCAGAAGACGTCCGGTCCGTTTTTCACAAACACTCGCCAACCAGGCCCGGCGTTGGGGGCTGGAGAGGCCGCAGGGGGCGGATGGTCAGCCCGCACAGAGCTTGCGTCCCTGCGAGGGCAGAGGGCGCGTGCTAAGCGCAGGCGTGAACTCGGGACACGGGACCACGAGGATGCGGGCAGGGAGAGCACCTGCGGAAGGGTGGGCCTGGCAGCACAGGGAGGCGGCCAGGGTCCTGGGAAGGGACATCCGGAGACAAGGGGGAGGTGTTTGCAGGGACGGGGAGTGGCCGGGGCGAAGGTCTGCGGTGGGGACAAGCTGAGCGGGTCAGGGGGACAGCGACCTTGACCTCGCTGTGTGGCCTGGGCGAAGGCAGCTGGGCAGAAGCCAGGAGCCTCCCCACCAGCCTCGGCCAAGACGAGGGACGTTTGTGTTGCCGTTTACCCTGCCACGCCGACCTCCCCAGCGAACTTACAGAGAGCCTGCCCCCCACAAGACGAGGGGCTCCAGGAAGAAGGGGACCCGAGAGAGGTGGCAGAGAGGAGCCAGAGAGTCCCCAGCCCACCCGCGCTTCATCGCAACCCTCTCTCCCCGGAAAGAAGGCGGTCGTGAGTCGCCTTGACGACTCCGTGGAGGAGCGGGACGGGGGAGGGACACGTCCTCACGGAGGTGCCATCTGAACTTGGCCCCCGCAGGGTATTTGCCACCCGCCTTCCATCAGCCACAGTTGTGTCAGTATGGGAGGGGGGCAGGAGGAAGACCGCTCCCCCCAGGAGAAGCCCCATCCTCTCGGTCAGTCCTCCTGCGGGCAGACCCGGAGGCTGCTGTGGGGCCCGGCCAACCATGCACCTCTGGGTGCGGGGGGGGGACGTTTCCCCAGCAGCTAGCGTGAGGCTGCAGGAGCTGGCTTCTAGGGTTTTCCTGGGGCGGCACACACAGGCCCCGGGCAGGGAGGTGCGGGGGAGGCCCCGGAGCAAAAGGGTGGGCGAAGGCGGAGCTCTGGAGCCTGGGCCCAGGAGGAAAGGCCTCTCCCCACGAGCCCCAGGTTAAGCTTCGCTCATTGGAGAGCTAACTGTGGGGGGCCGTCGTGCACCATGAAGGAGCTGGGGTAGGTCGCCCGGATACCTGGCCTCCGCTGGGGTCTCCTGAGAGGCAGGAGGGGCTCTACCCTAGAGACGCAGCCGGGAGCAAACATCCCCCTCCCCACCAGCCTTTGTGAGGCCTCCGGTGTGGGCTGGCCGGCTGCGGGGAGCGAGGGAGCCCCTGCTTCAGGCTGGAGGTGGGGACTCGGGGCACCTCAAGGTAGAGAGGAGCGGAGTGGGGGGAAGCTAGCAACAGGCGGAGGGGCCGAGTGCGCCCAGGCCCTGGCGAGGGTCCGGACGTGGGCTAGAGGGGGAGACACCGAGGGACCCTCAGTCCACCAGCCGTGCAGACGTGGCGAGGACGCGAGTGTCTCGACACAGGTGTGCCGGGCGTGTGCGGCACCTTTTACGGCTCCCGGGGCCGCCACGTGGAGACGGGCGGCCGAACAGGGAGACCAGGCGGGGGGTTCTTGGGAGAGAGGCCCTGGGGGTGGCAGGGCGGTGGCGGGAAGGGAGAGGGGTGTGTGATGAGGGCGTTTCGGTGCCGGAACCCTTAGCTGCTCCTCTGCCGGTTTCCCCTAACTTTCTCCGAGAGACGCCGGAGGCCGCAGCCGGACAGAAAGGCAGACAGCCGGACAGAAGGGGCGGACAGGGCTGAAGGGCCCCTCCCAGGGGCAGCCTGGAGGAGGTGACAGAGAGGAGGAGGAGACCGGAACTGCCTCCCCAGACCCCACGTTGTCAGAAAGCACAGCCCTGGACTGCCGGTGGGCTCAGACCCACATGTGCAAGACCAGGGGAGTGGCCCCAGGAGTCGGCCCGGGCTGGGGGTGATCGGAGGGACCGGGCCTTCCAGTCCTGAGTCCCAGGGTCCCCCTGAGTGCGTGGTTCAAAGGTCCTGGGGCTGACAGCTGCTCCTACTGTTGGACAAGCCACTCGGTGATGGCGCCTGCTCCTCCCCACCAGCGGGGACAGCCCCGCGGAGGGAAGGGACCCAGGCTCGTGGGCTCACAGAGCCGTGGGACGCTGAGCTTTTCGGGACCATCTTGGTGGCAGTATTGGCCACACGGTTCTTCGGGGACCCTGGGGTGGAGGCCTGCTCTTCGCTCCTCGTTCCTAGGGACGCTGCCGCCCCCACAGCCACCCTCGGCTGCACCGTTCAGATGCGGGGCTGGCTGACGCGTCCGTGTGTTTGGTCCGAAAATAAAAGACACGTTTTTCGTGATCACCAATAACTTCATTGATTTGGATATTCTGAGTATGTCGGCTCTCTCCCACGTGGTGGAACGTTGATTGTTCTCAATTAATGTCTTGATTTGATTGCTATCAACTTCAGCTGGTCCACCCGACCGTGGAGCGTCGTCCAGAGAAGAATCTCCGGCACGAAATCTCGCAAACCACCTTTGACACGTTCGATCGGCCACAGCACCTTCTCCACCCGCTGCACAAGTCTTTTCCCGCATTTCAGTTGCGCTCTTACCTTTCTTGAAATAATAATGCATAATATGCTGAAAATATTGTGTATTTTCTTCCATCTTCAATATTAAAATAGCTACACAAAAATTCACCGATTTTAATTTTTTTAATTGCACACTGATATGACATCTGTCACAATACAACCTAACAAAGGTGTTTTGAATGAAGTTAAGGGCCACTCGGCGATGCCAGAAGCATCTTACAGAAAAAAAAAAAACAAACGAACTTTTTGGCTGGCCCTATTGGAGGGCCCAGGTTCGGACAGTGGCGTGAGCTGCCAGCAGCCACACCCTAAGCTCACGGCCTCCTCATTGCTCCACAGCAAAGGGACAGACGTCATCTGGGTCTCAGCGGCAGGGTGCAACACCCGGGCCACCCTTCACACTGAGGCTCTTGGCTGGTGTGTCCGTGAAACCGGCCAGGAGCTGGGCCCGCACTCAGAGGGTCTCCGCCTGAGAAGCCCTCAGGGTGGGGTGTGGGGGGGCCCCATCACAGATCCCCCACTGTGGGCCCAGCTTCCACCCTCTCCCCACCCCCAGGCAGGCAGGGGCCTTGGCCGGGTGCCACAGTCTAACGGGTTCATTGTGGGGGTGGGACGCCTCTGCCCCCCATGCCCCCCCACCCTCACAGCCCCCCGTTAAAGCAGTCCCATAATGACAGGGGTCGTGAAAGGCAGGTTGCGGGTGACTGAATGAGGCTCCTGCCTGTGCAGGGTGGTCCGGGGGGGGGTGCTGTTTTATTTACGGAAGGAAAGCTTGTGTGCGCTCCCTCTCCCTTGGCGGGACCCGGTGCCTGTGCGCGAGGCCAGTGCAGGGCAGGGGGCGGGCAGAGCGTGGCCCCCACGGCCCAGGAGGCAGCAGGCGGGGACCGGCTGGGTGAGTGAGGCCCACTTGCTCTCCTTGTCCTTCAAGCTCACCGACAGACCCTGGAGCTCGGCACCCACTTCTTCTCAGGGCACAGACTTCCGGTGGCCCCCGACGGCCCCACAGATGCGTTTTCACACACCCGAGGGGTGGCTGTGTTGTAGCCCTTGGGGTCTTGCTGGAGACAAAACCGTAGCAGAGTGGCTAAGCTATCAGGGGCTCGTGTCGGCTTTTCGGGCCTGCAGGCCCACGGCTGGTTGGCCCTCAGACACAGCTCAGTCCAGGAGCTCGCTGGGGTCCTTGGATTGGGTCGCTGTCGTGGTGCCCCTCCGCTTCCTTCCCCCGTGGGCCTGGCTCTGGGACAGGTTCCCCTCGCAGGCCGGCAAGAGCTGCAGCCGCGCCAAACGTCCCCCTCCCTGCTTGGAGCCCAAAAGGAGGAAGATGAACGGCCCACCTCTGGGTCGGGCACTCCACCAGCCACAGCCCCGTGTGGCTCTGAGAGACCTGGTCCTGCCTCTTTGGCTTCCCTGACCCCACCGGAGCCCACGGGGCTCCCTCTGCCTGTCTGACCACAGACTCGAGGTGCCAGCCTCCCCAGGGTGCCCGACTCCGGGCGGGGGGGGCAGGCAGAGCCCAGGACTGCAGGCCCCCGGTCCCCCATCCCCCACCCTGCCTGACCTCACACCTTCGGCGTGCCGTGCCCAGGCCAGGGGCGGGTGGCAGGCACCGTCGTCACAGGGCCACTCCGCTCTTCCTGAACCGCCACACCGCCGCCCTCAGCGGTGGCCTTCCAGGCTCCGCACGGCCCAGGCTCCAGGGCTCTGGGCCGAGTGCATTTTACTGACTCACCACTGAGTCAGTAAAACGAGCCCATTGAACTAGCTTGGGAATTGCCTGAGGTTCTGGGAGCTGCCCGCCAAGGTGGGTAAGACACCCGATCCCAGGGGGCAGAGGGGCCACTGGGAGGGGACCCACCACCTCCCCCCATCGCTTTGACAGCCCCTCCTCTCCGGGCCACACCGACACCGCGTCTTCCACGTTACCAAGATAAGACTGTGTTAAGAGAGACTTCGTATTTGGTGTATTTAATGAGCAAGCAACTCCCCAAGGACCTTTCAACAAAGCCAGTAAATTTCACGGGAGAAACGCGTCCGTGGGCTCCGAGGGCTGCCGCTCCCCGCGTTTAGGGAGCCCGGCTTGCGGGGAGGCAGAGGACACCAACCCTCAGGGGCGGGGCGGGAAGGTGAGCAGGGCCGCGGAGCGGCTGACACCGGCCCCCTCCCCCGCCTCGGCCCGGCTACATAGCTGCGATGATGATTTTAATGTGAAAGCAATGAAGTGGGTGAGACGTGGGTCGAGGCGCGACGGCCCCGCTCTGAAGGGTCTCTCGGAGTGCGGCTGTGTGGAGAGGCAGGCCGGCGCCCAATCAGGGGCTAACTGGTTAGAGGCATGCCGGAGCCCGAACCGAGGCCTCGAGCGAAATTGACTTGCGGAACGCAATAATGCGGGTCTGGGGGAGAGGGGCGAGAGGGTGAAATGTCCGCCTCCGTCGCCTCTTCCGCGAGAGTGCGTGCACCCCGGTCCCCTTGCAGAGGGGGTTGGAAAGAAGGTAAAACGGGGGCGGGGGGTGGACCAGGGCTCCGCACCGGGGAAGCTCTCGTGGCTCGCGGGTGTGCACGTGTGTGCGTGCGTGTGTGTGATTAGGAAACACTGTTTTTTACAGCAGTTTTAGGTTTCCAGCAAAACCGCAGCAGGCTCCCGTACGTACGCCGCCCCACCCCCCAGCCCCACCCCCAGCCCCACCCCCAGCCCCACCCCCAGCCCCACCATCCACACGCGTGATCATCGTCCCAGTAACGAGCCTGCCTCGGCCACCATTTCCGCCCAGAGCCCGCCCGCAGCCTGGTGCTGTGTTTGTACCTGGAATTCACTCGCCGGTTCCTTTTTTTAAAATTCAATGTTATTGTTATTGACTTCATTGGGCGACACTGGTTAACAGAATTATACAGGTTTCAGGGGCGCAGTCTGAAACGCATCACCTGTACGCTGTGCCGTGTGTTCGCCAGCCCAGGTCAAGGCCGCCTCCGTCCCCATGCACCCCCCTTTACCCTCCCCCACCTCCTCCACCCTCCCCGCTTCTCCGAGCAAACACCAAGTGCCTACTCTGTGCGGAGCTCCGGTTTCGGGGCTCCAGGAGCACGCGCAGAGAGCACGCAGTCCCCGTCCTGAAGCATTCACGATTACAGACCTCCCAAGAGGAAAATCTCGTGGACTCGGGCCTCTAACACAAACCTATCGACACTCTGCCCATTGCTAGAAATGTTACTCGGAGTGTGTCACTTCCCAGTTTCTGCATAAAAACACCCAAAACTTAGTATCTTAGAACAACCAGTGCTGTAGCGCAAGGCGCCGTAAGCTGGCACTCTGGGCTGGACGCAGCGGCGGCGGCGGGTCTTCTGATCTCCGCCGGGTTCCCTCGTGCACGAGACTTGCCGAGGTCGCACGGCGACTCAGCGGGGACTTGAGCACAGCCCTGCAGCCCCTCGCCTGCAGCCCTTCAGGGGCATGTGCCCTCTGAGCGGAGACCCGCCCCCTGCCCCAGCCCCCTAGGACCGCACGGAGACTGACCGTGCCTGTCCCTGGAGCAATCCGTTCCTCCCCGGGGCTGTGGGCCTGGGCTGCCTGCCGTCCCCTTGCTTTTCCGCACGGCTCCTTCCGTCTCTCGCTTCCTGTCTCAGCTCGCCCATCCTTCTCAGGCCTTCTCTGCACCCCCTGCAGCGAAGGAGCACCCCCAGCACCCCTAGGACATTGCGCTACTCATTTCCTCCAAAGCTCATCCTATCAGAGAGGTCGTGGCTTTTATTTGTTTGTTTGTTTGTTTGTTTGTTTAGATCCTCGGCTGAGGATGTTTATTGAATTTAGAGAGAGAGGCAGGAGGAGAGGGGGAACCGTCAACGTGAGAGAGAAACATCGACGGGTCACTTCCCACACATGCCCCGACCCGGGATCCAACCCGAACCCTAACGGTGCCCTGGCTGGGGATCGAACCTGCAACCTTTTGGTGCACAGGATGATGCTCCAACCAACTGGGCTTCCCAGCCTTGTTTTATTTAAACCTGTGTTCTTGGCGACCGTCTCTCTTTCCTCCCCAGATTCATCCCAACATCCAGCAAGGAGTCAGAGCTCCAGAAAGACGGCGTCAAGGAGGAAATGCCCACGGAGTGAGGTGTGGGCTGGTCCACGGACGAGGACAGAGGGGGAGGGCGGCCGAGCGAAGGCACTTTGGTACACAAAGCATCAGTACCGAGGGGCCCAGACATTCTGGGCCCGGGGCTCCAGGGCCGCGGGGGCAGGGAGGGCAGGGATGCAGACAGGCTGGAGTTTGGAGCTGGAGTGCCAGGCTGAGGACTTGGGCTTTTCCGGCAGGCCAGGGACGATGGCTGAGCAGTGCTCCCGGCCTAGGAGAGGCAGGGGTCCGGGCAAGGTTTCCGCCGGCAGGACCTGGGCGCACAGGAAGCACCGGCCGCAGGAAGGGAGCCTCCCGGCGTCTGACACCGGCCAGACGCGTTTTCGAAAACCCAGAGCAGCTCGCAGGGTCTTTGTTTCCTGTTTTGCTCTGCGCCCGCTCCAGGGCCAAGGAGAGCAGATCGCATTTCCAAACACATCACGAGAATCTGCAGTGGAACTCGGAAGAATCACCCCAGGCTTCTTGGTCTAATTCTCAAGGTCAACTGATATCATTAGAATAACATGAACTCAATTTGAGTTACAGCAGGGAAATCATGTTAGGAAATATGGGTCACTCCTCACCGAGTAATGAAGCTGTTACCTCGCGCGATCGCAAGCGCGCTCAGGAACCCGTCCGCCGCTTTTGCCCCACGGCCCGGCTGGCTGGTGACGCGGCAGTGGCCCACAAACACGGCAGCCCGCTCTGAGAGGGAGCCGTTTCGGTGAGCGGGGACCCGCTGGCTGCCTGCCTGCAGCCTCGGAGCCAGCCAGAAGGGCGGGGCTGTCCGGGAACAAAGGGCAGGTCTGAGAAGCTTTCTCTGTGAGTTTTCGGAGATTTCCTTTAAAAGCTACATTGGGAACTGGGAGGAGACAAGAGCCCTAGGTCACAGAGCAGGCGAAACCTGGTGCTCAGTCTGTTTTGGGGGGGCAGACGAAGGGGAGACAAGGCTGGCGCTCGCCCTGCAGTCATGCCCACGGTCGCCTGTGCAGAGAGGAGGCGTCGCAACACAAGGGAGTGACCAAGGGGTGTCGGTCAGGGCCACCGGGACAGAGTGGCAAGACCGCGGCTGGCTGCCACTCCAACCTGGCGGCAGGGACGTGGCCCAGCAAGATCGCCCAGATGTTTCGATGAAAACTAGAAGTCCAGAATTTTGTGTGACATCTCCGTATTTTAGGCAACTAATTAAGCATCATCCAGGCTTTTGCTGTGACTGGCCGGCTCCTCCTTCTGCCCCGTCCTGCCTTCCCCGCCCCTGCAGGCGTGGCTCCGCGTGCTGCCTCCCAGAACCCCAGCTGCGATGCCCTCCTGCACCCCGATCTCCTCGTCTGTCCCAGGGAGACAGGCGTGCCTCGTACAGGCGTGTCCTACACGGATGTAACCAGAGGCGGCGGCGTGGGCAGGGCCAGGCCGGCACCCCGCACGTGGCCGGTCATCCGTGTCTGCTGTGCGCTGCCCGCTGAGCGCGCCGGGGAAGGCAGCCCACGTGCGGCGCTGTTACCAGCTGCAGGGAATCGTCTCCCTAAACCCGAGCTCCTGTGGCCGCTCCGGGCCCGCTGACCCTCTGTCATGGGGGCGGGGCCTGGCTCTGCGAGCTGGAGGGTGTGCAGCAGCCTCTTCCCACTAGGTGCCAGTAGCAACCCCCAGTTGTGACAGCCACGGATGATTCGAGCCCTTGCCCAGCGCCCCCTGAGAAGCCACAGTGCTCCCGGGGGCCCTAACCCATTAAAGCTCCTGGAGCCACAGCGGGGGAAGACCCCGGCCTGGACCCTCTCCCAGGGGTCTGAGCCAGGGACAGGGGTCAGTTCGGGGCTGGGGGCTGGGACGTGGCTTTAGGTCCCAGCGGGTCCTGTTCTCCCAGCCTCGGTGCCCTCTGAGGAAAAACAGAAATGCCCACTCCACTCCTGCCAACTCCCGCGGCGGGGGTGAGGCGAGGGGGCGGCTCAAACCATCGGAGGCGGTGGCCGGGAAAGCGTCCTGACAAAGTCTTGCACTCTAAGTGCAACAGGCGCGATCCGCACCCACGACCGGCCGTCTTACCCAGGTTCAGCTCGGAGGGCTCAGCCCGAGGGGGACAGAAAGACGGGGACACACAGAAGGCCCTGTCACTCCTCTCTTGTCCCCACTGCCCCGGGGAAAGGGAAGCCTCGGCTACAACGCCCCGGAAGCCGAATGAGTTCGTTCTCAGCTCCCAGCAGAGCCTACAGGTCTGTAGGATTTTCGAGGTAAATTTTACTTGGTAAAATTTTACAGGAGGTTTTTGCCTCATCTGGTGAGTTTTCTGACCTGGAGTAGAACGTGACTAGGCTACTTTCTTCCTGCGAAAAGGAGAATAAAAAGTGTATCCACGGGCGTTGGGCCGACGTGACGAGCCCGGGCCGCCAGCAGTGGGCAGCAGAAGCAGAGAGAAACGTTCGCGTCAGAAACACCTGCGGGAGGCGGAGGCCCCGGCTCCCTTCCCTGCCTGGAACCGAAGGGACGCGGCGGCGCCGACACCGTAGCTTTATTCCCGACGGCAAGGCCGGGAGCCACCAGCCACACCACCCAAAGCCACCAAGCAGCGGACACAGACAGCCCGCCGCCACGCCTGCCATCGGCGTCCTATGTCACCGGGGAGGGTAGGACGGTGGGGGTCCGCAGGGCGAGCTCCCCGAGACCTCCCAGGATGGGCGGGATGAAGGGGGGTGACCCGGGGTTCCAGGCAGGTGGCTTCCTCCCCACCCCGACTCTGGCTTCTCCGTCCCAGCCCCAGGTCTGCCCGGGAAGCAGTGGGGTCTGCCGGTTTTCCAGGGGCCGTCAGCCCTGCTTGAGAGCCAAAACGAAGAAAAAGGAACATGGATTCTAAAACCGAGAAGAAAATTAGAAAATCAAAATGAGTAATAATTTCAAAAATAAAATCATAAAACCCTTTTAACATTTTCAAGCTAAAGAATAACAATAAAGGCGTTCGACGCCTGCTGAGTACACTGTAACGTGTTGATTATAGAGGGGGACCTCACCGAGCTCTTCGGTCGGCGCCCCGGACGCGGTCCTTTCTCCCCTTGGCTACAGACCCTCCTATCTTGCTGTGTCTAAGAGGGACGGGGAGGCCGAAAGCCACCAAGCCACCATAGCACTGTCTCCGGGACTCTACCTGCAGGCCAGCCTCAGGAACCCCGGGGAGAGACACCTCGGAAGCCAGTGTTCAGGGTTCCGGAGACCATTCACCCAGATTGTAATTTTGAGCAGCATCCTCTGCGCCCCCTGCCCCCCACCAAATCATGGGAGCCTGTGGAATCATCTGCTTTTTGTTTTTAATTCTCACCTACGACATTTTTTATTGCTTTGAGAGAGAGGGAGAGGAAGGGGGGGAGAGAGGGAGAGAGAGAGAGAGAGAGAGAGAGAGGGAGAAACACTGATATAACAGAAATGTGCCTTGGTTGTGATTTGTAGGCTCCCCGACCACGGATCGAACCCACAATCTAGGCGTGTGCCCTGATGGGGAATCGAATCTGCAGCCTTTCAGCGTGTGGGGCCACACTCCCACCAACTGAGCCACCCGGCCAGGGCAGGAGGTATTTGCTCCTATCTCAGCAAGTGTGGTGGAAGGTTCTAGACTAGGAGTCAGGAGCGGGGGTTCGGGGCCAAGCCTCACCCTCTGACTTTCTTACGGATGAAGGAAATACAATACTTCCCGAACTACTGTCACTACCAAAAGTAGAGAAAAACAGGACTGAGGGGACCTTTATAGGAAGAAATAAAAAAAAAAAAAAACACAGGAAAATACACATTTCCTTGAGAAAAAGACCCAGTCCTTTGTGAAAGGGGAAACTCCTCGCCGATTGCAGATGCAAATAAAGTGGGCCTGCCCTGCCCATTCCCGACCTGCTGGCCCAGGCACCTGACTCAGGCCTCAACCGGGAGCGTCCCTGTCCTGGCGTCTGTCCCCCAGGAGGCCCCACGTGGCCAGTGGAGGGCAAACGCTGGGAACTGAGGCCAGCCCTGCCCAGCGCCTGCTGGTTGGTGGGGCTCTCTCCACGGTGGGCAGGGTGGGGTTTATTCCGCAATTTAACAAAGAACAAAGGAAGTGGCTTGGGCTTGGGGGTGGGCCCAGAATCCCTGCCTTGTCCCTGTTCTGTGGACCCTCGGTCTGGGGGCTGGGAGGGCTGTTGATGCCCTGGGTCACCTCGCAGCAGCCTGAGTCTTTTTGAACCAGGTCCCCCGTGGCGGATCTGCTGGTGACGAGTCCAGGACCCCTTCACTCACTCACTCAGGGGGCCCATGAGGAGGCCCACCCACCAGGGATTCCTGGTCCCTCAGGTCTCGGAGAACCGCCCCTGCTGGTCCTTTGTCATGCCATCTTCAGCACGGGAACCGTGCCCCGGTGCCCTGCGTGGGGGCGGGCGGACCCCCGCTAATGAGAGCGGGAAGGTTTGGGAAGCGCGGGGGGTGTGGATTCGGCAGATCGGGCTCCGAATTACCCACAGTAAACAAAGCAAATTATATTTACTTCCACGGGAGCCTGAGCTTTTGACAGCAAAGAGAGACTTATGGTAGAGTTGTTGCTGCATTTATATTTAATACATTTAAGAGAGAGATGAAATAGACTTTAGCGAGGCCGGTGAAATATTTATGAAAGCACGCCGAAGCCATGTAAGGGAGAGAGAGGGAAATAAAAGCGCTCACACCTGGGATCAAGTGGAGCAAGCCAGCCTTTAACCTGACAGCTCCCCGGCCCTGTGGGCCAGGAGCTGCCAAGGGCCACAGATGCAGCCCACCTGAGCTAGCCAGGACGCAGGGGGAGGTGTGGGGAGGGGCGGTGGGGCGGGGCGGTCCTGCGGGCGCAAGGCGCAGCCAGCTCCACGTGCTCCAGGGCACCTGCCACACCTGCCCGGCTGCTCAGGTGCGCCTGCCGCCTCGCGGGGCCAGCCAGAGCGGGCTCCCGGCCCTGGCGCCCGTCCAGCCAAGCCTACAGCCCGGTGGGAGCCGGTCTGTCTTCGAGCCACTGTCCCAGGGAGGTCCGGTCTTGGGATTATTGGACGGAAGGAAAACGGGTTCAGTCCGTGAGCCTGCAGATTCACGGCGCTTCGGAAACGCACACAGGATGTGTATACAGTCCTGGTGGAGAAGAAAAGGATTAACAAATGAGCAAACCCCATCGCTCGTCATCTCAACGGCTGCTGGCATGTCCGGACGGGCTGTCCAACGCTTTCGGGGAGCAGGGTTGAGATTAGGGGCGGTCGTTCCGAAGCGAGTTCTGCTCAGGGCTGACACGGTACAGAGCAGAGCAGGCTGACGGCTGCCTGCCTCTCCTTCACCCCCGGCTCTGGCCACAGTGGCCTTGCTTCCTGAGCGGGTCGCAATATAAATTCACCTTGTTCGACCCCGTCTCCCAGACGCATGTTCCTGGCGGCCCGTGGCCCCCCGTGTCGCCCTCTGCTGAGCCCCCTGGCATTTTTAACGCAGCCACAGCAGGGCTCATTCCCAGGCCACCTCGTCTGCGGACGGTGTTGGAGGCTGACTTGGCGTTCCCTTCCCGTGGAACAGGCCTGTGCTTTGTTCTGTATGCGGGTGGACTGCTCTTCTCGAGGATACTTTGGAGGGTGCCTCCCAGGCGTCCGCCCTGCGTGCCCACATCGATGCTGAAGCGGAGAGGCAGGCCCTGTGCAGAGCCCCAGCGTCTGCTCCGGGCGGCTCTTCCCCTTCGGATGCTCTTTCCCGCAAACTCCAGCCGCCTCGGTCTCCCAGCTCTCAGCTCAGTCCGCTCAACTCAGGGAGTCAGCCAGCTCCTCGCCCCCTCCCTGTGCCGCGATGCGGAACCTCTCTCAGGGCTGTGAGCCCGGGCTTACCCCATTTCATTCCCCTCTCTCAGGAAACACGGCCCTTCACGTCTTAAATTTCAACATCTCACAAACCATTGATTCATATATTTTGTCCAGTTTTTTGTCGTTTCAGGCAGGAGGTAAATCTGATCCAGGTCGCTCCACCTTGGTCGGCGGTAGAAGCTCCCTCCCTAGCAACTAATAAATCTTCACAACTCAGCTCAAACATCACCTCCGTCAGGCAGCCTTCCCTGATTGCCCATAGACTAGGTTAAGCCTTCCTGCGATGGGACCCCCCACAGCCACACTGCTCCCTTTGTCTTAGTTTTGATTCGTCTACATTGTTATTGCTTATTTGCTCACCTCCCTAACCAGATGGTCCCTAAACATAGCGGTGTCTGCTTGCCCCCTAGGCTTTATCTGACACCCACTAGGTGCTCGATTCGTGTTGACACTTGTGAACATGTTTTCGCTCCAAAAGACTAAAAGTGTTGCCAGGAATGCCCCTCATGTCCAGTCAGATATTGGGGACAAGGAAGTTTCCTCTAGAAAAATATGGGTGTGAGGTGCGCCTGTGTCCCCTGGAGTGGGGCGCTGCCACACCTGTTCTCTTCTGAACCAGGGCTGGGCTTCCTGAGCAAGCAGCCAGCGCTTCTGAGAATAAAGCGCTTCTCCCTCCAAAACGCCCAGCTCAGCTCCCCGGTCCCCCAGCCTGCCCCCAGCCCAGGCGGTGGAGCAACTTTGCAAAGTGAAGGGATCTCAGATGATATTCAAGTCTGCACTTGGCGAGCAGGAAAAAAAAAAAAAAAAAACCCTCACTTTTTTCCAAAGAATGAAAAGGCATCCCCCCCTCCTGCCCACCTGGGTTCTCTTCACCGAGGCATTTCCATAAGAGAAGCCGCTTGATAGGCCTGTCCCCTTTAAATCATTTTCTAAGGATCCCGGCCGTCGCACGCTCGCTCCGGCTGCCTCTCCTTGGCTCACCTTTCCTTTCAATTACTTGGGCTCTTCCTCGGAACAATAGCAGCGTCACGGCCCCTCCCGGCCGGCCGGGCGGCTGCGGCTCAGGCCCCTGCGGCCAGGTGCCCGGGCTGCGCTCCGCTTTGTTCCCCGGCCAGATGGCCGGTGCTTCATCCTCCCGTCGCCCCTTTCTGTGCCATTTAAACTTTAACCTGGTAGTAACTTGGCCGCCTTGATTCCCGATTCAAAGGCTGGCGGATGAAAAGCCCTCCCTTTGGAGGCGGCTTGAAAACGTCATCCCCAGTCTCTCTCTGTCTTTGAACCGCGCCGGAGCCTTTTTGCCCAGGCTGTTTTATTCTCCCTGGGCCTCCAGCTTTCAGGCTTGGGGCCCTGGGAAAGGCAGCGAGCGGGCTTCTCAGCTGGGGCCTGCGGACCCCAACTGCCCGGGTGTGGGCGACTCATGGGCCCCCCGCCCCCCACCAATCCCGTCTGCCGGCGGGCCGGGGGTCTGGACCAGGAGACCGCCTCTGGCCTCCGGGCCGGTCCCCTGCCAGCACTCCGCCCTCCCCCAGCCCCAGCCCCACGGCACTTCAAGGCCTCTATCCCCAGGTGCATCCTCCAGAAACTCTCTCCTCTTCCATGCCCGGCGGGCCTCGGGCTGCTCCGGCGGGCTGGCCAGGCATGATGAGAGCATCCTGCCGTCCCGGAAAACTTCAGGCAATCGAGAACAAACGGGCTGGTGGGGACATGGCTCCCAGGGAGGGTGAGATGGGCACCCTGAGGCAGCCCCAGCGACCTTTCCTCTTCCCAGTGGACCTTGCGTGGCTGGGCTGGCGGCAGCCTTGCCGAACTCCCGCTGGAGCCCAGGTCAGACGTTCGGGGTTTTGTTCGTCCACCGAGAACCGTCCCCCCGCCACCCGCGTTTCCGCTCACAGCAGTGAAGAATACTGGCGTGGTTGCGTGGGGGCCCTCAGGAGGAGATGTCTGCCCCCAGCCCCTGGGGCCTGTTGATTGGCCTTATTTGGAAAATGGGTCTTTGCAGACAGAGTGAGTGAGGAATCGTGGGCGGAGGAGATTGTTCAGGTGCGTCTAAATCCAGCAACCCGACTCAACCCTCGTGAGAGACGCAGAGGAGAGCGGAGGCCCCGTGGCCACGGAGGCCGAGCGTGGAGCCACGTGGCCACAGGCCGAAGAGCACCTGGAGCCGCCAGAAGCGGGAGGAGGTGAGGAACGGGCTGTCCCCCCGAGGTTTTGGAGAGATGGCCTGGCCTTGCTGACACCTTGGCGCCGAGCTTCTGGCCTCCAGAACGCGCAGGAAGAGACTCCTGCGGTCTCAAGCCGCCAACCTGGAGTGATTTGAGCAGCCTCAGGAAAGTGGCGGAAGCAGGCAGCGGTGGGGACGGGGGTTTGCGTGGGTGTTCACGCTCCTCTCTGTGGCCCGGGGCGGGGGGAACGGGGGTGCGGGGGTCCGCCCAGCACGTCACCAGGAGCTCGTCGTCACGTTAAAATCAAGCCGGCGAGTGACCCAGGCGCCTGCAGCCCGCGTCCTGCGTGGACGCCCCCTCGGCACCCCAGGCGGCCCCACCCACTCCGTGGGTTTTCCCCAGCAAACACCCCTCCTGGCTCCCAGCCGCTCCGGGCACGGCCCACCTCGCTTTCTGTGAGCTCGAGGATTACGAACTAATCCTAATATGTTTGCCCGCGTGAAACCTAATTAGGAAGGTAAATCTGAAAAAAACAAAAGGCAAAACAACATAGAAACCTGAGGAGTGCCCCTCCCCCAGAGCGGAAGGGAAGGGCGTTTGGGCTTCCTCGTTTGGAGGGGTCCCCTGGTCAGCAGCGCAAACGAGGACGAGACAGGACCCCTCCCTCTACCAGGCGAGGCCAAAGGCACGGGCAGAGGACCCTTGGGAGAGACGCGGAAGGACCTGGGGGGGGGGGGCTGCACTATCCCCTGCTTCCGGGACTGGGGGCTGCGGACCTTCCAGAAGCTCTGCAAACACGTGTTTCTTTTTCAGGGACTGAAAATCCAGTTTGAAGTGGCTTAAGAGAGAAAAGTACTTACTAAGTACTTATCACCATGACCTTCGAGTCCTAGTACTTAAGCTATTAGTAAGCACCGAGCACCACGATTACCTTGGAGCACGGGTGCCTGCGCGGTCAGCGAGCCCTCACCGCGTGACCTTGGAGGACTGGTACTTACCCGAAGGGCTTGCTGCTGTTACCGCAGAGTGTTGTCGCCGACAGCGCGGGCTCACCGCTAGGGCCTCGGAACCACCGTTGACACTGCTGGCAAGCACTTACTGCCTTTATCTTAGCCTACCGCTCCTTACACTGTTCGTGAGTGCTTACTGCCGTGACCTTAGAGCAGCGATTGTCAACGCGTCTCAACTCACGGCACGCGTAAACCAGTTACTAACATTCTGCGGCACACCAAAAACATGTTTTTTGCTGATCTGACAAAAAGGGAGGTGTAATTTTGATTCATTCACACCGGCCGGCCACTGTTGCGTTGGCTGTTGCGATCTTTCTGTTGGACCATCTACGGGAAGAGGGGTTGGTGCCCCTGCCACACGGTCAGGTGGTGCCTGTTTTACGGATCCCTGCGGCGCACCGGTTGAAACTGCTGCCTCAGAGCACGGCTACTTATACTGCTACCAAGCGCTCACCGTTATTATCGGAGAGCACCATCACCGTGCCTGCTGTATGACGGGGCGGCTGAGGCTCAGAGAGCGGAAGGACCTGTCCCAAGCCAGACGTCCGGCAGCCTGCCTGCCACCCCGAGGTGTCCTACTTCACGGAGAGCGAGGCGTTTGGGCGAGGCCGGTGGCCCAAGGTCCCGCATCTTTCTCCAGCCGCACTGGCCCAGCAGAGGGTTCCAGGGGCGGGGGGGCTCCCAGTCCGCGGTCCCAGCCCCAAGGGCCGAGCCCCTCCCCAGCCGGCGCGAGCAGGGCGCAGATGGGACGTTGCCCACCCAGCGCCCGGCTCCAGCCTTTGCAGACACCGCCACACATGAAACAATCCCAGATGAGAGGGAGCTTGAAAGCTGCCGTTTTTAAAGTAAAAGGAAATCACATTGTAGAAGCCCCAGCAAAGATGACAAAAAAAGAAAAAGAAAGAAAGAAAAAAAGAAAGAAAACTTAAGATCAAAAATCCAGCCAGACCTCAAAAAGGGGGCTTGGGATAAAGGATGGGGGGTCCCCTGGGGGCTTCTGAAGCAGGTGAGGGCAGGGCTGGGCCCGACCTGAGCCGGAGGCCCCCCCCCCCCCGTCCCTGCTCACAGGGGCCTTTCATGTGCCCCCCTGCCAGGGCTGTGTGACCGGACCGCCACCGTGCCAAGACACCGGACACCCACCAAGTTCTCCCACGTGAAACTCACTTCTTTCCTTTAAACTGAGGAAACTTCGAGTTCTTTCCAGACGGAGAATGGCAGGTGCTTATGGGGTCCCACCTCCCAGCCTCCTCACCCCCCTCTCCCCCATCTCCCTGGATGGAGGCGGAGGGGCTTCTCCGGTCCGGGCCTGGAAGGAAGCTAACGGCTCAGCCAAGTGACAAAGTGCTGGCCCGTGGGATGCCTGTGGCCACAATCACACTGCTGAGAGGTGCCCCTCAGAAGGGTCCCTCTTGGCCTTGGGCCCCTAAGGAGCAACCACCAGAGGTGCCCCCAGCCCAGCTCTGACTCAGAGCATACCTTGGGGGGCGGGGGGAACTCACTGAATGACTTCTCTCAGAGAAAATGATGTCATGCCACACAGCCAGGAGGAGGGACGCAGGCTCCAGCCTCGAGGCCCCCCAACACTCAGGCTTTCAGGGGCTCCCGGGCCCTGGCCAAGCACCAGAGGGGCAGGCAGGAGCCCCACAGCCTCGGGCTGCGTGGCTGCCGAGACTCGAAGCCCGTCAGAGTGGAGGGGGCCCCCACTCCAGGCTGGGCACCAGGGGACACAGACAAAGTAGAGGTGCGGCCTCCATGTGTCTGTGGGACAGCTGGGGTTCGGTGGGGGGCGGGGGCTGGGAAGGGGGGGCAGGATCCACGCCACCTGCCCTGACTCTTGGCGTCCTCTCTCCCTGGGACAGGGGCCCCGGGGGAGGACCTGCGTACGACGCACCTCTGTGGCCCTGGCACGGAGCAGGCGGCGGCCGCCCAGTGCTCGCTGAGCTCACGAGAGGGGGGAGCGGCGCTGCAGTGCGTGGTCAGGTGCCAGCAGCACCGCCACCCAGGCGCGTGACTTCAGCGTGTCACCGAAAGGTCTCTGTCCTCGGTTTCCCCAGCACAGCGCCTGCTTTACCGGCCAGGTGAGAACAGCCAGCAGGTGAGCATCGGTAGCACCTGGGGCCGGGGGTGCGAGCGTTTGCCAGCAGAACTGAGCTGGCTCCACCTGGGGGACCACGTGAAGATGTGGACGGTGCTGTGACCTTTGCCGAGAGACACTCGGGGGGGAGGTGAGGGGGAGACGGCAGCTCCCCAAGTGTGCTGGCCCTGCCGGCCGGCCCCCTCCCACCCAGGACTGACCCCTGCCTGTCCTGGGGTGTGTGACCTCTTCCCTGTGTGGGTGGCGAGGATGAGCAGGCCCCGTAGGCCAGATTGATTTTGAAATCTTGTCTCTTACGCTGGAAAAGGTCATGTTTGCGGGTGGGCGTCCCGAGGCCTCTTTCCACCAGGGCGCCACAGCTGAGCCGCGGGACTTCCATTAGCAGGGCTGGGGCTGCGGGCGGAGGGCTGGGGCTGCAGGCGGCCAGAGGCCCGGGCGCGTGCGGAGGCAGAGCCCGCCCTGACGAAGCAGCGAGAAGGGAGCCGATCTCCAGGGCAGGCAGAGCTGTGAGCCTGAGTTTGCCAGGAGCAAGTGGGACTGTGGTGCGGGGAACTCAGGCGGGACCCTCAGGGTCACATGCAGCTGGAGCAGAGGGCTGTCCTTCCTCGCAGCCTCGGGCAGACTGCAAGGGGCTGGTTGCTGGGCCCTGCGGGGTGCTGGAAAAATGGGGGTGGGGGGTGGGGGAAGCCCCGCCTTGGGAGCAGGGCAGAGCACCGGACCCTGCCTGCCAGCCTCCTCACTCACTGGGGCAGCCTCGGACAGAAGGGTCCCTGCAGAGGGTGTTGGGACGAGCCCCCCAGACCCCTGGGCTCCTCAGTCACAGCCCGAGGCCCACGAGCTGGCCCTGCCCAGACGCTCACGGGGAAGTCCTGAACATCCGTCTGGGTGCCCGCTGGGGTGGGGCCGCTCGACTCAGAACCCCCGGCAGGGACCTCCCAGACTGCAGCCTCCCAGGACTGAGTTGTGTTTGGCATGCGCAGGGCTTTAAAAAGTCCTTTAAAATTAGCTTCCGGCACTTCATGGGTGGAAGATTTTCACATTTTAAAAGATGAAGATTTTAGCTTTGCCCCAAACAGGAGACGCCCTGGCCGCTGCGAGCCTGCCTTCCTGCGTCTCCAGCCAGCTGCGCACTGCACGCCCGCCACGCCTGCCGCAGGCCTCACCCCTCCCTGTCGCCTCACCACGCGGAGCCAGCGTCCGCTGCATCTGTCCTCACCTGGTTCACCTCTCTGGTGACCTTTGCCCGGAGCCGTGGGGGCTGGGATTCAGGACCCTGACTTCCAGTCGCAGCGACGCAGGGGCTCTGCACTTGCTGTGCCGTCGACCTAGAATGTTCTCCTGCAGGATGGCCTCCCGTCACTCTGTCATTTCATTCCGACCTCGCTCCAACGTCAGGGGAGCCCCGCCCACGCCCAGGATGCCCCCTTTGCTGCTCCCACTGTTCTGCCTCACAGCCCTGCCCCCCAGCACCCGCCTGTTATCTCCCCCTCATCCCCACCCCCCCTCGAACGTCAGCTCCGGGGACACAGCGACTTTGCGTCATTCATTGTCCTCACCCCAGCTCCCGGGTAGCACTCGGCACTTGGTGGGCGCTCAAAAAATGTTTCTGAAAGAACAAAGGAAGAAAGGCAGGAGGCCAGCAGACCGTGGGGGCCTTGGGTGCCGGTCTGAGGGGCGGGGATGGGCCTCCGTGGGCCGCAGGCAGCAGGTGACTGGCTTGGGGCCGTGCTCCTCACGAGCTTCTCCAGCAACTGCGTCCCAGGCACGGTTCTGTGGCCCCGGCCAGAGACCCATTTCCACGCGAGCCACATAGTCAGCAGGTAAAAGCCACCACGTGGTTGGCGTCGCGGGGAGGCAAAGGCCAGGCACCTTCCCCCGCCCACCTGCCTGCAGGGGGCCGCAGTATAACTGGGAAACAGAATGGGGGGAGAGGAGGACTTCTGGGTGGACTGGAACCTCCCTCCAGGAGGGCATGGTCCCCAAGGAGAGCCCCTACTGTGTGCCAGGACCGTGTGGGGCTCAGTCTGGTGATGGAGACTGGCATTTGTCCAAGTGTGCAGGTATCTGTAAGCTGATGGGGCTTTGTAGCGAAGGAACGAGGCTTTGAGGGCCTCTGTCTTATTCCTCATGATTGGCGCACACAGTAGGTGCTCATATGGCTTTCTGAAGGAATGCAGGACTCTCCAGTGGACCAGCTCCCAGAGGCGTGGGACCCTGGAGACCTGCAAGAAGGGTGCTTCAAGGAGGCAGAGAAATGAGGCACAGGGCACGTGGCACCCCAGAATCAAGGGCTGGCTCTTCCCTGCATGGGACATGATGCTGGGTGCTGGGCAGGGCTCCCCTAGGGAGAGGAAGAGGGCCCCTTCCCCTCTCTCAGGAATGTGCCTGTCCCCTCCCCCCATCCCGGGTGGGCCAGGCGCCACTTGGTCTGCCATTCTGATGCTCTCGGCAGGGCCAGGATGCTGTAAACACCCATCCTCGACTCTCCTGCAGGGTCCCCGGGTTGCCAGCAATCATGCCATCTGCTCGCATGGCATCAGCCCAAGCCCAGAGCCCGGGGAACCATGCCAGGCAGCGATTGGTTCCGAGGTGTGCCCCTTAAACCGGGCGGGGGGCCTCCTCTTCTGAGGGGCCCCTGGGGGAGCAGGAGAACAAAAGACAGATTTCTCTTTCCTTAAAAAGAAGAAAAAAAGATCAATTTCACTTAAGACTCAGCACAAAACGGGGAGCAGGGGAAGCAGCAGAGAAGAGTGGGTACGGGGTCCTGAATATTCACAAGCTAGCTCTGCACGGCTCAGCATCCCGGGTGATGGGGGAGGCGGCCAGGGCATGCTCCATATTTAACACATCCTTTGAAAGTCGAAAGTCGCAGCTTCTTCTTGCACGCGCCCCCTTCTCCAGGCGTCTCCCCTGTGGCTCAGCCATAGCAGGGCCCCTGGGGCCCAGGGGGTGGGGGGAGGCTGCAGGGAGCACTGGATGGGGAGCCAGGACCTCACAGTCGGCCTGCTGACCCGCTCTGGGTCCCCATAAGGCAGGTGACAGAGTGGCTGTGCAGACTAGGCGGGACCAGGACCCAAGGTAGCATGTCTTTCTGGAGCAGGAAAGGGCCCCGCAGCTGGTGGCCGAGAGGCGCTCCGTGTGACTACAGCGGGTCTATCTGCAGGCGGACCCACATGTCCTTGTCCCCGGCTGGGCCCATCTGGGTTTGCACGTGAGACTCTGCGTGTGTCCTGGCTCTTGCCCACCTTTGTGCCTGGGGGTGCAGGTATGGAGGTTTGAGCGAGCCCCCGTGCGCAGCGTGTACACGCACCAGGGAGCCAGCCCCCCACCGCTGGGCCCACCGGCTGGGGACCCAGAGACGGTGGCAGATGGCTTCTAGCGAGGACATGCGGTGAGCGCTCCTGTCCAGCCACGCCCCCTGCTGAGTGGGTCTGGTGGAGCGGAGGCCACGTCATGTCCTCGGTGGCTTAGCCTCAGCTCGCCCCACCACTGTCCAGCCGGCACGCGCTGGCAGCCGGCACGTGTTTGAGAGCCCACATCAGAGAGGAACTGTCCCTGGTCAAATCGCTCTGGACAGCCCAGTGCCAACCGAGCCTGGGTCAGGGGGCTCGGGTCCTCTACACCAGGCCCTCGCTAACGGGGCAGGTGACCTGGACCGGGGGTCCTGGCTGGGCTTTGATCCAAGGGGCAGCCCCAGCTCTGTGCTCCCGGGAGCCAGCTGCAGATGGCAGCGGGGGTAGGTCATGGCTCAGGAGCCCAAAGGGGCTCTAAAAAAAGGGTGGGGGAGGGGAGGCCCGCTGCCCGGGAGTGCAGCGCCCAACCGTGTCCAGTGCTTTCCAAGGCCATGGCCAGCCTAGCCCTGCCTCCCTGCCAGGCCAGAGGGACCGTCAGCCCCGTTTCACTCCGAGGGGAGCAGAGATTGTGCTGTGACGTCATTGGCACTGGATCCCAAACCTCCCCTCCTGCGGGTGAACAGACCTGGCCGGGCCAGCTCCGTGGGCCGCTCCGCCTGCTGGGCCAGGTGACCATGAGTTTCTGAGCAACGCTGCGCTCAGGGCCAGTCTCAGGCCCCCAGCAATCCCAGAGGTAAGTGCTCCTGCTGCCCTGTCTCCCCCGTGAGGACCCTGAGCACACAGAGGTCAGGTCATGTGCTCCAAGTCACATAGTCAGCAAATGGGGCCTGTGGGGCAGCAGGGGGCTGCGGCCACCATACCGGGCTGCTGAGCCCGTGCAGCCAGCAGAGTTCAGAGACCCACCAGAAAGAACACGGGGCAGCTGGGAACGGGCTCCCCAGCACCCAGATATCCCTCCTCTGCTCTTGAGGCCCAGGGGGAAATTTCTCCCCAGGAGGAACAGGGCCCAAGTGACTCCTAAGCCACAGGACAGCCCAGGGGTCTCTCCAGGCCACTGTCCCACCGCCATCCTGCCTCATGTCCTGCCCAGGTGGCTCTGCATTCCAAGGTTCCTCCGCTCCAGAGTCCTGGGCGAGGTGGCGGCGGGAGGACCAAAGGCGGGCAGGACCGAGGGGGACTGGGACAGGCATCCCGCCCCCTGGTCCCCCAGCCACCACAGCTGCCTCTGCCGCCACTGAGCCCTCGCTGGATTATTCAATGTAACATTTAATTACACCGAGAGTCTAACGAACACAAGGCGAGTCAGATGTGGAACTCGCACCCCCCGCTGAGCCTCCTGGAAACCACGGGGAAGCCAGGGTTGCTCCATATGCCGCTGCGTGGGTGTGTGCGGCGCACGCACATGTGTGCACGTGGGTCTGGGGGCCTGTCTCCATGAGTGTGCGCGTGTCCAAGTGGGCAGTCTGTGTGCATCTGCCTGGTGCACGCCTGTGTGTGTGCGCACGTGTGTGCGTGCAGCCCTGTCGTCTGTATGGTGCATGCGTGTATCCGGCCTCCCTCTCTCACGGCTGCTAAACGCAGTTTTACCGCTAATGGTCAATAAAGTTTTCCAGGACCCCAGCAGCAGCCGGCTGGTCAGACACCCTCCTGTGGCGTCGTGTGTTTCTGTCACCTAGTCCAGGCGCCCTCTTTGGGACTGCCAGGCCCCCGAGGAAGTCCGTCTGCCTCTGCCTCCCTGTGCTGGCCTTCCCGGGTGACAGGTGCGAGCAGGCTCCTCCCCTCTGCCCTGTTCCTTTCCTTCGGGGCCCTGCTCTCCGCTCAGGCCTGGGCTCCGGCCGCCCCCTTTCTGGTCACATCACTCTGCATGCCCACTCCAGAATGCCACTCTGCCCCAGACTCCTCCACTCACGTCGGGCTTCGGAGCCGGACCACCAGGACGGAGGGCTGCCTCTGCCCCTCCGTGTGTGTGGCCTCGGATGAGTCCCTTCGCCGAGCTGAGCCCACTTCCCCCCAGGCAGGGAGCTCAAAGGAGGTGACGTATGTCCAGTGTGCTGCGTGCCACACAGCACAGTCAGGGGAGCCCTGTCTCGATGGCAGTGAGACACAGGAGGACCCCTGGAGATCCCTGTGGGGGCGAGATGAGCTGGTGGGAGACTATTGCACGGAACTGACCTCAGGGAGTAGCCCTGGAAAGGTGGCAGTCAGAGAGGGTGGTGGCCCGTCCTGGGCAGCAGGACCAAGCCGGGCCAAGGCCAGTCGAGTTTTCAGCGCCACCTCTGACATGAATCAGAGGCGTCCTCTCGGTGCCGGGCCTGGCTCAGGCCCTCCCCGCTCAGTCCCCGCTCAACGCCCCTCCCCCGTGGTTCTCTCACTGGCCCTCCATTTGTTTTCCCACCCAAGTCGTCCACCCCTGGAACCAACTCACAAAGGAACCCCGTCTGCTCGGTCAGCACGAGAGGTGTTGCGGCGTACTCACGCAGACGCACAGAGCCCCGTGCGTAGAGGCGTTGCGGCGTACTCACGCAGACGCACAGAGCCCCGTGCGTAGAGGCGTTCCGGCGTACTCACGCAGACGCACAGAGCCCCGTGCGTAGAGGCGTTCCGGCGTACTCACGCAGACGCACAGAGCCCCGTGCGTAGAGGTGTTCCGGCGTACTCACGCAGACGCACAGAGCCCCGTGCGTAGAGGTGTTGCGGCGTACTCACGCAGACGCACAGAGCCCCGTGCGTACAGGTGTTCCGGCGTACTCACGCAGACGCACAGAGCCCCGTGCGTACAGGTGCTGGAGGCAGCGTTTCACAGGCCGGGGGCTGGGAACACCGTGACTGTCCAACACCGGCGGCAGGCTCGACCGGTCAGACTCATTTATCCGACTGGGCCCGCTGTGGCCATTACGGAGGAGAACGTTCTTCAGGGGCGTCTGCTCCCAGCAGGGCGGAGTACACATCTTTCCCTAAGTCTCCTCCCAGGTGCAACTGAAAACTCTGGGCATCGTCCATTTTTAAAAAACAGGAAGACTCAGAAAGGTGGAGGAGCCCTGCCGGCGGGGAGCCCCGGGCGGGGCCCAGGGAAGAACGCAGCGGCGGCTGCGCAGACCAAAAAAAGGCTGCCCCCAAAGAGCCGGACCACTCTAGCCGATGACTCAGTGAAGGGGCAGCCTACCAGGACAGAAAAACACTAGGTAATAACCACTCCACTCCAGCCACACGCCGTAGAAAAGGCCGTAGTCTCCCCACCCCCAGCCCCAGCCTATGACACTCCCCAGGGCTCCCCGGAGCAGGCCCAGCAGAAGCTGGGTACTACCTAATGTTTTCCTCCCTGTTGTTCAGCGACTGGGCCCCCCTCCCACCCCACAGTGCCAGCCAGCACAGTGGCGTCAGGACACGCGTCCCTGCCCGGGGTTGGCGGTGGAGACTCCCTGGCTCCCGCCGTAAGCTCTCAGGCGTCCATCTCGACCAACACGCGTTGAATACTCACTAGACGCAAGAGACCGACTTTGAAGGGAGGGGAGGAGGGAGTTCTCTCCAACAGACCCTATCCACAGGGGGTGGTGAGCGTAGTGAGGGACAAATGCAGTTTGAAAAACAATTTTCTATATATTATGACCTAATTTTATATCTGAAACAAGAAATTCTACTGCGATAATACCAGTAGTAATAATGGAACAACTACGTGTTTAGCATTTGCATCCATTCATTTAGTCAACACGTATTTATGGGGCATTGACTGCGTTCTGGCCCTGCCCCGGGTGCTGGGATACAGCAGAGACAAAAAGACAGACTGTCCTTTGGGAGCGGACCTTCCCCCAGGATTCCCGGTCCGTCCTCAGAGCGTCCTTAGGAGCAGGAATAGCACATTCTCCGCATTCAGATGGGAAACCCAGGGCCGGGGAGGCTGAGTGGCCGCCAAAAGTCGGGACCAGAAGCAAGACTGGAAGCTGACCACAGCTCCAGGCAGGCCCCAGGTTCTGCCTGTAAGCCCCACGCTCCAGGCGAACCACGTGGGCCCATCTACACCCTCACCGGAAGCAAAGCGCAGAGCAGCAGATCTCTGGGGTGTGGCTCTGCATCCAGGGGAGCAGGATCTGGAGTCTGCCTCCCGGGGCTCTCTTAGGGTGGGGAGTAGGGGGCAGGGATGGTGGAGAGTGATAGGCAGGCACTCCAGGTCGCTCGTGCCTCAGAAAGGCGCCCCAAGGCTGAGTGGGACACGGTTATCTGCGGGAGACCTTTCCTTGGCCTCCAGAGAATTCCCAGGCCCTAGTACTTGGAAGCCACGCCACTCCTCCCAGTGACCTTGACCTAGGCTGGGCTGGCCTCTCACAAATCATTGCCCCTCCCTTCGGCAGCCTTTTCGCAAGGTCGTGAAAAGGGTCCGCGGAGCACAGAGGGGACAAGGTGTAGATGCCAGGCCTTCGCAAGGACCTATTTCCAGGTCTTCCCGAGCCTGGGGCTGGGTAGGGTCGGCGACTGGGCTTGACGTTAAACTAGGAGCGGCCAGGGCAGGTGTAAATTATGCATAGCTATTTCTGGAAACTTAGATTTCTCAAGAGAAAGAAATTAATTTGCCTGTTTGGGCAAATAACACCAATTTTTTTTTCCCTGCTTAAGGTCATTTTGTTAAAATAAAATTGATTAACGTTCTCTTTAAAGTTTAAGTAGAAACTGCTCAAACATATTTTTATGCACAGAAGCACGGTTTGCGCCCTTCAGTAATTAATAACTCCACAAATAAGTTCACACCGCGCAGCTCCGCTCGGCCCCCGGCCCGCGGCAGGCGCCGTCCGGGCGGGGCTGCTGGGGGCGGGGCAGGCGCCAGGTCGAGCCAATCAGAGCTCAGGGGAGGGAAGGGGCGGGCCAAATCGCTGTCACGGCAACTCCAGTCTTAGACTCACCTGGTACTGACCGTAACGACTCGATTCAGCTCAGCTGGGCCACGAGGTCCCTCTAGGCAAAGGCAAACCCCAGAGGACCAACACCTGGAATCAGCCCCAGGGATGAGTAGGCGCTCTGCTCAAGTGCTTCTGGGGGCTGAGGACTGGGCTCTGGAGCCAGGCTGCCTGGGTTAGAATCCGAGTGTTAGCGAGTTACTTAACCTCTTTCTGCCTGGGTTACCTCATCTGTAAAAAGGGATGACGATGCCCACGTGACAATGTGTGGACCGACGAGTTAGTACCTGCCGGTGCTCACCATGTCCAATGCCGCACACATAGTGAATGCCCCACTGATGTTATTTAACATCATCCTCATTTTTATCTCCTTTCAATTTCAGGACAAGTTTGTCAGGCAAGCACTTCCTTACCCTTCCCATTTGCCAATGAAAGCGTGGAGGCTCAGAGAAGTTAAGTGCCGAGCCTGAGGTCACACAGCTACTGAGGGGTAGAGCTGAGGTTTGAATCCAGGCCTGACACGCTGTCCGGCTTTTTAGGCTACAAGGTGTCTTCATACACGCTTATCTTCTTCCCCTTCAGTCTTTGAGTGTCAAGTTTCACACTCAGTGTGTGCAGACACCCACCAAATAGTCATTGGCTCGTGCCTCCGTGCTGGGTGCTGGTTAGACCCACATTCCCCAAGTCAGGCTCTGACATCAAAGAGGTTATCGTCCGGGATGGGTCGCAGGTGAAGATGATCCAGTCATCAGTGCGATTTGCCAACCCAAGCCTGTTCCTCATTCTTCCTGGCCCCGGGTGTGTGTGCGTGTGTGTGTGCGTGCAATAGAGAGGGAGGGAGATTGAACTGCTAGTGTAACAGCCTCCCCCCCTTTTAAAAATCATGTTCTTGTTTTTGGTATTTTAAGTAGGAAATCTTTTTTAAAATATTTTATTTATGGGGAAGGGAGAGAGGGAAACATCACTGTGTGGTTGTCTCTCACACGCCCCCTACTGGGGACCTAGCCCGCAATCCAGGCATGTGCCCTAGACTGGGAATCGAACTGAAGACCCCTATCATTCGCAGGCTGGCGCTCAGCCACTGAGCCACACCAGCCAGGGTAGTCTCCCCGCTTCCTTGCCCTCTGGCTTCGTCACCAACCACAATGACGGTGGTAGCTGCTCTCCGAGCCCAACTTCCGAGCTGACGTCCAGGATGGCCACGTAATGTCAGCGAGAAATAAATCTTCGTTGTGTTAAGCCACTACAACTTGGGGCTTTTTTGTTGCTGTGCCATGACCTTAGCCTATCCTGACCGTACACAGTCCCAGAGACAGTTGTAAAAGGTGTGCAGACGCCCCGTGATGCCTCAGGGCTGTCGAGGTTTTTACTAGAACATTTCCCGTGGCTGTGGAGGTCGGAGCAGGTAGCCTAGAGGGTGAACAGGGCTGAGCAACGCACCTCCCTGGGGCACAGAATGCAAGGGAGGGCCATAAATCTCAGACGGATGTTTTCACGCAGTGTTTTAAAAGTCAAAATTCATGCCAAAAAATTCATAATGAAAAGAAAGAGCAACATTTTAAACACTGACCGATCCAGAGTAAATCTGCATTGTACTACCCTGCCTCACTTCCTTCACCCGAACCCAGGACGCGGCCCGGGCACTAAACCATCGTTAGAATTTTGCACCCAAGGTGAGCGCTTCACTCTCCTCACGGAGGAGCCAGCCTCAATATCAGACACCTGCGTTTTAGGAGTTGATGAGCCGAGTTAGCCGTTGGAGCCACGCAGGTCAGAAAGGAGGGAGGGGCGCGCTTCAGTCAGGTCAGTTCAAGTCACCTCCTCAGCCAGGCCTGTGTGTGATGCGCCCCCCACCCCTCACACAGGCCCCTCCGTTCGGCCCGCACGCTTTCCCATCGTGGCTCTTGTGGCCGCACGTGGCTAGGGAAGCACTGGCTCGCTTGCTTGTTGGGTGTTTGTCACGGGACTGAGCCACGTTACCTGTCATCTCTGTATCGCCAGCACCTGTGCGGCCCGGCACGCGGGAGCAGCTCAGTAAACACCAGCTGGATGGACGAATGACTGAAATGAATGGTCCTATTTACTAATCACCTTGGGTGCGGAGGCCACCCTTAAGAACTCGCACTTTAGAAGGGACCACCAAAACTGGTGGGAAGTGAAATACTACCTAGTGAGTTTAGGGGGACCATTGCGTTCTCTGGGGCTGAGGGCCTTGAAAATTCTTCCCGTGACGGCTTCTGCACGGAGACCAAAACCCTTCCCCACCTGCCCCCAGAAGCTCTGGGCAGGCACCCAAAGGCAGGCATCTGAGGCCCCCGGGTCCTGGGCCATGTCTCAACCCACTGGACTGGACAGCCACTGGATATCATTTGCACACGCAAAACGCAGGGACAGTGAACCTCAGGCTTGGGGCACCTCGCCCACTGCCACCTCCTGCTCCACACCCAGACTATCGGGGACGGATTCTGTCACGCCCTCGGGCTGTGTGGGAGGCCAGGCTGCATCCACCTCTGGGGCTTCAGTCCTCCGAGGCATCACTGCACGCAGCCTCCCGGTGACCGTCCCGGACCCCCCAGACCTGCGCAGGAGCCAGCTCATCCCAGCTCCAGCTCTCTGCGCTGGAAGGAGGTGGGGCGGCCCCGAAGCATAGGCTTCTAGTCCACACCACTCCCAACCGAGTACTGCCGGATGGTGGCAAACACAGTCCCAGTAAGGGCCTCCGTGTCCCCCTACGAGCCCCCTCCCTGCAAGAAGTCACCAGGGACTCTCCGCGGAAGGGGCTGGGGGGGGGGGCAGAGCCAGCCAGAGAACAATGGGGCCGGGGCGAGGGGGAGTCGGTGGGGTTCCCTGGCTGCCTTGCCATCGCCATAAACCTCATTACCTCGTGGTCCCCTAGGCTGCCTCTCTCCTTACCCAAGGCATCCGCCGGCTTCACTGCTGATTCCCACATGGCGTGAAAAGCTCTTAAACCCCCTGCTGTATTTTTAATGGGGGCAGTGACTAATTTAGCCCTACGCCACCAACCGTCAAATCAAATCTTCTATTGGTGCTTACTGAGGACTCACCTGGGCTCCGTGGGGTTCGGGATAAATCTGGGCTGGAGGGCCCCCAGACTCAGCACTGTCAGCCCAGCAGGCCTGGTTGGGGAGGCAGAGCAGCTGGGCCCAGCCTCAGCTACACTTTGGGGGACGCTGAAGTCTACCTCGAGATCTCCCCTAAAACGGCCCAGTCTCCAGGAGGCTAAGGACTGGAGTTTGCTGCTGTGGGCTTCCAGGAGGCAAGAGCCCTGAATTGTAAGGGTGGCTGCTGCATGGTGTCCCTGCCTGCCCCCCACCACCCTGGGGTCAGCGGCCACCCCATGATGTTCGGGTGAAACATGAAACGCCCTGCCCGTGTGCAAATGGTACAGAGGGTGGCAGGTAGGGGAACCCTTCCGGGCCACCAGAGGCCCCTGGTTATGGGAATCAGAAGACACTGGGCATCGCTGCTCCAAATTCCACGCCTGTGACTTAGTGCTGCGTTATAATTAGGTGCAACCTGACTGCCTGTTTCATTTCCGCTCTGCAGAGGGTAACAGCCAATTTTCTTGCCCCTTGTGAAAAGTTACCAAGGAAGGGCTTCCCTGTGCAGGTTCTGAAGCCCCGGCCTCGGATTGGCCAACCAGCTGAGCACCAGCATGAAGGAGGGGTGGGAGACCGGGCTGCTGGGTGGGCCCTGGGGTGCCGGCAGGGCCAGGAGGAGGTGAGGCGAGCAAAGGGCAGAAGGTGCCAAGGCTCCGGAGACACCCCTTCTCAGGGCTTGCAAATGCAGGTGGCCCTGAGAGCAGGGACCCCCGGAGCCTTGTACCCTTGGCACCTCACTTGGCCCACGAGAGTCCTGGACACGCCCTGCCCTTCCCCCCTCCCCGCCACGGATCTCTGCAGTGGGGATCCTGCCACCCAGGCTCTGATCCTGGCTCTGATCTGCAGACCCCAGCTTCTGCCACAGCCCGACGCTGGAGCCACAGCTGAGCCAGCCTGGAGGCCTGGCCACAGGCGAGGGTCCACCACGTAAGTGCTGACACCCGCTCCTGGGAAAGGCATCCGAAGCAGGAGGAACAAGGGACAAAGTGCACGAGCATGTGAGCCACCAACCTGCGGCATGGCTTTGGAAAAGCCACCCAGTACGTACCCTGGGGCCTCAGTGTGCCCGTCCCTAAAAGAAAGAGAACACGGGGGGATCTCGTCTGAAAGGGCGCTCTCCGCTGACTTCTGCCACCGGGTCCCCAGACTGTGAGTGAGGAGTAGGTTAGTACACCCCTGCCCCCGGGGAGCCTGGGCGGGTCTGTCAGTGCTGGCCGCCCAGGCTCGGGAGATCCCACAGGAACTCCGAGGACGTACCCCAGGGGTGACAACGGCTCCCCCGCCCCGGGCCCGGGCTGGGGAGGAGAGAACCAGGCAGCGGTGCGGACTGTGAGCACCGGACCCCTTCATCGGGCTGCACGGGTTACCGCGGTCGGGGGAAGGCACGTGGAAAAGCAGACCACCCGGTCGCACTGGAACCGATTGTATTCATGACATAGTTTTAATCACTGTCCGGTGAACTGGCAAATCCAATCAAAGCATTAGTCTTTAATTAAAAAAATGAAAAGGAAATATTCAGACAATAGCCAAGCAATCACGTCACGATGCACAATGACCTAGAACCGCAATTAAAAAGTAGTTAACCGAAGGGGGGGTGAGAAAAACAAGAAAGAAAGAAAAAGAAGCAAATAAAAAAAAATCACGCTAATCCTTTTTTTAAAAACTATCAATATAATACATGAGGGAACAAAGGACAAGCCTCAAAAAGCGGGTTTCTCTAACTCTAGAAATGTAGTCTGCGGCAGAAACTCTAAAAGCACACTAGCAGAAGCAGGGCAATAAAAAATACTGAGCGTGGAATACTTTTAATCTCTGCCATTAATATTCATTTCCAGCTGCTTATAATAGCAGCGCCTCATGGCCAAATCATTAGAGTTTTACATCTGGGTTGCAAATGACACTTTGATTGGATGTAATGTTCAAATGGCCCTCCGCACGGCGTCTCCGGCAAGCCTTCCGCGGAGAGGTGTCCTGTCGAGCGGTCCCTCACTGTGCGTGCTGGCTCATCGTGTGATTCTGCGAAGGCGAAGAAAGGAGACGCGTGTGAGGGCGGAAGGATGGGGAGCCCGCCCGTCCCCTCCCACTCGGTGCCTCTGCGCCCAGGGCCGCAGAAGAGCGGCGCGATTATTCCGAAAACAAAATGCAGCCGCGAGAAAGTGCGCCGGGGTGCGGCCGCGAAGACGCCACCGCGTCGACGTGGGGCTTGGGGACCGGGTCCTGCTGCTGCCAGCCTGGCTCCCTGTAAACTGTACCCCGCTACCCTTTTTGTTTTTCCTAGACCAATTGTGTCTTCCCACGGCGACCGGCTCTATGGAGGAAAAGGGGAAATGCGGGGAGGTAGCAGGGATTAGAAACGTCTCTGTGCGCCTCTCCAGCTCCCGTTCGCACTAACGTGAGGAGAAATTGTGCCTGGTGGCCGGCCAGGCTTCCCCCAGGCCCCCTGCCATCCATCCCAGGAGCTGCCCCGAGCCCAGCGGAGGGAGACGGCCCACAGGCCAGGCAGCCCCTCCAGCCGAGCCGCTCCCGACCGGCACAGACCGGCTGAGGCAGCGCGTGGCCGCAGTGCCCGGGGCCCAGGCAGGGGATGGTCACCCAGCAGGGTGGCCCGTGTGGTCGGGGGACAGCTAGCTCTCTGGTGAGGAGAACACTGAGCACTTTGGCCAAATACACCTGGGAATCCGGGGCCCGGGGGACCCGCTGGCCAAAGGCTCCCCCTCCCCTCAGCTGTGCCTGCAGCAGGCAGCCTGGGGCTGGGGGTGGGGGTGGGGCTGGCCCCTCGGAGACTGTAGGGTCTCGTTTCTCTTTCAGGGTCCAGGTTCCAAACCCAGACCCACCTCGTCCAAGCCTCAGTGGGGTTCAACCTCGTCACCTGGAGAAAGGAAGCAACCTCTACCCCGGGCAGAGCTGCCCTGCTTGGGGGTGGCAAAGGGCTGCCAAGCACAGTTGGGGGCAGCTGTCCAGGGAGGTTCCTGCCTCCCCCGACCTGGGGGCCCAGGGGGCTCAGTGTCTCCTCCGGGGCGCCAGGTGCCCCTGGCCTGCAGCTCTGCTGCTGACCACCAGGGGTCAGACACGGCTCTGGGTCTCTCTCCTGGGCTCCAGGTCTGGGCTTGTGAGGGTGGGAAGGGGGGTGCAGCCTGAGGACACCCCCAGCCCTGGGCCCAGGGCCCTGAGGCAGTATCTTCCCCCTTCAGGCATGGCTGCTGCTTCCATGGTGCCCGGGTGCCATCGCCACCGCATCTCAGGTGGCAGGGGCCTGCTGGCCTCCTTCCGTGGGCTCCGGGGCCCAGGCTGCGTGGTGAGCGCATCTGTTGTGTGCTGTTATGGGTACCTTCCTTTCAAGCCTCACAACAGCCTCACAACAGCCTCACAAGGTAGGACACGGCAAGAGGAGAAAAAGGAGGCTCAGAGAGGCTCAGTGACTTGCCCAGGGTCACCCAGCTGGGATCCAGGAGGGTACTAGGCAGCTGGAATCCAAGAGAGCTAGGGGCCTGGGCCAGAAGGCAGGCTTCCTGGCACCCCGCACCCCACAGGCACCCCAGTCCACGGGCTGCCTGCATTCTGCCCCAGGCAGGAGGAGCACAAGCTCCGCCAGCACGGCCTGGCACCTCGGCGGGGACTTCGCGGACCCAGAGGCACACGGCGGGCTGTCTGAGACCGCAGATGGGTTGCAGTGGTTTCCATGGGAACGCCCACCCTCCAGCCCGGGCACCTCTCCTCCCACTTGTGCAGGGACAGCCAGCCGGTCCGAGGGGAGCCAACTCGCCCTCCGCCGAGCCATCCTCCCAGCTTCAAGCCTTTGCCGAGTCTGTTCCCACCTCGCCTCTCCTCCCTCCCAACCCCGCCCCTCCTGGGGTTGTCTGGTCACAGGTCATGTCCCATCCCTGCAGCCCCTGGAGGCCAAGGCCCTTCCCGCCCACCTCACGCACATCCGTGTGAGGTGCCTGCAGGACTGACCTGCTCTGCGGAGCTGCAGGCAGGGGGCTCACTTCCTCTCTCGGCCCCACCGAACCCGGCCTGACGCTGGGCGCCCTCTGCCTGGCACAGCTGCCCAGGACTGGCCGACAGCCCGTCAGTTAACGGTGCCACGTGGCCTGCGCTAGCCGGTACGGTTGGGCCCTTCTTTGTTTGCGGGGGCTTCGGGGTGCTGAGGGAGGCAGGTCAGGAAGATAAACATGGATGACTTTTTCTGTTCTCAACGGGCCCAGCACCAAGCAGACTCTGAGTCAGTATTTCTGGATGAATCCAGGGAGGGTAAATGAATGAGTGCATGGGACCTGGCTACTGCGAAGGGAAGCGTGCGTGCTCCCGGTGGGAGGCACGGCGGCGGGGACAAAGGCATGGAGGCTGGAGGGAGTGTGGCAAACGCAGGCAGCGGCAGGGTGACCCTGGCAGAGGTCACACGGAGGACTGGGGAGTTGACCCTGAATGCGGCGGCCTGTGTTCCAAAGGCAGCAGGACACCAGAGGTGATGATATCTGATCTCCACCCAATCCTCGAGGACCACCCCCACCAGCATGGGGAAAAGGGGGTGTCAGGGCATCTCTGCGTAACAGAGCAGCCTCTCGCCAGGACGCCAAGGGCAAGGCCGGTGTGGCATTCGTGGCCCACACTGGTGCACCCCGGGCCACGGCACCGGAGCCTATGCCGGGGGTCGGCGAAACAACAGTGAGCTTCCCTCTTAAGGGGCAGCAGCAGGCAGGTCTTCAGTCAGACTCCAGAAAGCACTTTCTCCAAGAGGGCTGGGAGACAGCAGGTGAGACTTCCCTCCCCGAGCTCTACGAGAACAAAGGCCCAGGATGTCACAGCAGATGGAAATGTCGACGCCGGAGGCCCCGAGGGGCTGGCACCAGAATTCGCTCAGCGCCGCATCATTATCCGCCTGCTGGGTGCTCCGCCCTGGGCGTGGTGCGGGGCAGGGGAAGGCTCCAGCTGGGCCCACCCTCAAGGGCCTGGGACACAGACACCCACATGTTCGCGTGGGATGAACGGCACAGATGGCAGCTCGGCGAGGGACATCGGTCAACGCCACCCAGGAAGGGTGTGTGCGGCGGGGGTGCTGAGAGCCCAGGTGCTCCACTGGCGGAGGGCACCAGCTCCGAAGGGCGGCGGGACGTCGCCAGGACTGCGGATCACCCCCCACACCTGTGCGCGGCGCAGCTGCCCGCAGAGCCACCGCCGATGGGCCCCTTCGGTACCCCCAAAAGAGCCGCGGCGCCTCCCACGCGGGGAGCTGCCCCTCCGGGGGCCCAGCGCTCTGTCAGGCCTCCTCAGTCCGCGCCTTCTGCGCGGCGCGGTTCGCACAAGGGCGTTTTGGCTTAACGTCTATTTTGCTATTTATGCCTGAGCTATATTTAGCCCCTTCGGAGAAGGAAGGAAATCGTTTTTAAAGATGCTGCCGACCCCGCAGGTGAACACTTGCTTTCCAGCGCTGCGAAGGCCGCGGTGGGTGGGGCGGGAGCCGGGAAACACTGGAAGGCGCCCGGAGGGGGGGCCTGGCAGCCGCTCGGGCCTCACCGCCTGCCAGGGGGACGCAGGTGTGGGCCGGGAAGCAGGTGAGAGAAATAAAACCGGGGCGGGGGGCGCTGGGTTGCGGCGGCGATCCAGCCCCCGAGCAGAGCGCGTGCGGCTGCGGGGAGGGAGGCTTCAGCTGGGGCCCGTTTCCGGTGCCTCTGCCTGGCGCCCTGGGCCATCTGCCCCTGGGACACCAGTTAGTGGGCAAGGCGGGGGATGGTGTCAGGGTCAGGGGTCGGGCCCTCGCTGGGGTCCTGCTGAGCCCCCTCTCTGCAAGTTATCAGTAAAGAGCGCAGGCCTAGGTTCTCTTTGTCAGGCCCTCACCTTATTTTACCTGGTTGATCATTCATTCATTCATTCACTCATTCACTCATTCATTCGACAAACCTGCTGGGTGACAGCCACCGAAGCTCGTTGCTGGGCTTTCAGCAGCAAAATGCCCCCAATCCAGAGCCCAAACCCGGGGTCCTGGGCACCCAGGGGGTGTGTCAGAAGCCTGTTGCGGGACCACTCTTCTTAAAGCTCCCACGCACACCAGCACGGGCCCGTCAGAGGTTCAGGCGGGGCCCCCCATTCTGGTTTTCCCGGCCCCAGGAGGCTTCCCTGGCTCAGCCTGCTGCGTGCCCAGCAGTCACGCACAGGCGCATGCGCGCACGCCCGCAAGCCCCGCCCCAGTCCGTGGCAGGGATTCCTTCTCCGCGTCTTGGCTGGCTCTGTTTTCTGTCTCTTGGTCTAGAAGCTGCTTGGTCTCCCTTTGACCCTCACCCCGCCCCCAGAGTCACGCAGGGGAGAGTGAGGGCGCTTCAACGCAGAGGCTGCCCCGCGACCCGGCAAAGTTGTCCGTGGAGCGCTAAGGCCGTTCTCCGCACACCCGGGGTGCACGGGCTGGAGAGGACTCCTCTGCACGTCAGCGAGCTGGCTCTCAGAGGCCACCGTCACGGGTCCCTCCTACGCTCCAGCCACCCTGATGAGAACAGGCCCGGAAGATCCTGGCCCCTCCCTGGCCTGCAGCAAGTGCCAGGTCCCGGCTCTGCTGCTGTGGACGAGAATAAGGCCGATGGGCTGAGTCCCAAGTTTGAGTCCTGGCTCTACCACTTACCCGCCCTGCTGCCTTGAGCAAGTTCCCTGAGGTCTGGGGCTGGGGTGCGGGGTGGGGTGGTAAGGGGAGAGCCCTCTCCCTCAGAGGCTCTGAGGCTCTTTCCCAGGCCTGGACTCCAGTCCGAGCCCGCGGAGGTTTGAGGGACCCATGAACCATGTCTCCCACTGGCCCTTTGAGAAAGCACGCTTTGCACTGGGTGTGTGTGTGTGTGCACGCCTGTGCACACACAGGGACAGCTTTCCAGACACTGGCACCCATGACCATCACCACGCACACCTGCCACGTGCTCCCTGAGTGCCACGCCCTGCTGTTACCCCTTCACACCTATTAACTCAGGCAAGCTCCACGACAAGCAGGGGAAGTAAGTGCTATCATTGTCCCTGTTTCACAGGCGGGAAAATCGGGGCGCAGAGCGCCGAGGCCCTGCAGCGGGTCCTGGCAGCCCGGGCAGAGCCTGGTCTTGACTGCAGCACCGCTCTGCCTGGGAAACGGGCGAAGCGCAGCATCTGCTGGGGGGACAATGAATAATGCAGCTTGGCAGGAGCGCAGGGCCGGTGCCACGGGAACAGCCAGGAGAGGGAGGGGGCGCATGGACTCGGCCCCCTGCCCTCAGTCTGGGCCGTGGGGAGCCATCGAAGGTATAGGCGCTGCAGAGTCACACCAGAGGCTGGG
This sequence comes from Glossophaga mutica, assembly GCA_039655065.1. Taxonomy (NCBI): domain Eukaryota; kingdom Metazoa; phylum Chordata; class Mammalia; order Chiroptera; family Phyllostomidae; genus Glossophaga; species Glossophaga mutica. The sequence goes on from CM077315.1 coordinate 3,095,742, forward strand.
GGAGAGAAGCCCACACCTGTGGCTGACAAGATGTGTGCTGTCCTGGGTCCCCTCCCGCCCTCCCCAACACGCGTACACATGCACACAGGTGCACACATGCCGTCCACCTTTCCCTTTGAGGCGGGCGTGGCGCAGGCGGCTCCGTTGCCCTCTCTGCTGTGTTTCACCTGGGCAGCCCCTCTCTGCGACGAGCACTTATTTTTAGAAGAATTTGACAATCGTCCAAGGGTCCAAGACGAACAGATGGCCTGTCTTAAAGGCTCGTATGTTCGCTAGTTTGCACTTCTGACAAACGGTAAGCGCACTCGAGAGCACGCCATAAACGGCGCCGAATGAATACTCGGAACACGACTTAGCTCATGCACGTCGTTAAAATTGGGGCTGAGTGATGGCCGAGGTTCCCTCTCCGTGCCCCCTCCGGAGCCTGGCCATGATGTGTACCCCGTGGCCCCCACCCAGCCAGCCGACATTTACCCCATTCACACAGACGGCAAGAAAGGCATGCCACATGCAAGGGACACCCCACCTTGGCATCAGGGTCCTGGGTGCAGCTGGTGGCCCACTGGCCTGAGACGGAGCCCTGGAGCGTCCCTGGAGGCCAAGGCAGCGCCTCCTCACGTGGGGACGTGCGCGGAGCTCGCCGGGCCCTGCCTCCCAGACAGCCAGACAGGCTGTTGTCTGCCACCCCAGAGCAGCAGGAAGCGAGCCTCGCACCCGCGCCGAGGGGGCGTCTGCCTCTCCGTCTCTCGCGTGAGCGGTTCATCTGGATCTCCTGGCCTAAGGGGAGGTTCCGCTCCCAGGGAGCAGTGGGGCTGGCTTCGGGGGAGGGGGACTGTGGCTGGGTGCAGGGCCCGCAGCGGGCCCTCAGGGTCACCGAGGGCGTGTGACGCACCCCAGGGCCCAGACTGCTTCGGTTGCAGCGTCCCTGAAGAGGAGAGAGGTCCTCCTCTCGCATCTCTGAGTCCCGGCGGGGCGTGGGTGCCTCTCTAAACCCCTCTCACCGGAGCCCGGCAGCACCCAGAACACAAAGACCAAAGCAGGCGACCCGGCTCACAGCTCGTTCCGTGAACGAGAAAACATCTTCCGTCGGGTGAAATGTGGGAGAAACTAACGTGAAAAAAAAATCCCAACCAACTCCCAGAGGGCCCGGTTCTGTACTTCTGTGTTTTGGAAATAAGCCCCCCGGAGAATAGATTATTAGGAGGGAACCGAAGGCTTCTATTAGGGACACAGCCTGTAAACAGAGTCCCTTCGGAGTCACCCAGCAAAACAAGGGAGCTAAGCGCAGCTGTGCCAAGGGACAAGGGACCGGGGCCCGCCCGCCGTAGCACGGTCAGCCGGTCTGTACGCAGAGCTCGGTGGCGGTGCGAGGACACAGGGCGGGTCATGGCTGTTGTCACAGCGCAGGAAGATGACAGCCTTCCCAGCTGCTTTCAGAGTCGCCCTCCTCAGCGGTGGAGACCCCGCCGGAGCCCGAGTCCTGAGCTCACTGGGTTGCGGCCGCTATTGCTCTTTCTCTAAGGGAGGAAGGAGTCCCTGGTGGCTGGGCCCCTGCGGACGGGGAACCTGGCTGACCTGGGCCTAAGGACCAAGAATCGAGGACCACAAGCTCCCTCCTGTGACCCCAGCCCCTCCCGGGCAGGGACACTGCCCTGGCCTGTCCACTCCCTGGGACACTGAGAAGTCCCTTCTGACCACATCGGCCAAGTGCCTACTTGGGACCAGGGCCCTGGGGGACAGTTCATCTCAAATACAAATTCAGACACGGTCCCCTGCCCTCAAAGAGCCTGAGCCGAACCCCTGAAAAGCGTGACTCCCCCTGATGCAGCCAGGCAGGGTCCAAGCACCCACACCACCACGGAGCCAGAGGGGGACCCAGCAGGAGTTCTTTAGAATGAGAAGCCCATTAAAAATGGCGCTGGGTGGACAGGCTCCCAGGACCAAGAGCGGGTCTCCCCTCCCACCTCCAAACACATCTGCCGTTGCAGCGTGGGTCAAAGCATGCGGCACGCACAGAGCCCTGGGGGAGACTGGGGCACCCACCAGTGGAGCGGGAGACTCGCAGCAACTGCGGGCGCGCTAAGAGACGGGCCCCCAGAAAACCCGGCTGCGGTGGGCAGCTTCCTCCGGAGTGTGCGGCCAGCAGACCTCCAGGGCAGGGGCTGTCGGGCCCACCCTGCGGGTGACTGCAGCCAGCCCAGGTGCCAAGGGCACCCCACGACCCCAGGCCCCATAGGTATTCTCACACACACACACACACACACACACACACACACAGTATTCCACCCCCCTAGCCCCAGCTGCCAATGACCCGGGTCCGGCCGGGCTCACGCCTCCTGGCAGTGGGGAGCTGAGAAGGTGCATGCCGTGAGAGGGGCTAGGGCCCCTCCTCAAGAGGCGGGGGCAGGGGAGCGCTCTGCTGACACACAGGGCTCCAGCCGGGCCCAGGACACACCCAGACCCCGCCCACGGCCCTGACAGCCCCGCAACCTCGACCACCTCCCTCTGGCTCCCCCAAAGCTCGGCCCTCCCCGCTGCCCTGGATGCTCCCCTGCTGAAGCCCTGCGCACAGGGCGGGTCCCGCCACGCCGCAGCGCTGCACCTGCACAGGTGTGCCTCCCGCACGTGTCAGCGCTGAGCCTGCCCGTGCTAAGAACACGGCGAGGATTCTGAAATGACAGCTGGCGAGCGGTGGCAGCTGCTGCAGCCGAGCAAGCCCTTCGCAGACTCGGGAGAAAAGCTAAGGACTCCTCTCCTGCCGGCCCGGCCCGGCCCAGCCCTGCCTGGGGCTTGAAGACACGATGCTGAGGGCGGCGAGCCAGGCACACGACCCATGCCGTGTGGCTGCACCTCTGTGAAGACCCTGGAGGGTCCAATTCAGAGGCGGAGGGCAGACTGCTGCCCGGGGCTGGGAGTTCGCGTTTAGTGGGGACCGAGTTTCCGTGTTCAAGATGGAACGAGCTCCGTGCGTGGTGTCGACATGCGACTGCGCCGGCTGCCACTGCACCGCACACTCGCGAACGGTCAGGACGGCGCCGTTCATTCCGGGTACTGCCACCTCTTACGTTCCACTTACTTACATCAACGCACTTTATTTTATATGTATTTTCTTTGCTTCTGTATTTTATTATGTGTATGTGTATAGCATGCGTTTTATCACAATGTTTAAAAACCATCGGGTGGGGTCCCCCCAGGGTAAGTGAGCAGGTGGGAGCGGGAGGTGCCCGGGGTGGCTTCCGAGCCGTCGACCTCGCATCTCCGGCCCAGGGCCGGAAGGAAGCGGCCCAGACCGAGGCAGCGAGAGGAAGCCGGCCGAGGCCTCACGGGACTGGAACCAGCTGCAGCATCCCGGGCAGGTGGCGGGGCTGGCGGTGGGGCCTCGGGCCACCCGCCGAGCGCTCACAGGCACCCCCACGCAGGACCTCCTGTGCCTCCGAGCTGGGTGGGGCTTCCCGTGCGGTGCCCGAGTCTGGGCCGAGGACAAGGGCGCAACCCCCAGGTCCAGTGCTCTCTGTCCCTGCAGCCGGACAGGTGGGAAGCCTACCTACCGACATTAAACATTTTGCCTTGGTAGGGGAAAAAAAGACAACGGGAGAAGATTTTTCCCTTGAAATTTTCGAAAAGTTTTCAGGCCTCTAGAACTTTAAATATTTACTCGTGAAAATGTGATGAGGACGAGCAGCTCCACACGGAGTCCTTGTTTTCTGCCAGCCACACACCGGGACGGCCACCAGGGGCTGGGACGAACACTGGGAATCGGAGCTGTGCTGGGAAACCTGGGCCACGTGGCCACTAATGACACGGACACGCATGTTCGGGCGCCTGAACCGGCCCGGAGCGTTTCGGTTTTACAGAAGATGTTCCAGACTTTGACCTTGCCCTCTCCTACGGTCCTCCAAATTTCCCCTGGCGAGAAAAGTTTCCTGCGTCCGAGACATTTCTGAAGGATGAACCCCTGGTGATGAGCTGTCTGGCAGATGTTCTGAGGGTGGTCCCCTCAGAAATCACGGCCCATTGCCCCCCCAAATGGCTTCCAGAGCCCACACGGCCCAGCCCCCTTGCCGACAGCCCCTGGCTGGCAGCCCCCCTGCCCGGGCCGCAGGGCCCGAAGTTCGGGGGGGACCTAATTTGCTGTGATGAATCGTGTGCATGCACCAGTGAGCAAGACTGCAGCTGAGGCCGATTATACTAATGACTGCAACGGTTCTCGTGAAAACACGTGGGTGTGCACCCTGGCCCGTGTGGACAGGGAGTCCAGTCCGGCTCGAAGCAACGGGTGAAGGACCCCCAGTGCCCGAAAAGGCCGGCTGCCCGCTCCTCAGAGCTGCTCCCACGGACGGCGCTGAAGAAACCTGCGGCCCAGCCTGCAATGCCTTGTCTGACCCCCTTGCTCCACACCCAGCTCCCAAACAAACTGTGGGTCCAGCGCCACGGCCCACAGCTGCCCCACCGTGACCAAGCGGGCCTGCCCCACGCCTCCCCCGCCCCACCAGGCAGAACTCGCTGGTGTCCAGGAGGCTAAAGGGCCCTCTGTATCTCCAGTCTGCCCCATCACAGTCCAGTCATCAGAGGGAGCGGTGGGGGGGGGGGGGCATGCGCAGTTTGAGGGGGAGGGAGGATGGGTGGCAGGTGTCGTTTCCTGGAGCGTACCTAGCGCTGAGTGCTAACGCTGGGTGTGCGGCGGATGATGGAGAGACGGATGGCGGCAGGTGGATGGGTGGGTGGGCGGGTGGACGGTAAACAGATAAATAGATGGGTGGATGATGGGTGGACGGATGATGGACGGATGGATGGACGGATGGATGGATGGAAGAGTGGCTGGGTGAATGGATAGATGGGCAGATAATGGGTGAATGATGGGTGGGTGGGTGGATGGATGGATGGGTGGATGGATGGATGGATGATGGATGGATGGATGGATGATGGATGGATGAATGGATGATGGATGGATGGATGGATGGTGGATGGATGGATGGATGGATGGAAGAGTGGCTGGGTGAATGGATAGATGGGCAGATAATGGGTGAATGATGGGTGGGTGGGTGGGTGGGTGGGTGTGCAGACGAGTGGAAGGTGGATGGATAATGAACAGATGACAGACGGACGTATCGATGGATGGAGGGATGTGTGGGTGAGTAAATCAAGGATAGATGGATGATGGATAGATAGATGGACGGAAGGAACGCGTGGGCGGATGACAGATGGAAGAATGGGGGTGGGTGATGGACGGGAGAATGAGCCGACGAGGGGACGGGTGGCAGGCGTACTCGAGTGCTGAGGAGGAATGTGCGTAAGTAAACCAGCGGGCGGGAGGGTGGGCGGGCTGGAGAAAAGACAGTGGGCTTTGGGGGTCAGATGCTGCCTCAGCTACTTCGTGTAGGTGTGACCGCAGGCAAGGCACTCCGCCTCTCTGAGAATCGGTCACTCCCTCGGGAAGTGGGTGGACGCTACCTATCTCACAGCCTTGTTGTGAGTCTCAGTGAGCTAACGTGCGAACGTTTTTACAACCTGTGCGATGGCACGCGTGCGTTTCATACTGTCGTCATTAACACTGACCACGAATGAGCCTTTGCCATCAGTGTCAACACAGAAGCATGGGCGATGCCACGCTTTTGACGTGGCAGCTACAGAACGAAGAATGGGGGCACTAAGGGGGCACCCCAGGTCAGGGATGCAGCTGCCGGGCTGTGCGTCAGGGTCCAGTTTCAGCGGGGCTGTCGCTCCCTGAGCCGAGATCAGGGAGCCCCACTTGTCCCCGACTAAGCCCAAGTGGAAGGCATATCCCCCGCCCCGCCCCCTCCCTCCCTGGGCCCCCCTTCCCCCTGCCAGTCTCCTGTGGTAATGCCCGGCTCCAAGCCTCAGATCTCTGCAAAAGGGAGCGAGCGACCAGCGTGTCTAGCCATTCGACTTCTGGCTCAGCGACTTCCGGTCGGTGAGGCACCAAGGAGATGGCACTTACAAACTGTGAAGTGTTGTGAGGCGGCCTCAAACTCAGAGCCCAGGTGAGGAGCCAGGGGAGGCCGACCGGGCAGGGGCTGTGCTGAGCTGGGGAGCCCATCCCCGGGGGCCTGAAGGGGCGGCTGGCTGTGGCTGTGCAGGGGTCTGACCTGCGGAAACATCAAGAACGCCAGCCGTCCGGTGTGGTGGCGAACAGGGCGGGACCTGGGCCGGCAGCTGGGGCCCGGCACCGACCAGCCCGTGGACCGCCCTGTGCCTCGGTCTCCTCGCCTCCGTCCTCCGGGCCGTGCGAGGCTCGTGCGGTTTAAAGTGTGAAAGTGCTCAGAACCGTGCCCAGGAACTAACGAACACTACAGAACTGTGAGCCGCTCTACCTGGAGGAAATCGCCGTTTTTGGAACGTAGACGACCATTTAAAGAGTTTCCAAACTCCCCCGGGCCGCAGGCTGTGCGTGTCCGCCCTCGGCGCTGTGAAAACGTTCAAGGTCTCACCGGGATGGCTGGTGCCTGTGCGCCCGCTCCCCCGCGGGGGCCCGCCCCGCCCCGACGAGCCCCGCAGCTTGCTTCCCCGCCCCGGCCCTCTCCGACTCCGCCACACTTCCTCCGTTCTGCGATCCCAAAGAGTAGAAAACGCCAGTGTCTGGTGTGTCCCAACGAACAAAAAAAGCGTGGCCCACTGACCGGTAACACGCAAGTCGGGGACACCGATTCCAGAGCTGTTATCAGGAGGAAACTGTGCGTCTTAAAATATGTTGGTGAAACTTTACTGATGAAGAAACTGAGGCCGAGGCAGGCGAAGTCGCTTGCTAAGTTAGAGCCCGAAGAGGTGGTGCTTGGTTCCAGCCCACATGGCCCTGTCCTAAGGCCACCTCCTCCCCTTTCACTGTCCCTCCCCCACCTGCTGGTGCCACTGAACGGAGACACCAAGCTGAACCTGTCACCTGCCCTCGCCCACTTCCCAGCACACACCGAATGTCACCGTGGCCCTGGAGGAGTCCGTTTGACTTTGCCTACAGTCCTGGAGCCGATTGCGGGGCCACGTTCCTGACCCACAGGGCAAAACAAGTTCCTGCCGCCACCGGCCCGCCCTCTGTGCTGGCCCCAGCCCGACCCCCCAACCCCCACGGTGAGTGTGACGCAGGGCTGCCGACTGGAGCTCCTGAAATGCCAGCTTGCATTTCTCATCATTAATTTCCTTCTAAATGTCATCAGTAATTGCTCTTGCTCAACCAAAGAGTGCGGTGCAGGCCTCCACGGAGAGCACCCCCACCACGCCAGGCCCGGCGTCCCGGCCGGGGGCAGCCTGCGCGCTCCCAGCGCGCTGGGGAGAGAGGCTGCGGTGCCCAGAGACAAAGCCGGGGGTGTCTGGAACAGGAACGGGGCCCAGCGGCAGAGAGGAGCCTGCCGCGGTCTCAGGCCCGGTGCTCCGGGCTCGGGAGGCCCGGGCTCCACCACTGCCTGGCTGTGCCTCAGTCTCCCCATCTGCGAGGTGGGGAGGGGAAACAGGCCTGGCCTCATGGGAGGGTCCCAAGGGTGAGTCAGGATGAGCAAGGCAAAGGGTACCGCGCAGTGCCCGGGGCCGGTAGCGTTCTTTATTCCCACCAGGGCAGGCTCCGCCCAGCCGCTCACTAGCTGTGTGGCGCGGTACCGAGTCTCCCATCTGTGACCATGGGACAGCAGCGTCACAACCATGCTACCCCCACCCCCTGCAAAGCGCCCTGGGGCCGGCACCCCACCAGAACTCTCCGGAAGACAGAGCATCTCAGAGACGAAGCCGCACACCCACGTTGCCGTGACAGCAAGCAGCAGCCGAGACCCACCCGCGGGCCCCCAGTCTTTCCTGTGCCGCTGCACTACGGCATCAGCCCTTGCCTGGGTCGGGGGTGGGGGTGGGGCTCTGCGGGGTGCCAAGCTCTGGGAGCCTTGGACCAACACGGCCCCCACGGTCACGGGTGTGGTCTTTGTTTCTAAGAAACTGAAGGCATTTGGTGCTGGCTGGGGCGGCGCCGGCGAGGGGCCGGGCTCGCGCGCGCACAAGGGCTCTCGCCGGCGGCTCCTGGCAGCTCCCCGGCGCCCATCTGCCGCGATGGCACGCTGCCCCTGCAAAGCTGGCTGGCCCCCTGCCCTGGGGCATGAATGACAGACTCGGATGGGCAGACAGGCAGCCCGAGGCGGATTCCAAGCGCCATCTCTGCCCGGAGCTGGGCCCTGGGGGCAGTCCCCTCCCAGTCCCCACCTGGGCCCCCGCACACTTCACCGCGCAGGCAGGCCGGCAGAGGTCTGGGGCTCGTGTGGGCGTCTGACGTGGCCAGGCACAGCAGCCCCCCCCCACACACACCGCTGCTCATCACGGCCCTCCCCGGTGGCAGCGGGGCTGCCCCCCTTCAGGCCCCACAGCCTCCCGGCCCTCAACATGCACAAGGAATCGCCCCCATCTACTGAGGCCCGGAGGGCGCGCCAGGGGTCTGAAGTCAGGCCGCAGCGTGGGCACAGCACCGCCACGCCACGTTGCCACGGTGAACGGAAGTCGACACTCGCTGGCGCAGGGCTCCTGCCCCAGTGGGCGGGGTAGGGCACACCGAGCGACTGTACCCCGAAATGTGCCCCCTCACCCTCAGGAAAGCTTACATCCCAGGTGGCTCCCACATGTGGCCTCTCTGACTTCGCAACAACCCGAGGTGGCAGGTCTTACCCCCTTTTACAGACGAGGAAACCGAGGCCAGAGAAGTGCGAAGGCCAGCAACAGAGGATAATGGGGCGGGGGCGGTACAGGGAAGACCCCACTGCTGCTGTCACCGGCCCCCCCCCCCCGCCTCCTCGGGGCCGGGGCGGAGCCGGCCCTGGTCTCCGTGCAGCAGCCGGCGACGCAGACGGCTGTCGTCAAAGCCGGGAGGAGGAAGATGCTGCTGCTCACGGAAAGCTCAGCCAAAGAGTCAAATGCTAAGTATGTGCCTAGAGCACTTCCCACTTTTAATTATTATCAGTTATAATTATCCGCTGGATCTGACGGCAGCAGCACAAGGAGGCAGGGAAACTGGCGCCTTGGTTACCCGTCCGCAGGGCCGGGAGCTTGCAGAGGGCCCCGCATCTGCAGCGACGGCGCTCCTGCCTTTTCTCCCCCCCTTGTTTGTGGCCTTCTCTTGTCTACTTTCCTGCTTTCCGGGAACTAAAGGAAATGTGATGAACACATGGGGGTGGGTGGATGGATGGTGGATAGGTGGGTGGGTGGATGGATGGATAGGTGGGTGGGTGGGTGGATGGGGGTGGATGGATGGATGGATGAATGGGGGTAGATGGGTGGATGGATGGATAGGTGGGTGGATGAGTAGGTGGATGATGGATGGATAGGTGGGTGGGTAGATGGATGGATGGATAGGTGGGTGAGTGGATAGGTGGGTGGGTGGATGGGGGTAGGTGGGTGGATGGATGGGGTAGGTGGGTGGATGGATGGGGTAGATGGGTGGATGGATGGATAGGTGGGTGGGTGGATGGATGGGGGTAGATGGGTGGATGGATGGATAGGTGGGTGGATGGATGGATAGGGGTAGATGGATGGATGGATGGATGGATAGGTGGGTGGGTGGCTGTGGGTGGATGGATAGGGGTAGATGGATGGGGGTGGATGGATGGATGGATGGATAGGTGGGTGGGTGGATGGATGGGGGTAGATGGGTGGATGGATGGATAGGTGGGTGGATGGATGGATAGGGGTAGATGGATGGATGGATGGATAGGTGGGTGGGTGGCTGTGGGTGGATGGATAGGGGTAGATGGATGGGGGTGGATGGATGGATGGTAGATAGGTGGGTGGGTGGATGGATGGATAGGGGTAGATGGATGGATGGATGGATGGATAGGTGGGTGGATGAGTAGGTGGATGATGGATGGATAGGTGGATGGGTAGATGGATGGGGTAGGTGGGTGGATGGATGGATGGATAGGTGGGTGGGTGGATGGATGGGGGTAGATGGGTGGATGGATGGGGGTAGATGGGTGGATGGATGGGGGTAGATGGGTGGATGGATAGGGGTAGGTGAGTGGATGGATGGATAGGTGGGTGGGTGGATGGATGGATAGGGGTAGATGGATGGACGGATGGATGGATAGGTGGGTGGGTGGATGGATGGGGGTGGATGGATGGATGGATGGATAGGTGGGTGGGTGGATGGATGGATAGGGGTAGATGGATGGATGGATGGATGGATAGGTGGGTGGATGGGGGTAGATGGGTGGATGGATGGGGGTGGGTGGGTGGATGGATGGGGGTGGGTGGATGGATGGATGGATGGCAGGTGGAGTCTTCACTCTCTGAAGACTCAGGTGAGAGTGGGAACTTGGGAGTAGACGTAGTTATTAGAATCGTATTGGCCAAGGGATCAGGGGTTAAACCCAGGGCTGAAGAAGCCAAAGGAGAAAGAATCAGCGAGGGGTTCTCAGAGAAGGGACCAGAGCTGGGCTCTGAAGCTGGAGAAGGGAAGGGCGTTCAAGCAGAAGGACCAGCAGACGCAGGTGCGTCCAGGAGGCCCCCACCTCTGAGTGGCGAGACCAGCCCAGCCCAGAAAGATGAAGCAAGAAGGCAGGTGTCCGTCCTGCTCACACCCCTGCAGCCCCTCTGCCCTCTCCTCTGTCCCCTGGACACCCCGAACCCGTCTACGCCTCCGAGTCTTTGCACCAGCTGCTCGCTTTCCCGGAAGAACCCTCAGCCCTTCCCCACACCGGCTCGTTCTCAAGCTTCCGGACTCAGCTGAACATCTGGTCCCATCTTTCTTTCCTAATGTTCCCTCACCCTTGCCCCGACACACACACACACACACACACACACACACACACACACGTACACGCACACGCACACGCATGCCCTCTCCATCCCAACGCAGTGTGAGATGACCTTCACGCTGGCGTTTCCCACCCAGGGCGGGCTCTGCGAGAGCAGGGCTGCCGTCTCCCTGCTCGCCGCCGCACCCAGGCCCCGGGGCAGCACCCACAGCAGGGTCTCAGTACAGGCTTGTCACACGAACGTGCACTGAGGGAAGGGGTCGAACCAAGTGCTCTCAAGGGCTGGGAAGACAGCACCCCGGGGGAGCTCCGAGCACCTTCCCTGGCTGGGTACCGGCACCCGCCCGCCGGTCAGGGCCCAGCGGGCCCCGCGGGAGAGCACCTCGCTCTGCTCCTAATCGATGGCAATCACTTCGCTGGGTGCAAGGCAGCCCGAGCTAATCCTTTAAACACATCCGCTCAAGGCCGCTGGCTGCTTTGCCACCACCAGCCACTCAGGAAGCGTTCCCTGCAGGACCCTCGGTTTGTCACGGAGGGTGTCCAGCCTCCTGGGCACGAGGCAGCCCGCCAGCGTCCCAGCCTGGCGCCATCACCGAGGGCTGCAGGTTGCTGGAAGTACCAGAGGCCAGAAGAGCCCTCTCTCTGGGTCCGGCCCCCCCGTGACAGGGCTCAGCGGGTCCCGTGGGTCTGTAAGGGGCATGTGTGGGGCTGAGTGGGTGGGCGGGCAGCCGGGAGGCACCAGCAGCAGGAACTTGAGGTCCTAGGAGGGCCCCGTCTCCACCACTGGCCTGAACGTTCCTTCCCCCGAAGCCTGGCCCGAGCCAAGCTCACGGCCTCAAGCTCCAGCCCAGCACCCCCCTCGGCTCCCAGGCCTGGCTCCGCAGAACGGGCCCCGGGCCCAGGCGCTCCCACCTGGGCCCACCCGCTGGAGGCTCCTCCGTGTCCCCCGTCGCTGCTGCGCGTGCTACCTGCTTGGCCCAACTACTAAAATAGCTTCTGGGTCCCCTGACATGAAGGCTTTTTCTAGTTCAGCACTGCAGGTCTCATTTCAATCCAGCAGCTAGTATAAATGGCAGTTCCTGTAAACTTTGGAGGGTTTCTGTGGGCCTTGGTGGCCAAGGCTATGTGGCTTTGCACGTGGCTCTGCCGTATGCCAATGACCTTGGGCCAGCCCCTTAGCCTCTGGGAGTCTCGGGCCCCCTATCTGAACGTGGAGATCAGAGTTCTGACTTCACGGGCCGCGCGGAGACCAAGGCTGGCACACAGGAGGGGTCCACCCAGGGGTGGCGGCTACTCTGTTCCTTGTCTGCCCTTGGAGGGTCCTGGTCCCACAGGCCAGAGACCAGCCTGTGCGGCGGGCCATCGGCACCGTCCCTCGCGGCTCTCTCAGGAAGGAGAGAAGGAGGTGCCGCCCAGGCCCAGCGTCTGTGGCCACAGAGGTGCCCACGGGGACTCCGAGACAGCTGGGCTGCACGGGCAGAGCCTGCCCCTCCGCTCAGGTCCACCCGCCCTTGGCAAGGGGCCGCTCAGGCCTGAGGCTGGAGCCGCCGGGCCGGCGGCCCTGACATTGTCGGGCTCTGTGGTTTACAGGGTTCTCCGCCCCCAACCCGACTGGCACGCTGCCCTCCACGGAGCCTGGACACAGGGAGGGGAAACAGGGTCCAGAGAGTAGGGGGGGGCCAGAGCCCCCAGAAACCTGTAGGGAGGGAGACTGGCAGGCGTGGCCTCTGCCCCGCCCACCCACCTCGCGCTCTGCACTGGACCTCACACGACACTCGGCCGTGGGAGCCCATCGAGGCCCGGCAGGGACCAGGCCTGTGTCCCGCCGCAACACCTAACCCAACGGGTCACTCCGGGGACGTGAACTTGCCCGCCAGCCGCAGCCTCGGCGAGACGGTGACAACAGCTTCCAGGGCTGAGAAACCCTCCTCGAGAAGACGCAGGGAATTGCTACCCGAGTTACTTAACGAAAGCCATTATTTGCATAGATTTGACGTTGCTACAACACTTGCACTTTTAAGTGGTCTGTAATTAAAATCATTAATTGCAGAAAATAGTGACTCGTTAAGGCTGTAATTTAGTGAGGTTCTCGGCACTTGAGGATCTGCCTTCGAGGTGGGCGGGGTGACCCAGGGACCCACTGGCTCCCAGGAAGCAGCTGCAGCCCCAGGGATGTGTAGGTGAGGCCGAGTCGGACGGGGGCCATCGCACCCAAACCTCCACAGGCCAGGTGCGCCCCGGGCATGGCGGTGCCGACGAAGCTCGAAAAAGGCGGACTGAGAAGCCTGTCTGGGACTAGACCCAAAAGCCACCAAGGAGAGCGGGCCCCCTCTCCTGGCATCCGGGACAACTCGGATCCCAGGTTTAAGGAAATCACAGCCCGTGCGCGCGCCTGGGTTTAAAGGAGGCTGTTGTGCTGGGCTATAAAAAGCTCCAGGTGTCTGGGGACCCCGGCCTATTTCGGTAGCTGGGCCAGGCAGGTACGGCAGGTGGGAGGCAGGTGAGGCCAGGCACAGCCAGCGCGCAGGCGAGGAGGCTCCCTGGACGACCTGCCAATCAGGCCCCGACACTGTGCCCCCGCTGGTCACATGACAGTGGGGGCGGCCAGCAGGCCCCTCCCCGTCCCCAGCACAGAGGTACACGCTCAGTTCAGGATGGGTGGGCCCAGGGCGGGGTCACGGCCGTGCTGGCGGCCGTTTGGAAGCGGCAGCCCCTCTTGGGGCCTGGGCCCGTACAACGGGGTCCGGAGCTGTGCCCCACATTGTGAGGAGGTGACGGCTGTGTGAGTGACTCGAGGACACACAGGGACTCAGAGGGGCGGCCACAGCAGGAAGAGAACCGGGCCTTCTGGCACACGGCCCAGGCGCTCTTCAAGATGGGCTGCTGGGGACAGGACCCTGACAGCCACACGGTGACCCCCGCCCTGTGGGCCGGGCCTCGTTTCCTCCGGGCAATGGCAGCCACCGGCTGCGCAGGCAGGACGGCCCAGGCCTGGCTCTGGGGTGGCTCTGGTGCGGTGACGGGCCCGCCCTGCGACCGGCCACACAGCTGTGCCCCTTCAGCCCCAAGAGAAACACCACGGCTGCCGCCCAGTGACCCCAACCTCGTCCAGGAGGGCGGGCGGGCTGCTGAGCGCAGGGCAGCGTGGGTACGGCGGGCAGGCGGGGCGGGCGGTTTCCTCAGGAGCAGGCGCACCCCATGGGCCGGTGAGACGTTGACAAAAGCCGGCTGTCCCCTCCCTCCAGGCCCAGGGCAGGAGGACCCTCCTCCCCCTTAGAACCAGGGCACGGTGGCCACAGCACCCACTCGGGCTGCGACCGCGTGAGGCGGGGAGGTGGGTGTCATCTCCCAGGGGAAGCTCAGGGCTGGTGCGCAGCGCCCCCGCGCCCCTCTCTCCTGGTCTCGGTGACCCGGCGGCATGACGGGAGGCGGACTTCCCTGGGCCCAGGCCACTGCAGGGGACGTGGCACAGAGTCCCCCCTGCCGTCTGCCTGGAGTAAATCGAGAGCAACGCAAGTCTCTGTCCCTTGAAGACACACCAGGAGGGTGTTCGTCACCGCAGCACACCCTCACCTGGGTCCCACCGAACGTGGCGTGACCTCAGTCCGCGGCGCTTTGGCGGGGCTGTAGGTCCCCGTGTGGCACTTCCGTGGGGGGCGTGGCGTTCCGCTGTGGAGGTGGCATTCCTCCGTGTGTCTGTCGGGCTACCTTTGAAAACGCTTTGTGTGCGCATGTGCATGTGGGAACTCTGTGTGTGTGTGTGTGTGTGTGCGTGCGCGCGCTCGCGAGCTCGCGAGTGTGCGGGGGACACTCTGGTCCACGCACAGTGTGCGTGTGATGTTTCTGGGTGGGTGAGCAGCCTCTCCAGCGTTCCAAGAATTTCTTGCAAAAACCAGTGGGTGACGAGGGTGTTTTACCTGGATGCAGATGAGCTCTGTGTTCAGAATGCAGCGACAGGTGGGACGGCACGCCCAGGGAGGCGGCCGCCGGTGCCCAGGGAGGCCCCACCCCAATCCCTCCCTTCACAAGGGCCCCGCAGCTACAGCCAGCCCTGGGCGGGGGTCTGAGGAGCTGGGCAAGGCCATTGTGCCCCCGTCTGGGAGCCCCATCTCTGGACCATGGGCGGCACCCCTTCCTCTGAGTCGGGGCCCGACCCGCCACCCCCTGCCGGACTCAGCTCTGCAAACCACACGGGCCGCCAGGCACAGACCCGAAGCCCCACTGAACACCACCGCACGACCACAGTGCGGAGACAGGATCCCGAGGAGGGAGGGGCTTGCCATAGAGACACCACCGACGTGAGCTCCGGACCCCGCTCCAGGCTCCCCGGCCTCACTCAGCTCCCCTGGAAACGCGGGGCCAGCAGGGGCTCCCCGCAGGCCCGCTGGGCAGGAGGGCAGCCGTGGGCTCCGGACCACAGGCCAGGGCCTCTTCCTGCAGGGGGCGCGCTGAGCACAGGACCCAGCACGCCGACCCCCCACCCCCTGCCGTGGGACGCGCGCGCGCGGACGAGGGCACCGACCTGCAGCTCCGTCTGGAAGAAGAACTTCTGCGGACACTGCGAGCAGTCGTAGATCTTGTCCTCCTGCCCGTGCACCGCGAAGATGTGCTGCTGCAGCTTGCTGGCCTGGACGAAGACTGGAGACGGGCAGGGCGTCAGGGCGGCGCCCCGGGGACGCCGGCCCGACGCCCCGAGAGCCGCCACGCCGCTCCCACGCAGGGCCCGCCTGGCGCGGACGCCGCCGGCCAACCAACGGGCTCCTGGGAGCGGAGGCGGCTGTGCAACACAGGAGGTCACCCAACCGCCCCCCGGGCTTCACGTCCTCATCTGAAAAATGGGGACCTGCCGCTGCCTGGGACGGCCGCATGGGTCACGTGAATGTCACGCATTCACGTGACCGAGGCGTGAACGATGTGGCACACTGTCGTCTGCCAGGAGCCTCCTTGAATCAGCACAGGCTTGCAAGGCGGGCACTGTTGTTGTCCCCATTCTACAGAACAGAAAACCGAGGCGGGGGGACTAGGAAGTGCCTTGTCCCAGCAGGTCCCACTGCTAGGAGGCGGTGAAGAAGCTTAGCGCAGCGTCTGGTACCAGACGGCGCTCGGCCAACACGCACTGCGAACGCTGGTCGTTGAGGGTGCTGCCGGTGCCCTTGGATCCCCGAACAGGGGCCCCAGGCCCTGGGCCAGCGGCCCCGGCCCCGCCAGCCCAAGGAGTGTGATGGTGACCGATGGGTGGGGCTCCTGAGATCGAGCAGGGACAGGACCCTGAGCGGTGTGAGTGGGCAGGAGGCTCCCCACAGCGCAGCCCCTTCCTCGGGCCTGTCGCTGAGCGGGTCTCGGCCCTGGTGGCAGGAGCCCAGGCCCCGGGAGCACACAGGAGGCGGCCGTGGAGCAGCTGTGAGTCTGGGAGGGGAGCACTTCCGAGATCCCCCTCCCAACAGGCACCCTCCCCAGGGCGGACGTCCTGCCGTGGCAGACAGCAGATGTTGGGGGCGGCAGGGGAAGGCCAGGCTCCCCCGCGTACACCGGCTGCCATCTGGGCAGCTGGAGGGGCCGGCAGAGGCCGGGAGACCGGCCTTGGGCTGGGGGAGCCGCTTGCCTGGGCTGGCGGCCAGTCTGGGGGCTGGGGGGCTTGGCCAGCAGAGCTGCCCCTGACCCCTCGCCTGGAGCACGGTCAGACGAAATGTGGGCTGGGATGGGCCAGGCAGGAGGGGTGCCTGGAGGGGTGTAAAAGGAGAGCCCGCTGGTGCTGGGCCTGGCTGGAGGCGCAGAGGCGAGCCTGGAGCCCCCACACCAAAAGGGAGAGCGAGGCTGGGCTAGGAGGGGGCTCGCAGCAGCTGAGTGCAGAAGTGGGGAGGCCCAGGAGAGGAGCCCTCTCACCTTTCTCGGAGGAGAGACCAGAGGGCATGGGGCGGGACAGTGGAGCTGGGGACCCCTGGAGCCTCCCCAAGAGCCCAGGAGCACAGGCTGAGGTCCAGCGGTTCACGGGCGGGGCCTCAGCGACCTTCCCCGGCCCTCCCCGCAGGCTCCCTGCCAGGCCCCTTACCTGTGAAGCACACGGGGCATTTGAAGGTGCCGCCCATGCCCTCGAAGCTGTGTTCGATGAGGTGGCAGAGCAGCTTGGCCGGGGAGTCGAACATCTGGTTGCACAGCTTACACTCGTGGTTGATGCCTTCCTCTGCAAGGAACCACGACAGTGAGCCACACGGCACGCGCGGTCCTGGCAGCAGCCCACGCCCTGCACGCTGAGACCCCTCCCAGCCCCAGAGGGTCCGGCCACCCCCAGGCTTACAGACCCCAGGGGGCGGCCCCCTGGAGCTGGCACTTGAAGGCGTCCTTGTCCGTGACTTGTCCTGCTGTTCCAGAGACCCACGACCGTGTCTCATGGAGGGGCTCTGGGACGGGGTCTGCATGGGGGAGGGGGTCCAGCCGGGACTTTTAAAATAACCCAACAGGACGTTTACTGAGCATGTACTGCATGCCAGCCCTCTGAGCTGGGGATTCTGGGGGGAACCAAACAGATAGTACTCTTTCCCCACCCCAGGAACACAGATGACCGACACGTCACAGTGCCAGGAGGTGCCGCGGGAACACGGGAGCCTTACTCGAGCAGCAGGCCGAAGGGCCTGACATGGGCCTGAGCGGGGACGAGCATGGGGACAGGGCGGCGTGAGGTCAGAGGGGCCACGGGGGCTCACACTGCAGGGGGCCTTTCGGCCACTGGAGGGGTTTCCTCTGTGAGGGATGAGCACAAAAACCAGTGAATTGCTCGTTTTAAGTATTTTTAGCAAGGGCCCACCCAGTCCTCACAGGCACGGGACAGACACCCTGTCCTGCTTCCAGATCGGAACACGGCCCCACCTTCCCACCTGGGAGCTACCATGACGTCAGACGTTCCCTCCAAGGCTCCCAGGGAAGATGGCGGGCCCTGGGCACCAGCGTCACCCCCGCATCCGGAGCCAAGGTCTGGTGCCCCCGCCCGGAGCTAGTTCAAGCCCTGACTTCTCCCAACCTCGAGATTCCAGCATCAGTCTGTGCTGGTAACTGAGGACCGCCAGAGTCCCCAGTGCTGAGAGAGGACGGAAGGGGCTGGCACTGGTGACCGGGTGGCCCAGGGGTCGGGCGTCGGGGGGAGAGGGGCGCAGAGAATCACACCGGCTCCAATGTCCCGTGGTCCGGGGTTGGAACCCGGCCCCGCTGCTTACTACGTGATCTTGGGCCAGCTAGGAAACCTCCCCGAGCCTCCGTTTTCTTCTTCCCAAAAGCCCCCTCAGCAGCCTTCCTCACTGCCGCACCCCTGTCAGAACGGCCCGACACCGAGCGCCGGCGAGGACACGGAGCCACGGCAACCTCGGCCACGGCGGGTGGGTGCCACGGGGTGCGCCCACTGCGGACGGCAGTTCGGCGGCTCCTCACCAAACCCCGCGCACTCCCGCCACGCGATCCAGCAACCGAGCTCCTTCGCATGCTCCCGCGTGAGCTGGAAGCGCACGTTCACGCGAACACCTGCACGCAGGTGTGTTTAGCAAACTCACTCATGGCTGCCAGGCCCTGGAAGCAACAGGGACGCCCGCCAGTAGGTGAGCAAATACACACGCAAGCGGTGCGGCATCCGGACGACGGAACACGACTCGGCACTGAAAGGAAATGGGCTGCCGAGACCTGGAGGGAGCTTAAGCGCGCGCTCCTGAGTGACAGAAGCCCGCCTGGAAAGGCCCCACGCCGGGGACTGCAACGAGATGGCACTGCGGACGGGGTGGAGAGGTCCATGGCCGCTGGCCGGGGGAGGGAGCGGGGACAGCTGGGCGCAGAGGATGTTCGGGGCAGTGGGCCTGGTCTGCGCGCTGTGCCGGTGCGTCCGTGTCATTGCCCAGGTGTCCACACCTAGGGAGGGACCTCCCCCGCCCCACCAGGCAGACACTGGGCTTCGGGGGATGCTGCTGCGTCCGTCTTTGCAAACGACAGAAATGACCGCCGCGGCCAGTGGCACCGGTCCTGGGGGAGGCCGTGCGAGTGTGGAAATCTCGGCAGCTTCCTCCTCTCCGTGTTACCGTAAACCTAAAACCGCTCTAAAAATGGAAAGTCTTTTTTTGGAAAAGTCACCCCCCCCAAAAAAATAGCCTTCCTCTCACAGCTGAGGTGAGAATTAAGGAAGTTAACGTTAGTAATTAAGAGGAAGTCAAGGGGCTTCGACCACCGGGCACTCGGCGAGGGCTCCGTGAGCGTTTGCGGCCAGTTCTGCCGCCGCCGGAGAGGACGTTATCTGGGACAGCCAAGGACACGGGCCCCCTCGGGCTTCCCCGGGGAACCGGCGTCGCCAAAGGCGCCAGGTGCTCTGATTCGCCCTCAAAGGCAAGAATTAGGTAGCAGAGGGCTCTGCCGCTGGCAGGACACGAGCACAGATGGGCTGAGGCTCCTGGCCAGTCCCCGGGTCCCCAGGCCCTGGCCGGGGCTGGCGGAGAGCACAGGCGGCCCCCCGGCCCAGCGCCGCCCCGCCCCAGGCACCCCACAGCACGTGCAGGAGCTGGGGGGCCTGCCCCACATAGCCCCCCGGCTGGAATCTGCCGGGTGTTTGTGGCGCCCCTGGAGCCCCGGCAACTAGGCCACGTGCCCCCGGCAGAGATTCCAGCAGCTCTTCCGTTCGTGCCGGCAGGGAAGGAGCTCGCTGACAAGTTTAGGGACCCAGGGCGGGCTCAGCACGCTCGCCGCACAGGCCCCAGGCACGTTCTCCGCTTCCCCCGGGGAGACCGTCATCGTAATTAGAGGTGGCCTCCAGTGTGGGGGGCTGCCTCTGAGACCCCCCAACACACCCCCTGCCCCACAAACAATGCTTCTCGGCGCCCCGTGGAGTACAGGCTCGAGCAGCGAACGCACCAGCGAACGAGCGGAGGAGAGACGGCACCCTCACATCCGGCCTCCGTTAGGAGCATGGGGGCACCTCTTGGACATGAACGAGGCAGAGGGTGTGTGACCCGTGACAGCCGTACGGAGGTTTCTGTGACCGTTTAAAACGTAAATTTTTAACATAAGCGGAACTGCAGAATTAACCCTGCTTGCTGGAAAACCACATTTCTGGAGAAGGAAAAAAAACAAGCTCGGACCATTAGACCACTTGCTGAGCTGGCACAGCTGCTGTGGTGCTCGGAAGCCCTTCCCATCCTGGTGAATCCGCCCGCACACCACCTCCAGGCAGCCTCCCTGGTGGTGCCGGCACACACAGCTGCCCCTGGCTGGGCAGGACGACCTGGATTCGTCCGACTGTATCCTAGGAGTCCTTCTGATCCCGGCAACCGGGCTATGGGCGCGGATGCTCCTGCCTTCTCCTCCTCAGGCCCCCAAAATACCAAGTCCCACCTGGGACCACAGGACAGGCTTGGGCAACACTCGTGGAGGAGAGGTGCCCCTCACAGGCCCTGTCCCCCTGCCCGACAAAGCCGTCCCCCCGCCCCGGCCCCTGCTGCGGAGGCTGAGATGGCGAAGGAGGGGGGGTTTACAGCGCTCTGCCGAGCGGAGCGGAGCCCTTCATCCGCCCGGCTGTGAATGGAGCCCTGCTCGCCCGCCCGAGTCACAGACACCAGAGGACAAAGGCGGCTCCCGCAACTTGTAAATCACAGAGATCAGGGCCGACGGTCACTTCCCATTCTCCGAGGGCCGCACGCCATCAGTAGGTCCCCCTGATTCACAGACGCCGCTACGCCCTGCACCCACGCTCATAAACATGCACACAGTCAGGCCACCGGCGCTGCAGCCAGTTCCGGGCTGGGCAACCACCGCTTACAAACACATCACAGCCCGGAACCCGGGTGGGCGTGAGTTTCCGGACTAATGAGATACAGGGCCCTCCAGACAACCCCGTCCAGGGCCACTGACCCCTGTCCTCCATCCCCCCCGGGAGTTAAACCTGGGGAGACAGGACAGGGAAAATAAAACCAGCAAAACGTCAAAGTGAGGTGCAATACTAACGCTGCGGGGCCCCCACAGACGGGGGACTCGCTGCCTTTCCCCACCAGAGGGGGTTAGGGTGCTCTGTTTTATGTACACACCTCTGCCCATAAAACCAGCTGGGCAAAGGAGGGGGGCTGTCCTAGTTAGAGCGCGGTGCTCCTGTGGGCACCTGGGCCCCAGGTGAGCCAGCTCCTGGGTGTGGAGCGACTTCACCTCCACCATCATTGCCACCCACCCCCGAGCTGACCACCTCTCATTCTGCCCCAAGTCGCAGGGCCCGAGGACCCGAGGACAGCCTCGCCCTCGGAGAATTACTTTCCTGAGTGCTCCAAGACCACACAGCACTCGGGGACCCGGGGAGCGGGGTGCCAAGGCTGCCTGGGAGCCGCCGGCCCCTCCACCGGCCCGGGGGGCGGCGGGGCTCTGAGCTAAGACGTAGGATCACTTCCTCTCCGTTCTATCCCTTTCTCGTTTTTTTTTTTTTTTTTTTTTTTTTTTTTTACAGCACATGACAGGCATCCATACGAGGGACCCATACGACTCGAGTGAACTACGCAGCCCAGCTCACGTGCGAAGTGAAACTCGGATTCCTCCCTCCAGCTCCCTGGGCCGCCCCGCCCCTCCCCCCAGGCCCCAGAAGCTGGGGCTGGCGCTGAGTATCTATCGATTCACTAGGATTTCTAAAAAATTAAAATAAAAAAAACAACCCAAACTGCCAAAGAAACAACCCAGCGAGTAGGAAAATCCCAGTCTGTCTGTCTCTCTCTCTCTGTCTCTCTCTCTCTCTCTCAACTCTGCTCAGGACAAATAAGTGTTAATTTTACACTTCATTTCTCAAAAAAAAAAAAAATAATAGGATGTGCTTTTGCTTAAAACCAAGCCAGCCTGCTGGAACCTTTCAGGCTGAAACTGTGTCAGCCCAAAAGAGGAGCCGAGGGCTTTGTGGGACAGCACCGTGCGGAGATGACAGCTCCCCAGAACGTCCTCGGCACCGACTTTTGTCTCCGAAAGCATTTGATCCCTGGCAGACACACACTTATTTCCATACAGGTCTTGGGGGAAGCCGGAGGAGAGAGCGCTGATTATCAGAATCCTGAAGGTGAAGCTCAGGTGGGCCCCGCCGATGTCAAAGGCAGGCCCCGGCACACACTCGGAGGCCGTAATTGGCTGCCCGGGAGGGAGGGGCGTGGGCAGGGCATTGTTCCGGAGCTCGGACGCTCCGAGTGACCAGCCACCACGGCGGCATCCACGGGCCTGGCCGGCGGCCCTTCTTGAAGCGGGGACCCCACTCGGGGAAGCTGGCCTGGGAGCCGTGTCACGCCTGCGTCCCCCTCCCCCAATCGGCGGGCGGTAACGAAGGACACAAACGTGAGAGCCAGGGACACTTGGGTTCCATCACTCACCCGCTGTGTGTACTTGGGTATGTTACTTGCCCTCTCTGAGCTTCAACCGTTTCCCCTAGCTGGCTGCTCTGCCACCGGGCAGCGGCCCTCCCTGCGGCGCTCTTCCCCCAGACCCTCCCCCCCCCCCCCCCCCCGTCTGCTGGAGGGAGACATGCTCAGAGAGGAGTCTCGGACACCCAGCTAACGCAGCACACAGCTGTCCCTCCTGTCGCTACGCCGCCCCCTTCGGCGCCCTTACTGGGGCTGGCAACCGCCAGTGCGTTCGGGCGGGCTGTTTTTTCTCACCAGTTCTCTCTCTCACACACACTCGCACACTCACGCTCCCCAGAGGCAGTTTTGCTCACTGCCACGTCACCAGCACCTAGAACAGAGCCCGGCATGTAGCAGGTACTTAGCAGAGAGGAAGGGAGGGATGTGCATAAAATACTACTTAGTGCAACGGCTGGGATGTGGGGTGAGGGCACTGCCCACCAGCGGCCCCAGACTCCCCGCACTTGAGGTCTTGGGCACCTCCAAGAGCACAGCTGTGGGGGGGTCTCCCTCGGCGGACAGGACAGGAGAGGAAAGCCTGGCAGGATGGGGCAGAGCCCCCACCTGGGACCCAGCAAGGCAGCCTCCACTCCTTAATCACTCGGACATCCAAAAACGGCGGGGTGGGGGCGCAGCACACAGGCTCGCTTGCTGCCCCGGCCCTGGTTGACAGGAGGGCTGGGGACTTTGCCAGGCGAGAGGAGAAGGCAGCCCCGGGCCCCCAGGGCACGGCCCCTGAATCGGCACGGCCCTGGGTGCAAGGGCCGTGCGGGCTGCCTCGCCGTTACCAGCTCGGGTCACGAGCGGCACACTTCGGCTGCACAACGCCAGGGGCTGAGCCCACGGCCCGCCCAAACTCGGATCCGAAGAGACCCATGAGCCCAGCGCCCAGGATCAGACACCGCAGAGGACATGGGGACCAGGCAGACACGGCCCAGGGCCCAGCATTCACCCCCTCCCCAGGAGTGGACCCGTCCGATGCCCCCCTGCAAATAACCAGCCACAGACAGGTGCAGCGGGGTCTGGAAACCCGGGCGGATGGGGGGTGCTGAGCCCTCTGTTCTAAGGAACAAAGCCCTCTGGGCAGAGAGGGAGGCGAGCAGCCAGGCACATCTGGGCAGCCGCCGGCTCAGGCTGATCTACGTGTCTGTCATGAAATGCCACCAGGACACACACCCAGGCAGACCGAGGGGACAGGGAGGATGACATTTGAGCCTGGAGTCAACACAGGGCAAAGGAGAAAACACGGTCTCTGGGGGAGCCCTTCGCCAGAGGCCAGGCGGGAACTGGGGAGCATGCGCAGGGGCAAGGGCTGATCTCGGGACCCCCGCACCCCCGGCCCTTAAGCAGCTACACCCTTGGTCGCCAGGTGTGGCCCCAGACGGCAGGAGCAGGCCTGGCGTCATCATCACCGGGGAGCTGGTCGGAAATGCAGGCGTTCAGGCCGCACCCCAGACCCGCAGGGCAAGAATGCGCCCCAGTGACTTGGGTGTGCGTTCAAGGGTGAAGGGCGCTGAGCTCCACAAAGGGTTCCCGGGGAGGCCGAGCTGGCTGGGACCCTGTCGTCACAAGCAGTGCGTTCAGAGACGTCCCATGGCCTTTACCAGGACCACAAATTCAAGGATCTCCGAAAAGGTGAAAGTCTTCTCAGGTCCCTTCCTGTCCACACTCCCGAAGACAAAGACACCGACCAACAGAGGAAAACACTTTCCTATCATCCCGAGTGGTAGGCAGCGGTGTGGAGTGTTTTTGGAGGGCTGCTGGCCTGCGGGGCACCCCCAGGGCCCCCGGCCCCCAATGCCGGGGTGCAGTAGCCCGCCCTCACTCAAGAGCTCTCAGCCTTGCTTGAAGGCTCACCCCTCCAGGGTGCCCCCACCTTCCTACTTGGTCCTACTTGGTAGGAGGGGCTGCACCGCTGTCCTCCTCCTCAGGGGCATCTTCGCCAGCCTCTCCGGACAGGAGGGACCCATCTCGGGTCACCTGTGCTTCGAAGGGGCTTATAAATGAGCTCTGGCAGCCTGAACCGGCCCCCCACGGGGGACCAGAGCCTCTTCGAAACAGCCCTGGCAATCAGACAGTCTGAATTCTGAGAGGCTGGGGATGGATGGCGTGGACAGTGAGGACGTCACCTGGGGAGCTGGGTGCAGCCCTCCGAGGGTTGCCTGAGGTCAGTTGCCATGGCGACGGAGAATGAGCTCAACCTTGTAACTGACCCTTATCTTTTTTTGATCTGCGGGCCACTTGGGGCCAAGACTTGAAATCAACTGGAAAATAATCCGGTCACATATCAGAAAGAAAACTATTTATACTTATTTGCCCAGGTGCCCACCGCCACCCCCTTCCACCGCGATGTCGCCATCGCGGTTCAGAGCGGAGACCTCCGGGCCAGACGGCAGGAGGAGGGGGTGGGCTGGGCCTCCCCCCGTCTCAGCACAGTATAGCTGTGTCCACCCGTAGAACCGGTTCCCCACCCCCAGCCTCCCTTCTCTGTGGCCAGGGCACGGCCCCTCTTGCCATTGGGCACCCAGTGAGAGCCCACCGGGGCGTGGGCCCTACGGTTTCTCCTATGCCGGGCACTCGGCGCGCCCTTTCGGCCCGATGGCCAGGCTGCCTGGCTTCTTCCCGGGTCGGACGGGCCTCTCCCCAGCCACGGTCCTGTCCCCAGGCCAAGGGGCGCTGCTCTCCATGCCTGGGACAGGGGTCGCAGGGGTCGCAGGGGCTTGGGGGAGGAAGGCTGAGGTGGGGGGACAGCTGCCGGCCCTCCCTCCTGGTCGCACCGCTGGGAAGGCCTGGCTGGCCTGGGGCTCCTGCGGCAAGAGGGGCCATCTGGCCAAGGCCAGTCTTCAGGACACTCTACCCCGAGTCGCAAGTACTTTGCTTGCTGTTGCCTCTAAAACTCAAATCAGAAGACTCCAGATGGTTCCACTGACCGACCGCTCCCGAGAGCCCCGTCAGATGGATCTCAGCGAGGGGCCAGTTACGCCTGAGGACGACTGCGGGTAAAGGCCCCTTGAGACTGCCCATCACAGCCGAGAGGACAGCTCACGGGCCGCCCCCGCTCCCCCACTTCCGCTAAGACGAGAACCTGCGGGCCGGGGAGGAAAGCCTCAGCCGCGAACTAGGCAGCGGGAGGAAGTCCCTGGCTCCCCCCGGGACTCCAAGCAAGATGCCCGGCCTCAGTCTCCTTGTCTGCGAAGTGGGGAGAAAGCCGTCCCTCACGGGGGTTGTGGAACATAGCGAGTGGGAGCGAGCTGCGTTCGAAACTCTGACCGCGGCGCGGCCGTCACCGAGACTCTGTGACCTCGAGGACAGGGTTCTACCCCGTCACTCCAAGGCCAAGGCCTTGTAGACCGAGTACGCAAGCCCTCGAGGGCTCGTAGGGCAGTGGAATCCACGCCGCCAGTGTTTCAGGAGGCCTCCGACAGGGAGCAGGTCCTCGGTCTGCGACGTCACATCCACCCGCAAACGCCCGGTCGCTTTCCTTGGCGGCGGGCTCTTCCACCTCCGGACCACTCCCCACATCTGTGATGGCAGAACCTGTACCCAGATTTCAAACCACTTTCTCCAAACGCAGCTCGCAGCAGGCCCCCACTTCTGGTTACCCTTCGGACGTTCCCGAGGCCAAAGTTTCACTTTCTTTTTTTCCTGGTTCATCTTCTCCTTGTTCCACTCTCCTAAAAACTCAGTGGGCTCTCCATGGAGGTCAAGGGCAGGACGCAGGTTCACGTGCAGCCGCAGACCTTCCTCACAGCTGGGCTCCGGATGGAGGGGATTCCTTCCGGCGCTCCGGCCTGGGGCACGCTGCCAGGGAAGCCACCCGAGGCGCCAGCAGCTCCGATGACTAATGATAAAATGCACCCCCTTTTCAGAGGGTCTGCTTAAGAACTTCTTCGAGTCTCAGGCCCCTTAGCAATCTGAGCGCTTGTGACACTCAGGACATGGTGACGAGCCGTCTTTGGCAAAAGACAACCAGACCCAGGACATGTCCCCGAGAGACGGGAGGGGCCCATCGGAGCTCCCTCGTCGAGAAAGAGGGGGAGGAATGGCGTGAGTAACCCGATCAAGCGGACGGACCGGTGGGCCTTCCCCAGGAACGCAGAGCGGAGGGAGCTCTTGGAGCTCTGAAGATCTGAGTGCTTTCCTGCCTCCCAACGTCTAGAACTTGAGACTGGGGGGGCTTCAAACATCCTCTTGAAGAAGATGTCCCCTTCCACCTGCAAAGGCCCAGGGCCGTCCGATCAGGAAGATTCTCCCACGTCCCCTGGGACCCACTCCGTGAAAACAAGTCGCTTATTCCTCCTTAGCCCTTAACACACGGAACACCTCCTGATGGATACCACAGGTCTTCAGATTCAAGCTTTCCCCAGCAAGGCAACTGCTGGAAAAATCCATTACGCTAATAATCCTCCGATTAACCGCCTCTAATAACATACAATTAACGTGACAGGCAGGCTGCAAAACCCTTATTGTCACCTACCCTGCCAGGGACGCACGGGTTAGTCCTGTTTCTGCTACATCAGTTTTTGTCTGTGCTGACCTCATTCCCCCGCCCCCCACACCAGATCATTTTCTGAAAATCAGACACAGCAATGCAGCCACAAGCCAGGGAGCTACCCACACGTACAGACCCAGGGCCCCCACGCAGAAGGCTCGCCGCCACACCCAGCCTCCTGCCCCAGCGGCCTCCTCGCTCTCCGCTCTGCGCTCTCTCCTAACTCTGTGCCTTTGTTCAAACAGTTCTCAAGGCTTTGCCTCTGTCCTTCCAACCAAGATTTTCCAAGAGAAAGTCCTACACCGGCAGGCATTCGGATCCTTAGTTCCAGTCGCACCCAACGCCATCCATAGTTACATGAAATGAACTACGCATCTTTCAAAAACTTCTGCTCTTTGCTCAAGCTGACTTGGTCATCGCAGGCAACCCGCACGGTGCTGTCCCAGGTGCTGGAGCTCAGCCACGGGCTCTGAGTCCACAGACACCCCAGCACACCGGACCCGGTCTGCCCTGTGACCCCAGCCCCCACCAGAGAGAGTGCTGTCCCCAGGGTGGACCCAGGCCCCGCCGGCTCACTCATTGCACTCGGTGGCCCTGCCCACGGGCAGAAGTACACCCTCAGAGTCAGGGTTCCCACGTCCCACGTGCCACCATCCAGCTATGGGGCCCTGGATGAGCGACCTGGCCTCCCCAGGCCACGGTCCCCATCCATAAAGTGAGGACGGATGTCAAGCTGCTGGGAGGGTGATCAGGGCCCAAAGCATCATGTTGTTGTCACCATCGTTGTCACTGTTGCTACGGACTGTCAGGCCCTGGGGTGACAGGCCAGCAAGACACTATCTGTGGCCCCGAGTAGCTTACGGAGCTTAAGGACTCTTGGAGGCCAGGTGAGGGGACACGCCTTGTGCATGGTGCAGTCACGCAAAAGCCCTGAAAATACCCTAACTGGGCCCTTCAGGGAGCCCCCCTGCCAGGGTGGGGGCGGCAGAGCTCTAAGGGAGGCCGATGGCTGGGGGTCTCTGCAGAGGGAGGGGCTGGCCAGAGCTGGGCCTCCTGCAGGCCAGGTCACAGCCTCATGCCCCAGGGCCCTGCTGTCTGTCACTGCAGGACTGTCTGGTGGGATGACACCTCCCTCCCCACAGGATGGGGCCATCCACACGCACACTCCTCCACGACCCACTTGGAGGTCCCGCGGATTAAAGGAGCTTTTCCACAGAGAGCTGTTCGGCTGTCACAGCACGGGCTGTGGCCCCGAACCCCATCCTCGAAGATAACCTCAGGTCCCGGGGGAGAAACCCCGAGCTGACTGAGTTCTCTGCCTTCACCTCACGCTTCAGTCACACCCTGAACACACAGGGGCCCGACCCCCACAACAATCGAACATCCAGAAATTGGCTTCCAGAGACCCCCTTGACTTCCGACCCCAGAACCAGGAGAGAGCGTGTCCCCAGCCACGACTCCCCTGGGCAGAGGCACCGTCGGGCCCTATCCCGGCCTCCACCCAGACGGCTCCCTCCTCGTTGCCCAGATCTGAGAAGAGCAGGAATCCCATGTGCCTGTCGGTGGGACCAGGGTCCAGCATGGAAGTGGCAGACGAGGTGGCCTTCTGCCCGGCTCAGGACAGAGAACACCTCCGAGCCTCCCCAGGCACGTGTGCTGAGACACCCCCCCTCCCCGGGATGCCCTCCACGCCACCCACCGGCAGCCCTCACGCTCTCTCCCTCGCGGGGCTGCGTCTGGTCCACCCACCCTCACGGCCAGCCCCGAGGGGCCCCTGCTCTCTGCGCCGAGAACTAGCTTCCTGCCTCCGCATGCGCACACCTGCCCACCCTCTCCTCCCCCCCCCACCCCCGCAGCCTGGTAAAGTGCCCGGCCCTCAGTGGGCACTCCGTGCGTGCTGGACGGCAGCGCTCGGTCCCTGCCCAGCCCTCTGGGCCAGTGACCAACGCCTTCTCTGAAGGGACAGGGCATTGCTTTATGCTAGCCTTCTCCCACCGCGCACACGAATGAGGGAAACGAACAAAAGCAGGTACTCGGTACGACCCTAGTCGAGTTCCAAACAAGGGGGAGTGTATGATCACAGCTGTGTGTGTGCTCACTGAAACCCCCCCCACAAAACACACACCGAGGTTCGGGGGGTCCTCTCCAGAGGGCAGACTATGCTTTTCTTAGGCTCGCCTGGCAGCCTCTTCTATTTCTCTGTCGTAAGCAAGGATAGCTTTTTGTAATAAAACAGAATAAAAGCTTTGTAATTAGAAATGGTAATCCACTGATTAATGATGAAGACAGCGGAGGCAAGGACGGCGTCCCTCCCGTCTTCGGCTCCATGTCCCCATGTCGATGGCGAGGCCCCCTGGGTCCCTGCTCTGCGCTTCTTCCCGTGGGCCGCTTGGAGCCGCAGCGCCCCGCCTCCCTCGGCTCCCCACGGCCGCCGCTCCCCACCACCGTGGGGGCGACTTGCCTGGGCCCGGTTCCATCGTCTGCCACTTTGACACCGAGTCTGGGCCGTGACACCGAGTGGCATGGCATGCCGCCTCCCCGAGCCCCCGCCTGTAAGCCTCGGGTAGAGCTGTGCGAGGTGCGCAGGTATGTGTGAAGCCCGGGCTGCGCCCGCTGGGCTGCGCCAGCCCTGCCACGTGGCCGTGGAGGTGCCCCGGGAGGGTGCGTGCCGCCGTCCATCCCACACGGGGCATCGGGACTCATTCAGACCCACGCCCCACCGCGGAGGGGACGCACCTGATCTGGCTGACGGAGCCGGCGGGGGGGGGGAGAGGGGGAGACGGGATAAAGAGGAGGGAGGTGGGGGTGTGGCGGCCCACAGCCCGCTCCCACGTCCTTGGCAACCCTGCCTCTCCGCCTGGCTCAGAGCTGGGCCCGCCCCTGGGGGAGGCGGCCGCTCGGAAGGCTCCTCAGGCCAGATGCAGCCAGCCCGAATCCGCGCCCTCCGTGAGATCGGAGGTGACAGGCTCCAGGGGCCTCAGGGGGGCTGGGTCGCAGGAAACCTGGCAAGGTCAGAGGTGGGAGGTGCAGCCGGCTCCAGGGGCCTGGAGCCCCTGCCCCTGGAAGGGGCCCGCCTGGGGCCACCCTCCACCCCTCGGGTCTCGGAGTCCCGCATGCTCCCTCCTGTCTGAGCCTGGGGTCCACCACCACCCCTGCCACCCCACCGGCTTCCGAGGAGACCCAGTCTTGGTATTCTGAACGCTAATTTGACACGGAGGAGTGGGCATGGGGGAGTGTTTATAATCAGCACTCCAATAAGCCCGCAAATGACGCCAGTATTTTATAAGCTTGTTAGAAACAAATCACCCCTCAGCTGATATTTACTTACTGATGAATCATAAAAGGGCTCAATACACAAAGAGAGAATCCAACAAGAACGTCTTCCTTCAGCCCCATCCTCGGCGGCCACGCAGGGAGCTTGAGCCCGCTCCCCCTCCCCCGCCCTCCCAGACCAGCACCTGTCCCCTGCCCCCCCACTGCCGGCAGCCTCCCCAGGGGTGGCGAATCACTGGCACCAGCCCCGTCTCCATGCCCACCCTCCCCCCGCCCCCACCCATCGATGGCCTAATCTGAGGCTCAATCCGTCCTTCTGCTGCCCCCCCCCCCAGTCCTCTGCGGGAGCAGATCCAATCCGGCTCATTTGCATAATGATGAAGCCCTCCAGTGCAGGCTGGGTCTTCGGAGGGTTGGGAAGAAATATATGCCCTGTCCTTTGGAGAGGCACGCAGAAGGCTCGGTGCAGCCCGGGAGGGATGGGGCGCCCAGCAGGGGGGCGGGGGCGGCGAGGAAGCGGCAGCTTGCCCGCCAAGGACAGCTCAGCCCGGTCGCCCGCTGAGCCTGTGTCCAGCTGGCCCAGCGGAGGAAGGACTGCCCAGGGCTGCAAACCGGCAGGAAGCGCGGTTCAGAGTGCCAGCTCCAGACTCGGGCCGGACAGACCCAGGTCGCAGCGACCGCCACTCTCCGCGTGGCTGACCTTGAGCTGAATGGCAGTAGGAGCGGACGACGCAGCCAGGGAGACGCTGATTAGAACGGGCCGGGCAAGGGCCCTGCCGGCACTTCGTGTCACCACCACCAGCACCCTCACCCAGGCCTCGTCTGGTCCGCCCGTGGCTTCCTTACGCACCAGTGCCAGGGTGCTGCTGGGCAGTCCAGGCGGCGCCGGCAGGCCTGAGACCCCTCTCCCGCTCCGAGGCCCCCAGGTGAGGGAGACGGGGCAGCGAGGGGGCATGGTGAAGCTCCTGGGGGCGCCAGTCCCTCGGCCGCCGTGCGGGCATGTTCCTTTCTGAACGCCCATCGAGTGTGCGTTTTTCTGAACGTTGGTTGCACTTCAACAAAGTATTTGAAACTTCTCGGCTACTTGGGGGGAAGGAGATTAGCCGGGCGCATACAGAACCGCAGGTGGGAAGGACCAGAGCGCCTCAGGGGAAGTGGGTAAACATCTGGGACAGGGTCGGGGCAACACCACCGAAAGGGAGGAAACTCCTCCAGGAGAGATGAGGGGCCCCGCAGCAGGTGTCTGCCACACAGTGGGTGCGCAACACCTCCCGGATGAAGGGGTGAATGGCGAAAGGCTTCCTGGAGGAGGTGACCTGCTGAGATGTTCTGGAGGCGGGGGGTCTCTCCAGGGCAAAGGCTCCAGAGCGGGTTTGCTCCAGGGGACAAACACCCCCTGGGCCAGCGGCCGCCTGCAGCCTGCCCCAGTATCCAAGCAACAGTTCAGGTGTGTGTGTGTGGGGGGGGTCCCATTCTTCTTCCTTCCTGCAGATATTAACTGAGAGCCCGGGCCCCCACCCATGATATGAAGGGGAGGGGGACAGGGCCCCGGGCCCCACAGCACTGCTGCTTCCCGCAGGTCAGCACTAAAGAAGAAACCAGCGTGAACGACACAGGAAAACCAAAGCCACCGGGCCTTCTCTAGAGTCGCTCCCTCATCCTCCGGCTGGTGCCACTTCCTGTCCTGTTCCACGGACGAGCCAGGTGACACGGAATGAAGTTAAGCAGCTAGTGTGAGGTCACAGGGCTTACGGACAGGGCTGACCGGCGCTGGAACACCGCCGGGGGTCATCTCTGGGCGCTGGGCCAGGAGCCGAGGGTGAGCCTTCTGGCCCCTGGCCTGCTGCACCCACATCTCTCCTCCAGCCCTGCGGGGAAGCCCCGGGCCAGGAAAGGTGGTAAGTGACAACCGAGGTGGACCCCAGCCTTGTCCAGGGCTGTTGGGCGGTGCAATGGAGGCAGGAGCCGAGGGGCCAGGCAGGCTTGTGGAGGGCAAACCCCTCACACGGGGGGGTAGGGTGTGTGAGCCCGTGCCCCACGTGGCCCCCACCCCACCCACTCTCGGCCTCCAGCCCCTGTGGGCACACGCTGCTGGGCGCCAACGGCGATTTTGCAGTCTGGGTGCAAAACGATGGACTTTAACGCTCAGTCCCTGTTGTCCTATCCTCTCTGCTGCCCAGCCCTGACCTGCCTGGCCCTCCAAGCCACTGGGCTCGGACTCGTTAGAGAGAATTCATGTTCAAAGGCAGAGCGAGGAGGAAGAAAGAGTATTTGTAACAAGGAGGCATGGATGCCTGCTGCCTATAAGCTGTGTGACCTTAGGAGAGTCACCTGACTTCTCTGAGCCTCAGCTTCCTCACTGCCCATAGTGGACACATGTCTGTATCTATTTGATATTCTTTCCAACAACAAAAATAAATAACGATGAAAATCAACGAGTTTCCCAGCACACTGGAGAAAATCAGGACGTTTGGCGGGGCCCACAGAGGTCCGTGCGAGTCAGGCCAGGACAGAAATGAGCGGTCACAGACACCCCCCAATCGTAGGGGCTGTAAACAGCCAAGGTTTCTTTCTCCTCTGCCCTTCCTGTCTGCTGTGGGGGGGCTCTGCTTGTGGGAACCACTTGGGCTCCTAAGGTGCTGGGGCACCGTCCTCTGTGGCAGGGGCAGTCACCACCCCTGAGGACGGAGGAGAACCCTGGAGGGGCTCCCCTGGGCGGTGACGCAGGCCACTACTCAGCTTTCTGGCCAGAACCAGCCACAAGGCCCCACCCAAGACAGAGGGGCCGGGCTGTGAAATTCTACCTTGTGCCAAGGACCGCACCAGTCACTGCCACGTTCACCAGAAGAGCAATGACACTCCCCAAGAACTCAAGACAGGAGCCAGGAACTGGAGGAAGAAGACTCACGATGGTCACCAAGCCTCTGAGAGAACGTTCCACTGGCCCAGGCTCAGGGCTTGGGGGGGCGAGGGGCTGCCGCATGCGAGCGCGCTCTCTCTCTCTCTTTGCGTCAGCTCTGGAGCAGCGTGAGGGCCCAGACAGAGCCCCCCACCACCCCCCCACCCCCGCCAAAAGGCCCCATGCCCTCTCCTGCAGGGGGAGGAGGGTGAGGCCCTCCTTCCGGCCAGCCAGCGCTCGGAAGAGCACGCCAGGTAAATGCCACGTGCCGCCCTGGGGCTTTCCGCGGAAGGCGCTCTCGGCGCTGAAGGCTCCGGGAGGCTATGCGGCCGCACGCCTGGCGTCTGAACCGCGGGCTGAGGCCCGGTGCCGCATCTCTAATTAGGATGGGGACCTTTTCCACCCCGCGCAGAATTTGCATAATTGGGAAGGAGGTTACGGCGAGGACCCTCCCCGCCAACCGTGCGTCTTCCATGCCCTCCTTCCCCGCTCCCTTGCTCGCTTCGAATTTAAGGGAGAGATGAATCGATTTGAATTTTTTGAAATTAATTATCATCATCGCCATGGAAAACGTACCCACTGCCTTCCTGCGGGAGTTGAGAGAGGAGGGGGTGACCTCCTGGGCAGAGGGGCCCCGGGAGGTGACGTGTGTCCCCCTCAAGGGACTCAAAGAAAACCCACCTCCCCCGGCCTGGTCCCGCCGGCTCTCAGAGCACCGCCCTCTTTGGGCTGGGCGTCCTTCGGAATTTTTTTTTAGCACCAAAATTAATGCTTTAAAATGTCACTTGCTACGGCAAAATGTATCAACATTATTATATACCATAGAAACTGCCATCCCAGACAAATGCGCGACATTAAAATTTGGTCTAGAGCTCCCCAGAGGAAACGTTGGCTGCAATTTGTATAACAGTTTATATATTTATGCTATTTAATGGTACAAAGCAATAATTATGACTTCGTTCAGTGATAAGCGGTGGCGTTCCATAAATCTGCCTCGGATTTAGAACACGCCAGCTCTGACACCCGTGTGCTAGTTGTAAATTATGTTGCCTGTAAAAAAAAAAAAAAATCCAAGCAAATACGAAGGAGCAGCAGGAAACTAATAATGCGTCTCCAGCTGTTCCAGTTAACCTGCAAATGTGGCCATCTGCACCTCGGGAGGAAGGGAAGGGGCGAGACCGCGGGGGGGCGGAGCGAAAGGACAGGGAAGGCGCCGCACAAAGCCGTCCCCGAGGCCCACGCGTGCCCTTGTTCCTCGGGGCCGGGCAAACTCAACCCCGATCGCGGAGCGTTCCCGGGCACGGGAGGGCCCCGTCCGCTGCCCCGGCGCCCCCCGCCCCCACGCTCCCGCCTCCTTGCCGGCGGTGCGTCTGGGTGTCCGTACGTCTCGGCGTGTCTTTCCTCGAAGCCCCTGCAGGAGGCTGGGCTTCGGCATCGGAACTCCCACTTACCGCAGAACTGCCCCTTACGACTTCCTCCTTTCTGTTTCCTTTCCTTTTCATTTTTTGGATTTTGATGCTTCTTCACAGACCCGTGCTGCATTGTTAAGGAAAGGCCGGTGGGGCGGCAGGCGGGGCGGGGGGGCGGGGGGAGGAAAAAAAGCAGTGACTGTCCCAGAGGTGCACCCACTTTTCGCGGTTCAAAATGGAGGCACGGGCATTAAGGTCTAAACCAGCCGACGAGCTGGAGACGCTCAGATGGCCACCGGTCACGGAGCTGGGGCAGTGCCCCCACCCCAGGGCTCTCAGCAGCTCCACCCAGGGAGTGGCCTTGGGCGGAGACGGTTCTGAGGGTCAGGGGAGGTGAGGGATGCGCCTGCCAGAGGCCCAGCCAGCCTGCACCCAGATGGCATGTGGCCCTGCCCCCCGCCGGCCGGTGCCGGGTTCAGGGCAGGGTTTGGCATCAGCTGTGGCTCCCTGGGACCGGCCCTGCACCCTGTACTCTTGCTCAATGTCCCAAGGCCAAGGCACAGCTCCAGCAAGACAGCCAGCTTGCACCACGCACTGTGTGCTGTGCGCCACTTCACGTGGTTCCCTAGCTGACCCTCCTAACGACCCCTCGGTTATTCCCATTTTACAGACGAGGAGACCGAGTCAGAGAAGGTATCACTGCCCAGGATCGGCTCAGCGAGGGGACTGCGCTTGTGAACCATAAGGCTTCCCAGAAGGTTTGCAGGCCACCCAACCAGGGCTTTTCCCAGTTTTAAACTGCAAACTACAGCAAAAAAAGAAAAAAGTATGTACGCCCTAGTCCAGACTAATTCCCGCGCATAAAACCAAAATTAACGTTCACGAAACTGCGCCTGACAGAGTGCGCGGGCCTCGGGCACTCCGTCCACTGCCCGCCCACTCGGTGGACGATGCCCTTGTCCATTCTCCTGCCCGTGACCGCTAGGCGACTTCCCAGTCTGCTAGGGCTGGCGGCCTGCGGTCTGGGAAGGCCTGCCGCCCCCACGCCCTCCTTTCACAGAAGGAGCGCTGGGACCCAGAGAAGGTCGGGACAACGAGTGGGGGCAGGCTTCCCACCCTCCTTCCTGCGTGCGACTCCGACATTCTGGCGAAAGGATTCTGCAGCTGAGACAACGGCGCCTTTTGGCGGTTCCAACGGTCACAGGCTTTTGACGACCCCATCCAAGCGTGCGCTGCCCCACCAAAAGTTTCCAGAGCCTACTGGGCATCAGTGACCAGGACACTGCGGACTTCACTCCCCGTCAGCATCTTGGAACACACCCTCCCCCTCCCCCATCCTCGGCATCCTCTCCCCCAGAGACCCACTTGGTGCTGGGGCCCCGGCCTTTTACTTTCATGGTCCGAGGAGCACCAACTCCAAGAACTAGGAAAACAAGCCCTCGGGGGACCTACACAGTGACTGGCCTGGAAGGTCCTGGAGGCCAAGCTGGTAGCTCTGTCTCCCGGTGGCACTCGAGGACGAAGGACAGGCCGGCTGGGGGGGGGGGGGGGTCAAGCCTGCACACGCTCCAAAACCACAGGGAGTGTTCGCTCCAGCAGGAATCCAGAGAGGAGAAGCCACACTTCCTCCTGTAGAATGAGCAGCTGCCGGGATCTCAGGGAACGAGGGTGCGGGTAGGGGTGCAGAGGGAACGGGCGGGGGGTTGGGGCTGGGAGGCCCGGACTCTAGGACTGGGACAGACGGAATGGCGAGTGAGGAGGGCACCTGGAACAGCAAGGTGTTTGGGCCGGCGGACCCCCAAAGGGGCCCCAGCTCCGGTGGAGACACGAGGCATGGCCGGCAGCACCCGCTCCCTGAAGCTGCGGTTCTCTTTGGGGGGTCACATTACCTGTTTTTTTAAATAATTACTTGCCAATGCTTTTTTTAAGAAGCAAGAAATTCTACAGAGGCTCTGGGTCTGAGCCTTCTCCAGAAAACCCGAACACTGCACCCTGTCCGCTGCAGACCCCAGGACGGCTCGGCCCGGCAGGGACAGGGCTCTGCGGTCTCACCCACCGCCTGCTTCCCTCGTCTTGTTACGGCTGGCCTCTGGGCACCCGGAACGGGTGACCCTTGAACTACAGGGCAAAGGACACCCAGGTTTCAGCTCTCCTCACCCTCCACCAACTCGCTGTGTGACCCAGGGCCGCTCCCGGCCCCTCTCTGGGCCTCAGCGAAGAACCTGTGCAACGAAGGGGTAGAAATACATTGGGTGTCCCCGGATGCAACCTCAGGCCCCTCCCCTGGGGTGATCGAGCCTGCTGCGGTTTCCAGGTGGGGGGATGTGGGGGGATGGGGAGGCCCCCACAGCAGCCCCACCGTCCCCGAGGCCGTGCCGGTGCCAGCCCTCGGCAGCAAGATGTGAAGAGTGTGTCACAGACTGGAGATATTAAGAATGACAATGCATTATTACTGCAGCAGGGAAATCTCAGGAGTCTTAGAGATAGGCTTTCAAAATCCTCAGCCAAAAAATCAATAGTAATGCCCAAGAATTTATAAAAGAAGCACGTCGGTCTGCATTTGAGAACACGCACTTGCGGTTGCTGCCTAAGCCAAAGGGACAAGTGTGACGTTCCGGAAGGGCGGGATGCGGAGTGGTGGGGCTGTGTCTACAGCCCCTGGGGGGCTCCTGCTCCGGGGCCCGAGGGCGCCCTCTGACCCCTTCAGGAGGGGACAGGGATGCAGGAGACTCCCCTCCCCGGCCACTCCTGGACCCTCTCCACCCTGGACCCTGTGTTTCTGGATCAAGTGAGAACAGACAGGAGATCCAGGCCTCAGACATCGGCAGGTCTGCCCCTGCCTGTAAAATGCGTGCAAAATAATGGCTCCACTTTTCCACCAAGACTGTTGTGAGGATCAAAATTAACTTAAAAACAAAACAAATCAAACGTGCTTGGGAGGCAAGTGACCCAACAGGAAGGGCAGACTCGGAAGACGGGAGGAGATGGGTTCAAATCCCACCTCCACCCGGGAAAGTGACAGCAATCATTGGGGGGCCAGCAGTCAGGGCCAGAGGCGGGAGGTCCGGCACGCTGCTGAGTGTCACTGGTGGACAGCAGCTTCGATCTTACCCCCGTTACGAAAACAGGAACAGACACCTGGCATGACAGCATCACAACCTCGGACGGACTTCTTCAGAACAACCCCTTCAGAGATCAGCTGGCGCTTTTTAAAAGTCTTTTCACAGAAGACTGTCTTTCACGGGTACAGGGATCCCCAGTTTACGAAATGCTTTCGCAATTTTTTGAGTGACACTCGCAAGAGGAAGTGAAAGACTCCCCACGTGACAGGAAACCAAAGCCCGCCCCCCAAATTGATGTGATCGGACCAAAGGCACATACCAAGTCTGGGGCAGGCCTTGACCCTACTTCCGGGACCCCTATCCCTGAGTTTGTAAGGACTTACAGTGGCTGCAAGAGCACCCGAGAGCATCCTACCAAAACCGCGAGCACACAGGAGACAGGTCCCTACAGACCCTGGCCCCAGGTTTTCAGGGAATGGACAAGGGCTTCGAAGGCTCACCCACGCACCTGCTCCCTTCCCCAGTCCCAGCCCCCTTGGAGAGGAGGCCTGGTATAGCCCTGCCCCCCCCCCACAAGGAAGCATCCACTTGAACACTACTGTTCTACCCAGGGGCAGGACCCACGCCCCTGCCCCCTCCACGCCCACCCCAATGGCCATGCGTGCTCAACACCCCCTACCAGCAACCAAGCACAGAGCTCCCCAAATCCCAGTGATGTCCTGAACAGGCTGGCTGCACACCCTCTCCTCACCTTGTCCTGTCTCAACAACTTGAATTCAAATGGGAGCTCTGAGTGCCAAGTATCAACCAGGCAGCTGCTGGGGCGTATCCAGGTGTCCCCAAGGGCCAGCTGTTCAGCGAACATGCTGATGCAGCGTTTGCCCGAGTTTTCAGACACAGCAGCTGTGTGAGCGCGACCGGACACTGCCGTCTGCCACGGCCTATGGCTGCTTCTCTGCTTGGCCGTGAGCTCTGTGGGGGCAGGGCCTCTGGGTCTGCCGGGCTGTTGGTGGCTGGCTTTTCCCACAGCATAGATGCAAGCCTTGTGTGGTTATTATGGAAATTTTACAAAGGGCAAAATCAGATCTGCCCCTCACGGAAACCTGGCCCATTGTCAAGATTTTGGTCTCCTGCCCTCCAGAGATAAAATCCTTACATCGGGTCACATGATGAGATCTCAAGGACAGGACCACTCGGCACCAGGCCCAGTATACAGCCGGTGCTCAACAGGAGTAGGCTGGAGAAACACGTGACAGAACAGAGAAGGCATGAATGAATGCGGGTGTACGTGGTTGTCGGGCGCTGTGGTCCAAGGAGCATCTCCGAGTTCCGGGCTTTGCCGAGATTCTAGTCTGGACCACAGACACCTCACCAGGGAGCTTGGTTTTCTTTGGTGTTTTGTACGTTTACTTCATACTTAATTCTAAGAAAAATTTAAAGAGACCTCATGGACACAGGGCACACCAGCCTTCATTAAAAACTGATAGAAGCAGACGGAAGACTGGAATTTTTCCCCAAAGCAGCAATAAAGACAAAATACACCAGCCTGTCCTTCCCAGTCCCTAGGTTTACATCACAGGACCAGCCTGCTGGGGTCCCAGCCCCTGCTTGAGGCAGAAGCCTCCTGTTGCCGGGGGAACGCCTCCAGCCCATGCCTGGAGCACCGAGGAGTTCATCCAGCCACGTGGGACAGCACCCGGCACACAGGTGGCCCTCAGTAAACAACACCAACATCTACCAAGCACTCACCACGTGCCAAGCACTGCATTCAGCACAGCACACGTAGTATCTCATTTAATTTCTGCAGCGAACTTCTGTGATCCTTGTTAGTTCCCCTCATTTTACAGATGAAAAGGATCAACACACAGGTTAAGCCGTTTCTCCAGGAACGCAGGACTAGTAAGTGATGGAGGCAGAACCTGAATTCAGTAGATATGATTACAGAACCTCTGCTTTAATTCCCCCACGACAATGTCCAGGGGATTATAAACAGACAGGTGGATGGAGAGATGGTGGCCAGGCAGATGGACAGAGG
The DNA here is from genome assembly GCA_039655065.1 of Glossophaga mutica. NCBI lineage: Eukaryota > Metazoa > Chordata > Mammalia > Chiroptera > Phyllostomidae > Glossophaga > Glossophaga mutica. The sequence continues at coordinate 3,135,026 of CM077315.1, forward strand.
GTGGGTGAACATTTAGATGGATGGCAACCAGACTGATGTATAAGTGGATAGAAGGATGGATGGATAGATGGATAATGAATGGGTAGATGATTGAATGGATGGGCAAAAGGATGGATAGATGGATGGATGGATAGAAGGATGAATGGATAGATAGATGGATGGATGGATGGATAAATGGGTTAAAGGGTGGAGGACACATGGATAGGTGAATGAATGGATAATGGGTAGACGATGAATGAGTACAAGGATGGACAGATGATGGATAGATAAATGGATGGATTGATGGATGGATGGTGGAGGGATGGATGATGGATGGATGGATGATGGATGGATGGGTAGATGGATGGATGGATGGATGAGGACCCATGGTGGATGGGATGGGGATGAACGGTGGGGAGGGAGAATGAGTGGTACTTGACGTCGCACAGATAAAAGCCATGCACCAGCCCCCGGCCTGCTCCTCCCCTTACTTCGCTGTCCCAGCACCGGGACACAAAACACAGGGATGACCGGAAACGCCGCTCCCTGCGAAACTACAATGATAGGGCGGCCGCAGGCTGGCTTCCCTCTCATCTCGCCTGCCAATCATCTTCAATCCACCCACCCGAGGGCTCCGCCTCCAAGTCCTTGGGCCCCTGGCATCTCCCTGTCCCTTGGGACTTTCCAGTTGTAGGGGGTGGGGGACTTCAAGGACATCGGGGAGAAGATGAGCCACTGCCGGAGGCAGGGCCGCCAGCTCAGCTCACTCAGACTTGGTACCACACCGCAGACCGACTTGGGTTTTGTCCGCTGCCAAATACTCCCTGAGGCCCTTCTCGCCCGGAGTGCCACCTCCTCTCCCAAGCCCTCCCATCCCCCCCACAGAGTCGGAGGCCCCTCCTTAGCGCCCCAGACACCTCCTTCTACTCCGGCAGCTTGGGCCGCGATGTCATAGTTGTCCTTCCTCCACCGGTACAGGTGAGAGTGGAGATTGTCCCCATCAACTCTGCCGCCCAGCCACCCTCAGCTCAGGACCCTACTCATTTACTAAGGAGGCCCCAACGGACATTGTGCAGTGCATCCTGATATCTCAGAGTCTGACTTCCCCGGGACTCCACACCCCCTGCCCACTCCTGGCCACGGGCCCATGGGGGTCTGACCGCCGGTCCTCCGGACCCGCCACCTGCAGTAACCTCTTCATCCACAAGAGAGCGCAGTGTCTCGGAGTGTGACACCAGCTCTTTTGTGAATGCCTGGTGTACTCACAGAACACTGCATAACTCAAAAATTATAATTAAAATGTCTTAGCTCCTGTATTTATAGTAACATTTAAACTACTGTGCTTTCTTGAAGTCAGTCATTTACTCCACAACAGCACACTTTATGGTGAGCAGATCTCTGAAACAGTACCGCGGGGATCTAGCCCGGGCCCGTGTAACTCAATATATGTCAACAGCTGTAAAAATATTGGTGGGCGAAGGCAGGAAAGCAAGTCGCGAGCGCCGATCAAGTGCCCTGCCTCTCACATCGGACTGTCTTCAGCTGCTCCCCCTCCTCTTCCAAATAATTGGGCCGTTTGGGCGGCCGCAGTCACACAGGGCAGGCCCCTCTTTGAGGCTGGATGATCAAAAAGGCTATAAATGAAAATGATCTCGATGCCGGCGGCCTGGGGAGTCACCCGGGCGAGCGTGGTGGCGGAAGGGCCTGTTCTAATCTTACCAACCGCACGCTGCCTTCGGAGCGCGCTCCTCGGGCGCCGCAGCGTCCTGGGATGAGCCACGGGAAATTTCGCCTAATCCCTTCTGCATACAAATGAGCCCCTGGCAGGAGGGACAGGGCAGGCACCGCCGCCCAGAGCCTGCGCCCCCTCCTGGGGTTGCCTGTCTGAGCTGAACAAACAGTCGAAGGCGAGGAGAGGGCAGCAGGCTGGGTGGCAGCAGACGCAGGGACCGCGGGCTGGGGCGGGCGTGCCAGCGCAGGGCTCTGAGCCCTGGCCCCGCAGCCTGGCAGTGGGCGCACGGGCTTGGGGGGCCGAGCCTGAGGAGGGAACGAGATATTCACCAGCGGCGGGTGGGGTGGGGGGCAGCGGGGGGCACCCCTGCTCCCGGACGAGTGGGGCTGTAAGGCGACGGGGCATTGGATAGTTGGGCCCCTGGTCCTTCCAAAGGCACAGCGTCAGATTCACCAAGATGCGGCCGCTCGGCGACCAGGAAGGGCACGCAGGCATCAGAAGGGCTCCCCGTAGCCCACAGGGCGGAGTTCTGGGGAAGGGCCAGGAGGGAGGATGTTCTGTCCCGAAGCAAGTGGTGGGGGGCGGGAGGGGCTCCCTGGAATTAATTATGTAAGCCAGGGGCGGGACACTAGACTTCGGGGACGGGCCCCAGGTGGGAGAGGCCTGACTGCACAGGACCCCACCTCGAATGGGGCACGGCCCAGAGAGAGGGAGGGTGTGCACCCGCCTGTCACAGGGAAGCGATCGGGGCCGGGAGAGGGGTCGCTCTGCAGGCTGAGGGTCCCTGACCCAGCTTGGCCTTCAGGGACATGAAGCCAAGACTGTTTCTGAGGCTGATTCTGGGACCCCGCTCTCTAGGATGGGTGTTCGCACCTGAGCTCACGGATGGCATTTGTGGGACCTAGAGCCCCACAGTTGTGGGCAGAGTCACGGCCGCCCTGCATGTGACCCTCACAATCTCGTTGCGTGGGGGAGGAGGGTGATTTGATCGAGGTGACTCGTAGGAGCACGTCGGCCGAGCTTGGCCCGCAGCGAGTACTAACGAGCACGGCGGCGTGCTCGCTGGGCGAGGCGGTCCCAAGGCACAAGAACAGGTCCGTGGTCACAGGCCCAGAAGTGGCCGTCGGGACACCCACGCCCTTTGCTCAAGAGCCGACCTGCCACCAGATCCAGGCCCTGCGCTTACCTGCCGTCTCCGAGTAAGCACGTGCCCAGTTTCTCCAGGTTTCACATGCACACACACACACACACACACACACACACACACACACACACACCTTCCGGTGAGGATCAGCAGGAGCTGCGCATTTTAAGGCCCCAATTAGGCCCAGTGTGCATTTGACAACCTTTCCACCCCCAGAAGACATTTATTTTTACAGCGCTCTCCAGCTGAGAAATGACTAGGTTCCTGCCCTTCCCCGAGTCGTCCCGGCGTCCGGAGGCGCCGAGGTGTGTCTGGGAGTGAGGAGGGGGCGCCCGCTCCGCCAGGCCGAGCCGTGGCGGTCATCCCCGTGGGTGTCAGAGGTGGGGACTGTCCAAGACGGGGCCCAGGCCCGAGATGCCAAGGAGCCTCAAAAACCCACTCCCAGCCCGGGCTGCCCCCAAGACGGTAATTCTGGGGGTCTGAGCGTACACTTCCCATCCTCCTCTGTGCCCCTCGACTCCTAAGCGCCCTTCCGAGAGGCAGGTGTGGGTGTGTGTGTGGGGGGGGGCGGGTGCTCTCGGTTTCACGGGCAAGGAAACTGAGGCCAGAGAGATCCATGACCTCACTGCAGCCTCACTACGCAGAGGACCAAAGCCAGACCGCCGCTCCTGCGGAGCCCCACTTCCCGCTTCGCTCCGCCCCACGTGCTGGGTCCGGTCGGCTGAGCAAACCAGCCCAGGTCGGGGGGTGGGGGGAGCCGCTGAGCTGAGGGATGGGGGGGCGGGCAGGGCAGAGCAGGCAATAAAAAGGTACAGGAAAAGCCAAGGCTCCGTTGGTAATGAGGGACGGTGGGCGAGAGCAACAGCCCGGGCTCCGGTGGCCAGAGGGTCCCCGCTGCCGTCTGACGCGGAGGCTCCGCCGACTTCCTCACCAGGTTGGACCTGCTGCAGCCACGCCCCAGCCCCAGCCCCAGCCCACGTCAGCACCACGGCCGTCTCTCTCTCTCCCCCCGAGAGCACACGCCTTCCCCCGCAGGAAACACGAGGACCCGCGTCCTCGGCTAGAAGAGGAGGGTGACAGGAGGCGCCTTCCCGAGGACGGCACGCCACGGCCCCAGCACAGCTGCTGACGTTTGCCGACCCCATCATCTGCGCTTCTGGGCCCAGGCCTCGACCTCAGAGACCCCTGCACGTCAGGAATCTCACCACAGAGTCCGTCCTGCACTCACATCTTCAAACAAAGGTAAGGGACACCAAGCCCCCCTGCCCGGGAGGGGACCTCGTGGGCATTCCCCCAACCAAGAGAGTGCGGCTGCTTATGGAGTCACCACGTGTACACCCATGACATCGCTGTCAGCCTCTCTGTGGCCTCTGGGCCCCTAAATGTCATGATGGCTTTACCTGGGAGAAAGGGGTCCCTAGCGGCAGCCTGGGACTAGGGTACCAAGCAGAACACAGGCTCTGGGGGGCTCTGTCTGCACCTCCAACTCGTCTGTCTCACGAGCAGCAGGCTGGCGATTAGCAAAGCAGCCATGGCATCGAAGCCGGTGACAAGTGCCACGGTGGTGACAGTGATGAGAGCCGTCACCCGGAGCCATGGAGCCTGCTTCTCGCTCCCCCGCTAGAGTCCCCCGCCCGCGTGGGCTGGCGCTCTAAACATTTTAGGGAAACTTGGCCAATCATTTCCGTGCATCTTCACTGCCTGGACAGATTAAACCCAGGCCTCAAGTGGCTCTCCCAGTTGACAATTTTTCTTTCAAAAAGGCAGAAGTTGCTGTGAGCCAAGTTCTTGCAGCCGAATTCCTGGACACAGCTTCCAACGATTCCAATCAGCCGACTCGGCGGTTGGGCTGGGATTTCAAGCTTGCCACAGTATGAAGTCCGGTCTGGGCTACATTCCCTTCCCTCGCGCAGCGCGATGGAGGCTTCCCCGCAAAATCAAAAGGCTCACTGTCAAGCCTCCCGTCTGGTCTGGGCGCGCGCGGTCACGTGAGCGGCGGCGGGAAGGACTATGAATGTGGCGCCGGCTCTACCACGGGGCCTGGTGCAAGCCATCCAGGGACCTTATGAAAGTGGAGCAGCACTCTTTTCATGTATATTACAGCCGCTGAGATCCCCCCGACGCGCCACTGCGCAAACGTGGTGTAAAAACGAACAATGGCTGCATAAAAACCGAGGCAAGTGCTCCGCGCACGGACCGCACACCCGTGCGGCGGACGCCCGGGGAGGCCGGGCCCGAGCCTGCCCTCCTCCCTCCTCCCCGGCTCTTACCCTCCTACCTTTTTTCCCTTCCACGTTTGGAATCTAATGAACATCAAGTCACCACGTTTCCCGGGGAGGAGGCCTGCTCTTTAATGGGCATAAAATACACGCGCCAAGTCCCCAAAGGGGGCGGGTGCTTGGGGAAACCACACGGAGGGCGCTCCGGGCTCCGAGTGGTGCAGGAAACTTACATCTCCTTCCTTTCTTCTCCCTGAACCACGGATACAATGTGTACACGCAGGTATGTAAAACAGCGGTTTGCTGCAGCCAATGAGATGTGCTTCTTTCCCAGCCCCGTGTGCAGTGGGACCTCAAAATCAGCAGCAGGAGTATTGACACCATGGGAATTGGTAAACACTACAAATCAGATTTTTTTTTTGGCAGAAAGATGGTTGTTAAATATCAGCACATCATATGACCCTGTGTGTGTATGGATGGCGATGTACAGATACATATACATATTATATGTGTGTGTGTGTATATGGGGGGAAGAAAGAGATGTTACATGCACACATTATTCACACTTGTTCGTTTCCCTGAATCCACAACTTCTCTTTAAATGTTCTTTGAAAGCAACATGAGAACCAGGAATCCAAGTGACTCTGCATGCTTTCATAATAAAAAAGAAAGAAAAACCAACCCGTTCTGCTCGAATATAATAGCTATAGCTAAATTGATTCCTTTCTTTTTCTTTTTTTTTTTCGCCAGGCATTAACTTTCTCCTATTACTGCAAATTTGCTGCGCAGGTATTTCCTTCCATCGCCAGAATTAAACACACTTCTAATTTCTCACTTCAGGTGCATTAAGTGCGGTATAAGGCACAAATGAATAATTTTATTGATAATAAATTTAATAATCCATGCAGCACTTGCCGCAAATGGATGTGTTCTGGTTGCATTCATTCTTTCTCCTAATTCGAAGACCGCAGGGTCACAGCAGCCCCAGGCGCTGAGCCCCCAGTAATTGCGGGCTATTTTCTACTGGTTTGAGGCTCGATGGGCAATTCAAGCACATGCTCTGCTTTATGTGGGCAAATTACAATAACCAGTTTATCAGATTAGTACTTTTATTAATTTAAGAGGCTATACAGCATTGGTGAGTGGTTTCTATCTCCTGCAGACACCAGCTGCCCTCCCAGCCCCGGGGCGGGGTGCGAGAAACCCGCTAGAGAACACCTTGCTAGAGGAAATGGCCCTATGTGCTTGCCCCAAACCTGGCAACCCACGCAGGGCTAGGTGGGTGGGCTCACCGAGGTAGACAGTGGGGAGGGCAAAGAAAAAGAGCCAAGAATCGTTGGTTGGTTTTGAACCTCCTTGGAAAGGGTAATGAATATGTTCGCGAGTATTGACATTGGATAGACCTGACCTCGGCCCCGGCCAGGCCACCGGGACCCATGTGACCCTTCAGCAACCCAACTCCATGATCTCGATTTCCTCATCCGTAATATAAAGGCAAAATAGCACCTGCCCTTCAGGCCTCAGGAGGGGGAGGAGACAATGTCTCTGTCAGTGCTCGGCACCTGGGAAGTATCCGATGGGCACAGCGCTCAGCTCTTCTTGGACCTCTGTCTGAAGGGGAAGGCAGCAAGGCGGGGCACGTCGTGGGCACCTGCCAGGAAAGGCCGGAGTCTGGAGACTGAGTCCAAGAAAACTGTCGATGATTGTGGTGGCAACCTAGGGGTGAGCATCCTGTCGTGGGAGGCATTCAAGGAAAGCTGAGCATTTGTGGAAGAGGCTTGTGAACGGATTCTAGGGTCAGGCTAGTTGACTTGAGGTTCCAGGAGTTTTGTCCAATTATTCGAGATTAAGGAGGACCTTGGCCTGACTGCTTACACTCACTGGGGGCAGGCAGCCAGGAAGAGCAGCAGCCGGGACTCAGAGGTGGGAGGTCCGCCTTCCCAGAGCCGGGTCTCTGGCCTCTGCACCTGTCTGCGCCGCTCCCACCCCCAGCCTCGGACCAGGGTGCACCAGCCCGATGGCATCGGCCTGCACCCAGCACTCACCCTCGCACCAGCGAGGTGAGCTCAGCGACCCACGCAAACACCGGGACCTCGCTACTTAACAGGAAAGAAGCTACCATCTCCACGCGTGCTCGGGAGCCTCACGTCACGGCACCGACAAGCTGAGCTCACATCCCACCATCGGACGGGCAGAGAGCTCTCGCAACACCAGCAGCATCTCCCAGCAGCTTCCTTGCCTGGGTTTTGCTGCCTCAATGGTTGAGAGCACCTGACGTTTACAGGAGACCCCACCCCCCGCGAGGCTGACGGGCCACCTGAAGGAGGGCGCAGGGCCACTAGTCAGATGGAGGACGGCGGGCTGGCGTGCCTCACGCAGGCACGGACCGGAATCACGAGCGTGTACTGCAGTTTCCCATCACAACGGTAGTGACGGCTGGGTTGGACTTACTCTTATTTTGCCTCAGTCAAGACTCATCTGGCCCTTCTAGTGAGAAGCATTTTGCTTTTGCAAAATAAGGACATAACAAAAAAAAAGAGGAAGGAGGAAGGAAGGAAGGAAGGAAGGAGGAAAGGAAAGGAGGGAACATACTCATTTCTTCCTTGGCATTCAAATTTTTCTAAGAACGGTCACGCCCATCCTAAGAGTGCACTCTCAAGTGGTCCAGTGGCATCTGTGACAATGGACAGCGTCCCCCTCCAGCCCCTTTTTTTATCACAAGAGAAGAAGACATCCCTTAAAAGACTCAAAACTGAAGTAAAGGGGCCGCAGGGCTGTGGCCGGGAGAAGACCAAGGTCAGTGGCAGCATGAGACAGGGACCCCAGTTTTCCTGAGCAGCCCCCAAGCCCGAGAGCCACCCTGCCAGCATACCAGGGAGCCTGGGGGCGGCACAGTGGCCCTGAGTGGTGGGGCCCTTGGACGTAATGCGGACACACCTGCTTGTCCCTCCCACTCACCCCACTCCCCGGCCGGCCCTCTGGAGTGAGAGGCTGGGGGCCGGACCCGCCACGTTGTCCCCGGCCACGCGAGCCGCAGGTCTGCACGCAGTTCCGGGTCCTGGCAGGGCACCCCACCAACCCCCCTCTCCTCGTGTGTTCTACATCCGTGTCTTCTACGTCCCCAGCATCCCTCCGGCCCTCTCCCCCTCTCCTGACGAACAGCCGGCCTCCTCATTTAGAAAGCTAACTTTTCTCCGCGTTCCATCCCGTTCTCAAGGTTTCGGTTGGAAACTTGGCCTGGATGACAGCTGTGTGGGCCTCTCCCCGGCTCGGCCCAGCGGGCGTCCTAATACACTTCATTCTGGGGCCGGTTGCTGCTTTTAATCTATCAGCACGGCGCCGCAGCTGCTGTAAGCTAGCTGAAAATTGTCTGCAGACCGGGCGAGCCGCTGGTAACCCTTTTCAGTGCGAACCGGCACACACTTCTGCAGAACCGCCGCCCGGTGCGCCCGGGCCTGGCGCACGGACGGGCAGGAGCGGGGCCCAGAGTGGCGAGACCATCGCATGCACCGGGAGGGTCCCTGCCCGAAAACCCCGCAAACTTCCAGGAGCCCCAACTCACCGTGGGCTTGGACATTCTACCCTCCTGACTCAGCTCCTCCAGAGCACAGGCCACAGTGACTAGATGGAGCTCAGCCCCAGGACCCCTCACGCCGGTGCTCAGTTGGATTCTCAGCGAGAAAAGGGCTTTTCTCGCTCAGGAAGCAGGCTTCGCCCTCCCAGGGCCGCCACCTCTAGACCCAAAGAGGGCCTGGCCCAGAGCAATGCCACCGGATGCTCCAATCCGCTGGGGCCACCAACTGGGAAGGGTCTCCAGTCACCTGCTCGGCGGCAGCAGCAGACCCAGTGGGGTCCCACAGATGTGGTGCGGCGGTGGGCGGGAGCTGCCATATTGCCAAATGTGAGAAGTTGGAGTTCTTATAAAATACCAGCACCTTCAGGCATTATAACAAGTTTAACAGTCAGTAGGGAAAGAGAAAAAAAGGGAGAAAAAGAGGAGAATTTAAAAACAGAGGGAAGGGTAGGGAGAGGGAGGAAAGGGGGTGGGAGAGAGGAGGGGGACCGTGCGGAGCGGAGGGAGGGGCAGGTGACCAGGCAGGTGGCCCCCCCGCGGAAGCACCGCCCACACCGCCTCTGCTGACCCCTCGGTGGTCAGCGGGGGGAGGCCCGGTCTCTTGCTCGCTCTCTCCACTTTCGGGTGAGATGCTCAGAGGAGAAGGCCACCCCACAGCCCGGACATCCATCACCAAGGGGACGACTCCCGGCTTCTCCTCCGGCCGTGGAGACCGCAGGCAGCGTTCGCAGCCTCGTCCACTCCCCACAGCAGGTGCGGCGAGGGACCCTCCTGTCTGCCACCCGAGGAGGGCCCAAGAGCTCTCTCCCCCCCACTCACCGGCCTGTAGGTCTCTGTTGGCAGAGCAGCACCCACTGGGGCCAGGGCCACCCAGCCAGGGCAGGCCCCACACCCTGCTCCTGAAGCACACGGATGCAGCTGAGCCGGCTCCCCGGTCCAGCCCCTGCACTGGATGGGGGAGGAGGAGCTGCTACAGACAACCCAGCCCGGAGAAGGGCGAGGGGGGAACCCACCTCCCCAAATCCGTCCAACTCCAAACCCCGTCTTCCCTCAGAAGTGATACGGCAGCAGCTGTATCTCTTTCATTTGAGTAATTATCATATAATTAAGTGCATGAATTACAAGAGAGCCAAGGCATTAAATTAAAATATTTAATGCTTGTAAATCTGAAAATGATTACTGTGCTGATGTGCAGCAAGTGAGAAGTGAGGCTCGCGGCTCAGCGGCCAGCGCAGGGAGCGGGTGGCGGGGGCGAGCTCCGCCTGCGGGCGGGCAGGGAGGGCGTGGGGGGGGCGGCCAGTCCACACACCTTCCCAAGAGGTGTGGGCCCTGCACAGAAGAGGGCCACGTGCCTGAGCCCCCAGCTGCAACAGGGGAACGGACGGGGTTGGGGGGAAGAGCCAGTTCACTGAGGAACCTCACAGGTTCCGAGCTGTTTCCGAGGCCTGGGGGACAGAAAGGAACAGTACCAGGGCTGGTGACATCACGCACGGGCACCCTTACACCCTTCGGACAGTGTTCGTGTGCCTGTGTGGACAAATGAGGAAACCGAGGCCCAGAAGGGCAGGAGACCTGCCCGAGATCGTGCCGCAGGTCGAAGCAGGGCTGGGCCCAGGGCCAAGGCCCCTGACCGCCTCCGCTTCTGCACCCAGGAAGCAGAGGAGCGAGCTCACCTGGCTCGGGCTGGCTTTGATGTGACCCCAGATAGCCCTGGCTGATCCTTTCACTTCCCAACCCAACCCGGATCCCTCTGGTGACGAAAATGAGGTCCACAGGTCCCAGAGTGATCCCCCGTGATGCCAACAAATCATTCCACAAAGCACGAGCAGGGGAGGCCTGGCTTCGCCCAGGAAACGCCACACATGGCCTGGGCAGAGCCAGGCCACCCGGCTGCCGGCGGCGTTCAGAGGGACACAAGGCCCGCGGGGGCCCGCAGGGAGCTAGGCCACCGCTGGCCTGGAGCCAAAGCTCCCATGCCCATCCCTGAATGTTCTCAATAGGGACCGCCGGGGAGGGCACTAAGAGGGGACGTCTAGTCCAGATGCAGGAAAGTCAAGTTCACAGGACGTTGGGGGACTGGAGAGGGCAAGGGGGCCCCTGTGCCCACGGGGCCTCCACCAGAGCTCGTCATTTCTTGGCTCAAAGACCCCTCTTGCCCTGGAGCCCCCGTCTGTGGGTGGCCAGCTTCTGACCACTCACTTGTCTCCTGTCCCACAAGGCGAGCGGCCTTTACACCCCCTGCAGTGAACTTGGTTTTGGCCCTGCTGGTTTCTATTGGCCCTTCTTCTGGGAACAACCACCTAGAGGTCCTTCAGGGAAGCCCCACCCCCCATGCTCTAGGTGAGCATGTGGCCAATCGGTATAGTCCATGCTCCTGGATAAAGTGATTGGTTCAGGGATGGTTCAGTGACCCAGGCCTGGCCAATCAGACGGCGGACAGACTCTCTTGCACCTGGGATTGTTGAGCTAATGCGACAAGAGCCTGGCCGGACTGCAGGGGGCCCCTGTCCTGATGGCGGGCCCACCTGGGCCTCGAGAAAGCCCTGATTTGGGCCCAGTGAGCCCATCCCCTTGGCCCTTTAAGCCAGTCTGAGGCTGGTTTTGGTCCGGTTAGGTGACTCTGAAAGGCCTGACAACTGTGGTCCTCATAAACCTTCAGTTCGCCTGGGCAGGGATTCGTCCCTTGCTGTCTGTCTGTCTGTCCCTCTTTCTCCCTCCCTTCCTCCCTCCCCCGCTCTCCCGCCCTACAGCACCGAGTGCAGATGGTCTGAACAAATGCATAAATGAATGCAGAAGTCCCCTTCTCAGGGAGGTCCTTCGGGTCCCACCAGGGCTCCCAGTCATGCCCTACCCACTCCTGTCCCTGGCAGCCTCCCCCGAGCACGAAGGGCTGGTGCTGGATGTCCCTCTGCATGAGCCACCAGACACCACAGGCCTGTTGTCCCCAAACACACAGGAAGCTCCTCGAAGGCAGGGACCTCATCACAGCCTCCTGCTGCGGTCCCCACAGCTGGTCACAGGGCTTCCCACCCCGTGTGCTCCCTGTGTCCCCCTGCTGAAATGGCTCCTCCCTCCCTCCCTCCCTCCCTTAGGGAGTCAGACCAGCCAGCCCCTTGGAGGAGCTTTTCCCAGAACACCCACCCCCCGAAGACACGGCTCCCTGAGCGCACCCCCCAGGCCCCAGTTGCGCATGCCACTGCCCAGCAGTCACGTGCTCCCCAGCGGGCACCCACTGCTGTCCACCTCCTCTGCCAGCACCCCCTTTGGGCCTCCACCTCTTCTTGTCTACATGCCAACGGCCTCCTGACCAGTGCCCCATCTTCCGGGGAGTGTGAGCCCGCCCTAAATGAGCCTGTTAGGGCCGCCCCGGAGCAGAGAGCTGCTGAGGGTCGGACTGCTCCGCAGGATCGCCAGAGACAGCCCAAGACCTGGGGACAGTGCAGCGGGACTGCAGACACAAAGGAGGCCGCACAGCGCAGGCGCCCGGTGAGAGGCAGGTCCGCGAGGTGCACCCTTCTGAGCAGTGACACGGCAAGTGAGTCCCACAGGCTTGGGTACAGAGCCCAGGCCTGCAGGGCTCGTTCCACCCCCGTGGTCTTTGCGAGGGGACGTTAAGAGCCCTCAGTTTCTCCACCTGGAGGACGAAAACAACAGCCAGGTTGCGGAAACAGTCACGGGAAGTGCCCTCTGGGTCCCCGTGACACACAGCAGGCTCCTGTGCGTGGCAACCGCTCTCCCTGCGATTCTGGCGGTCCCTGTCCCCAGCCTGGGAGTGAAGCGCCCACAGAACGCAACGGCAGCTCAATGGGCTGCTGGGCTCGGCAAAGTTCCGCGGATGGGCCGCAGCAGCGGGCGTGGACCGGGGATTTGCTGCGTGTCGGGCACTGCTTACACGCCGGCCATGTGTCACGCTCACTCACACCCGGGGGATCGGTCACAGCTCTCCTGGCCCCGTTTTATGGAGGACGGCAATGCAGCCAGGGCTGCCCAGGGGCAGGCTAGGATCGGTGACCCACAGCCCCTCCCCGGGGCTGCCCTGAGCTGGGGACTGTACTCGGTGAAAACAGGAACTAACCCCCCAGGCCCCTCCCACTGCCCCAGGACCTGACAAACACACAAGGGAGAAAGCGTGCTGCCCTCAGGTGCACTGCAGACCCTGCGGTGGGTGGAGGAGCGGGGAGACTCTTCTAATCTGGTTCTGATGGGGGGGAGGCGTACGCTACCCAGCCACGGTGACCCCCCCATGAGGGGCCTCTGCGTGCCGGGAGCTGGGCCCTTCTTTCAGGACCTCATTTAATCCACACAGCACCCCCAGGAGACGGGTGTGATGATCCCGTTTTACCAAGCAGAAGGCTGGGGTTCAGAGAGGTTAAGAGACTGCGCTGTGATCACACAGCACAAAAGAGCAGGAAATCGAAGCCTGTCATGCTTCCAGTAAATCATGTCAAGTGGCTGTGTAGCTGTTTATTTAATCAATCAATCTCTCTCTCTCTCTCTCTCTCTCTCTCTCTCTCTCTCCTTCTCTCGGAGTCAAAAGAGGTGCCTTTTAACGGGCAGTGAAATAGTTTGTTACACTTCGCTCCAAAGCAGTATATGCTTAGTGCCCACAAGCTCCTCCCCAACCAAGTCGCCGCGCTGAATCCAGACAGCATGTCTGGTGTGACAGACACCACTCCGCAAGTTGGCCCTCCCAGGGAGCGCGGGCTGAGCAGGAGAACAGATGTTCTGGAAGGCAGCTCCAGACCGGGGCCGGACCGGATGGCCGAGGCGTTGAAAGGGTTCTCAAGTTGTGAAGACGGCCGTGACACCTGGGGCCGAAAGCCAGGGCCGGTGCCCTCCTGTTTCTTACCAGAAGGCTACCCCAGCCACCCCCACCCCCGGTCCCCTGTCCAACTGTGTCAGCAGCAGCTCCCAGGGCCGCCGTCCCTAGCCCGGACTCAGCTCCGGGTGTGAGCAAAAGGCAGGCAGGAGGGTCACAGGCCTGGCCGGGCGGAGCCTCCAGGAACTGACGGGGAGAGCCCAGGAGGGCTGAGGAAGCGGACGGACAGACAGTCTCCCTGGGTCTGACTGGCCAGAGCTTTTCCAAGAAGGCACTGAGCATCCTTCCCTAGTCATTGGTTTGTTCAACAAACACTGGCTAGGCACCTGGGACGCACCTTTCATGTGTACATTCAATAGTTATTTACTATTGAAGGGCCAGACACGTGACCATGTGAGACCACAGATGACAGGGGTTCTGCACAGGGACGTCCCATCCCGGGGATGTCTCCTGCTCTGTGACCACAGGAAGTCATTTAACCTCTCTGAGCCTCTCCTGATGGAAAACAAAAGCAGGTATTTTGGTGGAAGGGACACGGGAATGAGCCACAGGGCATGGGAAGGACTTCCGTGGGCGGAGTAAGTGGCGTGCGGTGAAGTCATTCTAGACAAAAGGCCAGCATTGCATCAGAATGAGCAAAGGCGTCTGGAAGCAAGCAGATCACCTGCTCAGGCTGGAGGCCAGGTGGGGACCAGAGGGTCACAAGGTTGGTAAGCAGGCCGGCCACAAGCAGGGCGGGGCAGGCATCAGATGGCAGACCGCAGCGGTGGGCTGTGTTCTGCAGGCAGCGAGGGGCCACCGGAGTCTTGCGGTGGAGAAACGCTTCCACAGCGTGGACGGCAGCCCAGAAGCTGGCAGAGCAACAGGGATGGAAACCGTGGATGGGGGTGGGGGCAGGCAGGGAGCCTCCCAGCAAGATGTGCCAGGAAGGCATCAGGCCCTGGGAGGGATGCTGAGCAGCGGGCGACCGGGGCGCTGTCTTTGTGGTCCTATCTCCACCGTGTTCCGGAGCACAGCCCACTCACGCGACCAGGCTTAGCCCGACTGAGCTCCTGTCAGTTGAGATGGATGTAAAGAAGCCTGATACACAGTAGGCTCTTTGTAAGGGTGGGAGGGGGAGAGCGAAGGGGTGGATGGGTAGCCTGGTGATGAAATGGATGAGCGCACGGCTCGGGGGATGGATAAGCAGATGGGTGAGTGAGGGCCACTTGAATATTCGGATGGATGCGCGAATTCAGGGACAGATGGGTGAGCGGAGGATGAATGAACTGGTGGCAGGTACGAGTGAGCAGCAGAAAGGAAAGAGGCTGGCTGGCTGGATAGACAGGGAACACACGGTGGGGGGGATGGCTGTGTGTGTTGGCAGTAGCTCCCAGCAGAACGCGACTAGAGAATGCTGGGAGACGCCCGGCAGGTAAATACATTCTGGGCAGATAAACGGGCCTCTCCATGACTTCCCTCATTACTTCTAATTGAAACCTTTTCTCAGCCAGCCGCACCGCCCCCACATTCAGAAAGAGAGTCGCACAGAAAGACCTGGAATCCAGAGAGCTGGCCAACGACTAATTCCAGTCTTGCTCGGACTTGCTGTGTGGCCCTAGACAAGCTGCTCACCCTCTCTGGGCTTCTCTTTGCCCTCTGCACAATGATGGAATAGGACAAGATCCTACCAATCTCTAAGGTCCATTTGCAAGCTGAGCCCTCCCTGCCAGGTGACCTTTAAGGATGGTGGTTGCATGACTTTAGCAAGCATCCAGCCTGCCCCCCAAACCATGAGTTCCCAATCCATGGGTCTGAGTGAGGCTGAGAACTGTGTCTCTCACAGGTTTGCAGGTGATGCTGATGCTGCTGGGACCCCACTAGGAGAGCCACCGATATCTAGGCGAAACCTGGCTGGTGTCCCCATGTGGGGGGCAGGTCACCCTGACCCACACGGGGGGCCTCCTGGAGCCACGGTCCCCTCTGATCATCTGGCAGCCCCCTCAGCGGACATGGGTGGTGGTCCTCAGCTCCACACCACACCTGCCGTGGGCCCTGTGCCCACCTTCCTTCCGCCACGCGCTCCCCGCCTGGTTTCTTTCTCCGGGAGCCTTCTGCCGCCCGTGTGGCCTGCCCCTGCCGCCCTCGGAACAGCTGTGGGCTTAATTATCAAAATAACATTTTAATAGTCTCATAACTGAACTCCCTGCAAAACACGCCAGCAGAGGAGGCGGGAAGGATTCTTTTTAGCACCTCTTCCCGCCCGACTTGCTAATCGGAGGCATTTAAGCTGCCAGGAGGCCCAGGTGCCTGGTCCTGCCCACAGAGCACCTCCTCCGGCCCCACGCGGCTGTGGGGGAGCCACAGCACCCGGACCCGGGCCTCAGCCCAAGGCCTTCGCGAGGGCCCCAGTGCCCCCTCCTTAGGACAGGCACGGCCACTCGCTCCTGCCAACAGTTCTCGCTCAGAAAGGGGGATTTGCTAAGAGAACTTAGGCAATTCATTTGCGATCACCAGGGGTTTTCCTTGCTTTTCACACTTTCTTTTTTTTGTAATTAAAAAAAAATTGTTACCACCAACACTAACTCTGGCTCCCTTTCCCCACTAGGCCACCTACCAGTCCTGCAGGGAGTCCTGGCGGGCGGCTGGCACCTGCGTCGAGCCCCACTGACAAGCCCAGGGCTTTCCCTCCCACCCCGTGCAGCCGGGCGCCCGCTCCCTCCGGAAGTTGGCTAGCCGGCTAACTCCGCGTCCACGCGGTGCTCCCGGCGCCTGGGCTGTCTGCTGAGGACGGAGCATCGGTTTTCTGTTATCGCACCTCACTCTCGTTCAGCAGCCCACGGAGCGAGGCCCCACTGCTTCTACGATCCCGCTTTACCCAGGAGGACGTTGAGGCCACGCACCCCAGGGGTCGGTGGCACTGTGGGCGCTGGGATGGGACGCCGGACGCGGTCGGCTGCATCTGTAGTGAAGGGTGCTATCCTGCCTTCCTCGGTATCTGCCCTGGGCTAGCCGTCTCTTACGACAGCAGCGCCTTCCAAACTCAGCAGGGTTTATGCATCGCCTGGGCTCTGTGCAGACTCTGGTTCTGCAGGACCGGGGAGCCCTGGGTTTCTGTCTTTCTAGCTCAGGCCTGGCTGGGCCTGCTGGGCCTGGACACAAGCCAGACAGATGCACTGTGGTGTGGGGTGGGGTGGCAGGCAGGGACGAGGCCCAGCGCCTGCATTCGGGGGAAAGGCTGCAGCTCGGGGAGCTTTGGGACGACAGGGACTGAAGAGATGGAGCAACAGAATTCCCAAATCCTTGCCTCTTGGGGCAGAAAGCGGCCAGGCCAGGCCGCTGCCCGTGGCCTTTAAAGCCACCCAGTGGCTCCAGTCCCAGCAAACACCCCGCCCCGCCCCCCCAGAGGACAGGAACTGGGGTCGTTGTGGGCGGTGGCTGCCCTCCCAGAACATCCTCCTGGGACAAGGACCCCTCCCTCCCGCGGAGGCATCCCTCCAGCCCCACCCACAGCCCCTGGGGCCTTCCCAGCTGCGGGTTCAGGCTGGCGAAGTGCCTCTTCCGTTTGTTAAGGATCGTCTTCATTTCCTCCACCTCCTTACCACGGCGCTTTCCAGAACAGGATATTAAGGCCCGAGAAACCGAGGGCTTTCGGGGTTTTTAGTCTCTGCTCCAGGGAAAAGCAGACACTCGCCCCCGTCTGAAATTGCTTCACTCCGAGAGCCTGTGGGCCGAGGGAGCCCTCCTGCCACAGATGAGCAGAAAATAGAGTTTGTTTCTCCAGCCCCCAGCAGCCCTCCCCCTCCCCCCTGCCTTCTTGCTCCTCTCTGCCTGGCACACGGCTGGAGGCTGGGGCCTGGGGGTGCCGCGGCTGCCTGGTGCCCAGGAGCCAGGCAGGGGCTCCCGCCGCTCGCACGCAGCCCCGCCTCCCACGCCCCCAGCCAGGTGGCCTTCCAACAACCCTGGACCGAGGCCCTGCTCGGGGAAGCAGACCCAAGGACCTTTGTTCCCTGAAACAGTCAGGTTTTCAGGTCATTCTCTGGCTGTGCCAGGAAGACAGTGTGCTCTTGGCTCGAACAAAACACGCTGGTGTTAAAATATTCATCTGGTTGGGTTGGGACTGAGGGTGGGGCACATGGATGTTGTGGGGGGGCGGTTCAGAGAAACAAATCCATTGTTCCCCCTTTTCTTCTACGCCCTAGCCCACCCCAGAGCCTGGAGGTTCCAGCGCAATCTGGCAACACTGTTTTGGACCCCTTGGCTCCCGGGGAGGCAGGGAATGGGAGACACAGACGGACTGACGAAGGCGCAGAGATGATGCCCCTCCACGGGGAAGGGGAGAGACAGGTGTGCTCGTGGACGTTAATTGAGCCCACACAGCCGGGCCTGGGGGTTCTTCTGACCAAGCAATCCCCAACCCCTCCGGCCCTCGGCCCCGCCCCAGCATCAGCAAAAGCCTGCCTGCCTTCCAGCAGGCGGTACGCGCACATGCCCGCTGACCAGGCTGTCGCCGGAGAGCACCCCCTTGCACCAAGTGGACCAGACTGGGGCCCTCAGGATGCTTTAATTATCAGCCAACCCCCCTCTTTCCCTCCGCTCCCAAGTCCCCATCATGGAAACCTGTCAAGCGTCCACCCCGAGGACTGGGAAAATCAGCTACCTACTGGCCCTGGTCTTTAACTAAAGGCTGGAGCTCAATTATACCGCAGGCCTTGGGGATCTCGGAGTGGTGGCTGGAGGAAGGGCTGAGCTCACTTCCCTTCCCTGGAGCTGGGGAAACCGAGGCTGGAGAACAAGAAAGGTGACACGCGGAGGTGGGGGGAGGTGGGGAACCCAGCCAGTCCCTGTTCATCCTTCCCTGGGGAGCTGCCTTGAAGGGCTGCTAACAGTCCGGGGGGGCAGACAGACACCCTAGGTGGTCAGTCCCAGGAGGCAAAAGGACCACCCCCAGGGGAGGGCATGGCGGGGGTGCGGCAGGGGAGACACAGGTAGAAGCCGACCTGCTGTAGGAACTCGGCAGCATGAGTCACGCGGGCCCCGCACATCCTTCTGCCCCGCACATCCTTCTGCCCCGCACGCCCTTCGCTGGCGGGTTTGGCTGCGGCCCCTCCCGAAAATACCCTGCGTCCACCCCACCCACAGCCAGAACACTAGCAGCGGCCGCTCGCCGGGCCCTGGGCTCGCCCCCCACACCCACCCAGCAGCCGGAGCAGCCCTGCCACACGCTTCGAATAGGAAGACGTCACTCAAGACATCAGCCCCGTGCTGCCTTCTCCCTGCAGCACGAATGGAACCCCGGTGGTGAACCCCACCCCGCGAGGCATGGCAGTGCCCAGCCTCTCTCACGGCGTCGGAGCCGCGGTCCCAGGCACTTGTCACACTGCTGGTCCCTCACCACGCCCCACACCCCTGGCATTTCCAGCCTCTGAGCTTCCGCTCTGCCCCAGTCTCCTCACCGGCTTGCTGCTCTCCTCCTTCCAGCCTCAGCTCACCCGCCATCCCCCGGTTTCCTCCGTCCCAGCTCTGATACCGTCTCTGTGCTTACAATCGCATGTTGGCTGGTTTCCCTGACCAGCCTCGACTCTGCCGTCTAGACGCTCGGCTACACAGACACAGAAACACACGTCTCTTCACTCACCAGAGCCCAGAACAGCGCCTGGAGCAGGCAGTCTCTCCACAGGAGTTGTTGCATGAATTAAAGACCACGTGGCTGCCAGTTAGCTTGTGGCGGAACTTCCCCACAGTCAGAGGTGCAGGAGGCCTTTAACACTCAAGACGGGCCTGCAACGAACACCAGCCTTCCCTGCGCCATCTTGATTCCTGATCACACTCGCATTCAGATAGTGAAGAGTCCAGTGTGCAAACTAACCTTGCACGCTGTCCCAAGGCCCCCCGAGGTCCTGCGTGGGAGGGTAGAAAAGTTTCACTTTCGTAACGCCTAATAAAATCTTGCTTCCGCTGAGCAGGCTGCGGAGAGCGCACTCGGAGAGCCTCTGGGGCGCTTCGGATCCTGAGAGCGTGGGAACACGGGCTGTGACCAGAATACTGGAGTCCCAGGGACCGGCCAGGAGGAGGGCCGGCGGCCTGGCGGGCCCACGCACGCTCAGAGAAACACTGTAACAACGAATGAGTCCTGCGATCGCCCCAGCCCACAGCAGTCCTCCTCAGGAACCGTGGACGAAAACAAACACACACACACGCACTCAGAAGAAGGGGTAAGAGGGGGTGGTCCACGCCTCCAGCCCCACCCACGTGGGCTTCCCCTGCCTCCGAAGCGATCAGGAGAACATTAAACATTGGTACCGTCTCCTCTCTCTTCCACGGCTGATTAAGCAGTTGGGAGCGGAGAGTCGACTACGGAAAAAGCAAACAATTCCGTGCCATCCGAGGTAAACATTACCTTAGGAATGGAAGCCGAGACTCGCAGCCCGTTGCCAGGAGGGATCGCTATTATAATACTTAAAATAACATTTATCACACTTACTGAAATTACACGGATGCGGTCTGCAGAGACGCAGAAATGAAATCAGCTCAACGTGTTTTTATAAGAATCCTGAAATCTCTGTCCCCGGGAGGAAAGTTCTAGGCATTAACGGTTTTTGCCGGGCCTCCATGAACGGGTAAAATTTGAATACTGTTTCTGAGGTGAGAGCTCTAATCGTCTTTGAACTCCTCCCAACACATTTTCTCTGTAAAAAAAAAAATTGTAGTTAAAATTTTAGTTTGATGGAATGGTATTTAAGTGCTTTTCCTCATCTGACTCCCTGAAAACGCCCCAGAGGGTCTCCCTGTAATTTGTTCAAACGAAACAATATTTTCGCTTCCCCGTTTCTCTTTGTTGTCTTGTGTGATGAAAAGTAACATTTCTTTTCTTTCAGTCCTATTAAGCGAGGCACACAGACCGCCAGCCACTCGATCCAAAGGCGACCTGGCAGACAGAGACAGGCGCGAGGCCTTGAACCCGGGGCGGGCCACACCAGGTTTCCATCAGGGGCTGATGTCGCCGGGCGGGCGGCTCCCTGCGGCATTCTCCGAGCACTAGCTGGGGATTCCAGCAAGCGGGTGGGTTTTTCCCTCCTCTCGTTCTTCCAGCGGCCACGCTGGGATCCTTGGCTCAAACGCTCAGTCATTTGCACACGCTGTGTACCTTCCCCGCTGCAAACTGCCACGCTCGCGTGGTCCCGAGCCCGCCGACACCTACGCTCAACTGGCAAGGCAGGAAACGGGCCGCTTCTCCAACTGCTGGACTCGCCCTCTGGCGCAGGTCCCTCCGGGCAGAAGGGCCCCGTGATCCTGCTCCCCTGGGCATCTCAGCCCCGCCCACTGAGTCTCCCTTATTGGGCCCGCCTCCACTCTACACGACTTCCCTCCACACTGCGGTTGTCAACAAACTTACAGACTTCACCTCCCCAACTCTGACATGCTCCTCAAAACCGACATGCTCCTCAAAACCCGTTAGCGAATGTCACCTCCTCCCTGAAGCCCTCCCAGCCCCTGAAGGCATCCAACCCTCTCATCGCACTTTGCAAACACTTCCACTCCATCCAGAGAGACGCAAGAAAATAAACGATGGTGCGGCCATCCAATAAAATATTATGCACGCTCTTCTGTCTTAACGGAGTAACACCGATGGATTGACAAGGAAAGATGTCCATAGCACGGTATCCAAAGGGCAGTGAGCAAGGGTAACAGAGTAACACATATAATCGATCCCATTTGAATGATACATGTGTACATGCCTAGAAAATTCTTGGAGGATGCAGAAAAACCAGTAAGAGTGGTGGGTGCCTTTGGGGGAGTAGAAATTGGGGGAGGAGCCAAGAGAAAGGAACAACGAACGCCCTGGGGTGTGATGTCGATCTTCCCTCCACGAGCAGAGATTACTCTTCTGGTTAAAGAACGATCATCTTCGTGAATGGTGCAGACTGAGTGCCACTGTGAATTCCGGTGTTTAACTCACCGACATGAACGCCGGCCCGGAACCGACCACCATCGCTAATTATCAGCCTCACGCAACCTTCTCAGGGATCCACCCACACCCCCCACCTAGTTTGCTCTGTGCCTGTCCAGGGACCACGGTCAGCGTCGATTTATCGCACGTGTAGAAACCCATCTCTCGGTGTTCTACTCGGAATGGAGCTGTGTCTGGCTGCCCAGAAACAGGGGACAAAGATGGGGCGGCTCAATGGCCTGAGGGCAATGGAAGGCAATCACGTCTTTGGGACATCTTGGCCAGCCTCAGATGGTGGGTTTTTCTCATTGTCTCTGTGTCCCCATCCTTCGGGGAAAGAATATGCAGAATAACACGGCCGGGAACCCTGACATCTGGGTCCTTCAGGTCAAGCTGCCGTCTTGATATTAGAAAAAGATGGGGAGCAGCACAAATAGCGCCCCTCTTTACTTACACAATTGTTTATTACAAAATCAGAAGTATGTCGCTCTGTAACATAACCATATCACACTCAAGTACCCCATACGGCATTTTAGGTGACATGCTCCAATTAAAACTATACCTTATCACACCCACATTATCACCCGACCAACCACCCTCAGGCAGGCCTTCCTGCAGCTGGACCCTGCAGATGGCGATCAGCTAATTACACCCTAAGCAGTGGAAAGAAATCACAACGACGCTGCGGTTTCCGTTTCCGTTCTGTGCGAGATGTCAGTAGATTCGAAACTGTTTGAAAATAAATCTACGTAGGCACAAAGAGATTAAACCTATCAATTTCTTCTAATGCCATCCTTCTTTTTACCGAGACACCACCCGCCTACAGAGGGCTCACAGGGCGAGTATGCAGTTCATCCACAAACACGATCCGCCCACCTCCACTAACCAACCTCCACTAACCAACCTCCACTAACCAACCTCCACTAACCAACCTCCCAGGGGCCCGAGAGTCAGGGACGCAGGGGTGGAGCTTGCGGCAAGCCCCTCCCTCCCGGAAACACCGAGCCCGCCCCCCCCAACCCAGCACCGTGTGACCCAGCACCGAGGAACGACCAGTAACATTACGATAATCGCGTTTAGACTATTTCTCCCGGAGCTAAGTACAGCGACCCTGGAAAGAGCAATCCTTGGCCCCGGAAGGGAGGACCCGGGCGGTTTCTGCTCTTTCGCTCAGCTGGAAGAAAAGCTGGAAGAAAACGAAGTTCTTCGACATCCCGGACCGGAGGAGTGGGCGGCAGGGAGCGAGGCCCTGAGGTGCTGAGAAGCGTGGCCCGGACAGCCCGGCTTGTGCCCGGAAGGCCTCGAGACAGGCTGGAGGGGCCTTGGAGGACCACAGCCACTGTCTCCCAAGCCTAGGAAGTCCCTTTCTTACAAGCCCGGTGCAGGAAGACACGGAACGAACGCCCACCCTTCCGCATCCTCCGAGGAAAACGGGCCGCGATGCCTCGTGCCAGGGGGCAGCCCCTTCCATGTTTGGGAGGGGGCCCCCTCTCCCTTGCTAGCAAACTGGGCGCACAAGCAAGGTCCAGCCACACCCTCTGAGGACCGGGGTCTCTTCTCCGGAGCAAGCTCCCAGTGGCCGCCAGCTACTGCCCAAACCTGGAGCATCCTTGTCTCGGTCCCCAAACTAGGTTTTTCAGGCTTGAAGAGGGCTGCTGCCTTCGGGTTTCTGGAATTTTCTAACAAGTCCGTACCGCGTGCCCTTCCCAGCCGGCTCTGATGGAACTGCTGGGGTTATCGGTGTTTGCGTGGCTGCTGTGCAAACCACCTCGGACCGGGGGCTGGAAGAAGGGCAGTCCATCCCCCCAGTTCTGGAAGCTACACGTCCAGGGTCCAGGTGTCGCAGGGCTGCTGACCCGGGGGCTCTCTCCTTGGCGCAGCCCCTCCCTGCAGCGTCCTCACGTGGCTTCTCCTCCCTCTTCTTATGAGGACCCTGGCGTGATCGGGTCAGGGCTCACCCTAATGCCTTGTCACTGAACCTGCTCCTTGAGGGCCCTGTCACCAAGTGACGTGCAGTGACGTGCAGTGACGTGCAGCGGTGCTGGGGGCTGGGGCTTCGACGTAGGAACTGGGGACTCTCTGTGGTTCCAGGAGGCAGGAGCTCACGTCTCGCCCACGTCTCCCCGCCAGCACTTCACTAGCAAATTCCCCTTCCCCAAGCTCCTCCGGCAGCCGCCACGCCTTCCCCAAGGCGAGGGGTCAGAAACGGGGACAGAGTTGCAGGGAAGGGTGCAACCCCAGCTCTTCCCGCCCCTGCACCGCCTCCGCCACCAACACCTGCCTCTCCCCAGATCGCCTCTGGGCTGTGGTGGAAGGGCTTGAAGATAACCCCACCCAACCCCCTCCCGAGAGCCCCTCAGAGTGGCAAGCCCCGAACGGAAGACCTGGTGCAAAGATCGCCTGATCGAGATCAAAAGGCCAGGGGGCGCCTCTGGACCCCAGGCAAAGGGTGGGGGGACGTCACTCAGGACCTAGGCAGGAACTCTGCCTCTCAGCCCCACACAGGGGCTGCTGACGCCTCCTCTCCCACTCCCAGTGCCCCCACCCCGAAATCTCACGTCTTCCAGCCTGACCCGAGCACCCACCTCCGGCCAGCCATGGATGCACAGCCCTTGGGGAAAGGGGGTAGGAATCCGCTGCTTTCTCGTTTTTGAAAACCCACCCACGTGTGAGATGCGGCCCGCCTCCGGCACAGAGGGCACGCTTTGCGATCTGAATCGGCAAATTTGTTAACTGACTGTTGAGTCTAATGTTACACCACCATTCCGCCTCTCGTTAGCAACACAAATTACCGGCAATTAGCCGGCTGACTGTTCAAAGGCAGTTCAATTTCATGTATAAAGAGAACTATATAGGGCTTAATGTATCTATCAAATGTAACAGCCCAAACAAAATTAATGATTTGAACACAATGAGTGCTTCTGAGGGATAATTACAAGGTGTCCGTGGTGAGACGCACGCCACGGGGCCAGGCACCCGATCCAGGCAGCCGCCCAAGTTGCCAGGGCTGGCCTGGCCGTGTGCAGGGAGCAGGCACCACGCAGGGCTCGGCTCGGCCTCACCGGCGGCAGGGCAGGGCTGGCGGGCCAGCCTGGTGTCCGGGAAACACGAGCCCTGCGGGAGGGGAGGCCTTCGGCCACTCCTCGGGACGCTGCGAGTCCCCGCCGCCACGTGGGGACAACGGCGTCTGTGTCCCACAGCACCTCACCGGGCGCCGCACCCAGGGCCCCGCTGACTCTGCGGGCCTCGCCTGGAGGCAGGCGGCCACGCCTGTGATGTTACTATTATTACACCGGAATTTCCAAGGTGAGGCCCGGCAGACCCCTTCCCGCCTACGCCACGTGGCACGATGTAAACCACACTTCGATTTAATTACCACTTTCTTCCCCCCTCCGGTAACTGAACATTTCCCCCTGCTCAGTATCCCTGGAATGGCACGGCCGTTTCCAGTGTATTAGTCGAGTAGCCATAATTAAATACTTGAGAATGGCTCAAGCGCTTCCAAACACAACAAAGGGCGGCGGCGATTGCAGACCCACGTCAGGCAGAGGACCGAGCCCCTATCAGCTCCATTTTCCGCTAACAGTTACGCGAGGCCACCCCAGCATTCCCCCTTGCATGCCAGCACACCGATAAATTAAGATATTCCTGGCCGCATCTGCACGAGGGAAATCAGAGCGGTACCTGGCCCCCGCCAGTGTGCCAGCTCGGAGCGGCAGGCGCAGCCCACGCTGGGCGACCAGCTGTCTGCGAATGTGGCGTGTGGATCACAGCTCGGAGCCAGGGGATCTCTTAGGAGGCCTGCTCTGATAGTGCCGCCGCCTCGCCACCGCGCTGCTCCCTCCTCACGGCGCAGTATTCGAGCCCTGCTCCCGTCCCATCGTTCCAGCTCTGGACCGGGCGGACCAGGGCCTCCGAGCAGGTCCCCAGGGGGCCCCACGCCTGCCTGGCTGCTTTTCTGCCCTCCTGACGGGCGAGGCCAGAGGCCAGGCACTTTGGTTTCGGAAGTCCCAGCCCCAGCTGCCCGGGAGGAGGGGCGACCTCATTCCTGATGGGTGTGACGTGACTGGGCGCAGCATCTTCAGCGTTGAGGGTGACAAGTGGCCCTTGCGGAAGCTTAAATGCCAACATGATTCCGAGATGCTTCACACAAGCACACACTTATGGCCTCGAAAGGAGGCAAAGACCTATTTTTCCCAGAAGTGAGTGCAGGCCTCTGGCCCCGAGGCCAAGACCAAGTGTGCGTCCATGTTGGGGACAATACTCGGTGCCTTGCATTCTTCCGAAGCCCAAACCCCTCCTCCCCCGCACGGCTCTGGAGACCCCAACCACCACAGGCCCTAGAACAGGCCCCTGGCTTCAGACAGACACATCGAGGCGTCCAGGCTGTGGCCTCTTTGACAAACAGCAACCCTGAGGCTGCGGGCCAGCAGTCGGGGCCTGGCTGGCTGGAAGAGCCAGCTTACGGGCAGCAGGGGTCCCACGAGCGTGTGGGGGCGGGAGGGCGTGGGGCTGGGTGGAAGGAGAGCTGAGACGAGAGACTGTCACGCTGGGGTGGGGAAGGGGTGAAGACCTTCTCAGGCCTGTTGGGCTAGACGGCCGGCAGGCAGCTGGCTATTGAGGGTGGAACAGCAGACCAAAGGAAGCCAGGACTGCAGACCACGGGGAGGGGGGGTTAGCAGACAAGCACGAGGACAAACGTCCAGGGAGTGGCCAACAGGGTCCAGTGGCCTGAAAGGACTACTCGTCATCAACTTCTGCAATCGGGGCTCTCGGGTGACCCTGACAGGAAGCTTTTCAGAGCCCCCCACCCTCTTTAATGCCTCCGAGCTGGTTTTGTGCCCACCACCTAGAATTACCTACCTTCGTCCCCTTCTAGTGAACTCCTACTCATCCCTCAGAGGCCCAGGTCCAATACCCCTCCTCCTTCAAACCTCCACGGACACCTCTCCAGCCTCGAGAATCGGCCCCCGCTCACAGGGCCAGGACAGGCGGTCGCTCCCAACCCACTCGTACCGTGAGGAGTTTGCACGTCCACTCGTCTGCCTCTCCCACAAAACTGGATACTCCTTTGGAGGAGGTGGGGGGCGGGGGGCTCTGTTCGCCTTGGCTGAAGGTCCCCAGCACAAAGCCTGGCAGAGAGCTGGCAGGTAAAGCCTAGAAGGCACGAGAGGAAATACACTCCAAGCTTGCCTGCTTCCAGAGGATGAGCCGGGGGTCGACTCCCCAAGCCAACGGGGCCAGGCACCAGGCAGCCGTGGGGGTGCCTGCACGTGGTACTCAGGGCACGAGGATGAACACGTCCCTGCCTGGGCACGCCGAGGCCTCTGCCCAGATGGGTGGCGGCTGGCCCCAGGCTCTCACACACACACGCAGGCTGGGCCCCGTGCCCAAAGGCCAGCGCGCCTTCAGGGTCCCGCGGGGGCCGTGCAGAGCCAAAGCTGGATTCTTCTCCCGGGGCCTCCCCCTGGATGGGGGCTGCTGCGCATTGTTCTCCATCCTCCTCGGCTTCCCGAGCAGGTTGAACGCCACCCAGTCCCGTCTCTTCGGGGCCAGACGCGCGGCATCCTTCCGGATGTTCCGTCGGGCTGGCCCGTCCGCTCTGGCCTCTTCCCCAGTGCGACCCTGTGCTCCAGCGCTGAACCACCAGTGGCTTCCCAACACGAGACGATTTCTGTACCTGGACCTGCCTCCCGAATAGGCCGAAGGCTTCCAGGGGGCAGAAATGAACGCCACCCTTCCCGTTATCTCCCTTGGCCCGCAGCCAGTACCGAAAAGCACGTCGGACACACAAGGGTGGCCCTGCCACCGTGGCAGACATTGCCAATCGAGCGCCTATCTGATGAACGATTCCCTCTTGAACTTGAGGGAGGGCTCCTGCATCTCCGGTGGCCGCTCTCTGTCAGAAATGGGAGGAGGCGGGACATGCCACGGGTGCCTGCCGGAGCCCATTTCTGAAGTTCTCTGGACCCCCCTCTGCCCACGGCCGAGAGAGAGGCCACAGAGAACCAGGGAAACAAAGAGGAAAGTCGCCCTCCCAACGCTGGGCGTTTCTTCCAAGGCTCCCCGCCACCCCCCTTCCCCCGTCACCTTCCTGCCTGCAGCAGCCCAAGGCCGGAGCGAAGGGGGAATCCAGGTCCCGGAGGTGCGCCCTTGGCCGGGCTCCGGGCGGCCCACCCGACCACAGTCAGACAAAGGGAGAGGCCGGAAGGAAGGGGCTCCGACGAAGCCCTTGGCTGCTCTCACGCCCATTTACCAACATTCTTTCTTCCTCCTTTGCTACCTGCCCTTCTCGGGGCCACGAAACGCAGCTCCAGACCTGATCCGGGTATCACTTTTCAAATGCCCAAATCCCCGCAAAGGTTTAGTGTCTAGCTGTGTGCATTTTGCTCAGTATTAACATGTTCAATGGAGTACTTTGATTTTTTTTTTTTTTTTTTATCTAGACGCCAGAAGCTGGTGAATATATGCTTCATAGCTTCAGATAAACCTTTTGTTCTTCTGGGGCTGATCAGCCGGTAGAGCAGCGAGAGGAGAAGGGGAGGGGAATTCACAGGGGCTCAGCGGTTTCAAAAAGTCAAATTACCTCTGAGCCATAGCAAGGCTGATAATTTAAATGAAAAAATATATATACAGGCCGCAGCACACAACACCAGCTCTGGTAGGACTTTTAATGAAGCCCCAGTTGTGATGACACCGAAGCAGGGAACGCGACGGTGGGATAATTACTTGGCTCCCACACAGCTGAGTTCCAGAGATGCATTATTAACGGCACATTCCTCGCCATAACGAGAGCTGAGCAGAGGTAAGCTCCGCAGACCCGGGCGTCCGCCATTAGCGGCCTGGCGCCAACACAAGCGCGTGCTGCCACAAAAAAGCGTGCAAAGGTGGTGGAATCCCAGCGACTCCCCGGCTGGGCGGCGTGGCCGAGCAGGGGTGGGGGTGGGGGCCAGGGGGGGAGGCCAAGGGAGTAAGTATGTATGTTTGGTCCACACAGACGTGGCCCGAGATGTCACCTGCCCCCGCACAACGCATCTGGAGCAAAGCAACCTGGGAAATTACGGAGCTGGAACACATCGATTTTCCCGCAACCGATCCAGGAGGCAGCCCTGATGAAGGATTACGGGGTGGAGGGGGGGCGGGGGGGGGGGATGCAGCCGTGTCACTCTCCCCGCCCGGACCCGGCCCTGGTCACGTGCAGCCCAGAGCGCCCCTGACCGGGGCCTTGCGGCCTGGGCACGCTGGGCGCCTGGGCTTCTGCAGGCCACTGCCCGGCAGTGCCGGCTGCCCGGCCCCGGCCCCATTCCCGGGCCAGGGCGCTCCCTCAGGCCACATTTTCAGGACATGCAGCCATCGCCAGCTGCCTCGGAGCCCAAGGGCCTGCTGCAGAGGGGTGAGCCACAGATGTGGGAATTCTGGCTCCCAGCTCACCCCGGTTACAGCCAGGGGCAAAGTCACCGTATCACTGCTACTCAGGGCCACCGGGATCCTACCCATGCCCCACGCAGGGCTCCAGGGTGACTTAGAGGAGACCGGCGGGGGGCCGGCGCCGGCCCCGAGCTTCCCGCGGTCTTCTCCTCGGTCTCCTTCCCCTGGAAGCGTCTGTTTCAAGGTGACCCCGTTTCAAGAGTCGGCCCCAGCGTCCCCCGCCTGCTCGCAGAACCAGGGCCTCCCAGTAATTAACACCCGCACCTGATGAGGTCCAGCTGGCACACTGAAGCCATGCCAGCGCATCCGCCGTGCAGCAGCCTGCCCGCGCTCCCGCGCAGGCCCCGCCGGGCCCCCGCCCGCCACGGCTGGCCAGCCGCCCCGCCCCCGAGGGGAAGGCGGGCGCCCCCCACGTAGCACGGACGCTCCCTAGGAAGTTGTTTGTAACAGTGAGAAGCCAAACACTCCCACAGGGGATTTAAACCATGGGGCTCCCGAGGCTGGAACACCAAGCGGCCACTAAACATGGCGGGGCAGAGGTGCACGCTCGAGTCCGCCACCGTCCCCTGCCGAGGGGACAGGTGACAAGGTAGCACGGGCACTCCAAGTCCGTGTAAAATAAACACGTGTGCAGGAGAGTGCACAGCGTTTCCAGACGGAGGAAGGGACAGAAAGGGACAGAACCACCTGTGCTGTCAGACGTCAGGGCTGAGGTTCCTCTGGGGACGAGGAGGGGACACAGGGTGGTGTTCCGGGTGCCGGTGGCCCGGGTCACCACCTGCGCTGACGGCTTCGGCGGGGGAGAATTCAGCACGCTCCATGTTTACAGCACGCGAGCCTTTCTGTGCACAGGACGCGCGTCAAGAACGGTCATTCTTACTCGCGGACGTGCGCCCTTTTCCGCCTGGGTACCAAACTGCGGTCAAACGTTCCCCAAACTCTGCTTCCGCGCGCGTGTGTGGTCACGCAGGGTCAGGTGACAAACGCCGGTTGTTAACAGCGGTTTTCCCCAGGGAGAGAGAATCAGGGCGATTTCTCTCTCTTCTTTCTACGGATCAGCATTTTTTTCTCTTGTGAAGAAAATATATTATTTGAGATCTTTAAAAAAAAGCTTTTTCACACAAAGAGGGGCAGCTCCCCTGAAATCATACAGAACGTCGGGACCAATGAGCAAAATGAATGTAAGAGCCAAATAAAGTCTCAAACGCCGTTTGGGACCTGTTCCACTGGACACTGCTAGAAAAGCAGAGACAGGGTCCTTCTGGATTATAAAGAAGTCGCTTTCAGAATGAATTGTTTGTCCCTGGCTGGGCCCACGGGACGCGTGAACCAAAATGTAAACGAACGGCTCCCGAGCCAGCTCACAGTGGCAAAGTGGGTCACGGTCCCCAGCCCTGTTCGGGAGCTGGCCACGTACAGTGCAGCCAGAGAAGAGCTCGGACCCACCCGGCCAAGGCGCAGCCGCGCCCTGCTGGCCAGAGCCCACCCACCCACAGGCCTTCCCGTCCCTGCCCCCCACAGCGCCTCTCGCTCATTCTAGATCACTTTCCAACAGATGATCTCAGCTCCTCGATGTCCCAGCTCACAAGCCCAACTTCCCACCGATGTTCACAGAACAGGGGAATACCGAGGAGGTTAACGGAGTAGGGACACCTCCCGGGGGAAGGAGCCGGTTGTCCGGGCAGATGAATCCTTTGCCCCAACCCAAACTAATACCCTTGACGAGATTTACTCAGAGCAGCGAAGGTTGTGTGTGGACTGGGTGGAAGGGGGACCCCTGGTGGCGGCCACAGCCTCTCGGATTCAGTCCCCGGCAATCCAGCTCCGACCCCAGACTCAACTCAAAACAAAAGCTCTGCTGTGAACAGACCCCACCCCTCAGGGGTCGTGGGGGAAGCTCGTCCCTGGGTCCCTGCCCTGCTCCTGCTGGGACCTCCACGGGACCCTCCCTCCAAAAAGTCCCATCTGGAAAGCTTCTTATGGGCTCCTAGCACCTCCCACGGGTCGGCTCCCAACTCTGTCCCCATCTGAGTCCCTGGTCCCTCCGGCCTTTGGTTTCTGTCTGCAACGTGGAAAGTCCAAGTGTGCCTCGGAGCCTGTTCGCAGGGAGCAGGATGTCCTTGGGCCTCGGCGGAGCCCCGAGCCTGCGGCTGGCCTGGCCCCTGGAAGAAGCCTGCTTCCTTTGGAAGGGGGTAGACGTTACTTATCGAAGCGCAGGAAAACTGCCCCTTCCCACCTGAGGGGAGACCGAGAACTTGGCCTGGGGCTCAGGAGCAGCACTTTCTACTGGGAGGCTCTCTCTCCCTCCAGGCCCCTGCTGGAGGGCTGGTGGGCTATTACAGGACCCAGCCAGGGAGGGTCCCCTGCGCCCACGGGGCCCCCAGAGCCGGCTCCCCCTCCCCGGCTGGAGATCGGGATGAAACATGTTGCCCTAGCTTCCCGAGGATGCGCCAAGCCGGGCGAACAGAGCCCAACCCTCAATCACTAGCAGCACCAGGAAGTCCTCGAAAAGCCCCCTGCCCAGGCTGCCTGCCCCTCAGCCGAGGGGTGGTGGGGCTCCGGGCAGAGGGCCTGGTACGGGCCTCCCCCGCATGAAAAAGGACGTTTTCTGGGTTAAGAGCCCAAAGCAGCGAACTTCCTCTCGCCAATTGCTCGGGCGTTCTGAGACCCCCGTCCGGCTGTCTCCGTCTTTATTAAAATTTCCACACTTCCCTTCCCTTTGGACACTCTCCCTGCCGCCTTCTCTCTCCTGCCGCCTTCGGAGCCTTTGGAGCCAAGACGGGGCCACACACCTGTGTCAGCACAGCCCGGCGCCTCTGCTGGGACCCCCAGGCCTCGACCCAGGGGACGCCTCGCTCTCTCTCTCAACACACACACATGCGTGTGGAAAGAAATACAGAGGCCTGCACACACAGGCGTGCGCAAAAACACAGAGAAACAACCCCACAGATCCAAACACACACCAGCAAATAAACATACAAGGCCACCGACGCACCCAAAACCAAACGCAGCGACCAACCCACAGAGGACGGGAACACCGACCCCAAACCCACAGGCCGGCAGAGACACCCCTAAACCCATCGAGGACCCACAGGCAGGCCAGTGCAGAGACGCCAGTGACACGGACTCCCAACAACAAACCGCAAGCACAGACGCCACCGGCCTGTGGGCTCCGGCACCCCGGGAGAGCCAGAGGGCGGGGTGGGCGGCCCGGGCTCCCAGCACGGAGGCCAGGCCTGGACAGGCCCCCCGCGGAACTCCCGGGCCGCCTCTTTCTTGTTTGGGTCCTGCCGCTCCTCCCTCTGCCAGCCATTTTCGGAGGGAGACCCTGACAGGACCCTCCCTATCCAGAGCAGGGCGTGGTGGGGGTGTGGGGCTCTCCTGGGCCCCCTACTGCTGGTTTCCCCCCAGCTGAGGCCTGACTACACAGAGAGGCGCAGGCAGTTAGGGGCCTGGGCCACCGAGGCTGACAAGGGGTGAACCGGTACCGGGCCGCACCGCCTCACCGGCCGCTGACAGGAGCTGAGACGCGACGTCAAGTCTGTACAACCCAGGACTGAACGCCCCCCCCCCCCCCGGCCCGCCCCGACCCTGAGCCTGCCGAATCTAAAGGCCACAACAGCACTTAGAAGCATCTTCGTGCCGCCACCCACCGCCGGCACAGACCCCCTCGGCCCATCTGCCTGCAGCGGCAGCGCCGACAGCCCCGGGTCCGCCGGCAGAACTCGTATCTAAGGATTCTGTTTAAAAAAATCACAGAATCGACCAATAGCCCGGCCCACCGATAGGCCAACGAAAGACTCATGTTCGCACCTAATCCATCCTCAACCGGTAAAAGTTAGGGAACGGACTCAGAAACGGAACCCCTCTTGCTGATCTTGAAACGCCCACCGCCACAGCACCGAACTTCTATGCACCGCGCGCGCTTCCAGGAAAATACACACGTCAACTGTCTTTCTAAACCTCGATAGTATTTTGTCAATATTTTTTTATTACAGCTGAGAACGGATAAATATTTTATTATAAACCAAAGGCCTAAAATAAACAGTTTGGTAAACAGTTATTACGTTACAAGGAAAAACATCTGTGGAAACTGCTTCCCCATGTAATTATTCGTGGTATTTCACATTAGCGCGCAACGTGAATTTCTTTGGCACTAATGTTTCACTTGTTCTAAATCTTCCTCCTTGTTGCTATTATTAAAATCTTAAAAAGGTGCCAAATCTTAAATGAAGAAAAAAATGATTCACTAGAAATTATTCATATCACAGTGAGCCGCTACTAAACCTGGCAGGGGGCAGTATTTTCGGTGAAATTAACATAAAATATACAACTGCAAATTATCCAGGAAATAGCTATGTTCTTTACGGCGCGCTTTTACATGCGGGGAAAAAAAAAATGTTCCCCTTCTCCATCCTGCAGAAAGCCACAGACAGCTCCATTCCGGGAAGTTTAAAGGGAGGGTGATAGATTTGTCACAGGAGCCGGAGCTTGGAGAAGGGGCCAGCCAACAGCTCAGGGGTGGACCAGCCTTAGGTCATTAGCAAAGACAACGGCAAAAACACAACCACGGCAAGAAAGGCGGCCCCCAGCCTCCTGGCCCCTCCACGCCAGAGAACGCATTTCCTCTCCCAGGCCTCAGCTCTTTCTCCTAAACACAAGAAAAACTGTAACAAAATGCAAATCTCGCTGTAAATATTTTATAAAATTGTTGCATACATCCCAAAAGCTATAGGTCTTAATTGAGAGCCGGCGATTTTTCTAGTCAATATATGGAAATGGAAAATGCTAATTTGTGTTTTTCTCCTTATGAAAAGCCCTGGAGAACAGCAAGCCACAAAGGCACTCACTTTAATATTATAAATATAATTTGGCTCCCTCTTTACCAGGCCCACAGCTCCGGCTCTCATCATCTCCCCGCGGCGGCCGGAGGACACGTGGAGATGCACTTCCGCGGCGTCAGCCTGGGAAGGTGACCTCGGATGCTGCTGGGTGGAAGGATGGTGGGCGGGGGGGGGGGGCGGCAGGGGGGCATCAGGCAGAGAGCACTACGGTCCCACCCCCACCATCCACACCCCCTGGGGACTGGCAGGCAGGCAGGGGGCCACATGCCAGTGGGCACTGCCCAGGGCTCTGTCCCCCCAGGGCCAGGAGCATGCTCCCCCCTGGGGGGCCTGCCCAGGCTCCCTGCCCTGTCTGAGGGTCTCGGGGCTCCCTCGGGGCAGGGAGACACCTCTCTGAGGGCCAGCCCTGGAGCGGCCGCGGTGAACAGCAGAGCTGGCAAGCTGGCAAGTTGCAAACGCCTGTTTCCAAACTGCAGATTGAAACGCAAGTCTCTGCCAGTGGTCTCCAGAGCCTGCCGCCCCCAGCAAGGGGACCCCTGCCCGCTCACAGGCCCGCAGCCCCCACGTCACAGGGCGGTCCCCACCAGGAACACAAGGCCAGCCACTGGCCACCAGCCCTGGAGATGCAGCCGGTCCGTGCTGAGAGGCTCTGGCTGCAAAATACTCCTCGGGCTTCGCAGACTGAGTGTGAGAGAACACGCACACACACACCAATTCTCATTCATCGCTTTTTCGGTTGATTACACACGGTGTAATGATAGAATTTTGGACAGACGGGGCTAAATGAAAAGAACTTACAGAACGTTCCCTTGTCCTGAGTTTCCGGTGCAGCGAGAACCGCACGTCGAGTCACACAGGTGGCTCGAATCGTGCGTCCCTGGGAGGGCGCGCTCGAGACCACGCTCCGGCGGCCACGGAACGCCCGCGTCGTGCTCACGCCTGCGGGCGCGGCCCTCCAGGCGCCGAGGGAGGGCCCCGGCGCGGTCATCCTGGGGCTCTGCAGGTGGCTGAACCCGGGGGTCAGCCGTTCTGAGAAGGCCCTGCGAGGGCCACCGCAGTCGTGCAGGTGGCAGGCCCTCCGGCCCTGGGCTGGCCCGCCCTTCAGTCAGAAAGAGCTCAAACGTTTGACTGTCACGGCCCTCTTCCCCCGACCCCGCCCAGGATGCAGGCTGGGGCCTGTTGGGAGAGCCTATCCATCCCACGCTGCCTTTCCCAGCGTGTCCACCTCCTCCAGATCCTGTTCCTTCCCTTGTCCTCAAATCGCAGGACACAGCAAGGGACGGGGGAGGGACGGCAAGCTCAGAGTCGGGCAGCCTGGGCGCAACTCCAGGCCGGGCCCCTTCCTAGCTGTGGGCGCTTGGGGACAGGATCAAACCTCTCCTTCGCCTCAGTTTCTTAGTCTGCCAAATGGGAACAGTAACTCCTACATTATACAACTTGGGGGGATAGCTGAAATAACGCATGTGTGGCACCTGGACACAGCACGCACTCTGTCATTCCCAGCTGTGAGCATTTTACTGTCATCATCGGTTACGTCACTGAAGAGCTAGCTGCCTCATGCCTCCAAGCCAAGGCCTTGGGCGTTCGGGACGTCATCCCTGGGGCAGAGGCAGGGAAGGGGAACAGTGTGCAAAGCCAGAGCAAAGACCTGTGCAGAGAACAGAGGGGTGACCCTCGCTGCCGGCAGACCCCAGAGCCGAGGCACGGAGCTGGGCGGAGCACCCCACTGCACGAGAAGGCCAGGGAGCGGGCCCGTTCGCTCCCGACGTCCAGGCCCTGCACCCTCGGATGTGCGGGGCCGCTCACGGCTGTTTGCTGAAGAAACTCACTGCTTTTTTCCGAGCACTTTCAGCCACGGAAATACTGGGGGCGTGGGGGGAAGAGGCTCGATGTCAGACTGCACGGAAATTACGGACAATGCACACAGAGACCGTTCTCTAAATGGTGGCTCCCAAAAGAACAAAAATAATAGGCGACACCCTCAGCAGCTGCCATTTCTGCAGGTCAAGACGGGATGTTCAACACCTGACAGCTTTAACACCTGCACGTGGGGCGACCCCGCCCGGGCCACGCTGTTAAGGAAGCCCGTGCCATCCTGGGAACCGGGCTGAGCAGAACCCCCTCCCCCCATGTGTGCACACACAGACAGGCACACGCACGCCCGTGTGCTTGGAATTTGCTCACAGGTCAGAAATAAAGGAGCCAGGGAGGGAGGAGACAGAGCCCAGTTGGACCCCTGCGGCGGCGAACTTCAAAACTCCGAGAGAAAGGCTGAGGGCCACGGGGCAGGCTTCAGAAATCACAGGAGTGTCCTACCCGTCCTGTCCATGGCTCCGCGGCCGGCCGGGCACGAAGTCCGAGTCCAGGGGATGCGGGCGGGTGGAAGAAGAGGCCCCACTCCCTGAGCGCTCCCTGGGTGTGGAGCCGAGCCTCAGAGAGGCTCATGCACCTGCCCTGGGGCACACAGCCAATGCCAGCAGAGCCAGCCACGAACCCAATTCCGAGACCCGAGAGCCAAGCCTCATAAACCAGGGGTCCCCAACCCGCAGGCCACGGACCGGTACCAGTCCACAGTAGGAGGTGAGCAGCGGACTAGTGAGTGACGCTTCATTATCGCCTGAGCTCCATGCTCTGCCCCACCACCCCACCCATCCGTGGAAAAATTGTCCTCCATGATGCTGGTCCCTGGTGCCAAAAAGGTTGGGGACCGCTGTCATAAACGACATGCAGGATGGCACTCGGGCCTCAGAGCTGGGTCCCAGAGGCCCCGCCTGGAATTGTCTCTCTTTCAGGCCCGTTCACCTCCACCTGTGAGATGGAGACCCCCATCCTGAACTCACGCACTCTCGGGAATGTGGGGAGGGGGAGAGACGAGACACCTGTGACGTCCGGGCTTGATGCCCACGTCCTTTCGTCCTCCTCGTTCTCGCCCCCCTCCCAGGCCTGCTCAGGGCCAGCCCCGGTCTAGGCACTGGTGTCCAGGCAGGAGCAAGGGAGACGGGGCCCCTGGTCCACTCCAGTGGGAAGGAAACAGGACACGGACAAAGGAGGGACCGAGGTGACCGCTGATCGCGAGGAACACTATGAGGAAACAAAACGGGGAGACGGAGCAGAGCAACCAGGTCGAGTGGGGTGCACAGCCCCGGGCAGGTGACCCGTGAA
The DNA here is from genome assembly GCA_039655065.1 of Glossophaga mutica. NCBI lineage: Eukaryota > Metazoa > Chordata > Mammalia > Chiroptera > Phyllostomidae > Glossophaga > Glossophaga mutica. The sequence goes on from CM077315.1 coordinate 3,171,857, forward strand.
TGGGAGGCGGGAGGGGGGCAGGGTGGAGGCTGGGGAAGGGGGCTCCGCTAAGGAGCCCCCAGAGGCCGTCAGAGTGCTCAAGGACAGGAATGGTCAGGTGTGGCGGCAGTGGGGGAGTGGGCAGTGGCGGGCAGGGATGAGGCTGAGAGCACGGGGGGCGTCTCGCAGGTGAGGGGGTGGGCAGGTACAGCAGCACAGCCCCCTGGGAAGCCATGCGGCCCTGCCTACTCAAGCTCACCGAGTCCCTTCCCCGTGGGCCAGCAGAGTGGGTGCCCCTGACCCCAGGAGACCCCTCCGCAGGTGGCCCTGGTAGCACCATGCAGGACAGCCCCCAGTCAGGAGCCACCAAGCACCAGCAACCACAGACACACAGCCAGTCAGGGTGCGCTGGTTCGGGGGCGCCACCACACAGCCCCCCACGCTCCCGCAAGGACAGGCGGGGGTCCCGAAGGTAAGCCGGACACGGCCGCAGGGCCCACCCCCATGCCGTCGGGGAGGGGCAGCGGCTCCTCTGTGGAGGAGGCAGGCAGGCCCCAGGCCCTCTGGGGAGCACCAGGGAAAGGCTGGGGGTGAGGACACGGGCTGTTTGCTGACGTGGGTGCGGACTGCAGGGGAGGGGCACATGTCCCGGGCATCACACAATGCACATGACATTGGTGCCCTCACACACAGTGTGTAAGTCAGCCCTCAAATTAAAGGGGCAACGTGGGCGCTGGCCGGGAGGCTCAGCTGGGTAGAGCGTCATCCCCATGCACCAGGGTTGCAGGTTCGATCCCCAGTCAGGGCACACACAAGACCCCACCAACGATGCGTCAGTACGTGGAGCGACAAATCGACAATGTCTCCCTTCCTCCATCTCTAAAATCAATAATCAATCAATCAATAAAAACAAAGAAAGGGGGCAACACGGACAGATCTCCCCACATCAGGCAGTGGCCAAGACCGGCACCTGCGGCGGCTCTTGCCCGAGTCACAAACATTCTCTCCACAAGCCCAAGACAAGTCCGGGAAACCCTGGGGGCAGACACCCCAAAACCCAAGCCAGTAGAACCAAGTACCCCCCAACCTCAGGCTTCTAATATCTGGGTCAGGGGGACAAAATTCCGGGCCACTTCTCAGCCTCAGTCCTCCAAGCCGAGAGGGGACGTGAGAGGCCCCCAGGGCAGTGGGGACAAGGCCCGGCCCCGGAGCCCGAGCAGGAGCGGGGAGCCAGGCCCGGCCCGGGCAGGGAGCCGGCGGGGAGCCGGCCACGTTTATTACCCGCCAGCGTGGAGATTGACTGCCGGCCTCCTCCGCCCGCACCGAGCCATTAGCTCGTAATGGCCCCGAAGGCTCGGCCCGCCACAGACCGGGGCCCGCACGCCGGGCCCTGGCTCCAAGGGTACTAATGACCACCGCATTGCCGAAATAAATCATCATCGCTCAGAAGGGGCTCCGGCCGGGCCGGCGGCTTCCAGACTTCATTTCGCCAATGTCCCCTTAATGCTCAGCTGCCTGGGCGAGGGGGTCCTCGTGTGGACGCATCGTCGGCGAATTTCTCTGACTCGGTGTTTATACAAAGAGAGGAGCAGGCAGGAAAACGCGGCAGGTTAATCTGTGCAGTGCCACGGGCGGCCACCCGGGCGGGAACGTGGGGGTTGGAGCGACAGCCCGGTTCAGGTCCCCGCAGGGGTGCGAAGGTCCGGAGCTGGCAGCTGGCGGCGCCCAGAAGAGGCGGGTGGGACGTGTGTCCCGTGAACACAGCTCCCAGGGGGACGGATGCTCCGTGGGGAAGGGGCCCCATGACCGCAGGGGGCAACTTGGCACAGCGGTGGCGCGCACGGGGTCCGTCGCCAGACCACCTGGGTCCTGACCCCGCTCCGACCCCTCCTGCTGGCCGCGTGGCCTTGGGCCGGCATCCTCCCTGCTGTGGCCCTCCACGCCCCCATCCACACAATGGGAGAACAGGGTCCCCCTCGGGGTGGGGGGTGATGTGAGAATTACGTGGGTAAGGGACGCAACAGGGCCTGGCCGGAGAGCGCTGCGGAACCATCTGTGGTCACCCCCACCGCTGTCGTCGCCATGAGGGCAACCCCGGGAAGTCCCACAGAAGAGGCCTGGTGACCGGGTGACAGGCGCACTTGCTCCAACTCAGCGGTGTCACCGTTGGAGTTTCTGGGAGGGAAAACGATCTGCTCCAAGCCACCAAGTGCGCGGGGGAGGAGAGGCTGGAACCCAGCCCCCCAGCTCCCGGGCTGCTCCTTCCTGCAAGAGACGTTCGCCCCAAAGGGCTGCTCGGTGCACGCACATCGTCCATCGTCCGCCCGGGCCTCTCCGGCAGGCAGCTGGGGGCAGGCACCGCCTCCCAGGGAGCACTCTGGGCCCCGCTGCCCTCGGGCCCTGGGAGCTGAAGGTGACCCGTGGGAACCCGGGGCCACTGCAGAGCGCCCCCCGAGCCTGCCGGCCTTCTCCGAGGGCAGGAGCCAGGTCTCCTTCCCTGAGACCCCTGCGGGCTCCCCCGAGACCCCACCTCGCTCTCTTCCCCCTCCTTGGCGTCCCCTCCCCAGCACTCAACCCACCCCTCTGCCTGACCCGGAGTCCTCGCTCTGTATCCTCAGCACGGCCGTGCAGTCTCCCGCCATCTCCGAATCTCACACCCGTTGGGAGCTGCGTTAGTGTTTGGGCGGGACTGCACTTCCAGGCTTCCTGTCCTGGACTAGAGAGCCTCTGCTCCAAAGCACTCCGTAGAGGCCCCAGAAATAACAGAGAGAGGGCCCACAGTCCAGTTCCTCAGTGCCTCTTCCAGGAAGCCCTCCCTGACCTCTTCAGGCCACCTGTTTGAACCCTCCCTGAACACTGTTCTGTCTGCCTCTTCCAGGAAGCCCCCCCTGAACACTGTTCGGTCTGACAACCAACCCCACCTAACCGCCCTCGCCGCAGTCCCACTGCCAGGTCCTTGGAGGCGAGGTCTGACGTGTGCATTGTTCCCCCTCCCCTGCAGCACGCGGCACCGAGCTGGGCACGGGGAGATGCCCAGAACATCTGCAACCCTGGCGGGGGGTTGGGAGGCAAAGAGCAAGAGGGGCTGTGCAGGACCAGGTGGGCCAGCTGGCAGGTCATGATGCGGGTCCCCAGCCTACACGGAGGGCCCAGTGAGGCACAGGTGGGAGCCAGATTGAGCAGAAACTTCCACTCCACCTAACGGAGCGGGGCGGGGAGCCGGCAGAAGCAAAACCCGGCGGCCCCACCCACGTGCCACCCACCCTGGAAAGCAAGGATGCCGGCAGCGGGCTCCGCAGGCTGGGTTTGGACCCAGCTCCTTCTCGGCGGCCGCACGTTCCCGGCAGACAGGGATTGCTCCTGCCGATTCGAAACCAGGTCAGAGAAAACGGGCTCTCGTTTCCGGCAGGGGTGAGTGTTCCTCCCGGGAAGGGCTCCGCAAAAGTCTCCAAACCGAGCACGAGAGACAAGTGGGAACCAAGCCTCATTCCCTCGGTGGCCCCGCGGCTGCCAAAATTACTGACAAACTGACCTACAAAGAGAGAGTTTCTATTTTATGAGCAAACCCCAAAGGTTAACAGCGGAGCCGCCGGCGGGCGAGCGGCACCGAGGAGCGGAAGCGTCCCCAGCAGTGCCCGCACGGAGCCCGGGCACCTCGGTTTCGCGGAGAAACGGGTCCCTGAACCGCCAACGAGGAAGAGAGGGTGGGAAAGGGAGGTTCTAGAATGCTGGCCAGGGGATGTGGACATGCAGGTAGCCAGGCCATTGTCCCAAATGTCTGGATCAGCACCACCATCAGGTCCGGCAGAGGCGACCACGGTGTGGGAGCGTGGTGTCCCCTGGAGTCAGAGCCCGCACTGCCACACCCTACAGACCGGAGTCCCGTAGGCTTCCCGCCGCGCAAGGATCCCTGCCTCCAAACAGCCCTGGGTTTGTGGGCGCGTGACTGTGCGGAAGCGCAGGTGCCTGAATTGAGAAGAGCCCTGAACTTGGTTTCAGACCCTGCTATTGCCCCGATTACAGAGCTGGTCCTCCCTCCGTATTCGAGAGCACCAGACCCCCGCCAGCGGCGTGGCCACAGAGAGAAGCGATAAGCAATCCATCAGTGAATAATTTATACAAAGAGCGAGGGCATATCCAGCCTCCACCCACCCTTCGTCGTCCAAGTCCCCCAGATGCAGGCCCACCTGTGAGGCTGGCCAGGGGCAGGGGCAGGGCGAGGGGAACCCCGGGGACGGGCAAGGGCACAGCAGCGCCCGAAATCTCCAAGGCGGGGCCCTGATGCCGGAAGAAGCTTTTCATAGCAAGGAACCCATCGGAGACGAAAGGCCCTTGGGTTTTTCGCATGCTCATGTCTGAGCTGCAAGACAACCTCTCGGAATCTGGCAGAGGGTGAGCAGCGAAAAGCAGGTCAGAGAACATACTCAGGCAGGCAGGAGGCAGGGTCACCCTCGGCAACGCGCCGACCGGACACCCGGGCCCTCACCGCTGACCCGCAACCCAGCCGCCGCCAGCACCTCAGCAGACCTGGCAGCGGCCTGGGACGGAGTGCCCGCCCCTTCTCTCCTGATGCTGCCACGTGTGAGGCGTGAGGACACGGTGCCCCGGAGAAACCTTACGGAAAGCGCTGACTTCCGAAGCAGGACAGAGCAGAGCTGCTCTCAACCCCCACGGCCCACCCCCCGGGCCTCCCTGCATCCAGACTGCTGCTTGGAACGCCCGGGTTCCACAAACCGCCGTTTGAAGACCAGTGATTCGGTGGCCTTATTTCCAGCCCCCACCCATGCGATACTCCCAGGTCACACTGTGTCTCTGCAGCCACCCTGGGTTTCCGCAGGACCTCGGCTTCCCTGCAGGCCAGGGTGACGGTCAGCAGCCCTCTGCTCCTGCCGTCTGACGCTGGTCTCCCAGCCTCAAGGCTCAGAAGGTCGCACAGCTGCCCCAGTGTCCGACCGCCAACCCCTGAGAGCACCCGGCATCCGCCCCGAAGCTGGCGCCCACAGCCACGTCCCAGAACGCAGGGCCCTCCCCCCATGACCGCCCCGGGCTTGTCCGCCCCACCAGGTCCCACCACAGTAAAACCGGAGTGTGAGTGGACAGTGAGAACAAAGCCAAGCCGCTCAGGTGGCAGCGGGGACGAGGCATCAGTAGTCTGAAAAGAAACGATTTCTCGAGTGCATGCTGCTGGCTTCGATTTGCAGGCCCCAGGGCCCACGACAGCCCCCCTTCTCTCCACCGGCCAAGAGATGGGATGGCGGGGGGAGCGGGATTCCCACACACAGCCCTGGCCCCAGGTCCAAGCCCCAGGCCACCCAGGTCCCCACCTGGCTCCGGGACCCACCACTGGCAGGTGTGGTACCGCCCAGACACTCCTGAACTTCTCTGAGGACACAAGTCACAGCAGCTGGGGCGGAAGCTCACTGAGTGCACAGGCTTTCGGGCCCTTCCCCGGGAAACCACCACTCAAGAGGCCAGTCTGGGGGCTTCATCTGCAGAATGAACAAGGGGGGCACTGGGGAGAGACGGCACTTAAGGGACAGCAGGCCTGGTTTGCCTGCGCCCCAGCTTCTGACCCTCTGCACGACCTTGGGCGAGTGTCGGCCCCTTTCTGAGCCTCGGGTTCGTGATAAGTAACATGAAGCCTCCAGCCCGGACCCTGCCTTGGCTTCTGCAGAATGGCAAGGCCCTCCTAGACGCTGCTCCTAACGAGGCGGGGACTCCGGCTCGCTCCCCCAAAAGCAGCGCTGAGCCTGCCCCACGGCCTTCCGCACCCCAGAGCAGACCCTCCCAGGCCGGGAAAGAGCGGAGCCTCAGGCCTGCCTCTGCACGGGGACAGCGAGAGGCCCTCCCCCGGGAGGACCCAGATATTTTTAAATCAGCGAGGCCTCCTCCTGCTCAGCACCAAGCCTGGAGGCCTGCAGGCTGGGGCCAGGTGCCTTCCTGCCGAGGCTCGCTGGTTAATCAACGGCCACCGTCAAGGTCGAGACCAGCGCGGCGGCTGGAGGAAGGCGCTGCGACTAGGCAGGTGGGCCGACAGGTGTCGGTTTGGACTAACAGCCAACACAGGCCACCCGCTGTGAAACCAAGGACCGATGTGCTACTGGCAAAACTTTCACACTGCCCAGCACCCACAATGCGAGGAAGGCTCCCCAAAAGGTGTGTCCTCAACCTCGACCTGCTCTCGGGGTGATAAGGGAAAACACTGGCAAAACCCTGAGCCGGTGGTGTCCCAACTGCGAGGTGAGGAGGAGCCGGGGCTGACGGGGGCTGACCGGGGCAGCGTGCGCCAGCAGAGGGGAGAGGCCAGTGGCCGCGCTCACAGCCCCGCCCCTCGCTGCTGTCACCGCAGCCAGAAAGTGTCAGCAAGAGCCAAGCAGACAGAGTCCGAGCTGCAAACAGAATGTCACCTGACAAAGGGCAAGGACGCACAAACTTCCTGCGGGAAAGCCCTGTCATCCGGCATCGGAATTAGAGCAACATGAAGTCCCCTTCCGGATTCTCCCGGGCGCAGCGGGGAGGCACCGGTACCGCTCATCGATGCCGAAAAAAGGAGAGGCAGCTGGGGGGACCGGCACAGGGGGGCCTGGCGCCGGGGAAGTGAGCCAGAAGAAACCCGCCTGGACTCAGAGGAGCTGGCTCCCAGCAAGGAGGAGGCACCGCCACGTCACACACACACGGCGGGAGTCCAGGAAACACTTCCACGGGCGGGGGGGCGGGGACGGGAGAGAAGGTGTAAAAACAACAGGCGGCTTGATGTGCAAACGGTAAGAACAACCGATGCAGCAGGGTCCCCACCCCCCGTGCATCACCCTGGCTGTCGCCTGGTGGCCGGCCCCTGGTGGACCGGGAGTTATCCTCCTGTGGGATCTCAGGGAGGGCCCAGGGAGCGGGCAGGGGGCTCGGGGCAGAAGCTCTTTGCCGGGAGGCTGGTGACTATTTCACCACACCCTCAAACAGGACAGTGGCACCGGTGCGTCCGGCCGAGTACCTGCCCTCTACCAGGTGCGCTGGCCCAGGTGTCCAGAGTCAACAAGACCGAGGGGAGGAGCACGTTCCAACCACCATTTCATTCACCTGGTCGCTGAGTCCAAGGGGCAGTGCTCCTGCCACCCACCCAGGTGTCCCAAGTCCCGGGGCAGAGAAGCAGAGAGCGTCGAACTGTGCACACAGGCCGCTCGAACCCAAGCGGGGCCCGCGCGGTGGGCTTCCAAGGGAGGGAAGGTCACTAGGACAGAGAGCTGAACGGCTCTGGGAGCGGGAGACAGAGCCAGGCGTCCAAGAGCAGACTCGGACACCGGTGCCGCCACAGCGAGAAGTCCCGGATGCTTCCCAGTGAGACGCTGAGTTGTTGTTGTTGTTGGTGTGTGCGTGTGCGTGTGTGTGTGTGTGTGTTTAATAAAACAGATCTTGAAGGCCCAGGCTGAGACCTGTTGAAGCCTGGCATGCAGGCAACAGCTGAGGGGTAAATGTGTGAGCAAATGCACATGTGTGTGCGCATGTGTGAATGTGTGTGCACGTGTGTATAAGGAGGCTACCCTTATCGGAAATCCCTCATGAAAACCCCACTCGGGGCAGTGTCTATACAGCCCCTGACACGCACGCAGTGTCCTTCGTGGCTCGCTATGGCCCTGCGTGTGGGGAACCGGCCACAGAAGTCAGAGAGTGTGGACACACTCCGTCCGGGCCCAGCGCGGACGGAGGACTTCGCCTTCCCCACCTTTTAAGGATTCCCGTTACCAGCAGAAACAATTCTTTTCTTCCTAAAGCTACAGGTCCTTTAACATTTGATGGGAACCCACAGTAACCGAGATTCTGGGGGCAGAGTATCAAAGCCCAAGTGGCTGCTGGAAGCCAGGTTTGTGTGACAGCGTCCCAGGCGTGTCCACCAACCCCCAACACTGCAAGGGAGCAGCCTGCGGGTGCTCTTCCTGGAGGGGGAGGGTGGGCAGCAGGGTGCCTGCTTCCTCCCGGGTCCAGAGTGAATTCCACACTGGGCTGCGAGGCCCAGGACTGTGTCTGTGTGGACAACTAGCATCGGATGCTTTGGAAACAGCCCGTCGTGGTTCTATTCGCCTCGTCACCCCAGGAACATCCCCACTTTCCTTCATGCAGCTGTGGGCTACGACTCCACTGCAGCTTCCCGAGACCCCACCTGTGGCCACGAGGGAGGGGGTTCGGAGTGATGCCAGGTGGGGAAAGTGGCGTCCGAGAGAGCCGGGCAGGGAGCCAGGACCCTCGGACGTGCTGGGCAGGAACACGGCCCCTCCCCTCCCCACGGTGCCGGGAAAGGGCAGCTGGGGACTGCCCCTCTCCCCCCGACCCCAGGAGCAGTAAGGCGACTCCTCCCAGTGGGAGCCAAGCCTGGACTTCTTCTTCCCCCATCCATCCAAAATCCCTCATGCCGCCCAGAACAAGGAAGACCTGGAGTGGAATGGAGGCAAAGCACCCACCCGTCCACGCCAAAGCCGAGACGACAGCGGTGTGAGAATCACCCACCAGGGAACCGCAAGGGGCCATCAAATTGCTTCCACAACCACAAACGTGCGGGAAACGCGTGGAAAAACGGAAAAGCCTCAGCAAAGAGATAATGGTGGCAGAGAGACAGATTTAAAGTAGCACTAAGCAGACATTTTAGAAATGAAAGAAGTAATTTTTTTAAGCATCGATGCTAAGCTCACCAGCAGAAGGGAGGAGAAAGAAGAAAGTATCAGTGAACTGGAAGGGGGGACACTAACAAGGACCATGGACAAAAGAAAGGGGAGAAAGAAAGAGAGAGAGAAAAGGCCACTACGATGAAATGCTTAAAAAGTTCACGTGGCCCAGGAGGCTGTAGGAAAGAGAAAACAAATGAGAGCCAATGAAAACCAAAGCATCAAATGGCAGGCTTAACCCCGCACGGACCGTTAATCACATGAAGTGCAAATGGTATAAAAACAACGCAAATGAAAAGAGAGAGACAGAGCGGGGTGCGGAGGGGGATGGCCCGCCTACGCTCTCCCTGTAAGAAATGCCCTCCAAAGTGTGACCATGTCGGCAGGCTGGAAGCAAAAAGACGGAACACGCTGTAGCTGGCGACCGTTAATGAAAAACCAAAAGCAAAAGGACTGCAGAATATTACCTAAAGTAGGCTTCAGAGTGAAAAAACAAATCCCCAGAGACAGACAGGGGCATTATACCATGAAAAGGGGCCAACCCACCATGAAACGTGTAAGGCAACCAAAAACGGAGCAACGGAACACGGAAAGCAAAGCTAACAGACATACTCACAATTATAGGAGGAGATTCTGACCTCGCTCACGCAATGGCTGATAGATCAACTAAACGGAAACTGGACACAAATACAGAGGATGCCCACAACCCCATCAATCCACAAGACCGAACTGGTACTGGCTGAACACGTCACCCCAAGACAGCAGACGCACATTCTCCCCAAGCTCCCGGAGGACATTTCCCAATATGGGCCATGTCAAGGGGCAGAAAACGAGTCTCGACAAATTCAGAACGATTCAAGTCATACATAGTATCTTCTCCAATCACAATGGAATCAAACCAGAAATTAATAACAGAAAGACAACAAGAAAACCTCCAAGGACTAGAAAACTAAACAACACATTTCTAAATAGTCAGAGATGAAGCTCAAGGGAAATATTTTATAAAACACACTGAACTAAACGAAAATAAAACTACAGCAAATCAATTTGTGGATACTGTTTAATCAACGCTACGGAGGCAATGATAGCACTAGCGTAGACATTGGAAAAGAGAAAAAGTCTCAAATCGACAACTGAGCCTCCACCTCAAAGATTCAGGAAAAAACAATGTCCAGATAAACCCGAAACAAGCAGGAGGGAGAAAATAATAACAATACGAACAGAAATCATGAAATGGAAAACAGAAAACCAATTTTTTAAGATCAATTTTTAAAACTGGCTCTTGGAAAATATCGATAATGTTGACAAATCTAAAACAAGGCTGACCCAGAAAAAAAATGGAAAAGATGTGTATTTCCAGTATCAGCAATGAACTCGAGGAAATCACTACAGACCCTACAGATGTCAAAATGACAGTAACAGAACGGCACTGTGAAACTCCACACCCGAAATTTCAACACTTTCAACGCAACAAACCAATTCCTCAAGCAACGCAAACTGCCACGACTCAACCAATAGGAAGGAGATCATTTCAACGGCCCTGTAACTATCAAGGACACTGAATCCATAATTAAAACCTTCCTAAAAGTAAGTCTACGGACCCCGAGTCCTTCGCTGGAGAATTCTAACGAATGCTGAAAGGAGAGTCCACACCAATTCCATGCAGTTTCTTTTAGAAAACAGAACAGGACCACTTCTCAATTTATTTTATGAAGATAACATTGCCTAATCCCAAAACCAAGCAGACAAGACGAAAATAAAAGAAAACTGCAGCCCCGGCTGGTGTGGCTCAGTGGATGGAGCGCCGGGCTGCGAACTAAAGGGTCGCCGGTTTGGTTCCCAGTCGGGGCACGTGCCTGGGTTGCGGGCCAGGTCCCCAGTAGGGAGTGCATGACAGGCAACCACACACACTGATGTTTCTCTCCCTCTCTTTCTCCCTCCCTTCCCTTCTGTCTAAAAATAAATAAATAACATCTTAGGGAAAAAAAAACAAAGCTGCAGATCAATATCCCTCAGAAATACAGACGAAATAATCTTTAACAGCATATTAGCAAAGAGAATTCAGCAATATAGAAAAGGATACAAAGCTATTTTAATATTCAAAAAATCAATATAACTCACTACATTAACATAATAAAGAAAAAGTGCATGATCACATAAATAGATGCAGTAAAAAGTTTTTTTGACAAAATCCAATACCCATTCATGATTTAAAAAACTTTTAGAAAATTAGGAATAGAGGAAAATTCCTCAACTTCATAACGAGTATCTACACAGACCCTACACTTATTATTACATGTAATAGTAAGGGACTAAAGGCTTCCCCTACGTTCAGACGTGAAGGCAGAGGCCTAGTCTTCCTCCTCCAGGAAGTCCTCCGGAGCATCCTCTGAGCCACTGTGAGTGGAGACCTGGAATGCAGGCTCAGCTTGGCCACAGAGGGGCTCAGTGTGTCCTCTCTACACAAGGGCTTCATTATCATCATCGTCATCTTTGTCATTATCTGTAATTAGGCCCTGTCCCCGGGACTAATAATAATAGCATTAGCAATATTAAGAGTCACCATTTAATAAGAACTTACCCGTGCCAGGTAGTGTGCTCGGCACTTTTTGTATATTTGACCTCATTGAATCCTGCAAACAGCCCCCAGAAGTAGGGGCAGTGATGCTCTACGCTTTCTGATGCCCCCTCTGACTCGAGCTCTGAACTCACCGTGTGTCTCTGGGGAAGCCCACCCAGCCCCCACTCGGGTTCCCAGGCAGAGCCCCTGTGAGACTGGTCAGCCCGTGGGGGACACCCTGATGCCTCCATGGGGGTGGTCTGCAGCAGGGAGAGGAGGCCTTCCGCTCGCTCCCCACTGGGTCCCGCACACGCACGAGGGGGGGGCCTGGCCAGCTGTCCACCGCCCAGTGTGAGGCTATGGCAGCTCCCCGGTGGTCGGGGCACAGCAGGCCCCACCCCGGGGCCACCACTGGCCGCAGGACCCTTGTTTTGCTGTCACTCCAGGAAGGCCGAGACAGAAGCAGATGTGAGGGGAAGTGCCCGTGTCAGCTGCTCCCGAGCAGCCACGTGACCAGAAGGGACGTCAACAAGGCCAGCAGAGCAGCATGGGCCACCAGGCCAACGCCCACGGCGGGGCCTACACCAGCTCTGGTCCATGCTCTTAAGAACAAGCTTCCCAGGACCCACAGACCTCTCGAATCCTGACGCTCACCCTCCAGCCCCAGCTGGAACCTGGCAAGTTGAGGCCCCACTGCGCGTCCCCACAGTGCGCGTCCCCCCAGTGCCCCTCGGTCCGCGCCTCAGTCCGAGTCTGCTGCTCTGGTCTTGCCCATGACCGTACCGCAGACCCCGTTCAGCCTCCCTCCTGTGGCCTCTCGGTAGCCACTCACGCTGCTGCCCAGAAGCACGGTGCCACCTCAGCATCGCTGACACGCGGTGTTTGCTCCGGGGACCCCTCACTCCGCCCAGCCGCCCTCCTCTGGCAGACCTTGGGGCCATTCCGAATGTCTCCCCTCCCCACAGCCCCTCGACGGCCAAAGCCTGCCGGTTTTGCCTCTGCCATGTTTCTTCAACCCACACCCCCACCACCTGCCTCCTCATCTCTCACCTCCTCTCTGTCACAGTCTTTCCTTCGGCCCTGCGGCCCGGCCACCTGCTGCCTCACAATGTCCTCAGCAGCAATGCTAAGTTGTCTATAGTGTCCCCGCACACCGCACAGGCCTCTTCTCTGTGATTGGCTTACACTACTTCTCTGCCCGCCCATAAGGCCCCTCCCACCTGACTTCTCACCTTCTAAAGACCCTGAGTACGAGTCGCCTCCTCCAGGAAGCTCTCCCGGAATGCCTCAATTGGGCAACAGGCCTGTCCTTTGAGCTTTCAATATCTCAGGCTTGTGACATTATAGGGACCTTACCTTTGCACGTCCCCACTGCCCCACTGGGGCAGAGGTTCCGCACCAAGGACCTCAGTCACGGTTACCAAACGGAGATTACTGCTAGAGGGAACCCCACCTACAGAGGCCTTTGCCTTTCCGAATAAATAAATGAAGGAAGGAAGGAAGGAAGGAAGGAAGGAAGGGATCTAAGACAACGAGAAGACTGCCACTATTTTAAAACCCAGAACTGACAGACCAAAGTGCCTAATCAACGGCTCCTGAAACCAACCGATGAGACTCCACGTCGGGGAAACTGAGTTCTCACCCACGGGGGCTGCGCAGGGAAAGAGGGACTATGCCCTACTGGGGGGGGGTGAAAACAGGAAAGAATGAAGAGCTGGATTACGGGCCCTCTGCGCAAGCTTACTGCTCCCACAGGACTCGAACGCAGCCTCTGCGGGACAGGGGTCACGGTTCGACGGCTGTTTGGGGTCTGGCGTTACCGGACACCAAGGCACCGCCAGCGAGCTGCGCACGGCCGGGCTCAGCGACAGGTGCTGCCGGCGGAGAGTGGACAGGCGCCCCTTTCCCTCCTTTGCGTGGGTTTTTCTCTTCGGTTACATTCGAGGGGGTTTGGGTTTCCCGGGGTGAGGGCAAAACCCTGAATCCTTCCCCTCCAAAGTGCTGGAGTCGGGGGCCGGCCTGCAAAGTGGCTCCGCAGGGGTGCACCCTGGGGGGCTGAGCAGGCGGAAAACCTCTCTCTCCGTCTCCCTCTCCCTTTGTGTGTCTCCTTCTCTCTCTCACACACACACACCCTGAGCAGACCCTCACCCCCAGATGGACCGGGGCCCCTCCTGCCGCACAGAGAGGGGAGCGCAGACGAGGACCCACAGAGGCCACAGCCTGAGTGGGAGGCCGGAGGCTGGGCCCCCAAGTGCCGCCCTTTCTCTGCCACCCACGGCGGGGCCCAGCCCTTCAGAGGCGCCCAGGGAACGGGGTGACGTGACCGAGAAAATGACGTCTCCGGGATGACTAACGCCCCACGGGACCGGCCTGGCGGCCTGCCGGAAGGTCTGCAGCCACGACCCAAGGACACACAGGGCAAGCGTTCGTGATGAGGTCTCCCGAGGATGGTCCCTCCCCAGCCCAGACACTCCTCGGGGCTCCCCCAGGGGCCTGTGACGCCCTCAGTAAGGGCACCTGGGCCCGAGAGCTGAGTCCCTCCCTTGGGGGCCAACCCGGGTCATAGCAAGTTCATTATTTCAAGGCCTTGTTCTCAATCCCCTTATCCAGCCATCTACCTACCTACCCAACAGGGGCCGAGGGGCGGGACGAGCAGAGGCAAATGAACAAGGGACGACTCCCGCCCCCCCACAGCCAATCACTCCCTCGGGGCCTGAGGCCCTGCATCCTAGAAGGGCTAGGCGCGCTTTGTCCACAAACACATTCCCTCCCCTCCCAAGGGCAGACGCGCCTTCCCCAGCCATCAGAGAGGGGCCCTGCCTCCAGGCCAGCCCCCCACAAGCCTTCCCTCAGCTCTTACCCGACAGGCCACAGGGTGGGACCTCCCGCAGAGCCATTTCTGGGGGGGCACCCTCCCAGTGTCCAGGGTGAGATGCGGGCAGCGGGGCGGGGGCAGCCGGGCCCAGCCAGGCCCCCCGGGCGGGAGGCCAGCAGAACAGGGCTGTGGGCTGCTTCCAGCATTCGATGTTCCTGCGTGGGGAAGGGGCTGTCTGCAAGCCGGGGGAGGCCCGGGGAGGGGGTCTCATTCTCTGCAGGGAGAGGGGATTTCAAAGGAGACCCCTGTGCCAAAAAGGTTTCCAAAGCCCCCCGCCTGTCTGCGAGCTCCACACCACTCCCCGGCCCGCAGCCGCCAGCAGAGGGGAGCCGGGGAGAGGCTGCCACAGAGATGTGTCCCTGAGCCATCGTAACTCCGGGTCTGCAGGCTGCGGAGCCGCACGGAGGCCCCTGCTATAAAAAGGCCTGCTGAGCGCTCCCTGGGGAGGCCTCCGGCAGCCCGGGTGCCGGAGGAGGCCTGCCTCGGACCCCCAGTGCCCCGAGTTTATGAGAAGGCCACCCGGCTGAACGGCCTCTGCTTGATGCCACTAAAGAGGGGCTTTTACCCCGGCAGCTCCAGGCGGCCGCTCTGGGCTCGGGCCATTTAGTAGGGGAAGCCGTCCACAGGGACGCCGGGCCCTGACCGTTTCCACTGAAACCGCAGAGCCACCCCCCTCCCCGCCCCCGCTGCCAGGGCCCTGGGGCCTGGCTCTCTCCCATTCACACCTCCCGCTGCAACCCCTGCCCCCTGTCCCAAGCCACCAGGGCCACCAGGGCCACCGAGGCACACAGCACAAGCCAAATACAGCCTCTCACCTCCTGCTCTCCTGCCCCCACCCCCCGCCTCATGCCCTCACCTCTGGACCAGACCAGGCGGGTCTCCGTTCCCTTCCACCCTCCTCCTCGTCACCGCCACCGGACTGACAACCCTGAAGCATACGGCTATCCCAGGCCACACGCCGCCCCCAAACCTCCCACGGCTCCCTAGAGCAGAAGCGCAAGGTTGCACACTGGGGTGCCCACGGGACCAAGCTGGGGACACACAGCCTCCCCTGAAAACACAACTGGGACTGGTGGGCACTGGGGACACACAGACCCAGCTGCGGCTGAGCCCCCGCAACTGTGCCAAGTGGGGTCTCTCCTGCCACAGGCGCTGGCGGGAGAGCCGAGCAGAGAAGAGAAACCGGCCTTCATTCGGTTGCTCAGTCGATGTTCTTCAGTGAATGGAGCTGACGAGGCAGGTGGGGGTCAGATTAGAGTGAGAGGAGGTACGGGTCACAGGGGTCACAGGGATCACGTGGCCTCGCGGCCACGCGCCCAGGGCCTGCATGGTGAGGCCTTCTGCCGCTGTATAAACGCCTCGCCTGGCATGGAATCTCAGCTCCTTGCTGCCTGCAGCCCTGGCCTCCAGCTCTGCGGCCAGCAGCCAGCACAGCCGCACAGGAGTGGGTGCGTGGCCCTGCCCCCACTCAACAGGACCCTCCCCTGAGGCCTGGCCCCCATTTGTGGTGCCCGTCCATGGGTTCTTCTGAATGTACGCAATCGTGCAAGGGTTTTCTAAAACCGCACTCGGTCAGCATGGCTGTTGTTAGTGGAGAGGCTAGAGAAGGAGAAGGGGGGGTGGTCAACGCGAGACCAGCGCGTGCCCCGCTTCAGAGGGCAGCGCCCTAGAGAAAGCGATCGCACGTGCTCCAAAGACCGAGGGCACCCGGACTCCAGACGCTCCGAGGTTCTCACCCCCGAACCTACAGCCCCCTGTGCTCGGCAGGAATCCAGCCTCGCCCTCTCTTGTGGGAAGCCTCCACACCCACCCACAGGAGGCAAATGGGGTCTCATGGTGTCCCTCCACACCTGCGCGGTGCGGGGACACCACCAGGCTTCGGAAGCCCCCACCCCGGAAAGGCTGCACGTCCCACAATGCAGAGCACGGAGCAGGGCGGGGGAAGCACCTCGGCGACTCCACACGCACTCGGTCTGGACAGCGAGCCCGAGGGACCTGCCACGCGTGGTGGGGAAGCGTGAGTGGCCAAACCTACTCGACGTCATGACGGACGACACGGAAGCATCTTTGGCCCTGGCTGCCTGACAACGCCCGGGAGGCACCTCCTCTCTCGGCAACGGAGGCAAACGTACGCCGGGAAGCAGAAGGGGCTGTCCTGGGCTGGACCGGGACGCGAGGGGACCGGGGACAAGAACGCTGGGCGGGGACGGAGCTCTGGCTCCGACGCTCTGTCCCCCATCTGAAACGCTCCGAACCCGCAGCCGTGACAGGAAGGCGGGAACCGCACCCCCCCCAGCCCCGGGGCGCGGCCGCAGCACGGGCGGCAGGACCCCCCTCACCGATCATGTGGTTGGCAACGTGGATCTGGATCTCCCTCTCGTTCTCGAAGGTCATCTGGCACTTGATGCACTGGTACGTCTTCTTCTGTTTGGGAACCGAGAGAAAGGACCGGGTCAGCAGGGAGGGAAGAGCAGGAAGTCGACGCTCCTGGAGGTCCGGGCTCAAGGGCCCCCAGAATGGCCCTGGTCTCTCCCCCTTCCCAGGTCTCTGAGGAACATTCCCTTCCCACCGGCTTCTGAAGCCCGCTCCCCAGTCTGGGGAAAGGGGGACCGGGCTACGCCCCAAGGAGCTGCTCCCTGCTAGACCTGGGGAGCGTGCCCCATCCTGAGGAGTGGGTGCACAGAACCCGGAAAGGAGGCTGAGGGGGCTGCCCTGCTTGAGGGTGCTCTGATCCGCCTCCCCATCCCGCACCCACCCTGCCGTCTCGCCACCCACCCACCCACCCGCCCCTCTGTCCCTCTACCGCAAGTTCAGCCATCCCGTCTCAGCCCAGAGACGCTGACACACTTCGGCATCCTCGCCGCGACCCTGGTGGCACATTCATCACTCCCCACCCGCCGGAGAGGCACAAGCAGCTTTGGACACAAGTGCCTGCGCAGCCGCACCCTGATACGTGCCCCGGAGCACACACAGGTAAGCCTTCGAAGCGTATCTGTGTGCACGCACACATAGATGTGCACACACTTGTGCACACACAGGCTCGCCACACCAACACCACTAAGGCGCGTGTGGGTACCCAGGAGGCCCCCGGCCTTGCACGTGAGGCTGGGTGCCCGCGTCCAGAGCAGAGGGCGCCGGGCGGTGCTGTGAGTCCCCCAGGCTGGTGGACCACAGGCACACGAGAAGCGGGTGAGGACTCCCTCGCTCACTCACCCTTGGTTTCCTGCTGCAACCTCGGCCCCCCTCCTCCCCACCCCAGCACCTCCTCTGGGTCTGTCTTCCCTTCCGCGTCCCCCAGAGACGCTTCCCGCTTTGGAGCTTGAGCCCAAACAGAAGACAACTGCAGATGCAACTTGGCGTTTAAAGCTCCTCCCTTGCCCTAAGCCACCTCCCCGGGGCCCAGCCCAGGGGAACCGAAGCTGAGCCCGAGGGCCTGCAGCCAGGGCTGCCTCCAGAGCCCAGCCCTGCGCAGCCTCGGAGGGGGCAGGAGGGCCGGAGAGGGGAGCGACAGCCGGAGCTGCTGAACTTCCACGACGGTGCCCACCGCTCCCATTTCTTGAGCGCCTACTACGGGCAGGTGCTGTTTATTCTGAACGCTTACAACCCCTCCGCAGGCTCCACTGTAGGGAGGGAGAGAGTGGAGTTTCAAGAGGCTGAACCGCTGGGCCAAAGCCCCCCTCGGGGATCGGAGGCCGCGCAGTCTCCCTCCAGTCTCCCTCCGGAGCCCGCTGTCTGGGCTCTCGGCTCCACACCCCGTGATCTGCTGCGGGGGGCTCCGGTCGAGGTGCCGGGAAGCTGCAGGAGCCTGGACGAGCCCTCCCATCCGGACGTCCGTCACCCTGCCACGAGATGGAGCGAGACAGCACCGCCCGGCAGGGAGCGGCTCTGTGAGGGTCTGGCCGGTGCACGGGGGGCCTGGCGCCGGGGTGCTGTTGTCACTGCCCAGAAACAGGGCTGGGCGGAAACCTCAACGCCTCACGCTCTAGCCAACAGCAGCCTCGGCCCCACGGGAACCCAGTCCTCTGAGAGCTGGTTGCTATGGATACACTCCCAAGGGTCCCAGCCGGCCAGCCCCCAAGCCACAGTGCAGCCCCCAGAGTCTGCCCTTACACGTGGGAGTCCTGGGGGAGGGAGGAGTGGGCTTGCAGACAGCTGGGCCCCTGCCACCAGGCGTGCCCAGGCAGGGGGGCAAGGCCCCCCGAGGCCTCGCCTGCACCGGGGAGCTGCCCGAGCTTTGTCTCTGAGCGTGGCCCAGCTGCCGGGCCTCTGGTGGGGACCGTCAGCTCAACTCCCCTCTCACAGCCCTGGGGCAGGACAGGGAGGCGTATTGGGGGTGCCAGAGACAGGTCCGCTTGGCCCTGAACCCCTGCACTGCCTCACGCCGCTGTGCATCCCGGGCACACAGCTCCCCCTTTCTGAGCCTCCGTCCTCTCGGTGCCAAAACAGAGGTCACAGCGAGGCGGGAGCCCAGGTTGTTGCCATGGAAACAACAGAAGACCCAGGACCGGCACAGTGGGGGCTCCAGGAAGCAGTGCCTGATGTGGGACCCAGGGCGGACACTGGACGGGAGGCGGCTCCCAGCAGCCCCAAGGCCCAGGGCAGTGGGGGGCAAGAACCGAAGGGGCAGGGATGGGGCTGGGCGCCCCTGGGAGGGGCAGGGCCCGCCCCAGCCAGCCTCGCCCCTCGTGCACCCAGGGTGGGCTCCGGGGATGCTGAGCGGAGTGTGGGTGACGAGCTCGGTCCATGGCCCCACATGGTGCCCGGGTTCGCATCCCTCCTGCGCCCCCCAAAGGTGGACTTCCTAACTGTTCTGAGCCCCCGTTTCCTTGTCTGCCAAGTGAGCGTCAGGAGGGCTGACGAGATTGAAGCGCTGGGACGTCCTCGCCCCCGGGACAGGGAGTTGAGACTATAAACGGGAAGACGGCAGGCGACGTCTCCTGCCTGCCTTTAATCCTCCGAGCGAACCACAGCACGGGAGTGGGCCCCCGTGTTTGGCAACGGAACGGGGCCCGGCACTGACCGATCGGAGCAGACAGTGATGCAAAACCAGAGGGCGCCCCGGGGCTCAGCTTTGCGGATGGACCCAGTCGCTGTGACCGTTAGTTACTCGTGCCCTCTGGCTTGACCGGTGAGGACAGAGGCCCAGAGAGGCTGGACCACAGGTGGGTCCTGGGAGAGAAGATTTTAACCCAGCCCACCTGACTCCAGGCCCAAAGGCCCCCAAGTCCACCACACTGACCGGCCACCAGCCAGGGAAGGCTGGGGAGACACAGCTGGGCAGCAGTGACTGGGACCGGCCCACGCGCAGGACCTGGGCTCTCTGCGGAGCCGGCCTGCACTCTCCACCCCCCTGGGGTCCCAGAGCGCAGGCCACACTTCTGACCCTGCGTTGAAACCCCCTCAGCAAGCATCCCTGCCTCCCGGCGGCCACCTAGGGCAGGTGGCCCATCCCTGAGTCCCACCTCCCTGCCAGCGGTGCCAACAGCAGCCCTACAGGGAAAGACGCCCTCGGGATGTGCTTGGCACCTCCTGGGTCTGGGAGCAGACAAGCCTGAGTCCATGCGGATCCCCAGCCCATCCCGTCTGACCCCCAAGGGCCACGTGGGCTCTAGGCCCCATCAGGTGCCCCCTGGCGGCTGTCCCCGTCTGGACCCTCCGGTAGCCAGACTCTGCTGCCTCACCGAAGGCCACTGAGTAGGGTCCTGTGACTCCTCTGGGGCGGGAGCCCCAGGGCAGTGTCCATTCCTGACTCTTCTTGGCTGCTAGGCACTCCGAACACAATGGATGCTCAAGACAAATGGGATGAATGAATGAATGAATGAGTTGATCAATCATTACTGATGACAGTGATTGGCACCAGGTCTAGGGCCTGCCTCCCAAGTACCAGCAAAGGCATGAGCTAGAACGAGGCTGGTGTCTGCAGCCAGAGGTACAACCAAGCCCCACGGACCACCCACAGGCTCCTGCATCTGAAGCCCAAGAAGCAAAGCGGCTTTCCCAGGAGTCCCACCAAGCAGGCGAAGGAGCTGTCCCCGCTGATCACGAGGACAACGGCGTCAGCTCTGGGCCATGCGCTGTGCAGTCAGCCACTGTCCTGGCCCCTCCCCAAGGATGTCACGGGCCCCTCCCAGTGATTTAAACAGGCCGAGACAGGTCCCCCCCTTTCCCCGATGAGAACTGGGCACCAGGGGCCCGGAAAGATCGACAATGTATGCATGCCATGCCACTGGAGGGGAAGTGGGGTTCCAACTTGAATCTACCACAAAATGGGGGTGCTCCCCCACTGCTCCATCGTGTGGGCTGCTGAAGAGAACGCCGCCGGGGGCAGCGAGCTCAGCGCAGGTGGCTCCTCTGGGGGCCAGCAGAGCCCCAAGGAGCAGGGGCCGGAGTCGGGCAGCCGCACTTACCCGGGGCACTGGTGACGTCTGGGTGCCTTTCCGGGGCCCGCTGGTCTCTGGCGTGAGGTCGCGGTGGTCCACCTGCACGTGGCTCTCCAGGTCCTCGGCACTCTCGAACTTGACGCCGCACTCGGGGCAGCGGAGGCCGGCGCAGGGCCGGTCCGCGGGCTCGGGCGGGGCCAGGCCGCCCACCTGTCCGTTGGCGCTGCGGGCCATGCAGCCGGCACAGAGGCCGTAGGGCAGCCCGTTGACGTCCAGCTTCACCAGGTCCTGCTTGCTGCGGAACTCTTTGAGGCACAGGGCGCACTTGTACAGCTTCTGCAGCCCCTGGCCGTTGGGCGAGGACGCGGCCGAGCTGCCCGCCAGCTTCTGCATGTGGAAGGTGCCGTGGATCTTCAGCTCGAGCGTGGAGGTGACCGTCTGCATGCAGACCACGCAGCGGAAGCCCGTGAGCGAGTTGCGCAGGTCGGGGTGCATCTGGCAGTGCTCGATGAACTCCTCCTCGCTCTGCAGGGGCATCTTGCAGATGCGGCAGGTGCCCGTGTCCAGGCTCTTGCTGTGGGTCACCTTGTGCTCGGTGAGCGTCAGCAGCGAGGGGAAGCGCTCGCCGCAGATAGGGCACATGTAGTGCTTGGCGGGGCCCCGGTGCGTCTGCAGGTGCTCCCGGAGCCCGTTCTCCGAGAAGAAAGTCCGCGAGCAGACGTTGCACTTGTGGCTGCCCTTGATGAACTCGGCCTTCTTGCGCGAGCCATCGTCCTCGCCAGGCCGGATGTTGTGGTCCCGCAGCCGGTGGTTCTGCAGAAGCACCTCCATGGTGTAGGCCGCGCCGCAGATGTCGCAGCCGTACATGGGCTCCGAGGCGTCCACGTCGTCCTCGCTGGCCTCGTGGCTGTTGGGGGCCTCGGGGTTCTTGAGCAGCATGCCCTGCAGGTCCGCGGGCTCGGCCTTCTTGGCGGCGGCGGGCGGCACCCCGTTGGCCGTGCCGTTCTCGGTGGCGGCGTCGAACACGCAGTGCTTCTCCCGCAGGTGCTTCTCCAGCAGGATGATGGCGTGGAAGGCCTTGCTGCAGAACTTGCAGTTGTACTTCTTGCTGTGCGTGGTGATGTGGCACTGCAGCTCCACCTCCGTGCTGAAGGTCTCCCCGCAGAAGATGCACTTGTGCGCCTTGGCCGGGTTGCCCAGGTGGCTGTGCTTGACGTGCACCTGCAGGTCGGCCTCCTTGCGGAAGTCCCAGTTGCAGGCCGTGCAGCGGTACATCTTCTTCTCGTTGCTGTGCTTCACCGCCAGGTGCACCTGGATGGACACCTTGGAGTCGAAGACCTCCTGGCACAGCGTGCAGTGGTAGAGCACGAAGGTGTGCATGTCCAGCAGGTGCTTCTGCAGGTCGTCCACGGAGGAGAACTGCTTGTCGCAGCTCTCGCACACGTAGTGGGTGGACGTGGTCATGTAGTGCACGGTCAGGTGCTGCAGCAGGGACTCCTGGGAGTCGAAGTCCTCCTTGCACTGGGGGCAGGCCTGCTTCCGCAGCAGCAGCTCCAGGTGCAGCTTCAGGTGGGTCTGGAAGCTCTCGAAGCTGGAGAACTTGAGGTCGCACTGATTGCAGGGGTACTCGCCGTTGGAGACGGAGTCGGCGCTCACCGAGAGCCGCTGCCGCTTCGGGGAAGACACCTCCACGTCGGAGGACACCGGGCTCTGCTCCGCCTTGGACTTCTTGCTGTGGGCCAGCGGGATGTTCTTGTGGTTCTCCTTGATGTGCTTGGTGAGCTTGAGGATGGAGCCGAAGATGGGCGAGTTGGTGCAGTAGGGGCAGGAGTAGACCTCCATGAAGGACTGCGTGGGCCGCGCCACGGGGGACTCCAGCTTGGCGCCGCCCACGCTGCAGTGCGCCTGCTGGATGTGCTCGGTGAGGGAGGACTCGGTCAGGAAGCCCATGGAGCACTGGTTGCAGAAGAAGGCGTTGCTGCCGTCGGGCGGGGTGGCGTTGGGGCCGCAGTGCGAGACCCGGATGTGCTCCTGCAGGCTGTTGATGTCGGCGAACATCTCCGGGCAGTAGTTGCAGTGGAAGGCGGAGATGCCGCCGAAGGGCATCACGGGGTAGGCGTGGTTCTTGTGCAGCTTGCGCACGTGCTCGTTGAGGTTGTACAGGGTGGGCATGGAGTCCAGGCAGATCTGGCACGTGTGGCTCTGCTGCGGCTTGTCCGCGTGGATGGTCTTCAGGTGGATCTCCAGCACGGCCAGGCTGTGAAAGTCCCGCCTGGTGCAGTAGGGGCAGCTGTAGACCGCCTTGGGCCAGCCCTGCCCGTCCTCCCGCACCTTCTTCGGGCCCCGCAGCGGCTTCAGGGTGGAGTCCGGGGTGGAGCCCCGCTCCACCGAGGCGCTGGAGTCCGGCGTGGCGCTGCTCATGGAGGCCACGCTGCCCAGCACGGGGTCGGGGCTGACGCTGTGGTTGCTGGAGTCGGGCTGCCGGTGGCTGTCCAGGTGGCAGTAGACGCCCTCCACCGAGGAGAACTGCTCGGGGCACATGGGGCACTTGTGCTTCTGGTTGGCGTGGGCCTGGTGGATGTGGGCGAGCAGCGCGTTCTCGTCCACGAAGACCTCGGGGCAGTGGATGCACTGCAGGTCGGCCTTCTCCGACAGCTGGGGGTGCCGGCTGAGCACGTGCCTCTCCAGCTCCTCCGTCTGGCTGAAGGTGTCCTCGCAGTAGTCGCACATGAAGTCGTCCTTCTTGGCCTCCTTCTCGGACTTGGCCAGATGCTCCTTGTTCTTCTTGTGCGCCTGCATGTGGCTCTGCAGCGAGCTGGTGGACGAGAAGCCGCGCTTGCAGACGGAGCACTTGAAGGGCTTGCTGGAGCTGTGCGTCTTCAGGTGGATCTTGAGGTGGTCGCTGCGGGAGAAGGCCGCCTCGCACTCGTGGCAGTGGTACTTCTTGTCGCCCGTGTGCAGCTTGATGTGGCGGTCGCGGCTGCGCTTGTGCTTGAAGAGGCGGCTGCAGTAGGTGCACTTGAACGGCAGCTTGTCGCTGTGGATCTGCTCGTGCCTCTTCAGGTAGCTCAGGCGGATGAAGGACTTGTCGCAGAACTGGCAAGGGTACGGCAGGCCGGTGCCCCCTTCCTCCTCACCCAGGCCCAGGTCACACCCATCCCCGATCATCTGCGTGGGTGACGCAACATCCTTGCTGGAGGGAGACGAGGCCACCCAAGAGAGTTGTGGGTCGTCGTCACCATCTGCGGGGGGCGGGGGGGGAAGGCAGAGAGATGAGAGGCAATTCCCAGGGCCGCCGCGGAACAAGGACGGAGCTGGCTTCTCAACAGCTCTCGGGCTGATGCTCGCAGCCGGCCAGCCACAGCAGGGGGCGTGGGGTGGGATGGGGGGCCGGGAGCCAGCAGCCATGAGAGCCCTCCACCTGCAGAGGGGCGGCAGGATGTGGAGGGGGTGTGCCTGCCTGGCCCTCGCTGGACCACGTACTCCCACGGCCTCTTCCCTGACTGGGGAGGATGCCGGGGGCAGCCTGGACAGAGTCCCCAGAAATGAGCCAAGTTCCATCACCTGATCGAGATGGGAGGCTGCCTCCCCTCCAGCCCCTGGTCCTGATGGGAAAGCCCACCAGTCCTTGGGGCCCCAGGTAAGATGGCAAGAAAAGACAAGTCACGTCCACGAATGCGGCTGCACCCTCGCTGCCTGGGGAGGGGGACTGATGACGCCCCGCCAGGTGGCAGACACACAAATGAGGTGGACGGTCACGGGCGTGTGGCCTCGGACCCAAGAGCACACACGGGACAGAGCAGGGGGCACTCGGAACCCACCCGCAGGGTCCCTGCCGCCCTCTCCCAGGGGGCTGTTTCCTTTGCTTCCCCTCTCCCCCAGGACTCACCCACGTCCAACCCGGGTCCCAGGAGAGGGTGACAGTGATGAGAGGGGGAACCGGGACCAAGATGGCCACAGAGCTCAGAGCCTAGCAGGCCCTTAAGTCAGCCCAAGGGGCGGGGGGGAGGCTCCCCTCGCACGACACCCAGCGTGGCCCACCCTCCCCAGGGACCGAGGACACCTCCACCCTCCCCAGGGACCGAGGACACCTCCACCCCCACCCCTGGGCCTCTGCGGGCCCATCCAGCCTCAGAGGACGCGGCACCAGCTGTGTATCAGAAAACAAAGGCACACAGGACGCAGCAAATACAGCCAGTGCAGCTCCCCGAGACGGCGGGGGCTGAACCCAGCCAGCCAGAGCCGGCCCCGGGTTCCGTGGCTCAAGTTTCGTGGGTGGATTTAAAACTTAATAATGAATGAAGCGGACCGCAGGCTGCTCCGAGCGGGGGAGAGGCAGACAAAAGCTCAGATTCGGCCACACTGACCTTGCACTTGTCAGCCCAAGGAAACCAACCTCGGCGCCCGCCTCCCCGGCCCAGCCAGCCCAGCGCGGCCTCCCAGACGCAGCCTGGAGGATCCTGTCAGAGCCGCCCAGACCCTCCAAAAGGGAAGGGGCGGGGGCACCACACGTACACAGCTCACACGTCACCCCCACAACTCACAAACCTAGACACAAATACACACTCACCTACACACAGAGAGCCACACCCACGTCACGTACAACCACATACTCTCCCACATGGACACACCCATCTGCACACTGCCACTCGCACACACACACATGCGTGCACACACTCGCACACTCACCTGCCAACACCAGCATCGCACTCACACTATCACAGGGACGCCGGGTCCTCGCAGCTCCGTGGCCGTCCCAGGCCAACCCCAGACGTCAAGAGGCAGGGAGCCTGGCCCCAGTGTCTGGCAGGGTCCCTGGGGGCTGGCTCGGAGCCTGCTCCCAGGCCGTACCCCCACCCCGGGGCCCTCAGACGTGAGGCTCTGCCCAGCCCCCGCAGGCACCGCTGGCAAAGCTCTGGACCCTGAGTCCAGCAGCTCCAGCAGCCTCCCCACCTCTGACACCCAGCCACCCAGCCTGGCATGGGCACCTCCCCGACTGAGGCGCCTGCTCCCTCGGGGGCCTCACGTTACAGGGCCCCTCAGACGGCAAGGACGCAGATGCTCCTGGCACCTCGGATTCGATGGGGTGGGAGGCGGCCTGGCCCCGCTGGGCTCCACGGAGCACAAAGGGACGCACGGGAGGCGGCGGCTGGAGCGGGGGCAGCTGGGAGACCTGCCCCCTGGGAGCAGGCTCGACCAGGCTTCTGTTATTTGGACGCCGAGGCTCAGACCCCTTGGACCCACTCGGGCTGCCACGGGGTGCGTTCTGTGCACCGGCGATTCTGCTGAACACTTTCCTAGGACCACCAACGGGGGGGGCCAGGGCCCCGCCCATCGCACAGATGAGGAAACCGAGTCCCGGCCACCGAGGGCTGCCCCAGGAGGTGACTGTGCCAGGACTAGGGTCTGGATGAGCCTCCGCAGGTCGGCCGAAGAAGACCAGACCTGTGCAGGTGACAACGGGAGAGGGGACCGCGTGTCTAGCCTCCAGCACAGTCACGTCTGGATCTCCTTTGACCCTCTGCGACAGGCCAGCAGCGGCCAGCTCGTACTGTCCGCACCATCGGGGAGGGCCCCCCACCCCGAGGCCGGTGAGGCACAGGATGGAACTCACTGCCCCAGAACCGCACGCCGCCTGCCTGAGGGGAGAGCGGACACCCGCACTCAAAGCCCTGCGTTTCTCCATCTGCCCAGGACCACGCCTGGGCACCCCCGAGAGGCAGTCTCCGCACCGGGAAAAGGAGCGCGGCCGTGAGGAGTGGATGAGAAAGAAGAACGCGGAATGTCACGATCCTTCCAGACGAGGAACACGCAGAGAAGGCGCACGGGCGGAGACAGACAGCAGCTGAGCGGTCAGCCGGGGCTCGAGGAAGGAGCGGGGGGGGGCTGCACGCACGTGGCCTTCTGCGGTCAGGGAAGGCTCCGAACGGCGCTGCGGCGGAACCGCTCGGCTCCGCGAACATACTAAGAGTCACGGAACCGTACGGAATGCAAACGACACGCCGACGAAGCTACGAAAGCAGCAGCACCATTTGGCCACCAATAGTAAACGAGTGCCAATCAGTAGCGCTAGTGGTGACAGCGTGAGCGGCTCGTGGGCTGGCCAAAGAGCCTGTTTAGTTGTTTCCGTAAAACAAGAGACACATTTTTCACGTTCACCAGTAACTTGCTGGATTTGGATATTCTGAGCATGCCGGCCATCTCCCACGCGGCGGAACGCTGACTGTCCTCAGTTAGTGTCTCGGTTTGATCGCTATCGACTTCAGCTGGTCCGCCCGACCGTGGAGCGTCGTCCAGAGAGGAATCTCCGGCACGCAATCTCGCAAACCCCCTTTGACACGTTCGATCGGCCACAGCGCCTTCTCCACCTGCCGCACAAGTCTTTTCCCACATTTCAGTTGCGCTCTTACCTTCCCTGAAATAATAATGCGCACTATGCCGAAAACGTTGCATCCTTTCTTCCACCTTCCGTATTCAAACGGCTACGCAAAAGTTCACCGATTCTGACGGTTTTTGGAAGTGCATGCAGATGTGACAGCCGCCCCGATACACTCTAACAAGAGTGTTTCGAATGAAGGTAAAGACAACTCGGTGCCCCTAGGGCCATCTTACGGAAAAAGCCAAGCGAACTTTTCGGCCAGACACACTGACTGAGCGCGTCCCAAGGGCCAGCACGGGGCTAGGTGCCTCTGCGCCCCACGTTCACTTCTTTGCGTCCTCTCAGTGGTCAGTCACACCCCACTTCTGCGCTGCTGAAGCCGAGGTGCAGAGAGGCTACTGACGCGCCCTCAGCCACTCGGCAGGCGTCCCAGCCGTGTGGGGCTGGAGCTCTGTGTCTTCCAGGGGGACAGGACCCCCTGGCCCTGGTCCCACCAGGCTTCTCGAGAAACAACCTGCCGGGTGCCCCAGGCCCCCCGTGGGGCCTCCTGGTTGGCTGCATTTTTCTACAAACAAGTTTCAAAACCCCGTTATTCTGGGAGCAACACGCTGAGCAACCGCTGGGACTACAATCATGGGAACCAAAATGAAAATACGGCTCCTGAGAAGGAGAAGGCCCTGTCAGGGGAAATGGGCTCACTCAGCAGACAAAGTCCCCGACTCACGGCGCCCTGTTCAGAGCCTTTTGTCCTCGTGGCAGTTAACCTGGGCTGCTGCCGGCTCCCCCCAGGTGCATGTTGCTTTGGGGGCCCCTGGCTTGGTGCTCTGGAGCCGGTGGAGAGAGCAGCCGGGCCGAAGAGCTCAGGATGGGTGTGCTGGCGTCCGCAGAGGGAGCAGGAGCCCCCCGACCTTACAGAGGCGAGGGTCCCCTCGTGCCGACTGTCGGGCACCACGCACACGCAGGAACGGGGCGAAGGCCACGTCCAGGCTCCCTGCAGTGACTCGGGGAGAAGGCAGGTTCGGGGAAAGTCCAGCTCGACCCGCTACCTTCTTCCTCCCCAGTAACCGCTCGTCGAGGGTTCCCTCCCTGTGTGCCGTGCGTGCTTCTAAGAGCTTGGCGTGTGCTAACTCGTTTGGTCCTCGGAACAGCCCGATGATAGGTACACTTATTGTTTCATGGACAGGTGAGGAAACCGAGGCACAGAGAGGCTGAGTAGCCCACCCTGTGCCACACAGCAAGCAGGCAGCAGAGCCCGGAACTGACCAGCCAGGTCTTGATCGGGGCGGGGGCTCTTGCCCACAGTTTTACGTGGCCCCTCTCCTCTGGGTGGAGGTGGGGGCGCAGTCACAGTAGGTCGGTGGGAACCAGGGACTCGGCCCTCGGTGTCCCCCTCCCCCACAGCAGGAAGGACTGTAACCACGTGAGGAGAAAAATCACTCTCACAACGGAGGTCGAAGTCACTTAAAGACGCCCGCCCCTCACAGGGGCCAGAGAGGGAACGGGCTCTTCGGGCCTCCTGCTGGCCGCCGCAGGAAGACGACCCCCACAAGCATAGAAGAGAAGTTTCGATAAAAATTCGATGGAGTGGAAAAGCAGCACGTGAACTGGGCTTGGGCGGCAGGGCGAGCAGGGCGGGTCCCAAGCTGGCCGGGCCAAACCCGGCCTCAGCCGCCCCCGTCAGGACACAGCCACGTGGCCGCTGCCTCCGGTCCCAGGGAGTCCGGGTTGGAAGTGCACGGGCAAGTGAGGCAGAGTGGCTAGTCCACGGGAGCGAGCCGAAACAGGGGACCTTGCTGCCGCGGGGGCAGAGTAAGGAGGGAGTGAACCACCCCCCCGTCCGTCGCCAAAGGTGCACAAGAGAAATGGCGGTGACAAGGACACTGGGAGGGTCCCTGCAGCAGATGGGGCGGTGAAAACGAGTGACGATGCTCTTGCAGCCCTGGCTGGTGTGGCTCAGCAGACGGCCTGTGGACCCAAGGTCGCTGGTTCGGTTCCCAGTCAGGGCACACGCGTGGGTTGTGGGCCGGGTCCCCAGTTGGGGGCCTTCGAGAGGCAACCAATCGGTCTTTCTCTTCCTCTCTTTCTCCTTCCTTCCCTCCTCTCTAAAAATAAATTTAAAAAAAATTTTTTTAAGAAAAAGAAGGGATGGCCATGCAGCTCCGGGTTTCTAGAACATTCCAGGCTGGGCAGCACCACCGAAGTGAATGGAAATGACCTGATGTCCTGCACTGTGAAGGGAGGCTGATGTGGAGCAGGCCAGGCCGGGGGTCAGGTACGCTGGGGACAGAAGAGAGGGCAGGACAGAGCCCATCAGGGGAACTGGGCCTCGGCCGCCTCCACTGGAGAAGGCAGGGGTGGGATTCCGGTATCCAAAGCCAGCAGCGGACCCCAAGCCAGGCTGGCCCTGCGGCCTGGCAGCCATGAGGGTAGCTGACCTCGTTCCCTGTGGAATGGCCGACGAGGCAGGCTGCTGACGAGGCCCGAGCAAAACCAGCTGGGCCAGAAGCAGGCAAGAGGGCGGGCCTGGAAGGTGGAAGGGGGCCACGAGCCACGAGCCACGAGCCGAGCTCCTTGATGGGCAGCCATGGACATGGACCCTGTGCCTGGAGCCTCCAGAAAAGACCGAGTCCTGCCCACAACTCGACTGTAGTCAGCGAGGTCGAGTGGAGGGCTGGCCTCCAGAAGTAGGTGTCAGGCATGTCACCTTAGTTGTTTTAACCCACGAAGTCTGCGGTGGCTATGACAGCAGCCGCAGGACACGCACACAGACTTTGGCTCCCAAATCAGGGTGCCACGGGAGCAAAGTCCAGAAAGCATAGGAGCAAACGACGCTCCTACGTAGTTGGAGCAGAGGGCGGCGGCTAGAATTGTCAGCCTGATAGAAAGAGCCAACGTCGCCTTAAAAAGATGGCTCAGAGACACCGATGCTAATGACTCCCAGACACCCCTTCCCCTCCCCCTCCCCCGAGCGGGGACAGCCACCCTGAAGGGCCTCTGGACCCGCTGGACCGGAGGGAGGCAGGCATGTACGTGCCTTTCCCCTTGAAGCCTCTGACCTCCCCGTGCACGCAGCCTGCCCGGCTGGTTCCATCCCTTAGACAAATTTGCTTAGTGCTGATATTGAAAATGCAATTGAGCTTGACTTTTATTGCAGAAATTAAACAAACCAGGAAAAAAAAAAAAAGGAAGCCAGCAGGGCCTGCTCACCCGAGAGCGGGCTGTGATCGAACTCGCGGCTAGTGGACAGCACTGACCAGCCCCTGCAGGGAAGGAGGGTGCCCCAAAGACGGGGCGGTTCTAACGAGCGGGGGAGCGAGGAAGTTTCCCCCATCACCACCAGCCTGGGCCGCCCTCGCCCCCCAGTGTGGCCCTGCCTGCCCCCCATCTACTCTGAAGTCATCTCTTCTCGAAACAACACCGCCAAGCCCCGGAGCGAAGGGCTCTCTGCTCGACTCGAGAGAAAGCAAAATGCTTTCGGGGTTGAATCACTGTTTTTCTTTACTCCCTTCGGAGAGCGGCGGAGCCCACATTCGGCCGCGTGCGTGGACCTGGGACTGGAAACAGCTGCGTTCTAATGACATGTAAAGTGTACCAAACATCCCTTTTATCACAGACTGGAAATCTGTTAGCATCTGTCTCTCCTTTGTTTCTTCCGCAAGATACAAGCTTGTTTCTACATTTTTCTCACCTGTAGCGGTGATTAAAATGCATTATAAATGAAAGGAGTGAACAGACAAACAAGTTCCTCTGTGTACCGTTCTAAACTCAAATTAGAAACAGCTGTTTGCTAATTCATGCAGCGCTGTTTGGTCGTGCTCTGAGAATCAATAACAACTCGTCCTCCTGCTGCAGAAATTCGGGGGTGATCCGTGTATTTAACTCGGCATCGGGTTCTGCGGGCGGGATTGTGGTGGCAGCCCCTCTGGCTGCCTTTGGGGGCTGCGAGGGGTATCCTCGGGCACTCTGCAGATATCTGCCACGGCCCAACAGGGACCCCCAAACTCAGAGTGCCTGGCATGTCTCCCCCAACCACGGGGACCTTGGCAGGACCACAAGGAAGCCCCGGAATAGCCTCTTCGTCTCCCCACCCCCTCCCGGAATCACCTAAAAAATAAAAAATAAATCAACTCTGATTAAACACAAACCACGCACATCCTCCAACCGCCGGAGGGAACAGCAAAATTAGAAGTCTAATTGGTACTCGGAACAATTTAAAACTATTAAGTGTAGGTGAAGCTTTAGGAAAATAATCCTTTGGCTGGGACCGAGCTTGTTTGGATAGCGTTCTTCCATGCCCTGCGTTTTAGCAGCAGACGTCAGAACGACAGTCTGGAAGTCTTCGGAGCGTTCAGGCATCTGCCAACGCTGGGGAGAAAGGCACACGGCAGCCGGAGCTGCGCCCCGCCCAGGGCTTTAAGAGAATGGATGTTCCCTCTGCTTTACAGGGAGGGAGGGAGGTGAGCAGCACTTTTGGAAGCCCGTACTGCCACTGTGGCATCCCAAACCTGCTCTATCCTGGCTAACATGCCTTCAAAGACACTGCCTCCAGGAAGCCTTCCTTGACTCCCTCTACCACCATTGGTATCCCTCTCAGACCTCCAGGCTCTACCACACTGGGCCACTGCTGACCCTGAACTGTGGATCTCGGTGACACTATTTTTCAGCCTTTGGGACACCCCGTACCTCGTGCATCCTTTCAGGTCTGGGACACAAGCACACCAAGGCACTTGCGAAACTTCAGACTGGAATAATCTCCCAGCACCACCAAGGACAGAGCGCTCTGTACGTGTCAGGCACAGTACCAATCTCCTCATAAGCTCGACCTCATTAAGTCCTCCCCTCCATCCTGTGCAGGAACCCCATCTACACCCCCACTTATGGGCCAGACACCTGCGACTCAGAGAGGGCACAGGCCCCAAGTTTCATAGCAGTTTATGGGGCGAGTCTGGTATGGTCCCATATTTCTCAAAAAAAAAAAAAAAAAAAAAAAGCCAGCAAAGCCACCCACCGTCATCAGCACGCCTCACCCAGCCCAGCCCCTGAGCCACGGTGATTCCCAAGGAGGCCCCTCCACGGCCACTGGGCACCCAAACCCAGCCCGGACTCAGGGCCCAGCCCTGCCCACCTCCCGCACACCCCCAGGTGCAGGACTGGGGGCCTCCGAGTGGCCCTGTGTATAACCCTCTCCGGCATCATTCCAACCACGAGAGGACAGACCCAGGCTCAGCAGGCAGAAGGCGACGGCTTCTGGCTGGAATGACACCAATGCGGGTTTCTTCCTTTGGGTTTGTTTTCAGTTTACTTTTACGGTGTTGTCTACTTAGAGCAGATGCTACTGACTTCGCAGTTAGTGAATGAATGAATACGTGCAAAACGAGAACGGACTTCAGGAAAACCACGAGGGAAAGCCCAGGACCTGCGATACTGGAATGCTGCAGAAATCAGGGCAGAGCGGTGCGGACGCCCGGAGACCCGGACGCCCAGCGCGGAACGGAGGGAGCGTGGCCACTCCAGGACTTTGCCCCCACAGAGCCCTCGGCACTGCAGCCGGCATGTGGAATGGGTGGATGGGGCACCTGGCCCAGGGTGAGTCCCCAGCTCTTGAAGCGTCACAACTCCCTCTCCCACCTCCCCCCACTCCGTTAGCTGGGGAGCCGAGTCTAAAGTCTCCCGACGCCAAAGCCCACAGTCCCTCCAGCCTGCAAGGCCTTCCGGAAGTGAACTCACCCGATCGGGGGAGATGTGGCAGTCAACCCCCCAGCGCACCCTCTCCCCCATGATGCCCGACTCCGGGGTTTTCGAGGCTCTACGTGGGCACAGACAGCCTGGCACAGTCTACAGGTGTGCCCCAGCCCCGAGCCCCGCGACATCCATGTCCACACCAGGGAGCTAGGGGCCACGGGAGGTGACACAGCGCACCCAGCCCCAGCTCCTCCGGGGAGCAGATGATGCAAGAGGAGGTGACAGGTAAGGCTCTGGGGAATACCTGTCCTAAGAGCCTGCTGCCACTCCAGGCCCCTCCGTGGCAGTCCCCCACCCCTTGGGCCTTGCCCCCAGGCCCCAGAGCCCACCACCTAGCTCCCTGAGCTCATAGCAGCCAGGGCAGGTACCAGGAGGGGTCATGGGCAGGGCATCTGGGGACTGCTAAACCAGGTTCAGGAGGTCTCAGCAGCTCCGAGCTCCCTGGTGGAGGCCCCAGGGGGGATCAGAACTCACCAGTATTGGGCTGCTGCGCTGCCACCCTCCCCCCAGGCGCCCAGCAGAATGCAGCTAAGCCCACGGGACTGGCCAGAACCAAGATGCTGTCCCTTCTGGTCCAGCCCACCTGGAGAGGCCCTGGGCCAGTCAGACCTGGGGGGAGGGTGGCAACCCTGCCCCCATTTAATAACCACAGCTGTCTGAGGAGGTATCATTGCCATTCCCATTTTGCAGATGAGAAAACTGAGGCTGACAAAGGTTAAACAACACGTCCAGGCACTTACGGGTCCGAAAGGGCTGAGCTGGGCGTTGAGTGTGAGTCTCGGGACCTCAATGTCAGTGCTCCTACCCACGAGGGACGACACAGGAGGGAGTCGCCGAGCCCGGTGGTGAGAAGCTGGCTGGGTTGACTCCGCGGCACAAGGGCACACTGCGCCGCGCAAGCTTTCCCAGGGGCCCCGGCGGAAACCTGGGAGGGTGTCTGGCTCAGGTCCACACTCCCAGCCCAGACACCTGGGGGACCGCGAGGAGGCAGGGTTCCCAGGCTGGAACGTGAGCCTTTCGGGGACAAGGTCACGCCGCCGTCACCTGGGTGCCCAGAACCGCTGCTCTTCTGCGCAGATCCCTCCGCGGTCCAGCGTCTAGAAAACCCAGGGGCCTCGCCTGCGTAGGAGGAAGGAGACACCCCCAAACACGTGCTCTCTTTGCCCTCTCCGCAGCCCCGTGAGGCAGCCACGCGCTTGGTCCCGTGTCAGAGACGCGGACACGGAGGCAGGAGAGACGAAGGGCTTGCCCGAAGCAGCAGCAGGCGCGCTCGCTCAGCGCACGGAAGGTCTGAGCGCCCGGCCGCCCGGCCCCATCCACGCTCTTTCTTCCCCTCGCCGCCAGGCCTTTGTGCAGCTCCGCCCAGAAGGTGGGCAGCTGACACTCGCAACTGTGAGTGGGGGCTGGATCCACGGGGGGCTGGATCCACGAGGCCCTGTCAGAGCCCACGCCTGGGGCATCGGCACCCAGGCACGGGGGAAGGTGCCCAGCAGAACTGAGCCCGGTCGGAGGCACGGACCTCACTCTCCTCTGCAAGGCTGATGCCCCTGCTCCCAACCGCACTCGCCCTGCCCTCGCCGCCGCCTCCAGCACCTCCCCATCCGGCCGGGACCAGCGCCGGAGTCCTGGCCGCGGGAGTCCTGGCCTCGGGCTCGGTGAGCAGGAAACCCACCCGCGGTGGCGGTTCCGGACCCAGAAGCGGAGTCCATCGGCGCCCAAGGCCCGCGCTGTGCCCCTCTCCGGGATCTGCCTGCTCATGTCACCGACAGGCCACGGTCCGGACCTGTGCCCTGAGCTCCGTACCCGACATTGTCCTCCCACCTGCCTTAGAGCGGACAAGGCGTGACCCCGAGTAACACAGGATCTCGGTGAAATCCTGCGTATGATGTTTGGTAATGCCCCAGAAAATGCATCCATGATTACACACTAACCCCCCTAACACCGTGCTGTGTATCCCTAAAAGTGGCTCCCGTCCCCACCGCGGAGCCCGGCTCTGACCTCCACTGGGCGTGGGACAGCTGTCCCCTCCTGGCTGCGTCGGGGGCGGGGCTCGACGAGGACGGCCGCAGGCCTGCAGGCAGGAGCCGTGGGCCGGGGGGCCGGGGCAGGACGGGCAGGGCCCCAGGCCCCCGCGGACGTGCTCTGTTCTGCGGGTCCCACGCACCCTTTATACTCCTCCAAATCCCGGGCTCGACAGAGAAAATTTCCACTTTCCCCAGATTGTCATGTTTCCGCCTCCAAACAAACTGTCACCGTGGGCTTTGTTGCCAGGCTGTGGAGCCTCGAAGCCTGCGGACCAGCCGCCCGGCCTTCGGTGGGGATTGGTGCAGAGAGGGGGTGACAAGGCCGGGAGGCGGCCGCGGGCCCGGGACCACAGTGAGAAGCAGGGGCCTGGGTGGCTGGGCGGGCCTGCAAGGTCCTTCCGTGGAGGCGGCTGTGGCCGGGGGCAGCCCTGACTCAATTCCCACGTGTGGGGCCAGGCGGCTCACATCACAGACATCAGGATGGGGCGTGGTGTCTCCTGGTCCCTCCTCGGCATCGTGGGCCCCAGGCACCCCGATGCCCTCTCTGCACGCCGCCTTTGCTAACTGACCGACCATGCCTATAGGCTACCACCTCCTTCCGCTGGACCAGGTCCGTGAGTCACCCCACACGGCCCCTATGCAGACACGCCCAGACATCATCTCCACGCACGCTCCGCCTTCACTGAGCTTAGTGCCCACCGAGGGGGTCTGCGTGTCTGTTACTTATTTACCGATGTTATTAGTCACAAATGTTTCGCTTGTATGGAAACATTTAAACCACACATCATCTTTTCATGAGATTCATTTCGTAGAGGAGTCTGAGGTTCAGATGGCTGAGCTGGGGCCTCTGGGGCTGCCCGGCTAACCCCCCACTGTGCATGGGGGGATACTGAGGCCCTTGAGGTCCTGCCTGCCTTTGGGGTCTGGCTGCCTGGCTCATTGAAGAGGTCAGTGCACTTGGATTTATGGGACCCCTCCAATATTCACACACCCAAGAGGAGCCTGAGAAGACGGACATGACCCAGTGGAGAGCGATCAATCAATCACCCAGGACTCGCTGGTCACCCTGTGGGTGTGACGACTTCCTCCTCCCAGGGCATCTGGGAGGGGGAGGTGCTGCCCCCCGCCCAGCTCGGGTGAGCGGAATCCCCGAGGGTGGTGTGAGGCTCGCTCCACATGGCGCCGGGCACAGAGTAGGTCCGCTGCACTAGCTGAACGCTCCACAAGCGAATGAATGAATGAGGTTTCGGCCGGGCTGTTGGCCGGTGCTGGGCACAGGGCTAGGAACAAGCCGTATGTGCCTTTACATCAGCCAGCCCAACATCTAACAGCTCTGCAGTCGTCCCTGCTCGTGTCCTTCCAGGGATGTCATTAGGGTCCCCAACAGGTACGCTGGGCTCAGACCTGCCTGGAGACAACGCTGAGTAGCCCCTAATTCCAGGAGCCCTGGGAGCCCCCACAAGATGCTGGCAGTGCCTATCTGCCCGGGGATTGAATAGTGAGGGGATGGATGACCAGGTGCATTTCGGTCCTGGCGAGAGGAAGCACCTGGCTACGATGGCATGAATGCATGAAGGATGGATGGATGGAAGGATGGAGAACGGATGGATGGATACAGGATGGATGGACGGATGGATGGATGATGGATGAATAATAACTGAATGATGGATGGGTGTATGGATGGATGGAGGGATGATGGATGAATAATAGACGGATGATGGATAATGGATGGACGGATGGATGGATAGATGCGTGAATGACAGACATCGGATGGATAGATGTGTACGTGAGTGAATGATGGATGGATAGATGGTGGATGGATTAACGAATGAAAGAAACGAAAAGCTAATGAGAAGGAAGGTTCGAGGAGGCGCTCCAGGAGGCCTCAGTCAGGGGAGGTTCAGGCCTTGGGAGGGAGGAGGCTCCAGCTGGAAGTCGAGGAGTTAATGAGTTTGACCACTGGCTTGACTGCCAGGGCCCAGAGGGGCCGCCTTCTGCAAAGCCTGTCCAGTGTCACCAAGGTCCCCGGGGGGTCCGAGCATTGTGGCAGAATGCAATTAGTCCAGTCTTCAGTGCAGCCCGCATTCGTCATTCTTCTATTTGAAAGGACGTCTTGGGGACAGGGTGAGAGCAAGGGTATGTGGGGGGCGGGGGGCAGGGACAGAGGCAGAGCTCAGCTCCCGCCTCAGCCTGAGTCCCCAGAGAAATGGCATCCAAACAAAGGAGACACTGGGGGTGGGAGGGGAGGGAGCGGGGTGGCTGTTATTTATTCAGACCAGAGCACAACAAATGAATAGATTTACTAAGATAATAAGCTGAGACTCCATGCTCTTAAAGGTACAGACTCAGCAATGAGATGTGGGGGGGGGGGGGGCGAGAGGGGGTTTGCATTTTTGTCTAGGGAAGGAGGCACCCCTCATACGGATGGGTGAGGGTGTGCATGCTTGTGTGTGAGCATGCATGACTTCCCCACTGGCTGCCCCAAAACTCCCCTACCTCCTCATTACCCAGCAAGCAGCACCCCCCGCACTGGGAACACACAGTCCAGCAGCCCCTTGTGAGATTTTCAGGGAGGAAGTCGGGCCAGCCAAGCACATATGTGTGACCCCTTCCTGCCCACGCTGTCCTGGGTTTGTCCTTCTCTGCCCGAAGGACCGACTGTGAAAAGGGGGCACTGTTCGCTCATCTTGGGAACTCCTTGCCTTCATTCATTCGTTCATTCACTCATTCTCCAGGTATTCACTGAGCGCCTAGCCCCGGCCAGGCTCTCTCCAGGTCCTGGGGCAGGGCAGCCAACACCCCGAGGAGGCCCTACCCCGTGGAGCCTGCAGCCCGGGGACCTCAGAACATGTCCAGGAGGCTCCGGAGCCGGAGAAGCCCCGGTTCACATCTCGGTTCTGCCGCGGGCCAGCCGGGTGACCTCGGACACGTCCCTGGACCTCTCTAAGCCTCGCCAAGGGGACAAACGGGCAGAGCACACCTCCTGCCTCCTCGGTCGGGGTGAGGATTAAACCGGATAATCCAGGTTAAGCACTTTGGCCCAGCGCCGGGCACGCGGGAAGCGCTCAATGAACGCATCGCCGAGCGTCGTTTCCAGATCAGTGGCAGCAAGAGGCTGGCCGTAGGGCTCCCCGCCGAGCCGGACCTCCCACCCTTCCACGTCCTCACAGCACCCTTCCTGGGTGTGGAGCAGGGGCCAGCGATGTCACGTGACAGAAAAGGCCACCCCCAGGGTCCTCCCACTGAGCCGATCATGGAGCCCAAACATAGAAGGGCCCTCCAGGGGCCTCAGTCTCCCCCCAACTCAGTACTGAAACCCTTTTTGTGATGACGTTTGGTTCCTTCCAAGGACAGGGAACTCATCCCCTCTGAGCTTCCTGAGCAAGAAGAAACAATGCCACTGTGAGCCCTGAGGCAGGACCTGCGGGCCACTTCTCAGGGACAGGAACGACAAGAGTCCTCCCCCAGTCTCCCGAGAGGAGAGACACACCACGACCGTGGCCTGGCAGCCACTTTTTTAAGTGGCATCACCACATCCACTCATTGAGTCTTTCGCCAAATGTCACCAAATGCCTGTCCTGCCAGCCCTGTTCCAGGCTCTGGGCACGATCGGAGCGGGCCACCTTGGGCGTGTTCCAAGCCTCTAATTCCTACTGTGCCCACAGGACGCCGAGTGAAGACACGCGTGATGCTGAGTGAAGACACGTGTCCCGCCTTCAGAAATCACAGGTCAAGCAACTTATTCCCACAGGGACCTCAGATCCCACCCCAGCTCCGACTCACTGTGTGACCTGACGCTGGTCTCTCAACCTCTCTGGTCTCGGTTTCGGCACCAGCTCATCGGGGCTGAGCATCCTCCACAGAGGCACTGCAAGGGGAGGGAGGGCCCCGGGGCCCTTCCTCCCACACTGAGCAAGGCGCACCCACCGCGCCATTCTCACGCCCGCGCCAGCAACGCCACGCAGGATTGGTACTCTTGCCAAAATAGCTATTAACCCAGTAGCCAATAATAACACGTTATCCTCTCAATTTGCTTCTGAAACGCTGTGTAATTGCGGAACCCAAGTTAGCCATCTCGGTAGCTTGGTTACGACAGAAACAGAAAGGAACTCGCCAGTTCCTTCCGGAGGAGAAGGCTGGCCACGAGACACCGCCGCCTGCCTGCCACGGCGGGCCCCCTGGCGAGGCCCCGCGGAAATCACGGTCCGGTGGCCCAGAGTCCAGGGGCCCGTCTCAGTATCTTCTTGGCACGTCCATGGTGGCTTTGTGGGTGGCACGTTCCGGCCCAGACGCCCGCACTCCAGCGGCCTCTGTCGCCTGGCCAGGAACCACGGTCTGGGAAGTGGGGCGGACAGGAGGGTGTGCGAGGGGCCGGGAGCCCAGGCACTGAGGGGCCAGCAGGCGCCAAGGGTCACACCAGCCCAGAGGGCACTCGAGCCATCGTCAGGGATACAAGCCAGGCCTCCTCGCAGGAGACCGAGGGGCCAGGAGGCCACCCGGTGGAGTGCTCAGAGAAGGACAGGGAGAAGCGAAAAGGAGAGCCAGACCCAGAAATCGGGGTGCTCCCCAGGCCCCCCCCCACACACACTGCAGGCCCGATGCAGACCGGCCCTGGCCCCCAGGGCCTCCGGGCCCCCGCTCTCCCTCCCCCTCCCCGGGAAAAGTCTCCCTCCTCCTGGGTGGATTCCGCCTCGCTTCCCGACGAGCAGGGAGCCTCCAGTGGGATTCCTGGCATCCGGTGCAGACACCAGCCTGTTTCGTTCATTCTTCCCTCCAGCCCTGCCCCCCTTACCTCATCCCCTGCTCCCCGGGGTGCCCCAGGACAAGCCGGTGGATGCTCCTGTTCCCAGCACCCAGCAGCCGGCAGGCAAGGGCGGGAGAGGCGCTTCCCACTGCCCCACGGGTGACCTCAGCCCCAGGACGCGCCCCCACCCTCGGCCTCAGCTGGGAAGGACGGGCGGAGGGTGTGCTCCTGCCACGGCGCTTGGCGGAGCATCCAGCTAGTGGGGAAAGAAAGGGCCTCGGGGAGGGGGGGCGGGAGGAGGAGACAGGAGGCCAAAGGCTCGGCCACTCGGCCAGATGTTGACCCAGTTGTGGGCCCCAGGCCCCAGGGGCGTCCGGGAAGCTCCGACTCCCCCACCGGCTCGGGGTTTTTCTCGTGGAGATGCGGGGAGGGGGTCTGGGCCAGCTCCGCCCCAGTGCCTGCCCCCGAGGTTGGGATTAAAGGAGGAACCCAGAGACAGCCCGAGGGCGGCCAGGACAGGGTGGGGGACAGCCCCTCAGAGGCCCCCAGGCGGGGTGGGTGGGGTGCCGTCTGCGGGAAGCCGCTCTCGGCAAATGGAAACCAGACCTCGGAAACGGGCTGGGCCACAGGCTCCGCTCAGCTCCAGGGAAACCCCCGCTGCGCGCCGCCAGGTGCCCCACCCCACGCGAAGGGCCCTGCCCAGCACCCAAGAGCAGGAAGGGGACCAGGCGGCTCGGGCCCTTGGGCCGCAGCCACGCAGTCCCTTCTTCCCTGGGCTCCGAGCCCCCCTCGCTGCGGGCGCACCCCCCCCCGCCGGCCCACGGGAAGGGTGGGGTGGGGGGCTTTCAGCGGAGCCCGGCCAGAGCTGCGTCCCGGGCCTGGGGTCAAGGTCACGCTGGCCCGGGCAGACGGGACTTCCCCTCTCCCGCCCCGTTCATTTTTGAGGACTCAGCACTGACTCCTCACCCCACAGCCCAGGGACACGTGACGGGGGCTGGCGTGGAGTCCACGGAATGTGGCTGTCCCCCACCATTCGCTCCTTCACTCACTCACTCCTCCAGTTAGCTGCCAGATGTTGGTGATGCGGCTACCAGCCACGGAGCCCCTCGGTGCTGGGGGTGCGAGGGGGCACCAGGCAGGCTCAGTTCTCTCCCTGTGGGGCTCACAGCCTCGCGATGGAGACAGATACCCTCCACGTCGTGACGCCTGCTATGACCGGTGACGTCTGTGGGGCTGGGCTGGGGTGCGGGAGGGCTTCCTGGAAGAAGCAGCCTCTATGCTGAGACCAGCAGGATGAGTAAGAATGAGCCAAGGAAATGCGGCCGGGTGGACACAGAGCCCAAGCAGCAGCACGTGCAAAGGCCTGAGGGTGAGACTGAGGTCCTGGGCCATTTTCGGTGAATCTCCTCAGCCCGCACTCAGGGGGGCTGGGCGTCCCCCACCCCACAGACTCGGGGAGCCCCCCTGCCGATGGCACCTCTCTTGGCTAAGCCCACATCCGAGCCCATCTTTCCCAACTCAAGACCTTGTATAAAAAATGTTTCCATACCTTTATTTTTAAAGGGGGATGGGAAGAGAAAAGGGAGTCGTGAAGGTCTCTTTCTTTTCAGAAAAAAAATTAATAAATAACTGCAGCCCCCACGAAAAGGGCATGGAGAGGTCTCCGCATCCGTAACCACTGAAGGAATTAAAATGGACTCATTTAATCAGCTCCTAATGGCCGGGCCGTCCCGAGCGGGCCCCGGAACGCAGCGCACGCACAGCAGAACCGCGCGGGCCGGCGTCGGTTCATCCGACAACAAAGGGCTTTTCCTCGCAGCGCGATCAAAACCCAGCGAGGGCCAGGGAGCTGGGACGCCCCCTCCCCCCAGACCCGGGCGGGCCCCCACCGCCCGGCCTCGTCCCTTTGAACAGGAGAATTGTGCTTTCGGCTTTTGTTCTAATTATCTGAACATGTGTGCGACTCTGTTCTACAAAGCGGTTCAACCAGCAAAGGAGGTAACTCCGGCCCCCAGCCTGCGTTCCTGGGGCCCCGGCCAGAGCCCCACGCTGTCCACACGTCCCCTTCGCCACCCCGGCAGACACCCCCCACCCAGACACGCCGTGCCATACGGTGCACGCACACAGCCACACTGGCAGGGTGGCGAGTGCTCGCGTCCACCGTACAACACACCCAGCCCTCCGCCCCGCCTCACAGCTGGAGGTGGGGGAGGCGCCCTCCCAGACCCCCGGGACGGCCGCCGTGCGCGCACCTGAGGCCCAGGCTGGTGGCAAGGACCCTTATTTCCCTGGAGTAGTTGCTCCACGCCACCTGCCACCTGGGCTAAGTCATTAAGGCACCTGGTGGGGAGGGGAGCGAAAGGCCAAGGAAGGGGCCAAGGGGACCGGGGGCAGGGGGGCACGATGCCAGGCTGAGCACGAGCCCGCAGCCACTCCGCTGCCAACGCTGAGCTCACCCTCCCGACCCGCAGCCTCCGAGCAGCTGACCCGCAGCCGTGGGTTTCAGCCCACGGGGAAACGGGCCAGGCTGGGTCCCGATCCCGGCTCAGCCAGTCCCTCGCTCTGAGCCTTCCCCTCGTCCTCCACAAAACAGGAAACGGACCAGCCGCACGGCACAGCCATGCCAATGACACTGGAGCGCCAGGACGCTGCCGGCGCAGCGCAAACCGCGCCCGTGCTCACCGCTGCCTCCACTCCTGCACGCGGGCGCAGGGGCCCGGGAACGGCCAGACGGAGGGCGGGCGGTTTTCTGGTGCCCAACTTCCTGCCCTCCCCGAAGCCCCGGAGTGAGAAGCAGGGAACGAGAACAGTTGGCCAGGGAAACCGAACGCTGGACGGGGCAGCCGAGCAGGACGATGGTGACCTCTGCGCGGCCCCTGGCCCGGGCTCCGAGGGCGCTTCCCGCACGCCGTCTCCATCACAGCTACGCCCTGGCGAAGCACCGTGGTTACCCACGAGCCACGAAAGGGAAACCGAGGCTCAGAGCGCCGAGGAGCCTGGCTGGTGTCGCAGAGCGGTTCGGGGTAGAGCCGGACTGCAAAGGAGTCTGCTTGGCTGAAGGCTGTGGCAGAGGTTGGGGGGCAGTTAGGCTGCGGCCGCACCTCTCAGGCCCCCCAATGCACACCCAGGAGGCAGCTTCGCCCCCAACAGAGGCTCACACGGGCCGCAGGACCCCATGCGGGGAAAGGCGTCAGCAAGGACACCTTCCCGTTTCACAGACTTGAAAACTGAGGCCCAGAAGTGGAGCGGGGGAGGCTCAGGTTGCCACGCCCCCGAGGAACTGAGTCGGCAAGTCTGGAGTCCTCCCCCGTTGGCGTTCCCCCCGCCCCACAACAGCCCCTCTGGGGAGCTACAAGATGGGCAACACAGCTGGACCCCCAGCGAGTATTCAGCAAAGAGACTCCGGCAAGGGCTCCACCCAGCACGTGCTGTAGGGTCGGCGGTGGCCGTGACCACACCTGTCCAGAGATGCCCCTCTCCATTTCCCTGGCGGGGCCCAGGCCAACCCCCCCCACACACAGGCACAGCTTTCTAGAGGCTCAGCCAAGATGCAGAGCCACCCGAGGGGGGCCTCAGTCCAGGCACGGGGCTCCTGTGCTAACTCCCCAACGCCAGCAGATCCCACCTCCCGCCCCAGCTCTGCCCCACAACGAGCACCCAGGAGGGCAGAAGCGTGGGTAGTGGAGGTTAAGTGCGTGAACGTGGGGTGAATCTTGGCTCTGCCACACACATGCCGTATGACCCAGGGAAAGTGACCTTCCCTCTCTGAGCCACAACCGTCAACTGTAAAATGAAGCCAGTAACAA
Source organism: Glossophaga mutica (assembly GCA_039655065.1). Taxonomy (NCBI): domain Eukaryota; kingdom Metazoa; phylum Chordata; class Mammalia; order Chiroptera; family Phyllostomidae; genus Glossophaga; species Glossophaga mutica. The sequence continues at coordinate 3,214,997 of CM077315.1, forward strand.
TGACTGCCTCACCCCCCAACTTCAGGGAGAAAGGGGATGCCGTCTGGGAAGTGTTTGGTTTGTTGCGGGCCGGAGCCCCCAAACGGGAGTCCTTAGCGCAGGGAACGGGGGAGGGGAGCCACAGTCTCTGGTCTGCTGGTTCCCGACACGGGCTCAGTAGAGGCGCAGGCCGTCCGAGCAACAGCTGCCCCACACTCCCCCGCATCCCTGACCGAGCCCAGCGGGCGTGGCCTGGCTGGCAGACCCAGCTGGGTACCGACCCCCCTGTTTTGGGGTCTGGGCCCCGGTGGAGGGAGATGGGCCTGGAAGCCCCTCAGGGAGCCCTAAACTTCACTCTGTTGCTATACAGACTCAAAGAGAACCACAAGGAAGAAGAATGGGTCGCAGTGCCGCCCCTCCCACGGTGTGGCACGGCACAGGTGGCCGGCTGGCCCCGATTCCCTGCTCCTAGGCCATTCGGTCTTAACACAGTCTCCCTCCTGCTCTGAGCCTCCGTTTCCCCACTGGGCTCTGCTCTCACCACCCAGGGCTGCCACCCGCAAAGTGCCATGGCCGCAGGTGGGACTACTGAGGACATCTGGGATAGGAAGGGGAGGGGGCACCAACTGCAAGCTCCACCAGCCCGCTGTCCTGCATCTGGGCAGTGGCCAGAGGAGGAGGCCGGGGCTGGACGCTCCCTCTGAAGCCCCAGGATGCCGACCGTGGCTGCCCCATCCGGGCTGTGGCCTCCCCCTTTGCCAGCCTGGAGGCCAGGCCACTGCACACGGCACACACCAGGTGTCCAGGTGTCGCCACCTGCTAGAGGTCAGCGTTTTGCCGACCCCCACCCTCCGCTGACCTGCGTCTGCGAGAGACAGGTGCAGATCGCAACAAGACAGCAGCTTTGTGTGCGCTCGTCCAAGCCCAGCGAGGGGACAGCGAAGCACCAGCCCCTCGGGGCCCCAGCCCAGGAAGGAAGGGAGCCAGGATCTACCCATCTGGCCCCCCAGGGTCCCCCCCACCTGCCCACCTGACGACAGTGTGGCTCAGATGCAGGACACTGCCCACAGGGGAGGAGCAGGGAGGGACTCGAGGAGCCAGGCCCTGCGCTCCCGTCTGGCTCACCTCTGCCCTGCGCCGCCTCCAACAAGGGTGCACCCCCCTCCGAGACTCGCTTTCCCCGAGTGCTCCAGCTCCCTCTGCTCCAAAAGTTGTGAGACCCAAGGGCAGCAGCGGGCTGCCTCATTCTGAGCCACAATCCCTCTGAAAAGGGGATTTTCTTAATTGCTGAGTTTTACAACCCAAACAGAAGAGAGAGACTGCAGCTAGCTGAGAACGCTGGCTTGAGGCAAAGGCACTGAAAGTGTCGTGTGTGTGCGTGCACGCACGTGTCTGTGTCGGGGGTACCAACGGCCTGGCACCTGCAGCGCTGGGCAGAGGCACCGCCCGCAAGAAATGTCAGCTCCCTGAGGAAGTCAGGCTGCAAGCACCGCAGGGCAAGGAGCTCAAAGGAGGCGAGTCTTGTCGGGGAGTGAAAGAGAAGTATGTGAAGAAAGAGAGGTTCACCCCCCATCTTCCTAACGGCCTTCCTTCGCAGGCAGACGGGGCTCCGCACCCCTCGGTCCCTTTGGAAGGTGCCGTCGGAGCCAACAGGGTCCCCACACCTGGGAAAGTGGGGCAGCCCTCGTTAGCTGTGCCCGGCCGCTCAGGGGGCACGGGAGAGATGGTGTCAGCGCGCACGAGGCAGCGCTCTCTGATACAAGGATGACTGCCCCCCCCCACAGGGGGGAGGCAGGGGAGGCAGAGGGATGGGGAGGGACAGGTCCCTCCTGGCCCTGTGCCTGCAGGGAGCCACAGGCCTGGCCGCAGCAGCCACCTCTGAAACCGAGACGAACCAAGGGCATCGGTCCTGAGGACCCACCGCACCCCCGGCCAGGTGCTGGCTCTTCCTCCGGGTCCCCTGCCCGCGAGGAAGGGCGCCAGTGAGCGTGTGTGACGCGCCGTGCCAGGGTGGCTCTCGGCCAGCGGAGGAGGCCCCTGCATCCGGACAGCAAGAACGAGAAAGACGGCCCTGGCCAGGTGGATCAGTTGGTTCGAGCATCGTTCTGATGCACCGAGGTTGCCCGTTCAATTACCACTCAGGGCACGTACAGGAATCTACCAATGGATTGGGCGCCGTCCCGCAAAGCGGAGAGAGTCCCTGGTTCGATTCCTGGTCAGGGCACCTGCTTGAGCTGCGGGTTCAATTCCCAGTTGGGGCGAGAGTGAGAGGCAACCAAAGGACGTTTCTATGTCACCTCGATGGTTCTCTCCCTCTCTTTGTCCCTCCTGTCCCCTCTAAAAATAAGCAAATAAAATCTTTTAAAAAATGGGTTGGGTACAGCAGAGCCCGGTGAAATGAGTGGTCGCTTGAAGGGAGTAAACCGGCGCAGGGCGGTAGTGAGGCTCCCCCTCCACCACCCCCTCGCCAGGTCTGCGTGGGTCCGCACCCCTCCCCGAAACCCTCGGAGCCAGGAGGGCTCCAGAACTCCGCTGGGCAGGCTCCAGGAAGGCAATGTCGTGCGTTCCCAGAGCATCGGGAGCACCTAGAAGAAATCAAACGTGTCGATATTTCTGCAGCAAAGCAGGGAGACAGCCACCAACGAGAATGAAATGGGCTATCAACAGCTCTGCATCTCGCAGGGCAGACGTGGCTGCCACTCGAGGTACCAAAAAAATAAAAGGAAAGAAAATTCAGGTTTCAGCCTTTCTGGAATCCAGGGTTGTGAGCAGGGATTATCGACCGGTAGTGTCTCTTGGACCCCATGGGGTGGGCGGTCCCTATTCCTGTTTTCCGGAGGGGAAAGTGGGCACCGGGAAAAGTAGTGGTGGCCGGGCGGCCCCACCGCACGGCTCTGGCCTGAGGGTCAGCCCTGTAGTTGACCAAGGTACTGAACTGCCCGTGAAAAGCTTCCTAAAAAAACTCATCCCCACCCAGAGTGTGCGCAGCCCACCCAGCACCTGTGTGGCATTCAGCCTAACACCCACCAGGAGGCGCCCGACCTGGCGGCCTCCCACACCTGCCAGAACCCCACTGGAGCCCCGCAGCCTGGCGGCAGGTGTGCACCAGCAGGAGGGGCCGAGGCACTCGCTCCGCGCCTGACACAGCCGGCACAGACCGGTTCGCCCACGACAAGCACGCCCAACACGTGCCTGCCTGGGTGGGACCGGCCGCGGGCAATCCCGCTGGACAGAGGCCGAGGCTCCTGGCAGGAGCCCAGAGGGCAAGGACCCCATCTCCTCAAAGAGAGGTGGGGCCCCCACGACTCCTCGGGTGTACCCCTGGTCATTTCCAGCGTCTCTAGCTCGGCAGTCTTTCTCAACGGCAGGGAAAGACCACCGCAGAGGCAGAATCCTGAGGCTCCGTCACCGAGTAATTACACGACAGCTGCGTAGGTGTTAAAAGACACCCCCTCCACGGGCGAGAGCCGCAGCAGCCTGCCCGCAGAGGCCACCCTGAGGCCTGTTCAGGTCCCCCGCTGCAGCTCGGGCCCATTCTCCCGTGGAGCGGACTGCTTGCTGGAAGCCAAAGCAGGCGCTGGTCTTGAACAACCCAACTAGGGGCATCAGGCTGATAAACTGAAACGCGCGGTGTGCGCGCACACGTGGGCCCCTGCGTGCACACGCATGTCCTTCCGCACTCGTGCACAAATTCTTCCTCCTGCCCGGGCTGCAAGCCTCAACCCAGTCATCCGCTCGGTCAGCACTGACCAGGGCTCGCCACGTCCGGGCACACGCAGTGCCCTCGAGCAATGAGGGCCAGCGCTCAGGAGCTGACTCCCCAGAGGGGGCTGGGCCGCCGTGGTGGGACCGTGAAAGGGTCCCTGTGGGGCCTGGAGGGCTGAGTGCTGGCTGGCTGGTCAGGGCCACCACCATGGGGCGGACGGGGCCAGTGCTGGGTCTTAGTGCATGAGAGAAGAAAGAAGGCCAAGGGTGGGTAGAGAGAACATTCTGGGCAGAGAAGCCAGCAAAGGAAGAGGCGAGAAAGGCAGCTGGCAGGAGAAGGAACACTAGTCCAGTTGGTAGAAAGACAGAAAATAGATGAAAGAGAGAGAGAGAGATGATAGACAGACGGAGAGACAGAGTTGATAGGTGTAGATAAGACAGGTGTGTAGATAACAGACAGGCAGATATGATAGACACGGATGGCAGACACAAATGATGGACATAGACAACAGACACACGGGCATGACGGACTCAGGTGACAGACAGGAGGCGCACAGATAACGGTTCACGTAGGCACAACGGCAGTCCATGAAGCCAGCCCTGGGTTCAGCAAGACAGGGAGCTCGCCGTTCCTTCCGCAGGGCCCGAGACGCCCTGCCCCAACCTCCCCGTGACGTGAGCCCGGGGGACTGAGAGGGGAGAAGAGAGCCCCGACACCCGCCCCGTGGGTCTGTGCTCCATGCGACAGGAGGCTCTGGGAGGCGCGTGCCCCCGTGAGTGCTCTCGGGCGTGCGGCAGCCTGGCTCATGGCCCTGAGCAGCCAGGACTCTGGCCCTGGGCGTGATGAGTTGCAGCTGGCAGAGGGACAGCACGGTGCCCTGCTCTGCAAGCGAGCCGAGTGGGGCCCCAAGAGGCGGTGACGTCACTCAGCCGGACTCACAGAACCAGTAAGGGTCAGCCCACGCCTGACACTGGGCGGCACAGCCCCGGACCACGGCACAGGAGGGAGACAGGAACAGAGCCGCATGTCAGCCACACGCTCGGGCAGGGGCCCTTGAGTGGACGGAGAAGGCAACGAGAGAACAAAGGCCGGAGCTCCAGGGACGGAGCCACTGCGGCCCCGGCCTGGAGGTGCGACGGGGTGGGCGCCGCTCCGAGGCCTTGGAACAGACTGGGTGGCAGGGAAGGGGTCTGGGGGGGTGTCCGCCATTCCCATTGAAATTTACTTCAGTACCTTCAAGCTACAAGCTCCTGGTGGCCAACTCGTCTTAGGAAGGGACAGCCCCGCCCTTCCCCCCGCCAGTCATCGCCACTCTTCCCCGCCTCGCTCGACGGGAGAAAACTCCGCCACCCGAGAGCCCACGAGCAGAGGGGCAGGGTGGAGGGCAGATGACTGGAGGGACCGTTCGAGACAGAGGGCGAGGCGGCCCCACCAAACACATGTGGTGGGTGTATTTCCTCACACCGGCACTTGGGGTTGTGGAGACGGCTCGGGAAGCAGTCCCAACTGCCTGCTGTGGGACCCTGGAGACATCCCGTAACCTCTCTGAGCCGTGTTCTGCTCTATCGGTTGATTCGTCCGTGCAAGAAACAAACACAGACGCTCCAGTCCTGTGCCAGGTGCGCGGCTGGGAAGGTCCTCACTCACGTGCTGGAGCCACGAGGCGGGGAGGGGTCTTGGGAATTCCAGAGAGTTCAGCTGCTCCCAGAATCCCCTTCCTGCTGGGCCCGCGACCCGCACCAGGGGCAGCCTGCCGCCCCACGGCGCCCTGGTGGTGCCGTCAGCCAGGACTGGGCCCGTGGAAACACGAGCCCGGCTGTCACAGCCTCCGCTACCATGGCGGCCACAGCCCCGCCCCCTCCAGCTGCCTTTGCGCCTGCTGCCGCCGCTGCTCATTTCCAGGCAAATGTTCTAGTTAATTAAAACACACCCAAGCGCTCACACGCGCGCGAAGCCGGGCGACCGAGTCTGCTCTGCCCAGCGGCAGCTTCTCTTCTGCAGCCGGGGATCCGTACGGGCGGGAGGCTTCCAAAGCTGCCGTGACGGGCACCGAGGCCGAGCTCCCATGACCCTCCTGGGCACGTGCGTGTGTGCACGTGTTCGTGTGTGCGGTGGCACGGCACACTTATACCTATGTCCATGCACACGCACAGGTCACACACGCACACGCACCACAGGACTCCGGCCTCTGGGAAGTCTTCGCCAGCTACTCCTGCCCTGCAGCTCAGAATGCCAGCCACCGCGAGTAGCAGCAAACACTTGTAGCACGAGGGAGTGAGCGAGTTAATAAATAAACCAACGAATCGCCGACGCCGTGCGCAAATGGGAACAGCACAGCGCTGGCCCCACGGCCACTGTCAGATGCTCACTGGGCCAACAGACCAGACCGAAGTCCCCGGGGAAGGGCAAGGATAGCGTGACCCCCTGCCCTGCCCCCCCGCACTGTGGAGCTCTGCCAGGCACTCAGGGGGACACGTCCACACACGTGTGACCGGGCCCCTGTGTCCTGCACTTGTGCACGTGACCTCTGACCCTCCTGGATCGGGACATCCAGGAACGGCCACGAGCCAGCAAGGCAGGGCTCTAGCATGGCGGCCCGAGGAGGGAAAGCAAACCCGCAGGGAAGCAAGCGTGTCCCGTGGTCCCCCGGAGCCCCGGGCACCCTGGGCCAGGACAGGCGCACAGTCATCACCACGCAGGTGACTCGAGGTGACCAAGTAGCACTCCCAGTGCACACACCAGGTCCACCAAGAGCACCTTGCTGACTCGGGAACCACCGACGGCCAGGAGGATTCCTGAGGAGGATCTGACACTCACGCAAGACTTCGTGGGCATGGGGGGCGGCTGTGCGGGTACCCTAAACCCCATCACGGGGAAGTCAGCCTTCTAACTCGTGCCGTGGGGCTGGGGAAGCTCTGGCAGAGAGCAAGGGGCGTGGAGAGGGTGTCTGGAAAGGAGCAGCAGGGACAGCAGGCTCAGCAGCTGTCCGGGTCACCCCTCTCCAAGTGCCGTCCTGGCCCCGAGTCCGGCACCGCCTGGGAGTCCGGGAGAAATGCAGACTGCCGGGCCCCTCCCCCGCCCTGGGCCCTGGGACTCAGAATCCACCCTTTAACGCATTCCATTAGTCATCGTGGTTTTTACAGATGAAATGAAAATGTTTTTCCTTTACACTTACACGTGTTACTTTTCAAACAACTACTAAGTTAAGGTGTGACTACGTATTAGGTGGTTTGGACCTAACTACTTCAATACAGGGACAGTCGGGAATCTCTTCAGTCTGGGGTGCCACAAGCCAATCACGACACCAAGGCTTCATGAACTGAGAAAGCCAGGGGCCTCTGAAGTCTGGGGTTCATGGGGCCACCACTGGGATTAAGGCCATGTCCCTGCCCACACGGAGTGGACGGTGGTGGGGAGGTGGACAGTGAGCGGGTGATCACATCGTTCTGCAAGTTGTCAGGGAACTGGAAGTCAATGAGAAAAATAAAGCAGGCAAGGGATTACTGACCATCTAAGAGGTCCTACTGTGTCCTCTCCAGGTCACCCTGTCCTCATGCCAGACACCCTTCCCCCTCTCCTCTCACCCCTCCATCCAGCTAGTCACCAGGTCGGGTGCCTCCTGCCATGGGCCAGGTCCCCAGTCTGTCCACCAGAGTCCCGCCTTACTGCTACCACTTGAGGCCACGCCTCCTTGGTTGGTTGGTTGGTTGGTCGGTCGGTCGGTTTGCTTGGACTGCTACGTAGCCTCCCAACCCTTCCCCACGTCCAGTCCGACCCAGACGCAGCAGCCCGAGGGGGCTCTCTGGAGCCCAGGTCGGCCCAGGTCACTGCCCTGCTCAGAACGGAGACCCTCCCACTGCTCCACAGCCAAGTCCCCGCCCCGCCCCACCCCACAGGCCCGAGGTCACCCAACCCTTGGCGACAAGCAACTTCCCCAGCCTCGGAACCGGACGGGACCTGCCACCCTCATCTCCTGTCCCATGCGGACATTCACGTCGCATTTACTCATGGTCCCTGGCAGCCACCCAGAGCCCCGCTTTGCGAAGACGTGACGCCATCCACAGGAATATGGAGAGCGCCTTCCTGTCCACGTGGACCACGTAGAGCTGGAAGCTCCCGTCACGTCCCGAAGACGGTGCGCACGGCTGTGGTCCCTTGGAACTTGCACGTACATCACAGATCTCCTGGGGGCTTGCCGTGGAGCCCCGAGGTGCCTCGGCACACAGTCTGGGGACACCAATCTCACTTACTGGTTGGATGGGTGGGTGGGTGGATGGGTGGGTGGATGGATAAACTCTGACATGGGACAGAAAGGTCAGTTCTCACTCCACATGAACGTGCGCTGACATCTGTGAACGCTGGCTCGAGAAGGCCAGCCCGACTGCTTCGGAACCCGTGGGCCTAGTGGGTCTCATCTTCCCCAGAGTATACAGGCCATCAGCCCCTTGTAAAAGCACAGCCTTCAAGCCAGACAAGCGCCTGTATTAACCAAGGCCAGTGGGGAGAGAAGGGGAGAGAGAATTTTCTAAGAAGTGTCCGAGTCCCTCTGTGTGTCCACAGCTTCATGAAACCCCCGAGTTGGGAGAGCAAGTGTGTCCAGTGGAGAGACCGAAAGGCTTCCCTGAACTTGTGGGTTCAGGTGAGCAAAGCCGAAAACCACGTGGAGAGTCCACAGGAGCGCCAGCCGGAAGGGAGGGGAGGCACGAGGCGGGCCCCAAAGGCTCCGGTCGCTGGCAGCAGCCGCACCGACTGCACTGATGCAGAGAAGCCCACCAGCATCCGGGCTGGGCCGCTCCCAAGTTTAAGTGGAACATGAAACAGGGTTCTCTTTGGTGGCTTTCTTCCCCGGGGTAGCGGAGCTTTGGTGATCGAGCGCTTTCAGAGGTGGGGAGAGGGGAGAAGAACCTCGTGGGTACGAACGCTGTCCCATTCGCCTCAGCGACCGACTTCACAGAGCAAAGGGGGCAGACTTACAAGCCGTGGCGTGGGTAACCGGGCAGAGGCTGATGAGACCTCAGGCGGGCTGGGTTCACCACCAATGTCAGGGACTTCAACGTGCCGGCTCCTGGCTCAGTCTGCCAGCGGGGTGGCGGGGGGGGGGGGGCGGGGGGCCAGGTCACGCCCAGGGCCTCTGCCGCCACCGCCAAGCGCCTGCCCAGGCCCCTGGAGGCTGCAGGGTCCGACTCTGGGCTGCCAGTTTCTGCAGTTTCCGGTCAGTCCCTTCTGGCCCTAACACGGCACGCCCTCCTCCCCTGGCCGGGCCTTTCTCCTCCTTCCTCTCCGTCCCTCTCCCCTGTTTCTATTCCTTGAAGTATGAGCTTGTCTGCCCCTCCCCCCCACTCCCTCTCAGGAACCAACTCTGCCCCCTTCCCTGTCGGCTGTCTCTACAACCCTCTCCTCTCCTCTCCCTCCCTCCCTCTCCCTCCCTCAGAGGGTCTGTCCCCCCTCCCTGCTTGCTCCCCCCGCACCCTCCCTGTTCCCCCACCCTGCCCTCTTTCTCCCACCCCCCTTGCCCAGCCCACCCTTCGGAGCGAGCGCAGGAGGAAGGAGTCAGGGATGGGAGTGGATTGCTGGAGGCTTGCTGGGAGCTCCAGGGCCAGCCAAGCAAACCCCATCCCCCCGGCTCAGGGAAGGGGAGGGGGTGCTCTGGGGGCTCCGAGCACCTTGCAGAGCCAGGGAGTTCCCCTCACCTCCCTCTGTAGCCACAGCCTGGCCCGAGATCCCGGGAGGGCACTGGCCAGGATAGAACCCCGACAGATGGGATGTCACTGAGCACAGTGAGATGGGGGTGGGGCGGGGGGGGGGCAGGAGGAGGGAGAGTCAGGCGTCCAGGTGCTGGGCTGCCAGGTTTCACTGCGGTCTCCGTAGCTTCCTGGCTGTGGGACCCGGGGCACATTACAACTTCTGAGCCTCGGTTTCCTCATCTGTTAAATGGAATCACGGTCACATGCCCACCTCACAGGGCTGTTCTGAGGACGACATGGGACGTGGCAGGTCGCACACACCCTATAAACGGCCATTTTTATGCTGTAGTGACAATCGTTACAGCTGTGCCCTGCGTCGTCGGTGGCGCTGAGCGGGAGACACCCCACCCCACTCTGAGCGCCGCCTCCCACCCAGGCCTCTGGGTCGGGCAAGGGAGTCTCAGGGCTGAGTAGGCCCAGCAGCCTGTCCACCGACTGGGGACCCTGATAGGGAGGGGCCCTGGTCCAGGCCACAGAGCTACAGGGGGGGTATGGGGAGATGCGCTGGCCACCCATCTGTTATGTGCACCCCCCATATTCCTGTGGACAGGGGCAGAGGGGGTGACACCTGCCACTCACGGTGCCATCGGACCCTTCACTCAGTACACACACAGCTCTCCTGCGTGCCACCGCGGGGACACTGGGAGGTGGCTGCAGCCCAGGTGGCCCCTCACGGAGCTTCCACATCACGCAGCGGACAGACAAGGAGGAGAAGGTTACACCAGGGAAGCGCACAACCACGACGGGGTGGGAGCTACGAAGGAGGACCAGTGCATCCTTCCGCTAAATAAGCGTACTCGGTACCAGTACATTCCTTCTTTGGAACCCCAAACCGTGGCCCATCAGAGGTGGATGAGACCCGCCCTGGTCTTCAGACAGGGAAACGGATGCCCAGGGGACAAAGGGCCAAGGTCACTCACGGCCCCTCAGCAGCCACCTGGGATTGCAAGTCAGTTCTCCTGGCCCCTGATTCAGAGCCGTGTCCTCCTGCTGCAGGGCCCCAGGGCCCCGGCGCCAGGAACCTGGAGGAATGAAGGCCTGTGACCCCCTCGAGCTACATCCACACCTCGGGCTGGGTCCCCAGGAGCCATGAAGGGCAGCTGTGCGGACCGTGCACTCTGGAGGCGGGGCGGACTGTGAACTCGCTGGGCGAAAGCGTGGAGGACACGAGGTCCCTGGTACAGCCCCGTAACCGCACATGGGCGGGCAAGACCAGGGGAGAGGGCGCCCACAGGAAACTGGGGTGTTCGTATCCTGAGGATTCTTCCCTCGAAAGTCAACGAACTGTTACAGTCTCAGATTGCAAAACTCTAATAACACAGCCAGAGAGATCAGGGATACATAGATCATCAAATTACTCTGGAGAAAATCAAAGGGATATTTGTCAGCTATCATGAGGAAGTTCACGCCATTAATTAGCCCAGAGATTGGAGGGCGAGAGAAACCGGGCAGAGATGAAAAGACCCCAGGCCGCGGCATAAAATCCATCTGTGCAGGTGGGACAGATGCCTCCCCACTGCCGCCCAGGCCTGGCTGTGCCCCTCCTGGAGAGCCTGCTTTTGGGATGGGGATGAAGGAAGGGGGAGCTGGGACCCCTGGGGGCTGCTCAGGAGATGAGTGGCCCCGAGGCATCAGGCTCCTCAACGCCAAGGAGCAGATCTAGGGGGGCCACCCCGGATGGACAGCAGGAACCTGGCTCACAAAGAGCAGGGAGCCCACCTGGCGTCCCCGGCTCCCCAGGAGGCCCCACTGTCCAGAAGTCCTCCCCACCTCGAGAAACTTCCAGGCCCCTCCTGACAGGCTAAGCAGTGCCCGCTCCCCCCACAGTCCAGGTGCAAGAGGGAGCCCGCAGCTGGCCCCAGGTCCACGCGCACCAGGCCAAGCAAGCCTGTGTGCGGGCCAGACGACAGGTGGCGATGGACAGGCTGCCCTCCCTCGTCAGCCCTGACACAGGCAGGGAGGGGACAGGCCTCTGCATTTACAAGGGAGCAAGGAGCACGGGACAGGCTGCGTCCGTCTGGGCATCAGGCAGCCCAGCCAGCTATGCAAGTTCAAGGGCCTGCAGCGGGGGAAGCAGGGGCAGCCAGGGGCAACATCTTCAAGGGTCAAGCAGCACCAGCACCAGCCCCGACGTGATGTAAATGCTCTGGGCCTCATGGAGTTAAGCCCCTCCCTTCAACATACCCTCTCTGGCCAGGAGGGCTCAGCTGGGGACAGCGTGGGGTCTCTCACTGCAGGGCCTGGGCAGCACCAGGCTCGGGCTCCGCCCACTCCCACCCACTGCTCCCCGGCAGCCCCACCCAGCCCTCTCCTGGTCCGGTGCCGCTGGAGGGACAGCGGAAGAGGTTTCTCTCCCCAATCCTGTCCCTCCCCCAGGCTTCCCACTCTGGGAAGACCTCTCCAGTCACCCGATGCCCAAGCTGAAACTCAAGGGTGCCCCTGGCACCCCGCACTCCCTTGCCCCCAACACCCAAGCCGTCTCTCAAGCCTGCCACCGACCGAGCCCAGCTCTCCCATTCCCTCTGTTCTCTGCCTCCACCCCGCGCCATCATCTCAGCTTCCCAGCCTGGCCACCCCACCCTCCCCAGAGCATGATGGGAGCTCGTCAAAGGGCAACTCTGAGGATGTCCCCGCCCCTCCCCACGGAGCACCCCCTTGTGCAGCACCGCCTACTGATGGAATTCTCCAACTTGCCAAACACCCTTGGTGTTCTCAGCCCTCTCTCTGGACTATCACCCCCTTACTGCTACCCATCAGTCCACCCTCCCTTTCAACGTCAAGTCTGCAGAGAAGCTTTGGCCTCTCTCTCATGCCTCGCGCTCTACCTTCCAAATGCTCGCACGCCTCTAACGATGCGCACAGTTTTGCGGTGATTTGTCCACTGTGCTTCTGCGCAGGGACCACTGCAGGAGAGAGCCCCGTGCACCGTGGGCACTCGGTGCGTGTCTACTGGAGTATGCAGTGAGCGCCTGAAATCTTGGTCCGTGAGCCCTGGTAGGGGGGCAGGAAGGCCGGCCACGGGCACTCCCAGGACAAACGCTGCCCAGAAGACAAGGCGATTCCCGCAGGGGCCTGGCCCTGTGGAGGCAGGAGGGGGCCCCACTCTCAGCCTGCCCCCACCTGCCCAACCCCCGCCATCAACAGATCCTGGCCTCACACCTCCCCACCCCCGGCCCGGACCACAAGCGCCTTATCACCAGAACCTTATTTTCTGCTCTCTGTCCATCCCCCCAGGGCCCGGTGCTGGGAGCTGTCCGAGTTTGCTCAGTGGGACCCAAGGGGCAGGGAAGGTTGACACCCCCCATGACCTCCTACCCAGCCTCATCTGGCACAGCACCTCCGTTTAACTCGGCTACCTGAGTTACAGGTTCATATACCTCCTCCTGGGGCTTGTCCCGCATAGTTTATTAACATCCACTAATAAACAGCGCGCAGGCCTCCCACGGTGCGGCCAGGAGAAGCCCGGCTACCCTCGCTGTCCTGCTTGCTCTCAGCATATCTCTGGCCAGGAGGGAACAATCGGGAAAAACTCCCTCCAGGTTATATTTAGAAAGGGGTGGAGGGCGGGAAAGCTTCCTCTAGTAATTTTCATTCAGCGGCACAGGACTGGCCTTCCCCACCTACCCCCAGGGCAGAGCCACGGGGCAGGCCACCCTGCCTCCCCCTGAACTTGGGGGCAAAATCGAGCCCAGCCCCTGCCCGGCCCTGATTATGCCTGCGTTTAAAAATAAGATGTGAGAGCCGCATTATGTAAGGCCGGCCACACTCCCCTGCCCACCTCCAACTCTGGAATCAAAGATCATCATTTCTGCCATCAAAAGAGAATGAAAGAAAGGCAGGGACAATGGACAGCACGGCCCGACATGAGCCGGATCAAAGACCTGGGCACGGAAATTCAGCAGCCAGGGGGGCCTTTAATTACTGCTTGCATCCTCCAAGTCCTGGGGCTAGAGGGGAGAAGAAAAGTTTTGAAGGCCACCAGGTTCCGTCCTGCTGCGGCTCCTGCTTCCCCCGCCAATGCCAGTTCCCGACAAACTCACGCCTTTCATTTCCCTCCCTTTTTTCCCTCCTTTTTCTCTGCCCCCCACATGCCAGACAGGACTCCCGGACTCCCCAGTGCTCGGCGTTCACCGGCACAGAGAGCTCAAAGAGGCTCCTCGGAGACCCGGAGGAAGGGACAGCGCCCCCCTTCAAGGAGCCGGAAGCCTGGTGGGCCCCAGCCCACCAGCAGCCAGGGGGGCTCTAGGAGGGACCCGGGGACCCACGGTGGGCGTGGCACCTCAGACCACAGCGATTTTTTTTCCCCCGGCAAGTCTTCCTGGCCAAGAGAGGAGGGAAAAAACTCTTCGAATTCACGTTGGGCAGGGCTCCGTGGGGCAGCGGATCAAACCTGAGAACCGGCTGTTTGAGCTCAGCGGCAGAAAAAAGGATTGCCCAGGCACTCAGCTTAAGTAGAAGCTGGATTAAACTTCAAACGCAAACTCCCCCTTTTCCCTCCACAGCAGACAGTCAGAGCTAATATTGCAATGCGGACTCTGAAAATGCATCACACATAACTTACTCGGAACCGACCGGGACCTGGGCCTTTTGTATCAAGGGGAGGAGCCAGGAGAGCCTCTGGACAGCAAAGACACGTGGGAGCCCGCCGGCTCGCTGGGCAGAGGGGAGTCGTGGAGCCTTGGGCCCGGGGGGCTACGTGCAGGCTCCCGGCGAGAGCCCATCCACAAGAGGCCTGGCTGGCAGGCCGGGCAGCTCCCGGAGGGGGCGCCAGGCTCGGGTCTTCCCCAGTTAGGAGAATCCGAGTACATTTCGTAAGTGAACGGAGGCCGAGACAGGGCGGGAAACCGCGATGCTGTGAAAATGGCTAATGATTTCAACCCAGCACCGGTGCCTTCAAGCCCGTACGCAAACAATGGAGTGTAACTGTGTCGCTCACGTGATGAGTGAGAGACTCATTGAAGAAGAAAGAACTTACAAACTCCCAGGTGGTGTGGAGGGAGCAGAAGACCCGTTCGAAGTGACCGGATTTTCTTCTTCCAACAGCTTCTGGGCAGCCCTGCGCACCCGCCCCACCTCCCCCCCCCCCCCCCCGCCGCCACCGCCGGGGATAGGGAGGCCTGGGCCGGGCTGAGACCCGCCAGAGCACCAGGGACCTCGAGAGACCCTAGCCATGAACGCAGGCCCAAAGACAAGGGTCAGGAGGCCTGTGTGCAGGGTGCCGGACACCTGTTCCTGCCTGTGTGGCCATCGGGACACGGGCCCGGGGGGAGTTGAAAAATTGGGGGTGGGCAATACGCTGCCTTCCTTTCTAGCGCATTTTTGGAAAGACCCAAAGCCCACTTCCCATGGATGGCTCCTCCCTCTGACCTTCGGGGGTCTGAGGGGCTCAGCAGTCCCTCAGAGTGAGCGGCCTCCCTCCACGTGGTACGTATGGGGGACCCAAAGACGGGGTGGCGTTGCCGGTATCGTCACAAAACGTTACAAAGGGCCGCAGCGGGCTGGGATGGAGCCAGAGGAGGCGGCCCGGCTGGGGATGCGTCAGTGAGGAGCCCCGAGGAGGACTGCCCTGGCCCAGAGAGGAGGCAGGACAGGTCCCCTGCGCAATGGCCACCTCTCCAGACCCCACAGGCCTCCACAGGCTCCCAGGGCAGCGCCCCGGCTCCACACAAGCCAACCAGACTTCCAAGGACCGGAAGGCAGCACCCGTCCCAGACCCACCCAGGTACCGCAGCCGGGGCTGCTTTATGGGGCCCCACCTACTGTCCACACACACCCCACTCCACCCCGCCCCTCGGGGGATGTCCTGTTCTGAGTCAAAGGAACCAGAACCACCACCCGCTGACCGAGGCCCCGATGTGCCAGGCAGGGCGCTGGCCCTTTGTCAGCCTCTGAGTCCCCGGCAAGGCTTCTGCGGCCCCATTACTCAGAGGGGTAAACTAAGGCTCACCACCGGTTGGATCACAGACTTTGGGCAGAGGAAGGATTCGAACACAGGATTGCCAGGATCCAAACCACCCTTCCAGGGTGAGCTGCCGCACCTCCCACAGCCTCTTCAGGGCTCCCGCTCCTGTCAGTACTAGTAATAACAACGGCAATCGTAAACCCCTTCTGTTAAAAAGGGCGGACCGGAGAGGTTCTGGACAGGCTGTCGGCTTCGGCGAACACTCATCTTCGTGCCCCAAACAAAGCCCAAGGCCACCTGTCCAGGCGCTTCGCCACCATCTCCTCCCCGCCCTGCACCCAGGCCCAGAGGAACGAGGTCAGGCTGGGAAACAAGCGTGCCCCTTTGGGTCCGTGCCAGAGGACAGGACGTGACAGCCACCAGCTCTCAACAGAGGGCAATGGACCATCACGGGGAGCTGGGGAGGCGGCTGGAGAAGGCAGACTGGCGGGGAGTGCAGGGGGTTCTGGGGAGGAGGCTCCAGTGAGGGGCCGGGGGTCTGCAGGCAAACTTGAACTCCTGTGCACGCCGCTCCGGTCCGCTCGGACTCGGACCCTGGGGAGAGTGCGGGGATCCAGGAGCACGGGCCTCCCTCAGAAGCGAAGGCTCCAGCCTGAGGCTCAGGCACCCGATCGGGGTCGTTGGTTACCTCCTTCTCAGACGAGCCAGCAGCTGTTGACATGGGGCTGCTGGCCACCAGGAGGGGCCTGCAGTGGCCCTTGCTCAGTGGGGAAGGGTTTGGCCAGACCACGGCCAGGGGCCATCAGAAAGGAGCGAACACAGGCCCAGGGACACGCTCAGGGCTGGTACGTGCACCCAGGGGTGGGCGAAGGCAGGCTTACCGCTGTGAATGCGGGTAACAGGTTCGTCCCCGTATTATCATTCCCTGACTAGTTACTGTGCCATTTGTCGTTCTTATAGTTCACCCACATTTGCCCACCCCTGAATAAAGAGTACATACAGTCCTAGCCAGTTAGGTCAGTTGGTTACAGCGTCATCCAGATACGCCAAGGTTGTGGGTTCGATCCCCAGTCAGGGCACATACAAGACTCAAACAATGAGTGCATAAATGAGAGGAATGACAACTTGATCTCTCGATCGCTCTCAAATCAATAAATCAATAAATAAAAAAGTTTTTAAGAGTATATACAAAGATACACTCCAGTGCCGGAGCCTCCACCCTGTCTGAAATTTCTCACCGACAGAAAGGAAACCAGCCACTTGCTGGGCCTCTCCCAGCTGGGACAACGCTGTGCGAACATTCGCTCGTGAAACACCACAGCGCAGCCACCGGGCATTCGGACTCCGTGGTCGAACAAGGCCCGGCCCTGCCCCGTCCTGGCTGGGCCACGCTGAGCAAGTTACCCACCATCTCTGGGCCTTGGTTTCTTTCTCTTTTTTTAAATCCTCATCCAAGGACACTTTTTTGCATTGCTTATAGAGAGAGGGGAAGAAAGAGAGAGAGAAACATCGATCAGTTGCCCCCCACCCAGGATGCACCCAAACTGGGGATCAAACCAGCAACCTTCCAGGTTTATAGGATGATGCTCCAACCAACTGAGCCACACCAGCCAGGGCTCGGGCCTGGGTTTCTTGGTAGGTCAAAACAAAGGGTCCCCAAAGTACGTCTCTGACGGGGATGTTGAGGGCATTAAACGACAAGGCGCCTGAGAAGGGATCAGCAGGGCGGTGGACACAAGGTAAGTGGCCTTGTGACGGTCGCTGTCCTGAGGCCAGGCACGTGGCAACCACGCAGCAGTCTCCCCAGGCGAAGGACCGGGCGCCCGCCGGCCCACTGCCCCATCTCCCACGCAGAGCGCTCCACGCGTGAGCGCCCCCACCCCTGGGCTGGGAGAGAGAATGATGAGCTCTTCTCCCGCCCCGTCCTCTTGTCCTTCGGAACGGGAGCAGCGTCCCTGCGCTGTCTGAAAGGAGCCAGCAGGACCACAGTGCGGCCAGGCCCAGAAACTCACAAGGAAACAGCCCCGGTGGGGGCAGGAAATGGGACCCACTGGGCCCTAGGGTCCCCACCGAGGAACAACACAGGACCCAAGGGGGATGTGCCCCCCTCCTCTGGCTAGAGCAGAGAAACCCTGAAGCCACCGCATCCCTCTTGCTGGCCCCAAGCGCGGAAGCGAAGGGGACCAGGCCCCGACACACGGTATTTCATTGCGCTGGCCGGCGCTCCCCGAGGGAGGAACTGTCACCAGCCCCATTCTGCAGAGGAGAAAACTGAGGCAGTAAATGAACCAGAGCCACAGAGGCCGCAACGATGGAGCAGAGTGATCTCGGCGGGTTTATCTCCCCTCTGGGGGTCCCAGTGGACTCTCTGCAAAATGGGACCCACTGCCCGAGTCTCAGTAGCACCTGGAGAACTCAGAGAGAAATCAGATCAGGAAAAGAGCCAAGCACGGTGCCCAGAACCTGCTCATCTGCTCTGTCCCCTCGTTCCTCCCACCTGAAGACAGAGGTGCTCCGACCCCGCCCTTACTCCAGGGCAGGTAGGAAGTCCCTGTGACAGGGTGAGAACATGCTCTGAGTTCAGTGACGTGGGTCCTCGCAAGAGCGACTGTGGTACTATTGTTACTATTGTTGACGTGAGAGGCTCCGGTTTGAAGGACCGGGCACAGGAGCTCTGACTCCAGACAAAGAAAGTGAAACCCGGCTGCCTCAGAAGGACCCTCTACCAAGCGCTCCCCATGGCGCCGGATGCCAAAGCCCTGACTCCATCAGCCTCCTTGTCAAGGTGTTTTTCCACCTCTGGGGGCGGCTCTGGGGGCAGGAGACCCAGGGCGCCTGGGCGGGCTGGACTCCCCAGCTGCCCCTTTGAAGTGCCCAGCATGGGGTGGCTGGAAGAAACCCTGGGCCGCAGAGGAGGCCGCGGCAGCACCTACCCGCCCCCACCGGCAGCCTCCCCCTCATTGTGCAGCCTGACTGGGCCTTTGTTGCCGGAGCCCAGGCAGGGGACAGCCAGGGACCTGGCCTCATTATGTGCCTGACCTCAGGCACGCCCCCTTCCCCCCAGGGTGGAAGGTTAACTCGGCTGCCAGCCACGCAGGCCTGGGCCTCCCGGAGGCCTCCTTCCAGGGACAAAGGACCGGCCCCCTTCCTCCTCTCCAGGCCCCAAAACAGCTGCCGGCCTGCAGAGCCCATTCAGGATGGGAGCTGAGGGGCCTGGAGGCCTGCTGTCCGAGGCTTTGATGGCTCAGAAGTCACCAGGGGGCCTCCTTCCCAACCTCCTTCCTCCCACCCCGTGGAGGAGACAAGGCTCAGAGGGCTGCCCGAGGGCTGATGCAGGAATGCAGCCAATCCCTGGGGGAGGGGGCTGGCTTAGGGGGGCTCCCTCTGACCACATTCAGGACCCTGCTTCCAGCCGCTCAGCAAGGCAGGGTGCGCTGGGCCCCACGAGGGGTCAGAATAAAATCAGAAGCTTCCAGTCCTGCCCTCCTGGGTCCCTTGGTCACCTGGCTTCTGGTATAGAATCCGTGTCACCTAGCCACGGATGAGGACAAAAGTCCCTCCGGCTTATGGCTTCACGTTTCCGTAGGAGGGCCCCCTTCCTGGATACTAATCGCCTGCCAAGCGGGGTGCTGACGTATGTGCCAAGGCAAGCGCACCAGGCAGGCTCACCGGGGAGGCCGCTCCTCCTGACGGCCTCCCCTGTAGGATTTCCAGTTACTTGGGAGGCCTGCGCCTCGCACACTGGACCAACGCACCATTTTACTGTGCGCTGATTTTAATTTCAAACGACTCCAGGGAAATTTTTTGGAGTGTTTTATTTGCTTGAGACCCTGGCACCGGCTGGGGATCTCCCCGGAGCACAGCGGGGCTCCGGAGGAACCAGCGAGCCGGGTGTGCCGTGGCGTGAGCGCCGGTGCGGGAGTTGTGCGCTCACGCGGGTCTCGGCAAGCAGGTGTGTCGCAGCGTGCGCACAACAAAAGGCCGGCTGAAAGCCTTACCTACAGAGCAGGCAGGCAGCGTGAGCCGCGAAAACAGGCTGGTTGGCCCATTGTTGCGAAGGGCTGCCTTTCAAGGGACAAAAGGTGGGGGCGGGGGGCAGGAGGACGCACGCAGGAGAGGCACGCACTGCTGTCCCATTATCGACGCCGTCTCCCCGGCAGCGTCATGTGGGAGGCGCGCGCCCGCGGTGCTCGCGCCCGCGAGTGCGCGGGGACCGGCCGGCTCACATTGTCCTGCCCCGCGGAGAGACGCAGCGCCCGGCACTCTGACAAAGACATCGATTCTCCCCTTCCCTGCCTGAGCAAGATCAGATGAGCTCCCGGAGTGGCACGTCCTTAACTTTTCAATGGGTTTTCTCTTTGCGACTTGTTTGTTTGGGATCCAGTTTTTAAGACCCGGTCTCTCATCATGCCCGTTCTCAAGCCACCCTCTCCCCAGCGCCCGCCCCCCAAAGCGAGGAGGGCACAGTCTGATTATCTGAGCGCGCAGGCAGCTCCCGGGCATCCTGGGCTCCGGGAATGCCAGTGGGGGAGGAACTGGGGGGCGGAGGGGGGATTAATTGCCAAGAAAACACAGGCTGTGTGGTGACTTTGATTCCATCAATTACCATTATCTTTCTGCACAGGTCCGCCAGCTATCCCCGGGAACCGGCCGCGTTCAACTTTCTTTGCCAGTCCTGATACCCCGTCAGATTTCTGGCGGTGTCGCGCCGGCCGCCTGGGCTCCTCCTGGGCCCTTATCAGCCTCTCCCAGTCAGCCTGGCCCGGCACAGCTGTTCCAGGCCCTGGGCCCCGCACTTTATCTGCGAGCACAGACCTCCGCCTGGCAAGCCGCGGGCCAGGCGCCGGCCCTGCATCCCCCAGGATGCTAGCGGGGAGCACCCCGCCCTGCCTGGAGCGTCTTCTGGGAGTTCATTACCAGCCAGGGTACCCCAGCCCCGCGGCCAAGGTGCGGGCCGTTCTGCCCTGCCTCACCACCGGCATCATTAAAACTCCAACCTTCTGGAGAGAAGAAAGAAGAACCAAACCACAAATTTAGATTAATAAAGCATTTGTTGATTCTACAGCAATTTAGCAGGCCCCTCAGAAACCCACCAGAGACCCGCAGAGCTCCAGTAATTTTCTGTTATATTATCTTTCTTGTAAAATACTTCCCCAGACAGAGTCCCCAAAGGGGCTCAAATATCACTGTGACTAACCAAAATCAATGTGCACTCACCTATTGACATTTTTACATAGTTTTTGGATTTAGTATCCAGCCGAAAACACAATCAACTCCTCTGCCAAGGAACCGACAGGCACTTAGCTAGTCAGCTATTAGTGTTACAAAGGAAAAAATGCAGGCGCCCAGGGGAGCAGGGCCAGGAGGCAGTGACGTCAGGGGTAATTGGGTGTCTGAGAGAAACTGCCAGAGGCTGGCCGGCTCCCCGGGGGCCGCACAAAGCTGAGCTGTAACTCTAATAAAGGAGAGGAAATTCTAGAAAAGGGGGCTTTGCTACAAAGGAGCCCAGGCAGCCGCCAAAAATAGCCCTTTGGAAATAAATAAATAAGTGTGGCCAAAGCCTATGGATCTAAAAAATAAAATAAATCACCGACGGAGCAGGCGTGCTGGCCGCCCCTCCCTGGACATCTGGGGCTCAAGGACTCCGCCTCCGCCGCCCGTCCTCCTGGAAACACATGGATGTGAGTGCGGGGGGGGGGGGGGGGGGGAGGTTTGCCATCCCTGTTGGCGAATCGATGGGTTTTCCGAAGAGCCCAAGTTTGCCACACACCCCCCCCTTTCCCAGAAGCAGTGTCTTCGCTGTTTGAGGCGCACTCGGAGAAGGCATTTCTATTGTTTGGGTTTGGGTTGTTTTTGTGTTATTGGTTTTTGATTCCTCCCTCCCCCGAACCCGGGGTTGGCTCTTACAATGCCACTTTCGTTCAAGGACAGTTTTAGAGGTCCCTGCCGCATGGCTCAAAGCCCCCCTGGAAAGAGTCTGTGCTCTTGAGAGGGGGGTTGAGTTTTCTTCCTTTACCGTTGTGCCCCCGCGGCGGTGGCCCTCAGCCCTGAGGTCAGAGGCCGTGGAAGCAAGCGCCCAGGCCGACTTCACCGCCTCCCCCCAAAAGGGGCCGCCGTCCGACGTGGCCTCCCACCCAGCGGCCCTGGAACCTGGCCCCAAGCACGGCATGGGGCCCCCTTGGGAGCCTGCAGCTCCCGCCCTGAGACCCAGAGGCTGCTGGGAAAGTCAGGCCTCCTTGGTCAGGCGAGAGAGGGGACCTGGAGAAAGAGATGGCGAGAATGGGGTTCCCGGGGTCAGGCTCTATTTCAGCACTTGGAAAGAAAATGGAAAATTAGGCCCAGGATGTAAAGGGGGGGCAAAAGAAGAAGAAAGAAAAAGGAAAAAAGCAGAAGGCACTCCAACCCAAATCTACTTGGAAAATTAGTCTGAACAAAGGTCTTCGACTGAAAATGTCACGTCAGCGCCACAGGGCTGCTTGTCCGCTCAGTCCCTGAGGCCCTGCGGACGCCCACGGGGCCTGCCCAGGGCTGTAAGCATGCAGCCCAACCCCATCAGGACACCCCGGAAACAGCCAGAGCTCCTGGCTGGGGCCAGGGGGACGCAGCGGGCCCAGTGTTGACACGGAGGAGGAAAACCCGGCTGGGAACCGAGAACGGAACCGACAACCGACAGCCCAGGGGAGGGAAGCGGAGCTGAGGAACGCGCCAGCCAGCGCCCTGGCACCAAGTCGCAACCCTGGAATCAATGATGCAATCGCTTAATTAATCAGCTGCTCGGGGTGGGTGCAGGGGATCTCTGTGCGAGTGTCTGACCCAACCAGCTCCTGGTGGGCAAACCCCCCTCCTCGGGCCCCCTCTGCCGGGCCCACGGGACCACAGATGGTTGAGCACCGTCTGGGAGTCTCACTGAGGGGGGAAATGTGAGTTCCCGCGTCCCCTGTGAGATCCAGTCACTCTGGCAGAAAGGAGGAGGGGGGAGGGGGCGGAGGGAGGTGGGAGGGTCTTACGGCGACTTAGAATTTCTTGGCCTTGGCTGATGCAAGCTAGCTTTCTCGATGTTATTTCCTTGTCCCAGTCAATGAGACTGTAACAGAAATAGCGAGACCTCTTTTCAGCAAGCCCGGGAGTGCCAGAGGTAGAAGGGGGAGAGGCGGTTCCAATTCACCCTGAGGCTTCACACGCTCAAGTCTTGTAACTTGTACAAAACCAACAACGCAGGGGAGGGCCCAGACGGCAGGTCTGGAACGAGCCGCGCGCAGGAAACGGGGTGCCCTGTGTGCACGTGTGCATGTGTGCACATGTGCATGTGTGCACGCATGCGTGTGTGCGAGTGTGTGCACGTGTGCCTGTGGGCGGGGGAGGGGGAGGGTGCCCCTTCCGTCTTTTCCAAGACTTCAGCAACAACAGACACCCTTGCAAAAAAGTAGTCAGCAACCTCCATATTTCCTATTCTGACATCGCAACTGGAAGGAAGGGTTTGCAACGGGCGCGCGCGGGGGCTGGACCATCTCCAAGGTTGATTTTCTCATCTTTAAGGCACAGAAGGGAGGGCAGAGGAGGGAGGAGGAGGGCGCGCAGCCGACATCTCAGACCGACCCCAAACGGTTAATGATAATGAGCCGGGAGCTCGCTACAGGAGCTTAACAGCTCTAAGGAAGAGGGGAGGCCCGGGAGAGGGGCCGGCGGAGGTGTTTTCAATTACCAAAAAGAAAAATAATTTATTTTTAAACAATACCCCTCGACGCTGGGTGTTTAAAGAGCAGAGACTCCGGCCCCCAAAATATCAAAGTGAGATTTTAAAATAGGAGTGCCATCCCCCCTTCCCCGTCGCAGGTTTTACTGTAGCGTTCTAGAAGGCAGATTAAATGAAGGAAGCTCAAACACACTCAATTTTGTCCTTTAGCAAATTCTTCTCTTTCAGTCTCGCATGAAGAAAAAAATCTCCCCACAGAGTTTTTCTCTTCTTCCTGGTGTGGATCTGGGCCCCTGCAGTGCCCTGTGTAATTTCCAGTTCCTCAGAATTCAGGTATTAATAAAGACCCCATGGGGACTTCCAACAATATAACCCTACATTTTGAGGCATTATGAAAGGAAACCCCCAGGGGTCTGTGGCTCAAATTTCTGAAATGTAGGCATTGTAAAAGGCACCCCAGGGGATGCCCGCAATAGAAATCTGCTGAATTCAAAGCATTTTGGAAGTCCTGGTGGGAGTCATTACTCCCACTGGAAGCTTTTTACAAAACATGTGTTGCTGACATGTTGACAGATTGCTCAGTGAAGTGTTTAGGTGCATGCACAAGGCGGGCCTTTGGAGACGCTCGGCGCTGCCAGCGAGTCTCCGAACACTGGAACCGGTACCATCCATATTTCATAACGGGGGAGGCCGCGGCGGCCAGGGACAGGAGGCGTGTTCTCCGAACCGCCAGCGAGCCTCGCACCCCTCCGCCGAGGAGCCACTTCGAGTGGGCCGGCCCAGTCCTCGCCTTTGGAAGCCGGTCTGCGCGGCACAGCTGCGTCGGCCCTTGTATCCCTGCCAAGGGCTTTACTGAAGGAATCTGAGGCCACCTCACTGATCGCTGCAAGGCGTCGGGGCAGACCCGACCGAGGAGGGGGCGGGGCCGGCGGACGGGGCCTCGGTCCTCGGCCCTCCAGGAGAGGCAGCGCGGCGGGGAGGGGGTTTGAACTGGGGCGCGCTAGTCTTGACAGCGTTAAGCTCAGAAAGTGATCTGTGACTTTAATAAGGCAGAGGGGCTCAGAGGAATTAGCTGCCTAGGTGATGGGGCCGGAGATGGATGGAAATGTATTCATGGCCCGGTGGGCCAAGGGCCAGGCTGGGGCTCTGGGGAGGGCGACTCACCCACCGCCCCAGCGCTCCCCGCCGAGGTCCTCAGCCCCCGGGGGGACCAGAGCCCAGCAGGCCTGCCTCCGTGCGCGCGCACTCACAGCCCTCCCCGCCGGCCCCGCACCCCGTGGCAGGGTAATGCGCCATATGCCTGCGTTCATAAAATTTTAAAGGTAAAAGCAGATGGAATTTGATAAATGTGTGCATGTGTTGATAGGAACACACGAGCAGACGCATTCCAACGCCAAGCTCGCCCTGGCCTCTAGGACCGCCCCACGCGTGCGTGCCCAGGGAGGACAGAGGCGACCTGCCTCCCCGCCTCGGCCACCGGCGCGCACACAAAGGCGTTTCGTCGTGTGTTGTTTCTTTAATTTATTCTCTCTGAACTGTACTATCTATTACACTGTCAGCTTGGGGGTTTTCCTTGCTGAAATTTTTAAAAGCACGTTAAGAAACAAAAAATCACTTTTGCTTAACGCACAGCACTCAGGAGCGGGGGGGGCGGGGGGTCAGGCAGGTGAAGGGGGCATGAGGATGCAGGACCTCACCGCCCTGCTGCAACCTGACTTTGCAGTTGGCTTGCAGGTGCCAGAGACGCACTGTCACCCTGGTGGCCTTCCTAAGTCTCTTCCCTCCTTTCAGAAGTCACCTGCATTTCAATGGACAAATGGCCTTTCCAAGAGAAGGGCGCCAGATTTCCTCCCCAACCCCTCACAGACTTCTGGGGACAAAGTCTCCAGAGAGGTGGCCGGCCGCCCTGGGTGTCGGCCCTGCAGGAGGCCAACTGGGGACGGACACGGCTCTGCTGACTTCATCGGGTCCTTCCCACCAGCGGCCCTGGCTGAGAAATTCCAAGGCCCCCAGCACTGGCTGGCTTCCACACACGGGGGCAGGGTGGGCAGGGGGTCTGCATCTCTGCCAGCTCCTCTGCGCCCGGCCCCCGGCCCCCGGCCCCGTGGGCGGCAGGCATCTCACACGCCCCCATGTAATAGGTGGTCAGGAACCAGGTGCTGAGCTAAGGGGTGAATTAAGAAATAAAGGAATGGAGTTGACTTTGGGTGGTGGGCACGCAGGGCAATATATACAGATGATGTATCCTAAAAGCCCACGCTTGTAACCTGTGTAAGCTCACTAACCATCGTCACCCCGATAACTTTAATTTTGACAAAACAACAGAGGAATGACAGCCCCGGGCCACGGGAAGGCTGCCAGGCTGAGCCCCGCAGGTACACTCACTCCATTCGGTCTCGAGGAACAAAGGCCACGTGTCCCTTTCAAAGTAGATGTTGGGGGCCCTCTTCTTCCAAGAGGAGACTTGGTCCTGGAAGCGGACCGAGGTGGCTGAACCCAGGCCCCAAAGGGTTCACTGTCCGGAGAGCTGCCTCTGCCCCAGCACCTGGCCACGCTGTGCCCGGAGGGGGACCACCTGGTGGCCAGGGTGAGGGAGGGCTGCAGACTGAGAGAAAGGAAAGAATCTTCGGGCCTCGCTCCTTCCCGGGTGACACAGTGCCCCAAAAACCTCCCACGCAGAAGGCTGGTCCTATAAACATAGGATCACTCTTGCGTCCCCCTCCTCTGACTCCCCCGGTGCTGCCCGGAGGGTCCTGCCCCCGTTCCTGGCACGGCGGGAGTCTATCTGTACATTTGACAGGCGTGACCAGCTTGTCCCAGTTTGTCTGGGCCTTTCCCCGTTTTAGCTCACAACCCTCCATTACAGGAGGCCCCTCCGCCCCGGGCTGACCGGGACGCTTACTTGGTCGCCCTCTGCCCTCCACCCAAACGGTCAGCTCCGTGGGGCAGGGACCAGCACAGGCCGGATGTAGTGAACCCGTGCCCGCATGAATGAGTGAAGACTTTTGTACCTGGGTCACCACGGGTCTGAGGGAGCATCGCACAGAGCGAAGCTCCGTCCCAGGTACTGGCTCCTCGGAGCACACGCACCATGTGCAGGAGGCCTTCGAACGTGGCCGGTGGGGCCGGTGCCGGGTTCGAGACAGCCCTCTGGCAGGGACCCACGTCCCTCCTCCTCACCACAGCCCCAGCCACCAACCACCCAGAACCACCCCCCACCCACCGGCTCCCTCCGGGCCTGGAAGCCACGTCTGAGCAGTCATCAACACTAATGAGCTCTAGGTGGCCTTCCCATGCACCCCTCACCCCCTCACCCCTCTAGCCTCTATGCTGCCCAAGCCTTTGGGCCTGACTTGTGAAAATCATACACCAGCAGGCTGGGTGGCAGAGTCTCCATTCTGGAGGAAGACGGGAGGGACCTTGGGGTGGGAGGAGGAAAAGGTCTCAGGCGCCAGCTCAGCTCCGACTAGGTCAGGAGAGAGGGGAGGATGCACAAGGCTTTCTTCCGCAAACACTCCCATGAAGCTCCAGTCCAATGCCAGGCCCTGGGGTGGCAAAGGTGAGAAGGCAAGGCCTCGGCCCCTCACAAGACCTGTGGGTGGGCCCCGTCCAGCTGCAGGGCATCGCACCCGGGCACAGCGACACCTGGGACGCCATAGAGCCGACTGGAGCAGGCTCACGAGCAGCGGATAGCACGGAGGGTGAGCTGTTGATGATCAGCAGGTAGGTGGGGGGAGAGGCAGGCGCAGGACAAACAGCAGAGACGAACACCCAAAGGTCACGCTGCATCTCTGCATCACGGCTGGAGTTTATTTTCTCCTTTTGGCTTGTCTTTATTTAATGGATCTCCTACAACCAATTTGTCTAACAAGCATGAAACAAGAAAAATGTATTTGGGAAAACAAGGGAGTGGGCCAAGTGCTCCTGGGAGCCCGGAGGAGGGGCCGGCCTGCCGCCGGCTGGGAGGTCGGGCAGCTTCCGGGGAGTCGGGCCGAGGTCTGGCTTTGCCAGGGAAGCGAGCTGGTGGGTGGGTGTGCAGGGCGGGGGCCGGGCCGACAGAAGGGCATGGGCGCGAACACGGCAGGTTCCGAGGGCAGGGGCGTGCTGGGGGGTGAAGCGGCAGGCTGCAAGACAGGGACAGGCCCAGCCACGGTGGCCGCCTGAGGGAAGAGGCAGATTTTGGTCTTGGGGGCACTGGAGGCTGGCGACCCTCAGAGTCTTGACCCATCCCCTCTCCCACCAAAGGTGAGGAGGCCTGGTTTGCAAAAGGACTGGTTCCCAACACGTAACTGGTGAGCCGAACGGAACTGCCGGCCCCAACGAGATGGAACCTTCAGGTCCTTGCGTCCTGGCCCGGCCCTGTCTCGGTGTCTGGCCAAGCCGACGGCCACGCTGGAACGACAACCCTGGAACAGGCACTGGGCCTCCAGTCCCAGCCCGAAAGGGGCTCTCTGCCTGAGGGGGGCCAGGCCTGCTGCCTCTGCCGCCCTCCGTCCTACCAGAGCCGGGCGTGACGGGGGCCCGGGCCCACGGCCTGCAGGGGAGGCTTCCAGCCGCTGCAGGGGCGGCCGCTGCCGAACAGTCCGGGTGTCGAAAGGAAATTAAAACGCAGGACCCTGCCACACTTTTTATCATCCATTCATAAAAAACACAAGAGTGAGAAAGAAGAAAAATAGGTCACTTCGGTGAAATTTACAGGGACTCAGGAATCCAAACCTCGCCGGAAGGTCTTCGGCCTCCATCTGGCTTCGGAAGGCCAGGTGTGCCTGACCCAGAAAGGGACGGGGGAGCCCAGAAATGCAGAGCAGGGCGGGGCGAGGGCCTGGGAGCCAGCGAGGCGATGGTTCCTTCAGCCTCACAGCACGAGTGGCCCCAGCACACGTGACTGCGGGCCCCCGAAGAAAAGCCCATCGGCAAACCCCAGAATGAACGACTCACAGAGGAGCCGACTCTCTGCATGGCGGCCATAGGGGTCCTTTAAAAACGAACGTCCTATCGTGTCACCCCACGGGTCGTAGGACGAAACCCCCCTCCTTCCCTGGCCTGCCAGGCCCTGAATGATCTGGCCCCAACAGAACTGACCCCACACCCTCAGCACCCTGGGCACCTACCACCCTGACCTTCTCGCCAGCCTCCCAGCAGGCCCTATCACCGCTGCTTCCCCAGGGCCTTTGCATATGCTCTTCTCACTAGCCTTCTCTAGGGCCTTCACCTGGTTACCTCTTAGTCATCCTAGATCCAGGGCCGGGACTCGTAAAGGGCGCACATACAGAAGAGAGTGCCCGCCACATTCATAAAATTCAAAACAGAAAAAAAAAAAACACTAAACTTTAAAATAAGTGTAAGGAGGTTCTGGCATTTTTATTGATATATTTATATGTGCTATATATATTTTAGTATTTTAAAAATACACCATATTCTTGCAAAAGAACTTCTTTCTCATGTAGATAGCCCCCCCTTACTGGTACCCTAAGCACTTACTTAGATGCCTATGGTTCATATCTCAATCCCAACCTCACCACCTCCAGGAAGCCCTCCCAGAAATCTCACCGCCACTGCACCCCCACAAAAACCAGATGCAGAGGGTCCTCTCAGCACTTTCACGGCACCATGTACTTTCCCTAGAAGCACCTACCCCAGCTTCAGCTGCCCCATTATTTGTATGGCTTTTGAATTAATGATACTCCCCAGCGCACTCAGCCCCACGCGGGAACAATGCCCACCTTGCCCGCCAGTGTGCCCCTGCCTTCACACAGTGCCCAGAGGATGGCAGGTGCTCGAGAAATCGTTGTTGGGTGGACAAACAGACGAGTGCCTGCAGGAACGAACCGGGGCGAGGGCTGACATTACAAACACAATCAGCCACGAACCCAAAGGCGCCATCACCGGGCTCCTGGAACAAGCAGATCCCCCCCGTGAATTGAAGTCGTTCTTCCAGTCAATGTGTACAAGATGCCTACTGTGTGCCAGGCCTGAGGGCAGTAGGATGAACAAGAAAAGACACATGAAAACCCCAGAAAGGAAACAGCCTGGGAGCGCTGGGAGAAGCGAGGAGACGGGGGTGGACTTGAAAAAACTCCGTCCGTTCCCCCGGTGTCTCGTCTCCCTGTGCCAGCCCTCGAAGTCAGGCCAGTGGCACCCTGCTGGGAGCAGCAGAGGGACATGCCGTGGCTCTGCCCTGCAGCGGGCCCGGGTTGTCAGCACCTGCGTCCCTCAGAGCTACCTCCCACCACACAGCACGCAGGGATCAGCTCCCGCCCAGGCCCGGCACGGTGCCGGCCCCAGGGACACGGTGGCCCGGCCGTGTCCTGCTCCGAGGCTCCCACCCTGGCCAGCCCAGCCTGCCCTCCAGGGGCATTTTCTCAAGCAGCGCACCAATCAGAGAGGTTGCTACTGGCATCTAGTGGGCAAGGCCAGGGCTGCTGGATGACCTTCGAAGCAAGGGACAGTCCCTCCTCCAAAGGGAGAATCACCCACAGGCTCCGAATGGCACGCGAGCTTGGAAATTCTAGCACAACTCCATCCTTTGCCAACAAGCCACAACCCTGCTTCGACTCGCCCACAAGTGCCAGAGAGCAGGCCGCCCAAAGCAAAGTCAAACGGTCGATTGTCCCACGAAGTGACGTTGGCCCAATGCGTCCGGCTCTGGCACCTCACAAACTCCAGCTCCCATCGAAACTGTCTTGTCACGTCCCAGACCCGCCCTCCCTCCCTCCAGAGTGTGCTCAGCAGCCCCACAGTCCTGGCTCCTCAGAGTGCCCCCTGGGCTCACTGAGGTCCACCCTGGACGCAAAAGCAAAACCCTGGCCCCTCCCCCTACTGACCTGCTAAATTATAATCTGCATTTCACAAGGTCCCACGGGACCTATATACACTTTAAAGTGTGAGCATGCCTGAGGGCACTGCAGGAAAGCCTTCAGGGGTACCTTCTGTTCAAAATTCCCTCCCTGAGGCCAAGTTGGCAGGGAGGCTGCCTCCTCCACCTGCTTGGCCTCCTTCTGCAGGCCCCGCCCCCATCCCCTGGCCCGTGCGCCCTGAAGTCCTGGTGAGAGCACCTTCCTTCCTGGAGCGCAAACCACGTGCCACAGGGCGGGTGGCTGGCTGGCTTTTTCTCCCTCCTCGGCTCAAAGGTAGGAAAACGGGACCAGGCCCCCAGAACAACCCGAACACGTGTCAGCCTTAAGGAACCCACTTGGGGAAGATTCCACTTATGCCCCAGGTAGGTCAAGGGGGGACACAAGTCGGTCAGAAGGCATTCTCTTTCATCCCTGAGGGGGTGGCCGGCCTGCGAGGCCCCCGCTGGAATGCCACAGGGACAGAGTGCACTGAGGCCTGTGCCCGCAACCCCAGGCCTCGTGGGGGTCGCTCTGCAGCTTTGACCCAAGTCTCACCTCGTGCCTTCTCTTCCACGAGCTCCTGGGGAGGCAGGCTAAGGCCCTTCTGTGGAGGCCTCGAGTCCCAAAACTGACCTCGGCACAGCACCTGATACTGAGCGAGTCCCAGGGTGACAGCTGCAGGGTGGGGTGGGTGGGGCGGGACGAGATAAGACGGGACCGGACAGGACGGAAGGGAAGGGAAGGGAAGGGAAGGGAAGGGAAGGGAAGGGAAGGCAGGACAGGCGCGGGCCCAGCCACGCCCCTTCGCCTCCAACACCCACGGAAAAAGTGCTCCCGCAGGGGCACAGGTACAAGGACGTTTGCTACAACAAGCGCTCGGCAACCCCCTAAATGCCGCTGACCAGCGGCCGGCTGCAGGGGCCGAGGGCACCCCAGCTGTGCAGGGCCAGGCAGCGGCCCATAAAGGAGGAGGGAGACCTACGCGCCCACGTGGAAACTCTCCGAGGCACAGCGCTGCGCAGAAGAAGAAGGGGCACGCTGAGATTCATAGATCCAAGATGGTGTCATTTATTTTTTTAATCAAAAATCAATATGACATTGTTTCTATGGATACCCTTCCACCATATTTCATCAGATCTCAGATACCATCGATTGTAAAATACACTGTTACATACCACGAGGAAAAAACTGTCAACTAAACCATGGAACGCCACTAATCCTTAAGATTCATCTCGACTTCAGGGACGCTGCTGCGTCTTAGCACCTGTGAAACGTGACGTTCTGTAAATTTGCAGTGGAAGGTCTCCAAGGTGTGAGCCACAGCAGTGACCGCAATTAACCTGTGGGAGGGGGCGGGGCAAAGGAGGTGCGAGCCTTATCTGTCATCTTTGAAACCGTTACCAACAGAACGGATTGATGTGTAAGGGATATTTAATAAATGTAACTTTCTCTTAAACAAAGGATGACTGAAAGCCCCCTCCGCCCCACCACTGCAGGTGAAGCAATGGTGATAATACTGGACCATCCAGGGCGGAGCCACCAAGCTTTGTGAAGAGGAGAGGGGTTTGCTCAGGGATGTCCAGAGGGGGGCGTGTGATGGAAAAAAGAGATAATAGGAAGAGAGGCTGATTTGGGGAAACGATTCATCAGCTACTCATAGGCACACATCAGGGCTACGTGGGGGCCTGGGGTTACCCCCCCAAACGGCACCTTCATCCGCCCTCCCGCTGTCTGCAAAGCTGTTTGGAAAGTCACGATGTTGTCCTCAAGGCATCACTCGCAAGGGACCCGCTCGGACTCAAGCTTCTCATTCCGTCTTAATACCCAATTCCGTGTGCCGGGCAGGGCAGAACCTGCCACAGCCACATCACCTTGCCCTGCACGCAAATAAAAATAGCCTTGGCGCTCAGGGCCCCCAGGTCTCCCAGCTCCATCCTCTGGGGGTCCCCGGTGGCGGCCACGCCAGTGAACCAGTGAACAGAAAGCGCTTGCAATATACACGCAATGAACAAAGAGGCTCCTCGGAAGCATCCCTGACTCTCGGGCTCTCCTTGACTCCTCCCCTGCCTGTGTCCCCCGTGAGTATACAAATGGAGTGACACTGTGGGTGGGTGGGGGACAGCCACACGGTGTGCCCTCCATGACACTTTCTCCAGTAGGGACACAGCGAATGGCGTTAATCAGGCGATACCCGAAGCAGTCCCCCCACTCAGGCAAAAGACAAAGTTTCCGCAGCTCAGGCCGGGAGTTGAACAGCTGCACCCGCCAGGACCCGGGCTTGGGGTCTGACGCACTCGCTCCTCTGCTGTCCTGCTCCGTGGTCTCACGGCGCAAGACCGAAGCGCTGACCAGGACCGCGTCCCGGAGCCAAAACCCACACAGCAGCCCGACGAAGCCCCGAGCTCCGTGACAGACGGTGCAGCTCCCTCCCCAAACACGGCCGTGCAGGACACACCCCCTTCGGTACGTCAGGCGTCACATCCAAACTGGGACTGCTCAGCGGCAGTCTAGGGTGACACAAAGGGCGTGTACCGTTGGTCCCCTCAGATGGCTCTCTACCTTCTCCCCCAACTCCGTGCCCAGGAGCTGACGGACAGGCCCTCTGCTTTGGGTGTCCAGTGGGGTTCAGCCAGCAGTCCCAGCAGAGACTGGAGGACAGCAGGAGACACAGCAGGGGATGTCCTTGGGCGAGCTCCCCGAGGGGGGGGGGCGGTCACAGGTTTCAGTGGCCTCTCCTGCAGGACAGCCCGCGTCATGGGTGCCGGGACGTCCCCACAGCGCTCCCCACCCCGGTGGCTTCCCCTCGCCCTGCCCACCTCCGTCAGGGGCCTCTGATTAAATGCTCCTCTATGGCTGCGCTGGGACGTGCCATCTGTCTTCTGTTAGGTCCGACGAAGGCGGCCTCCTTTAAACAACCGTTAAGTAAATATGTCTAGATATCTGTTAAGCGTGCGATGAAGAGGCATCAGAGGATGAAGTGACGAGACGTGGCCCACAGTGACAGCCACATCTCACTGACTTGCCCCCCGCCCCGGCCCCGGTCCTGTGACCTGGCTGCAGAGTTCTCCATGACCTCTGCCTGCAACTCCGCCACCCTGTCCCTGCGAGGTGGTCACTCCCAAAGCCCCCCACCGTGTCAGCACCCCTCAAATCCCTCTTGGGACCGTAGGGTCTCCCCATGCTCTTCAGAGCTCCTCTTTCCCTGGGACACAGTGGCTCTGGGGAGCGGGAACCCCACTGCAGCGATGCCCACCCACGAGCATCCCAGCCGACCGTGCGTGCTACACTCAGCCTTCTATTATCGGTGTACCTGTACATATATGGATAGAAGGAATCCGCCATATTCCTGGCCCCAAGCCAGGGCCTGGCACACAGTGGGACTTACTAAAAACTGAAGGTCTCACAGGGAAAGGGTCTCTATCCACAGGAGCAGAACGCCCCCTCTGGTCTGCCGTGTGGTCCTTGCCCTCCTGCCCAGGAAGCAGGTGGCAGAGCCATTTCTGAGGCCGGCAGGGAGGTGGAGGGACTCGGGGCACCTGCCAGGAGGAGTGTCCAGACCAGACTGCCCACAAGAATTCCTGGTCCTCAGCACCCACGGAACACTGAGGCCCCTTCCATCAAATCACCCAATGACTATTTCCTGAGCACCTACTATGTGCAGTGTGAGGAGGGCAGAGCAGGACACTGCTCTGCAGAGGACCTCCTTCTAGAAGCAAAGACAATAATGCAACAGGAAATGCGGAGAAAATCCAATGGGGGGCCTTGCTAGAGAGTGAAGGAGAGCTTCTTTAGCTGGGGAGGGGGGGTGTCAAGAGGACCACGCTCAGCAGGTAACGCTGGAGCTGGGACCCCAAAGGAGGTGAAGGAGCTCTCCAGGTGAAATCTGCAGGAGCATGTAGGTGGCGGGGGGTGGGGGGGCGGGGGGGGGGCCGTGCAAAGGCCCCATGGTGCAGACAAGCCCAGCCGGTCCAAGGCTCAGGAGGACAGCCGGGCGGAGGGGTGGGGGTGGGCAAGGTCACTGGATGGATTCGTTCTAAGGGCGGTGGGAGGGGGCCCCAGGCAGGTAGACAGACGCTGCCCTGGGAACAGATGCTGGGAAGGGGCTGGGAGGCCACAGGCAGATGCCCACCATCTGTCCTCGCCAGTCCCCTAGTGCCTGTCCCTCAGCCCCTTCCTCCCCGCCCCCACCCCTCTGCCCCTTCCAGCCCTCAGACCCGCTCCCACAGACCTGACCTCGTCACCCGTCACTGGGCAGCAGTGACAAGCACAACCAACCACTCGGCGAAGCCCAGACTTCTGGCCCCCACAAGGGCAGGGTAAAGGGAAGGGCCGGGCTGGGCGTGTCCCCACCCAGCTGGCTGCCCGGTGCCCACCTGCACAGCGGCCTCACAGCCCCCCTCTTCCCAGATGTCCTCATCCTGAGCAACAATGTCATTTCCAAAGGCAGCCAAACTCCAGCCAGTCAGCCCTATCGCAACGAAGCTGCCTAACACGGAACGGAGCGCTGTACCCTCCCCTGTGCATGTTCTCCCAGCACCGGTTCACGCCGCGTTTAAAACCACTGCCAAAGCACTCCACCGATGGTTCAGCTTCATCTGAGACCAGGGCCTGAGTTAAATTTCAGACTTCCCTGCTCTCTTCCCGCCCCACACTGCTGGCAGCCCTCCGGCCTCTGCCCCACCCCAGCTCCAAGGCTGGCCGGGTCTGTGCGAGGAGCCAGAGGTAAGAAATAAATAAATAAACAAACAAACAAAGGCCAGTCCCCTGCTGGCTGCACTCCCCGAAGCACACATCCCAGCCAGCAGGAGATAAATTTGGTCGGTTTCTCATTCTGTTGGAGGATGGTCTTTATTTTTCTGCGGGAAGGTGTCACTTCAGGGATGCCAAACAGGATCTCAGGGTCCAGAGGAACCGGAAGTATTGTCCAGTCGGCCCCTCGACCCCCACCTCCGCACCCCACTCCCCGACGCCTGTGGTCATCTGACACCCCACCTCCGGGCTTTGGAAAAGGCTCTGGCCACCAGGAAGTTGCTCCTTCCATGCAGGACCCTGTGGCTTCTAGAAACGGTCCTGGTTCTGCCCCTTGGAGAACCAAGATGAATGGAGAGAGGGGTCAGGGTGTTCCACCCCACTGCCCCACAACTGGGACCAGAGCGTCCCCTGGGCAGCCTCTCCATTAACATCTCACCCCGAAGTGACCGTGAAAATACCAACCAGCGGGTCACCACTACAGGAACAGACGCGGGCGACCTGGTGGGCGTGGCGAAGCTCCGGCCTGTCCCTGAGGCCAGCTAGCCTACTCGGGAACCTTTACTGGTGGAGGCAAAGCTCCTCCCCTCTTGGGGACGCTTCCGTGGAACTGCACCCACACCCCCCTCTTTGGCCAGCAGCACCCTGGCCGCCCTCAGAGCGAGGAGGCGCTAGGTCACCAGGCCGTCGCCAGCATCCTTGTTCAGCCGCCCCTGACGCCAGCCCCACACCTGGAATTCCTGTTCCCGTAACTCCCCCGACTTGATGTAAGCACGGTAGGGGTGCGTTTTCTGACACTGACCACCAAGACGCACCTCCCCAACATGCGAGCGCGACTTGGAGGCCTCCTCTCTCTGTGTTCCCGGAACCGCCCTCTCCGGCCACTGTCTCTCCGGCGACACGTGGAACAGAGCAGCTGCCTCCTTCCCCCCGCTTCCCACGCAGCCTCACACCCTCGGCGTGCACTGACCCAGCCTCCAAGTCCACGGAGCCACGCAGCCTCCGAGCGCGCTGACCATTTCGGCAGTGACCTGCTCGGCTACTCCTGTGACCCTCCCTCCCACACTGTTCACGGGGCCTCGGCCAGCACTCGGCTACACCACAGAGGGAAGCCACCCACTCCCTACAACAAAACACGGGTCAGTGGAAGGCTGCCCTGGCCAAAGTCAGGGAGGGGCCATGCGCGCCGCGCCGGGCTGTTTCACTCGCCAGTCCATCCTGTGTCTGGAATGTTCCTGAGCTCACGGCAGGCGCTCAAAGGGGTTCTGTGAACGAATGAACACGCGTCCAGTGACGCTCTGGCTCCGAGGAGCATCTTTTCCTCGGCCGGCAGTCCGCTCGGGCCTTTGGGTGCCGGGAGCCGTAAACTACGCGGCGTGGGCAGAGGTCATCCACGGTGTCCAGCGATGACGAGGACAACCTTCTCGTTGTGTCTTTTACCCCCAAGTCAGGCAGCGGGCGGCTGGGGGCTCTTGCTGCCTCCACCTACGGGCACATTCCCCGGAGCTCTCTCAAGCCTCACAGCGGAGCTCCCGGACAGATTTCCCGGGAAACACAACGGTCAGCTCTCCATGCCCAACATGTCGGAATAGCACCGGCCCCCCAGGAGAAAGCCGCAGGGCGTGTGGGCGGGGCTTGGTCTCTGCCCGGAAGGAGAGGGAAGGAGAGGCAGGTGGCCGGAAGGGCGACGAGCGCTGCGCCCGGGGACCTGCACGTCCTGCTGGGAGAGCAAGAGCTGCGGCTCCGGACGGAGCTCCGCGTCACCGGCCCCTGGTGGCTCTGCGATGCGAGGCTTTGCAGCTACTACATGTCCACGTGGGGGGGGGGGGGTCTCAATACCTACAGACTAAAGGGAAACATCTTACCGAGATTTTGGAAGCCAATAGGGGAGGGTGTGACTTTTTGGTGACACTGGGTGTCCCAGGAATGCACAGCAGGCTGACGTCACAGTCCCTCCCCACACCACCCGACACCTGAGCCACTCAGGCCCAAAGACTAACCCGATGGCCGCCTAGCCCCTCTCCAGCACTGGCCCAAGGCCTGGGCACGATGTCCCAGAGGCCCAGCACCCAGCGGGAGTCACCAGGGCTTGTCGGACCCCTCTCCCAGAGCTCCGCTGCCAAAGGACCAAGAGACAGAGGTTTGGGGGGAGGAGGCTGGGCCGGTTTCAGGGGGACCCCCAAGGTGGGGGTACACTTCCACAAAGTGAGTAAGAATTCAAGGTCAAAGTCCTTCCTCCACGAGACGCAGACAAAGAAAATGCCCAGTCTCACTGGTGTGTGGCGTGAGTCCCGAGCCCTCAAGGGCAGCAGGCTGGGTGTGGGACGCCGCCCCCCGAAAACAGCCACTGAGCCAGACAGGAGCTACACGGGCCCACCCATCAGGAACACGGGAGTGGCCCTACAGCGGGTGCCCGTCCCTCGGGGTGGCTGCACCGCCTCCTAGGAATTACCAGATACGCCCTGCGGGGAGGGGAGTGCCAGCTATCCCTGACCCACCGCCCCCTGCAACCTTTGCCAAGTCCCACCTCCATGAAGAGCCCCACCCGGTCAGTGCTTTCAGGCGCCCTGGGGTGTCCTGGAGGTCTGAGGGGACCGGAGGCCGGAGGGCGGGGGGAAGAATCTTCCAGATCCTTCCATGGAGAGCTCTGCCGTCAATCTGCTTTATACAGGGGTTGGGGTTGAGAGGAAGACTGGAAACCACTGGGCAGACGATCTTTCAGGAACCCGCATCCCTAAAACTCGGAGACGAGAGGATGGGACGCTGGCAACAGCAACTCGGACGGACTTCGTGATTGACAGCCAGCACCCTGACACTCGACTCAGCCACGCATCTCCGTCCTTCCTGTGTGCCCGCACGCACCTCCTTGCTCCTGAAGAAGACAACGCATTTCCCGGCCGCCATCCTGGCCAGCCCGCTCCCCAATTCTCAGTCCCAGGAGTGTGCAGGGAGCTGCGCCCGACTCCACCCACCCTGGGCCTAGCTAATACGTGTCTCTGTCTCCCCGGCCTCAGTGTCGCCGTGGGGGTGAGCCTTTGTCACTCCTGCTCCACCAGGAGCACCCTCACAGCAACCAGGAGGAGTTAGGAGGGTAGGGGGCTGGAGGCACAGGGGGTGACGGGGTTTGAGGAGACAGCCGTGGGGCGTGTCCCTGCAGGGCCTGGAGGGACCTGCTAAAGCCGCCCGACCTCTGAGTTCCCTGGGGCCACTTCAAGTCTGCGCTTTTCTGCTTGCCTGTTTGCCTGGAGTCTCTGCGCAGAAAGCACTTTATGAGCTGAGGCCCGAGGCCCTCCTGCGTGCCAGACAAAGGGTCATGGCGACCTCACACAGCCCGGGCGTGGAACAGGCACAGCACCGCTACTCGCTGATGTGACTCGGGTCCTCCGGAAACCTCCCAGCTTAACTGTACGGCAGCAGGCTGCACCCAGGCCACACCGGACCACGCTCGCCGTGAGCCTGAATGCTGGTCTGGTGTGTTTCTTTGACTCCCACCCCCAGGACCTCAAGGTCCTGCTGGACGCACAACACAGGACGCCAGCAGAGGCTCTGGCTGCTTCCAGGACAGGTGCAGAAGCCAGGGCGCAGCCTGAAGGGAGCGGCCCCGCACTCCCTGGAGCGAGTCCAGGGGCTACCCACTGAGCCTCAT
Source organism: Glossophaga mutica (assembly GCA_039655065.1). Taxonomy (NCBI): domain Eukaryota; kingdom Metazoa; phylum Chordata; class Mammalia; order Chiroptera; family Phyllostomidae; genus Glossophaga; species Glossophaga mutica. Next base: position 3,253,252 of record CM077315.1, read on the forward strand.
CTCGGCGGAGGGCGGAGGGCGGAGGGCGGAGAGCGGAGGGCGGAGAGCGGAGGGCAGCGAACCAACCCTGAGGGCAGGCGACCCAGGAATCCACCCTGGCCCACCCTTGGACACAAAAGAAGCCAGGAGGCACAAAGATTCAGAAAGGCACCAAGGTGGTCAAGCTGCCTGGGCGGGAGAGAATGACAGACGCCCTCCGCCGTGGAGAGCCCTCTGGGACCACAAGCACACAACACGTCCTTCCCACGGAAACCAAAGAAATGGGGGTTCTCCGCACCTGGCCCCCGCCTTCCACACTCTTCGATTCGGCGGCCAGTTCCGGAGAGACCTGCGAGCCCAGCAAGGCGACAGCAGCACTCGTTCTGCACGATCGAGACCAGGGGAGAGACAGCCTACGAACCTGCAGCCTCCCGGGCGAAGAATAACGCCAGCAACTGAACTCGACTCCTCTGCACGTTACCGCCCGGAGCCAGGCCACAGCGGCCCAAGCCCCAGCGGGGCCCCGGCAGCCCACGCAGCCTGCCGGCTCCGCAGGCACCTTCTGATGGGGACCTCGGCGGGCAGGGAGCTGGCAATTCAGGGGAGGTGGCGCGCCCTGCCCATCACTTCCCTCCGGAAGGGCCGAGCACCGGCCGGCCGACCCACACCGCCAGCGACTCCCCGAGGAGTTGGGAGGTGACATCCTCAGACACTGAAACACCTTTAACCGGACGGGGGATGGCGGCTACTGGAAGTACCTTCATCTCACCAAAGAACGTGTTTATGCAGCGATGACCCCCTCCGCCGAATTACCTGTCCCGTAAACACCCGGTTCCTGCACCCCGAGCACCCGGGGGGTCCCTGTGCCTAGTACACGCGCAGCAAACATTTATTGAATGAATAAACCATCTCTTCCTGCCCTCAACTGCCCCTTCTGAGTCCACGCTGACTGAAGACCTACTGTGCCCGGGCCAGCGCAGGGGACCACCCACTTTGCGTTCCAGCCCCTCAAAGCCCTCCGTCCGCTGCCCATGGACAGAGCTGTCCTCTCGGAGGCTGCAGCCTCCTTGGGGACAAGACCAACCAAACATTTCCTGAGCACCTACTGTGTGTTCCAGCCACAGGCCAAGGCTTCCCTGGGGACAGAGAGGAGAATAAGACCCCAATCCTTGGCATCAAAATATTCAACTGTTGCCAATACAGTTAATGGGGGGAGGTATTTTCCCAGGGTTTAAATGTACCGTTCTCTTACATAAAGGAGGTTCTGACTGCTGAGTGTTCCGGGTCAGTGGCATGTCTTTTTCTGGTTCCATTCCTGCCCTGTGCCCGTGGGAGAGATTCAGAACACCTAAAGAGCAGCGCGGGGCCGCCGGTCTACGCGGGCGCCGGCCTGTGCCCTGCTCCCTCCTCATGCATTGGCTATTTTCTTAGTGTTGGTGGGAGCGCCTTACACATGAAGAAAAGTATCTTTTGCCTTTGATATTAATTTATTGTGGTTTTGGCAATGCAGAAAGTTTTATTTTTATATTTCCTTTAATTTATGGCTTTTGGATTTAGGGTTATATTTAGAAAAGGCCTTCCCCCCCCCCAAACTGTATTTTTTTAACTCACTTGTTTTCTTTCAGTATTTTTAAGTTTTCTTTCTATGTTTGGATTTCTGATCCATTTGGGATTTGCTTGGTGTTAGGAGGAGGAAGGGATCCAATTTCTTTCGGGGGGGATGGCTACCCTGTTCATCCCACTCCCAACGCCTGGGTGACCCATCTGTCCCCACCGATCTGCAGTGACACCTTTCTCATGCCCTCGGTCTTCTCGGGTCCAAGTCAGGTCTCTTGTCTGTTCCCAGGGTCTGTCCCCACTGCCCTGGTGACCAGCCCCGCCCGACACTCCTCTGTTTCGGAATTTCCTCCTGTCCTTGCATGCCTGTTTGCCCTTAGACACTTTCGGAATCAGCTTGTCACTTCTCAATCCATCCTCCCGTCCCTTCATTGGCTAAGGTTGAGGGAATGGGTGTATTCCGAGCACATCCACGTATTTACAATATCGGATCTTTCCGCCCAAGGATGACAGCTGCTTTTCCAGTTATTTTCGTCTCCTTTGTGTCCGCCAGTGGCGGACTGCTTGCGGGTCCCGTCCAGACACTGGGCCGTCGCGTCCTGGATGGGTTCCCTGGCCTGGACCCATCTGTGGCCGCAGGAAGCGAGACTCTTCCTGGTCCCTGTTTTCTGACTGGAAGCCATCTGCATGCAGGAAGGCTCCTCACGTGGGGGTATGTGTTGGGCTCGAACCCCAGGCCTCTTGCACTGCGCGATGCCAGCTGACACCCAGGTGTAGCCCACCCTCCCCGTGGGCAGAAGGCGCCGGCGGCCTGCACCTGCGCGCTGGGAATAACTTCACCCACCGGCTGGCCCACGCCCACTCTGTTTTGCCCAAATGGAACCAGTATCAGGGGCACCCTAAGCGGTAAGGCAGGGAGATCCCCACCCACGCCGCCAGCACACAAAGGCAAGCCCGGGCCAGCCGGCGGGCAGGAACGAGCCCCGGCCCTGTAATTACGGACCACAGGTCACTCTGGCCACAGCTGAATAAACCAGGGTGTAATTAACTCTCCGCCCGGCTCTCCGCCCAGCAGCACCTCACCTTTGCCAGAGAAGGAGGGTCTGCCCTCCTAAGGGGCTGGCGCCATGCTCCTCGGCCCCCATCCTCGGGAAGGGGGCGCGGCTGAGGGGGGAGCAGCAAAATTAAGCCACGGGGAGCACTCTTCTTTTTTGGCTGTCACTATTTGAACAAATTCCCCTTCTCTTATTTTTTTTATTAACTTGGGCATTTAAAAAAGCTGCGTCTATCTGGAATTCGGTTTTCAATTGCTCCCCATCCCTGAATCTTGTGGAACGGGCAGTGGCCCCCACCCCCACCCAATTACCCACCCCCTTAAGGACCTGGAGGTCCCTCTGCTAGAGCAGTTTTAAAGAACCACGTTCGAGATTTCAAGATCGTCCCACAGACAACCCTCCCCCGACCTGCCTCTTCCCAACAGGCCCCACCTGCCTGGAAGCGGCGACCCTCCCCACACGCCCACCAGGTGAGCCGGGGGTGGGGGCACAGCCCTCTGCAGGAGACAAGGAGCAGACAGCAACTGGACAGGTGGACAGGTGTGACTGCCCTCAGGCCCCGAATTCTCAGCAGCAGGGAGGGCCCCGCCTCCTCCCAGACAAGGCTCATTTGTTCCCTCAGAAATATCCGCGGAGGACCCAGAGCCCCCGCCTCAGCAGACCATGGTCCTGTCTGAAACGGCCTTTGCCAGGCCTCCAAGTGTCCCTATGCTCCGTGAGGACAGTGATGCGCACCTACAGCAGCGTCCCCAGCGTGGGGACGGACGACCCCGGCAGGGCCTGCTACACTCGTCGTGCCCAGGGCCGACTTCTAAAGCAGAAGGCAGTATTCAGGCCGCATATAAAACAGGCCTTTAAGGAGAGGGGAACAGAGCCCCTCGGCCAGGTGGGCCCCACCACCCACCCAACAGGCCCAGAGACCCCTCTGGGCCGGAGTTTGAAAACGGCAGCTCGAGAGAAGGGTGTGGCGGCGTCCTGGGTGGGGACCCGTTTGGGGTGAGACACAGGTGATTCCCAGCAGTCACCTGTCATTGGGGGAACCCTAGGAACCCATGACCTGGGGGGAAATAACTTCTCAGCTATCTCTTCGGCGTCAGGGACCCTCTCCCAGACTGGGTCACATCTCAGCTGGGTGGCCGGAAATTTCTCAGGGACACTAGGCACTATGAGGTGAGGTCGTTTCCCAGACTCTTTCTAGGAATTTCTGACTCCCCGTATTCCAGGGCTGGGGGGACGTTCCTGGATCCCGCTTCCCCATGGAGGTCGTTAGCGGGGTCCTGTTAGGCAGTAGGCAGGTATATCGGTGGACACCCCTAGCCCCCGAGGAGGCCGCCATGACTTCGGCCAAAGTCCACGGCTTAGAGAGGAGGCCCCGGGAAGAGACGCCCGCCCAGGACCAAAGCACACGTATTTCGGGCACAGACCCCCACATCGAGCCCGAAAGCGTCACATGCTCCCTTCTCCACCTAGAGGTGCCCCCAATCTCAAAAGCGTGGCGGGACAGAGAAAGGTCCCCTTGGTTCTGGGAACTGGAGCGAGCGGCACCGAGCCCGGCTGGGCGCTCAGGGAGGCTCCGAGGGGCACCCGCTCCCGCAGCTGCGCGTTTGGGGAAATGCAGAGAATGGCTTTTCGCTAGAAGATCAATTCACCGGTTGTTTTAAAAGGCAGTGACAGTATTTCATTCTCTCGCAGGCTAGACTCCACCTCAGGTCTCTGCTGAAGGAAGAAACACACCAGCAGCTGGGACCCTCTCCAGCAGGAGAGAGCGCTCAGCCCAGAGCCCCGGTGAGGTCCTGGCTCGGCCGCCAAATCGCTGTGTGACCTCGGCCTGGCCCTCTCCGCACCTCAGCGTTCTAAGACCCTACTCAGCCATTGCCTCTACCTGCGGTTGGAGTATCACAAGTTCCAAACGACTAGGCTTTGATTTGCTGAGCCCCCCAAAGCCCAAGCCTATATAAGCACCCTCTTGGGTGCGCTGTTTTGGGGTACCTGTTCCCTCCAGAGGCTGAAAATGGGCACTGGGTCCAGCCAGGGCCCCCGCGCAGGTACGGGCGTCACTTGAGGGAAAGTCATAGCAGCTCCCCAACCACTCGGCTCCCAAACTTCTGAGCTGGCAGGAAAGGCAGGGAAACCGGGAGCTTCCAACGCCGACCTTCCTCCCACCGGCACGTTGCCCCGGAAAACAGGTGGCAGGTCCCCTTTGGGACGCCGGCCTGAGATTCTAGGTCCTTCTCCCCTAAACCGGCGACCAAGATCTTCCCATCCAAGGATCCCAGCGGAAGAGGCTGTCTGGGGTAACCGCGTAAGGAACACGGGTGCTCCAAACTCAACGCCCTGCAGCATGGCCGCCGCCTCCCCCTGGGAATCCACATGCCGTCGTCCCCCACCCACCCAACACAGGACCCGGACACACGGTCACCCGTGACTGGTGAAGTCGTAAATCGCTCCTGCAGAACCCTGGCCTTGCCCACCCTCTCAGAGGCTCTGGGGAGAGAGCGAGCAGGACCAGGGTCTCCTGTGGCGGCAGCCGGCCCCTCGGAGAGGCGGGAGCCGAGCACGGAGGCGGATCGGGCCGTCTGCGCAGGCTCTCCTGGCCTGTGGAACCGTCCCCGTCCGCCGCCGGTCCTGGCCTCGGAGCTCGACCTTCACACAGCTCTCCACGCTTCTAGCGGCTTAACTGTGCACAAACCACCTCTCCTTAATTGCTGGGTTTCCAAAGGCCTTCCAGAAATCTGGGGGGCAGGCCCATGTCCTACGGAGCACAGGCTGAGGGGAGCAGGGACGGGGAGCCTCCCCCCTCGTTCCCGCCAGCCGGAACGCTGTTGCTTTTATTTTTAATTTCATTGAAAAGGCGGATCCAAGGGTACCCAAGACACCACAATAAAATGACATTCCCTGTAAAATCACATTATTAATTCTTTAATCTCACCCGAGGCGTCAAGCTGTTGCTTTGTCCAATTACCCGCACAACCACCTGTCAGCGCCCGGCGCTGTTCAGCATACCTCCAGGACAGCGGTGGGCCCGGTGGTCCGTCAGCTCCGCCAGCGACTCGAAGTCCTGCTGACACTGGTCGCAGGTGTAAATTGACTCATCCTCCATGTCTTCATCGTCCTCATTTCTCTCCTCCTGACTTGTCACGCTGTTCCTGTCCTCCAGCGCCCGGCTGGTTTTCCGGTCACACTCCGGCTCTCCTTCTAGGCCTCCTGCCAACAGGAAGAATACAGTCCACGTGGGCGGGCGGACGGGGTCTCGGGGAAGGGTTTTAGAAGAACTGCCCGGCGTTTATTAAGATACATTTAATTAGCCTACCTCCCAGGGTCTGTCGTTCTGGACGCCTCTCGGTGTACTAATACAGGGGTCTTTCGGGGAGCGTGTGGTGCCGTCATTCTCAACTAAGTTCTCTAATTCCTGGCGCAAATCTTCTACGAGGACTTCCTGTCACCTACCTCCGGGCAGGGATGCTGGGGGTTGTGACCCATCAGGGAGGCGAAAATGCCTTCGCGTCTGTCTCCTGAAAACCATCCTGGTGCACACTTTTCTCCAGAGCCCCGTTGGCTGTTCCTAACGCCCCCGAACGTTTCCCCGCAAAGCTTCGAGATCCGGAGCGGGGACATCTGGGAGCCAAGTTCACTCTCCACGCCCCGAGCCTCTGGAGGTGCCGACGCTGGCTCCACCCTTGGCGTGGATGTTCTGAGCCTGGGATCCAGGAAGCACCCGTGTTCGAGGGGCCACGGAGAGTCAGGCAGGCGGCACCTGCGCCTTCGAGGGTGCCCAGGTTTCAGCCTAGACAGGGAGAGCCAGCCCTTGAACCCTTCCACCAATTTCTGTCACACGAGATGCCTCCTGCTCGCTGGGCACACTTACCAATCACGACAGTGATGTTTTAGGGTTGTGTCATGTCCTGCACTTCTTATTTTTTTTTAAAGATTTTATTTATTTATTTTTAGAGAGGGGGGAGGGATGGAGAAAGAGAGGGAGAGAAACTTCAATGTGTGGTTGCCTCTCACGCGCCCCCTACTGGGGACCTGGCCCGCAACCCAGGCATGTGCCCTGACTGGGAATCGAACCGGCGACCCTTTGGTTCGCTGGCTGGCGCTCAGTCCTCTGAGCCACACCAGCCAGGGCTCCATCCTGCACTTTTTCAAAGCCAGTTACAAACCCGTAGACCCATCTCTCGGTCTCACACACCCTCCAGCTAAAAGCCATCCTGAGGTCCTGCCCCACTGCCTGCGGAGGGGCAGCTTTGCTCCTCCTGCTGCACAGGTGAGACGCCTGGCACGCAGCCAGGAGGAGGCAACACCCCCAGCACCCTAGGGACATTCACCTCGATACCCCGCCTCCTGCCCAGCACAGGGAGCGGCACACAGCTCCCGCTGAGAGATTCAGGGGACCCATGGAGAACTTGTAAATCAAAGTGCGAAATGAACAGGGTGAGCGTAACCCACGGAACAGATCAGCAACCCCAGTGCACGTCAGTGGGTTAAAGCCGCCCCGTGAAATGCAGGGACTCACCCTAGAAAATCAGAGCGAGTGCTGTCTCTCCCCGCCCGTTCAGAGAGTCGTGCCAACGTGAACTAAAGCGAGAAACCACTCTCATGGGCGAAGACGCTGACGCGAACGTATCTGCACATGAGAAGGAGTGTGTGTGCCTGCGTGTGCCACACGGGACCCCGAAGTTTACAGAAAAAGGCCTCGGCACACAACCTTTCCGCCCCCGAGGGCTGGTCACCAAAGCAAGGGAGAAGAACGCGGCAGCGAACGCCATCGTTCCAGGCAGAAGCCACAGTCCTATAAATATTCCAACTGAGAAGCAGATAATGGGATCAGGGCTGCATTGCTCCTGTCTGCGCAGTGCACGCACTTTCAAGCACCCGCCACCAAGATCCCGCCAAGACAAATCAGCTCATCGGAGAGCCAGCTGCCGCCTTCCGTGGTGGGGACCGTGGCCCCAACACGCCGCTTGGAACAGTGCAGAGGCCGTAAAAATCAATGTTTCCATTGGTGGCCCATCAAAACATCTCTCTTCTTACCAATTAGGGGATGCACAATTTTTAGGTTCTTTTTTTTTTTTTATCAGAACACGCCAACTCCCAGCAATGCAGAAATCCCATTAAAAGCCCGGCAGCATATTTATCTCAGGAAATCGGATCTACGGCTCCGGCAACGGCAAGAGAGAAAGCAGAGGAATGAGAAATATCATCGGGAGGCTGCAATATGGCAAGTCACCGCGCAGCCACAGTTGCACGTCCAGCCCCCGGCGCGGAGATTCCCAGCTTCCCGTCTCTCCCCTTAATAAAAAAATGTTCTGAAGGGGAAGGAAGAAAAAGAACGAGAGCCGTAAATCCGTCTCTATCCACTTCGCCGACTCTCCAGACTCTCCACTAGGTCCAGCACCACGCTGGAGCTGCCTCCTTAACACACAATGTAACAGACATATTTAAATTATCCCCCTGTTTTGTTTCGCGTCTTTTTTTTTTTTTTTTTTGGCCATATTTACTCAGCAGCACTTGCGAACTAGCCCCTCTCAACCACCAACACACGACACTGCATTTGGTGTCTTTAAATCTGCTACATCCTGTTGACTCAGGAGGAGATAAATCAGCATGTCCAGTCTCGGGGTTGTATAAGTCAAAAACCCATAAAGTCATCCAAGAGTATAAATCTGTTTTAAGGAAGTGTCACCTCCCCTGCTGCTGTCTGCTAATGGGAAGGCAAGGTGGCTTCGCAGAGGGGGCCAGAGAGGGGAGGTGGGCAAAGGAGGGGACCCCACCACCCACGGGTCCCATGGGGCCCCTCGGTCGGCTGGCCTGACCCTCAAAAAGCCAGAAAGGGGAGACTCGGTGGCCCGAAGAAGCTTCAGGGGAGCAGGATGTGCCCGAAGACGCAGTCCCCAAGGGCCCTGGGCTTCGTCAGCACCGTCGGGGCTCCAAGCAGCAAGCCTTCCAAGCTGGGAGGCCTCTGCTCAGGCCGCACCATCTCTGAGCCTCACACTCGGGAAAGACAGTAAATGGGGCTGTTTTCCCATTTACAGATGGGAACGTGGAGGTTCTGAGGGGTCGCCCAAAGCCAAGGTCGGAACTGAACCTACCAGGCTGGCGGTGAGCAGCATGCCCTCCCGCACGCAGGCAGACCCAGGGCCTGCAGGGGCCCCACCCCTGGGGCTGGGGGGTGAGCCGCTGGCTGCCCGGTGGAGGCGGAAGGCCAGGAGTGCCCCCGGCGCCCGGGACAGAGGGAGCAAGGAGAGAGGTTAGGAGTCGTGCGGTACCCCGGTGCCAACAATCGCACAGACGCGCCTGTTCTTTCCTTCACCCACCCACCAATATTCCGAGGCCCTGCCGTGTGCCAGACACAACACACGCACGTGTGCCTCGACTCACGGGGCCCGCCCGTCTCATTCATCCTGGTAGCCTCAAAGCCCACACGGAGCCTGGCTCAGGAAAGATGCTTCACAGACACAGTGTGGGTGAGTGAGCGAGGGCGTGAACGGACGAACGCCAATAGGGAGGAGAGGCGCAAGGCCCGCCTCAGTCTCAGCTCTGGGACACGCCCTCCCCGCCAGCCCCCCCACCGGGAGGGGAGCCGGAGGGAGTCGCTTCTCCTGCCTGAGTCCGATGCCTCGTATGACAAGGAGGAGGCGGACGGCACCGGACTCCATCGTCCTCCCCTGCCGCACAGGTGGAGGGAAGGCACTAATGCAAGAAGGATCTCATCCATGTACCAGAAACGTGGGGGCCCAGGAGGCCTGCAGGTCTCGGGGAGCCAGGAGGAGGCGGGCGCAGGGGCAGGCGGGGAGAGGAGGGTGTGGGCAGGGGCGAGACCAGGGTGCGGGGCAGGGGTCGCTGGTGGAACAGAGAGAGGACAGGATACCAACGATGCTCCCCATTGAGAGTGGGGGTGCAGGAGAGCCGGGAGGCCAGCGAGCCCTGGGGAGGCCTCCCCACATCTCACTGCTCCTCCCAGCCACACCTGGACGGAGACGGCGCTCCCCACCACCACCGCAGAAATCAGAACCACCAGACCACGTCCAGGCTCGACCTGGGGACCCACGGGTGCAGGGAGCGCCAGGAGGGGCTGAGGGAACCAAGCAGTCACAATATAGATGGTTACTACGCACCAACAGCCATAGTGGCAGACAACTGGGGTCTCATTCCTGGGACTGTCCCGGTGACAGAGAAAGAAAAAAAAAAATCACAGACTTTGGAGCCGGACTATGTGGATTAAAATCCACACGCTACCACTCAATCGCTGCAGGACCCTGGACATGCCACTTGCCCTCTCTGAGAAACATTTAGTGAAGTTAGATGATTTCAGTGAGGTAACACAGGCCTGGTGCCTGGCCGCAATGAACTTGACGAAGCGGCAGCCACGATTCCCGTCTGAACGCCGCCGCACCGTTCGAGCAACGTTTGCCGTTTCGTGCTGCAGACAAGAGCTGAGGACCTCATGCCCCATCGTACCCCAAGGGACGTTCTGCCAGCAGGCCTCACAGGCCCCCGGGGACAGGGACCGTCTGGGCACACGCTCCCTTCAAAGGCACAAAAATATCCACACAGACCAAAAAAAGAAAAAAAAATTCTCCTGGAGCAGGAGAGCAAAGTCCTGAGTTCAAGTCCAAGGTCGCCCCACCTTCCACACTGTGCGACCTTGCCTAAGTTGCAAGCCCACCTGCTGGAGGACAGACCGTGACCTCCGCCAGGGTGTGCCCCGGCCAGCCGGTGGGTGCACAAGGCAGACACGCTTTCTTGCCAATTCACGGGCCACTCTCCCTGCACCGTCCCCTGTGCGGAGCTGAGACGCCTCCCAGCAGAACCCACGCCCAGGAAGGCGTCCACCGTTTCCCACGTGTTCGCCCTGGGCAACATGGTTCCCACCAGGAACCTCGGACCCCAGCCTAAGAGGGAAGGATTCCCCGAGCAAACCTTTCCCTAGCGGCTTGTTCAGTTCCCGGGAAAGGGGCAAGGTGGGCGGGAACACGTTTTGGCAACCTGCGGTGCTAGGTCGAACCCCCGGCCCCGCTTAAAAAAGACACGTCCCCGTGACCCGTGAACACTTTCTCACGCACGCCCAGGCTGGTGGGACAGAGGGCAGGAGGCGGTGCCGGGCTGCCCGCCCGCCCACCCCAGTGAGCCGCTCCGCTCCGCCCCGCCGGGGCCTCCGTGGCCCGCCCCCGTTCCGGGAAGCAGCCGCCATTCATCTTCAGGTTTAAGATGTTGGCAGTGCAGGCAGTGGGGTGACATTTCACACTCAGACTAAAGGGTCCCCCTGGCAGCAGAGCTGTGGGCAAATATTTTAACACCTAATTTGCTGTCCGTCCAGGTTCCCCTTCTTCAATAAGGAAGCTGTCTGGGGGGGGGGGCACACCACGCCCCAGTCAGCGCTGGGGGCTCTGCGGGTGGAACTCACGCTGAACGTGGCTGAACGGGACCCGGGCCGCATCCCGCAAGCCGCGCCGGGACGCTCGCCCTGGCTGACGAGGCGGGTCTGGGTACCAGCCCCGCTCTCCACGGACCCGAGGCTGACCACGGAAATGCCTAGAACCCTCCAGAGAATGTTTCCTGGGTTGTCAGGAATTCGAGAACCGGAGGCCAGCACGGTTAGCAGCAGCAGAATGGCCATCTCTTCCCCCAGACCAGACCTTCCAACGCGCCTGCGTCGGTCCCCCCAGTGACCCCGGAAGGGACAGGTTGCCTTAGACCCGCTGGGCAGAGGGCAAACTGAGGCTCAGACAGGTGAGACCGCCCACTCGACACTCGGGTCACAGTGGACCAATGGCCCGCCATTATGCAAATGAGTAGAGTGAGCTGGGAGGGGCTGCACAAGGGGAGGGGGAAAACCATCCGCCCAAGGGGATGTTTTTGGGCTCAAACCCTCTACACAGTCGCCACACAAAGCAGCAAGGCCCAGCCCAGGCACATCAGCTGCTTTTTTTTTTTTAAAGAAGGAAATCCACATTTTTATGTGAAATCTCTCTGGATTACTAAAGGTTGATGTCAAGTTTTAATATTACAGCGTGGGCAAAACAACAGACCCTGGAGGGCTGGTGGCAGCCTGGGGGCGGTGGGGGGGGTAGTCTTTGCCGTGGGACATGCCCAGAAAGAGCCACCAGGCCCCCTCAGGCCTAGAGTGAGGCAGGGAGGTGCGCTGGGCACTGATGAAAGGGTTCCTTCTTTGGGGATTTAGAACCCAAGTTCAAGTCCACTCCTGTGCGACCTCTGTTACTTACACCTGGGAGCCTCAGTTTCTTCACCTGCAAAATGGGTGGGACATCACCTCCTGTGCAGGTGTGGGGGCTCCCGATTGGGGCTGCCTTCCAGGCGACCTCACCTCCCGTCCCTGCCACATAGGCCTTGGCCCGCAATCAGCACCCCCAAAGCTGGAGCCATAACAGACAAATATTCCACATCTGTAGTCAGTCAACAAACATTCACTGAGCACCTACTAGGTGCTGGTGCTGCTCTGGGTGCGTAGATGCACCAGAAACTGAGCCCAGCCCCTTCGCCAGCTGAGGCCGACACCCTGGCACCGGCACCTCACCTTTCAGGTGTCTGTGAGCACCTGCTGAGGGGACGCAGGGGACATTCGAGGGTGGAAGCCGACCCACAAGGCAGAGGTGGCAGCCTCTCGAGCTGTCTCCCAACCCGGCCCGGTGAGGAAGGAGCGGAACGGAAAGGCGGTAGATGGAGGGAGGCACTCGGGGAGGCGTGGAGCAGGAAGGGGAGACAAAGCAATCACAAACACCCCCGCCAAAAAGGAGGAAATTCTATTTTTCCAGCGAGTCAACAGTGTCACTCCTCCGAGCCTCACGATCTTAATAAAACTGATCTCGCCGCGTGCAGTAATGAGGAACAGTGGGACAAAGCCACCCTGGGACCATGAAAATTGTGCGCAGTTACCTCCCCGTGACCTCCCGAGGCTGTGACCACGCTGCCCTCTCCTTGCTGTCGTGTTTTGTCTCCGATGGCTGCTGGGAAGGAGGAGATGCAGGCGCAGACCGAAGGGAGGCGGGGCAGGGGGGGTGGCCGGTGGGGCAGCGTGGAGAGCTCGATAAATCCAGCTAATTTGTGGCCAGCGCCAAGGCCTGGCATGCCTAATTGCTCCAGGAGAGGCTACTGGGGTACCAACCACCCCCTGGCGGCTGCAGCAGAAAGAGGAGCCCCATGGGGGGTAAGAGAAGCGGGCGAGGAAGGGGCATGTACCCCAAAGACAGGACCAGGGGCCAGGCTGAGTGAGCCCAGGGCCACACTGCAGCCACCCTCTCTGGGCTGGGGCTGCCCGCCCTACACGAGAAGGCACGGACTCGGAGCAGAAAGGCTGAGACCAGTGGACCTTAGGGGCCAGCGGCTGGGTCGGAGGCAGGCCCTAGGGCACCACGCTGATATTATCTCCACACTAAGAAAGCCGCTCTGTCCGCTTTCGACGCTGGGATAGCACAGAGCGAGCATTCCAGCAGGTCCGCCATAAACCAGAGAGGGGGCGGTTCACCCAGAACGGCTCCTCGCCAGCCAGGTCCCAGCGCAGTGAGCCTTCACCCCCACGGGCCGGCCAGGGGCTCGCTCTTCCCATGGCAGTCCCGGTCCTTCCCTTTGCAGGACTCCGCTGTCCTGCCCTTGCAGCCCTGCCCCCACCCAGCACCCAGCACCCAGCAGAGGGCCTGGTGACAGCGGGTGCTTCATTCCCCTGTGTCGGGTGAATGGGTGAGTGAAGCGTGTGGGAGGGACCTTCCTACTCTGACTTTGAAAGACCCAGCCAGGGGTCTGTGTATCTCTGGAGAGGGACAAGACAACAGGGACAAAGCCAGGAACAGGCCCTGGCCCTGCCTGCTGCGCCAGGCAGGACACAGGGAGCCGAAAGGATTCCCCATCCTTTCTGGGACCCAGAAAGGAGCCGCTGCTGCGATCCAGAGGCCAGCTGCCCCCCAGGGACCCTCCAACCCCAGGTCTCCCGCGTAGTCGGGGAGGGCCTGGGAAGCGGGGGCCCCATCCCTCCAGCCACGGGGGAGAGGCCGTGTGAAACCGTAAAACAGAAACAAGTCGCTGGGTGTGAGGATGGCTTGGTGCCCGCAGGGCGTGTCCCTGGGACCCCGAAGAGGCATGTGGCGGAAAGGGACGTGTCTGAAGGAGTGGTTTTCACCTCGGCCCTGCTGCTATTGAGGGACAGGCCAAGTGGCCAAGTAGCGAGTTGCCACTGACCCCATCCTGCCCCCACCCAGAGCGGGTGGCCAGCCCCCTCCACGGACCCGCAGCCAAGCAGTGAGTTCTCCACCCCCACGGCTCCACCTCAGCCTCTTGTAAGGCCTGCCAGCTTTCTGCTTACTTCCCTCCGGCCCCCAAGAGGGTGCTGAGCCCCACAGGTGGGCTGTAAGGCCTTCTGGAAGTCTCCAGAAACCACAAAGCCAGAGCGCAGACAGCACACTCAAGGGGCCTCAGCAGACACACGCCAGCCCGCAGACAGGCTGTCCCCTCCCCGGAGGACAGATTTAAGTGGGGGGTAGGGGTGCTGGGTCCACACACCCCAATGAGAGCAAGGCCCACCTGGTGCCTAGGACTCGCCAAGACACATCTCCACACAAGGAGGAGCGGAGACCTCCAGAGGACTAACCACAGATCAAAGGTCAAGTGGGCAGTGCAATGGAAACTTCCAGACCCACCCCAGGGGCCCGGCAGCCTCCTCCACCTCGGATGGCCAATAGCCCCACGATCTCTATGCACGCCCCCCACCCCCCACTCCACCCCCGCGCCTCCTCAGCCGCCACTTAACTCGGATTTCAAACAGCTCGCGATGGTCTTCAGTCAACACGAAGCAGAAACCTTTTATTAAATGCTGCTAATTTTTTATTGATCACACTGTGAGTCATTTCATTTTCCATTACCACAAGCGTCTCCTCTCAGGGCTCCTCGTGACGGTTTCTTTATTCACTCTCAGGCAACTTGTCACTTTTAATCAGTTTTCCGTTTCTATGTTACTCAAAAACGAGAAAGCGGGCTACCTGGATCGTGACTGCTTTGGTTTAAAAAAAAAAAAAGAAAAAAAGTTTCCCCCCAGAAAAGGTTATTATGCTTGGAATAAATATGCATGAATCAAATGAAATTCCTCCCTGACGCTAACCCGTGTTAGCATTAGCTGTTATAATTTTTTTTAGTTTTATTTTCACGGAAAGATTGTTCATAATTATTGCTCGTGCTCTCCCAAAACACTTATGTTACTAAAGTGTGAAATGTCTTCTAACACGAAGACAGATCTCTGGGAAGTAATTACAGAAATGCATTCAGGGGCCATAATTCCATATTAGCTGTCAGCAGCAGACCCCCTCTGAAAGGCACTTGTTACGAAGGAATTATTTGTGCTACCGCCGAAGGCATGGCGGGCAGGCCGGTCTGCGAGGCTGCGCCCAACCAGGCACCTGGGCTCCCTCATCGAGGGTCAAATTAAGTTGAAATCATTACTTTGAAGCCGAGCGAGCGCGTACCTGACTGTCTATTGTGGAGACGTTTTTGAGACGCACTCGAGCGCGACGTGGCCTCCCCGTCCCCAGCGTGGCGCAATTACCCTGAGTCTCACAATGCCGCTGCCGGGAGCTTGTCACAATAGGGAGAGAGGAGGTGGCAGGGTGTCTATTAAACGCTAACTCATGTCACCAAACAGAATATTCAAGAATTATAAATTGCCGAGATGCTCCTCGGCTGACCCCCTTGAGTTAAGAAGAGCCCAGGATGTTATCAGGGAAGAGAGAGGATTTGCATCAAAAGCAGGAAAGGGCTCTGTGGGGAACCCACGGGGATGCGTCTGAGGGGACGGGGACCCAGTGGCCACAGGAAGTACAAGGGGGGTCTGGGCAGCCATGCCAGCTCCGTCGGGAGCAGAGAAGCAGCCTAGAGGAGGACAGGTGGGCGCAGCGTCACGGGGGACTACAGAGACGCCTACACTGCCATCTGAGCTGTGTCCCTAAGACTTGCCATGACCTTGGCTCAGTCCAGTGGCCTCCAGGCTCTGAGCCTCAGTTTCCCCACCTGTAACAAACGTCAGGCACCACCACTGCAAGAGCAGAGGGCCTCACCAGGTCCCGAGGGTCCCACCGACACCACGGGGGACCCACCGAGACCGCTGCAAGCCTTTGCTCCCCGCCCCAGCTCTAAAAGGGACAAGCTGAAGATCGCCACCCTGGGCTGTCCCAGTCAACACAGGAGGGAAACCTGAGTGGGGCTTCATTAATCTGCACCCTCGCTGTCATTTCCAAAGACACAGGTGCTTCCTAAGACAGCTCAGAGCAAAAGGCCGGGAGCTACTCCCCGAACAGCCCGGGTGGAGCTGCCTAGGGCAGTGCGGGGCTCGGCTGTCCCACGCCGGCCACAGCCTGGACCTCCCCAATCTCCCATTCGGGTTCCCTCGGGGCTGGCCCCACCTCTGAGCGACCAGCCCAGGCCCGTGACCTAGACCTGGCCCATCAGGGGTGGAGCGGGGCCCACGTGCGGCTGCGGAGACACCACCCTCAGATGGGGAGGAGAGAAGAACCACTGGGAAAGACGTCACTAAGGTGAGGGAAGGGAGAACAGAGCTGACGGACCGAAAGAACATCGGAGCCACACCCTCAGAGAACACCCGCCCCACAATTATTTGTCACAGCCAAAAAAAAAAAAAGAAGAAGAAGAAGAACTAGACGGCATGATAATGTCCCCGGACCACGCGGCAAGTTACCGGCAGAGCCAGGGCTGTGCTCCATGGGCTGATCCCACCTCAGCCTTGAGCTCCTCAGCCCCCAAAACTAGGGTGACGAGGAGGAGGAGAGAGGAGTCCAGGAGGGAGCGGAGTTTCTGTCTGGAGAAAATCCGTGGTCCCTAAGGATCTGCTGTCTGATCTACTCACTGCGAACCCCAGCACTAGACGGGTGCCTGGCACATAGTAGGTGCATAATAACTACGTGCTGAGTGACTGGATGGACAGACGGAGACTCGGATGAACTGAGGTCGGTCCGGAAGGCGGGTCCTCTAGGACAGGACCCCTTTGCCTGACAACACGCCAAGTTAGCTATTTTTAAGCGAATGCAGATTTTCTATCTTCGTGTCTTCAGAAAAAACCATAGTCCACCTCCGACTTCTCACCAATTTCCTGACCCCCGTGTGGGTAAGCTGAGCTTGTGAGCCACGGCTGAGTCTGGAAAAACACCTTTGGGGAGATGAGAATGGAACACGGTCTGATTTAAGGAGGAGCCAGGTACTGCATCCCTGGCCCCATTCCACGAGCCACACGTGGGACGGAAAAAATGATGCGGACTCGCTCCCTAGGACAGCGTCTGATGGCTGGGCCGAGTGAAGGAGCCGGTTGCTGAGAAATCTCATCAGGCAGGGCGGGTCTCACCTGTTACAGGCAAGATTCGGCCAGCATCGGCGTTCAAAACAGTGTCTGGAAACCCTCCCAGCCAAGTCCCTTCCCTGGGCAGGAAGGACTACACCCTCGTTGGCACCCGCTGTGACCTCCTGTCCTGTGAGGTAGGTGCTGTGCCAGCCTCACACACAGACGGGCAGACGGAGACCCAGAGAAGGAAGGTCCCACAGCCAGAGAACAACGGAGCAGGGATGCCAGCCCCCGAGAGACTGGGGCTCTGGGTTCTGAGCCCCCAGGGTTCACCTTCTAGTGCAGAAAGGGGTGAACAGTGACCTAGAGGCCCCAGCAAAGAGGGACATGACCACGGCCAGCAGCTGTCCATGTGGACGAGGCCGAGGTCGCACAGCGTCCAGGGGCTTGTGAATCCCACATCCGCGGCTGTAAATAAACAGAAGAGTCACCTCCTTCTTCAGCCAAGGCACCACTCCAGGAGGGTGACCTGCAGCACCGAAATCCACCAGACACGGACCCCAGGGCGTGAGGTCCCGGGAGAGACCCCCGCTAAGCAGGGCACAGGGACCTGTGCGGACGGGGGGCGGGGTGGCCGGCCCAGAAGTGCCCACGCGCAGGCTCTGCCCAGGGCGGACGGTGGTCCCACCCAGCTTTCTCCCCAGGAACTGTGTCTGCCTTCCCGCGTGTCTCTTCCCCACGACGTGAAGCTCTGCTGCTCTTTCTGACGACAAAGACATCGGTGACTGATGTGGAAGCCACACAGACGAGTGTAAAGAGTAAAAACCACCTGGAACCGGCCCCGACGGAGGCCCGCACTGTGCCGACCCTGTTGAACACAAACGCGCGCTCACGGATGCACGCACCCCTGGTTCTACCAGAACGGGACTGCGAGCCGCGCGCGTGTCTGCCACCTCGTCACACTCCGCTCGGCGCGAGTCTGGGCGGCGAGCCTCTCCCAGGAGTTGGTTACGAGAGCCCGCCTCTCACGCTGCCTCTGAGGGAATCGCACGGGTCCCAGCGCCTGGTTAGAGGGGAAGCGGTCCCAGGAAACCGAGCGGGAGGGTGGGACTCTTCTATCTCAGGAAAGGCTTCCTTGCAACTGGCTTCGCCCTGGACGCCTGTCCAGAAATACAAGATTCTACAGGTATGCATCTGCTTCTGCAGGTGCGGGGCAGACACGGAAACACCTGGACAGGGGCCCTATGACAATGCAGGGGCCCTGCCAGCAGCCCTGTTCTGACTGTGGGGCCCAGGAATATGCATTTAACAAGCCTTGGTATCTCCATCCCCACGTACTACCCTGATGTCCTTAAAACAGAATTGAAATATTGATTCTCCGTTTCAATTTTGTGACCACCACCCTGGGCCAGAAGGCTGACCGTGACCCCCCCAGGAAAAGCACCTGCTTTGCACATCAGCACAGAGTCGGATCTGTGGGGGGGGCCCCCACAGGCCCCATCTCTGGGTGTCACTCACACGTGCGCACATGCACACACGTGTGCACACTCGGCATCACTTCCTGCTCTGGGGGAGTTGCATCCGGGCCTCTTCCTCCCATGCATGGATCCCAAGGAAAGTGACAAAATTCCCACTGTGGAAATACACGGTCGCCAGCTTCCTGTCCACCCTCCTGCACCAAAGAGCAAAGGAGGCTTTTCCCCTCCTAGGCATGAAGTTGGGATGCTTCCTGGGATTCGTCACTAACAGCTACACACGCCAGAGTCATCCCCACCCTCCAGGGGCCAAGCCGGCAGGGTTTCCAGGAAGCCCCAGCATTCTTCTGTCCTTGGGGGAGCGCAGGTGGGGGCGGTGAGCTGGACGTTTCTGGGAAGCGGGCTCCCCTGGGGCACACCTTCCCCTCTCTGCCAGCTGCCGGCTCTGAATCACAGACGACAGCACCGGCAGCCACAGGAAGGAGGCCCGGGCCTCCGGGGCCGGCCTCACACGCCTCTCCCCAACAGACACGTCCGCTTGCTCTCAGACATTCAGTGGGACTCTCGACGTGCCAGGGACCGTCCCAGGACACAGCAGCAGGAAGGGGGTGGGCACGCCCTCTTGGTCAGGGAGAAAGGCGGAAGAAACGTACGGGAACAAAATCCCATCCTCGAACAATCTGCACTTTGAAGGAATGAAAGGTGATGGGGGTGGGGACAGGCCAGCCTGAGCAGGGGGGCCAGGGCGCTGAGCTGCAGAGAACAGGAAGGAAGCAGGGGGCGCGGCACGAAGGACCCGAGGTGATGGGCAGTCGGGTCCCTTTTCCCAGAACGGCAGGAGGCCAGTGTGCTTCCAGCACAGATTCGGGGCGAGTGGGGCCTGAGGAAGCCCGGGGCACACGGTCAAGTTCTGACTCAGGGTGACCGGGCAGGAGCCCGGAACTGCGCCTGTATCCAGGTTCAAGGCCAACGTGGGGAGTCCAGACAGCAGACAGACTGGAGGTGAATGCGTGCGAGGGGGGGACTCGTTCCAGCACCTCTGCTCGACGCTTCCAGCCGGTCAAACCTCAGGGACAGGCACGTTGAACGCCAGCGCGCCGTGCGGCAGGACAGCCCCACTCTGTGTTCAGGGCCGCGGCCGGGGCACGGGCTGTGAGGTCCGACCCGGCTTCGGATCCCACCGCCAGGCACAGTTTCTGATTGGCCGCTGCATCTCAGCCCTGGAGGGATACACATGCCCCCGGCGTGGGGTGGGGGGGGAGGGGGCCCAGAGTCCGAGCAGCAAGGAGGCAGCAGAGGAAGAGCAGCGGGTTCATCTCTGGACCCCGGTTCTGCCCGCCAGGCTCGCTGGCCCATGTCCGGGTGCGGTGCTCACAACCGGGCAGCCATGGCATCCGACCTGGCGCACGTTTCATTCACTCCGGAACCCAAAGCCCAGGCCCAGGTGGCAGTGACAGAGCCCAGGAAGGCAGCTGAAACAGGTGGCCTGGTGCAGCACCCGCTTCCACGGACCCCGAGGCCCCGCCTGCACCCTGCCCTGCAGGGCTCAGGCCCGGTGGGCATTCGGCAGCCCCTTGTGAGGAAGCTGCGACGCTTTCTCCCACCCGCACGGCTTGCCCGCCTTCTCGGCCCCCACAGCTGCCGTCTGACAGAGCTGGGGGCCGAGGGTCCCCATCAGGCCAGGGATCACCAGGGGTCCCCATGTGACAATGGCAACGTCACCAGAGAACCCTAGCCCTGTACATCTCACAGTGCTTCTCATCCTTCCAAGGGGAGCAGGAGGAGGCTGGGAAAACCCTTCACAGACACAAAGGCCTGCTCTGGACGGTCAGCGGGACAGACCAGACCCCGCAGAGCCGGCGAGGAGGAGCAGCATCCTGCACCAACTCCTCGCAGGGATGGGGAGTGTGGGCGTGGCCTCGGACCAGCTGCAGGCACCGTTCTCGAGCTGCGTGGCCCTAGGCCCGTCACTCACCCTCCCTGAACCTCTGCGTCTTCCTCGGGCTGGGGACACAGCAGTCGACAGAACCGACACGATCTACTAGGTGACAAGGAATAAAGTACCAGAAAAGTCTCAGGAGGGGACGAGGCAAGGCGGAGAACTGACACAGGTCAGCAGGGGAAGGTGAGGAGGGGACTGCCCGTGGAGGGCGCATCTGGGGCCGAGGCCCTGGGCCGGAGCCTGCGTGGAGAGCTCAGGTGGGGGCCGGGCCAGGCGTCCCGGGAGGGCAGGGACACTGCCCCCCACCCCACGCCCCCGCCTCATCTGCTTTCAGTTCCAGAAGCACCCAAGACCTCACCACATCCATTGGTTTTGTCTCCTGACACCCAGTCTGATGGGAGCTCCCGGAGGGCAGGAATCCACCCCCCCCCCCGCGTCATCGATTTTTCCCCAAAGCCTGGCCTCATGGAGGGTCTCCATTGTGTTTGTTTCATTAAGTAGTTATTGGCACTCAGTAAGTGCTCAATAAACTCGGCGATGGGAGCTGTCGCTGGGGGCCAGGAAGCATGGGAAGGAGATGAGCCTCCCGTCCTGGGAGGCATTCAAGCAGAGCCTGGCAGAACACCCATCGGGGACCCTTAACACCAGGAAGGGCTGGAATAGTCTGGGCTTCCAGGGTCTCCCCCCACCCCCAGAGCTGCTCAGCGTCTGGGGACAGCCAGCCCTGGCCCTGCTGGACGGCCAAAGTCAGAAGTCAGCTGTGCGGCTGAGACACCTGGCACCTGTGCGCAGATTTCGGGGTCACAGGAGGTTTATCAGCATCACAAAATGCAGCCCTCGGGCAGCTAAACCAGAGACTTGATCATTATGGGAGCCGGGAATAGGGGGAGGGGGCGGAAGGAAAGAAAAAAACTTTTTTGCCGATACGGTGCCTTGAGTGCCAGGCAGAATGGACTTAAATCCTCCCTCAAAGCCCCCCTGGGCAGGGCACTTCCTGCACACAATTGCAACTCCGGCCGTAGGGTCCGACTCCCTTTGTGTTAACTAATTTCTCACTCGGGGTTTTGAGCTGCTTATTTCTAGAACAAAATGCTCGCTCACTGCAACAGCCATCCAGCGTGGCCATCTTCCCGGGGACAATCTTCCTGGGGGCGCTGTCCTGGGGAAGGCCCAGGCTCTCCCCCCTCCACCCCTGCACCACAGAAGGGGGAGGGAGGCGTGAAAAGCCCCCTCAAAGAGGTGGGTGGAAGTGATGTGGCCAAGCCCTGCCCCCGCCGAGCGCTGGGTCTCATTCCCAGCCCCTGGAGCCAGAACGCAACAGGGGGCTCCAGAGGGGTCTTGGAGACCCAATATTTCAGGGCTGGCCAGAGACCGCAGGGACAGGGGGTCCAGCCCCAGGAGGGCCACTTCCTTACGCAGGAGCTAACAGAGGCTCCCAGACCACTCCCTTCCAGCAGGATGGCCTGCCTTCTTTCTCCCTTTCTATCGCCTCCTTCCAGTGTGCAGGGACGCTTCCTGCCTCCTCCCAGCCACCTTCGAGGGGAAGAACTCCCGGATCGCAGCGAGTCCCTCTCTGCTCTCTGAGGACACCTATGGAGGGTAGAACCCGCCTCTTCCTGCCCAGCCTTCCCAGACGTGGCTAACGACGAGCCTCTTTCGTTCATGAAAAGCCCACGCAGGCACACATTGGGGCTGCTGTAATTAAGCCTGTGACGCGTTGAGTTGGAGGGAAATCAGATTTATTTACACGCTGTTCCGTCGTTGGTGAAGCAGGCGTGTGGGGAAGGCTTCTAAGTAACCCGGGTTTCGAGGGGGTGCTCTTTGGTGCCTCCTCGCCTCTACACGTGCTTTGCAAATTGCAGTTGGTTAGAGGAAGAAGAAGAAGAGGAAGAGGAAGAGGAAGAAGAAGCTGTTCTTAGGGTTGAGTTCTCGCCTGTAACTCAGACTAATCCTTGAGTTGCGCAGCCCGGAGAAATTAAGCACCTGAAAGACATCAGTTCTGAGCAGCAGTGAGTGGGACCCAGCAGGCAGCTAGTGTGGCCAGGCACCTGCCACCCGCCAGGCTGAGGCACTTGGAGGGTCACAGGCGCAGGCAAGGACAGCCTGCCTGGGACGAGATTAGGATGTGGCCCCACAGGAACTGGTGAGTGGCCACTGGAGGCAGAAATGATGGCAGAGGGGCAGAGGCAGACAAAGCCAGAGGTCAGGTCAGAGGTGAAAGAAAAAAATAGGGAGGCGGGGGAAGGGCGGGCAAGCAAACTCGGCTGGTAAGCGAGACCACGGCAGAGCCCACAAGGGTGACTGCAAGGTCTCAATGTCCATGCTTTTCAGACAGACGTGCGGTCCACTGCTGGCCACCTCCTCCACTGTCTGTGTCTGCAGCTGCGTGCGGGGAAGACCTCGGCCCAGGATGTCCAGGGCCAGGCACGCACACCCCGGAGTCGGTGGGCCCCCCACTCCCGGGCTGCACTGCGGCGGGAAGGAGGCCCGGTCCACCTCTCAGCCAGAGCCGGGAGGGCTGGCTGGGGCTCTCGGCACCACCCAGGGATTCTGCCTACACCCTGCTTCAGAGAACCAGGCAAGCCTCAGTCACTGGCCGCTGGCATCCTTTATCCAGTCGGGACAAGAAGAGGCCACCCTCTCTGGGTGATTTCTCAGTCCGCCCGCAGACAGAGCTTCGTGTGAAGGTGTCACGAATGGTGCAGTCGCTGTGGAAACCAGTGTGGTGCTTCCTCAGCACAGCAAGCGACGCAAGTGTCCATCAGTGGGTGATGGCTTGACCCAATGAGATCCATCTGGACGAGGGAGTGCTATCCGGCCCTCGGACGGAGGGAGATTCTGACGCGCCGCAACATGGAGGAGTGTGACGGTATCACACTGAGTGAAATAAACCAGACACCAATCTACCAGGACTGTGCGGCTCCACTTACGCCAGGTCCCGAGAGTGCTCCAGTTCAGAGACAGAAACTAGAATGGTGGTTGACAGGGGCCGGGGGGAGGGGGAGCGCGTGTTCATGGGGACGGCGTTCCAGTGTGGGGCAGCACGGAAGTTCTGGAGGTGACAATGGCGATGGGCACACAACAGGGTGAATGTGCTCAGTGTCACTGAATCAGACACTTGAAAATGGTCAGCGGCCTGGCTGGTGCAGCTCAGTGGGGTGAGCGTCAGCTTGCGAACCGAAAGGTCACTGGTCGGGTTCCCAGTCAGGGCAGGGTGCACGCCTGGGTTGCAGGCCAGGTCCCCAGTTGGGGGTGTGCAAGAGGCACCCGATCGATGTTTCTCTCTCACACTGATGCTTCGCTCCCTCTCTTTCTCCCTCCCTTCCCCTCTCTCTAAAAATAAATTTTAATCTGGCTGGTGTAGCTCAGTGTATTGAGCACAAGCCTGCAAACCAAAGGGTTGCCAGTTCAAATTCCAATCAGGGCACATGCCTGGGTTGCAGGCCAGGTCCCCAGTAGGGGGCAGGCGAGATGCAACCACACATTGATGTTTCTCTCCCTCTTTCTCCATTCCTTCCGCTCTCTCTCCAAATAAATAAATAAAATCTTTAAAAAGTAAATAAATAAAATTTTAAAATCTTTTTTAAAAAAGAAAATGGTCAAGATGTAAATTTTGTATTATTCAATATATGTATCTTACCACAATTTTAAAAATTTTAATGGGAAAAATTGTCAAATGCTAAAAAAATGGTATAGCAGGCATAGGCAAAAAAAACTCAAGCAGATGCCATTTTAATGAGAGCCGTTTTATATTTTAAAAATGTAAGTGAGGGTTTGCAGCCACAGGAAGGCAGCACATCCGCCATCAGAGGGCGACGACCATACAGGCCCCCCGGGCTTCTCTCGCGGGCTCCCTGGCCCCTGCCTGAGAGAGGCTTGCGCTGGCGGGAAGGCACCTGTGCTTCGGTCCCACCGAGCACGTCCCAGTCCGGAATCGGCGCCCCTTCCCCTCCCACGTTCCTCAAGTCTGGGAGCCTCCAGAGCAAGCCCCAGGCTCGGAATGACTCCCCTTTCTTGGAAGGGCCCAGGAAACCCAAAACGCTGCAGGCCAGGACCAGGTAGGTGGCTGCTGTTCTCCAAGCGAGGACCAGAGGACCAGAGGACCAGAGGACCAGAGAGGGCCAAAGAACAACAGCCCCCAGTGTCCCACACGGAGCCCAGCTCCTCGGAGCCCCGCCCCCTCGAAGCCCCGCCCCCCGAAGCCCCACCCCCTCGGAGCCCAGGCTCTAGACTACTGATCTCCCTTCCGCCTCACACTACAAGGCAAGGACCCCTGGCTCCGTGTTACAGATGAGGAAACTGAGGCCCAGAGAAGTCAAGTGACTAAACTAAGCTCCCGAGCAGAGGGCAGACGTGGGACTCAAGTCTGTGACCTGGCAGACTCCAGGGCCCAATTCTTAACTGTCCAGCTATGGTGCCCTTCCCAGGGTGGGGAATGCAGGGCAGGCCTGGGAAAGCGGGACCTGGAGGGGCCAAGGCCGGCTCAGGCCCACCAAACCAGCCCTTAGCAAGACTCGCTGATTCCCTCCGAGAGGCGTGAGTTTCCAATCACTGGGGAAGAATCTGTGTGAGCCAACGGATGGGGACGCAGATAACAGCTTTTGTTCTCATCTACAACTGGTGACAAAGGAAGCTGGAGGAACCCTCAGAGACGGGCGGGAACAGCCAAAAGTCACACAGCAGTTCCCATCGAGTCAGGCCTCATCCCTCAGCCCTGGAAGCAGCAGCCAGGCCCACGAAGGCCCCTCGAAGCGTGACCTCGGACGCAACGCGCCAGGGGCAGCAGGACGCAGACGGCACGCTCTGAAGTCCACGCCGCCTTCCCGTCCAGCCGCCCACACGCCCGCCAGCCCGCCGCTCTGCCCCCCGCTCCTTCCTGCTAATTAATTTGGATGGAGATGTCTGTAAAAGGAGACTTACGTCGGTCCTCCCCGCTGCCTGCGAACCAATTTCCTTACAACAGAACCCGTGTTGCCAAAACGAGAAATCCCCTCCTTCTCGGGCCTGTGCCCTTGAAGGCATCTTATTAGAAAAGACCATTTCTTAATTAACATTTTTGATCTTTAATCCATTACACGTCCCTTTAATCCTGCTCGGGGTGCGGCTGGCCCACTTCCTCGGGCGGGCTCTGGCTGCGCCGGGCGGGCAGGGGCGGCATTCAGGGCTCCAGCACAGCTGGACTCCGCCGCGGACAGTCGGCGGCTCCCAGACACCACCCTGGTCTGGCCACGGGGACACCTCCCGAGCGGAAGCCAGGGAGGGGGGCTCGGTGCAGACACCCCCCGGATGGGCCAGTCTGCAGACGAGAGTTCCTTTCATTAACCCCTGAACCCCGTCTCGCCTCGCCCCAGAAGGTTTCCAGCAAGGGATGTTTCAGCAGCTCCGGCTCCCGCCAGGCGGGAGGGACGGGAGAGGCGCTAGGCTGGTCCTCCCTCCACTTGCACACATCTCGAGCAACGTGGCCCACTCTAGAAGAAACGCGGGTCCCAGCCAGGGCGTCGCACCCCACTTTGGAAAGCTCCGGACCTGCCCCACCACCCCTCCTTCCTGAAAGACCTTCTTCCCTGGGCCTCCCCCCACCTCCCTGAGCCCCCCGTGTCTCTTCCCTCTGCCCTCCCCCTGCCTTTAATGCTGAGGTCTCCCTGGGCGCAGGCCTCCTTTGTTCTGTCTGGGCGCACCGGCTTGGGGGGTGCACCTGTCAAGCTCCAAGCACCAACCACACACTCGTGACACCCAAATACACCCCAGTCCCACCCTCCCCCCCAAGTCACAGGACCATCCTTCGAGTGGCCACTCAACGTCGGGGAGGCATCCCAAACTCATGGCCAAGGCCTAGCTCTGGAGCTTCACGGTCACCACCCGCACCGGACGGGCTCCCCGCAGGACTCCATCACACAAAGGGCACCTACCCCCGCCCCCCACCCCACCCCACCCCCGCTCGGGGGCTCGGAGCCCTCTGGTTCCTCGTCTCAATCCCGCCATCCAATCTGAGAGCAGTTCCGCTGGGCCTACCTCCAAAAACCAACTTTTGACCTGACCTCTTCCCGCCTCCCGACCGTGGCCCCAGCCCCCCTCAAGTCTCCCCTGGTGCAGAGTCCCAGGGCAGCCTCACTGCTGCCCCACGCAGCTCAGGGGGTCCCCCTCCCCACTCTGCCAGCTTCCCCTCACTCAGGATCCCACCCACAGTGCCCACTGCGACTCAAGGCCCCAAGAGGGCTGCCGCTGCCTCCCTCCCTCCCCTCCGGCCCCGCTGCCCTGGATCAATGGTGATGTCCCATCTTCTTTTTCTATTTTTAATTATCTTTTTGTTTTTTTTTTTAAATTTATGTTTAGAGAGAGGAAGAGGGAGAAAGAGGAGAGAAACATCGATAGGTTGTCCCTCGAACACATAACCGAACTCACAACCCAGGCCTGTGCCCTGACCGGGAATCAAACCGGCAACCTCTTGCTCTGCGGGGGTGGTGCCAAACCCACTGAGCCACACCGGTCAGGGCCACGTGCCATCCTCTGGTCTTCGGTAACGCTGCTTCCCCCACCCCCACCGCATGGCTCCATCCCTCTCTGACTGGCCACCTCCTGGTCACCTCCCAGGGGAAACTCGCATGTATTTATTTGCTCACTTCGTTGGGCATCACCTCCACACTGGACTGCATGCAGGGACTATGTTGGCCTGTTTGCCATGTCAATGGTGCCCGTACTTAACGGGTGCTCGGTAACATTTGTGACCGACAGAGTGAAGCCCCTTGGGATCTTGTCAGTGGTGACTCAGGCTCACAGCTGTCACTGGCCACCAAGGAGAGGCCCCACAACAGGAGGACTGAGGGGCATCCAGAAGCAACTGAGAAAGGTGGTTAGACATTCAGCGGAACTTTCTGAGACATTGTCCGCCACTGAATAAAGCACAGCCTCAACCTGGATTACTAGGAAGGGAGGGACGGGTTCACAGTGGCAGGGGAGATGAAGCCACTGAGCAGCTAAGGAAGGGACAAGCCAGCACATGGTCCCCCACAGACTCCTACCCTGAGGCCAGGACGGGGCTTAGTGGAAAGAGCAGGCGCTGGGAGGCACGTGTGAAGGCTTCCCAGAGATCAGGTGTGGGCTGGGCTTGAAGGACCCGCAGCTCTGGGCAGGTGATGACGGAGGACGGATGACAGGGGGCATTCCAGGGTGGGGACACAGCCCAAGCTCAGGTATGGGGTCCGAATGAGGACAGAGGACACAGGCAAGACTCCCATTGGAGGCCGTTGCTGGGACCCGTGAGCCCCCACCTCAGTCTCAGCCCTCCCAGCAAAATGCTCCAGTGAGGCCCTCCACGGGGACCGTGCGGTCTCAGCACCACGCCCTCCCCAGGCCGCAGTGGCCCTGGGTCTGGCCAGCCGCAGAGCTGGGCCTGGAGCGCGGGGCCCCGATGCACAGACCAGTGCCCCTGCAGCTCAGCGGTCCCCAGGTTCCCCTTCATCTGCCTTCCAGCTACCAGCCCAGACCTTGACCTGAGCTCCAGCAGACATGGTGCTGCAGAGACAGGTCGAGGGCCCTGCCCCCAGCGACCGAGGCCAAGGCCCCAGGCTCTGCCTCCCCCTCGCCAGGCCAGGATGCAGGGGTGCCGGCCAGCTGAGGGGCCAGGGGGCCAGGGTGCAGAAGCAGACTGGCCATTCTCCCCCTGATTCCAGACAAGCCTGGAGCAGGGGTCTCCCAGCCAGTCAGTCCCCAGGAACTGGGCTGGGGTGGCGCCAGGGGGACCAAGCATAACACCTGTGCTGGGGACAGCGTGGCACACACCCCACACCTACACACTGGTTGGTCCACGCCCCACCCTTCACAGTCCTGTGGTCCCCTCCCCAGCCCGTGGGTTAGATACAGGCCAATCCCTGGTACACCGGGGTTGGGGGTTGGGGACCATGGCGGGGGACACACACACTGTAAGGGTCTTGGCTACTATTTCCGGCGTGAGGAATGAAGATGCGTATCTTAAAACCCCAGAGTCACAGCCAGCTGCCCCGTGAGGAGCCACAGAGGCCACCACCTGAGGGATCCCAGGGTCACCAGCCTCTCGGGCTCACTCAGGCAGCCCCAACTGCAACCATGTCATTGAACGATTCTTGCCCTCTCTGGGGACAAGCGTGCGGCTAGGCTGGGCGCCATTAAAGGAGCCATAAGGACCCGTAATTGTGCGCAGGCAGCCGTCAGCAGGTAAGGGCGGCAGTGCAGCTCCGCCTCGCGCCGGCTGTGTGACCCTGGGCAGGACCCATGGCCTCTCGGAGGCTCCAGGTCTGCACACAGGTGGCAGGTATGGAACACCTGCTGTGGGCAAAGCGCTCCTCCAGAGAGTCTGGGAGACCAGGCCTGTGCACACGCTGGCCCGAGGCAGGCGAGTTCAAACCCGGAGCGGCGGCTTACCAACCGGCTGACCTAGCCCCGCAGGAGTGTGCTGCAAAGGCACACAGGGGGGCAAGGCCAGGGTGGCGGGGCAGGGGGCCAGCGGCCCCCAGGGCCCTCCACAGCGGGGAGGGAGGCCCCGCCCAGGCTCTGGCCTTCCCTGGGGGTGGGTCCTAGGCAGCCCGGCCCAGGCCCCTGGGAGTCCCCCGCTCTGCGGCTTTGCAGGAGTCAGGGGCTCTGGCTGGAATCCCAGGCTGGCCGCCTCTCTTTTCTTTGTCTCTCCACATTTGGGGAAGGCATTTCCTCCTGCCCGGGCCTGCGGGTCAGGTTTCCACCCAGATGGAAAGTCCCACCCAGGGGCCCCCAAAGGAGAGCTCACCATGGAAACTCCACAGGGTGCCCTGCCCGCCAGACACAGGGGCCAGGGCCACCGGCAAGGCCCTCGGGTGGCGGGGGTGGACAGGCTCACAGTCCTGCCAGCCGGGAGCGGGGAGGGGACCGGAGGGGCTCGGGGACAGGACAATGTTCATACACACATCCAGAGCGAAGACGGGGTGCGTGAGCTGGGGGGAGCATTTAGGCACGCATGTGTCTGTGGAAAGACCCTGAATTAGAAGCCTCCGCCCTGAGTCCTCTTCACCTTCCTGAGCCTCAGTTTCCCTGACTGTGCCCCTCCCGGAGGCTGGATTGCATGCAGGTAAAACGAGTAAGTGCAGTAATCCTGTAAAAAGTGAAAAAAGGGGGCAGGCACCACTGAATGAAAGCCCCCAGGCCCAACCCGCCAGACTGCAGTCTGGGCACCGAAGGGACCTGGTGGGCGAGGTGTCTCCTGCGTGGCCGAGCTCCAAACCTAAGGACGTAAACCGCTCCCCAGGCTGTGTTCCAAGACCCCATGACTAGGGGAGAGGAGGGCCTCAAAAAAGGGGGGCTACTTTCTGAGGGCAAACACATTTGAAAAGCCCCGGCTGGGTTGCTCAGTGGGTTGAAGCACTGTCCCTCACACCAAAGGTTGTGGGTTCAATCCCTGGTCGGAGCACATGCCTAGGAAGGGAATTCAGTCCCCAGCAGGGGCGCATGTGGGAGGCAACCAACTGGTGTCTCTCTCTCTCCCCCCCCCCCCTCCCTTCCACTCTCTCTAAAATCAATGAAACTATCCTCAGGTGAGGATTTTAAGAAACATCTTTTTTTAAGAGCTTCCCCAAGACTCACCGCACCCACTGGCACGCCAAGGGCCCTTTGAGGTCACCTGCATGGTGACCCTCGCCTTAGGTTTCTGGCATAATTTGTTCTTTGGTCCACTGTTTTGGCTGCCCAGTGACAGGTGGGCCACCTCGTCCCGTTTCATCAACAGTCACCAGAGCTGGCATTTATGGGGCGCTTACTGTGTGCCAGGCACGGTGCTGAACACATGACATCTACAGCCTCACTCTTGTGACAATGTCGCCAGGCAGGGCCTCAGTATCCCACTTTACAGATCGGAGCACTCAGTCCTGGGAGGGTGAACAGAGTCTCACATCCAGCCTCGCAGCTGAGAGCTGATGGCGCGGCTGTGCCTTCACCACCCGCTGGGAGGCCCAGAGGGCAGGCCACCACCGCGTCCTTTCGGCCTAGCGTGGCACCAAGAGGCGCCTGGTCACTAGGTGACACACCAGTGGCGGTGAGTCGAGGACTAACACAAAGATCTGCGCCCTTCAAACCCCACGTTCTGACCCCTGTCTGTGTAGTGCTGAGGGCTTGCTAACCCTAACCCTGACCTTAACCTCAAGCATAACCCTAAGACTACACCTAAGCTCACTTCCAGCACGATCGACCCCAGATGAATTCATTAATAACCAATACGCTGCTCCCTGCCTGACCTCGTCCTCAGCTCCGCGGGGTCGAGCACTCTGGCCGTGAAGGCTCCAGTGGCAGAAACGGGCCCCCAGTGCAGATGGCAGGAGCACGTGGGCGGGTGGGAGGGAGAGGTCGGCAGGGACGGGGTCAGGTTTCCCCTCCCGGGAGGGCTGGACAGGGCCGGGCAGACCTGTGCAGGACAGGCCTCGGCCGGGCAGGCTGGCGCAAAGCACGGCGGAGCGGGCATGCTGCACTGGCCGGGCTGCCAGCGGCGGCGACTCTGACCTGGGAGGGCCAGCCCAGCGGGCGGGGAGGAGATAGATGCCCAGCCTGCTTCCTGCCCATTTGCGGCTGGCCGGGAGCCCCGCAGCCAGCACAGGAAATAACAGGGGCCCCCAGAGGCCGCCCAGGCAGGCCCTGCTCTGAGGCCGCCCAGGGAGGGAAGGAGGCCATTGTCGGCCTTTGTTTCAGCTTCCCCAGCATCGCTCAGGCTCCAAGAGGCCCCTGGGGGCAACCAGAGCTCCCCCCCAACCACAGCTGTCCAGCCTCCCCCAGCCTGACACCAGGGACAGGCCCGCCAGGCCACGGACTCTTAAAGGGGCAGGTGCAGGGTGGAAATGAAGTCATGTCCAAGTTGGGGGCGGGGGCGCCTCTGGGCCAGGCAGGCGGACAGGCAGATGGGCGCGGGGTCCGCATCTCACCCGGCCAGCCCAGCGCCAGGTCCCGCAGCAGGGGCGCAGTCTTTGGACGGGAAGCATGTCGGGGGCCCTGAGGGTGCAACAAAGAAACCAGAGAAAACAGAGAGCAAGGAGACAAGCCAGACATCTTGGGCAGCCGCCTGGGGGGAGCACTGTCCTCCTTCTGGAAGACAGACGTCCCAGAAGCAGGCTCTTTCTGCTCACGTGCAAGCCTGGGGCACAGGGGCAGGTGGGGGTGGGTGTGCACGTCCCTGTGCGTGCACACGTTTGCAGGCGTGTGCGTATGTGCACGGTGTACTGGTGCGCACACTCACACCGCCCTCTCTCAGCCCCGGGGGACGGGCTCCAGGAGTCGTGGGTGCTCCAGCCCACGTCCAAGGTGGCGCAGCGTCTGCACAGAACCCGTGGGTGCGGAGAGGCTGCAGCAGGGCGTGCCTGCCCATCGCTTCACTCTCGTAGGCTCTGCGTGGGGCGTGGCAGATTCAAGTTTTGCTTTTTGGAACTTTCTGGGATTTTTTTCCTGAATATTTTTGGTGTGCAGTTGGTGGAATCCATGGTGTGAAACCACAGAGACAGAGGGCTCACTGTATACGCACGTGTGTGTGTGTGTCTGTCCACACTTGTGTTTGAGTGTATGTTGCATGTTTGTGCACACATGTGCGCGTGTGAGATATGGGGAACATGTGGGTGACTGCATGCATGCACTGAGTGGGTGGTGGGGAGTAAGCATATGCGAGTGTATGTGTTTGTGCCCAAGTGTGTGTGTGTTCCCGTGTGGGCATGTATACATGTAACTGTGCATATGAACATGTGTGAGTGTGCACTTCTGTTTGTGAGCAAGCCCGTGTGAGTGCTGTGCATGCATGTGCTTGCTCACAGGATGACTTACCAGTTTACTCGTCACTGCTGCAGCGCACTCTCAGCCTGTGTCCATCACCACCATCAACTCCCACATGGGCCCCGGTGGCCTTTCACGAATAGCGTGTCACTATGATGACCTCGTGAGGCTCTTAGCACATCCTGGTGTAGGCCAGTCCATGAGGACTCACTGTGTCCCCCCATGAGGCCCTGTCACCGGGAGCTGGCAATGGCAGAGTGGGTCCTAGACTCAGACAAAACCGACGCAGCTTCGAGCCCCTGCCTTGGCCCGCCGGGACACAGCAGCTCTGAGACGCTGCCCCATCTCCCAACCCCTCCGAGCGTCTCCGCTCATCGGCGAGATGGGATGAGGCTTCCTCCCAGCTGTGGTTACGGAGGGCTCAACGAGATACAGCCTGGCACCAGCTAATGCTCGCTAAATGGTTCTCCTTTTTTTATTGTTACTGCGGTTGCTTGTCATAACTGCGAGTTGCCGAGGCCACAACAGTGAGCAAGGCAGACGCAGGCCCTGCCTCCGCAAGCTTGCAGGGCCGGCGAAGCCTTGGGCCCCGAGAAGCAGAACAGCATGAGCAAACACGTAGCCCGTTCCCTGGACTCAGTATCGATGGGATGTGCTAACTGCCACCAGGCATGGCAGCAGCTGTCGGTTAAAGCGATCGACCCCGACGGAGGAAAAAGAATGACCGGCGTAGGCAAACCAATGGCATCGGTAAGGCAGGTTCAGCCCAACACAGGACTCCGTGTGTGCGCGCGCTCACACGCACGCACACCCCCACACCTGCCTTACGCACAGGATTTTGAGAGACTGTCGGCTGAGATGACAACAGCCTAACCGGCCCCCGTAGCTGCCACAGCCTCCAGCAGGTCACCGGCTGGCACAGCGCTGACCGTGTCCAGCCCAGGTGCTGGGACCCGCAGAGTGCCCGCCCAGGAAGCCGGGACCAGCCAGGCCGCGTGATAGGGCTGACCTTGGCCATTTCCTCCTGGGCACTGACCCACGTCTGCAGAGTCTGTGTCAAGCCCCACCCAGGGAAGGGGCCTGATCATGTGACGGCCTCGGGGCCTTTCAGAGTAGACCCTGCCCACCAACCTCCCCATCCCTCCCCAGCCTTTTCCTCCTGGGAAAGGAGCCGCACCCCACCGGCTGGGTGAGGAAGGTCCCCTGGGGACTCAGTCCCACCCCCACCCTGCAAGGGGGCGTGTCAAAGTCTGGAGGCTGCCCTTCAAGACCGGGGAAGGCAGGGAGGGACCCCTCGATGGGCTAGCAACAAGAATAAAAATGCAGAGCACCAGGTGCCCCTGTAGGAGGCAAAAGCTAACCCACATGGATTCCCTCCTGTGATCCTCACAATGGCCCCCAGAAGCAGAATGACTTTCCCTATCTCAGATAAGGAAGCACAGAGAGTTCAAGCAACTTACACAAAGTCACACAGCTAGTCAGTATCTCGACCTCAAAACTAATTCTTGCTCTTAACAAAGTAAACAAAGATCTGGCTCTGAACTGCTTAGGGCAAAGACAAAGAGACACAGGTGAAGTTCTCCACCTTGGCAAACGGGCGCCAGGTACCTGCCAGGTACCAAGCCCGGGCCAGGCTCGAGAAGCACAGGCAATCACACACGGTCACCACAGCAAGGGACCTGGGTCCGTACAGAAGGAGCATCACACCCAGGCAGACAGAGGGTAGTGAGGGCCAGAGTCAGGGCAAGCCCCGAGGCTCAGGGACACAAAGGAAGGCACACTAACAATGGCAGGACTCTCATGGCACACTTCCTGGAAGAGGTGTCATCTAGGCTGAGCTCCACAGGCAGAAGTTCCAGCCAGACGAAGGCCAAGGGCAGCAGGCAAGAGGGCTCAACTCACCCGACCCTTTCAGCCCTCGCTGCTCGGGGTGGGCTCGGCGTGGACCCGCAGCGCCAGCCAGCACCACTCCGGAGCCACAGCGAGAAATGCAGAATCTCAGGCCCCAGCCAGATGGCGACGTCTGAGTTCTCACTGTAACACGACCACCTGAGCTGCACGAACATCCAAGGTGGAGCGGCCCTGGGCAACACTAGCAGACCTCCCCAAGGTCACGAGGAACAATGTCACACCCCACCCACACCCACACCCACACCCACACGCACCGGGCTGTGGCCCTGGTGCGGGAGAATTGCTGACTTCACCACCTCCGGTGGGGTCCTCCAGCCTTGGGGAGGGGCCGGCACCTCGGAGACTCTGTCCTGTCCTCAGGGAGCACCCAAGCTTGGGGACCAGCTCTCCCTTTCTACTGACACCCCTGAAAAGCCCAACCGCACCAGGAGAGGAGGGGACCCAGGGGTGACGACCCCAGGTCAGCAGGGCTGGGAGCAGGCCACCACCGAGCCAACAGCGCAGGCACGACGGCGGAGCAGCTGCTGGGCGCCGCCGGGCTGAGCGTCCCTGCCTCCACTGAAGCCCCAGGTCCACCCAGGGAGGCGGAACCAGCGCGCTAGCCCCACTCCCGACGTGAAGGCAGCAGCCAGGCGAGAGGAGAGGGAAACGGAGTCAGAAGAGAGACGCGGCCCACGCCACCTCGCACACGCCCCGGGCGGCGGCGCTCACGTGCATGCGTGTGCACGACAAACCCGACACAGAGGAAGCGACATGAGCGCAGCCCAGCAGGCGTCCACGGCTGGTCCAGAGCCAGAGGAAAGGGTGGGCAGGAAACACCACACTCCCCTCGGAGAACGGGTCCAGGTCAGCCCCAGGGGCCCCAGAGGCTGCAGGGACGGGCGCGGAGGCCCAGGCCCGCCGGGGGAGCGAGCCAGGGCGGCAGCACCTGGGCACACGCGCGCACACACACACAAGTGCGCACCCCCAGGTGCACGGGGCACAGATGCCCTACCTCGTGGACTGCTCACCATGGAAACGGAGGGGCCCCTCTCGGCTCCAGTCGCCACCTGAAGGTTTCTGAGGCCTCCCGGGCCTGGGGAAGCGGCGCTAACAAAGGCGCAGCCCCGGCCGGCCCGGCTGGGGGTCCGCCGTGCAGACTGGCCGGCGCATGCCTGCCACGCTCCCCCGGTGAGCGCGGGGCCACCGCGTCTTCCTCCCCGGCCTGCCTGGCTCCACTTAGTTCAATCCCCCATAGATGCCCCACCAGAGCTAATGAGAAACTCCCCAGCTGGCCCCACATAAAAACGCATTTCATAAGTCTTTAAAATGCTGGGAAATTCTACATCGACTTAGGACTTTTCTGCTCCTTTAAAATGTCCCCTGGTCCTCGCAGAGAAAAATGGCTGGGGTGGGGGCTCCAGCGCAAGAGGGACTGCACAGCACAGCCCACCGGAGCCGCAGGGCACCGGGCCACTCCTGGCGTTGGCCCCGGGGTCATGGGGCGGGCCAGGACGTCCTCACTGGGGAGCCAGGGGAGGGTCACTCAGGAAAGAACTGAAAGGAGGGACCCAGGGGCCCAGTGGGCAGGAAGGGGACGGGGACAGTCTCTCCACCCTTGATTTCGGGGCTGAAAGAACAAAATGAAAATGAGAGTCCCCCATAAAGACTCTGAAGGAGACAGACCACCTGCACCCAGCCGTCCACCCCAGCTTTGCTCCTAGGAGCCCAGAAGTAAATGCAGCGGCCCAGGTATCCGACAGGAGAGGGGGGGCTTAGGACAGGACACAAGTGCCCGCCCACCCAGCGCCAGCAACAGCTACGGAGGCAGCCAGATGGGTGGGTGCAGGGGTCACATGAAGGTCAGGGTGTGGGGGGGGCTGTGCAGAACACCCCCCCAGCCATGGCCCGAGACTTCCTCAAGGTAGAAGGTCCGTTCGCACCCAGGCGGAGCCGGAACAGGGGCCCGGAGCAACGCGCACGGCGGGCGTGCAGAAGGACAAGGCGGCGGCGGAGTTTCTGGGAAGCGGCTGAAACGAGGAATACGGGCTCCGAGCAAACACCGGCGGGGCGGGAAGGCAGCCCCGAGGGGCCCGGAAGCGCAGGCTGCGCTGCTGTGGGAGACCCGGGCGGGGGTGGGCGGCAGCAGTTCAGGCCACTTCCGCCCCCACTCTGTCTGCAGCACTCCCCGAACCTGGAGGCCGCAGGTGACCCTTCCCCCCCCCTCCTTCCCCAGAATGTGTTGGGGGGGACCTGAACGGGCTCCCAGCACGGCGCCCCGCGCCCCCAGGCGCCGCCAATCTCCCACCTGAGCCAGCCCAGAGCCTGCAGCCCTGATGCCAGGCTCCCCCTCAAACGGCGACCACACCCAACGCCCAGCGCCAGCCCCAGCGGGGGGCGCGGGGGGCGGCGGGCCTGGCTCGGGCAGGGGTCCCTGGGGAGAGCCCGGCCCCGGGTTTTCCAGGCCCGGCCTTTGCAGATGGGAAACCTACTCGAGACCCTCAGCACACGTACCCACCCACCTCCTTCCGGGATGCCAACCAGGCCGCCTGGCCCACGGAGACCCTTCCCCCCTCCCCCCCCCATCC
This sequence comes from Glossophaga mutica, assembly GCA_039655065.1. Classification (NCBI taxonomy): domain Eukaryota; kingdom Metazoa; phylum Chordata; class Mammalia; order Chiroptera; family Phyllostomidae; genus Glossophaga; species Glossophaga mutica. Next base: position 3,289,773 of record CM077315.1, read on the forward strand.
CAGGAAGGGCCTGGGCCCAGAGCCGAGCCCTCGGGGAGCCTTAGGGTTTCCCTAAAATGAAGGGCCCAGACCGGTTCTCACCGGTGGGCCCGCCACTTACAGTCCCGGTGCTGCATTCCTGCAGGAGCCGCCTGGGGCCACAGCGCGGCTCTGCGGCGTCCTGGCTGGGCGACCTTGAAGCAAGTCACAGGCATCGCTGTGCCTCGGTTTCTGGACATGACACACGCCAAGACTCCGGCTCCCAGGCACAGCTCAGAAATGGGAGGGACGGTTCCATCCACCAGGACAAGGTGGGCTCCCCGAGGCCGCAAGGCCCCGCACTGCGATCACACCAGGGAGGCCCGGGCTGCTGGGCCACCGTGAACAACCAGTTGGATCAGGTGCCCCTCTGCAGCCAGCAGCGTGCCTGTCGCCGCACCGGAAGTACGCTCGGCCAATCAGCGCCTTAGCGCTGGTTAACAGATGAACCATTCCGCGTCCCCGGGCCCTCCTCCCGCCGCGCCCCAGGCTGAGTCCCGGGCAGCCACATCGGAAGGAAGCCCAGCCTGCCCTGAAACTCGGTGCGGAGACGGGGGAGATTCGGCGAGACTGATTGCACAGCTCCCAGCTCGAACTCGGCATGGGCAGGCCTGCCCCCTGACCCCCCACCCTGCCCAGCTCATAACCACCCTGGTGCCGGCTGCCAAGTGGCCTCGCTCCGGAGGTTTTGGGGGAAAGAGCGGGGCCCTGAGAGGAAGACGGGCCTGTCTGCTGGGCTGGGGGGCGGGGGGAGGGAGGGGGCAGAGAGGCCCAGCACGGCAGGCAGGCCTGGGCGGCGGCCCCCTGGAAAAGCCACGCTTAGCAACCTCCGAAGTGGCGGCCAGGCTGAAACCGGCTGGCCCAAAGAGCTTTCTTTGACCTCAGCGGCCATTTTCAAAACTGAGGTGTCCAAAAGGTCATGCCCCTTGACAGAGGAAGGCAAGCAGAGAAAATAAAGGGAAGTGAACGGTGTTGGCGAGGAACGGAGAAATGGGCACGCTCGGGGCGGGGGGGGGGTGTAAACAGGTGCACCCACTGAGCAAAAGGGTCTGGCGGGGCTGCCGAAAGTGAAGCAGAGAAGTGTCCCCTGACCCAGCAATTCCGCTCCCAGGGGGGCCCCCCACACTGACGACCAGTGTCAAACACGGACTTGAACACAAAGGTTCACAGCAGCCAAAAGGTGGCAAGACCCCAAACAGCCGTGGACAGGTGAGCGGAGCAACAGTGCGTAGCCCTTCCAAACAGCCGCCCTGAAAAGTGACAAAAGACCGATGACACAAACCACAACCACAGCACGGAACCACCTTGGAAATACCAGGTTAAATGAGAGCAGCGAGGCAGTGAGGACTGTATAGCCGATGGTTCCGTTTGTAAGAAATGTCCGGAACGGGCCAACCCCCAAGCACAGAAAACAGACAAGCGGTCGCTGAGGGCTGCGGGTGCCGGCAGGAGAGGGAACGGCACCTCAGGGTTACCTCTGAGGTCACGCGAGTGTCCTAAGTTGACTCGGGCAACGTGGCACGTATTGCTGACCACGCCAAAACCCACGGACACGTGCCTTTCAAACGGACCGACTGTATGGCAGGTACACTGTATCTCAATGAAGCTGGTTTTTAAAGGTATGAGTTGCCTTTTTTTTTTTTTAATCTGATGACTCTGCATGCAAATCCAGTTTTCTGGTCTCTTAAAAACTCTTAAAAACTTAAAAACTCTTAAAATCTCTAAAAAAGATGTGGCGATGCTGGGCCCAGGCGCCCAGGCACACTGGGCTGGAGCCGGGGGACAGGCGCCCCTGTGGCAGGGCCTGTGTGGTAGCTCACGGCAGCCCACCCACTCACCTGTGCCCCCTTCGGCCCGGCCTTTGACCTTGGGACCCCTGTGGGGCCTTCCCAAACAACTTTCACAGTCGCCTCATGGTCAGGTGCTGTCCCGCACCCCCGTTTCATGGATAAGAAACATCGGGGCCCACCGGGAAGGGGTTTCAAACCCCGCACCTGTCAGGCAGCCCCACGCTGGGCTCTGCTACCAGTGGGAGGCAAGAGCGGGCCCACGGCCCACTCCCTCGACCCCTGGCCAGGCTGGAGACCAATGCTGTGAGCTGCTCATTTCGAGCCCCCCTGCCCTGCCAAGACTGGGCCGGGCCCCCCACCACTGTCAGGGCGCAGACAGGGTGGGCCAGGCTGTTCCTGGGGACAGTGGCATGGAGTCCACATGGGGTGGGGAGCCAGGGGCGAGCACGGAGCACGCTGGGTGTTCTGCTTCGTTATCGGGGCTCTCCATCATGCCCCCAGGGCCGGGGGGAGGTGCGGTGAGAAGCCTGCACCCCAGGCAGGAGCTGGGCCCCCACACGGAGGAGCTGCCCCTGCCTGCAGCCCCGCGCTCCTCCTGCTACAATGCTCTGCGAGCCCCCTGCCTGACTCACCCCTGCATTCGTTCGTCTGGTCTGAAGAGCCAAAGATCCCCCGTGGCCACCCGGGGTCCCTACCGCCGGGCCGGGGAGGTTCCCAAAGTCCCCGCGAGGCCACAGCTGCCGGTCTCCGCTCAGCTGCCCGCCGCCCAGTGCCCAGCGCTGCAGAGGTTAACCCCCAGGCTCTGGCTGCAGGAGGACGTGGGTTCCAGTCCCTGCTCCCCAGCGCGCTGGCTGGGGCCGTGGGTCCACTACTGCACCGCGCCAAGCCTCCCTCTCCTGCCAAACGAGGCTGGCGATTCCCAGCAGCAGCGCCAAGGGGGGCCCGGGAGGCTTTGCTCCCCCATAATCTTCCTTGGCACCTGCCCCCATTCTCAGATGCGGCCAAGTGACATTTTCTCAACTTAATGAAAAGCGTTCCACTAAAGCAGCGTCAGCCAGGCCTTTGGCCCTGTCCCCCACCAGATGGCCGCCCCAGAACCAGCCCAGGGGAGAAGCTGGAGGTGCCGCTGGCAGCAGCACCCCCCTCATGGGGCTGGCGTGCTGGCCCGGCCTGGCACACACCAAGAAAGTGCTCGATAAATGCGACTCTCCCTGGCCCGCCCCCTCCGCCAGAGCTGCCTCCGGAGCCGACCGCCTGGGCCCACCACCCAGGATTCGGGCCATCTCACGAGCTCCGAGCTCAGGGAGTACAAGCTGCCTTGAACAGCCCAGGCCCAACAAAATTCGGAGGGCCAACTCATCAGGCGCTCGCTGTGAAAACCACCAGACCGGCACTCGCTGTGAAAACCACCAGACTGGGTCCAAGAAGACCACTGCCCGCTGCCGCGGGCTGCGCGGGGTCCGATGCCCGGCCACTCGGCCTCCCCTTCCCCGTCTCCCAGCGGAAGAGAAAGCTCAAAGCCGGCGGGCACGGCACAGCCCCCGAGGGCGGCAGGGGCGCAGCGGAGCTGAGCGTCGTCTCCCGTCTCCCCCCCACCCACCCACCGCACAGGGCGCTCAGATCCTGGCTGCACCCACAGGCTCTGCCACTCCGAGCACCCCCAAGAGGTCCCGGGGCGGTAGTTCCACTGCAGACTCGGCGCCCCCAAGCCCCCAGCATGGCCCTGCCTTCAGCACACAACCGACACCTCCCCGCCTTAGGGGGGCGGCTCCGGCGCTGACACGCCCTGCCCAGGGCTCTCCAGCCCCCGAGTCCCCGCCTTCAGCCCACCGCTGTCCGTCTGTCCTCGCCGCCTCCAGCACCACCGGAGACGCAGCTGGGAGGGAGGGCCTTGTGTGGACGCGGGCAGGCCGGGCACTTTCCTGGTCTGGGGTTGGGAGCACGGTGGCGCCGCTTTCCAGAGCTGGTGACCAGGGTGAGCCCACGCGCCCACGGTGGCCAGGACGTCGGGAGGACACGTGGAGCCCGGCAGTCTCACTCCAACCACAACGGGTGCGTCTCCGCGCACAGGAGCAGGCAGGACAGGGCTGCGCGGCCCCTTCTCCCGTCCTTCCCAGCATGGACCCCGCGACTCGGCCTAACGCTGGACTCTCCTCCCGAGAACTCCAGCTTCAGACGAGACCCACCCGCCGCCATGGAGACACAACGGTGCCCCAGCCTGGGTCAGCCAGGACCCCACCGGGACCCTCAGGCTCTGCCCGCAGCGTCTGGATCCTGCGGGAAGGAGCACTGGACTGGGAGTCCGGGGACCTGGGGGGTGCCGGCTCTCCGCTGGCCGTCTGCGCGGTCCAGTGCTCACCAGCGTTTCCCGAGCTCCAGTCACTGGACCCTCCCTCGAGGTTCTGCCGAATCCCAGCACTACGTGCTGCTTCTCAAAACTCTGCCGACTTCGTTTTCTCACATGACGTGAGCATCATCTTAAGGCACAAATAGCCGTAACATCGCAGACGCGACTCGTAACCGTTCAGGAGTTAAGTGTCCGTGCAGCGGACGCCAAGCACCACATCTGTGGAGCTGCCGGTCGGGCAAATCTCGCTCCCTGCCTCAGTTTCCACATCTGAACGAGGAGAAGTTTGGACTACATGGCTCCTGGTAGGTTTCCTCGGACCCGAAATTCCCCAAGACGGAACTGGCCCCAGCTCCCCCACGGGGCCAGAGCCGGCCGCTAAGGATCCTGGGGCAGGGGACAGGCAGGGGAGCCTGGCGCCTGCCGGGCAGCGAGCCCACACCCCGCTCCCAGGAGAGCCGCCGGCCAGGTGCGGAGCCAGCAGGAAAGCCGCCGGCCAGAAGTTTCGGAGGACCCCCAGCCAGGTCCAAGTTACAGAACTGCACCATCAGGAAAACCTCCTTCCTCCGCCTCTTTTTACAGCTGGGGAGACACAGGCACAGCCAGGGAGACGGGAGCTGAAAACCCACTGCCTGACTGCCCCGTCACCCCGTCACCCGTCACCCCATCACCCAGTGACCCTGTCACCCGGTCACCCGTCAGCCCGTGGTAGCCAGGCACCCGCCAGTCTGAGCTTCACCTCCTCCCTCCCCCGGAGGCGTGGGCTCAGGTCTGCTGGCCGGACGGAGGGGCAGAGCCACCACTCCAGGGACAGGATGGCAGGGATTCTGACTGCAGGGGAGCTCACGCATCCCCCTGACGGTGGCTTTTGTGCAAGTAGACTGGAACAGGCGGGCAGCGGGGGCACTGTGGCCCTTCTGAATGCATCCACACAGTGGGGAAAAATAAACATGGCCCTTGGAGAATCAGGCCATATTAGTCTCTGTGCGTAATAGGTTTTATTGACCATACGGGACTGATACAAACATGGTGTTGCTCGGGGTAGCCTGGACCGGAGACGGGAATGCAACGTGAAGGACCTGGTTCCCATAACCACCTGGGTGGCTTTGCACTTTCCTGAGCCCCGCCCCCAGGGCTCCCAGCAAGCCCCTCCCACCCCCAGGACCGGGGAACTTACCTGAGGCTGTCACAGAGGAATCCCAGGCCAGCGAGAAGTCCGAGGCCTCCCCTTCTTCGACTGAAAGAGAGAACAGAGATGGGCCTGTGAGTCCCGACGCTGGACGCTGCGCAAGCAGGTCCCCGAGGTAGGGCGTCCCTATCACACCCATGATCAGGGGAAGGGGCCAAGCCTCCCAAGAAGCCTGCATTCGTTTCACAGACGCAGAACGAGCAGAATACAGCACACGTCCAAAGTGAGGGCTGTGTCCACCGGCTCTCCCCACGCCGTGCCCCTGGCAGACATCACGAATCAATCACTGCACGGTCTCGAACCAGACGCAGCCCTGGACTCGTCTGCCGCCCTCCAGAGTCTGAGTCGCCACGGGAGAGGGGGCCCTTGGCCACTGGCAGGAAGACAGCGAAACCTCAGGCGTCTCCCTGACCTTGCAGACACCGTCCTCCCACCGACAGCCCCAACCAGACCGCAGCTCAGATGCGACAGCTTTCTCAGGATCCCCAGGAACAAGCCAGGTCGCCCTCAGAGGTGGGCAGAGTGCGGGGTGCTGCTCTGCCCCCTGAGATTAGACCCCCCCGGACAGGCCTCAGGACAGGCTGAGGTCACCTCTCCAGAGGTCAGCTGTCCGGTCATGAGCCAGTGACACCGGAAACCTACTCACCGCTCCACGCCACCCCCACAGCTCATCACAGAACACAGCCGGACAGCGGCGGCGTGTCCCCACGACCCACAACCCAGCATGGGAAGCCAGGCAGGTGGGGACGGAGGCCGTGCCCCAGGAGGACACGGAAGAAACTCTGTAACTGCATAATAAGGCCCTTGTCCCGGAATGAACCGAGCGGGACACAGAGTAACATTAAAGCCGGGCTGTGGACCCCGTAAGATGGGACTTTGTTGAAGCCGAAGACGGGTGTACACGGTGCTTCCCAGATCCGAAGGCCCGCTCTGGGCTGTGCCCAGCAGGCTGGAGCTGCCAGGTGCCAGCCAGGGCCACAGGGAAGGCAGGCACAGCTGCGAGCCGGGGCTGTGCTGGGCGCTTCTCGGGCATCGCTGCACCCAGAGAGGGGCGGGGACGGGAGAGCCTGAGTCTCACAGCTGGAAAGTCTGCGCGGCCTCTGGGCTGCAGCCCGGGACCGTCCGATTCAAACGCTGTTCCCGCAACCACAGCCCAGTGGGTCCTTAGGTGACGTCACCGCGCTGGAACGACGGTGCCATGCCGCGGGAACCTCAGGCTCGCGTCATTTAGCTGATGGCAAAGTTGCTTTCCTTCTGTGCGGCTTCACTTAAAAGCACAGAGCCTACGGCTGACGTTAAGCAGGAACTTAACTGTACTCTCAGGTGCACAGGATGCTGTCCCAAACCCTGGACCGCAGAGCAGCCCGGCCAACCAGCCCCACGGACAGCAGGCACGCAGCGTGCTGGGCAGCGGAGCCCTGAGGGGCGAGCCGCTGCCTGTGGCAGACACTGGGTTCAAGTCCCGATTCTGCCCTAACTCGAGGCACGACCCTGGGCAAATGCTTTAACCTCTAGGCTTCAGTTTTCCCACCCCAGAAATGGAGACGACAGCCCCTGTGCCCTAGAACTGCGAGGAGGACTTGATGGGACGGTGGCTGTCCCCTGCGGGGGCAGGGGTCGTGCCAGGGCTGGAACAGCTCTCGGAATCCACCAGCCCTGCTCCGCCTGCTCACCGCGCCTTATCATCCGCCACTGTCTTACTGCCCGCACCAGAGCCTCGCGGAACGTGCCCTTTAACCCCCAGGAACAGCGAGAGGACAGGACCAGAGGCCAGAAACGTCAATGAGCGACAGGACAAGGAACGCCCAGGAAGACGTCTCCCTTCTCCAAGTGCGCACCGGAGAGCAGCAACTCAGACTCAAGGCCACAGAATCCAGAGGAGACACTCGGGCCGGGGGTGGAGCTATCGTCCCCCCGCCCCTCCCCACCGCTGACGCCGGCTGTGGTGACGAGCAAGGCCTGGCGTCCCAGTCGTCAGCCGACTCCGACCGCCAGCCTCTGGAACGCCAGCGGGTGAAGCCGACGGCACTCGGAAGCCAATCCGAGCGGCTCTCCCTGCCACACTGAACACGGGTTTCCTCCGCGTTTCACCCTTTACCTGCGCGCACACGCGCAAGCTTCTGTTCGGGGGCGGCTGACAATCTGGAGGCAGCCCTGCGGCCATTTCATTGGACCCCGGCCTCGAGGGGCTCTGCCTCTCATCCATCACAGGTACCAGGTCATTGATGCACGACCCCAGATGCCCCTGTGCCCTTAAGTGCCCCCCGGGTCTCAGGACAAAGAGCCCCACACTTGGGCCCACTCAGTGCTCTTTGCTGGAGACCGCCCACCGCAGGGAACTGCGGGGCACCCCCAAGGTGCCGAGTCCCTCCCTCCCAGCCATCTGGCTTCGGCCATCACAGAATGATGTGAAATGCCTGCCATTTAGGAGCGCCGGGGAGGGCTCCGGGCTCTGTCCCCAGGTACGACAGCCTTCGGAGGTGGGAAGACCAGGAGAGTGACGGGAGGGCACTCCCCCTGGCTGGGCAAGTTCGAGGTGGCAGACGTCACCTCAGGTGAGCGGCCGCACCTCCCTCCTGCGTCTCTGGAACCACGTCCCTCCCCGTGGGCCACCTGGCCCAGTGACCTGGGCATCACAGCCTCGTCCCGGGACAGCTGGCATCCCCTACTCCCATCCCATCCCCTGGATGCCGTCGATTTGTTGTTTGAAGGGATAAACACTCCATCCTGCGTACGTTCTTGATGAGAAAATGTACTGCCCCACCCCACCACCGCCATCCCAGGGCCCTGTGCTCCCCGACACTGAGACAGGGGGAGGGTGTCCCTTCCCTCCAGCTGGCCCCTTCTGCCCAGAATGGTCTCCAGACGGGTGAAGGCGGGGGCAGCGGACAGAAGAAATGTCCCCACCCCCCAAACAGCTGCAGCCAGGCACTGCTGGCGGTCTAGAGGCACCCCTGTCCCCACAGAAGTGGCGGGCAGGCCAGAGGCAGGCAACCACCACCTCTCCCCGGCTCAGCCGCAGGCAAACCCTGTCACCCACACCAGGAGGGGCGAGAACGGGTAAAAGGCGCACACAGAGCCCAGACCCTCGATGTCAGACAGAAAATCGAGTGTTGCGGCTCCTGACTTAGAACTCAGCCACCCTAAGGAGGGAAAAAGTAGCAGGCAGGGAGGACCGCCACGCAGGGTGATGCGGGTGCGCACAGCGCAAGGGGCCTGGCTCGGGGGGGCAGGGGACAGAGGACACGGACTCTGAGCCCACACGCAGCCCACCCAGCTGCGGCGCGTCCTCCTCGAGCAGGGCTGCGAGCACCCAGAGTTCCCTTATCTTACGGTGGCCTAGATTCGGCACCTTTTCCTTTCTGTAAGTTTCTGACCTAAGTAACCCACGTATTCCAATAAAAAAGTAGGAAACACATGGGAGTTAAAATGAAGAAACTAAAAGCACAACTTTTTTCCGGTATGAATACACTGTTACCACTTTCCAGAAGGTCAGAACAACGCCCACCACAGCTGAGCAACGCAAAACTGCTCTGAAACTGTTTCTAACTAAGCAATACAGGAGGAGCATCTGTTCACATCACAGAGGCGGACAGACAGCTTCCTGGCTTCAGCCTGCTCACAGGACGCTCAGGACTCATTTAACCGATGCCCTGTTGCTGGGCACCTGGGCTACCTCTGCCCATGTGACCTGACCACACATCCCACGTGGCCGCAAACCACGTCAGTGGCCTTTCCCGGAATGAGCCCGTATCGCGTATCTCCAGGTGACCCACGATGCTGAGCCAGGTACTATGAGAGGTGAGAAAGGGCTTTGGACTTGAACCCTCAGCTATTAGACTGGAATTCCATAGTGACACACTTTCCCATCGTTGGAACCCTCGAGGGCTGGCACATTACAGGATCTTGGGGAATGAATGAATGAATGCATGAATGAATGAATGAGCAAACATACTACGGCATGTTGGAGGACGCAAAATTAATTCAACTCTCAGAGCCAGACAGAGACCGCCGGAAACAGTAAGGACCTGGACAGCAGACACACAGGAACAGGTGGAAGCCGGGGAAGGTAAAAGGCACACCCCGGACGGCAGGACCACCGCCACCCACAGCCCAGAGCTCAGAGGCAGAGGCGGAGGCCTGTCTGTCCCCAGTCCTGGCCCCAGAGAAGGCTGGGGGAGGGGCCAGCAGAGAGGTCGGATGAGTTTCCATGTCGACCGAGATAAAAGTCTGATTTCCTTTTACAGGAACGTGGACATCCCACTTGAGGAAGAATGATGATCATGGATAAAAACATTAGAAGTCTGTCGGACTCTCTTCTAAGGTAAATAAAAATGTTCCTACTCCAAGATGAAGTTCAGGAAAACCAAACGAAGTCGCATTCGCCACAGCACGGCCTGCCCGCCCCGGCTTTGGGTTCTGCCTGTGCGGAAAGCCGGCCTCAGGCCTAGGGCTCCAGGCTTCTTGGCCGAGCCCCTGGGGCCAGCCTGACCATCAGCTGCAGAGCCATCCTTTTTCCCCTGATCAGAAACACTGCTCAGAGCTCAGGCCCACCTCCTCCAAGAAGCTCTCCCTGACCACCCTGGGCCTGGACTGAAGTTACCATCTGCAGCAGGGGGTGGTCACAGCAAGATGCCTTAGGGCCAAGTCCCAATCGCTACGGTTTGCTGTGTGCCCTCTGCAAATCAGGTCACCTCTCTGTGCACAGCGACCTGCAAGGTAGCTTCAACGATAAATGAGACAGCACTTAAAAGGTATGTGGTCCAGAGCCTCACACCCAGACGCCTGGCAAAGGGAAACCTTGACCTACAGTGTCACAGGTAGCCCCTGATGGCACCCTCAGCCTCTTCGGGGACACCCTCTGCCTCCTCTTTCTCCTGCCCTGCAGAACCCCGGGCATGCGTCAGCATGCATCGGTGACGCAGGAAACGACAGTTACTCAGCCGCTTCACACCCCTGTCTCATTCATGTTTACGCTCCCCAGGGCCCTGCATGGGGGCGGGTGATGGGCCCATTTTACAGACGGGGAAAGCAGGACCCAAGCCCATTTTTTAAGTGGGCCGAATTAGAAACTGCGTGCGCAATGGGAGGGAGAGCCCACATCGCAGCCGGCCTGCGCAGCTCCAAGGCCCGCTCGCTGACCGCCACCCAGCCTGCCCGTCCCACCCTGAGCTGAACGAACGCACTGACTGGCTGAGCCTCCAGGCCTCCCAGACCGGCTGGGAGCAGCTGCCGCTGACGGGCCCGTTGGGGCGAAACAACTCCTCTTTGGGAGCCCAGCAGAGACCGGTCTGGGAGGCCCCCGTGGAGGGCCGCACTGGGTGTGCGAGCCTCAGTCATCGCCCACCGTCCCTCCCGCCTGCTGCCGGACCCAGGGCGAAGTCTGCACCTCTCGGAGTCTCCCCACCACCCCCCCCCACGCCTGTGCAGCAGGCACGATGAAATTCCCATCTGTTCCGGAGACAAAGCAAAATACCCCTGCCAAGAGCTGAGCCCAGGGCCTGGCCCGTCCTGAGCAACACGAAACAAGATTATCGTGTCTGCGCCCCAGCGAATGCGTTCAGGGTGGGGAAGGAAGCTTCCTGCAAAGTCTCTGCCTGGGCCCCCGCCTGCCTGGGCCTTCACCCACAGGGCCCCCCCCCACCAGCCTCCTGGGCTGCCCTCGTGTTCCATCCCGTCCCTCCCAGAGCTGAAGCTCCCTGTTCACACGTACACTTCATTTCCCACAGCCGCCCCCGCCCGGTTCTGGTTTACGAGACCAGCACCAGCCTCGTTAGCCAGAACCGTGCCGCACGCAGACTCGGGTTTACGACGGGGCCTGGCTCCCTCGTCCCGTCCCCGGGGCAATGCCGGCTTCCCGCCCACCAGCTGTCGCCCACCGGCAGAAGGGGACGGAGCCGGGACGGACTCTGCGCGCACGGAGCGGCCCCAGGACCCCACACGAAGCGGGATGGAGTGACCCGCGGCGCGTGGCGAACCCGATGGTGGGCCACGGGGGTCCAGTTCGTCAGCCTGAGGTCCCAGAGAGAAGGCGCAAACAGCAGCTGCCCACACCTGCCTGCTGCTGGGGGCGAAAAGGAAGGAGTGGGTGACACACCAGAATCCCACTCTCCCTCCCCGCCCCCCCCCCCCACTTTTATGGGAAGAAAAGCACCATAAAGCAAAAACCAAGATTTTTTTACGGCGCCTTAACAACTCATCCTCTGTGCTAACGTACTATAAATAAACAGCAGAACTCCGCTACACATGCGCTCGACCTTAAACACAAGCACAGAGGAAACTGAGTCTCTTATTGAAAACCGATGTGGTGTGCACATGTGTGTAAGCGTTTGCATCTGGCTTTGCACACACGCCAGCCGGCCCTCCATCTCTGTCTTCCTATCAAAAGCCCCAGGCCGTCCATGGGAACGAACCGTAATGACCATTTGCAAACATCTTGTAATTCCACACAATGTCCCAGGGGTCGGGGCAGCCATAATGCCTTACTGTTTAAGGAGCCCATACTTTTCATAAGTCTGATTTGGGAGGAGGACATTTCCCTGGTACAGACGTGTTCCCCAGCACGGCCCCACAGCCCACCCACCGTGCTTAGGAGGCCTTCAGGGGGCCTTGAGTGTCTCCACCTGGCCGCTGGCCCCACCAAGGAGGGCCTGACATCGTCTGAATCTGCCTGACGTGCCCCAGATGTCCACCATCATGGGGTGTGGCAGGAATCTCCTAGAGGAGGCCCCCCTCCGGCTGGCAGCCCCCCCCCCAGGAGCACAACCCCCACAGGAAGAGTTAGAGGACACTTTTCTTTACATCAGCCCCCTTTTACTGATGTACTTTTCCTGCCAGCCTCCTCCGGAGCAACACTACTGGCGAAATCGCACATTGGTGTGCCAGTAACAATATTTCTAATAGATATTAGAATAAGCATGGAAGGTAACACCTTCCTCGTAGACGGTAGAATACACACAGGTACAGAGGGGGAAATGCGTTCATCTACGAGCCACCTGGACCACCATACGGTTCGGGAACGCAGAACGCCACATTTTGGGGACGTGGGCGTGTGTGGTGCTGGGTGACCTCTGATGAATGGATGAATGGAGCCAGAGGGAGGGAGGGAAGAGGAGAGGGGAAGAGAGAGGGAAGAAAGGAAAGTGGGAAGGAGGGCACACCCTCTTCACTTCCTCCCAACCAAGACACCGCAGTCAAGTTCAGGGAGGGCTGAGTGTCAGGTGACAAGGGCAGTGCTGGGCAAAGGGCGGCAGGGGACATGTCCACTACAAACTCCGCCCCCCCCCACGAGGCTCATCAGCCCACTGTGGCCTTGAGCAGAGGAAGGAAAATCTTGACAGGTACCGCTGCTTCCCAAGCACGCCTGCCACCCCTCTGCGCCGGGACCCAGGCCACAGTTCCCACACCGGCACCGGGCTAGGCAGGGGAGAACCAGCCTCGGAAAGACTCGCGGGGGGCGGGGGGGTGCCCCACCAAAGGCAAGGGCTCCCGCGGAAGGCAGGCGGCCTGCGCCCCCCAGGCCCCAAGGCTGGCGCAGAGCCCTGGGAGGAGGCGCGGCCCCAGGCAGGGGCGCGCTGAGCGTCCCCTGCCCGACCACATCTGTCTCATCCCACAGCCCTGCGAGGCCCAACAGTTGCCAGATGTGGGCCGCCCGTGGGGACCGAGTTCATTTTCCTCGCGTCCTGTGATAATACTTGGCTGTGTTTATTTAACTTTCTGCTTTGGATGGGGGAGAGATAGGCCGGGAAAAGCGGCTGGCTCCCTTCGATCACAACACAGCAGCCCACACATCACGCGAGGACACCCACGCCGAGGCGCTCCCCCCGACGCCATCCAAGGAAACACATCTGGCCCGCTGCTGGCAGGCCGGCCTCGGGGCCCCGAGGAGGCCGGCTGGTGCACAGCGGGGCGGCCTTGGGGGTCGCACATGCCCCGCTGCCCCCCACCAAGGGCCAGGCCTGTCCTGGACAGGGTCTCAGCTCAGGCAGCCCCCACCAGGCGGACGCCTCGGAGAGGTTTCAGGTGACTCGATGGCCGGGCTCGTAGGTGGCAGAACTACGGCTCACACCAGGACCCTCTGCCCCAGAGGGCCCAGGAGAAGGCTCCATAGGGCCCACCTCCATCCCCCACCTGCACACACAGGTGCCACCCTGCTCTCCGTGGGGCGCACCCCAGCACCCAGAGGGGTGAGGGGCATGTCTGGGTGGGTGTTCACAGCCAGGAGCGACCGCTCACGCTCCCTGCTCTTAGAGACTAGGTTTAGGGCGTCTACCAAGCCCGGTGGCACTGAGGCATGCCCTTGAGGGTGGTGACAAGGACACTAGGGGCCTGGGGCTGGAGTGTCTGTCCATCCAGGACCAAAGCTCACCTGTCCACCCAGCGGGACCCCACCCTTCACCCAGGCCCACCTCTGACATTTACAGGCCCCCAACCTGTCGCCCACCCCCCTTCTCCTCCCACCCCCAGCTGCCGCCCGCACTGAGGGGCACCCCCATGGCCAGCACTGCTTGCCCCCCCTTGGCCCTGGGGACATGCGCACTGCAGTCTCAGTCTGTCCCCCAGAAAGCACACTTGGAAAGGAGCCCACGGGGGCCCGGGAAGGCAGGGGGTACATGGGCAGGTGGCATTGTGGGGACCCAGAGAACTGGCCCCTCACTCTATTGCGGGGGCCGCAGGCAGGGTCACGAGCAGCCCATGCAGCCGGCACGGCCACGCTGGACTGGAGCCATCCTCACGCCCCCAGGACCCCTCTGCAGACTGAGGACCTGCAGACCCTCAGCACGACTGGGACAGGGAAGTCCAGCCCAGCCCTGCCACCCAGGCCGGATGGGCACCCACAGGACCCAAGGTCCAGGCCCCTCTTCGAGCTGAGCCCAGACCGCCCCCCACAGAGGCCCAGGGCTGGACCTGGATTCACCTGTCCACGCCGGGGGGACGCGCAAGCTCCTGATGGGAGAGGCCCATTCCTGCCGACAAAGGGACAATCAGGGCCAAGTACCCCAGCCCCCGGGCCCGGCACCGCAGCCCCCAACCTTCTGCAGGGCTGGCAGCGGAGTGGAAAGAGCCCAGGCATGGAGCCCACACCTGAGCCCCCCACCTCTGGCTCAGGGTGCCCACCCGTAAAGTGGGGGCATTGTGGGGGGAGCTTGGGAGCCCAGGGTGAACTCCGAATGCGGCTAAAGCCCCCACGGGCACACTGAGGACCAGGCTGAACAGCAGAGTACAGTCAAGGGCGCCAGGGGCCGGGCACCAGGCTGAGTAAGCACTGTTTTCCCTCTGCCCTGCTACATCCTCACAGCCCCGTCACCCTACTGCATGTGAGGACGCCGAGGCTTGGGGACAGGAAGGGACTTGCCCAAGGTCCCGCAGCTCCGGCCCAGGAAAGCCCAAGTGGAACCCACTCGGCCTCCAGGGGTGGCTCCCGGCTGCCGCTCCGAGCACCTTGTCTCGTCACCTGCAGAACAGCCTACAGAGTGTCTGCACATGCCCAGTCCCTCCGCGCACCACCCCCCCCAGGCCCCTTCCCCACCCCTGCATCCTGACGCTCCACCCGGAGCACCCGCACCCCTGCCCCGCCTTCCGGGAGAGGAGAACACCGTCCTGCCCCTGGGTCTTGGCCGCTGGGGCTCCCGTCACCCGAAATGCCTCATCTGACCCCTGCTTGGCAAGAGGCCTCCCCAGACCCCCGGGTCAGCAGGCCCCTCCTGCCCGCCCTCCTCCTCTGGTTCCCGTAATCCTCTCCCAGTGTGGCAGGGTCCCTCCCGTCCCTCGTCCCTCCTCCCTCGAGGTCAGGACCCTGCCTCAGCGGGCACCTGCCATCACCTGCTTAAAGTGAATTCATCCCAACCCTTTGCCTTTTTACCTTTTTGAAATCCTCGCGTTGTAGGAGAAAAATGTAAACACAGGTGAGCACAGGGAGGAAAACAAAACCAACCCATAATGCCCCACTTGGAAATACCAGAGGCAGTTCAGGCTGGCTGGCCTTACAGCGCACCTTCCACGAACTCATACTTCCCTCTTTCTCTCAGAGGTGGGACCAGGGACGCGTTCTCAGGGCCCTGGGGCCGGAGGGCATCAGCGCTGCAAAGCCCAGCTGCAGGAAGTTTGAAGGCCCGCAAGGAGGTCTTAAAACCCCAGCTAATGCGGGGTCTTAACGCCCCGCCTTAGGAGGGAAATGAAAAACATGAACACTGTCCAGCCCAGGGGACGGGCTCAGGGGACCCCCGGGGGGCTGTCCGCAGACATCTGAAGGGCTGTCACGGGGAAGAAGGGCCGAGCTTGCTTTGTGGCCTCAAGGGGTCAAACCGGAAGCAACCAGTGCAAGTCACTCCAGGGAGGTTCCAAGGAGGAAGAGAGAGAGTTCCATCAGCAAAGCCTACGGGGCCAGGTCCTCCTGCCGGTAGTGAGGCTGCTGGCATAGGAGGGGAACAAGCAGAACTAAGGCCCCTGGGGAATTCATGGCTCAGCTAGGAGAGGTCACAGTTGACCTTGACAGGCTTCCTTAGGTCAAGATCTCAAGCGATGGCAGGGGCCCCAGAATGAACACGGGGGGTGGGGGGACAGCTGGGCTGTGGATAACCCCACCCGCCCCCAGCCCCCAGCCCCTGCACAGGCACGGCTGCTGCCTGAAGTGGGCTCAGCAGGATTGCAGCTCCTGGTTCTTCCTAGAAGGCCGCAGGTCCGAACGTTTATATGAATCGCTGCGACTGTCACTCGGGCGGCCAGAGTCCTGGCAGTGCATGCTGGGGACCCCAGGTCTAACAAGGGACTCGCAGGGCAAGGAGGACCTGAGGGACGTGGAGACATTTCGGGGCCTGGAAGAGCAAGGCGCCCCACAGGAACAGAATGGGTTAAGGGACGAGCTGGCGCTCTGCTCCACCCAGGGGCTGCAGCTGGCCCCCTGGCCCCCCCAGGGAGGCTCTGTCAGCTGCCCAGGCCCCCGCCCAGCCAGGCCGCCGAAGCCACCCAGCCTGGAACCCCAGATCTGGGAACAGGACAGCTGCCTGGGTGCCGGCTGGCCGCGGACAGCCAGGGGGAGAGTCTGCTCCCGCGCCCCGCTGAGAGCCATTTGCTCACCGGGCAGAGAAGCAGGCCTGACCGCCTCTCCTCTCCCACGCCCCCTGCAGCGCTGCGCCTGTGGGCGGGAGAAGAACCCAGGCGGCACGGTAACTGTGACCCGGCGACTGCTTGCGGAGCAGCACCACACCAGGGACGGGGCTGGGTGCCCCACACAACACAGCGGCGTCAGCAATCCTCGAGAAACCCTCTGCGGGAGAGTGTAAGCACCCTCGTTTCACAAGGGAGGAAACCTATGCTCAGAGAGGTGCTGACACTCACCCAAGGTCACGCAGCCAACATGTAGCAAAGCTGCCATTCAAACCCAGCCCTCGCCAACTCTAAAACCCCACCGCAAACCTCTGGGCCAGAGGGTCCCGCTTCCCAGGCATCCATGTACCCCCCCACCCCTGCCAGTCACGTTCTACGGGCTCCGGGTACCGGGTGCCTGACTGGCTACCGGAGGCGGCGGGGAGGGCAGAGCCGGGCTACTGGCACAGACTGGGGTACCCTAGCCTTTCCCCACCTGTCCTGGCACACGAGTTTGAAATGTCTTCTAAGAAGCTGGGGGGCCTGGGGTTGAGGGCAGCGGCAGGAGGAGGCAAGGCCCTCAGAGGGTAACCTCAGGCTTGTCCCACCGTCACCCCTGAAATCGAGCACCCCAGCAACTCTGGGGTTATCAAAGTAAGGGCCTTGGGCCCAGCCCAGCACTTTTCACCCACAGCAATGATACCCAGGACGTCTCAAGTAGGAGGTGCTGACGATCGTGTTTTTTCAAAAACCCATCAAAATAAATACACAGGTCTTCAAACCTCAGACCTTCAGGTGAGGAGGGCCATTACCGAGGGGCGGGGCAGCGGGGCGGGGCCCAGGCTCCGGGAAGCTGGCCTGGCGGTGCATGTGGGTCTTGCTGCGGCTCCCTGGGTGTGTGCGGCTCACGAAGTTCATCCAGCTGAACGGTACGCCTGGTGTGTGAAACTTCAGTAAGGAAAACTTAACTTAGGGAGACACTGGAGCTCCAGGAACTGCTACGGACTCACTTCCAGCCGGCTGGGAGCAGAGGAAAGGGGTCAGACTCGGGCTTGCTTCCACTGGCACGGGGACGGGGTGGGAAACACACACGCTTCCCTCTGCGCGCGTGCGTGTCGAGTTTCTCGGGGACCAGTCACAAAAACTAGTAATGCCAGTGGTCTCCGGGGAGAGGAAGCAGGTAGCCAAAGAGGCGCCAGCCCGCAGCCCAGCGCCAGCATGGGTCGTGGTCCACTTCGCCCCAGCTTACCCTGCACCCTGACCCGGGGCCGCTGGAACCTTCCAAGATGGCGGGGCACCCTACCAGGGCAGCGTGACAGCGCGCAGGTGCGTTGCCCGCCAGGTACCCCGGCCTCCGATACCAGCACCCTGCGGTGCCCTATGGAGCCACCTCTGGCCCACTTAGGACCTCAGTGCTCTTTCCATCGAAAGGCCCTGCCCTCCCGGGGGAGGCGGGCCAGCTAGATGCTCAGACCTTCCTGAAGGTCCTTGAGCAGAGGGATACGGGAGACAGGGCAGGTGGGGACGCTTCACCCCAGTGGCAGGCAGTCAGCTCCCCGAAGGGAACAGCCATCCCATCCTGCCGCGTGCGGATCTCCGAAGCTACCCAGGGTGCTGTCTCCCCGCCTATTCGTCCAACAGGTCCCCCGTGTCCTCCCCTGGAACCCGTTTCTGTCGTGTGCTGCCACGGAGCCCCGAGGGGCAGGGACGCAGCCCCAGGATGGTCCCAGCATCACCGCCCACCCAGAAGCACACCTGGAAAAGACCCAGAGCTCTCTGGGCAGAAGCCAGGGGTCCGCGTGGACCTGCGCTACCCACATAAAAGCCTCGGAAACCGGGGAGGAGGCCTCACGTGGGCTTCCCCTGAGGCTGAAGGAAGAAAGCAGACGCTTCCTTGCTCAAGGAAGGACGCGGCATCAGGACTAGGCGAATGCCGGCCCCTTCCTCCGGGAACCCCCAGAGCGCTCAGGAAGCGGCCCGCAGAGGAAGGCAGAGGAAGGGGTGAGGCTGTTGCAGGGGGCTGGCTGAAGGGGGCAGGGGGCTAGGAGCTGGGTGAGGGTCGCAGCCAGCCCTCAGCAGCGGGGGCACCTCAGACAAGGCCTGTAACACAACCTCTTCCTCCACCACCTGCAAGCGGACGTGATGAACCTGCCTCCCCAGGGGCCGCCCGTAGGGTGCACCGTGACCCCTGGAAAGTCCTACCAGCAAGGGTGCAACTGGAGGGCAAACCAGAACCACCTTGATTCACAAGCGATCAGAGAGGCAGGGGCCCAGTGCCGCCCCCCTCAGGCTCCTGGCTGGTTCGCCCACATGGTGGGCAAACGCTTCTCCGGTCTGACGTCCTGCTGGACAGATGGGGACGCTGAAGCCCAAAGAGGTGCAGAGATTGAAGCAAAGTCACACAGCAAGCAGGAGACACGGCCGGGCCAGCTGCGGCCACTGCCACAGCTCACGTGACCCTCAGCACGCCGGCAAAGCTCGAGGCCTGCAGGCCACCACCAGGGAGTGAGCAGGGCTCATCCGGCCGCAGGGAGCAGGGGCACCCACAGCCACGGCGGCACCTGTGCCTGGGGCACGCAGACGGTGCCCGCCCACCCATCCCTGCTGTGCGGGACCTGGGGGCTGTGTGGGCGGAGCTTCTGATTGCTTTGCCGAAAAACTAGAAATCTGGATTGTGGTGCAAACGTTCCTGAATTTTAAGTGTTATGTTGCAATTCCAAACAAATTTTAATGCTGAGCAGCCAAAGAAACAAACTATCCTGGCACTGGCGTGGTCCTTGGGTAACCAGCTTGCAACCTCTGTTCCAGTGTTGTCGGCGCAGGTCCTGAGTACGGTGTCTGCATGGAGTCAAAAACGACCTGAGAGGTGCGTGGAAACCTGCATCCTACCCAGACGGCGGAAATTCTACTATTAGCTATTCATTCCTTTGAGTACAACAGTGCTTTCCTGGGACATTCTTTTACAAAGAAGGTTCCAAAGAATTCATCGTAAACATCCTTGTCTATAGGAGAAAGCCAGGCAGCCTTTCAGTCCTGGGAAAACAGGAATTAATAACAAGACCAATGACAGCGAAAGCGAACCTGTGCTAAGCAATGGCTGTCCTAAGGCCCGGAGGACCGAGTGGACCGAAAAGTTTTCTCAGAAGAAAAGCAACGTCAAACTTAGACAAGAAGCTGCTAATAGCCCCCCCAAACGCCACCCCTAGCTGAGATCAGACACGTGGGTGCCTTTCCAGCCAAGAAGCATCCTCCACATTTGCCATCCCAAAATAAGGCTGGCGTCTTCGAGGGACTACCCAAGCGCTGGGGTGCTAGAGCTCGGCCGTGGCTCTGGCCACCTGACGTTCGGGGAGGGCGGGGGGCCGTGGGCAGGGGAGGGCGTAGGGAGGCAGGGGAAAGTTTATCTCGACATTTTTCCCTAAAATGCTGATCTTAGGTCTAGACAACAGAAAAGACGCTGCTAAAATTACTGTGAGGCTTCGCCCCAAATGGCATTTGACTACATCTGACTGTGGAGCGCACTTGCGGAGGGGGCGCCCTGGGCCCCCAGGCTACAAACTCCGGGAGGGGAAACGAAGCGGGGTACTGGGGGGCAGGACAGGAGCTGGAACACAGGGCCGGACCCCCACCCAGGGTCCGTCCTCAGGCAGAGTTATAACCATGGGGGTAGGAGGACTGGGGAAAGAGCAGTGAAGAGAATAAGAGAAAATAAATTTAAAAACAAGAGCTCGAGGCCACGCCCTTAGCCCAGTGCTTTTCCTCTGTGCACATGGGCTCTGTTCTTGCTGTTTTGAACCATCTCTCCTTTGACTATTAGGTAAATGAGTAGCAAAGCATAGTTACCTCCATTTTCATCAAGGCCCAGAGAGGTTGGGACACTAGTCCATGGTCACACAGCTGGCAGTACCGGGTCTTCTATCTGCCACCCTTTGTAAGGCCCCTTCTCTGTGCCAAACACCCCACTCTGTGCTCCTGCACACGGGCCTTTCCTGAGTGCATCAGCCCACCCGCCATCACGCCAGCCACACCCTCCCCGACCCAGGCCCACCTCCTGCACCAGGAGACCCCCAGGCAGCCTCCGCTCTGTCACCCCTTTTTCTCAGAACCCTCTGCTCCCTTGAGCTCCAACTCCCCTACTCCTCGATGCACCATGCCCCGCCCAAAAATGAGTCACACTGTAGCACCCCTGCACCGCCTACCCTCCCTGTAAGGCTGCGCCCGGAAGCACTGTCAAAATGCGGATTCCTGGGCTCCCCTCACATAGACCTCTGATTCAGTACCTGGGGGACAGGGACCTGGGGATCGACATTCCTACTACGCCCCCAGGGCATACCGATCCTGTGCTGTCCAAGGCCGCAGCCACTGACCTCATGTGGCTATTTAAATTAAGATTATTTAAAACTAAGGGAAGCTTACCACAGTAGCTCCTCCGTCCCACTAGTCACCTTTCAAGAGCTCAGCAGCCACACTCCTTCGAGGTCAAGAGCTCGAGTGGATAGGCTGGTGTCCACGCAGGAGGGGGCGTGTTCCTGCCAGCGCTCATCGGCCCGAGTGGTTCATAGCTGTCCCCTCGTCCACGAGAAGGCATGCCCCACAGGACACAGCCAGCCCTCAATACAGTACACCTACCTTGGAGGGAGGAACGGACCGATAAGGAGGACAGAGGGATGGGTGGACGGGCGGTGAGGATGCTGGAGGGGGCGGACTCCCCGGGTTGCGTGACCCCACTCTGGGAGGCAGACCCCCACCAGCTCACGAAGGGGGGAACTTCACACTTTCCCTTTACCTCCGCTCCAAGGCCACTGCCCCTGTCCCTGAACAGGAGCAGCAGGGGACTGTCCCCAAATGGCAGATGACTGCGCCCGGCTTGGGCGCAAGCTGCCCTGGAAAAGAAAGCCGATTCTCAAAGGCCTTTACTCCTTTGGGTTCTTGGATTCCTAGCAAACAAGAGCTGACAAGCTGCCTTCGGTACCCGTGGTTCTGAGCGTCTTGAAGACATTTCTCTCTAACTAAGTAACCCAAATAAATTTAGCGACTTTTTTTTTATAAGGAGAAATAATTAAAGAACAGATGGTGTTGCTTACTTTGAAATTTTTGCCCTGAAATAGATTTTTCGTGCACCTTGGTTCGAGTTCACCACCACCCCCATCCCCATGTCAGGAAAGGAGACCAGCGCGCTAATTACCTGCCTGTCTTTTCCCTATAAGATCCCAATTTAAGAATCTCGTTTCATTCTAAGAAAATTAATTCAAAACGCCAAATAATTTAAAAATGTATTAAGAGTCCCCTTAGACTCGAAAGCATAAAGGAGCTTTCATTTGTCTGCTGGAAACCACCTCGCGTAGCCGGATGGAAGTGTCGCTCCTAAGACGCGGTTCCCCCAAAACCGAGCTTTCGGCGGAGCTATTGGTTCCACGTGTCCGCGCAACATTTCATTTCAAATACGTGTGGTTTCCACTTGCTCTCCGACCATCCCCGCGCTGCGCGCAGTCTCCGGCCGCCCCACACCTTCCCAACCCTGGGGCCCTCCTCGCCTCGGAAGCTAAAACCCCTTTTATTTGCACTGGAGGTAACCGACTTCCAGCACGCCAAACCCTGTTCCTTTCAAAGCCACTTTTGCAGATTTTATGGCCTGAAATGGAATAAAATTTAAATTGAATAAAATCTGAGACCTGAACAAAAAGAAAAAATGAACGGGTTTGAAAGCCAGCTACCCAGACGTTGAGGAAAATATTCTGAGAAAGCCCCACAGGGCGGGGGGGGGGGGGAGCAGCAGACCATGGTTAGCCTGCCAAGTGTCATTTGGGGCTGGTTGTAGAGGAGAAACAGTGCCGGCGATGCAATGCAATTATTTAAATCCAGAAAGAAAAATGTTTGCTTCAAAATTTGGCAGCCGATTGCCTCCGATTCTTGTTTCAAATTCATTCCATGCGCGGGTTGGGGGAAGCCGCGAGCCCGGAACCCGCCCATCAGACGCAGGGTCGCACCTGGCCTGGGGGTACCGCTTCCAAGTCAAAAGGTCCCAGGTTTCCGTATCGGATGAACTACGAGGGCCACTCCAAAGCACTGTGGGCAAGCGAGGCACAGTCTTCTCGAAAGCACAGGTTGTAACTCGAGGAGTTCCCACTCCCCCTTTGTTTTCCTCTGGTTCTGTCTTTGTCCCTGGCTGGCAGCCCCCCTCTGCCCCGTCTCTCCCTCCCCCGGGTTCCTGGGGTAGGGAGGCCTCCTCTGGCTGTCACTCAAACCTCTCTGTGGGCTCCCAGGACGACAGCCCCAGGGCCTCTGCAGCCTCAAAGGCGGCTGTGAGGTCCGCTCTGACACCCACAAAAGGGACTCGAGAGGAGGAGCCAAAGGCCCTAGATGGTGTCTCCCTCCCCCAGAGGTGGCTCCGTGAGAACACCAAGCGGGACCACGTCCCTGCTACTGGCTTGCTGATGAATCGCCTCCAACGAGGGCACAGGCAGAAGCTCTGGGGACAGGCGGGGGTGACAGCAGCACCTGACGCACAAAACGGCGGGCGCATTTGGGCTGAAAGGCCACTCGTTGGCCTGAGTCGCCCCGGTGGGGAGAGGAAGGGAGGGAGAAAGAGGGAGGGAAACATCAATGTGCAAGAGGAACACTGATGAGTTGCCTCTCGACAGAGCGCACGACCCAGGTATGTGATCTGACCGGGAACTGAACCGGCAACCCTTTGCTCTGTGAGAGGATGCCCAACCCACTGAGCCATATCCGTCAGGGCCGCCCCTGGAGTGATTTTTGAAGATAAGTTAGTCAGGCCAAGAGGATGCTATTCCAGCACCGTCCTTCCAACACGTGCCTGTCTCCTTGCCAATCCCCCAGCCGGGTCAAAAGGGATGAGACCCTCACTGTCCGTGAGAGCTGAGCTCTTCCAGAACCTTCCACCTCTACTCTCCCCTCTTCTCACCCACCCTCACCTTTCCTCATTTACGGGGTCAGATCCCTCCGTCTCCAGGAAGTTTTCCTGGGGGAACAGTAACAGATGGCTAATCAGTTCACGTTCCAAGATGAGCTACTCCGGCTACCCCATTTAACAGGTGAGAAAACTGAGGCTCAGACCAGTTCCGTGATTGCCCAGCCAGTGAAGAGGACAGCCAGGATCCCACTGCTTTTCCCAACACATGACTGGAACCCCAACCCCTCTGGGTGACCGACACCTTAGACCCTCTGCGGGTGCAGCCCTTGCCCTGGGGCGTGGCCCAGAAGTCAGGAGAGGCAGCCCTGAGTCATCCCACTCTGTCAACAGGCCACCCCGGTGACTAATGCCTCTGGGCAGTGCAGAGAGGCCCTTGGGGGGGAACCAGGCCTGAGAGTGACCTTGAACTTAAGAGGCTCCAAGCTCTGATCTGACCAGCGTTGCTAATGGGCCGGGAGTAACCTGAGCCGGCCCTTGGATGGAAGCTCAGGACATTATGGTTGGCCGGCCGGCCGGCAGGCTGGCATCCGCGCCTGAATACCCGTCTCGCTTCTCCATTTCACCGACCTCGGAGCAGCCCGGCCTGCTCTCCGACAACAAGCACTTCCCGTTTGCCCAGTGTGGACTAAGTGCCAGCGCGCTGCCCAGCACTTGACACCCATTATCTTGTTTAATCTCCACACCCGGGAGCAAGCACGCGTTAAGGACGCCTTCCAGGCAAGGAAACTGAGGCTGCGCGCTTAACCAGCTCTGGGCCGCCCGAGCGAGGAGCTTCTCGGTTGACATTATGAGTGATTTGTTATCTTCTTTTCATTTTAATATGTTTCAAAATGCTCTGCAACATCCCAGAGGAAAGAGAAAGTTACCATGTGAGAGAGAGAAAAGAGGAGAGAAAAAGAGGTGCGGGAAGAGCCCTAAAAGCACGTGTTCACGGGAGAACTTCACGCTGATGCGCACACGAGCACCTGCGTGCAGGTGTGCGCCCGCACACACACCAGCCTCCCTTCACCTGCTATTTACGTGGGATTTTGTGATTGTCAAATGTTAAAAACCCCTGCAGCCCGCTGCTGTCATCTAGGGCTCAGATCGTCACTTCCAAACTGGGCCAAAGGCCTCAGACCCAGTTTTTCCCTGTCCTGCCTCCAAACTGCCCAAGAGGCTTTCGAGCCCCCCTCTGGGCACGGTACCCCCGGGGGGACGGGCTCCTTCACGTTTGCTCAGGGTCCTGGAGAAGGAGACTAGGGCCCCTTCCCAGGGGAGGACCCTGAGCCTCCCGGGGGGGTAAGGACCATGCCCACTGTCACTCTGTTTACAAGGGGCAGGGCCAGGTCTCCAACCCAGGGGAGCCTGCTTCCAAAGCACTTCGACCTGCTTCCAAAGGCCAGTCACTGCAGCCCTAAGGGAGGGCGGGGCAGTCCTGAGTCCGGGGGCGGGGGGGGCGGGGCACCTGCAGATACGCCCCCCGGGCGCTCAAGTGATGGAGCCTGGTGGGCTTCCAGGAGGCAGGAGCAGTGGGGCCAGCAACCCCAGCCACCTCAGAGCTCAGAATCAACTTGGGCCTGTCATTTGCCCCTCTCCGAGCCCTCAGCGTTCATGGCTGCCTACCAAACAAGCTTTTCCGGGTCTCCCACACGGAAGGAAACCCGATCCCCGGCTTTCTCTTCCTGGACCCCACCTTTCCGGCAGACACAGGGCTGCCTGGAGAAGGAGGAAAAGGCCACCCTGTGAGGGTGCCCCGTGGCAGAGGCCCCGAGGCTCCGCTGGGCTGCCACACGCACCCACCGGCCACCGGCCGCCGCCCTCCTCCGGATGCAAAAGAAACGCGTGGGCGGGTGTTTAAGGCTCGAAATAAAGTTTAAATATTACGTGGAAATTACTAAACAAATCAAATCACTGTTAAGTGGATGTCACGGGCTTCCTCTAGACAATACGTTTAATGAAGATTATTGTCCTCCTGGTTATAGTTTTAGATTTGCATTTTATTATCAGAGAACCACTTATGCATTACTCCAGGATTTTCATTAGGTAAATAAATTTTTATGTGGATTTCATTATATTCCCTTGGCTGAAATCCTGATCACTTAGCAGCGAGAATGCTGCTCCGACATCCTGTGTGTCCGTCAGGATGTAACTGTTTCCTCCGGCTGCTGGAGAGAACTTTTTTAAAAACTCCGATGTGGACGGAGAACGGAGGAGGGAGGGGCGGGCCCACACCATGAGAAAGGCATTTTCTGTTTAAAAAGATACCCGTCGTTTGATAAAGGTAGAGGGTATTTAAATATAAAGGTATACACACGTAAAGGCATTTAAATAGAAAATTCGGATTCCAATGCCAGACAGGTACGTGCCATAGACAACGTTTTCCTGCTGCCTTCTCCACTCTGCGTTGGCTGCCCCAGCATTAACGGATGCGGTGCCACGGGGCTGAGGTGCGGGCCCGTCCCTGAGAAATAAAGTTGAAAGAAACGAGCTTGGGAAGAAGCAGGAAGGAAGATGGTGGGGGCAGACATTCCTGGAACCACAGCCATCAGCAGGGGAAAAAAAAAATCTTTTCTAAGAAGTCTAACATAAAGCAATTAAGCTAATTGGAATCTAGATTGTACCGGTGCCTCCGGAAACTTGAGACCAGGGGAATCTCCTTAAAGGGAAAAAAAAAATCACACCTCCGTGTGAATGAATGAATGAATGAGGGAGTGAATGAATGAAGCAACTAAACGCAGGCCCGGACATCCAGGCCCAATCAATGGGGCCCTGGAAGATGCAGGTGGTTCCAGGCGCATCTTTTCTAAGGCCCGACGAGGTGTCAGAAGGATCTGCTAATCGTAGAAACTCCTGCTCGTTGAAAAGGGACGCTGCATGCGAGGGGCTGGACTGTGTGTGATGCACGGGGGGGTGGGGGGGCCCTCCAGCCCAGAGGACCTTGCAAGAGCCTTTCCTGAGCGCAGAGCAGAGGCCAACACCCCAACACAACACGCCAGCAGGAGAGGAGGAAGGGTCGGGGGCTCCTCGTCCGTCCCTCCAGCCGTCTGACCGCGCAGAGCGCCCTCACAGGGGTTTTCGGGAGCATCGCCTGGGGCGTCCGAAACCTGGACCTGTCCAGGATGGGACTCAAGACGATGAGCTCCCGGCCTCAGCTCTGTCCCTCACTGTCTGTGTGATCTCCCGGGGACCCCCGACCACCTGTGTGATTTGGGGAGCCCGATCATCTCGCCGAGTCTTTGTTTCTCACCAACGATAGCGACGGCACCACCTTCTCGGGGTGGTCGTCGGAGGACAAGAGAACTGACGCAGCCTGGGAGGAAATAGCTGAGAAGCGTAATTCCAGAACCACACAGAGAACGCCTAAAACTCAGCAAAAAATAAAAAAAAGGAAAAGAAAAGGAAAAAAACCCAAGCAACCCAACTCAAAAACGGACAAGGGGCTGGAACAGCCTTTTCTTCAGAGAAGACACACAAATGGCCAGTAAGTACAAGGGAAGACGCTCAGCCTCACGGGTGGTCAGGGACACGCACAGCGAAACCACAGGGAGCGATCACCTCACACCCATCGGGACGGCCGCTCCCGAAAAACCGAGGAACAACAGGGGCCAGGAGGACGAGGAGACCCCGGAGCCCTGGGCCCTGCTGGTGGGAACGGACACTGCGGCAGCCACCTCGGAACGGAGCCTGGAGGCTCCTCCCAATATTCAAAACAGAACAGCATTCGATCCAGCGACCCCACTTCTGCACACGTGTTTATGGACAGGAACTGGGAGCAGGGTCCTAAGGAGAGATTTGCACGCTCATGTTCACAGTGGCTCTCATTGCCCACCACAGCCGAGGAGCGGAAACTACCCAAGTGCCCAGCGACAGGAGAACGAGAAGCACAACGTGGTCTATTCACTCACACGGCGCGATCGTGTTCAGCCTAAGAAGGCAGGGCATTCTGACACCTGCCGCAGCGCGGCTGAACCTGGAGGGCACCACGCTGAGTGACAGAAGCCAGTCAGAAAAAGAAGAATCCGGTAGGCATCCGCTGACCCGAGGGGTCTAGAGTAATCGAGTCCATTCACGAGATGGAAGGGTCCTGGAGAGGACGGCGTGACGCTCACAGGACGGCGCCCGTGTGCTTAGCGCCACTGAGCTGTTCGCTTGCGAGTGGCTAAGATGGTTTGATGTGGGGGGCACTTCACCACGACTGAAAAAGGGGGAAAAAATAAGAGAGGACTGAACGAAGGAAGGCTCCGCACTCTGTCTGGAGCCCGGGGCACAGCAAGGCCCGCCGCCCGCCCCCCCCTCCCCCGCCTGCCGTCCACAGCGGACGACCAGCCCCAGCAGCTCGCTTTGCGACAGCTTCCTCAGCTGTCACCAACTGTCCGAAACTACCTAGATTCCAACTTCAAGGTGTTTTTAGGGCACACCCAAACCTCCGTAATCTGCAACCCTGACCTTAGCACCTGAGACACTCAGTAGGGTTCCCTGGGGCATTTCTGTATGACCTTTGCCAAGGTCGGCAGGAGGAAAGCCCAGGGGCAGGCTAAAGTGAAGGTGCCCTGAGGGACGATCCCCCAAACGTGACTCTGTAAAGTTTGGTGTATTATTCCCACGGGCTGTCGTTCAGCAAGTCCTGCACACGCTGAGGCCTTTTTCACTCGGGAAAGGAAACTCGAAGGGCTGTCCCGCAGCTCAGAGCATCTTCTTGCCTACAGTACGAGGGCCGATTCCATTTCTCTGCCCTCCCACCAGCTCTCTGACGTCACCGCTCACCTCCCGCATCCCCTGCTCAGCTCCGGGCCTCCTCCCCGCCTTCCTGGGACGCCCGTGGACTCTTCTGCCCAGGGGTTGAGCATCCGTCGTCCCTACTGCCTGGAGAGTAACGTGACCTCCTTCAGGTCTTCGCTCCAAGTCGCCTCCTCTGCGAGGGTCTCCCCCACCCAGCCTCACGCGGCCCCTTCCCGGCCCAGGGCCCACATCTCTGCTCCTTCACTGTCTCTCCCAGGCCTGCCCACTAACACACCACACACACCAACAACCGGAACCTCAGCTCTAGGAGGGCGGGGTCCTCTGACATTTTATTCATGACACACCCAGAGCCCTACTCGGGCACTTGCAGGTGCACAGAAATCACAGATTGGATGGATGGACAGATGGATGATGGATGGATGGATGGATGGATGGATGAATGGATGGATGGATGATGGATGGATGGATAATGGATGATGGATGGATGATGGATGGATGGATAATGGATGATGGATGGATGGATAGATGGATAGATGGATGGATGGATGATGGATGATGGATGATGGATGGATGATGGATGGATGGATGGATGAATGGATGGATGGATGATGGATGAATGATGGATGGATGGATGGATGGATGGATGAATGGATGGATGGATGATGGATGAATGATGGATGGATGGATGGATGAATGGATGATGGATGGATGAATGGATGATGGATGATGGATGGATGGATGGATGGATGATGGATGGATAGATGGATGGATGGATGGATGGATGATGGATGGATGATGGATGGATGAATGGATGATGGATGATGGATGGATGGATGGATGGATGGATGATGGATGGATGATGGATGGATGGATGGATAATGGATAGATGGATGGATGGACAGATGGATGATGGGTGGATGATGAATGGTTGGATGAATGAATGAGAGTTAACTTAAAATCACTCTCACCCACATGTAAAGCAGCCTGAAGAGTCTCTTGTCCACACTTTCTTAGTAACCAAAGTATAAACTGCTGAGCAGAAACACACTGACTCCTCTCTGAGTCAGACTTCACTGACGCAGCGGCCTCCTGCCCACGGACATTAACAAGAGCACCCCGAGATGGCCCATCTCCAGGGTCCTGACCCCACATTCCACGTCTGGGGCACTTTTCTTGAAGAGCATTTATCACTCACTCAAGCCACCCACCCTGCCAACACTCTGGCGCGCACCACTCACAAGAAGCGCAGCCATCGCTGCTTCAAATCTCCCTTGTCCTCAAACATCTCCTGTTTATCTTGGGAACAGTCCGCATGAATAGTCCGTTTGTTGGAAGAACATAATATTTTCCTTGGCTTTTAGGCAACAGTCTGGCAAATGAGCTTCCCCATGTAACTTTCTGATGGCTTTATGCGAGCAGTTAATTAGAATTATACAGACATGTTTATAGAAGTTTCAATGAAGCAGAGTTCGAGTTTGTGAAAATATATATAATTACTCACGCCGACACTTCCCCACTGGACGAGAAAAGGCAACGTAAGCCAGGGCCCAGGCAGCGCTGGCAGGCACCGGGGAAGCCTTCGCCGGCTTCGCCGGGGAGAGCCAGGGGGAGACTGAGGCCTGCTGGGGCGCCCACAGCCCCCCAACCTGACACTTTGCGCATATGAGCCATTGGGCTCCTGTGGCCGCCTGCGCCTTCCCCAAGGGCCCCAGGGGTGATGCCAGGCACTGGGCGGGGCCCACGGCGGGGCCGTGGACACGCCGCAGACACACACTGCGATCCTTCGATCCCGCTGAGTGAACAAGGCAAGGCCTTAATTTGTCCTGCCACCAGGCTCCAGAGAAGAAGGCCCGCAGACTGGGGGACGTCCTTTCTCCACCCGGACACCTGCGGTGTGACGTTTTTGGCCCCCTGAGGACCTAAATTAGGGACAGCTTCAGGCAGGCTCACCTAATCCAGTTCCATCCGCCTTCTGGCCGATCCCCCACCCCCTGTGTGACCCCACTCCCCCCTCAGTGACGCCCCACCTGGCCTGGGCTGGCCCTTCCTGTCCCCTCCCAGTCCCACAGTAACGAGACGGCAGCGTCCACATTACGTGGGTGTGTCCCAGGGTCCCCTCCACCGGACCCCTGTCAACGGTCCAGCTGACTATTCCGGTCAAGGAATTCCTCAAAATTATTCAGATTCTTTATCTTTAGACTCAAAAGAACCACAGCCAAGTCTCCCCGCCTCAGCGTGGCCGGGGGGACCGGCTGGCTCCCACGTCGGCCCTACGCTCCGGCAGGGGCAGGGCTCAGATTTCCCAGGAGCCAGCGGGCTGACACCCCTGAGATGGGCAGACGGAGGTCTCCGCAGTGGAAACAAACTGTCCTCGGGGCGAAGGGACATGACCCCTGTGGGCAAGGATCAGGTCCCCACATCCAGACAGGCAACCATCCTGCCCGCCGGCCTGAGCCCCGGGGCCCGCCAGCCAGCCAGGCTGACCCCACCGGCTCCCCGCTGGGGGCCCGACCTCCAGAGGCAGAGGCCTCTGCAGAACCAGCCTTTGGAGAAGAAGCCACTGCCAGCCATCTGGTCTCTGGGACAAGAAAACAGGGCCCAGGCTCCTGGGGACGTCTGCCCCCCTTTTGTCTCTCCTCCTCCTCAAAGAGCACAGGACACAGACGGGAGCTGGGGCGCCAGGGGACGGGGGCAGGTGGGGGGGCAGAAGCAGAAGAAGCGGAGGAAGGAGACAAGGAGCTCAGGAAGGACTCGGAGGGCAGTGGGTCCCTCACGTGGCACCCGTTCACTCAACGTCACGGGCCTCCTGGATCCCTCCTCCTGCCTCTCTCGGGAAACCCAGGACCCAGGCGCGGACGAGCTGAACCCGTCCAGGCAGAGCTGAGAGCCTGGCGCAGAAGACCGTGAACTAGGAAACGCACAAACAAATTGCTACTGAGAATAACTAACGTGAGAGAGAGAAAGAGAGAGAGAGGCTAACAGCTGGGGGCCGCCTAAGGGGAGAGGTGGTGGGAAAGGCGGCGTCGAACCTGCAGCCAGCAGGACGAGAGGGAGGCAGCCAGGCAGGACAGGGGAAGGGGTGCAAAGGAAGGACGTCATCCTGGAACGGGGGGTCGGAAAGGAGGGCATCTGCGATGAGGCAAGGAGGGTGTTCCAGGACCTTGCGCTGAAGGAGACGCAGATGCTGGCAAGGGACTCCTAAGGCCTGCCTGTCCCCAAACAGCACTGGGCACCTCCCCCGCGGCCTAGCCACTCATTTCTTTCTTGCCGAACCAAACAACTTTTTGTCCAGATATCTCCCAAGGCCACTAATTCCAAGGAAAGCGATTGTGCAAGGGGTGCCATTCTCATCCACGAGACACGAGGGAGGCACCACGGGGCCTTTGAGGGAAGGGTGCTCCCCGTAAACGTAGGCCTCTGCATGTGTTGGGGTGTGATGTCTGGTATCACAACAGCCATTTTTTCACCATGAGGAGACACATCTGAGCACAAGAGGCAACGTACTGAGTAAAACACAGCCCGAAGACAGGAGACACCTGGGTCCCCACGGACAGTGCTGACTGCTCCACTAAGAACACTGTCGCCACACTCCCTGCAGGCTTTGAGTCCTAGGAGTTACTACATCCCCTTAGGCTTACACGGCTTTGGACTTGGATTACAGGTCTGGCAGCCCAAAGCATCCCAACTGATAATCATCCAGCCCCCTGTCAGCCGGCCAGTTCTGAGAACACTGAATATGCAGCCCAGCTGCCTGCTCGTCCTCCATCCAGAAGGACCGCCAGGCCCCTCCATGCCAGTCCCTGATGAGAGGGGCCCCCAGTGGTCAGAGATGGGGTCCTCTCCCCAGGGGGTTTCATGGCCGAGGGATCTCAGTGGAGGAGGGGGGTCAGGAGAACCCTGTCTGAGCAGTCCGAGGGTCATGAAACCAACCCTAAAGACGAGGGCAGGGAGGGAAGGGCAGAGAGTACTGCTTCTGACGCCATCAAGCGATAAAAACCTCCAGGAACTGCAAAGTGCCTGAGCCCCACGTTCCCGCTCTGCTAGGTAAAGGTCTGAGGTCACAGTGACATGTTTCTTTGCTCATTTTATCTCATCTTTTCCCTCTAGGAGGTGGGGACAGTTCCCTGGAGACAGTTACAGCTGGAGAAGCTAAACGCAGATGACATCACAGGGAGGAGGGCAGGCCCCAGAGCCAGGAGGCCTGGCTGGGCTCAGCCCCGGGCTCCTCCACCAGCCCGGTGACCGTGGGCCGAGAGCCTCTACTTCCTCATCTGTAGGATGTGACTTCCACTCAGAGGTGCTGGGAGGGCAAGATGGGGCCTGGCGTGCGGTGCCTGCCCGGGGCTGTCCATGGCAAAGGACCTGCCTCCCCAAGGGAAGCTCCGGCCCGGGCCGTGCAGCAGAGGTCCGCAGCGGGAAGCCGCTGCCCAAACCCACGCCCACGATTCCCCCGGTCGCCCTGCCATTTCTGACTCTTCTCCTACAAAGAGGCTCCGGAGAAGCAACCAAATATCATCCGAGGGCACTGGCTGCCAAGGCCCGACCGTCCAGGGGTGTGCGGCAGGATCCCTTCCTTAACTTCAAACGCAGCTCCAGCCCGATGCTTGCTCCAACCTGCCCACCGCCGGACGGCTCACCCTTCAGGGCCCACCCCACGCAAGTGGGTTCGAAATGCGTCACGATCAGCTAAAACGTCGTTCCAGCCAAGCTGGGCAATGCCGCTTAAGTCTGCCAAACAGTCGGGCATCACCAAGCGCCGTCTTCTGGGGGCAGCGGGCTCTGAAGGGAGCCGCTGAGGAGGAGGCCAGGAATGTTCGGGGCGAGAGCAAGCTCCTGGGAAGAAGGATGTGCTCTCCCGAAAGGTTTCCCTTCCCCACATCCCCATCGCCCACTCACCTCCCCCCACCCAAATGGACATCAGGGGACCTGGAATCCACAGCCCCTCAGGTGGAGCGCGGGGCCCAGGGGAAGCTCCGCGAACAGGACGGGCCTGAGCTGACTTCTCCTGACTACAGCTTGGAGCAGGGCGCCCGGGGGGCCTCACGCCTGCAGGACCCTGAGCAGACAGGCAGGGCGGTGAGGGTCCCAGGGCCCCCCAGACGTGCTGCAGGAGCAGCATGCCCCCCACGCACACCCCACTGCCAGGGCAGTTGCCAGGCAGATCTCCGGCCGCAGTCCCAGCTCTGCCCCCACGTGTTAGGAGAAGCAAGAACTCTGAATGAATTTTTCTGGGAAATCTCCAGATTTTTAAATGTGGGTTTATTTCTTTTAAACCCAGCGCAACCCAATCAAAACCTACCAGTGGGCCTCAGGCCACCAGTTTGCGACCGTAATGGACAAGGCTGGAAGACAATGTACGGGAGCAGGAACTCACCTTCCCGGGGACCCGACCCCCTCGCTGCGACCCCCTCGCAAGCCCCTGATCGGATTGGGGCTCGCACACGTAGGCGCCTTTATCCGCCTTCATAAGCTCCACCCATCGGGCAATCCCAGCGGCCCAAGACTGCAGCCTCCTGCCCAGGGCTCTTCCCCGAGACTGAGTTTCCTCCGAGACGGAGTTTCCTCCGGATTCTCGTGCGGGAGGAGGGGTCTGAGCATGCGCCGGGCTGGAGGCCTCCCCCCCATATTGATCGTTCCATAAACTGCAAGCGATTATTTTGTTTCACAAGAACAATCACTATGCAAATGAAGCCTCCCGCTGATACAGGCAGGGCTGTTAAATTCACTTGCCAATGTTTATGAAAAGAAACTCAGCCTGGCCCTGACCAAAGTGCTAAGAAAATGTTTAATCACAAGATACATTTGAGAGAGGAAATTAGCCAAATAAGAAAAGATGCCCGGACGTCGCTCCCAAAGCACCCCCGACGTCCTACCCCTTCCTTTATTCAGGAAAACAATGACAGTGACATGAAGAGGTTCCCAGAGGACCGACAGATGTCAACAAGCAAGGAGGAAAAGAGAAAATGCCGAGATTGGGGAAGCGCGGGTTCCCGAATTTCAACGGCCCTCTCAGAGTCCGCAGGCCCCATTCTTCACCTTCGACTTTTGCGGGGATTGCGGCAAGGGAGGAGGGGGAGAATGCGCAGGGGCTCCGCAGAGCTGGGCGGTGGGCGGGCAGGGAGGGTGGGAGGGCGCGAGGACACTCCGGCCCTCGGCAGCGCTGGAGCCCAGCACCCAGCTGGGGGCAGCCCGGGGCCTTGGCTTCCCACAGCCTGTTGTAGGGCCCAGCAGGGGGTGGGGGGGCCACAGACTTGGGGACCCAGTCAACATCTGAAACACCGAGGAGCACACAGTGACGGAGACCCATGCAGGCAGGACCCTGGAGGAGGATCTAGAATCCTCGAATCCTCCCCAGAGGAGCTAACAGCCTCAGCCTCAGGACAGACTCAGGAGGTGTCAGGAGAGATTATCTGCCATCGGCTGGCCTGGACTCAGACCCCTGGGGTTCCCGCAGGAACAGCCTGTGTGACCCCAAGCAAGTGACTGTCCCTTTCTGAGCCCCGCTTGCCTCGTCTTTAAAATAGGGATCAGGGAAGCATGCTTCACGGCGCTGTTGTGACAATACGATGAGATCACAGATGTAACCTCGGTGGCTGAGCCCCCGGGACTTAGTAAATGCTCAATAAAGGCTAGTTCTCCATCCAACTCCCTCTGGCCCGGAGACAGTTGGTGAATTTCCCCAAGCTGCGCAGGTGAACTGCAGGCACGGAACCTGACCCCCAGCTCCACTGTCTCCCGCAGAGATTTCGGGGAAGAGTGGCCTGGCCCTGCCCAGGGCTCATCTGGGAAGTGCACACACTCGCCCAGGAGGTGGTGGAAGGAGGGACCTCTGGAGCCGCAGCTCCCTGGGGCTGGGGGAAACCGGAGCCTGGCCCTGGCAGGGCCTCCCAGGGGCCCGGGCAGGGGCAGCTGTCCAGAACTGTCTGTCCACGGAGGGGGCAGGGAGGCGGCCACTCGGAGCTCGCCGTGTGCCAGTCCCTCGGGCCCGGCCGCTCAGCCTGCTGGCTCCATCCAGAGCCCGCCCCAAGGGATGCTGGGGGAGGCAGCCAGGATCAGAGCCGCCGGCTGTGCGCGCCCCTCCCCCAGCAACAGGGGACTAAAGTGGGTCAAGGAGGAAGGAGGGGGCCCAGGAGGGCTGGGGGAGGGGCCCGAGGAGCTCAGAAGGCACCCAGAGGGAGGGGACCAGGGGCGGATGCCTGGAAAAGCAAAACCATGTGTGCAGTGGGCCTAGGGGCGGGGAGCTGGAGGGGGCGCCAGGGCCGGGCGATACAAGGGCTTCGGAGGACTTGGAGGTTCTCAAAGTCACCGCAGAATCCACACCAGAGGGTCCTTAGGCCTGGCTCCTGTCCCCGGGGGGCTGGTCCTGCTTGATCTCTCACCCCCTGGCCTTGAAGCTCACTTCCCCCAAGCCCTCAGCCTCTTCCAGAGCCCCACCCCCCACCGGCCGCCAGCCATGGGGTCTGTGAGGAGCCCGCTCAGAGTTTCGCCCTCTGGCAGGGACCTAGGCTAGAGGTGGGCCTGGTTTGGCCCAGCTGTCCAGCCAGAAGGTGTGGCCTGAGGGTGGGGGGAAGCAGTGTAGCTGACCCCATCCTGGGCCAGGGCTCAGCACGACACCGGGGGGTGCCAGGCCAAGGCAGGCCCCAGTCACCAGGGGGATGGGTAGAGTGGGCCCCTGCCACCCCCAGGGGCGTCCTAGTGCAGACCGAAAGGGAGAGAGGCAGGAAATGCCACACAGGGCTGATCCTCGCCAGGAGAGGAAGCCAGGCCCCCTGGCCACTCAGGGACAGGGGCTTGGGGGTCACACTTCCACCCAGGGAGCTGGGGACTGGCGGTCGCCTCCACCCCGGGCTGGCCCTGGCCCAATTATCGGCTCCTCTCCCAACTCCTCCACCCTGCACAGCCCAAAAACACACACACACAGACACACAAACGGAAAGAACCACCCAGGCAACTCGATCTGGTCCAGAAACCTCCAGGGTCCCCGGGTTCCAGGAAGCCGCTCCGGAGGGGGTGGAGGGCAGAGAGCGCAGAGGGTCGGTGCCCGGGAGAGGGACGGCGGGGGTGGGGAGGAGGCACCGCTGCTCCCAGGGCTCTCGGCCAGGGCGGGCGCTGAAGGGCAGCTGGAAACGCCGCCCCGGAGGGCCACGCACCCCGAGGTCCGCACTCGGGCTCTGGGGAAATGTTCGGGGGAAAGACGCCGGCTCACAGGCCCGGGCTCAGGCCCAAGGGGCGGCGTGCAAGGAAAGAGAGCCAGGCCCCGAGACAGGGCCCTTTAAATCTTCGAGTCCCTCAGCAAGGCCACCCACCCCAGCCACCACATCCAAGATTCCTGGGCTGAGCCAGCTGGACTCTTGGGGTTTGGGGGTTGGGGGCACAGGGGAAGGGAGGACCCCTGTGCAGGCGACACCGCCCACCTCCCACCCACCGAGCAGAACTGAGGGGCTGGCCAACCGGGTGTTCAGGTCCCAAGAAACCAGGAAGCAGGGACCTGTCCGCCACCCACCCCGAATGTCCCAGGGACCTGGTCTCGTCCTCCCACCCTCCCCCTCAACCTATCCACACCGCTTCTCCCCTTCTCCCCGCAGCGCAGTTCAGAAGCAGGCCCGGGCAGGCAGGAGGGGGAGGGGCGGGGGTGTACCCTTGGCCACCAGCTGGGTCCTTCGGGGGAACGGGATGTTACCAGCCTCAGAGTTCATGACTGTTTATGGGTCTGTCTCCCAGCCCAGCCTGTGCTCCTGGGGGGGAGGGCGGCGGCCCTCTCACCATGCCTGTGGAAGGTGGCTCTGGGACTGACTCATGGCAGCCCCAGGGTGGCAGGCTGCCTGGCTACGACATGTGACCTTGGACCTCCGGCTGACACCTGCAGGGCGGCAAACCGAACGGCTCCACCTCACAGGGCTGTTGGCCGGAGTCCCGAGAAAATGTGCAGAAAGCACTCGCGTGCACCGGGCCCGCAGTCAGCCTCAATAAGCACCACCGATGACGGCCCCCCCCCTTTCCTGCCATCCCCGAGGCCCAGGCCAAACCCCTGCCACAGAGAGGAGCCAACCTGGACCCCTCCTAACAAAAGTGAGACAGGACCGATGCCCAGAGGTCTGGGGACAGGCCCAGGCTCACCCCGAATGTCCAGGGAGGACACTGCATGCTCCACCTCAGCCCCGAACACGCTGGGGCGAGCCTGAGCAGTGGGTATTTTGAGGCAATGGGGGACAGGAAATTGAGAATAAAGCCCATTCCGATACCTAGTTCATTCCGCGGATGCACCAGGCAGGGGGCAGGGGCATGGGGGGGGGGTGCAGCTGTTTCCTCACTGGCCTGGCTGGAGGTCCTGAGGGACGGGGCGGCTCCGGGACTTGGGCAGCAATGATGGAGTGCCAGAATCTCCCCTCCGCCTGCACCCCTGATGGTGTGCAGGGGGGCCTGGAGCGCAGGACCCCGTCCATGGGACATGGGGACGTCGGCATCGCGCCCTGGACCCCCTGCTGCACGTGTGCTGTGCAGACCGGGGCAGGGAGGCGGGCTTCTCCGGACCCCCCCTTTCTCACCTGGCAAATGAGGAGGAACCCCCTGCGCCTAATCCCTGGACACTCGGAGGGGCCCTGAGAACTCCGGACCAAGCCGCTGTGCTCAGAGGCTATGCAGATCTCCAGGGTCGGTCAAGCTCAAGGCCCAGGGGCCTGCGCGGCAGACTCCCCAGAAAGGACCAGAGGGTCACCCTATGCCCAAAAATCTGCTCCACTGCCCTCCCCTCCTCTCTCGTCACCCCGCCCTTCCAGCAGAGCCCACCGCACTGTCCCTGCCCCTCTACTCTCAAAATCCCCCCAGATTTTGTCCCATCCGGTGACTCTGGGGAGGGGGCAGGGACCATGGCCTTTCCTCCTCCCCAGCAGGGCTGGGCCCAAAGCAGGGGAGGTGGCCCCAGGGAAGAGCTCAGAACCTCCCTCGGAGACTCCTTCCCCCTGGCCCCGCCACCTGACCTCCCAGAACAGCGCTGTCCAAGGCTGAGAAGCAGGACAGTCTCTCCATGAGAAACGTGTTGGTGGAACTGTGTACACTGACTTACTGCCGGCCTCACTACCCGGGCGCGACTCAACAGTAAGGAGGCTCTCTGGAGGCGGGGCCAGCCCTCTTCACTCGTAGCCGTGCACCCACAACAGCCTAACACCCAGCAAAGAGTCAGAGGTCCGCCTACGGGAAACGAATGAAGGCAGGAAGTACACACCCAGGGAATGAATGAGTGAGTGACTTTTCAGTGGCAAACCCAGAATCGTGACTCCGGTCTGTCTGCAAATGTCCTGTCTGTAGTCTCTTCAACATATACAGATGCAGGCAAAACCACCCCCACGCCAGAACACCCCA
This sequence comes from Glossophaga mutica, assembly GCA_039655065.1. Taxonomy (NCBI): domain Eukaryota; kingdom Metazoa; phylum Chordata; class Mammalia; order Chiroptera; family Phyllostomidae; genus Glossophaga; species Glossophaga mutica. Next base: position 3,328,217 of record CM077315.1, read on the forward strand.
CACAGGCATTGTGGCCGCCCCGCCAATGGCCACGCGTGGCTCTGAGTCCAAACAGCCTGCTTTCTCACCCTGTCCGGTCCCAGCTGTGGGACGCTGGGCAATTTAATTTGCCAGCCCATGCCTCAGTTTCCCCTTCTGCAAACCGGGGGGATCATGGACCTCACGGGGTTGCTATGGAGCTCGATGGAATGAATGAGTGCGAAGCGCTCAGAACAACCGATGGCATTTGTTTGTTGTTACGATACACCCGTGGTCGGCCCCTGCTGCTGCCAACCGCCCTTCCCCCAGCCCTGCCCCAGAGCGGAGGGCCCCTCAGTGCTCCAGTCTCCAGAGGGTTCCCCCACTCACACACATCTAGCCCCTAGGAACACAGCCCACCCACGGGCAGGCCCCAGCTGTGGGCTAGACGCAGGCACTGCCTTTCGCGGCCCCGCCCCCAGCTCGGGGCCTGGGACTGCGGCGTTCTGGGGGGCGCCCGCTGCGCCTGCCAGCCCCAGAGAAGGAGGGGCGGGGCCCCGCGGTGCAGAACAAGCCCAGGCCCCATCAGGACGCACAAGCGAGAGCCACAGCCCGCGCCTTCCCAGCCGGCGTCCTGCCGAGGCCGCTTTGTGCCCAAACCCGGCCTGAGTTATTGCAGTGCAGCCATGGAGCCCTCCCGGGCGGGGGCGGGGGCGGGGGCGGGGGGCGGCCCGATGCATTCCCAGGACAGCAGCCTCAAAGGGGTCCCGGGGCTGCCTGCTGTCCGAGCAGACTAGGGCCCTGGAGGGGCTGTGTTCCCAAGCGCCGCCTGGCTGCCTGGCCCCTAAACCAGAGACCCGGCTCAGGCCCGCTCCCCAACCCCATTGCCTGGCCCTCTCCCACCCTGAACTCTCCCCTCTGCCCCGCCACTTCTCCTCCACCTCCTGCCACCCCACCCTCCCCCGCTCCTCTCCCAGAATCCACACCGTACCAGCAACTCCACAGGCAGACCCCAGGAGGGGCCCAGGGGCCTCCGGCCCCCACCACCCCTCCTGGAAATCCCTCCCCTCCACCCCACCAGCCCTGGTCCCAGCCCTGGCTTGGACCAGGGCTGCTTTCTGGGCTGGGCCTCTGATGGGCTGTGGGAGCCTCCGGCCTCCTTCAGCCATCTGTCACATGGGGGTGGGGACGTGGGTCCGGTGCCAGGCACTGGGGACACGGCAGTGACCGAGACAGGCAGGGACTCTGCTCACAGCCGCCAGCCCAGGAGGGGCCATCCCCTGAGCCCTCCGTGGTGACCTTCACGGGGCTGTGCTGAGACAGGGTGGCGTGGTTTGAGGAGGGAGGAGCGTCACTGGGGCCCCTGGGACAGGACTGGAAACCAGAGGCCCCTGTTTTCCAGAGCCAGCCCCATCGAGCTGATTCAGGGCCCAGAGAAGACTCTCTATAAGGCCCTGGCTGTGCTTAGAAACCAAGGGGCTGGACGAGCAGGGGGTCCTCCCAGCTTGGCAAGGAGGACCCCCGAAAGAACCTCCCCCCCAACATCCCTCAGCCCCTTCAAAGCACCAATCACAAAGGCTTCCAGCCTCCAGCTCCTCTCAGAACCACCCCCCCATCAGCCTGGACTCAAGTGTCCCCTCCCGGTGGCCCAGAGGGTCTCGGCCACCACTTCCAGCCTCCCCGTGGGCAAATTCCCAGGAATTGTGTCCCTGGCTCCCGTCCTGATAGAGGGCCCCCAGCTCCCTCCAGAATCACCTGCCTGTTCAGCACCACGAACAGTGCCCGGCACAGAGTAGGTGCTCAATAAACATGCAGGGGCGGAACAAACAAAAGAATGAATGAACAAACAGGTAACAATGGCAAACCACCAACACCGGAACCCCCAACCACACACAGACAGGAGGGCTCCGTGACACATGAGCCAGGAGGTTTGGCAATCAGAAACCGTGGGTTTTCCCTGCTTTTTTGAAAGTTTGCATGATGCCACTTGGCTTTTACAAAATTAGCACCTGCTTTTTAAGACGAGGGCCTGCTTTCAAAAACTGAAAGAAACATGAAGAGGATTTTTGCTTTTTTACAAAGGAAAGTGAAAATGGCATCCAGCGCTTCATAGCGGCAGCGGCACCCCAGCACCAAGCTCCTTCCAGGGGGCCACGCTCAGCATCTCCGCGCCAAGCTTTGAACTTGTCTGTGAGCATCTGGGCCGTACTGCAACCCATTCTGTGCCTCGGTGAGCAAGAGCGTCCTAAGGTATCAGGAAAGCCCGCGAGAGCCCGCGAGGGCGTGAGTGTGGAACTGGACGTGGTCACACTGAGCGTGCGTGGCGGGATTCGGCGGGTTCGTTTGGGTCCTGGGAACGCTCTGCGTTGCATTCATGGACGTTAACGGGAACCGCTTCCTCGCTTTCCACCACCTCGGCTGCGGAGAGCTTCACAGGAAGGCTCTGCCCTGGGGTGGCAGGACGGTGGGGCGCCAGGCTGTCGGGGAACCCGGACTAATGAGGAACCGGGAGGACCATCTCCAAGACAGGCCCGCATCCGCATTCCAGAGGCTCTGAGAAGAAGCCCAGAGAGCTTTACAAACTTTTAACTCTGCGTCAGGCAGCCTCTGCCAAACGTGCTTGGCCCCAGGAAGCAGTTTTGTGTCCTTTCGGTGGGACAGCAACTAAATCCCGGAGTACGTTTTGGGAAACTCCAACAGACACCCGTTTCCCACCCTCGCAACCGTGGCTGGACAGATGGCCAACAGCCTGAGAACGGAGAGAGCCCTCGCTTCTGTCTCTCTGCGGGGCCGGGCACGGCACAGTGCTCGGCACACAGTAGGTGCTCCTAAAGTGTCCGAACGAATGGGGGTGAAGGAAACTCTCGAGCAAAGCCCACCCCCCACGAGCCTTTCCTCTGCCCCTGCACGGACAGGCTGGATGGTGCAAGCACACGTGTGCACACACACCAACCACACATAGCAGAGACGCACACACACCACCGGCACACGTACAGACTCACACGTCACAGTCACACACACATGCATACACATGTACCCGCAACACGCACACGCAGGCGCACACTGTGCGCCCTCCTTCAAGTCCCCTTCCCTGTGCCTGGCCAGTGTGCCCTCTAAACATGGCAGCTGTCCTTGGAGAGGGGGGGACAATGGACATGGAGGATGCCGAAGCCCCATCCGCAAGCTGGCACCTCCAAAAGGGTAGGGTGGCCCAGCGAGTGACAAGGTAAAAGCTAAGTTTTTTCCCGCCCACTTTTGCCGGCCCTCATTCTGCACCCAAACGCACAGGTGCACCTGGAGGGGGTGGGGGAGGAGTGAAGTTAGCCCGCTCTGGAGCGTGACTCCAACCCAACCCCATGGGCATTTCGGCCTCACAAAACGCTGTCTTGTGGCCTGAGATTTCGCCCTCACACCTCTCTTGGGAGCAGAGCCCCCGTGTCACAGAAAATGAAGACAAGGATGTAGTGGCATAACGGGTGGGAACCCAGGTCTGCCTGCTCAGAGCCCCCCACAACCCAGAAGCTTCTGGGTTCCAGAGGGTTCCCCAGGCACACCCTGGCCTGCGTCAGTGGCAGCAGCAGGACCCCCGTCTCCAATCCTTGGCCTGTCCTCAGGCGCAAGTCTGACACAAGGTCATTGTATGACCTTGAACATCTGAATTTCCCTCTCTGGAAAGTCTGATCACTCCTTCAGGTGGGAAGGAGTTCAGCTGAAGATTCTCTGAGACCTGTTATTGCTCTGGGAGAAGAAAGCCTGAGGACCCCACTGCGTGGTCAGGAGGCGGTGGGAGTCAAGACTAAAAGAGCTACTGTATTCATTAGCCCTGGCCGCTGTGGCTGGGATGCTGGAGCATCGTCCTGTAAACTGGAAGATCATGGGTTCAATTCCCAGTCAGGGCACATGCCTGGGTTGCAGGTTGTACCCATCAAGGCGCAAATGAGAGGCAACTGATCATGTTTCTCTCCCACATCGATTTTTTTCTCTCTCTCTGCCCCCTTCCCCTCTCTCTAAAGTCAATAAACATGTCCTCAAGTGAGGATAAATAAAAAGAGGTGCTCATGAATGTTAGCTGGATGAATGGGTGGATGATGGATGGGTGGATGGATGATGGATGGATGGATAATGGATGGATGGATGGGTGGATGGATGATGAATGGGTACATGATGGATGGATGATGGATGGATAATGGGAGATGGATGATGGATGGATGAAGTATGGATAGATGATGGATAATGGATGGATAATGGGAGATGGGTGATGGATGGATGGATGGATGGATGATGGATGGATGATGGATGGATGATGGATGGATGGATGATGGATGGATGATGGATGGATAATGGGAGATGGATGATGGATGAATGGATGGATGGATGGATGGATAAATGATGGATGGATGATGGGTAGATGAATGATGGATAGATGATGGATGGATGGATGATGGATGGATGATGGATGGATAATGGGAGATGGATCATGGATGATGGATGGATGGATGGATAAATGATGGATGGATGATGGGTAGATGAATGATGGATAGATGATGGATGGATGAATGATGGATGGATGATGGATGGATAATGGGAGATGGGTCATGGATGATGGATGGATGGATGGATGATGGTGGATGATGGGTGGATGATGGATGGATGAATGATGGATGGATGGATGGATGATGGATGGATGGATGGATGGATGGATAAATGATGGATGGCTGATGGGTAGATGAATGATGGATGGATGATGGATGGATGGATGGATGGATAAATGATGGATGGATGATGGGTAGATGAATGATGGATAGATGATGGATGGATGAATGATGGATGGATGATGGATAATGGATGGATAATGGGAGATGGATGATGGATGGATGGATGATGGACGAATGGATGGATGATGGTGGATGATGGATGGATGATGGATGGATGGATGATGGATGGATGGAGAATGGATGGTGGATGATGGATGGATGGATGGATGGATGAAAGAGAGACATGACTAAAGAACTAGCTTCGGGAAAGAAGTGCCCATGCCCCCAAGCTCCACATTCAGTGCAGTGTCCCTTCCTGAAGAGGAAATAAAAATGGTCTATAAACATAAGAAAAATGGCCAACTTCACTAATAATCAGGAGAGTACAAATTAAAACCATGAGCTATTTCTTGCCTGCCAGGTTAACAAAAAGAAATAGGGGGAGACGTCGAGAGGAAGAAGATGAGGAAGAGGAGGAGGAAGAAAGGGAGAAAGAACACCTCCCGTGTGGGCAGGATTCGGAGAAACTCGCCCCGATGAACTATTACTGACAGGTGCGTCGGCACGCCCTTTGGGGAGGGCGATGTGAAAACATCTATCCAACTTCCCACATGACTACCCTTCGACCTAAGGATTCCACTCCTAGGAATCCAGCCTAAGAAACACAACGACTGCCCTGACTGGTGAGGCTCAGTGGCTTGGGCGTCCTCCCACAAACCGGAAGGTCGCCAGTTCAATTCCCAGTCAGGGCACATGCCTGGGTTACGGGCCGTCCCTGGGTGAGGGCACATGAGAGGCAACCAATCACTGTTTCTCTCTCACATCGATGTTTCCCTCCCTCTTTCTCCCTCCCTTCCCTCTCTCTAAAAATACGTAAACTCTTTTTTTAAAAAAAGACAACAATTTATAAATAAGGATTCTCACTGCATCACTGTTTATAACAGCAAAAACCTGGAAGCAACTACGTGTCCCTCAGTAGAGGGCTATGAATAAATTCTGGCCCGTCTGCGCTGGAGCAGCCTGGCTACGAAGGCGGTCTCTACCAGCAACGTACAGGGGCCTCCTAGACGAGAGGCCCTTGGCCACGGCCGTACCCTTGAAGAATCAAAAAGCTTAAAAAAACATCTGGGCTGGGGCCTCACCCTCGAAGATTCTGGACTATGGGGTCTGTGGTGGGGGGCCCAGGTACTGCTATTTCTTTAGGTACCTAAGGTGACTCTGACATGCAACCAAGACTGGGAACTCACTGCTACGTGACAAGACCAAGGAACAGCGGTGTCGTCCAGCAGGCTCTGGCCCCATCTCGGTATCAGACGCTGCCCGCGTGGGTAAATACACACGTTTCTGTGCATATGCACCACGGAAGGGGTCTGTCTGGAAGGCACCATGGTGACTGAGAAGGGTGCTTATCTCGGGGGAGGGGTGGCATCACTTTGCTGGGCGTGTGAATCACTTTTTTGAACACGTGAATAGGGACAGTCCCACAGGCAGGCGGTGCCTGTGCCCGGGCATCTCTGTCCTAGCCTGGAGTCTCGGGACTTCTCCAGACCCTGCGGGAATCACGGGTTTCTCTGTTGTCCTTTGCGGCCGAGTAAGCAGGTATAAATAAAGGTCACGGCTGTTGACTGGGGCTCCGGAGCCAGACAAGGCCTGGGCTAACCCCGGCTCTGCGACCTCCCGCCATGGGACTTCGGGCCAGGTATCCGGGAGCCTCGGTCTGGGAAACCGAGGTCGCCACAGAGCCGGGTGGAGAACCTCGGGAAGCACGGGAGGCGGGGCCTGGCACAGCGAGGGCCTGGTCGTGACTGTCCCTCCGCCTGTCCTCCCCGGGGCCCAGGGCTGGCCATGCCAGGGGCTCTGGATGGGCATGCGTGGACCTTGGTCATCCAGGGCCGGGGGAGCCAACCCTCCCTGCTCTCCGGGTTCCCCAGAGCTGCCTCCTCGGGCCCCTCGCTCTGGGGACTGGTCCCTCTAACAAGCACCTTGAGAGCACCTAACAACATCGTCCCAGCCTGCAGTATCTGAAGGCCGAAGCTTTCCTTCCGTACTTCCCCCTTCTCACGTGCCAGGAACGAAAGCCCTGAACTGCCTAAGACAAGGAACTAACCCAACCGTCCCCAACCCACTTCACAGACAGGGAAACCGAGGCCCACAGAGGGAGCCGCCTTGCCCAAGACCACAGAGCGTGTCCCCTCCAACCCGAGAACGTCCCCCAGTCCAAGAGAAATCAGTGCAGAGGGGCTTTCTTTCCCACGCTGAGTCTTCTCTCGTTGGCAGGGGCCCCCGCACACACCTCCCGTGTCCTCCTTCCTGCAACCCTCTCCTGCCCGTCCCCAACTCCTACGGCCACTTGGGGGCACACCACTCCTGAAGGAGGAGGAAGTCCTGAAGCCCACTGGGCTGGGCTGCAGAGCCCCGGCCAGCCCCGAGCGGGGGTCAGCTCTGTCCGGTCTGAAGCCTCATTGGCAATGAGGCAGGAAGGTGGAGCGGCTGGGTCGGGGGGAGGGGTTGTGTATTCAATTAAAAGTTGTTTTATTTCAAATTAGTACAAAAATCTCATATTGCTTGTATCATTTAAAAACAGTGTTTTACAATCTAACACAGTGCCTGGCACAGAGCCTTCAAGGAAGGGTAGCTACAGTCCCAGCAGGGAGTAAGGCCAGGCTCCAGCCACACCCCCTCCCCGCCCCCACCCAGAGGGGCACAGGGCTCCAGGCACCAGGTGGGGCGCTCTCACCTACTGAGCACCTGAAGGGAGGCGGAGAAGGGGAAGAGGGACCCTCACAGGCACCAGCCCAAGTTCTGCGCAGGCCTTAAAAATGGCCTATACCCCCAACCCCATCGGCCCGCCCACCCGATCATTCGCACGCTCACTCCTTCATCCGGGAATTCGTGTACTCACGGAGTCACTTGTTCACCGTCCACTCATTCACTGGTCCACTCATGTATCCCCTCTACAGTTTACACATTTACTCAGTCACTTCATAAAAAACCCTTTTGAAACACAGGGACCCAGGAGCCCAGGCGGAGGCCATGGACGAGTGAGCCAGGGGTCCCCAGAAACCCACCAGGCGGACCGCATCCCCTACAGAGAAATCCGTCCCCAGAGCGAAGAGGGCAGGCGAGCTTTGCCAGCTCTCCACAGGGCCACTCTGGGGACCGAGGATTTGAGTCGCGCCCTGCGGCCCCAGGATGCAGAACCAGGACCTGAGCCCCTAGGTGAGGAGGCAGGCGGCACCCTGCCGGGAGGAGTGGTCTCATCAGGTGCTCTCCCATTCAGGGCGGGGACGCAGGCTGGCGGAACCGGAGGAAACCGAGGACGCCCCACAGACACACCCAGAGAGTGTGAACAAGCTGGCCTCCAAGCTTCCTTCCCAACCCAGGATTTTCAGGCTTTTAAGAAGTTCAAAGGCGAAAAGCAAAGGTCTGAATGTTCCCATCATGCGTGCCAGGCCTCTGGCTGGCCAGTCTGTCCCCCAAAGCCACAGGGCCTCTGCAGATGCTGTCCTGAGCCCCGGGGCAGGTGTGTCCCTGGTCCCCAGGGATCCCAGCACGCTCCAGCCTCCACCCCTCGGGGCCAGGGACCTGCCCCCTCTTTTTCCATCCTTCCCCACCCCTGGGAGGCCGCTCTCCTCCCCCACCCTCTCCCTGGGGACTCTCTGGAGCTGGTGATTGTCTCTCCCCCTGCAGCCCCAGGGGGCTAGGGACATATTCTGCTGCAGAAACCAGAATATGCACTACGTTGCTTGGCTACAAGGTCCCGCAGCCCCCAGGCCAAGGGGGCACCCCCAGCCTGGATGTGGCAGCCACCACCAACCCCCCAGCCCCCCTAGCCAGCCACGCCCTGCTCCCTAACCAAGCCCAGATGGCCGCCCCTGCCTTCAGGCAGGTAAAATTCAGTGCAACAGGAGTTAGGTGAACAGTATGTTTTATTTAATTAGGATCAACAGAAGAGATAAACCTCACAGCAGGATGGGGAATGACAACGTTGCAAAAAAAGAATTCAGGCCTAGGTAACAAAAGGGCAAATTTCAATTACAAGGAAAGGGGGCCTGGCAACTCCCAGGAGGTCAGTACAGGAGTCTGGTGGGCCGCAGGTCAAGCCAACTCAGCGGCCATTCAGAACAGCTGTCCCTCACCTGCAGTGTGTCTGGGGAGAGGGGGCAAGTCCAAGGCCACCTGGGTCCTGGCGGGCAGGTGCGGGGGCCCCCAGGGGGCCTCTCCCTGCCAGGGCCACTGGGCAAGCTCACACCCCACCAGCCTCAGTTTCCACAGGGATATGTCCCGGAGGACAGTCAGGAGAAGGACCTTGCTAGTCTCGAGAACAGTCTCCTGATCACTCAACAGCTTCTGAGTACCCCACCTGCCCTGCACCACACACCCCCCGACCCCGGCCCACCAGGCCGGACGGGGCCCTCATCTCTGCCCTGGCTTTGGGCGTGTAAGTCTTACCTCTACTCTAGAGCCAGGAAAAACAGCCCCAGCTCTCCGGAGGGACCGCTCAGTGTCCAGGCCTGTTTTTCCGCTCTACCCGGCAGGACAGAGGCCTTGGGTTGCATGGCCTCCCTGGGAGCAGGGCTGGCCGAGACCCCCGCCCACCCACCACCTCCTGGGTGCTGACTGAAACGGTGGCTCCCGGTGGTGATGGCCGCACAACGATGCGAATGAACTACATCCTTTTAAATGGCTAGGATGGCATCGATGTTGCCTACGTCCCGATGTTTACAAAGGGGAGAAGTGAAGAGCTCCGCCCCCGCCCCCGCCCCCCACCGGACAGCCGGGTGCGTCTGCGGGCCGCGGGCTCCGGAATCCGCACCTGCAACCAGCTCCGCCCCGGGTGAAGGTGGGGAATACCCAGCTGAGGCCCCCCCCACCCACCCACCCCCGGCACTCTGCAGGAACCCACACTCGCCCTCAGTCACGGCTCACACACCTTTTCCCGCCCAGCGCCTTGAACGGTCTCAATAAACACCTCCTGGGAGAAGGAGGGTTCCCAACAACCCACTGTCCAAGTTTCGTGCCCAAGGAAGCGTGTGGGTTTACACAGTCTCCAAAAGGAGAGCTCCACCCCAGCTTCCTGCCCTGCACCCAGTGCACCGCCCCCCGCCCCCGACCCCGCCGCCAGGGCAGGCCACGGGCTTCCACTGCTTTCTCGTCCCCGAAGCCCCGGGCCTTTGCTGACGTCAACCCCATCACCCCATTAGCTGCGAAAGGGAAATTGCTATTAAATGAGTGAGCCCATCTCCACAGCCCCATTTTCTATCCCAATTCAGAAGATGACACGAACATCTGCTTTCACTTCAAGACATTAATTTTCAATTATTGGAGAAAAACGAAATTAGCCCTGACAGACTGCTGGTGAACACAGGCTCTCGTCTGGTGGTTCATAATAACAACTTCCGGGGCCCACGGTCAGTGTCCTCCGACGAAGTCTCCTGATGGGTCCCTGTCACCTGGAGGCCGGGGCTGCAGTCTCCTTGCCCCGGGTTCTGTCCACGCTCCAGGAGCGTCCTCTTTGGCAGCTGGGTTCGAGAACTTGGGGGTTTTAGGCTTTCGTCTTTCTGGAGAAGGCAGGGAAGGAAGGGGGTAAATACACAACATCCACCCCGACCATTCCCAGCTTCCGACCTTTCCAGGCTCACATCTCTTTCAGGAGCAAGATGTCACACACTTAGACAGCATATGGACCGCTTCCAAGTCCAAGGGCGCCCAGCTGAGGCACACCTCAAGTGCCTTATTATTTGAGTTTGCCACCTGCCACAGGAGGATGGGCTCCAGGGTTCCCTTACGAGACCCCCTCCCCACCTGCATAATGCCATCTGGGATCCGCCCTGCCCAGGTGACTCAGTGGGTTGGAGCATCATCCCCATACACCAAAAGGTTGTGGGTTCAATCCCCGGTCAGGGCACATGCCGAGGTTTCAGATTCAATATTCCCGGTCAAGGGGTGTATGGGAGGGAACCGATGGATGTTTCTGTCTATCTCCCTCTTTCTCTCTCTGTCTCACGCACACACACATCAATACACATACCCTTGGGTGAGGCTTAAATATACATGTAAAATGCCATCCAGGACTCTGTAAGTCCTAAACTCAGCAGCCCCGGCCTCTGAAACTGGAGTGTTTATAAATCTCCTCCAACACAAACCTGTTTGCTCCAGTCCTGCCCGCCCTGAACCTGGTTCAGCCCCAGTCAAGAGTCTACAGGAAATTTTTCAAAACTCCAAATCTGCCAACCCCAAGGCCCCCAAACCCAGGGAACCACACACTCGATAAGAGGTCGTCAGCACTGTCAACCCACAGGACGGGTCCTTCACGTGCCCTGGCTGCCGCGGTCACTGTGTCCACATGAGGCCCCAGACATGGGAATGAGCAGCAGACTACTTCAGAGAGAGTGACAGGGCGACCTCCGAACGTGACTTGTCACAACGGACACCAGAGCGCGTTTGCCTAGCTAACCAGAGGGTGGAGGCGGGAGAACACCAGAGAAAGGAAGGCCGAAGAAAAGAAAGAGAAAACAACAAAACAACAACAACAACAAAGGAAAATTATATCTTTACAGGAGAGAATGATCGGCGTCCCTACTTCCCAAGTCAACTGGGTAACTGAGCTCACATCGGGTAATTGACTCCGCCGGTAGAACAGCAGCCCCGTAACAAAGAGAGCGCGTGTTTTCACAGCGCTAATCTATAACGCTGGGGGGCCCTCCGCTGCCAGCCCGGGCTGACAGTACAATAGCTTTCAAAGGGATATTACCATCATGCTTTTATTCCTGACATCAATCAAGACAAAGAGAATCCTTTCCGCGAGACATTAAAAATCAAACCTTTGGACCCGAAGATAGGTAAAACAGCGCTCTCCTTAAGACAGCCGCACCGAGCAATCAGCTAATTGGCGCTCCTTGAAAGAGGTAAAGTATTTTTATTTACTGAGTGTACCTCCCCGGGTCACGGGCTGCCACCGATCCCTGCAGGTAGGCTGGGAGTCTGAAGTTTCCATCAGTATTTTCCCCCACTCCACTCTGCCCCACCTCCCCCCCCCGCCCCCCCCAAGGGCCAAGGGAGCGGATGAGCCAGCGCAGAAAACTTCAGCTGGGACATCGCCAACGCAAGCTTCATTAGTCCATTTGGGGCGCACAACTACTCTGGTTACCCACTAATGTGTGTGTGCTCAGAACACCCTTCCACGCTGAGAGGAATGTGCAGAGATTGTCAAATTCACCAACCGAGGCGTAGCGAGGTTTTCACGGTAACAGAGCCCACCAACAGCGGCCCAGGTAGCCGTCTGTCGTAATTACCCGAGCCCTGCAGGTAAGGAAGGCACTCCGATATCCATCGCAAATGTTTTCAAGACAAGAAGATAATATTCCTTAAAAACACTCGTGTACCATGGACAGGGTCCAGGGGAGGGTGTACACACCCTAACCTCGGCCAAACCAAGAGCAAACCAAACGCACTCATCCATCTTGGTGGAAAAAAGATGGGGCCCTGCTTGGGTGGCCCCACTGGTTGGAGCATCTTCCCGTCCACCTAAAGGGTGTGGGTTCGATCCCAGGTGGCAGGCTCGATCCCCGGCCCCCGGCCTTGGCCCAAAAGGTAGGCAACCAATCGATGTCTCGCGTGCACGCGCTCAATCTCTCTCTCTATAAAATTGATTTTTTAAAAAACCCACATCCTCAGGTGAGAATGAAAACAAAAACAGATAAAAACCAGCTGGCCCTCCTCCCTGGGTGGTTGCGTCTGCCTGAGTGTAACTTGGTGCCGTTCACAGGCCCAGGACCAGGGAGTTCGGAGACGCTAGTATCTTCGAGAACTCGTTTCCTACGCACCGTGCAAGCCACTGACATCACAGCCTGCTGAGGGGTCCAGCGTGCCACGCCCCACCCATCTGCAGGGCTAGACCGGTCCAGGTGGCCCTGAGTCAAAGACTATTGCTGAGCAGGAGGAGGAGAGAACTCCCCATTTCCAGCCGGGAGGTCCCTCTGGAACTGAAAGCCAAGGTGTTTTGTGACTTTTCCCTCTGGTCCCTAACAGGCCATCTGCCAAAAGCGCACAGGGAGTCCAGTCACTCAAACACAGAGATGTCACCCTCCACGCACCTGCAGCAGAAAAGGATGTTTTCACCTTTCAGACATCACTGGACACTGTTGTTTATTTTTAAACAGTATCTGCACAAGAGGTGCTGTTCATTTCACTGCAAAACGGGCAGAAATGGTACATGAAGAGGGAACCGGTCCTAACACCGCCTGGAGGCATCCTGTTCTCCCCCCCGACCAACCACCTACGGCAGCCTTTTTCCAAGCGCCAGGCAGCCCGTGTGCACCGCCGACATCAGTGGCAGGCTTCTTGCGTTTACACATCCAAATGAACAGTTAAGAGAAATCAATGCATCTAATTGCCAGACTATTAAATACTACATCAGGGGAAGAATTCCACAGCCACCAGCTTAAGAGTTGGCTACCGATACAGCAATTATTGCAACTTTCATTTAGGCTGAACCGGATCCCCAGCCTTTCATCCCCAGCCAGAGCGCGGTGCTCGGAGATGCCGCACTCAGGCTTCCCTCCTCCTCCGCTAACTCGCTGTGGCGCGCCGCAGCCCTGCCAGGGCTCACGGGCTCCACGGAATGACTTGCCGACTGCAAAGGCACCGGCATTTTGCCCCTTTCCTTATTAACGCACCCCAGGCACCTTCCGGTTAACCGTTTAGCAGGGTTGTCTTGGTTCGATCGCTAAGTTTGTGCAAGCAAACAGGTGTAAGAATCTCCGCAGCAATTACCAGGCATAAAGGATGCTCTGGAGGGTGAGACAGGTTCTTCCAAAGCTGGGGAAGGGGGACTTCATTGAGGAGGGGGCCGTGGTTACACAGGAGGAGATGGTGCCCGGTGCCCCCAACCACAGGCCAAGCTGAAGGACCTATAAAGGATTTGTTTTGCCCTTCCTAAAAGATCATGTACATTTAGCCAAACAAATCTGGACAATTTACACTTGTATGTGGTCTCAGCTGAATCGAGAAACCTGTAACCTCAGAACGCCTCTATTTATTACATCTCAATTATTTCCATGGAAACACGAGCAGCGGCAAGCTACACCGTTCCCAAGTCCCTAGACCACCAAATTTGTAAGACGGACTTTTGAGGAGCTGCAGGCTGGCAGGGGAGAGGACCCAGACGGGGAGGGGAGCCCAGAGAACGCACTGGGGGTAGTTTTGGATGTTGGGGCTGGGGCAGGGGGGAGCGTGGACAGGGCCTCACTGCTAATTAATATTAAGAACTGTAATTAACAAGCTGTTGCTTGATGGAGAAAATTGACAGAATTACCCATTATTCCAAAGTTTGAGGCTGAGGCTGGGAAAAGATGTATTAATTTTCTGTATGAATGAAGGGGCTGTTCCGTGGATCTGAGGAGGCAGCGTGGGCGAAGGCGGAGCCCCCCTTTACCCACCAAAATAACGTTTGCTCCCCGCCAAAATAACATCAGTGAGACGGCACCAGAACAGCCCCCAGAACGAGGCCACCGCTACCAGAGGGAACGAACCGCCACTCTGCCACGCCGCACCACCTGGGAACCAGAAAGGGGGGAACAGTGCAGGGAGGGGGACTCGGTCAGAAAATGTGACTTCTGTAACGTGCGAGGTTGAGGGGTTGGTTGGTTGGCTGGTTTCTAATCACGAGGGTCTGAAAACCAATAAGGCTGTTCTGCCCCCTGCCCTACTGCCCCAGCTCCCTTCCCTATTCGCTGCACATCCTCCCGGGGAGCTGGGTTTTCCCAAAAAGGCCAAACACCCCCAGGGACAAGTGACCCCACTCCAGAAGGGAGGTTGTGTCCGTGAGTGGGAAGTGAACCCAGCCGGCCCCGCAGAAGCCTGTTTCACTTTCAAAGCTGCAGTGCCTGAGCTTTCAAATCACACTTTCTGAGCATCCATTAGAAACTGTTATATTTCTGTCTTTCCTCCCTGCTATGGGCTTTTGCGATTCGGAGATCAATTACAAATTAGCGGAGCGACTTTCACCGCAGCATGTGTGCGGGGGTCCACAACGCCTCTGCCCTAGCGCCGACACACAGCCGTGGAGGCGACGTAAAATAAAACCAAATTTAAAAGGCACCCCTGTTCCTTAAGAAGCACCTTCAAGCATCTTTAAAGGTGAAGACCTGCCGTTTTAAATGCTTGGTAGGCGGCTGTCCACGCTCAAGCGCACACTTTCGAATACTGCTTGAGAAGGGGGTGGGGGGGTGCAGTTCTTAAAAAGCAATAAATCCATCACCTGCTGCAACTCTTATCTATTCAAATTATCTTCTCTCTTAATTCCTCCCTTGATAAGTGGCCACATCTCTACCCTATTCACCCCAGTAAACTGAATAAAAAGCAAAATGGTGAGAGGCGAGAGTTGTATCTGCTTTGGGAGAATGCACAAGATTTTTCAGGGAGAAAGGAGGGCAGAAGGGTGATGTGTGGTCGGTATTTACACAACACTTCTCAAAAACGCAGACTCGGACCTGCCGCCTTCCCCTGCCCTTCGTCCCCGCCCCCCCGCCATCACTTAGATTGAACTGTCTGCTATCCATCCACACAGGCACCTTTAGAGTCACTCATTTAAAGTCACGGCAAGGTCCATTTCACGAAAGGCTGAAGACCGATTCTTGGGCCTCTCTCGCAGATACACAAAGTAGTTTCGGAATCAGGGCCGGGCAACTGCGGACCACCCACCCATCTGTTCGCTGCACGGAGCTCGGCCTTCGCTCTCCGAGTCTCACCTTCTAAAATACGGAGGTTGGGAGGCACGGAGGACTGCTGGTGCCACGCAAGCGCTGCCTCTTCCTTTATGAAAAATCTGAGCCCAAACACAGATTCGACTCAAAAAATCAACCGCCTGAGTTCAATAAAACTGATTTCCCAACTGGAGGCTCGGGTCCTACATTTCTTCTGGGCCACCTTTATCGGCTCTGGAAGCAGTGAGCCAGAGAAAGACACGAGAAATCAAACACAATTTCAGACCGCAGAGCCCTCCGATGCAGCCAAAGGACTAATGTCTGCCGTCTTCCGGTCCCCCTCTCGGGGTCCCTCTCTTCGGGCTTCCTTGGCCTGCGTCAGAACGCCCTCTGGACCCTGGTTCTGTGCATCGGGCCAGGCTGTCCCAGATTGGGCCGCCTGCCAGGGAGACGGGACAGAAAGCAACTTCTCTCAAGAAAACAGAGCACAGGCAGCAGGCGGGTGGCTGAGAGTTTGGGCTGAGTCGGTGTACTTCTAAGATGACAACGACGAGGGGCTTTGCTGAGCAGGGTGCCCGGAATCTCCCTGGGACTTTGGGACAGCAAGGCTGGGTGACCCCGGACCACAGCTGCCTAATTCAGTCCCAGCCATTGCAGCCCGGAGCCAGGCTGGCAGGAAGAGCGCCGGGCCCCAGCGCCAGCTTGCAGGCCTCCAGGAAATGAACTTTGCAGAGCAGACCTGGGGCTCGGGCCAGAGGTCATCAGGGGAGTTGGGAGAAGACAAGGGCCTCAGGACTTTTGGCTCCAGAGACTCAGCTGGGGTCATCCTCTCCCTCCTCTATCACCTACGGGGGCCGCTGGGCACCCACCCGAGGGGCCAGAATGGGGACAAAGCAGCAGGCCAGGCCTGGAGAGGCCAGCCCGTGGGGAGAGGGCAGGGGAGGGGCTCGGTCGACCACAGCCTCTCCTTGGGGCCTCAGCTCTCCAGGGCCCCCCCCTCCAGCTGGGGGCCCTCGGGGTAAATAGAAAGCCAAGCAAGGAGATGAAGGGGTGTGTGTGTCTGTCTGTCTGCCCCCACAAACGCACGAACTCCAGGGACCCACACGAGAAGCTGGCCTGAGTGTCCAGGGTGCAGTACGGATGCGCGGGGACAGGTCCCGGGCGCCCTCCACGGAGGGCCGCACACGGCGGTCGCTGCGCTCCCCTGGGGACCCGCGTCCCGCCAGCTCAGCGCAGACAATGAACTCCTGGCGGAGGCTTCGGGCCAGGTTGGCCTCGGTGGAAGAGGCAGGAAGTGTGGGGGCCCCGAGCCGGGTGTGCGGCACGATCAGGGGGCACCCGGGGACCCGGGCGCTTGCAAGCAATGCCCACCGCCCTCCGCGTCCCGGGGCGACAAGGTGGGGGCCAAGGAAAGGCGGCGAGATCCATGGCCCAGCAGGAGCGGCCTCGGAGCTGCCGGCCTCTCCGGCGTCCGGCCTCACCGCCTCTTCCTTCCTCCGCCCGCCCGCCAGCCCGCCGCCGCCGCCGCCGCCGCCGAGATTCGCAATCCCCGCCAAGTCAGGCCCGCACCCCTTGATTGGCCACGCGGGCCCGGGGCCGGCGCTCAGGAAGCAGCGAGGGCCCCTCCGCGGCGCCCCCAGGCCCGGGTCCCTGGCGGGCGGCGGCGCCGGGCCGGGGAGGGTTCGGACCGGGAGGGTGTCCGCGGCTGGCCCCCTCCGCCGCCGCAGCCTCCGCCTCCAGCTCTGGGCCTCCGCCTCCCCCTCCGCCTCCTCCTCCTCCTCCGCCGCCGCCTCCGCCTCCCCGCTCGCTCGCTCGCTCGCGCGGGTCCCCGGCCTCCCGCCCGCTCACCGGTCCCTCCTCCCCGCTCGCTCCCTCCCTCCCCGCCCGCTCGCTCGCGCCTCCGCCGGGCCTCGCCCGCTCACCTTTCACCGAGCGCGGCTTCGCCTGCTTCCGCCTGGACATGTCCGGGGCTCCCGGCGCTCCGCCGCCCTGCGTGGCCGGCTCCCCCCGCCGCCCCCCGCCGCTCCGGGCCGCCCTGCTCCCCCTTCTCCTCCGCCTGCCTCTCGGAAACTTTTTTTTTTGCAGCCGGGTCGGCGGCTGCGGGGAGCGGATCGTAGGTCCCGGGCGACCTCCCTTGGGGGGACGACCCGGGCCGGCCGAGGCCGCTCGGGGGCGGGGGGAGGCCGGGGGGGCGCGCCGGGGCCCTGCCTGTTGCAATGCGGCAGCCGGGGGCTCGCGGTCCCAGCGACGGTCCCAGCGGCGCGGGGAGTCCGAAGGCCACTCGGCCGAGCCGAGTTATGCAAAAAAAAAAAAAAAAAAAAAAAAAGCCGCCCCCCTCCCCCTCCCCACCCCCCGCCGGCCCCCGGCCCCTGCGGCCCCCTCCTTCCCTCCCCCACCCCGCCGCCACCCGCACCCTCCTCCTCCTTCTCCTCCGCCCCTTGCCGGATTTTTGTGCAAAGTTTGCAGGCGTCCGGCCACGCAGCCCGGTGCGGAGCTCACAATGAACCCATCTGAGAAGGGGGGACGGGGCTGGAGCCGAGGGGTCTCGGGGGGGGGGAGGAGACCGGGAGGCGGTCCGGAGCACGGAAGCTCAGTACCCCCCGGGGGGGGAAAGCCTTCAAATTATTCCCTGCCGCACACACAAAAAAAATAATAATAAATATTAACGGCTAAAAAAATGTCCAAACGCCTGGTTTGGAGATTATGATGGATGGGGAGGGGGGTCCCTCAACTCAGCCTACTTGGGGGTCTCGAAATGGCCTCAGCGGCTCAGAAGCCGCAGGTCGGGGGGCCCCTGGCTCACGCCCCCTTCTCTGCCTCTCTGCTAGGTCCGGCGCCGGCCCCCCGGAGGAGGAAGGGGCGCGCGGGGGCGCTCAGGCGGCGGCAGGCAGGCGCGCCCGTGCCCCGGGCATCGCTCAGCCCGTGCGCCGGGCCCCGGCTGCCTGCCCTCGGGCTGCAGCGTTCAGCGCGCGGCGCGCAGCCGATCCCCAGGCCGGTGCCGAGTCGCCGGCCCCGCTAGCTGCCTCCATGGGCCAGGGGCTCCGAGAGGGGGGAGGCGGCGGCGGAGGAGTAGGACGAGCAGGCGGCGGCTGGGCTCCCGTCCTCCCGGGCAGCGGCGGTGGCGGCTGCGCCCCGGCTCCTCCGCGCTCCAGCCGGCGCCGGCCCGCCCGCCAGCCTCCCTTGCGCTCCTGTCTTCTTTGTGGTCGCTGGCTCTCCTCCTCCCGATCCGGCTGCTGGGGCTGCACTGCAGAGACACATAATAAAGCCAGGCTTGGCTGGAAATGTAGCCGGGTCCCAGCAGGAGGATGTGAGGAGCGGAGTCCCGGCGGGGGAGCGCTCTGATCCCGTGGGGCGCCCCGCACTGCTCCGGCTCGGATCAGACGGAGAGAGGGCCAACAGCACCGAGCGATGGACAGCGCTGGAAATACAGCTCCGGCCGCCCGCAAAACCCGGACCGCGGCGGCAGCGGCGGCAGGCACGGCGCGGGCGCGGACACCGCACCGGCGCTCGGGGCGCTGACTCCGGCGCTGGCAGCAGCGGGGGCGGGAGAAGGAAACAGACACGGGGCCCAGGCGTGCTGTCAGACTCGCTCAGATGCATCAGCATCACAAACTGCAAAAAGTGAGGGAAAGGTGGGGGAGCCCAAACTGGGGTAAATGCCCCAGCATTGCCACCTTCGAAAATTAAGCCTTACGAACAAGAGTTATCTGTCCCTGGACGGGCTTTTCGCTCTCGGGTTTTGCCCACGGGTTAGTGTTTGAAGACCTTCGGGGCCCCATATACACAAACTCGTAAGCCATTGGGCTCTGTTCCCCGCAAACCCGCATTTGTAGCGTTCCTGCGTTTGCTTGCGCACTTCTTCGGACTACAAAAGACTATCAACCCCAAAACCTGACGGACGGTAGCACTGCCTCGCCTGGCTGTTGGCGAAAGAAACCGCTCCTATTTGTCACAAAGTTTTGCCCCAGCCACCAGGGGGCGCCTTGTGTCCCTGCAGCTCTAGACCAGTTGGGGTTTCGATCTCCCACCAAGCCTCAGAAGGGCTCGGGGGAAAAGTAGGTCCCAGGAGGCTCACCTAAACCGATCCTTTACAGCCTCCCCTCCCCCGCCAGCTGCAGGCGAGCAGGTCCAGCGTGAGGCGTTGGCCCCCGCCACCCCCCATCCCCACCCCCACCGCGAGCGAGTGGCGCCACCTTGGGCGGACTGGCCCCAGAGCTGGGAGAGCCGAGAGGGTGCGCGGCGCGGCACTGGGGGTTATCAATCTCGCAGATCGATAAGTTGCCAGTTGGAAAGGGGAGGGTTGTGCCCCCTAGGAGACTAGTTACCCAGGGCAACCTTTCACAGAAAAACCCGCTGCCCGCCGAGAGCCGCGCCGGGCCGACCGGGCAGCGGCGCCCGCCCCAAGCCGGGCGCCTGCCCCCGCCGTTCCCCAGCCCGCATGCCCCCAGCCCGGTCCGCGGTCCCACCGGACCTCGCTCCTCTGTCTGGGCCCGCGGGCTCCTACTCGGAGCTGAGTTGATTTCTGGGGTAGATGTCACCCCGCATCCCCGCGGCTGCGGGTGGGGGAGGAGAACACCTTGATACCGGCAGAGAGCGAGGATCCCCAGAGGGGCCAGGACCAGGACAGAAATGTCCCCTAGCTGGGACCCCTCCCCAGCTTAGGCTGTCACCCCCTTACCCCCCGCCCCGGGTCACCGCCCTCCCCAGCTCTTCCGTCTGAGAGTGTCCGACATCTCAGCCTTCCCGGAGGGAAGTGGGAGCCGCCCCCTGCAGCTCCCGGACGGCCGGGGTTAGACGGAGAGGGGGTGCCAAGGGCCAAAGCGAGGGCAGAGGCCGCGAGGCGCCTGGGAAGGAGCCAGGAAGGAGGGGCTGAATCTGCTACTCCCCCACCCCCGCCGGCGCCTGGGATCGAGGCCCGCGGAGAGAGGCTGACAGGCGGCAGATGGCACACGCTGGGGGAGGGGGCGATTGGCCTCGGCTCCAGGGTGCCCCCGCCGTGGGCTGCTGGTCCTAGGGGGAGGGGGTGGAGAACAGCCCCCAGCTGGCCCGCCCAAACCCTCTGGGGGGCCGGAGACTTCGGATCCTGCCCAGCCGGGAGCCTGGAGCCAGGAGAACAGACAAAAGGAGTTTGGTGGGGAAGCGGTGTAGGGGTGTGCTGGAGGAAAGGAGGGGTCACGGTGGGGCGGGGGGGGAGGGGGGAGACTCGCAGCGCTGGCCTTTCTCCACCCACAGGGAACCGTAGAAGGCCCCGGAGGCCAGGGGTTGGGGTAACAGGATGAGGCCGGCCGCAGCCTATCCCCAACCAATCCACAAAGCCTGGGCGTCCTGGAGGAGAGCACTGAGTGTTTTGGCCCCCTTTGCGCGTGCCAGTCACCCACATTCGCTCACTGCTGGGTGCCCCACTCCCAGGACCTGGCTGCTGTCTCCCAGCTCAGTGGCAGCCTGGGTGCTGAGGAAGCTCCACCTGGTCCCCACCTCCCAGCAGCTTTCTCTGCAGCTGATTTTGTTTTTTAACTCCTTCCAGGAAAAAAAAAATGCTATTTTAAGGAAAATTCCAGAGCAGCAAAAAGCCAGTAGCTCCTTCTTGAAAGGGTCTCCGGGCACTGGCTGAGGGCGGACCTGCTGCCTGGGCCTTGCTTCTCACCGCCCTGGTGAGCTGGGACCAGAAAAAGGTCATTTTCCAGGTGGCATCTTTTACCTCAGGTGCTGGCCGCCAGCAGGGCACCCAGGGGGCTGGGTCCCTCCCCTGCGAGGAAGGCCCGGCACCCTCCCCAGAGGAGCGGCTGGGGGAACCCTTAGTCAGCCATGAGAAGCCACCAGGGTCCATGGAAGAGAAATCACGAGCGGATGTTTTTGAAAACACGACCCGGCTCACGTGAAGGGGAGCCATCCTTCCAAGTCCGAACTTTGCAGAAAGAGGGGTCCCTCTCGCCCAAGGTGCTGCTGTCCCCCACCCAGTTCCGCCTGGTGTCACTGCTGCAGCCCCACACAGCGAGTGAGCCTTTGGTCTCCAGTTGCAAGAAGCAGCAGGCGTCGCCCAGAGAGGGGGGGACGCCAGAAACCAGGTAGGACCTCGGAGCGAAATGAAATAGGGTTCCTTTGTCAGCCTCCCAACTAGAATCCCTGAAGAGTCCCCAGGGCAGGTCCGGGGGCCCTCGGCCGTGAGTGACCAAATGACCGCCTTCTGCCCGTCCACACGCACCCATGCGCGCGGGCGCGGTACTTCCTGCGTGCTGTTTCATTGCTTGAAAGTCACACTCTCTCCCGGGGGAAAGGCTTCCGCGTACAGAGAACGGTCATCCTGGGGAGGAGAGACCAACCCCCCAGTCCTCCCCCAGGAAAGAAGTTCATTCTTCAAGTTCACTTGTTTATTCAACACCCATGTATCCATTACTCGCCTACTGTGGGCCAGAACTCAGGGTGAAATAATGGACGGGGACCCCAGACCCTCGCTACTGGGGCTCGCTCTCCTGTGGGGAGGCTGCCTTTGAATAAAGGGCCACATAAATAATTATTTAATTACAGTTGTACAGGAAAAGCCTAGCGTGAGCGAGGCCCAAGCACCGAGGGCTCTCAGCGGGGGTCTGGCCGAAGGCCTGCGGAGTGAGGAGGGTGCCGGGCGCCTGGCAGAGGGGACAGTGTGTGTGAAGGGCCTGAGGTCACGGAAGGAGCTGGGTGATTCCGAGGGGAAGGGGATCGAGCTCCAGGCGGAGGAGCCACTGGGATCCGTCCTCCAGTCAGGCCCCGCCCCCCACCCCCTCCTGGCCGGGCTGGAGGAAACCTGGAGCAAAGGGACCCTGTGGGCCTCCGTTTTCTCACCTGCAAAGTGGGGACAGAGGTAGCACGGCTCACGTGGGGCACTCTGGAGGATGTCACGCTAGCACGTGCTGCGTGCCCGCCCCAGACGGAGCCCTCCCTCCGAGCCGTTCCCTGCCCGTCACCTTCACCGCCCGCCGAGGTCCAGCAGGTTTCTGCAGGGAGGTGCTGGTCTCACGACCGAAAATCCCCTGCTTGCCCTGACGGGCCCTGCCTTGCGCTGCCGTTCCGTTAAGATGGACATGGCCCGTCTCTCTCGGACCTTTCTAGCAGCGTTAGGTCTGTGGAGAAGGCTCTGGGTTCGAGTGGACTTGATTGTTTCTTTTTCTCTTTTGTGTTTCTATTTTCGGATCCAGCTCTTCGTGGAACCCTGGTTTCCTCAGGCCCCATGTGTCCTGGGGTCACCCAGGCAGCGATGGCTCGGTCCTCTGGCTGAACTCGTCAGGGGACAGCCAGGCACCGTGATTGCGAACCAGCAGCCTCACCAGTGTCTTCGGCGTGGCAGGTCCCTCTCACAGGGCTTGGTCTCCAAGCCTCTGGGGCTGCAGAACAGAGCCCCTTCCTCCGCCCTTCCTTCCCAGCCTGATGTTCGGGCCGAGCGGTCCCTCCCCACCGATGAAATTCCCCAAGGGTCCCAGTGGCCCCCAACCAAGAGCCCAGCTCCAAGAGGCCGGCATCGGGCCCAGACACCCACCCCCTGGAGCTGTGGGAATCCAGAGCCAAAAACAATAAGGCGGTGTGGGAACCTCCTTGTCTTCTCCAGTTTCTGTTCAGCTGGGAAAGCCATTTCTACTTTATCATCATTATTATAATTATTTAATTCTTCGAGCGTCAGCAGTCTTTGCAGGGAACACCCACAAAGCAGCAAAGAAACCAGCTCGGCCGGAGGGGCCCAGGGGACTCACACCCTCAGAAAGCTTGAAACTCGGGGCCCAGAGCGCCCCTGCCCAGGCCACGCTAGCGGCCCAGGGGGTGCGGTGCTCAAGGCTGGTTCACTTGTGGCTTTGTTCTCTTCAAATGCCTCTTCCACAATGACTGCGATTCACTTTGAAAGAGAAAAACAGGAGGATACAATTGACTCTTAAATAACACAGGGATTAGAGATGCCGACACCCCATGAAGTCGAAAACCTGCGTGATAACTTTTGACTCCCCCAAAACTTTTTAACTACTGCGGTGAACAGGGTGGATGCCCCGTTTTCTAGGCTCACTCGCTAAGTGGCCGTGTCAGGCAGGGCACACTCCACAACTGCTCACGTGGCCTTTCGCCGGCGGTACTCAGTCGGCTACTTGCGTTTTGCCAGTTAGCAAAGAGGGTATCAAAAAACAGGATCGATGAAGGAGTGGGCTCTCATTGGTGGAAGTAAAGGCACTCAAGGTGTGGCTTAGCAGAATGGTCTTGAGACACTCCCCACATTGCTGGGGAAGGTAAATCCAGCTGGACCCCTCAGGGGTCCTGTGCCCAGCCATTAGATGGGACTTCTGACTCACCGTGCCCAGCCGAGGACGTAGGACCCTCCCCGGGAGTGTGGCGGAGTGTGTCCAGAGTGCACCTCCCACACCGGGAGTGGTCAGGCGACATTAAGGGACAGAGCGCTTTGTTCGGCTCACGGAACTGGTTGCACACCGGCGTCACCCTTGAGGAATTCCGCTTTAACAGCTATCGGTGTGCGCGTGAGCACTGGGTCGGGGCCTCGCCTCCCCGTCACCTGGGAGAGAGGCTGTGGGGCAGGAGTAAACCCACGCGCACCTCCAGCCTCTTTTGTGACCATAAGCACTTACCAGAAAGGACCCGAGTGTGTGCAGGACCAAACACTCTTAGAGCATTTTGCAAGAAAAAAAAAAATCTGCTATTGGGCTGTTTCCTGGGCACTGTTCCCTCCCGAACCCCACCATCCTGCAAAGAACCCAGGGGGGTGCCCGAGCCTAAGAGAAACGCCATGGAGATTTCAGAGGAGCGTCCGCATGCATGGCCCCTGGGCTGGGCACATATGATTGGGGACCCAATGCCCATGAGCATGAAGAGGGAAGCGGGGTCACGGGGGCGGGGTCTGCCGGGCTCCCCGCGACATCCCCAGCGCCCTCAGGTGCTCCGAACCTAGAGGTGGCATTGGGAGAGCACACAGAGGGCATGCCAGGGACACCTGCAGCCCACCTTTTCTTGAAGAGTTTCTGTCAGATCACAGAGGCCGACTGGTAAAACTCTCTGCCCACCCAACAAGGTGGGGGCTACTTCGGGGCAGAGCCCTAGATTCATGTACGTAACCCTACCCCATGAGGGCGGCCACTTCCTGCCCAGCAAATCCTGGTGACCGGAGAAGCGAACCAGTCACCACGCAGAGAAGCCAGGGGCAGGCTCTGGACAGACGGGGCCCCTCCCAGCACAGAGGCCGATGCTGGGTGCAAAGGGCTCAGCCTCTGGAGCCAGACAGGCCTGGATTCAAACCCCAGGACGAAGCCTCATCATTTATAAAATGAGGAGAATAGCACCTATGCCATCAGCCGGAGGGGGGGGGGTTGCTGGCAATAAGGTGACATCGACATCGCTGTGGACCTGCTCTGAGGGCACAAATGAATAACGCTGTCACAGGCCAGGCCCCGGCACTCTGCCCACGGCAGGTGCTGGGTGAACGCCGTGTTTTGCGGGTGGCCCTTCAGGGGTAGGTACGGCCGTAGCCCCTCTGAGGGATGGGCGGACAAGCAGGACAGCTCGTCGGCGAAGACCGGAGCTAGCTCAGGCAACGGGACGGAGCTGGGAAGGCAGCTTCCCCGAGAGGGGACCGTCACCTTTCTTCAATCTCCCGTTCCCTGGATCCAAGAACTGGGCCCTTGCACTCTGCCAACGCTCAATACCTCTTAGCGGCTGCTAACATGTCTAGGCAAAGCACACGCAGCAGCCGCGCACTCGGCTTCGGCTCCCTGGAGGGCCTCAGGCCAGCCTGCGGCCTGCCTCAGTCTCCCCTTCGTGACGTCTCTCGGGCGCTCCGACCAAATGAACAAGTGGATCTGGGTTGGCTCCTACCCTCGGCCAAGCGAGCAGCAGGCCAGCAGCCAGAGCCCGAGGGAGTGGAGGGGGTGCCAGTGCGAGGCCCCCGAAGAGAGGCAGGGCTGCCTGGGCTGGGAGCAGAGGGGGCCGGGCCGGGACCCCCAGGGGACCCAGCCTGGCCCCTGCTTCCCAGGGCCTGCTGCTGCCTCATCTGAGTGCCTGGCCCCACCCTGGCTGCGCACATCAGGACGTGCCAGGGCCCGGCTTCCCAGGGCCCGGAGGGAGCTCCCGCAGGGGACTTCAAAAGCCCAAATGCCTTTCAGAAGGGGAACTAAAACTTTCTGCTTAACCAAAGCCTCCACAGGAGAAGAACAGCCTAGCCCTTTTCTTGTAAAGTCTCTTTATTTTCCAGCCGGCTGGCCTGGTCATTCTCTCTTTTTTTTCCCCCTATTATAAACGGTCCCAGCTGCAACACGCAGGGAAAAAAAAAATCATCTCCCAGGCCCAGGCAGGGGCCCATTGCAGCCGCAGCCACCTGGCTGGCCTCCTGCGGCGGACAAAGGCGGCTCCAGCCTCCGGCACCCACTGGGAGAGGCCCTGAGCCCCTGCTCAGAGCCAAGGCCACAGCGGGAGCGAGGGGAGGGTTCGGGAAGTTTCTGCCAGCGCTCCAAACCTTCTCCTGCCCTGAGAGTGAGCCGCCATCCGGCCAGGCCAAGGACTCCCGGGGCGCCTGTTTGTCGAAGGCAGAAAAGGGAAAATCAGCCCCCCCCACAACCGCCCCAGCAGTGGCGGGATTCGGGGCTTTAGACCTGCAAGGGCCCTGAGATCATCTAACCCAGCCGCCTGGCTGGGAGGATGGGGCAGCTGAGTTCTAGGGAGAAACAAACTTGCCCAAGGTCACGTTGCCAACGAATGGCAGAGCTGACCCTTGAAGCCAAAGCACGCAACTCCAAGAGCAGGTAGCAAAGAAACATCCGGCGTTGGGGGTGGGGGAGGAGGCAAGGAGTCTGGATATCCCGAGATTGCTGGGTGGGGTGGGGGTGTCATTTTGTGTAAGAGGTCAGCTGCTTGGTACTCCCAGCTCCCGGGCCTCCCTGCGGTTGGCGGTTTATTTCATCTCTCGGTGCCCCTGTTTCCTCATTCGTGAAATGGGGGTGCGCTGGTAGCTACTCATGCTGGGTTCTGAGCCAGTACATAGAGCACTTAGGAGAGCGCTCACAAAAGTTGCCTTCTCCTATCTGTGAATGTAATGATTTGTTTTCTTCGCCCAGCAAATATTTCTCCAAATCCACTCTGCGCCAGGCACCGGGCCAGGTGCTGAGGACCCAGCTGGGCAAGGCAGGAGGCCCCCTGGCCTGCTCCCAGTCGAAGGGGTACAGGGGCAGATGTGGGGGTGGGGCGGTCTACCCAGCACACAACCCCCACTCCCCAGTTCTCCCAGGAGGAGGCCAGCCGGAATCACAAACTCACAGACGTCTCCAGAGCAAGGCAAGCTAGGCGGTGAGGCCAGGAGGTGGGAGAGCCCAGCTGGGCCCCAAGGACACAGCCTTGCAAAGAGGTGGGACGCCATTCTCCACGTGTCCTCACTGTTTAAATGTCAAGAAGTCGCTTAAAAATAGTAATTATGTTTCCCAGTGGGACTGCACCCTCTGAAGAGCCCGGGCCCCCTCGCTGCCTGCCCAAGGCAAGGGAGGTGCGGAGGAAGGAGGAGCCCCACCCAGTGCCCCGTGTTGATCAGCTCCCCCACCAACATCCCCAGCGGCTCCCCAGCATGGCCAGGGAGCTTGGGTGGGGCCCCGCGGCCAGGCTGCAGCTGTGCATGGAGCCCCATCCTGCTCCCCACCAGGCCGTGGGGACACTGCCTCCCTGAGGACCCCAGCCCACCTTGAGGAAGTCAAGAGACCCACAGACTCACCCACTTCCAGAGCCCCCTGTGAGCCCCCCCAGGCCTGGGGGAAGGACAAGCTTTTGCACACCCTCCAGCCAGACGTCCTCCAGCCACATCTTCCCACTTAGACCTCTTCTGTCTAAGCTGACGCCCACAGGCTGTTATTCCCCCGCCCCCCGCCCCCGCAAGGATGGGGGAGGCTCAGAGAAGCTGTGTTACTTTTACAAGGTCACACAGCCCCTGGGGGGGTCGGAGCCAGGACTGAAATCAAGGCTTATCTCCCTCCAAAGCCAGAGAGGTTCTCCTGCGCAGTGGGTTAATTTCAGTCCCTACCCCCTGCCTGAAGTTTCGTGTGCAGGCACTGACAAGTATTTACATAGAGGTAGACAGACAGAAAGACGGCTTCTGGGAACCACAGACACGGTTGTGTCAGGCGGCAAGTCTGCAGAAAGGATCCCCCAAATCTCCATCAAACCCCAAATTCTTCTTTTTTAAAGATCTCATTTATTTATTTCTAGAGAGGGGAAGGGAGGGAGAAAAAGAGAGAGAGAAACAGCCATGTGTGGTTGCCTCTCACGTGGACCCCACTGGGGATCCAGCCCCCAACCCAGGCATGTGCCCCGGCTGGGAATCAAACCGGCGACCCTTTGGTTCACAGCCCGCGCTCAATCCACTGAGTTACACCAGCCAGGGCCAACGACAAAAGATTTCATACAAGCTGAAAACAATACAGCATCTACCCATCTGCCCCCAACACACGTGAAATGACGCCATAGTTGGTGGGGGCTGCCTTTCTTTGATGTGGACAATGGATGCTTTCTCGACCTTGCCCAGTGTGGCTTCCGGTCAGATCTCCTAGGTACCCCCAGCCCTCTCCAACTAGACCTAAGCTCCTTCTGTTTAAAAATACTGCTCCAGCCCTGGCTGGGTGGCTCAGTTGGTCAGAGGGTCGTCCTGTGCACGGAAAGGTTGCAGGTTCAATTCCTGGTCAGGGCACATATCTAGGTTTCGGGTTCAGTCCCTGGTCATTGCAAGTGTGGGAGGCATCCAATCGATGTTTCTTTTCCTCCCTCCCTCCCTCCCTCTCTCCTTGCCTCCCTACCCTTCCTCTCTCTCAAATCAACAGAAAGCATACCCTTGGGTGAGGACTTTAAAAAATAAAAAATACTAAAAATAAAAATGCCACTCCGAGGTCAAGGAGGCCACCCGGAGTCACCAGCAGGCTGGACAAGCCTCCAGCATTTTGGTGTCACTCTCCACGGGGAGCCCCAGGGACCCTGGGGGAAATGGGGGACCATGAACAGGACTCAGTGACCGCTGGACCCTGGGAAGGGCCCTGCGAACGTGCCGTGGAGGGAGCAAGGGCGGGGGTGGGGGGCATGTGAAGCTCAGGACCCCAGAGGGCGCTCTCTGGTCCCTTTCTCGGGCCCCACCTTCCTTGGAACAGTGGGCGCAGAAAGGAAGGGGCGCCTGTTCAGGGGGGTGGGGCTGAGACGCTAAGGCTCCTGGCCAGAGGGAGGGGCCAGGCTGTGCCCAGCCTCCAGGGCAGAGGGCTGCGGGGCTGTGGGGGGTTGGCTGCCCTACCGACTCCACAGGGAACTCGGGGTGCGTGTGGGGCCCCTGCAGAGGGCGGGCAGAGCTGTCCAGCGGGGCCTGTGTGCACCCAGAGCAAGTGACCACACGTCCCTCAGAACGACAGGCAGCAGGTCAAGCTGGCTGGCATCTCCAGGTGTGCGGGGGGGTCCTGGCAGGCTGACTGCCCCGTCAGGTGACAGGCTGTGGCTCTGGGGCTCCGACATCTTTCAACACCCAGAAGCACACACGGAAAGACACCCAGCTCTTCGGGAGAACTTCCTCAGGCAAATGTATCCGCCCAGCTGGTCCCAGGTTTGGGCAATCTGAGGCCAGAAATACCACATCTTCCCTCGGGTTTTCAGCAAAATCACAGAGTGGAAAGCAGGGACGTAATAATAATAACAGCCGTAGCAACTTTGGTGGCAGACGACTGATTCAAAAACAAGTCTAACTCACAGAAAAAGGGTGTGTTTCCGCTACCAGGCCGGAGAGGACGGGGTAGCCCCGGGACGCACGCAGCCTCTCCCCCAGGCTGCCTTGCTCTTCCGTGTGAAGGTTCCATCCTCCGACTCCACACAGGGACGAATGACCCCCACGGTCGGTGGGTCAAAGCCAGCCTCGGTCCCCAACTTTACGTTGGCCGGGTGACAGGACCCCCCCCCCAAGGTCGGGCACCACCCCTCCCTGCATGCTGGGCGCCATGCGGCGCTGTCTGAGTCAGTAGCTCGTTTCACCTTCCTGCGCACACCGCAGCTTGCGCTCCCGTTCATCCACTTTTGTCTGTCCCACCAGATCGTGAGCTCCATGAGGACAGGGACCCGGTGTGTCTCATCCCCTGCTCTGTCCTCTCCCGTGCCCAGGGCAAGCCTGGAACAGCCGAGGCACCGAGCAAGGACTTACGGGAAAGAACACTGCGTTACCCTCCCTGAAGCCTGAAGTCGGGCCGGGTGGGGGAGGGGGAAGGTGACAGACAGTTCCTCTCACTCCCTGGCCTGCTCAGTCTTCAGCCGGTTTCCCCAAGATGAAGAATGGCTCCCTCATCTCTCCCCCAAGGCTCGGCCCAAACCAGAACTTCCTACCCCGCAGACGGGGTTAATTGCCCGGGTTGCTGCTGGGGACAATGTTACCAATACCTGGTCTTCCCTATGTTTTAAACGCTGCCTGCGTAAGAAACCTATCATGGAAACCACAGAAATCCCACAGACACACCCAGGATTAAACCAACGTCTTCCCTTTTCTGCGCTGCCGGCTTCTCACGGTCCACGAGCAAACACGCTGTCACGGGTGTGCAGCCGGAGCCCACACAGAACACTCGGGTGCGTGTTTCCCGCCCACCCTCTGCATTGCAGACTCTCCCAGTTCCGCAGCGGACCAGGTGAGCCTCCCCACACTCACCGCCCCCGTCCCAGTCCCTGCTTCCACGGCCGGCGGTCTGGTGTGTCACCTTCCAGAAGGATCCTCCATGCTGGCAGGTCACACAATAAAGCACTTAGGCGGGAAGCGGCCGGGTCGGTGCCGGGGTTGAACAGCGTGTCACGTCGTCGGACAAGGGGCACGCGTCCACCTCCGACGCTCCTCCTGGAAGCCCTTCCTGGGCACGTGGGGGAACTACCAGCTCATCCACAACTGGACCCGTCATCTCCGAGGCCACGTCTCTGGGTTTTTAGCCCTTCAAGCCCCTGGTCAATGGATAACCTCGTCTGTCCGTCCTGGAGTCCCAGGTGGAATCTCGAGAGTGGGGGTGCTGGACCAGGCTGTGTTTTTTGTTTTGTTTCGCTTACATTTTAAGATGTGTTGCCAAATCCCGCCCCCGCCCCCCCCCCCCCCGCACCGCAGCTGTAAAATTCTGTTTCCACCCACTGCGGGTGAGCCTGCCTTGCCCGGACCCCAACCCCTTACCACCCAGAACTCAGCGGCCTCACCCACTTTCATTGTTGCCGATCTGGGGGCAGAAAGAGGCATTTCGGTGGCTCTACTCTGCATTTTTCCGGACCAGGATTCTACTGAGCGTCTTTTTCATGTGTTTTGGCGGCTCAAGGTTCCTCTTGTGCAACAGGCCTGGCCGTACCCTCAGCCCGGGTGGGGAACTTAGACGGCGGGCTGACCTCAGCGCACTCCAACTCTTCATGCTCCGAAAGGCCGCGTGCTCCACCTGGAAGGGTGGGCTCCCTCTTGTTCCTGGCGACGCCATCAGCAGCCCGAGCCACAGCAGGGCTTCAGGAAATGCTGGACGGAGGAAGAGCCCCTTCCAGCCCCGGGAGCCCCCGCAGGCCGCCCCCCTGGTTCAGTCCCCCGGGCGGGCCGGCACTTGTCCGAGCCGACTGCCCCAGGAAACCTTCCCCAGATGTTGGAAGGATCTCTCCACTCGGCCCCGGGGAATCCCATGTGCGTTCTCCCAGGGAGCCGGAGACCGCCCGCGCCTCCCCTCTCCGCTGCCCCCAGGAAAGGAGGGCCCACCCCCACAGCTCCTTTGCCATGAGCGCCTGGCCCAAGAAGGTCAAGCTCCTCTCCTCAGGAAGCTTCCTGCTGTGAGGGGGCCAGAGTGGGAGGGAAGGGGTGGGGCCTCCCAGCGGGGACCCTGCACCGCTTCCTTGCGGGGCCTGCTCAAGGGGTTGTGGCTGGAGAGAAAGGAGCGGACTTGACCTCTGGGAGCACCTTACCCGATGGAAGCGAAAAGTGGGCAGCTGCTGTTTCCCCTGGGTGGGGGGCCAGACTCCCCCTTCTGATCTCCGAAGGAACATCTGCTTAAACCAGCAGGGACCCCCATACCAAGCTCAGGACGGTCGGGACCTCAGCCCCACCATGGCCTGGGGCCACATTCCTGCTCGGAACTGGCTGGCATCCGTCCATTTCGCTCCAGACGCTCTGCCAGGGGCTGGGGGGGGGCACTGCGGACCCCCAGGCAGGCCCCCTGCTCCTGAGGCACTGACGGTGTCCCGGCCGCTTCCCGCTGCCAGTGTGTGGAAGCTGCTCGGGCCACATGTGCCCACGCGGGTGGGCCTGTGTTCCAATAAAACTTTATTTACAGACACGGAGAAATTTGAACCCCAGGTAAGGCTCACGCATCCTGAACCGTGGGTCTTCTTTCGTCCCCTCCACCCCCAACCATTTAAAAACGTACAAACCACTCTCAGCTCCAGGGAGGGCCACGCTGAAGCTGGTGCCAGCCCCCGCCCTGGATGAGAAGCGCCCGACGCCAGGCCCGCTGGGGCGCTTCTGTAAACGCACCCGAGTCGCCACTAGAGGCTCCACTTTCCGGAGCAGGAAGGAGACACGGAGAAGGGAAAGGCAGGCCATTGCGGGGTCAGGCTTTGAGTGCAGCGCCCAGAGGCTACGCCGCTCCCCACTATTCTGTACCTCCTCCTGCAAAACCCGGGCAAACTCACAAATAGGCGTGAGTCCTGCAGAGTACCTACTACGTGCCGGACAGGGCTAGCCACTGAACGCACAATAGAGGGGTGCAACGCCCAGCCACCGCAGGAGACTGGGAGGGGGCGGGGGCCCTCCCCTGGAGGGCCCCCTTCCCCTCCGTACAGCCTCTGCCCTGCCCACGCACCGGCCACACTTCAGTTTGAATCCCACGGCCAGGGGGATGCCTGCACCATTTCTACACTCCCAGAGATTTGAAGGGGTTGGATTCAGAGTGAAACAGCCTCTGGGGAGAGACAGGCTGAGGAGCTTGTGGGTGCCCCCCCACACCCCGTCCCCCCGGAAAGACTTCGTGGGCCAGGTCTAGGAAGCAAAGAGGGGAGGGGTGGACAGAACCAATGGTCCTCAGAGCCAGGCACACTCAGTCTATGCCACCCCATCCCTGACCCCCTCGCTCCCCTACCCCCCAACCCCCAACCCCCCAGAAAGCCTCTGCCTCTGGTCTTTAAGGGCGGAATGGAAGCAGGTGAGCAGTCTGTGGCTCCCAGAACGTGGTGGAAATGCTTCTGGCATTAAACAAAGCCTTTTTATATTTAAACTGCCAGCCCAGGATTTTCAGAAAAGTTCCCCCAAGCATCACTGAATGTGCGTGCACAAAAATTATACATCGGTGTATAAACACAGTTGGATGCAGAACCACACGCGTGTGCGCGTTCAAATGCCCCAGGCACATCTCGACTCCGCCAGGACGGCCTGCGAGCCCCCTCCGCCCTCACACCGGGTGGCGCACTCCACAGGGCCCCTGCCTGCACGCCGGGGTGCGGGGCCGGCCCGGGGACTAGGTTCCACCAGGAATTCCAGAGCGGCAGGGGGGCGGGGAGGAGAGGAAGCCATCGCAGCAGGAAGGGGAGGAGGTGGGAGAGGGGGACAGGAGGGGGAGCCCTCGGGGCAGGAGACGGAGGCCCTGGCGCCCTACCGAGGGACCAGGGACCGCCCAGCTGGCGGGGCTGGGGAAGGACCCCGCGGTGGGAGGGAGGCCGGGCCTGGGGTGGGAGACTAGGGGCCGGAGCGCGGGTTGTGAGGTGGGCGGCCCTGGGAGGGGCCGAGAGAGGGAGGGGACCTGGAGCCCGGAGACCAGGTCTTTCTCTCAGGGCGCAGGCTGGGGACACCGGGAGCGGAAATAAAGGGCCAATGTGCTGGCTGAGGCCCCCAGGACCGGCAGGCGACCCCACAGGCCCTGGGGTTCCCGGCCGTCTCCCTGGGGTCTGAGAGACCAGCAGAGGGCACGTTCCCTGGGGCTACATGGCGCGCAAACCTCCCCCGCTCCACCCTTGGGCCCTCACTGGCCAGCAGACGGTGTACATGTTTCTTTGAGTCCCTTTAGCTGGAGTCCGGGCCCTTTAGATGAACACAAAAATCCCAAAGTCAGTCCCAGCTGGAAAGAAGCTGGGAGGAGCCCAAGCAGAGCTGGTCAAGGACAGAGTTGGGGCTGGGCCCTGCACCCCCCCACCCCCCCCACCCCCCGCACAGACCTCGGCTTCTGTCTGAAGCTGCCCGGCCTCTCCTGCCCCTGGAGGTGGCTCCCACCCTGATCTTGCCAGTCAGGCAGCTTGGGTGCAGGTCCTCACACTAGCCCTGCTCCTCCCGGCCCCATTCGGGCCCTTGTCAATCCAATGGGCCACGTACCCTTGCCTTCTGCGGACTCCCGGGGTAACACCAGCCTGCCGCCCGCATGGAAGCTTTGAGGCAAGCGGATCCGTACCCCACCCCAAACAAGTAGGGGGCAGTTTTCGGCATTCGCCATGGAAAGAGGGATGCGCTGTGGAAGAAAGCACGCCCATGCCTCTTCCCAGACCCCGCAGCTGGCCAGAGGTGGAGCCGGGACCCGTGTCCCTGCACCTCCAAACCTGGGCAGCTTCCCAGAGGCTCGTCTCAAGAGCAAACGCACTTGCTCCTTTCAAAGGCCAGGTTCCAGCACCTGCGTCAAAAGCAGCCGCCGGCGGCCTCCCTCGCCCTTCGCTCCCTGAACAGCGTGTCTGTGCCGAGCCCCTCACAGGCGGGAGTCCTCCCCGTCCCGCCCACAGCCCCACTGGCCTGACGGCTGACGCGGGGCTCAGGGGTGCAGTGTACTAACCGGGTCCGCAGCCCATCCTGGGCAGAGCCGGCTTTCAGCCCTCAAACCAGCATCTCTGGGAGCAGCAGGGGGTCAGCTGTTTCCTGACCCCTGGGAGACGCGGGTGCGTTCCCCCCCTTCGCCCCCCCCCCCGTCAGGGCCACACCACCCAGCATCAGGGAGTCTCCCGTCGTCCCAGACCAGCACGCGGGGGTCCGTGGGCCCAGCCTGGCTCATGGGTGTGCCCTCTTTGCCCCCTCAAGTGTTCAGTAGAATTTTGAATTCACCGATAGCAGGCAAGAATCAGGAAATTTCATACCCAAATCCAAATTTCTGACTTTTTCCTCAACAGCTGGAGAGTCATCAGATGCATTCACACGAGGCAGCCAGTGACAGTTGCCCGGTGTCGGGGCTTTGGGCCCAGCACAAGCCACCACCCCACCACACCGGCTTGTATCCCCTTTCTGACCTTCTTCATTACACAGACGGGGAAATGACCTCAGAGGGGGCAGAGGTGGGTCCAGATGCCCACAGGTCCAGTTCAAGGGACAGAACTGGAACTGGGAAGAAACCAGGACGCCCCGCTCACGACCCCTGCTCATCCCTGATGGCACACAGCTGCCTCTGAGTCGTCTGAACAGGAGGCCGCCCTGCTCGCGGGGTGGAGAGGTGCCCCCAGCCCTTTGGAAGCAGGAGCAGTCTGCATGCCAGCCTGGGAAGGCCCTGCTCCCAGCAAGCCCCAACCTCAGGGAGGCAGACCCCTAACCGACCGTCACACGGGGTTGCAGAGTCCATCCTAGGGACCTCCCTCTAACTCAGTCACCTCTTCAAGACTCTGTCTCCAAACACAGTCACATTCTGAGGCGAGGGCTTGGGACTTCAACCAGGAAATCTGGGGGTGAGGGGACAATCGAGTCCATCGCACTGGCGATGTGACTGCCTGCTAGCTTGCCAGGGAAGGAACAGGCCCGAGGGGAGAGACGGCGGCTGCCCGGGTGGCCCCTGGCCCTGCAGGCTGCCAGCTTGGGGGGCCCTGGTCGAGGGTCAGGGCCCGGGTCTACCTCCTTGAGGATGGAGCCCTCAGACCTTGGAAATACTTCAGCCAGAGTCCCGGGTTGGGCTTGCGGGAGGAGTATGGGGGTGCAAACACTTTGCCCGGGGCCCTGCATCCTCTGAGAGGCGAGGTCTGCCCCGACTGCCCCGGATGGCCTACAGCCCCTGGTGGCCTGTCCAGGCCTCAGACGCACCCTCCAAGAAGGGCTTGGGCAAGGGCGCTGCACCAGTTGGCTGTGGCTTCCATAAGAGGTCACCCCAAAGTGGGCGACTTAAAACAACACACGTTTATCATTATCGGACAGCCCTGGAGGTCCGGAGTCCGAACCGGGTCTCCCTGGGGGAAAATCGAGGTGTCGACAGAACTGCCTTCCTCCCGAGGCTGCAGGGGAGCGTCCGCTTCCCTGGCTTCTCCGGCATGTGAAGGCCACGGACACCGTTCGGCTCGCAGCCCCTTCCTCCGTCTTCAAACCCAGCGGCACAGCGCCTTCAAGAATCCGACTCCAGCCTCCTCTCCTGCCTCGCTCTTCTACTGAAAGGCCTCTTGGGGCTACGTTGGACCCACCAGGACAAGAACCAAGGATAGCGCCTTACTCCGGGCGTGGGAAGTGTCCCCCAAGAAGAGTGTGGAGAGTAAGAGAAGGGCTGGGCTGGAGGAGCTCGGAGAAGCCCACCCACCGGGGGTACCGGAGGGGACAGGGAGGAGAGCAGTGTTCGGACGGGCAGGAAAGAGGGGGAGCTTGCCAGTGCCGCGGGACATGAGACCAGGACAGTGGTGACGCCCCAGGGAGGCCCCGCTGGGGGAGGGTAGCGTGTCCACTCCCGCCCCCCAGCCCTGTGCTGAGGGTTTCCGCATGACGACGCACCGAGGGTCAGGACCAGCACTCCCCGTCCTGGACCGAGTGCTCCAAGCTCGGGACACCAGGCGCCAAGACCTCATAGGGGAGGACGCTCGTCCCTGGGTCCAGCCCTCGGACTCCCTCCCGCCGCTGAGAGCAGGGCTTTTCCTCCACGCCCTTCGAGCGCTTTCTTAGTTTCCACTTCCTCTCTCCACGCTCCGTGGGGGCGCTGAAGTGCAGAGACACCCACCCCTGAACACGCCGTCGACAGAAACACGCGCATGCGTCCACACGTCCAGACCGGGAGGCCCCTCTTCAGATCCCGAGGCTCCTCGAGCCATTTCCACGGCGGCAGCTTCAAGGGGCGGAAAAGGTCCTTCCACGCCCTGCACGGCGCCCACGCGGGACCGCCTCCGCTTCCCCGGGTTCTCAAAGCCCAATTTAATCCCAGCTTATTAACACATAACATTTTAATTTGCCTCTTCAATATGCTCTGCACTGTATAAGCGTAACGAATTTAATAATATCAGAAGTAAGGGTTTCATATGTTAATTACCATGTTTCCATTTCTTGGAGAGGCTCTAGCCAGTTGGGGTAACCCCGGTGGAACAGAGGCCTCTGGAAAGGGAGATGGTTTCTGGTCTCCCCCACCCTGCAACCCCATCCCAACTGCTGCATCGAAAGCAATTTAAAAAACAAACAAACGGGGGGGAAAAACAAACGGGTTTCTTAGGCACGGAAAATGAGCTGAAATGTAATGTTTTCCAGGGTCTTGGCTTGTGTTCCCCCAAACGCAGGGGCTGGAACAAGGGTTCCAGGGCAAGCGGCTTAGTTGGGGAGAGGGGGTCCCAGAAAGTACCAGCGGGAGGAGGGGACACAGGCAGCGGGGAGACAGCAGCCAGCAAAGGGTGTGGTACCGAGCCCGTCCCCGCGGAAGGCAGCTCCGTCCTGCAGAGGAGCCCAGGGACCAGGACGAGGACTCCCACCCGAGGGCTGGGGGACGTGGGGCATTTAGCTACGTACTGTCCGCCACTGGGCAGGGCTCTGTCCAGGGGCCGCTCACCGTCTGGCCCTTCTGGTCCCCTGTTCGGACAGACGAGGTGCCTCAGTGACCAGAGAAAGCCCCCAGGTGAGGAAGCGCAGGGCCAGCCGCTGGGGGCGAGGCTGCTGTGCGCTGTAGTGGTCAGGGTGACAGAAGGTGGGGGGACAGGAAGGCAGTGACGCATGGCCAGGCCCCACGGGCCCAAGCAGGACCCCAAGCCCTGGCACAGGCCAGTGGGCACGGAGCTCCAGGATTGTGCCGGGTTTGCTGAAGGAACCCAGCTCCGGCTTGTCCTGCCCAGAGGAGGCTCTGGCCCCCAGACCAAGGCCACCCAGCAAGTGATGTCCAGCCTCTCCGAGGCACCAGGCACCAGCCAGGCTGGGACTCTGCGGTGGGGGGCGGGGGGGCCGGCGAGGCTGGCTCTTGTCCCGAAAACGGGTACGGGGCTGCCCAGAGTAGCGAGTGCAGCCCCGGGGGCAGGCAGCATCCGTCCCGGGAGTCACGGACACACTTTCATCTTCTTCCTTTGTAAGTTACACGTTTCACTTCACGGGCATTCAACACAAAGCTTACCAGCCAGCCCTTGCTTTCCTGGAAACTGTCGCTTGCGGACGGCATGGCTGGGAGTAAAGAGCAAGCCAGGCCGCCACCCACAGGTGAATGGTAAACACACGCGGTCGACACGAACAATGGAACAGCAGTGGAACCACAGAAAGCGAAATCGTCACACACGCCACAACCCGGGTGAAGTCTGAGGACATCGTGCTGGTGAAATAAGCCAGATGCAGGACAGACATCACATGATGCCGTTCGCAGGAGGTCCCCGGAACTGTCAGATTCAGAGGCAAAGTCAAGTCGAGGTTGCCAGGGGCCGGGGTGGCTGGCGGTGGCAGGAAAACTTCAATGGGGACAGAGGTTCAGTCTGAGATGACTGAAAAGTTTTGGGGGGGATGGGGGCGGGTGCCTAGCTTACTGCCTCCGAGCTGTACGCGGCGTCACAAGGGCTGACTGAGGTGGTAAATTGGATGCTGTGGATGTTTTACCACAAAATAAAAAAGTGAGCAGCCACTTCGGAAAGTTTGGAGATGGCTCCAAAAATTAAACACAGAGCTGCCCTACGAGCCAGCAATCCCACTTCTGGCTGTTCAGCCAAAAAAGACAAAAACACTCCCTTGGAAAGATACAGGCACCCCCGAGGTCACGGTGGCACGGCGGGCACCAGCCAAGGACGGACGCAGCCTCGGCGCCCGTCGGCGGAGGGACACGTAGAGGCGCTGCGGCCCCTGTGTGCCGTGGGCCAGGACTCAGCCAGGAGAGGAAGGAAATCGTGCCGTTCACAGACATGGACGGGCCCCGAGGGCGTTATGCTAAGAGAACTAAGTCAGGGAGAGAAAGACGAATACTACGGGATTTCATTGATATGTGGAATTTAAAAAGCACAAAATAAATGAATAAGCAAAAGAAGCAGAAACAAATTACTTTGATGTCAACAAACTTAAAAGCACGCTGCTAAACCAAGATGCCAAGTCCTTTCTTTATTCGAAGGCACCATTACAGAAATGCATATATGAATCTAAAGCAAAATATGTAAATATCTATCTATTTATTTATTTATTTAAATCAGCATTTGAATCGGCTCACATTTTTTTCCTTTTAGCTCATGCCACCCCCACTGTTGAATGTGTAATGTGTGAGACTGACCCTCCGGGTCGCCGGGTGAGGTGGCACCCTGCCGGCAGGCAGGCTCCCCAGGAGTGAGTGGGAAAGAGGAAGCCCCTCCCCACTCTGCCTCAGGCCCTCATTCCTCCCCAGCCCGACCACCTGCTTGTACCTGATGCGTCCAGCGTTTCAAGATTTGTATCTTTCTCTCCCCTGGCTCCCTAAACAGAAACCAAAAGCATCACCCCCAGCCCAAAGAAACCTCGGGAGAGAGAGGCCTGGGGTTCGGACACGGCGCCTCCCTCAGGGGCACCAGAAGCCTCCTTTGGGGCTCCCATGCCCCCCCAACCACCGCCTGGCCCTTCTGTGGCCCTGTCCCACCTGCCATTACTTGTCATTCCTTGTCACCGTCTTCCTCATGAGATTCTGAGCTCCGTGGGCTGGGATGGGGTCAATCAGCTGTGACCCCCGCTGTCCCCCCGGTGTTCCCCCTGCTGTCCCCCTGCCTGGTCACCAGGGCCTGGTGCTGGGAATCACTCACACACGCACACCCCCCGACACATGGACAAAACACCGGCATACAGAGCGCACGCTGTGTGCCCGACTCGGAATCGGGTCCTTTTATGGGCCTTCCTCATTAAACCTCACAGTCACCCCCAGGGGACAAGACTTGGTACTAATTTTTTTTAAACAGAGTTGCCGTTATTATCCCAATTTTACACACAAAGCAGCTGAGGCTTGGGCTGAGACGCTGTGGCAGGCACTGTGGGTGGCCCCCCCACACCCCCCAGACCATGTCAGCGCCCCAAGGCCAGACGGCCAAGGGCCCGCACCTCCCTCTTTCTGCCTGAGGTCTCTTCCTGGTCACCCTTATGAGCAGCCCTCAATCAACGGTGGCCGCAGCGCCCCACCTTGGGGGCCAGGCTGCACGCTGATTCCCAGAGTTCCTGGACGGGGTGCGGCCCAGACCCCCTCCGTCGGCTGCCTGCCCCTCCCTGTGGCGCAGGCCCAGCCACCCCCAGCGCTTGCTGATATCACTCTAAACAAGCACTTGCGTCTGCCCGAGGGGCTCTGGGTGGGCTGATCCGAACACAGGGGTGCTCAGCATCCACGCTCTTGACCTTGATGCTGCCCCAAACGGATGTTTCAGGGCTGGCTTGGAAATTCACATTACTGAATTGCTTAGGAGGGGCCTGTCCCCTGCTCCTGCCACCTTTAACTACTCGGATACCTCGTTCTCCACCCAGGCCTCTCACGGCCCCATGGGCCCTGCTCCCCGGGGCTCAGGGAATTGAGCTCCAATCACAGAGATGGGGGTCCTGGCAACCGGGCCCTGGGCGCACCAGGCCCTTGGGGCTTTCTCCAGGCTTCTCTCGATCCCCAGGGCCTTTGGTGGCCTCTGCCCAGCAACCTGGGCTCCGGCCTGGGCGGGGACAGGCCCTTGAGGGAAAGGACTGGAAAGAGAGTCTCGGGAGTCAGGGACCCTCCTGGAAAGGGACCCTCAGGGGGACGCAGTTCGCTTGGGAGTCGCCAGGCTCCAATCACCCACAGCCCCCTCCCCAGGGCCCTGCACCCATGGGAGACGGAGCCCAGAGAAGCAGCAGGCCATGTCCTCAGAGGAAGCCTGGGGCCACTGGAAAGTGGCTTGGAAAAGTTTGCCAAGCTGCCTCCCCCAGGTGTGCCCTGGGCCTCCTGGGCTCCCGTCATGCGGGAGCAAGGGATGCGGGTCCCAGGAGGCCTGGTGCCTGGCTGACCTCACTCTTTCCGAGCTGGGCCCCGGGAGCCGAGAGTTCAGGGACAATCAGACTCTGGGCCCAAGAGAGTTCCGACCCCATGGGGTCCAGGCCCTGCTTTGCAGCCTGGCCACATCCAAGCTGCCCAGAACAGCACCGCGTCCGTCCCCCAGCGTCAGGAGGCACCAGCCCAGGTCTGACTGCCGTGGCCCTGCTTCCGTGTGGAAGCATGCTCTGCACATTCTCCCCAGCTGGCGTGGCACCCAAAGAGGAGGTCCTGCCTGAGTCTCGGATGAGACGGAAATCTGATTTGCAGACTGGGCATTTGAAGGCCCAGCAACTGGAGGTAAGGATGCATCAGGAGGCCCGACAGGAGCTGCCTTCCGTCCTGTCTCGTCTTTCCACTGTACTTGAGCAGGAAGCGAGGGCCAAGAGCTCAGCTTCTCGGGTCAGATGTACACATCTCAGTCCTGCTCATGCCCTCGTGGCCTCCGGAAGGGGCTGGAGCTCGCTGAGCCTGGGACCTACAGCTCTAAGGCGGGTAGAATCCAGCCACCACCTGCGGAGGTAGGAGGACCTGGGGCGGCGAGTGAGCAGACACTAGGCCTGGCTGCCACTACCGTTGCTGCTCACTCACCCTGCAGGCAGGCTCTCCCACCCCTGCCTCCCCTGGACGTGCAAACCCTAAATGGACATGCCCCCCCAGCCAGAGTGGGAGGTGCAAGGCCCCAGGCACGGAGGAGCCCAGTCCTCTCTCCTCCTCCCCACCCAGCACACACCGCCGCACGCTGCCTGTGTCCCGGGCTCTCACACTGAGTGCCATGCCCACCAGCACACGACTCCGAGCCAGAGAGGCCACCAGAAATTCACCAGGTCACCGTGTGAGAAATGCCAAGGGAGGCCTGGGTGCGGGGCAGGGGGCTCCGTTATTTTTGTCTCCCTGTTAAAATGGCAGGTCCCGCAGGGGAGGGAATTTTGTCTGTTTTGTTTGAAACTCTATGCCCCACGCTTGGCACATGGTAGGTACTCAACAAACATTGTTTGAATGGATGGATGGATGGATGGATGGATGATGGGTGGATAGATGGATGGAAGAATGAATAGATGGATGATGGCTGGCTGGCTGGCTGGCTGGAGAATGGGTGGATGGATAAATGGATGGATGGATGGAGGATGGATGGACAGATACATGGACGGATGGATACAGGCTTGCCGTGTACCAAGCAGGCAGAACCGGTGGGAGCCCTTCCCCACAACTCGTGGTGGGAGAATCGGGGAGCCTGTTGGTTCCTTTTGCGGGATCAGACCCTGCGGCACTGCCAGGTGCGGGGTAGCCCCTTTTCCTTTTCCTTTTCCTTTTCCTTTTCCTTTTCCTGCAGAGTCCCAGCTGCAGCAGGAGAAACCGCAGGGGGTGGGTGGCTGCTGGGCCGCCCTCTCGAAGGTTATTTCCTCAGGCCAGTTTCTTGTGGTCTGGGAGGTTTTAAAATAGTCCACGTTTTAAAAACAGAAAACCTCACAGTCTGCCCAATTAATGCTCACAGTTCATTGTCTGTAATTGCACATAAAATTTTATAACGGGAAATTACAAGGATTCTCTTTGAAGACTTCCCCCAAGGAATGGATTTGGGAAGAAAAATCCCATTTCTGCTTTCAAGGGACAGGTCCTTTTAGCAGAGTTCCAAAACCTTCCCCAGAGAGGAGCTCACGGGGGCAGGAGCTTTGGGGGCGGAGCTGGCTCTGTGGACGGACCAAGCAGCCAGTACCCGGTCAGCGCTAAGCCCGTGGTCACACAGCCATCCTCCGCTCAGCCCTGCGGGGCACTTAGGAACGTGCCTGTTTCTCAGATTGGAACACTGAGGCTCAGAGGGATTCTGACCCGGCCTGTCTCAGGGAAGCCAGGCAGCTCTGCCTCCCACCCAGGAAAGGCCGCAACCTTAGGTTCTGAAGGGTCTCCCAACGGGCCTGCACCTGGAGTCAGGCTGCGGGCGGGGACCAATCAAAAAGACCAGGTCCATCCCAGAACGGCTTCCGTGCGCCCTGAGACCCCCTCACGGGACGTAAGACTGGATCACTGTTTCTAAAAACTCTGATTACCTTCTGCACAGCAGGGTTGCGCTGCGTGTTTTCCGGATGCATCAAGCGTTGGTGTGTGTTCAAGGCAAACCTCTCAAATACACCACGGCGTTTGCAACCCTGTTTGGCTGTTTCTCTCCTTGTTCCTTCGGGACTCACAGAGCGCCCGGGTGCAGACTCGGGTCCCAGGGAAACTTCTATGGCCACAGACACTTGCCGTGCCCCGGGCCAGGTGTCCCCCACCCCGAGCTTCAACTTTCCCTCGCCGCCCTGATGTTCTAGGATGCTCAGGGTCTCACCTGGGAGTGGTGAAGGGGGATGCCCAGGCCTCGCCTCGAGCCCACCCAGCTCAGACACTGCGTCCCCGAGGTCTGTCCTCACAGGGTCTTCACAGCGCTGTCCCTGCCGGGTGGGCCTGCAAATCATTCCACACCTGGGTGCTTGGGGCCACCCTGGAGTCCCGCAGTCAGGCTCCGACCAGCAGGCGCAGCGGCAGCCTCGGAGCGAGCGGGGTGGGAAAGAGCACACGAAAGCACACGAAGAGAGCAGGTGATTCCAGAGGAACCTGAGCACTGTGAACACAGTCACGAGTGACCAGGGTGGCCACCCGGAGGAGGTGACAGAGACCTCGATGATAAGAAGGATGCAGAGTCATGGAGATCTGGGGGAGGAACAGTGGCAGGAAGGCCCGGGGGCAGGGTTGCTGAGCCTCCAGGGGCCTGGCGGGGGTCTGAGCTTGTAGCTCCCTCTGTGACGTGGTTGAGGGACAGAAAGGAGTGTCACAAGGGCAGGGGAGAGGGTGTGGGCCCCCAGGCTCCTCGTCTGCAGCTGTTGCCCACCCCAGGTCCTAAGCTGCGTTGGCTACAAGACCCATCATCCCAGCAGACGGGGCGGGGCCCTCAGAGAGGTGGGCCCAGAGACTGGGTTCCAGTCCGCTCTCTCCCAGCGAACCAGCTGGTTGCAAGAGAAACCAACCTCCTTGAGCCTCAGTCCGCTCTGCTGTAAAATTGGGGCGGAGCCCGTCTCATCCGCTCTCACCAAATCTAAGCCTCCCAGGGTGGGGCTGAGCGGCCCCCAGGGACCGGCCTGGGATGCTCGCACTCCTTCTCCCTGCTCCCCAGCTCTGCGCCACCGTGGTTCCAGAACCGACCACCAGGCGGGGAAGACAGAGGGGCCGAGACCACGAAAACAGAGGCCGCGAGAGCTGAACCCCTTGCAGGGCTGGGCAGGGGACCCAGTGAGGCTGCAGCCGGCCCCCCGCCCCTCGCCCCTGCCACCACCTCCTCCATGCCTCACGGGGAGTCGTTCCCCACGCCTCCCATAAACAACACGGACCCTCTTTCTCTTGAAACCTGCTCTCCCTCCTCCCCTCCCACTTTCCCATTTTGTCGGAATCACAGGAAGAGACGTTTTACTTTCCCACCAGCTCCACAACGGTCACGTCACTTAACAACAGAGCACTTTCCGACAAATGCGTCGTCAGGCGATTTCTGCTTGCGCGCACCGAGAGGCTACAGCCTACGACGCTCTCAGGCGATGAGGCCTGCCGTGGGCTGCACGCCTGCAGGGCGGCCGTGACGCAGGGGGATGTGTTGGTGTAGCCAAGCAGACCCTGACCGGGAAAAGGCGCAGGAAAACGGCGGCATGAAAGGTGGACCTGGCGCCCCTGTACACGGCCCTTCCCACGAGTGCGGCCCGCAGG
Source organism: Glossophaga mutica (assembly GCA_039655065.1). Lineage (NCBI taxonomy): Eukaryota > Metazoa > Chordata > Mammalia > Chiroptera > Phyllostomidae > Glossophaga > Glossophaga mutica. The sequence continues at coordinate 3,372,482 of CM077315.1, forward strand.
CCTGGACGCTGTTGCGGGCGAGCCAGGGAGGGGGCGGCGAGGGACTGCGCAGGCCCGGGGCTGGACCGTGCACGGCCGTAGACCTGGCAAACACCGCCCCACGACCTGCCACCCAGAGAACGGTGATGCTGTCCGCGCTGCTCCGTGACCAGGGGTGTGGGCTGGACCAGCAGGACGCAAGGAGGACACGGGCTGGGTGGGCTCCAGGCCCCCACCCAGGGGCAGTCAGGAGGGAGTGAGCCGTGGCCTGAGGGTCGAGAGCACTAAGAAACCAGGATGGAGAGATGAAGGGACCGGGGGCCGTCCCAGCGCGATGTGGTGTGGTTATTGCCTGTCAGAGCAGCGCTGAGATTAAGGAACTCTGAGTATTCGCAAGAAAAAGAGGGTGTGTATCGTGAGGAAGGCGTAGAACTGTGTTGACCTTGGTTCCTGGGACCCTGTCTTGCACAAAGTGCTCTCTCTGGCACTGCGCTGATGAAAGGAAGAAAACTTTTCTACGCCTGACATCTCGACATCCTGAAAATACTTCCAGAGTGCAGGGACAGGCTCGCTCCGCGCGACCGCCGAAAGCGCTTATGGTACTGAGGTGGCCGTGGTCCCGAATCCTTGTTAAGGTTGCTCCTGTGGACCCGTGTCCGTGTCCAGGACCTTAGGTCCTTGACAAAGAATATCCAGTGATGTGCTCTGAAGACCAATCCGCGGGGTCTGGGGGTGCTGGGGTACCCCATGAATAAGGAGCTCCGGGGGACGGGCTGCTGGGTGCTGACGGATGGGGCTGGAGTCTGCACACCTGGAGTTGAGGGGTTACGTGAGAGGGGCCTGCAGCCAAGCCACACAGGGATCACTCCTGTCAAAGGACAGGATTCCTCCCGAGTCCTGTCCACATGCCCTTCCATTGCTTACAGGACACGCAGCTCCGTAGTAATCTTATGGGACAACCGTCACAGGTGCTGTCCTCGTTGACTGAATTATCATTATGGGGCTCATGACTGTGTAAGCAAAAGGGCAGAGCAAACCCAATAATAAATGGCCTTGGCATTTGGCTTTAGGGCTAGAGAGGCAATAGGGAGCAGGGGGGTCTGTGGCAAATTGAGGTATGCAGCTGTCTTGGAGGGCCAGTGGTTATTCCTGATTCCTGCCAGCGAAAACACGGGCCCGTGTAACCAGATATGCTGATCGTTCCATAGAAGCCAGACATCCTGAAGTGCACGGGAAGTCTCCCAACGTCCTGATGCTGGCATCCAAGTCAGACACTTCACGGTCGTTGCTCAGGCCAAAGACAACAGACATCTGGAGGCAGGCGCGGGCCAGCGCGCCCACTCCAAGCAAGAGGGTGGGCACAGAAGGAAGGGTGGGCTCCAGGGGCCCGCCAGGGAGGCTCAGGCTGGAAACCGGAGGTCAGCGGGAAGTCTGCCTGGGGAGGTGAGGGCCAGCCGAGCCGAGGCCTGGGGGCCTCGCCGTGTCTCTGCAGCCCGGCCCGGCCCGCTGGCCATCGTGTGGTTGGGACGGAGGAGCGACCAGAGGAACTGGCCACAAAGACGGGGCCTGAACCCAGAATGCACGCGGCCTGGCTTTCGACTTTGCTGGGAGGGTTTCTAAACCTTCAGGTTTTCAGGAGGAAAAGCCTCGGGGACATCCGCTAAACCTTAGCCCGGCCCCTCCTTTCTTCCCTAGAAACCCAGGCACCCCCCCCCCCCCCCCCCCGTGATCTCCGTGGCTCACTCATAAATTATGAGCGCGTTCATTTGCATGTCAGAAGCTCGGCCAAGAAATTAGATAAAATTGATCGGCCACAATTTATTCTCTCTATTTTTCCAAGAAATGGCCTCCCCGTCATGTTTTATTCATGGAGACACCCAGCTCTCCCTTTTATCTCCAACCTTCAGTAACATTTTCAATTTACTCAGTTTAGAGCTGCAAGACGCCCTTGGGCCGCGCAGGAGGGGAGGCCACCCAGAAGGCGCTGCAGCTCCCATGGCTCCGGGGCGTCTCGCCGGGCAGGCGCTCTGAAACGCGACGGAGGGGGGGTCCAGCAGGGTCCCGCCAGCCCTGGGCTTGGAGAAAGGTTTCCGGGGGTCGCCCGCGAAGAAGGCTGGGAGCGCTGATGAGGAGCCTCCGCCCGGGGTGAGTGGAGGGGGGCCTGGGTCCTAGGGATGCTGCTTTGGCAGAGCCTCCTCGGCCTGACCCAGGGGCTCTCTGCTGGGGACAGAGAGGTGCCTGCCTCTGCCAGCCCTGCCTGCTGCTGCACGCTGGAGACGCCTTCTCAAAGGAAGGAGATGCTGCAGAGGGTGTTGTCACATCTTCGGAACCTCCCTTAGAGCAGAGCACAGGTTTCCTGAAAGGCAGGTGGGCTCGGTTTGCTTTTTCTATTTCGGAGCCATTTTTCGTCCCCGGAGGCACAAGTTCAAGGGAGTTCCCGTCTATAGGGGCTGTCTTGGCAGTGTCAGCTTGATGTTGCTGAAACTTGTCCAGGGACCCACCTGGGTCCTCTTCTCCAAGCAGAGGTTGCACGCTCAGATGCCCGCCTGGGCCATGCAGGTATCTTGGAAGGTGTGATGCAATAGGGCTTGGTGAGGACTGTGGCAAACAAGAGACTGGAAATCGAACCAGCAACCCTTTGGTTTACAGGCCAGCACTCAATCCACTGAGCCACCCCAGCCAGGGCACTTTTTCTTCTTCAACACTCTGTTGTCGAAACAACCCTTAACTATGAAAGCCACTTCAGCTGTGGTCCGCCACCCACTCTAGACTGCTGGCTCCTTGAGAGACAGGACCATTTATCTTATGATCTCCTTATGGCCACAGCCCAGCCCTGTGCCTGGTATCCATTAGGTGCCCAATAAAGATGTTGACCTAAGATGTAGGTTGAACTTGTGGCAGAAGCAGATCCTTACTTTCCCCAACATCATTCTTCCTTTCCTCTTTGAAATGATCAAACTTTGATGTTCAGTTGGTCATGTCCTCCAGCATAAAACGCACATTTCGCCGGTTCTCTGGCAGCCTGGGACTATGTTCTGACCAATGAGAAGTGAGTAACTCTTGACTGGGACTTCTGGGAAAGGTGTTTAAAGGGAACCAACAGGGCTGAGAAGAGCCCCTTTTTGCTCTTCTGCATTTTCACCTTCCTGAGATCCTGGTCACAATGGCTGGCGCTCTGGCAGCCCTTATGAGCCATGCGGTGTCCTTGAGGAAGGATGCCTATGCTGAGGTTGGTAGAGCATAAAAAGAAAAGCAGCCAGGGTCAGAGACGGTGGTAAAGCTTCCCATCACCCTGGCTGTCGAAATCTAGACTCATGTTATAAGAGAGACACCTTGAAGCCACTATTATCTCGAGGCTTTCTAGTACATGCAGATGAACTGAATCCTAGCCATGTACCCTCTCTCAAGACATTTCTGCTCAGTACCATGTCCACCGGGCCCCACTTGGGGAATAAAGGGGAGACTCCAATCCATTGGATGTCCCCTTCGCAAATCAGTGCCATGAAACAAGCTGAAGGGATGGAGACTGAAGAGGTATGAGGGCTCTCTATGTTGGGGAGGCCCAGGGCAGCCCCCATCTTCGGTGGGGACGCGCAGTGACCTTGACTCACTGTTGAGCAGCCCGGGGTGGTCTGGTATGTGCCTACGTGGGATGGACCAAATGGCTGTGCACAGTCCAGATTTGAGAGACAGGGGAGACAATTCTTGGGGGAGACTGCCTTCATATGTGGTAAACCCTCCCCCCCCCCCCCCCGCCGCAACAACCTAGGGCAGAGGCCATCACACTGCACGGGCCCTGCCCCCAGGGGGTTCATGAGTGTCACCAAAGGATAGGGCTCAGCTTTCTGGGGCCTGAGGCTGCCCCCCACCACACCCAGGGCTGCAGGCCTGCTTGGAAGAGCTGTCCAGGATGCAGAGAGCCTGTGTTTCTCCCCCCAGCGCCCCCAGGGCTCCGTGCACGACAAGCCCCGAGGCCTTTGGCAGCCCCTGCAGAGACTGAAAGGAGGAACGGTCTGAGGGCGGGAAGGAGGCTTACTCTCCCTCAGAGAGCCTTTTGCATTGTTTGGTGATCTTTGTCCTGTGAGGGTTTTCCCTGTTTAAAATAAATCCATCCGTTCTCAAAGGGTTTTAACCACCCCTCAGCCTTGGTTAACCCTCCCCGTGGGTAGGAATGGTAACCCCCATTTCAGAGAAAAAGATGGCTGCATCCCAGGGACGCAGAGCAGCGCCCCCCCCCCCCCCCACCTTGGGAGATTCCCGCCAGGCCTGGACCAGCACCCGGCTCCCGGCTCTCAAGTGGAAGGGTTTCCAGCGTCGGCGCGGCTATGACCTCCAGCCTGAGACCCTCTCTGACCGGCTGCCCCAGCTGCCAGCAGCCTGGCCTGCAGGCACCCTCCAGTCTGGGCATCGGGATCTGCGGTACTGAGCCGGAGACCGTGGAGCCCAAGAGGGTCCACAGCAGACGCCCCCTGACGGGGCTCAGCAGTGAGTTCTCAACCAGCCCGCCCACCCTGCTCGCAGGACATCGCCTGTACAGCACATTCTTACAAATTCTTACAACGCCTGTCATCGTTTATCTGCTGTCTAACGCTGGTTTTCTTTTTGGATGACACGCAGAATGAGCCGGCGGCTCGGTGATCTCTTCATCAGTCCTGGGCTCCAGCACGCTGCCCGCGGTCCATCCTGGATGCTCGGAACAGGCCGGGAGCAGCCCCGCACGCCAGGTTCCAGGAAGGCTGCGACCCTGGACACGGAGTGGGGCCGGGGACTGCTGGAGGGGGGGGCCTTCAGCCTACTGCGGCTTCTGAAACACTCACAAGAGAACATGCGCACCAGGAGGCAGCCCTGCGGAGGGAAGACGGAGAAGACCCGAAGGAGGAGAACCCCCAGCGTGAGCTGAGCAGCCACTCGGAGCCGGGTCGGCCCGACTTTACCCTCAACGACAGCCAGGGACAGCTGACTTCTAGCGACCCCACTGCAGGTGATCGGGGTGAAGGTGGGCTGAACCCACCTCGGTGGTGCCTCCCGGGTGCCCCTCCCAGATCCTGGCTGAGGTGGCAGGGGAGCCTTTCGGAGGCGCCCTCCCCTCGCCATGACAAGGGCCTCGAACATGCGCCTTTGACCTTCGCTCCAAATGCTGCTCCGCACGAGTCACGAGAACAGGAAGGGAAAGAGCAACGTTCTCCACTTTGAGAGCCGTGTCCCTTCGCCAGGCCCCGCTGCCTTTCAGGGACCTACGAACCAATCTGTTGAGAAACAGGCCACTTGCCCTGCACGGTCCACGGCGCCGCGTGCATGCGTCGGGAGCGCTGTTTCTGACGTCTAACATGCTGGGCATGCTGCAGGGCTGGAAATGTATTCTGATGCCGCCTCACTTCCTAACAAATGGAAACTTCAAAACTCGGAACGGCCTGGCCTTGCACTCGGCCCAGGACCAGATACCGGCTAAGGGCGGAGGGCCTTCCACTCAGGGAGGTCTGGAGCCTGGGACGGGTGCCAAGTGGTCTCTGTGCCCTCGGAGAGAGCAGAGCCTAACAGCAAAGGCCAAGGGCTCCGGGTCAGCAGATCCGGGCTCTAGGGCAGCCCTCCCCAATCACCAGCAGGGTGGCACTGGGCAAGTGACTTAAGCTCGTGGTGCCTCAGTTTCCTCATCTGTAAAATGGGGGTAATAACGCAGCCTGCCTGATCCGACCCCCACTGCTTCCTCGCCAGGACTCTCCCCAACCCGCCCAGGGCCGGGCTCCTGATCTTCCTGCTGTGGGTGAGGCAGCTGCAGCCCAAAGCAGCCCAGGCAGGCCCCTGGCTAACTGCGGGGCACGGTGCCCTCCTTTATTTTTGGACTCCAAGTCCACCGCTCGTTGCTTGTCCCCAGGCCTGCCCGTGTCCTAATTTCCAGGTGATCCGCTCTCCTGTTGGGCTGCTTCCCTTTTCCATTCAGTTCACTGAGCACCTGGCAAGTGGCAGGCAGGGTGCCAGCACCTGCAGGGGAGGGCCAGACTGAGCTCCAGCTCCCCCAGGACTCAAGCTCTTGGAGGAGACAGACAGACAGATGGACGTCCAAGCTGCTGCATGCTGGGTAGGTGCTGCTCAGCACCATCCCGAGGCAGGGCTGCAGGCAGGCGATGGGGCTCAGAGGGGAGACAGGCCAGCCCCGCGTGAGTGCTGCGGCGTGAGGAGGGAGGGCGGGGGTTGCTCAGGCTCCAGGGGAGACAGAGAAGGGCACGGACCCGGCTGCACCCCTGGGAGCCTGGAGTCGGTGTTTGCAGAACCAGGCCTGCTGTATGACAGCCCTCTGTGTGGTTCTCGGAAGGTGTGCGTTTGGGCTCTGTCACTGTTCGATGACAAGCGCCGTCAGACCGGCTGACGGATACGAGGGGATTTACTGGCTCGTGCAGCTGTGTGAAAAGGCCAGGGCATGGCCGCCTTCCAGCACGCTGGGACCCCGGGCCCCGGACGGTCGCGGCAGGCCGTTTCTCTCCCACCTCCTCCCCCTGCTGGCCTCTGCGGTGGCTTCATCCTCCAGCAGGCTCCCCAGGCCCTCCCCCCGGGGGGCGTCGTCCCTCTCAATCCCACCTCCCGGATGCCATCCTGAATTTGGCAACGGCCACTGGAAAGCGCAGCCTGCCTGGTTCCCAGTAATTTCTAGCAAAAGTCCCAGGGAGGGCTCTCATTGGCCCAGCTGGAAGCCCAGGCCCACCACTGAACCAATCGCAGAGACCGAGCAGTGGGATATGCTGATGGGCCAGGCCCAAGTCCCGGCTTGGAGCCCTAGGTTTGAGAAGGGGTAGCTCTCCGAAGGGGTATCAGGCTACTGTGAACCCGAGATCCCCACCCCGCCCAGGCGAAACAGTGTCTACTGCACAAGGTGAAGTCTTTGCAATTCCCAAACTTTTGTTTGTTTGGTTTGGTTTTTGTTTCTTGGCTATGCATGCTTGCAAGCTATTTTATGCCAAACATAGGAGAAAGGTACAAGCACCAGTTTGGCACCCCCGGCCCCTGTACTGCCTCTCGGTAAAGGCTGCCACCACTGAATCAGCAACCCTAGAACACCAGGCTCTTGCCTCCCACAGATCTGGGGCAGCCCCGACACCCACAGCTCCCCAGAAAGCCTAGGTCTTAGCTTCCGGCACCCCACAACCCGGCCGCCTGAGACCACCGAGCCCTGATATGGACACGCCTTCTACTCTGAGAAGCGGTTCAGGGCGCGCTGCGCGTCCAGGAAGAAGAATGCGGAAAGATGAGTATTTTCTCCCACAGCACATTTGGTATATTGCATTACAGTGTTTGACAATTACTGAGCTCTTTTCACGGGGCGATGGCCTTTCCCGCCTCAAATCCTGCTCTCTCAACATCTCCCACTGGGCGGGTGAGAGCTTAGGAGCAAAGTAGGGTATGATTTTAGAAAGTGATTATTCTAATCGTCTATGTGAAAAATCCAAAAGAACCATCAGCGACAACAACAACAACAAAAAAACAACTCCCGGAAGTAACGAGCGATTGTAGCAAGGCTGCAGGACACAAGGTTATATACGACTCCGTCCCTTCCCTCCATCCAACAGTGAAAAAGTGGGTTTGGTGTTCAATCACAGTATCGTCGATGGGCGTGGGGGCACAACCTTTTTATGCTGGTTTTTTTTTTAAGATTTTATTTATTCATTTTTAGACAGAGGGGAAGAGAAGGAGAAAGAGAGGGAGAGAAACATCAATGTGTGGTTGCCTCTCAAGCTCCTGGTACTGGGCCCGCAACCCAGGCATGTGCCCTGACTGGGAATTGAACTGGTGACCCTTTGGTTCCCAGGCCCACACTCAATCCGCTGAGCTATGCCAGCCAGAGCCCTTTATGCTGTTATGTGAAAAAAAAATCAGCACACAGAACAGCGCTTTAGTGCAGTCTCGTTTCTAGAAAACCAAGAAGGACATGGGCCTTGGCAGGGTCCAGCAGAGGTAACGCCTGCTCGAGTGTGGTTGACATACGTGTGATACTTTATAGTTTTAATTTGAACATTTCACCTAATAGGTGCCAGGTGGGCAGCTAGCTCCTCTTTCTGAAGTTACAGCTTAGAAACATGTACATGTGAAACCTTTTAAAAGTGAGCCCCCATCCACCCCAGTCCTAGGACCTTATCACAAGCAGATAACTAGTCAGAACACAAGACTGGTCACACACACACATTAAGGCGCAGGCTTCTGCTGGAATATTAGACAGCCACTAAAAAGGATAACAAGGTCCATACCCGCTGAGGTGCACTGACTCATTCACTGAAAACTAGACAACAAAATAACAGCAAATACTTCTTTGGCACCTGCTATGTGCCAGGGGCTATTCTGGGTGCTTTTTACACGTAGTAGTTTATTTCATTTCATATTATAACTCGATGAGGTATTTTTATTGTCCCCATTTTGTAGATGAGGACACGGAAGCAAAGACAGCTAAAGTGACCTGCCAAGGTCACACGACTGCTCAGGCGGGGAGCAGGGATTGAACCCAGGCAGTGTGGCTCCTAGGACCGTGTTCCTAACCGCGGCGGAATTTTAAAGGGGAGTCGCCCGGCGATTAACATGGACAGTGGAGTTGTAATTCAACCTTCCATTTTCTACATGGATGACACGTAGGAAATCCATCTAGTCTTCTCCTGGCGTTCAACGCACATCCCTTTTGAGTCAAGAATTCTATTTCTCGTAATTTGTCCTCAGGAAATTATAAAAGGAATGCCAGCACCGATGCAGGGATAAAGATGTTTATCACAAGAGAACTATAATAACAGGAAATTAAACCCAACCAAGTAAATGTCCAACCAGGGATCGGCTAAGTAAATGTGCAATCTGCATCCGCTAAGAAGATCGATACGGACAGGACGAGATGGCCACGCTCCGCTGAGGAGCGAAGGAGCCGGTAAGCTCCATCGGGAGAACGAAGCCATAAATGTGCGAGGAAAGTGTAGACAGCAACATGAGAAGGAGGCTCCGGCAGCCACCTCGGGGTGTTGAGATTGTCTTTTTTTATTTGTGATATTTCCGATTCTTCCAAGTTTTCTGCCTTGAGCGTATATGACTGCTATAATAGTAAAAAATGTTATTTTTATAAAGTGGTTGTCACTGTTACCCTGCTGGAGTGTCAGATCTGAGATGACAGAATCCCCGGGGGTTACAGTGCCCTTCGCTGGGATCCTCAGGAGAGGAGACGCAGGGCTCTGCCAGCAAGAGAGGGGAAAAAAAACCAACACTCCTGCTAAATTAATTTCTACCTCAACAGCCAGCCTGCGCCCGAGGAGAGGCGGGAGGTGCCCAGGTGCGGGGACGCGAAGGTGCCTTCTAGGTGAGCACCTTCCGCGTCTCTGCAGCCGCCGCACGCCAGCCGGGCAGCCCCTCCCCAGTCCGACAGTACGGGGAGTATAAAAGGTCAATCACATAAGGTTACGCAATTCAAACATTTACCTTTCAAACATCTTCAGAAAGTTTATCATGCACAAACAAGCACAGGAGAGAGAAGAAGGGTTCAAGTTCAAACCAATACATTTGCCCAGCGGCCCCAGGGAACGCAGGCATCATTCAGTGAGTCCACCTCCAAGGGCCGAGGGGGAGGTTCCCTTCGGCAATGGCTGGAGGGAGAGACTGGTGGGATTTGGGTGGGGGGCGGGCTATGAAAGCCTCTGTGGAATAAGTACAACCAGAGTCAGCACTAAAAAGGTTGAAAAGCCAAGCGAGCGTGAGCGTAGCCAGCACCGGGAAAACAAGTCAAGGAAAACTGTAATGGGTCCAAAATAGTCCGCACGCAGCCTGTGCCACGCATGTCAGCAAACGCTCCGATGCCGTGGTCAGGGAGGCAGGGTTTAGGGGAAAGTGCCGGATAACACACCAGCAATGCTTCTTTGCCATCCTAATGAACAGTCCTGATTCCTTCCTTCCTTCCTTCCTTCCTCCCTTCCTTCCTTCCTTCCGTCCCTCCTTCCTTCTTTTCTTTCTTTCTTTCCAAACCACTTGCTGATATGGGAAGAAAATGACCCCTGATCCGTCTTGAGCAGAGAAATCAGGAAGCGTGCACTGAGCATCTCCCTATTATACTCGTCTACACAGGGCACGATGCTCGATGCCCACTCAGAGCAGCAAATCCCCCAGCTCCCCAGGACACAGGACCCGAGGTCTGTCGTGGGGAGAAAGTTCAAAGGCCATCTGCTGTGCCCACAGACTCCTGGGCCTTGGCCATGCCATGGGACAAGGGTGGTGGATTAGGCACCTTTGGATTCCAGGCACACAAAGGCAGAGGGCTCAGTCTGGTCCCCTGGGAGTTCACAGTCTGCCGGGAGACACACAAGCGGACCCTGGGTGGTATCAGTGAGCTAAAGGCTGTCACGGAGGTCATTCCACAGGGCAGAAAGGTGGCCTCTGGAGAATCCTGCGAGAAGATGGACACTGAGTTGAGTGTGGAGAGGTGAAAAAGAATTCTGGGGCACACTAAGGACTAAAGGTGTGGGGGGCAAGGAGAGAGCTGTACAGGTAAGACTGGAGGCCGGAGAGGTGAACACGAACTTCCGTGTGGAGGTCACAGTAAGCTGGATTTAGGGGTGTGGCTTCAACCCATGGCCAGTGCTTCTTAAAACTGCAAACTCGCACGCGCACACACACACACACACACACACACACACACACGAGAGAAATACTGTGGGAACAGTCACAACCTTGTCACTCTGGATGGTGTCTTGGCACCAAAGCAAAACCAAACAGAAATGCAGGCGCTGAAATCTCTCTACAGGATCAGCTGTAAAGTAGTGACACAGATAATCCGCTATAAGCTTATAGTAAAAATGCCTTGAAGATTATCATGAAAACCGAAACCTAAAATCAAAAGATTCTTGTAGAACTCAGTCACCTTGTGCAATTCTGAAGACTCCCAGGGGTCTGTGTCCCTAATTCAAAAGATGCTCCTGTAGGCAACGGAAAGTTTTGAGTGTGTGCTTGGGGTGGGGGAGAGCGCAGGGTGGCTGGGTTAGGCTCACACCGTTCCAGAACATGAGTCAGTGTCACGGGAAAACGATGCTGAAGGCAGTCGACCGGGGTGCTGCTGGAGGGCACCCCTGAAGGGGTGACTGCAGAGGTCCAGGCAAACAGTGACTCAGGGCTGAGAGCCAGTGGGCATGGAGGGGGCAGGCTACATCTCCCCAGCATCATCTAGTTCCAGGCCAGGAGCTCCACCCTTCGGAGGTTCTGAAGAATGGGAGTGGGTCCCTGCCCCTCCCCATCCCCCACAAGGGAACTTGGAGCCGAGTTAGAGACCTAAGACAGGAACCTCCCAGGAAGGGAAGATTTCATACACCATCCTCCCAAGTGAGGGACATACTGATAAAGGAACTAAGTTATAGCCCTGGTCAGGCAGCTCATTCGGTTGGAGCATCGTCTTGTACACCAAAAGGCTGCAGGTTCAATCCCTGGTCAGGGCACACACCTGGGTTGTGGGTTTGATGCCAGATCAGGGCACGTATTGGAGATGATTGATGTTTCTCTCTCTCTCTCTCTCTCTCTCTCTGCTTCTCTCCTCCCCATCCCCCACCTTCTTCTCTCTCTAAAAATTGATAAACATATCCTCGAGTGAGGATTTAAAAAAAAAAGAAAAAGAAAATGTGGTATAGACATACATGTTTTCTTTTTTTTTTTAAAAAAAAGAAGAGAGCTCTACCATTTGCTACAGCATGGATGAACTTGGAAGACATTAGGCTGCATGAAATAAGCCAGACACAGAAGTTCAAATACGATGTGACCCCGCTCATATGAGGGATCTAACGTGGGCAAAAAATCTTAAAATATATATATTTATATATGTCTAAAAATAAAATCTTTAAAATATATATACACATATATATAAACAAAAATGCAAAAAGTAGCTTTTTACCGAGGGCAGATTGCGGCTCAGATGAGCAGCCCACTCCCCGGGGGAAAGGCTTCCGGGGAGGCAGAACTTCCGACTCTGCAGCTGGGAGAACCGAAGCCAGAGGAGCAGACAGGGAAGCGCCGTCTGTGCACGTCACAGGGGCAGACCCTGCCTGCCCGTGGCCTCGGCAGGGGCTGCTGGGCTGGGAAGAGGCCCCCCCCCCACCCCGCACCGCCACTGAGCCTGGCAGGGGGTCGCCAGCTGGCAGACCTGGGCCCGAGCTGGAGCCCCCAGGCTCCCCTCCCTTGAGGCACCGCAAAACCTCAGCTTCCTGGACCCTCTGCCAATGTCACTGGATTTTCCCGATTTCAGTCATCTGTCTACACCGGCACTAGGTCTTTGCATCTCTTGTGCTATTCTGTACTTCCTGTTGTTTAATAAGTTCATTTTTTATTTTAAATACGGTTATTTTATTTTTTATTTTTTAAGGATCTTATTTCTTTATTTTTAGACAGAAGGGAAGGGAGGGAAACATCCACGTGTGGTTGCCTCTCGTGTGCCCCCTACTGGGGACCTGGCCCGCAACCCAGGCATGTGCCCTGACGGGGAATCGAACCTGTGACCCTTTGGTTCACCAGCCGGGGCTCAACCCACTGAGCCACACCAACCAGGGCTCAATACAGTTATTTCAAAAGAGAACTTTGCATGACCATACACGGAAAACCAGCGTCGCTTGTTATGAAGGAAAAGTAGCTGGAAAACTACAGAACTCACAGTGGCAGGTCTTCCACAGAACAATAAGCTTAACCTCTTCGGTAGGAAAGGGATTCAGGGAGGAGAGGAAACGAAGCCCGGCGAGCCACCCCGAGCTGGGTCCTGGAGTGGGGAAAACATCGGTGCGGAGGACGACCCGGGGACAGCTGTGAATATGCACGCGGAGATAATGGCATTGGAACGATATTACGTTTCCTGATTTTGATACCTGCACTCTGGTTAGAGCGCAATATCCTGATTCTTTGGAGAGAAGTGGGGAGGAATCCAATGTGAAGGGCGCTTACTGCAACTTACTCTCAAATGGCTAAACAAAAAAAAAAAAAAAAAGACCAGACATTATATTAAATTATATACAGAGTGAAGGAGGCGTGAAGCCAACGAGACAAAAAGTCAATAATAGGTGAATGTGTGTGAAAGTTTTATGGGAACTGATTGCAATCTATCGCTTGTCTTGGGCTGAACATTTTCAAAATAAAAACTATTACAAAAGACACATCATCATGGATCGCTCGGCAACCACGGGAGCACATGAACGATGCCTGGCAAACCTCTGCTATTGAATGAATGGTTAGAATAAAACTGTGTGTCCCTGTTCCCCCACAAAATCATCTTCAATAGCACCTCTGGGCCGCACACCACACTGGAAGCCACTGTGCCCAAGGACAGCAGCCGGAGCTGGGAGGAAGACCAGCCACAGGGCGTGTGCCATGTACCACTGGGGGCCTCTGCAGGCCAGGGGGGCATTTCAATGGCTACACCTCTCACCAAAGAAAAAGACAGGAAGCACAGAGGGACTCCTGTCCCCAGAGCCACTGGGATGACCCTGGGGGACTGCAGGGGGTCAAGAGCCATTCACAGCAGGGGTCATGGAGAAGGGACATCATTTCTGTTCTTTTCTTTTTACTGACAGCCACATTCCAACCCAAGCAGTGGCTGAAGACGGAATGAAGCTAAGTCACCTGACGGGAAAAACTGCTACTTTGGGGGAGCAAATGCATGAGCAATGCCAGACAATACACCCTTTGCAAATGTCAGCCTGTCCCACGAACTTACAACCTGCAGATCAGCACGCGTGTTTAGCCAGAGGCAAACGTTACCACCCGTAAAAGTTGCCATGCGAGTTTTCGCCACACTGCTACCTACGAGCAGAAACCCAGTTTTGTCACTTCTTACCTAGGCACAATGGGGACTATTTGAAATCAACTCAAAAAGCCATGGCTCCATCATGGAAAAGGAAAACCAACTTATATCGAAATAAATTCTCTTCTGCTTAAGCAGCAAAAGATTAGAAAATGCCCTTGAATGTCCATCAGGAAGATGTGCTGAAATAAATCAAGGCTCATCTGTAATCCAGGATGATGAGCAACTGGGAAAAAGGGGCAGTAATAAACCTCATTTACAGCCACGTTCCAGAGACAATGGGGCCCTGGTCAGGTGGCGCAGTTGGTTAGCGGGTAATCCCCACACGCCGAGGTTGCAGGTTCGATCCCCAGTCAGGGCACATACGTACAAGACTCAACCAATGAAGGCATGAATAAGTGGAACAACAAATCCATGTCTGTCTGTCTGTCTCTCACTCTCTCTTTCTCTCTTCCTCCAATCAATAAATTTTTTTTCCATTTTTTATTTTTTTTAAATCAGTATTTTTTAATTGTTGATATTGTACAGTTTTCTGTCTTTTACCCCGCCCCAGCCCACCACCCCAGCCCTCCCCACCTTCCTCCCATTTCCACCCCTCATAGTTTTTGTCCATGAGTCCTTTATACTTGTTGCTCTAAACCGTTCCCCTTTTCCCCTGAAATTCCCTCCCCTCCCACTCTGGACACTGTCAGACTGTTCTCAAATTCAGTGTCTTTGTTTATATTATGCTTGTTTGTTTGTTTTGTTGATTAGCTTCCTGTTAAAGGTGAGATCATATGGTATTTGTCTTTCACTGCCTGGCTTATTTCGCTTAGCATGATACTCTCCAATTCCTTCCATGCTGTCGCAAAGGGTAGGAGCTCCTTCTTTCTTTCTGCTGCATAGAATTCCATTGTGTAAATGTACCACAGTTTTTTGATCCATTCATTAACTGATGGACACCTAGGTTGCTTCCAGCACTTGGCTATTGTAAATTGTGCTGCTATGAACATAGGGGTGCATAGATTCTTTTGGATTGGTGTTTCAGGATTCTTAGGATATAATCCAAGCAGTGGAATTGCTGGGTCAAAAGGTATGTCCATTTTTAGTTTTCTTAGAAAATTCCATACTGTTTTCCATAGTGGTTGTACCAATCTGCAATCCCACCAACAGTGCACTAGGGTCCCCTTTTCTCCACAACCTCTCCAACACTTGCTCCAATCAATAAATTTAAAAAATTAAAAGACCTAATGGAAAAAATATTTAAAGAGTGTCCGCAGCTTGTCACCATGAATGCTTGCCTGCGGACGAGGATCTGCAGAGAGAGACACGAGATGCTGTCAGGCTAAGAAACAGAAGTGGCAGAACTACTTTTTGCTGTTCGCTTTTTGTTCCTTTCGAACCCTGTGCCACAGGCACGCATCACCTACCTTTTTAAATACTAGTGTTTTAAAAAGAAGAAACAAGCCGCCCTGGCTGGTGTAGCTCAGTGGATTGAGCGCGGGCCTGCGAACCGAAGGATCGCGGTTCGATTCCCAGTCAGGGCACATGCCTGGGTTGCCAGGCCAGTTCCCGGCAGGGGACATACAAGAGGCAACCGCACATTGATGTTTCTCTCCCTCTCTCCTTCCCTTCCCCTCTGAAGATAAAAATAAAAATAAAATCTAAAAGAAAAAAATTAAAAAAAAAAGAAGAAACAAGCCTACATCAGAAAAAATCCTGTGCTTTTAAAAGATATACAAACTGTCTTCAAAACCTGAACACAAGTTACTGTTCTAATCTTGTTCTCCTAAATTATTTAGATAACTATAAGAAAATAAAAAGTCTTTCCCCAGTAGACGCTGGTGATTCATCTGAATGTCTCTAGAAGGTGTCCGTTGGTTTATGTGCGAGGAAGGCGCCAACACCCCGAGGATGTCCCTTTAAGACAGGAGAAGGCTTGTGACTAACACCCTGCACCTGAGGCCAGACCTGCAGGACTGGATGGAAGACCCCACAAGGATGCCTCTCCACCTGTCCCCTCTGCTGCCTGGAACGTGACCACCAGAAAGGGCTTCCCACTCACTCCGTGTCACCCGTTTGGTAAGACAAGAGGTGAAATGTCAACAGAGCGAGTGAAAGGCTCCCGGCCAGATGTAAGACTTCACGGTGAGCAAGAGATGACCGACGTGTTCACGTCAGCTCACGAGATACCTTGGAACAAAGGAAAAAATTTTTCTTTTTTTTCAAGATTTTATTTATTTATTTTTAGAGAGAGGGGAAGGGAGGGAGAAAGAGAGGGAGAGAAACATCCATATGCGGTTGCCTCTCTCACGCCCCCTACTGGGGACCTGGCCTGCAACCCAGGCATGTGCTCTGACTAGGAATCGAACCTGTGACCCTTTGGTTCACAGGCCCGTGCTCAGTCCACTGAGCCACACCAGCTGGGGCGGAAAGATTTCTTTTTAAAGTGGCGGGAAGACACAACACACGCACAGGGGACAGTGACGTGAGGACACACAGGAGGACGGCCAGGGGGTTGCTGGCCCTGCTGGGAGCTGGGAGAATCGGGAGAGTCAGGAAGGAGGCCCGCCTGCACCGCTTTCTGAGGAGGAACAGCCCGGCCGCCACCTCGATCTCGCATCTCAGGCCCCAGAACTGCCAGACAATGTCTGTGGTTTGCAGGCACCCAGTCTGCAGCCCGAGACACCGACAGCCTGACAGAGTTGCCTTCCTGATCCTCCCCAGCCCACTCCCTACACAGACAGACGACAAAAAAGAAAGAGGAGGCACCGTCACCAGTCGTCAGAGGGTGCAAACTGAGACAGCCGTGGCAAACACTTCGCGCCCGTCAGAGAGGCTGGGACCGAAGGCTGAGGACACTGAGGGTGTGGGAGGGTGCGGGGCCACCGGGGCTCTCAGACGTGGCTGGGGGCTACACGCACGATGGCACAGCCGCGGTGACGATCCTTATTGAATTAAACATCCTTCTACCCTATGGCCCAGCTAGTCCAGTCCTAGGTATTTACCGGACAAATGGAAATCCATGTCCACGAAAGGACATGTACTAGCAATCTTACAATTGCCAAAAACTGGGAACAACCCAAGACTCTGTCATCAGGAGAATGGACAGACTGTGGCATGGACATACGAGGTCTGACCAGAGAAAGTCCAGCCGTTGCTAATGTAATGAGAACGGTTTGTACAACATCGATGTCACCTGGCAGCCAAGGAGCATGGACTGGAATGCGTGTGCGTGAACAATGAGGACTTCACTGCACTGGTCAGTGGGGGCGGTGGACGCCGTTGAGTGAGCATGTGTACTGTGTGGCCGTTGCATTCAGATGACTGCGTGAGTAGAGCAACGAATATGCATCAAATTTTGTGTTAAGCTTGAACATTCCTCAGTGGGAACTGTTCGGATGATTCAGAAGGCTGCAGCTGTGGGCAGCTGGTGATTGGCAGCTTCATCACAACAATGCACCTGCTCAGGCATCACATCTCGTGCAGAGTTTTTTGGCAAAATATCAAATCACCCAGGTGACTCAGTCCCCCTACAACCCAGATTTGGCACCCTGCAACTTCTGGCTTTTCCCCAAACTCAAATCACCTTTGAAAGGGAAGAGATTTCAGACTCTCAATGACATTCAGGAAAATATGGTGGGGCAGCTGATGGCCATTGGGAGAACCGTGTGAAGTCCCAAGGTGCCTACTTTGAAGGAGACCAGGGCATCCTTGTCCTGTGTACAATGTTTCTTGTATCTCGTATCTGCTTCAGTAAATGTCTCTGTGTTTCATAGTACATGGCTGGATACCTTCTGCACAGACCTCATACAACGACCTCCTCCTTGGCAACAAAAAAGAGTGATCTACCGTCTCATTCAACATTTCAGGCGGACCTCAGAAGCATTTCCATTAAGCAAAAGAAGCTAGACTCAATGAAATATATACCTCACGATTCCATCTTTTAAAAAATGAATGTGTATTAAGGATTTTATTTAACTCACTACTAAAGAGGAAACCAGTTAAAAGAACAATCAAAATAAAGTCATTTTTTATTAGAAATGTATCAAATAAATGCGGAACTCAAAGCAAAACTGGATTCCTCTACACTGTGGGAGAAAAGTCAATAGAACTTTCACTGGAAATAATTTATTTACATGTCTATGAAAGATCACTTTTAACATTTATTGTGGTATAATCGACATGCAACATTAGCTTCAGGTGCACGACATAATGATTCAGTATCTGTATCTATTATGAAATCATCCCCACTGTAACTCTACATGGCTCCACTTACATTACCTACAGAACAGACAGAACTTCGGTGCCCTGGCCGGTGTGGCTCAGTGCGTTGGGCGTTGTCCTGTAAACTGAAAGGTCACATTTCGAATCCCGGTGAGGACACATGCCTGGGTTTCGAGTTCATCCCCAGTCAGGGCACGTACAGGAGGCAGCTAATCAATGTTTCTCTCTCCCTCTCCCCGCCCCCCCGCCTTCCTCTCCGAAATCAATAAATGTATCCTCAGATGAGGATTTTTAAAAAAGAGTGAATATAATTATTGTGCTCATAGGTAAGATTTTTGGCTAAAATAATCCCTGCCTGCATAAGAGGTCAAGGTGGTATTGGACTCTGAGGCACAAATGCCTACTCAGGTCCAAATTTTATTTAAAGGGGGGAGTCACCATCCCACAAAGATGTCACTGCCAATGTCCCTAACAGAGCAGGTGGCCCGAGTGCTCTCTCCCAGTTGCTTCTCTGCTCCCACTCCCGGTCCAGCAGGTCAGCAAGAGAGGAGGCTGGGAGGAAAGAGAGGGACAGCGGGGACAGTGCCCACCTGGGTGGAGGAGGCTGCATTAGGTGCCTCAACTCTTTACGCTCCAAGGCAGGAACGGCTCAGACGTCGGGCGCACCAGGAGCCACAGAGTCGGCAGGGGCCGCTCCCCAGGCTTGACTAGTCCTCCGCTCCCACGTGGTGAGACCACCCAGGTGGTGAGGTCCTCCCAGCGGTGAGCCGTGGGTTCTGAGGACGTTGCTCGGGCAGCAGGACTCAGGTGGGCCTGCAGCTAGCCAGCTCCGAGGATGCCCCGTGAGGCAGGCGGGTCGGGGCTCCTCCTATTTTTAAGCTCACGGAGCTGGGCTCCGTGTCACTTCCAATGGAAGGAGTCCGCAGAAGTACAACCTCACTGTAGGCATGTGTCAGGTGCTATTTAGCACCAACTCCTCGGAAAAGGAACACGAGAACACTGCTGATTGCAGAGCGCTTACGGTGACAACTCGGTTTCGGCCCTTCTAACTGGGGCCCCAAACCACAGTGCTGTGACTTCTGCTCCCTTTCGCTACAAAGGACGGGTGATTATTATTTTGTTTCTCACCTGATTAATTCAAAACAAGCAAACTGAAAGGTCACCCCTTTAAGGACTGGGCTTGTAATCAGAATATTCTTTAAAACCTTCAACCCCTTCCTGTGTGAAAGCCTAGAGAGCTCATGGACAAGGAAAGGCACCCGCTGAACCCCGAAGTGTCTCTCCCGGTCTTCTGAAACCTTAGCGTTTGTTAACACGAGACATCATGCACTGTATTGCTCCCGACTGGCCTGCTTCCTCGGGGGGCCAGCGGGGGGGCTCTTATACAGGCAGAGGAGCTCCTGTCCCACCTCGTTCCTGGAGAGAAGGGCTGAGCTGAGGCGCAGAAGGGGACCTCCGCCTGACCTGTCCCCTCCCCAAGTGCCCACGACGGAGGTGCTCCTGCCTGAAATGAGGAAGGCACCCGGCTAGCCCAGGGACCTGGCATCCCCGCCCCCCGTCCGGGAAAACAAAGACAGCAAGCGGTCAGCAGGAGGGTGCTGCCGGGCTGGCAGGCGGCACGGAGAACTCGGGCGATTCGAGGAAGACCTTCGTTTTTTCTGGCTTAGAGGTTTCTACAACCCCAGAGAAACAGGACGTTAACCAGAGGCGCTGTGGCGACCGTTACATAATGTAAACCAATGTGAAACCATCGCGCCGGCACCTGTGACTAATACAAGGTTATATGCCAATTACACGGCGAAGAAACGAATCTGCCACTTTTAGTGTATGGGTGGCCTGGCGACCCGGAGGAAGTGAGTGCAATAAAAGTGCACAGAAATGAAACACACTCTACATCTTATCGAGTGAACGACATGTTTGAAGCTTTACCGTGGTCCTGTACCTTCGGCTGCTTTTTCCTACCAGCAACGAATGGTTATTATTTTTTTTCTCACCTACTCAAAACAAGACAACGGAAAAGTCACCGCTTTGAGGACTTCACATGCAGCTGGAAGGCTCTTTAAAATCTTCAAGATGAGCCCTGGCTGGTGTAGCTCAGTGGATTATTACAGGTCTGCGAACCAGGGGGTGGCTGGTTCAATTCCAGGTCGGGGCACATGCCTGGGTTGCAGGCCAAGCCAGTTGTGCGAGAGGCAACCACACATTAGTGTGTTTCTCCCTCCCTCCCCCTATTTCTAAAAATAAATAAAATCTTCAAAAAAAAATCTTCAAGATTCAGAACTGCTTCTTCAAGTTTACCACCTACTTAAAAGTAATCTTCAAAACATCTCAATTAACAAAAAACTGAAACTCAGAATCAGAAAATGTCACTGATCTGGTACTTGAACCACCTCTACCTGTCCACCGATGTAGAGAAATCATGCTATGTGAATGTTAAAATTCCAGCTGAAAAGAAAATTTAGTTCAGAAGTAGCATTTTAGTCTATGAAGGTTAAACATGAAACGAATGTATTCTTATCTGCACCATGTCTAAATCCAGTATCTTTGTATTACAGAGGCAGAGTCTCTCAACTAAATTTAAAAGAAAAACAATTCTCAGTGTTCTTCCACACATGAACTTGTAGAAAAAGATTTTCCGGGCTTCAGAACAGGGAAGGAAAGGGGTGGGGCCAAATGCCTCCCAGGTGCCCTTCCCTGGCCTTCGAGCCACCCACCAGCACGGCTAACTTGTTCCTCCATGAAGGTTTTCCCTTGTGGGACAGGGAGAGAAGACGCCCAGGGCCCTCGGGGCCAGGGGGTTGGGGACCAGCCCTCCAGCCCAAGGGGAAACTCCAGCAAGTTCCTGCTGCTCCTGCTTCTCAAAAAACCTCTGCACCCATCAGCCTCCAGCCCCACGACACCCTCCAGGGCCACGTGACGATGCACATGAAAGAGGCTGCTCCACACCCAGCGGGTGCCCTGATGCCGTTTGGAAACACACTCGCCAACGGAGGAGAAGAAAACGATCAGGCAATCGCGTGGCCAGCCTCGCTGCACGCTGCGCGCACCGTCTCAGGTTTCGGTGCAGACGCTGCTGTCTGCTGATGCGCGAGACGGGACCTCGACAGCAGGTGCCCTGTCGGGCTGCAAAAGCAAACATTACATTCTGTTTTGAAATCATAACATGCGGCAGCTTGGTGTACAGTTTCCATACAAACCCTCAGTTCACAACTGGGAAGCTTCGCTTAAGCTGATGAGAGGGAGGGAGGGAGAGAGGAGGAGTGGGGAGGGGAGGGTGGAGGGAAAAGAAGGGACAGAGGGAAATGGGTGGCATGTGGGTCAGCGGAAACCTTTACGGCTAAACACACCCAGCTTACAAAGAAAGAGAGGCTGCAACTTCAACCATCGTGAGTTACTGGAAAAGTCGTTTTTGAAAAACCCTAAGAGTGAAGGTGTTTTATTTGGTCCCAGCAATCGCGGGTACAACCTGCGGGGAGGGTGACGCGTAGAAGAAGCCACCGGACGCTGAGAGGTGGCCTCCGGAGAGCGGAGTGGAGGAGGCAGGGGAGCGAAGCAGAGTCAGCCTCCTCTTGCCATTGCGCACACGCCACGCTCTGATGCAAGGCAGGCGGACGGACGGACAGACCTGCAGTACAGGGTGTCACGGCGGCGTGAGGAGCGACCCAGGTCCTCTACCCGGCTCTGCAGTCTTCGGCCCAGGCCTGCGGGGTCTTCAACTGTGTTAAAAAACTTTCCCGTTCAAGCCCGGAGCACTCGGGCCCTAAATATCACACATGCCCTGGGTTCCAGGCACCAAGAGCGGCTTCCCCCTAACTCAAGGGCTGTAGCCAAGGCGCAGGCGTCCTCCAATCTCTCCTAGTGTTGTCCACTGAGAATCAGATGGAATAAAACTTTCCTTTTAGAGGGGAGGTCCCTCCCCTGTCTCGTTACATATTATCAGCTCCTGACCAAATGTGAGACCCGAGGGGTACGACAGAGCTACAGTGGAGATTACAGTGTTTGGCTGAATCTTAAGCTGTGTTTCTTAAGGTTACATTTAGGAAAAAATAAGGATCTATCCATTTGCCTGCAGGTGCTGAAGTTTCACTGTTGGGCGATTTTAGATGTTTGCCTCAGCTCCGCACGCTTCTGAAAAACAGCAGCGTGCAAACCGGGGCTGTAACGCAGGGAGAACGGCGAGGGGCAAAGAAAGACTCGCTTTGCTAAAGTGGACGTCGCCCGCTGACCGGAGAAAACCGTTCTTCGCACGCCCGGTCTGAGCGCGGTAATTAAATCCATGGATGAGGACGGAGACAGGTCCCTACGAATGCTATTCCGCACCCAAAACAGAAACTGTCTTCTGAATCTGTGACATGTGACAAAATAGATTGCATGCTTTTCTGAAGTAGCGCTGGGTTGGTATTTTTAAGTATTCTGGTATGTGACAAAGTGTCCCACCTCCTCACGTTAGTGACAGCCCCTCACTAATCTCGCCTGAACCGAAACACTTAGGTAACTCGATGTGTTGAGTCTTTGAACACGGTGTTCGAATGTTAGTGTTCCCAACCGCAGGGAGCTGGAATATGTGATGTTTGAAAGCGTGCGTTTTCTTTTACGTCTCCAGAACGTACGTGAGGCGTCAACGTGGTGTAGCCTGATTTAACATGCGTGCGGCGAGCCCTACGTTGAGAACACTGCTGAGCAAGAGCTGGCCGGGTGGGTGGGGGTGGCTACCCAGGGCAAGGCGATGGCGTCGTCAGAAGGAAGGAGGCCCCGGTGTCCCCATCGCTGGGAAGCAAGCGTCCTTCACGAGTGTCTTTTCAGATCCAGGACCGTGGCTGGATTGCAGCGCGTCGATGCTACGGCGAGGAGTCCGCAGGCCCCAGGATATCCTGCAGATCCAACCAGAGCGTTCCGGGGGGTCTCTGTCCCCAGGGAAGGTCTCCTGAGGTCACCGGGAGAACCCTGCACCGCCAAGGAGCCTTGAGCTGGGGCGGGCAATCCAGCGCCTGCTGGAAAAGCCTGCAGCGGCTGCTCAGTTATGCAGGGAAGGGAAGCCGGGTTGGCCTCCATCCTGTACAGCGCCTGGCACGCAGGAGGGACTCGGAACGGACAGGAGGCCTGGAAAAGCCACGCTTGTGCGCGCGTGAGCCTGGGAGCACTGCGGAGCCACCCCCACCCCCACCCCCACCCCAGGCAGCCCCTCCTGTCCTGGAGCAGCAGCCGTGACCAGGAGGGAGAAGCCACGGATGGTCTAGGAAGCGGGCACCTGCCCTCACGTGTGTGTTGTAGTGAGGAAAGCACATTCACTTTGGCACGCTCCCGTGAGCCTAAGAATCACAAGACATT
This sequence comes from Glossophaga mutica, assembly GCA_039655065.1. NCBI lineage: Eukaryota > Metazoa > Chordata > Mammalia > Chiroptera > Phyllostomidae > Glossophaga > Glossophaga mutica. The sequence continues at coordinate 3,395,772 of CM077315.1, forward strand.
TTCAATATCCAGAAAAGGCAGCGCTGGCCGGGAAGGCCGTCTAAGAGGACGCGGGGGTGACAAACACACCGTCTTTCAGACTCGCCCCCGAGGGCAGAAAAGCTGGAGGAGAGAGCCGGTCCAAAGGTCCACGTAAGGGAACGGAACTGGCTACGTGGCACCCCGGACCGGACGTGTTGCCTTCTGAAGTCGGAAGCGATGAAGACGATTTGAGTCCCACCTGTCTGCAACGCAGGGTCAAAACAGCCTTCCCGTTGCTCGTGTGGAAAGGAGTACAACAATCAATAAACAACAGGACAAGAATAAACTCTGTTTCACATACTCCCAGCTGTCAACCTCCTCGGGCCCCACCCTGAAGACAGTCCCTCATGACCCCCGCTCAGGTCAGTTTTCCTCAACCAGCTCCTGCGTGGTTACCGGTGAATGGACCCTTCGGCGTGTACCAGTGTACAGAGGAAAAGCGTCCCATTCTTAAAGCAGGATCTCTTGTAAGTGCTAGTTCCAGGGCAGCGATGTTCGCCTGGTGGGGTGCAGGAATCTGTAAAACAGGCACCACCTGACCGTGCGGCAGGGGCACCGACCCCTCTTCCCGAAGATGGTCCAACAGAAAGATCGCAACAGCCAACACAACAGTGGCCGGCCGGTGGAAATGAATGACACTTTATTGTCGTAGCAGCGAAAAATACATGTTTTTGGTGAGCCGTCGAATTTTAGTAATTCGTTTACGTGTTCCGTCCGAGCAGAAAGGCTGGCGGGCGCTGTCTGGCTTGAGCCGCACTCACTTATTTTTCACGGGCACATTAACGTAATTAGCGTGCAAGAGGAAAGGTTTACGTTAGACTCTTCGACGAGGACACCAAGCAGGAACCCGTCTCGGAGGGGAGGGGAGTCATTTCCACACGAGCCTGTGACCCTGCACCTATGACCTCTGACTGCTGCGCGCCCCCTTAAAGCACGCACACACAGACGAGAAAACGGCGGCTTACCTCAATCGAACGAAAGCAAAACCAGCCCCGTCACCACGCCCTTGTGCAGAGGGAGGTACCTGGATGTGTGCCCCGCTGACGGAAGTGCAGGGTCAGATACTGCATTCTCGCTGTATTTAGACGCGTGACGTGAAAGATGCTATGTTTTCTTCTTTTTTTTAATAAGTTTTTAAAAATATTTTATTTCTTTATTTTTAGGGAGAGGGGAAGAGAGGGAGAGAAACATCAACGTGTGGTTGCCTCTCACACGCCCCCACTGGGGACCTGGCCCGCAACCCAGGCATGTGCCCTGACTGGGAATCGAACCGTGACCCTTTGGTTCACAGCCTGCACTCAATCCTCTGAGCCACACCAGCCAGGGCAAGATGCTATGTTTTTTTCAAAAACCATACTTGTCTTCCAGCATTCTTCTCCTCTTGGACTGGACAGAAGACAGTCGAGGCTTTGTGACCCGTCCTGTGGAATCCGTTAAGAGAACTGGAGGCCATACCGACCCAAAGGAAACGTCCTTTTCCAAAACGCGATGTCCTCCTACGGCTGACCAGGCACATGCTTCTATAGAGAAAGCAGAGCGTGTCAAAGCCAGGTGTGGTGGTGAGCACCACCAACGTGGCCGGCATTCTTCAAGATGGAATCACCTGGGGGTTCCTTGACGAAGTCATTGCCTTCGGAAGACCGTGAAGCACAATGGGAGATTGTTTTAAAGAACAGATGAGACCGTGATCTCCAGGCAAGGCGCGCATTTAGAGCTGGCTCCCGGGACAGACCAGCACCTGTGGAGGTCACTGCCGCCAGGACAGTTCCCTGCTGAAGAGCAAACATGACCTTGGCGTTAACCCTCCCGGTTAACAGCCACCCCCCGCCAGTGCACCTCGGGTCAAATCTGGAGTCACCCCATGTGCTTCCTCAGCCGGGTCCTCCGGGGCCGCGGAACCTGCCCCCGACCCCTCCCTCCCCTGGGTGCTGTCTCCACTCCCACCCGGTCCTTGCTCAGAGACCCCCAGAGGCTCCCTCCCATGACTTCTCTCCCTGACCCTTTCCCCCACGCCAGCCCACCCTGCACGCCCAGCTCGTTAAAAGGGCCCCTCGCACCAACGCCACGGGACAGCTCGCAGCTGCAACTTCCCGCCCCAGCTCTCAACGTCCTGGCCTTCGCAGGTTTCCCAACTGACCGAATGACACGTGCCCTGCTCTGAAATTTAATTTCTCGGGACCTCGAGACAGTCAACTCTTCCCACACTTCTTCCAGCAGTGCCGTTTGCCACGGTCTTAGCAGCCTTCTCCGCCCAGGCCCTGCTCACACGAGCCCCTTCCCTGACACGCCCTTGAGTCACCTCCTCGGACCCCACACGGGAATCTGCTCCTCCTTGTGAGCGGGCCCTGCTTGGCGCAGGAACACACAGCTCTTGGCCTCTCCCATCTCCCACTAGTTACGTCTGCACACCTTGTCTTATTAGAAGGCAGGTGGTACAATCAGGGGTTGTTCCTTATCTTTACGACCCCCTTCGTAAGGTGGAAAGCTTCGCGTGTAACAGGTGCACTTTATTATTATTTTTTATCCTTGTCCGATGATTTGAGAGAGAGAGAGAAACAGCGATCCTTTGTCTCCCATAGGCTCTCTGACCGGGGATCAAACCCGCACCCTTTCGGTGCACAGGACGACACTCCAACCAGCTGAGCCACCTGGCCCAGGCTGACAGGTGCCCTCGAAGTGTCTGCTTTGTGAATGAAATCTTAACCTGATGCAGGAAAATGCCTTTCCGGCAATTCAGGAAGTACAGACAACTTCGGAAAACAGATTCGAGAGGCCGGCAAGAAAAACAGGATGTGACTCACGTTTACCCAGTGACAGCCCACACGAGTCAGAGGGATTGCAAAAATAATTCTCGTTGGAGACCACGGTTTGAAAATCAATTGTTGTGGCTCATAAAGGAATGACTCAGCCGATGACTGTATCTCTGCACCTCCTCCCAATGTCAGAGAGACAAGGACAGCAGCGGCACGGCCAAGTTCATGGACTCCCTGACGGAGGAGGCTGCAGAATGCACCCACCGGGGGTCCCAACCCAGGGCTCACAGCAGACCCTGGGGTGCCACGCAGAGGCCGGCTAATGTCTGAGGATCGGTTTCTGAGCGTCCCTCCGGGCAGAGGGGGACAAGACAAGCAACCTCCAGGCCTCCTCTCCACCACGACACCCTGCACTCGGACCGACCCCTGTCAGCCTGGCTGTGGGACCGGACTCGGCAGGAACGTCAGGGCTGCGTAAGCGAATCCAGCCAAAGATGAACGCAGTGTCCCCGGCTGGTGCGGAGCACTGTCCCGGGGTTGCTGGAGGCTGAGGAAAAACAAAGCTACGCCAGACACGCCAGGGGGAACGAAGCCCACCTCCGTTCCTCGTTCAGAGGAGCAGCAATGCAACCCAGAGGCTGCTCTCGGCCACGCTCTTGCCCAGCTGGGCGATGAAACTTCTGGAAGAGCCCCCGCTTCCCAGCACCCCTGCCGCTGGCATCTTCTGGAAAATACAGACGTTTCCCCGCTGGTTCGAGGCCAGAAGCGATCGCTGGAGGCGTTCGGGGCTCCTTACAAAAGTGGAAGTGGAAGACGACCCCTCTACGAGCGCCAGACAAGGAGAACGTCAGCAGAGCCTCCCCCAGACTCCGACCTGAACGCCGACTCTGCACACAGGCGCCGCCCCTTCTTTTGGAGACATCAGCCACGTGCCCATGATGCTTCCACGCTGTTGGGGGCACGGACATCCAATGGTGCGTCCGAACACTGGTGTTCCTCTCCGAGTACCCTCCAAGCCAAAGACGTAATAGCAGATCGCCGAGGACAGCGCATAGGAAGGCTGCGTCGACTCGGAGGCACCGCGATGCTCAGGAATCTGTTCTTGTTTCAAAACAGGATGAGTTTGGGGGCTTTTCCGCCCTGTCCCATTCGTTCCTTCTTGCTTGTTACAATGAAAAGTACTACATGGAGCTGCTGATCTTTGTCAAGGAAGACTCAGAGAGGAAAAGATGGGGCGGGGAGGGAGAGAGACGGTGACTGACTCATTCTTTGGGGTGTCTGTTCTAAGGGATACGAGATGCTTTCATCGGGAGTGTTCCTCTTCTAAAGGAGTCTTCCCGGGATGTGAAAATCGGCTCGCTTGACTCCTAAACACTCCACAGTCCCTGGGAGCGAGCGGCTTTCCGGGGCTGAAGGCGCAGGTGCTGGGCGGCGCACCGGCTGCCAGGAGTCCCCGTCAGAGCCCTGCGCTGGGGTTTAGCAGAACTCGGGGACTCAGATACGCTCCGTACCCGCAGCCAGGCCTTCTTCCCGCGGCCCCCCAGCCTCCAGACCCCCAGGTCCCTGTCCACCAGGACTGTTCTGCAGGGCGAGGGCCCCTCGGCAGGCAGCACCCCAACTCTGTTCTCTCCGGGGGTGACAGCGCCCGGAACACGCTGGGCTCAGCGAGCTGCGCCAGCGTCCGCCGGTGCTCTGCCCCGCGAGGTTCGGGCTCGAGTCCACAGCCCACTTCCCAATGGAGGCGCAGCTCCGGACTCGCAGGTGTGAAGCCTTTGCCTCGACGCCCCGAGACCCGAGCCACGCAAGACTGCCCTCATGCCAGCAGGCTTTATCTTGCCGGCCGCCCATTGCACGCTGGCCATTCTTCACGCTGCCCACCCTCTCGGACCCTCGCTACACGGCGCTCTCACTGGCTGTCCTCCCGACTTTCTAGGCTGTCTTTTAACGACGTGGTACCTAAGTGCCCCCCCCCCACCCTACGACATTAGAGGGGAGGCGGCCCAGACGCTGGTCCCGGTCACCCAGGAAACGTGGGGATGTGCAAATGGCCTCTGCCTAGGTTTCAATCCCAGCTCTGCCACTGGCTAATGGGGGAGCCTGGACGAATTCCCTTTAACACGGCTGTGCCTCAGTTTCCTCCCCTGTGTAATGGGTTGTCAGGACAGCCCACCTCTAGGTGCTGCCGAGACGACCGAATGAGTTCATCCGGACGCCCAAGGCAGAGAAGGCCCCGGACAGACAGACAGACGGAAGGCGGGACCCCCCAACCTCTGCCTCCAGGCCTCTCTTGGGCCAGGGCCCCGGCCATCGGTCCCGCAGAGGCCAGCCCCACGGCGCCAGCGCCGGAGTCTCCCTCTCAGGAAATGTTCCCGAGAGCAGCTAACCTCCCTCGACAGCCAGTCCTGAACTCTGTCCTTCCCTGGGCTTCTGCGGGCGGGGAGAGCATTCTTCCATTTTGAATTATTCATCTAATCTGACACCCATCTCATCTCTAATGCAGGCGAGAGAGAGGCTCTGTCAAGGTTCATACGGATAAAAATCAATTCAAATACAACCCAAGGAAAACTGCTGTTGCCCAAACTGCAGTGGCGGCTCCGGGGCTCGTGAGCTGCGGCGTTGGCTTCACGTACCCGGTGACTTTGGGGAGCTCCGCCAGGGAAGGGGGCCGCCGGCTACGCGGGATCGCCTGCCCCACGGGCTCACGCCCTTCGGGGTTTTACCCACGGGTCACTCGAAGGTGCGTACTCCTCCCTCGCACGCCGCCGTTAGGTGAAAGAAGTAAGTTCCAGCACGACAGAGAATGGGAGCCATTTAAATTAAAGACAAGGTGAGCGGAGGGAAACTGCGTGGTTCTGAAACGAGATTGCGCTTTTATTTTTCGTTTATTTTTTAATGCATTATGATTTTTTAACCCTTTACCTGAGGACATATCCATCGATCCCAGAGAGACAGGGTGGGAGGGACAAGGATCCGTTGCCTTCTGCCGGCGCCCCAACCAGAGGCTGAACCCGCCGCCCTTTGGTTTACGGGACAACACTCCAACCAGCTGAGCCGCACTGGCCAGGGCTGACTGCACTTTTGATTATCAGACACTTTTCTCTATCGATCCATTCCTTTGATTAAAAAAAAATTTACCCTGGCTGGTGTAGCTCAGTGGATTGAGAGCCAGTTACCATTCGATTCGCAGTCAGCGCACAGGCCTGGGTTGTGGGCCAGGTCCCCAGTAGGGGGCGTGCGAGAGGCAACCACACATGGATGTTTCTCTCCCTTGCCCTCTCTCTAAAAATAAATTGAAAAAATATTTTTTAAAGAAAAATAAAAAATAAAGAAAAACATTAAGTGACACACTTCTACGTCACTCTGGAGTGCGGATTGGTCTCGTAAGAAAATAAGTGTGTGTGTCTGGAGCGCATGCTGATGGTTGGTTGGTAGCACAGGGAGGTGTGGGCTGCGGGGGAAGGGCTGACCCCCAGGGTGGGCCCCAGTGGAGGTGACTAAAGAATCCTGAGAACTGGTTCTTGGGGGGCCGCAAGCCCTTTGGTCTGCGGGGCCGGTTTTAGTTACCAGAGTCCAAATGACTACGGAAGTGTAAAAGTTAAAGCAGAGTGGCCCTGGCCAGTGTGGCTTAGTGGGTTGGGCGTCACCCCACGAAGCGGGGGGGTCAGTGGTTCGATTCCCAGTCAGGGCACATGCCCGGGTTGCGGCCTCGTCCCCTGTTGGGGTGCATGGGAGATTCAACCGAGTAATGTTCCTCCCCCTCTCTTTCTCCCTCCTCCTCTCTCTCTCTAAATAAATTTTAAAAACTTCTTTCAAAAAAAAAAGCGGAATGGCTTAATATGATCAAGTTGACCTAAGGGACTTCCCAAATGGCAAATATTAATAGCATCCATTTTAACAAACACATAAGTCTGCACAGTAAGAACACACCTAAATGACTACAAAAGCTTTTAGCAAATGGAGCCACAACAATAAAATGTTACCTTAGCATGTCTTCACCCCCCTTTAAGTGGCCCTCTTGGGGAGAATAAGAAGTTGGCAGAAAAGGTTTATATGGCTTACTGCTAAAAAACCAACAAAGACAAAATTACCCTTAAGAAGGAATTATTTCCCATAGTCCATGCATTACTTTCCGCAGTTCTGCTACACTCAGAGGTGATTAAATCTTCCGTTCAACTGGATTTGGAAAACGCGAACAATGGCTTTTCGCAAGACTTTTTTTTGTATTTTCAGAACCCTATTTTGTGAGGCCTGTTCCTATTTTTGTCCAGTGTCTTGGCTCAACTGCTGGTGCAGAGTGGACACCTGAAAGCCCAGCTCTGTCACAGGAAAAGGCCGCACAAAGTCACAACAGACAGGAGCTCCAGGTGATGAATCGGACTTGCCCACTGAACGAACTAACCGGAAGAGTAAGCAGATGAAGCTGACGGTGTTCGGTAAGTTATTCTGAAACTTCGCGGTGTGTGTGTTATTTTTTTAAACCCTCACCTGAGGATATGTGCCCGGGGGGGGGGGGGTTTGCATGTGATCAGTTGCCTCCCCCTGATTTTGTAAAGCTTCTCTTTGCTAGATCCCGCACCACCATCGCCACAAATTTCCACGACCATCTGCCACTTTTGCTGTGTCTGACGTGAACTCCACCACACAGTTCAAGGAGCCTCCTGAATGATTTGTGTGCATCAGTACCAAGTATTAAACATCCGCGAGGAAGACCACTGTTATTATAAACATTCATGTGCCAAATGCATGCGGACACACGCAGAGTCCTCATGGGAGAGTCGTGTGGGTGATGTGTGACGTGGACCCACGCCCAAGACAAAAACAAGGGGCAAAAGCTAAGAAGAAAATGCTGGCTCCAAATGGCTGGCCGAGAGAGGCCAGGGCGAAGCTGGACGAGCTGTCCTGAGTTGCGGCTGAGAGGATGAAAGGGTTCTCGAAGAGCGCTCCCTCCCCGCGCGGAGCCCAGATGCCGCGCTCGACCCTCTTCCCGAGGCTCCTGGCCGCGTCTCAGGGCCCCGAGAAGGAACAAGCAGATGGCTCCATGGGTGCAAGTCAAAAGGAAGTCGCATTTGCCCTGTTGGGCTTCCTAGCAACTGGGCTGGCGATGCCAAGAAAGCCAGCCGGCTCCGAGGAGAGGCGCCGCAGGGGGTTCAGAGCCCAGTGGCCGGCAGAGGAGGGGAGGCCTCCAGACAGCTGCCCCTACCCCGGCAAGACAAACCCTGTGCATTTGGACACCCACACTGCCCGCCCTGTGGGGACCTTGGTTTCCCCAGCAGTCCCAGCTCCAGCCTACCTGGCCACGCTGCCAATCGCCTGACCACTTGGGGCCCTTCACAGGGCAGCACCTCAGGTGAGCAGCCTGGCCCAGCCATCAAAGAGTTGCTTCCCCCTTCTCCACGGGGGGCAGGGCGCAGGCACCCCTAACGCACCTCGAACAGCTGGACGAAAGGCCCATGTGCCAAGAAAGGCAGGCGTGTGCGCGGGCCTTCAAAACAGCCCCTACGTAACCTGGAGACTCTGACGGGCAGCAAAGAGGAGTTTCGCTCGGGCAGGAGTTGCTTTTATGGAAGTTACGAAAATACACACAGGATATATGTCCCCAGTACAGCGCCAATGGCCAGAGGAGGTCTTGGCGTTATTAAGGGTGCAGGGCCACCCTGAGCCCAGGCAACGCTGCTACATTTTGCCACGTCCCCTGAGGCTCCCTCTGACCAATGATGCCCGTGAAACCCTATGGCCCTCCCCCACTCACCGAGTGGGTGGTAGGTCAGCCACTGTCAGGCAGGAAATGGAGTTTGTGATCACAAATACATCTTGGGAAACTAATACAGTTTCCCAGGTGTTCGGTGAAGATGTTTAAAAGGCATTATATTTAAGACGCGTCACAACCGTATGAGCTGGGTGACGTCAACCTCCCCACACACTTTTTACAAACACGTGAGGACACCGCGGCTCGGGCCACGTGAGTGGCCACGCGGCGAGGCTGTGAAGTCCAAATTCAGATCCAAGTGTGTCTGACTCTAAAACCCAGGCTCTTTTCCATACCTCCCAAGCCCAGAAACTCAGGGCTTAGCCCAGAAAGCCGCAAGTGAAAACGATTTAGGAAAAGCAAGGAAAGGACAAGTAAGAGGGATAAAAGATATTGAGTCATTCCAAATTTTCACGGGAAGTAAATGAGCACAGGCCTGAGAAATTCTCGTTGGATAACCCAGAGCGTCTGAGGAGGGGCTCCGGCGGCAAAGGGCTGCCTGCCCGCTCCGCTCCACTCCGGGCTGGGCCACAGCAGGGCAGGAGCCTTCGCCGGCCCGCCCTGGGGGACCGCCCAAGGGGGCAACTCAGGACGGAAGCTCCAGGGCCCCTGCGGAGGCGCCGGAACGCTCCAGGCTGCTGGAGGGAAGGCAAGCGGCACAATCCCCTAAGAAAACAGTGTGGCAGTTTCTAGAAAAGCGCAACATGCAGAGACCAGCCAGTCCGCTCCCAGATACTGACCCCATGAACGTGAAAGCCCGTGTCCGCCCGAGGGCCCGCACACGAGTGTTCCCGGCGGCTTCACCTGGCGTGGCCCAAAGCTGGCAGCGCCCACCCGCAGGTGAATGCAAAGCAAAGAGTGGTGTTTCCGTCCATCTTCGTCTGCTCGGGCTGCCGGAACGAAATGCCACGGAGCGGGTGGCTCGGGAAGGGAAGGGAAGGTCACTTCCTCGGAGTCCCGCCCGGGGGCTGGAAGTCTGGGATCAGAATGATGATGAGGGCTCTGCTCCTGGCTGGCAGCCGACCGCCGGCCCGCTGGGTCCTCACAGGGCTTCTCCTCTTCGGGTAATCCCGACAGGGTTGGGGTCCCGCCCTTAGGGCTTCAGTGCGTCTCAGTTACCGCGTGAGAGCCCTGTCTCCGAATACGGGCCCCCTGAGGGTTAGCGCTTCCGTGTGTGGGTCTCGGGGGGAACCCAGTTCAGTCCGTACAATGGAACGTTGCTCAGCGGTAAAGAAAGGAAGCGCTGATCCTCCCAACGAAACTAGGGTGGGTCTCAAAATAATTATGCTGAAAGAAACCAGAGGCATCCCCCTCCAAAAAGAGTATGCTGTATGATTCCACTGTATAATTTACATAAAATTATACAGAATATATACATGGACATAAAACTCTAGAAAATGTAAATTAATCTACAGGGATGAAAGCAACAGATTCACCCTGGCCAGTGGCTCAGTTGATTGGAGCATCGTCCCACGTTCACCAAAAATGTTGCAGGTTCGATTCCCAGGCAGGCCACATGCCTGGGTTGCGGGTTCAATCCCCTATCAGTTTGCATATGGGAGGCAACCAATCAATGTTTCTCTTTCACATCAATGTTTCTCTCTCTCTCTCTCTCTCTCTCTCTCTCTCTCTCTCTCTCTCAAATCAATAAACGTATCCTCAGGTGAGGATTAAAACCGAAGTAATAGGTCCGTCGTTGCCTGGGGAAGGGGGATCACAAACCGTGGGAAGGCTGGGAGGTTGAGAGCTGGCTTCATCATTCTGACTGTCGCATGTGACGGTCTCACATACATTCGTCGAGACTCAAATTGTACATTTGAAACATATGCCCTGGCTGGTGTGGCTCAGTGGATTGAGTGCCGGCATGCAAACCAAAGGGTCGCTGGTTCAATTCCCAGTCAGGGCACATGCCTGGGTTGTAGGCCAGACCCCCAGTAGAGGGCGTGTAAGAGGCAATCGATCAATGTACCTCTCGCGCACTGATTTTTCCCTCCCTCTCTTTCTCCTTCCCTTCCCCTCTCTCTAAAAAGTAAATAAATAAAACCTTTTTAAAAAATTCATTAAACATATGTAGTGTATTATCAGGCATCAATATTACACATCACTAACGATACATTGATAAAGCCAAAAAAACTCAAGCCTCTTCCCTGCTTCATTTTCTTGTTCTTTAACATCAATAGGCTTCAGTGTGTTTTGAGATTTAGGGCTGTTCAGAAGTCATGTAGATTCTGGATGTCTTCACACACAGAGAGCCTCTCTCACCGACAGAGAAAGAGCCCTCACACTTTCCCCACCATTTCAAATTAAATGTACATGTCACTCCCAAAGCCTCCAGGAATGCGAGAGCGATTATTTTTAACTTTTTACTGTGGTATCTCAATTACCTTCAACTTATTAGACAGCTGATCTATTAAGTTCTCAGGATAGGACCCAGTGGGGATCAATTTTAAAATTAAAAAGATTTTTAAGAGTCTACTCTTAGAACTTCCATCATAATTTCAAATTTCACTGAAAACAATTTGAATGTGAACGCTCCTCTGGAGAAATTCCAATCCAGCCTGCAGAAATAGGAAGCGAGCAGAGACCAGGCGCCGGCTGGGGGACCGCAGCCGAAACCAGTGTGCGGTCCTGCCACGACACTCTACCAACACACCGCTAAGCAGTGTGACTACGCCGCCGAGCAAACATACCCAAGTGACTGGAAAGTGTATATCCACACACACACAAAAAAAAAAAAAAAAAGAAAGAAAGAAAGAAAGAAAGAAAGAACCCCACAAACATTTACAGCAACTTTATTCATAACCACCAAAATCTGGGAACAGCGAAGATGCCCTTCGGAGGTGAACGGATAAACAGATTGCGGTACGTCCATACAATGAATATTATTAAGTGATAAACAGAAATGAGCTCTCACGCCACAAAAAGACATGGATGAGTCCTAAAAGCATACCGGTATGGGGAAGAAGCCCGTCTGAACAGGCTGCCTGCTGTACAAAAGGCGAAACTGGACCAGCAGCAGCAGGAGGTTTGGGGGGAAGGGGAGGAGTTGACCGCACGGAGTACAGGGGCTTTTTCAGGCTGTGAAATGATTCTGTACGAGACAGCAGTGGTGGACACAGGACACTGTGTAGAGAACGTCCCCTAATGTACGCAAGAGGCCGAGAGGACCCCAGGATGGAGCACAGAACATGACAAACCATGACCATGGTGCCATGTAGGCAGGAAGCAGCTCACTGGAGGAAGGCGGGGAAAGGCACAGGCTCACCTTTGTAGAAGAACGTGCGGCCGGACTTGACTGTGGTCTTTGGACCCCCGTCTAAAGCGTAACGAGGTCCCCCAGGGGTGACTCTGCAGAGCCTGGGAAAGGGGGGCCGGGACGAGGTGGGGGCTCCATGCCACAGGGAAGAGTCCTCACCCAAGTCCTGAGCAGCAACGCCCGCCCTCACCCCCCAGAACTCCCCCAACCCCTGTCTGACCTAACTCCCTACTGCCACCGACTGTCCCAGCCGCTCCCTCCACGGCGACAAGTGCGCCTCCTCCTTGTTCCCTCCCCCGGGGCCTGGCCTCCTGCTGTTCCCTTGGTCTTGTGCACACAGGGAACCCCACTCCCTGCCCTGCACACCCCCACAGCGGCTCCCTCACTTCCACCCAGGGCTCTGTCCAAGTGCCACCATCTCTGCAGGGCCGCCCTTCCCCCACCAGCCACGCTCCTGCCCCTCCGATCCGACTGTACTTTCCCCATCACCATCTGACTACTGCACGCACGCAGGCACGTTTAAAACACGAACCTTACTTTTTTAGAGCAGTTTTAAATTTTCAGAGGAATCCTAAAGATGGTACCAATGTAAGGTCATTCCCAAATAACCCATTTCCCTATTTTTAACATCTTATACTAACGTATGATATTGATACACTACTAATCACTTTGTTCAATTCACTCAGTTTGCACCTAAGGTCCTTTTCCTGGCCCCAGATCCCCTTCAGGATACATTTAATTTAGTCGTCCAGACTTGGCTAAGGTGACAAACTTGTCACCCGGAGGTTTCGCAGAGCCCCACCCTTCCCATGTCGCGCCCGTGAAGGTGCTCCGCCAGGAACCTGGGGGCCGCTCCTCACCGTCTGCAACGTCGACAGCTTTCTCCGGGTAATGGTGTTTATTCGAGTCAACGACTTGAATCTTTTATTGCATTTTGCCCTTTTTTTAAAAATAAACATAAGTGGACCCTGGCTGGTGTAGCTCAGTGGATTGAGCGCGGGCCTGTGAACCAGAGGATCGCGGTTCGATTCCCAGTCAGGGCACATGCCTGGGTTGCAGGCCAGTTCCCAGCAGGGGATGTATGAGAGGCAACCGTACATTGATATTTCTCTCCCTCTCCTTCTCTCCTACCCTTCCCCTCTAAAGATAAATAAATAAATATTAAAAATAAACATAAGTGGGAAAAAATAGAAGAAAGGAAACTCCGTCCGACAGGAGCAACTGGGAGATGCCAGCTTGCAGCGAGGACCCGGAGGGAGATCTCTTGGGTCGAATTGCACCCTGTGAGTCCCCTCCGGTCACCTGGACCAGCGCCACGGGCTGGAACCCCAGGCCGAGGCTGTGCATGAGCGGAGACCACGAACACGCACCCTGTTATTAGACAGAGGTGTCTCCTTCTTACCCACTCTTCTCCGGTCCCTTTCCAGGAAAGGATATCGGGGGTTCCCCGCTTACGACACCCTCTCTCTGTGTGCTGTGGGGACACGTGCCTGAGTTGGGACTCCAGTTTCATGCATTCACCAGTAATTGCTGAGCAGATAAAATCTGCTAAGCACTGAGCATGTCCTTCAAAACGCGTCCTTTCTCACCCGCCCAGAGCCCAGCACACGGCGTGCTCCAGATACTTCCAGAACTCCCGAAAAGGTTTCAACGCCTCAGATACAAGGGTAAAGACCCATCAATACTAACCGCATAGGCCTGGAGACAAGTCCACAAATTATCTGAGAATTCTAGCCTTCGGAAAAGCATACGATTGAGAAAACAATCAAATTTACAAAGCCGACCCAGAACTTGACCTCAATTAGACCAAATACCACATGCAAGAGGTATGCTCAGCGGGAAGTAACGCAATTCCCCAAAAGCTCCAGTGGTAAAAACCGATGCAAGAGTTCTTTTTTAAACCTTTCAGAGAAGAAAATTGAAGTGAGTCAAACCTGTGCGAACAATCTGGTCTCCGCGACCGCTACGAGTGGGGAAAGCGTTCCTGCGTTCCTGTGTTCGTTCGTTCATTCCAGGAGCACCGCTAGCGGAGGCCTGCTCGCCCGGCCCGCAGGGGGCGAGATGCTACGAGGGCTGTAAAGAGTCCGGTGCAGCCCCCGGATGCACCGCGGCACCCGCGCCAGCTTTATTTGCAAAGACCCCGACTCCGACCAACAGCCACGGGCCATGAGTCCGAGGCCGGCTGCAACCGGACTGGGCAGTTTCCTAGACAACTCGTCCCGTCAGCTTGCTGGGCTCCAACGCCAAGAGCTCGTGTCACCTGGGTTGCCTACCTCCCTGGGTCCCAGACCCTAAAAAGACGAGAGCATTTTAACAAGCCCCCAAAGTAGGAGGAGCAAGGCCGGGCAGGGGGTGCCGGGACCCCAGCTCCAGCTCTCTGGCTCTGAGTAACTGGGCTCTGAGGAAGGGCTGCAGAGCCGGCAAGCGACGTATGAATGAAGCGACGTATGAAGCGACGGTGAGGGCAAACGCAGGCCAAAGACCCGCTGGAGGCGATCCAGCGTCTGCGCAGATGACATGTTAACGAGCGTGCGCAAGCAATCACGTCTGCAGACCGCCTCCCAACAGGCGAACATCGAGTTTGCTCTGTTTACCGATCCCTCCAGCAATACAACAAAAAGCCTAAAGAATGTCGACCAGCCCTGGCTGGCGTAGCTCAGCGGATTGAGCAGGGGGCTTGCGAACCAAAAAGTTGCCAGTTCGATTCCCAATCAGGGCACATGCCTGGGTTGCAGGGGCGTATACTATACAGTAGGGGGCGTGCAAGAGGCAACCACACATTGATGTGTCTCTCCCTCTCTCCTTCCCTTTCCCTCTCTCTAAAAATAAATAAAGAAAATCTTAGCCCTGGCTGGTGTAGCTCAGTGGATTGAGCGCGGGCCTGCGAACCAAAGGATCGCGGTTCGATTCCCAGTCAGGGCACATGCCTGGGTTGCCAGGCCAGTTCCCGGCAGGGGACATACAAGAGGCAACCGCACATTGATGTTTCTCTCCCTCTCTCTTTCCCTTCCCCTCTAAAGATAAATAAATAAATAAATAATAAAAATAAATAAATAAAATATTTTAAAAAAAAGAAAATCTTAAACAACAATAACAACAGAGAAGAACATTAAAAAACAGCAACAACAAGAATGCAGACCAGACGGCTCACACGGCAAATACTCACTCACAAAGGGTTCACACTTTTTGTCTATACACTTCGGTGTTGTTTGAATAGTTACAAACAAACACTGCAACCTCCTGTGAATCTATAACAACTTCCAAAATGGAAAAAAAAAAAAAACGTAGTGCATTTTTTGCTATCAGAAAAGATGAAAAAGAATGCTGTTCTTTAAATGGCATAAACTAAAAGGGAAGTAAAATCAGCAACAGTGGCCGAAATTAACTCCAAGCACGCGCATTTATGTCCTCATTTAATTTTGCTGTTTACTCTGGGTCACCTAAAAACCAAGCCACGTATTTAAAGAATAGTTCCCTTTACCTTGTCGCTACTGAAGGTCTTCCATGTTGTCCTCCAGGAAGTCTGACCCGTGAAGACATCTAAGTCCTAGAAAAGCAAATTGTTTTCTAAGATTAAATTGAAAAACCATCTCCACAATATCAATAGCAATAATCCCACAGGGAGGCTCACCACCAGATCTATCCGATTAAAAATAAAGTCGTCACACCAGGTACGAAAATCAGCAAAAAAGGGGCCACAGCCCTCAACGAAAGAGCCCAAAGCATAACACTCTTAGAGGAAAACACAGGAGTAAATATTCTCAACTTTTAGTTACTGACAAGTTGGACTTCAACAAAATTTTAAAATTTTGCGCTTCAAAAGACACCGTTAAGAGAATGTTCACAGGGGTCACATATATGGATACGGAAGGAGATGACTGTGGGCGGTGAACACACAAGGTAATGTATAGATGACGTGCCGTAAAATGGAGCGCTTGAAACCTACACAATCTTATTAACCGGTCACCACGATAAAGTAAATTAAATTTCTTTTAAAAAATATCTGTGAATTCTTTGTAGGCATACCGTGGAGATTTTACCCGTTTGGCTCCAGACTACCACAATAAAACAAACATTGTGATAAATCGAGTCACACAACCTTTTTTGGTTTCCCAGCGCATAGAAACGTTACGTTTAGAGTGAGAGGGAGGAGGGAGAGAGAGCGGGAGAGAAACGTCGATGCGTGGTTGCTCCCAACAGGGGACCCAGCCCGCAACCCAGGCGTGTGCCCTGACTGGGAATCCAAATGGCAAGTCTTCGGTTCACAGGCAGGCACTCAGTCCACTGAGCCACACCAGCCAGGGCCAACATAAATAAATAATTTTTAAACAAAATTATGTTTACACAATGCTGTAGTCTATTAAGTGTGTGATAGCATTCTGTCTAAACAAACAATGTACATATCTCAATTTAAACATACCCGTGTGGCCCTGGTGTAGCTCAGTGGATTGAGCGCGGGCCTGCGAACCGAAGCATCGCGGTTCAATTCCCAGTCAGGGCACATGCCTGGGTTGCGGGCCAGTTCCCAGCGGGGGACACACGGGAGGCAACCATACATTGATGTTTCTCTCCCTCTCCCTCTCTCCTACCCTTCCCCTCTAAAGATAAATAAATAATCTAAAAAAAAAATTAAAATAAAATGCCCGTGTGTCCATCAGTGGAAGAATGGATAGACCAAACGTCTCACACACACACATACACACACACAATGGAATATTATTCAGCCTTCGAAAGGAAGGAAATTCTGATACATGTTCCAATATGGATGAATCTGAATCTGGCGGATGCTCTCCTAAGGGAAACGAGCCAATCACAGAAGGGCAGATACTGTATGACTCCACCCAGGTGAGGTGCCTCCACTTGTCAAGTTCAAAGAAACAGGACCTCGAAGAGGGCGGGGGGGTGGGGATAAATGGGGAGTGGTCTAATGGGTAAGGAGCCTCAGTTCCGCAAGACGACAACGCCCTGGAGATCGGTCGCACTACTGGTTAACACTACCGAGCGGAACACTTCAAAATGGTTACTACTGGTTAACCCTACCGAGCGGAACACTTCAAAATGGTTAAGACGGTACATTTTGTCATATGCATGCTACCAACAACGAGCCACCGCTTCACGCCTCCTAGGAGGGGTCCCATCGGAAGGACAGGTGTGGGGGCCACATGAAGAAACCGGAAATCTCCTACATTATTGGGGGGGATGGTGCGGTCACTCTGGAAAGCAGCAGGGCTGATTCTTAAAAGTTAAACATGCATTTACCACATGACTCAGCACTTCAACCCAGCTACCCAACAGAAAGGAGACTGTCTCTCCGTGAACAAAGACTCGTCTGGAAAGCTCATGGAAGCGTTATTCGCGACAGCCCAAACGGGGGACAATTCAAATGTCCATCAGCAGGCAGGTGGCATTCCCGGCCACCATCGCCCCGGGGCCTGGCACAAAGATGAAATACAAAGACGATCGTGAAAAAAACGGAAACGTCAGTTTGGTGCTTTCAAGATCCAGTTCTTTCGAGGGAAACATGGACCTAGCTGATTTTTCCCCAGACACTGAGCTGCCAAGCCTTCTACCCTTGTTCAAATGGCTCTTTCAGACCCAGGGCAGAACGACCTGGGTCACCCCTGTACCCCCAGTGTGGCCAGGACTGGCTTCAGACCGCTCCGCCCAGACCCAGAGCTGGGCGTAGGGGATACAGGAGAGCAAAGACAGAGGCGCAGTCCTGCCCTCCTGGGGAAAAGCTACTCAGCAAATGTGAGGCAGGCAAAGTAGTAATTAGATCACCACAGACGCAGAATTATCACCGTGTGGTCAGGGGCAAGGAAACGGAGGCACCGGGTAAAATGTTTACCCATATTAATTCGTTTTTACTATCAAAAGACCCTGCAAGTTAAATTCCGTTATTATCCCATTTTCGGGATGAGAAAACGCAGGCCCAGAGAAGTGGTGTGACTTGTCCAGAGTCCCACAGGGGGTCGTCCACCCAGATTCACAAGCAGCTGTGAGGCCGGAAGCCTGGAGCGACGGCCAAATTTGCTGCCTCAGTAAATATCGGAGGAAGGACTGAAGGGAGGTTCCAAGGCCGTGAAGGGGCTACGGGCCAGAGAGGGCTGATCCAGAGAGCACCCACCTGCACCGTGCGAGCACACGCCGAGGCGGGAAGGGCCCCGAGTCGCTGCTGGAGCTCCCCAAGTTCAGTCTGGGGCAACGCAACCAGCCCATCATCTGCCCACTGTACAGCGGGGGAAACTGAGGCCTCAAGGAGCTGGAAAACCGAGGTTCTGAGGTGCTGGCTTCGCCCCAGCCTCCCGGAGCTCTCCCCTTCGTGAGGTCGTGAGGAACACGGGCTGTAGGGAGGCCGAGCCAGGTCCGCCGGTCCTTGGGAGAACACTCAGGGGGCCCGGTGTGGTTGCACCCGAGAACCTGCCTTCCCTGTAGTCTCTCGGTTCTCACCTTGTCTGCGGCCCCGCCCCAAGGAGCCCACCCAGGAAGCCCCGCCCACCGCGCCCCCGGGCAGCACCGGTGGTCCGCAGCGCCCCCTATGGGCTGGCAGGCGCAGGCCCGCCCACCGCCTTGCTGACTGCTTCTCCCCGCCCTTTTTCCTTTTTCCTATTTCCTTTCCTTTTTTGCTCACTCACGCCTCTCCCTCCCCTCCCTCTCGTTTTCTATGTCATTTTTCAATTATTCATTCTTTCGTGCAACAAATATTTGTGTGCCAGAAACTGATTAAACGCTGGGGATAAAGCAAAGACAAAAAATTCCTGTGCCCGGCAGCTGAAGTTCTAGCAGAGGAAGGCAACAGCAGATCGATGGCTTTCAAAAAAAAAAAAAAGTTCTTTTTTACCACCACCCACAGTGGCAATACCGTTTTAGACCACTTCCCAGCACACGCACATATAAACACACCCAGATGTAACACGGAGCCCCAGGTTCGAGGAACGTCGCTCACCTGCAGACTGCTGGCTCCTCAAAAGCCAAGCGAACACCCGTGACCCGGCAAAGCTGGCTTTGTGAGACCGGCTGCAGGGATGGAGGACACCCCCTTGACGCTGCGAGTCGGGGCAGGCTTGGAAAGGAAACGTGGAGCCACTTTAAACCCACCCTGCACCCTTGGTTTTCTCGTCTCGTCCAGATGTTTGTTAAGAATGGCTGACCAGCTCAGCTGGTTAGAGCGTCATCCGCCTGGTCAATGCGGCCAGTTCGATACCCAGTCAGGGCACGTCCAAGAATCAGCCAATGAGCCCTGGCTGGTGTAGCTCAGTGGATTGAGCGCGGGCCTGTGAACCAAAGGATTGCGGTTCGATTCCCAGTTAGGGCACATGCCTGGGTTGCAGGCCAGTTCCCAGCATGGGACACATAAGAGGCGACCATACATTGATATTTCTCTCGGTCTCCCTCTCTCCTACCCTTCCCCTCTAAAAATAAATAAATATTAAAAAAAAAAAAGGATCAGTGCCTAAATAGTGGAACGACAAATTGATGTCTCTCTCTCTCAAAACAATTTACCAAAAAAAAAAAAAAAGTGTCAGTTGACTTTCGAAGGGAATTTGCGTTGACAAAGGGAAGGTCTCTAACAGAAGTGCTCGCTGCAGTTTGAAGATGAGGATTGGCTTTGCCGGGGAGAGTAGGTGGTGAAGCGTCTACAAACCAAACGAACTGGCTTTTGATGAAAATATATTTCAAGTACCCAATAAGATAAAAAGCTTTTTTATTTTTCAAAAAATATTGGGAAAGATGCATTTAATTACCAACATTTCAATTTCTCCCATTGTTTCTGAGCATGCTGGGTTAAAGAAATTCTCTCTGGGTGAAGGAGGACCAGGTCAGGTTCGTTCTTACGTGACAAGTCTCAATGAAGCCTCTCTGATATGTTTTCCAGGAGCCGCCAAAGCGAGGGGATCCCGGGACCGAGTGAGAACCCTTGTCCCGGAGAGGACAAGCCTGCAGAACTGAGGAGAACCTAATCTAGTGGGAGAGCAATGAAGATATTTGTAACGAGAGGTTATTGTACAATTTTTCTTATCCTCACCCAAGGACATGCTTATTGATTTTAGAGAGAGGGAAGAGAGGGAGAGTGAGAAGGAGAGAAACATCCATTGGTTGCTTCTCGAATGCACCTGACCTGGGGATCGAACCTTCAACCTGACCAGGAATCAAAACCGTGACCTTTCAGTTTACAGAAAGACGCTCCAACCGAGTGAGCCACACCGGCCAGGTCTTATCATCTTAACAATGTTTAAAACATTTAAAAACCTTGGTAAGATACACACCATGTTGCCCTCTCAGCTGTTGTTAAGTGTACAGTTCAGTGGCAGTCAGCTCTTGTCGTCTCTCAGTAAAACCGAAACTGTCCCTGGCAAACGGTCACGCCCCAGCCCCGCCCCCGGCCCTGGCAGCCATGACTCCGCTTTCAGTTTCCACGATTTGCCCGGTCTAGGTACCGCATGTGAGTGTCCTGGCTCAGTATGTGTCCCTTCCTTTCTGCTCATTTCATTTAGCGCCACGTCCTCGAGGCTCATCCATGTGGCGGCATGTGTCAGAATTCCCTCCCTTTTCGAGGTTGAATGACACACATGTGTATCGCACTGTTTGCCCACTCACCCACCCATAGACACCTGCCCTTTGGCTGTTGTGAACAACACTGCAAGGAACACGAGTGTACGCCTATCTCTTCAGGACCCTGCTTTTGATTATTTGGGGTATACGCCCGGGAGTGGAATTGCCAGGTCATATGAGAACTCTAGTTTTAATTGTGGGGGACTGTCACGGTGTCCTCCACAGGACCTGCACCACCCCCACTAACAATGCCGAATGCTCCATCCTCCTCAAATCACGTGGTTTTGTTCTTATTCCACTGATATGCTATATTCCAGTAATTCATTCTTTGATGCCAAGCCAATTTTGCCTTCCTGGGATAAATCACACTCCATCATTTTGTATAATCCTTTTTATATGTTGCTGGATTTTGATGTGCTAATATTTTTTGAGGGTTTCGTGTGTTTTTCATAGAGACATTCATGTATTTCTAAAGGGGCGATGGCGGGTGTCCGATCGGCAGGGTAGTCGGGTCCCATTGAATACATTTAAAATAGTGATATAATGCCAACATCTGCAATATACCAGAAATGACATCTTTTACAAGTATTCAAACCCATGGTGAAAATTTCAGACGTAACTTTTAAAAACATGAAAAGAGGCATATCGCGTCAGTAACAATTACTTCGGGAGGTATGACCACGAACATGGTACAAAGGTCACTGTGGTGGTCACCTTAAGGAGCCATGGGAAAGTTCTGGGCACAAGGGGAGTGCGATCTTTCGGTGTTTTACAGACCTTGTTTGGGACAAGGGTGGATGCAGGCTGGTGGGAGGCCGCTGCAGGAAGTCCCGCTTATAGAGCAGCGGAAGTGCGGAGGAGTGGTAACGTTTTTGATACGTGTTGAAGTAGAGCCAGGAGGATTCACTAACCTGATACGTTGTGTGGAGAGAGAGAGAATCAATAATAACCTCAGCTACAGGGTTTGGGGCGGATAGCTCTCGCACAGGCCACCCCTCTTTGAAGTAGGTCTTCATTGCATCACGGATGTTTTAAGAATCTCCTGTTTTTACACCAAACTCTACCCTTACAGAGGGTGAGAGGGAAAGAGTTTTGCATTCTCAGCTCCTATCCCCATGCCTGGGACATGTAGCCTCAAATGCTTGTTGACTGCCTTCTCCTCGCCAACCCTCCTTGATAGGATGTTTCCACAAATCTATCTCCTTCGGTCTCCCATTTCTCCAGGTTCCACATTTCTCCTGACCACACATACAGCCGTATTTCCTTCCCCTCCTCCCTTACTACCCCCTACCCCCATGACCCACATGCATAGATGACAGTGACCGGTGAATTACAAGCATCCTTTCAACGGTATGCTTGGCACTGATTTGCACACAGTTGAAAGGGAAAGAAGGAATGTGAGAACTAGGTGGTGGTCCTTGTTCTTCCCTCTGCTGTCCAAGGCTCTTGCTAAAACTTGCACACACACACACACACACACACACCCCTTTTTTTTTGTTGCATCAGGCAAACAAAAGCCCAGCACTAAGTGGAACTGTCTCTTTTGAAGGCAAGTTAACAAGGCTCCCACTTATCACAATGCTCGGCCGTGTCCTATTCATCAGTCTGTCTCATTCCTCGCCTCCCCAGGAGATAGCCCGGGAGAGCCCGTCCTGTAACAGATGTTGGCTGGCCTCTCTCTAAGCCCTGCTGGGTGCCATCGGGAAATGTGAGGCAAAGACTTGGGGTGGGAGGAAGGGAACGCTGAGCAAGAAGTCAGGGGGATACTGTACTTGCCGCTGAAATCCAGGCTACGCCAATAACGGCAAGACCTGGGCAAACTCATTTTTACTTTTCTCAGTTGTACAACGAGCCTCCTAACAGCTACCTTGATAGCTTTCAAACTTTCAAACTGTCTTTTTTTTTTTTTTTTTACCAGAACCCTCCGTTAGGTGTACGCTTTACATTACGACCAGAAAGGACACCCACACAACCAATAGAAAAGATCACGAAACAGTACTTATGCTGACTTCCCGTGATGCCGATATTTTTTACTTTGCTTTAGTTCATGAAAAATAAATAAATAACGGTCATGGTTCGTTAGGTAGATTTCACAACCCTCTCAGGGGTTTTTGACCCACAGTTTAAAAAAATAGCTCCGCAGAGGATTCAATGGGATAATAAATGTATGTAAAAGGGTTTGGATTCCGAGCGAGGAAGGCTCCCTAAATGGGAACTTTCCGAAGTGCTGCTTGGAACTTTCTTAGCCCTCACCTTGGCATGGCTAGTTTCTTCTCTTGCATCTTGGGGTTCTCAACTAAATTGCCCCACCCCCTGAGCTCTGGCTTGTGCCACCTCCTTTATCTCTCGGTTTTATTACTCTGTTCCCACCTTCTCAGAACCATTGTCCTTATCTGAACTACTTGTTCTGTGTTTACAGCCTGATGCGAACCCTTCCACTTTGACCCTCCCACTTTGAGGACGGGAATCTTGCTCACATCTAAATCCCTGACTCAGCGCCTACCACGTCATGCAGTAAATAGTTGCTGCGTGAATGAATGACCACAAGGAAATAAGCAAGAGAGTATGTTAATCAAATATGAATGTAGTCGATGCTTTACAGACTTTTTGAGAGTTCTAGGTATTGGAGTGCTTTGTTTGCCTCCTTTATGATTTACGAAAGTTGTGAGAAAGAAGTAATCAAGGGAGACAAGCTTGCTTAAGGGGTTGGATATCCAGGAAAAAGGTATTCTGAGTAAGGAATTCCATGATTTTGGGTTCTAGCTAGTTTTGCATATATTTCCCCTTGAGTTCTAGAGGGAGGACAAGCTCGTTGATTCCTGTATCCCTTGTCAGCGACCAGAGCGCTGCCCTTTGGAAGGTAGTGGGCGCTCAATAAATATTTGAGGAATAAAAGAATCAAGCCGGAAACTAGGAGCGTCTGAATGAGCCAAGTGGCTCGGATAGGCTGCAGTTCCTCCCCGGAGCAGGCGGCGGCGCTAGCGCCCTACCAGCCAGGACGCCGGCGGTTCTTGGCGCCTCCGGCTGACCGTCCAACGCTGGGCCCCGAGGCCAGTGCAGGAGTTAGCCAATAGCAAACCGCCTTAGTTGTGAGGTCCGACAAAGGTGCCCTATGAGCGTAGCGGACCTAGGCAAGGGGGCGGTGCGACTGAGAGGGGCAGAGCGCAGCGGTTAGGGGCGGGAGTTGGCGCTGCGGGCCGGGCGGAGGCCGGGGAGCTGCGATGCGGACGGGCGCGCGTCCGTGACCGGAGCTGCCGGCCGACATGAACTCGCTGGAGCAGGCAGAAGGTGGGTGAGCCGCCCGGGCGTGTGCCAGGCTCATCCCGGAAGCCGGAGGGCCGGCGTCGCGGAGACTCCGTCCCGGGGACTGGAGGCCGCGTTGGGTGGATGGACGTGGTGCGGATCTTGGGGGGCGCGGGGTCCGACCCAGGAGCCGAGGGGCCGGCGGACCGGGCCGGACGTTAGCGGCGGCGCGCGGCGTCTCGGCGGACCCTGCGGGGAGTTGGGTCCGCTGCCCCAGTCCCCCCAGTTTCTACCTTGGAGCTCTTGTTCAGGGCTGTTTTTTACTCTTTAGTAAACATCTGCACTTCGTGCGTGGTAGCATGTTAATTCGCTTTATTCCGGTAACCCCGTGAGCTGTTTCCCTCATTCCTGCTGTGGTGTCTGGGAACTACCGGGGAAAGAGATTGCCTTTTGATCTCCTTTTTTAAAGTTTAAAAAGCGCTCGTTCGCAGGAGCACCTTGGACGCCCCTGAGTTTCCGAAGGCTTCGGGGCGTGGGTGGAGCCAAGGATCCCCTCTCGCCCCCTCGGAGGGAGGACAGGGGACTGTCTTTTCCCAACAACGCGTTGGCAGATCAGATGGCCAGTAAGACCCGGCGGAAAGCCTAACTATTAATTAAGTATTAATCTTACCGGAATCGGGTAACTGCATTCCAGTAGACCTCGAAGACCTGGATGTTAGATGATACGTTGTTCTAGTAGGAAGTTCTTGGTCCCAACAGGATTCAAACTCGACCTGATTTTGATCCTTTTATTTGCAACCCCCAAATCTCTAGCTTTTGGCTCCGGCTTGAGGCTGCTGCTGCTTTTCCACAAACCATTTTACGGGAAGCTTCTAAAAGTGAACCAGGCAGTTTCCTTATATGTGAAATTGGAATTAAAGAAACCTAATGTTTTTGTCAAGTGCTTACAGCCGTCATAGTAAACGAAGTAAGCAGTGCAGTGACCCATGTAAGTTGGTGTGTACGAGCTGAAGCAGTTAGAGTATCTTACATTTCATCTTCATAGAGTTACACGAGTAGGAGTCGCTAATGAGGAGATTGAAATCTTTTTACCTAGATCTCAAGGCTTTCGAGAGGAGACTCACTGAATACATTCATTGTTTGCAACCTGCCACCGGACGCTGGAGAAGTAAGTGCCTGCCTGTTTTTTAAGGGGAAATGAACTGGCCAGTTGATACTTCACCCCTGCGTAGCAGTAATGCTTTGCTTTTATGTAACAAATACTTGCTTTACTAAACCATAGGTTTCCTTTTATTTCTACAGTTTTAAATTTATTTAACTTTGGAAACAATGCATTATAAAGAAATTTTAAGAAAAAACTGGCAACTTGAAAGAACAATCTTCGTGGTTGAATTTTTATTTTTCCATTAACATAGATACACTTTTTGTTTCTTTATTAAACAAATATTACAGAATTGTTAACATGGTAAAATTTTCAGTAGCCTGTTTAGTTTTACAGTTTGCCTACAACCTATTGAAGTAAAGTTTTGTTAAGGAAAATCAATGTAATGTATGCGGTGGGGCCAAAGTAGGGTTATACTTGTGAGTGCGAGAAAGCTATTGTGGTGTTCTTGTTTGTTAATTATTGTATTACCTTTCATATGAACAACTGTAAACCTACTTTGGCCCCACCCTATACTTTCGAAGATTGTGAAATTACTTTTAGTTGATTTAAGTTATGACATCAGCAAACAAAATGCTTTGCTAACTTTTATTGAGCCCAGTCTTAATCTCCTGGGTGTTTCTTCTTGAAACTAAATCCTGCCCAGAGAGAGAACAACAGCACGTACCAGGGACAGACTTTATTCAAGTGTAACTCAGCTCGTGGGGCCAAAAGACTGTTAGGGAAGGTAGGGGTCTTTTTATGTTGAGATTTCTCCTGTAATTTTATTAGATCTGTCTGCGGAGTTTGCAGCATATGCTATGAGCATTCTGATTGGTCAGAGCTCCCAAGTGGTGGTTTTTCTCAGGATCTCTGGTTTACCTGGAATTACTCCACTTGTTTCACTGCTACTTGAGAATCTTCTAAAACATATATGTCGCTGTCCTATCTTATAAAGTGTATTGTAATAATCCTACTCTACCTTTTCTGGATGAGGGTCTCAGTGCTTCCGTGTAAAGGACATCAGCAAGGTTAATTCGTGTGTATAAAAGTAGGTGTGTGAGGTCCCTCTAGTGTCCTGGCTTTTGCTTTATTTAAAAAAAAAAAAAACAAGCAACTTGTACTATAATAATTTTTTCTTACTGGAATATAGAATTACAGCAAATTGAGCTTAATCTGTTCGGAACTGAGAACATAATTTTGAAATTTTAAATACCCAAATTAAATTCCTAAAATGAGATTGTTTTTGCCTGTGATTTTGATTTGCCTCTTCTGGAAGTAAACCACCAGGCATTCTGGGTAATTAAGGTTTTCCTAGATTTCTCTTGCTCTTTGAAGCTGGGTCTCTGCGTTTTAAAAACTCACTGCGTGCACCCCAGCCGAAAGACGGCGTCTTCATCAGAATATTAACTCAGTTCTGGTGCCTTTTTATTATTTTTTAGTAAAGCCATTTGTTCTTACGTTTTACTTACACTGAGTTCAGAGCTTTTAAAAGTAATTCTAGCTCAGTGGGGAGGAGAGAAACCTTATCTAAGATTTACTATCAGTAGTGTCTTCCTGACCTTCGTTGAGACCTCCCCCCCCAACACTGACCTCTGTCTCAGTGAAGGTGGGCAGCTGTCTTTGAGGCAGACCCTTCTGTCAGAATGCTCAGGGCATTCATAAAGGGGTCTTTGTTTGGTTTGTTTACATTAGAAAATGGAAGGCTGGGTTTTTTTACATTTGAATTCACAAAATGCTAAATCAGCACAAAGCACATTGAAAGTTGCTAACACAGACTGTTAAAAGTTTTACCATCTCGGTTCTTACTGCTTTTAATTTCATTACCTTTCATAAGTTCTGACTGAGTAATACAGGGACCAGTATTATCCTCAATTACCTAGGTCCACAAGGTTTAGGAGAATTCCTCAAGGTTTATGGCAAGTCCCCTAATTCCCGAGTCGAGTGCATTTTCCATTTAATAAAGCGCCGCTTCCCTTGGCTGTCATTTATTAGTAACTGGTGGTAGCAGTGTTGAATATTAAGAGCTTATTCCTTACTAATTTTGTGTTTATCTTTCATCAGTGCTTCTTATAGTGGTATCTGTGTGTACAGCTACTGGTGCCTGGAACTGGTTAATAGACCCCGAGACGCAAAAGGTAGAGATTTTGATTTAAAGTCTTTGACAGATTAAATGAGATGCTGGCTGTAGCAGTGCTCTGTTCGCCGTGAAACACCATTCAGATGCTGCTCCCTGCTACTGCTAATAGTGATGTTACTCGTCATGTTAAAAGAACGCCTCACATTAATTTGCTTAAGAAAACCTTTGGCTGGCTATCGTGAATTCTAAGTGTTTTGCAGGGAAAAAGGCCTCAGAAGTACTACTCCGCTTACAAAACTTGTCTTCCGCGTCTGAACCTGCATGTGGCCCTCCCGTGTCTGGGCCGTCCACACCTGTACATTTCAGGGATCCACTTTGTTCACGTGGTGTCCTCGGCGCCCGCTTCGAAACAAGGCAGCAAACAGCACCTTCTCCTGGGAGCTCTCTTTGCTAATGCCTTTCCTCGTCCTGTAAAGCGTTTGAAGCGACTTTGCAGGAAACATGTATGATAAAGTAGCAAAATATAAATGTAATAAAAAGTCAAGACTAGGAAACCACCACTCCGACTGGCAGGTCAAACCCGGGAAGGAACCCGGGTCCCCAAGAGCCCAGCCACGTGGGCCAGCACAGTCACCGGGACTGAGCTGCAGCTTAGTCTCCGATCAGCTTAGCCTGATCGGTGAAGTCGCAGCCAGCTCCACAGTTCGCGTGGTCTCAGAAGAGAACACGTGTGTAAGTTTCTCAAGCTCAGAAGCTTTCATTTCCTCAGCGTTGACCTCTTAAAAAAACCCTTCCTGCCCAAAGTTTAATACAGGAAACAGTGAGAGATCTCCCAGTGGGCACGGCCGCGAGTACCCCTGTACCAGACGCAGTAACGGGCGGAGCTCATGATGTCATGCTTCTCGACGCAGCCTCTGATGAAAGCTGACTGCTCGCTCCTCACCCCCTGCTCTGTCTCCTGCTCGGGTCTTGGTTTCACTTGGGCTGTGTCATTAGAGAAGCAGTTAGCCGCCAATTTCTCTGCGAAGTTTTGATGTGATATTCACAGATCTGAATCCCCCCTTGCCCTTGTGAACTGGAGTTAGGTGAGACTACTTTCAGCCGCTTTCTTTCTGACCTTTCCGGTCATGCAGGAGAACACCCGAGAGGAAGAGGTTCGTGGGAGGCCTGCGTGGCAGCTAGGACGGCCAGGGGCGGGTTTAGCGTGCAGTCTCCCTGACTCCATCCGCGGGGGAGGTCGGCGGTGGGGTCGTGGGTAAGAGAGGGGTCTGCGGCAGAGAGGAAGCTCTCCTGCGTGTTCGTTTGTGCAACCCTGATGGCGGGGCTGCCCCCGGCGCTCATCTTCGGGGGGAGTGAAGGAACCCGGCAAGAAGATTGAAAAGGGTCTGTCTTGGGAGATGAATCTGACTTCTAATTGGCAAAAATATAAGCTGATTTCAGCTGGTTGAGATCTTAATAAAACACAGAATTAAATGTAATTTGAAACAGGCCCAAAACTCTGTAGTTAATGTGGTTTTCTAAATTAGGTGCGGATGTAACGGGTAGCCTAAGGGTTGGCTCCGTACGTCTTAGTATCTAATAACCTCCAACCTGACAGGAGTTTTAAATAGCAGTGGTGTCTGCAGCAGGAGACGCAGGCTCCAGAGCCGTTGGCTAGCTGGAAACACCCCAGGAGAGCGGGGAAGCGGCAGCCCGGCCAGCACCCGAACGCCCGAGCTGGGGGAGGCGGCAGTCGGCGGGTGCCGTGGAGGAAAGCGGGCTGGTACCGGCTGATCCGATGGGAACCAGGTGTGCAGCTGTCCGTGCTGGCCTGGGCAGGCCCTGCGAGAGCTGGCCCTTGGCGGTGACGCTGTCCTCAGGTTCTGAGGAGCCATGCCTCCAGATCATTAATGTTTCCTCGGGAGCTCATCCTTCTGGGAGGGAGCTCCTTCCTCCTGGCGTTCCCAGCCTCTGGCTTCCGCGCCGGCAGGTTGGTCTAACCGGGCCCGCACCAGGCCGGCTGGCAGGTGCTCGTCGTCTGTCCCCCTCCGCCCTGAGCCGTGCACGCGCCTCGTGGTGGCACAGGGCCGCAGCGGCCTTGGCTGGATTCTGCTGCTCCTGCTTACTAGTCCGCTGGGCTTCCTTGTCCGGACCTATTCCGCCTACTTTCCTGTCCCCCGGTAGTCTGGCCTCGGTGCCTGCTCCGGTTCCGACCCTCGTCCTGGCCCCGGGACGCCTGCGCGAACCCTGCAGACTCTCGGTGCGTGTTCTGTCTTCCCGTTTCCTGCCGTCACCCGGTTGTCTCGGGCCAGGTTCGCCGTCTTCCCTGCTGTGCGCCGGTTCTGTGCGTGCAGCTACTGGTCTTTTCTCCCAGCTCCCGTGTCCTGTGGCCCTCTGAGCCTCAGCAGCTTGCACACCAGACTCAGCATTGCTTCTGCGAGAGGGAGGGCGATGCTGGAGTTGAGTCTCGTAAGGGTGTGCAGGGTAGCCAGGCGGAGAGGAGAGGGGGAAGGCCAGCGGGGCGGGGCGGCGGCGGGGCTGGGCTACGCGTGGCCGGGCTGGCCCAGCGCTCTCGCATGGGCTTTTCAACAGAAGCCACCGGGTCACGTCTGACCTGCGCTTCCCTTGAGATCAGAGGCCTCATCGGCATTCAGCAGTGCTCACCGAGCACCTGTGTTTGCCACGCGCCGTTTCGGGTGCTGGGGAAGGCCGTGCGCGGGACAGTGTCCCTGCTGTCACGGGGCCCGAGTCTCGTGCTTCTTGAACTGCCTCCCACTGGGAGGGGCTCCGTGAGTGTTCTCGGTAGGGTGGGCTTCGATTACAGGAATGAGCGAGTAGTGGTTCAGGTGTTTGGAATGAGCGAGGGAATGTTGCTGGATTGTTTTGCTACGTTGAAGATACAGAATGAATGTTACGTGTTTTTATAGCATAGCAAAACGGAGAAATAGCAGGCCTGGAGTCTTCAAATGCTCCTGTTTTAGGTGGTTGCCACGGTGCATACATGTATGTGTGAGTGGAGAGGTAGGAATTTGTACTGATCCAAGACCCTAACATTTTTGCGTTTCAAATTCTTTCCCAGGTGTCCTTCCTCACGTCGTTATGGAATCACCCGTTCTTCACCATCAGCTGCATCACTCTGATAGGCCTGTTCTTCGCCGGCATACACAAGAGGGTAGTGGCCCCATCGATGTATCCTTTACGCTGGGGGGTGGCTCTCTGGGCGCAGTGGAAGCGCCTGCCCGGGGGCCGGGCGGGGCTGGAAGCGTGCTCCGGAAACGGCAGCGTTTCCCTTGACCGTGCGCCCAGCATAGCGGCTCGGTGTCGGACGGTGCTGGCGGAGTACAACATGTCCTGCGACGACGTGAGTACCCTCTTCCTTCGAGCGTGGCGGGCGCGTGTGGGAAAGCACCGAGCGGTTGTGGCCTCGGTGAGGCGGGCGTTTTGTTAACGGTGATCGTCTCCGTGGAACTGACAGTGGGAATCTTCCTCATCACGTTGACTGTGAGACACACTTCCTTTTGTATTTTAACATCTCTGAAACGGGTGCATCTCACAATCAGTGGTGTCTCACAATTCACGTTGTAGCGTTGGCAGTTCGGTCTTTCTCCATGCCGCAAAATCATGACGCGTCTCACGGTGGGAGCCGTCTTGGGTTCAGGAAGCGCCATGGTCATTATTGGCGGCTTGGCGGTGGTTGGTTTGGTGAACTCTGATTTTTCTGACGGTATTCTGTACGTAGGGTCTTACGTAGAGTCCTAAGTTAACTGTCGGACTGTGCACACGTGCACCTGCTGTATCGATGTATTCTAAAAGCGTTTCTACTTTCAGCCCTGGCTGGTGTAGCTCAGTGGATTGAGCGCGGGCCTGCGAACCGAAGGATCGCGGTTCGATTCCCAGTCAGGGCACATGCCTGGGTTGCCAGGCCAGTTCCCGGCAGGGGACATACAAGAGGCAACCACACACTGATGTTTCTCTCCCTCTCTCCTTCCCTTTCCCTCTAAAGATAAATAAATAAAATCTAAAAGAAAAAAAAATTAAATTTGAGCATTCACCATTCTCCAAAACACCTTATAAATGTGAAATATGCTAAATTTAAAAAAAATAAAAAATAAAAGCGTTTCTACTTTCAATTTAAGAAACTATTAATCAAGTAATACCTATCCAGTATAGGAAATTAGAATAAAGAGGGAAAAAAGTATTAGGGCAGAAAAAAGTATTGGGGCAGAAAGTGGAAGAGAATAAAGACTAAGCAGTTTGAGCTTTTAAAAAGTAGAGGATAAGGATGGTGTTTCAAGTCAAAAGGGAAGAAATAGGCTATTTAGTAGTGTTGAGACAGTTGGCTCTTGGGAAAAAGGGAATTTTTAAAAAGTATGTATTTTTTAGAAAGGAGGGGCGGGAGGGAGAAAGAGAAGGAGAGAAACATCGATGTGATTGGCAGCCTCTCGTATACGCCCCAACTGGGGACTGAACCTGCAACCCAGGCACATGCCCTGACCAGGAATCAAATCAGCGACCTTTTGCTTTGTGGGAGGACACCCAACCAGCTGAGCCACACTGGCCAGGGCCAGATTTGAAGAAAAGAGTTTTGCTCTCTGCCTCACATCAGTTAAAGAAATGAAGTTCCATCTAAAGTCTTAAAAATATTTTAAAAGACATCCACACTCTTGCCACGTAGCTCAGTTGGTTGGAGCGTCGTGCTTGTCCCTCCCCCGCTCACCCCCCAAAGGCTGCAGGTTCGATTCCCAGTCAGGACACATACCCTGGTTGTGGGTTCGGCACCCAGTCCGGGCACGAACAGCAGGCGAGTGCAGAGCTGTTACTGCAGCATCCTTTGTAGATCTGACAGCCTGGAAACAGCTCTTGCGTCTCCCCGGTGGGCCGTGGGAAAGTAGGCTGCGCCCTGGTCCCACTGCGGGAACCCGGAGGTTCACCCGTAAGTGTCTGGGAGACATGGGGTCTCCCAGACACAGCATTAGGTGTGAACAGTGAATTCCCCAAGTAGCATGCCCAGCGTGGTGCTGCTTTTTAAAAATTTAATTATGAAAATTCCCAAACATAAAGTAGTGGAGAGAATATAGTGAACCCCCACGTACCCCCTGGCCAGCGCCAACAATTAGTTCGTGGGCATCGTGTGGCACGTGCCCCGGCCCACCTCCCCTCCCTGGGTGGTTGCGAAACGAATTCTGAGTGGTGTTCGAAGCAGCACATTCTTATCGTTCACACGTGTGAGCGTGTGCGTGTAGCCCGTAAAAAACAGTCTGGCATAATTCACGCTAAAACTGACTGCTTCTGTAAGAAGGCTGCAGTGTGAGGCGGGTGGTAAGGGTGACCTCAGCTTACCTGTGTTTGAATTGGGCGTGATGAGGTTACAGAAACGCCTGGCTCGTGTGACTTTTAATGGAGTGAAAGCAGGTCAAGTCCACGAACGAGCAGAAAGGGGTGTATCCGTGCAGCAGAGCCCTGAGTACGTCGTGTAACAGGCAGGACAGCTGAGGCCCAGCGGCATCGGCGATTCGCGGAGCGGAAGCAGTAGGTGCAGGAGTGCGCAGCCTGGTGCCGCTGCGGCACAGGGCCCCCTGGGGCGTCGGAAACCGGCGGTGCGCAGCCGGGCCTGGGCAGTGTGGGCTGCCACCGCAGGGCGGTCTGGGGGAGGGCGTGGGCGTCTCACTGTCTGTCCGTAAATTCACTGCAATGAGGCAGGGTGGAAGTGAGCGCCAGTGTTTTATCACGATGCCACGGAATTGCCAGAAATTGAAAGACCAGGACTTCAGTGGAAGTGAGGATCCGGAGGTAACCGAATCCCAACACTTGTGACCTGAGGGCAGTGATAAAATCTGTCCATTAAAACCGCCTAGAACCTCACCAACCAGAGATGGTCACCGGGCTTTATATTTTGTTACGTACTCCATCTTTCCACAACAGAAGATGCGATACGGATTTTTGACAACATTGTGATTTAAGAGCCACCGTTTATTACTCATGTGCTAGGTCTGAGACTTACCCCTTTTTACCTGCAGTGTCCCAGGTGAGGCCTTCCATTTGTCAGTTACATGCTGTCCCATGTCGTGGCCGTGTCACCGTGTAGACCCTGTTGGGCATGCGGTTTCACACGTTCCGTGTTAACGTGAGTCGTGTGCTCTCCACTGGAACTTAACGCCCACGGAGCGAGGGACTTGGGCTCATCGCCGGGGCTCATCGCCGGGTCTCTGGCGTTTCATAGAGGCCTGGCACGCGGTCGGCGCTCGGTAAATGGTGAATGAGCGCACCGATAACACAGCCAGGGTGTCAGACTCCTTTTCACCGGGGGCCACACCAGCCTCGTGCTTGCCTTCAAAGGGCCGCATGTAACTTCACCTCCCTCACACAGTCCTAAAATCGTTTCGGCCCTTCGAAGGCATCCGCGAGGCTGGTGTGGCCCCCGGTGAGAATGAGTTGGACAGCCCTGAGTCTTACACGCGTGTCTTTACACTCGCGTTTAGTTTCCGTGAGATGGATTCCTGCAGATGGAATTGTGTGGGTTGTGGGGTTTTTCTTTTTTAAATGAGCACGACGCCGGCCCTGCAGAGAGCTGCCCCCACTCCCATGAGCACCGCGGCGATGGGTGTCTGCTGTTCCCGCCCAGCTCACGCTGCGCTGGAGGAAGTTACCGTTACCGTTGGGGGCAGGGACCTTGTTGCCAGACACACAGTGTTACTCCTGTTTCATGCGCTCGGTTTGCTAAGGAGCCTGCGTTAGTCTCTGCAGGCTGGGGTTTTACTGCCCAGTGGACCGACTGGCTGATTTTAAGGAGGCCAGTGTGGTGTTGAAGTAATGAAGGCTTGGGAAGAACACAAAGAAAACTTTGAAAATATAACTTATTCCCTTGACCTTGGGCAAACAGAGAGGTGTTCTGATCTCCTTCGAGCGCCCTCGCAGATTTATAGATACGGTAGTGTTTCTCGTTGAACTATGTGTTTAAAAGCTCCCATTTTTTATTTTTAGACAGGAAAGCTGATTTTGAAGCCTAGGCCTCACGTCCAGTGACGGTCCATCGCGGGCCCTGAAGCAGCCTTTGCTCACAGAGGCGGCGCAGCCAGCAGCCACAGGGCCCCTTCCACGGTCGGACGTGTGGCGGTCACCGCAGCAGCTGACAAGAAGCGTGCAATATTCCCCAGGTGTCCCAGTGCTGACGCTGCCGGGTCAGTGCGCCAGGGCCTTGGGTCACCCGTGTGTCAGTGTTAGTGTCACTTTAGTGCTTCAGACCCTGCAGAGCCTGTCGGAGATGAAGTGCGTACGTGCGTTACTAAGTGGAACTTAGACAGAACCTCACCAGTTTTTATAACGTATTTTTGCAAACTACTGTAAATAGCACATCAATGCCAGTGTCAAAGGGGAACGCGCACGGGGACTCGGTCCTCCTGCACCAGTATTCCGGGCGCGCAGCTCGCCACCCCCGGCCCTTTGAAACCAGCCGTCCCGCGTAGCTGTGCCTTCCGCCGCCCGCCTGCCCGCCCTCCTCGCTCTCGGTCGGTCGGTCGTCGCAGCGCGGGAGCCCGCGGCGGGAGCTGAGGCTGCGGACACTCACTTCACGGTGTTGTAAGAAGTTGGAGGTGTTTGAGGAACAGTTTGTGTTGAACCAGATGGTGAACTTCGGCCACTTTGTGATATTTTCCTGTTCATAGTTCTCATTTGATGCTAAATTGACTTCATATTTTTTAATAATTTTAAGGACACTCCAGAGGCTTCTGAATGTACTGGTTGGTTATAAATTACGTGCTGTCTGGGAATTCGGCAGTCACCGTTTTAGATCGTTAGGTCGTGCGCCGCGGTTGATGGGTCGTGGCGCTGGTGCCGCGCCCCGGCCTTGCGCCCAGCCCGGGGAGTGGGGGTGGTGCCCCGGGCCAGAGCCCGCGGTCCTCACCGTTCAGGGCGGGCGGCCGACGTGCCGTGTGTGCGCGTTAGCCACGCGCGCTCCAGCAGCCCTCGGATTTAAACTGTTGGGGTTGCTGTAAGTATTTTAAAGAATGGGAGGTGCCTTTTACCTGTTTATTAGAAGATATTGAAAGTGTTTAAATTATTTCAAGAGCAGTCTTTTAAATTTCATTTGACATAAGGCTGAAAATTCAATAACAGGACATAAACTTTTTAACTAGGCTACCATGTTTATCTTGGCTTTGACGTGTATAAAATTTTATTCTTTGAACAGTAGCAATAAAACCCTCTGCTCCTAAGAAGTCTTAAGAGGGTATTCTCTATATTCTGTGTTTTATTTTCTGTAAATTTTGTAGGTAAATATGTGCATAAAATAAATACTTTATATATATTGGTGATTGGGCTTTTCTTTCGTTTTTTAAAATTTTTATAAAAAGATTTTATTTTTAGAGGGGAAGGGAAGAAAAAAAAGAGGGAGAGAAACATCGATGGGTGCCTGTCAGGGACCTGCCCTGCAACCCAGGCACGTGCCCTGACTGGGAATCAGACTGGTTTGTAGGACGATGCCCAGCCCACCAGGCCACACCCGTCAGGGCTTTCCTTGGTTTCCGGTGCCTGTAACTCTGAGAATGTTTACAGACACACAGCGCGTCTCGGATGCAGGTCTGCTTCGACTGTCCGGGAGAGCGCACTTCCAGCAGCACTCGCACGAACCCCGTTCATCAGGCTCCAACGTGGACCGTGTCTTGTTCCTCGCTGCCTGATAACATGTGGCTCCTGATCAAGAAATGCAGGTTTTCTGCCCTGGCTGGTGTGGCTCAGGGGATTGAGCTGCGAACCAAAGGGTCACTGGTTCAGTTCCCAGTTAGGGCACATGCCTGGGTTGCAGGGCAGGTCCCCAGCGGGGGGCTCGTGAGAGGCAACCACACATGGATGTTTCTCTCCCTCTCCTCCCTTCCCCTCTGTCTAAAAAAAAAAAAGAAGAAGAAGAAATGCAGGTTTCCTCAAAGTGCTTTACAAAGTTGCATTGCCAGCTTCCTCTAAGAGTGTAAAGCTGACAATGGATTTGATAGGTCCTTAGACTTTTTTGGAATTGTCAGCTACTCAGTTACATTGAGCATTTTAAAGCTCTTCTCCCTTAGAAAAATACACCTGTCTGCGTACGCACACTCAGTGTATACATTTGGAAAGGATTTCATAGATTTCCTGGTGCCAGACTGTTTGGAGTCCATTGGCTCCAAGAAAAATTTTTATTAAAGGTTTTTCATACCTTTTCTCTTAGCCGAACAATCCACTTTCCGAGAAAATATTTGCTCTGTTCGAAATAGGCCCAAGTGTCATTGCCAAATTAGCTTCTCCCCACCTCCTTCACCTTCTCATACCTACTTCCATGCTATTAGGAAATTATTGACTGACTCCAGGCCTCTAGTTTTACAAGTGGGCCAGGCAGTCTCAGGTTTTCAAAGGGACTTCTGGTCCCCATGGCTGGTTAAAGACAGAACCAGACTGGAAACCCGGTCTCTGGACTCAGCCGGAAAGGATGTGTGTGTCGTTGGATTCAATTCATGAGCCGTTGTAACCTGGTCAGGGGTGCAGACTACACCAGCCTGCTTTTGAATCTCAGATCTGCTACTTGCAACTAGGTCAATTCCATCACCTTAGTTTCCTCATTTGTAAACTGGGCATAGGGATAATCTTCTAGGTAACACATAGAGTGTAGCAAAAGGGTTAACCATCGTACACAGAACACTATTCTTTATTATTTATTACTGTATTATTTTCCAGGCAAACAACTGTAAACCTTTTGCCCCACCCTGTATAGGATTTGTCCATGTCCCAGGTTTTTATCGAGTAGTAAATGTTAATTCAGGTAAAGTGCTTGGCCATGGAATCACTGCTCAGTAAATCTATTAAACCAAATCCTAAAAGCTAAAAAATGGATCTCACTGTTATACCCTTACCCAATGTCAACATCTCCGTTGAAATAACCAGGAGGAAATTCTGCGTATCTTTGGAACTAAGCAAACTTTTAAATAGTGGTTTAAGTGCCAAGGGGAAGGATATTTGGTGTCTAATGATGGAAGAATCGCAAATGGTTCTAGGTGTCTTCCTGTTCTCAGACACCCTCCCTGAACGCATGAAGGCTCACGTGCTGCGTGGAGGGGTTCTCTGTAACCTGACTCCTGACGGTTTCGTGGAGATGGAGCCCAGCCAATCTCTGCCTTCAGCAGCTGCGAAGTGGCTCTTATTTCCTTTTGAAACCATAGAAACGGAGTCTCATCCCTCATCCGTTCCTTCAGACGCACTTTCTGAATGCTTTCACTTTGAGTAAGTGTAATTTCTACCTTTCCCCTTCTTTTTCCACTAAAAATAGGAAGTGCATCTTGTCTGTGTCATGGAACGCCCATCTTTAAAAAGCTATTTTTTAGCATATGACTGATGGTTTGCTCTGCAAAAATTCCCTCTTGATTAAGACAATTTGTAGGAAAAAGGGCTGGTTAGATAATCATTGCTTGACAGGATTTAAAAAAATTACTGGTTAAGGATTATTATTAGATTGTTAAAAGGTCATTGGGGTCATTGGGCTCCTCCTAAGACTGACATCTTAATGCCTGGGGCTGGAGGGAGTGGTGGGAAATGGAGACAACTACTTGAACAACAATAAAAGAATGTGAAAAAGTAATAAGTTAAAAAACGAGACATCTTTGGTGGTCCCAGGAAGACCTCTTAATAAAGTTCATCATTCATTTTTGCAGAAATGTTACTTTTTACAGGAAAGGGTAACTCGTGAAAACAACACAAAATTCTCCCCCAGCTAAGGTTTTGGACGGTATTTTTCATCCTCATCCTTACAAGGAGAGAAAGCAGGAATCTGTCTTTCCTTCATCCTGTTCTGTCTGGATTCCATGCCCTGCGCTGTCCGCATCATGCAAGCTCTAGTCCCCAGAGAAACTGTGGCCTGTCTGGGCCAGAGTTGGGAACACAGTGACGTGAGAATGGCACAGTCCTCACTCCCAGGGCTCGGTGTTGGTGCGGGGTGCGGGCGGACGGGGATGAGCACTGTGTATAACTGCACGGATGCAGTCCAGCTGTAACTGTCATTTTCAGCTGTGCTTTGAAGCAAGGAAACAGGACGTGCTCTCTTAAGAAAGGTCTGTCTCAGACTTCAAAATCTGGGAAGGGAATGAAGAAGTGACACTTGCAGAAGTGAGCCTTTGCCTTCACCAGGACAGGGGTGGGGACTGGGGCTTATTAGAGCCAGGAGGCAAAGAGTTCGGCCCTCTGGGGGGCGGCTGCCAGGCAGAGGACAAGGTGGGCCAAAGCTGCAGGCTGGGAGGAGACCCCGCAGCCAACTGAGATTTTGATCTTTATCTTAAGGGAAGGAAAAGCCATTGAAAGGTTTTAAGCAGCCCTGGCTGGTGTAGCTCAGTGGATTGAGCGCGGGCCTGCGAACCGAAGGATCGCGGTTCGATTCCCAGTCAGGGCACATGCCTGGGTTGCCAGGCCAGTTCCCGGCAGGGGACATACAAGAGGCAACCGCACATTGATGTTTCTCTCTCTCTCTCCTTCCCTTAGTCTCTAAAGATGAATAAATAAAATCTAAAAGGAAAAAAAAAATCTTAAAAAAAAAAAGAAAAAGAAAGGTTTTAAGCAAAGGGAATCAAAATCATGCAGAAATTGGAGGGACATTCATTTTGGAAAAAATAACTACCTGCCCCATAGGTAGGGTAGAAAAAGAGAGACCAGAGGCCACTTGGAAACCAGAGAGGACTTGGGCTGGGGAGGTGGCCGATGACAGGTCACATGAGAGACCCAGGAGGTGAAACCCACGGACATGTATTTGGGGCTCCAAGTTCTGTGCCTGAAATGGGTCCTGAGTGGGCTCGAGCTTCTGTGCAAATTTTGCTATACGCCTGTGACTGACTGTTTCAAAATACGCCGTAGTAATTAATGTCATTTCCTGTACTAGACAGTCAACTGCTTGATGGCAGGATTGCCTTGCAGTGAATTTTTTCCCATCCAGTGTTGCCCTGATAGCTAAGCATTTACTGGGTGTTCCGTACATACCTGCAATTATAAAAACTACCTAAAACTCTCCTGTACCTTTCCTTCTTTCTTAACGCTTATCACAACTGTAGTCAGTTATTTGTATAATTACTGTACATTTAACACATCCTCGCTGAACTTTAAACTCCGTAAGGACAAAGATAAAAAGGACGGGGACCAAATCTGTCTTGGTTATTATTTTATCCTAACTCTCCGCACCGCACCTGGTGCTCAGTAAGTATTCGTGAATCTTTCTTTTCATTAACTGTTAAAGTTTCAACCATTTATGTAGTGCTTATTATGCGCCAGTCTCTGTTCTCAGCATCTTAAACACTTCAACGTTTAGTCCTTTAACGATGGTATTAGGTATATTTTATTGATGTCTCCATTTCACTGATGAGAAAATGGAAGAAGATTATGTAACTTCTTGAGGGAGCCCATGCTAAAACATGAACTGGCCTTTGTCTGCGACAGGAGTTGTCTAAGCACCAAGGACCCAAAATAAAATCGTAGTTAATACTTTTTGAGCACCTACTGTATGTCAGGCTTGGTGTTAAGGTGTTATACATAATTTTATTTAAGCCGCACAATAACCTTGCAAGCTAGGTAACCTTAATCCCACTCTATTATGGAAAGTAAAGGTCTGGCGAGGTTAAGTAACTTGATAAACGGTTACCAGCTGGTGGGAGGTGCCATTCCTATTACTATTCAAATCCATTCTCCTCCTCCTCCCCCTTCTGAAAATTCCACAGGGCTCCGCCCCTAGCCAGGTCTGGCCCCGCCCTCCCTCCTCTACGCCTGCGCTCCTCCAGGCCCCGCCAGCGCCGCACCGTGCGCCTGCGCACTGCTTCCCACGCGGGTTCGGCAGTGTGCCGGCCCAGCTGAGCAGCCGCACGGACTGTCCCCCTCGGCCAGACTCTGTTGCCAGCTGGGCAGCGTCCACCATCTTGCTGTTGCCCTCCTCCCTCGGTCTTCCCCCCAGCTCATGTTGCCATGGGCAAGAGCAGGACGAAGCGCTTCAAGAGACCTCAGTTTTCCCCTACGGGCGGCAGTCAGGCTGAGTTGGCAGCGGCGGAGAATGGGACTGAGCAGGAAGACGACGGGCCGGCGGCGGAGCTGCTAGAAAAGGTGAGAGACCAGGGCTCTCTAGCCCAGAGGGGCGGGGCGGGGCGGGGCGGGGGGCGCGGGCCTGCGGCGGACCCCTGCGCGCCTGCGTGCCCTCTGACACTGCTCCTGTCCCTAGCTCCAGCACCCGAGCGCCGAGGTCCGTGAGTGCGCCTGCGCGGGGCTGGCCCGGCTGGTGCAGCAGCGGCCGGCACTCCCGGACCTGGCGCGCCGAGATGCGGTGCGCCGCCTCGGGCCGCTGCTGCTGGACCCCAGCCTGGCAGTGAGGGAGACAGCGGCCGGCGCGCTCAGGTGAGCAGGGAAGGCACCCGGGGCGGTGCTTCGGGCCTGAGCGGCGCTGCGATCAGCCAGTGCCTTTTGTGTTTCGTCCATAGTGCGCCTGACCGAGGCAGCTGGCGAGCCCCATCCAATGACCACCAGGGCTCCCTATTTGTAGAGGGGATCCGAACTCAGATTCCAGAGGCTGCCCCGCTTTCCGTGTGTCCACCCGGCCGTCTCATCGGCAGCAGCCATTTGAACAACGTCTGTCCCTGAAGGCCTGTCGCTCATTGTCCCCTCTCCAAGAACCTTCCATAAGTCCCGAGGTTCAGGGAACGCTTCCAGTATATACGTGGCAGGTCATCTAGGTGCAGGGGAGTTTGAGCAGTTAGCACATTCAGCAAGATAGCCGAGATCCTCGCTTTCCCAGAACGATGCTGGTGAGACAAACGAGACCAGCAAACAGGTAAAACGGACAATAGAGAGTGAGACGTGAGGTGGCGAAAAGCAGAGGATGATGAGTGAGGGGTGAGGCGTTCCTTGAAATCGGATGCGCCGTGATGACAGCTGACGCAGGAGAGAGCCAGATATGGAAAAACAGGAAGGAGCAGGAA
This sequence comes from Glossophaga mutica, assembly GCA_039655065.1. Classification (NCBI taxonomy): domain Eukaryota; kingdom Metazoa; phylum Chordata; class Mammalia; order Chiroptera; family Phyllostomidae; genus Glossophaga; species Glossophaga mutica. The sequence goes on from CM077315.1 coordinate 3,436,499, forward strand.
CCTGACGGGGGACAGCAACAGCAAAGCAGGGAGGCGGCAGAGGGCTTGGCCTGGTTAAAGAAGGGGAGATGAGGTTGGCACGGTGGACCAGGGCTCAGGGTGCGGGGCTAAAGGACCTATTCTTTCTCAGCAGGAGTGACTTGATCTGATTGACCTTTTCAGAAGGCCACTGGTGGCTGTGCAGTGAATGGCCTGTAGAGGGGGCAAGAGTAGAAGTTAGTATTTGTGGTCCTTAGGCTTTATTGTGTTTCATTCATTGACCTAGCCAGTGAGGGAGGGTTGCTTCAGGGGGTGTCACTCGCAGCTTCCTTACCCTTGCTGCCCCCAAGTCTGGATTCCAAGACAAGGTCCCTTCAACGTAAGATTAGGCTGTGATTTATTCCCATTAAATAGGAAAGGTCTTCTCCCCTCTCCCTTCCCTGCGGACCCACATTGCAGTACTATCTCAGATGGACTTGTCAGTTGCGTGACACAGTCATTTGTTTACATCAGGATGGATAAGTAGAAACCGATGGATTGATTCTGCAACATCTTACGGAAATAATAAGCAATTTCACCTGGGAAACGCCTTAAGTGTGGTTAGAAACAAATACATTTGAGAGCTTCATGGTGCGTTGTGACGGGCGTGATCTGAAAGTAACACGTATTTTCCACTTCTCGCGTAGAAACCTCAGTGCTTGCGGAGGTTTTGAAGTCTGTGACGACATGGTGACTAAGGATGTCATGACTCCTCTGGTTGCACTGCTCAGAGAGGTATGCAGTTGTAACTGTCCTGGTGGCAGATGTTAAATGTGGGGGGGGTTTGTTCGCTTGTTTAGTTCTTTGGTGTTAGTTACTTTGTCTTCCCTCAAAGCAGCCCATGGGAATTTTCTTTCTTTTCGTGGAAACACTTATCTCTCCTTGTTGATAGCGTTGATTTAGATGCTGGTTGGAAAAGACCTTCCTATAAACAGACAGACTCCTTTAGACTATAAATCTCATACAGTAAATATAATTAGCATTATTAGTTGCTTCTTTGTGTGCCAGATGCGGTTTCGTGTCCTGTTAAATCCTCACGGCAGGCCGTTGGGCATCTGTAAACTACTCGAGTTGCACAGGTGAGGAAGCTGAAGTGCAGCCGTTATGGATTTGCCTTGAAGGTGACGTTGAGTTCCCAGATTTAATACCATGCCACCTTGATTGCATGGCGTAGTGCAGGTGTGAAGGAGCTCTTGCTCTGGCGTGGCCCTGAGCCAGTGTTCTGTACTGATGGGTAGTTTTCACTTAGGGCTGAGTAAAGATGATCCAGTTTTCATGAGAGGCACTGGTCTTGTTCCCTTTTAAAGCAGTGGCCCTATTGTTAGCGATTTGCCTAACAGGAGACATTTGGCAAAGTCCAGAGCCATTTTTGGTTGTCGCAGCCGGGGGAGGCGCTGCTCCTGGCGTGTAGTGGGTAGCGCGGCCGAGGATGCTGCTGAGCACCCTACAGTGCACGTGACAGCCGCCCACAACACAGCGTCATCCGGCCCTGGGTGGCGGTGGTGCCGAGATGAGAAGCCCAGGTTTAGGGGTGCCGTGGATTGCACCGGAGGGCAGTGGCGCAGAATGGTTTGCACCGCCTGCTTTGGATCCAGAACACCTGGACCTGATTCCCAGCTACACCTTCAGCAAGCTGTTGTACCTGAGTTTCCTGTTTGGAGAGGGAGACTGGGAATAGTAGTTCACCTGCTTCATGGCCTTGCGGCAGGATTGAATGACTCTATGCAAGTAAAGAGTGTAGACGTGTGCCTCGCAGGTAGAGGGCGCTGTGTGGGTGTCAGCTCCTAGCAGGTGCTGCCTTTCTCCACCTCCTTTACTGTCTTTATCACATTAGAGAAGTGTGTGGTGCTGGTTTTGCACTTTAATTTCAATGTGACATGCCTTATATCTAATTTGTACAACCACTTGGGACCGTTTCTCGTCTGTATCTCTTGCCAAAGGGGACCAGGGCTGTGGGTGCGGTACTGCGTACGAGAATTTGATTGGCTTGTGAACCAACCCCTGCCATCTCTGCTGTTCCGTTCTTGGGACCCATCACTATCATTAGCCCTTTTGTTTAATTATTCTCTTGAGCCAGCATGCTAATCATTGTATTTGGTTACAGTGCAGTGCTGGACTGGATTCAAGCGAGATGTCGGCACAGAAAGAAAAAGAGCGGAGTGGAAGTTCCGTTGAGAACATAGCCAACGAGGCCGTGAACCTGCTGTGGAACGTATGGTAAGGCGCGCAGCGGACCGGCGCCGCGCAGGCTGCTGACCCTTCTGTTCTGCCCGTGGGTGCGCCTGTACGTCCCTGGAGGTGCTGCTTGGTCACGTGACCTAAGATGGGGGGGGGCCCCCAGCCCCAGGTGCCGCCTGGCTTAGCCTTCCCTCGTGGCGTCACTACATCCTCCCTGCTTTACCGCTCTCCTCTGCAGTCGGTACTGCTGACCGCAGTAAGAGGCATCTTGGCCGTGGGCAGGTGCCTCACGCCCTTCCCCACAATGCCCGTCGCCTTAAGCAGCAGTTGTCTTAGAACCAGCCAGGCCCCGGGGCGGCCGCTGCTCTGGTCTGGCATCCGGAGGGAGACGGGGACCGCAAGGCTCAGCGGCCGCCTTACTTCTCCATCGTGGCGTTGCCATGTGACAGGGGGCACGTAGATGCATCACAGGACCTCCTGGGGCCCCGTGGGGAGAGGCCACGCTCCCTGTCCTGATGGTGGCAGTGGTGAGGAGGGGGCACTTGCAGTTGGGAGTGGAGGCGGCTAGAAACACAACCTGGGGTGACTTTTTTCCGCCTCGTTGTGTGGTTTGCGTTCTTAGCGAGATTATAGCTTCTGATGTAAAAGCTATTGGGGTGATGGGCACGGGGGCCTGCCCGCCTCACGGGAACTTCCTCCCGTGGTACAGTGGAGGGCACAGGAGGCTGGACCCAAGGAGCCGCCGCTAACAACGTGTGTGGTCTTCAGACAGGTCGCTCCTCCTTCTGGGGCCTGGGTTTCCCCATCTAGAAGTAAATGATTTCTGGGATCTCTTCCAGCTCTAACGTCCTGTAAGAAATCCGGGGTGCAGGTAAAGAGGTTGGCTCCGAGGGACTGGTGTAGAAATGAAAGCCCAGACACCAGCTGTGCTCGCGGACAGCGAGTGTGAGTCGGCCTGGGCGTCCTCGTCTCCAAGAGTGGGGGGGGGTCCGGCCCCAGCTCCGGTTCTTTGATGAAGCCTCGTGTGTTTCTTCATGAACTTCTGTGGTTGATCTCTTAATGTTAAAATGTGAATAGTAAAACTTTTTTCCCCCTTTTCATTTTAGTGAATGCAGTAGTAGAGCGGTATCTATATTCAACAAAGAAGGGTGTTTGGAGACTGTAATAAAGTTTTTAAGTAGGTTTCCCACCAACATTGACCTGGCTGTTTCAGCAGGTAAGTGGAGAAAAGGCGATGATTTATTTAATATGTGTGGCCTTACTTGAAAATTTTAATTCCGACATAGTGTGTTTATTCTATGAGAGTGATTTTTTTTCATGTGTGAATGCATAGCTGAGTTCTTTTAAAATCTGTGCTTAATGCTCACACAGTTTTCCCACTCTTCACTGGGACAGGGAGGGAGGGAGGGAGTCACGTGAGCCTGCGTGGTTTCTGGTGTGTTGCCGGTCTCAGAAGCCTCTGGTAATTCGTCGCCCATTCACTGAGAAACGGTGACCCACAGCCCGCAGGCCCCTGAGCCGAAGTTCGCTGGAACCCAGGCGCCTTTCACTGTCTAGCACCACCGTCTCACACTCTCGGCAGAGCACTGGTAGCCTGGGCCTGCCTCCCTTCTGTGGACGGGAAGGGGAGGCCTGGCAGCTTCCGCTGCCCGGCTCCCACTCCCGGTGCACGGGGCTGGATGCCACCGCGGGTGCTCACTCAGCAGGGGCAGGAGATGGGGGGGGCGGAGGGCGGGTGCGCTTTGGGGAGAGGGGCGAGGGGCCTGCTGAGGCGGCGTTTTTTCCCTGCACGCCCTTATTTAGCCCTCCCCGCCTTTCTCCCGCGGGGACCGAGAGCGCTCCCCTCCCTGGTGCTTCTCCTGGCTCCAGTGGGCGCTTTTAAGAGAACAGGAAAGAAAACACAGATGGTGGACCAAGCACGCCTGGGAAGAACTTGCAAATCATTTTGTTAGAATGGACTCTTTGGGGGGGGGGGGCGGTCAGCGAGTCAGTGTGCATTTTACAAACAGTGGGGCCAGGCAGTTAGTGGGTGACTTTCAATCTCAGAGGACAGTTTCTACTACGATAAGCATTTCAGGAAAGTTAGGCCACAACTTTGAAAAGAAGAACTTGATTCCTGGGTTCCTATTTCTGTTCCTTCGTTTTGTTACCGATTTATTTGTTTTGTTTTAATTCAGGGGAGGAGTTAAATGGCTCATATGTCTCTTAATATTTTATCCACCTCAAAATTTGCTTATATTTTTATGTAAAACACGTTTTTTTTCTTTTTGTAAAACACTTCTTTTCTTAAACATCATTTCACCGGAAATAACTAACTTTTAAGGTCATGCTGAATGTGAAGGAAGCCAGAACTTCCGAAACCCAGAGCATGGTATTGACAGTAAACCCGCTCTGAGAATGCCGTCTGCGGGTGGGTGCTGGCCCACGGAGAATGGCTGAGGATAAGCCATTACTGGTGTTTGTAGTAACTGGACATGGTCATGGCCTTCAGAAGCCTTTAAAATTGTGTCATAGAAGTCTGCTTCTGTAAAGAATGCTACATGAAGCAGAGAGAAAAGAAAATAATCCTTCGCAGCACCGGCTGTTGGGGGACCCTCGTGTGCGCGTGGTGCCCTGAGGACACGCACCCTACCGAACCAGCGGTGTGCGGAGAAGCTGTAAAGACGCGGCCGTTTTCCGATGAGCTCTTTTGGTGTGAGTCACCCTGGCAGGATGCATGGTGTCCGAATATTCCGTTTCTGTCCTCACAGCCTACTGCCTGCAGACGGTCACGGACGATAACCCAGAGCTGCTGAAGTCTTTCAGGGGCTCGGCCTTGCAGGTGCTGGAGTCGGCAATGCTGGCCCCGGCCAGTTCCATGGAGCATATTCTGCTGAAGACACTGGTGGCAGGTAAGATGCAGTCATATGCGATCGAGTGCCTCGTAGTCACTTGTCACAGGTGGAGATGGGGGCTGAACTTCCTTATTTCCTTCTGTGCGTGTGTCTGTTGAAAACTTCGACACTGAAGGAGACCCGTAATGCAGGTGGTCGCGCACAGCTGGGGAGCCTTCTGGAACCGATTCACTTGCAGAGTAATGGACCACTGTCGTCGGGGGGGGGGGGGCCGGTGCTGCAGCCGGGGCCCCTGTTAACCAGGGGGGTGAAGACGTGGCCACTCCCTGTTCCCCAAGGTCTCCTCCCCCAGCCCTTTGACCCCCAGAATTTCCAAATACAAACGGAATAAATAATCTGGGGGTCTGTTAAGTGGGCGGTAATATTGTAGCTGCTCTACACATTCCGGTCTTGCCCTTTGGCCTTGCAGAAGTAGTTTATCTTGAGAGATGTGGTGGTTTTTTCTTTTTTTAAGTGGTAAAATACACATAAAATTCTCTGTCTTAACCATATTGAACTGTACAGTTCGGTCGTGTAAATAAATTCACATTGTCATGCATGCGATCCCCAGAACTTTCTTCATCTTGCAAAACTGCAATTCTGCACACGGAGCAGCCCCCCACCCACTAACCACCGCCGTCCGCCCCGGCAGGCACCTTCTTTCTTTCCGTCCACTCCAGTTGCCTCGTGTGCGTGGAACCCTATATTGTTGTCGGGTGTTTTGGGTGACTAATGTCACTTCACGAAACGTCCTCAGAGTTCATCCGCGTGGCAGCACGTGTCAGAATGTCCTTCCTTTTTAAGGGCTGAATAACACGCCACCATACGTAGGCACCACACTTGGTTTACCTGTGCTTCTGCGGATGGCCCCTTGGGCGGCGCCCTCCTTTTGGCTGTTGAAGAACGCCACCGCGAACACGGGGGTCCGGATACCTGTTTGAGGCCTGCTTTCACTTCTTTTGGTGCATATCCAGGAAGCATTTGTGTTTTAACCGTCACTTCTTAAACAGTTATCGCAACGTTACGGTAGCTCGCGATCTCTGAGGATAATCAGAAACGCCAAGCACCTGCTGCCTGGTGTGTCCGTGAGACCGTGGAACTCGAGCGCATTCCATTCCACTCGTGGAATCTAAGCAACTGCCTCGAGAGCCGCCCAGGTTAAGACGAAAGGAAACGAGGCAACTTACTTTGTTGTTTTCGCAGGAACTCGAGCCGTGCGCCCAGTCTGCCGCTGGGCGTTGTATCACAGGAGGGTGTGCCGAGCGGTGGGGGGACTGGGAAGGGCTGCGCCAGAGGGAGCTGCCTCTGCTCCATTTAATTAAGACTGAGCAGAGGCCGCGGGACCAAGACTTCTTGACATTACAGCCGAGCTTCAAGAACCAATCTCGTGAAAGCTGTACTTAACCAGAGATTTCACGGGCGATGCCTTTGTCTTGGCGCTCATCCTTTCCCAGGCACCATTTGGAATCTGAAGGACGTCATTCCGTCCAAGAGCCAGGCAGAAATCATCAATGCCGTCCTGAAGATCTTATCCGACGTTCTGGAGATGGACGCCGGTGACACGGTCATTCGAATGAAGGAGGCCGAGACGCAAAGGCTAAGAACCGCTGCGGAGACCGAGGAGATGCTAGAGAAGGCCAACGGGGGCGGTGCCACCGAGGACGAGGAAATGGAAGAAAGTCCGCCCAAGGGGCGAGTCAGGAGGAAGACTTTCGTCTCGGATTTACTCCCGGTGAGTCAGATCGGTGCTTCCAGAGGTGGGTTAATACAGCGACTCCCCTCCCGTAGGTGTCCTAAGTTCTGTAGGAAAGCGTTTCGGCCAAATTAATGAGAAGGTGAGTTTCGGTAAAAATTGGTCCATTTTTCTCATGAACTCTCATTTATAACGTTAGAAATCTGTACCCAAAGGGAAAAAAAGCTCTTTAAAATGAAGCTTTTCTGCACAGAACATTTCAAAGACGGGACACACCAAACTTTTGCAGCCCTCTAGTCTCGTAACGCGTGACGCGGTGATGCTCTGAAGAAAGGAAGGCAGCCGGAGCGACTTCTCCAGCCCCGTGCGTAGCTGGTGGGTGCGGAGAGTGTGTCAGGTGCCGGGCGAGTACTGCCCCTGAGCTGGCGGCAAATCGGGAAGCGCCCGGACAGGCCTGGTGCGCCCGCTCCGGCGCAGGGACCCCCGCGCGAGCCCCAGATGTGCCCCCGTCTCTCGCGCGTCCGAGTCAGCGCTGAGGGGTATAAACTCAGTGACGTGGGACGGAGGAGGCACAGCTGTGCGCCCGGTCCTCCCCAGAGGGTGTTTGCAAAGAGCCCTGGGGACGTCTCTTCTTCCCTGGTCACAGGAGGGCCCGGTTCTCGCTCCGGGACGGCTGTGGTGTGGACGTGGCCGTGGTGTAGCGTCCACACATGCACCGTCGGGGCGGGGCGGGTCAGCGCCCGAGGCTGTCCCACAGCTGCCCCGCAGCCGCCCCGCAGCCGCCCCGCTGCCCCGGCCCATCCCTGTCCCGACTCGTACGGCAGCTTTCCCCCGAATTCCAGTCCGAGCAGGACGGGAGTCGCTGAGGGACCCACGGGTGGGGGGCAGCACTCCCCAGCGTTGCCCCTTCGCCAGCCTCGCCTCCAAGGGGCTCCTTCCGAGAGGGACCGAGGGGACCCAGCTCTGTGTCTCCTGAGATTGGTTAAAAACTATGAGTATTTAACTGGTGTTCTGAGATTTACTTCCTTAGCTATTCTTTAAAAATAGAATTTTGGAGCTTATAAAATGCAGCGTGATAACCAAAGCTTGCTTTTCAAAGTCTGGTAACATAACTGAGTAGACGGGATGATTAACATGCCGGCCAGCTGGCCAGTGTTCAGGAGCCAGTGGGCCGCTGGGCGTCGGGCTGATATACGTGCCAGGAATGCAGATTTACAGTCGGCCTGGGTCCGGTCCTTTGCACTGCCCAGGGGTCCCTGAGAATCACAACCTGTAATCGCAGCGTTTAACGTAAGAAGCTATCAACCACAAGTGTGTAAAGAAAGAGGCAACTCAGGTGCCTGTTTGCACGTACGTGGAAGTCGAGCAGGCCCTCCCCAGCACCCACGGTTGGCGGCTATCACACCGCAGTCTGTTCGGTGCCATCCCCATCCCCGCCCCCTCTCCCCTGCACTGCCGAGTCCCTTCGAGCGAGTCTCGGGTGTCATAACATTTCCTCTGCGCTCGCTCTCGCTGTCAGGGTGACAGCAGGGTGAAGCGAGGGCGAGGTTCCGAGCAGGGGAGGTGGGGCTGAATCGCGGATGCTTCTAAGCCAGAGCCGCGTGCGTGTTACGTGGGGATGAGCCCTGTGACGGCCCGTGCAGTCTGCAGGGGTGCGTCGAGTCGAGTGTCCCACACACAGCAAACAGGGCAGTTTTTACATTCATTCTTGCCAGCAGTAAGGGGACTACCAGCATTAAATTAGCCACATCTCTTCGATGGGCAATTTGCCTGGTCTTTTTGTTTTGTTTTGTTTTAAGAACATGGTTCGAATTACAGTTCAGTTGTTGCATGAGGAAGTTGCTGGAGGATTATAAATGAGAATGAACCCCCGGGACAGGAAACTGGGACTGCGTCGCAGGGCTCTAGTTGTGTTTTCAAGCTTCGACCCAGTAAGTCTGAGGAAGTAAGATATCCAAGTAATCCGAAATGCCCCGCACCCGTGAAATGCTTAATAGATTATACTGCATCCATCGTTCAGACGACGCCACACACAATGTTTCTAGCTTATGCACTGTTTTGGAGTGTCAGTGTAGCTTTCTCACTTTTCATACGTGACGTGCAGATTAAGGTCATGACAAGGTATAGAACCCCTCTTAAGAACGGTGATTGATAAGTTCACACAAATTCATTTCCAGAGGGAAAAAAATCCCCCTCCTTCTTCAGTGTGAAAGAAGTGCTTTATTGTAGTCTTCGAAGGAGGCCCAGAAGCAGGCCTGTCGGCGCCCAGCCCAGCCCAGCCCTGCGGGCTGCGGAGGGCTCGCCCGTGGTTCTTGCCGGTGCAGTCTTCTCCAGGAAGATGTCCAAGCAGCTAAAGGCAGGTGTGCTGTGCCCTGGTGCCCGGCGTCCAAGACGGGCTCTTGCTTCAACCTTGGTGTGCTCAGCTGCTTCTCAGTGCGTTAGGTTGCATTTCAGGGTGAATCCAGTTCGTAGTTCCTGACCATCCGTCCTCTCCAGCTCTCTGAGCAGCGCACAGAGAATAACAACCACACAGGTAGCTGGGAGCCCAGGGGACCGCTGCTCGCTGCCCAGTGCCGGGAGGAGTCGGTGCTTCCTCCTTGTTAGGGCTCTTGTCCTGACCCCGCCTCTGCGGCCGTGTGTCATTGAAATCACTGAGCACGCTTGAACTAAGGCGCAGGCGGCAAACACAAGGCCCGCGGGCCCAACCCGGCCCTCCACCTTGTTTCTGCCCGGCGGCAGTGCCGAGCTCTTGCTTAACTGTTGAACAGTCTTAAAGTTACTTTCGGCCCTTTGAGGGCAACCGCGAGGCTGATGTGGCCTCCGGTGACAACGAGTTTGACGCCCTCAAAGGGGATTCCCGTGAAGATACCGGCCCGCACGCTGAGAGCTGGCGGTTTGATGTTTCCTAGGTCACCCACAAGGAGCTGAGAGAGGCCACGGCACTGCTGACAGCTCAGCAGACGGCTCTGGAAATCGTGGTCAACATGTGCTGCAGTGAAGGTTCGCGGCCTGCGCCCCTTCCTTCCCTGGGCTGAGCGGGCGGCTCCCGCCGGGACCGGTCTCACTGCTCCGCGCCTTTCCCAGGTCCCGCCGACGAGGACGAGGACGAGGACAAGTGGGAGGAGGAGCTTTCCAGCAGCGACGAGAGTGAGGCGTTCGTGGAGGACGCCCTCTGCGAGGGGCCCGGGCAGCCGCTCTCTCCCCTCTGCCTCTCCCACGAGGTCCACACGGCCCTCACCAGCTTCCTCCTCCCCAGGAAGGTAACCGGCCTCGGTCCGGGCCCACCGCACGGCTCGGGGAAGGCTGGGGACAGCTGCGTAGGAAGCTCCCACGCTAGTGACCGGGAAGCTAAATGGACGGGCAGCCCCGGCCGGGGGCTAACCCTTCCACCTGGGCGGGATGTGTTGGGGCCGTATGAAGGGGCCTGGTGCGCAACCAACCTGCTCTTTAACTTTTGCTCTATGACTTTTTGACATCTAGGTATTTGAGAAAACTGCCTTTCCGAACAGCATTGCGGTTGACATATGTTCCAGGAACCCCACTTGGAAACCTTTGGTTAGAAAGTAAGGACTTTTCTGTTTTCCAAACCATCTGTTGTTGTTATGGGAAAGGGCGGACCACTGGATAGAAGGGGTCGACTGCCCCCGGGTTCAAGGTTCTGTTCCGTGTGTACGCCCCCCGGGAAGTGTGTGCTCGTGTACACTGAGGCCCGAGAGTGCGCGTAGCGGCGGGGCTCACACTTGCCCCAACCCGGAAGCGCCCCCACTGCCCAACAGCGGCGGGACGGATGGATGCGTTCTGGCACGATCGCACGGCAGAACACACAGCCGTCAGCAGGATCTGAGCCAGAACTCACCACGTGGACCAAACAGCTCACGCTGGTGCGGCTTCCACAAAGCTCAGACGCGGGCGCCTCCACGCGCTTCCGTTCAGGGCTGCGGACGCAGGAAGGAAGAGCTTGGCGTGGAAATGTTCACATCAAAGTCTGGACCTTGGGGTCCGGGAGGTGGGGCGTGGCGGGGCGGCGGAGGCCAGCGAGGCCCCTTCGGTTGGATTGGCTGGAGAAGGGTTCAGCTTCGGCCTCGGCTCGCTGCTGCCGACCTCTCCCGTGTCCCGATGCGCCCAGCCAGAGCAGCTGGTTCGGGGTCCCCCCCCACCCCCCGCACCCCGTCAGAGACCCAGCCGCCATCCTCTCCCCTCCCCCGCAGAATGACCACCGTGCAGTGCCGAGCCCTCCTGTGCCTCCAGAGTCTCGTGTCCCTCCTGGAGGTGGAGCACCTGGGCGGGGCGCCGGCCCTGCAGGCACTGGCGCAGCACCTGTCCACACTGCTCTTTGCTCAGCCCGGTGAGTAGCTCGAGCTCAGGTGGAGCGGGACTGGGAGGGGCAGGGGCTCGGACTTCGCCTGTGGGGTCGTGCGGCCTGCGGAAGGAGCCCTTGCTGAGGCCGCCAGTCAAACCCCCGCAGCTGCAGGAGGGAGGGCGTCGGAGCCCGCCGCGTGGGCGGGTCTGTGGGTGTGGTCTTCCTTCTCATTGAGGTTGTTTGCCTCTGGTCGGGTCAGACCAAGTAAGGCTGCATCACAAATGCCTTAAGTGTAGGCCTCCTGAGTGTGTTTGGCTAATTGTCTATTCTTTATTTTTCTTTTTTTTTTTCTTTTTATTTATTTATTTATTTATTTATCTTTAGAGGGGAAGGGAAGGAGAGAGGGAGAGAAACATCAATGTGCGGTTGCCTCTTGTATGTCCCCTGCCGGGAACTGGCCTGGCAACCCAGGCATGTGCCCTGACTGGGAATCGAACCGCGATCCTCTGGTTCGCAGGCCCGCACTCAATCCACTGAGCTACACCAGCCAGGGCTTATTTTTCTTTTTAAAGATAACACCACTTGGTGTGCGTTTGAAAGGGTGGTGCAGAGAACCTGGGCCGGGCAGGGGCCCTCCCTGTGCGCGCCCCGCCCGGTCCCTCTCCCCGTGTGGGTCGGTTCCTTGAACGGCCTTCCAGAGGGATTCTCGATACGAGAGTGTGTCTGTGTTTTTAAGGCCGGTGGTGGAACGCCATCCACACCACCCTACACCTTGCTTTTCTTCACGTGTCTCCACTCGGCTGCCGTGCATGGCAAGAGCCGAATCTCTGCTTGGCAGGTCTCTGTGCAGATACAGGTCCGTTTCATGGGTACACAAAGCCCTAGGCAGATGCTGCGTGTGCTTGACTGTCCTTTTTTAATCACCTCTTCCTGGGCCCTGGGCTCCCTCCCACCCCCGGGGCCTGGGCTCCCGGGGCAGCGTGGAGAGGGGCGCACAGACACGTGTGTGGTCAGGCGGAAGTCGGGTCGGCCTTTGTGACCCGGCCTGGCACTCTCTGACGTTCTGTTGGGCGAAGACTTAGTCCCCAAGGCCCACCCAGGTTCAGAGGGAGTAGAAACAGACTCCACGTCTTCCTGGAAGAGCCCAGGTTCCGAAAGATCCCGTCAAGCTGGAAGTACTGTTGGGGCTGTTTCGGGGAAGTGGAACCCACCACACCGAGCGGGTCACTTCCCCTTCCCACCGGAGGTTAGGGAGCCAGCGCACCTGGACGCCCCCCTCTCCGCTGTTAGGTGGCTGTGCGAGCGTAATGTTTGCTGCTGTTCTGTTTGTCTTGCGTGGGGGGAAGGGGCCGTGAGAAAGGAGAGAAAATGAGCTGGAGCGGACGGGCGAGGCTGGGTCCCTGCACACCGTGGTGGCCGGCCCGGCCCTGCCCTTTCCCGCCCAGCAGCAGCTCTCGGCTGGGCAGTGGGCGCGGGTTGCGAGGACTCCGGTTGGGAAGGGAGCCCCGACTTGCCAGCCGACTGGTGGTGATCTGTGAAAAGCTGAAGTCAGTCTGCGAAAGCCCGCTCCAGCGCATTCCGACAAAGCGGGGCCGGAACGACAGCCAGCGTCCAGGGTCCAGGGCTGCCTGCGGAGCCCTGCCCGGCCGTGGTCACTTTGGCGGGGCCGTCTTCCAGGCCCGAGCGTGCAGGCCGCAGGGGCTGGGTGCCAGGCGTCGGCTTCCACCCGGCCAGTGTTTTCATGGCAGCGGCGGGTGTTAACGCTCGGCGCGCTTCAGCTGGGTTCTCTTTCCTTCTCTGCAGGATCGCTTGTCTGGAGAAAGGCAAAATTCACGTCTCACTCTTGGTTTCAGATTTTGCTCAGCACGTGGACTTTCTGGAAGCTATAAGTAGTGCCTTGCGGGCCCTTTTGCAAACAATGGCCTCCAAGAACATCCCCCAGGTAAGGGTTCAAGTTTTCGTGTGAAACTAGCTAAGAGTCGGTATTCATCACTTAAACTGTTTTCCCAGTTTTTATTTCTACTGCAGTGATTCTTGTAAAAAGAAAACAAAAGTGTACACAGTGAAATGTTAAGTTTTTCCCGACTGCCCCCAGCACACAGTAGGTCTGTCACTGGTGTAACTCATTTGACGTAGGCGTTGCGAACATTGTCTCTGAATGGGTTTGTCATTTGAAGACACCTGGGTGGGGACCCTCTTGGCCGAGCACTCCCGACCCTGCGCAGTGAGGGACCCTCGCCTCGGAGCCGGGTGCCGCAGCACCTCTGCGTCCTGCTCTGCGTGGAGGGCACCCTCAGACCTCCCCGAGAGCAGAGCAGAGCGCGCGGCTCCTTGTCGTTAGTGCAGACAGCGAGCCTGCGGGCCCCGCCGCCGGAGCAGCCACTTGTCGGCGCCTGTGCACCTTTCCTGTCTCCCCGACACCTTTGCGTCTGCGTCCTCAGCGGTGTGACGCTCGTGGTGTCCTTCCGCCCGTGCATCTTTTATTATGAATATCATCGTGTCTGTGACAGCAAGTGGACTTGGAAAAAATGTAGCCACAACACCGGGACCCACGCCCTCGAATGCACGGAGATCCCCTGATTGTCGGTGACGAGCCGGCTGCGTCCGCTGGCCCTGCTTGGTCCCAGTCCCCGGCCGTCCCGCTTGTGCCCCGAAAGGCCCGCTCGGCTCCATTTCCCTCCACCAGTCCTGTCGTCGCTCTGGGTGACATCGCTGTCCACGCAGCTGCTCTTCCCGCCGACCTGGCTTCGCAGTTCTGAGACCCCCTTCTCCCCAGCGCCGTGCCTGCCTCTCACCCCAGCCCTGCGGCCATGCCTCCGGAGCAGAGCACCCCAACTTTGTCCTGCTCCGGGGTCTGGGGGGGTGTCCGGTGTTCCACTGGGAAGTAGGCTCTGCACTGTTGGCTTCTACCGTGGACTCTTTAAAAATTCTCCGTATGTTTTTTCAAGAACATAACTTTCGACTCTTCGTTTCTGTGAAATGGGAATTATTGTAAATGCCTGGCCTGCCGGGTGGCTGCCGGGAGGATCGGAAGCCCCTCCCCCGCGGGGCTTGCAGGACCGCCAAGCGCCGTCCGTGGGTCTCCGTGGTGTGCGGGCAGGGGCTGGCCGCGTGAGCCCGATGTTGAAAAGAGGCGGCTCGCGGCTCGGGCTCCGTCGGAGGTCAGTTGTTCACGTGCAGTCAGGTCGTAAGTCCTCAGGCTGGCTGTGGACTGGGCTTCAGAGCTCCGGGGAGCCTGGCTCTCTGGTGCTTTGTGAGGAGAGGAGGCCAGGGACCCGACCTGCCCCGTGACAGCTGCAGGCCTGGACACGGCCGTGCCCGTGGCTCTCACACGCTGGGCAGCTTACCTTGTGAGTCATCCTGGTCGTGACGCAGCACGCCTGTCTTGTCCTCCCCAGCCCGTCCTAGCGAGGGACAGCTCCGTCGTTTGTGGGATTTTTTCCAGCGGACTATTTTCTGAGAAACTGGGGCACACTCGCTATTACCTTTAGATTCGGCAGGGCAGTGCGGGTGAGTCAGAAATGAGTTGGATGACTTAGAGCTGCTCGGGACTCTTCTGTAAAACGATAGCCAACATGCAGTGAGGCCTCGGCGTGTATTCCTCAGCCCTCCCAGCCCCTCTGGGAGGGGAAGCGGAGGGTTTACTGGGACTCGGGAACTTGTGCTGCGTTGCCAGGTGGCAAGTAGAGGGGCTGGGATTTGAACCCAGGATGTCAGACTCCAGGTCCTGAGCCCTTAATCCCCACGCTGGGCTGCCCGTCACAGGTAGCAGGACACTCACGCTCTTCACAATACCCTGTCTGCACGTGCGTTCAAATGAGCTTAAAATGGAGAGCATCACTGCCTCGTGGAGCGCTGCGTAATTCAGTGGCTTTTACCGTCTTCGGTAATTGACCATAACACATCTCAGAGTGAGTTCTTGTCTCGTGTAGATTCAGCCCATTTTTATTAGAGCTACACGATCCTATTACATTTGCAAAACGCTTTCATGATCAAGGCCGAAAAGCAACTAGAATCTCTCCGGTCCGAGTGCATTTGAACGCAAGTCTGTAAGTGAAACTGATGGGAGCTGACACCCTGTTCATGGGCTCCCGGCTGTGGGGGGTCGAGGGAGGACAGCGACATAGACAGGCCTCGCCTCA
Source organism: Glossophaga mutica (assembly GCA_039655065.1). Classification (NCBI taxonomy): domain Eukaryota; kingdom Metazoa; phylum Chordata; class Mammalia; order Chiroptera; family Phyllostomidae; genus Glossophaga; species Glossophaga mutica. The sequence continues at coordinate 3,451,703 of CM077315.1, forward strand.
GCTCGGAATGGCCCGCTGTGCTGGGGAGTGATTGCAAGTGTGTGGTGGCTTCTCCGCTGGGAACTCGCGTTGCCCTCCGAGCCGGGCGGCCCGCGGGAGAGGCCGCTGCCAGCTGAGCGTCACACCGCACACGCTCTCCTCTCCTCCCCTCCGCCAGTGCATGACCCCGGACCAGCTGATGACGCTGTGCAGAGCAGGCATCCAGAGCGCCAACGTCGGCGTCAGAGTGAACGTGGTCAGCATTTTGGGAATCACGGGCAGCGTCCTCGCCAGAGAAGACGGCACACTCGAAACTCTCAAGGTAAGACAGTCTGCTTCCGCCCTGAGATGCCCGGTGGTTTGCCGCTGTGGCGGTGGGTTTTAGGGGGCCTCTGTGGGTGTCGTGAGAGGACACGGCGTTGAGAAGGTGCTCGCTGAAGGACATCCGTCGTGCCCCCGGGGCTCGCTCTCCCTGCGAGGGTTGGGTGGGGACTCGAAACGCTGAGTCCCATTTTGCCGCTTAACTTTACTCCAGAGATTCTTTGTCAGAAACCAACCTGTTTCCCAGGAAAGGCAAGTTCAAAACTGTGCGCTGCCCTGGCCTCGGCCGCCACACGGATGGGCGGTTGTCCTGCATTGTGCCTCCAGCGCTTCCTCTCAGCACGGGTGCTCAGCAGCTACGCTGTTAGAGATGCAGCGTCACCGCCAGCCGAGGACAGGGATGGCACGGGCGCCCTGCCTGGTGCCAAAGCCTGCTCGAGTGCGGGTGCTGACGGGAAGCACGCCGCTGAGCAGACGGGCACGCTCACCCCGCCAGGCACTTCACAGTGACACTGACATCCGTAAGACCCGTATTTTCAAAGGATGACACGTGCGCACACGGCAGAACACTCGGAAAAGTCGACAAGAACACAGAGCGGGACACCCACCTCTGCCCTGAACTTCCAGGCCCCCGCGACTCCAGAGCGGCAGCCCCGTGACCCCTTCCTCTGCGGCGCGCCAGGCGGGCGTCGGGCCCGCAGGCACGCCGTCGGCCAGGGTGCAGCTGTGCGCACCACCACTTCCGTCCCTGACACCAGCGCTTCCCAGGCCTGCTTTTGGGCTGGCACGGTGTTCTCAGGCATAGCGCAGGCTTTTCTGAGACGTTTGTGCGTGGTCCCACTTCCAAGCACGAAGAGAAACGAGAGAGGGCAGGGCGCAGTGTGTCCTCTGACGAAGCGTGCTCGGCGGTGAGCGGCGTCCGTCGCCTGTGCCCCGCGTGGTTTCTTTGCCAGGCGTGTCGAGGCGAATGAGCACGGGTGTGTTTCTCCCCGCTGGCTCGCGCGTGTGACTTCCACGGGGCGGCTTCTTGGATGGCCGCCACCCTCCCGCCTTGCGCAGCTAACAGTCCTCTCCCGGTGTGCCGGGTCCCTGGTCCGCACGCACGCTGTTCCAGTTGCTCCTAAAACACCCACTTGCAGATGGTTGGTTTGGACCAGCACCCGAGTGCAGCTTGCACGTTACGTGTGGTCCGGGCTCTGCCGGGCCTCTGGACGCTGGGACGGTCCTCCCGCAGCACCTGTGACTGCTCACCCCCTCCCTGCTCCGCCCCGTAACTAACCCGGGGTCAGTTGCCCCTACGCAGTGTCCAGCCTCTGGATCTGTCCGATGGCTTCCCCGTGGTGCTGAGCCTGTTCGCTCCTCCTCTGTGTCTCCTGCACCCGCAGCGAGCCCTCCGGGCCGGAGGAGACGCGATCCAGATCCGCCTTTTCCGTAAGGCTGCTTCACAGGGGGCGCCCTGCGCTTGTGAGCTGGACACTCAGGTTCAGATGGGAGAACCCCGGCCCTAACGGTCATCCCGTTACCGGGGAGGCGGAGTTTGGACTTGGGTCCTTCGCGTTTCCGCTCTCCCGCGTGTAACGCCGGCTGTGCACGCGCCTGTCAGACGTGGAGGGTGAAGCTGGGCCACCAGACAAGACAGTTCCCTCTGGAGCAGCTCTTTGCAGATGAGGGGTGGTCTGGGTTTTTTTGTGTGGTTGGTTGGTTTTTTTGTTTTTAAAGATTTTATTTACTTTTAAAGAGGGGAAGGGAGGGAGAAAGGGAGAGAAACATCAGTGTGTGGTTGCCTCTTGCACACCCCCTACTGGGGACCCGGCCCGCAACCCCAGGTGTGTGCCCTGACTGGGACTGAACCAGCGACTCTTTGGTTCGAAGGCCAGCACTCAGTCCACTGAGCCACACCAGCCTGGGTGGGAACGAGCTGTTTATTAGCTAGCCAGTTGTGAAAATTCAGCACAGCGAAGCAAAATGAGAGTGTATTGTTCCGTTTTTTTCGTTGTCTATGGGTATTTTTCATGTAATTTAAAAAACATGTTCTTTGTTCCATTTTGCCACCATGGAAAAAGCGTTTTTGAGGGAGTCAGAGGGGAAATTTTTTTAAATATTTTATTTATTTATTTTTATTATTATTATTCATTTATTTATCTTTAGAAGGGAAGGGAAGGAGAGAGGGAGAGAAACATCAATGTGTGGTTGCCTCTTGTATGTCCCCTGCCGGGACCTGGCCCACAACCCAGGCATGTGCCCTGACTGGGAATCAAACTGCGATCCTTTGGTTCGCAGGCCCGCGCTCAATCCACTGAGCCACACCAGCCAGGGCTGAGAGGGAATTTTTTAAATTTCCTAAATCAATGTTTCATGTATCATTTATGGACCTAACTCCTTTTACTTAGGAATATAGCTTCCCGTGGGTTTCATTCATCCGTCCTGTACTTGGTATACTTGTAAATATACGTTAAGTCTTTCATTTCCATTCCTCTCAAAGTTGTAACTTCCCGCCGGCCCGTCTGTGCGCAGTACCACCTGTGCATCGCTGCCCTTTAAAGCTGGCACTTGGGAAACGGCCCCGGGCATCCTGGGGGTGACATGCGTCTCCTTGGCCCCAGGCCATCGGGAGCTCCCTGCTGGAGGTCGCCACCAAGGACCCTTCGCTGGTGGTCGCAGGAGAGGCCCTGGACGCCCTGTTCGACGTGTTCGCAGATGGCCGGGAGGCCGAGAGGGCCTCCGTCCAGATCCGCTTGCTGCCCGCTCTGCGGGAGCTCCAGCCGGTCTTCAAGATGAAGGTATGCGGCCGTTCGGTGGGGAGTGCGTGAGTCTCCGAGTCCTGTGGGAAGAGGGGTGTGCAGTCCCCGCCGAGCCCCCTCCTGGGGCCCAGAGCCCCTCAGCCCCGTCTGTGAACGCTGCCAGGCCTGGTCGGAGCTCAGACCCTGAGCCAGACGGGACCTGAGCCAGACGGCGCGGCGCTCCCTCCTTCTGGAAGCTGAGTGATGCCGCCCCTGCTCCTTGGGTGCAGGCGCCGTCGCCCGCAGCCCGTGGACCACCTCCGGGTCTCCAGCCTCATTTTATGTCCCGTGCTGCGTTACAGGCTGGCGTCCCCGTCATGAGTATTTCCCTTTGGTGCTTGGGGAAAAAGCAAACCCCCTTGAAATAAAATAGTTGTCTTTTTGGCTTTTAGATTTTTAAATTCAACATTTGCTTTTCATCTTTGGGAGGAGGATAGAGGTTCTGAAGATGGTCTTTTGGTCGTTTTTCAATATGCATTTCTTTGATCTAGCAAGCTTCTAATGCAGAATTAAGGCCTCATGGAATGAACTCGGCAACAGGTTTTAGGTGAATTTGATGTCTAGAAATTTAAACGTTCTGAAAAATTTTTAAGGCATAAAAAATCGTTTTCATTTCCCAGAAGAAAATAGAAACACCGGCTCTACACGTTTTCTGTCTTTCCTGCCTCTAAAGTGGGTGTCGGTTTAAGAGCATCAACACTGCTGTGTCTTTTAACATGTTCGTGTCGTGACGTGTTAGCATTAGGAGAACGTGGGACCAGTGGCTGACACTCACTGAGCTGAGCCTTACCCGCAGGTAACGGAATACCAGAGGGGAAGAAATTGAGCAGCTTACTCTTAATTGTGTTTTGTTGAAGCCTGTAGTTTTTTTCCTTTGGTGTTTTTTTGGTATATTAGGGTGTTTTTTTAATTTGATTTATTTTCAGAGAGAGGGGAAGGGAGGGAAAAAGAGAGGGAGAGAAGCGTCAATGAGTGGGAGTGAGAGCGACATCGACTGGCTGTCTTTCTCACCCCACAACCGAGGCCTGCGCCCCGACAGGGACCGGGACCGGGACCGACGACCTTCCAGTTCACTCGGTCCACTGAGCCGCACCGGCCAGGGCCGTTTCGCTTCTGCCGTTGCTGGGATGTAATTGGAAATCGTGCTGGGATGACTACTGGGATGTCACCGACACGTGACAAGTGTCGGGTGTGCCCCGTAACGGTCTGGTACGGCGCGCACACGGGGAAGTGACTGGCATGGTGAGTCCAGCGGACGGCCGCCACCTCGCAGAGAGACACGTGGTTTTCTCGCCAGGGGAGCTTTTCACATCCGCTCTCAGCGCCTTCCCAGGAGACACCGAGGCGCGGTGACCAGAGTCCCTGCCTGGACAGCACTGCCCGGGCTCCCTTCTCTCATGGCTGGGAGTTCGTGCCCTTTGCCCCTGCACCCATTCGCCCACCCCCAGGAGCCGGTCTGTGGTCTCAGCGGTGAGGGGTTTTCTCCCCGCGTCCTCCCTTCCTTGTGGGCGATCACGCTGGGCGGTGCGTCTCCAAGCGAAGACAGGTGTGCCCCAGCGTCTCCCCTGGTCGTCTGGAAGGGAGCGCCCCACCTTCGCACCCGCACTGGCTGCGCGCGCGCAGCAGCGCCTCCTAGTGGTCTTTTTCAGCCGGTACCTGGGTGGTGCCCACAGTGTCCTGAGGGTTACAGGCCCACAGGCCTCCGAAGAAGGGCTCTGCGGGGGGCGGGGGGGGGGGGGCCAGAAAACATCCCCTTTCCCTGCAAGGAAAGCAGACGTCGTCAGGTGTCCGAACCGTGGAAGCCAGTGCGTGGGAAGGAGCGATATGGACTCGGAACGGGGGAAGGACCTCTGACCTCCGGGCGGTCTGCTGCTCCGACGGATGCCACGGTAACGATAGGCAGCGGTGGTCTTCCGTCCTCAAAGGCTGTCAGGTCCTCAGGAAGAATTCGTTCGTTGGCCAGAAGGGCAGCCGGGAGTTCTCTATCCGAAGCCCTCCGTGAGCGAAGTCACATGGCAGTAAAGGCTGTCCGGTGCATGTTCAGCCCGTTCCAGATGGCCCGGAGACGCCGTAACAGCGCATTCCACTACAGAACCCCCCGGAGCAGTGGTTCTCCAAGCGCCCCGGGTCCGCGGGGGCGGCACCTGCCAGCTGGTCACAGGTCCCATGCTAGGGCCCAGCCCCGCGCCTGCCAAGAAGCGGAAACTGGGCCCGGCCCGCCCGGCTGGTGCCTAACGAGCCTCCCAGGTAACACGCCGCCGCACGCCGAGGTCTGAGAACCTCTGCTCTGGGCTCCAGGCGGGGGACGCGCGTTCTCCCGGAGTCTCCAGGTGAGGCGTTCCTGGAACTGCCATGTAAAAGGTGCATAGTCTTCAGAAAAACCCACAGCAAAGTAGAAAGGCAGCTGTCCACGTGGGAGAAGGTGTTTGTAAATGACCTCTGATGGGGGCTAATATCTAAAATATATAAGGAGCTCTTATAACTCAACAACAAAAAACCATCTGATTAAAAAAATAGAGAAGGCCCTGGCTGGTGTGGCTCCGAGGACTGAGTGCTGGCCTGCGAACCAAAGGGTCACCGGTTCGATTCCCAGTCAGGGCTCATGCCTGGGTTGTGGGCCAGCTCCCCAGTGGGGGGCGTGCAAGGGGCAACCACATATTGATGTTTCTCTCCCTTTCTTTCTCCCTTACCCCCTCTCTCTAAAAATAAATAAAATCTTTAGAACAAAATGGAGGGAGGACCTGAGCACCTTCTCCGAGGAAGACCTACATTTGGTCTAAAAAGATGCTCAACCTCACTGGCTGTTAGGGAGATGCAAATCAAAGCCACAGGCAGCCGCCACCTCCCACCTGTTAGAGTAGCTGTGAGCAGTAGGACACGGAATAGCAGGTGGTGGAGAAGAAGTGGAGAAAGGGGGCCCTTGTGCAGTGCTGGTGGGAACGCAGCTTACGCAGCCTCAGTGGAAAGCAAATGGAGTTTCCTCATCAAATTAAGACTGGAACTACCATGTGACCCAGAGCCCTTCTTCTGGGTATCTACCCCAAAAATTTGGAAGCAGTTATTTGTAAAGACACGTGTACCCCTGTAATCGCTGCCGCATTATTCACAGTAGCCGAGACATGGAGACAAGTGTCCTCGCTGGGTAAGTGGGCGAAGGTGCGGTGCATGCGTGCCGTGGAATCCTGCTCAGCCGTAAAAAGTGGAGGAAGATCGCCGTTCGTGACAGTGCGGCGGGGTCTCGGACGTGCATGCTAAGTGAAATGCGTCCGATGGAAAAGGACAAGAACCGTGTATGGTTTCACTCACGCAGGATATAAAATAGGAAACAAACCAACCAACCCATACACACAGGCAACAGCATGGGGATTGCCGGAGGAGAAGGGGGGGCCAAGAGGGTAGAGGGGGTCAGATCATGGTGACAGGAGGTGGCTCGGCTTTGGGTGGTGAGCACATAATGCAACATACAGGGGATGTATTTGAATTACATGCCTGAGGCTTATCTCGTGTTGTTCGCCAGCGTTACCCCAATAAATTTAATTAAACTAAAAGGCGCACAGTCTTATCTTCGTGGCTCACATAATGCGTTCCATTAATCTTGGAAGTGAAAATGTTCCATCCCATTCTGGCAGCTGCCTTGCTCCGAAAGAAATACCCCCCAAACTAAATGCTTCCTTTATTTCAAGGAATCGGTAATTCACACCAAATCACGTGAGACCTTTCTTTTGGCAGATACGGAGAGAAGGGAGAGGCAAGTACAGCCCGGATCAGCTGTGCGTTCTCGACAATGTGAGGGCGAACCTGAGACGGTTCGTTGCTTATCAGGAAGCCGTTCACAGGAGACTGACCGCCTGAGCGGCTGGAAGAGGGAGCAGCCCGTGCCCGGAGTGCGCGACACCGGAGGAAGGGCTCTCCTCGCGTGTATCCGTTTCGGGAAGCCATTTTTTAACGTCTCCGTCTTGTATGTTAATTCGAACTTCTGAGACCCTCAAGACCTGTCAGAAACACTTCTGGGGGCTCTGGGAACTGAGCGCCATGGCGGGTGCTCTCCGAATTCACGTGCCCCGCAGGTTGTGACCGCTGGACACACGGAGAGCGGAGACGCAGAGGGTCTCGGGTGGCCCTCGAGAGCAGCGAAGAAACTTCCAAGCAATCGTGTTTTTCTTAAATTCCCCCCTCCCCCGCTAAAAAAAAGGAAGTCTAAAGTATTTGTTGCTTGGATACTCTTTTAGGTCAATATCGTTTTACATTGGCTGAATTTTTAACTGAAGGATGAAGACAAGCTTTATAAAATTAAGCACATCAATTATGTTTACCTTCTACAAAGTGATGAGTTGAACTTGTAGTTCATTACGAAGTAAAATACACAAATGAGCTCATGAAGCCCTTGCTGTACTCTGTGTCAACAGTTGCGATCTATTGTTTTGTAATCTCCCTCCTGTTGAATTTGATACAGAATCAGAATTGGGAGAGAATATTTTTCAATAAATAACTTTTTTATTGAAAGCTTCGTGTCTTACAAAACCTCTTTAAAAAATATCAGTCCTTTTCCTGGGCGTTTGCTTGCTGATGGACGTTGCTTTGGATACCTGTGAGATCCTAAAAGCCAGGTGGACAGCAGGGTCTCCCACGGTGCTCTCAGCGACCTTGAGGCGTTGAGAACTACCAACCGTGGCCGAGAGAAGGGAACAACCTACGGAGGAAAGGAGGAGTGGACCGTGTTCGTGGACGGGAAGATGACGTGGCTTCCCAGACCCATCTGTAGATGCAAAGCAGTCCCAGCCCCGGTCCCAGCAGAATTAGCTGTAGAAACTGACCAGCTGACTCAAATTATGTGGAAAAGCAGAGGATTTAAAATACCTAAAACAACTTTCAGAAAGAACCAAGTTGGAGAACTTGCTCCCCCTGATTGGAACCTTACCAGAAAGTGGCAGTTGCTGGGGCAGTGCGTGGCATCACCTGAGGAGGGACAGAGGAGGTCCAGGGGGCACAGCTGCAGCCAGTCCAGGAATAGGCCTGTGCCCGTGTGGTCAGCCGGTTTTCCACCCAGGTGTGGGGTTCGCTCAGTGGAGAAATAATAGTCTTTTTAACAAGTGCTGCTAAAATAAACGTCTGTGTGGGCAAAGACCGTGCATTCCAGAGTCAAGCCTTACTGAAACGTGATACTTTTGCGCGCCCACCAAGCACATCCCCAAGTGCCGCGGACTGCCTTTCCTGAGTGCGCACGGCGGGGCAGCGCGGAGACCGCCAGCGTGGTTTGGCGCCGGTCTCCGCTCACACCAGCACTGGCGGTTTCACCCACGGGGGCCCATGCGCCTGGAGGGCCGGGGCCGCAAGTAACATTTCAGGAAAAAAAAAAACAAAACAAAACATGCAAAAACAGCTTTCACCTTGTGGAGGCCTGCGGAAGGACCCGTGGAATGTGCTTGGAGAGAGACTGGTGCGGAAAGGTGGAAGGAACAGGAGGAGGGGAGCGGGCCTTGAAGGGATGTGGCGCTGGAAGGGCTGGTTGGCAGGTGAGGCTGGAGGGAAGCGGAGGAAGACCTGTGAGAGGCAGGCAGGAGGGAAACCAGAGAGAGGCAGCTTCCCAGCAGCTGCAGGGAGGGGCTGGGAGCGTGGGGTCTGCGGGGTCTGCAGGTGGAGGCCCCGTGTGAGGGGCGGTGAGGAGTGTGCGTTGACTCAGTGACGCGGCCATCACCAGCCCCGTGTGCGGGAGCTGTTTCCGTGGCGCGGTCAGGTAAGAAGTCAGGGTGGAGGGGCATGAGAGGTGAGGAAACGAAGCTGGTGACGGGAAGTCGGGGTTCAGAGAAGATGGTGGAGGGGAAGGAGACCAGGCGGTGGCTGAAGGAAGGAGTCGCAGTCGTTACTTTACTATGAGTGGGTGAGTGGGTGATGGATGCGCATCTCGTGGAGCACGGAGCAGAAGGAAACTCCGAGGTGACTCCTGCCTGCAGCTGACGGAATTACCTGGATAGAGGTCTGTCCGTCCTGCAGCTGACGGAATTACCTGGATAGAGGTCTGTCCGTCCTGCAGCTGATGGAATTACCTGGATAGAGGTCTGTCCGTCCTGCAGCTGATGGAATAACCTGGATAGAGGTCTGTCCGTCCTGCAGCTGATGGAATTACCTGGATAGAGGTCTGTCCGTCGAGACTGGCACGGGGCCCCAGGCAGATGGAACGGACCTGCGCTCTGAGCTGAGGAAGCGCTTCCCTAGGAAATCTTCATTTCCTTTCGAGGAAGTCGGCTGGACCTCCGGCCCCAGCCTCCAAACCTGCTGCCCGTCTGTGGGTAACGCGCTGCAAGTTTGACGGTCCCCCGTTCTTTCTGTCTCGTCCCTTCTTTGAGTGAAAAGTGCACCTTAGTTGTTACTGTTTAACCGGGGGGGGGGGGGGAAGCGGTATCTATATAGTGGAAGATTTTCATATTTTGCCATGTTTGAGAAATCTATATCTTTAATTAAAACTATTTTGGTTTGCTTAATTGAGCAATTCCTTATTTTGATGAACAGAGTGAACTCCAGTTGTTTTTTTCTAGGCAGAGTGAGAAATCATAAGCAAGCGGTTCCCAGTATTTGCTCAGATGTATTTCTGTCCTCCCTGGTTTCATACGGGCAGGCGAAGTGTGAGAACACCGTTGCCCTGAAATGCTCACATTTTCAGCGACGTCTGCCTGTTCGTGAAAAGGAGTTCTTTTCTTAAAGGAAAGATACTGAAACTTACTTGGGTAAACGAGGATGAAATGAAGCGCTTTTCGAATGACTGCTGCGGATGTAGAGGAAGCGGGTGTCTGTTTTGAGGGCCGGGCGGCGGGACCCGTACAGAGCTGGTCCTGGCGTGATCTCGCCAGGCCGGTCGAAACGGTGCCTGCCTCTCTCCCTGCTTTGCTTCAAAGACTCGTACACAAACGTTGAAGATCGTTACAGTCTTGAAAACATTTGCAGTTATTTTCATTAAAATTTACACATGAATTAGTGCATATCACACTTCGATTACATTTAACGTGAACAGCTGGCGAAAAGAAATGAAAGATGGAATTACCGTGGTCTTTAAAAACTCTCAGTGGTAAGGTAGTGTGAGTTCTGAAAAATGCAGATCACATTTTCCATTGTTCTCTTGGAAAAAGTTCTATTTCCTTTGTGTGTTTTTAAAATTCTGTTTGCTAGCCCTGGCTGGTGCGGCTAGTACACCCCACGCACACTCTGTCCCCTTTGCTGTATTTTTCTTCTTCGGTACCCATCACCATCTGACCCGTACACTTACCTAGAGCATTATATTTTTTAATTCCATCAATTGGCCTAGATTCCTTCTCTTTACCTTCGGAAAGAAGAATAACCACCAGCACCCTGAGAAACCTCCTGTGTCCGAGGCCGCTTCATAGCCTTAAGGAGGCTTGCACAGGAGCTGGGGCAGCAGGTGCAACACCCTCTTTCCCGCCCACTGGGGGGGGCGAGTGAGGCACCGTGCCTCCCTGCTTTCCAGGGGCCTTGCGCGTCCTTGCGCATCCTTGCCTGGGAGTCTCCGTAGTAACTTGGGCAGCCTGATAAATTCTGGAAGAAGCAGAGGAGACAGGTGAACTTGGAAGTTTCAGGACGAGATGGGGCCGGTGCTGGGTCCTGCCTACCACCCCTGACCCTTACCGCGGGGGCGCACACCAGCCTGGCTCCCAGCCGCCCACCCCTGCACATCTGCTGCGCCCCAGTGTGATGGGCAGAAGCAGGAGTGGATGAAGCACTGCCCGCATCCCTCCATCAGCGATGGGGAGGGGAGGAGGGGGCGAGGGCGGCTCTGCGGTCCCAGGGTTGGAGGGCAGGATTCGCTCTTAGTGACTTACAGTGGCCCCTGCTTGAAAACAAACCCTCTGCTGCCACACACCCCCACCTGACTTCCCCTCTGCCCACTGATGTTCCCTGCAGTCACTTGGGACTGTGGCTCCGTGTCTGCTTCTGGGCGGAGCCCAAAGCAACACAAGACATAGGTAAGTTGTATGTGTGTGTGTGTAAGATATCTAGGTCTGTCGTGTGCATTCTGGGTGTGTAAGAGTTTTACGCAGGACCTGTGCCCACCGGGTAGCGCCGGCCAGCGTGCGGGGCGATGATCTGAAATCTCTTGCCTCGGAGGTAGAAGATAATTCTCATTTCCACTTATCAAACTAATTTCCTTCGACAGATACAAAAATTGCTTAAGTCGGTCCCAATCTCTATGTAATCGAAATTAATTTGGTGATGGGTTAAGATCCACTTAGGATCAGAGCGGTGTGAGTGCTGGCACTGAAAAATAGAAGCGGTGAGAACGCTGGTGGGAAAACTCGGCGGCGCCGCCCACTCCTGCCAGGTCCCTGCCGGTCACTTGGGCAGCAGATTCCAGAGGGGACCTTTTTCCCCCGCTCTCAGAATTGCCGGTGGGCTCGGAGGCCCAAACAACGACCTGCAAGGCTAAGTTCTGAAACACGGCCCACGCGAGTGTGGATGGAAACCCTCGCTGAGCTACCTGTGCGGCCGCCGTGGGAAAGCCGCCCGCTGAGGTCTCCCAGGAATGAGATGAAACACTGGGAAGTCAGAGCGGCGCCCCCTGGTGGGCAAACCTGCGCTTGCGTCCGGGGGAGACGACAGGTGTGGGAGGTGCCGGAGGGGGGGTCGCCTGGATGGCTTGGCTGGGGCTGGGGATGAAGTTTAAAAATGAAAATAAAGTTGTTATTCAAAAGCCCGCTTTTACGCCCTGTCTGGTGGATTGAGTACAGCCTGCAAACCAAAGGGTCGCCAGTGCGATTCCCAGTCAGGGCGCATGCCCAGGTTGCAGGCCAGGTCCCCAGTAGGGGGCGCATGAGAGGCAACCATACATTAATGTTTCTGTCCCTCTCTCTCCTTCTCTTACCCTCTCTCTAAAAATGAACAAATAAAATCTTTAAAAACATACTTAAGAGGTAGGTGGCACCAGCTTCTGGAAGACCTTCCCCAGAGCAGCCGTTGTAATAGCAACAGGCCTCAAATCGCTGAAACGCCCACTGAGGGGTGTGGCTGAATCACTGCCACAGGGTCCCAGTGGAGGGGCGAGGGACTCCGAGTGGAGAGAAACTGGAGGGCAAAGCCGGTCCGCCTGTGCTGACGTTGAGAGGTCTCTCCAGCATTCAGTGCGGAAAGTGCAGGACACGATGCCCATCTGCCCTTCACAAAGATACTGTCTGTTTTTGTGAAGATGCTTATCTTAGAGTGCGTGTGTTGAATTTTTACTTACTGTTTTCCTCCCCTACTAGACAGTAAATTCTAGAAAGGCAGGGTTTTGTTCACTGCTGTACCCTCAGCGTCCTTAGCAGGGGCTCAGTCGTTAGTTCTTAGTACGTTTGTGTGTCTCTGTGTGTGTGTGCGGTGTGTAAAACACACAACACAGGTTGACCGTTTCAACCTTTTTTAAGTGTACATACAGTTCAGTGGCCCTGAGGGCGTTGACCTTGCTCCGCACTCCTCACCTCTGTCCCTCTGCAGACTTTTGCTCGGTTCCCCAGCTGAAACTCCGCCCCATCAAACATTAACTGCCCCAATGCCAGTTGGTCAGCCTTCACCCCGCTTTCTGTCCCTCTGATCTGATGACTCTGGGCGCCTCACAGAAGTGAAATCACGTCCTTATTTCCCTTAGCAATACATCTGCACGGATTGCATGTATCAGTTTCCTCTTTAAGGCTGAAGAACACTCCTCCATCCACATTGCGTTTGTCTGCTCACCTGTCCATGGACACTCGGGTCGCTTCCACCCCTGGCTGGGGGCCACTGTGGCTAATGCCGCGATGAACGTGGGCGTGTATCTACTGAGATGTCGGATTTGAGTCCCTTTGGGGCGGAATTGCTGTGCCACGCGGTAGTTCTTTCTCCTCCCCGCCAAAGAACTGCCCAACGGTCTGCCACGGCAGCTGTACCACTTGAGGTTCCCACCAACGGTCTGTCTGCAAGTGTTGCGATTTCTCCACATCTTCAACAACATTTGTTATCTCCTACATTTTGATAATAGTCATCCTAATGAGTGTGAAGAGCTCAGTAGTTATTTTTTAAATAAACAAGCACTTGAACACTATCTAAAAACCGGAATAATTACTATTTTTGCATTGTGTTTTATTTGAGGATGTTAGTGTTATCAAAAGAACACTGGTATCCTTTTGAGGTAGGTAGACCGTTTCAGTTCAGTTCAACAGTGAGAACTATTGGCCCTGGCTGGTGTAGCTCAGTGGATTGAGCGCGGGCCTGCGAACCAAAGGATTGCGGTTCGATTCCCAGTCAGGGCACATGCCTGGGTTGTCAGGCCAGTTCCCGGCAGGGGACATACAAGAGGCAACCACACATTGATGTTTCTCTCCCTCTCTCCTTCCCTTCCCCTCTAAAGATAAATAAATAAATAAAATATTAAAAAAAAAAAAAGTCACGATGTTTTAAAATAAAAAAAAATAAAAATAAAAAGAATTAAGAGAGTGTGTAAAAAAAAAAAAAGAACTATTGGCTGTTCATCTCACAGAAGACATTTAACAGGCCCGGAGACAAAGTATACTGTCCAACCCAATTACTGCCTTAATTGAGATAAACAGTGTCCACTGTCAAACAGGGTCCGGACTAAAAGGTCTGCCAAGGTCCTGGTCTTTCCAGTTTCATTCGTGGCATGTAATTAAATATTTAAACAAAATAAAAAGTAGCCCACACCCAAAATTAAATGTAGAATTTCCACATGACCCAGCAACTCCACTCCCAGGTGTGCGTACCCGAGACCCTAAAACAGGTATTCGAAAAACAGCTTGTACACAGACGCTCATAGCAGGTACTATTCACAGTAGCCGAGAGGTGGAAACCACCCAGATGCCCGTTCACTGGATCAGCGGCAAAGCTAAATATAGCACCTTCGTACAATGAAGCCTCATTCAGCCGTAAAGCAAGGAGTGAGGCCTGGGCACGCGCCACGACGCGGAGGAGCCGTGGAAACATCATCCCAAGTGAACCAAGCCAGGCAGCGTCCCCTGGCAGAAGCATGTCTCCAGAGCAGACAGATTCGTAGAGAGGAAAGCAGATTAGGGGCCGCCCACTCAGGGGGGTGGAGATGTCCAGAACCAGGCACCGGGCGGAGGTGAGGGTGCGTAGCTCTGTGAAGGTGCTAAGTGCCACTGAATTGTGCACTTAACGATGGTGAAAATGGTGAGTTTTTTTGTGAACTGAATTTTGCTTCAGTTTCCCCTCCGTTGGTTGTGAGGTGGGCAAAGTACAGACCGTGCAGAGGGTGGAAGGACCAAATTCTTGGGCCCGGGCTCCAAGTCCATGCCTCAGTGGGAATGGCTGCCAATGGTTTCTTGTAAATCCATCCAGAAAATACTGGTGCTTAAGCTATTTGTTAACAGACATTGGATTTCATTCTACCTACCGTTCTGCACCTTGCTTCTTACACTTAATAGTTTAGCGAGTTCTCCCTGTCAACACATTTAATGCAGCTCCTCTCATCTTAACAGCTGCGTGCCAGTATTGTACCCACGGAGTGGATCTTGATTTAAGTAGCACCCTCTTGAGGGGTGGTCAGGTCCTTCACCATTTCGGGGCACCGTGGACAATGCAGCTTCAATCAGTACTCTTTTATTTTTTTTATGATTTTTTAAAATATATTTTATTGATTATGCTATTACAGTTGTCCCATTTCTCCCCCATCATTCCCCTCCACCCTGCACACCCCCTCCCACCCACATTCCCCCCCTTTAGTTCATGTCCATGTGTCATAAGTTCTTTAGCTTTTACATTACCCACACTATTCTTGCCCTCCCCCTGTCTATTTTCTACCCACCACCTATGCTACTTATTCTCTGTACCTTTTCCCCTCTCTCCTCCTCCCACGCCCCTGTTGCTAACCCTCCATATGATCTCCATTTCTGTGGCTCTGTTCCTGTTCTAGTTGTTTGCTTTTGTTTTAGGTGTGGTTGTTAATAGCTGTGAGTTTGCTGACTTTTCACTGTCATATTTTTTTATCTTCTTTTTCTTAGATAAGTCCCTTTAACATTTCATATGATAAGGGCTTGGTGATGATGAACTCCTTGAACTTGACCTTATCTGAGAAGCACTTTATCTGCCCTTCCATTCTAAATGACAGCCTCGCTGGATAGAGCAATCTTGGATGTAGGTCCTTGCCTTTCACAACTTGGAATACTTCTTTCCAGCCCCTTCTTGCCTGCAAGGTCTTTTTTGAGAAATCAGCTGACAGTCGGATGGGAACTCCTTTGTAGGTGACTGTCCCTTGCAGTTTCTAGAATTCTCTGCTTCATTTTAATCTTGGCTAATGTAATTACCATGTGCCTTGGTGTGTTCCTCCTTGGGTTCAACTTCTTTGGGAATCTCTGAGCTTCCTGGACTTCCTGGAAGTCTATTTCCTTTGCCAGAATGGGGAAGTTCTCCTTTATTATTTGTTCAAATAAGTTTTCCACTTTTTGCTCTTCTTCTTCCCCTTCTGGTACCCCTATAATTCGGATGTTGGGACGTTTAAAGATGTCCCGGAGGTTCCTAAGCCTCTCCTCATTTTTTCGAATTCTTGATTCTTCCTTGTTTTCTGTTTGGTTGTTTGTTTCTTCCTTCTGGTCCACTCCATTGATTTGAGTCCCAGTTTTCCTCCCATCTCTATTGGTTTCCCCATGCATCTTCCTTCATTTCACGTATCGTAGCCTGCATTTTTTCATCTAATTTGTGAGCAAAATCAACCAATTCTGTGAACATCCTGATGACCAGTGCTTTGAACTGTGCATCTGATAGGTAGGCTATCTCTTCGTTGCTTAGAGGAATTGTCTCTGGGGCTCTGATTTGTTCTCCATTTTGAGCCATTTTTGGTGTTTTTTTTTTGTTTTGTTTTGGTTTTGGTCTGGTTGCGGCTGTTACGTAGTAAGGGGTGGAGCCTTATATATTCCCCAGTGTGGGGCAGCCCAGTCGCTGGGTTGTGACGCTGTACGTGGGGGCGGGGTCCGAGAGGGAACAATGGGGCCTGCTCCGCTCTCTCTTGGATTCCCATCCCCTTGCCGCTTCCCCTTCGCCTGGATTATCTTTGCGCGCGAATGTGGGACCACCTGGTCAGCCAGCCGCCTTGCACGGCCTCACTGGGTCTGCACAGTTGCCACCCCGTGCGACAGCCGCCGCCTGTGGGCCTGCCAGCCGCCTGCACACTTGGGAACCGCCAGCCACTGCCGCCTGTGTTCCCGGGTCCGCACCTCCACTTTTTCCTGCCACGACTCTGCCCCTCTTACCAGTCTGGATGAATGGTTGTTGGACTTCTTTACAGTTCAATTTTCCATTAGCTCTGGTTGTTTTCTTGTTTCTAAATATTTGTTGTCCTTAATTTTGGTTGTGAGAGGAGGCACAGTGTGTCCACCTACGCCTCCATCTTGGCTGGAAGTCTCAATCAGTACTCTTATTTAAAGACTTCTGTGCGCACACGTATGTAGGGCAAATTTCTGGCACTGGATTCGCTGGGTGTTAGGAACTGTATTACAACACGCCCCCATTCATCTGTTGAAGCCCCAACCCCGCCCCCCTTGGACTGTATTGGGAGACAGGGCTGTGGGGAGGAAGTTAAGGTGAAATGTTACAAGGACGCAAGGGTGGGGCCCGGACTCGGTGAGACGAGTGCCCTGACACGGAGAGGAAGATGGACGGACACCAGAGGTCGATCTCCTTCTGCATGCTCCCGGACGAGGACACGGGGCAAAGGCGCCATCTGGGAGCCAGGAAGAGAGGTTCGCCAGAAACCAGCCTCCACAGCACCCTGACCTTGGACTCCCAGCCTCCCGAACGGTGAGAACGTCCGTTTCTGCTGGTTGAGCCGCCTCGCCGGGGCCTTCTGTCAGGGTCGCCCGAGCCGACTGATGCACTGGGCCAAAGGACATACGTGATTTTCATCTGATAGGTGGGACCAAAGTCGCCCTCCAAGGCTTGTGTCCCCTCACACGTGCACGCACGGGGAACAGGACTCGTGTCCCCCACGCCCTCCCCAGCGCTGCGTGTTCTCGAGCCGTGTCATCTTTGTCAACCTGAGCAGCGTGAGATGGTGCCTATTGGAACGAATGCTTGACGCCAAGATTTTCCCAGGTGTCTGTGCGACATGTGACGAGGCAGTTCCTGGTTCCCCCCCCCACCCATGAGGGGTCGTGTGTTCCGTGAGCACTTGTCACTTCCCACGAATGTGTCCAGCCCCGTTCTCGTTCGCTTCCATTTCCTCTTGCTCCTGTCATCCTCCAGGAGTTCAAGTGGATATAAAGAAATGAAGGGGAGGGAACGTTATTTTGGGGTCTCTCGTATTTGCTAGTGGGAGATTTAATTCGCAGTGATGTGGGGAAGGGAGCTCTTAGGTCCTGTGATATTATTACACATGAACATAAGCTCCCCTGGAGTCAGGCTCCCCCAGCTGCCTGGTCACCAAGGGAAGGGGGCTCACCGGTTTTTGAACAGAGGTGGGCATCACGTGAGTCCACGGCCTGACAGGGGTGGGGACGGGGACGGGAAGGATGTGCCCACTTGGTTCCTTGAAACATGTGAAGCTAGGTTCCGCCCACTCATTCTTCCCTCCTCCTCACCATTTGGGGGTCCAAGGATGAGTCACCCGCATACACCCCTGCTCCAGGGGCTCCAGGCACCCCATGCACACGCTGTGTCCACGCCTGTCCCCGAGGGGCAGCGTTCCAGCCAGTTGAAAAAGGATTTGGCTACAATGATACCTATGGACTAGAAAACACACGCACACCCCCACAGACCACAGGCTGTGAGCAGGCCCCTGACGTGCCTCTTTGTGCCCCGTGTTGAATGGCGGGGGAAAGAGGAAGTCAATGAATGAATCGCAAGGACTCTAATTGAGTGTTCAGGTGTTTCTTGGGAAGGAGGTTATTTTGGCCGAGAGGCGGAGTACAGCTTTTGATCTTCACAGGATTCAAAGTCGTGACCTTGGAGCCGCATTAGCGAGATGTGTGGCTTAAACGGACTGAACATCAAGCTAATGTGTCACCTGGGAGACACTGGGATGTTTTACACACTCACACGCACACACTCTCAGAAAACACTCCAACTGATGCCCTGGACAGGGTGGCTCAGTTGGAGCATCATCCCATCCACCAGAAGGTTGGGGGTTCGATTCCCAGTCAGGGCACACACCTGGGCTCTGGGTTCGAGCCCCGGTCGGGGTGCGTACAGAATGCAGCTGATCGACATTTCTTTCACATTGTTTCTCTCCCCCTCTCTCCCGCCCCGCCTTCTTCTCTCTAAAATCAATAACCCTATTTTTAAAAAATTTAAAAACGAATTACGATTTAAGAAGCTAGACAGAATTGCCATCTTCTAACTCACCGTCTTTAGCCATCAGCTCTCAGATGTGGGTTAATCATTGAACCTCCGTCATTTCTGCGTCCTCAGGTCCAGCTTCGGAACTTAGAGCAAAGGTCCTCGGTCACGTGCTGGCTGCTGTGGCCACCGGCCCCACTGACTGCGGAGCAGGGCTGTGTCTCAAATACCCCCCAGAGCCCTGGGAGAAACGGCCCTCGCTGCCTCTTCAGCCTCAGGGGCTGCACAGGAGATGCTGCCACTTTTTGTAGGTGGCGATCTGGCAGCTTCTGTCCGTGGCGTCTGGTGCGTGGCCGCCCAGCGCTCTGTGCCGCCCTCCCCGCCTCCGTTCTCCTGGCAGCGCCGTGGGTTCTGTCCGTTGGTCCCCAGCCTGCCCATCCCCAGCTGGCTTTTCTCCAGGTGCACGGAACAACTAGGGAGATGGCCTCCGTCCGCCCTTTTGGCCGCACTTTTCAGTGTCTGTTAGACCATCCCGACACTCGGGGATAACTCTGTTAACTTCAGTTATTCGAATTGTTCTTGAATGAGATGCCGTTTGGGCCAGATGCACAGTCATCATCAGGGGAAAGCTTGGAATCCTGCCTGGCCTTTGACCTTAGCAAAGGCCCTTGCGGCCTGGCTCTCACAGGTCCAAAAACAAAAGGTGCCTTTCGGCTTCTTGGTGTGACGGTCAAGTTCAAAACATTTAATTCTGTCCGTAGCAACTCTTTGGTGGAGAATGCTGCAAGAAGCATCCCGGATGGGGTCAGGTGGGAATGAGTGCAAGGCCAGGTGTTGCTCGGACGGGGAGGCAGGGCACCGAGTGAGGGAGTAAGTGCTGACTCAGTGATTTTACCGGGGAAGCCATTCACATTTGCGGCCTGCCGTGAGCGTGAGCGAGCTGGGAGTTCTGCAAAGGCGGCCGGCCAGGGTCGCTGGGCCTGTTGCTGAGGTGGTGGCACGGGAGGTCCCGGGGTCAGGTCACCTGAGCCCTGCTGGGTGTGAGGATGTCTGAGATGCAGAGCCCTTGAAGAAACACGGTTTGGCTTCCCTTTACGAAGGGTCCCATTGTCCCCAGGGTGAGGACAGGCCCAAGGGAGACACGGGTGGAAGCAGGGGACCAGCTTGTGGGCTGTTTGAGTGGTCTCAGCCAGAAATAAGGGGGGTTTGGGCCCTGGGGGCCGACACGTTTCCTGGGAACTAGGAGCTGTGGTCTGGAGGGCGAGCCTGCAGCCCCAGGGTGGCGGAATGGCTGGGGGCTGTGTGTGTGGGCGGGGGGCAGAACGTTGCGGGTGATAGCAAGGGTTCGAGCCTGAGCTACTTGAAGGGCTGTAGAAGACAGTGAGAGGAATGGCTTTCGGCAGCAAAATTCTAGAGTTTGATTTATTATACACGTTCAGGAGGATAATATGGTCCAATTTGTATTTTTAAAAGTTGGCCCTGGGTGCTGTGGGAGGTTGGCCTGAGGGGGTTAAAGAGTGGGCACGCAGAGACCACAACTTGGCAAGGTGCCAGGGTAGCCTAGGCAGCAGAGGTACAGGTCGGGGGAGTGGGGGGGGCTCCGTGGACAGGGGGAGAGGGAGGAATGAACGGGCTTGTGTCGCGCGGGAGATAAGATAAGGGCGGGCTGGGGCGTGTCTCAGTGTGCCTGAGGGACAGCTGTGTTGGGGCGAAGATCGTACTTCTGTAATAGGCACAAAGCAGGAGGAGACTCTCAAAGTCGAACAAGAACAATAGTGAAATCGTACTCCACAGGGGCTCTGGAAACTTCTTCCGTGGCCGACTGGCTTAGTTCAGGTATAACAGAGTACCACAGACCGGGTGGCTAATAAACAACCTAAATTGGTTCTTCAGGGTTCTGGGGGCTGGGAGTCTAAGCCCGGGGGTGCCCAGCATGGCCAGGGCCTGGCAAGAGGCCTCTTCCGGGCTGCAGACAGCCAGCTCTTCGTTGTGTCCTCTCGTGGCGAGGAGCCGGGAGGGAGGAAGCAGCTTCTCTGGTGACTCTTTGAAGGTCACCGATCCCATCCCCAAGGGCATCAGCCTCATGCCCTTGTCTCGCCTGTGCTGTCACCCTGGGGAGGAGGGTTCAATGTATGAGTTTTGGGGAGGACACGAACATTTAGTCCATGACATTCTGTCCCTGCACACCCCCACCCACCCAAATTCATGCCCTCCTTACGGGCAAAACACACTCATTCCATCTCCAGGCGCCTGAATGTCTTAACTCATTCCAGCATCACCTCTACAGTCTACAGCCCGGATCGCATCGAAATACCACCCAAATCAGGTGCAGGTGGGGCTCACAGTGGGGTTCATCCTGAGGCAGTTGTGACCCCCTGAACTCACACAAGTCCTGTGCTTCCAAGTGCAGAGGCGGGGCAGGCGCAGGACAGACCACATTCTAAAAGGGAGAGATAGGGAACAAGGTAGGGGTGAAGGGTCCCGAGGAGGTCTTAAGACCTAGCAAGGAAGTTCCATGAGATCTTGGGCTCCTGAATCATCTGCTTCGGCTCCAGGCTCTGCCCTGCGGGCCGCTGGGGTGGGAACCCCCCCTTCCTGACTCACTGGGGTGGAGGTGCTTCCCTGCTGCTCTGAGGCCGTTGTCAGCCCCCAGGGCTCTGCCCGGAAGCCCCATCTCCACAGTTCTGGGTAGCGCTGGCCGAAGGCTCTGGGTGGAGGCTGTCTGGCCTCTTAGAAGCAATGGTCCCTTCTTCTGAAACCAAGGAAGCAGCCCTACACTGTCTGAATCGCCTTAGGAATCATTTCTTCCCTTGGGTTGAAGATAGCACACACTCTCGGCCAGATACCTGAATGGTGTCATCCTGCAAACCCCCCGAGGCCTGACAGCCTTGCTCCGCCCCCTCCTGCCGCCTCCTTCGGTGCAGACTGGACGTTTTCCTCCTGGGGTGGCGGGCTGATCTGCGGTTCACGCCCGTGCTCATGTCAGCGTCCCAAGTGGTCGCCTTTGCCGTGCGGATAGGTTGCGAGTTTCCAAATCGTTCAATTCTGCTTTCTTTTTGCTTAACAATCCTGTCTCTTAAGCCATTCCTTTCTCTCAGAATTTTCCTACAAGCAGTCGGCAGGAGCCAAGCCATGCCTTCGACCCTTTTTCAACGACCCTTTTTAAACGACCTTTTTTAAACGCTTTCGTCAAATAACCAGCTTCATTGCTTGCAAGCCCTGCCCTCCTGAAAACACGGGAACACGGGGTCTTTGCCCCTTTGTTACCAGAAGCACCTTTCCTCCAGTTTCCAGGAACGTGTTCCGCGTTTCCGTCTGTGACCTCACCAGAATGGCCGCCACCGTCCGTGTCTCTGCCACCGTCCCGTTCGTTCGTGCCACTCGGGGGCCCTCGGAGGAGACGGAGGCTCTTCCGTGGCCGTGAGGCTGTCTCCGGTTAAAGGATGGCTTCTCCGGACTCCTGCCGTCTCCCGCCAGGACCCAGTTCCAAAGCCACTCCCCTCCCAAGCTTCTGTCTTAGTCGGGGTTCTCCAGACAAACAGAACACGAGGTTCATACACACGCGGCTTCCTGGAACTTACTACGCACAAATCATAGGCACGAGTAAAGAAACGTCGACGCGGAGATTTACGGTGAGGGAGCGTGGAGGCGGACGAGTGCCGTGGCGCGCCCTCTGCGAGCCGGGCGCCCAGGAGGACCGGTGGCGGGAACCCGTCGGTGTCAACCCTTCGGTGTCAGGCCGAAGGCCTGGGAACCAGGGATGCCAATGGCTCGAACCCCAGGACGAAGGCTGCAGATGGGGAGGTGGCCCGGCTCCATCAGAAAAGGGGCGAGTTCCTCCTTCCTCGGCCGTCGGGCCCTCAACCACCGGGACGGGACGGGGGCGAGACCCGCCCCCACTGGGGAGGGCAGGCTGCGGGACCGAGCCCCCCCATGCACACGCTGATCTCTTGGAAAGTAATGTTCCACGTGGGCACGCCAGCGGCCACGGCCAGTCAAGTCCATACCGAACGACCCTTTTTTAGAGGAGAGGGTCCCGACTGCATTTCAGGTTTTCCAGGTTCCAGCAGGAGAATATTCTAGAGCAAGTCTTTGGTCTTTCGTGTGAGCCTGTCTTCAGAAACGGGACTTCGGCGAGTGGACAAAAGCTGTGGTGGTTGAGCGAGCACCTGCTCAGGCCCGGCCACCTCCTCCGGGGCCTCCTCCCTCCTCCGCAGATGGCGCTGTGGCGGTGAGCGAAGAAGCGGTGGTGAAATGCAAAGTTCTTTGGGCGGTGGACCTTGGTGGAGTCCCAGCTGTCCCTCAGAGTGGCTGCCCAGGAACGGTCACTTGCTTTGCATAGTCCTGACCAGGATGCCGCTTCCTTGACAACAGCCAAGGCGGGGGAGGGAGCTGCCTTACCAGCCTTCTCCGAGCGGAAACTTGAACCGTGTTGGTTTCCTCTGTCCACTGTCATCAGGCCGGGCAGGCAAGTCTCTGTGGGGGGCTTTGGCAGCCACCAGGGCCAAGTTCTATGGAAACGCCACTCGAAACAGAGATTATCCAGAGAAGCCAAACCTCTGGAGATAGAAAGCAGATTAGCGGTTGCCTGGTACTGGGGCTGGGAAAAGGGACTGACTGAGAATGAGCCCTAGACATTTTGGGGGGTTGAAAGGAAATATTCCAAATTTGGGTGGTGGCCATGGTTGCACAGTTCTAACTTTACTAAAAAATTTCACACTTAAAATGAGTACATTTCATAGTATATGCATGATGCTATAAAGCTGTCACACATACACACACACACACACTCTCTCTCTCTCCCCAAATCCCAGAATGGCACACAGATAGTTTTGAAGACTATAATAAATGTCTATTCTTTTGTTATAAATAGCAAAATGAAAAGGTTGAGTCATAAAAATTTTACCGAAATTAGTCTGTCTTCGGATGCAGTAGATTACTCTGAGACAAACACTGCAGATTTGTTGGAGAAAGTGACTACATTTTTGTGTATGTTAAATTCCCCACTGTTTTACTTACTTATTGATTTTAGAGAGAGAGGAAGGGGGAAGAGAAACATTGATTTGTTGTTCCACTTATTTATGCATTCATGTGTGTGCCCTGACTGGGGATTGAACCCACAACCTTGGTGCCTTGGGGGTGACACTCTAACCAATTGAGCTACCTGGCCAGCGCTTCCCTACTATTTTACTTTAGACTGGATGATTTTTGAGGCAACTTCCACAAGAGATACTTTATTTTTCTAAATCATGTACACATTTGCCGCTCAATTAATACTGCCTTATCATCTTGTCCACAAAGTATCTTCCTGCCCCAGGGCCTTTGTACTTGCTATTCCCTTGTCCTGGGGGATGATTCCTGGATGGTCGTGGCCTACTGCCTCACTTAGGTTCCTGCTCAAATGTCACTTCCTTGGAGCAGCCCTTCCTGATCAGCCCAGTCACTATCCCTTTCCCCTACTTTCTTTTTCTTTGTTGCATGTAACTATTGTCTGACCTTATACGCTGGCCTTGCCGCTGCAATGTCCATGAGGCAGGGACTTCGTGTATGGTTCGCTGCTGTATCCTCAGATTCAGGTACATAATTGCTCAAGACATTTGTTGAATTAGTTGAGTAAATTGCAATTTAAGTATTTACCTCTTTTGCTTCTCTAACCAGACAGTAAATTCATGGAAGGCAGCCAAAGGCCCTGGTTGCTCATTTAGCTTCTCTAAAGCAACTCTGCATGGATGACAGACATCCCACCCAGACTTACTGAATGAACGAACGCCTGGGACATGTTACCAGGCTAACCAGCCAGCCCTCCCGGCAGGTGGATGAGAACAGCAATACCTTACCCATCAGCCCACACTGCGCAAAGTTCTTCTCCGTGTAGTAACACACTTGCCAATAGCCTGCCAATACTGTAGCAGCCCTCCAGGTCTGCCCGGAGCGGTGAGCGCTCAGTACCACAAATGTTTGTTTCTGGGATGCGGTTTATCACATGAATATTTTTTTGGTGAGTCTTAGATATTGCTGGTATTTAATGTGTTCTTGGACATCTGAAAAAATATTTGAAAAGACTGAATCACGTGTAAAATAAACAGGTAAGAAAAAATATAAAAAAGAGGCTATCTTGACATACGTGTGTGCCTGGAGAGGTTTCTGGATGACTGTTTAACAGAGTCTTCGTAGTGGTCGATTCCAGATGGTGGGAATGTGATGATGTTTATTTTGTTCCACTTTCCAATTTTTTTCTCTTGAATTTTTAAAATAAATGCAAAATCATCACAAGAGACTTGTTTCTGATTGGGGGTGGGCGTGGGGGGGTGGGTTGGAGGAAAGTGGTGGTGGGAAAGTGAAGACAACTGTATTCGAGCAATAATAAAAAATGAAAGAAAAAAGAAACCTGTTTCCATGCGGTGCTTTATTTTTGTTTAATTTGTCAGGGTGAATAGCCTACAAATTGCTACTGCCCCTTTCCTGGCTATGTGATCCTCAGTATACAGCAAATCTCAGAAATGTTTCATACTGTGTGTAGCAAAGCAACAACGAATACAAGAAAGCCTACAGGGTTTTTTGTTAGGTTTTCCGTATTTACAGCCATGCTATCACCGCAGCAAGAAAACAGGTAGAGCAATGCTTCGTTGAGAGTTTTTCATCACTTGCCAAAAAAACTTTCCAGGACATCGAGCTCCCCAAACAGAAGGCCGAAATCTGGCCCAGGGACTCGTTCCGGACTTTGGACCAACCTTTGAGGCACACAGGAAATGTGCTCATTCTCCTTTTCTCTCCCGATGACTTGAAATACTTAAAATTACCTTTTCCTTGTCTTTTTCACCACAGGGACTGGGAAGACGGGCAAATGACCACCTCGTGGAAAATCTCTGCTGATGCCAACAATGCACGGTCCTCTTTTTAGTCCGAAAGGTTCTGGGTTTTCTGTTGATTCTGAACTAAGTAAGGGCTTTCAGGGGTGTTAGTGCACCTTCGGGCAAGCGAGGTTTCTTTACACACCCAGCAGCGCGTGTCTATCTCCGCGCCTGTGCATCCCCGAGTGCTTCTGTGTGTGTGGCTGTGTAAATTGGGTTTTGAGCCCATGTCTTACACACTCAACGAAGATGCGCGTGCAGCCATGCAGGTGAGCGCAGGTTCCCCCGGTCTCGGGGTGCGCGGGGCGGGGGGGATCATCCACCAAAGCCCGCGACTCCCCACCCGGGCCGGGCCGCGGGGGCACCGGCGCAGCCAGCTTCCGGGCAGGGTCCAGGGCACGTGCTCGGGGTTCCGGAGGCGTCCTGTCGCTTCTGGAGGTGTGCTTAAGAGTGGAGACTTCGGGAGGGGTCAGGACCCCGGAGGGCGTCCGGAAGGCCCGCGGGTGGGGCAGGGCGCCGTGGGCGGGGCGGCACCTCCCACCATCCAGTCCCCGCGAGCTCACGGCCACTTCCGTCCGGCCTCACCCAGTGTCAGGGACGCGGAAACCGAGACGGCCGGCGGCGCACGCGTGGGGGGCGCCCGGACGCCCAGGTACGTGCAGCTCGGTCCCCAGCTGGCGCCGGGACGGTTGGGCCCGGCGGTTGCGGGCCCCACCGAGCCGCGCCTCGGCCTCTGTGACGCACGGCGCGGCCTCCGGGGCTGACCGGGCGGCGCGGCGCGGCGGGCGCGGGGCGGCGGGGGCGGGGCGGCGCGAACCGGGCGGAGCCCGGCGAGGCCCCGCCCCCGGGCCGGAGCAGCGAGGACGCTACGGAGCAGGCGCGTCCCGCCGCTGCCGCCGCCGCCGCCGCCTCTGCCGCCGCCGCCGCCGCTCACCCTTCTCCGGAGCCGCTGCCGCGGCCGCCATTTGCACGGGGACCCCGGTGACAGAGGCTCAGCGGAGGGGCGGAGGGAGGGGGAGGGCCGCGGAGCCCCCTAGGGCGGGAGCGACGCCGCCGGCGCCGGTCCGACTCCCTGCGCGACCGCGCCGCCCGCGGCGGGCCCGGAGCAGCAGCGGCGGCGGCGGCGGCAGCGGAGGCCGGGCGTGCGCCTGAGGCGCGGCGGCGGCGGCCCTGCGGGCGGCGGGAGGGCGGGGGCAGCGGCCGCCGCCGTTTGATGGATCCGAGGATCGCCTGGTTCCAGCCAGAGCAGCTCGGACCGTCCAACAGTCTGTGGATGCAGATCTGGGAGACGACCCAGGGGCTGAGGAACCTCTACTTCAACCACCACTGTCACAGCAGCGGCGGCGGCGCGAGCAGCGGGAGCGGCGGCGGCGGCGGCGGGAGCGGCGGCAGCCCCGGCAGCCCGGGCAGCCCCGGCGGCGCGGCCCCGGCCGGCATGTACCGCTCCGGGGAGCGCCTGCTGGGCGGCCACGCGCAGCC
Source organism: Glossophaga mutica (assembly GCA_039655065.1). Lineage (NCBI taxonomy): Eukaryota > Metazoa > Chordata > Mammalia > Chiroptera > Phyllostomidae > Glossophaga > Glossophaga mutica. Next base: position 3,478,374 of record CM077315.1, read on the forward strand.
CGCGGAGCAGCGGGACTTCCTGCCCCTGGAGACGACCAACAACAACAACAACCACCACCAGCCCGCGGCCTGGGCCCGCCGCGCGGCCGCGGGCCCCTCGGCGTCCCCGTCCCCCTCGGCGTCCCCGTCCCCGCACCCCGCGGCCGCCGTGCCCGCCGCGGAGCCCGCCGACCCGGCCTCGGGCAGCAGCAACAAGAGGAAGCGCGACAACAAGGCCAGCACCTACGGACTCAACTACAGCCTGCTGCAGCCCGGCGGAGCGCGGGCCGCGGGGGGCCGCGACGGCGGCGGGGGCGCGTACAGCGGGACCCCCTGGAAGCGGAGGAACTACAACCAGGGCGTCGTGGGGTGAGTGGGGACCCTGCGGCCTGGTGCCTTGGCCTTCGCACACGCGCAGCGGGGCGCACGCCCACAGAAGGGGGTTGTGGGGGAGCCGGGCGAGGCCACCCCCCCTTGGCCACCTTCGTTGCTGCTTCTCGGGGCTGACGGACGCCCCTTGTCTGTCCACCATCCTTACCCCTCCCTGACCCTGCTTAGCGGTCCACTCCCTCCCTCACCTCCCTTAGTCATCTACACTCTTCCTCTCGCCGCCCTGGTCTTCTCCCACCCCCTTTACCCATTCATTCTTTCCTCTCGTCTTAAAACCCCTTCTCCACTCAAACACACCTTCCCGACTGCCTCCTCCGGCCCTCCCCACCTGGCTCCCGTCGTCCCACCTCAAGATGAGGTTGCTTAGCCCAGGCAAATCCTTAATTCCCCGAGAACATTCCTGTGTTAGTGCTTTTCGATGGAACAGGAGACCTGGAGGTGCTTCGCTTGCCAAGAATAGAAACATCCAGAAAGCTCCTCCCCCTCCCCTTCCCCCTCCCCCCAATCCCAAACAGGACTCGTCAGCTCGCTGAGGCTTCCCGCTATCGACCCTTTGGTCCATCCTTTCTGTATTCCGAAAAACGTCTTGCATTAGCGATGCCACGTTCCATGGAGAGTGAGGGATGGGGTGGCAGCTAAGTTGAGGCTGGTGGAGTCGGTGAGCTCTTCTGCTGAGGCCGCTAGAACTTTCTAGGAGTTCACGGTCCTGGGCCCAGCCTCGGGTGGCGAAGTTGTCACCCGGCAGCGCAGCGGCAGCCGGGGACGCTCATCCTGGGGGTGACTGTGCTGCTGGGTGAGGGTTGCACCACCAACGAGTGTGTTTAAAGTTCAGCCGTTACAAAATGCGGTCTTACCTGACCCCTAGTGAGTTATGTCCAGAAGCAGCTGGACTTTCTTTCTGGGACACCCCGTGTGCTAGGGTAGGTTACCGAGTGAGTGAATGAGTGTGTGTGTGTGTGTGTGTGTGTGTGTGTGTGTGTGTGTGTTTTCACTTGCGCACGCGCCTTGAGTATGGGGAATGAGCTTTCACATTGCTTCTCGATTTCCAGGTCCTGGTTTACCTCGGGGCCCCGGTAGGCAGATGAAATCACTGTTCCTAATCCCGGGTGAAACCTTTTCCTAGGCTCACCCTTGCCGCTCCGCCCTGCCTTGGCAAGCCGAGACAGTTGCGCGGGTCCGGGGGAAATGAGGTGGTGGGTTCCATCTGCTTCCGGTGGGATGGTGTCTGCCCCATGCGCCTGTTACAGCTGACACCTTTTATGGAAAATGCAGTGGAGCCTCGCAGGCCTGGCACCGGGGAGCCTGTCAGACCTGTCCCCACTCCCCGGTGGGGAGCCTGGTGGGGTTGAGTCCGGCGCTGCCTCGGAGGGCGCTCTCCATGGTCACCGCGTTTTCATGAAAGGCTCCTGGGCCCTTCCCGTTGGTATTTCCAAGGTGGAGTGTGAACCGTGGCCTAGTGACAGGCAAAGGGATGTTGAGGGGCTCTGCGGGTGTCAGTTCACGGGGATAAGAAAGCTCCGGAGAAGTGGTCACTGTCGACTAAAACCTTGAAGTTCCCTGACCGCGTTTTACTGAAACCTCTGCGTGGGTGTCTAGTAAGGATGCTTTACAAAGTCCAAAATGCTGGCTGCCTCTGAGATTCGGAAATTGTCCTCTCCTCTACTTGCAGTTTGCGGCTGAGGGTACTGCCGAAGGGCGACACTTGAACTTAGGTAGAAGCGATTTGGGCTTGTTCTCGATTCAAATGTTCTATTGTACCCGGAGGGATTAAAGAGAGGAGTTTCTGTTTCCCAGAGGGATTACTGTTTGAAAACTGCTGACTGCTTTCTCGGACTTGCCACTCTGGGGCCGCCTCCTTTGTAAGATGTCAGCAGTTCAAACTTTTCTTACTTCAAGCGTTTCCTAAGCGTTTTCGTAACAGTGTCTGGGTGGTTAAAACTTTAGACTTCGGATCCTTATTTCTTGAGTTTGTGGAAGTTTTGCTATTTTTACTACAGATATTTAAAAAGCCCAAGTTCAGAACGCTGTCTCACGCTGTTCTGAGATTAAATATGGTCAAACAGTGTTACCAGCACTCTGCATTCTCGACATGTGACCGACATTTAGCTAGTAGGTCGGCCGGTCGGGCCAGTCCCTGGCTGCGGTTGGGGAGCAGAGGAAGAAGCACACACACACAGCGGACCGGACCCGTGGGGACAGCTGCGTCCGCTCGCTCACATCTGGATCTCCCGGCGTGTCTTTGCCTCGGCCAGACTGCTGACTGGCTGCCTGAACACTCCAGGGTACGGTTCAGACTCCCTGCTTCTCTGCCTCCCGGGTTCTGGATTTTTTTGGTTCCTCCTCTGAACTCTTTTGAAGTGCTGGCTTCATGCTGGTGGTGTAGCTCGCTGATGTTTACTTTTCCTTTGAGGTGTATGTTTCTCCTTAGCCACTAGGTCACTGGTGAAGAGGGACATTTCTTAACTGTAGATTGAGGTGTGTACTTGGATTTCTTCATCCTGAGGTTTTCACAGTCCTCTTGCAGAGCTGGATCCCTCTGACTCGTCTTCCCAGCCTGCTCCCTGTTGCGCAGGCCCAGGGAGCTCATTCACTTCCCTTTTCCTCTTTCCGAGGTTGCTTTCACTCTGCTTTTTGGGGTTCATTTCCCTCTGAGGCTTATAGTCCGCCTGCTTCCTCTGGTTGTCCATGTAAATGGGCCCTAAGCGCCGTTCTTCTCAAAGGTTTCATTGTTGACCGCCGTGGAGGGAGAGGAGGTGAACTAAAGCAGCGAGCCCAGGAACCGCAGGGAGATGCAGAGCTCTCGGTCCGAGCCCCCGTGTCCAGAACTGCTTGTGAGAGGTGCTTGGCGCCCGTCCAGGCTCATTAGGAAAGGTCCGGGTTGGCTGTGCTGCCGGGTTTGGAGAGATTTGTTCAAGGCGTGGATGGCTATTTAAAGTTATGTTTCGGAATACACGTTCGATCAGGGGGCATCAAGAAGACCCCCTTGGGAAATCTTGGTTTAAGAAATAATCTTTTTACCAAAAAAAAAACCTGTAAAAATATTTATTTATTTAGGAAGGGAAAGAGAAAAATGTGGATTTGTTGCTCCACTGTTCATGCATTCATTGGTTGATTCTTATATGTGCCCTGACTGGGGACTGAACCTGCAACCTTGGTGTATTGGGATGATGCTCCAACCAATTTAGCTACCTGGCCAGGGCTGGAATAATCTCTTGAACAGGATGCTGGGGTGGGAACAGAAAAAAGAATGAATGTTAGTGCCTAAAGGTAAGGATGGAGAGGACTCGGAACCCCTTTGTGGATCTGAGAATTACCTACAGCCTTGACCTCAAGTGACTGGGAAAATGCTGGTGTTGTTACTGAAAAAATCAAAGATAGGGTGACGAGGAGGTGGAGCTGTCCAGCAGGGAGTTGAAATTTGTGGGGGGAGATGTAGTCACTCTTTCTGCTGCGGGGCTGCGTCTTTCCTTGTGTCCCTTGTCCCTATATCCCAACCAGTCCAAGGTGCTGGCGCTCCTCTTCAGCATTATGGCCCCTTTCATTTCCACATAGCAGCATCAGTGAGACTGCCTTAGCGCTGAGCTCCGAAGCGGTCGATCAGGCAGTTTGACATGGGTTGAGTGTACAAGAATTCAGAGGCCTGTTGCCCGTGCTTGCTGTGAGTATTGTTGCTGTGCGTTTGCACAGGTAGCCCGCGGTAATTCTTCAGTGAACTAGAACCTCCAGGTTATTACATTTCGCCCCACTGGGTACGGAAACGTGCTTTCAGGAGGACATTCCGTTTTCTACAGTGCAGCGTCTGCAGTAACAGTGTAATTCAGATCTGAGATTTGTCAGAAGCTGGCGTACTGTGTTCAACCGAATCGCGTTCGTGCCACAACTCACCTTCTACCCGAGACCGGTGGTCAGTGAGCAAACACTGTCGCTGTCAGAGCCATTGCAGGATGTGGGATCTTTCTGAGCCTCCACTGAGCGTGTAGCTGTTGGAACAGGGGGCGGATGGTTTCTCAGCGCCTGCCCGGTGCTCGCAGCAGGGTCAGCGAGTCGCAGGAGAGGGAGGATGTGAGAGGGGCACTGGGAAGGCAGGCGAGGGAGTTAGGACAGCTCTGGTCCTGGGTGCCTGTCGGCCTGGGGTCCCGACTTCATCCAGGGAAGCCTGGTGTTCGTGGCCCAGAGGGCCCGTGGGAGGAACATTCAAGGGCACCTTTGCTGATTCGGGATTGATCAGATACGCTTGTGGTTAGATGTTCTCATACCTGCTGAAACTGAGAAAATTTTAAGCCTTTTTTTTTTTTTAGTGGAAAATAGAAAAACAAGCTGTTACGTGATTTCACTCAGCTTTTTATCCTCCCGTCTGTTGAATCCATTAGAGTAACGTGTAGTGGAGGAAACTATTTCAGGATCACGCCCACAGCACTAGAGAGTGTGTGTATTAATCACCAACGCATGCACGTAGGTATGGAGTAATCTTGAAAGGGCATAGGCCGGAGAGGATGCTTATCTGAAGAATTCAGGTCTAGTTCCTAGCAGCTGGTCAGAGAATCCTGTCTCTGCTCTTTCCTACAGAGCTGACTAGAGGCAACTCAGCCTGCTTGGGGAACTCAGAGGAACAGAGGAGAATTTGTCCCCCTCAACATTTGCCAGGGACTTAGCTGCTGCAGAACACCACAGCAGCTTCAAATTCATTTTACCGCTTTTTAAATGACATGGAATTAGCCCTGGCTGGTGTAGTTCAGAGGAATGAGCATGGGCCTGCGAACCAAAGGGTCACAGGTTCGATTCCCAGTCAGAACACATGCCTGGGTTGCAGGACAGGTCCCCAGTAGGGGGCGTGTGAGAGGCAACCACACATTGACGTTTCTCTCCATCTATTTCTTCATTCCTTCCCCTCTCTTTAAAACTAAATAAGTAAAATCTTAAAAAAAAATGACATGGAATTATATTTTTCTTAGACACTATTTATTGAAGTTGAGGATGGCCTTCTGATCTAGACTTTTCATTTGCTTAGACCCAAATAGCAGGGGAGACATTTATTTCCATTTGAAAGTAACTGGTGATGTAAGAGACTGTTGTATGCTTAGGGCTTTGGGCCATAATGGAAATTTGAGTTAAAGATTCTGAAGGAAAAAAAATGCACGTGGGGTCATTTATATTGTGTGCTGGCCCCTTACTCACTTGAACCGTTTCCAGTCTGAGAACACTCTCGCCGTGCGCATGAGCGGTGTCGCACAGTATCTGGTAACCAAACTCGGGATTCTGGCTCAGCCCTTGCTTTCTGCCAGAGCCGGCTCCGCAGCGCAGAAACCCGTGTGTTCAGATCGCTCCGTGAAGCCACGGTGCGCGCGGTCGCCTTTACACACTGCCCCGTTCCACTTGCTCTGTGAGAGCCCCTGTGTTTCTTTAATTTTACATTTCATTTTGAAATAGAGCCGCAGAAATTTGCAAAACATAGTACAGGAAGAACCCATGTTCCCTTCAGCTGCTTTGGCGCGACGACAGCATCTCATACCCGCAGTGTGATGTCAAACCCAGGAAAGCGACATCGTTTTCACCCGCAGCCTCATTCGGAGTCCGCCGGTGTTCCCAGCACTCACCTGCGTGTGTAGCTTACGGCTTAAAGGGGCCTGGTTTTCAGGTTTTACTTTGGTTTTACTCTTAGTGACATCACTTGAACGCCTTCTGTTTTCCCTTCGACGTTCTGGGCAGTGTTCCCTCTGCGCGCCCCCTTCTCTTACAAACCAGCGTGAGGCACCGCCGCGTGTTGTTCTCCAAAAACACGCAGAAGGACAGCCGCAGAGTCGCTCTCCAAGTCGAGAGCCCTGTCCTTCGGCGTGTTACGAGTAAGCCCCATTTTCTGTTGTCTTGCCTCTGTTTTCGGGAGAGCCCTGTGGTGGGTGGTGCTCGTAGTCAGGCTGGTCTCCGGCAGGAGCTGGATATCCGAACGGCGCTCCCAGACCGTGTGGAACAGACGCCTTTATCTTCTAGTCGGCCCTAGGTGAGACTGCGCTTCGCTGGGACCGGGTCTCTTGTTTCTCCCTTACCAGCTCCTTGTAGTCACTGCGTTGAATTTGTCCGAATAGCGTAACTCTTTGTTAAGTGTGGTAAGGTTCTGCCAGAACGGGAGTAAGAATCCAAACTGTTTTCCGTGGTGGCTGCACCAGTTTACGTTCCTGCCAACACGCGCCGAGTTCCGTTTTCTACACAGCCTCGCCAGCACTTGGGTTTCTGGTCCTTTTGAGTCTCGCCATTCTAACAGGTGTGAGGTGATGCTGGAAAAAAAGTCTTACGTCGGAGAAAGGCATTTTTAAGTATTCCCACGTACTGATACAAAGAATACAGGAAATAACGTATACATACTTTAAAAAGTCTAAAAATATTGACACCCAGCCCTGGCTGGTGTGGCTCAGTGGGTTGATCGCCGCCGGCCTGCGAACCAAAAGGAACCAAGGGGTTGCTGGTATGATTCCCAGTCAGGGCACAGGCCTGGATTTAAAAAAGGATCCTTTCCAGGTCCCCAGTTGGGGGCGTGCGAGAAGCAACCAGTTGATGATCTCTTGCACACTGATGTTTCTCTCCCTCTCCTTCTCCTTTCCCTTCTCTCTAAAAGTAAAATAAATAAAATCTAAAAATACTGAGATCCAATGTGAACAGTAGTTATATCCTGGTAGTAGTTTATAGGGGCTGTATCTTTCTTTCTTTGGTTTAGCAGTGTTTTCTAGTATTGTATTATATACTTAAAATTTGTTAAGAGGGTAGAGCTTCTGTTAAGTATTCTTGCTGTGCGCGTAAAAAAAAATCAGTAAGGGCGCAGGAAGAAACTTTGGGAGGTGATGGCTGTGTTTCTGGTCCTGATGATGGCAGTGGTTTCATGACTGCTTGTCCCCAAACTCACTGAGTTTTATACGTTAAAAGGTAAATGTTCTATATGCCAGTCGTACTTCTGTAAGCGGTTTCTAGAATCAGGTCTGTGGACGGACGGTGGCGCTGGCCACACAGCAGTGAGAACCTACTGCTGTAACTGCGCTTAAAAATGGCTAGAATGGGAAATGAAAATTGTCTAGTTGCAAAGGGCACAATTTCCCACAAGTTAAGGACGTTGATACTTTAAAGTAGTAATGACCTCATTTAAAAAATTAAAATTTGCCCTGGCTGGCGTAGCTCAGTGGATTGAGCTCGGGCCTGCGAACCAAAGGGTCGCGGTTCGATTCCCAGTCAGGGCACATGCCTGGGTTGCAGGCCAGGTCCCCAGGGGGGGCCATGTGAGAAGGCAACCACACATTGATGTTTCTCTCCCTCTCTTTCTCTCTCCCTTCCCCTCTCTCTAAAAAAAATAAAGAAATAAAATATTTAAAAAAAAATTAAAATTTTATTTTAGGAAAAAGTGGTTAAAATGGTAAATTTTATGTTACATGTATTTTACCACAATTTTTAAAAATGGGAAAAAATTTTTTTAAAGTACAAATATTGACAAGCAAAAAAAGTTATTTAAAATTTTTCTTTCATTTCAGATGTTTACTTATTTTGGGACTTCTGTGACTGGTTTAATTTCCATGTGTAGTTGATCTGATAGAACAGAGTTATGTCCGGTTAGGGTTTCTCGTGGTCTGACGAGAACAGGGTTCTGAAGTGGACCCACACGGAACTGTCCACAGGGTGAACCTGACCCTTGCAGAGGACGTTCACGCACTCACCTGAGCACTGCTCTGCTCATGGACTTGACTGATCTACAGCCACATGGTGGGGTCACCTTGGGGTTGGATTTTCAGAGGTCATTTCTTCCTTTTTTTTTTTTAATCAATAAATTGAACTTCCAACAGGTAAAGTGACTTCACCAAGTTGCACAGCTAGTGGAGTGACTTTATCTTTACCTGAAACCAGGGCCTCTTAGCCCTTGTCTCGACTGGATCTCAAGGCACCTGTCAGCCCCACCTGTGATTTCAGAGAAACCCGGGGCTGATGTGCACACCCTCTGTACGCACCCCCAAGCTACCTGCCAGTGATGGGGTTCTGCTTCGTGCGCTCCATTGGGCCAGCTCTCGAGCCGGGTACTTCTAAGCAGGTCTCAGTCTGAGGAAGTCATACAATTCTAATGACTGCAGCCCCGTTCCTCAGAGATTTCGGTTTAGGCCTGTAGGGGGTGGCGGCTCTCACTTATTTTTAAAATGCTAATCATATACAGCACAGGCTGAAAAGTACTGCTTAAAGGATCTTATTTTAATAAAGTTTTAAATTTTTAAATTTATTTTTAGAGTGAGGGGAAAGGAGGGAGAGAGGGAGAGAAGCATGGATCAGTTGCCTCTCGTGCGCCCCCTACTGGGGACTGGGCTGCAGTCAGGCCTGTGTCCTGACGGGGAATCGAACTGTCAACCTTTTGGTCAGTAGACTGGTGCTCAGTTCACTGAGCCACACCAGCCAGGGCCAGGATCTTTTTTTAAAGCACAGGTTCCCAAACCTGGCCGAGTATCAGAATCCCCCGCGGGGACTGGGCTTCAGAGGGGCTCCGGGTGGGGAGGGACCAAGATGCCGAGCTCGTCGAAGATCACGCTCGAGATGGAACAGCTCTGTCTCCCTGTGAACTTTTCTGTTAATTAAAACCAGACCCAATGGATGAAACAACTTCAAAACAGTTATGTGGGCCACAGACATCATTTTAAGCAGTGAGTCTTACTGGGGCCTTGTAATGTGCTTTTTTTTTGGATTAAAAGTAAAAGTGCTTTGCCCCTGGTGGCTCAGTTGGTTGGAGCATCATTCTTCAGACCGGAAAGGTCACGGGTTCGATCCCTGGTCAGGACACCGGGGGTGAGGGTTCGGTCCTCGTTTAGTGAGGGAGACAGTTAATCCATGTTTCCCTCCCACGTCGATATTTCTCTCCCTCCCTCCCCCTCCTCCCTCTCTCTCTAAAGTCAATAAACATATCCTTGGGTGAAGATTAAACAAAAAGTAAAAAAGAAAAAAAGTAAAAATGCTTATTGTGGAATTTGAGATTTACGTGTAAGATTTAAAAAAGACTTGGTCTTGTACTGAAATTGCTTTTTGCGGCGGTGGGGGGGGCGGGGGGGGTCTGGGTTTGTTTGGGAGCAAGGAAGAGCGCTTCCGCGGTCGGAGAGGGTAGGCTGTCTGTGGGTTTGGGTGTGGGGGCGCCCTTTGTCGGCTGGGCTCGGCATTCACGTGGGCTCGAACATCCTTAATGGAACGTTAGGTAAATCACATGCCACTTGTGACCCAGAGGTTTTTCTTAAGTTTTAATTCTGTAACTTAGAATTCTCCTAAACCCTTCCAACATTACCGGACAGGTCGGGAGTCTCACGCGAGCACTCCTCCAGCCCCAGCCCTTCCCTGGGAGCTGCTGGTCGTCCCCGTGTCCTGTGGGTCCTCCCGGAATGTTTCCTACCCGGTAGAGCGACCACAGAAAATACGTCACTTGGTAAACTTTTGCTTTTTTCCACTGAACACATACTGGGAATTTTTGTAGGTTTAAGTAGTAGGTCGAATTCTACCGGTGGGGCGGTGCCATAGTTTTCAAAGCCGTTTTCCCCTTGATGACGCAGAGGAGGTCCAGCGGGCGCCCCAGGCGAGCCTCCGTGGGCGCATGCGCTGTGCGTGCCGGGCGCGGCGCCGAGTGGGCGGACGCCCAGCCGTCCTGACGCCGAGCCGTCCTCCCTGCAGCCGGGTGGTGATGGAGTTGCGGGGGGCGGGGCGGGGGCGCTCGGGAGCCTTCGCGGGACCTGCGCGCAGCGACGTGAAAACACAGCGTAGCGGGGCGTAAGTCCGCTTGCGTCGTGATTGTCGCCAGGACGAGGTGCGCCTTGGGTTTGCGGCGCTGACCCGGTGCCGGGGTGCCGGGTGCTGACTCGGAAGCGTTTGTGAAACACGTGGAGTTAGGTTAGCGGGGCGAGGATGATTGACGGGTAACGGCTGCCAGAATAGCTGTGTCGAAACAGCAGGAAATAGCAAGAGAATGTGGTGTGTTCTGCTTGTCTTCGGGGCTTGCCTAAATGATAGCGTTAGAAACCGGTTGTGCATTTAAGTCATTTTTCTCGTATTTTTGATCAATTTTTGACTATAAGATCACAACAGACATGCCATTTCAAAGCAGCGCTTCCCTATAGGGCATCCCTATTTGTCAGTCTCCGTAAACTCTTGTTTATGTCATTGTACAAGATCCTTCTTAAAAATAATTCCCATCAACCCGGAAGGTCTTACTGCTTGGGGCAGCGGCGTCTCGGGTGGTCTTTGCCGTGCGCTCCCATGGCTGTGGCTGCAGTTTGCGGGGGGCAGGGGGCGCATTTTCCTGTGTCCGTGCGCACGTTGACTTAGGCTTTGCTCCCCGTGGGTGGGCATCTAAGTGGCATTTCATCTTCGGTTGTGCTGGCGGCAGCACACGCAGCACTCGCTTCTCGGCTCGCTTCTCCATCTGTGTCCCCCAGAATGAAGGCGAGGGGTTTCTCCGTGTTTCCAGAAAGACCGCGAGGGTTAGCAGTGAGGGAGTCGTGGCTGCCTGTCCCTGGGCTTCCCAGGCCCTCTGTCCCCGCCCCCCGCCCCACGTAGGGGGGCAGGTGGGGTTCTGCTGCTGAGCCTGCTTCCGTCTCCATGCAGCGCCCGGAGGGTTTTGCCCCGTGGGCTTGTTGGCGTGTGCGCGCGGGCATGTGTGTTTCGAGGTGTGTGTAAACGTGTTAGTGTTAGTTCTAACGCCATTCTGCTTCGAGGTTTCATTGCTGTGTGTGTCCATTTTCCTCGTGCTGACCCCTTCCTTATCTGCGAGGGAGGCAGACTCGGAACATTGGCTCTTGTCCTTGGCCAGGCGATGAGTCAGGTGCCCGCCACCAGGTGAGGCGAGCAGTGCCGCGCTTCCGGAAGCGGGTGGCGGTGTTTTCCAGGGGAGAAGAATGCCAGAGAGTTGTTCAGAGGTATGTCACTTTTTCCAGGAAACGAGCAAGGCTCACTAAGTCAAGGTCGGTCGAGGGACGTGGAGTACGTGCTCATTGGTGAGGAAATTAATGATGGAAGTTTTTTGTGTGTGTGACCTTCTGTGGGTGCCTGAAATCACCCTGTGAGACCAGCAGTGCCCAGGAGGGGCTGAGATGGGCAGGTCACGGACTTTGGGGACGCGTGAGAAGCTGCAGGGGCACTTACGGTCAAGATGGAGGAGCAGGTAGACACACTGTTCCTCCTCGCCCAACCAAAATAAAGACAGCAACAATTTAAAAACAGGAAAACAACCAGTACCGGCAGAAAATTGAACTGTATCGAAGTCCAACAACCAAGGAGCTAAAGAAGAACATTCATCCAGACCTGTAGGGGGCGTGGAGTTCGGCAGCCGGGCAGAGAGGGGTCACCGCAAAGCGGCGGCTGGTGTACCCCGGGGGTGGGGTGGCAGCAAGCAAACCCAGCGAGGTGGTGGATTGTGGAGGGGTGCGGTGCGCAAGACTGCTGGCAGACTGGGCGTTCCCGTGTTTGCAGGTGGATAAACCAGGCAAAACTGGGGAGTGAGACAGCACAACCCAGGGCCCCAGCGTGGGGAAATAAAACCTTAAAACACCGATTGGAAACACCTGTGGGGGTTGAGGTGCCAGGAGAGACTCCCAACCTCACAGGAGAGTTTGATGGAGAGACCCACAGGGTCCTAGAACGTACACAAGCCCACCCACCCGGGAATCAGCACCAGAAGGGCCCAGGTTGCTTGTGGGAAGTGAAGGAAGTGACTGAAAGCTGGCAGAGTGCAGAGCAAATGCCATTGTTCCTCTTGGACCGGACCCTGCCCCCACATACAGTGTCACAACCCAGCCACTGGGTTGCCCTGCCCTGGTGAACACCTAAGGCTCCGCCCCTCACTATGTAACAGGCACAACAAGACCAAAAAAAAAAAAAAAAATGGCCCAAAGGAAAGAACAGATCAAAGCTCCAGAAAACATACAACTAAGCGAGGAAGAGATAACCAACCTATCAGATGCACAGTTCAAAACATTGGTAATCAGGATGCTCACAGAATTGGTTGAATTTGGTCACAAATCAGATGAAAAAATGAAGGCTACACTAAGTGAAATAAAGGCAAATGCACAGGGAACCAGTAGTGACGGGAAGGAAACTGGGACTCAAATCAATGGAGTGGACCAGAAGGAAGAAAGAAACATTCAATCAGAAAAGAATGAAGAAACAAGAATTAAAAAAATCTGAGGAGAGGCTGAGGAACCTCCAGGACATCTTTAAATGTTTCAACATCTGAATTATAGGGGTACCAGAAGGAGAAGAGGAAGAGCAACAAGTAGAAAAGTTATTTGAACAAATAATAGAGAACTTCCCCATTCTGGCAAAGGAAATGGACTTCCAGGAAGTCTAGAAAGCTCAGAGAGTCCCAAAGAAGTTGGACCCAAGGAGGAACACACCAAGGCACATCGTAATTACATTAGCCAAGATTAAAATGAAGCAGAGAATTCTAGAAGCAGCAAGGGATAAGGGGACAGTCACCTACAAAGGAGTTCCCATCAGACTGTCAGCTGATTTCTCAAAAGAGACCTTCCAGGCAAGAAGGGGATGGAAAGAAGTATTCCAAGTCATGAAAGGCAAGGATCTACATCCAAGATTACTCTATGCAGCAAAGCTGTCATTTAGAACAGAAGGGCAGATAAAGTGCTTCTCAGATAAGGTCAAGTTCAAGGAGCTCATCATCGCCAAGCCCTTATTATATGAAATGTTAAAGAGACTTATCTAAGAAAAAGAAGATAAAAAACATGTATAGTAAAATGACAGCAAACTCACAATTAGTAACAACCACACCTAAAACAAAAGCAAACAACTAGAACAGGAACAGAAGCACAGAAATGGAGATCACAGGGAGGGTTAGCAACAGGGGTGTGGGAGGAGGAGAGGGGGAAAAGGTACAGAGAATAAGTAGCATAGGTGGTGGGTAGAAAATAGGGGAAGGGCAAGAATAGTGTGGGGAAATGTAGAAGCTAAAGAGCTTACGACACGTGGACATGAACTAAAGGGGGGAATGTGGGTGGGAGGGGGTGTGCAGGGTGGAGGGGAGTGATGGGGGAATGGGACAACTGTAATAGCATAATCAATAAAATATATTTAAAAAATAAAAATAATTAAGAAGCAGCAGCAGCTGCAGGGGCTCCAGGGCTGGGTCATCTTCACGTCGGAAGCTCTCGGGCCCTCAGATCAGCGGCGCCCGTTTGATCCCTGGTCCCCTTCGGGCCGTCCTGTAACGTGGGCTGTGCGTGTGCTTGGCGCTGGCAGCGTGCCTGCTACCCTGCTTGGCGTGCCGACTGGAACGTCAGGGGCTTTTGTTGGGGTTTTTGTGAGTCGTTCGCTTGCTTCCCGGATGCACAAGCCTTCTTTTCAGCGGCCTGCAGGCCCGCCCACGCCTCTCGTTGGGCTCTGCGGTAGCGCCCAGCTGCCTGTGCGCCTGCGCGCACGCGCTGGGATCGCTTCTGCCTCGCGGGTGTTGTGAATGGCGCTGTGCACCTTGGTGTGTGAGTGTCTGGGTTTCTGCTCTCGGTGCGTTTGCGCTCGTGCCTGGAGTGGAGATGCCGGGTCACGTGGGGGGTGACTCGGAGCACCTGCCGGGCTGGCTTCCTCTGCTCCTCTGCGGCCGAGGGGCGTTCCCTTCTCCTCAGCAGTGCAGGAGGGTCCCGAGTTCTCTGCATCCTCACCAACACTTTTACTTCCTGCGGGGTTTTAATTTTGTTCTTTTCTGTTTCCGTGAGGTTTTTAAAAATAGTAACAGCCATTCGGACGGGCTGGAATGGCGTCTCAGCGTGGTTTGATTTGCATCCCTGTGATGACCGAGGACGTCGAGCAGGTTGCGGCACAGCAGCACGGAATCGCACAGGGCAGCAGGGACAGGACTGGTCCCTCAGGGAAGGGGGGCGGTGCACTCGCCGCGGCGAGCAGGGGACGGAGCGGAGCATCCATGTCTCAATCAATAAAGTGTGCTGGATGCTATGAACTAGTTGAAAAAAGGTGATAAAGTAAAAATAACTGGAAGAAGTATAGTCAGGTTTTTTAAATATACGTTCTTTTCTCTGAGCAGGTTGAGATTCTTAGCAAAATTGCCTCCGCCCCCAGCCCACCAGGGCACATTGGTTCCGGTCAGTGAGTCTGCGCTGGTACGCCAAGTCGGCCCGTCTGTAGTTTGTCAGTGTTCTCACTTGGTGGTGCACGGTTTATGGGTTTGGGTAAACATGTAAGGCACATGCCCACCATGGAACACACGGAATACTCCCTTGCTCTAGAAATCGTCTGTGCCCCACCCCGCCCCTCCCTCCCTCCCCAGCCTCTGCAACCACTGACCCTTCGACCGACTGCACAGCTCTGCCTCCTCCAGAGTGCGAGATAGAATCGTACGGTGCATGCAGCCTTTTTGATTGGCTTTTTCATTTAGTAATAAATAAATACTTAACATTCCCCTGTGTCTTCTTGTGGCTTTGATACCTCACTTCTTCGGAACAATATTCCTTGTCTGGAGGCATCCGTTTCTGTCCGCTGCTGAAGGACATCTCGGTTGCTTCTGGGGCCTGGCAGTCACGAGCAAAGCTGCGGGAAGCATGTGCAGGTGTTCGCGTGAACGTGCGCTTCCGGCTCATGCGGGTGGATACGAAGGAGCGCGGTTGCTCGATCGCGTGGTGGGAGTGTGTGTGGTTTGGCGAGGAGCCGCCGAACTGCCGTCCGCAGTGGGCGCACCACGCGGCACCCACCAGCCGGGGCCGAGGTTGCCATTGCTCCGTGTCCTCGCCGGCGCTCGGTGCCGGTGTTCCGGGGTTGGGCCGTTCTGATGGGTGTGCCGTGGTAGCTCGTCCTAATTTGCAGTTTCCTGATGACATGCGATGCCTGGTATCTCTTTATATGCTTATTTGCCATCTGGGTGGTTTTTTTTTTTTTTCCGAAGTGTCTGTTTAAGTCTTTTGCCCATTTTTTATTTTTTGATTTTGCTTATTTTTAGAGAGATGGGAAAGGCGGGAGAAAGAGAGGGAGAGAAGCATTGGCCTACAACCCAGGCATGCTGCTCTACTGGGAATTGAACCCGCAACCCTTCGGTTTGCAGGCTAGCGCTCAGTCCACTGAGCCACACCAGCCAGAGCTCGCCTGGTCTTTAACTGGGTTGTTTTTTTGTTGCGTTTCAAGAGTTCCTGAATATTTTGTACATCAGTCCTTTATGAGGTTGTGTATTTTACAAGTATTTTCTCCCAGCCTGTGGTTTGTCTTGTCAGTCTCCTGATAGACAATTTTCTAAGCTCAAGGTCAGGGAGCCGTCGGAACACGCAGGAAAGGGGGACGTGAGAGCAGAGATGGCAGACATCGGAGTGCACACGCGTTGTGGCCGGCCGTACTGCTTCATCTCGTTTAAATCACCTTTTGAAAAGTACATCAGAATTTTGAGGTAAAAATTTTACCTGCAAGCCTAGGTACCTGGCTTACCTTGAGAAGTGGGGCGCATTGGCAGTCCCGGGCTCACATCCCGCGTGGGCACAGTTGGCGGCTGGAAGGGACAGCCTCTTCTGCAGGTGGGCGTGGGCGTGGCCATTCCCGGGGCGCCCGCTCTGCCCTCGCCGGGCACCCCAGCCCTGCAGGTGCACGGTCCAGGGCCATCCGTGTACGCAGCTGTGTGTGCCTTGGAGGCGGAGATTCATGGGTGTGAGTCCGTGAGGACGCAGAACGCATGCGCAGCGCAGCAACACTGCGCGGAATGGAAGGACTAACGGGAGAAGGACTGGTCTCCGTGGCAGAAGGTTAATAGCCATAGTAGATAAAGAATGGTGATGAGCCAGTAAGAAAATAAGACGAACACAACCCAAAAAATAAGAATAAAGAGTTGACTCGCAGTCGGCTGCAGGCTTCATGGGGGCTGGCTGGGACCGGGTCTGTGTTGTTCGGCGGAGTATCCTGGTGCCTGGCTTGGTGCCTCACACTTTGGAGGCATGTAGTGAATATTTGTTCACCATAGTAAGTGGTAGGTGGGTGACGCTTACCGAGGGTTCACTACGTGCTCGGCAAGCAGCAAGACCTTTTCCATGCCCTCGTTTCGCCCCTACGGAGCCCTCCAAGAGAGGTGCTCTCCTCGTTGCCCACGGGTGCGCGGGCTGCAGAGGTCAAGCAGCCACCCAGCCGTGCCTGGCAGGGGGTGCCGCCGAGGGTTGATCCCCCCCCACGCTCATCAGGCGGCCGCGTGCATGCCTTCTGGTAGTTCATTGAAACGAGTAGGGACAGATAGGGTACAGATGTCCAGTGAACACGGAGAAAATTCCTCGCCTTGTTAGGAATCGAAGAATACCAATGAAATGCTTTCCAGCGGGGTGGGGGCTGCAGAGGGACCCTCGTGCTTTCCTGGGGGAGACTGTCAGCACCTGCCTTGTGATGGGGGCGTTTGGGGACTGTTCTGTAAAGGTCTTAGCTGCTCACACCTTTGCACCAAGGGATGAATTTGTTCTTGGAGAAAAAGGAGCATCGATTACAGATTTCTGTGCGAAGGTGGCATTATGAAATCGAGTTGTGGAAAATGGGAAGTAACCTAAATGCCCGACAATAAGGGGTTGGTAGGATAAAATGATGGTTCGTTGGTATGCTAGAATAACGTCGGCCATTACAGTTCAGACGGCACGCATGGTGACCGGGAAGTAGCCGCTGTGTCTCCCGTGGCTCGGACGGGGGCTGTGAGGGCAGCCGTCAGCAGCAGGCGGCGGGGCGTGTCTGGCGGTGGCCGCTGGCTGTGTGCTGCGGCTCGGGGGCCGGGGTGCTAGGCGATTTCATGTATTTTTTCCCGTGTGCTGTCCAAACAGCTGTGAATCCCCATATGTCTCTCACAGTTTATTTTGTCTTAATTTGGAAAGAATAGAGGACCTCATAAAGTCAACGAGGCTTGTTTACACGATGTGTTTGGCGTTTGCGCTGAGTGAATTCTCTGAGTCCATTTGTCTTTGTGTTTTTCCCTGGAGCTTTAAAAAAAGCTTCCCTAAACAATACCAGCACTTACCCAACAAATCTCACCAGCACCAGAGAAAACCTGGTAAATTATGAAAGCGTCTGTCTCTCCACGTCAGCCTGTTCCCAGCTCCACCAGCCAAGGTGATCGGTAACTATTAGTTCACAGGTTTTAAGAGTAAGCCAGTTTACCTTCTTCCATGTGAGTGATTTGTAAAGCAAATCACCACTAACACGTTCGGCGTACCTGATTTTCCTGCATCGGTCCTTGAAAGCGAGGCGCCCCGTGTCGGAGCCGCGCCCCTTTCGCCAGCACTTGGAGGCAGGGAAGACATGCGGACGCTTGTGTATGTATAGAGCAGCGTCTGTGCGTAAACAGCCGCCTCTCCGCTGAAGGCGGAGAGCAAACCCATGGAGTGTCAGTAACGGATATAATTGTGGTATCAGGATTGTGTGGGTTAAACACATCCACAAGTCATTGTTACAGCAAAGACATAAACTCCTGCCCTGGCCAGGTGGCTCAGTAGGCTGCAACGTTGTCCCCTGCACACCGAGGTTGCAGGTTCGATCCCCAGTCCGGGCACATGCAGGAAGCAGCCAGTGAGTGCGTGGATGGGTAGAGCAACAAATCAGTGCCTGTCTGTCCCCCTCTCCTGCCCTCCCTCCACCTGCCTCTCTACAATCAGTTAAAAATACATGTAACAAACTTCTGTGAGTAACTAGTCTTATTGGCATTTGGGCCTCGTTAGATCAGGGAGGATTTAGCCTTGTTTGTTTTTTCACTCAGCAAATATTTGAGGACCTCTCCCACTTGGGGAATAAGTTTATTAACTAAGCTTTTATCTTAGGACACTTGGTCTCAGTCAGGGAATACTGTCAGCCATTCTTGGAGCGTCCCAGCCGCTGGCGAATCTGGTTGGTCTGCTCGGTGGCTGGGTTTTCCCTGGAGGAGGGCAGGTGGGTACAGCAGCTTGGAGGCGGCAGTTTCGTTCCTCTTCTCGCTCTTGTCCTTTACGGTGGAATTGCTTCGCAGCAGCGTGGCAGGGCTGGGGGCGCGAAGGAAGAAGCCCCGGGGGAAGAAGGGTGGTTCCTTTCGTTCTTCTCAGCGGTGCGGGGGTGGGGGGGGATGGAGGAAGCCCGGTGAGAACCGCCCTCCCGGAGCCCTGGCCCAGTAAAACCCCGGTGTGGAAATGGAGAGCGCCAGGCCGGCCGCAGAAGCCCTGCTCCAGTTTCTGGGAGAGCGGGTAGGGGCACCTCTCAGAAGAAGAAGAGCACAAAACCTCCTCCTGCAGGGCGCACTCTTGGGACTCTTGCTCCCAGGTCGTGACCGAGCAGCGTGGGGACCTGCCAGCGTGCGAAGTCGCGGACACCCAACTGAGCAGAGCTTGCGGGTCGGGGGCGGGGGATGCCTCCTTTTACATTGGCTCACGCCGTCCTCCACCTTCCCGCTCTCCCTTGCTGCTTGTTTTAAATCTGAGGGTCTCTGAGAACTTGGGGGGGGGAGTGTGTTCTTCTTACCATCACCATAGAAAGTTAGACACAGCATGTGGACTTCAGCATGGGAGGCTCGTAGGGTATTGCATTCTGCAAATGTCTGTCCCCCTGGCTTTGAAAACTGTCCCTGGTTCTTGCGCTCCTGTCCCCGTGAGAGGCCGTGTCTCTGTGCACAGGGAGACATGTTTCTGAGCAGTTGGTGGCCATCCTTCGCTGCAAAGGACGCCTGGGGTTCTCGGGGCCACACTGCCCTCCTTTCCGGTTCTGTCGTTTTCACCCCTGGTGTGAGGGTCCGTGTCCTCGCATCCTGGCACCAAGCTCACGTTGAGGCACATGGTCCCCTTCATGGCCATGTGGACGTGGGGCGGGCAGACGCACCCACTGAACCAGGGGTCCCGGGTCTGGGCGCGTGGGGCTGAGTCCAGGCTCTCCTGAGTCTAAGTGGAGGGGCTCGCAAGTGGGTAACCAGCTGTGGCCACCTCGGCAGGAGGCAGGACTGGACTGGAGTGGACAGGAGCCCCCGGGGGTCCGGAGTTGTACTGGGAGGTGACGCTGGAGCTCTGGGAGGCTGCGGAAGAAGGAGTCCGGGCCCGGGGCCTGCGTGGGCTAGTGTTCTGGCAGAGATGGGCCGGGCCCACCAGGTTCCGCGTGCTGCGCCGGGGGCTGGCGGGGGGGCCAGTGCTCTGGAAGGGACCCTGGCAGCCACAGGGACAGTGGTGGAGGCCTTCAGAGGGGCTGGAACCCTACGGTGGGACAGGTCTCACGTGGAAGTGGGTTTTGGTAGAGAGGTTGGAGGAGCGGGTGGGAGGGCCAGGATTCGGAGACCTGCTGGCTCCAGAGGATGACCCAGGGAAGACGCTGAAGTTTCCATTTGGACCGCAGTGGCTCAGGGAGGGCACAGGTTGGAGAAGGATCTGGAGTCGCGTTTGGGCTTACTGAGTCTGATATGACGCCAAGGTAGAGCTGCCTAGCTGGCAGCTGGGCGCACGGCAGTGCCGGTGGGGCGGGGCGTGTCATTTTCTCTGTGCCTGTGAGTCCTGGGGCCTCCTGAGTTGGCCACTCACTCTGCAGCAGGCTCGCCCCGGGGCTAGTGCCCGCACTCACTGTCTCAGCGGTAGGGCAGGCCCCCGCCCCTGCCCCGCAGCCGCGCTCCCCAGAGGCAGCCGCCGCCAGCGTGGGGGCTCTGCCGGAGACTCGTCCGGCTTCCAGACTGTAGTCCCTAGGCAGGCTGACTCGGACGAGCCCACACTCACTGCACGCGGCACTGGGCTTGCAGGGACTTCCCAAGCGTGGGTTTGGGGTCCCTCAGTGTCCCCCACAGGCCAGCTGCTGAGCTCCTTCTGTGGTTGCTCGGGCTCCCTGGCTGCTGGCGGTGTCGCCGCCCTTGGTCTGCGAGGCTGGCTTGTTAGAGTGACTCCGGTGCTTTCCCCTGTAAGTGCCGGTTTTCGTCAGCAAGTGTTTTTCCTTGGCATCCAAATCTTACAAAAACATGCAGCGGTAATGAACATGCGTGCATTTTTTAGAGGGAGCCTGTGTAAGCTGTGGGCAGTGTTTCCTGCTCGCTCACCAGATGTACTCCCTGCGCGGGGTGGGACAGAGACCCCATTCTTTTTGGGGGGGCGGTAGCACACACAGAGATGGAGCCGCCCAGCCCCTCTGCGTGCCTGTCCCAAGGTGATCGCTGTTAACAGCTTCCCTTCCAGAAAAGGTGTCAGCGCCTGGAGGGGTGTGCGTGCGTGCGTGCGTGCGTGCGTGCGTGTGTGCGTGTGTAGGGCACACGAAAGGGACCCTGTTACATGCACGGTGCATTTCCTTTCCCTCTCTGCCCCCGTGACTCTGGCTCTCCACAGGAGGTGACAGGCTGTCATGGAGGGGAGGGTCCAGGAGTGCTGGACCCCCTGGATGGCCGTCCTGAGCATCTTCAGTGTTCCCGATAGTGTTCTGGGGGGTGTCCTTGTTCCCTCCCTGAGGGCGCCGGGGAGGGGCCTCACTGAGGTGTGGTGCATAGAAGACCCCCTTCGCCCTTGAGTGGCGAGCGGTGCTGGACCGAGATGCAGGGGCTCACCCCGCTTAGGCTCACCTGGGACGCATGGGCCACGTTGCCGGCACCCCACATGGGTGGAGCAGGCCTCCTTCCACGGCACTCACTGCCCTCCCAGCGGTGGTGGGGCAGGCACGCTGGCTCGGCACGCCTGTCCTGCAGCGGAGGCAGCCTGGTCTTTCTCCTCTCCTTTGTCGGTCCCCAGCCCTCGGGCCTGGGCCCCGGGTCTGTGTGTGCGGTTTCCGGAGCCCGCTCCTTTCCCACCACCGGCTCCTGGGCCACTGCCGGGCAGGGTAGGAGCTGCACTCTGCTTCCGGGCTGGCCTCCCCGCCAGCCCCTCGGTGTCTGCGCAGCTCCCGGCTGGGCCTTCTTCAGGTGCAGCGTGTCCGGGGCCTCTTCCCTGGTCCCTGTCGGAGACGTCCCGGGCGGGGCCCCCTGTTCCCACTGGGGAGAAGTCCAACCTCCCGCTTGTCCGTGCAAGCTGATGTCACCGGTGCCTTCCGGTCCCTGGAACCCCAGCTCCATCCTGGAGCCCTGGGGGCAGGAGTGCCGTTCAGGGCTCGGCTGTGGTGGCCCCAGGCCGCCCCAGTCATCGGTCCCTAGCAGACATGAGGGAAGGCGTGCCCTGGCTCCTGTGGGGAGGGCTACCGTGCAGGGAGAGGGCCAGGCCCGCTGCCAGAAGCGGCCGTGTCTCCGCATCCGGGCCCTCTGCGCTGGGGTCCCTGGAGCCGGGGCGCGAGGCAGCACCGGGCCTCGCCCTGGTGACAGGCGCTGGCAGCGTCGTTAGTCCTCCGCCAAGACTCCTTGGACCTCCGTGGCTTTTCGAAGTGTTTTGGCATTTTTGATGCAGTTCTGTGCGTTCCCATTTTATCTTGGCATTACAATTCAGGTAGAAACTTATGGCTGTAAAGTCATCAGCTGACTCACAAGACTTAATTAGGTGAGATTATTGAAGACACCGATTTTTTGTGGCATTGGCCCTGCCCAGTTAACTGTTCTGCTTTTCCCCCCAGCCTGCATGAAGAAATCAGTGATTTCTACGAATACATGTCTCCGAGGCCAGAGGAGGAGAAGATGCGGATGGAGGTGGTGAGCCGGATCGAGAGCGTGATCAAGGGGCTCTGGCCCAGCGCGGACGTGAGTGCCCGCTGCCAGGTCGCTGGGTGGGCGGGGCGCGTCAGGGTCTGTGCCTCCGCCCAGTGGCCATGGAAGGACGTTTTGAGGGCCAACAGGCGTCTGCAGCCGTCAGAATTGGGCTTCCGAATCACTGGCATTGAACGGGCGCCGTGCTGAGAACTACATGGCTCTGTGGTGCCGATGTGCTAGGCGCGGGTGGACCGGGACGCACGCCCCCGGCAGCGGGCCTCGGAGGGCTGTGTCCTGGCGGTTTTGTCCCCGCCCGCCGGGATGAACACTGGGTCGCTGTTTGTAGCGACTGAAGAGGCTGGGAGGGAATGGCCCATGTCATCTGAAGTTCATCTTCTTAGGCTGAGCCAGGTGTCACACCCGCGTGCCCCCGCCCCTCCCCCCAGGCGCAGCACCCCGCCAGGGCGGCCCCCCTGCTCCCCGTGGTGCTTGGTTCCCCGCACTGAGCCGGGGCTTCCGGCTCCCGGGAGGGCCTGGCGTCCGGTCTGGTGCGTTCTGAGAAGCGACCTGTTAGCACCCGTCACCGCGCGTCACCTGACTTTTCTTCGGACTCTGTCGTGGGGTGGCCAAGGGGGCGCCAGGCAGTTGGGCGGGGGTTTTCCCAGTCGGCAAAACAGAGACGCTCGGGTGAGGTCCTGCGGGTGAGGGGGAGAGGGGAAGATGCCGGTCCTCGACCGAGCAGCCACCATGGGTCACACTGCTTCTGTTGCTCTAAGTCAGTGGCTCTCAGCCAGGGGGGCGTCCCCCACCCCCGGAGGCACTTGGCGTAACAGGTTGGAGACGCCCTCCTTAGCGTGACTGGTGAGGTCCTGCTGGCAGGCAGAGGGGCAGTCCACGGGGGTCGCTAAGCGTCCGCAACGCACAGGCCAGCCCCCGCCTCTGAGAACGGCCTGCCCCAAACGCCCGCGGTGCCGAAGGCAGGAAGCCCTGGCCCCCGCTGCTGCTGGTGCTCCTCCCCCGGAGGCTGCGGCTCCATCCGCGCAGTTGGACAGGCGTGCTGTGAGCAGGGGCCCGGGTCCGGCCCTCCTCCAGGCAGTGCTTTTCCATCCCCCCCCGCCCCGCCCCCTGGCCTTCCTTGTGGTCACTCACATACGCACCCCGGCTGGAGTCTTCCGGCTGTCTCCGCGGTCCAGCCTTGTGCCACTGCAGGGAGGCTCGGGGACAGTTCTTGGGGCTGGCCTGCGGGCCAGCGCTCATCCTGCGGGGGGCGCCGTCTGTCCCCGAGTCAGTGATCTGTGAGGTGACTCCTACTCATAGCACACGTGGCAAGGGTTTGTGATTACATGGGAGCGTCAGTGACCTGAGTGCTACTTTTGAAAGTTTCCTCTTAGTCTGTATGTTTGATACTTGAACCTAATAGGTTTAACTGCCTGCCGAACGTCTGCCTATGGGATTGGAAAACTGCTCCTGCAGTACTCAAAAGGGCCAGTAGAGGGCAGCAGAAACCAACATTTCCCCATGGCGCGGGCTGCAGCTCGGCTGAAAACAATAAAATAATTGTTTCTGTTTCAGGTCCAGATATTTGGGAGTTTCAAAACTGGCCTGTATTTACCTACTAGGTTAGTATATTAATGAAGCTTTCAAGGGGTTGTGCATTTTTCTGGAGCGTGTTTACTCTGGCGATTGATTGTGTAAGTGTAGAAACAAACAGATCTTTGAAACAAATTCACTTACTGTACTTGACCTGAACTATCTGGAGGTGGAGTGTCACTTTGGCCATCTCATCACGCAGCACAGGGATCGTCGTGTCAGGTCAGGCGGATGGACAGGGGACGCGCCGCGGTGGCGTCGGTCAGCACTTGCCGCAGCGCCCCACCCTGCGGGCTGCCCGGCCCCTCCCTTACCCATGCCACCCGTGCCTGTTGGGGGGACTCTGTGGGGAGGCCCCCGCCTGTGCTGCAGGGCCGTGCAGGCTCCAGGGCTAGGCCTGTGAGTGTTAGGAGCTCATTCTGTCACCCACTGGGGGGCCCCCGACGCAGAACTGCGGGTGCAGACCCTCCCGAGGGAGGCCGTGGTCTCTTGGGCCCGTTAATCTCAGTGACCCCCAGGAGGGCGGATGTGGCCCTCAGCCCCGGGGCCCTGCCGGGGGATGGGACGGCTCCCCCGAGGAGTGGATGAAGACCTGTTCTCGGAGTTGGGGTGTGGTGGTCTTAAAGGCAGAACCCTTCCATCATGGTTGTTTCTGTTCTCATTGCGGTAAGAACATTTAACGGGAGGTTTGCCCTCCTAACGAGTTTCGAAGCACAAGGCACCGTGCAGTCACAGGCGTCCCGCCTGCTGTTTGATTGGGACTCCATTCGACTTCCCTCCCCAGACTTGCACTTGCTGATTTGGGTGGACCCAGCAGCTTCCACTGTTCCCAGTGCTGGCCTGGGCCTGGGCCTTCAGCTTGGGGCTCGTTAACACCTGTCCTTAGTCAGGTTCTGGACTTCAGCAGCACCCTGAGTCCCTCTTCCTAAAAACCTCGATTGAATCCTGTGAGTGGTCGGCACAGTCCTGCAGTTCGGATTTGAGAAGGACACAGAAACAGGCACGGGGGGAAGCCGGCCCCCTTGTGTCCACAGCCCCACCCCTGGGAGGGCCCGCGGTGCTGTCCATCTTGCGTTTCCTTGCAGACGCTCCACGCATGTGCAAGGAAGTGTGTGGGGGCGTGTTTTCCTTGCTACCCAAGCGGTGACCTCTTACCTTTTACACTCACTCGTCTGAGTGAGACAGCCGTGCGGAGCGTCTCAGGTTTCTCGCCCCAGAACCTCGATCAGCAGGAAATGGTGTTTTGTAGGGTTTTTCTTCTCGCACACACGCCTCTTCCTGGGGCCTCGCTTGTGTGCAGTGACTAAGCGGAGGTGGCTGGTGAAATCACCAGCCTCCCTTCAGCTCCGAAACAGTCACCACCGACACCCTGGGGCTCCGTGGGTCGGGGGCGGGTGCTTCCAGCCCTCGTGCGAGGGGTGCAAGCTTGAGTCTGTGTTACACCAAGCGTGTGTCCTTGCTTCTTCAAACCCCCTGCGGGCATGTGTTCTGTGTCCAGTGACATCGACCTGGTGGTGTTCGGGAAGTGGGAGAACCTCCCTCTCTGGACCCTGGAAGAGGCTCTTCGGAAACACAAAGTCGCAGACGAGGACTCGGTGAAAGTTCTAGACAAAGCCACTGTGAGTCCCCCCCCATTTCCTCTGCCAGGGTTCGGGGGCGGGTGAGCAGGAGCCAGGTGGCCCGCGCAGCCCCGGGAGGCTTTTCCAGGGCGAGGACATGTGGGTGCCAGCCCCGGACGCGGCGTCTGTGGTGGGGGTCCCGTCGGCCAAGCCTGGCTTTCACGACACGGGAGCGGCCATGGAAGGATGTTCGTGGGAGCTCAGAACATACCCATTCTGCAGATTTTGTTTCTCTGACACGAAACAGCTTGCATTTTTCTTATAAAAACGCACGGATTTGGAACCCAGGTCCGCATGGTCTCGCGCACCGTGCACGCCGAGCTTCTCCCCCTTCGAAAGGACCCCTCGTGTCTCACGTACCTCCTCCTCCTGCCACTTCTCACGTGGGGACAGTTCTTGCGTCGCGCCTGCTCTGCTAGGCTGTGCTCACAGCCTGGTGCGCAGCGGGCCGCGGTGCCCGTGGGCTGTGTGTGAGGCTGGGGGTCCAGCCGCTTCCTCCCTGGAACCCGGGGACGGGCTCGAGGCTCGGAACGGACGTCACCTGGAGTAGGAGCCTGTGTTCCAAAGTGCGTAAAATGTCAAGAAACGTTTCTGTCCCTTGTCTCAAAATTCTCAGCAAGTAGACACGGTAAAATAGGTCGTACGAGGTAAAATGCTAACTGTGCAAAGAGACGTTTCTGGAAGGCAGGGTGGCTGTGGCCCGGTGTCCAGAACACTCATGTTCTGTGAGGAGGTGGAGACCGCAGTCTGGTCCCCTCCCTGCCCTGATCCGGTCATGCGGTTCTGTTCACGTGTTCTGATTTCACCTTTCTGCTCTTCTAGGTACCTATCATTAAATTAACAGACTCTTTTACCGAAGTGAAAGTTGACATCAGCTTTAACGTGCAGAATGGCGTGAGAGCCGCGGACCTCATCAAAGATTTCACCAAGGTCAGAGAACTCCCAGCGCCGGGTCGGCCGCCGGGAGAGGTGGGCCTCGGCTTCGAGGTTCTGCGCTGGCCGCCTGGGCCAGACTGTTTGTGTGTGCCTGTGGCTGCCAGAGCTTCTCTTCCGCGCCCTGGTTTTGCTGTCCTTAAACCTGCTGGTGACAGTGGTAATTTTAGTGTGACCTCGAGGGAGATTTCAAGGCTGAGAAAGCTTTTGAAGAACCTCTCTGCTCTTGGGAAGAACAGGTGGAGGTGGGGTGGAGCCCTGTCTGTTTCGGTCCCCGGCGCTCAGACCGGGAACCTGCCGGGCCCTTCTCTGGGCTCGAACCCGCAAACCACCGGGAAGGCGCTCCCTGCGGGTTCCTGACTCGGCCTGCAGGGACTCGAGTCTGCTGCTGCTGGTTCTGGTTCCGGTTCCCTCCCAGTGGGGGGGGGGGGGGCAGAGTACTCGGCAAAGGACAGGGAGACGCCGGTCACTTGATACCTTGTGGCTGTGATCGTTGCCCTTTTTTTCTTGCTTATTCTTTTTGAAATTTCAACAAAAGAAATAAATAGCACCTGCATACATATTATTTTAGACTTTTTTTAAACTTCATATTTTAGAGGCTTTTTTCCATGTCAGCACAGACGTGTTCCCTTCATTTAAAGATGCTATTTCTGACTTCGACCATAATGTTTAAAAAATGGTTAGCCCTCCACACTGTTACTTCTCACACGTGTTTACTGGGACACGGTTTGCAGAAGTGCACACTTCTGTCCCTCACGGAAGGAAGCGTGTGTGCATAGTCGGTGTCAGGAAGGAGCTGGAGGTCCCTAGTGGCTGCCCGCACCCCCCCCACCACCCGGTGCTTTCAGGCCGCGAAGGCTGCTTTCTGGAGGCTGGAGCCCACACCATCCCCGCCCAAGTCTCCGGCCTCGGGCCGGTCCCCACGTGCCAGCTCAGGTGTGCGCTCGCGCCTGGGAAGCTGGGGAGGTTCTGGCCGCCCGCCCGCCCCCACGGAGGCTGGCAGCTGGGCTGCTGTGCAGCGCCACCGTCTCCAGGACCCGCCCGCGCGCTCTAGAGGGGACTTCGTCCCCCCCCCCCCCGCCACTGGGTCGTGTTTCCCGAGCACAAACGAGCCTCCCGCCGACCCCTGGATGGGTGCCGCCCATGTGTCCGTCCCGTCCTGGGCGCCACTCTCCTCAGCCGCACGCCCCCTGATCCCCGCAGCGCGCTTTCCCGCAGCGGGCTCTGAACACGGAAGGCTGTCGCCGGCACAGTGTCCAGCGCGAGGACCGGCTTGTGCGCGGAGACCGGCACGCTGTTAACACGCGGGGCTGCTCCTCACGCGGAGTCCGCCGGACATGCCGTTTCTTCTTTTCCAGAAGTACCCCGTGCTGCCCTACCTGGTCTTAGTGCTGAAACAGTTCTTGCTGCAGAGGGACCTCAACGAGGTGTTCACAGGTGGCATTGGCTCCTACAGCCTCTTCCTCATGGCGGTCAGTTTCCTGCAGGTACGTTGTGTGGCTCTGACGTGCTGGCGTGCGCTAACTTTGACACCTGCGTTAGGGACTCACTGTGCAGACGCGTAAGTCAGGCTCTGAGCTGCAGCGCTTCTGTTGAAGGCTTAGGACTTTCGAAACTGGGTGCCTTTTTGTGATTGAGCCAGCACCTGTTTAAAACTCCCTAGGGGAGGGTATTTATGTTTTTGTTTTTAATCCCACATGTTTTGGTCTGTTTGAGACCTTTCGCTGCGAGTTTTAACATGCAAAGGCACCCCATGGTTTCCGCGAATGTGAATAGTGGGAGAAAGGCCAAAGTAGGAATGCCTTCTAAGCAGCTACCCCGTGAGTCTCGCCGGAGGGGCCTGCCTGTGGCCGGAGGCGTGAGGAGGCCCGCCGCCGGCCCGGGCGCGCATGTGGCTCTGCGTGCGGGTCTGTGACGCCCCGCCGGGCCCGGCCGGCCGGCCCCGTGCGCATCTGGGGCGCCTCCTGGGTCGTCCAGCCCGCCCCGCGCTGCGTGACAGCAGCACGGCCTTGTGACGCGCCGACCGCTCTGCTCCCTCCGCCAAGGGTCTGCGTGTTGATAGCCGCCAGGATGTCATTTGTTGTCCCGCCTCGATAGGTTCGGAGAGTGCCCAACGTAATTTCTTTTTCTCTTCTTCTGGTTTTAGTTGCACCCCAGGGAAGATGCTTGCATCCCCAACACAAACTATGGTGTTCTCTTAATAGAGTTTTTTGAATTATATGGACGGCACTTCAATTATTTAAAGACTGGCATCCGGATAAAGGACGGGGGTTCATACGTGGCCAAAGACGAAGTGCAGAAAAATATGCTGGACGGCTACCGGCCATCGATGCTTTACATCGAAGACCCTCTCCAACCAGGTATTGAGATTAGGTAAATGGGTGGGTGTCGTCGGTCGCTGCGCTGCACTTGGAATGCTCTGTAGGTAGAAAAATGGAGGACCCGCTTCTCACTGCGGTCATTCTGTTTTTCATCAGAGTATTTCATGAGCAAACATGAAAATAAACACACACTCCAGAAACACACGCTGCAGCCCTGGCTGGCGTGGCTCAGTGGATTGAGCGCCGGCCTGGGAACCGCAGGGTCACCAGTTCGATTCCCAGTCAGGGCACGTGCCCGGGTTGCCGGCCAGGGCCCCACTAGGGGGCGCACCAGAGGCAACCACACACCGATGTTGCTCTCCCTCTCTTTCTCCCTCCCTTCCCCTCTCTCTAAAAATAAATAAAATTAAAAAAAGAAATAAAAGAAAACCACTCTGCAGACTGTGAGGGGGGTCGGGAGTGGAGCCTGCCCGACGGAGTTCCACGGGCTTCAGGTGCGCAGTCTGCAGCACGTCGCGTGTGCGTGCGCCGCACCCCCGCTTCCCGTCTCCACCTGCCCCCCTCCCGCTCCGGTCGTCACGTGCTGGTCCGAGTCGGGTCTGCAGCGCAGGGTCTGCGGCTCTCGGCAGCCCCGCTGGGCGAAGGAGTGCAGACGCCCTCACGCGGGGTTCGGAGGCTCAGAGAGACGCCCCGTCTCCTCTCCCAGGCCCCCCTCGGAGCGCGCGCGGTCTGCCGGTGCCTCTCCGGCCTCGCGGGGGCTGGACAGCGAGCGGAAGAGAGTCCCTCCCGCCCTTCCCTCAAGTTCTGCGTGCTCGCTGGTGCCCCGGTTGTTCCGGGCAGGGATGTTTGCGGGTAGAAGTGCAGGCGCTTCGGGTCTGCGTTACTGGACTTCAGCGAACATGCTTAAAGCCATCGGCTTGAGCGTGTTAACTTTGCAAGTCCGTCAGAAAAGGGGGTTCAGAGTAGGTGCCCAGCAGCAGCCTTATCTGGCTCATGAATGTCAGTCACGGTGCGCGTTCGGTCGCTGGGGAGGTGCTCATGGGGAGCCCGCTCTGTGTAAAGGACGCACAGAGTCCCCCCAGTGGTCTGCCGTCTGGGAGTTCCCGAGGTGGACTGGGGGCCGCTCACAGAGCCGCTGGGGACGAGAACCGGCTGTTTCTCGTTCCTTTTGCTCTCGCTCTTCGGGTAGAACCGGCAGGGACTTTGGTCCGTGGGCTGGCGGTGGGGCAGCCCCCGAGCGGCCAGAGTGCGCTAGGCGGCCTGGGTCCCGGACGGCTTCTCACTTCGCGATGTGCAGGCTCGGAGCCGGGGGTGCACGGGGTCCCAGGTCCCAAGGGCCACTCTGGTGGGACAGCGCCTGCCTGTGCCTTCTGGAAGAGGGCCTGCGAACGCGTAGCCATGTTGAGCAGCAGGCGAGCTTCCTGTCTCACAGGCCCACTTCTCCCCCAGGTAACGATGTGGGAAGGAGTTCGTATGGGGCCATGCAGGTGAAGCAGGCCTTCGACTACGCCTACGTGGTCTTGAGTCACGCTGTGTCGCCCATAGCCAAGTATTACCCCAACAACGAGACCGAGAGGTAACAGTCTGCCTCGGGTCAGCCCGTGCGTCGGGGTCGGCGGTGGCTGCATGCCTCCCGAGTGATGCCCCCCCCTCTTCTTTTCCAACGCCCGCAGCATATTAGGCAGAATAATCAGAGTGACGGACGAAGTGGCCACGTACCGAGACTGGATATCGAAGCAGTGGGGCCTGCCCAGCAGGCCCGCGCCCCCCTGCCACGGTAAGCGTCCCCTCCCGCCGGCCGGTCGACTGTTCGAGGCTTTCTGAGTTGTGTGCGTTTAATGGGAAGAAACGTTTTCCAATCTTTTGCCACTCTTTCAGGAAATGGTGTTACCTTGATAGTAGATTCTCAGCAGTTAGATAAATGTAATAATAATCTGTCTGAAGAAAATGAAGCCCTTGGAAAATGTAGAAGTAAAACTTCGGAATCTGTTAGTAAACACTCTTCAAACTCTTCATCAGGTCCGGTGTCTTCGTCTTCGGCCACACAGTCCAGCTCTAGTGACGTCGTAAGTATGAAGACGGGGCCTCGCTAGCCGGGGCGCCCGCGAAGCCTGTGGTTGGGGGCGGCCGTCTAGGGGGCGGAGGCCGACTGGCTTTCTGACTGGTCGCTGGGGAGCTGAGTGGCACCAACGAGCATCCCGCTTCTGGACACTAGTCCCATTTCCGGGCACGCAGCGGCAGTGAGCGGGCGGTGGCCAGCCTCCGCCCGTGCCCCTCCGGCTGCGCCGTGCGCGCCGGGCGAGCCAGCCGGCCCCGTCCGTCCACACTTGGACACGTTCCCGTGTGCGCTGCCCACGTCCCCGCAGTTCCCCAGAGAGCCGCAGCGTGCTCCTGGCTGGCCAGAGCGAAGTCTGGTCCTGGTTTTGCTTTTCATGTACATTCGACACATAAGGAAGTTTTGATTGTATGGCCACTGAATTTTCACAAACCACACACACACACACACACACACGTGTGGGGCAAACCTACCAAGACAGACTGCGCGTCCCGGAGGGCAGTCCCCGGCCCCGCCCTCAGAGGTGACACTGCCAGGAGTCTCTCGTGACGGATTAGTTCCGCCTGCCCCAGAATTTTTGTGAAAGTGTGCGTATGCTGTCTTGTGGAGGGCTTCTTCCGCTCAGCAGTGTTTTTGAGCTTCTTGGTTTAACTTTTACAAATTGAGATGTGATTCTTATAGCTGACCATTTAAAAAATGTGCCACGCACCAGTTTTCAGTGTATTCACAAGGTCGTGCAGCCGTCACCTGATTCCAAGGTGTTTCCAGCCCCCCGCAAAGCAGCCTGGCGGCGGGGCCCCCGCACGTCTACCTCGGTCCCAGCCACCCTTGCTTTTTCTTGTCGGGGTTACTTTTGA
The DNA here is from genome assembly GCA_039655065.1 of Glossophaga mutica. Lineage (NCBI taxonomy): Eukaryota > Metazoa > Chordata > Mammalia > Chiroptera > Phyllostomidae > Glossophaga > Glossophaga mutica. The sequence goes on from CM077315.1 coordinate 3,509,663, forward strand.
ATTTGCCTAACTGAGATCTAAAAGGGGCTTACCTGTCATTTGAACTTGGACTTCAGGAGGCGTGCGACGTAAAAAGCCCTCTAAGTGGGGAAGGGGCTTTTTTTACTGCTGAGGAGGACTGTATGTCATAGTGGCATCGTGAAGCCTCATGTGCAGAGCTGGTGGGGCGCCTCTCTGGCTCCCGGAGCAGAGCTGCGGAGGGCCGAGTGCTGTGCTAGGCGTCCCAGACGCCGCAGGGCCAGAGCCCGTGACCCGGAGATGCTGGGCGGGGGGTGGGGACGGAGTAGTGAGGTCACGGGCCTGGCAGCCACAGCCAGGCGGGGCTCCGGGCAGAGACGCGGGTGGGGCCTCTCAGACCACCCTTCCTCTGAAGAGACTCTGGGACTGGGGCCTAGGTCCTCCCTCATGGTCCCACCCCTTGCCCTGCACTGCGGTCCGTTTTCTGTAAATAAAGACGCATGCGAACTCGCACCTCTGCGGGCTTCTTCAAGGTGATGGCCAAGGTCAGGCATGGCTGATGGGGTAACAAGGTACAGAAGCCCTCTGATAAAATGAGCCGCTTTCAGTGTTTGGAGAAAAACTGGAGCAGTTCGTTTGGTACCTTCCTCCGTGTGCTTCCTGAAATAAACACCCAGATGTTTACATGGGGTCAGGGGACTGCTCGGCTGAAAGTGTCTTCCTGTCTTAGCGTTGAGTGTCTGAATTATCAATGTGTCCCATTGTAACTCACGTGACTCGTGGTAGGATTCCGACGCAACGCCGTGCAAAACCCCGAAACAGCTGCTCTGCCGTCCGTCCCCCGGGAGCCGCGTGGGGCTGCAGGAGGTGTCCGTGGAGACCTCGCAGGCCGGCGGGAAAGCGCAGAGCACGGCGGCCACCAGCACGCCCAGCAGCACCAGCAAGTCGCAGGTGCGTGTGGCCTTCAGTGCGCAGCGTCTCCGGTGTCTTACCTGTCAGCGTGTGTCACAGGTCGGAGAAAACTCGGGGCTGAAGCCCAGCAGCGCTTCCAGTCACAGGGCGTCCCGGGGACTTCGTGGGCCTCTGGGGACCCTTGTGAGATGTCCCAGTCTGCCGCTCAGGCTCCAGCTTGAGCACCAGGGAGTCGTACCAGGGTGCACAGGGTCCTTGCCCTCGGAGCACACGCAGGTGGTTGTGCGGCTTCACAGCCGTGTCGCACCCATCCAGGAATGTAGTTTGCGTGTGCACGGAGCCCCGCACAGGAACTCCCCTTGCCATTACAAAACCATAAGCGTGGGATTCTGTGACATGGCAGGATCACACGAGCATGCGTGACAGGCAAAATGTTCAGACTACAACTCTCAGTGGTGACACCCGCATTTACGACCCTTCCGACCACCCTCAGGCGGGCGGTGCTTCTGCGGGCCCCGCGTGTCAGCCTGTCCCTGGTGCCGAGTGGCCCGAGTTGAAGCACCCGGGCCGTGGGCAGCTGTGCTCAGTGGTTAGCGTCTCAGTTAAAGGAGGCCACAGAGCGCCTGTCTTTGAAGGGTTTTTTTATCGCCTAAAATTTTACTATCGTAGTGAATCAAAATGAGGGGAAGAAGACACATTCCCCTGGGCTCCAGCCTCAGGCCCTCCGACCCTCTCTGACTGAGCACACCAGGACAAGGGAGGCGCCTGGCTGGAGGGCGCGACTGTTACGTTGGACTCCTCATGCCTTTGGTGCTCTGCAGAGTCCTCCTTGCCTTTCCAGCCTTAGTCGTGAGCACCAAAGGCTCCTCCGGAAGGGGCAGTTAACGTGGCAGGTGGCAGCGGGAGGGGGCAGCCGGCCGCCGCACCGCTGACCTGGCTGGCAGTGCCCCTGCGTGCCTGAGCGCGGCAGCGCCAGGTAGCACGAGGAGCATGGGCTGGGGGGTCCCCTAAGAAAGGTCGCCCGTTCCGTCTGGTCCGTGACAAAGGCCAGGCAGCGAGCGCTCTGGGCCTCGGCACTCCCGGTGAAACCAGCTTAGTTTCGGAGAGGTAGCCCTGGGAGTGTTGTCTCCTGCCTGCCACGTCAGCGTGGCCCTGCGTGGAGAGGTCCTGGTGTCGGTGTCGGTGGGTGTGCAGGCGCGGCGTGGTACTGACGTCTTGGTGCCCGCTTCCTCCCCTGCAGCACGGGCCAGCCCGGCTCTTCCGGTCCTCCAGCAAAGGCTTCCAGGGCTCAGCTCAGACAGGCCACGGTGCCTCGGCGACCGACAAGCAGCACCCGGGCCGGTCCAGTAACCAGTATTTCCACGGCAAAAAGAGGAGGCACAAGAGGGACGCCCCGCTCTCAGACCTGTGCAGATAGTCGGCGTGGTGCGGCAGACCGCCTCTGCGCAGAGACCTTGCTCCCAAGGCCATGGCCGGGGGACTCCTGGGGCGCGCCACAGCCTGGCGCCGTCCACGTGTTGATGGAGCGTTTTTTCCCAGCTCGCCACGGAACGGATCATGAAGACTGACAGCTGCAGAGACGGAAAGCCAGCGAAAGGGGGGAAGGCTGCTCGTTGGCTAAGCCGTGCGCTACAACAGGGTCATTTTACGATTTGAAGCTTGAATGTAAATGAAATGTATTTCTCATTGGCTTCACGCAGAGTTAGGGGGCGTAGGAGTCCGTGGGGGGGAGAGGAAGAGCACGGAATGCGGAGGGCCGGGGAGGGAGGCATCTCGTGGAAAGCCCAGCCCCCAGAGGGGGAGTGGCCTGTGCATGGTTTTTAAAAAATATTTTTGCACATGTTTACCATTTTATTGTGTGTGTGTATAGACGGCCATGTAGGAAATTGCTATTTGTAATCGTGGGTTTGTTAATACTTTTTACATGACATTACTGTTTAAATTGTAAACAGATTCTCTCAGGATTAGTTTGCAAAATAATCTGATTTGTCATCTTAACATCCACATGTAGGGAGGTAATTAGTTCTCCTACTCAGTTGGTTTCCCTTGGCAATGAAATGACAGGGCCCTGGTGACCTGCCACTGCGCGAGCGTTTCCTCTCTCGAGAGAAGGTGCACGGTGGCAGATGACGCTCATTTTATTTTGTACGAACGAGCATACGTGTCTGTACTATGTACTTCTGTGTAAGCACTGAAAAAAGTCTCTCTAGTCATCTCGCAAAGCCAGCTTGCCCCTGTTTTCTAGAGTGCCGTTGTCCTGACCTCGTGTGTTTCCTTTGCAGTCCTTTTAAAATTTTATTTCCTTTTTTTATTTTTTAAAATCTCCAGCAGGGAGGCAAAGGCCCCAGCCCTGCGCAGCGAGCCCCCGGCCGCAGCCCTTGCGTGCTGGCCCCGCCGGCCCCGCGTGCTGCGCGCGCCCGGGGCCCTCGTCTCTTCTCGAGAGCGCCCGCGTCACGGCTGCGGGGGGAGCGCCCGCGAGCGGCTTTCGTGACATCACGCCCGCGAGGGACTGCTTTCTTATACTCCACGTGACGCTTTTGGTAGTGCTGATTTTCCCAAAGGAAATGGTCTTCGATAATGGGTCTGTTTCGTATTGCCTTATTAAGACCAAACACTTCTTGTCATCCCATCCCTTAGCCTCTCCTTCCGTGGAATTGTTATCTTCGATTAAAACTTTTTTAAACCTCTGCTGGTTTCAGTCATACCGTGAGTTTCGGCTGTGGTCAGCTCTGAGTGCCAATGAGATGCAGAGCTCTGTCCGCGCTCGTCACATGTTGAGTTTGCAGCTTGGGCGGGGGTGTCTTCTCTGATCGAGTGCGTGTGACGGTTCTGCGGACGCTTTCCCTAGTGGGAGCTTTCGTGTTTGGCATCGGGGTGTGGCTCTGCAGACTGCGGCCGTTTCTGAGAGGAGGTTCTTTTATATGTGTCCACGTACGAAAGTACTGTTGGCTTTTAGCAATTTCTTTTGTATACATTTATGAAATACTGAAGACCGATCAGACCATTAACGGACACTCAGTGCAACTTTTTGTAAAGAAAGTAATGCTAAAGTAAGATCAAAACTAATGTCATCCCTGAAATCAGCAATTCGCAATGTGTTCGCATTTTAATTCACGATGGAAAAATGTGTTCCAGAACTGGAAACCCTGATACCTGTGTGAGACCGTGGGGGATTTTAAATGTGGTGTTACTTGGACGATGTTTTAAATCTTAAGAGTCCCATTTTATCCTGATCAGAATTTTTATCAAGGTGTCAAGCTTTCGTTTTGTTTGAAACTAGTTTGTCCTGACATTGTGCGCATAATCACAGTATTTATTTTCTAGGACTGTTGTGAGTGTGTAGACTTATGTTTACTGCTAAGGGAACAATTATTTATAAAATAAAGTGAAATTCGGTGTTCGCTGCCTACTTCAGACACTTCATACTCGCAGAGACCCACGATCCACTTGCCACGCTGACTGTGCTCAAAGGACCGCCCTCATGGTTGGAAGCGAATGGACTCTTCGGGTGCGGACAGTGTTCCAGGAAGCATGTGATTCTTCAGAGTGGTGGTGGCGGGAAGATAATCTTGATTCCATTGGGAATCTTAGGTTTTCGTAAATTTACTGGGAAAATAGTTTTTCCTGTACTGCTGATGTTTCTTTTTGGTAAACAGTATCTTCCTAAAAAGGACAAAAGCATGAAGGCGAAATTGAGGCGTGTACGTGTCCTCAGCCGACCAGCATTGTATTCGTGAGTTTCCTGTGTGTCCTTCAGCGGGCCGGGCGGAAGCCCGCTCGTTTTTCAATCCGAAGTAAAATACTTTCAAGAACTTTCCGTCTGCCTGCTCATTTTGCCGTGTGCCCGCGACCTCTGGGTTCTGGCTCCCGTCTTACTGCGTGGCTGAGTTTGGTACTGGACACCTTCGGCGACGCCATCAGAAACGCGTCCTTGCAACACTCCAGCCCCTTCGCGCTCGGTCCGCGAGTCCCACCCGTCCTGTGCGGGATCCTGGGGACCGGGGTTGACACGTCCTGCCCTGCCACGGGGGCTCTTCGCTGGCGGTCACGGACGTGTGCCTGGTCGGTGCCGGTGCTGCGTCCAAAGCCGGGACGGCCATCGAGTGCCGGTTTGGGAGGTGCTGATGCGTCAGAGGTGTCAGCACAGAACCCGAGTGGCTGTTTCCACGGCGAAGGTGAGCGTGCCTCTCCCTCCAGCTCCGGGGGGTCCGTCCAGGTGCCTGGTTGTCCGCGTCCATGTCCGGTGTGGGGAGGCTGCCCCTGCCCTGCGGACCTCCCTCTGGCCTGCGGGGCGGGCGGGCCGGCCCCCGGGCAGCTGCCCTCCGGTCCCTCCCGTTCCTGCGCGGCTTTTATTTCCTCGGCCCAGGTGCTCCCGGACAAGGTCTTCTTGGGGCACCGCGTGTGCCGCAGGGCGAGCATTTTTAATCCTGTCGTCCTTGCAGAGCCTTACACACACACTCCCACGCCACGGCAAGGTGGGTTGTGTTTGCCGTGACCTGCCGTAACGAGGGTTCGGGGTTTCGGGGACCGAGGGCGGGCACGGAGGATGGCGCCGTGCGTGGCGGCGCCCTGTGCTGCCCTGACCTGCCCCTTGCAGAGGAGCCCCCGGCGACCCGGGTCAGTTACCAGGGTCTCCCTGCAGAAACCCCTGGGAACCACCACTGTCGGGGCGGAGCGAGAAGCGTCGCTGGGGTTTTCGTTGGGTGTGACCGTACTGTCTCGGTGTTGGTACTCCCCGAGGGTTCCGTCCGTCATAGCACCACGCTGTGGATTTCTCAAGCGTGTTAGCAGCTGGGAACGCTGACAGGAGAATCTACTGCTTCTGAATTTTCAGAAATGAAACGCGAGTACGAACGCCGTGGCCAGCTGAGCGGCGAGGAATAGCGAAATGCTGTGGTCGGAAGGGTTTATCCCCCCCCCGCCCCCGCCCCGGCGGTTCCCGCCGTCCTAGCTCCGCGAGCGCGTGGGCGGAAAGCAGCGTTCGCGGAAAGCAGCGTTCCCGTGAAGCTCTTAGCGAGCAGAGCGCTCTGCAAGCGGCTCTGTCGGACCTAATTGAGTGGAAAAGTGATACTTCGCAGTTGCCCTGTATCCTCACGGTCGTTAGTGACACAGTTCCTGCAGGGAACGTTTAGAGAATCATGTCGCCTTAACCTGGGAACAGGCAGGTAGCCACGGGTCCTTGGAAGCATCTTCTGAGCCTCAAGACTCAACGCTATTTTTTTTTTTTTTTTTTAAGATTGTATGTATTTAAAGAGAGGGGAAGGGAGGGAGGGAAAGATCAATGTGTGGTTGCCTCTCACATGGACCCCACTGGGGGCCTGACCCCACAACCCAGGCCTGTGCCCTGACTGGGAATCGAACCAGCGACCCTTTGGTTCGCAGGCCACGCTCAATCCACTGAGCCACCCCAGCCAGGGCCAGTTCACACCACTTTGTGCAAACACTTAACGGGCTGGCTCAGTGTGAACGTTTGGGAGCGAACATCAGGAGAACGTCAGTGTGCTGCTCGGTGTTCGCCAAAGCTGAGGGGCGAGCCAGGCCTCCCGAGGAAGTGACCTGCTCGGCGTGGACGTGGACGTGGACGTGGACATGGGCGCGGCCCCAGGGCCGTTTCTGCACCCCGTTCCCATGAGCCGTGTGGACACCTGAGGCGACTTCCTTTTCATCGGAGGGAATGAGCCACGCACGTTGAATGTGGACAAAATTATTAACCAGGAGAATGGCTTGGAAACGCTACTGACCTGTTTGATTCCAGAATTAAATATTTACTCAAGGACAGTTTTTCGTCAATAAGCTGCTAATGTTTGTTTTATGTCAGGGTGGTTTTTTTTTCCTTTTGAAGTCTTCCGCCTTTGCACTTCCTACTTAAGTATGTGTGCGCGTTGAACCTGGTCCCTCTCTTGCCAGCCTGGAGGAGATGCCACTTGAGGAAGAGGTTGAGCGGAGGGGTGGAGGACGGGGCGCGGCCCTTGGTGATGGCAGACGCGAGGGGCCTGCTGGGTTTCCTGGGGGCAGCAGGAGCCGCGTCCGCAGGAGCGGGTGACGGCAAGGCCATCCGATCGATCAGGCGTTCTCTCCACGCGTGCGTTTCTGCAGGTGCTTACCACGGCTGCCGTGTCCTCTTTATTTTTAACCTCCGTCCTCGCGGGGCCCTGCGGCCTTGGCTCCTGCTCCCGGCAGCGGCAGCGGCTTCTCCAGGCCTGGATGGACTGGTTGGGACACTCGTTTTATCTTACAGGCGCTGGAGCCAGTAACGAGAGATTCCGCAGTGAAACAAACTGGCCGTCCCCTGCGGGAGGGCGGGCGGGGTGGAGGCGCCTCCGTCCTGTCCTTGTCTCCTGAGGCTGAGTCAGCCGTCCCTCTTCCCGTGAGGTGCCTGGTGGTCGGCCGGTCTCCGCGTGTAAACTGCCTTCACCTTTCACCCCGGGTTCTGTGCACGTCAGGGCTCTTTCCCAAGCCGTGTCATCTGTTGCCTGTGGTTACAGGTTACTGCATGTCTCTGTCCCTAACCTTCAGCTCTGGAAGTTAAGATCCCCTCTGATTTTTATACGTACGGAAGTGTTCAGGGGTCACTTTTCACAAATACGCCTTTTGAAAGTCCCGTAACCCTGAAATCCAAGGAGCTGCGACGAGTGTCGGCGTGTTCACGCCGAACCCACTACTGAAAGCACCATGCAGTTGCACGCTCGTGTCCGACCTGGGAGGTCGGGGGCAGCCTGCGCAGTTTCCGGATGTACGGGGTTCGGGACGCACTGCCGGGTGGACGCGGCATCGGCCCGTCTGATTGGAAGGCGGGTGAACCTGTGTCTCTAGTGACGTTTGTGTCTATTCCCCCGATCAGCACTGCCTTCTGTGCTAAGAGCCGTGGACTCTCCCGGGCTGTGCTGGAGGTTTGCGTCATCTTGAAAGCCTTCCAATGTTGTCTAGTTACCGCTAAGAGGCGCTAAAGAATTTACCAGAAAAAAGCAGATTTGATACAAACGATTTATGACACCGGGACAGTTCCCGAGGTCCTATCACCGGGCACCGGCCATCAATGCTGCGAACGAATGGCACCCCTGGAAGTTTTTTTTAGGTTAACAATGATTCCTTCAAAGATGTCGATTGTTTGCCTTGAAACTTCTGTGAATCGCCTTTCCACGCGCAGCTGTGCCCCAGCGCTCACCCCTGGGCTGATTCCTCACGGTCTGAACCTCAGCAAAGGCTCCTCGCCTCCATCTCCCGTCCAGACCTCTGGTCTGAGCCTCCGCGTGGGACCCGAGTGGCCGCTTGTCCGTGATGTATCTCGTAACAATGAAGACGCCTGCTTGGACAATGCGCCTTTCTTGTACTCGGATGGCATTCCTGTGGGTTTCCATCCTCCTCCGTGCCGGAAGTGCAGTGGGCGGAGCCTTTGGGCGCTGTGTTCGCCCCCTGCCGCCCCCAGGGGCTGCTCACAGATACCCCTTGGTCGCCCCACGGCCACCGCCAGCCTGGAAACTGACTCCCGGGAATTGGGCTGTGGGCAGGTGCCAGCCCCGCTCTGTCCGCTGCGGTGCAAGGGCTCTGCCTCTGGACCGAGAAGCTGGGCTCCTTCGCCACGCAGACCGTCCGAGTGATGAAGACGTGGGCCTCCTCCAGGCACAGAGGAGGCGGGATCCATAGCCAGGTGCAACCAAACCTTTGCTGGCCGGAGTTCCGCCCTGTCGGGGAGCGGCGCCAGCGGTCCCAGAACCCTCCCCCGAGAAACCCTCTTCAAAATCAGTCAGTAAACAGAATGTACTCGCACTCACAAGCATGTCTGCACGAACGTACTTTCAGGGATGAGTCCCTGCTTTCACGGGGCACCCCACGTCAGATTCTGCGCCCCCCCCCACGTGGAGAGACCCTCCCCTGGCGTTGCGCACACAGACCTGCGCGCCCCTTGTCCTTGTCCTGATGCAGACTCCTGCCTGCGGGTGCCCGATGACCACGTCGGGTGCCCCTCAGGAGATGCCCACCACGACCCAGCTCACCTCGCACACGGGATTTATCGGGTATCGCTGCTTGACGGCACTTTTCTCCCCGACTGAGTTCATCTTAAAAAATTCCTCAGTTTTACCCGGTTGGAGGCGAATTTTCACAAGTAGCTTCGAGGGTTCTCATCGCCTGATACATTTGGTAGGAGGGAAGGACCACCCATGCGACGTGGCCACCCGAAACGGCACCGCTCCTGCCCGGCCCTGGACGGAACAGGTGGGAAGCGTCCTTTGTACTGATCGCCCCTCACCACCCGCCTCCTCAGACCCTTCAGTGGCGGCAGCGACGAGAACGCAGACTCCCTCCAGAAATAAGTTACCTATCTTAAAGTAGGAGGGGCCGTCCGGTGCGCAAAGGGGGGACCCTGGCGAGAAGAGGGACCCGGGGTCCAGCCCTGGGCGTCGGAGCGCAGGCTGCCTTGGGTTTGCCGGGCAAGTCCAGCTGGGACTTCGTCGGGGTAAGAGGGTGACAGGCAGCCGGGGGGGGGGGGGGGTTCGGACGGTCGTCTGCCTCCCTCGTCCTGATTGGTCATTTCTCCTCCCTCGCCCGCCGCGCTGTCACTTTTTTCCTGGGAGAGTCTTTGAAATGACTTTCTCCGGCTCATGATGTGCTTACAGAGTTTTGTCTGTGATTTCTTTTTTAAAAGATTTTATTTATTTACTTTTAGACAGAGGGGAAGGGAGGGAGAAACAGAGGGAGAGAAACATCAGTGTGTGGTTGTCTCTCGTGCGCCCCCCATGAGAGACCCAGCCCACAACCCAGGCATGTGCCCTGACTGGGAATCGAACCAGCGACTCTTTGGTTCGTAGGCCGGCGCTCAGTCCACTGAATTACACCAGCCAGGGCTGCTCTGTGATTTCTATCCATTCCTGTCCAGTAGAGTATATTATGAGGTATCCTGTATTTACCAGGAATGCGACAACTTTGGTTTAAATTGGGATGATTTTTCCCCTTTTAAGTAAAGTGCTTTATACTTGGCTGTCCCCACCCCCCGCAAAAACAAAACAAAACAAAACCTTCAGACTAATCTGTCAAATAATCCATTTGGGAAATAGCACTGATTTGTGTAGATGTGTATGTTTCTAAAGTAACTAACTCCTATTTGAAAACCTGGGATTGAAACGTTGAAGAGAAGCAAACCCGTTAGAGATTCCAAACGCCCACGTTAAGGGGAGGGGAAAGGGGGGAGGGGAGGGTTGTTGAAAGGAGCCAGTGGCCTGTTTACGGGCTGTGTCGATTTTCAAAGGAGCTACTGCCCACTTTGGGCTGCAAACTTACACCAATCAGCAGGCGAATTCACCAATGTCGCTTTGCACACCCACTCGAAGCAGTTGTGAAGTGCGTTCCGTCAGACACCTTTTTTTTAAAAAATCCAGTTCAAGAAAACAGTGTCACAAGAGCAGGCAAGAGCTCTCCCCAGGAAGGGGGAAGCAGGGGGTCACGCAACAGCAGCCTGTGGACGAAGTCGGGCGAGGCAGCCAGGCCGGGCATGGGGGGGCGGGGGGGCCAGAGGGGCCCTGGGCCCCGCCAGGACAGCGACAGGCGGTGGGTGGGTGCGGGGGCGGCAGTTTCGCCATCATTTAAGGCCAAATGGCTCTACAACTTTGTGTTCCCCCCGGTTTGTTCTCCCTCTCCCGAGGCTACCCCTTCCAACCGCTGGTGGCTAGGGCGGCGGTGGCGTGGCTTTTGTCTCAGAGCGACACGCCTCTGATAACACCGCTTGATTTTTGGTTCCTGAAATCGTGTTCGCGTCCCACGCCCTGGACTCTGCCTTTTCTTCCACAGGAGAAGTTCTTTATGTTTTGGGGACTTGGTGGACGTTGCTCTCACCGATGGAGCTGTGGAGTAAACTGACTCCTTTTTCTGCACAAGTTTGTTTGTTTTTCCTGGAGTTTTTTGTTCTTCGTTTCCTCTGCACTTGACTCGGTCCCCTCATCTCGGCCAGGGCCCCACAGCCCGCCACGCAGCTCAGGGGCTGCGGGCCTGGTCACGCGTCACCTTTTCACGGGCTCCCTCCGGGCTGTGCCCGCTGCTCACACGCCTCCCCGGTCCCCCCACCTCCACCTGCAGATGCCCGCCCCTCACCCCCGTTCGCCCAGCTGTCTCTCCGTGAGTGCCCTCCCCCAGGGGCTTCCCAGGAAAGGTGCAGCGTCTTTGTTCTTCGTTTACGCCCGTGGACGGCTGGGCTGGAGGCAGGCTTCTCAGCTGGAGACCCTCGTTCCTTCCGGGTCTGACAGCCTCGGACTCCCAGCCTCCTGAAAAGAGCTAGTTGGAGCGCCTTTTTTTTTTTTTTCCTGCTTTCACTTTCGGGATCTCCTCTTTGGTTCCCAAGTTCTGAAATTGCATCATGGCAATCAGCTGGGTCTGTTTCGCCTGGCGCACGGGGCACGTGAGGGCGGGAACCTCGTCCATCTGGCTCCTCGCGTCCTTTGGTTCGGGGGGGGGGTGAGCCCTGGTTTTCATCCCCCCCGTTTGCTCGGAGCTGCCCAACTACCCACAGCCCCTCAGACACTGGGTCCCCCGGACCGGCCCTCTGGGGTCCCTCCCTCCTCTTCCCTGTTTTCCATCTCTGACGTTTTATTCAACTTTACCTCCCAACCCTGCTGTTGGTTGGTCACGTCTGAGGGTTTTGTCTTTGTCTTCAGGGGTTCCTTGTGTTTTTTTGTTTTTTTTTTTTTTTTAGCATTCTCTTTGGCTTCACGGTTGCAATATACTTTTTACTCCGTGAAGCTATGAAAGGCAGGTTTCTGTCTGCCGGCACAGTCTCCGAACTTCGCTTGTCTGGGACTCCCTTTTGGGGCTGGAGGTTTTCCTGAGATTCCCCAGGCGGCCTGCTTGTCTGCACACGTGGAAGCGTGGGCCTAACAAGCCCACGGGACGCTCCAAATAGGAGTCAGCTGGGGACTCCTGGGGGCGTGCAGGCTGGGTGGCCGCGAGGAGAGGCTCGTCGGGGCCTGGCTGGTGGGTCACCCAGAGGATTCCTCCAGCCTGGGGGTGAGGCCGCGACTGCCAGCATCCTGGGAGCCAGCAGAGTGGGGAAGAGGCGTGGCCGGAGGCAGCCGGTATGTCTCTGCTTCCCGTACAAGCTGCCTTTTGAATTTCCCTCTGTCCCTGCAGCTGGTGCGGCCCAGCCTGGAGCCTGGCTCTGTTCGCTTCTCCAGACAAAACCCTGCGGACTTCTGCCTGGGCGGGGAGGGACGGCCACTCAGCTGGCGGGCTGGGGGTGAGGGAGTCCGGCGCGCTTAGCTGCGCCTTAGCTTTGCACCCACCTCCTGGACTTGCGCGCCAAGCGCTGCTTCCTGAGCGCCGCCCGGCAGGTCCCCTCGCGGAGGCTGCGGGGCTCACCGGCCCAGCTGGGGCTGCTCCTCCGTTTTCCCAGCCGCCGGTTCAGGGTTCAGGGTTCAGTGTCCTGTGTCGGCCCCGCTAGTGCCGCCGGAACACCTGCTCTCTCCCGTCCAAGCTCGCACTTCTGTCCCTTTCTCCCCATTCTCATGGGTCTTAAAAACGTCCTTTCACGGCCGTTTCAGGGGCTACAAGGCGGCGGCAAGACGGGCGGACGGGCTCGACCCAGCATCTCTGCTGGTAAGTCTCCCAGCGTCCAGCTGGGCCGCCGGGGGCAGGGGTGGATGGAACGTGGGGGCCGTTCCCCGGCCGCGGGCGCAGGCCCCCGTGGGGGCGTGTTTTCTGGGGTCTGCCACCACAGTGGGTAACTGAGATGAGACGTGGACGTTGGGAGAGACAACCTTCCACGTGTAACTGCAGCCCCGCCGTGCGGACCGGGTTTCCTCTGCGGACCAGACACTTTCGTGTGCGCGTTTTGTTCGCAAACGCAAGGAGCGTTAACCTGCGGGTTTTCGGTTGTCGTGTCGTCCGGTGTGCAGTGGCATCTCACGGCTTTTCCTCAAGTGGCAGCCGACCCATCCTGCCCCCTGCTGAATCCCGCTGGTCGGCAAGCACGCGCGTGCACTTGCGGACCGGCCCAGGGCCGAGGTCTCGGGGCTCGGGGCTCCCACCCCGATGGGAAAGCAGTATCTTAGGGCCTCGCGGCGTGGGCTGGCCGGAGGCCCCACGGCCAGAACCCCTGGGAGCCAGGCCGGACCTGCTGAACCGGAGGCCCGGGGCGGGGCCTGCCGAGGCTGTTTTCAGAGGCGGTTCCGAAGTTGTGGCCTCCAGCTGGAGACCCTGAGGGCTGAGCGGGTACTGAGGTGACCATGGCCCAGCTTTCTGGACAGATACGCGTCCGCGCTGAGGATGGCAGGTGTTTCACTGTCCCCCGATTTCCGGCCTGCTCCGAGGACAGGTGGTCACAGGTTTGGGTGGAGGTGACACAAGGGACGGGGTGAGACGTCACAGCACCGCTGCCCACACCCTGCACAGGGCCGAGGGCTTCCGGGGCTCTGCCGGAAGGGGTCCCCCCTGGAGCAGTGCTGAGCACGAGCCCCAGGAGGGCCAGGCCCTGCCCGGGGTCCCCCTCACTCTCCAGGGCTGACCTCGGGCTGGGCTGAGGTGCTCATGGTTCTGGGGGCAAACAGGTGGGTCCTGTTGAGGGTCGGCGGGCCCGGGGCAGTGCTGGCTCTGACGAGGACCAGGTGTGCCCACCATTTGCGCATTTCCAGCACATGGAGGTCCCAGCCGCTCACGTTCCCCGGTGAGCCCACGGGGCGCAGCAGTGACCTTGCCAGGAAAGTGATGCAGCCCCAGCCCAGAGAGCCAATGGCCACCATCCCAGGGACTGCGGGAACCTCTCCTGCTGCCTGGAGTGGAAACCAGGTCTCCACCTTCCCGAATTCCACCATCTGGTTCCTCAGCATAGTTCCTCGAAGCAGGTGGCTTGTGGGCTGGGCTCCTCCACGGTCACGGCCATGGCCCTCCCCAGGGTTCCGAGCAGACCAGGGTTTTTCCAGTCTATCTGTGCTAGGGCCGCCTGGCGCTGGTCCACCTGTAGATTCCTGGGGGTCTTCCCCACGGAGCTCTGGCCAGGGCCCCTGAGTCTGGACCTGAGAGCCAGGCTTTGCAGCTGCCCCAGGGCCCTGTCCACAGAGTGGGACCCGGGTGCCTGAATGGGGGTATGGGCCCTTGAACCCGTGGGAGGGGAGGGACTCCGGCAGATCTGTGACTTAACTGCCCTGCCGGGCCTGCTGATTCCTCATTCCTGATTCCTGTCCTTTGTCCCTCCCAGTGGTGACTCAGAGGAGCACTTTCTTGCTCACCCAGCCTGGGTACCTCAGAAGCAGGGCAGGCTTTTTTTTTTTTTTTTTTAAACTGCTTGCTTGGAGCCTGGTCCTGGGCTGTGGAAAGGCACATGGGGTACAACGAAGTGGTGATAGCTACTTTTCCTGGACTGGCTGTGTCTGCCCGGCCCCAGCGCAGACGGTGGGTGGGTCAAGGTGGACCTGCAGGGGAGCGGGGACAGGGCCCTGAGCCGCCGCCCCCCACCCCCCCCGAGCCCCTTGGAGTTCAGGCCTGAGTGAGACAGACAGCAGGTTTCTGCCCAAGCGCCCCTCGTCCTGGCAGGACTGCATTAGCCCGCGGATCATGGATCCTACCCGAAACGGGCGTTCCTGGACTGGGGGACGGAGCTGGAAGAGCAACAGCTGGAAGCGTTTGCTAGAAAGTGTTCCCCTCTGGGTTGGAGGAGCACCTGGCAGGCCCGGACACGTGTGTGACCGAGAAAACAGGTTGGAAAGGGTTTTATTTCCTGCTCGGGTTGCAAAGTGCCTGGCATTCCTTCCATATGGACCCGGGCATGCGGGAGGACACGTGCGTTGTCCAAGCGTTTCCACACTTCTGGTGCTACCGAGCGCGGGGGCGGTGGGCGGTGACGAGATGGGGGACTGGTCGTCGGGGGCGCCCCTCCGCCCCGCCCACCTCGCCGCTGCCTGCAGCCTGGCTGGGCCGGGCGACCGGACCGCCAGTGGGGGGCGCCTGTGGCCGTCCCTGCCGCACAGCCGGATCCCGCCCGGGGCGGTGCGCACGGACACTTGGGCGGTGGCGGAGACACCGGTGCGCACAGACACCGGGGCGGCGGCGGAGACGCACGGCAAGGCAGGTGAGCGCGGTGCTGGGACCCCGTGGTGGCAGCTCGGCGCCCCGGCCCACGGAGCGCGCCCCATGGATTGGGGAGGGGCTGGCTGGGATGCGCCCAACGGGTCCTCGGGCCTGCCTCGCGGTGGGGCCCCACCGGGTGGAGGGCTGAGCCGGCCTCTCCCTCGGCTTCCTTCCCAGGCCCGAGGTGGGCACAGCGGCGGACAGCAGCGGATACCGGCCCGCGGGGACCCCGGTCCCGCCCCCTCCCCTTCTCCGTCTCTGGCCAAAGCCTGTCAGTGGTCTCTCAGATGTCTCCTCCCTGGCCCTCTGTTTTTACCGCCTCCCCCTCCGAAACTCATGCGGGGGAATGTGCCCAGAAGGGCCCCAATACCACTGTCCCGACCGCGAGACAGGACAGAGCTC
Organism: Glossophaga mutica; assembly: GCA_039655065.1. Taxonomy (NCBI): domain Eukaryota; kingdom Metazoa; phylum Chordata; class Mammalia; order Chiroptera; family Phyllostomidae; genus Glossophaga; species Glossophaga mutica. The sequence continues at coordinate 3,524,981 of CM077315.1, forward strand.
TGTGTCCCTCCCTGGCCTGGCTCCTCGCGCCCTTCGTTTGGCAAGCCCTGTGGCTCACGGTGGCGGAGAGGAACAGGTTTGTCCGTTTCCCTGCCACGGACAAGGGAGCGCCCCTGGAGGGTCCATACACGGCCGACCCTGGGACCGCCGGGTTTGCCTGCTGGGCGCACGGATCTGCAATGGGCGATCTTCTTCTGTAAATAGTCCGTCCGCCGCGCCCCCGGTTCCGCATCCATGTATTCGGCCGCCGAAGATGGGAAACGGTGTTTTCCGTCCGTCTCTGCGGTGGGGACTCCCCTCCAGCCGAGGGCCTTGCGCTGTGCCGTGTGTTTCCTTCACCGTCGCTTCATATGAGAGACTCGAGCATCCCGGGGTTTGGGCGCTGGGGGGCGGGACTGCAACCGACAGCCGGTGGATAACAGTGCCGTAGCTAAGTTCTGGGGGAGTCGGAAGTTACACGTGGATTTTCCACTGTGTGGGGATGGGGGCCCCATCACCCTCTTCCCTTGTTCACGGGTCAACTGTGGTCTAAGATTTTATACACACACACATTATATATATATGAATATATATATAATGTGTGTGTGTATATATGAGAGGGCGAGGGAAGGAGCAACAGAAGAAAACATCCATGGGTGGTTGCCTCTCCCGCATCCCCCACTGGGGACCCGGTCTGCAACCCAGGCATGTGCCCCGATTGGGACTCGAGCCTGCAGCCCTTCGGTTCACGGGCCGGCACGCAATCCGCTGAGCCACACCAGCCAGGGCTGTAGTCTGTTTAAAGTGCGAACAGCCCAAGGGAAGAAAACCCGGTGAGGGCGAGGCTGGGGTCTGGGGCTGGAAGCCGTTGAGCCTCCGCTGACAGTGAGCAGGCCCCTTACAGTTGGAGGAGGGGTCGTGGGTGGGACCAGGGCAGGCTTTGGTCCCGGGACTGGACCCCCACTGGGGGAACCCCAAGCCTGACCTTTCCCATGAAGGAAGTGGTTAGAGGCGGGACCTGTAGCCTGGGGGTGCCCTCCCTCCTGGTTTCTGCCTGGCGCCCTGCTGCCAAAGGCCGGGAACCCGTGCGCTGAGAGTCTCAGAGCCAGAGCTGCGTCCGGCCCCGAGACCGGAAGCAGGGCCTTTGTCGTGAGGCCCCGGGTGTCCTGTGTGGCCGGCCAGGCTGTGCCCGCGGTAGGTCCGGTGCCCTCGCTGCTTGCTGGCACCTGCCAGAGTGTGACGTTCAGAGTGGGCTCATGCATGAGGCCGAGGCGGCCGGGCAGGCAGGGGCTTCAGGCTTTGGGGCGAGGGGACTCGGACATTCAGTCACTGCTTTCCCATGCGGGCGGGTGCCGTCCTGGGGGGGGCGGGGAGCTTGTCCGCTGTGGGCCTGGCGCTGGGGCTGCATAGGCCCCGCGTACAGCGAGGAGCCCCACAGGGTGGCCAGCTGTGCCTGGGGACCGGAGAGGGGCAGCCGCACATGGGGAGCTGGGTCTCCAGGGTGCCCTTTGGAGCACCCCTCTCAGCCTCTCCCCCATCCCTCCCTCCCCCCCACCCCAGGACCGAATGCTCGGGGTCCTCAGACGGGTCCTCTCTCCTCAGCCCACAGGCCTCCAAGAGTGGGCGTTGGCGTTCGCGGACCTTCTGTGGGAGCGGGCGGAGCGGTGGGAGCCCTGCTCTCTCTGGGGCCAGATGACTGCAAAGCCATGGCGGGTCCCTCGTGTCATGTGACCCTGTGAGTTAGGGTCTCGGTAGTAGGCTGGGACCGGGGCCTGGCCGCCTGGCCGTCCCGTGGTTCTGGAAGAGTCTGTCAGAGTCTCCAGCAGGGGCTGACCCCGCCTCAACAGGCAGAGTCTCAAGTGGGCCCCATACACCCTCCCCCAAGGGCAAAACACACTGCCCGCCCGCCTCCCTGCCTCCGTCTGCCCTCCTCCTGCTCCTACCCCACACCCCCAGGGGTGCTCGGGGGCTTTGCTGCTGACCCCCGCCTCTGGGACCTCCTTTCCCTGCAGCGGGCGCAGATCATGGTTCCTGTGACTCCAGCAAGGGAGCCGGCCTGTGCCTGGGAGGGGGCGGGAGTTGGGTGTGGTCCGTGCCTTCCAGAGGCTGCTGGCCAATGGCAGAGACGCGGCGGCTGCACCTTGACCCCAGACTCCGCTGCTGAGAGGCCCACGCGGAGTGGGCCAGTCGCAGGAGAGGCGGGAGGAGTCTTTGTTGGGGTAACTTTAGGGGAGCTTGTCGATAGATCGTTTCCTTATTTATTCACGCTTTCCGCATTTTCAAGACTGTCTACAATGGGGAAGAAAAGCAAAACTTGACTCCTTTTTTGCCTGTTCTGGAAAAGTTTCAAGAGCAGTTCTGTGGGTTTGAAACTTGGCGGTGGGTTTGCCGGTGCGGTTGGAGGCCGGGGTAGGCTCCCGGATTTAGCAGGGCAGCCCGTGAGAAGGCCTCGGGATTTTGAGGCATTTCAGGGCCAGTTAGCCTGAAAACCCAGCAGAAAGCCTGGACCACGGGCACGAGAGCTGCTTCCCGGCTCGCCGCCCCTCCCTGCGAGTCTGGTGGCATCCGCGTCTCCCGGCCAGCTGTCGGAGAGCTGGCCAGCAGGTGGCTGGGAGCCGGGGCGATGGGGGCCCCTCCCCAGAGGGGTCAAGGCCAGGGGGGTGACTGAGTTGGGGGATCAGCTGACAGGCTCCTCCCCTTCCTGACAGGTCCTGCTGTGTGAGCCCCGGGGCCCGAGCCCTGTCTGTTTTTGCTGTGTGAGCCCCATCACCTCCCCTCCGGCCCTCACCGTTCCTTCCTTCCGGAAAGCCTTCCCTGTGGGGCAGCCCCATCATGGGTCTTGGGGCGCGCTCAGCCCCCGCTTGGGCGGCAGACCTCAGGGGTCCCCATGAGCACAGGTGGCCTGTGGGTCAGGGACATGGCCTAGGGGCCCTCCCAGCTGGATGGTCGCTTTAAGAGGGGAAGAGAAAGGTAGGAGATGCTCCCCCCCCCAACCTGGCCCCACATAGCCATCTCTGCCCCCCCAACTTGTACAGAGGGGCTGGCAGGGGCCCTCCCGGCAGGGCGGGGTGCTGGGCACCAGGCCAGTGCAGGGGCTGGCGGCCCACCCTGTGCGTCCCCCGCCCCGGCCTGCGCCTTCCGTTAATGACCGCCTGCCGAGTGAGTGGCTATCAGCAGCCAGTCCAGCTGTTTGCACAAGGAGGCTGTTTTCAATGATTAACAAAGGCTGGTATTTTCGAGGTCCTCCGTTTGGAGGGAACCCCCGCTGCCGGCGCCTGGGCTTGAGTCCCGATCCCCTCCCCTGGCTGGGTGGCTTTCGGTCAGGGGCTCCGGCCTCTCTGAGCTTTGGTTCCTCGAGCACAAAATGGAGGCACTAAGAAGACTCACCCCGAAGGCCAAGGAGCAGGTCCGGGTTGAAGGGGATCAAAGAGGCATGGCAACCAGATGCAGTAGGTGAACTTGGGCTTCCCCTGGCTCTTCAGGAGGGGTGCCGGGTAGGGTGCCAGCTGCCCCAGGAGGCGCTCACAGAGGGCCCCCGGCTGCAGTCCGCCTCCTGGTTTGGTGTACGTCGGTGGACACTTCTCTCCCGCGGCCCCTGGTCTTCTGTGAGATGGGGCTAGACCAACTTCCCGGAGGGTGGTCGGACAGGTTGGTGGGCCTGGCCTGCAGCCTGGGGCGTGGGGAGCCTTGTGTGTGTGGCTGTGCGCACTTCTGTGCCACCCTTGGCCTCTGGTTCCCCAGCGGCCGGGGGCACAGGGTCAGTGGGTGCCCAAAAGGAGGACCGAGCAACCGGCGGCAGGTGATGGGCAGAGGGCAAGGCTGGCTGGCTGGCTCTGGCTTCTTGACCTTGTAAGCAGGCCTTCCAGGCACGTGAGGCTCAGCAGTTGTTCAGGCGGTTTCGATACTTTGGTGGTGAGAGCGCCGCACTAGGGCGCCGGGAGCGAAGTCTGCGTACCCGTCGGGGTTCTTTCCGAGGGGTCGGAGAAGATGGGTCCGTTTCTCCACTTCGCGGGGGCTGCGGACTGGAGGTCGATTTGCACTCCCCCCTGGAAACTGGGGGAGCCTCCCAGGGGAGGGCTCTGCCAGGAGAGGGGCCGAGAGGCCCGCGCCCAGGCTGGTACTGAAGCCGTTAAGGTCCTGCGGGGGAGGGGGGAGGGGTGGCCTGAATTCCACGCTGGGACCCTGCCCAGGGGCCTGGGCTTGTCTGCCGATCACGCCAGGCGTCCAGGTTGGAACGGGGGGGGGGGGAGGCCCGGGGGGGCTCGCCCCTCCCCCACCCCAGTGGGGCTCGGAGCGGCTCTGGTGGTGCTGCCACCAGCTCCGAGACCTGGGTGGGTTGCCTCCCCCTGCAGGGCCACCCTTGCTGTCACCTGCAGGAAGGGGCTGCAGAGGGCCCTGTTGTTACGTGAGGCTCAAACGTGAGGCAGCAGGTGCCGGAGCTCTGACTGCGACAGCGGTTTGATGCTCCATTCGGGAAAATTAACACACACGGAGGTCTGGGGGTGCCGCGACCGCCCCCACGTGCCCCTCCCGCAGCTGCCTGCTCTCCAGCGCTCGGCCAACCCGGCGTCAGCAGCGTTGGTCCCCCACAGGCCGCCTCCAGACCTCGTACCCCACTGTGTCCGTGAAGCTGAAGGCCGAGTTCCTGAAACAGTGCTCTTTCCGATCCCAGCTACCCGCCCTGGCTGGTGTGGCTCAGCTGGTCGGAGGGTCCTCCATAAACCGAGGAGGCCCGGGTTCGACTCCCGGCCAAGGCACTGCCTGTCCGGGTTGCATGCGGGGTCCATCCCCGGTCAGGGCGGGAGTGAGAGGCAACCGACCCGTTTCCCCGTCACGTCCGTGTCTCTCTCCCCCTACTTCCCTCCCTCTCCCTAAAAATCAACAAGCGCGTCCTCAGGTGAGGATGAAAAGTCGTAACTATCCGTTCAGTGTCCAGTCTTTTAACCGCTTTAACGCACGCCCTGCATTTAAAGTCGGGATCCGAACGAGGGCTGCGGCCCAGGTGCCCGTCCAGCTGCGGGCTGCTCGCTGCCTCCTGTGCTTGCGCTGGGAGGTCGGGTCCCCTGTCCGGTGTGACAGCCCTGAGCCACCTGTGCCCCGCCAGCTGTGGCACGAGGCTGGCTGTAATTCACTTATCCCCCCCCAACATAAGAGAACCTTGGAGGCAGGGCGGCTAACTTCTAGGACGCTGGGGGGCAGTGTAGTGCGCGGGCAGCCTCCGATGTGCCCTTGATGGGCAATGGCTTGAGGTAGTCTTTTTTTAAGATTTAATTTATTTTTAGAGAGAGGGGAAGGGAGGGAGAAAGAGGGAGAGAAACATCAGTGTGTGGTTGCCTCTCGTGTGTCCCCCACTGGGGACCTGGCCTCCAACCCAGGCATGTGCCCTGACTGGGAATCGAACCCGTGACCTTTTGGTTCTCAGGCCGGCACTCAGCCCTCGGAGCCACACCAGCCAGGGCTTAAGGTAGTAGTCTTTTTTTTTTTTTTTTTTTTTTTTAATTATTTATCTTTAGAGGGGAAGGGTAGGAGAGAGGGAGAGGGAGAGAAACATCAGTGTGTGGTTGCCTCTCGTGTGTCCCCCGCTGGGAACTGGCCTGCAACCCAGGTATGTGCCCTGACTGGGAATCGAACCGAGATCCTCTGGTTCGCAGGCCCGCGCTCAATCCACTGAGCCACACCAGCCAGGGCTTAAGGTAGTATTCTTGATGATCATAAAGTCATTCCATTTCCACCTGGCTACGTGCTGCCAAGTTCGGTCTCGGCTGGAGAACTGCCAGCCTCCGGCCGCTGGGCGTTTTTTATTGCCTGGACCTGTCATCGATTAGTCACACGATAGCGTGTTCCATCCGAGCGCGTGTAAACAGCCAGCGAGCAGAAGACCAAGATGCAGTTACGACTGTGCGAAGTCCGTGTCACCCCGTGACACTCCACGGTGTGGAGGATCTTCTCCCAGCCTTGCTTGCATGCGATGCTGTTGAATGAAAGGGAACTCTCCCCCGCCCCGCACACTGCGGGCGCTTGGCTGCGCCATCGCCCCTTCCAGGACCCGCAGGGCGGCCGGCTCTCCCAACGGCTGGGCCTGGGGAAGGACAGCGTCCGCTGGTGCTGCTCCACTGCCAAGTTTTCCAAAGGAAGCAAGGCCTCGGGGTTGGCCGGGCCGTTGCTTTCACATCTGGTCTTTTAGGATTCTCCGCTGTTATTCAACACGCTGCCTGACCCGGGCTGCCCCTGTCCTCGGCCTGAGAGCCCTGTTGCCCAGGCTTGGCTGAGGCCGAAAGGAGGGGGCGGTGGGACCCAGCCCCCCCCCCACCCCCCCCGGCCTCCGGGCGCTGTACCAACACCACGTGGAGTTGCTCATCTCTCTGCTCTGGCGCCGGAACCGGGACAAGTGGCCGCCGTTCAGATTGATTCCTACGCAGGGGCAGTGGCTACCAGAGGCGGGGGGAGGGGGCCAGGGTGTTAGCAAAGGCGCTGCTTGCTTAGCACAGGTGTTCATGTGGACCATTTCGAGGCTTACCCGTCACCCCTTAGCACCCCCTGATGAGTCTAAAGGCCCTGGTTCCATCCCGTAACTTGTACCCCAGGGGTCCCTTCTACTCTGGAAACCCAGAGTCCTGCCCGTCAAGGGAAGGGTCGAGCCAGAGCCCCTCCCTGTGTTCCCAGGAAGGGACGGGACCAGCAGCGTGTCCTGAGCCCTGAAGGCCGAGGTGAGTCGATGCATTGGAATGCACCTCCCGCCCCCACTGGGAGACATCAGGCTGCAGCTGCGCAGGCGAGGTGGGCCTGCGGGGACGCACGCTGCTGGCCGCCTGGGGTGGCTCTGTGTCTGCCGCACGCTCCTCGGGAGAGTCTGGGTGCAGGTCCATTTGGCAGGAATGTCATGGGGGCATGTTGCGTGCCTGTGCTGGGGACAGGTGACTCTCATTCCCTCCCGAGCAGATGACAGGTGACCCTCATTCCCTCCTGAGCAGGTGACACTGAGAATGAGTCAGTTCCGTCTGGGCCTGGCCTGGGGGACCCGCTTCCATGGCCGGCAAGCCGGTGCTGATTGGCAGGAGGCCTCAGTCCGTGCGCGGTGAGGGCATACGCCTTCCCCACGAGCCCTCACCACGTGGTGGCTGGCTGCCCGCCACCAGCTGGCTCAGGAGGGAGCGAGGGGGAGGCTTGGTGTCATTCACGGCCCCAGAAGCCCCTTGTGGTGTTTCCACGTTCTTTCCTTGGCCTCCCAGGTAGGGTGGGAGGGTCTGCGCAGGGCTGTGAGCGGCGGCAGCCCCTGGGCGGCCGATGACCCCAGTGGCCCCCAGCTTGAGTCCGAGCGGCCCAGTGACTGGGAGCACACCCCACCATGGAGTGAAGAGAAAGGTTCTGGGACGGCGTCTCCTCGGACCACTTTCTCAGTGGACACCGGAGGGCCGGCTTCCCGTGGGAGCAGACTGCTGTCACCAGAGCGGAAGGAAGGTCCCAGATGTCCCTGTGGAGGGGCCTGGGGCGCTGTGACCGGGAGCAGATGACGCCGGAGGTAGAGGAGCATTTTTACCATTCCAGGTGGCAGGGTTACAGCCCTGAGGGCGGGAAGACGGGTCGGGCCGGGGGTGGAGGTCAGGAGCAGGCTTGGAAGGCACAGGACAGCCAGGGGGAGGGTCTTTGCCCTGGGGAGGTGCGAGGCACCCCGGGAACCAGGGCTGGGGGCTGAGAGGACGCCCCGCCTGGCCTCCCGGCCTCCCAGGGGGTCGGCCGGCGGTGCCCCGACCTTCTCAGGTGGGCTCCCTGAGCGGCCAGGTCAGAGCCAACCGGGGGGGGGGGGCTCTCACTCCAGAGCTCCGCTGAGCCGAGGGGCCGGGCTGGGAGTGAGTGGCCAAGGTGAGTAGCGCAGGGCTCCGCCCCAGCGTGGCGGGCCCCTAGACTGTCCCCACGGGCAGGGCAGACATGCGGTGGCCGTAGCTCGGATGGTTATTTTCCTGCTCACGCCCCCTCCCAGAAACCCGCCTGGAGATCACAGCTGGCAGCAGGGCGGGGGGGGGGGGCGGGCGCAGGGTTCCCCCCCAGGGGAAGGGCTGGACTTCCGGGTCTGTTCAAGGGGGCCCAGCTGTTCGCTCTGCTCACTGTCAGCCGTCCCCTGGGCAACTGATGACCCCGACGGCCTGGCTGTGCTCGGCTTCTGGTCCTCCTCGCCCGCCATTTCACTCTCTACCGCCTGTGGCCCCCATGCACCAGCCCGGGGTTGTCTGGGCCACCTTCCAGGCCTGGGACATGCCATCTAGGGTCCCCTCCTGCAGGAAGGCCCCAAACCTTCCCCAGGTGGGTGTGGCCTGTCTCCCCCGAGCTTGGGACTGCGATGCTGGCCCTCGTCGGCGCTTCTCCCCGGTCCCTGGGCCACGCGTGCCATGGGTCCATGTCTTGGCCGTGCCACGGGCGCTGGGCTTCGGGCAGCGTCCAAGCCATGGTCTGTGCCCAGCACCCGAGAGGGGTCCTGCCCACAGGGAGGGGCTGGGTGTTGCGGAGTGGGGCAGACAGGAAAGGGTCCGGTCATGCTTTGTCATCGGGAGCAAGGAGAAACCAGTCTTCCCTGTGGGATGCTCGGGGCCTGAGGTGGTCCCTCCTTGGGGGAGGTTGTTCCCCCAGCTTTGGGAGCGCTGAGTGCCAGGGCCCGGAGACCGTGGGCGAGGGCACCCTGCCGAGGCGGCCAGAGGGGACTTGGAGCAGCCCGTCCCCAGGGACGCCCTGCCTTGCTCCCGGGAGGGTTGCGGTGTGAGGGGTTGAGAGCCCCGGGCGTCGAGTCGGACAGACCTGCCTGCGTGCGTCCTGGCTCTGCCTTTTCTCAGCCGTGTGCGACTGGGTGAGGGAGAGGCCCTTCCGACCCGCAGCTTCCCTCCCTGGGGGACAGCGGTGAGAGCAGAGCCCTATTCATGGGCTGATGGGGACAGCAGGCCGCGCCCGAGGCCAGCACGGTGTCTACACGCTGACCACGGGTGCGTTACCCGTGTGCATGGGTCTTGCCTACTGGGACCGCGCAGTGGGTGTAAGTGGGGGCCGGCCAGCAGGGAAGCACCTGACCTTGACGACCCCCTCTGAGGACAGAGCTGGGGCGGAGGCCTAGGGCGGGCGGGCCGTGTCGGCGGGAACGCTGGCCTCTGTTCCCCGGTTCCCCAGCCTGTTACCCCACGGCGGGGCTTCCTGCAAGGACAAGAGGTAGAGAATGATCCCAGCACCCCAGCCGCATGCACAGAAGGGCTCCTCGGTCTCGGGGGGGTCTCCGCTCTCTGCTTCCCAGCCCCTCCTAGTCTGCTGCCTCACCACCAAGCCCCGCCGGGATCCCCATGGGGAAACTGAGGCCCGGCAAAGCGGAGGGGACCTGAGGTGTGGGGTGCCTGGCTGCGCGGGGCCCAGGACGGCCGGGTTCTCCGGGGCTCAGGCTGTTGGGAGTAGGAACTCCAGGCGTGGGGCTGGCCTGGCCCCGGTGTGGGGCGGCTGGGACGTGTGGATGGAGAGGCGCAGGCTAGCTGGAGGTCTTGGGCTTCTCGGGCATGGACCAGACCCCCCGCCCCATGTGGGTGGGGAGACTGAGGCTCGGGTCCTGTGGCGGGTGGGCAGCAGAGGCAGCACAGGGCTCCGTGCCAGGCAGCGCTCGCCTCTAGTTGCTCGTTAGAGGTACTTTTCCTCCCTGCCGCAACCGTTGTCTCAGGGCTTCCAATGGAGATTTTTGGTGCTTGTTTTATTTTCACTTTGAAAATTGTTCCAGCTTAAAGCTTCCAATTTCCATGAAGTCATTGGAGCCAGGAGCCCGGCCTGACGGCTCCCCCCTACTGCTGTTGAGGGCCCTGCTGCGGCTGGGAGGGGGGCCCCCTGCACCCCGAGAGGCGCGGAGCCCGAGGCTCTGCTGCCCCCGCTGATGAGCAGGAAGTTGTGGGTCCCAGATGTCTGGGACTCTCATTAGTCACTCTCATTAGGTGGCCAGGAAGGAGCCTTCCCATGCGGGAGCCTAGGTGCCGGCCGAGGAGGGGCAGGCCTCTGCCAGCACAGCTCGGACCCTGGCCCCACTGCCCAGGGCCCTGGAGCAGAACCAGGTAAAGCGGGGTGTAGGGACGGGCCTAAGGGGGCTGCTCTACAGCAGCACCCCCGCTCTCAGGCCGGGCCCGGCACTGGATGGAATGGACAGGGTCCGGGCTGGGGGTGGGGGCCCTCTCAGAGCCTCCCGGGCAGCCAGCCGGGTGGGCTGGCTGCCGGACAGGGGAGCAGAGAGACCGTTTCCCGGCCTTTCGCAGCCCGGCAGGAAGGTGGCCGTTACCACCACGGCATCGTTTATTTATTGGGCCCGTTCCCCTCGGACTTCTGGGTGTGCGGTCTCTGAGCCCATGTCTCTGTCCAGGTTGGAGCTGTGTGTGTCCGAGTCCACTTTGCTTTTCTCAATGACTAAAAGCGAGCGTGGGAAGGGCAATCGAGTTTATTAGGTTAAAAAATAAACAAAGTCTAAACTCTGGAAGGGCTGCAGGCTGACACAGAACCAGGAGGCCGGAGGAGAACGGACTGGTTTCAGGGCAGCCCCTCCCAGCCCGAGGCCCCGGGACCAGCTTGGGCCACGGCCAGGGGCTCCTTCCGGATCTTCCCGCGAGCTCATCAAACACATGTGCGTGGCCACGCGGAGGAGCGGCAGCCTCTTGCCTGTCACCGCCACATGGCGTCCAGGACAGCTGGCACTGCGGGCTTCCTCCGCGGCCAGCCCTTGGGGGAGAGGCCAGGGGCTGGGACGGGGGGAGGGGAGGGAAGCAGAGGGTTGAGCCCAGCTCTGAGCCTCAGGGCCCCTGGCCCCAGGGCTGGACGGCTGGCTAGGGTCCGGGCTGGCTCCGTGTGGACGGTCACTAGCGCTCTCAGCCTCGGAGAGCAGGTGGACGATGTGAGGGGGGGAGCAGGCTGGCCTTTCTCAGATGGGGGGCCTGCTCGCCGGGGGCCCTCGGGCAGCGCGAGCCTCTGTGTGTACGACCGTGTTTAAACCCGTTAGCTGTTTCACGTGTCCGAAGAGGCAGTCCCTGACTAGGACCGTGAACGTGCGTGGTCACGAGTGCGCCTCGGCCGCGGACACAGCTAAGGAAGGTGCTGGAGTGAGCGGACCGGAGGGAGGCGGAGGGGCCGGCTGGGCAGGAAGCGTGGGCTCTGCGGGGTGCAGCCGATGTGGGCGGCCTTTTCGGCGCCTTCACGGTGGCCCAGGCTGCGGGTCTCCCCTCCTCCCACGGGCCCTGGGCTTCCTGGGCTTGTCCTGCGGCTCCAGCTGAGAGGTGGGTGTGTGTGTGGGGGGCGGGCGCTCCAGCTGCTCCAGGCGCTCGGCCCTCAGAAGGGAAGGTGTGCGCTTTGGAGGGGAGCAGTGTCCAGTGGCGTTTTCCGGAAAAGAAGCGGCCGTTTTCCAGGGCGAGGGGTGTGGGGGTCTCTAAGGGCCTCTGTGCTGGGGCAGGGTCTGGGTCATCACCTGTGGGCCATGAGCGGTGGGACTCGGCAGGCCTGGGCCCCCCGACAGGCCGCAGGGGCGCTTCCAGGGGGGACGAAGGTCCGTGGAGATGTTGCTTGGGGGACTCAGACCCCTCTTTACAGTCTGTGGACATGCTCGGTGCTCGGTCCGGCCTCAGACCGGGCAGCAGATGTTCGGCCCTGTGGACTTTTCCACAACTGGCTAGCCCACCACCACCAGGGGCCACGGAGAGGAAGCTGTCCCTCACTCCCTCCTCCTGTCCTGGAGGAAGAGGGGGCGGGGCACGTTCACACTGAGCTGATGGCGCAGTCGGAGGACAGGGCAGGACAGGGCGGAGGCTGCTGGGAAGTTCTGTGCTGTCACGCCGCACACCTGCATCAGAGCAGCTGAGTCTGGCCTTTGGTGGGGTTGGTCCCTCGGGGACACCGGGGGCATCTGCTCTGCTCAAACAGACCCACAGAGCCGGGAGCTGGGAGCTCGTGTGGCTTGCTTGGGTCACGGAGTGAAGGAGGTCACCGCACCCAGCAGCAGTGAGAAGCAGGGCTCTCCCGGAGGCCGTGGGGCCCAGCCACCTGCCCTCAGGCCCAGGGACGCTCCTCCCTGCAGAGCGGCAGATGAGCGAGGGCCTGAGCGGGCTCCTCCTCGCTGGGAGGAGGCTGCTGGCGGGGCCGGATGAGGAGATGCCAGAACTGCGCCTGGCATGGGAGGGGCTAGCGACCCAGGGGAGGGGGTGGGCGTTGCTGTCGTCACTGTCCGTGGCTGTGTGTGGCGAGGGCAGACACGTGGGGGTGGGAGGGATGCTGCTGGGAAGGGAGGACGGGCCTCCCGGGCAGCCTGCCCCCTGCCCCCAGCCAGCCGGCATTCCTCGGTCCCAGGCATCCGAGCCCGGCCAGGTTTCCCAGGCCACGGCCGGAGCCCTCCCGCCAGCCCCTTTTCTGCTGCGTACCCCTCTGCCCCCTCCCAGCCCCCTTGTCTACCTGTGGCTCCGGCCACCCCAGTCCCCAAAGGGTGGTGGCAGTGTGGCCACCCAACAGCCATCAGCATCTGGCTCCACCTGCCACTGCCCGCGGGTCTCACGGCTGGCCCCGTCGGGCCCGGGCATCGCCCAGTCCTGGGCGCACACCTGGGTGCAGAAGCAGCTTCCAGGCCTGCTCGCCCCTGGCCCCACCCCCACCCCGGAAGCCCTCCGGGTGTTGGTGGGGTGGGTGCTGAGCCTTGGGCCGAAGGTGGTCTCAGCTCCTCTCAGGTGACCCTTCTCTCGTGCCCAGAGAGGCTGATGGGCCCACCCAGGTCACACAGCTGCTCCGATGTGGGGCTGGGGTCCGCAGCCGTGGGACCTCCAGGCCTGCGCGCTCAACCCGCCCCCGCACCTCTGCCCACCTGGGTTTGTTGTCCCTCACGTGGCTCACGTGTTATGCGTCTCTCCCCAGCGTCCCCACAGCACGAGCTCCGCAAGGTCTCCACGTGGTTGTGGCGTCAGCACCTCGCCGGGGGCTGGGGACCCTGGTGTGGGCAGGGGCCCAGGGAGGACTTGCTGGGTGGGGGCGGGGGTGGGGGTTTGTGGCCCCCTCCCCCGCCCCGGGGGCCTGTTTTCCTGTAGCAGAAACAGCACAGTAAGGTCAAGGTCAGCCCCTGCCACAGGCAGTTTCTGGATCTATAAGTGTCTATAGCCCTCAGGTCAGGTCACTGTCAGGATAGGTGGCGGAGTGAGGGACCTTTTGTCCCCGAGGCTCAGGCGAGAGACCGGGCACAGAGAGGCCGGCGAGTGGCCAGAGCTCACGCCGACAGGAGGCGGGACGCGCCCCGACTGCCAGTGCGGCGCAGGCTCTGTCGGACCTTGGAAGCCATCAGCCCTGGGGGACGTGTCCCCCCCCCCCACCAGGTGGCAGGCCGGCTGCCCTGCGCGGCTGTGGGAAGGGTGGGCAGCAGCGGGCGTGCTGAGGCAGGCTCCGCATCCAAATTAGCGGGGGATCGGAGGCCCTCCTGGAGGAGGTGGCGGCAGGAGTCTGCCAGACAGAGGCGGTTTGGGGGTGGGGAGGCAGGCGGTGCTTCGAGGCCTGCACAGCCTGGAGGCCGAAGGGTGGAGCTTGTTTGGGGAACCGAAATAAGTCAAATCATGCAGCCCCGAAGAAGGCCTCGGGTGGCCCCGGAGGAGTGTTCTGGCCAGGGGGTGAGCAGGGCTGGGCTGGGCGTCCCTGGGATCCTGGGCAGGTGCGGGAGCCCTGGTGGATCATCCTGCGGGTGGGGCGCGTGGGTTTGGGCGACGTGGGGGGCAGCAGACTGAGACCGCTGTGGCACTCGGCATGCCCAGCCTCACCCTGGCTCCGGAAAGCAGAGGTTTGTGGGAGGGAGGAGCGAGTGACCCGGGACAGGGACTGGGCTCCGGGGCCTGCTGTGGGGATGCTCCTTGAGCCCCCGTGTGGGTGCCGCTCTGGAACCCGGGCTGTGGTGTTGGGCGGGGGGGATTGGCCGGCGCTGCTCCCCTGCCCAAGGGCTCTTCCAGCTGTGGGCCGGGCTTCGCCAGGCGGCCCCGGTGCCTCGCCCGGGTCCTCGGGAGCCATGAGGAAGGTGGGGCCCCAGCCCCTTGGAGTCGGCCTGGGAACTGTGGCGGCTGGCATCGCAGGAGCCCGACTGGGGATCACGGGGCTGGGCAGTGGCTTTAGGGGCGCCACGTGCCCCCCTGAGCTCCGTGACTAGCTGGGGGAGGCTGAGGCCCAGCATGGCCTGCTGGGTCCTGGCGGGGGTGCCTCGCCCCCGACCTCCCTGCCGTCAGCGGCTCTGCTGATCTGAGTGGGAAGGGCCCTCAGAGACTCCGGAGGAGGCCTTCCTGCCCTGGAGGAATCGGGCCGGAGAGGGGCAGGGGCAGGGGCAGAGCTGAGCTGGCCCCCAGGCGGCCTGGGCTCTGGCCCCCAGCACCGCATCGCTCAGGGCAGGTGGGGAGACTGAGGCAGGGGGCCACCTCCTCGCCTCACACGGGGAAGCAGGAAGTGAGACGGGAGGCTCTTTTCCTGGCTGGTATTTAGCTCTTTCCTGCTTGTCCTCTCCAGGGCAGAGTGCCTCCCCGAACTGAAACTCCCTGGGGGCGGCAGGGGCTGTCTCCCCCTTCGTCCCTGTGTCTGCCCCTCACCCCTACCCCAGAGGCCAAGCTCGGGGCTGGTCCCCCGGCACACAGGAGGTACACAGGCTCTCATCCCCCGCCTCCATGTGCCCATCCAGCCCGAGTCAGGTGGGCAGGCAGGCGTGGGGGAGTGGGGGCCCCAGCCCGAGGAAGGCCCTCGGCTATTGGAAGAGGGGAGGACAGTGGCCTGTCTGGGCCACAGCTGCCCAGGAAGTGTTCCTGGGGAGCGAGCCCCGAGCTGACTCTTGGAGACTCCAAAGTCGGTATTTCCCGAAGAGGGCTCCTGCCCCAAGGGTCCCTTGAACCAAAAAGACCGGGAAATGTTCAGCTGCGTCGAATTCAGTGTTTCCTCCCTGCGGGACTTGTCCGAGCCTTTGATTTGCTAACGGGCCCCAGGGAATCAGGGAGGAGGAGGAGGAGGAGGAGGAGGAGGATGCTCACTAGGCGCTGGGGCGCTGGTACCGGCCTGTTGCCATGGTGCAGAGCTTGTCATGCCGGCTGCTGGGCAGAGCACATCTCGGGAAAGGCAGGCGCAGGGCTGAGCAGCAGCCTGGGCCTTGGAGTAGGGCAGGCCTGGGTTCAAGTCTCGGCCCTGCTGCTTCCCAGCCGGGGACTTTGGACGAGTAGGTTAGGGAGCTACCCCAGCCCACCCTGGGGGTCGGGATGGAAGGACCTGGCCTGGCTGACCTCTGCCCTCTGCACCCCCAGAGGCCAGGCCACTCTCAGGTAGAGCGGGGGCCAGGGCCGCCTGACCCCTCCAGCGCAATGGGCCATGCCAGGGTCGGCTCACTGCCAACCTGTAACCTTTGTCCTCTCGTGCCGGGCGCGGCCTCGGCGGCCTGCCCGCACTGCGCCAGCGAACCCTCTCGAAGCCCCGGTGGTCAGTGTCGTTCTCCCCCTTTTTCAGGCTGGGACCCGAGGCGCAGACAGGGTTAGTGACCTCCTTGAGGTCATGCAGCTTGGACATCATGGCCGTACGATTTGTGTTTCTTCTTTTTAAGACATTTTAATGTATTTTTTTTGTACACATGTGTATATGTGTACACACGCCCACAAACACGTTGGGAGCACAACTTTCCGTGTCCACGCGTTAAACTTACAGGGCCACTGTGAGTCTTTCTACTAGTGTCTTTGTTTTGGCTCCGCTTATTTAAAAGCCACTCTCGGGCGGTGTGACGGGCACGCCACACAGCTGCGCCCGTCGCGTGGGTGCCGCTGCCTGAGTCCGGGGACGCGTGTGCACCCGTGAAGACGCCACCAGTCTACGCCGCCGGCCTTGCGCCACCTCCGGAAGCAGACTTCCACTCCATTCGTTAGGTTTGCGGTAATGTACAAACGCTATTCCCTTAGGAAAAGGTTTTTGCAGTACGCAGGACGGTACTAACTGGAGACGGGGGTATACAGTAGATCCTGGTTTTTTCTGTGAACGAAGTCGCCCAAGCGACAGGAGGACCCCAGAAACGGAAACCGAGGAGGAAGAGAAGGCAGATCCGCTCGCTGCGTGGTGGCAGCGGCAGCCGTTCTGGATTCTCGTGTCCCGGCCCCGCCCCTCTCCCTGCAGCCACCCTGCTCGCCCCCGTGGGGACTTTCACAGGAAGCCCGGGGACCATGCGGCTCCCGCCGCTGCCCCCTTTCTGACTTCTGGGTCGTCTTCCATCGGCTCCCGGCTGACAGACGCACGCTGTTCCGCCCGGTTCCGCCGCAGACCGGGTCGTAGCGGATGAGTTGTGCAGGCCATCTTGCACACCTGCAAGTGTGCGCAGGGTGAGCCCGCCCTCCGAAGGGGGTCTGCTGGGGCACAGGTGCGTGTCCATGTTAGCGACTCTGAGAGACGGGGCTGGCTTTTCCTTCCCCGGCGGTGCCGAATCACGCTACGGTCGGGGTGGACGGGAGCGTGTTTGCACCCAGCCCGGCCGGCGCAGGCCTGCGCCGTGCTGGGCTCTCCGCCCGCTGGGCACGCAAACACGGCGGCCGGCCGCGGTCTGAGTAAGCGTCGCTCCGGTGCTGGGTTTCGGAGCAGGTCACGCCCCTTCCCATGAACTTTCTGTCCTTGTCCTTCTCTCCTTTTTCTTTTGGGTGCTTGATCTTTTTTTTTTTTTTTTTTTTTTTTAATCTTTGTAGGAGCTCTTTCCGTAGGAGGGAGATTAATTCCTCGTGGTAAGAGTTGCAAATGTTTTCCTGATCTCTCATCTTTTGATTTTGCCTTTGATAGTTTTTAGTGTAGAAGAGTTTTTAAAAATATGAGAGAATTTATTGGTCTTTTCCTTACGGCCCTTCGGTGCTTGGGTGAGGTTAGAAAGGACCCACTCGCTACAGCATTATGTGAGAATTCTGTCCCGGCTTCTCATGCTCTGACACCCACCCACCCTGGCAAAAGGTCCGACTTCTCCTTGCTCCGTCCCTGCCCGCAGCGCAGGACTTAAGACTCCAACTCAATCCTTCTGGCCCCTCCAGGTCAGCGGTGACTATGGTTGTCTCTGCCTGTGTGTCAGTGAAATGGGCCTCTCCTCCCACTCCCCTTCCCACCCTGCTGCTGGGTGGGCGCCCCCCTACAACGCCCACCGTCCTGTAACCCTGTAATCCTGGGTGGGACTCGCATCGGGCGAGGTCCCCGAAGGCTGGCTAGACTTCCCCTTTCTGTTTTTCCCTGATCAAGGGGAAAGGGATCAGAAAGGTGTTAAACATGGGCATGAAAAGGTTTCCATTCTACAAGGGGAGACTTGTGAGGGTAGTGTGAAAGGAATGAATCACTAATGGTGAAATTTCAGGCACGAGTGGGGGGAAGACACTGCTGTGCTTTCCAGGAGGAGTGCCTGGGTGGTGGTGGGTCGGTCCGGTGCCACCCACTGTGTGCCGAGCCCTTGCAGACATCTGGGGGAGTGGACCCTGGGGTTCTGCCTTTGGGAGCTTGTGCCAGGAGCACCGGCCTGGCGGCACTGCACCTGGTGCCTGGCGCACAGACGGTTCCAGTGCATGTCTGTTGAGTGAACAAACACAAGCTTCTCTCTCAGGGTGAATGAATGGACGAGCTTTTCCTAAGCAGTGACTTCACTGGCATTAGAATTGGCACAGGAGATAGTGAAGGGATTTATTATCTTTGGCAGCTTGTGCGGCGAGGGTGGGGGAGGGATAAACAGGGTATTTGCATTTTAAAGAGGAGAGACTGACTAGGGTGATGCTTAAACTCCCTACCTGCCCCTCCACACACCCCCCATGACGCCCCCCCACCCGGGGCCAGGTGGCAACAGCCTGGCTGTGCCCGCCTGTCCGCTTCCCTGCAGTTCTCCCCATGTCCCCCGCAGCTGGGCCTCAGAGGTCTGACATTCCCAGCCTTGGCAAGAGGGAAACCGAGGCCCAGGTCGGGGAAGAGCCTGCCTAAGGCTGCAGGATGGGTCGGTGGCAGACCTAGGGCTGGGACACGGGCCTGTGGCTCCCAAGACTGGTTGGCAGCCTGCGGCCCCTGGGGCTGGGAATAGCCTGAGCATTTTGGGGAGCAGACTAAGGGGTGGGCAGGGGGACTGCTGGTGTCACTGGGGGACTTCAGGTTTCACCCTGCTCGGTGGCTTTGCGGGCTGTCACCGGGAGGCAGGGCGATGCTGCGCCAGGTCCTCGGCACCCTGCCCCGTGGTTGGCCCCTCAGCCCTGGGGACTCAGCCTTCTCTTTGGGGACCTCAGCCGCTGGGTCCCGCGGCCTTGGCTGCCGGCCATCGTGACCTGTGCCTCACTGCCCCCCCCACCCCCACCCCCAGCTTACATGTCAGCACCTCCGTTTGCTGGTGGGGAAAGCGAGGCCCGGGGGTGGGCGGCCTGCTTGTCCCAGGGCCAGTGGCGGGGAGCTGGGCTGTGAACCTGGGGCTCCTCCCTTCCCCCCGGCACAGCTCACCTGGGGACAGGTGGGACAAAGCTGCTTTGCTTCTTGTTCTGGGGGTGGGGGTGGGGGTGGGGAAGGGCCCTTTTGCATCTGTCTCCATCTCCTCCGGCCCAAAGCCCTCCTCCACTTTCTGCCTGGTTCGGGGTTCCAGCTGCTTGGCTCCTCTGTCCCTGCCACGCCCAGTCACCAGGGCTCAGCGAGGACAGAAATCCCGCCACCGTGGCGTGGAGAGCAGGTGCTGGGTGGTTGACAGGCGTCTGGGAAGGCGTCCCAGGTGGGGCAGGGGTTGGGGCGGGCACGTGTTCTGGGAAAGGAGGGGGCGAGGAGGGCCTCCGGCACAGGCCGAGGGCTGCTGGGCTCGGTGGGGGTGGAGGGGCACAGAGGCTGCTCGGAGGGGAGCTGGGCTCAGCGGCCTCAGGCTGGCCCCCCAAGGCTCCCGCTGTGCCCGGGCTGTGCTGGGAGAGCGGATCTGCTGAGGGGGCAGCCTGAACGGGAGACCCCTCTCAGCAAAGGAGAACCCCCTACCCCCGAAACCCGTCCCCAAGCGCTGGGCCGGTGGGGGGCGAGCCTGTGCTGTTGGGGTTCCGGCTGCAGTGCCCTGGCTGCCCCTGGGGGTGTCGGGTGGGCCGAGGGCACCCAGTGGGGCCTCGCCTCTCCTCTCCTCCCCTCTCCTCCTTGGGCCTGCTCCGCCACTTCCTCTTCCTGCGGCCACTGGGGCCCCAGGCGCTGCAGCAGCAGGGCCGGAGGCAGCTGGGCTGGGGTTCTGCTGCCAGCACTGCTCGGGAGGAAGTGGGGCCCTGCGTCTGTGAAGCGGGGGTAGCCCCAGGGCGTGGGGGTGCTGGCTGGTGCAGATCAGCCAGCTGTGCAGGGACAGGAGCTCCTGAGCGCCCCCAAAGGCCCGGCCTTGCCATCCTCACATGAGGTCAGAGCCCCCGGACTCCCATCCCCCTCCGGTGGAGGGGCCCGCCCGTCAGCACGAGGCAGCCCCACCTTGCTAGTTGGGAAGCTCAGAGGGCTTCCCAGACAAAGAGGCCCTCCTGGGTCCTGCAGGCTGGGGGGAGGCTGCCGGAGCCTGCCCTGGGTCCTGATGGGGAAGGGCAGGAAGGGGTGGATGTTTCAGACGTCATGGACCTGGGGGGGGGGCGGTGTCAGCATCGTGAGGGTGCCGGGCAGGACCCCGAGGGCCAGTGTCACTAGCTGTGTGAGCTCAGGGAAGTGACTGACCCTCTCTGTGCCTTAGTTCCCACGTGCATGCAATGGCAGCGGTAGTCGCACCCACCTGCAGGGCAGGGGAGAGGGTTTAGGGGGGAGGGGAGAGAGGGAGGGAGGGAGAGAGAGAGAGATCCTCTGCCTGCTCTGTCTGAGGCCCGGGGGCTGCAGGGAGCTCAGAGCCCACCGGCAGGGCTTGGAGGGAGGAGGTTCATACTCTGGGTACCCGCTCCCACCTCAGCGTGCCCGAGCTGCCTTAGTCCTCCCTGGGGGGCCACTACAGAGGACGCGGGGAGCCCCCCACCCCGGCCCCCGCCTCCTGCAGCCCTGGCCTGGTGGACAGGGACACTGCCCAGCCCAGCCCCTCCCAGAGGAAGGCTGTGGCCTGCCTGTGTCTGCAGGGCTCACCTCCGACTCAAACGGGGCCCCTGACCTCCAGCTCCGGACCCATCGAGGGGCGGAGAAGGTGTGCTGGGTACAGCGGATGGGGGCGGGGCCCCAATACGGACCTTGGCGGTCGAGGCTGCGAGTGACAGCGACTGGAAACTGGCTTCAGCTGCGAGTGGCACGGCTCATCCCGTGTGACCCGGATGTCGGAGGCTGCTGGGCTTCGGGCAGGGCCGGGCCCGGGGGTCTCTCACCAGCTCTCTGCGTGGGCTTCGTTCTCGGGTGGGCTGTCCGTCCTCGTGGGCGTTCAGGTGTCTGCCGGGAGCAGAGAGGGTGCTCCTTTCCCGTGGGTCGGCCACTGTCCCACGGAGGAGTCTCAGTGAGGTGATTTTGGGCGCACGTCCTTCCTCAAGCCAGTCCCTGGGGCTCGGGAGAGGCTGCAGATGAGCCGGACCAGGGACAGGCGGCGGCCCCTGAGCCAGGGGACCGGGGCTGGGGGAGGTGACAGTGCCTAGCAGTAGTAGGAGAGACCCTCCCCCCTCGGGGGTCGCCCTCCTCTGCAGAATGCGGCTGCTCCCCCTGCCCCCTCCAGAGTCACGGTGAGGTGCGACCCACCTGAGGCACCTGAGACCACCATCCCTCCGGGCAGAGGGGCTTGGGCTCTCCCAGGTGCAGGCGTCTGAGTGGGCTGGGGCGGGGTGAGGGCGGGACAGGCAGGCAGGGCTCGGCCTGGCCTGAGGCGGGTCGTCCCCAGGGCGGAGGGGCGCTGGGCTCCCTGGCGCTGGGCTCCGCAGGCGGAGGCTGCAGGGTGTTGGTTGGAGACCTGGCAGAGGGGACCCTTTGTCCAGCCAGGGTCTCGGAGGGGCCTTCCAGCTGCCGCCGAGTCAGTGGCAGTAGGAGAACTGGCGGTCAGGCAGGAGGGCCTGGAGACCTTCCCTCTCGGAGGGGCCTGGGGGGCTGTATTTTGGGGGTTGGCTCCCAGGGAGGAGCTGTCTCTGGAGGAGTGACGGTTGACGCAGGTTTCCTCCCGGCCCTGCCCTGCCCTGCCCTGCCCTGCCGAGGAGCGGGACGAGGTCCCTGGGTGGGCCCAGGGCCCGTGCCCAGTGCCGTCGTTGTCCACCTCCTGTCCCCCCCCACCGTTGCCCGGGAAGTGGCCTAATTAGACCCTGAGAGCAGGGTTTGCCAGGCCCGGGTCCCGTGGACCTTCTCAGCTGGTCCTCCTCTCTGCACGCCTGGCTCAGCCGGGAGGGGTGGGCTGGCGGCGGGGGGTGACCGGCGCGGGGCGTGTGTGTCTGGGTGTCTGCGTGGTTTTCCCTGGCAGCGCAGCTGTGGCCGTTGCCCAGCCCCCCGAGCTGTGGGGTTTCTCAGCCTGGCAGCCCCCCGCACCGGCTTTGGCACTGGGCCCGA
This sequence comes from Glossophaga mutica, assembly GCA_039655065.1. Classification (NCBI taxonomy): domain Eukaryota; kingdom Metazoa; phylum Chordata; class Mammalia; order Chiroptera; family Phyllostomidae; genus Glossophaga; species Glossophaga mutica. The sequence goes on from CM077315.1 coordinate 3,546,410, forward strand.
GGCGCAGGCAGTGCTCAGCCTGGAGCTGCTGCTGCAGGAAGCCACTCAGCTCAGTGAGGCAGCGAGGCCGGCCTGTTCCCCCACCCCAACCCCGGGAGCGCCAGGTTGGGAGCCAGCAGACCTGGGGCGAAATTCCAGGCCTGCTACCGGCCAGCTCCGGCTGCGTGACCTGGGACAAGCCCCTCAGCCTCTCTGGGCTCAGATACGTATCTGTGAAATGGTGTCACACTGGGGCCTTCGAGGGTTATGAAGCGGGCAGTGGGTACGGCGTGGCGCTTCTGGGGGTGCCCTGGCCTGGGGGTGTCTCAGGGCAGACCCTGCCGGGCAGGGCCGGCGTTGTGGTGGGCCCTGGACGGGTGCCGCCTGTGGGATAGAGACCGGGCCGGTTTGCAGTGAGAGGCGGTAACCGGCGGACTGTGCCGCTGAGATGTAAAAATCGACGTTTGCCAGCTGCATTCCATGCAGAGATGAGGGCGTAGCCGCCCTCGGCCGGGTTGCCCAGGAGAAACGGACGCCGAGGCTTGTGGACCTGCCTGGGCCTGGAGGGAGCCGGGGCCCCAGCCGGCACCCCCTCTGCACCCCCAAGCACGTGGTTTTCCCATGTTGTTCCTGGGGTTCTCGGGGCTGGATGGGATGTGCATCAGGAGCTGGACACCCGGCCCAGGGCTGCACCCTCCACCAGAGGCCCCAGCATGGGGGGTTGAGGCTCCAACCCCCGTGTCTGGGGACTGTGCCGTTTCGGGCCACTTCCTGTGGTTGGGAACCAGGAGCCCCGGGCACAGAGAGCCAGCCTGGCACATAGGCGGTGCTGTGAGCCTGGCAGGCCTGAGGCGGGGTTACCAAACCTTCAGGGAGTCGGGGAAACGGGGCCCATCTGGGCTGAGCATCGCAAACCTGGGGTCTGCTCCCCGCTCTGTGACAAGGGGTCCCCTGGGTTCCTCTCCAAGGTTCGGTTCCTTTTCTGATAAGTGGGGCTTGCAAACGTCTCCACTTCCTGTACCTAAAGAGCATAGTCGTGCGTGGAAAGGTAACAAAGCACAGATGTAAGGGGGGGAACCTCTGGCCGAAGTGGGCGGGGTCCTGAGACTCAGGGCTCACTAAGAAGCGGGGTCCTCACACCAAGGCTGTGGGGGCCTCGGAGAGCCTGCAGACACGTCCACGGGCATGCTCACCCCCCGAGCACAAACGCAGCCCCTTGGAGATGCTGTGGAAAGGGAGAAGGTGGCTTCAGTTGCCGCTGCTGGGCGATGAGCGAGTCGCTTGGAGAAGGAGAGGAAGCGGGACCCCTGCCTCTCACCAAAGTGCGAGCTGGACCCCGGAGCGGTGACAGTGACCCACTCGGGCAGCGCGGTCCGGTGTGGACGTTTCCACGCGTCCAGTAGCCACTAGCGGTGTGTGGTCGCTGAGCCCTTGCAACGTGACTGACGTGGTGGAGGGGCCAAGTTCATCTAGTGTGAATCGACTTTGATTTTTAAGGGCCACACGGGGCTGGTGACGACAGCGTCCCGCAGAGCAGTTCCCACGGGGCGAGCCTCGTGAGCGCGGGGTGGGCGGGGCTTTAAACGGGACTCAGGGTCAGGCTCAGGCTGACCGATCAGCCCCGGGACGGTGAGGCCCCGCCCCCCTCCGCTGTCCCCCTCCGCTGTCCCCCTGATACCAGCCCTCCCCTGCCTCAGCCTGCCCAGGTTGAATCCAGGTCGCCTTGTGTGTCCGCAGAGCTGAGGAGCCCGAGTGTCTGGTCAGCCTGGCCCGGATGCAAAGGAAGGTGACCGGAGCGCAGTGACCACGGCCAGGCAGTGGAGCAGGCGGACCCCGCGTGGCCCATGGCGCTGCAGGCCCAGGGGGCCTTTCCCTAGCCCCGTCTGCCCGGCTGGGAGAGGCCAGAGGCCTAGGCCCGCAGGGCAGGGTGCTGGCCCCTGGATGCCCCCCGGGCCGTGCGGTCTCCTGAGTGGACGGACGGCCGGGTGGGCCAAGGTGGGACCATGCCGGCCAAGGGGCGTTACTTTCTCAACGAGGGCGAGGAGGGCCTGGACCGCGACGCCCTGTACGAGAAGTACCGCCTCACCAGCCAGCACGGCCCGCTGCTGCTCACGCTGCTGTTGGTGGCCATCGTGGCCTGCGTCACCCTCATCATCATCGCCTTCAGCTTCGGGGTAAGTGAGGGCAGGCTCGGCGAGGCCTCGGGCGGATCGCTGCGTTTCCGCCTCGGCAAAGGGCCCTGCCAGCGGCAGGCAGGGCTGGAACGTTTTGAAATCCAGGTGGCTTTAGATACGACGTGAGTTCGGCCAAATAGGCCGCCCTCACTTTTCTCCACCGTGAACTTGGATTCTGTTGAAGAGCGTGGTCAGGGGTGGCCTGCGTGTCACTGCCGCCACTTCCGGTCCCACCGCAGACATCGAGATTCGGTGCCGGCGCCTCCTCACGGGGCCCGGCTGCAGCCCCGGAGCCCGTGGGGGACGCAGCTGCCCGGCCGCCACCCCCGATCCCGTCTCTGGCCCGGCCCCACCCCGCCCCAGCCGCTGCCTACGCGCGGCTGCAGAGCACTTGACCTGTGGCTGCTGGGGCTGAGGCGCGGGTTTCTAACTGAGCTTGCATCGTGGAAACTTGATTTTCAGTGGCCACGGGTGGCTCGGGGCTGCTGCCTGCACAGCAGTGTCTGAGACGGAGGCACCAGGGCTCGGCCAGGGTGGAGGGTTTGCCCGGCACCCAGCAGGCGCTGCATAAACCGGGGGACATTCCGGCGTTCAGCAAACAGTGACTGCGTACCTACTGCGTGCGGGCGCCCCGCTCAGCCTCTGGGCTCATGGAGCCGAGGGCCACGGGGGACACCTTGCACCTCTTTCCTGCAGCCCCCCGGTGTCCTAGTCTGTGCCTTCGCTCCAGCTCTTCCCCTACGTGGGCTGTCCGTGCTCACCCTTTCCTCATAAACCCTGCTGGTTCTTTAAGGATCAGGGGCCTGTCCTGGCGCGTGTGCTCAGAGCACCAGGGAGGCCTGATGGGGGAGTGGGTGGGGAGTGAGCGAGGTGGGGGCCAGGCTGTGCAGGGGGCCCTGGCAGAGGCAACAGCGCGGACAGAGCCTGCCGGCGAGAAGGGACCTGCCGTTTAGTGGGAGGGCAGCCACCACCCACGTGGAGGCAGCCGCAGGGGGCTCGGAGCTCGGGGCAGGCTGGAGAGGCCACCCTGGCGGGCTGTCTGGAGGAGGTGGCCTTTCCACGCATGTTTCCGTGCCCAGGAGCCCTCCCGACAGCAGGCCGTCCTGGGGACGGCGTTCCTGACGCTGGCCGTGTTTGTCGCGCTCTACGTGCTGGTGTACATCGAGTGCCTCGGCCGGCGCTGGCTCTGGGCCTCGGCCCTGCTCACCTGGGCCTGTCTCGTGGCGCTGGGCTACGTGCTGGTGTTCGACTCGTGCAGGAAGGCGGCCTGCGCGTGGGAGCAGGTAACGGGGTGGGCTGGTGGCTGCCACGCCGGCGGAAGCGTGGCGGGGCGGGCGCAGGGCAGGCGGGGTGGCAGCGGCCGGCGCCGAGAGGGGACAGGGCGGGTGAGCGGGCCCTGCCCAGCCTTCGGGTCATTGCCTTTCGTGCGGAGGGAGGGCCGCAGACAGTGGGCCGCAGGCGGGAGCTCCCTGGCCACACGCGAGGGGCTGGGGAGGCTTGGTCTCGGCCCAGACCGTGAAACAGCTCGTAGGAAATGAAGGGTCAGGTTGGCCGGTCTGACCCAGAGGGAGACTGTGACCTTTTCTGTCTGCTCTGGGCATCTGTCACCACGCCTGCCCTGCAGGGGAGGGTGGGGCCTTCCTGAGGGCAGAGGGCACCCGGGCCTGGGCTGCCCAGGGGCCCAGGCTGGGGCTGTGTCCTGGGCCGGGGGGGGGGCGGTGTGGCCAGACCCCGCACCTCACGGCCCAACGCCCTGTCCCAGGTGCCCTTCTTCCTGTTCGTGATCTTCGTGGTGTACACGCTGCTGCCCTTCGGCATGCTGGGGGCCGTGGCCGTGGGGGCTGTCTCCAGCGTCTCCCACCTCCTGGTGCTGGGCATTCTGATGGAAGTCTTCTCGTCCCCCAGCGTCGGGGTGGGGCTGCAGGTGAGGGGCTTGAGGGGGCCTGGGTGGGGACTGCGGTTCAGGCTGAGGTCAGCCAGGCCCGTGGTGGGGACAGACCGGCAGCCTTCAGGGCAGGCTTCTTCGGGGGGCTGCCCCCCACCCCCAGGAAGGCGGCCTGGCCCTGTGGTCTTTGTTGGGGCCCCGGAGGCTCAGCCCCTCCCTTGATCCCGGGCCCTCGGGGGCCCCTTCCCCGGTGGGGTGCGGGGCACTGTGCTGGGATGCAGAGCCCTGTCCCTGGGGTCTCACCCTCGGGGCCCTCGCCTAACAGGGCTGGGGGTGTGCCTGGACATTCTGCCTGCGTCTTTGTGTTGAGTGAGCAAAATTGGCACACACTTAGGGGTGACTTACATGGGTTTCCCTCCTGACTGGGCCTGGTGTCTGCTCCGGGGGATGCTGCACCCCCCATGACAGCCCGTGGCGCTCCCTCAGGCTCTGCAAGGTGCCTGCCTCCCCAGAGGTGACCGGCCCCCTGGTCTCTGGGGCCCAGCCCCCCGGACCAGCGAGTGTACGGTGGATGCTGCGTTGGGCTTGTGCCCTGGTCCTGCTGTCAGGACGGTGCACCTCAGCGGGCTGGAGGTCAGGGCACAGGGGGGAGTGCCGTCCGCAGCTCTCCGGGGCAGAGTGCCCTGGGGGCACGGGCCAGGCCACACCTGAGCTGCCCCCGCCCGCCCACCTGCCTGCCCGCCCGCAGCTGCTGGCCAACGCCATCATCTTCCTGTGCGGGAACCTCACGGGCGCCTTCCACAAGCACCAGATGCAGGACGCCTCCCGTGACCTCTTCACCTACACCGCCAAGTGCATCCAGATCCGGCGGAAGCTGCGCATCGAGAAGCGCCAGCAGGTGGGGGTCCCGCTTCCCCGCCCTCGGCCCCACGCCCTGCGTCCTTTCTCCGTGGACATCGGCAGTGTGCGCGTGGGGCGTGTGGCCAGACGCAAATACAGGCCTCACCCCAGGGCGCTGCTGGGGACGTGGTGGGGGACGGGCGCCGGGCAGGGGCGGTGGCGGGACTGAGGCCAGCGGAGGTGGTGGGGGGGGCAGTGGGCCCCGCCCGGGGCTTCACATCGCCCTGCCTGTGCCCCGGCGCCCAGGAGAACCTGCTGCTGTCCGTGCTCCCGGCCCACATCTCCATGGGCATGAAGCTGACCATCATCGAACGGCTCAAGGAGTGTGGGGACCGTCGCTACCTGCCCGACAACAACTTCCACAGCCTCTACGTCAAGCGGCACCAGAATGTCAGGTGGGCAGGCTGAGGGGGGCGGGCGGCAGGCGGTGTCTCCCAGGAAGGCCTCCCTGAGGCCCCCCTGGGCTGCGGGGCCCGGAGCTCAGGCTTTGGAGCCGGGAGGTCTGGGGCAGATGGCGCGTCCCGGGCAGCCTTAGCCTCCCCGAGCCTGTTTGCTCATCTGTAGAATGAGAACCCTGCCAGGGGAGGGTGGGGTCGCAAAGTACGAGGCCTCCCGCTGGCCCCTGCCCCCAGCATTCTGTACGCCGACATCGTGGGCTTCACGCGGCTGGCCAGTGACTGCTCCCCCAAAGAGCTGGTGGTGATGCTGAACGAGCTCTTCGGCAAGTTCGACCAGATCGCCAAGGTGAGCCTGCCGGCCGTGCCGCCCCCGCCTCTGCTGGGGGGCAAGTCAGGGCCCCCTCCTGGGTGTCCTGTGCCCAGCGCTGTGCAGGGGCGGGGGCGGGAGCGGGAGGCCTGGGTGGAATTTTAGCCTTCAATCAGCACACGCTTTCGAGCGCCCTGTGGTAGAAGGTGGAGGCTGAGCGGTGCCCGAGGTGGCTAGAATCCTGTCTCCCAGAACGTGAGGCCTGGGGGGAGACTGAGAGTCCACAGCAGGGGTGCACAGGGGCTCAGGAGCTCAGACGGGGGCTCCGGAAGGCTGCCTGGAAGAGAAGGCACCATCCTTACTACGCCAGGCCGTAGCCCTGGCTTCACCTGGGCGCCCGGTGGGGACCGTGGGCTGCCAGGCCTGCCCAGATCTGCTTCTGACAGCGCCCCAGGTGGACGGTGTGTGCGTTAGTTTGGGAGGCCCCAAAAGAGGTCTGAGGAGGCGAGGGGACAGTCAGCAGCCAAGGAGCGGCCTGGGAGTGTGGGCTCCTGGAAAACCCCAGGGCCGAGGTGGGCCGGGTGGGGTCCCCGAGGGCGGTGGGACTGTGCCTGGCTGCCTGGGAGGAGCAGGAGCCCTGATCTGTGTCTGGGCGGCCGGCCCTCCCTTGACTTCCTCCTGCTTTCTAGGAAAGCCGCTTTCCTCACGTCCGCTGGCCAGGCCGCTTAGAGGTTAACAGCCTGGGCCAGATGGGGCCCTGTAGGGTGCAGCTGGCCCGGACTCAGGTGGGGTTGCTGGAGCGGGGTGTAGAACGGGACCGCTCAGAAAGGTGCGACAGGTACAGAGACCTGCACAGAGGGATGGTGTCCCCCAGTCACGGACGCAGGGCCGTCACCACCCGGTGTGGGAGGGAGCGGGCGCTCGACCTGGACACAGAGGGGTCCTTGGCTGCAGGAGGGCAGCTCGCCCTCGGGACCGTGCAGGAGGGTGGGGGTAGCAGTGCCCCAGCCCCCGCTTCCTTCCGCACCAGCACCAGGGGCAAAGCTGCTTGCCGAGGCCCCTGGGGGCTTCGGGGTGGGCAGAGAGTCCAGCCTGGAGCTCCCTGTTCACGCCCCTGAAAACCCCACGCCCAGGGTCTTGGTGCACGGGGCCGCCTTTGCGGAGGGCTTACAGAACGTCTAGTGGCCACAGGAGCACCTCGGATGGTGGGACAATCAGCCAGCTTGTCTGGGCCTCCCCGCCCGCCACGGGCATTTTCCTACGTGACTCAGCCCCTCTCGCCCCCGTGTTTCCGCTCTGCTCTCGGCCCACACCCCGGACCCTGCTGCCCGAGCAGCGTAGCCACTGCTCTGTCTTCCCCTCCCTGACTTGATCCACGATCCACTTCGGCCACCCTGACTGCCGTGCGGCTGTGGCTTTCTGGCCCCAGGGCCTTTGCATGTGCCACTTCCTCCTTTCGCCTGGAACACTCTTCTTCCGGGTACTGCTGTGGCTCGGTTTTTTAGGTCTTTGCTCTGACATCACCTTCTCTGACAGGCATTCTCTGGCCTCCCGGGAACTTCCGCTCCCCTCCCTTGCCTGATCCCCCCCTCAGCCCTTATCACCATTGGCTGTCTAAGATTTCGTCCAGCGTAGGGTCCGGTCCTGCCGAGCAGTGTGTGGACCCCACAGCTGCAGGGACTTTTGTCTTCGTTCACTGCCGCACCCTGGGGCCTGGGCTGGGCACTCAGTAGGTGCTCAAACATTGCAGGAATGAAGGGACCCCAGGGAGCGCCTTTCTCCAGGGGCATTCAGGTGGCTGGCGAAAACACTTGTTTTCACCGCTGATGCTCGGCGGGCCCCCATCCTCTTGGCAGGCCCAGAAGCGGCTCCTGATAGCTGGGACCCCAGGAGGGAGCCCCTGGCTGGGACGTGGGGTGGCTGCCCATGTGACCCCTGCTCCCCGCTGACCTTGCCCCGCAGGCCAACGAGTGCATGCGCATCAAGATCCTGGGCGACTGCTACTACTGCGTGTCGGGCCTGCCCGTGTCCCTGCCCACGCACGCCCGCAACTGCGTGAAGATGGGGCTGGACATGTGCGAGGCTATTAAGTAGGTACCGTGGGCGTGTCCGAGCCACTGGGGGCTGTCCCTGGGACGGCGCCCTCCCGCCCCCCAGGGCACGGTGGGGAGCACGTCGTCCCCATTTGTCGGATGAGGAGACTGGGGCGCAGGGGCTCACCTGGATGGCCTGGCCGCCTGTTTTGCGCCCCTCCCTCCGTGGCGCCGTGTCAGGGACCCTCCGAGGAGGGTCGCAGCAGCGGCAGCTGGAGGTGCTGGCAGACGCAGAGGCTGCCCGAGGCTGCCTGCTTCCTGCTCTTGTTGAAGCCCCTGGAGTCGGGGCGGGGTTAGGGTGCCAGCCTCCCGGGCCTGCCTCCCACCCGCCTCCACACCCCTCGAGGGTCTCCGGGGCCCCTGCAGCCCCGCCCACCTGACCTCAGGCAGCCCCGCCCACCTGACCTCAGGCAGCCCCGCCCCCGGAATGCGTGGCAGTTGTTGGGTCCCCTTCCGCTTTTGGCCCTGGTGGGCGTGTCCATCCCCAGCCCTGTCGGTGGACACGCGGCCCCCGCCGCTCCCCATCGTCACTCTGTCCTCAAAGGGACCCAGAGGTCTGCTCCTGTTGGGGGCACCCTGTGCCCCGGGGAAGGCCTCACTTGGGCTCCTTGTCCTGAGTGGTGCTAACGCCTGACCCCCAGAGCCCCCATGCCTGGGGAAGGCCCCCAAAGAATGGCTCCTGCGGTCTTGGTGTCTGGGGGTTCGGAGGGCCCGCCCCCCGCCCAGCAGCCTTCCCGAACCCAGGTGGGGCTGTCAGTGGGGAACTCCCAGGGGTAGCATTTTAGGGTCTTCAATGTGAGCCGCAGAGACTAATGACACTTGGAATTTCCTCCTCCTCCTCCCGCAGCCTTCGAGCTGGGGGTGGCCACATCCCTTTGCACACTCCCTGGACGGGTGCTGAGCTCCCTTCCAGGATGCAGCCGTAGGGGGCCGAGGGCATCCTTACACCCTCCCCCACCGCCTCGCTCTGCCCTGCCCCACGCCGGGGCCTTGAGCCCGCCCTGGGTGGGGTTCAGGGCCCCACAAGCAGCCCCGCCTGGGCTGAGGTGACCCCACTTCCCCCTCAGGCAGGTGCGGGAGGCCACGGGCGTGGACATCAGCATGCGCGTGGGCATCCACTCGGGGAACGTGCTGTGTGGTGTCATCGGGCTGCGCAAGTGGCAGTACGACGTGTGGTCCCACGACGTGTCCCTCGCCAATAGGATGGAGGCGGCTGGAGTCCCTGGGTGAGGCTGGCCGACTCCCCTGGGCTGGGGGGTCCGGGTGGGGTCCGAGGTGGAAGCAGCGACCTCCAGTGCGGGGGGCCAGCCCGGACTCCCGTCTGCCGGGCCCTGCCGCTCCGTCTGACCTGCGCTTCCCCAGCCGGGTGCACATCACGGAGGCGACGCTGAGCCACCTGGACAAGGCGTACGAGGTGGAGGATGGGCACGGGCAGCAGCGGGACCCCTACCTGAAAGAGATGGACATCCGCACCTACCTGGTCATCGACCCCCGGGTACGCGGGCTCAGGCGCAGCTGGCTGCGGTGCCCACACCGGGGGGGCGGGGAGGGGCGGCAGGTCCTGGGGGGAGAGTGGGGTAGAGGCCTGCCTGGGGTGGGAGTGAGCTCCCCCATCACTGGGTACAGCGCCACCTTCCCTGGGGCCTCAGTGTTCATCCCCTGAGAAATGGGCCTGACAACAGTGCCCCCAAGGGGAGACCACTGGTCTGAGCAAAGCCCTCACCGCTGCCTGGGCGCGTCCTAAACAGCCGGGAAAGAAGTCCCCATGAGCTCACTTTCCACGTGGCTGTCCCTCATCTCCCAGTTTTCCAGAGACCCATTTTAAAAGCACACTGGGACAGACCCAGGGAAGCAGGGGATGGCCACGGGGCCACGGGCCGGTCCTCCAGGTGTGCTGGGCTCCGACCTGTGGTGTGGGCCTGCCTGGCCAATGTCCCTGCTGTCACCACGACCCTGCGGTGGCGGAGGCTCTAGGGCTGCTCCCAGCCCGCCCCAGGAGGACAGCGTGTCCTGGAGCCACTGGTGAATCATCCTTGGGGCTCGCTCAAGAATGTCGGCCACGCAGGCTCTTTGAGCTCCCTCTTACTCCGGCCTTGGCCTTGGCCGTCCTCAGGGCTGGCCGGCCTGCCTGCCTGCCTCCCCAGCTCCCACCCTCACCTCCCGAACCAGCAAGTGCTCAGCGAGAGCGTCCCCTGCACGGTGTAACGGTGCCGGTACCGCTTCTGGCGCCCTGCCTCCCACCCCACCTTGTGGAATCTTCTTCATTCTTGTGGTTCAAGTGCAAAAAGCCCAGAGAGCGCGGGGTGATTTTTCCGTGGGCTTTGTCCACAGCCAGCACATCCCCCTAAGGGGGGTCTGTGATTTCTTGAGTTCCCGCCCCAGGGATGTCTGACGAGAGGGGGAGACAGGCAGGTGGCCTGCCCCCAGAATGCAGGGCCCCAGGTGCCCACCGCAGGGCGCCGTGCATTCTGGGGCCCTCGGAGGCTCACAGTGGCCGGCTCCCACGCCGTTCCCCCAGGCCGGGCAGACAGGACCCTCTCGGGGTCTAGAAATGCTTCTACCCCAAAGGGAGGCTAGAAGTTTCCAGAGAAGTTGCGCTGTGGCTGCGTGAGTTTGGGGGGGGTTGGTGTGGCCCCGAGGAGACGGGGGCCCCTGGAGGGCAGCAATGTCAGGGGTTCGGGGGACTCAAGAGGGCCCAAGCTTGTTCCCGGTGGCCTGGGGGTCTTTCTCATCCTCCCCTTTTTCAGTCCTGCCCAGCCCCCCAGCCAGGGGAAGGCCCGAGGCGTGGCGCTCTTCGGGGCTGGGACCCCAGGGCGGGAGGCAGAGCTGGGCCTGGCTAAGCCACGGCATCCCAGGCAACGGCCACGGCAGACATGTGGCAAGTGACAGACCTGTACTGTGGTTTGGGGGCCGCACACGTGGGAGTGGCCAACGTGGTGCCTCGGAGGGTGAGGGGTGGCCGCTTGGTGGGGCATCTCGCTGCCTCTCCAGGTTGCAGCCGGCACCCTGCGCCCTCCCAGCTGGTCCCTACAGAAGGACGTGTGCTGGCCACACTCGGGAGGGCAGGGCCAGACGCCTGTTGCTTCCTGGGGCCCATCTCCCCGGGGCGCCTTCACAAGAAGGGACCCCCAGGACAGCATCTGGTTCCCAGGAGGGCAAGTGGGGCCTTAGGGCTTAGGGCCTGCCCCTACATCTGTCCCCACGTCCGTCCCCACGTCCGTCCCCGGGGAGGCGGAGGCACAGGTGTGAGGGCTGTGCACCAGCTGTGTGACCCGTCTGATTCCGGGGCTCGGAGGGCCGGTCCCCAAGTCGGGCACAGCCCTCCAGCCTAGCCAAGGCGTGCACCGGGCGTCAGCCAGGCCCCCGCGACTGCAGAGCCCGGCAGAGCAGCTGGGGGGCCAGGCACCCTGGGCTGTGGTGTGTGTCACGGGCCGGGAGGCAAGGGCCCAGACGGACTCTGTGTCCGCCCGCAGAGCCAGCAGCCGCCCCCACCCAGCCAACACCTCCCCAAGCCCAAGGGGGACGCCGCCCTGAAGATGCGGGCGTCGCTGCGCATGACCCGCTACCTCGAGTCCTGGGGGGCCGCGCGGCCCTTCGCCCACCTCAACCACCGAGAGAGCGTGAGCAGCAGTGAGACCCCCGTCCCCCACAGCCGGAGGCTCAAGGTAGGGCCCGTCCCTCAGGGCGCCGGACGCCCTCTGAAGGGGGAGGCAGAGCAGGGTCCTCCCGGGGGCCTCACTGTCCCCGCCTGTGGGATGGGTCGGGTTTCTGCCCTCCCGGGGCAGGAAGGCATGTGGCCGTGCCCCAGGGTGGCTGGCTGGGACGTCCCCGCCCCCTCGGTCCCCAGAGGAGCGCAGCTTCGGTTCAGGCGGCCTGCAGCCGGGCTGTCCCCGCCACCCTGCCTGTGTGTCCAAGGTCGTAGACCTGGACCCGCGACGGACTCTTGGCCTCGCACCCCGGAGAGTAATGGTCTTTCCTCCCCGCTTCCAGGCCATCCCCCTGCGGCGCCACCGGGCCCCCGACAGGTAGGTGTGCGGTCCCCTCCCCCGTCCATATATGGCCTGCCTTTCTGGCCACGTCCTGTCCCAGCCACCACCTCCAGGCCGGCTGCCCTGACTAGCTTCTGGCAATAAGGGCAGCTCTGGGAGGCCCGGCCCTGACCACGGAGCTTGCCACGGCCCTGTCAGAGTGTTCTAGAACACAGAACCGCACAATGTTTGAGCGCCTGCTGTGTGCCCGCCCAGCGGCAGCGTCTGTCAGAGGGGTTGGCGTGCAGGTGGCCTCGGAGGCGGGTGGCCCTTGCCGCCCGCTGCAGCTTCAGCGGCACCTGCCTGCGCCTTCACCGTCCTGCACGAGGCCCCGCTCGCCGTGCAAGCGCACGCACACGCGGGGCCCTGGGCTGACACCCGTGGGGCCCTGGGCTGACACCCGTGGGCGTCTGATTCCAGAGGGGCATCCCCCAAGAGGCGGTCGGAGGACGACTCAGATGACGATGAGATGCTGTCAGCCATCGAGGGGCTCAGCTCCACAAGGTGAGGGGCCTAGACCTCTGCTCGTCCGCCCCGTCTCAGGTGGGGCCTCCTAATGTGGCCGGGCCTCCGGTGACCCTGCTCCAGTCACATCCGTGGGCGCAACTTTCCCTCCCTGGTGCTGCCTCCTGAGGGTGGGGTCCCTGCCCTGCCCCCACCCACGCCCCCACCTACGCCCCCACCCACTCCTGCACCCCCGCAGGCCCTGCTGCTCTAAGTCTGATGACTTCCACACCTTTGGGTCCATCTTCCTGGAGAAGGGCTTCGAGCGAGAGGTGAGGGCCCTGGGTGGTCCCAGAGAGGGGGGCTCCAAGGCCATGGGCAGCTGCACCCCCAGGTCTGTTTAGGGAGGTGGTGGGGAGTCGCTCCAGCGGGCTGTTGGGGGAGGGGACAGAGGCTCAACCTGGGGCCCCACTTCATCCCTTCAAGCGCTGCCCGGGAAAGCCCCCCGCTCAGTACCAGCGGCAAAGGGACCACCTGGAGGTCCGTCTGCCATAGCAACCGCCTTTTGTGCCGTTAGTGGCCAATGGAGTGGTTTGCTCAGTGCACACGTGGTTTGGGCACTGTCCCCCGCGTCACATGTCGTGTTGGTGGACCCCCCCACCCTGCCAGCCTGGGCGGGCGCTGCCATCCAGCTTGCAGCTAACTCCTAGAGGTTTCCCTGGGCACCTTGGTCTCGGGAGCAGCCCGTCTGAGAGGGTGGCAAGCCTGCGAGGTGCTCAAGTGCTGGAACCTGTCTCCTGCCATGGTCTCCACAACTGGGGGCCTCCGCTGGCTGGGGCTCCCTGAGTTTGGTGGCTCCCTGGGTGGGGGGCCTGGGTGGGCGGCAGGCTCTCAGAGCTGGGTTTGCTCATTTGCATCAGGGAACCTTGTGGGCTGAGGCCGTGTGATGGTGCCACGTGTCAGGGGGGTACAAGGGGGTGCAGGCAGCATGGGGTCCCTGCCCGACAGCCTGGGGCTCAGCCCGGCCTTACTCCTCGGTCTGGGGTGAGGAGCAGACCTCCAACCTGCCCCAAGTCGCAGCGGCCCTGGAGCCCAGCTTTGGGGGCCTCGGAAATCCAGAGGGGGAGACCTGAGCAGGGTGAGGGAGGGGAAGGTGTGGCCCTAGAGACACGATGGGAGCAAGTCGTCCGTTGGCGGTGGTGGGACATCGTCACCCGTGGCGCAGGGAGGGTGTGAGGGTTTTTAAGGAGGTTCACTTGAGCCGCAGCACAGCCCGAGAAGGGGCGGGTGGGCCCTGCAGGTGGCGCCCTCTGGGGCCCCAGCCACGGCTCACGGTCTCTGCCACCCCCAGTACCGCCTGGCGCCCATCCCCCGGGTCCGCCACTACTTTGCCTGCGCCAGCCTCATCTTCCTCTGCATCCTGCTGGTCCATGTCCTGCTGATGCCCAGGTGGGTCTGGGGAGGGCGGGCGGTGAAGCCTAAAACACAGGTGCGTTTGTACCGTGCCAGACCCGAGTCTCGTCTGTTGGACGCGTGGCTCGGGAAGGGGGGCGTGGGGCTGACTGTGTTTTGGCCAGGCCTGCGTGCCGTTCGTGGGGCGGTTGGGCCGGATTGCAAAGGGCCCCTTGGCTGAGGGTAGGGCAGCAGTTTGAGAGGGGTGGGAGGCGCCCGCACACCTGGGACCTGGAGCTCCGGGAGGCTCAGCCCTGCGGCTGAGCCCCCGAGCTCAGGTCGTCCCCTCCTCTCCTCTCCTCTCTCTCCAGGACGGCGGCCCTGGGGGTGTCCTTCGGGCTGGCGGCCTGCGTGCAGGGGTTGGTCCTGGGCCTGTGCTTTGCCGACCAGTTCTCGGTGAGTGGGTGGGAGGTGGCCCCGGGCTGTGGTGGGCGGAGCACCTGCCTGGGCCCCTCCCTGGTGGGCTGTGCCCACCTGAGCTCCCCTCCCCCCCCACCCAAGGACAGTCACTGAGCGCTGCCAGTGCTTCTCCTGAGAGAGCCGCCAGCATCTCCCCCATCCACCCTGCCTGCTCACGTCCCCCAGGGAGGGCGGCCCCTCCCGCCTGCGCCGCCCTGTCCTGGGCTGGAGCCCGTGACAGGGCCCTGTGGTCCCACAGAGGTGCTGCCCAGCCTGGGGGACGCTCCGGGCTGTCTCCGAGAAGGTGGAGACCCACCCGCTGCTGCGCCTGTCCCTGGCCATCCTGACCATCGGCAGCCTGCTCACTGTCGCCATCGTCAACCTGGTGCGTCCTGGGCGGGTAAAGACCCCCGTGCCCATCTCCTGGGTGGAGCGAGCCGGACCTGGCCTTGGGGCCTTCTAGATCCGAGACCCCCGGAATCTTGTTGCCTGAAAGCCACAGGTGGGGCGACCCCCTCCAGGGCCCTGAGGCTGGGCCAGGGAGGTTTGGTGGCTAGTGAGACCTTGGGGCCCCCCAGAGGTCCTGAAGCGCGTGCCCTGGACACCGCACCCTTCCTTCCTGGCCCTCTGAGGCACAAGGAAGGGCTCAGGACCCTGAGGGGGGACCCAAGGCCCCTGCCGTGGCCGTGATCGCGTGCTCTGTGCCGCAGACTGTTCCCGCCAGGCCCCCCAGGCCCCTCGTGTAGAGCCAGGGTCTGTCCCCCCCACCACGAGACTTGGACCACCTCGCTCAGGTGCCCATGCCCAGCCGTGGCAGCCTCGAGCTCAGGGTGGTGCCCGCGTGTCTGTCCTGGACGCCCCTCTCTCCCCAGCCCTCCCCCCCGTGGAGCTGACGGCTGCTGTGGGGAGTTGGGGGCCCAGCGGCGCTGGGGCGGCTTAGAGCCAGGCCCGGCAGCCACGCCCGTGCCGCTCCCGGAGCCTCTGGGCCTGGCCCCGAGAAGCCCCCCATGAAGCCCGGCAGGCAGCTCCTGACCGCCCGTCCGGGGGCCTGTCTCCTCTGCAGCCGTTGCTGCCTTACCCGGTCCTGGGGCTGCCAGCGGGGAACCAGACGAGCCCGAGGGCCCTGGGCAGTGGGGACAGGGCCCCGTGTGAGCTCCTCCCGGTGAGTGTGCCGGCCCTGGGTGCCCGGGCTGTGGGGAAGCGGGGTCCGGCCTCTCCCGTCCCGGCATGGGTGTGGCCCCTGGGGGCTGCGCTGGGGACCACGGGAGTCTGGGCGCTGGCACACCGGTCCAGGGTGTGCGAGTGGGAGCCCCTCACACTGGGGTGAGCGTCCTGACCGCCCGGCTCTGGGTGGCCGTTAGGGTCTCCATTTCGATGACGGGGAAGCGGCTCAGGGAGGTTGCCATCGGTCACAGGGCTGGGACTGGGCCCCGGCAGGCTGGCGCCGGACGTTCCCCAGCAGGATGAAGGCTGTGGGGCTTGGGGGGACTTCGGGGGACGGCAGCAAACGTCGAACTGCTCTCTAAAGGGCGGGAAGGTGGGGGGAGGGTGGGGCAGGGCAGCGAGCAAAGGCGAGGCGTGCAGTGGGAGCGGGTTTCAGCTGCTGGGCGCGGGGCTGGCCAGCGGTCAGGGTTCTGGGGGCCGTGGGGAGCCGAGGGGGCGGCAGGGATGCGCTTTGGGAAGGGTGCGCGCGTCTGGCGGAGCTCGTGGCCGGGAGGCTGTCGAGGCGTGTGCCCGCCACTCTCTGCCTGTCACGGCGTTTTATCACACCAGTTTCCCTTAAACGGGCGTGCTCGCCGGAAGTGGAAGTAAAATTACAGTTAAAAACAACAGTGGCAGGAAGTTTGAGGTCCCGTGGCCTGCTCGCCACTGAGCAGGGAGGTCGAGGGGACACGGGCCCCTCAGAGTCCCAGAGCTGCGCAGGCCGGCCCGGGAGGCATCTGTCCGCGGTGAGACACGGGGGGTGACCCGCACCCCGTCTCCCCAGTACTACACCTGCAGCTGCATCCTGGCCTTCGTCGCCTGCTCCGTCTTCCTGCGCATGAGCCTGGAGCTGAAGGTGCTGCTGCTGACCGCGGCCTTGGTGGCCTACCTGGTGCTCTTCGGCGTCTCCCAGTGCGCGCAGTGGGGCTGCTGCGGCCACGGCCTGGGCAACCTCAGCGAGACCAACGCCACCCTCAGGTGGGGCGCAGGTCCCCGGTCCCCCGCCCGCCGGGCCCGGGGCCCACGGTAGCACCTGTCTCCCGGGAAGGGCTGGCGGGCCCACTGTTCCAGGGGCTCTGGGCCCCTCCTGGGTGGAAAGGAGGGCCCGGCCCCCCTTGAACTAGAAGGCTGGCACGTGGGCCCCAGAACAAAACCTGCCCTTGGGGGTCTGGCTGGCACCCGCTAACTCCTGCCAGTCTGCAGCCGCCCAGGCACGCCCCCCTGCCCCCAGCGGGAGCCCGGGCCCCTCCCTGCCGCCGCCACTGCCGCCTGGGGGCTTTCTCTTCAGAGGGGGCTGGTCCTCCCCATGCACGTGTGAGCTCAGCTGACACCTCAGGGAGGCCTGCCCACCCCCACCCCCCACCCCTCACCTCTACTCAGAGTTCTCTCTAGTCTCGTTTACCTCTTGTTTACCGTCTGCACTGCAAGCGCTGAGGGCCCAGTCTCTGTGGCTCTCCCTGGGTGCACGCCGCGCCCCCCCCCCCATTGTGGGGCCTGGGAACAACGACCTCTGCCCTCCCCCTCCGCACCCAGCAGCTCCCCAGCCTGTGCGTGCAGGGATCTGCAGACCACGATCAGCTTCTACCTGGTTCTCTTCTACGCCACCCTCGTCATGCTCTCCAGACAGGTGAGCCCAGGGAGCGCCCGCCGCGTCCCTCGCTCCGCGGAGCTCACCTGCCCTCCTTGTGGAGGGGGTTGCAGGGGGTTGGAGGGGCTGCCTGCACCCTGGAGCACAGCCCTGCGGGGAAGTCCCGCGTCGGCTCACCGGGGCCGGGACGCCGCCTGCAGATCGACTACTACTGCCGCCTGGACTGCCTGTGGAAGAAGAAGTTCAGGAAGGAGCGCGAGGAGTTCGAGACCATGGAGAGCGTGAACCGCCTCCTCCTGGAGAACGTCCTGCCGGCCCACGTGGCGGCCCACTTCGTGGGCGACAAGCTGGACGAGGTGCGGGGTCGGCCGGGCCGCCCGGGGCGGGGGGCGGGGGGGGCGGCAGTGTTCACAGCCACTGCGGTACGAAGAGCTTCGTGCCGTGGGTGTGGGCCTCACCCGTGTGCCCCGGTGACCGGGTGAGCTGGCAGTTGGAGGGACCCGGGCTGGGGAGTCGGGGGCCTGGGCGGACCGGATGCCCCACCCGCTGGGCCTCGGGTTTTGCGCCTGGAAGCCGGGGCAGGGCTCCAGCGTGGCCGGTGTCTGTGGTCCGGGCCACCCGCGAGGAAGGCGTGTGTCTTCGCCAGTCCCCAGTAGCCGTGTCACAGAGAACCTGTCTCCCGATTGCTACCTTCCACCTGGAGGTTCCCAACCCCGCTCTGCAGACTCAGGGTGTTTTAGAGCAGAAGACCAGCCCGAGACTGGCACCCCCCACCCCCAGCTGACTCAGTGCCTCTTTAAAGGCCCCCACCCCACGGAAGGGCCCTCATGGGCGGCCAGGCCGAGGACTGCCACCTGGCCCTCCCCGGGCGCCCTCTGCTGCGAGGCCGGGCGGGCGCCCTGAGGCCTGTCCCTCCCCACCCCCAGGACTGGTACCATCAGTCCTACGACTGCGTCTGCGTCATGTTCGCCTCCGTGCCGGAGTTCAAGGTCTTCTACACGGAGTGCGACGTCAACAAGGAGGGGCTGGAGTGCCTACGTCTGCTCAACGAGATCATCGCCGACTTCGATGAGGTGCGCCCCGCAGGCGGGTGGGGGGGCCGCGGCGGCGTCCTGTGCCCCCGTGGACGGACACCCGCTGCCCCTGGGGGCTTTTCAGTTGCTTCACTCGAGTTTTAGGTCTCTCTGCGACAGGCAGCTGCCTGAGGGTCGCTGTGGGTCCTTGTAGAGCAGTCGTTTCCAACGAAGCCCGCGCGGCCGCTGGTCCCGATCGCGTCGCTGCAGAGCAAGAGCCGGAGGAGAGCGGAGGGGCTGGGCAGCTGGGGATGGCGGAGGGGAGGCGTGGGGAGGGCTCGGCTGCGGCCGTCACGGCCCTGCCCCCTCTGTCCTGCAGCTGCTGTTGAAGCCCAAGTTCAGCAGCGTGGAGAAGATCAAGACCATAGGCAGCACCTACATGGCAGCTGCTGGGCTCAGCAGCCCCTCCGGGCAGGAGAGCCAGGTACTCAGCCGGGGTGGGGGCCTGGGGTCCCGGCCCCGAGGTGAAATCCCGCAGTCCCCAGACCTGTCACCTCAGCGAGGGTCCCTCCCAGGCCCTGTCCTGTGTGTGTGTGTGGGGGGGGTGGTCAGCGGTGGTGAGGGGGCAGGCCCTGGGCCCTCCACAAGAGCCTCTCCTGCGGGCCTCGTGCCCACGGGGCGCGGCAGGTCAGGACGCTACGAGCGTGCACCTGGCCCGGTCGGGGCCGGAAGACGGGGGTGGCCTGCCGCAGCCCCGGTGCAGCGCTCCGTCCCGCAGGACCTGGAGCGGCAGCACGCCCACATCGGCATCATGGTGGAGTTCAGCATCGCCCTGATGAGCAAGCTGGACGGCATCAACAGGCACTCCTTCAACTCCTTCCGCCTGCGCGTCGGTGAGGCCCGGGGGCGGGCCGTCGGGGGCCTGAGGGGTGCACGCAGCCATCCCCCCGAGAGGCTCCAGAGCCCGTTCCGACTGGCTTTGGTAGTAACACCTTCCTGCAGAAAGTGGGGAGCCCCAGCCACCAGCTGTAACTAGCTGACCTCCGACCGCACTGAGGGCCGAGTTAACCGGGCCGTCACCGACAGCTGACGGGCCCTGCTCAGAGCCCGTGCGCTTCGTTAGGAGACGAGCAGACGCTAGAGCGGCCCACGCTGCCCAGGCTCGGGCGGTGCCGCCAGGTCTGCGCAGTGCACGCTCCACCAGGCTTGGGGAGCCCGCCCCCTCCCTCCTCCAGTTGCTCCGTGGGTGCTTTCTGTGGTGGGCGGTGGGGTCTGTGCCCCCGCCC
This sequence comes from Glossophaga mutica, assembly GCA_039655065.1. NCBI lineage: Eukaryota > Metazoa > Chordata > Mammalia > Chiroptera > Phyllostomidae > Glossophaga > Glossophaga mutica. The sequence goes on from CM077315.1 coordinate 3,565,559, forward strand.
CTGGGAAGCCTCGAGGCGCGGTCTCTGTGACCTGACAGCTGGGAACGTCACTCTAGGCATCAACCACGGGCCTGTGATCGCCGGCGTGATCGGGGCGCGGAAGCCCCAGTACGACATCTGGGGCAACACGGTCAACGTGGCCAGCAGGATGGAGAGCACGGGCGAGCTCGGGAAGATCCAGGTGAGCGCCCTGCTGGGGACGCCTGGCTGCGGAGGACAGGCTTCCGGGAGGGGAGGGGGCCTGGGCCTCGGGTCCTCACAGGACACCAGGCGTGCGCTGCTCGCTGGCCAGTTCCTACCTGCCCCTCCCCGCCGGTGTGCTTCCAGCTTGTAAGGGCTTCGGTTTCTTTCCAGGTGACAGAAGAGACATGCACCATTCTCCAGGGACTCGGGTACTCGTGCGAGTGCCGAGGACTGATCAACGTCAAAGGCAAAGGGGAGCTGAGGACGTACTTTGTCTGCACAGACACCGCCAAGTTCCAAGGGCCCGGGCTGAACTGAGGGCCGGGGCTGGGCCATACCCCCTCGAGGCCGATGTCCTTCCCCAAAGCAAGCCGACGGGAGGACTCGGCTCCACGCTGGCCATGGCCTTCCACAGCCTTGGCCACCACTACCTCCCGACAGACGGCTGCGTGGCTCCTTGTCCTTGCACAAGAGGACTTCTCAGACATGCGTGCCCGCCCCCAGCTCCACGGGGCCACAGAGCCTCCTGACGCGCAGCCAGCCACCGCCTCCGAGCTGCTGGTGTTGGAAGCGCCGTCTCCGGCGTGGCGGGACGGCGCTCGCTCGAGTTCCGCGCCCTCCTCCAGATCCTGCCTGCACGCCGCCGCGCGGCCAGGGAGCTGCACCAGCGCCCCGTTTTCTAGGTGCAGGAGGACTAGGAACAGGCGTGTGGGGTTGGCGGGGGACCCCGCCCTCCTCACCCGGGCGGGCTGGTCAACAGCTGGCGAGGGGCTGCGGACCTGTGGAGGGCTTCAGGAGGAGCGCGCGGCACAGCGGCCACCGCGCCGCCTCGGCCCGGCGGGGTTGAAATGGGTGCGTCCTGAATGGAGCAGGCCTTGCCCTGTTTAACGACCGCTTGGAGGCCAGACAGCCGCCTCCCCTGCAGCGTGTTACCTGCCTTTTTAACCGCCAGCAGGAAGCAGGCCGCCGCCCGGGTCTGCTCCCCGGGCCCTCCCAGCTCTGCAGGGTGCGGCCCGGCCCCCACGCCGAATCAGAGCCCTTGGAGTCCAGCATGAGGTCAGGGTCAATGGAAGGGAAAGCTGAGCCATCAGGCCTGACCAGCCTCTCGGCCCCCCCCCCCCCCACCGCCCACGCACTCTCGTCTCCGCGCTGGACACGGGACACGGCGGGACGGAGTGGGGGGAGAGCTGGGACGCCCGCCGGCCTTCGGTCCAGCGCCGACTCCGGGGAGCTACAGACCGGGAGCTCGAGCTCAGTGAGGGCGTGTGGAGAGGCCCCCACCTGGGAAGCCAGCCCCTCTCGGACGCCGAAACCTTCTTGTCCTGACGGAGTGAACTGAGGCAGCTGCAAAAAGCCAGGTTCGTGAGCTTCACCTCTTAATCCCAGGAAGTCGGGTCGGGTTCTAAGGCGAACACCAGCCAGCCTGCCCGTTCCTTTTTGTGAACGAACCCCCGCCTCGTGAGCAGAGCCGCCCACGTGTCTCACACAGGTGACTGGCACCGTACGGCCAGGCTCTCAGCCCGAAGTCACCCACGCATCCCCTGGAATGACAACTGTGCACAGGGGCGGCTTTAGATGACACAGCGGTGCAGGCAGGGCGGTGGGGAGTCGAGGGCCGTGACCGGCCGTGACCTGCCGTGGGGCTCGTCCCGAGCTGCAGAGGGGCGGGCGGGCTGGCGGCGGCGCACGTACGGCAACGGCACGAGGGAGGGCGAGGACCTGCCGTGTGCAGGAACCTCCTGGCAGACGCGCTGGCGCGGGAAAGCCAGCCCCACTGACACGGCTTACGGGGCTGGCTTCCGCCGAGCGCTGAGCTGCAGTCCGGACCCCGAAAGGCGCTCCTGGGACAGCCCCTTGCCAGCAGGGCGCAGACGTGCCCCGGGGTGCTGGGCCTGCCCCTCCTCTAGAATATCCGTTACTGGTCCCTTCGACAGCAGTCCCGATCAGGAGCTTAAGGAACAACTGGGTGCCATCAATGTATCTTTGTTCCAATTAAAGCGCTGTGCTCAAGTAAGATCTTCAGTTTCCCATGTTCGGATCCAAGTACGTAACTGACCGTAAGAGCTACCTGCGGTTATTTTGTGTAAGTGTTTTCTAATTACCGAGTCGTTTCTCCATGTGCCATTTTGTTCTGCGGACGACGGGACAAGCATCTCGTCCCAACACTGGCCTTTTCTACGGGTCAAGGACTCGCTTACAAGTTTCCACGAAGGCGGCCTCACTGACTCCAGTGAAAAAGCCCCCTGGTTTCCGGGTTCATTTAAGGAACCTCAGAAAGGAGACCTTCGCCACCGCAGACTTGTGCACGGGACAGGTGGACGTGCAGAAACGCGCGCCGAGAAGGTGCGTGCGAACGACCAGGGGCGACTCTGTATGCTGAGTGTTTGCAGACCTGCAGCCTGCGTTCCAAATCGCTGTTTCACTTTTGTAAAGCACTGGTGCGTCTACCTGGTTTAGCCTTCCACGCATTAAATCACCAGCATGGGAACCTGAATGTTGTGACTTTAAACGCTCTCTTGGCCTTCAGGACCTTAGCCTGGGGACAGCAGGGCCGACACCGCCCTGTCCTCTCGGGGCCGGGGGGTGGGGTGGGGTAGAGGCACTGCCGGCCCCCGAGAGACTGCCGCCTCGCCTCCCACCGCTGCCCCCGCTCCCTGACGCGGTGGGTGGCCACAAGCAAAGCCGCCGTCCTCCTCACAAGGGCCACTGTCTGAGTGGCTCATCAGACGCAATCTGGGAAGTTGGGAGTGATTTGGTTTCTTTCACGGGGACTGTGGTGAACGCGGAAAACTGAGGGGGGGGGTTCCATTCTACTTCGGGGCTGCTCTCCCGTGTTATCAGGAAAGGTCAAAGGGTGACTTAGTTGCTAGGCATCCAGCTTACAGTCCCAGGTTCAGCAAGTTACCCCACAGAAGTCCAGTCTCTGGAACGTTGAAGTTAATTGTTCCAACGTTTAATTAAAAACACAATTTACAAATATTCAGTATCTTGTGAAAAGCACTTCCAAGGTAAGGGTGAAAAATATCCACATAATGCATAATCGAATACCCGTCAGCTGCCCCGCCCGTCGGGCCCGCACTCGGCAACAGCAGGCCTTTCAGCTCCTTCGAGATCTGAAACGGAGAGAGAGACTTCCTCCGGTGCCTCGTCCTTCAGGGGAACAAAGGGCCGTGAAGGGAGGGGCACGTGAGGACGGCGTGCATTTTAGGGGCTCACTGGTAACTGTTGCTGTAACTGAGACCTTTGGTTCTGGGGACGGGACGGGACCCGAGAGTCGTCCAAGCCTGACCACCACTGGGGGGGGGGGGGGGGTCTGTCACAGGCCACGTGGGCGAGAAGGCTGCCGTTCCCAACAGGGCCGGGCACGCACCTTCTGTCAGGTCCACCAGGCTCTCCCCCACGACGGGGCAGGGGACGGAGATGCCCATGGCCTTCCGAACCCCGTACGTGCTGACGACGTCGCCTGGCGTCACTTGCTGTGCGAGTTCTTTAAGGTTGTTGGTCACCTGCTCAGCTGGAAGAGCAAAGATGAGAATGGAAACAGCTCTAGGTGCTGAAATGCAGCTTCTTCAGGGCCCAAGGGAACAGACGCCAAGGCTACAGTGTCCACTCTCTCCACGTGGTGTCCCTCTGCAGCAGGTCACTGCCAGGGTCCCCCCCTCCCCTGGAGGGACCACCTACCGAGATGCAGCTCCCTGTAGGAGGGGCCCAGGAGGCAGATGGTGTTGGGGGGCGGTCTGGTGCTCAGGCGCTCGTTCTGGGCTTCCTGGAGCTCCCGGAGCAGCCTGGTGGTCTCGTCCAGCTTCCTCTGGAACACCTGGGCTTCTGGGGGAGACAAGGGCACACTGAGGCCAGCACGCCTGCCGCTCCGTCTGCAGCAGCACGCGGCGGCCCACGCGCGCGGGCTTCAGGATGCGCAGGTCAGTCTCCTCCCTCCAACGAGACCGCCACCAGACGTGCCCTGCTGTCCCTGAAGGCTGGCCAGTGGTCGCGGCCCTGAGAGTGTGCTGGTGGGAACGGTGGCCCCGACTGCCGTGTCAGGTGGTGCCCCTCTCAAACCCTCCAGAGACACTCACCTTCAGAGTCGAACACTTCTGCTGGAGCGCCAAAGCTGGCTACCGCCTCCAGCGCTGCCAGCCTGTCCTGGCTGCCGGTGTCCGGCCGCCCCGCTGGCTCCACCTCTGCGACCTGCTTTGAAGAAAGGGGGACGGACGGACGGCTGGAGCCTGTCGAGCCCGACAGTGCTGGCCTGAGAACTCAGCAAGATGGCGCGTGTTCACAGGCCCTGTTATTCCACCCGCTGACTTTGCGGTTGTAACTTAATGCCCATAAAAGTGTCTTTCCAGAATACTCGAAAAATGCCATTCCCAAAGCCTGGCAGAAAAGTGTCCGTGAACCCCCCGTGCCCAGTAAGGTGACAGTGTGTCTGACACGAGCTGCGTCATTTGCTTTCACACGCCAGCCACTCTGCATGTAGCCTGACAGGAGCCTGGGACGGCCGTCGCTGCGATCAGGCCCCCCGCCTCCCGGGCCCATGGCTCGCGTCGGCCCGTCTGGCCGCTGGCACTCCTGCAGGAGACCCTGTACGTAAGACCCCACCCCGCTCCCCGAGTTCCCGCCATGCCCCAGAGACGGGCTGTCAGCCTTGTGTGGGACAAACAAAACCCAGGAAAGGGTGGAGTTTTAATTTTGGAATCGTAAGCTGGTTTCCGTTACCCCAATGCCGCTTTTTAGGAACAGATCGGCCCAGATAAAAAGCCGGTGGCGCCCGCAGCCCGAGCGCTCGTCTCCCTGCCGGCACTCCGGCGGCGGCACATGGCGATGCGGTGCCGTCAGGACCCCCCGGGCCCCCGCCCTCCGGCCCTCTGTCCCCAGCTCCCTGGCCCTCTGAACCTCTCTCTCACGCTCGGCCCTTCACCGAACCCGTGAGCCTCTGGGAAGGACGTGGTTTTGTAACCACCGCCGACACCTGCACCCGTCTCCACAGCCTGACTCTGGTGCCGGCCGTGACCGCGCACTGGGCCCTCGGGGGTCCCCCCCCCCACGCAGAGCTGGCTGTCCGGTCTTCTAGCTCACTCTCCATTCACGTCTTTCAGAAAGAACGCAGTCACCTCTGTGTCCTTCGCTGCATCGGGTGTCCTGGTGAGGCCGCCGTCCTCGGGTGATGCCTATGAGGACGAAGAAGCAACTTTGTGTTAGAAGGTGCAGAAAAAGGCAAATGTCAAGGAAAGAGAAAAACAGCCACAGTCTCATGGCAAGAGAAAAGGAGTAAGAACGTGGATCCTGGGAACGTAATCTTTAAACCGAAAAGGAGTTAGCTGCGATCACTGGCGTTTTGAGAGTACGAGCCAGGACTGGCGACTACCGATGACCTCTCGACGGACAGCTCCACGCCAGAGTCTAAGGCCGCCCGCCCTCGCGCAGCCTCGGCGCCTGAAGAAACGCGGTCCGCTCTCCACGGCAGGCCCCTCCGAGGAGGAGAGCGCAGGGGCCGGGCCCGGGCCCGCTGACGGAGGCTTGCCCAGACGGGGAGGGCTGCGGTCTGGGCCGACCCGAGAACGGACACCTGCGGGGTGCTCATGAGCCCGTAACAACGTCCTCTCGTTTGGAAAGCGGGCATTGTGATTCAGGTAACCGATGCCCAATTTTTACATCCTTATAGGTAACTTGTCTTCCTAGAATAGATTCCGAGAATCGCTGTTAGACTGAAGAGAGGAGAAACTATAAATTTGAAACACGTCGCCACGTTAGCCAAACGAAAGCTCTTCAACTTGAGCTCAAGCCCACTCATGCCCTCAAAGGGACTGACGGGGAGGGCGCGGCGCGAACGTCTTAGGACTTGGTGTGGGGCGCGCACCCACAGCAGTGCTTGTAGGACCCGCGGGGCAGCCTCCGCTCTGCTGGCAGCTGCAGCAAGGGCAGAGGGCGAGGCTGCTCTAGCCATAGCCCCCAGGAAGTGACGACCCTCTGTAGATACAGGGTCCTCCGTGGTGACAGGGACGGGCTGGGGACCGGCCCCCCTCCATGGCAGGAGCAGCACCTTGCCGTCCTGGTCCTGGAGCCGAGCCTCCACCTCACCCGATTACGAACTCCGTCCAACTGAACTGGGGCCGGCTCCCCAGTGTCACTAAAAGACAGCGACGAGGAAGCAAACCCACCTCTGTGTCCTTGGGCCCAGGCCCAGGGGGCGATGAGACTCCCTGGCCCTCAGGTCCTGGTGCCCATGCTACCCATTTCTGTCCACTGTCCTCGGCCCACGGTTTCCGCCCGCGCCGGGCCACCTTCTTGGGGACCGGAGTTCAGCTGCCACTCTGGCTGACCCCAAGGTTCCACGGCAGTGCGTGACTGGTGCTGGAGCGCTGACGAGAAATCGCCCTGTTTCTGCAGAAGCGTTCTTACCGTCTCGAGCTCTTGCAGGGCTCGGGAGTGGCCTCCTTTAGTTAAAACATCCAGTAAACCGTCTGCCATGACGGATGGGTAATCTTGACACGTGGCCAGAAACTCATGGATGCTGGAAGAGAGAGCTGGGAAAGTCACCGCTGTCCCCCGGATGCCCCCCGTCTCCTGAGTCTGACGTCCCGCTGTCCACCCCGGTCCGCCTCTGCAGCCACACACTCATCCGCCGGGCACAGACGCCCCCAGGGGAGGAGGAGCCGGTGTCAACAGGACAGTGAGGTGAGACGCTGGGGGGCCGGGCACAGGGGAGTGGGGGCGCAGTCCTGGGGCTCCGCGCCCCGCCCCTGCTTCCTCCCTCAGGGGGTCTTCCCCACCCAGAGACCCCCACCGGCACCCAGCCTCTCCGTCACGCTGCCAGCCTGGACCACACCCTCCAGGCGCGCGCGCGCACGCACACACACGTAGACGGGTGCCGCAGAAGAGCGTGGCGCTCGGACACCGAGGGGCGGGCGACGCACCTGAAATCGCTGGGAATGTCAGTGTCGTCCTCCCCGTAGGTTGAATAGATTAAATCAGAATCGTCCTTGCTGATATTGGCAAACGTGGAATCGTAGTGAGGGGCGTAGGAACTGTAGGGCCCGTAGTTCAAGTACAACACTGTCGGCAAAGGTTGAACACTTTACGGCTACGCGTTACCTTGGACACCAGTCCGCTTTCGCTGCAGGGGGAGCTGCTCCCTGCCAGCTGTCCTGCTGTGCCGACGGGCGCGCGCCACCCCCCACAGACATTCATGGAATCGCTGCTCCAGTGACTCCCCCCCCCCCCCCGGCAAAGGGCGGAGAGGGGATACAGTGAGACTCGTTTTGAGCACCAACACGCAATTTCTCAATTTCTTCTGCATTTAGTAAGTAAAGTAGCTAAATAATTAAAGCGGCAAAGGTGTCAGCGAGGGAGCCAGCGGAGGAGACCACACACGGCGGCGGCCCCGGGGCGCCTCACCTGGAGCCACCCTGTTCCTTTTGTCCTCCTTGAAGCCCTGCAGGGTGTTCACTCCGGACTGCAGCCGGCCCGTGGTCATGCCGAGCCGCACGGGGCAGTAGCCGGGCTCTGCAACGCAAGGCCGCGCGGTGAGTCGGGCGCCGGGGGGAGGCTCTCTGAGCGGCGCTCTGCACAGTGCTGGCGGCACGCAGCTTCACGCCACCCGCGTGACTGACGAGCTGGGGGAGCCCCCGCTTTTAAGCTAAGGAGACCTGAGCCTGGAAAGGCAGGCAGGTGGCCAGGACCCAAACGTGGCCATTCGCATCACACCCGACTGCCTCCTGGAGTTCTTTGCGGTCACACTGCCTCTCGCCTGTAACCAAGACGGAGAAGTGGGACCTTTGCCTGTCACGATGGAGGTAAACCAGCAGGGAAGGTTAGTGAAAGGCCGAGCGAGGGCAAACAGCCTGACTAAGGACCAGCGCTCCTGACACATTCGGAAGGAGCGTGCACAGTGAGGAGCAGCCTCTGAGGATGTGACCTCTGGGCTCCGGCCAAGCAGCCCGGCTGCTGGAGCGTCGTCCCGACACACCCAGGTTGCGGGTTCTGTCCCCGGTCAGGGCACACGTAAGACTCAACCAACGAGTGCCTCAGTAAGCGGAACAACCAAGTGGTGTTTCTCTCTCTCATGGAGACCAGTGACAACGTGCCCTCCACACACCAGGAACAGGCCCCTGGGGTGACACTGGGGCTCTGACAGGAGCAGGATGGTGCCAGGAGGCGTGGTCTCTGGCCGCGCACCGGGGTGCGCCCTCCTCGAGCCCTGGCTTCCACGCCGTCAGTGCCCGGCCGCAGCGGCTACGGCGGACAGCTGTCCTCTCCTCTCTCAGGAAGCAGCCCCGAGCTGGTGTCCTGCCGGCTACTGGCCCCTCCACCGGGACGATGACAGCGAGACGTAAACGGGCATCTTCCACCTTAAACCAGGAGCGGGCCCGGGGGGGCCAAGCCAGCTTTGCCAGTTTGCTGGTCTCTGGGAAGGGGCAGGCTCGCAGTGTCACCTTCATCCAGTCACTGCCTCTCCGGGTACCCGAGTTTCACCAGCGCCACGCTGGAAAGAGCCACGTTCTCAATCGAGTGGCAGTTTCCTTGGCCCAAGTCCGGGCACGCACTGCTGCCGTGAGTGAAGTTCTGCTGCGGAAGCGCGGCGGCGGCGCCTCCCTCCGGAGCGCTTCTAGAGCGGGGGCCCGCTAACGCGAGCTGGCCGGCCCTGGCAGTCTCCAAACACACGGGGCCCTTCCCTGCCCCAGGTGTTCTCGCCTGGGGTCCCCCCTCCCCTGCCCACCTACTTGGGGTCCAGCTAACCATCACCTGGCTAAGGAGGCCTTCTCGGACGCTGAGACACTAGGAAGGCACGGCTGCTCGGTCCCTTTGTGGCCTGACCCACGAAGAGTCCGTGGGGGCCATCCTCTCCCCGCCCCACAGAGCGGAGGGGAAGGGATGGGTCCCTCCGTTTGTCCCCTCCTGTACCCCCGGCCCCATCCCCGGCCCCAAGACAGCGCCCTGCCCGCAGTGAACGGTAAATACTGGAGACCACTGCCCGCAGGGCAGGAGTTCTGTCGGCACTCATCTCTCTCTCTCCCCCTCTCCCCCCTCAGTGAAACAGACCAGCGCCTGCACATGCGCCGATCACAGCGCGGGATCACTTCCCCTCGGAGGACCAACGGCTCCTCTTTCACACCCAAGTGCCAGGCATTCCCTGTGCTATTTCCAATCAAGCATCATCCGAGAAAACGACGGCGCAACTGAACTTATAGAGCGGGGGCTCTCGACCTTCACAAGCTTTCTCCGGACCACAGAGAGAGACCGTCCTCCCGTCACTACAGGGCAGCCACAGGGCGCACACACTCATCGGGTCCCCGAGGTGGCCGTGTGGCCGGCGTCACAATCGGGAGCTCTGAGATACCTGTGGAAGTGACCGAGGGCAGAGACCACAGGCCCCCAGAACAAGGGCCAGAAACCAGCACCTCGCTGTCGGGCACTTTAACGGTGAGTCTGGCACCCGGGCCTAGGACTCTGCACTCACAGAAAACCTGACCCACAGAGCGCTTGCTTAGGGGGAGGGAAAGTCAGGCGGCTGTTAACTGAGACACGCTCTGGCGGGCCGAGATCTTTGTCAACCCCACGACAGCCAGAGTCCCCCCACGCTGGCCCGCCGCGCCCCTGCCACCCCGCCCCTGCTCTCTGCAGACGCGAGCTCGCTCGTGGTCGCCTTCCGGGAACCCACCTCCTACCACAGGGTCCACCGGGTGCAGGAGGCCCAGCGTCGTCGTGCCGTCCGGTTTTCTTCTTTCAAACTCGCACTGCAACGACCCAAAGCGTTCACATGGTATCACGGGTTCTGCACGTATCGTGTGTGTGCGTGCGTGCGTGCGTGGCTGGCGCTAGAAAGCCGTACTACAGTCGCACTCACACCGCGGGGGCTGTCTCGCTGCACTCGGAGCGACTTCCACACCTGTGCGCAGACGCACGGTGCCAACGGGCTGCAAGGTGATGGTCAGGGAAACCTCGGAACCTGAGAGCGCTCTGTGGGTCCTTAAGGCTGCCTCGTTCTGCCCGCGCAGCGCAAAGAGGACACTGAAGGCCAGGAGGGGGGCGGCCTGCCTCAGTCACGTATTGACCCAACGTCATTTCAAAAGACCACAGTATAAATGTTTTCTTGGAAGCTTAAAATGAAGTATGTGGTTCATTTTCCAATTTCAGAACACATGAACTTCACTGAAAACCCCCTAGCACTAGAGGGCAGGACCGACCACGGAGCTCGCGGATGCGTGCGTGCCAACCTCTCTGCCCCGGGTGCCGTGTGGGGGGCCCCGAGGAGGCGGGAGACGCGCCCTCACCTGACTGTTGGCCAGCCGCCGGGTCAGCTTCCCTCCAGACTCCTTCACGATGCGGTCGATCTGCTCCTGCTCTCTTTCCAGATTCTGGCTCCTCACTCTGTCTTCGAGCACATCTCTGTCTTTCCTGAAACCACACACTAACAACGCTGAGCACGAGAGGAGACGTTAAGAAGAGCTCCCACCGAGGACGACGCAACAGGAACGCGGACCCCCGGGGAAGGGCCGACGCCGCAGGGGAAGGCGGCCGGTTTGTCAGCTCGCCCCCGCCTTTGGGCCCAGAGCCATTTGCCCCGAGCCTGTTTCTCAGCCCGCCCACAAAAATGAACTCTGCCGTGAATGTATTTTGAAGGCAGACAGAATTTTAAGTCTGACTTTTCAAATTAAAAACAAATATACACTTACAGTGTATAAGCCTCAGAGACAAAAACTTGTCACAGGGCTCCGCTCTCTGCACAGCAACAGCAGAGGTCCCCAACTGCTGGCTGGAGCTCTCCCCCACCCTGGGGCCCTGCGGCCGCTGCCTGCCGCGCCCCTGTCTCCAGGAGGCATGCCGGCAGTCTCGTCTCTTTATGGAATGCAGTGATAAGCACGTTTCCCCCAAACACACAGTTCCTTTTAAACACACTGACTACCACCAGTCCCCAAAGACAACTGACCGGTTTCCAAACTCGTTTCCTAAGGGCACACACCGGGGACCGTCTCTGCACCGCACCCGGGGACACCCCACGGTGCCGTGAGAGAAGAGGGTGCCAGGCCACGGGCTGGGGCCGCCACGCCCAAACCCACCAACCAGGGGCAGCCGAGCACCCGGCCCCCCAAGGCGGGCGCTGAGTCACTACTCCCCCTCCCGAGCTTGAGAAAGACAGCCCGACCGCGACGCGGCAGACGCTTTACTTTTTGTTTTCCTTGGTGGGGCTCTTGAAGGCTTGGCCTTCGGTCTCGCCTGCGTCCTCCCTCTCCGCGGGCCAGCAGCCGCTGTCCTCTCCGCTCTGCGAGGGGTCTGCTCTGTCCTTCTGCTTTCGACTCTTCTGCAAGTCTGCCATGAATTCTATGCTCTGCTTCAGGCTCTGAATTCTCTCCTAAAAACATTCAAGAACATTCTTACTGTACAGCCGCCATTCTTTTTTAAAGCAATGGGCTGAGTTTCTCCCGAGAGCCTGCACTCCCCTCGTGATCGACCCGGGAAGAAAACCAAGGAAGCGCCGCTACCGAGAGTCCGTATCTAGGGACCGGGTCGGAGTTCACTCCTTCCATGCCGATGACTTGACTTCCAGCACAGAGAACCTGTGCAAGTTTACGGCATCATCGGAAAGCTCACGGAAGAGGGCGTATGTATAAAGACTCAGTATTCTTTGCGGTGCTAAGTTTAACAAGTCAAATTTGGTTTAACAGCATGTTGACATTTTCTATTTAACAGAATGGCTTATCGCCTGAATTTTAGGAACCATCGGGCTTTTAAACCCCCCAGCGTGTGACGTCTCCTTGTATTCTGGCACCCTAGGACAGCCGGTGTCACCGAGGCCGCTGCGACAGCGCCACGCTTCAGAGAACCAAAGGTGGCGCGTGCGGCTTCTTTCTCAGAGTGCGTCCCGGCTCTTCTCACCGAAGCAGCCTCGTTTCTGTTCGTGAAACTCGTGCCTAACTCCCCACCCACTGACGTGCTGTGGCCGAGGCCTGAGGTTCGGGAGGGTGGTCTCCTCAGGGTCACGTAGCAACAGCAGCGAAGCCTTTTGCAGAACAACAGAAACTCAGGGCCGGAGGGCATTCAGATAAGAGCGGTGTAGTCCAGAAAGGCCCAGGGACTCATCTGAGGCCACTTCGGAACCAGGGGCTGGGAGCAGGACTCGCCTCCCGCGACTGCTAGCCGTGCCGGCCGTGAAAGCCTCAAGAACACGCCCTTGTTACTTTTACCGAACTTTTATTCCCCGGTCATCTTAAAAGCACTAAAGCGATGCATTTATTCTGGACAAAGGTGCGGGCAGAGGGGAAAACAGAAGCCTTGTTAACGTACTATCCAGCGAGGAGCACCCCACTGGTGCTCTAAGCGCTACGCACATTAGCAAACTGGAGTCACAGCGACTATGTGGGTGCCAGAAGTTTCTTCACCTAATAAACTACAAGCATTTCCCCTCCATATCATTAAATATTCTTTACAGTGTTTTTAATAACTGTGCACTAACTCATCCTATTTTATGTGCCATGATTTAGTTAATGACCTCCCATCAGACGTTTAGATTATTTCCAAGTTTCCACCATTAGAAACACAAGTCTCATGAAGATTATTGTAAATAGCTGAAGAATCTAAAAATCTCTCTTTAGGGTAAATTCCTAAAAATGGAAACACAAGGTCAAAGGTAGTAAGTATTTTCCAGGCTTTTGATATTTCCTGCCAAACTGCCTTTCAGAAAGGCAGTATCAATTTCTATGTTACTGTTTGAAAGTTTCTGAGTCCTTGTCAAATAGTGTAATTTTTTAAAAATTGCCAATTTGACTATTAAAAACGTCTTATCTGAATGCATACTTAAAAAAATATCAGGGAGCATGACTACTTCTGCAACCGTCACTGGTCACTTGTGTTCCCTTGGGCACATCCCGTGCGTGGGCCACCTCTTGCCACCTCGAGCCCCCGAATCAGGCGGCAACTTGTGAGCGCTCGGGAGGGGCCTGCAACTCTGACGTCTCAGCAACCTTTTCGTTCCCGCACCAGAATTCATAAAGCAGAACCGCAGTAAGAACATTTGGGGATTTTTTTTTTTTTTTTTGGTAACATAACATGAAAGAAATTAAAATAATTCATTTAGAGAAATTTTCAACATTTTGACACAAGTAATGGGAAAAAAGTTTTTGAGTTTAATTAATCTTACTTTGAAAGCAGTGACTTTCTTTTTTGGTAATTATAACGTCTCCAAATCAGCACACTGTTTACCAGCCCCCCGTTTTACAACGTAAGTGACGGAGGGGCCGAGACTTTGCCACAGCCCTGCTGACCCCCACCCACTGGAGAGCTTACCTGCACGTCAGGGGGCCAGGGCTCCTGCCATCCCGGCTTCCAGCTTACGGGAAGAAAGCCCACGCGGGGCCGCACAGCGCTGTGCTGATAGCCAGGACTCGAACCCTGGCTGGTCTGACCCCAAAGCCCTGTGCTACCAACAGTGCTGTCTGTGCCGTTCCGTTCGTGTCCCCTGGAGCAGCACCCTCGTCCCTACCCAGACGATCCCGTGAGTCACGCTACGTGTGCCCGCTCTCTAGCAAAGCGACGTGGGCGGTCATCGCTGTGTGCGTGACCGGAAGAACAGTGTGGGCTGCTCTACCAGCTCTGCGCTGAGCGTTCGAGACAACGACCTTTCGGAAGACACCATTCACGGAAGGGTGTGCTGGGCTCTCCTGGGAACACTGCCGTTTGAGGAATTAACTGCAAAGGTCTCAATTTAAACATCTGAAGTCACCATAGTAAGTGAGGGTCCCTCCCATCTGGGGTGGAGAGCACAGTCAGCAGGAAGCCAGCACGCAGGATGGGCAGGGTGCCTCAACCGGAAGAGGGAAGAGGTTCGAGAAAAAGAGAACAGAGAGAGAAAAGGGAAAGTGGAGAAGCAGCTTAACTTCCTGTGCCTCCAACTGCCCCGCCCCCGGTGAAACCCCAGGGATCGGGGCTCCTCTGCATGTCACCTCAACTACCTGATTTCGAGGGGGAGGGCAAGGACGAGGAGCAGCAGCGGGGCATCAAAGTGGGTGACCTTCCCTTGGATGCGCTAGCCCTGTGAAGTAAATTCCCTCCTACAAACTCAACGTACTTATTTCGGAGTGACCGATGGTCGCAGTCGCCTTCAAATACAGTAACAACAAGCACCTGCAGGTGTTCAAACCCGGACTCGGGCTGGGTCCTGCACCCTGGGTCTCCCCACCGAGACGGGGACGCACGGTTCACAATCCGTGGCCTCCACCAGTCCTGCGCAACATGGGTAACTGGCTCACAGCAGCCTCCCGAGCCTCCGGGAGAGGATGGGAACGGATGCTGTCTAAACATCAGAGGAGCGCAAGAAGTGTCATCGGTGCAAACGGTTTTCTTTCTCCCGTTAAGCGGCCCCAAGAATCTCTCAGAGCCCGGCGCAGACACGCAGACACGCGCACGCCCAGGCGACTCCGTAACTGTGGAACTGACACAGAGGACCCCATCAAAGCTGGGAGCACGCGCAGCCGTGACTCGCCCCTACTGTCCCGAAACTCCCCTGGGCCTGAGCTCACGCTCTCCAGTCTGGCTTTCCTCCTTGCCGCCTCACCCCCGCTCACTTCTGCTTCTCGAACCCTCTCCCACCCTGCCCGTCTGTCACAGCCCCTCCCTACGCCGGGTCCCCACCAGTACCAGCACTCACTGCTGGCAGGTATGTGGCGGGCGCAGGCCGAACCTTCTCCTTGGAGGGGAGAACGCTGAGGCCCTCGGTGAGGTGAAGGAGCCTTCCGACTCCTGCTGTGGGGAGGTGCCAGCACTGTCTCGGGTCACTTCCCATCCCACGCAGCGTGCAGTGAAACCTCGAAGATGTGCATTACCCCGGGAGCCCTCTTCTCCCGCAGATCACCTCAGTCCACCCTCCCCGGGGGGCCAGGGCCTCGCCCCCAGGGGCGCCGCACCGCCTTCTGCCACCTGCCTCCACCTCCGGAGCACACAGCTTGAAGAGGCGCCCGCACCCATCCCTCCCACCCGGAATTGCGCCCCAGACCCCAGAGCTTGTCCTCCAGGGAGGGCGGGAGGGAGGGCCTGCTCAGAGCAGCCAGCTGCTGACAGTTCCGAGTTAGTTCCCGTGCTTCACCAGAACTTCGGATTCCCTCCCTACAGACGGCTTTCCTCCCAAAAGGTTTCATAATTCACCTGATCAGTCTCATCCTGGAATTCGGGTTGATGTTTCTGTCATAGCAAATATCTGGTGAGTATCAATTCAAGGGCCTCATGTAAATAATTATAAGTGAATGCCAGTATTTATTTGCATCCTTTCCAAAGAAGAACCTTCCTGCTCAATTTTCTCCTCTGTACTGCCATTTCAACTTTAATGGGCTCCGCCTATAACATAATACACCAGTTCCGAACTGGACCTGTACCGCTATGACCAAAGCACCAAGGAATACGAATTTTTAAATAATTACTACTTACGGCAAAGAATTTTCCTTACCTGGCTAAGAATTTTCATTCCGGAGTGCAATAGCTTCTTTGCAGCTTTATAATAAATGGTCTCTGGTTTGTTGTAAGTCATAGCATTAGTGCACATGAGTTTGAAGTGATCCTGTGGAGAGAATATTAGGGGGAAAACGCGTTAAAACAAAACAAAGTACGCTTCTTTCCTGTCTTGAAATCATACAGCTCTTCGAAAAATTACAAACAAAAAACCCCTGCCCCCTTCTTTCACTGTTTATCAGACGTTAATAGCAATTTCTTAAGTTTTAAGACTCACAAACAAAACACGCACTATTAGACTGATTTAAATACCCTACTACATTCTTTTCCAAATTCTGAAACTTTTCATAACTGTACATAAACTTTAGTTTTTATATTATATTTTATTGAGTATTCTGTTACAGTTGGGCCGATCCCCCCTTACACCCCTCCACCTGGCACCCCCACTCCCAGACAGGCCCCCGACCATTGCCTGTGCCCATGGGCCAGGCGAGTTCTTCAGCTGCTCCATTTCCTGAGCCGCACGGTACACCCCCAAGGCTACCCTGTGACTCCCTATCTGTGCTGCTTAGCCCCTCACCTCCTCACCCATCCCCCCACACCCCCTCCCACCTGGCAACCATCAACATGCTCTCTGTACCCATGATTTGGTCTCCGTTCTTGTCTGACTGGTCTGTTTAGATTCAATTGTCAATAGATTTGTATTTTTGCCATTTTACTGTTCATAGTTTTGATCTTCTCCTTTTCCTTAAACAAGTCCCTTTAAAATTTCATGTGAAAATGGTTTGGTGATGATGAACTCCTTTAGTTTTTCCTCGTCTGGGAAGCTCTTTATCTGCACTTCGATTCTAAATGGCAGCTCTGCTGGGTGGAGCAGTCCTGGCTGGAGGTCCCCATTTTTCATGACTTTGAACACTTCTCGCCAATTCCTTCTCGCCTGCAAAGTTTGAGAAATCAGCTGATAGTCTTATGGGAACTCCCCTGTAGGTAACTGACTTCTCTTGCTGCTTTTAAGATCCTCTCTTTATTTTTAACCTTTGACATTTTAATTATGTGTCTCGGAGTGGGCCTCTTTGCATCCATCTTGTTTGGGACTCTCTGTGCTTCCTGGACTTATATGTCTATTTCCTTCACCAAATTAGGGAAGTTTTCTTTCACTATTTTTTCACACAGATTTTCAATTTCTTGTTCTTTCTCTTCTCTTCCTGGCACCTCTAGGAATGTGAATGTTGGACCTCTTGAAGTTGTCCCGGAGGCTGCTTATACTATCCTCAGTTTTTTGGATTCTTTTCTCTTGGTTGCTCTTTGCTTCCTTATGTTCCAAATCATTGATCTGAATCTCAGCCCCATCCACTCTACTGTTGTTTCCCTGTAAATTGTTCTTTATTTCAATCAGTGGATCCTTTGTTTCTGACTGGGTCTTTTTAAGCTGCTGAGGTCCTCACTAAGTTCCTCGAGCATCCTTATAACCAGTGTTTTGAACTCTGCATCTGATAGATTGCTTAGTTCCATTTCATTTAGTTCTTTTTCTGGAGTTTTAATCTGTTCTTTCATCTAGGCCACGTTCCTTCGTCTCCTTGTTTTGGCAGCCTCCCTGTGTTTGTTTCTATATTTTAGGTAGAGCTGCTTTGACTGTCCTTGTCTTGTGGCCTAACATAGGTGGTGTCCTGGAGGGTCCAGTGGCACATCCCCCCGTCACCCAAGCTGGGTACGTGAGGTGCGCCCTTTGTGTGGGCTGAGTACACCCTCCTCTTATAGCTAAGATTTGGTTGCTGTTGGCAGATCAGTCGCAGAGATGTACCCAGGCCAGTCAGCTGCAAGGACTGGCTGTGACCACTGACCACCACCTGCACCAACCTGCTTCTGGAGGAGCACCTGTGCAGGGTTAGGGTGGTGGTGCAGGCCAAGGTCAGCCCCACCTGTTTTGCCTGGGGACCCCCTTCCTGAGTTGTAAAGCAATCTGAGATGGCTGCTGTTTGTACTGGGCTTGGAGAGACCCAGGTGAAGCCAGGCTGTGAATCAGTGCTATGCCTGGGGCTCACTGAGACCAGCTGCTGCCTGTCTGAGAGGATTGAGGAAGCTGTGAAGCAGGAGCCAAGACCAGCCATTCCCAGGGAAAAGCAGCTTGGGCGGGGCCTCAAACTGAGTGGGGCGGAGCCTCTGGGGATCTCCAAGGCAGGTCGGACAGTTTTCACCAGGTTGATGGAGTCTCAGAAAAGAACCAGCTTGCCGTGTCCGTGGAGGGAGGGTTTAGAAAAGGGAGAATGGCCTCTGCTTGCCTCGATGCCAGACACTTCAGTTCTTCCCTTTATGCCACTGCTGCTGGAGCTCAGAGGAAGTGAGTCTGAGGAGGTGAGTCCGTGTGTGGGTTCTTTAAGAGGAACTGCATGGGGCTCTAGCAGTTTCTTCCACCAACTCAATCTCCGCTGGATTTTGTAACCAGACGTTGTGGGGACTCATCTTCCTGGCGCTGGAACCCTGGGCTGGGGGGCCTGGTGTGGGTCTGGGACTCCTTGCTCCTGAGAGAGTCCTGCCGAATTTTCATCCACCACAGGTGGGTGAGGGACGCGCCTGTTCCGTGTCTGCACCCCTTCCATCAGTACGGACGGACGGGATTTCTTTCATTCTGTAGTTGTCAGACTTCCATTCGGCTTGATTTCTGATGGTTCTGAGTGATGGTTGTTCTATGTTTTAGCTGTAATCTTGATGCGGTTGTGCGGGAGGCGAGCTGTACCTGCCTGTGCCGCCATCTTGACTAGAACCCCCCATAACTGTATATAAACTTTCGATACCAAGATGAACTTTCGAAAACCTTAATCTTACTGCACAAAAAGAAAATATTATCATATATTTAACAGAATACTCTCGACTGAGCAGCTAATCTAATTGGAAATATTACTCTTGGTTTTATAAAATATCTTACATTTCCATTTATTTATGAACTAAAGATTTTATTTCAGATCTTGACTGAACACTGGGAACAGTGCGCTAAATTACCACAACTGACCCTACTAAATCCAAATTAACTGAGCGAAAACGTTGCAACATTTACACTAATTTTCTTTTATCTGTTTGGGTGCTAATATAAGCCAAACATAATTTGCAGAATGTTGCAAAAATCACGACAACGTGAAACAAACCATACACTCTCAAAGAGCTGAAACACGTAAATGGAGTAGCCAAATTACCGAACGGTGCTTTTGGTTTGCATGTCGAAGCACACAGATGTGCTGGAGAATGCAATCCCACAGCATATTTTCATGGTTAAGTAACTGTTACTTCCTATAAATGTGAGAGTAATTATGCCAAGGCCTTACTAAGTTAAAATGATAAAAACCAAACAAAATAAGGATCTGATTCCCCCAAATGAACTCCTCTCTTCAAAGCCAAACCCTTCAAAGCCCGCTACTTAATCAGCGACAACCGCCAAAAACACGCCACGGAACAGAACCAGGTGGGCTGAGCGTCGTCTAATAGCACACGAGAAGACTGACTCAAGGGCCACAGCTGGTACGGAACTCCACGTGGACCAAGTCCACGTGGACCTCAGTCCCTGGTGAAGCCGCTAGTCAGTCGGGTCTGTGCCAGGCGCTTCACCTCGCACGTGGTCAGAGCCCGGGGCCCACTCGTTCCTCAGGCCTGTGCACGCACACGCACACAGGACTTTTCACGGGGCAGCAGCAGGTTCCCAGTCCCCCCAAAGGACCACAGGCTAAGTTGGTACGGATATTCCGAAAAGCTTCCTCCACCCACTCGGAATTATTAAATATACATCTGGGGAAAGGAGGGGCAGGTGAGGGGAGACACAAGACGACTATCATCCGTACGAACGAGCCCCGGGCCTGTAATTGGCTAGGGAGTGCTGGGTTCCCCCACTGCTCCCGGTCTAACCCGGTGAGGCGGTGCGGATTCCGCGGGGCTCGGCTGTCACGTGCTGGGCTTTTCCGGGCTCTCGTGTAAGGAAGGGCACTTGGCCATCTGAAAGGCTGAATGGCCTTTCTGCATACTTTTCATGTCATTAAAAAGTATCTTGAACAGCCTAATGAGCTGGATAAGCTAACAAATATTACTTTGGGTTACTGAAAAAAAAAAAAATGCAGCAATGCAGAAAATTCCAAAGAGTTTAAAAATACTTGTTCATTTCCATTATGATCAGCCTGAACCATTTGCTCAAAAACACTTAGGGGCACACTTCTTCCTCCTCCTGTCACCACAAGAGAAAGATCAGAGGAAAACTGTTCACAAAAAGGAAAAAAAAAACCAAAATTGTTAAGATTTTTTTCCATTAAGCAATAATAAAGTCAGAAATATGCTGAAATAAACAGTTCTGGCCTAATTCTCACCAGATGAAAAGTTGGGAAAAATTCCCATCTCTCTGAACACACGAGAACGTAACGCCAGCTCCTTAGAGTAGTGGAATACTATCTATACATTCAGACCGACAGTAAAGACAGAATTAAATCCTGGTGTTAGTCATAAATCTCAGCGGACCGACATGTGGTGAAAAACAGAGCAAGGAAGCACTGATCACTGTCCCGTTGTCCGTTGGTACCTGACTCGGGCCCTGCCCGTTGGTCAGGCGGACACAGCCACGTGCCTGCAGGAGAAACAGGTGGGTAGGCATCTGCACCAGTCGGTCTGCGGGCATCTGCTACAGAGCCAATTAAAAAGCACATGCTGGTTTTTTCTGGGGAAGGTTAAAAAGTAAAGTGCTGTCTCTCAAACCAACATATAACCAAGACTACGTAAAGATTGAAAAAACTTCAACTGTAACATTAGGCATACACGTAATTTTGGTGGCTTGTAGGTTCTTGCAAGTTTTTCAATTCCTCCCTTTTAAAATGGAAAGAAATATGCTCAACAAATATTGCCCAAATGAATGAACTTGGGGAGCAACCAACTTTCATCAAACTAGAAAATGTAATTAAACCTCTGGTTAGTATTTCTGGATAAGCCAACTTATTCTCTATTTCAAAAGATGTGCACAGCTTGGATGTCTAGGAAAAGAAACTACCCTAATTCAATTTCATTAAGGTATCAATTTTACCTGCATTGATCTGAAATTAAAAATCAAGTATCTTTTCAAAACCCCCAACATGATAAAAGAGCAGACAGCTTAATGCATCCGATTTTGTATCTCCAAGCTTAAAAATATTTACAAAGACAAAAATATACAAAGATTTTTGGATGAAAATAAACTTAATTATTTGTGAAACAAAAGCTCAATTAGAAAGATTATGAACACCCACCACGCGGGTGTCCACCGAGACCTTGTATCTACGGGACCCAGGAGCCTGACTCTCAAAGGACCAGAGACACGTAGCCTGTGTCACAGCTCTTATCTGTCCCACCGCCGCCCAACCTGCTGCCGTTACCTTCAGCTCTTCTATGGACTGGTAGTCGTTGTTCTTGATCTTCTCCCTCATGGTGCTGAAGTCCATCGGGTGCTTAATGATCATGGAGTAGCCAGGGGCGATAAAATCAGTCACAGGAAATGAAAAGAAAGCACTTGGGTCTTTCCTGTGAAGAGATAAAAAATGTAATTTTATTTCTACTACAAACAAATCCACCAGTCTCGGAGCAGAAGTCAGAGGAACCCTCAGATGTAGAAAGAATCTGTAGCATGCTAACATGTTTCCCACTGAAAACCGAAGGAATAATTTTAAAGACTAATAACTGATTAATACCAGGGTTAAGATGTTCTACATACTAACTGTACTCCTACAGCAGCACCTCCTGCACAGGGAGGCATGGCACAGAGTAAACCCAGAGCCCAACCGACCGGCGTACTGGCCTCTGGGGGATCGGCACCACGTATTCTTACCGACCGCAGGGGAGGCGGCGGACACGGTGACCACGAGCCCACACGTGCAGCCCTTCCCAGGGGTTTCTAACTACAGGCTCGGACTCCTGGTGGGCCGCACAGTGACCGCGTCCCTGTGAGCAGAGGCATTTTTTGAGCCAATGGATGTGACTGCTATTGCGTGTATGGGGGGAAAGGGCCTGGGGGGGACTGTTTAAAAAACTGATGTTGAGAAGGTCCTCATGGCCGTGCATGAGAATCATTGGAGGAGCTTTACAAAAATTTCAATGTATAGTCCAAAAATTTATATGAAACCAAAAAAGACCCCAACTAGCTCAGCAATCTTGAGAAAGAAGAACAAGGTTGCAGATATCACAATACCTGATATCAGACTATACTACAGGGTCACTGTAATCAAAACAGCCTGGTACTGGCATCAGAAGAGGCATACAGATCAACGGGACAGAGAACCCAGAAATAAGCCCACGTCTCTACGGTCAATTAATATTCGACGAAGGGGGCACGCGCCTACAGTGGTGTGAAGACAGTCTCTTCAATAAACGGTGCTGGGGAGACTGGACAGATACGTGCAAATAAACAGGGCTACGTCAACCAGTAAAGAGAACCATCAGCAAATGAAAAGAGGACCTACTGTGCGGTAGAACGTATTTGCTAATGATACACGTGATGAGGGGTTCATTTCCAACACGTATAAAAACATACATCAAGGACTTACACACCAGGAAGGCAATCCAATTAAGAAACGGCAAAGGACCTGAACAGACACTCCCGAGAGGACATGCAGACGGCCAAGAGACAGGGAAAGATGCTCAATGTCACCGAGCATTAGAGAAATGCAAGTTAAAGCCCCTCACGCCTGTGGGAATGCGACAAATCAGCGAACGCGTGCGGGCGAGGATGCGGGAAGAGGGCGCCCTCGCGCACCGCCGGCGGGAGCGCGGACAGGCGCGGCCGCTGTGGGAAGCGCTGGAGCTTCAACAACGACGACCAGGAACCGCCTCTTGACCCCGGGATCCACTTCTAGCAACATTTCCCGAGAACCCCAGAACCCCAATTGGAAAGCACACACGTACCCTAGGTTCACAGCAATGTTATTCCCCACAGGCCAGACCTGGAAACAGCCCAGGGTCCACCCGCACGTGAGCAGGTAAAGAAGGCGGCACGCTTCCTTCCATAATGGAAGGCTACGTGGCCGCACGCTACCCTTCCCTTACTCTGAATAACCCCAACAATAAAAATGCCTTGTAAGGTAGCGGTGGCGGCAACTTTCGGCCCGTATCTGCCGCACGCCAGGCCCCGTGGTGGTCGGGCCAGTCCTCGCGAAAGCCTTCGGGAAGCGCGGCCTCTGCTCAGAGGGGAGCACCCTGGCTCCGTGCTCTGATCCTCGCTTCTAGGTCTCCGGTCTGACGAAAGGCAGTCGAAATGGGAACCCGGGTCTGGGAGAACCTGCCTTTGTGAGACTCCCAGCACAGAGCCTCAGCAGTGAGACTAGAGAGTGATGAGAATGAGCAAGAACCCCCAGTCTGGAACCCGCACACGCCAACGCGTGCCATCCACGGCAGTTCCTGCGAAGGACAACACGCCGTCTCCGGAGGACCCCCTCAGAGACTGCCTGCACCCCGAAAACCGGCCACTGGGCTGACCAAGGACGGCACTCCCCACCGCAGCCAGTGATGTTCTCTACCAGCACCAGGGCCTGACTCCTCCAGCCACCGTGGCCGCTCAGAACTGCGTGGCCTGGACTGTCATTCCTGAAATGTCCAGAGCCAAGTGACCATCCCTGGACTGAGATGCGATCTTAAGCAGAATTCTCTCAAGGTGACATTTTTAACTTACATTCCAGTCTTACAAGAAAGTTAAAAGGCCGCCAAAACACTCTAGTCACACATTCTAATTGAGTTGGGATGGCCAAGCCTTACCTGCTCACCCTTTCGGGACAAGTAAGGGATTATTTATGCGAGTGTAAAGACATGAGATGGAATGTTTTCAACCACTCTGTAAAGCCAAAAAGGGGGAGAGGCCACGAACTTGTGACCGGAACTGCCTGCAAAGACGAACAGGTGATGAATGCAGACACCATCGCGGGGGTGGCCGGCCCGAGGCCCGCAGGCAGCCCAGCACAAAACCCTACATTCACTGAAAACATCATGAGATCTTCTTTGTGATCACACCTGGCAGTGTATTTAACCTGTGGCCCAGAGATGCCACCAGGCTGGAAACCCCTGCGAGTGGTTTCACCTTTAAAAATGATTCGTGGCGTGCTCTGGGGTCGGCATGAAAGCACGAAACAGCGAGAAGGAAGTTCTTTGTGAGAATGCACGCCCTCCACCCACGAACCCCCTGCCAAGAAGG
Organism: Glossophaga mutica; assembly: GCA_039655065.1. Taxonomy (NCBI): domain Eukaryota; kingdom Metazoa; phylum Chordata; class Mammalia; order Chiroptera; family Phyllostomidae; genus Glossophaga; species Glossophaga mutica. The sequence continues at coordinate 3,589,353 of CM077315.1, forward strand.
TCGCCGTCTTTCAGCTGAAAACTGCAATTCTGAGTAACCGAGTAAAGAAACATATCAAAGTAAATATTTTAATAAAGACCGAGTTATTCTTTCCCTTTTAAGAACTTAACATTAGCTTAATCTAGATACTGTGACTTTGAGAACAATTTTCTGCATTTAAGAAGGTCACAGATCCTATTTATAGTATTCCGTCGCTTCTCCCAGACTTGGTAATTGTTGGACTTTCACGAACAGCACGATAAGCATCGCACAGATACACAAAAGGCATTTTTATCTATTAGCAAAGTGGAAATATCTGTACTGTTTATTTCTGGTCTAAAGCTTTAGCATCAGAAGGTACTTCAAATCAGAAAGACATTTGCCATTAAGAGCCTTACGTAACACTCTTCAAGTTGCCAGTTAAAACAAACTAAATAAGAACATCTAATAGTCCGCCTCTTGGAGGGCTTCTATTGCCAGCCAAAATATTTATCATCTACTTTAAAATCAAGTACACTTGGGTTTAGGCCACAAAATGCAGCTTTAAATAATCAAAAATAGACAAGGGGTTTGTTTGGATACCACATTTCTCATTTTAATCTCCGTGTCATAAAAATACTGGAAAAACATTTACCTCTGCAACTGTCTCATCAGCTGGTTCAAAGCTTCCTGAAGGGGCGTCTGTTCTACTTCTAGAGCAAAGAAGAAAGGAACAGAGTGTTTTGAAAGGCAGATTCCAGGTAGTATTGTTTAGCTTACTTTATTTCTATACGACATCTCATACCCATCACTAAATAGCTCACAAAGAAATTCCATTTATCTTACAAATAAGTATGAATTCAAACTGAGGCTAATTTAAAGCTCTTACGTGTTGGAGACGTAAGAAACTTAGACATTCTACTGAAAAGCGTTTGAACTTAAAAGCGGAAGCCCCAGTCCCTTCCCCGGCTGCGGCTCCCTCCGCGCAGCTGCTCCAACCTTCTTGCTTGGCTAGGGAGCTCGCGAGAGGCTTCTCGGGAGGCAAGTCCAGCCTGGCAGGGGCCTGGCCCTGGAGGTCCTTCTCGGCCTCACTCTCCCCACGGTCCCGGTCTCGCTTCCTTCTGTCCTCCTAAACAGAACAAAGGGAGGTCACCGAGAAATAAGTGTTTCAGAATACCTTTAGAAACTCATTTTAAATTAAAAGTCATTTTAATTTCAGTGGAAAAAATAAGACACCATTGAAATTTCTTAATAAAATCTTGATGTATTTTACCGCCATCTACTGGAAAAGGAGAGAATACCATGTTCATAAAGGGGGGGAAAAAGGGATTTGACAGTAGACGCCAGGAGAAAACATTCAGAAAAACAATACTATTCCTAAAAGCAAGATAACATATCTAGGAATAAATCTGATAAAAATCTAACACATTTGGGAGCAAATTAAGAAATACTATTGACAGGCCAGTGCGGAAGACCTGAATAAAGGAAACATACCATGTTCATGAACGGAAAGAGTCAATTCTCTCCAAAGTAACCTACGAATAAAGTGGAATGCCAACCCACACTGCAACATGGGGTTTTTCAGGGACTCTGACAAGCCCATCAGGGAACCTGGTCTGGAGATCAAGCCCGGAGCCGTCGGAAGAGTTTTGAAGACGGTCCCAGCAGCATGCGTCTCACTAGACACACAGTGTTCTACGAGGTGACAGCGTGCGGGTCCGACGCAGGGAGATACGAACGGACCGAGAGGAGCGATGATGGAGCCCAGAGACAGACGCGCACGGAGAGCCAGTCAGGGCGCCAGGGCCGGGCCGGGGCCACCCGCTGCCCACACGGACAAAGGCGATGAAGTTGGGTCTCGCCCTCAGACCACACTCGAAAGCAAGCCCCAGACGCACAGAAGACTTAAGTGGACAAAGCAAAGCTTTAAAACTTCAGATCAAGGGTCTTTATGACCCACGAGTGGGGGAAAATTTTTCTTACCCGTAAACAAAGCTAAGAAGCTGGCTACTGACTGAGATAATGTGCTTGAAACGTAAATAACTCAAAGTATTAGCAAAGATTGCATAAACGTCCACAGATTCATGTAAAAAGGTAAATAACCCAACAAAAAATGGGTAGAGTATCACAGGTAATTCTCAGAAGAAACCTGAAATGTCAAGAAACAGGAAAATTAGCTCAAGCTTCCTAGAACTCTGAGAGTTATAAATTTAGAAACAGGAAGGCATTTCATATCTCTCTGGCAAAAATGAAAATGTCTGCAGCCCTGGCTGGGGTGGCTCAGTGGACTGAGTGCCGGCCTGCAAACCCAAGGGTCGCCAGTGCGGTTCCCAGTCAGGACACATGCCCGGGTTGCAGGCCGGGGTCCCCAGTGTGGGGTACGCAAGGGGCAACACACTGATGTTTCTCTACCTCTCTTTCTCCTTCCCTTCCCCTCTGTCTAAAAATAAACAAATCTTTAAAAAAATAAAATAAATAAAAATAAAATACCTGCAAACGCCAAGTTCTGAGGGGACGTGCAGAAACGGGACTCTCATCCCCAGACGCGGGTGAGCGAGCACACAGGCGTGACCACCAGCAGGACGAGGAACGGCACCTAGTGAGGCCGAGGCCCCGTCTGCCCTGCTTCCCAGCTCCGCCACTGCTGGGCGCGCACCCTACAGAAGCCTCTCTCCACACAGCGCAGCTGACCCGGGACCGCCGACCCAGGTCTGGACCTCCTGGGCCCACTTACTTACACGTGGGTTTTCTTCGGCGAACCTTTGTGCTGTTGCCCACCCAGAGCTGGGAGTCCCAGGTGGGGAGGATCTATCTGTGTCATCTTATACAGGGGATTTAGGCATTTTTGGATTTTGGTACCCATGGGGGCCCTGGCCCCAATCCCTCCTGGCCTCTCGGATACTGAGGGACGACTTTAAGTTCCTGCGGATTTTTGACTGCGGCGGGCAGGCGGGCGGGGTCGGTGCCGCTGACCCGTGTGCTGAGTAAGGGTCGACTGCGTGAGACGCACATCGACACTCACGGCAGCGCTGGCTGAGGCAGGAAGAACTCAGAAACGACCCACTGCCTACGACAAGGAGAATGGGTGGACGAGTTCCTCACACAGCAGGCGATGTCAACGAGCTGGAGGCACACCGCACCAACATGCACGGTGCTCGGAAACAACTCCTGGAGAAGATCGCTGGGGACTGCCACGAGGCCCGTCACGTGCAGTGTGGACACGTGTCAGTGTGTGCTGTTCACAGTGGTGCGCAACGACAAGAACGGGGACGCGTGTGACGCGACGCACACCACACTCACCGCGAGGGCTCTCTCCCGGGAAGGGGGAGGGGTGGGGTTCGGACCGGCGCACACAAGGCCTCACCTGGGCCTGCACCCTAACTTCTCAAAAAACCCAGACCAAACCCCAACCCCAAAACAAAGACAAGCAGAAGGCAAAACGCGGAGATCTGCTAAAGCTGCATGTTTGGTACGGCAGGGACAGTTTTACTGTTCTTCGTGGTTTGCATTTTTTTTAAATTAAATTTTGAAGTAAAATTGTGCAAAATGTGTCTACGCTAAGCTCTTGAGAATCAAGATTCTCAACAGGATCTTATCAGCTCAAAGCGTGGCCCCGGCGGCCAGCAGCGTCAGCATTATCTGGGAAGTTACTAGAAATGCGCATTCGGAGCTCTCATTTTGGTGTCAAATTCCCACGTGCATCGGAATCACCTGGAGGCCTTGGTAGAACACTACTTACCGCCTGGGCCGGTCCCCAGAATGAGGGACCCAGTGGGCCTAGGACAGGGCCTGTGAGTGGCGTGACCAGCACGTTCCCAGGCCGGAGCTGTGCTTTACTTCTTGCCAGGGAGCCCAGAGCAGAGTCTGGCAGGGAACCCAGACCTGGTAACAGTCTGTTGCATGCATGCGTGCGTAAACAAATAAATGGCCCTCAGCTCAGAGGTGTGACACTGCTCTGACACCCTTAGAACCCTCCCTTCTCTGGGAAGATGTGTCCTTGAGAGGGGTAAGGGGCAGGGCTGGCTGCCACCCCAGATAAGCCACAGCAGCCCTGAGGTCCTGGGTGTGGCAGATGTCACAGCACACAAGTCAATGACTTGTGTTTTGAGAGAATTCCCACTCTGTTAATAATTACAGTTATTCATTTCTCCTTTATAGTTACAAGCTACCTCAACCTCCACACCTCAGTTAACTCTGCAAGGAAATGCTAGGATCCCCCCGCCCGCCGGCCCCAGGGCTCTCAGGATTAAAGGGCCACCACACTGAACAGAGACCTGAGAACAGAGCCTGGCAGACAGTAAACACTCCAATGTCGGCTTTCGGGGTGTGCCTTCCCCTGGGGGCCTGGTACAGCGCTCATTAGAATTTATTTATGTAAAGTAAGCTTTTCATTTTCATTAAGTTTTACTTAACCTCAGCTTTATAAATATCCTACATGTTAATGCTTAAAATTAAAAAATTTTTAAATAACTCATTTTATCCTGACCACATCCCCAGCGATGGGACCAGCCTAGCTTCCTGAGCAGTGCAGCTTGCTGCCGCCCTGCAAAGCTGTCCGGATGGAATCCGACGGAATCCGGAGCAGAGTGCTGCTTTCCTGACGGCAAAGGATTCAGACCTGGCGGGGGGGGGGGGGGGGTGCTCTTCCAGGGCAAAGCCTCCCAGCAGGCCTCCTCACACCCGGCCTCCACTCCTTCGATTTGTGCAAGTCACTGCTAACAGATTTGTGCAAGTCACTGCTAACAGATCAACGTCGCTAAGACTCAACTCTGATCACTTCCATTCAGAACGCTGGACTCTGCACGGCCTACGGGTTCAATTCCATTCAAACCCCGGCTGCCTCTCTCACCTCACCCCACCCTCCTCTTCAGGCCTCTTCACGTCCCTATACACACCCCGCACCCACCCTCGGGCTCCGTCCTTAGTTCCCAACACGGAGTGGGAGTCCCTCTCTAGGCAGGGGCGTAGCATCCCGTCGGGGACCAGCTTTTCAGGCCGGCCCAGGAACGAACGCTGGGTGTCAGACCGCCTGGAACGCGCCTGCAGCAGCCCGTAAACCCTGACTCGTGGCTTCTTACGTGTGGCCCTTTACGTTGAACTGCAGAACACGTGAAGAACGCAGCCACAGCTGAGGGCAGGCGGCTACAGCACGGAGCACAGAACCCAGCAAGTAATGTGTATTTAGAGTAAGTGCCAGTCATTTGTAAAGTGCCTGGTTTTTCAGCAATCGTAACGGGTGCACGATTGCATCATTTCACTTACGATTACTTCATAAACACTTCTGTAATTTTTGTAAGTCACCATTTTAGCGGTGCGATGGCCCACCCAGAAGTGTACCTCTGGCACCTTAATTTTCTTAACTGTCTCATGTGCCCGTATTGTGACATCACATGGCGTGAGCATTGTTCATGAGCCGTCTTTCTTTTTTTTATAATGTGGGAATAAGTGACTTGAAAACGTTTAAGGCTGAATCTTTAGGAAAGGGGAACGCTGTATAACATAGTCATGCCGGCATGTAAATTCTCTGCCAACCGCTCGGCACGCAAACGTGGAAGGAGAAACAGCCGGCACGCTCGCACAGCAGCACCGTCTAGATGACGGTCTAGCTACGACCCCGGCGCGCTGCACCCTCAGGGCTCGGCGGGGAGAAGCACTGCCGGTCCTGTCGGCTGGGGCATCTCAAACGAACACGCTCAGAGATGTCCTGCTCAAAAACTTAACTAAGACGCCTTTGAAACATTACAGGGTTTATCTTCTCACTGTTCCGGCCTGGGAAAGAGAGATGACCCAAACGGCCTCTACAGAGCCAGTGACCGCAGGGAACCCGGACGGCCCCATGATTGCTGGTCCCGAGTCCCCAGGCAGTGGGACCTGAGCAAATTCATTTCACTTCTCTGAGCTTCTTCCACTTTACCTTCCTGCCTGTCCTACGGGGCGAGGCGTTACGTCTGCATGAGACTGTGGGTGCAACAGCATCTTACTCTGCAGGGGAATCAGAATATAACGGTAGTTAACGATATTTAAAGCCACTGTCGAGACAGGGCAGTGTGGCTGGAACGGAAGGGGAGACTTCCAAGAACCCACCCTGAGGACATCCCCAGAAACGTGTACAAGGTGCGTGCACAGCGAGGCTCACGGCAGCGTTACGTGTGAGATTTAACAGTGCCGCCGCATGGAACGAAGCACACTGGCGTAACTGAGCGCAGCGTGGCGAACAAGGGGAGAGCTGCCCAAGCGCGACAGGAAGACCACATCAGCTGGCATCGTGGGGTAACTGCCGGAGGTCAAACTGGAAGTGGTTAAAGGGGCTACGCCCCAGTGTCCAGCTGAACGAGATGATGGCAGAAGGGACAACCGTGGGTGAAAGGTGCCGGCGCGCTGGGGAAACGCACGGCAAGTAGGGGGCTTGCGGATCAGAGAAAGCAAGCTACCTCCTGCACGAAGAGGTAGACGCCTACGAGCGAAGTGCACGCCACAGAACCCCGAGAAACCGCAGAACGTGGAGGCGCAAGGCACCGGAGCCTGCGGACCCGGGCCCCGGTCGGAGGTGCAGGGAGCAGACGGGCTGAGAGCAGAGCGGCTTTCCTCCACGGGAACTGAGCAGCCCGGACAAAGCCTCCTACAGGGACGGACATCCGGGGGCTCCCCTGCAAACGGTCAGGCCTCTGTTTGCTGACTCTACCGCGAAGTCCGCCCCCGGATAAGACTTTGTCTAGGCACGAGGCGTCTAACCAGCCTTTTCGTGCTCCACATTTATATACTAACGGGCTACAAAGGTAACTAAAGGTAACTAAAGGATGATTTCGACATAAGAGATCAAATAAGTTAAAGAACTTTAGGGGAAATAAAGATACTACGGAGAGCAAAAGAAAACTTCAAAACAAGAAAAAGCAAGGTGCTCCTAAAACAAGGACAAGTAGAGAACAAGATTTCTTAGATATTCAAAAAGCAAGATCTGAAATAAAATTCAGTAGAAGAAGCAGAAGATAACGATTAGGCACTCTCCTTGAAGGAAGCACACAAAAAAAGCAGAGAGAGAGAGCGAAGAGGAGAGGGGAGAGAAGCAAGTTCAGAGGAGGAGCCCGGGAGTCCAACACTGAGGACGGCGGGGGCGCCAGGCAGAGGAGAGGGGGCGCAGAGCGGAGAGAGGGGGCGCAGAGCGGAGGGGGCGAGTGCAGGCACACTTCGCGCACGCGCCTGCGAACTGAAAGCAAGACCGCTTATTGTGAGACACAGCCCGGATGACAAAGGGGAGGGTCCCCAAGACTTCCAGACAGCGAAGACTGGTCACGCACAAAGCACTAAGAATCTCGACAGCCAGTGTGGAGGCCGGAGGACAACACGGCAACGGTCTCGCGCCCCTGGGAGAAGAGAGTTTTCAGTCCGGTCGTTCCAGGCCGAGCCGAGCCATCAGCCCACATGGACACCACCGGGAGGTAGGACAGAGGTCTCCACCACGTGGGACCTTATAAAGGTCTACCTCCCACGAACGCTTTCTTAGGAAGCTGCCGGACAGGGTTAAGACTCCCCAGAACTAGGGAATGAATCAAGAGGAAGATGTGGGTCCCAGCAGGCCTGGAAACCCCTAATCTCGGCCAGAGCAGGAGGGGACAGAGGCCTGCAAGAAAGATGTCTCGAAACCAGGGGAAGCGCCTGCCTGGGTGCGAAGCAGCAACTGGGTGGGTTTTCAGGGCTGCGCCTGCGCATCCTGTTTGCCTCCAGCGAGCAGTAACTGCGCACCCACGCCAAACACTGGTTCCACCACCCAGTGTGCTGCGCCTGTACTGGGAGCATGGGGGTGGGGGGTGGGGGCGTGAAGCAGTGTGCGAACGCTGATTTAGACTCCCGTCTTTCCCTGACGGACGTCGGTAAAAGACGTAAGCGGAGATATCAGTGAGCGGCAATGCAAACCTGCATTTAGAAATGGAGATGAATGTACAAAGAGGAAACGAAAACGTTTGGGAAGTCAACCTCCAGGATGGAGCAGGAGAACGCTTTTGTGTCAAAAGCCATGCAGTACTCTTTTTAAAACTATGGTCACAAACTACTACACTACTAATAAAAAATAATTAAAAAACAAACAAACAACCCAACTGGTTACCTCTGGAGAGAGAGGCTACATGAGGGTTTGGGGTGAGGAAAACTCCCTCGCCCATTCTGTTCATTTCCGTACCACTAGAAATCCCTGGTAAAAAATCGTACGCAAATATGGACTTTATGATTTAAGAAAGGGCAACACAGGGTCGTTGAATACACGGTCACAGTCTCGGGAAAGAAATACAAACTGAGCAGAGAGGAAGAGATTTAAGAACCTGCAGTGAGACTGAGATTTAACGGCCCCCCACGTGTTCAATCACGCGGAACAGAACACTGCTGTTGTGAATCTAAACAGAGGAGAAACTGTAAAACTAACCCACCGGAATCTACCTTCGAGATACAGCAGCTGACTTAACGAGGCCCTTAGTGACAGGGTCCAGGAGAATTCCGGGCACACGTGCGATTATCCTTGGATGCAAGGTTAATGATTACGGTTCTGCCCAGCTTACAAGCCAAGGAGGGAGCTACTTACTTTTTGTCTATTAACTGTCAGTGGTCAAAAAAATGCTTATTTTTTATTACTGGTGTCATATCCCTAAAAGGTCTCAATCAAATTTTCCTCTTCAATGACTCAAACTTTGTTTTAAAAGATGGATGTTGCCCGTTAAACATTTGGCACTATAACGTTTGTTTTGGAGCAAAACATGAACCTTTATAGATTCCATTCACTTTATTTTTTAAAAATTTACTGATTTTAGAGAAAGCGAGCACGCACAAGGGAGGGAGAGAAACATCGACTTGTTGTTCCACTTATTGACGCCCTCACTGGTCGATTCCTGCATGTGCCCTGACTGGGGAACGAACCTGCAACCTTATTGCCTGGGGCCGACGCTCCAACCCACTGGACCACCCCGGCAGGGCGGTCCCCTGCGCTTGTTAAATGAGTACTTGACAATCCTGGAACCTGAGGCTCTCGGAGATGGAACCGGTGCTCAGAAGCAGCTCCTGGCAATCAGGGCGAGCAGCTCAGGCACCTGGTGGGTGAGCCCAGCTGCCTCCGAGTGTAATTAAACAGAACACGGGTGATTCACGTTTCCACTCAGCCCTGCGCCTGCTCAAAACCGGGCGGCCTTTCCCGGGCGGCACTCCGGCGGCTCGTGGGCCCGAGGGAGGCAGCAGGAGGCGGAAGCAGGGAGAGGGGCCACCTGTGCGAAGCAGAAGGCGCGCAGCCACATTTACCTTCACGCGCCGGCGTTTTCTCCCCTTCTCTTCCCCTGGAACCTGCTTCTCGCCTTTCTTTCTCTTTTTCCGCTTTCGGTCCTTGTGTTTGTCATGATCGTTCTTGTCTTCGAAGAGGCTCGAGTCGTGCCCCGAGCTGCCGGTGGAGAGCTCGGTGACTTCGTTCCCTCCCACTTTGAGGACCAGCTTCAGGGGCTTCTCCACGTACTCTTTAAAGAAAGGGAAGGGGCTGGATTGAAGGGGGCACTCGTGGGGTGGCGCGCACAGCGCCGTGGCCGCCGGGCGGGGAGGGGAGGCGGAGGCAGCCCCGGCGGCGCCGGGCACGCACCGGGCGCCCCCGAAGCACCTGTTGAATGACGGGCGCTCGCCGAGAGGGTGCCCCGAACGCCGCCGGGCCTCTCGGGCCGTCTCACGCCTCCCTACGCCACCTGCCGGGGCCAGGGGTCCCGGGTGTCGCCGCCGCCCCTGCCCGGGGTCCACGCCGCGTCCGGCGGTCCCGCCCCCTTCGCGGGTCCGGGCCTGCCCGTGGGAGGCGCGGCCGGGGTCCGCCTCGGGCGCTCGAGGGGGTGCCGAAGGCGCGAAAAGCCCCCCGAGCGGCCGCGGGCGTGCCATCCCCACCGCGGCCCACTCCTCACCCTCGTAGAGGTGTTTGTCCGACTTGTGCTTCTTGTGCTTCTTGCCCATGTCCGACCGGGCCCCGGTGCCCGCCCCCCGCGCCAGGCCCAGGCCGTGCGGCGCCGCTTCCGGTCCGGGCCAGGCAAGCGGAGGGCGGGAGCGGGGCCCGCGAGACCCCGCGCCGCGAGGCAGGGGGGCGGTGTGCGCCGAGCGGCGCGAGGTCCCTCACGAGAAGACGGCGAGCGAGACGCGGCCGGAGCCCGAGAGAGGTGGCGGGTCAGCGAGCGGCGAACGCGGAGGCGGGAGAGAGGGGCCGGCGGGCACGCAGGGTGCGGCCAACTGCGCGTAGCGGCCCCTAGCGGCTGGAGGCGGCACTGCAGACTGCGGGCTGGGGGCGGAGTTCGAGCCGGGGGCGTGGTGGGGGCGTGGCCCACGCTCTGAACCTCCCCTTTCTTCTCTCCCTCCTCTCTCTTTCCCACTTATCTTTTCCTTAATTCCCTCATTGCCTTGCTCCCTCCCCCTCTTCTGTCTCTGTCTCTGTCTCTCGTCTCTTCCTCTTTCCAACTTTTCCTGACGGTCTCTTTCTCTCCCTCGCTTCATCTCTTTCTTCCTCTTACTTCCTCTCTCTCTACCCCTTCTCTCCTTCCTCCTTCCTCTCTCTTCCCCTTTTCTCCCTTCTCTCTCTTCCCTTCCTCCCCTTTCTCCCTTTTCGTCACCCCTCCTCCTTACCAACTCCTGCCTTCTCTCTCTGTTTCCCTTGAACAATATTTAACAATATTTAACATCAAGCCCCGTACTAGACGCCAGATCCGGCAAACCCGTCACATCGGTAACTGAGGGATTCTAATCTTAAAAAATCTAATGTGATAACATGTAAAGGCCTCCACGTACAGGGCGAAGCTTGGTTTCAGCCATTGGCTATAACTCCTTTGGTTTAAGGAGGACTGCAGAGCCAGCTCCCTCCAGGGTCTGGCCCCCATGGCGGGTCTGGCCCCGCCGGCGGCATGCCTTACTCCAGGCTGAACCCGTGAGTTTCCCTGTTCTGCTCCCAGGTGTGCAGTCAGCTCACCCAGGGCAGGGGCTGGTCTGGTCCCCTTGGTGTCCCCAGCACCCAGCACAGTGGCCACTACTGCGCAGACACCCCTCAGAGCTAGCTTACTCTCTCTGTCTTTTTCATCCCTCTGACAGCTCAGCTCTGGGATGTTGGAAAAGGGTCTGGTTAACACTTTCATACCACGGAGTGAGTGATTTCCCTCCTCCCCTCAACAGAGGTCCTATATGGTTCTCCCGGTGTTCACAGCTGGGAAAAAGGAGTAACCACCTGAAGCAGAAGATGCTTCACAGAAAAAGTTCCTGGGAGACAGAAACCCTAACTCACCTAATTTTTTTATTCCCAGCTCCAGGACAGTGCCTGGCACATAAAAGGCACCCGAAGATGCTCGATGAACTGAGCCATGCTGTGTCGGGCAGACTCTAAAGTGACCCCAAAAGACTCCTGCCTGCGGGTATTTGTGTCTTCCACCTGAGCGGGGACTGCCTAGAGACTCGCTTCTAACCAACAGAATATGGCAAGGGTGATGAGATGTCACTTTTGAGATTCAGCTACATTGGAGTGTGACTTCTGTATTGCTAGGCAAGCCTCTTGCCTTCTTGACTCGCGTGCTTCGATGATGCAAGTTGCCATGTTGGAGAGGCCCACGTGCAAAAAACTGTGGGCAGCCTCCGGCCAGGATGGGCTCAGCGCAGTCCTTCCAGAAATATTTGTTGGATGAATGAATGAATAATAGGTACTCTTTTGCAATGATAATTCCTCTTCTCTGGAGGGTGTTTATGGTTGGGGACTGGTGGCCTTCAGAAGAGTCAGAGGAGGAGGAGGAGGAGGGAGGCACTGAGGAAGGCTGGCCACTGGGGGTGTGTGGCATTCCTAGGAAATGGCCTCTGCCCCCCTCTCTCAGGACCAGGCCTCTAGGAGAGGCAGGGGCCAGCCAGGATCCCACCTCAGCTGGGCCTTCGGACATCAGTGCCCCAGTGGAGAGCTAATGTGTTGGACACCTGATCCTGGGGGTAGAGTGTGGCCTCGCTGGATTGGTACAGTTCCGGAAGGGCCAGTGGGGACCCTTGACAAGTATCCCCTCATGGCCGACAGATGGGAGAGGTTTATGGGGAGCAGACCCTATGATCCGGACAAACCAAAAAGCCACGAACACCAGGGACTTCCCAGATGCTCACCTGTGCCTCTCTGTGGTCCTCAGAGCTCCTCAGAGCCCCTCACGCAGCAGGAATCCTGGGTAAGGCACCCCCAAGTCCAGCTGTTCTTGGGCTACTTACTTCCTCTGTCTTCTGTCTGAACCTCAGGTGTCCCCTATGGGGACAGGACAGGCCCAGCCCTGCACAGCCTGTGTATTGGGCACGAGGGTCAGGGAAGTGAGGAGTGAAGAGCCTTCTTGCCCAAGTGTGAGAGGACAGAAAGGGGGTACAAAAGGGCCCATGTTCCTGGGTATGCTGGGGGCACCCTGCCCTTTGTCCCCAGGGGAAGGGAGGGAGGTGGCATTTCCCGAGCCTAGGCTCCCAGAGGCTGTGCCAGGTGCCCCAGTTTGGCAGTACGGACTGGCAGCCGGGCACCAAGGCTGGGAGAGGCCCTCAAGGGGCCAAGGCTGGTTCACTGGGCAGCTCTTTGGAGATGCAGCGGCTTGAGGTGATTCGCTGTGACAGGCTGTTGACAGCGCAGCTTCCAGGGTTGCTGGCGGTCACAGCAGAGCGGCCTCTGAGCGAACGGGAGAGAGGCAGCAGGTGGCAGCTGTCCATGTGGGGATAGGGGCTGCCTCTGCCCCAGTGGCTTTGGAGCTGCTTGCTGGGGGACAGTGAATCCAGCCAGAGCACCCACCGCTGACAGCCCCGAAAGTCACTGGGACTCAGGTTCTGCCATGACAAAGATGACCCTGAAGCCCTCGCTCTAACAGGAGAGAGGAAACACGAGGACCTCCCTCCCTGCCTCGCTTCCTTCATCCAGTTTTGCTGAGTGCCCACTGTCGTGCCAGGCACTGTGCTAGGTGCTAGAACACAGCGGGAGCCAAGTAGACATGGTCCTCTCCCTGGGGAGTTTGCAGTCTGATGAGAGAGACACACATTAAACAGGTAGCTACACAGATAATTATTCAATGACAGTTGTACCAATTGCTATGAAGGAAAACAAGAGGGTGCTGTTACAGTAGGACTGTAAGCCACCTTGGGGGGGTTAGGCAAGGCCCCCTGGGGAAGCCACACTGACCTGGAGGATGAGTCTTAGGTTGGGTGCCCTAGAAGCAGAGCCTTCTAGGTTGATGGGAATCTGCTCCACTTATTCATCGCTAATGTACAGGAAAATGATTGGCTTTTGTGGATTAACCTTGTATCCTGCAATCTTGCTGTACTCATTTATTAGTTCCAAATTTTTTGTTGATTCTCTCAGATTTTTTATATAGATGATCATACAACCTGGAACAAAGACAATTTCTTCCTTCTTATATGTATTTCCTTTCCTTGTCTTATTACATTGTCTAGAACTTCAAGTATGGTTTCCAAAAAGTGGTGGTTGAGAAGGGACATCCTTGCCTTGTACTTGATCTTAGAGGGAAAACATCTGGTTTCTCACCATTAAGTATGTTAGCTATAGGTATTTTTGCAGATATCTTATTCAAGATGAAGAAGTTCCTATTTCTAGTTCATTGAGAGATATTTTTAAATTATGAATGAGTGTTGGATTTTGTCAAATGCTTTTCCTGCATTTATTGACATGATTGTGTAAATTTTTCTTCTTTAGCCTGTTGCAGGATGGGTTACCTTCAGTGATGTTGACTGTTGAACTAGCTTTGCATGACTGGGTTTAAATCCCATTTCTTCACAGTGTACAATTCTTCTGTACTTTACTAGATTCTACGTGCTGTATCTTGTTGAGGATTTTTATGTCTACGTTCAAGAGAAATATTCATTTGTAGTTTTCTTTCCTTGTAATGTTGCTGTCTAATTTTTTTTATTTGGGGTGATGTCGGCATCATAGAATGGATCAGAAAGTACTTCCTCAGCTTCCATTCTCTGAAGGAGGTTGTAGAAAAGTGTTATAACTTTTTTAAAAAAAAATGTATGTTTTAGTTTTCAATTATGGTTGATGTACAATGTTATATTCAGTGTAGTTGTTTCAATATTTGGCAGATTTTGCCAATGACCCCATCTGGCCTCATGCTTTCTGTTTTTGAAAATTTGTATATTATTGATTCAGTGCCTTTAATAGATATACGTCTGTCTGGATGGTCTGTTTCTCCCTGTGTGAATTTGGCTAGTTGTGCCTTTCAAGGAAGTGGTTCATTGCATCGAGATCATCCAATTTGTGGGCATAGAAATGTTCATAGTTCGATTCCCAGTCGGGGCACGTGCCTGGGTTGCAGGCCAGGTCCCTGGTGGGGGGTGTGCAAGAAGCAACCACACATTGATGTTTCTCTCCCTCTCTTCCTCCCTCCCCTCCCTTCTCTCCAAAAATAAATAAATAAAAATAGAACAAAACAAAAAAGAAATGTTCATAGTGTCCCCTTAATTATTTTTTAATGCCCACAGGCTCTGTAGTGCTGTCTTCTTTTTCATTTGATATCAGTAATTATTAATTTTTCATAGCCTGTCTAGAGGCTTATTGATTTTATTGATTTTTTTTTTTTTTAAAGAGACAGCTTTTGGGCCCTGGCTGGGGTGGCTCAGTGGATTGAGCGATGGCCTGAGAACCAAAGGGTCGCTGGTTCCATTCCCGGTCAGGGCACAGGCCTGGGTTGCAGGCCAGGTCCCCAGTAGGGGGTGCGCGGGGGGGCAACCACACATTGAAATTTCTGTCCCTCTCCTTCTCTCTCCCTTCCCCTCTCTCTAAAAATAAATAAATAAAATATTTAAAAAAATAAAGAAACAGCTTTTGGTTTCATTGATTCTTTTTTTCTCTACTGATTTCCTATCTAACCAATTTGTATACCTCAGAAACACATTAAAATTTGGGTCTTTATTGATTATAAAAAGTAAATGTTAAGACTTTTAACTTGAAAGACAAAATATATTTGCACTGCAAGACACAATTTTTATTTCTCATACCTAAGAGCTGCGCTTAACACTGCATTTGAACCGAGGCGTTGCAAAACAATCTTTAAAAAAACCACTCGATGATGAGATCTCCAGGGCCCTTCCATGACTCTGTGATTAAGTAAGACAAACCACTGTTATGATCGGATGTTTTTATTTTTACAATACCCACCTTTTAGCAGGACCATAAAGCCACCCAGGTTAGTCAAGTTTGATTGAGCTGTTGGATGCGGTCAACTGGACCACAATCCAGGGTAAGAGAAATCAAGATACCTGGTCCTCATCCTCACATTGCTCAGCCTCCATGTGATGGTGAAAATGCTTTAGTTTGGTGGTGCCAGAAACCCACCCACCCCAATGAGTGTGAGCTTCAGGTATGGCTGTATCCAGGGGCTCAAATGATGTTGCAAGATCCAGGCCTTCTCTAACTCTTGGCTTGCTTCCTCTGCCCTGGTGCCCTTCTCAGACCAGCTCCCGTGGCCTCCATCCTGCCATTGCATGGATCCAGCCCAAATCATGGGGTTATCTGGTGGTACTGATGTAGGTCATGTGCCCACCCTTAGCCCCTAACCATGAAGGAGGTGGGGTGGCCATGATGGTGGTATAATTCAGTGACAAACCAAATCGCAAGTCTACCCTGGGGCTCAGATGGGAGGCCGGTGCTACCTGAACCATGTTGCCTAAGTTGAGATCCTCAAGAAAAATCAGGGTGCTCTTACTGCAGAGTTGGAGAATGGACGCTGGATGGGCAAAGCAAGGAGGAAGAAATGAAATGAAACCATTTCTAAGCTTGGTGTCACTACGTCCCCGGAGGGGACCGCTGCTGTGACAGGGCAGAGAGGGAGGATGTGACCCAGAGGAAGGACTCTACTGGGCCTGAGATGAACAGAACCCTGAGGCGTGTCACTGTGCAAATGCGGCGGGGATTGCTTGGTTGGGTGGAAACATACGGTATTTGACAAATACAAACACGCTTCGCAAGATGTGGGCTCCTGTCCTTCCCAAGACTGGTCACCGACAAAGAGGGGGCAGAGCCACTCTTTCTTCCTGATCACATTCTGACCAGCCTGGCCGACACTTGCCCTGCTCACCCAAGAAGCAAATGTGCCTGCTCACCCAAGAGGCAAATGTGCCTGTTCACCCACAGAATGCAACCAGGGAGGTTTTTCTGCCCCCTACTTCTCTCTCTCTCTCTCTCTCTCTCTCTCTCTCTCTCTCTCTCCTGTGATCTGGTCTTTCAGAGGCCAGTAGAGATCAGGCTTGGAATTGCTGACATTGTCGGGCCCCGGGAGAAAATTTGTGAGGCTCAGCCAGATCTGTTTATGCCCAGTTTTACCACGTTGAGTTATTTGCACTCAGAAATGCTGATGGTTTGCCGTCATTGATGTTTAATCCTATTGTAGGCGGTTGGGGAGGCACTGGTGGGTGAATGGCCGTCTCTTTCTAGTTCCGAGGCAGCAAAAGGAAAAGCACAAGTTTCCCCTTTATTCAGGAGGAGAAAGCTTGGAGTGGGAAATACAGCCTTTTCCTTCATTCCTGTCTGTTCAGCTTTCACCTAGGGTACAATCCCCACTGCACAGCCTTCACGGATGGTCCCATCTCTCTGCCCTTGACATTGACTGAGCAAGAGCTGCCATGTCTTACAGCCTCCCCTCTGCCCCAGTCTCAACCCGCTCTCCCTGGACAGCCAGAGTGACCTTTACAAACGGATGAACTGAGATCGTATCATTGTCCTGTTCACAAACCTCCAGTGGCCCCCTTCCCACACAGATAAGACCCGAGCTCTTGTCCCGGGCCCAGGCTCTGTGTGACCTGGCCCCAGGCCCTCCTCTCCCACCCAATCTTGTGCCACAACCCACTTTTACTCATTATACTACAGACCTAATTTGCCCAATCTCAGTCCTTTGACCATGCCATGCTCTCCCACCATCCAGGGCCTTCGCACGTGCTGTTCCCCTGTCCCGGAATGCTGTTCCCACACTTGTCTTTCACCACCTCCTCTACCCTGTCTCTCGCAGCTCCCTGGGAGACTAAGCTCCAGATGCCCAGAGATAAGACATCCGTCATTGGCTGAAGTCTCTTCCCTCACCCACTTCCTAATAAATCATTCATACTCAAATCCTTGTCTCAGGGTCTGCTTTGGGGGAACCCACACCAAAACACTAACTAGGACGACTCCTGTTGGCTGTGGTTCAAGAGCGATGCAGCCCCAGGAGCTGCCGGCCACTGTCTCGCCAGCCATGAGGCGCAAACCCTCCAGCAAGGCTGCTGGCATGGAGGAGAGCGAAACCGAGAGACGGCAAGCGATGTGGCTGCAGAGTAAAGACCAGAGTAAAGACCGTCCACCCAGTTGAGCTACTTTACGCGATTCCCCGTGAGATCCCTGCGCACCTGGATCTTTTCTCCTACAGCAAGCAAGCTCCTCTCTCTCTGCCCTCTCCAACCATTCAATTGTCTAGAGCTAGTCATCTCTGTTTCTCTTAGTTTCTGCACCCACTTTACAAAATTAGTCTCCTTGGGGATTCACACTGGAAGTTGTGCAGGTGCGGGTGGGGCATTGTAAAGAAAAAGTAAAAAGGAGTGCATGAACGTCCGTAGGGTGCAGGGCAGGTGCTGGGCGGCACGCGTGCTCGTGCGCATGCGTGTTCTGCTTGGCAGGACTGATAGGCTCAAGGTCAGGAGATACCGTTCAGCCTCTACTACTGGGGATTCACATGGGGTCTCAAAAGCCGGGATCGAGGCCTCCTCCCCCTCTCTCATCTGTTTCTGTCTTTCCAGAACCTTGTATCTCTTTCCTCTTTGGTATTCTCAGCTGTCTCTTTCTCCTCTCTGCCTCTTGCCTTTGCTCCTACCTGGCCCAATATAATCATCAGCCCACAAACCACACAGTCTACTCAGCTGCCAAGAGATGAGCTGCCCTTGGCCCTGTCCTATGTCTTAGCCAATCAGCTGTAGCCATGGTGCTAGGGGCGGGGTCTTACAGAGGGTGGCCAATGAAACATCCTCAATAGCTCCACCCCTTGCAGGTGCCTGCTCCAGATCCTCAGGACAGTGCCGGGGAGGGGAGTTAGGCTAACGATGATAGAGTGCGTGCTCGAGCACTCCTTTAAATCAGCACGGGATGCGCACTGTCTCTCATAGCGCAGTCCTGTTGAGGAATAACAAGTGCAAAAATCTCAAGTGTAAGGCTCAGTACATGCATTACTTTTCATTCTCACAGCACCCCCACCATACAGGATATGATTCTTACCGTCTCCAATGTGCAGGCCTGAAAACAGGCCCAGCGAAGTCCATCCACTCGCCTAAGGGCTGGACCTGGGATTTGAACCCAGGTTCTGAGTGCACAAGCATTACTGGATACTGCTCACGTCACCAAGCCAGCCTCAGGGACGGGTGCAACCTGCCATCCCGGGCGGCGACAGGAAGACAAACCAGGTGACTTTAATTTCCGAAGTGTGTCGAATGCTAAGTGGGAAGGACCCCAGCCTGGCTCTCCCCTCTGGGCCGTCCTTCCCTCTGTCCCCGTCCCCGCCACTTGGTGTCTTCCTCTGCTTTCGCCCAGGCAGCCCAGCTGCAGCCGGAGGCGGCCCCTGGGAACCACCGAGCAGCTTTACGATGTGCAGATGGTGTTTCCGCCGAGCCCCTCGCTTTTCATGTCAAGCCAGCCCAGATGTCCCTGATCATGAGAAAGCCTCCCCTGGCAAGGCTGGCGGGGGGTGCCAGCAACGGGGCCCGAGGCCAGCTCTGGCTCCGATCCCCCGGTGAGGGGGCTCGGCTGGATGCCTGTGAGGCGACGGGGCTGTGTCGTTTGTGTCCAGCCCTGTGGATTAGGAGGGTGCGTCTGCAGAGCCACGAGTATCACTTCTGAGTCTGCACGCAGACGGGGACTCTGCACAGCTAGGCTTTCAA
The DNA here is from genome assembly GCA_039655065.1 of Glossophaga mutica. Lineage (NCBI taxonomy): Eukaryota > Metazoa > Chordata > Mammalia > Chiroptera > Phyllostomidae > Glossophaga > Glossophaga mutica. Next base: position 3,608,202 of record CM077315.1, read on the forward strand.
AGGGACTGGAGATTTATCTCTTCCTTTCGTAGTTGTTTTATCTGACTCTCGGGCTATCTGTGGGCACAGACTGCCTCCCCCTTCAGAGGGTACACTCCCGTGACAGGGACAATCTCAGCCCATCTGTGATAGGCGGGGCCACGTTCAGGGGCCGCGTGTCCCTTCCATCGGACTGGGAGTTCTACAGTCGGCGCTAAGTGTGTCTTTCCCACCAAACTAAGAGTCCGCAGAATCAGGGGAAGTGGGACTGTGCTATCTGCTTCCAGACCAGGAGTTCTCAGGTCCAGACCACGTGACCGCCAGCAGACCGGGAGCTCTGTAGGTCGAGAACTCTGCGTCTGTCCCTCCCGTCAGGCCGCAAACTCCCCGGGGACGAGGCGCGTGTCTCCCTCCTCAGACCGGGAGAATCTGTTCAGCCGCATCTACTGGGAACTCACAGGGGAACCTCTTCCCTCCCAGAGCATTCAGACACAGCTCCGCTCACAGAGGAGGCCCTGTGCAGGAGACAGGCCTGCTGTCCATCCTGAGGTCAGGCAACTTTCGGCTTGAGCTCTACAGACCTGTTTTTGTCTCAACTGCCTGGGAAGGGTCAGCTGAAGTGGGTGCTGGAGGCACACGGGCGAGGAAGACCAACTGGGAGATTCAGGGGCACCTTGTCTGTGCCTTTGGACCTGCTGCAGAACCCGCCTTCTGGCGCAGGGCTAGCTCCTTAACGGTAGCTCGGTGATGAAGACAGGGTGAATGAATGATTGAATGATTGAATGATTGAATGAATGAGTGAATGAATGAAGAACTGGTTCCTGCCCTTGAGAAGCTCATTCTATTAGGGAAGGAATGACGATCACTTCTCTTGAGTGCCTCTATGTGTCGGACATAATTTTAGCCTCTTTCATGTATACTACCTCATATAATCCTCAGAATAACCTTAGAGAATATCTCATTTTTTCACGTTTATTGATGAGGAACTTGGGGCTCAGAGAGACACAGTGGCAGGTCCGAGGTCTCACAGCTGGTGAACAAGAGAGCAGGAATTTGAACCGTGGTCTTTGCCCTCTTCCTGGAAATACTATTGCCATTCAGTTTCAGACTTGGAGGTGGGCTTTGAAGGATGACGATGTGTAGGAGTTCACCAGGCAGAGAAGATGAGGCGTGTCATGGTTAGCAAAAGAGAGGCACGTTGTCCACCCGAAAGATCCCGAGGGGCTGGTGAGCAGCTGCCCCTCCCGTGCAGGCCGCCCTGCGGCCCCGCCTCTCTGGCAGCTCCCCTTCTTCCCCTCCCTTTGGGAAGACAGGCAGATGGAAGCCCCATCTTATGCAGGCAACTCACTGCCAGGACGCCAGGAAACCTCTGCGGGGAGCCTCCCGCCCTGGTGCCGGGGCCAGCCGTGAGGGGAAATCCCCTCGTTGGGCCCTCTGAAGGGCACAGAGGACCCTGGTCCTGCGGCGGGTCGGAGGGAGGAGGCAAAGAAGGGTGGGGACGGGTCCATTGTCCCCCAGGTCTGTGGCCAGTAGCCCTCTCTCTCTGGTCTGGAAAGTAAAATGCAACTGACCACACCCCCTGTGAATGGGGACATCCCTGAGGTAGCTTTTCTGGGGACGGGCAAGTGTCACCTTCTCCTGGGTGTGGTGCAGAATAGGCCTTCACAGGGTCTGGTGGCTGCTCAGGGCTCAGACCTGATGAGTTCATCATCTTGCTAAACCTGGGGAGAATGAAGTTTAGCTCTTAGATGAGCTCGTCGGGGCCCGGTTAGCATCGCAGATTCGAGGTGGTCAGAAGGAAGGAACGGAGCCCCTTTAGACCCGCAGCTTTTAAACTAAACGAGCAAAACCTCAAAGCGAGTGGAGGTTTTACCTGAGCCCAATCTGTGTCACAGATACAAGCAGAGAAGTGCGTCTGGAGGGAGACTCCCCCAGTTTCTTCTTAACCTCACCTTGGCCCTCTTGGGACCATCTGTGGAACCCAGTTTTCCCCAGCACCCGAATGCTGCATCCCAACTTCCAACATTTGCCACTAGGACAGCTGAGTCACTGAGAGAATGATTTGTGTAACCTCTCCTCTGTAGCAGGTGTGTGGGGTGGTGCCCCCCCCAAATTCCTGGACTGCAACTCAGAGTGCGGGGGCTCTGTTCAGGTGTGGCCCTTGTTCTGATGACATCTCCCCCAGGTCCTCCATCCAGGCCGGTGGCACACTGACAACCCAGGCTTTGGGCTTGGGGTGCTGCTGCCCAAAAGGATATGAGGAACTCTGCCCACGAGGGTGGGCGCTGTCCTTTTCTCAGGAGCACAAGCTGAGGTCCAGAGGGGACAAGGCTCTGGGTTATGTGGGTGTCAGGCAGGCATTCATGGTGGGCTGCATCAGAGCTGCCTTTGGTTCTGTTGCTTCAGGATCTTCCCTTGTCCCAGGCTCAGCCAGCCAAGGGACACGCTCCCAGGGGCCCCGGCAGACAGCCATCTGCCCAGGCTTTGCCCAGCCAGGAGCCGTGAGAAGCAGGTTCTGATGTGGAAGCTGCCAGGGCGTCACTAATGGGCTGTCGGTTGAAATTAGGGCAGCAGCCTTTCATGTCCCTGCCACGCCCCTTCTGCTCAGGACAACCTTGCGGCAGGGCCGCTTCCCGTCCTGACTCCGTCTGGCGGGTGTCAGGCACCCCTCGTGCGGTGGGACGCCAGGTGGGAGCCGGGCCGAGCAGGCCTCCCCGTGAACCTCTGCCAGGGCTCGGCTCTGCACCCCACTGTTGCGTTTCCCGGGGCCCACGGCCAGTGGCCCTCAGTCCTCCCCTCAGCCCCGCCTGGCGCAGCCGCTCGGAGCCTCGGCCTGGACGGCTCCATCCACTCCACTCAGGCCTGCCTGAGATTACCTAGGTGTTCTGGTGACTTCTGAGGGCCTCGCATGAAAGATAACGCCCAAATCAACAAATCTGCCATTGTGGCTTTGAAGAGACTGTTTCAATCACTTTATTTTGTCTTTATGTCAGGTTTGCCAGATGGCTTGGGTCTCTCCGAGGTCCTGGACCGAGGGGGCGCGCACAGAACTGGTGCAGCTTCAAAGCTCCTTTTTAATCTTTAGCAACATCACAGCGGCCGGGAAAACTGCCTGGCTCTCTCAAGTCTCCCCCACAAAGGAGGCGCGGCCGAGGCTCTAATGAAAGCCAGATAAAGGGATGGCTGGGATCAGACGCACAGGGAAAAGAGCAGTCGTTAGTCTTTCTTGTAGCTGTTTCAAAAGAAATTCTAAGACAAATTATGGCTTTGGGTATTTTTCTAAAAGGACTGAAGCAGGGAGAGGAGCTGGGGGAGGATGCTTTGACCCCTCCGCACCCTTCCCGTGGCATAAAAGGCGGAGGAGACTGCAAAAAGGCCGAAATACAACAATAAACTTTCCGCGTGCGCGCGTGCGGATGAAAGGCTCGCTGGCATAATTATGGGCGAGGGTGCGCGGAGCGAGCGGGCGGCCTTACCTTGCCGCCAGCGCTATTAATGATGAGGCTCCCTCCTTCTTCTCCTCTGGAAGGGTGCCTTTGGTTTTCGGGAATGGGAGGGGCGGCTGCGCGACGCCGCTGACATTGGCGCAGGCTGAGGCCGTGGATGCGACGCTTCCTCCCACCTGGGTCTACGGAGGCTGCCAGCGCCCCCCCTCCACCCCAGCCATGCGCGGAAGGAGGCGGATGTGCCCTTGGACCATCTTCCCTTCCCATTCGCCCTCCCCCAAGGTTTTAAGGTCTGCCTCTCGGGAGCTGGGGAGGGGTTTTCTGACCTGCCTTTCCACCCCTACAAGCTCTCTCTCTCTGCGAGATCAGCCCTATTCTGAAGGAGTCACAGAGGTGGTGGGACCTACCGCTCTTTTGGGGGCACCCGCTGGCCTAAGTCCTGGCCATCAGCCAAAGGTCAGGCCCGACCCCTGGTGCTGCTGTGTTCCCCAGCAGGGGTGGTGCCCTGGGCTGCTCTCGCCCACCTTCCCTCACGTCATCGTGCTGTGCGTGGGTGGCTTGCAGGAATGGGCCAGCTAAGGTGTTAGAGGCAGGTGGACAGGAGTGGGTGCGTCCCTGCGAGGGCACTGAAGTTTGTTGAAGACCAACAGAGTCACAAGACCGAAGAGTGTCAGCCCCAAAAAGGCTGCTCGAAATGGAAATGGCAGATTGAGGCCCCTGGAGGGGAAGGGGTTAACCAAGGTCACATGGCTGGTTAGGGACAAAGCAAGACTTCCTGACGGTTTCTGAGCATCAGACCCGCTGCCCAGGGCGGGGTCCTGCGAGGGGCTTCCTGCCACCGTGGCTTTCCCCCGGCTCACCTCTGGAGGCTCTCACCCTGCACAGGGGCCTCGAGGAGAAGGGGGAACTAGAGAAAAGGGGCTGCCCGACCTCCTCCTGCCTGCTTGAAAGGGTCTGCCCTTCTCTCCAGCTTGCTCTCCACCCACAGAAGAGACAGCGAGATGCGGTGACGGGCCAGTGTCTGCAGGGAGGGCCGGGGCGGTGGCCCTTGTCGTTCTCTCACTTCCTGCCTTTGCTCAGAACCTTATCCTCAGGCTACAGTGATTGATTGGTTCAAAAAAGGTCCTAGGACCCAAATCAGGCCAGAGCCCTCCCCAGAATGTTGCTGCCAGAACTGTAAAGAAAGATGGCTTTTACCCTCCGAGATCCCATGTTCTGAGGGTGATGGAAGCTGGAATCACTAGAAGCCACCTTCTCCAGCTGCATGCAGGGAGCTACAGTACGAGGTCAGGAGGCCATTATGTCAAGAAAAGTAGAAATGAGACATGAAGGTGGAAAGAAAGAGAGAGGGAGGGGGAGAGAGAGAGAATTACATCCTGAAGTCTATCATGTAGGCACTCCTGTTCTGTGTGTCTCAGGGCTGGACCAATAGCCTTTTGCACTTAAAGAGTTTGATTTGGGTTGAATTGAAAAAGTTGGCTCACCCCGGCCAGTGTGGATCAGTTGGCTGGAGTGTTGTCCCATAACCGAAAGGTTGTGGGTTCAATCCTCAGGCCAGGTGAGTAAGATTCCCGGTCCTAGTGCATGTGGGAGGCAACCAATTGATGTTTCCTTCTCCCATCGATGTTTCTCTCTCTTCCTTTCTCTTTCCCTTCCTCCCTCTCTAAAAGCAATGAAAAAATGTCCTCAGGTGAGGAGAAAGAAAGAAAGAAAGAAAGAAAGAAAGAAAGAAAGAAAGAAAGAAAGAAAGAAAGAAAGAGAGAGGAAGGGAGGGAGGGAAGGAGGGAGGGAGGAAGGGAGGAAGGAAGGGCTGGCTCAGTGGCGAGGCCGGCTTGGTTCCCCAGGCACCTGCCCTCCCCCGGCCAGTCCTCTCCCCCGTAGGCGCACACGGCCTTTCCGATGGAGAAGGGGCACCGTGACAGCGATGCCCGGAAGGACCAGGGGGTGAAGGGCTGAGCGTCAGAGGCCCGAGTGACCGGCCCGGGGAATCGGAGTTGGCATGAACTCAGCAGAACAGGAGCCTTCCTGGCGGTGGTGGCTGTGGAGTTGGGCTTGAATCCAGGGTCTCGGCGAAACGGAGAGGGGTCGGGTGGGCGTTCCAGGTGAAGGGCACAGCGCAGAGCAGAGAACACACGAGGTGCCTGAGAGGAGCAGCAGCTCGTCTGGTTCGGCCGAAGTGCCCGGTCCACAGGGACGCGAAAACTGCAGGCGGTGGGGCCGAGGCATCCCTTGGGGGTCCCCGGAGACTGGCGTGGAGAAGGTCTTCAGTTTCCGGTCTCGAACCTTGGATTTTACGGGTCAGACAACGAGAGCATTTGGAGTGTGTCTGTTTTTGAGTGCAGTTGAAGGGTGCAGAGCTGCGGGGAGCAATGTTGAGGTGGGGAGGCTGAAGCCAGGGGGCGGGTCAGGCGGCCGGGGGAGTCACGACGGCAGTCTGGAGGTGGATGCCGGCCCAGAAGGGAGATGGGTGGGTATCCGGGAGTTTGTTGGTTTTATGTTCAGCGTGGTGACACCTTCCCCGTTTTCCTTGGGGAAGCCACCTCTCCCCCGAATGCAGTCTGTCTGCATGGTTGAGGTGGAACCGGTCTCACACCCAGGCCCAGGGCATGGCGGGGGGGGGGGGGGGCTCTCGCCTACGCTAACCCCTACGTCCAACCCTTGACCCAGTGAACGGTTCAAGGATGGCCTCGTGTCCCAGTCTGGGCGTGAAAGCGGTCAGCCCGTCGTTTTTGTCGGATGAGTTAGAGAAAGGGAATTCTGTTTTCCAGTGGACTCGTGACGGAGAGCAAGTGAGTCTGGAGCTTCACGGGGGCCTGCCTGAGGCAGAAGGGAGTCACACAGCCCTGACCGGTGTGGCTCCGTGGGTTGGGAGTCATTCCGCAGAGCGAAAGGTCACTGGTTCGATTCTCCATCAGGGTGGGGGGTTGAGGGTTCGGTGCCTGGTTGGGGTGTGTGCAAGAGACAGCCAATCAATGCCGATCGATACTTCTTTCTCCCATTGATATTATTCTCCTTCTCTTTCTCCCTCCCTGCCCTGCTCTCTAAAAATAAATACATGAAATCTTAAAGAAGAGAACGAGGAAGGGAGTCACACGGAAGAAAGCAGAGTGACCGATGGGGAGCGTGAGAGCAAGCCCTGACAAGGTCATCGGAGTTGCGGAATCAGACACACCTCCGGGCATGTCGGGTACCTGAGACGGCGAATTCGAGTCGTTTCCTGGAATTTGCGAACAGGAGTCCCCGAGACAGATGCAGGTGCAGTGACCAGCTTAAGCCGCGGACTGGCTCTGTGTGTGCCGTGTGTCTGTCCAGGGGAGAGGGAAGGATCGAAGGAGGAAGGGGCGGTCAGGGCCCCAGGACCCGACAGGTTGGCCAAACAGCCATCAGGGACTGGAAGAAGGGGGCATTTTCACGGCAGGGGGCAGAGTCCACCAGAATCCCATGTACCAGCCCGAACCAAAGGTGGCCAAGTATTTCCTCTCAGGAGAAAGAAGCAAATTCCGAGAAACCACGTTGGTCTGGAGGACTGGGCCACTGGCTGGGTCCATCCCGGGCCAGAGTTGGTGCCACTGAGTGCCACGGTGGTCCACACTTTGCTGACTGTTCATCACTGAGCGTTTCAGCGATGCCGATGGAAGCGGTGGCTCTCTCTCTGTTTTCCTCTGAGTTTTCTGGGAAATCATAGGAATGAGACGGTCCATTCTTGGCAAAGTGAAGAAAGCAGACCGGGCGGGCTAAAGACCAGGGTTCACAGCCTGGCTCGGCTGTGCTCTGTCCTGATGACCTTGAGCAAAGGACTTAGTAGCTTGGGAGATGAGTCACAGGCCGCTGGCTGGAGAAGAGACTTCTGGCGAAGAACTGGCTGGCGGCTTCTTTGGTGAGAGAGGCCCCGGAGGGAGGCGGGTGAGCCACAGGTTCTGGGGTCAGCTGGATCCGAGTTCTCATTCTGGCTCAAGTGGATGACCTACAGCAAGTCCTTTAACCTCCTCGGGTCTCGGTTCTTCATCTGGAAAGGGATGTGGGTCTTGTAAGGTTGACAGGAAGATTATTGGCAGACTTTTCTATAAAGCGCCTGGTGTATAGTTGGTGCTTGGTAGTGAGTTGCTTTGCTACTCTTGTTATTTTTAAATGATTTATTATTAGTTCTCAAGGCATGGGGGCATGGAGGAGCATGGTGGGTATTATTAGTCTCCCTTTAGTTGTAAATAAAAGAAACCCAAATCGGACTGGCTTGAGGGGGAAAAAAACAAAAAGAACCAACTTGGTCAACTCCCCAGAGTGTAGTGGCTTCTCCCTAGGGGAGTGCACTTTGAGGAGGTAAAAAAATAAATTAAATAAAACCAAGAAAAAAACCAAAGGGAGTTGTTGGCTCATGTAAGACTAACATCCAAGGGTTCACATGGATTTCAGGCATGGCTCTATCTAGGGGCTCAGATAATATCACCAGGGTGCTGTTTATCGCTCCATCTTTTGCCTCTGTTGTCCATGGTATAGGTTCCACTTTAGGGGTGTGCCGAAGCCAATTGTAGAACATTCAGGAATTTGAGGCAGTGTTGTTAAACCATTGGTAGTGTGAAATTGACCATGTAGGAGTATTTCTATCATGGAACTTGGTATATGCTACACATCAGGGCTTTTTTGGGGGGTGGGGGGAGTGAGCTCACCAGAACATGCGTGTTCCATTCTCCAAAAATCACTTCCCTGGGGGCACCTTCCCAGGACAAGTGCCCACAGCAGCTGGCTTTCCTTTCACCACACGTGCAACTCTGGCAGGGAGCGGGTCACTCTGTCCCACGAGTTCCAGCAGGAGTCCCAGGGTTGGGTCTCATTGACCTGGCCTGGCTGTCAGGCCCATTTGTGAAACGGTGGCCGCAGCCAGGATGCCAGGGTGATTGTCAGTGGCCGTTCTGGAACTGGGAAATGGGGTCAGCTGCTCCTGAACCATGTGGCCCGAGCGTGGGTGGGGATGGTTCCCTGTGTTGTAACCACTCCGAAGACTGGAAGCCTGCAGCGGGAAGTCCTTGCTGCTTCTGCTGTCTGTGGTTTGGTCGAAGGCTCTGCTCCGGACCAAGCTTGTCTGCGGCAGTTCGCTAGGGAGGTTCTGTTTGCATTCTCTGTCTTTCTCCTCCTGGACCCGCTGACCAGTCCGTGGTGTTCTCATCCTGGTGGATGATATGATTTGCTTCTGGTTGTATCCCTGGCGTTTATCACCTCAGCCTCTTGGGTGGGACACCTCCCAGGGGTCTGGTTAGGATCAAGCCCCTTTTGCCCAGAGCAGTAACCTGCTAAGTCTCCCCCCCTGCATCGGCCGCCTGGGCCCCCTACAGGAGCTTCCCTGGACCACTTCCTGATAAGCTGCTTGCACCCACAGCAGGGCTGGGCACAGCATCAGGGGCTCACCAGCGCTTCCGAGAATGCGAAAATCCAAACCCCTGGAGGGCACCAGTGAACGGCTGAAGGGGACGCAGGGATGGTGAGGTCTGTAGGTGCCGCGTCCTCCCAAATCCTCGTGCCAGCCCACTTCCATCTCCCGAGCTCCAGACTCCTCCATCGAACTGGATGGGGCCCCCTGGGCCCCCAGGCTCAAAGTGTAACTGACCTTCCTCGCCCCTCTGGTACGTGGCTGGTCCCAGGCGCTAAAGGCGGGCACTGCCCCAGCCTGCCTTTCTCTGGGCCACGCGCGGGTTGTTCCCATACTGTGCGCATCTTTCCGGGAGCTCTCTCCTTCTCTCCGCCTCCCCGACTCCTGAGTCCTGCCTGTGCCCATCTCTGCCAGTCTTGCCTCTCTGGGGACCCTCCTTTGGAACACCCTCGGCCAAGCTGTTTCTCACTGGAAAGTGCTGTCTGCGGCTCCCGATCGCCCTGAAGAAGTCCAAATTCCTCCTGGTGGCCTAACAAGGCACTGTGGGAACCCCTTCACCCCCCCGCCCACTTCTCTCCTTGACACCCCAGCCCCGCTGCCGACCAGAACTGCCTTTAGTTCCTCGAGCTCTCTCACCTGCAGGTCCTCACACCTGCTGTTCCCTCGGCCCAGCGCTCTTCCTCCCTCCCTCCTCCCCGGCCGACCCGACGCCTCCTTCAGGGTTGGCCTCATGCCCACACCTCTAGGTCCCCAGCCTGGGCTCCCGGGGCCCTTTTGCTCAGGAACCTCTGTGCACACGGATCCCCTGAGTTATATCAGTGGCTCGATCGTGTGTCTCCTGTGACAGGCAAACTCGTGGAGCAGGGGCCTCGTCCACGCCGTTCCCGGTTGTATCCCTGGCACTGAACACCACGCCTGGGCGCGGCGGTGAAACCGGGGCCTCGCTCTCCCAGGGCAGACAGAACCGATGGGCAGCCTTCGCGTCCCCACGACACGCGCCGTGTTCAGGTCCGTACGGGGGGGGGGGCGGGGGGGCTTGGGGAGAGGGGCCAGAGGGACGCCCGGAGGAGGCAGGGCAGGAGAAGAAAGGGAGTGCTCCTCGGGGCCCAGAAGCAGCATCGCTTCCCACACCTCTCATCTAAGTAGGTCACACGGAAGAACCCCGAGTCCCTGTCAAAGTTTCAGGCAAAAACAATAACTTGGTTTTGACCTTGCTCTCTTCCAAAAGCAAGTTGCTGCTGCGCCGCAACATCAAAAAGAATAAATAATTGTTTTTCTTTTTTGTTGTGACGGTACGGATCCTCTGAGCCGTTAGTGGTGAGCAAGCGGCTTTGATTCGACTGTGGCTCCCCAGTGCTCCAGACTCTCTTCATGTCAGCGGGCTCCTGTTGCCACCCCGGGATAGCAGAAGCCCTTGATTAAATTCCTATTTGTTTTAATCTTTGCCTGCGTCTGATCTCAAGCTCAAAGATGGTCAGGCAAAAAAAGCCGGCCGTCCCGCTGCGGCCACAGGGAGGGCCCGTGTCAGGCCCCACGCTGTTCGTTCTGTCCGGCGTGATAAGGCAGACAGCCCGCGGTGGCCCGTCGACCCCATTGTGCCGGCCCTGGAGCCCGCATTGCCGATGGCGCCAGGGACAGCCCACCGAGCCGCTGGGCCGGGGGACAGGGCGAGGAGGTGGGGGTCCAGGCATTCGGCAGCGCCGGCCGCAGCCTCCAGCTGGACCCCATGCTGGACTTGGGAGTGCTAGAATTCTTTAAACATTTTGGAGCTGCAAAAATTCTGGACCTTAGGTGCGTGGGGTGGAGTGCACCCACCTGCTCAGTTCACAGCAGGTGACTGCCATTTGTCCATTCCACACACACCCCGACTTCAGCCCCGCCCCCCCATCCCACCAGCGTGGAGACAACCTTGCAATGTGCTGGGAAAATATCCTTAAATACATAACGTTGCTCTCTCTGTGGATGTGCGTTTCTTTTTCTATCGTGGCAAACATTTATTGCTTTAACGTGGGGGATTTTAATGCACAGAGAACCGCCGTCTTGTGCTCCGTGCCGTGGAGCGGTCAAGAGACCAGGCTCTGGGTCCCACCGCCCGCGTGCGTGACCCCAGCTCTGCCGCTTGGCCGCTCGGTGCCTCAGCGTCTCCACCTGTGAAATGGGTGGTGTACTTGCTCCTATTTCCACAGGGCTGTCTGCAGGATTAAATGAGGTAATGCTTCAGAAGTGCTCGGGACACTGCCTGACATAGGCTCAATGCTCAAAAAGCGTTCGCTGTTTATTTTTCTATTTCTCACTCTTTATCTTCTCTCTCTCACTCGGCCCAGTGTGGCTGGGGCCTGTGCATCTGGTTCCTTGGTTACCTGTCTTCCCCAGGGTGCATTGCCTACCTTTTACTTGGCCCTCCCGATGGACCCCTAATTGGCAATGTGGCAATGAACTTCCCCTTGTAGACTTGTGGGAGGATTTCTCCTCCCAGGAGTGGGGTCACTGGATCACTGGGTTTGTAGGTCAGAGGTTGGCAAGCTTTCCAGAAAGAGTGAGACAGTAAATATTTTGGGGTTTGTGGGTTGCTGTAACCCCTCGGCTGTGCTGCTGAAGCTCCATCGCAGCCACGGGCTGTGAGTAAGTGAATGAGCGTGGCTGTGTTCTAATAAAACTTTATTTACAAACACAAGGGTGAGCCAGATTGGGTTTGCAAGTTGGCAGACCCTTGTACCGGGCCATAAGTACACCGACCGTCACGGTTGCTCCCAAACGCCCTGTCTGTTTTCCTGCCGCCCTGCCCCTGAGCTCCTGTGTCCCCCTGTGTCTTCGTGTCCCCCTGACCGAGTTCTCAGTCGTCGTCTCAGGGGGCAGAAAGAAGTCAGGAGGGCCCGTCTGTCTGCCCTGATGCTCTGGCCTCTGTACATCTCTCGCTTGAGACCTCTCCCTGGGAAATTTGAGTTCATGTACACCTGGGCACTGTCATGCGCCAGTGCCACCCTAAGTGTCTTACAGGTATTGGCCCCCTTTGTCCTCCCAACACCCCATGGAGTAGGTATGAGTGGAAGTCCCTTTTCCAGCTGAGGACACGAAGGTGCGTGCAGGTGTGGTGACTTGCCCGAGGTCACACAGCTAGGACAAGGTAGAGCCAGCCCACGAAAGCACCTCTGTTTGGTGCCAAGTCACATGCCATTCTAATTGGTCTCGTGGGGGCTCGTGAGGAGGGCTGGGCCTGGCAGAGAAAGGCCAGGATGCTCCTGGGGGTGGAGCGTAGAGCCAAGTCAGGCTCCACAGGGCCCAGTGGGGAAGGGGCCCCTCTGGCTAAGGCTCCTGCTCTGGCAGGTCTGAGGCTCATGTTCTCGGCGGAAAATTCCTCTGCCAAGTGCAAGGCTCTACCTGAGCCCACAGGGGCGAGGGCTGTGTCTGGACCACGTTGGCCCCGTCTGTAGTTAGTGCTGTGCCCAGCGTTTAATGGGGGGAAGCAAATAATTGGCTAGAACGTGAACTAATTAAAAGTGACATTTTCCAGACATTAAAAAATAAATCTTTACTGACATACAATGTGTACAGAGAAAAATGCTCAAATCCTGAATGCGATGAATTTTTACCAAGTGCACAAATCTCCGAGTACCCAAATCAAGAAACAGAATTTCATCGGCACCCCAGAAACTCCTCTCCAACCCCCTCCCAGATACCTCCCACCTCCCAAGGGCAGCCACCCTCCTGGCTTCTAACAGCATAGATTGGCTTTTCCTGGTTGGGCACTTGAACTTATGGACATGGAATCATCAGTGAGAGTCCTTTTGTGCTTGGCTCCTCTGACTCAGTGTCATATTTGGGGTTCCTCCACGTTGTTGGCTGGGTGCAGTTTCAGTCTGCTTATTTTCACTGTGGAAGAAGCATCTCGCGATCGATACATCATGCCGATATCCCACGGACTCCTCTCTGCGTGTGAGAAACGGTGCAGGGAAACCTCACGAAGCAGAGCTCTGCCTCCGTCCCCTCTCGGTCTCACTGTTTACCCATTCTGCCGTTACTGGGCATGTGGGGAGTGTCCCTTTGTGGCCGTCCCGCGCGATGTTAGTACGAACGTTCTTGAAGTGGCTTTGGTGACCGCTTACGTGAGTTTCTGTGGGGTATCCATGTAGCAGTGTGAGTTGGGTCCTTGAGGAGCAAATGCTTAGCTCTAGTGCGATGCAATTCCCCCCCAGGGCACAGAGTTCTATTTGCCTCAGTGATGACGTCAGGGCTTGCGACCGGCCATTGTGTTTCTGGGTGTTCTGGGTGTCCTTAAACTTCACCAGCCGGTGGGTTCAAATGGGCCACCCTCACTTGTCTAGTGGGCTCTGCCTGACTGGAGAGCTCCCGCCCCTTCCCGCATTCCTCTGCAGAATTGTAGACATGGACATGGTGCTGCAGCGACCCTCTGATGCAGGTGCACTTACACATGAGGAAACTGAGGCACAGAGAGGGGAGGTTACTTGCACGAGGATGCGCAGCTGGTACGTGGCAGCACCAGCGACACCAAACCCCACAGGGTCTGGCTTCACCGCCTCTCTTCCTAACCCTTATTCCACACTATCTGCTGCCCAGGCCGATAGTATAGTCCCTGGGCCACCTCTCCCTCCTGTCCTGGCTGGCCACGAAGCCACACTCTCGCTGTCCTGCTCAGGTGGCTGTCCTCGGTGTGTCATTTGTCTCTAGGCCACCGTCTGGTGCCACCCTGCCCTGGTCTCCTTTAGGCTGCCATCCGGTGAGCTGCCACCCATACCCTGCAGGAAATGAGCAGGGGAACGGCCCTGGGGCCCCCGACAGAGGGACCCCACCGCAGAATCGCTTGGACCCCAGGTGTCCCAGCTATCAGATCACTTCCTGGGAGGGGCTTGCATAGCAGCCTTCGGGGTGAGAACATAAGCATGCTCAGTTGCCGAGTTTGGCTCACAACGCCAGGCTTTTCTTTCCTTCGGGAGGATTTGTACTTTAGAGGTCTTGCTTCAGTCTGGGTTCTGGATTCATACAACAGACACAGGTGATGGCCAATGTAAGCGTAAGAGAACTAGAATGGAAGGACACTGTGTAGCTCCAAGAACGAACGAAGTTTGGAGCGAGCGGGACCCCGGCTCTCCCAGATTGCACAGGGATGTTCCTGTGAAATAGGAAGGACACTTGGATTCTGGGTGGGAATGTGAGGCGGGGGAGAAACACACAGACAGACAGACATTGACTGGTTGCCTGCTGTACATACCGCTGACAGAGCGTCGAACCTGAAACCTGGGTATGTGCCCTGACTGGGAATTGAACTTGCGACCTTTTGGTGTACAAGACCAGGCTCCTATGAACCGAGCCACCCAGCCAGGGCTCTTGAGTTATTATTTTTTTTTCATGACAATGACTTTGCTGCCTGAAACAAAGAATAGCCAGATGGAGAGGGCTCAGCACTTTCCTGACCACGATTGGTCCCCCCCAAAGTCACGGCCCCACCCAGCAGAGAGGATCCGACGCAGAGAGAGAGCCTCAGCCGCCCCTCTGATGACCGAAACGCTGAATTTGAGAAAGGGTTTGCGTAACGACGTGTCACCTCTTCTACTTCACATTCCAATCTTAACATAACATTTAAAATCTTAATGGTGTTTTCAGCAGTAGTCAGGAAAAGAAATCGTGTGTGCCTTTGCCACTTTTGGAAGTTTTGCTTTTCTTTATGAAGACTACTTGAGCACAGAGTCGGTATGCAATAAAAGTGCGAGAAACATCGCTGACCGTGTAAAGTGAGCAGTATTGGATGGAAGGCGTTGAGAGTTTAAAATGCAAAAATGGTTTGCTGAGCGTAGTCCTCGAAGTAAGTTTTAGACGGTTGTAAAAAAGAAATCACCATCGGGTGCACCGGAGTGGTCAGTGAGACCGTCCATTCGGGCCAGATGCGTTCTGGGCATTGCACTCAGCACCGAGACACATTAAAAAAGTTATGACAATGTGCTGAAGTCATGGGGACAGTCAGAGTGGCCTGAAAGTGATTTTGAAATTTAAAACATAGGACAAGATGGAGGGGATTGTTCTAGATTCAAAGAGACCTAAGGGGCTACCAGCCAAACGCAAGGTTGGTCTTTGATTAGGTCCTAGTTTAAACACCTTTCGAAGAGATCTTTTACAGCAAATGAGCATTTGTTTTTTTTGAATATATTTTATTGATTATGCTATTATAGCTCTCCCATTTCCTCCCCCTTTTATTCCCCCCCTCCCTCTCCATCCCCCTCCCACCATCATTCCCCTGCCTTAGTTCATGACCATGGGTCGTACATATAAGATTTTTGGCTTCTCCATTTCTCATACTATTCTTAATCTCCCCATCTATTTTGTACCTACCATTTATGCTTCTTATTCCATGTACCTTCTTTAACTCCTTGGTTGTTGGACTTACATACAGGTAGATTCTCTGTCAGTTCTGATTGTTTTTTGTTTTTAAATTTGTTGTCCTTCCTTTGGTTGTGCAAGAAGGCAAAGTGTGTCCACCTACGTCTCCATCTTGGCCGGAAGTCCTGCAAATGAGGGTTTGAATGTGACTGATTATTAGATGATATCAGGGGATTAGTATTGACTTTGTTAGACAAGATAATGGCATCATGGGAAAATATCCTTATTCTGGACAATGCATGTTGAAGTCTTACTGTTGTGATGCCTGAAATTTACTTACAAATGATTTAGTAAAATTTTTTAAAAAATGAAATAAGCATGTTAGATCGAGAGGGAAATTCACTGATTTTCATTTTCTTAGTCTTTTTTTTTTTTTTAGTCTACTTCAAACATGTCTTTAAAAACCTTTAAAATATGCCAGTGCACAAACAGCAAAATTATAGGGGCAGTGGCTGATTTAGAAAAAAGTTGGGTGGGCTGTAAAACACCGGCTTTACAGCCCCCATGGCAACAGTAACCTGAGGGAGACGTGGGTGGTTGGGGGCTGGGTGTGGTCGGCTGTGACTGCACCAGTGTGTGGGACCCCCGTGCTGGTGGCCCGCCAGCTCCTACGGGAGCCCTTGCTGGGGTTTACGGTCGGGTTTACGAAATTCACTCGATACTTTGGCACCTGCACAAGAAATACACGCGTGCCCTTGGAAAGGTGAGGGGGCCCTCGGAAAAACCTGATTTTTTTTTTAAACCAAACAACCTACCAGGTCTATAAATTCCACGTGGAATCTACAAACTGTGTCTCGCCTCACCCCCTTCCTCCCGATTTTACTGTCACCTCCCCTGAGGCTGAGGCTGGCTGTGGCTTACCCTGGGAGTCAGGTGCTGTGATTCCTGACCTTGTTTGCTAAGGAAGCCCTGGGTGACCTTGAACGAGCTACTTGCCTCCTGGGGCATTCCATTTCTCATCAATAAGTGGAGAATGACAAAATCTGTCTCTCGGGTAGTTTTTTTTTTTGGGGGGGGTGGTGAAATACACATAACGTACACTGACTACTTGAAAGTGAAGAATTCAGTGGTATTTAGAACATCCACAGGGCTGTGCAGCCGAGCTTTCTGATCTTCCTAAACAGAAACTCTGTTCCTTAAACAGCTTACCCTTCCCCAGCCCCTGGGAGCCACCAGTCATCTTTTTGTGCCTATGAATTTGCCTGCTGTGGGCGTTTCAAATAAAAGGCACAGCACACATGCGGCCTTGGTGTCTGGCTTCTGCCACTTGAAGTAGCATTTTCAAGGTTCGCCCTCGTTGTAGCAAGTGTAGCAAGTACTTCATTCATTTTCGTGGCTGAGTAATCTATATGGATAGACCGAGATTTGTTTATCCATTCATCCGGCGACGGGCATTTGGGTTGTTCCTACCCTTTGGCTATTGTGAATGATGTTACAACGGTCATACAGACAGGGGTGTCTAAGCTTTTGGCATCTCTGGGCCACACTGGAAGAAGAAGAGTTGTCTTGGGCCACACACTAAATACACTGTGACATGTAATCACAAAGGAAATCTCATCATGTTTTAAGTGAATTTACGATCTTGTGTTGGGCTGCATTCATAGCCATCCCGGGCTGCCTGCGGCCCTCGGGCTGCGGGTTGGACACCCCACTGTACAAGTATTTGTTTGCACTTCTGTTACTAGTTCTTTTGAGTGCCTCCGCAGGAGTAAAATCGGGTCGCGTGGTGATTCCTGGTTTAACTTTAGGAAGAGCTGCCAAACCAGTTTCCGCAGTGGGTGAACCGTTTCACATCTCCCGCCCCACCCAGCACAGCTCGAGGGGTCCGGTTGCTCCACGTCCTTGCTGACTCTTGTCGTTTTCTGGGTTTTGAACGTCGCCGTGCCAGCGTGTGTGTGAAATGGCTTCGATGGGCGTCTCCGTGATGACTGCTATGCTGAGCATCGTACCACATGCTTATTGGCCCTTTGTCCGTCTTCGTTAGAGAAACAGCAAGTCCTTTGCCTGGTTTTGAATTTATTTGTTTTCTTGTTGTCGAGGTGGGGGTTCTTTTCACACTCTCGATAGTGTCTTTCGATACGAGCTCTAATTCTGATGAACCCCATTTGGTCTACTTGTTTCTTTTGTGGCCTGTACTTTTAGTGTAATACTTAACAGATCATTGTCAAATCCAAGGTCATTAAAATGTTCTCCTACGTTTCCTTCTAACTATTTTATAGTTTTAGCTCTTCGATCCATTTTTGTACACAGTCCAAGGTAAGGGTCCTACTTCAATCTTTTGCTTGTGGCTCTCCAGTTTTCCCAGCACCGTTCCCCAAAAAGGTTGTCCTTTCCCCACCGAACAGTCTCGACACCCTTGTCACAAGGCAGTTGGCCGTATGCGAGAGGGTTCATTTCTGGGCCCTTTGTTCTGTTGCATTGCTCTTACGTGTCTATCCTTCCCACACGGTTTTGATTCCTGTCACTATCGTGGGTTTTGAACTTGGGAAGAGCGGGTCTTCCAACTTTGTTCTTCTCCAAGGTTCTTTTCACCGGGCTGACTTGAAATTGCTATGAATTTTAGGATACGCTTTTCTGTTTCTGCAAAGAAACACTCCTGGGATTTTGATAGGGATGCACCGACGGGAAACATTGTCATCTTCACAACATCACGTCTTCCGATGCATGAGCACAGGACGGCTTTTCTTACAGTAGGTCCTCTTTATTCTCTCAGTGATGTTCGGTAGTCTTCTGCGTGTAAGCCTCTCGCTTCCTCGGTTAAATTTATTCCCAGGTATTTTGTTTTATTGTTTTAGCTGCAGCTGTGAATTGAATTATTTTATTAATTTCCTTGTGGGGTTGTTTATTGCTAGTGTATAGAGACACAACTGATTCTTGTATGTTGATTTTACATCCTGCAACTGCTGAATTTATTAGCTCTGACAGGTTTTTTTGTTTTGTTTTGTTTGTGTTTTTCGGTGTGAATTCTTTAGGCTTTTCTACATAGAAGGCCATGTCGTCTGTGAACAGAGATCATTTTATTTCTTCCTTTCCAAACTTCCTGCCCTTGAATTTCTTTCCTGGCTTATGGAGCTTCCAGCACTGGTTTGGAGCGAAGTGACAAACTCGAGCGTCTTGTCTTGTTCCTGTTCCTGATCTTAGGGGGAAAGCCTCCTGCCTTTCACCTTTGAGTGTGATGTTAGCGGCGGGCCTTCCACTTACAGCCTTTAGCACGCCGAGGAAGCTCTGTTCTCTCCTAGTTCACAGAATGTTTTCGCCGTGAAAGGCGGTTGGATCTGGCAAGCACGCCTGCGTCAGTTGAGATGATATGTTTTTCCCCCTCGTTCTATCCATGTGGATATCACATTGGTGGATTTTCTGGTGTCGAACCCGCTTGGCTTTGGCGCATGGCCGCTGAGTTGTTTCCTCGTATTCTGTTTAGGATTTTGGATCTGTGTTCTTAAAAGATGCTGGCCTGTAGTTTTCTCATACTATCTTTGGGTCGCTTTGGTATCAGAGAAATGCTGGCTTCCTCGGATGTGTGGAAAGTGTTGCCTGTTCTTCAATTTTGGGGGAAGACCTTGAGAAGTTTTGCTGTTAATTCTTCTTTAAATGTTTGGTAGAACTCACTGGCGAAGTTCTTTGGTCCTGGGCCGGTCTTCGTTGGGAGGCTTTGACAGGTAATTCAATCTCCTTACTCGTTACAGGCCTACTCGGACTTCCTGTTTCTGCTGGAATCTGGTTTGGTAATTTGTGTGTTTCTAGGACTTGTCTGTTCATCTAGATTATCTGATGTGCTGGCATATAATTGTTCATAGCACTCTCTTATAATCCCCTTTATTCCTGTAAAATTGATAGTAATGTCCTCCCTTTCCTCTCTGATTTTAGTTGCTGAGTTTTCTCTTTTTTTCTTAGTCAGTACAGCTAAAGTTTCACCAACTTTGTTGACATTACAAAGAATCAGCTTTTTTAGTCGATTCTCTCTTTGGTTTTTCTTCTGCATGTACTAACCATTGTGCAGCTGAAGCTCCTGTTTTTCTTTATCTTCGTAGAAGGACACCAGTCCTATCTGATCAGGGCCCCTTCTGACCATGTTTCACCTGCATTCCCTTTTAAAGGGTCTATCTCCAAATCCAATGGCATTGGGAGTTAGGGCTTTAACGTGAATTTCTGGGAAACACAAGTTATTGCATAGCAGACTGGATAACTTTCATTGTCTTATTTTCTAGTTTGCTGATTCTTTTTTTTTTTTTTAATCTTTATGGGCGCTTTATTCAGATGGCCGGCAATCTGAGAAGATGGCGGGTTCATACCCTAACAAACCATCTTGTCTTTTCTTTCCAGGCCATGGTTTTTCTAGCAGGGAATAGACCAGGTGTGGTGAGGGGTTTTGAAATTCAGGGAAATGTTAATTGGATTAAAAATGACTTCAGCATTTTTGTCCTGGGCGCGGTCTTTAGCTGTGCCCTGGGCAGTGGTCATCTGACCCCGAGTGCGATGGCTCAGATATCATCTTGAGTTGCTTGCCGTCCTTCCGAGGAACAAAGGTGGGACTGCTTGTGGTCTCCTGGAGTCAGGATGGGTCACACCTTCAGCTCCTGGAACAAAGGCTTTTACAGGCATTGATTATTAAGCTTATTATTGGCTGTTACTTAAACTAAGATTTTCCAACTCTTAGGTCCCCTGTCATTCCCCACCATTAGTATTAAACTAGCTCATTTCTGTGAGATCAGCTTCGTATGGAAGTATTCCCTTTGTTGTTGGACACGTAACTTAGCATTGGGCTGTCCGGTGCGGGGGTAGGAATACACCTAACTGCAGATCTACATAAAGGGACACATTGCGAGCGTGCAACAACAGGCTATGACACTGAAGAAAATGACAAGGATAAATGCCCCTCAGAGACCGGCGATACTACGCAGCCAGGAGGTTAGTTTAGACGAGTCAATGCCGAAGAATCCCTCTCTCTGTTTTACACTGGACACCGCACCATTCACTCCCCTTACTTTACGCTCTGTGAGCTGTGAACTATCAGTTAGGTCAAAATAAAACAGCAGAGTCCTTTAAATTCTTCACCTCCATGATTATGCCTTCAAAGAAGGTAGTCTATAGCTGCGTCAATCACTGTTGTAATTGGGCGTAAGGGAGAGGTCCCGTTGAACCCAGGTCAGGGGGGGCTTCTGAGGCATAAACACCGTCAGTCTTCCCAGAGAGCGTGGGCCCCCGGAACCCTTCGCTGGAACATAGGGACAGACAGTCATTCCACACATCAGAAAGCATCCTGTTGGCAGTTTAACATGAGCGTGAGCATAAGATACGTCAGTGGCGGTGGTGCAATTCATCTTCACACCTGCCGAGAGCACAGAACAGTTTTTAGTACAGTTGACAAAAGTTGCACACTCTCTAGCTGGGGCTACATTAGCGACTTTCAATGAAAATATGTCTGTTCTTTATAGTTACCACGGGTCCCCAAGTATAAATATCAGAGTAGGTCATTTTCTTTTTGATATGCTGAAACACAGTGTAATGTCTAAGGCTTTCCAGAGGAGCACAGACACCTGTAAGACATGAAGCGAAAGTTTGTTCAACATTAAGTTCCTCCTGCCAAGCAAAAGTCAGAAATATTCAGAACAATTTTTGCTAAATATACCCAAATATTTTCATCCTGTTTGAAGGGAGTAAGTTGTCCATAACAAGGGGTTAAACAAGAGGTAAAGAAAAGAATACA
Organism: Glossophaga mutica; assembly: GCA_039655065.1. Taxonomy (NCBI): domain Eukaryota; kingdom Metazoa; phylum Chordata; class Mammalia; order Chiroptera; family Phyllostomidae; genus Glossophaga; species Glossophaga mutica. The sequence goes on from CM077315.1 coordinate 3,629,086, forward strand.
AGTCCTTGTTTCTGAAAGATGACTTTCAGGCCTTCCTCCAGTGCTTTCTGTATTCTGGTGTGATGAGTCCGAGGTTTGCTTGTTTGTTTGTTTTTTGACAACTTCACCATGGCGGGGGTGGTGAGGAGCACATCCCAAAGTCCAGTCCACTTTCCTTCTAGTTGGCTCTCTGGAGATGCTCTCATCCAAGTCTTGAGTAGCAGGCTCCAAGGAATGCAGCAAACCTGTGGGGGAGAAGGCTCGGAGAGTCCCAAAGTCTGTCCTACCAGAGTCGCCAAAATATGAAACTGGAAAAGACACCGGAGTTTGGGCTGCCTGTCACTCCCAAACCCAATAAGCAGAGACAGAGATTGAATCTTTATGGGCGTTTTATTCAGATGGCCGGCGATCTGAAAAGATGGCGGGTTTGTACCTTAACAGACCATCTTCCAGTTTTTTGATTCTTACATTTGCCTGATCAAATCTGCTGTTGAATCTTTCTAGTAAAATTTTTATTTCAGCTACTGTCATTTTTAGCTCCAGAATTTTAATTTGGCTTTTTAAAAAAATATTCTATCTGTACCGATTTTTTGGTATTTGTTTATATATTGTTCTTCTGTTTTATTTCAGTTTTTTGTTCATGGTTTTCTTTGGTCTACTGAGCATATTTAAGATAGCTGACTTAAAGTCTTTATTTAGTAAATCTAATATCTGTGCTTCCCTGAGGAAAGTTTCTGGCAATATCCTTTCCCCTGTGAATGAGCTGTATTTCCTGTTTATTTATATGACGTGCAATGTTTTTGGTTATTAATGGAAAATGTAAATATTGTAATGGGCTAACTCTTGAAATAAGATTCTCCCCGGGGTTTGCCGTTGCTAACTGCTGAGGGCCGCAGCCACTGTTTCATCAATCTCCAAACGATTTTTTGAAAAGACTGTATTCCTTGTTGTGTGTGGTCCCCGAAGTCCCTGTACCTTTAACTCCGAGGTTCGCCAGTGACCTGACAGACGTTTCCTTAAGTGCCCGGAGCCAAAAAGAAGAAATATGTTATTTCGGTCTTTGCAGACTGGCTCCGAGCTGGAGCTTCCTGCAGGGCTGAGCCAGGGTCCTGCCTTCGCCTTTTCCTCCTGCTTGTGCAGATCCCGAAGGCCAGCCGCAGGTGGAGGCCTGGGGTCCTGTCAGATCTTGTCTGAGCGTGCGTCCAGCCCTGGGCGTGAACCTCACACTCCAGAGCCCTGGTGCGCGCGGTAGTCCTTTGAAGCTCTTATTACCCGCCCCTTCCCAGCATTCCTCCTCCTTGGCCTCCTCCTTTTTCAGGAAAGCAAAAATGCTACACACTCTTACTGAAATTTAGCAGCTTGTTTGTTAGTTGAGCACTCCCCTAGTTTCTGCAATTTTTTAAATTAGATTTTAGGATTCCAACAGAATTGATTCTGTCTTTTTTTTTTTTTTTTTAGTTGAATGGTTACTTCTTCGGGGAGATCAGTTCTTGGAGCACCCTACTTCTCCATTTCTGCGACGTCACTCTGCTACTCCCAGGGGGTTATTATTATTATTTTTTTAATTTTGAAAAAGTTTAAACACACACAAAAGTTGGGAGGGTATTTAGAGGAACCGCCATGACTTTATCAACCAGTCTCCAATATTATCGACTCACGGCCAATCCTGTTTCATTTATTCCACCAGCCATTGATCAAGGACCTACTAAGTGCTGTGCGCAGAGCACTGGATGCCTTATCTCCCTTTCACAATAGCGGAATGAGGCAGGTTTTAATATGCCCATTTTACAGATAAGGACATAGACACTGAGGGGTTTAGTCATTTTCCCAAGGTCACGTGCACCTGCCGGGAACCACAGCTTGAACTTGTGTCTATCTGGGATCAGAATCATGGCCTAAGCTGGCTCACCTGTCGATTTGCCTTGGAAACTCATCTGATACTGACAGTAACCTCAGAGGCAGGTGTGGCGGATGCGACGAATGCCCATTCACATAGACTTCTTGTCTGCTTATGAGTAGGTAGGATTATCATCCTATAACTTTGTAAAGAGAGGTAGCATCCTGTGGTGAGTTCTGGCCAATAAAATGTAAGCAGAAGGGACACGTGTCATTACTGGGTCGAAGCACTTAATTGCTAGTGTTTCCTCTCCAGCCTCCTCTGTACCAGCTGCAGAGAAGCTGGGAGCCTTGCCTTAAGGTGCTGGTTATAGGTTATAGCCTTTGTCACCTTGAGCCCCTGGGGCATGACTACCACATTAGAGTGCAGTTGTTTGCTGACCTGCCTGGTACCTGTCACATGCACGAGGCACAAACCTTTACTGGGGCCAGTTCTGGGGCTTGTCTGTCACTGCAGCAAAACCTCTACTCGCCTGTCCTGACTAGTGAAGCAGGCAGGGCTGGAGTCCTTGTGCCATGAATCAGGAGCCCGAGCCCCTGGAGCTCGCCCAGTATCCCACCGGCAACTTAGTTCTAGGAATAGGGATGAGACTCACACGCCCAACCCCTGTCCCAGATTCTTCCCCACTGGCTTCTGACAGCGAGGGCAGCTTTCTGCCAGAGGCTGGCCTGACTCTCTCATTCCATTGTTCCTGTGCCTGAAATCCTACTATTAGCCTACATTTCAAAAGCACCATTTCCTGTGATCAGGCAGGCCCATTCATTGTGCAGCCATTGGGCCGCTCCCAGCGTGTGGGTGCAGCCTGCCCTCGAGTTCCCCCTGATCTCCGACCGTTGTGGAAGACTGGGCTTTTCTGGCGACGTCTTGGGAGAAGGGGGAGCATGTGTACGGTGTGATGGTCCTGCGCGTGGCTTTAGGCCGGGGAGACCCAAGTTTGAGTCCCTCTTTCCAGCTCTGAGACCTCAGGTAAGCCAATTAATCTCATTAGGCCTCCATTTTCTCAGCTGTAAAATGAGGCCGATACAGAGAGACTGGGTTACGTTAGTTAAACCATATGAACCACTTGATACGTGACTCAGAGCCACAGTAAATAGTCACAGCTCTTAGGGGAAGACAGTGGAGGTTTGAGTGCCAAGATTTTTGTCTAGTAGGTGACAGGGAGGCGTGAGGGCAGCAGAATGGTTTAGGATGATGGGGTGCAGGGGGGGAAGGGGGAGGGGACCAGCTGGAAGGGGGCCTTGTGAGCAGTGGTGGTGCAGGGACAGGGGGTATACTAGGGAAGGACAGTGTGACCGAGCCAGGGAAGGAGAAGCTGGGCCATGGTGACCCTTGTGCAACACCTCTCGTCACGGCTCAAGTCACCTGTGTGCACTGGTGTGATTTCACCCTCCGGCCCAGCCAGCCCAGGCCCCGCCCTGAGGTCTGCTTGTCTGTCCCCAGCCCGCAGACCAGCTGGCGGGCTGGGACGGTGGGGCAGGTTGTTTGCAGCAGGCTGAGCGCTCATGTCCACGTTACCAGTTGTACTTGGACTAACAGCCCTGCCTGTAGCCACCTCCTCTTCCCGAGACAAGGAGAGCTCTCGGGGACCATCCCAGATACCAAGGGCAGATGCCGGCAGCCAGCCCACGCTCAGAGCTGGCTCTTCCCTTTAAAGCGAAACGACCGGCTTTAGGCTTACTGACCCTGGGCACCGCTGGGGTTCCCCACCCTGCATCCGCAGGAATCAAACCTGCCTGGGCTCTTTCTCCAAGTCAGCTGAAAAGTTTCTAATCTCTTTGCAAAGTGTCAGGTGTCTTCCAGTGCCTGAAAAGGTGATTTTCTAAAAGCGGATCAAACAGTTTTGACATTTGCTGCTGAGCCATTTCAAGTCCTGCGCCAGGCTCGCCGCTGGCCTCGGTGGCCCCGCCGGCTGCAGATAAAGGGTGACGCGGCGTCTCTCCTCGTGGCAGCCACGAGGAGCCTGCCCGTGGGAGCCGCACCCCAGAAGAAACAAGCCCTGTAAAAGTTAACGCGCTGCTTTGTCTTGGCCGACAACTTATTCTTCCATGAAAGCCAGGCCCTGGCCCCCCAGTGGCATTCTGCACACACATTTTTTTAATTTGCTGGCATTTGCAAAAAGTGGTCCCGCTGCCTTTGGGGTTTTATGTTTAGCAAAATCGTCCCACGGCATCGCCTTCAAAGGACTCCCGGCACTGTGCGCTCCCAGTTCCTTCCCGCCTTCCAGGGAGGGAGCAGAACCGAGCTCAGGAGTGCGGCGCCTGGGGTGGGGAGGGGCCAGCGAGGCCTGTCTAGAGTAGGCTCTCCGACTCAGATGCCTGCCAGGGTCAGGCACATACAGGAGAGGGGCCAAGGGAGCTGGGGGCAGGGGACAGTGAGGAGTGGTGGGGACTGAGGCAAACTGGACACCCTGCAGGCCGTCTCTAACTGGGGCTGCCGGCCTCAGCCCGGGACAATTGTCACCGTGTGGGAATGTGGGCCCAGCGCCCTCAGAGCTTCCCGTTTTCCAAAGGAAGCAAGCAGCTGGCATTTGTAAAATGCGAAATCTGTCCGTCTGGAAACGTTGGCCCCATTCTTTTCAAACACCCTGCAGGCCAAAGCAAACATGGCTGCCGGCTGAATCTGGCTGCCGGCTGGCGCTCCCTGAGGAAGGGGCAGAGATAAGGATTAGGGAGGGCCCACTCACCCTTTCGCTCCAATCCGAGAGGCCACCCAGTTCCACGGTCTCATTTTACAGATGGGGAAACTGAGGCCCGTCACCTAGGGATCTCCTCAACTGCCTCCCTCCTCCAAGATGTAAGACATAAGAAAGCCACTCTCCCAGATGTGCTGGCCTGCAGGACTTGTGTTTTTACGAAGCCTTTACAACTCCGAGAAGTGGTGGAATTGCAGAAAAAGGGGCAGGGCTGTGGCGGGGTGGGGTGCTTTTCAAAAACCCTTCTAACCCTAGGTGACTGTCCACTCTGCCCAGTCCCCTGTGGCTCCTGGGGCATGTGTTCCCCCAGCAATAGTTGGGATAGATCCCTGATCCCCCGCATGCTGGGTCCCACGAGGAACGGGGCCACCGGAATTCTGGGGCTCGCGTTTGGCATTGGCACACCTGCAGGTCTAGCGTGAAATTCCCAAGACAACGTTGGCCGCCATGGAGGAGGGAGACCCCTCCTTGGGTAAAAGAAACCCAGCTGCAGACAGTCCTCTGGGACCTGCTCCGGGCGCGGGCAGAATGGGAGCAGCTTCCCGGGAGGAGAGGGTGGCGTTCTCGCCTGCTCTGCCCTGCTGGCTCACAGGCTGAGGGTCAGTGGGCCCTCTCCCTGCCCCACGCCCCCAGCCAGGCTTTTGTCCCGCCCCCCCCCACCTCACGTGCAGCCTGTCAGAGCCATGGCCACCAAATTAGCTCTTTGTGATTTTATTTGGCTTTTATTGGCTCAAGCTGGATGTTGGAGATGGAGCCAGATGTGAGGCTGGGGGCCCACTTGAAAGGCCAGGTAATTAGCAGCATCTGCCTTCGCCTTCTTATCTTGACGGGCGGACACACGGAGCCGTGACCTGGGAGCGGGGAGGCAGCTGCCTTCCCCACGTTAAATGAGGCAAAGGCCAAAGGGGAGGCGTACTTGGCCTGGAATGCCGCCATCTGTGCGTGCGTGTGCACGCGTGTGTGCGTGTGTGCACAAACGTGAGTGGATTGAAGAATCATCCTCTCCACCCATTGCGTCTTGGCCCCACATTCAGGAAGAACCTTCTGCCAATCTCCAGACAACTAGGATGGAATTATATATATTATTCTCAAATCGAGAGATAAGCTACATGCAGTGAATGTAGAGACCTTAAGTACAGAGTTGTGGTGAGTTTTCATGAGTGAGTAAAACTCATGTAACGCATACCCCAACGAGGATTTTAAACACTTTCATCACCAAGGAAGGTTCTTTATGTTGCTGTCCAGTGCCTCCCCCACCCCCACGCCCACCCCCACGCAGGCAACAATGGTGTTGCTTTCTGTCTGCACACATGGCTTTTGCCTGCTCTTAAACAGCGTGTAAATAAAATGATAGAGTATCAGCATAGACTCATGGTCTTTTTGTGTCTGGCTTCTTTTGCTCAACATTGTTTCTGAAGCTCATCTGATGGTGGTTACACGTATCAGTCATTCACTCCTCTGTATTGCTGAGGATTAGTCGGCTGTGCGAAGGTACCGCAATTTGTTTATCCACCCTCTAGTTATTCGGGTTGGATACTTGGGTGGTCTCTGGCTTTTGGGCATTAAGAAAAAAAATCATTGTATTAGTTTTCTGTGGCTGTGTCACAAAGTGCCATAAATTCAGTGGCTTACACCAACACAAATGCATTATTTCCCAGTTTCTGTGAGTTGGGTATCCAGGCACAGATGTGGGGGCTCATCAGGCTGAAATCACAGTGTTGGTCAGGCTGGGGTCTCATCTGAACCCCTGGGTTCCCTGCTAGGTTTACAGAGGTTTTGGTGAAATTCAGTTCCTTGTGGGTGTAGGACTGAAGCCCTCAGCAGCCAGACATGCCCTTCTGTTCTCTGCCGTGTGGTTCTCGCCACAACACGGCAGTTTGCCGTGTCAAGACCGACAAGGGTATATCTGCCACTGAGTCAGGTCTCTCCGACTTCTTCCATCTCTGACCTCCAGGCCATCTTTAACAGGACTCACCTGATTAGGTCAGGCCCACCCAGGATGCTCTTCCCTCTGATTAAATTCAGCTGGGACTGCAAAGTCCCTGCACCTTTGCCACATAACAGAGTGCTACCCCATCACGTCCATGCCCAGGGCATGTGCACCAGGGGATGGGGGTCTTGGGGGCCACCTTGGAATTCTGTCTACTGCCAGTACCTGTGAACATTCTGGAGTTTTGTTCTTCACATGTGTATCTTAAAATAAATAAATAAATAAATAAATAAAGAGCATTTCTGGCCAAGCTAAAGTAGCATTGTGTCACTTAATAAAACAAATATAATAGTTTGTAAATATCATCTTACACCTGGTCCACAATCGGTGGAGGGAGCGGTTGTCTTAGTAACCTGCCTTCGCTGGTTTGCCCAAAGCAGACTCTTGCGCAGGGCCTGGCGGTGCCGCTGGGCACTCGCCTCTTTGGCTGCTTTCCATCGGCCCAGAGCTGCCCGTAGGGGGTGGGTCTGCCCCTGTCCGCGCTAGTGCGGTCTCGACCTCTCGCCACCTTCGCGTGTTCCTCCGGCCCCGTTACAGCCTGTGCAGCGAAGTGGGATCTCAGTGTGACAGGCCCCGGCGAACGTGTGTTGGCTGGAACGTGTGGGAGACGCTGAGGGCTTCAAACTGCATCACGTGTGGGGAGACACACGCTTTCTGGGTGTCCTGCTGTTGGCTGTGCAAGATGATTCCCAGGCCGGGAGGACACCTGTGCGGTCTTACTTCGCCCAATTCGAACGTCCCGTTATGCGTCAGCCATTCCCCTAATGGTTTTAACACATCAATCAATGATCCTCGCCTCAACTGGTGATTTCGTCAGGGGCTAAGGGGGGACTTTCAGTCCAGCCTTTCCAGCCAGCGCGGCTCGGGTCTGGCCTGAAACCTGCCTGGCTTTGACCTCCAGAGGCCTTGACCTCCCCTCAGCTGGGACCATCTGGCAGGAGACCCTCACTAGGCCTAGGGGCAGAGGTGACCGAGATGGGAGGGGTCGGGGACCCAGTGCTACAGTGGCCTGTGTGCAAGTCAAGCTTCAGGCGTCCCTTCACCGAAACGGCCAGTCGGCCCGACTGAGTCACCGCTGACTCTCTCTCGAATGTTTCTTGGCGAAGGAAGGAATAAACGCATGGCAGGCAGATGACTGAATGGGCATCTAGCCCTAACCCTGGGCTCCTGAGCTTCCTGCATCTGCACTTGGCTTTGGGCTCCCTCGTCCTTTCTCGATCAGGGGACCCATCCTTGCACAGGGAGACCCCTCCGTGGGCCTCTGACCGCCGCCTGCTCCCTTGGGGAGCCCGCCTGCGTGTGCTGCGGCCCCGCCCCTGCCCGGTGCCCTGGGCCCCTCCTGGGGGAGAGCTTCCTGAGGCTGAGCTCTGTCCGCCAGCCGCAGGGGCCTCTCCTGGGGACTGTCTCCCTCCCGGGGGCCCCGTCACAATGGACCAGCCAGGCCGAGCTGCAGCTGGAGACACGGCCGAGCAACGCTGGCACCGCCACCCGCGGGGAGGTGCCCATCTGATAACAAACGTGGGGACACTCAGGCGACACCCTGCACCTGGCCTGCCTCCTGGAAACAGCTCGGCAGCTGGGCTCTGACTCCAGACCCGCCGCCCCTCCCGCAGAGAAACCTGCCTTTCATTTAGAACCTCTGTTTCTTCCTCGGGAAAGTCTTTGTGGCACCAGCGAAGGAATGCTTTTATCCCCTCCTGTTGGAGGAGTGAGGAATTTGGGGGACTTCCTAGGAAGGGCCCCCTTGCTCACCAATCCCCAAGGCAGAGAGGCTTTTCTTGGGAAGGGGACTCAGCAGGAGGCGCCGGGAGGGACCCCCGGTGACCTGGAGGCTGACATCCGTGGGGGCATGCGCCGTGGCAGGCGTGGGGCTGCCCTGCATCTCCCGGCCGCCCCGCAGGAAGGCCCGCTGCCTTCGAAGTTCCCCGGGGGAGGAGGCCGGGGCTCGGTTTCGGGATGGAAGGGGTCCAGTGTGGGCAACGCGTCACCGAGTGACTGGCTGGTCCTTTCAGATGACAGCATCACCCTGAGGGCTCTGTGTTGTCTGTGTCGCTGCCAGATCGGACGTTCTGCAGAGGCAGGAGCTTGATCCACCTCGGTGAGCTCATGGGTTTCGGCTCCTAAGTACCATCTCCTTCCCGTCACTACGAACCCATTTTAGCAGCACTGGGGTGGCCAACGACAGAGAGAGAGAGACATCAGTTTGGTGCTCCACTTACTGAAGCATGCGTTGGTTGTTTCTTGTATGTGCCCTGACTGGGGATCGAACCCATATCCTTGCTGTATGGGGATGCTGCTGTAACCACTGAACTCCCCAGCCAGGGCAAGGCTCAGGGGCGGCCTTCGCTCTGGCGCTCCCTGCAGGGCTGGCTGAGGCTGGTCGGGGAGGCCTGCCGTCTGATGGCCCCCCCGCCCAGCCCTGCTCCCCACCTTTTCCTTTCACGGGTGTCACTTCTAATTCCGCCGTTTGCTAACAGTTTTATGGAAATACGATTTCCATACCACGCGAGTGAGCCGTTTGAAACACGCCATTCAGCGGCGTGCGGTGTGTTCACTGTCCATTTCGGAGCGTTTTCGTCTTCCCGGAAGAAACGCCCAGCCCATCAGCGGCCACGCCTCCCCTCCCTCCGCCCGCAACCTCGCGGTGCCTGGAAACCGCCCGCCTGCTTCGCGTCCCTGCAGATCCGCTCCTTCTCGCCCTCGCTTCGTCCGCTCGTCATCCATCCATCAGTCCAGGGATGTCAGCGTCGCTTTCGCTTTCTGTCGGTTACGGAGACAGCCGCCGTCACATCCGTGCGCCGGTTTTCGGGGGGACATTCCTTTTGCTTACCTGGCAAGTACGCCTGGGAGTGCGATTGCTGGGTCCTACGGTAACTGTGTTTGATCTTTCCAGGACCTGCGGGGCTGTCGCCACAGGGCCGCCCCCTGTCCGGCTCCCGGCCCCGGTGTAGGAGGGCTCGGCTTTCTCCACATCCTCGCCAGCACTTGCTGTTTGTGTTTTTGATTTTGGCCATTTTATTGGGTGCGAAGTGGTACCTCACTGTGGTTTTGATTGGCGTTTCTCTGAAGGCTAACGAGGGGCGTGTGGGCTCTAATAAAGAGTTTGCCATTTCTGACTTCATCTCGGCTCTGATTCGCCGAGAACCCAACGTGCAACGGGGGCGAGGGCGTGTGGGGCGGGGTGCCCGCAGTTCCTGGGAACACATTGGTCATCCCCATAGCTTTTGGACTTCTTTCTTTTTAATAAAAGCGCACAAATGTCAGCTTGACACCAAACCATGGCCCCTGCCCCCATCACGATATGCGCCGAGTTTCCCCGGGTTTCTGGAGAGTGGCGGGTCCTGGGAGCTGGATGGAGGAGGCGGGGCCCTGCTGGCTCGTGCACTGAAAAGTCCTGGGTGTCCAGGATGGTGGCCTGGGTACCAGGTTGTGGTGCAATGAAGAATGTATTTGGTGTTTGTCCCTGGTTCCTGGCATAGAGCTCCTAAAACCTTGCTTTTCATAGAATAAGTGTCTTTTTAAAAATTTTTATTTATTGATTTGACAGAGAGAGAGAGACACACACAGACACACACAGAGAGAGAGAGAGAGAGAGAGAGATTGAGAATCAACTTGTTGTTCCACTTATCCATGCATTCATGGGTTGATTCTTTTTTTTTTTTTTAATTTTTTAAAATATATTTTATTGATTATGCTATTACAGTTGTCCCATTTCTCCCCCATCATTCCCCTCCACCCTACCCACCCTCTCCCACCCACATTCCCCCCTTTAGTTCATGTCCATGGGTCATAAGTTTTCTAGCTTCTACATTTCCCATACTATTCTTGCCCTCCCCCTGTCTATTTTTTCCCCATGGGTTGATTCTTGTATATGCCCTGACGGGGGATCAAACCCGAAGCCTGGACGTATCTGGAGGACACTCTAACCAGCTGACTCCTGGGCCAGGGCAGCAGCGCCTTTTGTTATTCCTAAGGAGCCCTTTGGACCGCACTGGAGTTTATGCTAGTGAGGTGACTCAGGGTGGGGCCCCGAGATAGCTTCAGGCTGGGAGTGGTTGCCAGAAAGATGAGAGGTGGGAACTTTCAGCCCGACCCCTGACCTCTGGGCAGGTTGTAGGTTGGGGTGGGTTATAAAAACTCTTGCACTGGGACATTCAGAGAGGTTGGGGCTGGTGAACGCACTGGGTGCTGGGAGGGGGCTATGTCCAGGACGCCCTGGGCTGCCCCCACCCACACCTTCTCTCTGGCTGTTTCTGAGTTGTCTCCTTTACAATGAACCTGTGGTCATGCGTTAACCCCCTCCTGAGTCCCAGGAGCCATTCCAGTGAAGTACAGAACCCCAGGAGGGCGTTGTGGGGACCCCAGAATTTGTACTTGCCGGGGTAGAAGTGTGGGTCACCGGGGGAAGTAGGGGCCATCTTGTAGCACTGAACTGTGACCCTGGGGAGTCTGACGCTCACTCCAGGCGGTTGGGGTCAGGACCAAACTGAATGGTTGGACACCCACTTAGGGCCGGAGACCTGGAGACCCAGGATCAGGAAAAGACACATCCAGGCCCTTGACGCGTCCGCGCTGAGTGAGCAAAGGGTAGTCACTCACATAAATTAAGCACCAGATCCTGTGTCCTCTGCCAAATGCTTTCCATTCACTCATTCAAAAACGCTTTCTGCGTCAGCACTGCAGGCCGTGTGCTGGGCGCTGTGTGCTGGGCGCTGCGTGCTGGGCAATTCAACACACAGGCTTTCGGCGCCTACTGCACGCTGTGCGTACGGGGGAGACTGCCGTGCACAGGGTGAACCTACCCAACCAGTAGCTACGGAGTCCCTACTGTGTGTCGCATCCTGCTCCCCGCAGGCCGCCCCCCCCCCCCCGTGCATCTTGCAGGAGCCCCAGGAGCTACATCTTCTACTTCCGGTCATTTTGCGTATTGAGGCTCAGAGAGGTGAACTGTGCTCCTCAGCCGGGGCGGTGAGGCTGGACCTGACCCCCAGCCCCTCTGGCACCAGGCTGGTGTTCTCGCCCTCGGGCCTCAGCTGAGTGTGAGTGTTGGGGACCGCCCTGGGTCCACCTGGCTGCGTACTGCGGAGCTCCCGCCTCCCCAGCTCCAGCCTCCCTCCCCTGGGCACGCCCCTCCCTCCTCTCCGACACGCGCAACTCCGACCATGGCGGGCGGTGCCCCTGAGTGACGGCCGGTGCTGTCATCTGTTTTTGCGCTCAAAACCCCGTGTTCAGCAAATTGCCGGGACCAAGAGCCTATCTGGTTACCTGCCGCATCAGAGGTATGTTCGATGCCGCCAAGCAAAGCAGAGAAGAATGCGTCTAAGAACTTTAACCATTAGTTGGAAAACAGCACACCCCTGGCAGCCCCCGGCAGGCGCTGCCCAGCGGGAACCAGATACAAAGCAAACAAGGGCTTGTCCCACGTGGGGCCCAACGACGTCTGTCCCGGTGGGTCGGCCCCCTGGCCTCGCTTGTTGTCAAAACCATCAGTCCCCTGACTCCGGTCGCTGGCTGGCTGGAGCTGTGTGGCACTGGGGTTCCCACTCGCTGGCGTGGAACCCTGGGCTGACATCTGCCTGCTGGCGTGGGTGACCACGGAGCCCGGTGGCCGCCAGCTTTGCTCCGAAGCCACGCCTCCCCAGTTCCGCTGCTGTCCCTCACCTGGGCCCGCAAAGTATGAACTGTGGGCGAGTGCCAACCTGGTGGAGGCCCGAGGGGAGTGGTAATAAGGATGCCTCACCGGTGAGGGGAAGCAGACGCAGGATGAGGCCGCACTCTGTGTAGGTGATAGGGTCTTGGAACCAGCTCTACTGTCGGCGAACGGACAGAAGCAAGAGGGAGGACCCTGCGGCATCTCAGCGGTGTTGCGAGGAAACTGTTGAACAAAAGGACGTTACAGGGAGGCCTGCCGTGGGAGCCAAGGCATCGCACGCCCTCGGGTGCTGTCTCTGTAGCTGTTGGCTGTGTCACCGGAGAGTCAGACGCTGATGTCGCACATCTCTCAGGAGCACCTCCAGGCCCTGCCGGGTGCACACGGCGGGGCGGGCGGGGGGGGGGGGACGCAGAGCAGCGGTGCTGGCTGCCCCCGTGGAACCCATAGCCCGGGGGGAGGGTGGTGGTGACGGGTGACTCAAGCAAACGTGACATCAGAACTGGGTCAGAACCAGAACTAGGAGGTATTCACCTGCCCCTGACTCTTCCCCCTGAAAGGCAGCAAAGAGCAAGAAAGACTGTGCTGGCCCCGACCCTGCAGCAGCCTGCACGGCCTCTCTCCAGACGCCCAGGAGGGGTCGTCAAGTCCCCATCCCTCCCCGGGCACTGGGGGTCCCCCTCCTCCCTGCGCTCAGGGCCGGCCCCTCCCAGGCCGGAAGCCCACCCTGTTGTCCTCAGTGGCTGGGGCAGTGGTCTTAGACCCGGTTTTGGAGCCAGGCGACCCAGGTTCGGGTCCTGGCTCTGCCTGTCACCACCGGTTGCGGCAGGGTTCTCCCCCTTGAACCTGGGCGGGCTTGTGATGGCTTTGCCCGGGAGAGTGTGCACAAGTGACAGCCCGGAACTTCCAAGACTAGGTCAGAGAAGCCCACGGGGCTTCCCTTCATTGGCTAGAACCTTCTCTCTCTCGCAGCCCTGAACCTCTAGGTCAGAAGCACACCCACCCCGAGGTCCCCACGGCACGAGGAGCCCCAAGCCACATGAAGGGGGGGACTTGGGTCACAGTCTCGGCTGACTCAGCCCAGCCCAGGAGCCAGACGTGTGAATGAAGAAGCTTCCAGATCAGGGGTGTCCAACCTGCGGCCCAACACAAAAGCGTAAATTTACTTAGATCATTACTTAGTTTTATTACTAAGTTTTATACTAAGGTTTATTACTTAGACACGTGCATGTTCTATATCAGTGATCACAAACTTGGGGACCTGCTTGAGGACTTTAAAAGATGTTCGAAAGGGCTGTTGCACAGTTAGGGTGATTACGTGAGGACTTTTTTCCCTATCCATGGTGGCGGACACCACGAAAATGACACACGGACCTGGTTTTTGCTCATCAGTGTTCGTTAGTGTTTGTGTCTTTAATGCGTGGCCCGAGACAGCCCTTCTTCCAGTGTGGCCTGGAGACACCAAAAGCTGGACCCCTCTGTTCTAGATGATTCTAGTCCCCAGCCAGCTGTCCGTCTTCCTGGCTATCTTCAGACGTGGCGGAGCAGAGGCCAGCCTTCCCTGCTGGGCGCCGTCCAAGCTCCTGACTCACAGACGCTGAGCACCAGTCACTGGCAGATCTGTGCCGGTACATCGGGCGGTTGATGTGCTGAGAGATGTTCTCCATCGACAGATAGTGGTCGCGCGTTGGCAGATAGCTGGAACGGGGGCCTACGAGACATTTTTGTTCTTTCAACTCTGCTTTTCTGGAAACTTCACGGGTTTTCATTCTGAGCGTATGTTTTTATTATTAAGAAAATATTTATAAGGAAATGTTTATTGAATGAATGAAGAAAGTAAAGAAGGAAGCAGTGAATTAAAGGAAAGGCGAGAGGAAGGTGTTTTTGTGGGCAGGCCCGGACCCCATGGCTCTCAGGAACCGCCGCTCAGATGAATGTACCCTGTGGGGTTCCCTTGCACTGCTCTGCCCTGGGCCGTGACTGAAGAGCCGCAGTGAGTGGGTCGGACAGTCGGCGGTGTGTCTCCCTGCAGCTCCCTCAGCCTCTCTGAGCGCACTGCCTTCCCTGCTAGGCGAGGCCCACGCAAACGCCAGCACGCAGCGGGACCACGGAAGAAGCAGGATGCAAACCCGGGGCTGCCTGACTTCTGCCCGGGGGGTTCCTCTTTCTCCACTAAGGGGGTCCAGAGAAAGGCCTTGGGGGGCTGGTGTTGGGAGCCACCCCCTGCCTGCTCCCACCTGGGAGCCCTAGGTGCCATGGGCCCAAGGTGTCAGGCACAGAGCGGGAGGCTGGGGGCCTGGACAGAGGCCAGGGCTGTGCTGTCCCGCTAGGAGGCCGAGTGGTCCCCCCATCACCCCTTCACCCCTGCGTTCTCTGAATGAAGCCATTCAGAGGAGGAAACCCGACCGCCCATGTTTTATGCATGTCCAGCCACTCCAGGAGCAGCAGGTCCCCCACGGAGGGATTATTTTAAGCAGATGCTGTGAGTGAGGGGGTGGGGGGGGGGCTTGAAAGAAGCCACACCCCTCACCCAAGGACCCCTCCCTTGCTGGGTGGCCTTAGGCGCTGTTCACACAATCTGGGCCCAGCACGGGGGCGCTGGCCTGAGCCAGGCCTCCACTGGGGGCGAGGGGGGGTCTCATGGACCCAGGCTGTCTGTTGTGAAGCCAACGAAAGCAGCTGCCCTCTCCGAACTGGGGGGGCCCCTCCCAGGGGGAGCTCATGCCCTCCCCTGACAGGTGTTGGCTGTGGGTAAGGTGAAACCCAGGGGAGGGGACAAGTATGTTTCGGAGACTCTGTGTGAGAGGAGGTCACTTTTGTCAGCCCTTCGAAACTCCTTTTCTGCAGCCGAACCTGACCTGGCTGTTGGGGGTGCCTGGCTTTCCTGCTCCTGGCCTCCTCCCAGCTGGTGTCCCCTGCAGCTGGCGAGGGAGGTCCTTGCAGGGGAGGTTGTCAGCGAATCCCAAATAATTAACATCTTTTCCTGTCACTTTTCCCTGCCCCCCCTCCCCCATTCCTCTTGCTTTGCTTTCAACTGTCAGCTGCAGTTTGGCTAGCTAGTATTTATTGAGCACCTACTCTGTGCTTAGTGATTTTTTTTTTTTTTACACACTATGTTTTTTAAAATCACTCAGCCCTTTTGGGTGTAGGCGCTGCTATGGGCCACATTTTTCTAACGGGGAAACTGAGGCTCAGGAGGACAGGGACTTGCTCGGGGCCACATAGGGAGTCCCAAGCCCGCCTGGCCCAGAGGAGCGCTTTCTGCGTGCTTCGAGGGCTGACCTGGCGACTTTAGGTTAAGAACCAAACAGCTCAGAGGTGTCAGTTCCACGTTCTCTCCTTTGGATGAAGAGTCAGAAGCGACAAAGTGTGGAAATGGGGGAGACCGCCGAGCTCACCTGCTGTAGCCTCTTCATTTCTCGGCTGGAGAAACCGAGGCCCAGAGAGAGGAGGGCACTTACTGCAGGTCACTCGGTGCCCCAGGGGCAGGCCCCAGGGTGCTGACCCTATTCCAGGGCTCCCTCCGCTCCAGGCCAGGATGTCCTGTCACCTTGTGTCCCTGGGCCTCCGTCTGCCTGTCTGTCCACAGGACCGGTGCTTCGGGCCTGACTCCCAAGCTGTCAAGGACGTGAAGGTGCTTGGTGCACGGGTGGGCCGGGTCGCCTGTTGCCAGGCCCTGGGAGCCCTCGGCCCCATTCGGCAGGTCGGGCCCAGGCCAGCTCGGAACTCCCCGGGGAGACACCCCTGAGCACCGAGCACCTCACTGCAAAGTTCTCCATGGCTCGGAACCTGGCTGCGAGCCATCACTGAATTGTCACGGCACGGGTGAATGACAAATGCTATACAGGTGACCAAGGTCCAGACCAGTCAGAAATCCCTCCAGGTCTTCCACGAGAGAGAATTCACCAGAGGGGTTGATTGCACACGAGCAGCAAGAGCAGACAAGCCAGCATGGGGCAGGAAAGGCAGGCAGGCGCTGAGCGACAGCGGGAGGACTCCGCCTTGTCCGTCTTCGTGTCGCCCGCATGTCAGCGGAGGGCAGCCCGCTTGGAAGACGTTCATAAAATAGACTCGCATCTCGTATTCACGTCTCAGAGCACCGTGCGGGGGCCAGATGCTGAGATTTCTGCAGACTTCTGGGTCCCCGCACTTTCCCAGTCGCTTCTGGTGCGGACCGCCTGCTCCCCCGAGCTCTCCCATCCCCTGTCCTTCCTCCGTGACCGTGTCCGTTCTCACCCTGCTCCTCGCCCCGAAGCGGACCCACACCCTCGCCCCACAAGGGCCCCAGCTGCCCCTCACACGAGTCATCCCTGTGCGCAGCAGACTTTGCTGGTTGGTGGTTCCAGAGTGAGGGAGGCAGCAGCACGAAGTGGACATGCTGAGACCAGGATCAACCCCCCCCGCCCCTCCCCCCCGTGCCTGGCAAAGCCCCGGAGCCCTCGCCCCTGTGGGGGGCGGTTCCCGCCCAACACCTCTCACTGCAGCTCCAGCCCCGTCAGCCTGCCCTTGTTTCTCCAGTTCCCCTGCCAGCCCCCCAAACCCTTATGCCCAGCAGTTCAGTTTATCCTCCTCCAAACGTGCACATCAGGACCCCCCTTCACACGCAAACTGCCACAGCAAGATATTTTCCTAAACAATTCCTTTTCTTGAAAAGGGACTTTGGAACCAAGCGTTCACTTGCTTACTTTGGTGTGTATTTCTCCCTACCCTTTCCCTACAGGCCAGGGCACTGCCGTCTGGGTCTGTCTCCCCTCATTTGGAAATGGGGTCACCCTCTCTGACTTTCCATGTCCCGAGCCTGTTTCGGGGGGGGGTGGGGATGACAACAGAGTAACTTGCAAGGTAACAAAAGGGCCGCACACACCCACGCTCGAATCCTCCTTGCCGTAACTACTCCACGACGAGGAAAATGGCGCCGTCAGGCTTGGGCAGAACTTGGGTCTCTCCGGCTTGGATCTCTGAGCAGGAAGTTTTTGGCTTTGCCGACAAAACAGCTCTTTGCTCTGCCGCCGCTGAGATTTGTGGGGTGCAGGGAGGATGGCGAGGGAACCGAGGTTCCCTGTCAGAGAAAGACCAAAGATGTCCACTCCGCCTTCTCTCCTGGGGGGCGGGGTCCGGTTTCTTCTTCTTCTTCCTTTTTTATTTTGTTTTTTATTTTGTTTTTTTGCACCATATGCACATCTTCCTCTTGGCTTCCTTCACAGCTTGATTAGTGATGGGTGCCCGCGTGCAACATCAATGGCCAGGCATATATTTTCTTACTTGCGCGCGGTTCTGTGTCTACGTTCTCGGGCTCCCAGAGAAAACAGTAGAGCCCCCCCGCAGGAGGCAGGCTGTGTGAATACGTATTCGTTTGGGGAGAAGGAATGAGGAATGATAAAATATTCAGAAAGCAGTCTGTTCTGCAGGGATGTTATTCCGCACAGCCAGGGAGCAGATTAATGACACCGTTTGAGAGGAAGGGAGACTGGCCCCATAAAATATATATCCGTGGGGTTGGAGGTGGGGCGGGCAGGGGTGCTCGGGGTGGGCCGTGCAGGCCGCAGCCAGGACATCTGGCCCCCACCCTTGGTCTCCTCTCTCCGACCTCCCAGCGGCGGGCTCTTGGGCCCGGGGCGGGGAAAGCACCGACAAAGGGTGTGCTGGCCGTGCCCAGCCTGCTGCGGTGGACCCGATGGGTACACGGGAAGGAGTGTTGGGTAGGGGGCGGGAGGCCCGGCCCTGCCTCTGAGCCGCTGCGTGGCCTTAGGCAAGTCACTGAACCTCACTGGTGCTGTCTTTCCTTCACTCAGAAACGAAGACCGGACGATTCCCAAGAGGGCGGGGTAAGCGCTGGGAAGGCGGGTGGGCGATCCCTGGGAACGCAGCAAGATAGAAAAAAAAGGTCTCGTTGGTCCGGCTTCATCGTCAGGGTGTACTGCTTGCATATCACCGGGAAACGTTCTTACCGGCACCACCCAAAGAACCCACCATATGTGAAAAGGAGGCAAACGACCCAGGAGAAAGAGGGCGAAGAGTAGAAACAGACAAATCCTGGGGGGGGGGCGTACCGTCCTGGGCCAGTGAAGCGAGGTGCAGGCACCTGGGCAAGCGGCCGCCGCCATCCAAGTGTCAGAAGATGCTCACCCACCCAGGACCGGGGGATGCAGGCCACGGGAACCGTGGGCAGAGATCTGGCAGGCCTGCCCCGCCCTCCCTGGCTCCCTCCCACTCGGGAATATGCGCTTCCTCGGCTCGTGCGTTTCTCTGGAGCTGGGCCTAGGGGAGGCCACCGGCCTTCCGATTCTGAAAATCCTTTCTCCGCAAACACCCCAACGTGGCGCCCTCCCTCTGACGGAGGACCAGAAGCCGGGGTGCCCTCTCCCCAGCTCCTGCTGCACTGGAAGCTGGCCCTGGGCAGTCGCAGGAAACCGGAGGTCTGGTCTCCTCTGATTCAGCACACTGTCATCAAAGCTGGGAAGAGCGACACTTGTCATCTGAACATCCCGGAAGGACTGGGGAGGAAAGACAGCAGGGGCTTCCTCCCAGACCTGCTTTCCCCCGGGCACTGACCCCTCTCCCGCTGTGGAGGGGCCCACGTGGCTTATTGTACGCCATGAGCATTTGTCTGCTCAAGCAGCCCGGAGGGGGGTGCATGTCAGTCCCCCCAGCTGGTCAAGGTTGGGCATGAATCCCAGGGCTGAGCAGGGGCGGGGGAAGGGGCGCCTCCCTCCACCTGGGGAGTCCCCGAGGAGTATGGGGAAGCTGCCCCTCCCAGAAAAGCTTTTCCACACATGGCCTTTGCTTTAGGGGATGCTGGCAGCGGTCATTCCCAGTCAGGGCACATGCCTGGGTTGAGGGCCAGGTCCCCAGTAGGGGGTGCACAAGAGGCAACCATGCACTGATGTTTCTTTCCCTTTCTCCTCCCCTTCCTCTCTCTCTAAACATAAATAAAATCTTTATATATATATATATATATAATGTATATAAAAAAGACCCCTTCTCCAAGTACAGTGACATTCCCAGGTGTTGGAGGGTAAGACTTGAACATGTGAACTTTGGGGGCGCGATCAAACCCCCAGCAGACGCTCAGTGACTGTCTCTTCCCTTGCTCTCCGGAAACTCTGAGGCACCCCCGCGGTTGTGAGTGCGGTTCACAGCCCATCCTGCGTGCTGTGGAATGTGGCGTCCAGGAATGTGCTACGGACCCTTCATCCCAAGTCTGCTCCTTCGGTGGGACTGCGCAGATGACGCTGTGACCCTTTGAGATGAAACACGGCAGGTGTGAGGGCCACTCGAGAAGCAAGAGCCCAAGCTGGGCTTTCGGGAAGGGCAGCAAGATGGACCGTGCAGTGGACTTGGTCATGACCCCATCGATCTGTGTGGCTGCGGGACCCCGGGGCAGTCTTCATGGGGACACTGGGCCTTGGTCACTTCACCTGTGACATCCCTGCATTTCTCCTCCTCTCTCTCCTGCCTCCGTCCGACCTTGGGCCTTGAGAGACCAAGTCCTAATGGTGACAGCCACCACAAGCCATTTCTCCAGCGCTTACTAAGTATCAGACGCTTCGCTAAGCACTCTCCCCCCGCAATTTCCGCCACCTGTCTCCGACTCCTCCCTGAGTGGGCTCTCTCGTTATCTCCATTTAAAAGGCCCAGAGCGGTCAGGCCACTTGCTGAAGCTCACACACAGGCAGAGGCGAGGATGGTAGTTTGGGCCGGCAGCGGTGGGTGGGTTGGAGGATGAGTTTGATACGAGCCAAACACGTTGCTGCTTGGACGCGGCACACCCACGATGCTGGCCCCTGGCCCGGTTTTCCATGGCTTGGGCTGGAGCCTGCCCCCTCCTGTCTGCAGAACAAGAAAGGCCCCTCCAGCCCCACTCAGGGTTCCTCCAAAGTCTGGCCTCTCTCCCTGTCCCCGCGCCGGTGGCGGGGAGATTCCGTTCAAGTGGAATTGAGCCGAGGACTTTTGTACCACTTCATTTGCATGTATGCCAACAAGCCGCAATGTGCACAACCTTGGAACACTTTCAAAGGCAGGAATAATTCCTCTGAAATAGGTCTTCCGAAAGCTTTATCTTGTCCTTTCTTTTTTAGTTAATCTTGGAGCCCCTTAGCATGTCAAAGCAATTTTTCTAATGTCACATCTTCTAGACATTAGCATGAAAGGGCTTTAAGAGATGATTTGAGAAAGAATAAATGTTGAATGAGCATTTATTATAGAGTCGTTTATGCTACATTTGCATTTTGACTCTGTCTGCCGCGGGGGCTGCCGAAGCAAGCTGATTTGAAAGTCAGCGGCGTCTCAACAGGCGAAGCTACAACCGTGTCCCCACTCAGCTGTTTTCCTCCAGGCGTTAATTTCTAGGAAGAGGAGATTTCGTGAGGCTGGTTTGTCTTGGGGGAGGAGACTCAGCAGAGCCTCGGTGCCTGAACACGGAGGCGGCACTGCCCAGGGGCAAAGGTCAGGGACGCCTCCTGGAAGTGCCGTTTCTTCCTGCGCCCCTCCTACGAAATTAACTAGCAGTGTCCGGTCACCTTCGGGAAGCCGCCTGGCCCACGTGGCGCGGCGCGGTGGTCAGAAGCCCAGCCTGTGAGCCTGGGTGTGACGGCAGCCTCGGCTGCCCCGCGAGACTCGGGAAAGAGCGGTTTTTACCGGTGTCCTTCTTGGTGGCGTGGCTGTAACACCTGCCTGCATCTCAGAGGGTCGGCGTGAGGGTGAAATGGTGGACGGATGGAAAGTCTGCCATGCGGTGTCGGGCGTACAGTCCGTGCTCAATGCGTAGTAGCTGGTTTTAACATTGTTATTATTGGGGGCTGCGGAACTCGGCCAGAGTTCCAGGGACATGAACTTGGTTTGTGCCAAGGGTGGGCTTTTCCGTCTCTGTACCTGGAAGAGGCTCATTCTGTGGGTTCTGACCACAGAAGGGTGGATGTGAGTGAGTTCTGAGGCTGACAGGTATCTTAGGGGGTGTGTGTGTGTGTGTGAGACAGAGAGAGAGGTATCAGCTCAGTACACCCCAAGGCTCCCTGAAGCTCTGGTCCCTAGAAGCTGGGGTCCCCAGACCCGGCTCTTCATTTCCCTGTCCCCCCTCCCACCAGACTATAAGCTGCTTAAGGGCAAGGACATGCGCTTTTTCATCTTCATCAAAACCCGGGACTCTGCCGAGGCTCCATATGTTGGTCAAGCTTGTCTTTTAAACGATCCTCACCTGAGTCCAAGGCAACCTTAGGTGGGGCCCAACCCATGCTGACCCAGGGGGGCTGCACTGCTTAACGCTGAGGATGGGGGCTTGGAGCCCTGTTCCCCGGGTAGGACCTCTCCCCCCCGCACACCTCTTTGGAGCTGAGGAGCAAGGCCTCCCCGCAAAGCTAGATTGCCCCCTTCATTTCATAGGTTGGGGAGCTGAGCTTCAGAGAGGGCTTCTCTTGCTTCTTGGCTGCACAGCACGGCCGTGGGCTGAGCTAGGCCTTGGCAGCCAGGCAGGCCTCCATTGGACCAGGTTCCATCCCTCCTGTGGGGCCGGGTTCCTTCTGCAACAGACCCTAAAGCCAGCCCCGAGGCCGAGGCCGGGTCTGCTCAGCCCCTGCTCTTGCTGTTATCATTCACGCCCGCCCCCACCCAACAGACCCCAACTGCTCCCCTGGCCCCGCAGGGCTGATCCTTAGGCCTCAGATACTTCTCTGCTTCTCTGTCCTGTTTTCTTGATTTTTGCAAAACAAAAATGACAGCTGTACCACTTCTTGGATGCCTGCTATGTGCTGGGCACTGCCCGAGGCCCTTTCTGGGTAGGGGGGACCCCAGGTACCCATCGTGTGGATGGGTGCCTAGGGTCACACAGCTCAGGCCCCAGAGCTGGAATGGGAACCCAGGGTCCCTAGGGACTCCGCAGCTGTCCTGTGGCCAGGCTGCTGCCACACAAACATCTCCTGCCTTTCCTGTGGTCCTTGAGCCTAGAGAGGATGGAGTCTGCCCTGCTTGGTCCCCTCCCTGGGCCCTCTGAGCTCAGTGCCAAAGGCATCACCAAACCCCTTAATCCCAACTCAGCGACTTGATCACACATGTGTCTCCCTACGGACCTGATTCCGGCTACTTCCCTGAGACGCTGCACGCAGTGTGTCTATGAAGAGAACCCAGGAGCATAGGACAAATGCTATTTAATGTCCCACTAAGTCTGGCAGAGCTGGGTTCAAAGCCCAGCCCTGCCACTAGCCAGCTGTGTGACTCTGGGCAAGTTACTTAACGTCTCTGAGCCTTGGTTTCCTTCTCCCCCAAATGAGGATAGTAATAGAGAAGCTGCTTCCTCCAACCGAGGAAGCTGGGCCTCAGTTTCCTCTTCTTTAACAAATCCAGGTTGGAGAGTCTATGTCTGAATTTCCGCGAGCTCAGCAGGTCTCAGGCCTCGGGATGGCAGGAGTGGGATTTGCCCCTTCCCATCCCCCACCCAGGGGGGAGAGCAGGCCTACCCAGGCTGCCATCCTGCAGCTGATCGGCAGCCCCGGAGCGCATCCTTGTTCTGCAGAGAAAGCCGGAGGCAAGGGTTGCCGGTCAGGGGCCATGAGAGAGAGAGAGAATGAGGGAGAGAAGGCCGGCCCCCTCCCCTCCTGGAAACCTGTGTGCAGAGGATGAAGGGAACAGAGCAGAGGCGAAGCCTGGCCTTCTGAGGAACATGGGGTGCCCACTTTGAACGGTGGCCTTTGTGCCTGCCTATTCAGGGCGGCCTCGGGACAATGGGGGGCAGGCACACAGGGGAGGACAATGACAGGGACATCGCTGCCGCTTTGCATTCCCTTTGAAGTGGCTCTGCCCTGACCCCCCGCCGCTCGGAAAAGAAGGCTTTTGTTGCCTGCTCCAAAGATGCTGTAAGATGCTGCGGAAAAAGTAACTGGAGGGGGTCCGCTCGATCAAAAAAAAAAATTAAATATAAGAAACAAATCGAGCCGGCCACGTGGGGGCTGGCGGCAGCTTTGAACCTGAGAGGAGAAGGGACATTGCGCTCCAACCCTTTCTCCCCCTAGGGTTTCTGGGGGCAGTCTCCGTGGGGGCCGGGGTGTTGCGGGTGGGAGCTGGGGGCCCCGGGTGGGGACTGGGGTCTCCTCCAAAGCTGGAGCTGGGACCTGGAAAGCTGAAATCTGCTCTGGGGATGGTGGTTGGGCAGAAAAGTGCAGCCGGCAGAACCAAAACAACAGTGCCAGGCGCTGAGTGTGGTGCGGGCCAGGCTGGGGGCTAGGTGCTTGCTTCATTGCCTGCACGATTGCCTTCAAAATGATTCCCGAGGAATCGTGGGATGTATGTGTTCGGACCAGGTAGCTCTGCATCCTGGAGATGGAGGTTGGCGTCAGAACAACAGGAATCAGGGGCCCGCTCTGTCGGGCTCAGAGCCACCGAGGCAGGTGGGGCGGGTGGAGCCCCACGAAGGCCCAGGGGCCGGCATTCAGACGGTGGTTTCGCCAGGTCCCTGGGGGACTCGTGCAGCGTGCAACCGGTGCATCTGTGCGTAGCGTCCCCTGCAGGGGTGGCTCGGTCATATCATCCGGCGTCTGCACCTTCAAATATTGCTGTCGGAATCAACATTGAGAATTCGCTTGTTAGCGCAAGCTTTGGTAGAAGCAGTTTGTCTTCCCTGGCGGCGTGGATGGAATTCAGGACAGGAGTTGGCTGGTGAGAGCAGAGAGGCCCCGCTGCCTGGGAGGCCCGGCTTGGCTCCGCGTCTGCCTCATTGTAACCGTTCAGTACTTGTTACACTTGACCCCACTCTGCTGCGGAGGAAGCTCGGGCTGAGAGGCGAAATGACTCGCCCAGGTGCATGTGGCTCGTCAAAGGTGGTAGCAGATTTGGGGGCCCTCTCGGGCTCTTGCACCCTGCTTTGTCCTGACTTTGAGAGGGACCGTCTTTCAGGGGGACAGTAGCTTCCTCAGATCATGCTCTACGCCCCGTCCTCTTAGACTGCCTGCCCTACAGCAGCAGGGGCCCGCCCACGGGTGCCAGGTCCACCGGACCTTTTGGATGTGCACAGAGTCTCTGGGAAGGCTTCATGCCTGCTGGGCCCTGGGGTGGCCACCAGGCTCTTCCCCAGGAAATGTCCAAAGGGCAAGGCCCAAGGAGGTCTTGGATTGGTGGGCAGTCCCCTGGGACCTTGTCACCACTTCTGAGTGTCCAGCCCCACCATTGGGTGCCATCAAGTTTGGGGGACTCCTGGGGGTGCGCTGCGCTCTCTAGGGCCCCCTGCTAAGCATCTGAAGTTCCTGGGCATTAACACTGTCCTGTGAGCGCTGGTGTACGGAAGCTCCCTGCTTCCTCGCCCTGGTGGGGACAAGTCCTGAGTGTCAACCTGCCCCCCGCAGAGCCCCCTGCGGGACCAGGGGGAAGCTGTCCCCCGTGGGGCTCTGCCTGAGGTCGCATGTGCTTGGTCCTGCCCTTCCCCACCCTGCCTCCCCCACTCCCTGGTAGGTCTCCCCTCTGAGTTCTTTCCCACGGCCTGCCTACGGGGGACCCACAGGCCCAGGGCGCAGAGAGGCACATCGGGGACAGAGACTGTGAGCTGGCAGGAAGCAGAGAATGGAGAGGAAGCGAGAAAGGACCTGAGAGCCCAAGAGGATCATGGTCGGAGGGCTTTTCTGTCTGTCTGTCTGTCTGCCAGCGTCAGACTCCCTGACAAGTCCGGGCACTCTGGCCTCAATCCCTGGGGCTGCCTCTTTAAGGCTCCTGAGGGTTCCAAGGCATCCCCAGCTCCTGGGCACTCAGCAGCCCACAGGTTGGCACAGGCAGGCAGCCTGTGGGCCCCCCCCCTGCCCCCCGCCTCTCCTGTGGGTGACATTCCTGCTCTCAGGAGCTTTCTTGCACTTCTGGGGGCTATAACATTGTACCCAAGTGACCTACCTGGCCCAAGCTCCCCACTGGGCAGAGCAAGGGCCTGAGAAGGACCCTCATCTGCTGCATCCAGGGCCTGCGGCATGCTAAGTAACGTGTCGGCCACTGCAGGGGAGAAAAGAGGGACGCAGGGCCAGCTCCCTGCACTCTGGGCCCAGGACACAGGCCTGGCAGGCCCCAAGCAGCCAGGAGCAGCAACCGGAGGCCTGTGGCCAGTGGGGAGAACTCGGCAGAGGGAGAGGAAGCCTGTTCTCAGAAGGTCAGGAGGGCTTCCTGGAGGAGGAAACATGAACCGGGTTTTGATTCCTGGAGCCAGAAGGCTGTGGACAGAATCAGGCAAGCGCTGCTGCCTTTAGCAGGCTCTTGCCCCTGCCTGGCCTTGTATTTGACCTGCTTATTTACCACGACCCTGCAAGGGGCATCCTGTCCTTTCTTTTCTACCCTCACCCGAGAATATTTTTCATTGCTTTTTAGAGAGATCGAGAAACAGAGAAACACAGATGTGGAAGAGAAACATTGACTGGCTGCCTCCCCTACGTGCCAGAACCGGGGATCATATGCACCTGAGCTGGGGCTCGAACTCTCAATCCGAGTACGTGCTCCGACCGGGAATTGAACCTGCAGCCTTTTGGTATATGGGATGCCGCCCCAACGCAGCCACGCCGGCCAGCGTGTCCTTTCTTGTTTGTAGATGAGAAAACTGAGGCACGGAGAGGTTGCCGAGCCCACCCAGCTGGTGCCTGGCGGGGCCCAGGTGGGAGGTGCCCATCTGTGGGGGGGGGGCGCACAGGCCCCTGTAAGGGAATCCATCCTGGTCATTCAAGGCCACGCGGTTCCTAGTGGAGGGAGGCCCCGTGTGGGCTTAGGATAAGGACTGGGAGAGGCAGAAGGGCTGCACCAAGGAGGAAACTTGGAATTGGGCTCTTGCGGGAGGTGGGGAGAGGGGGAGGGAGGAGGAAGGAGGAGCAGCAGGAGGTTTGGGTGTGGCTGGAGTGGGGCTGGAGGGAGATGAAACGAGGGCTGGCATGTAGCATGTTGTCCAAGGTCAAAAATCGTTTATTGGGCAAATGAATGAATGAATGACTTGTATCCCCAGGGTCTTTTCCTGTGTAGTAGGAGTTCAATAAATACTTGTTCAGCCAATGAATGAACAAACGAACAAAGAGACAAACAAATGGTATTTCCCTTGCCGGGCACTGTGCTTGGAGCAGGCACTCGGACTCCTTGCTGAAGAAACGAACGAATTAATGAAGTGGTGATGTAATGGAATCAGCTGGGGGAGACGACTGCCCGCTCCCAGCTCGGACAGCCCGTGACGCTGCCATTCAATCCCCGCCGCCCCTGCCCCCATCGGTGCGCGCTCTAACGCGGAGCAGATGGCGGGGCGGCGGCAGCCGGGCCTGATTAGGGCCCCTCCCGCCGGCGGCCGCTGGCGCTTTGAAGTGAGCCGCTGCCGGGCCGCTCCGGCCGCCTGGCCGTCCCTGCCGCCAGCCCGTCGGTCCGGGGCTGGCGGCCGGGCTGGCGGCGCGTGTTTATCCAGGTGCGGGCTGGGGGCTGGGCGCGGGGATCCTCTTTCCTCCCGGCCCATCTGGGACTTCAAAGCGCAGCGCAGGCTCAAAGGCGGCCTCGGGGTGGGTGGGGGGTGGGGTGGGCTTGCTGGCTTCCTGCGCTCAGCCTGGTCCCAGGCCAGCAGGGTGTCTCCCCCTTTGCACCGCTGTCCCCCAACCCCCACCGCTGGGAGAGCGCTTTGTTGAGTGCCTACTGTGTGCCAGGCGCACTGCTCTGCAGCTGGGTGTGATCTACAGAGACGGGCAACGCTATGCCCCCGTTTTACAGGTGAGGAAACCGAGGCTTGCCCCGTACCTCCAGGCCTCCCTGCATCCCTGCCTTTAGGAGCACCCCCTTCTGGCCCTGTCTGAGCTGGTCCTCCTAGCCGTGGGCACACGGTGATAGTTTATTATAAAAGCGGTGGCTGGCGTGTCTTGAGCACCTACCTTGTGCCAGGGGTGTGTTTGTTAGGCAGTCAGCTGCCGAGTTCTCTCCCTGACCATCAGATTCTGCTCCACTTCCTCCAGAGAGCCCTCCCAGGTAGCCCCGGCTCAGGGCTCCTTTCGCAGCGGAATAGCAGCGAATGTAGAGACCGGTTGCCTACACCCTCATCCACCTCTTCGTACCGCCGGCACCAGCAGTGCGGGCACTGCAGGGGATGTCGGCAGAAATGCGGCACCCAGGCCTCTCCCCGGGCCTCCAGAATAAAACCTGTACTTTAAAAGGTCCTCAGGGCATTAAAGTTTGAGGAGCACTGGACTGGAAGGACATTTTGGCTAAGAGTCTGCCGCTGCTGTTGCCGATCGGGGACCTGTCTGTGGGAAGCCGTGCCCCGCCCTTCAGCCTGGCAGCTCCCGAAGGCAGGCGCTGAGCCGTCTCCATCCCACCAGAGGTGTTCCCACGGCGGGGACCACGCTTCCCCGACAGACCGGAACCTTCCCAAGGACAGTTGGCAGTCCTCCCCACCGAACGAGGGCTTCGAGGAGCAGAAATGGTTCCCGGTCCCAGACTTGCCTATGTCTTGCGATGCCTTTCCCATCTGACTGGGAGTCTCCAGCTCTCTGTGGGGTCAGGAGCCGCCTGCAGGGACAGGTGTCTGGTGTCTGTGTCTGTCCAAGGGATGGAGAAGCCAGGGCGGAGGTACGCCCTCACTCTGGGATCCTCATGACCTGCTTCCTGGCCCGGGGTGTGCCTGTTGGAGGGTCCTGGTTGGGGGGAGGGCCAGGGGCCAAGGTGGGACCACGTGTACTGCCTGACACCAGGCCTCTCTGGGCAAACATCTGTCCTCCTGTGTCAGGGAGGGACCATCCAGGCGGCAGCAAGCCCGAGGGCGGGTGCAGGAGCGAGCCTGGTATTTTTAGAGTTTTGACTGACAGCCCTTCATTAAGCTGTCGCTGCCTCGGCCCCGGCCCCAAGCCCCTTCTGGCGTGGACGAAAAAGAAAGCGCATTGTCATTTTGTTAAGAAGAGGGTCCTGGCAACCCTTCCTTGGTCCCTTGCCGACAGGACAGGTTATTTCTCACTGTGTCTGCGGTCCAGGCACCCCTGTGGCACTCCCAGCATGCCCTGCAGCCTGAATCTTCACACATCTCGCAGTGATAAATGGCTTCAGCATCGCTGCCATCACCTTGCCCCCTCTGATCCTGCTCACTTTGTTCTCCCTTTAAAGCCAGTGGGCGGGTGGGGGGGCTCTCTCTCTTCTTCCCCTTCACCATCAGCCGTCTCCTGGATACTTGCAGGCCTGTGCTCTGATACCACTTGAAAGGGACCGAGACACTCAGTTATCTGGTCTGGGAAGTCCGGCCGAGAGTTGTCTGCTGGCTGGTGGAGTCCGTGGGGCGGAGGGCACGCCTGTGTGTGGAGGAGTACCGCGTGCGTGCCTGTGTGTGCTCCTGTGTGTGTGTGTGTGTGTCGGTTTGCGGGTGTGCTAATGCGCGTGCCTTTTAATCACTATAGCTTTATAATTTATGTGGACCTCTGGTAGGGCAAGGCTGCCCCGTTCCCGCCCACCGCACAAACATCCTAGGCTCTTAAAAAAAAATTTTTTTTGATGACCCAGTAGTTGCACTTTTGGGAATACGCCCAACAAATTTGCGCAAAAATGTGGATCAAAGGACAACTACTAGAAAGCTATTTGTAACAGCTCCAAGCTGGCAACTTCCCGAATGCCTGTGGACTGTAGAAAGGATAAGTGTCTGCCGAGATGGTCCTGCCTCGGGATATGGAGAATAAAGAAATGAGAAGACGCCATCGGCAGCTCAGGCAACAATATGGATGAATCGCACAATCGGGGTGTTGAGTGAAAGGAGCCAGATGACAAAGGACTTCACAGGATACGATTCCACATATAGAAAGTATAACAACAGGCAGAGCTATTTCATCAGGACAGAGGCCAGAAGGGTGGTTCCCCTTAAAGGCAGTCGTGACTACAGGGGGGTGCAGAGGTCTTTTGGGGCAATATTCTGTTCCTTCGTCTGGGTCTGGGAGACCCGAGCGTGGCCACCGGGTAAAACTTCATTGCGCTGTGTGCTGTGGGCTTGTGCGCTTGTGCGCTTTTCTGAGTGTATTGCTGTTCTCGTATTATAGTTCTTCAAGGATTTCTAGAAGCAGCATATCAGGTTCCATGAAAAATGCTGCTGGAGTCTTGGTCGGAATTGCACTGTGCCGTAGATGAATTCGGGAAGGTTGTCCTCCCGATGACATTGCGTCTTTCGTTCCATGAACATGGTATGTCTTCTCTCATGCACACCGCTTACGTCTGCTCCCGAGGGTGTATGATTTTCCCCAGGGGCCTGTGGACTTCTGGTTGGGTTCATTCCAAGGTGCCTCGTGTGCCGTTGTTACTGGAAAGGGGATATTTTCTTCTTGTTTTCAAATTGGTTTTATTGTGGTAAGAGGTACATGACATAAAATGTACCGTTTTTGCCATTTTAAAGTGTACAGTTCAGTGGTTTCACTATAAGCTGGAGGAGATATTAAATTTGGAGTGTGTGTAAAACCTGCCAGTTTTGACTGTGTTGGCAACCAATCTGAATTTTTTTTAGACGGCACCGTGCAAGTCAAACAAAAGCTGGCTAAGGACTGGGGTTGGCCCTGGGGCTCCTGAGGGTCCTTCCATTCCACCAGATTTTCCCCAACCTGCTGGCTTAGCTCCTGAACCACCCCCCGCATTTTCTCAGAGGACTGGGAGGCAGCCCCACCCTCTAACTCCAGCCCCCGAATCAGTATGGACATCGGCCTGGTCACCTTCCTTTCCCTTTGTCTGGCCCCCATCTCAGTGAGAGGGATGTCCTGACCAGCCTTGGCCAGAGAGGAAGGTCTACTTGGATTGGGGGCGCACGCTGGGTTTTCTGCAGCCGCTCCTGGGGCGCACCAGCTGCGCGAGGGCCTTTATCTCTTGCTCGGAGGAAGTTGGGTTTTATCCTTTAATAGCAAAACGTTTTGCGTTTATGTCTGCACACTCCTAAATGCAGAAATGTACTCGCATGAACGATGCGTGTTGATGTGCTTTTCCACTTTATTGTTTGCTGTTCCCTACCTTCTTTTCTCCCTCTCCCCAGCCCCCGCCCCTCCCCCCAGCCCTGCTTGCAAGCCGGGAGCATCCTCTGGGTCCCTGTTGTTGCTCATACAACCACACAGGCACGCACGCAGAGACACAGCCCGCATGTACTGTTAGCGGTCTTCACGGTCAGTGAGTGTGTTACCCAAATGAGTTATCGCGTACGTTTTCCTGTGTTTCCCTTGTCTCCTCTGACGCCGTGGAAACCCCTTGCTCTACTTTGTTCTCGGTACAGGCCAAGTAACCAGTCTCGGGTGGGCGGGGCCATCGGCCAGTCATTTCCCATTGGACACTCTGGCTGCCTGTTACTTCAGGTGAGCCAGGCTTCGCTGTGGCCAGGAGGAAGCCCTGAAATCGGAGCATCTTCGATTACTTCCCATTCCTGCCCAGTGCAGTGTGGTTGGGCGGCCGCGGTGGTGCTCCCCGGACGGGGGCTCGGGGTCAGGGGTGCTGCCAGCTCCATGTAGGGGAAGTTGGCAAGGGCATCGCGCAGTGGGCTTTGCGGCCACGCATCACTCCCCGCCCCCAGCCCCCCCCAAGTGCACTGGCCAGGGCCCAGGCACGCGGCCCCGCCCCAGCTGCGAGGGAGGCCGGGAAACAAGGCCCGCGCTGTGTGACGGTCTCTGCCGCACTTTGTTTGAAGTTTTGTTCTTTCCCCCCCATTATGGATAATACTTCAATAACTATTTTTGTCATTTGTCCTTAGGATACGGTAGTTTGATTTCTGTCTGATTTCCAGGGTGAGGATGGCTGGGTCAAAGGAGCTATTTGCGTGTTTTTCCATGCGAGGTTTTAATGTAACTCCTGAAGTTTTCATTGGTGTTCTCAGATCTCTTCTCAGACAAGGCTGTCATCGTTTACATTTTGAGCGCCCGCACGTGAACGTGGCCTTTCCTTAAGTCCCTGCCAGCGAGGCTCCGAGATTGTTCTTTTAGATTCTCCTCTGTGCTATCTCATTGTCAGTTTAATTTGCATTTCCCTGACCACTAATGAGCGCGAGCATCTTTTCATTTGCTCGTGGCGCTTTGCCCTCATTCTTCTGTGAATTGCCTATTTATGTCCTTTGCCACAATTTCTTGGGGGTTGTTTGGCCTTTTCTCTTCAAGCTGTAAGAGCCCTTTGTGTAGGATGGATTGTAACCCTTTGTCCTCCACGTCACAAAGATTTTCCCCCAGATTTATTGTTTGTCTGTTCACTTCGCTTAAGGTAGCTTTTGCCTTACGGAGGAGCACTGTTTTCCTGCAGCCACGTGTGTCTGTCTCTTTCTCGTCCGTGTTCTGGGCTTGCATTTTGGAAGGTCCCTCCTCACGGGGGGCCCTTTAAGAAGCGGCTTTCCCTTCCTGCGCTGGAAGTGAACTGGAGACACCCCTCCCCTCTCCTGGCCCTTTGCAGCCAGCCGCCCTGCTTACTGCCGAGCCCGGGGGGACCCAGGGCCCAGACCCGATGCCTTCAAAACGTTCCGGGTCTTTGGTAGCTGAGCAACTTGGGTCTCACGGATGAAGGCTGGGTTGAGGGGTTGGGAGAGCCTGACCACCGGATCGGTGACGACCGGCCTCTGCGACCTGGGCCGAACCACTTGGCCCCGTGGGCCCTCAGTTGCCCTCGTGCAGCAGGGGGCCTAGCCGCGCCCTGCTGACTTCCTCGGGTGCCGAGCATCTGAAGCGCCGCCGGGCAGATGCTGAGAGGCAGTGCCGATGTGACAGCCGGCAACCTGAGTCTTGACGATGAGTAACTTCACCGTCGCCGTCTCCTTTCATCCTCAGCCATCCCGAGACACAGGCGTCGTGAACCCTCTTCTGAGAAATACAGAAGCGCAGGCGCGGAGCGGCCCGGGGCGGCGCGGCAGATGAGGCGCAAAGCAAGATTCCAGATTCGAGTCCTTCCTCACCCCTGCGTGCGTGCGTGTGCGTGTGCGTGTGCGTGTCGTAGGCTGGTGAGGAGAACCTCACAGTATTTTACAGACAGACCGTGCAGCGCTGGAAGGCTGATGTGAAAGGCATGGGGAATTTTGCGCAATGCTGGGTGTTTCCTGGGAGGGCCACCTTCCCGACATCCACAGCTATTAAAACTGGTCGAAGGGGACAAGGGCGGCCTCCAAGCCGGACTGGGGTCAGGTCGGGGGGCGCGAGGCCTGTGATATGAAATTCTCCGAGGAGGGAGGGGAGTGAAGACCGACTGTGACAGGCACCGCAGCACCGTGGGTCTGGGGCCATGGGGCTCAGCTGGGCTCCCACGGGCGGGGGCTGCGCGCCTGGCGAGCGAGGGCCAGGCTGGTGGAGACGCCTCGGCCTGTTTCCACAGACTGTAGGTCCCAGCGCCCTCGAGGACAGCGCACCCAGTTCACGTCAACGAAAACAGCAATGGGGGATTCACCGCCTCCCTTATAGTCGCAGCCAGTGGGAGACTTGCTCTCAGGTGTGGCTGGATTCGGTGGCTTACAGGGTGTCATCAGGTCGCTCTTTCTCTCCGGCACGTGCCGTCTATTTGGAATGCTTTCTTCCTCGTGACCTTATTCTTAGGCAGACTCTCCCCCAGAGGTGGCGAACGTGGGCCCTAGCAATGCTACGGTTTTGCATCCCGGTCAGTGGAAAGCAAGTACCCATTTCCCAGTGTGTCCGACCAGACTCTAATGGCCCATCGTCAGACACATGACCAGCCCTGAACCAATCCCCGTGGCCAGGAGATGAACGCTCTGATTGGCTGGCCTAGCTCGTGGGCTAGCCCTAGAGCTCCAGGTGGCTGAGGCTGTTTCCCCAAAGAAACTGAAAGGCATCGGGATAATGGTTGTCCTCCAGGTAAAACTAAGATGTCCCCACCTACACCGACGTCACACCTTTGGGTTCCCCTGGCTTTGGGGGCCGGGCTGAGCCCGCAGCTGTGAGCCCATAAGTAACACCTGGCGAGGAAGGACCCACAGCTCCCACCTCCAGAGAGTCCCCCTGCACGGCGCTGCGAGAGGGAGGAGCAGGAAAAAACGGGCCATCCCTCCCCTCCGTGTTGCCCGTGCCGAGTTTCTGGCTGAGCTCCTCTTAGAAGGCTGGCTCCCAAAGCTCTGGAAATGCGTGTTTGGGATGGAAACACAGACACGCAGTTAATTATGGCGTCCTGCTTGGCGCCACCCTAATTAAGGCAGTTCCCTGTGGGGGCCAAGATTTAATGCTCTCTCTTTTATAGTGCTCGGTGGCCAGGGGGCGGCCCTGCCCTCTCCCCGCCCTCTGATGCATCCCGTCTGCCTGGCGGAGGGCCGGGCGGAGAGGGCAGCCTGGCTGGCTGGCAGGCAACTGACAAAGGCTGTCTAGGCCCCAGGGAGGGGACAGAGCTGCCCTCCCAGGACAGGGGACTGGACAGGTCGGGGTCCGTGTAGGGGGGCGGTAACGTCAATCTGGGCCCTCTCCTTCTGGGAGATGGCGGGTGGGGCGGCACAATCCCATTTGGAAGGGAAGTGGTAGGACTCTCTTGGCTCCGGGGCCTTCCAGGAAGGAGGAAATGGCCCCCAGATGGCACCGGTGACATGGCTGGCCAGGAGCACAATCAGCTCCCGATGTCTGGCTGCATGACCGCCATGATGGAAACAAAACAGGGAGGGCAGATCTGCCAAAAAGTATATTAAAACCATCATCGACTTTCTTTGGAAACCAGCAGAACTTCTTCCACTCCCCACAACGTAGAATCGTCCAGTCCACTATTATAGAATTCTCTGGATCACAGAGCTGGTGGGGACATAAAAAAATCATCCCGGAGTACATGTGCACAAAATGAGGCCGTGAGAGAAGGGACCTTCCCAAGATCCCAGAGTGCGGTGGGTTGATACAGACGATGGCTGGCAAACCGATGTCCCCTCAAGGCCCAGTGCTGGAGTATCGAGGGACTGAACGACATGATTCTGAGGCCTTTATCTTGCTCGGTAGAGAACAGACTCTTGATCGATTTAGTGATGCCTGCCACAGGCACCGGAGGGGGCATGGTGGTACCTGTGCCAAGTTTTTGCCACCCCTGCCTAGATGCCAGAGGGATGCTCTGAGATAGGCCCTGAAGGGGGGCAGCCTTGGAGGGTTTGGGCTGGAAAGACGCTGGAAGTCAGACTAGGATTGGTGAGAGACACAGGAAGTCAGTGGACTCCTCAATGTGTCGCTGCTATGCTGCCGCGAGGGGCTGGTGGTCAGGACGGTGAGGTGGGAGTTTTCACGGTTTCCAACTCTAGGGAGTCGTCTGGGACCCAAGGGCTCTGTCTCTGCAGGCCTTCCTCTGCAAAGGGCACACCCTGCGCGGCCTCCTGGGAATTTTCCTTTCTGCGGAGACACTTTTATTTGGGGTTGAAGGCAATCCAATCACGTGGTGCCTTCCTGAGGGCAAAATAAAAGCCGACTTTCACCAGAGGAGCAGCAAAGTGGGGTCCTATTTTCCGTCTCATTCCTTGGACTTCGTTTGGCAGAGGAGGTGCACTGGACCTCAGAGAAACCTTCCAGAAATGCCTTCCCTCTGAAGTAGCATGCGAGGGGGGTTCGTGTCCTTCCGGCCTGGCTGCCCTGCTGGGCTCAGGGTCCAGGTGGAAGGGACCAAAGAGGAGACCGCTCAGAGCCCCGGCCCGTGTGCGGAGAGGCTGCGGCCCCTGCGGCATTTTTCTGATGCTTTTGAATCCCCACCGGGAATCATTTTCCCTTTTCCATCCCAAATATGGGCTGGGGCTCTGGAAGGCGTGGGAGAACTAATTTGAGGCGAGCGTAAACATGTCCATGCCAGTGGAGGCCTGGCCAGCAGGAATTCCAGGCCATCCGAGAAGTCTGCCAGCCTAGAGCTGGACTTTGGCTGGGACCGTCTGCTGCAGCTACTTTTAGCTGGGAACATTTTTTTCCCAGACTCTAGAAAGGCCACACTTGAGGGATTAAGATGTGCTCAACAAAGACCCCGAAGCGACTAGGGGCATTTTTGCCCTGAGTTGGCCATGTACGTGCCTGCCTCCAAAATTCCTCCTTCTGGGTGGCGGAGCCCACCGACTTGTTAGATTCAGAGCTGAGGAGGCCAGTAGGCCTGGCTCGCTCCCAGGGTCTACCTCTTGCTGACTTTGGGCCGATTACCCATCATGTTGGAGTCTGTTTCGTCACCTGGAAAGTGGAGATACTATTCAAACCTTCCTTGAGGGTTGTGGGGAAGGCCAGGCGAGATAACGATGCCCAGGAGATACTTGCACTGCTAGCGCCTGTATCCGTCAGCCCCGATGAAGCTGTGCCGCAGTAACAAACATCCCCCGACGCACAGTGGCACACCACCACAGAAGGCGCTTTTCTGCTCTTACAAAGTTTGCTGTAGGTCCAGGCTCCATCTCAGGGTGGCTTTCCCCCCACATGATCCAGAAGATCATATTCTGCTTCTCCCACAGCATCAAGAAGCCTCACCATGACAGAGAAAGAGATTAACTGAAGACTTGGGCAGAGCATTCTTGCCCTTGATGTTTGGCCAGAACTATCACTTGGCTCCATCCAATGCAGGGGCATTGAGCTGCATAATTTTCTTTACGTCCAGAAAGGAGAAGTGGACGAGAGATTGGGGAGCCCTTGTAATGCCTCCCATTAACTTCCTGCCTTTATTTTTTAATTTTTTTTCTTTTTAGATTTTATTTATTTATTTTTAGAGGGGAAGGGAAGGAGAGAGGGAGAGAAACATCAATGTGCGGTTGCCTCTCGTATGTCCCCTGCCGGGAACTGGCCTGGCAACCCAGGCATGTGCCCTGACTGGGAATCGAACCGCAATCCTTCGGTTCACAGGCCCGCGCTCAATCCACTGAGCTACACCAGCCAGGGCTCCTGCCTTTATTTTTGACAAGGCCTAGAGAGATGAAAAGATAAACGTATTTTCTCAATTCCTTAGGAGCAGCCTGTCCTTTGCATCTTGTAGCAGGCTTCCGCAACCACATCTCCATAGTCTCCTGGGGGAGATGTTACCCCCGGGGCATGAGCAGAGGTAATAAAGTGCCGGCACCTGCATGGTGGCTGGATAGGCAAGGGTCAGAACCACCTGACTCTGCAGAGGGGTCCCCAGCACCAAGCCTCCAAGGAGGGCAGAGCGTGAGGCTGGCCCCTCTGCAGTTCTCTGTGCGTGGCAAGGAGCACCTACCATGTGTCAAGCCTCAAGCCAAGTGTGTGCTGTCACTCACGGGGCTCTCATCAGCATGCGGATTTTACAGATGAGGAAACCGAGGCTCAGAGAGGTGAACTCTCCTGCCGAGGTCAGGCAGCCACGGCGCAAGGAGGGAGGGGCGGGTGGCGGGTGTTGGCTTGAGGAGGGGGTCGGCATGCCAGGTCCTTCCTCATCCCTTCTGCTCGCATTACAGCCAAGCGGGCAAAACCGAGGGCGCTGTCTGCGGAATACCCAGCGTGGCAACACGAGAGAGGCTCTCTGCAAAATCCCAGGGTGCTCGCAGGAGTTTCCTGTGAATTAAATTAATTCACTTAAGCTAAATGTAAAAATAAGGTTAACTTTTCAGTGTAGAAGCAGCCTTGTGAGTGAAAGGGACTTGGGGAGGGTGGGGGAAATTCTGCAGAGTGATGGGGGGTGGGGTTCTTCTCCATGTTGGGGTCTTAAGCTGGTCAAGGTCAGGGTCAAAATCTCCTTTCCTTGCAAGATGAGGAACCTGAGACCCAGAGTGGGGAAGGGCTTGCTCAGGGTCACACAAGGAGGCAGCGGCAGAGGGAGGTGACAACTCACGTGTCCGGATGCCATGTCCTTCTCCCAACCCCCTCCCTACACAGCTGTCTTGGGGGCGGAGAGAAAGGCAAGTCCATGAGCACAAAGCCGGGGAGTGACACCCCACCACACTTCAGTCCCCTAAAGTCCCCTTTCCCATCAGGTGATCAGTGATGTGCTGTCACGGCATTTGTTAGAATTCTCAGAAGACATCGGAAAAATCAAGACCCAGAGGCATAAGGCAGGGACAGCTTGTTTTCTGTCTGCCGTCCCTTTGGGGCCGTGCGTAGGGGAAGCAGGCCTTGCAGGCTCCGCCCTGGTCCTCCCCAGGCTGGCCCTCCTGGCCCTGAACTAGAGCCTGCTCCTTAGGAAGCACAGGACCTGCGCCCTAAACCCTGAACCGGGTTTTGCCAGGAGCTGGGGTTTGGAACGTTCAGATGTGGATGGGCCGCTTGCAGGTGGAGGTGGGGTGCGCTTCCCACCCCCTGGGCGTACACAGCTGAGGTCGGCGGGTGCAGCCGGCTGTATGGGTGTCCCTCGGGGACAGGACAGCCCTCCAGGCCCTGCTTTGTGTCCCAGGTAGCTTCATCTCTCTGTGTGGCCACCCACACCCCCCTGCCCTCTGGCGTTTGCTTGGCTTTGGTCAATGGGAGGTCGGAAGGCGCAGGAGACAACAGTTAGGCTGTGAGTTTTTGCCTCTCTCCCTGCCAGACCAGAGCTCCTAGCGGGCGGCCTGTCCGACGCCGCCCTCCCTGGTTCTGGTGCCCGCTCTGTCCGTCGTCCTTCTGGGCTCCCCAGTGGTGCTCACCCCAGGGTGCCCACCGCCCCGTGCTGGTTCCCTTCCTCTGCACACGGCCCCATCATACGCTCCCCTCAGCCGGAAGGTGCCATGTGCTTCCTGCCGGGCCCGGACCGAGACGAACAGGACATCAGGCCCCTGGACCCAGTCTTTCCCAAAGGTCACGGCTCCCGGGTCGAGACGTCGGTTCGGCCTCCCCGCTTCTCCGACAGCCTGGCCCCGGTGCCCGGCCTGCCCAAACTCCCGCCAGCCTTATTTATTTATTGAACAATGCGCGTGCTCAGTTTCCTTTCGTGTTTCATGTGTCAGCGTTTCAGCGGATTCGGACTTCAAGGCTGGGATTTTGTTGACAATAATGAGATCACCCAGACAATTATCGTTTGATTTTTCAGTTTGCCAGAGCGGGGAAGATTAAAGAAAAGTTAAGAAGCTTTGGCTGTTTCCTGTTATCCATTTGCTGGGAGGGATGGGGGTGGGGTGGAGGGGCTGGGAAGGAGAGAACAATCTAACTGCTTGGAAATGTCCACACTGGGAGACAGGCAGGCTGTCTGCACCCAGCGGGCGACCTGAGAGGCCCCGGGAGGCTGCACCCTCCCCAGGTACTTCCCACCTCAAGCCTCAGCGGCTGAAATTCCACCAGCTCCGATCTCCACGCCTCCGGCTTAAATCCTGCAGTGAGAGATAGGGGACTGGAATTCAACAAACATTGATTGTTATCCTTGATAGGATTGTTGTCATTGATTCAGCTCTACCACTAAGTCACGGACAGGGGGTGGCTTCACTCTTCCAACCTCAGTTTCCCCTCTGGGCACTAAGGAATGACCAAACGCGACCACCCAAACCCCCCCCCCCCCCCCGCCACCCCGGGCCCTGGCAGCCGCCACCGATCACTCCCTCTTCATTGTGCGGCTGGGTATTTCTTGCCCCTGAGAAGGGGGCGTGAGAGGCTGGAGGGACAAGCAGAGGGGTCTGCCCCTTCTTCCACCTCCCCGTCGGGGGGGTCCCAGGGGGCCCTTCCTGTGAACTACCTCGCTGGTGGACAGAATATGGCAGTTATGCTCAGAAAGACCACCGGAAAAGACTCTACCCTTAGGAGTCTTCTCTCTGCCCCTCCTACGCCTCATGCCCTTTCTAGAACAGCGGAGACCCTTCCCCCAGAGGGTCCGCCAGTCCCTCTTCATATCACCTCCTCTCTCACGCCCTGCCACCTCCCTTTCTAGCTCGGCCTGCCTCTGCGGCACTCCCCGCTGCCCCTCCTCCCAGGCTATCACTCTGCTGGTCTGCCCTGCCAGGCATGGGATGTTGGAAGGGGACCGTGGGGACAGAGCTGTTTGTCACTGAGAGACAGAGAGACGGAAGGAGGGAGGGAGGGAGAGAGATACTATAGCGGGTGAACAGGACTCAATATCGTTAAGAAGAGTGCTAGACAAATGGGGAAACTGAGGTGGAGAGACAGGCGAGAACCCACGTCTCCCAGCTTGGCTCCGACAGCTGGGCAGGGAGGGAGCAGGGGTCGGTCCTGGGCCTGGAGCATTGTCTGCTGAGGCTCGGAGGGAGGAGGTGGCCTGGAGGAGCTGGGGACAGAGATGAGCAAGAAGAATGAGGTCATTCTTCTAGAAGGCTGAGCACGCAGAGCTGGGGGAGCTCTCCCGGGCAGGGGTCCTAGCCACCGTTTGCAGGGCAGGGTGGCCTGGGGGTCAGTGCCAGCGTGTGGCTGGGGGGCTCACCACAGGAGTGGCCAGTCCCAGAGTCCGGGGGCAGCTGGGGCTGGCGTGCCAGGTCGTTCTGCCACCTGGGGATTTAGGACCTAGGGCCTTTGGTCATCATCAATGAGGGGAAACTGAGGCCCAAAGAGGAGCACGCACTCTCCTGAGCTCCTTTACCAGTTGGCAGCAGAGCCGGGCCCTCAAGCCAGGTGACTCTGGAAAGCTCCGTCGGTGCTCACGCGTTTGGCGGGGCACCTGCTTCTCCATCTGAAAAATGGAGCCGGACACAGCCGATGCAGGACCCCGGTGCTGCGTGCGGGTCCCTGGCTCCTGCTTGTCCTCCCGGGCCCTTCCCTGCCGGCTCTCTCCTGCTGCCAGCTCCTCCACTCAGCATCTTGGGGGGACCCTCGTTCTTTCCCTGTGCTCAGTGTTTGGTCCCTCTGTTTCCCAGGGGAGCATGAGCCCGACCCCCATCTCTCGCCTCCATTCCTTGCGGCCGCCCTTGCAGAATATACTTCTGGGACCAAGGCCTTTCTTCCGGTTCTGGGCATGGCTGCTCCACCGAGGAGAGTCGGAGCACAGCTTTCCAGGGATCTGGGCGGCCTGTTGCCTGGGTCAGTGGCTGCCGAGAGTGGGGGGAGTCTGGGAGGACACCCGCATTTCTGTGCATATTTTACAATCATTTAATCCTTGGAAATAAATAACGTGAATGTTATTTGTCCCCATTTTACGGGCGACGTCCAGTTGGCCAGAATCTCTTTCCTTTGAATGTTGTGCATCCATCTAGCCTGACTCCCCCAGGCCTGCGGCTAGAGACCCATCCCCTCATGCACACGGCAGGGGCGGGGCCCGGCTGACCTCCGGCATGGGGGCTGGGCAGGCGTTTATTTGACTGCCGGCAGCTTTACGGGGTCCCAGGGAGAAGAGGGACTGCTGTAGACGGTCCTGGGAATTTCGATAAACCACCATAAGCAACACAGGGATTGTCTCCGTCACCTCCCAAAATTCCCCACCAGCCCCCTCTAGTCAGTCCCTGGCCCCCCGCCGCCCCTGGCGCCACGATCAGTTTTCTCTTCCCACAGTTTTGCCTGTTCCGGAAGGTCATGGACACGGAGTCCTCCCCGTGGAGCCTCTTAGCTCTTGCACTTCGCAGATTGCCCGTGGGGATCAGCGAGGCCGGCCCACGTGCGGGTGGTTCTTGCCTTTCGTTGCCGATCGATGTTCCGGTACGTGGATATGCCGCCGCTTGTTCGTTGCCCGCTGAGGAACGCTCGGGTTGTTCCCAGCCTTGGGTGATTGTACATAATGCTAGTGTAAACACACACACGTGCAGATCTTTGTGCGGATATACACCTTTATTTCCCTTGGCTCATGCCTAGGAGTGGGGTCGGTCGCTGGGTGGCATAGTAAGTGGATGTTGAACTTGATAAGAAACTGCCAGATTGTTTCCAATGGGATGGTTGCAGTTTCATATTTGTCAGCACTTGGTATTGTCAAATTTTTTGAACATTAGCCGTTCTTATAGGGGGGCATAGCGTTATCTTATTACCGTGGCTTTAATGTGCATTTCCCGAGCGGCTAACGATGTTAAACATCTTTTCATGCGGTTCTTTGCCATCCACACATCTTCTTTAATGTCGCGTCCAGATCTTTTGTTTAGAGGTTGTTTTTAATTAGGCTTCAAAAGTAATTTAGAGATTCTGGACGCAATACAAAGTGCGTGCGTGTGTGTGCGTGTGTGTGTTTAAATCGGAATCTGCTCATAATATTTAAAGAGAGTCCACATAAAAGCTGGATTTCTGGAAGCCCTGGGAAGGCTGAGCCCAGCGTCCCACGGAGCAGCGGAGGCGGAGGCCGGATAGGGGCTGCTTCTTCCAGCCTCCGGCCTCTTGACAAGCCGGCCTGCCAGGAGTGTGAGTTTGGGGCCCCCTGAAGAATGCGCTCCTCTCTGTTTGACCCATGATGGGCGCCGTCCACACTGACAGCGCCCCTCGGGGCTGAGTTCAGATTTCGCACTATTCCCCCCCATCTTCCCCGTTGTTCCTTTCCAAACCCACTTATTCGAATGACGACTAGGCCCCTCCTTACGCCCCTGGGTTCCTTGATGTTCCCCACCTGACCACCCCGTTGTGCCATTCATGCGCTAGTTTCTGTGGATGGAACCCCCTGGAGTTGCGCAGTGCACAAGCCATGCTCCCATGCAAGCCAGCTGCGTCCTGTATCCCTGCCTGGCCTGGGATGCCGGTGTTTCTTCTTTGCTCGCCCGGAGGGAAGATGCTGTGTAGCGGAAACTGGGACCTGACGTTGTCTCCACTGTCTTGGCTTCTGAGTTTAAGCTCATAAACTCACTGAGCAGAAGAGACTGGCCCAGTGGCTCTCACATTTTAGGGGGCACTAGACCCGCTTTAGGGTGTGCTAGAACCGCTTGGGAGGCATGTTGAAGCCCACATTGCCCAGCTCCACCCCCCCGAGTACCTGACTCAGCAGGTCTCAGGAGAGGCCTGAGAACGTGTGTTTCTCACAAATTCCCAGGTGACGCAGGGAATGCTGGTCCAGGACCAGCTTAGAGAACCACCGTCCTCCCTGGTCCCAGAGGGGATGGGGGTGGGGGGAGTGACCGAGTGGGAGAGGCTGATTTGGGGAGAGGAGGAGGTCAGGAGGAGAAAAGCACATTCTTTGAGAGAGGAAAGGAGTGTGGAATTCTGAGATCCCTAAAGGAACAGGATAGAACTGGGGGGCTGAGGGAGGAGTAGGCCCTCCAGGAGAAGTGGTTGGACCAAGACCCAGGCCTTAGCAAAGACCCCACGCCCAGCTGTGGCTGGAGGGTTCCGAGCAGCAGCCTTCCAGGGGCCCTGGGGGGCTGCCAGCTCAGCCTCGGAATGGGGAGCCATCGACACAGACCAGGAGCACATTCTAGCCATGCCTCTGGGGGGGGTGCCTGGGGTCGGGTTTAATTTGATTTTAGAATTATGAAATTCTAAATATAAAAAAGGACTTATTTTTTAACACTTCTAGGATCGTGGAGTGAAATTCATATGAGGTCTGTCCAGAAGAAGTCCAGCCTTTGTTGATATGACAAGAATGATGTAGCTCAGTGGATTGAGCGCGGGCCTGCGAACCGAAAGATCGCGGTTCGATTCCCAGTCAGGGCACATGCCTGGGTTGCCAGGCCAGTTCCCGGCAGGGGACATACAAGAGGCAACCGCACATTGATGTTTCTCTCCCTCTCTCCTTCCCTTCCCCTCTAAAAGATAAATAAAGAAATAAAGAAATGTCAAAAAAAAAAAAAAAAAAAAGAATGGTTTGCTCAACATCGATGTCACCTGGCAGCCAAGGAGAGTGGACTGGAATGCGCACGTGTGAACAATGAGGCCTTCACTGCACTAGTCAGTGGGGGCGGTAGATGCCTTTGAGTGAGCATGTGTACTGTGTGGCTGTTGCATTCAGATGACTGAGTGAGTAGAGCAACGAATCTGCATTAAATTTGGCGTTAAGCTCGGGCATTCCTCCATGGAAACTATTCGGATGATTCAGAAGTTCTCAGCTGTGGGCGACTGGTGATTGGCAGCTTCTTGCAATCATGCGCACTCAGGCATCCTGTGCAGAGTTTTTTGGTGAAACATCAAATCACCCAGGTGACTCAGTCTCCCTACGGCCCAGATTTGAGGCTCCTCGACTTCTGGCTTTTTGAAAACTGAAATCACCTTTGAAAGGGAAGGAGTTTCGGACTGTCGATGAGATTCAGGAAAATACGATGGGCAGCTGGTGGCGACTGGGAGAAGAACTGTGTGGGGTCCCGAGGTGCCTGCTTTGAAGGGTCCTGAGGCATCCTTGTCCTGTGTACAATGTTTCTTGTATCTCTTTAATAAATGTCTTTATTTTTCACAGTCCATGGCTGGATCCTTTCTGCACAGACCTTGTACCTGCTACCCATAATTTTAGTGATAAGCACCTTCATCTTCAGAAATGCAGGGGCTTGCTTGGCCGACAATAAAATAATTCTCTTTCCTAAGCCTGGAGAAACTGAAGGTGGAAAGAAGCCAACAGACGATACAAATTAGTTTGTGGATAACCTGCAAAGTGGAGGTGTCGGCTGAAATTGCTGCTTGTTTGTTTGTTTTTTTAATCGTTGTTCAAGTACAAAAATTGCTGCTAGTTTTCCTGACCACCAAAGCTTGTCAGTGACGACAGCCACAACGACGAGAGAAACACCGGCCGGGACCAC
Source organism: Glossophaga mutica (assembly GCA_039655065.1). Lineage (NCBI taxonomy): Eukaryota > Metazoa > Chordata > Mammalia > Chiroptera > Phyllostomidae > Glossophaga > Glossophaga mutica. The sequence goes on from CM077315.1 coordinate 3,672,663, forward strand.
GTGTGAGGGTCTTCGTCGGAAAGACCCTTGACGTTCTTTCCCCCTCTGCCCCGCCCCCTGCCGAAAAATAGCTGTATGGACCGTAATATCCAAATAAGAGAGGAGAACTCCATGTTAATTCCTCTTGTCTTGCGATTCTTATCCGTTGAGTGTACCGTTTATCTCCGCGTGGGTAACTGAAGGCCGCAGGGCCCCTGTGTCTCCATCTGTAAAGCGGGTGCTGTCAGTACCCCCCTACCCGCTACCTTCTGCAATGCAGGGCTGAGGTTCTGATGGGCCCAGGGAGACGAAAGCGGGAACTTCAAGGGAAAAGATCATTTACAGAATTCTTTTTTTTTTTTTTAATTTTTTTTTAGATTATTTATTTATCTTTAGAGGGGAAGGGTAGGAGAGAGGGAGAGGGAGAGAAATATCAATGTGTGGTTGCCTCTCGTGTGTCCCCTGCCGGGAACTGGCCTGCAACCCAGGCATGTGCCCTGACTGGGAATCGAACCTCGATCCTCTGGTTCGCAGGCCCGCGCTCAATCCACTGAGCTACACCAGCCAGGGCTACAGAATTCTTAAAAAGAAAAAAAGATACCTGAGTGGGGCTGGAAACTCAAACGCCCTGAGGATCACCGAAAATCCTTCAGGAAACTGGTTAGCTCGTGATTTCCATGGAGGCCCGGGATCGGCAGATATTCCGATTTCTAAAGAGCCATTAGGAATAAAATATTCCATTTCTTTAAGAAATGTTTAAATATCTGCTATCCATTTTTTTAAATCTTTTCATATTGGCATTAGTATTTAAATCAAAAATCATCACGGGGTTAAATGTTCGAGACCCTCCCCTGAGGCTGGCAGGGGGGCTTGGGGTCTTACTCGGAATGCTGTCCCGGCTGGAATCTCTGGTCCGAGCCCCTGGTCAGGCCACACAAGCCTCCCCCACCCCCAGCCCCCGCCCTGCCTGGTGCCAGGGATGACTTCAGCTGCAACACAAAGGGGCCTTCATGTTCAAAGGCGGGCGAGATGGTTCATCCTCTGTCCTCCACAAACAAACGGGCGGCTTTGATCTGGACGGGGTGGAGGGCAGCTCCAGTGTGGAGACCAGCCCGCGACTGGGCTGCAGCCATGTTGGTAATAAAATAGAAGATCTAAGTGGCGGTAATGAAGGGTAATAGAGAAATGGTGTCACTTGGGGGTTCTCTGGGAGCTGGCCCATTTGAAGTGGATTAGCTGACTGGTACGGGTGAGGGGACCAGGGGCTGTTGACCTCATCCTGGGTGACCCGGAGAGGCAGCACGACCCCATTTCCTGAAGCGTGCCCCCCTCCCCTTTGCAGACACCACCCCTTCCTCCGGGAGGGAAACTGTCCTTCATTCAGAGCAAGTGAGTCAAGACCTGGGACGATTTCCTGCAAGGAACTTTGGTTCCTTGGAGGCAGGAACCGCGTGCACTGGGATGGCAGGTCTTGCTCGGAGTGGACAGGAATTCGGTCTGGAGGAAGGGGCGCAGGGAAGACGTTGAGCTGACGTCAACGGGGTGATACCAAGAGGCACAGGGTGGGATCTGCCACCTGCTCTGTGCCCGTCCCCAGGCTGCTGTGCAGAAAGTGCCCTGCACACCTGCAGGGGGCCTTCCATGCGCAGCAGGGGTGGGGGGCCTCTCGCCACAACTCCGTTTTTCTTCTTGGTCACCGGAAGGTCTGCAGAAGGAGCGGCCGGGAGGCGCTCCTTCTGCAGTGAGGACGCTGAGGCTCAGAGGGGTTGAGCAATTTCCCCCAAGCAAGATGACCAAGCTGGGAATGTGGGTCCTGCTGGCCCCGAGTTAGCACACCCGGAGGTGACCCTGAACTCCGCAGACTGGAGCCGGTGTCTAGCGGACACTAGTCTGAGCTTTCGTGTACCTGAACGCATCGAATCCTTCGCAGCCCGAGGAGGTGGCTGCGCCGGTTGTCCCCTCCGTTGTACAAAGGCAAGGAGCCGGGCGGAGTGGGGACTTGGTGGAGGTAATTTGCTCAAGGATGCTTAGTGAGCAGAGTTGCGGGTGTTTGAAATCAAGGAGCGGGGCCCTCGAAGCTCAGATGTCACCTCCGCACGACCATACCATCATTATTATTACCTCGTTACGGCTACTTGGTCTGACGTGGGGTTTCCCCCCTTTTAACCTGGTGATTCCGTTCACCTGAGAGAGCGCAGGGGGTGATTTCATCTGCCCTGTGTCTGTCATTTCCACGCAGGAACTTCCAGGGTCGGTGGGGGCCCAAGTCACCCCGCTGGGACTTCGGGCTCTGTCCAGGGGCAGCAGGAGAAACTGCCACCCTCCCTGCCCGCACTGAGGTCCAACTTTCAAGGAAATGGCAGATACCATCTAGATTCATCTGTACTGCAGGGGTAGAGGGTAGTCCCTTCCCCGACGTGGAATTCCTTCGGCTTTTCTTTCTTCTATTCGCTTCAGCTAATGTGGCACAACTTGACACCCCTTGCTTCTGAACTGCCAGTGAGTGCATGTAATGGGGATATTAGCCTTGTTCCTGTCTACTCAGGGACGTGAGAAGCGACTTTTTAAAAGAAGGCAGGAGGCTCCAAGGAGGTGGCAGTCTCCCATCCTCCTGGAGGTGGCAGAGGGGAGGACCCAAGGACCGTGGTCCCAGAGTGGTGGCTCTGACTCAGCTCTTGAACAGGAGCTCGCAGAGCGGTGGAGCCAGTTCCTGGACAAGCCAATCCAGGAGGGCACCCTGGAGGCAGCATTAGAGACACCTGTGTGTTTTTCTTCTCTCTGGTCACAGACTTTTGAAATCCACCCAGCTTTTGAGTTAGGTTCATGAAGTCCTACCTGTGCTCACTAACAGGTGAGCCACGTGGCTGGGTGTGAATCCAACCAGGACCCGGAGCACAGTAGGGAGGGGCCCTGGCCTTCCCAGCGTTCTGGGGTGCTCACAGTTCCTCTGTCAGCGAATTGCAGCTGGCTCTCCCAGCCAGCCCAGGGAGGGCCGTCTGCTTTACTCAGTCTATAGATTCAAATGTTAATCTCGTCCAGAAACACCCTCACAGACACACCCAGGGTCGTGGGTGACCCTGCGTCTGGGCACCCCACGGCTGGGACAAGTTGACCCGTGAAATCACCGTCACCGCCTCCCACAGAAGCCAAGTCCTTGAAGAAGAGACGGACACGTGTCCTACACCCACGGGCTTGGCCTAGCTGGGGCAAGGTCTGCGCGCATAGAAGGGAGTCACATGCCACGGGGTGGGCCGCAGTGGGGCTTCCCTCGGGCAAGTGAGACCTTGCTCCAGCTACCCCATCCTCGCCGACGAGCACCCTCAGCTGCACCCCACACACCCCGGAGTTGCGTTACACTCACCACCCCCAAATTTCCCCCCTCACCCTCACCTCCGGTCCCGGATGGTCCCAGCTGCCTGCATCTCAGGGTGGACACCCCAGCCCCTCCTGCCACCCCTCAGGCTGCTCTCCCCCCTCACCCATTGCGCTGCTGGGTGGCCTCCGAAATGCTCTCCTTCCGTCACCGGTGCAGGGTGCTGGGCTGGCGGCGTCTTTAGAGATGGAGCATCGTCTCCACTCCTCCCCCTCCCCTTACAGCCGGGAAGCTGAGGTCCAGGGAGGAGAAGGGACTTGTCTGAAGTAGCTGCCCCAGCCCTCGGGCCCTGGTCATTTTTGTGTGTCCCCAAGGGGCAGAGGGAGGCGAAGGCTGTGGGCGTGATGGGGGTGGGGGAGCATGTGTGACAAGTGTGTGTGCTGTGCACGTGAGTAGGTATGGGGTCAGTGTGGGCCCTACAGAGCGACCCCCGGCCGGGGATGCTGAATTGGGGCGTGGGCTCAAGGGAGTCGGGCAGGGGCCAACCAGAGCTGCCCATTTAAGGAGTAAAACTGCTTCTCTGGGGTTCTAGCAGGGGAGCGAGACACGCCCCCACCCCTGCTTCAGACACGCCCCCATCCCTGCACAGCTTGTGGGGGCCGGCAGGGGCCCACTCTTCCCCCAGCTCTTCACCCAGATGGGTGGGGGCGGGTACGCAAGCTCGCCCTGGGTCCTCCTGCCGTCAGCACCAGGCGAACCCAGTGTTCGGCTCTGCTGGGCGGTTTCTAGCCGTGTGCCCTACTCGGGCTTGGCCCAGCTCTTCAGGGCATGACTCCCGCCATCTGCGCAGGAAGGGGCGTGTCAGGCTGTAGGCGGTTTCCAAACACCGTCGTCCATGCCGCCCTCTGCCCTCTGGCCTTGGCAGAACCAGGAAAGTAAAGACAATGCAGTGAGTTGTTCCCGAGTCCAAGTGCATTCAGTGTCACGGGCCACCCTTTCTTCGGAGATGACGTGGTTCTTCTTTTTGATATTCAAATGCTCTTGAAAATTATTGATGTTGAGTGTGAGTGTGTGCATGTTTGTATGTTATGGAAGAAAAAGGCACAATAGTGGTCAATATGTGATCTGAGGATGCCTGGAGGCCCCCTGAGCCCTTCAGGGGGTCTCCAAGGTCAGAACTGTTTTCCTAGTGACACCGAGGCATTACATGACATTTCGCTGTGTGGACATTTGCTCCGATGGTGCAGGAGCTGGCGGGGGTGCTTGCTTCGAGGAGCACCGTGAGGCTGTGATATGCACTCATGGGACGAAAAGCAGAAAATGAGACAGTGTCACTTAGGATGTCCTGAAAGCAGGAGCACTGATCAATTTGGTAATTTCTCCATCCTCAGTATCACGATGCTGTGTGTGACCGAATGCCGAGATGCAGTAGTTATCTTAGGAAAAGTGCCCGAGCCACTGTTTAAGTTGTGAGCTGACTTAGCTGAGTACCGTTTTCATTTGGGAAAAGACAAAAAAAAAAAAAAGACTTGCGGAGAAATTGTGGTTATCTACACTTGAGTATTGGCAGATAATTTCTTGAAAAGGAGTAAAATGTGCTTGGCATCTCAAGGAAAATAATGGAGAGTATTTATTGCCAATGGTCAAATTCAAGCTTTCAGAATAATGGCGGTAAATGCCTGGGACAGAATGAGCATTTGGTAAATGCTCTCCTTCCCTTCCCTCTGCCCTCACCGCTCACCTTCCTTCCCTCTCTCCTTGGTGGAGCCGAGCTGCTGGGTCCTGGCTGGCAAAGTCTCTAGAATTTTGCATGAACTGGGAGGAGGTATTAGTTAGGGCACAGGGTAAGCTGCCATAAGAACTGTGCCTCCAAATACAGCAACTTAAACAAGACAGAAATTTTTTTTCTCTTGCGTAAAATTCCACGTTAAGAGTTGTCTGGGAGCGGGGAGCCATTTGACTCCATAAAGTGGCTTATGGCTTGAGTTACTTCCATCTCATTATTTGCCAGTCCTCATGGTTGAAGATGGACCTCTGCACCATGTCTATGCTCCAACCTGTGAAAAGGAGGAAGCACAAGGTGAAGGGCAAGCACAAATCTCTGCTCACATCCTACGCACACATGGCCACACGTAGCTGCAAGGGAGGCTGGAAAATGGAGTGTCTGGCTGTGTGGCTGTTTTATTACTGAAAAAATAAGGGGAAGTGGATGCTGGGGCACAGATAACTGTTTCTACTACAGTGGGAGTGGAGAGAAAAATGTGGGGTTGGCAAACATGTGGCACCTATTGGCTCTCAACTTCAAAGGGATTCTCAGGGGAAAGCCCAGAGAGGCTGACATGGACTCAGCACTCAGGCACTGCCACCTGTCCTCACCTTGTCCATCTGTACATGTGACCTAGGCCAGGTGCTTTCAGGTTTTCCCCCCAAACATCTGAGCCTGTTAGATGTAGGAGGGACCCTAGAGATGCCCCCTCATTCTATAAAAGGGTGGCCAAGCCCCAGAGGGAGAGACTCTTGCCTGATGATACACAGTGAGTCATAGTCAGGAGTGGCCAGTTCAAAGAGGTCAAGTTCACCCATTTAAAGACATCTCCAAAGACCTGGCCTCATTCTGGATGTGGCAGGACTGGCCCAGGCAGGTAGCTGACTTAGTTGGGGAAACATTTTTGCCTGGGTGTGGTCAAGCTTTCTCCTCCTCTGAATGCCAGGTCCGTAGGGGTTGGTTGAGAGGACAGCTGTGGAGGCAGAAGTCATAGACCGAATCCCAGGCCACCATTTACAGATCATGTGACCCTGAGCGAGCTATTTCACAGGTTTGAGTCTTACTTTCCCCATCCATAAAGTGGGCTGAATGCCTCTCTGACAGGCCCTGAGTTCTATTCAAGGAGGGGTGGAGTTATGAGGACATTCCGCCTTGCTCAGGTGAGATAATGTCCCCCTTCCCACCCCCACTCCCCCTCTCCTTTGGGGGACTTGTGCCTTGCCATCTAAAACTGCGGTTGGTGTGGGGCTGCCATCGACTCCATCTGGCCACAGGATCGGGCATCTAACTCAAGCTGGACCAACCAATCTTCTCTAGTGATTGGCCCAGGAATGTGCACATGACCCAAGCTAGGCCAATCAAAGTCCTTCCCCAGGATTTTTCTCACTGGAGCTGGGGAAGAATAATTGCCCTTCACACTTCCCGCAGTTTGTCGGATTACAAGTCTGCAGCTGCCGCTGTCCTGTCCTCCCAGTGCCTGGGTTCTGTGAGCCCAGGAAGTTCCTTTCTGCTTGGGCTAGTTTCAGCTGCATTCTGTCACTGTCACAACCAAAAAGTCCTAGAGAAAAACATTGCTTTTTGGTGCTTTTATAATAATGAGACTGAGAGACCCTTTCTTCACCCATTTCCCAGGCTTCGTGCCAGGCGCTTCCACACCGGAGCTCAGGAGTCACCTCCGCCTGTGTGATATGTGTGCCCATTGCCCCGAGGCTGGCTTTGTCCCAGCCCTTTGCAGCGCACCCAGCTCGGCGCCTGTCCGAACCGGGTGTAGGGCAGCCTGGTGACACCCCTCAATGGGTCCCCTTGGGATGCAGTGTGAGGAGAATGAGGTGGTCGGTGCAGACAGCCCGCCACCACGTGGGTTCCGCAGGCCACGTGGAGTCAGTCCCGTGGCCAGGAGTTGGCTGGGGACCGAGGTGGCTGCGGAAAGGATCCCCACTCCTGCATGCCCTGCGAACCCCATCCTCGGCTCCTCCTTTCCTATCAGTACTTAATAGCTGGCTCCAGGATTCCTTCTGGGGGCTGTGGGTGCGGGGGAAAGGAACTGTTTCTGCTAAGCCACATGGGCTGAAGGCCAGACCTCCCTCGGGCTCCCCTGGGCCCCCCTGGGCTCCGGCTAGGGGCTCAGACAGGAGCCAGTCAGCTGGCCTGGGGAGCGGGTGAGACAGCAGAGTGCGCCCAGCCCTTCGCAGGCAGCCTGGCCCACCGTGGGCCCTCGGCACAGGTCAGCTCCTCCTGCTCCTGCCTTCTTGCCGGGACCTGAGGGTAGGCAGGGCCCCTGTCAGGGTCCTTCCTGTGTGCTCCGTGCCCAGCCCAGTCCTGGCACGTTGGAGGGACTTGGAACCCACTTGCCAGGAATCCAGGACTGGGGAATCCTGCTGAGAGCAGCGAGGGTATGTGGGAGAACCGGGCCAGCAGCCACCGGTCCAGCATCCCGTCCTTTTCCTTTCAGGCGAGAGCTGGGGGCCTGATCGGATCGCTGCCTTCCCATCCCCTCCCCGCCCCGATGGACACTTTCTTTGGGGTGACTCGACGCAAGCAGGGGCGAAACTGGTGACCACAGGCTGGGTTCCAGCAGGGACACATGTTTCATTTGGTCTTCTAGACCTCAACTGAAACATTTGAAACTGGTTGCCAACATGAAAATTTGGAGATTTCATCTCTGGATTTCCAGCTCCTCGTGAAAAATGAGAAGGTACAGCGGCTCCGGGCCCTCGGTAGTCACTGGCATTGACTGCATCTGTCCCGTTAGGCCAGGCGCATGCCCCCAGGTCTACCCGCTCCAAGATCCTCTCTTTCGTTTCCCGCCCTTCCCTCGATGATGGGGTGACCCCTGCTTCCATGGAGCCTGTGGGCGGTCCGCTGACCCTTCAAGCCTCAGTGTGGCAGATTCTGGCCACGCCAGGGCTTTCATCTGCGTGACAAGGGTGCTCACCAGAGCCCTCCTGCAGAAGGGCTCGCCCAGCGTGCCCGCCAGCGCTGGCACCCTCCTGCCCGCCTTCCCTCCCTCCCCCTGCTTCCAGCCGGCCCGCCAGGCTGCGGCATTGTTTTGGGACGCAAACATCCACACGTTATTAGAACCCTGGATCAAAGGCGGCGTCCCACGGCCTGCCTCTCAATGGTCCCTTTGTGCAGATGGAAGCGGGCGAGGAGTTAGGACCCAGGCAGAGAGGGCGGGGCTGGGGAAGGGGGCTCAGCACAAAGATACTTGTCTCCCGGAGAAGCCAGCAGACGAGGTTAAAAGCGGCGCCAGGTGGAGGATGCGCCCCAGCTCGCCCTTGGAAGATGCAGACGGAGGATTCTCGGTTCTGCGAGGAGGCACACGGTCCCTGTGTGCCTGTATGTGCTTTCCGAGGAAGGGACTGAACGGCTGGGTTCACGAGCAGCGGCCTCCATCCACCGCAGCTGGCGGCGGGTGTGACGTGGGCAAAAGCTGCGGGGAGCGATAGGGCGGCAGCGACCTCCCCTTGGGCGCAGTGGCAGAGGAAAGAAAAATGACACGGACTTGGAGAGGGGCCAGAGACACCACGGTGGACAGTGTCATCTCTGGCCAGACGGCCCATTTGCTCAGCCATTCCTGCCTGCACCAAACATTTCGAAAGCCCCTACTGTGTGCCAGGCACTGAGCGGTGCGAGGCAGGTACAGTCAGGACTAACCCGGGGTCAGGGCAGGGCGCTCTGTTCGGCCCGCCTCATCTGGGGACAGCGGCACGCCCCCCCACCCCCAGTCCTGTGTCAGCTGGAGTGGACGCCCTCAGCACCTCACACACATTGTCTCGTTCATCTCCAGGGCCCGTTGGAACAAAGAAGGGCTTTCAGAGTTCAGCTGCTGCGCCAGGAATCTGCCGGCCGGGGAGGGGGGCGCAGGTAGGAGAAGGATGTACTGAGAAGGGGGTTCACTAAGAGGGGGCCCTGAGGGCTGAATGGAGGTCAGGAGGTCACGATGATGCCGAGAGTGGGAGGAGATGGGCAGACAGTTGCTGAGCCGAGCTCCACAGGCCCCAGGCCCCGTCCTTGGCCCTATGTCCACACTCACTCTCCGGGGGGGGGCCTCACCCCCGTCAGGCTTTTAAATTCCCTCTACGTGCGCACGACTCCCAGGTGTGTCTCTCCAGCCCGCAGCTCGCTTCTGAGCTCCTGGCTCGTAGCTCCAGCTGCCCACTTGATCTCGCTGCTTCCATATTCCACGGGCCTCTCAGAATAACGAACTGAGCTGGTCTGCTCTGCAGACTGGGCGCCCCCCCAGCCCCCACCGCGTTAACCAAGGCTTCCTCCCCTTGGTTAATGGCAGCCCCTCCTTGCGGCGGCATTTTTCTTAACTCCCCTCTTTCCCTCTCGCCCCGCATCCAATGCGTGAGCTGTAACCCTGTCCCCTCTAACTTCCACACGCGCTCAGCAGCGGACTACACACCTCCTTCCTCCATGGCTGTTACCCGGGTCCGAGCCACTCTCGTGTCATGCCTGGATGCTGCAGTCACCTCCCCACCCGCCCGCCTCCTTGCTTCTGCCTGGTCTCCTGCCACCGCCCCCCAAATCCACATGCAGGTCTCAACAGAGCAGCCCAGTCGTTTTAGGTCACGACTCTCTAATAGCTCCCACCTCCCTCCACTGAAGCTGACGCCCTCGCCAAGGGCTGCGAGGTTCTGACAGCTGAGCCTTGTCACCTTCCAGCCTCATCGTCATCTCGTCCTCTGGAAAGGCCCTCTGCCTCTCTCTGCCTCAGAGCCACTGGCCTCCTCGTTTCACAAGTATTCCCACACATCCCCACCTCAGGGCCTTTGCACATGCTGCTCTCCCTGCCCGGACCCGCTTTCCCCTGGGACCTTTATGACTCCCTTCCTCATTTTCAAGCCTGTGCTCAGAGGGCTACCCTCTCTGACCCCTCTACCTAAAATTGCAAACCCTCCCCTGGGACTTCTTCTCCTTTTTCACACTTGGTACCCCCCCCCCCCCCGCCGCCCCGCCCCAGGGATACACCACATATTTATTTCACTGGCTTACTCCAGCCTGCTAAGAGACAAAGATAACATAACAGCCTGGTATAAATTGGGCCCTCAACGAATCTTTGCTGAATGACTTAACAGAAGAGAAACACCTTTATTTCCTGGGTCCCCCCCTCCCGGTTCCTTCTGTCCTCCCTGCTCCCCAGTACTGCGACTTACTCAATGAACAGGCAAACTACCACCCCAGCAGCTGCTGAGAAAGCTTGACTTTCCGAGTGTGGCCTGCACACCAGCGGCATCAGTCCCACCCGGGCTTACTAGAAATGCCGAGTCTCAGGTGCTGCCCCAGACTGCGTTTCAACAAGCTCCTGGGGGAGCCACAGTAAATTCCCAGCAGCCCTAATGTAGGCCGTTTGACCCTGGGCAAGAAGGGGGGACCAGGGGTCTCTCAGGGACCCAGGGTGAGAACTAGCAAGGTTTGGACCAGGGGCCAGGCAGTCTGTCTGTTTCTCCCCACTCGGTTTGCTAGCTCTGCGGCTCTCCGACTGTCCCTACGTCCTCTCTGTCTGTTTGTTCGTCAGCCTTCATGAACTCCTGCAGTTGCTCCAGGCCCTGGGACTATGGAGCCCTTTGCTTCCAAGACCTTCAAGGAACAGGCCCTAGGCCCTGGGCCTCTCTACTAGAATTCCGCAGAGACATGCCGATTGGTCAGGCTACGGGTCGGGCATCTAATCGGCTGTGGCCGAGGAGTGAAGGGGTCCTGCGGTGCCTATATGGTAGCAAGGCGACCTTGAAGCTGTGCTCTGTGGGGCGGAGGCAGGGGAGGTGGGGGAGGAAGAGGCTGAGCTGGAAGGGAAGGCAGGCGAGACAGGCAAATGGGCCACAGGCACCGTCCCTACAGAGGCGGCGTCTGCTTGTGCCTTGAGCTGTGGCTTTGAGGAGTCTCTGGGCTCACGTGCATCCTCACGGGTGGTAGGTATCCGGCCGCTCAGCGGCCTGGAGGTGGGCAGATGCACCCCGAGACAGTGGAATGGCCGTCGCAGACACGGGCGGGCGTGCGTGCTCCTTCGGGGCGCCTCCCCCCTCCCCCCACCACGCTCTGTCCACGCTGAGTCCTCCTTCGTCATCCCCTTTGGTTAGGCCCCAGCGTTCAGTGCTCGGCGTCTCTGACCAGTCCAGCGTTTGCCAAAGCGCACTCCCCTTGTTTTTGCTCGAACGTCCCAAACACGATTCCTTGGTCCGGTGAGGTAATGAAAACCAAACCAAGCACAAACCCTGCTCAGGGTGCTCTCCTCTCGGAGAGCCGCACGGCTCGGCGGCCCACGGGCGGTCCTGACGAGTCCCGCAGGGCGGGCGGCGTGTGTCCCTGTGTGTGGCCGAGCCAGGGCGGCCCTCAGTCTCCTGCGGGGCCTTTTCACACAGCACTGGAGCTCGGCGGGGCCCGTTCTGGGAAATGCTCATCTATGCAACCCTTCCTCCTACTTCGTAGATGGGGAGGCTGCGTGTGTTGATTCGGTGGGGGTTCACTGCACCTAACTGGAAAGGGGAGCCTTAAAAAGATGAGAGTTTCTTTCTCCTCGTGGTAAAAGTGGCCTGCGAGTGGGCAGACTGGCACCCGGACCGGAAGGGCTTCCCGGTCGAGCTGGGAGAAGCGGGGCAGAGGGGCAGGGGCGGAGGGGAGCAGGGCCGTGATAGGGCTGGGTACCATCCCTCCCTCTCTCCCTCCCTCTCTCCCTCCCCCAGCACCACCCGGGAAGCCAGTGTGCCCTCTCAAATGCCTGAAAGACCCCAGACTCTGGAGGAGCCATTGGCACACAAGTCCAGTTCAGATCGGCCCACACTTTGGCTCTCGGAGCTAACTGTCTCTGGGGCCTCTCTCCTCTAATACCTGACTAGACTGGCTGGGGCCCTCGCCCCTTGTCCTGGGGGGAGCCCGGCTTCCCCCACCTCATCTCCACGGGCTGATGCTGGGGGCTGGCGTTCCTCCTGGCTGCCTGTGGCTCCCACCTGTTCTCCTGATGAACATCTCCGTTCAAGACCGTGACCTGTGGCCCTGCGGACGCTGGGCTGGGCCGTCTCTCTAACTCTTTCCTTCTGTCCTCTCCCCAGAGGTGCAGCGAGGGCTTTGCTCAGGTTTGGGGTAACTGAGGGCAAGTCCAGCACAGAGCCGAGCAGGTGACTGCCCATCACGCATCAGTCACCGCTGTCCTGAACGTTAACGGCTGCCCCCGCCTCCTCGCTGCTGAGCCCCTTCTGAGGCCGTATTTATTTCTCTTTTCCCTTGAGACCTGTCTCTTCCCTTTCCTGGTGGCCATCTCCAAAATCCCAGTGACTTTCTCCTGCAGGACAATCTCACTCCCCCCTCAGCCAAAGCAGGTTTCCAGCCACTGAGCAATGCCTACACTCACCAGGGGACTGTGGAAAGAAGCGACTCCGAGGACCGAGCAGCGACCAGCAGAGACTTGGGCATTACGTTTTTCTTTAGCATACCCCGGATAACATTCTTGCCAGCCTTCCCAGTCTCCTGTGGACCCAAACCCTCCCCAAGGTGGGAGGTAGGGCTGGCTGGGTTCCTCTGGGTCCACATAGGGCACCTCCTATGGGCAGTGCTGGGTACTGCAGCCTGAGATGCAAGGCAGGCAAGACCCCTGCCCCAGAAAGCCCAGGCTCTAGGAGGAAAATTTAGCTCCAGCGTTAAAAAAAAAATGAGTGCCAAGAGAAGAAAGAGGGGAGGGGAAATTGCCTATTCGGGGTGGTCAGAGCTCTTCAGGTCAGAAGGTCAGGGAGGGCTTCCTATAGGAAGTGGCATTTGAAGGAGACCAGATCAGATGGCTTAACCTGGGCACGAGCGTGGGGGTGGCCAGTCAAGGTGATGTGGTGCTTTCCCCCCCAAGCCTCCCAGCTGCACATCTGACAGATTTCACCTAAACCAGCCTTGCTAAATCTCAAGCCCCATGAAACCCAGTTCTGTTATAATCTCTCTCTCTTATCTCTTCCTTGCCTTCCTTCCCCATTCTCCTCCCCCAAAGGATGGGAAATCTTCAAAGAAAAAGATGTGTCACTGGAAGTATACAGCCCAAGAAGTGGGCCAGATAAATTATTAAAACACATAAAAAGACGGTGAGTCGTGGCTCGGGAAGCCGGCGGAGACCGAATGGCCACCCCAGGTGGAAGGTGGGCTCGTGGCCCCTGGGGAGCCCCTCCTCAGAGCCCTGGGCAGGCTAAGGTTTCACCACAGGCCTGTCCTGGTGTCTTGCCCAGGGCCAGGTTGGTGGTGGTGGCGGCGGGTGGGGGGGGGTGTGTCTCAGTTCCAATACAACAAGCCCCTGGCGCCTGCTGGGCTGGGAAGGGCCAGGCTGAAGGTGGAGGGGCCTTTGTGTCTGGGTGGACATTTGGGATTTACTTCCCCCAAGGCTCACACTGGTAACTGCAGAGTTTTAGTTGTTGCTTTTATCTCTTTTTGAACTGTAAAAAGAAATTCCCGAGGGGAAGGGGGGATACTTTTTTCTCATGAAAGAAGAAAGCCATGACCGATTTAAGGAAGTAACCAACTTTCTGAGCGCTGTGAGAAAGAACACTCAGAGTTCTGCTTTGATTTCCACGCACCACGCCAGCCCTGGTGGGGGGTAGGGGAGAGAGCGGCAAACAGCAATCCCAGCCCAGGGCCATTTCCTCCGGAGGGGGGTCTGCAGGAAGGCTCCCCCTCTGGTTCAGACATGCAGACCGCACCTCCCTCCTGCCCTGAACCTGCCATCCTGCTCTGGCCTTTTCCTGGAGCTCAGGGGTTCTCACGTTGGCGCGATGGACATGTTGGGCTGGACAGTTCCTTCTTTGGGGGGTCTGTCTCGTACACTGTAGGATGCTCAGCAGCAGTCCTGGTCTTTGCTTGCTAGATGGCTCCAGACTGTGCCAAACGTCCTCTGTAGATGCGGAGGGGGCCTGCAAATTGCCCTCCACTGAGGCTCTGGCTGCTCTTGCCTTCTGCCTTACTGCCCGCACTGTTTGCCCGAGCGTCGACTGTTTTTCGTCTGTCTTCTTCCCAGCAGAGAGCGAGCTCCATGAGAGTGAGGATTGTCGGTGTTGTTCACTGATGCATCGTATGTGCCTAAAACGGGGCTTGTCCTGTAGCTGGCACCAAATCACTGTTTGTTTCTAGAGAGGGGACTCTCTCTCTGGTGGCGGAATGTGACGTTGGGACTGTGTTAGGACAGCCTGATGTAGAACAGGGTGGCAATGGGATCCACAGGCTTGGGTTTCATTCCTAACCAGGTTGCTGGCTGCTGCGTGGCCTTGGACAAGTGACTTCACCTCTCTGAGCCTAGTAGGTTCCCTCCTTTGTAGACCAAATACAAGCCTGCCTCTGAGGGTGGTTGGTCGTGAGGTCTACACGTGACTTAGACCAGCGAGTTTCAACCTTTTTCATCTCACGGCACACACCAACTAACGACTAAATTTCTGCAGCACACCAAAACCATATTTTTTGCCAATCCGACCAAAAAAATAAGTATAGTTTTGATTCATTCACACCGGACAGCTATTGTTGTGTTGCCCATTGTCATTTCTACTTGACCACCCAAGGAATAAGAGCTCAGTGCCCCTGACGAAAGTCGGGTAGATATTGGATGTTTTACAAATTCTTGTGGCACACCTGGTGAAAATTACTGACTGACACCCTGGCTGGCGTGGTACTGGATAAAGAATTGCAATATAAAATGGGCAACAATGTACCTGCTTATAAGATTAGCCTTCATTCCCACTAAAATGGGTGTAAAAAAGGGAATTTTGGAGGATGGAGCCGAGGCAGTGTTGGATGCAGATATTTATGACTCCGATGGCCACACAGCTCCTAACGTCCTTCCGAGACATCTGGATGCTCCCAACCTGTGCTGTTCAGCACGGTGAACCGCAGCCACGGGCTCCTTGGGGTCACTGGTCCCTCGAGATGCGGATAGTCTGGGTGGAGATGTACTCGGAGCGTAAAATACACACTGGATTTCAAACACTTCGTGCAAAATGAAGAATTTAAAATATCTCATTATATGTTGAGTACTTTTGACATAGCAGGTTAAATAAAATATATTATTAAAATTAATTTCTATCAACTTTTCCCTCCCCTAACTGTGGCTCACTAGAAAATTTAGGATTATGTTTGTGGCTCTCAAAGGGAAGCTGGGAGCCTACATTTTACAGATGCTAAAACTGAGGCTGTCACGGAGAATTTGGTCCAAGGGGCAAAGCTGGTCTCATTCCAGACCCAGGGTTTTCTTTTCCCACGCCCAGGCTGCCCCGTACCAGGATGAGCTTAACGACAGGCCCACGATGGCCCCAGCGGAGCAGGCATCCTCTCGGAGAACGTCTAAGGTGGGGTGGAACCCCTTGATGTCGCTCTCTCCTCTGCAGAGACTTCCCCAGACAAAACAAACAAGCCCTTGGGTCCGGCGAAGTGCAGCGGGGAGCGGAAACCAAGGAAGATCAAAGGCCCAGCGGTTACCCCCTTCCGGGCCGCGCAGCTGGCAGCGCGCCGTGACCCCAGGCAGGCACCCACAGGCCTCCTGGCCAGGGGATCCCAGCGATCCGCTAGCAACTCCTGGTTTTCGGACACTTGTCGCTGCCAGAAATGGGCTGGGTCCACAACTGGCTGGAGGCGCGGTGGGGGCTTTTCCTGGACTCTCAAATCAAAACCTAGAGGGCGAGGCAGGGGGCATGCGGCGAGTATTAAGCGAACAGTCTCTTCGAAGGCAGGTCGTAGGGAGACTGGGAAGGGGCGACGCAGCAGGCGCTAGCGCCAGGGCAGCGGCCCCCTCCAGATCTCAGTTTCATCACCTGTAAACTGGAGCCCCTGAATCCCGCCCAGCGCGCTTGAAAGAAAAATAGAGCAGAGAGAAGGCACATAGCGACAGGAGCGGTTGTCCTAGAGACGGCAGGACCCAAGAGGGTGTTTAACCCAATATGCCTCCTGGCCAGAGCCCCCAAACCCCGTCTGCAGCCCGGGGTCTCCAGCTCCCGGCACCTGGCTGGGGGACGTAAACTGCAGCCTGGAGGGGGCGCTGTGTCAGACCTGCAGCGCCTTGCTGCGCCCCGCCCCCAGCCCTCTGGCCACGCCCCACCCCGCCCCCTCGGCAGCCCGCCTCGCCTTTGATGCGCCGCGCCCCGCCAATGGGTGCGCGGGGAGGCGCGGGCCGCGGCGGCGGGCTGGGGGCTCGGCACGCCCGGGCGTCAGTCGGGCAGCGGCGACGGCGGCGGGAGCTAGTCCCGGCGCCGCCTCGGGCTCCGCTCAGCTCGGGGGCTGCTCCGGGAGGAGGAGAACCAGGCGAGGGGCGGCGAGCCGCGGGGCCCGCGGGCCGGGCGCATGGCTTAGGGACGCCCCCGCCCGCCGCGCCCCCAGCATGGGGAAACTTCACTCCAAGCCGGGTCAGTGTCCCCGCCCGCGCGCCGGCTCCCGGGCCCCCGGGCCCCCGCCGCCCTCGCCCCAGCGATCGCTAACTCTCTGCCTCTCCTTTCTTTCCGGCTCCCGCCGCCGCCGCGCGCGATGTGCTGCAGCCGCCGTGTGCAAGCGCAGGGAGAGCCCGGAAGGTAGGGGCGCGCGGGGCTTGGACCCGGGGAATGGATGGAATGGCCTAGCCCGCGGGATCTCATTACCAGGGCCACCCCCACCCCCAGCTCTGGCTGACCACTAGCCCCACAAACCCGCTCCTGGAGCAGCCTTCGTGACCCCTCTCTGTCCTGCCTTCCCTCTCCCCGCTGTCCTGTGCCCCCTGTTCTGAGCCCCAACCCCTCGTCTCGCGGTCCTCGCCTTTCACGCTCACTGCGCCCCCTGTTTAGACTCCCAAGCTCCTTCCCCCAAGATTCTGTCCCCTCTCTTTCTGGCCCTCAGGCCCTTCTTCCTGGATCTTGGCTCCTGCACCCACTGCGCCCCTTCTCCTGACCCTCAGTTCCCCACTCCCCTCACCCCGTGTTCAATTCACCCATCTCCAGACCCTCACCCCTTTTCCTCGGCATCCCTGGCCTTCGGGGCTCGCTCTTCTGATCCCCGGGCTCTTCCTCCATGGGTACTGCTCTTCCTGCTCTTGGGGCTCCGTGGAACCCCTTCTCCCGACTGCCTGCGTCCGCCTCCGGGATTGTGCCCCGGCTCTCGACCCCCTCCCGGCCCCCGTGGCCTCCCCCGGCCGCGCCGCTTTCTCCCTCCTCTCTCGGGTAACTTTCGCCCCGGGGGCCGGACTCAGGGACTCCTGTTGTCCCCGCCCCAGGTGACAGCTTCGCTGTGAGTGCCGCCTGGGCCCGGAAAGGCATTGAGGAGTGGATCGGCAGGCAGCGCTGCCCGGGCAGCAGCTCCGGACCCCGACAGCTGCGGGCGGCGGGCACCGCCGGCAGAGGAGCCCGGGTACGATCCCCTCACGCCCCTCTTTCACTCTCAGAGATGAGTCTCCTTACCCGCCCACCCCAACTTTTAGCACCCTCTTGGCACAGCTTCTGAGTCCAAAAATCCCTTCTCAGCTGCCCCTGCCCCACCAACATACCCCTGTACCCCATGCCTTGAGGATCCTTAGAGGTGACATGGGTAGCAGGCTCCTGTCTGGTTGGGGGCCGGGGGGGGGGCGCTGCCTGGGGGGGGGCATAGGTCCTCGGTGGGGAGCTGGTGCAGGTCCAGTCGATGAGGAAACTTATCTGTGCTGGGGGGGGGGCGGGGGATTTGGGGGCCCGCTCCGACTCCCTTGTTTTCATGGCCAGCGTGCAAAGGTGGGCTTGGAGGTGGGGCTGGGGAGAGGGAGCAGGCATTGAGGGGTGTCTGGGTGGAGCATGGGACCGTGCTGGCCTCCGAATACGCTCCGTGTGTCTGTGGCACTCATCAGTACCATCTGCCCGGGAACCCCAGTAGAGCAGACCGCCATCTGGGTGACGGAGCTTGGGGGCACCGAGGAGACCCGGTAGACCCCCCTAGCTAGGCCCACGAGGAGAGAGAGCCCTGCATTCTGCTGTGGCCTGGGCCCACTCCTGAGGGTCCCCGCGGTTGGAGCTGTTTCTGGGGGAGCAGTGGATAGATGTGACGGGAGGGAGGGAGTCCAGCCCCCGATCCTGGCCTGGGACTGGTGTTCACAGATGGCCTCTGAGCTCTGGGACTCTGCACGGGCTCTCAGAAGGTCTGCGTGGAACTCAAGCAAGCCTAGGATCAAAGGATGAATCCACTTTTTGATGTGACATTTAATTTTTTTTTTTTAACTTAGAGGTGAACAGACTGCGTCTCAGGTCTGGTTAGTTCTTTGGTCTTGTCCGTGGGCTGGGGAAGGGCCGGTGTTTTCAGATGTGTGTGTGGGTTTCAGTGGTGGGCTGGGTGCAGCTCGGTGGCAGGGGCCCACGTCGGGCAGTGAGCCTGTGGATAAAGCCCACTCTCGTGCACGCGTGAAAGAACCTCCGTGTCTGGGAGAAGCTCCCCGCTGCCCCTCCACCGCCTCCACTTGCTTAGCTGGGGCTTTCTCCCCCACGTGTGTCTTCACCTGTAGGCTGGGGCGGAACTGGAGCTGCTGCCCCCTAGCCCAGGTCAGCAGCCTTGGTGGGTGGGGGCACTGGAGTTAGTGTAGGGTCCTCGGAAAGCAGATCTACGGACGTCCCAGTCTTCCCCTAGCATTTCTAGTTTATGGTCTACATGTGTTTTCAAAGCACAATGAAAATGATCCGATTTAGCCATACGAGCAAATAAATGCATTCGTGGCTCAAGACTGAGGCCAACTGAGTGGATTTCCATTAATCAAGTTTGGGGTTTTTTCAGCCTGTTTATTTTTACAAAGTATTCCTGCAGAATGACATTTTTTTTTTTTTTTTGCAGTCTTCCCTCCTCCCTGCCCCCGCCCCCCCCAGCCTTTTTTCCTTTCCTAAACTGCCAGGCAGCTTGCTCCGTGCTTTAGGGGAAACTTGAAATACAGCGAGGGCTTACTTCAACTGACTTTTATCTTCAAAGCCGTAACAAATGTTACCCGCATGTTTTTGGTGAGTCTCCTTGGCATCCAGTCCTGGAGGATGGGAGGGAGGAGGAAGGAAGGAGAGAAAAACAAAAGTCTGTCGTTTTTAATTAAATAGTAGTGTTCCCAGCGAAAGGAATGTGAGCCAGTAAAAGTTGCCATCAGGGGGAAGTGAGGGAGGGTGGGGAGGGGGCCCCCAGCTCCAGTCGGTGGCTTTGGTGAAGTCACGGAATCGTGTTGCCCGGTTCCTTCCCCCAGCTGAGGACAGCCTGGGATGGCGCGCGCCCCTCCCTCCCCTCCTCGCCCCCTGTCTTGGAGTAACCCTGAGGGGTCGTTAGTGTTTGTTCAAAGCACTTTTGAAGATGTGCGACAGAGCCATCGGGGCGACATATGTTGGGTGGTGGAGGGTGGGCCCTGCGCTTCAAGATGTTAAGGGGAGGGAACTCCTGCTTCCTTGTAGCTGTGTTTGGCGGCCAGGACCTGGGCACCTGGGTTCCCACCAGCCCTGGCCCAGCTGCTGAGTCTGCGGGGGGGCCAGTGCACCCTGGGAGAGTCAGGTGAGCCCCACGTCGGGGCCCCTGGAGGGTCATTTTTAATCCTAATAGTTCCTTCTTTCTCTGATCAGAAGAAAAAGCACTAGGACGCGAAACCCATGATTTCGCTGCTATCGTTGCTTAGGGTGACACTCAGAGGAAAGAGAGAGGCTAAAGTTGACTCCAAGAAAAACAGTGAAGTGTGAGTGGCCCAAACGGTGAGCGTGGGAACGGGGTGAGCGTGGGAACGGAGGGCCCGCCGTTCGGGAAGCAGCGAGGTCCTGCACAGGACCGGGCTGGGCAGTCCTCGGCTGGTTCGCACTCTGTGACTTCCAGCTGCAGGGTCTCCCGTGGCATCATCAGGTTGTAGGAGGGCGAGGGCTCCAAAGTCTGCCCGCCCCGAGGGCCGACGGAGGTCCCCCCAGCAGCCCCAGGCCTGTCTCTGGGGTGGCCCCTGTCAACTGCTTCAACGCCCTTTCACTGAAGTGGCTGCAGACACCTTAGTAGCACATCAGTTAGTGTTATTGTTATAATTATCACTACATGGGTAACTGCTATTGATTAACTGCCTCTGTGTCTCATGCATTTTGCTTACCTTATCTTAATCCTCCTCGTAACCCTGTAAAGTTACCAGCCAGCTGGTGGGGGCTGTGTTTCTCCATTTCTGGAGCATTTTCCAGGACAACAGAAGCTGCGCGTGGTGAAGCCCTGTGCCACAGCGTCTGCCTGGAGGGGGGACACGCACCTCATCGGAGAGGTGGCAGCCTAGCAGCTGCGAGCCCTTCGGGGCGAGGCAGGTTTTGGGGTGCTCAGAAGCAGGAGGGCCCGCTTCCTGCCCCTGTCCTCCCTGATGGGTATGAGTAGCTTAGGAAACGTTCAGGGTGGGTCTGTCTCCCACGCCAGGTCCTGGGGTGCCAGAGGGTGACCTCGCTGGCGCTGACCTAAGCCTGTCTCCCTGAATACGTCTGTATTCGTACATGAGGTCGGACTCTGCCACAGAGCTCGTCCCCTTGTACAAGCCATGTTCCCTTTGTGTGCCGTAATGAGCTCGTCTGTGAAATGGGCATAAGAACATTCTCATCCCAGGCACGGTCGTAGCGGATAACTCTTCAAAACCGGGCGGGGTTTGCCGAGACGCTGGTGCGGGGGGGAGCTAGGGGCCCAGACTCTGAAAGCACCTGGGCTCATTCGGAGGGACGCAGGCCAAAGCCAAGGCTGCGGCTTCTCTGCTCTCCGCGGGCTCGAGGTGGATGAGCGCCAAGGGAACGTGAGCTCAGGGGAGAAAAATAACGAGGACGTCGAGGGGGATGAGTACTAGGAGAGCGGAGCAGTAGAGGGAACTGTTTCTACGCCCGACAACAGTGTCCTCCGCAGGGAGAAATTAAAACAAGCATCAGAACCTCGAAAAGGATGAAGGGGGATAGTCTTGGCAACATGAGGCAGTTACAAAAGCCAACCAGGTGGACACTTCGGGCCTGGAAAGTACAATGGGCGAAATCAGGAAGCTTGCTGGCGTGGAGACAGCGGCGGGACTGCACTCGGAGAAGCGAGCCTGCGTGCACGCTCATGCGGCGTGGACACGTGTGTGCAAATGCATGTCAGGCAGCCGCCTCCCCGCGAGCCCCCTTTGACCCTTTCGTTCTTTTCTCTCCGATGCCTCCATCTGAGGGGGCCTTTGGGGCAAAGGTGGCCGCCAGGCGGTTTGGAGATGTGATGAGCGGCACCTAGCGCATTCTGGTGTTGGAGGAAGATGGGGCGGGCGCAGGCCCAGTCGGAGCCCGCGGGTGCCCGTGGGGCCGGGCGATGAGATTGGAGGCTGGCCCAGCTGCTGCCCGAGCGCCGGATTCCCGGGGAATTACCCTTGACTGATACCAGTTGGCACAATTAAAAAGCCTCGTGTCTTCACCATATGGAAAGTGTTAGGCCTCCTTACGTGGTTTCGAAGCTATGTGCCGGGAGGTGGACTTGACATTTGAGGTAGAGCATAAATTAAATATTTGGTGTTTTGGAATTAAAAGATGATTTGCTTTGAGGCCGGCGGAGGCCTTCGGGCCTCCACTCGCTGGCATCGCCGAGTTCTCCACGGAGGGTCTTCTCGGCCTGTGGCACCAGACCAGCTTCCCAGCCCTGCCCGGGAGCTTTCTTTACCCCCGCGGAGCGGCCGGGAGGGACGGGGGCCGCCTGAACCGGGCACGGTGCCAGGTGGGGCTTCTGGTTTCCAGGAGGCCTTGGTCCCTCAGGCTGCCGCGCGGTGGGCAGGGCCACTGTCCCTGCAATGCTGTCTCTCGTGGAGGCTGCGAGCTGTGTCTCGTCCTCCTTTTGAAACTTTTTCTTGGAGAAGGAGGCCGGGTCCCTGAGTCGGGTTCTGTGCCTATTTTAGCCCCCTGAACTCAGGAACGGTCCCCTGTGTTCACATTTTGCACAGACGGGAATAAGCCCAGGGCCGAGCTGAAACCACGTGGCCACCACTGCCTGTCCCCCCAGCTGCTAGAACCTGCAGGATGTGCCATCTCCTCTCCCGGTGGGGACATCGGAAGTGAGGAGAGAAGGGGGTGATGGATGGACAGAGAGTATTCCACGCTCAGGGACCAAACTGTCCCCTGGAGGATTTAAAACAGCAAGGCGGAGCTGTCGGCCAGGCCAGATTCCCTTTCTGGGTGAATCACCTTCTCCGCAGCAGCCCCCGGGGCAGGTAGTGGGCATGCGTGAGCTCTCTGCTAAAAGAATGATGGGATGAATGAATGCATGAGTGAATGGAGGATGCATTAGGTCGCCGGCCCTGCTCTTCCTCCCCCGTCCTCTTTCCCAGCCTGATGGAACTGGACGCAGGAGCAAATGGATTAGGCCTCTCCTTTCAGGCACTCAGCCGTTGATGCATCACGACCAGCAACGGGTGGTCACTCCTTATGAGTTCCCTAGCTGGGCCAGGCGTGGAGGACTCAGTAGCAAATGCCAGAGATGCGGTTGCTGTCCTCCCGTGGCTTCCCATCTAAAAGAATAAGCAGGTAACCGGGCACGTCAGCCGACAGCAACGGTCATGGGAAGCTGTGGGAGACAGCATTTAAGTTGCGCCCTGGAGGCCGGTGAGGGAGACGGGGGACAGAGGGCGCAGCCCATGTGCAGGGAGGTGCCCGGGCTCGCACTTGCCTATGGAAGTGGGTGATGGCCAGGTGGTGCCGTTCTGAAGGGACTGTGGGTCCCAGTGGCTCCACAGCCAGTGGGGACCGCGTGTCTCTGCTGGTGCTCAGTCTTTTGGAGAAGCCCTGTGCATTCGGGATGCTTGGCACGTTGAACTACCTGTCCGTCTGGACAGGGGTGTGGGGTGGAGCTGGTGGGCAGTCAGTGTGCCGCCCCAGCCTTAGAGCTGACGACTGTGGAGCATCAAGGACTTGGGGGCGTTTCTCCAGCTCTTTGAGTGGATGGGTGGCCCCTGCTACCCTGCGGGGGGAGGAGGGTCCGCTGAGGGGCCAGACGCCTGGCTCTGGTGGGATGTGGGGGTCCTGCAGGGTGGGATCGGCTGCCCAGGGACCCGGAGACAAGAGGCAGCGGCAAGCCAAGCCCAGAGAGAGCGCATCCTGCCCCAGAACTGCCGTGAGCCTGTGGCCGAGGGGACAGGGTCCCTTGCCTTGG
Source organism: Glossophaga mutica (assembly GCA_039655065.1). Classification (NCBI taxonomy): domain Eukaryota; kingdom Metazoa; phylum Chordata; class Mammalia; order Chiroptera; family Phyllostomidae; genus Glossophaga; species Glossophaga mutica. Next base: position 3,695,780 of record CM077315.1, read on the forward strand.
TTTACCAGATGTGTCCGAGCAAGGGGCGTGCGGAGGGGCGCACGTGTCAGTGGGCAGTGCCGTGGTCCGTGAGACCGGCTGGCTCTGGTGTCGGGGACTCCCCCGCCCTCCTGGTTCGGGGGTTCCTGCAGCCTCACTCCCTGGCTGCGGGTTCACAATGTGCTTTGGTTCAGAAACTCCTGGAATTTTTAGGCCGCTTGTTGGATTCCAAAGCAGGCACTTCTGGCTGCCTCCCTGACTTCCCTCTTTCCTCACTCACATGTGTTCTTTCTGTGGCTCTTGTCTCTCACAGACATTCTTTCTCTTCCTCTCGCTCTCATGCCCCCCCTTCCCTCTCCCCTTCTCCCCGAGGAAGGAAAAAATTCAGACTCTCACAAACAAAATATCTGCCATTCCATCCGAGGGAGAACTGAGGCAGGAGCCCAGAATATCCTGGAAGAAACGCCAGCGAGGGCTGAAGGCCTCAGTTGTTTAATCTGGACGGCGGTCTTTGATGTCACCCTGCTCCGTTTATCCTGGGAAGCTGCCTGCTTCTTTACGGCTGGCTTCAGGCTCTCTGCGTGGAGAGTGGCCGCGTGCCTTCGGGGGGGAGGAAAAGCCTGATCGCTCCCCAAAGGGCAGGCCTGGTGATGCCGCCGCTGCTGCCAAGCCCAGGTCGGGTGGAGAACCTTTTCCAAACAAGCATTTCCAGAGACATAAGTAATTCTTTGATAACTTCCCGGGAACGCAGCGGGGGCTATTTATCCATGTGGGCACCGGTGACGGGGCTCTGCGGGGAAAGCCACAGATCCCTCCACTGAAGTCACCCTTGGCCTCAGGGAGGTGGCACTCAGGAGCTCTTGCCACGGGCTCTGCCCACAGGGGTGTGCCCTGGGTATGTGTGTGTGTGTTTAGAAGGCTCCATGAATTGCTCTAGGCTTCCCTTTCCTTGCTTGGTGAGCCATGTGGGCTGTGGCCTGTGTGTGTGGCCTTGTGGGTGGCTGACGCTTTTCAGGGGACTCCAGGTTGCTGGGTGGGCTTTGCCATGGCGTGGCATCAGGAAAAGGGTCCCTCCCTTCTTTGGGTGTTGATTTTCCAGCTGAGAAGCAGGATAAAACATTGATTATCGTTTAGCAACTATCTATTAAGTATGCTCTATTCAAGTCATTTATGCATGTCTGCGGTACCTACCGAGTTCCTACTTTAGGCCAGGTACCCTTTTGCTGTATCCATCGAGCATGGTCCTTGTTCTCATGGAGCTTACACTCTTAGTAGAAAGTGTTTTTAAAAGCAAATTTCACAGTCTAAGTTGTGATATGTGCCTCAGAGGAGAAGCACTATGCTTTGAGAACATTTAGTGGGGATCAGACCTCTTTGGGGTGGCTTTCCACAAATCTCTGGTTGTGCTTACTTAGGGCGTTATGGAAACTATGAGGAATAGGACACGGTTCCTGCCTGGCAGAACTGCGTGTTTAGTGGAATTAAACCTTCCTGTCTCTCTTTGATTTTTCTTATCTTATTGCATTGGTCAAAGTCACCTATACTGTTTAATAACCATGAAGGATATGTTTGTTGCTTGTCCAGTTAAGAAAGCTTTCTTCAACTGGTGGCTTGTTAAGGTTTTTAAACCCAGGAACGATTAGAGTTTTCTCAATGGCTGCTGGGGCGTGGGGTTGGAGCTGCCCGTTCTCTGGTAATGTATGATCTGTGTGCACGGTCTGCACCGCTAGATTTCCTTCTGTGCTCCTGAACTTCATCCTTGTCATTATGGATTGCAGCTTTAAAGTGTTTCTGTGCTCGACTGACTAATATTTTACTTTGGGTCTGTGATTTAAGCCCTAAGGTGAGTGGGGAGATGGGGGATGCTGATGAGCAAGGCACAGGGAGGGGATATGAAATAGTGGGTGAGTATTTGCTGGATGGACCAGCAGTGCATGGTGAAGATAGCAGTTCATTTGAGATACTGATTGAAGCGGGGTCAGGGCCTGGGCCTGGGGGCTTTCTCGGTCACCTTACGGAGCTTGGTCTTTGTCTGCAGGGGAGACAGGGGTCAGGCCCTGGGTGGAGGAGCCAGCAGGACAGAGGTGAGCCCCACAGTCTAGGGGAGCTCTCGTGCGGGGAAAGAAGGGATGTGGGGATGGCTCTCCGTTTTAAAAATACTTTGGAGGGTAGAGAGGAATCAAGTGACTGTATTCTCTGGGCTCCGTGAGAGATTCTGGAATGTCTCATTGGTCCAGGCACAGGACTTAGTTCTCAGCGGTCACTCAGGGGACCCTCGAGGACAGACCAGAGAATTCAGATGAGACATAAGGCAAAATAGGGTGGCAGTTAAAGAGCAAGAACTCTGGACCATGATGCTGGGGGTTCAAATCCTGGCCACACGATTTTTTAACTATGGGACCTGGGGCGTGGCGTCGGACCTCTTGGCCAGCCAGGAAAAAAGAGAAATGGGTGTGGTGAAGGAGGGTAGAGGGAGGGTTCTGCCTTGGATTGGGGAGCGGTGACTGAGTTGTTGAGACCCAGAGAATGCTAACTGGCCCTGTGCTGGAAGGCTTGGCCAAGGGTCTGGGAAGGGCGAAGGCCGAGTGGCTCGTTCGGTGCTCAGAGACAGTCTTCAGTCCACTTCTGATGTCTGACTTGGGGCGGGGCCCCAGTCTTTGAGAGGTAAGGGCAGAAATCCGTGGTCCCTCCGAGGGGCCGGTAGTGTCTGCGCAGAGGGTTAGAGGGCGCCGTTCTGCGCTGCGACCTGTCACGAGCCCTTGTCCACCCACTGCCGGTCTTCCGCTGTGGTTTGATGATTATTCTTTGGCTGGCGTCTGTTCGCTCCACCTTCTCCCCTTTCTGGCTGGCTGGGAGGTTGGGGAGAGCCCGTCTGTCCTGCGAAGTGGCGTCAGCCTGGTGCTGGTTGCCTGGCCCACCACGCGCTGGCCTTGTCTGCAGAGCAGGGGCCCTGCAGAGGGTGGGGCAGAGCGCGTAACCGGCCCCTGTTGGCGGGATGGGCCCGTCCACCCTCAGGCCGCAGGCGAGGCCTGGGGAAGACCACAGCCTCCGAGGATGTTTTTCTAACTCCCGAGAGCCACGAGGGCTGGCCCTGGCACAGAAGCCATGCCTTATGGTGGCTCCACTGAGGGCCTTGGGGGTGCTGGTTGGGGGTGCTGGTTAGGCGTGCCGCTCCGTGCCTGGCTTCCAGAGGGAGTCTCATCACAGTGCTCTTTGACCTGACCTTGTCGTTTTACCCTTCCTTCCCCCAGTGATCTACGTAGACTTCAAAAGCAAAAGGAGGTTGTAAGGAAGCTACTACAAACCAGGGACAGAGGTGCCTTTCCAGTGGGCCCTGGGTGGCTTCTCTCTCTGCTCCCCTGCCATGCAGACCCAGGGGGTCACCGCCTTGGTCAGTCCTGGGTGCGTGCGTCTTTTCTCCGCGCTCCATGGGGCAGCTCGTTGTGGGGTTCGGTGCCCCCGGGAGCTGAGCCTGTGGGTGCTGCACTGGGCGGCCGCTGTCTGCCAGGCCGGGGGCCAGCGCTGTCCCTGCCGCCCTGTTCTCGCAGCGTCCTTTCCAGTCTGGGGCTGCTTTCGCCCCCACTTCCCTGACGGGGACACTGAGGCTTTGAAGGAGTCTGTTCCTTGTCCAAAGTCACCGGACTTGGAAGTGGAATCTTGCTCCAGCCAGATTCAAGTGTAGGCCCATCTGAGTTGAGAGCCATCCTAAATCAGAATAGATGACCAATTTTTTTTTCTTAAACTATGTTATAACCCCATTGGTGTTTCACAAAAATCAGTGTAGTGACCGGCCTGAAAAATTCATAGAGGAGGAAGCTGTGGCAGAGTGCCTCGCAGAGCGCGAGTGAGTGTTGCTCTGCGCAACTCGCTGTTTCGTTTGCAGCCGTGGGCGTCCACGTTTGCAGCTCGATCCAGCTGGTCTAGCTCTGTGTCCCCGCCCGTGTGTCCCTCTGTCCCACACGGACAGGGGCTGTTGTATGTAAGGCGCAGTTCTCGCGGCGGGCCGCCGCCGCCCAGTGTTGGAAAGTGCCGATGACGCCAGCTTTCCAGGCCCAGCTCCGCCCCTCACCAGCTGGGTGACCTTGGGCAAGCTCCCTAAGCTCTCACCGCCCAAGTGTTGTGTTTTGTTTTTTGTTCGCTTCGGGGCCTTCTGGTGTGTTGACTTCTTGGTGAGGGTGAATTCTCCCGGGACGGCCGTGGTGGGTGCGCGCTCGCTGGCTTGGGTGCCTCGGGAGAACGAGGGGTCCCCTGTGGGTCTTCGTGTCCTGACGCAGAGGAGCCAGCCTCCGAGGGTGAGCAGCCACCGTGGCACCCTGGGCAGAGGCCACGGCTGAGTCTCTGGGGGACGCAGAGCCCTGTGTCGGGAATCCTGGGCCTGGCTGGGGGTGCGAGGCGGCTGGACGAGCAGGCGTCCTTGGTGACCTGGCAGCATGTACTGAAGGAAGGGAGAGCTTTGAGGTCATGTTTTGCCACAGAACGAACTACTCCAAAATGTTGTGATTTGATCATTTCATGATTTGCTTGAGGCTGTGCCGTTTGCATAGGGCTTGGCAGGGGTGACTTATGTGTGGCTCTGTGCGGTGGTGGTGCGGTGGCTCAAAAGCTGGGGGCCAACTGCTGCAGCTCCACTTGGGTCGCGTGTCCGGGGCTTTCGTCCCAGGGGGCTTCCGCACGTGGCTCGCTTCGGCTTCCTCATCGTGTGGCAGCCTCCTCAGGGTGACCAGACTCCTGATAGACACTGCCGGTCCTTCTTAAGGTTGGGACAAGGACTGGCAGTGCCATATTCTCTTGGTTAAAGCCAGTCCTGGGTCCCGCCCAGATGTAGAGGAAGGGGCTACACAGGCGGGGTCTCTGGGGGCCATCCAAGTCATCTACCGGGGAGGGCGTGGTCCCCTGCGGAGAAGCTGCTGAGAGGCAGGGGAAGAAGAGGGACTGGACCGTGTTGGTGGGATTTCGGGTCCTGGCGGTCACAGGTGGGTGGGCAGGGGCTGTCGTAGTGGAGTGACATCAGAGGTCGGCCTGGAGTGGGTCGGGAGGGTGCCGCAGAATGCTGGCGTGGGGTGTCCATGGCCGCGTTATTCGGAGGGATGAAAACTGCCTCACAGCTCACTGGTCCGCCGCAGGGGATGGGCCAGGCGCGTGGGCGGTGGCGTGGCCACCCCATGGTGCTCTCTGCAGCAGGTGAGGGGCTGCAGGCTGATGGGAAGGAGGCCCTCAAACGAATGAGCAGGGAGCAGGGGCACAGCCCACCAGTGACATGGTCCGGGCCTATGACAGTGGATCTTGGAAGAGCCCCAGGGGTTTGCCACCTCTTCCATGCAGCCCTCATGGGTCACAGCCTTTCTCTCAAGCTCCTGGCTTTTCCATGAGGATCATAGATCGATGATTCTTAACCCTCAGTGGGCAGGCTCCCCTTTGGGGAGCCCACTGATCTCACAGTGTCCTTCCCTCTCCCCAAATACATGCAGTTTCAGGGCACTCACAGCCCCAAGTTTAATAACTCCTGACTTCGTTTGTACGGCTATGTCCTAAGCCTCTTTTTATTACCTTGTTTCCCTCTGTGGGTCTCCCCCCAGTTCCAGGGGGCACAGAGCTTTGAACCTGGGCTTCAGATCTGGGTTGTGCTGAGCCGTGTTGATGTCAGACCCTCGTTTCCGCACCTGTGAAATGAGGAGAAGAATGCCCACCCCTTGGGAGTGCTTGCAAGGATGGAATGAACTAATGGGCACGGTGATTTATGGCTCAGCCTGCAAGGAGCACTCGGCGAACGCCCTCGCCCGCCCTGGGGGCTGCCCGTGTGTCTGCACCGTCCCCAGTAAAGCTGTTCTGTCCCTCTGGGCCCAGGGCAGCACCTGGACAGTGCCTGGATGCCGCTTGGGGGATGAAGAGAGACCACCTTTGTTTGCTCGGGAATTGCTCTGTGATGATTTTCCCCCATTTCCAGATGGGGACACGGAGGCCGGGAGGTTTCAGTGACTTCGTGTCTCAGGGTTAGTTTGGGTTAGTCGTGCATGCCTTTGTACTCTGACTGGAGAGCCCCCCTCTCTTATGATCTGTGCCTCAGGTGACAGGGGCAGGCCACAGGTGACGACAGCTCACCTGGGCAGGTGGGCTGCCTGACGGAGTTCCCTGGGCCCCTGAGCCCCAGCCGGTGGCTCCCCCGCCCTCCTGGTGGACCCCAGGTCCAGGGTGGTGGGTGTTGTTCTGTAGAAATTCAAACTGGCTCTTCGCTTTGAGAGTATTAAGACAAAGTCCCTGGGGTCCGCAGAGAATCAATCCCCGCGCGAAGGAGGGATCGTCTGAGTAGACATGACTTCACGAGCTTGTCGTAAAGTCTGCCCGCGCCATGTCTCACTCTCCGAGATTTTCGACTTTCAGAAAAGCAAGCACAGATAGAGTTACCGAGTTTTACAGAAATATTTTTACTGGGCAGAAGATTGCTTTATGGCGAAAGCCAGTGATTCCGGGAGACAAGCAAAGGGCCCTTTATTCTCACGTTCTGTGGGAGGAAAATGTTATGCTAGGAAAGCCCGCTTCTTGGACGGGCCGTGTGAGAGGCCAGGCCGCATTTCTGGAGTTGGGAGTGGGTGACATGAGACGGCGTGGGGGTCTCGGGACCCCGAGCACGCACCCACTTTCTCTTACCCCTCTCTGGGAAACTGGGGCTTGTTCTGTTGCAGGGCAGGGAAGGGAGGTGGTCAGAGCTGGGCTGTGACCTGAGGGTGCAGGGTGGAGAGAGGAAGAAACTGGGGGGGCTCCCCCCAGCACGTGAGGTCCCCCGCTGGAGAGGCAGCAGGCCTGGGGTCAGAGCTGGCTCTGCCATCTGTCAGTGTGACTCTGGGTCCTCACCTGTCTGAGCCTCAGTTTTCCACGCGTGAATTGGAGGCAGCAGTTCTCCATCGCCTGGGCTTGTCAGCGTTAAACGGGATCATCCAGGTCAAGCACAGGCCGGCGGGCCTTCCCTCGTGCACGTTCCCGAGCCAGCTCCTCCCTTGGCTGGAGCCGTCCCAGGTGAAGACTTCCGGTCTGATAACGCAGCAGGCGTGGAGACCTGGGCCACCCCGGCTGGTGGGCGACGCGTGGGCCTCACTCCTCAGGCTGCCCTCAGTACTTCAGTCCGTGGAAGGGGCTGCTCTCTCCTGGAAGTGGGAGGGGAAGTGCTGGCTTGCTGGAACTCAAGGAGGGTGCCTTTGACTTCTGTGGATTAAGCTTTCGCTCCGTCCTCCCTCCCTGGGCGTGGAGGAAGCGTGCACGCCAGAAGTTTTGTTTGCGTCTGCAGCAGCCGGGGGCCTGATAAGGAGCCTGCATCCTTGCGCTCTTCTCGCTGCTGACCACCATCCCTTTTAAGTCGGGCCGTTGAGAGGGCTGATTTATTCTGCTCTCTTGCTCACCTCCTTTTCATTCTACGGAACGGGAGGGAGAGTTTATCTTGGTCTCAGGGAGATCTATCGCTTCAGCTTGGGGACGGCATCCAAGTTTACAGAATGGAGCCTGGTGCCCAGAGCCTTCGGGTAAATATTTTGGGAAGTTGGATTCTGCCGGCATCAGGGCCCTTGGGCTGGGCAGTGGGCGCCTTTCCGTGAGTAGACGGCTGAACTTGGACTCTGCTCACACAATGCCCTGCGCGGGGGCGATGCGCTAAGGTACCTTAGCACCTAGAATTCCTGCCTCTTAAGCCTCCCTTGTGCTGTGCCGCCACGCCCCCGCCCCGCCCTGGGAATCCACGCATAGCTTCTCCTTTCCCTGCCAGTACACCTGCCCCCTCTTTATCCTTGGAGCCTGTTTTCTTCCTTCTCATGCACCTTCAACATCCATTCACCGCCCCACCCTGAGGCCCTCCCCCAAGGCTGCCCCCTACTTCCTAAAAGCCTTCACAGTGCTTTGCTGACACTCTCAGATAGGTGGGCCCTAGACAAGATCCATGTTCTCATGCCTCAGTTTCCCCATCAATAAAATGGGCTGGAACTAGCAGATCTCCCTTTCCAGGGTGAGGGGTGGGAAGCCTCAGGGCCTGGCGGTAGTAGGGTTTGGTAAATATTTAGACCCCTTCCCTCCACCCCCAGATGACAAGCTGCTCAAGGGCGGAGGCCAGTTTTTATTCATCTTTGTGTCCACCTGAGAGCCTGGCACCTGTCTGCAAAGCCCTGAGAACGAGGCGGGGAACCTGCCGGCTAGGAGGGGTGCTCCAGAGGGCTCCCTGCTGGAGAAAGTCTCTCCAGCTGGGTTTTTAGGGCTGGGGAAGATAAACACAGTTGCTTTACGGAGCGGTCAGAGCTCAGGGGACGCAGTCCACCGGCCACTAGCATCCCACGGGCACCGAGCATGTGAAATAGGGCTGATTTCAAAGGCTTAGCATGCAAACAAAGAATATAAAATTTGTCATCGATCATTTTTACATTGATTATTAAATGGCATTATTTGAGATATATTGGCTGAAAGAACCTTATTAAAGTTAATGTCACTTTTTTCAATGGGGCTCCTGGAAAAAGTACAGTTACACATAGGCTCACATTCTGTCTCTGTTGGGCAGTGCTGGTGCGGATTCCAGACCCTTCTGGACTCGCCCCAAAGGAGGCAAAAATTGGGTCTTGGGGGCAAAAGAAATCTCACTCTTTTTTGGGTATAGAGCCCAGATATACATACTGATCTATGTAAACAGATACACAGCATATCTGTGGCATTAAGATCTCACGGTGGGTGCTGTTATGGAAAAAAGCCTCCCTGAGCTCTGTGTGGGGGGTGGGGGCCAGCCAGATCATGAAGAAGAAGGCACCCTGACCCTGAGACTGCCAGCCCTGAGTCAGAGGCTGACTTGGCCCCTAATTAGCTGTGTGACCTTGGGTGAGCGCCCTAACCTCTCTGTGCCTCCGTCTCCTCACCCTAAGTGGGAGTGGAAATGCACCCCACCCACCTGTTGTATAGATTAAATGAAAACACCCGTGGAATACTTGGCTCGGTACCTGACCCACAGAAAGTAGGTCATGAATAGGACCAGGTATTATGGTTATTCATATTAACATGCAATTAATAGTAATGTAATTCATATTCGGTGTCTGCAGGCTGAACAGGGGAGGGCTTCCACTTCCGGAATTTACACGGCGACCACGATGTCTGGTAGCCTCGGTTTTTCCATCTGGAAAACGTGTTGCCAGGGACCATTATACGTCTGTGCGGTGCTGTGTGCTGATCGGAGGTGTGCCGAGACTCCGGGGTTTCTGCCCCCAGGGCCGGCCGTGGTGGTCTTCCCCGGGCTCACGGCAGATGCCCCTGGCTGGGTGGGCATCCAGCTGTCAGGGCTGGGCCGGGCTGCACTGGGCATCGCCTCCCTGGGGCCTCCTTCAGAGGGGGAGCTGGGAGGAAGGTAGAGGGGACCGAGGGGCTGCCCGACACAGACAATTGGATTAAAGGTGCCTTTTAAGGACTCGGAAATTGTCAGTGCCTTGGGGACTGCAGACGGCAGCCTTCCAGTAAGAAAACCGAATTCCCTCTTCTGAGGTCGCAGCGGGAAAGGCAGATGCCCAGGCCCCCCACTCCTTAGGGACGAGGCGATGGAGAGAGGCTGGTCCAAGGGGTAGCCGGCCGCACAGCCCGGTGGACCCAGAGCTGATGCTCAGGGCGGCTTGGGCGGTTGGATGGGGGTCTCCAGAGTTTCGGGTGCCTGGAGACCTGGGTCTCCACTGCGTGGTACCTCCTCCTGATGTGGCATGCGCACTCAAACATACCCTGCCCTCTTCCTGTGGGAACCGTGCCTGCCCTCCAGTCACCTGTTGCTCAGTCAGAACCCGACCCTCCGTCAGTTGAGGCAGCATATGGGTTACTTGCCGGTTCAATGACTCAGTGAATCTGAAATTTGTCCCCTGCTCGCCGTCCTGGTCGAAGCCCCCATCACATCGCAGGTGGAAGATTCTAGCAGCCTCTGACTCATCCTCCGTAGCTCAGCCAGGCTGAGTGTGCCGTGCCAGTGGGGTTTTGCAGAATCCTGCTCCCATGGAAATCCCCGCTGTGACTTCTGGAGACCTTTAGGGGGCGTGTCGGCTGCCTCCCACAGTCTGTGAGCCTGAGCAGTTTGCCCCTTTCCCATCTCTCGTCCCTGCTGCCTTCCTCCTCACCACCTGGGTTCTGATTTAAACACACCCGTCACACCCCCACCTCAGGGCCTTTGCACACGCTGTTCCGTCTGCTTGAGATGCTCTTCCCGATACTCTTTGCCCGGTCCTCCCTGACTCACTCTTCAGGACTCGGCTTCCATGTCACCGCCTCCGAGCAGGCTTCCTGGGGGCCCTGCTTAGAACCAGTTTCCTTCCACACCGTCGTTCCTGCTCCTTCCCTCATCCTTGTCCTCATCCTAGTCCTCGGTGCTCGGACACCAGTCCTCATTAGTGACCTATTCATGCGGTAACTGAGTGACAGCCCACCTCCCGCAGCAGTTACCCCTGGCGCTCCGGGGCCTGGCACGGAGTGGGACACAGGCAGGGCCCATTGACCCGGCCTCCCCCTCCCTCGGCTTCGACCGTCCTGTTTGTGAGTGGGGGGCAGCAGGACCCAGTCACTTCTGAGTTGCCTCCATCCTGGACTTTGGAAGGAATCAACCCGTGCTTCCTCTGGGACCCCACGAGTTACTCGGAAGGCTGGGGGTCTCGGGGTCCCATGCCCCACCCCTTCCCTTTGTGCCCTGGCTGGGCAGGGGCTCGGGGGGCTGTCCAGAAGTCCTCTGTGCACCAGCTAGCTCTTCCCTAAATGCAGGTGCTCAGCGCCTCCCCCACCCCGGGTTCCTCCTGTTACCTGGTAGGACGCAGCCTGGCACTGGGGCATGAGCGCGCCTGCCTCAGGCAGACCTGAGGCCGAAGCCAGCCTCTGTGGGGACCAGAGGGTGCGAGGCCAGGACGGGCACTGACCTGCCCGCCCTTGCAGGAGAGGGGTGGACAGTGGACTCTGGAACCAGGTGAGTTTGCATCCTGCCACCTGCCGGTTAGGTGACCTTAAGCCACTTCCCTAACCTTTGCGGTGGCCTCAGTCTCCCCATCTGTGACATGGGGCTAGGGTTGCCCTCCCTCTTGGGGCTGGTGTATGAATTCCTCAGACCTGGTGAACCCCGGTGGCCTGGCGTAGATGTGCACTCAATACAGCTGCTCTCGTTATGACGAATAATTATTCCTTCTCGATTGCTTCGGGTCAGGGAGACAGTAGACGTTTTTCTGGAACGTTTTCCCCCACGGAAAGGTGTTTGTGATTTTCTTCCTTCTGGGGACCCCCTACCCTCAGCACCACCCTCTCCCTGTCCCTCCATCATTCCCCCTGCTCTCCGTCTGGTCACCAGGTAACTCAGGTCCTCCCCTTGGGTTGCTATGGAGACTGCCTTATGCCGAACTTGCCCTGTGGCTGGGTGGGTGTCCTATTACCTCCCGCAGGCCATCAAGGGTGAAGCGGAGGGATGGGGAGGCTCTTTTGGAGTCTGGGCCTCCTTCACCCGCCCCTCCAGCCCTTCCATCCGTGCCTCGAGCTGCCCTGCAGCGCCAGCGAGCGCTTTCTGGGGCCAGGTCACACTGGCCAGGTCTCTGCCACGCAGCGGCTCCCTGCCTGAGCCGCCGTCTGGGCTGGGGGCTGGGAGAGTGGCCCGTGCTGGCAGCCCTTTGGAATCCGAGACCCTTAGTTAGATGGGTGGCGTCCTTGGGGGGATTAACACCCTCTCTGAGCGCAGCTTCTGAGCCCTCCGGAGTGTGTCGGGCTGCTATGGGGCTGCTATTGGCAAGGCCGCAGAGCAACCTGGGAAGGTGAAGCGCACAACCTCTGGGTGCGGGCCTGGCGACTCCTGTTCAGTAGGTGTCTGAGGCCCCTCATGGACACGGCCAGGCGCACCTCAGCCACAGGGACGGAGAGGGGAGGGGTGGCACCCCGAAGAGTGTCAGGATGTCATTACCACCGATGGGGGAGGGGTCCCAGCTGCACCAGCGACAGCTGTTAACTATCTATATCTGGGGCGTGGCCCAGGAGTCTCTTTAACACACGCACATGTATGTGTATGTTACATGTGTATACATACCTGTACATTTCTGAATTGTACGGGCGTCCTTATCCCAGCTTTTTGAAATAAACATTCCCACCCCCATTTTACAGATGGTAAAAGTGAGGCCCGAGTGACAAGGGATCTTCCAGGTCACGGGTGTCGAGGCCAGAACTCGATATTGGAGCCTTCCTACCTCGGGACCGCCTGTGGTCCCTCGGCCTCCCTTGGCCTCTCCTGGACTCAGTTTCCCTGCCTGTCAGGTGGGACCGGCCACCTGGGGGGTAGACAGCGCTCAGGGAGTGGGAACTGGGGTACTCGGACCACCCCTCCTGACGCAGCGCAGCCCCTGGAAGTCAGGGCTCGGGGCTGGGGTTCCTGGGAGGCCTGCTTGGTTTGGTCGGCATTCCCCAGCGACGCCGGGCCCCACGGGCGCGCTGGCCGAGCTGACACAGCCGTCTTCCCCCAGGGACTAAATTTAGGATTCCTCGGCCGGTGGCCGGGCCTCGTCTGGTTTTTGGAAAGTGTCCATTTTCTTCCTGCCGCTGCCGGCAGCCGAAGCGCAGGCGCAGCCAGGGGACGGTCCTGCCTGGTCCCCACTCACACGCTCTGACCTGGGTTGATCCTGAGTGGATGCCGTCCGAGTTCCCTAGCAGCTGGCCCCCAGGCCTGGTGTCCGCAGGCGGGAGGGCCCGCACCCGGGGCGTGCCGGGAGCCAGGGGGTCCCCTCCCCTCCGTGCCGCAGGCAGAGGCCCTCTGACGGAGGCGCCGGCGTTTTCTTTGGCACTCGGCGGGCCAATGGCTCCCTCTCCCTTTTCTTCTGAGCCCTGTAAAAATAAAAAGTTAAAAAGACCCTCAGGTTTGAACAGTAAAACCAAATGCATGAAAGCAAGCTGTTTCCACGAGGGGGCCACGGACCGAACACCCAAGTTTGAAACTTCCTCCCGTCGGAATTTATGGAAGGCTTGGAAACTTTTCCTTTTCCCTTTAAACATCAGAATTGGCGCAGGGCTTTCTTTAAAAGCGTAACCCTGGTGCCGTTCACAGCTTGATTTAATACAGCTTGAATACAATAGTAACTTCTGAACCCGCTCTCTTCAGAGAGACATGGAAAGTTGTTTCATGACACCAGTGAGTGGGTTTTTTTTTTTTTCTGTAGCCAAGAAGTATATTCTAAGATTTATTAGATTCTCCACCACCCTCCCCCTAGTAACCCAGATTTTTGCTGGAAGTAGAGGAAGCTTGCTCAGAACAAGTTCTTTAACTCAGGGCTGCAAGATACAGAGACCAGGCCCTGGGGAAATGCAGGCTCCAAAAGACCCAGCAGTGGCCAGAGGCCAGGTTCACACGTGTTTGCTTCACAGACCAGAACCTCAGGGCCTGGGCCTTAGGGACTGCAGCAGGAGGTCAATTGTATTTTGGGGGGACGGGGCTGAGTCGGGGTAGGTTGGTCAGTCGGTCCCCGGGAGAGGGCATTCGAAAAGCCAGCGATGTTTTGACAGCATCCCCCAGAAGCAACTCGGGGTCCTTGTCTGTCTCTGCCTTTGTGTGTGTGTCCCATCTGGGGGCTCCTTTGCAGGACTGTGGGGTCCAGTCTGGCCTTTGGGGAGCTTGGGGGCTCCAGCGTCGGGAAGGGGGCTGCGTCCATCCTTGTTTTCCCTCTGGATGTGGCAGAGGCTCGGCTGGCAACCTGTGCACATGGTTTTGGCTCTTACAGCATAAAAAAAATTATTTTTCATTCATTCGTTGCCAGCATTGAAAAGTTGGACATTGTACGTAACAATCCAGATATGAGGGGATGGGAGACCTGAAAGCACCAGGCCTCCCTTTGGGTGCAGCCACCCTTGGGTGCATCCTGTAGAGGAGGGCTTCTCGACGGGTGCAGGGAACGTCAGCTGTCGCAGCCTGGGGGTGGGTGCTGCTGCTGGTAACGGGTGGGGGGAGGGTAGAGGCCAGGGGTGCCACTAAACATCCATGGTGCACGGGACACCCCCCACCCGCCCTCCATCTGCAGTGCCAAGGCTGAGAAACCCTCCTGTGGCAAGCCTGTGGGTTCTTTTCATCTTCCAAGCCCACTCCTGGCTTCTAGAAGATCCTGAGCTCCCCGGATGGGTTGCTAGCTCCTTGACTTACTCCAACCTTTTCTTCAAAGTTGATACTCATTGGCCCTCACGCCCCCCAGGAGCTCGTTGGGTGAGTGGGCAGAATACGCTCGCTGAATCACCGTTTACTTTTTCCAAAATAAATGTTTATAACTCATTCTTGATCAAGGTAGCAGGCATAACGGAGCACCAGGGGGCTTCAAGCCGACCTCTATTTGGGGGCTTCCCGATGAGCTGCCCGGCTTTTGCCGGAGCCGCCCCCTGGTGAGGATTTGTTTCCAGGCCCACTGCGTTTCACTCCCCCCCCCCCCCGCTGATTGGGGTGGGGCAACCCTAGCTGTCACAGCAAGCGGCCCTCGATGCTACGGCAGCTCCTGCACCGGAGTTTTGTTCACCGCCCACGGCCAGTCCGACGCAGGTGTGCTACCTGGCTGGACGGCGGCGGCTGCCCGTGGAGGGATGTAGGGGCCCCAGCTCCTTCCAGCCTTCGGCGAGTTCCTCCACCAGGGCGTCCGAGCTTCCTGCTTCCAGACGACGGGAGGGGAATGAGAGAACGGGAAAACCCTGCGCGCTCCCCAGGACCCCTGGGGGGGTGTGTAATCCCACGGCCCCGTGGTGCAAGGGGTGCTGGCAAATGCAGCCCCATCTGGATCTGGGCGGCCCACGCTGCCCCAGCCCCAACGTGCGTCCCCGTGCCCCGTGCAGAGGAGGTCCTGGTGCCTGGGCCTCCTTTTCTGCCGACTTCCTCTGCTGGTCCTATCTAGCTCCGTGTTCCAGAAGCTTCTGCCTACTTTCCCACTTGAGCAGTGTGGTCCTGGGCGGAGAGACTCGCACGCAGGGTCCTGCCTGCTCACCGTGCTGTGGCTGCGGTGCCCGTTCCGAGGAACGTGTGAGACCAGCCTCTGGTGGCTCTGAGAAGCCCTGGGGGCCTCCCGCAGGTGCGGGCCTCCTGGGCCGCTTGGGGCCGGCCTGGCCGCAGCGCCGGCTGTGCCCGGGTTACTTGCTTCTGTGACGCCTCCTCTTGTTTGGGGCTGGGTTTGTCTCTGGGGACACAGGTGCTGCCGTGTCCCTCTGCTGCAGAAGTCCCTTTACACCACGGGCCTCCGCTGTCAAGACCAGTAAAGATGAAAGGAAGCTCTGGCCGCAGGTCACATGGGCTATCTATCTGTCAGGCGGCTCCCCTGACCCCGTCCTGCTGTCCTGCCTCCACGCACAGGCATTCTGTCCGTCCCCGTCCCGTGCGAGGTGCCTTCCTTCGTAGGTCTTTCCAGGTGGGCTTTTGTTTTTAATTCTGGTTCGAGAACAGAGCCCATTTCCAGGAGGCGCCTTAGTGTTATGCCACCACGATGGGTCCCCCTGGCGGCCTGGCCACTCTGGGGCCTCACCGTGTGCTGGGCTCCTAGCTCACCCCTTCCGGCCTGTGCCCCAGAGGGGGAGGGGGCCCAGGGTTTGGGGCGGGGCCTTCACAGAGGCTGAGGCTGCGAGTGTGGGAGGGAGAGCAGGTCTGCGTGTGCTGAGTGACCTCAGGAGACAGCACCTGAGACAGTGACAGCACCGAACCCTCCAGCGCTGGGTCCCCGAGGGCTCCCTGGCCGGACGAGCCTGGGACACAAGATAATGAGCAGGTCACCCTCTTCCTCTGGGCAGAGATTGCAAATCGGTGGCCCAAATCTAGCCCCCAAGAATATTTTCTTCTACCCGTTTATTTTAAAAAACAAATTGAGCCAACATTTAACAATGGGGGATGTTCACTTAGAAGTAAGTCCCTATTTCTGGCTTCTTTCTGAAGGTCGGGAAGCTGGTAACGGCCTCTCCGCCCGGCGGCGTTCGCCTGGAGCTGAGTGGGGCTGGGCCTTCGGACGGGGCGTGTCGTGTCCCCGGCCCCCACCCCGCCTCCTACAGAGATAGGTTTCTTTTAAGTAAATATTTGCGTTTCTCTCGGAAAAACACTCTATCAAAGATTAGGGGAACAGGGGCAGGGGAGGGGAGATGAGCCGAGATGGTTCTTTGTTTTAAGAAGAGTGAGAGAGAGCCTATTTCTTCGTGGAGGTGGAAGTGTCTCTATGCTTCTGATGCAGACACTGGCCCCTCCGCCTACAGGACGGTAGCCTGTGGCATTGCCCCACGCTGGCGTACAGCTTTGCTCGGGACCGTGTTTCCCAAATACAGTGTCCCCCCTGGAATTCCGGGGGAGAAGAGAGCCTGCACTCAGACAAGTTTGGAAAACAATAGATACAACCACCCAGGAAACAAGCCTCTTCGCTGCAGGAGGTCTCAGAGCCTCGCCTGTCCTGAGGTGCACCGTGAATCTCGAATGCGGGGTTGCAGTAGAACTCAGTGGTGTTCCGTGCGTCTGGTGACCAGTGTCCCAGCCTCGTCTGGAGGGTTCGGTGCCATGGCTGTCTTGGGTGCTGTGTCTCGTGTTCACTCGGCCCGTGTGCCACGTTTAAGCATGCACCTACGCTCACGCCAGAGGCCTCCAGGGCCTCTCAAAGATGCAGACTTGGTTTCACCTTCTGCCCACTCCTTGCTGAGATGTCGAGTCCTCCTTGCCGTGAGGGGTCCCCGCTATTTGCTCTGGAGCAACTGGGTTGAGAGAGCTGGCCGGACAGCCGGCGCCCACTTTCTGTGGTCGGTTTGGGGCTCTGGGTACTTTGCCGGCTTCCACGGAGCCAGCGGCCTGTTCTTCTGAGCCGGGGTGATGTCGGGCAGTGTTACAATCCCCCTCCGTGGCTGTGGGCCTGCGGGGCTCGAGGCGTGGAATCTGGGGAGGGCGGGGTGGTGCGTAGGGGGTGCTGTGTGCGCTGTAAGGGGCCTCTCTCGCCCAGCAACGCATCTGTCCCTCTGCCCAGCCCGGAGGAAGGCAGCTTCCGGACCAGTTCCCGTTTTGATCTGCGGGCTCGCTGGGATGCCTCTGAGAAGGCCAGAGTGCATTGCCCGCCCAGGGATGTCTCCGCTAATTAGTCCATTAGAGCCGATGGGCCTCCGATCGTGCCTTTGGAGCTGTCTGCTAATTATGCCTCGACTGTGATTTTAGTTAAACGGTTAAGGGCTCTCCCAGGGCTGCCGTCCCTGCAGCAGTGCCCCGGGCCTCCACCCAGAGTGCTCGCCAAGACGAGATTCCGCGCCGTCCTGGGCGAGAGACCTGCCGCCTTCCAGGGCTCGGGGGACGCTCAGTCGTCCAGGTGAGGTCTCCGCAAAGCACGCGGTGGCCTCGCCCCTTCCAGACGTCCCTGCGTACGTGCGTCAGGGGGAGCAGCGTGCTGTGCCGTCCCCGGTCAGCTCGCCCGTTCGCTCTGGACGGGGCCTCGTGGCGTCTGGGCACCCGCGGGGACTCTGGGGCCCGGAGCCTGCTGCCGCCTGCGCCCCGGCGTTCACCCCAGAACTGCCCGTGGACCTGGTGGGAACGCACATTTGTGTCGTCAGTGTACGTGCTGCGCGTGAAGGTCGGGGGTGCGTTTCTGTCCCCCTCGGGCTGTGCGCTGGCGCCGCGTGGGTGCTGGGCTGGGTGGGCTGCGCGCAGGAGGTCAGAGGTTGTGGCCAAGCAGCTGCATCTTCTTTGTTACCCTCCCACTGAGAGGTACAGTTTATTTTCTACCTAGACTCTGGGCAGGTCCAGGAACTGCTTTACCCAATAGAAGGTGCTGGAAGGAACCCCTAGGAAGGCCTGGTAACTTCTGCGCCTGTGCTTTGGAGAGCCCCGAGCAGCGTGGCGACCTGGGAGGCTCTGAGACACGGCGCCGGGAGGCCCAGGGGCTCAGCCGAGCCTGGCCTTCTGGCCACGCCTGCCAAGGTCCCAGACACAGAGCACGCTGTTTGGGGGGCTCCGGGCCAGCCTCCCTCTTCTGGCAGCCGCACAGAGACACAGGTGCCACTGGCAGAGGTCACCGGCGGAACCGGTCAACCCACAGCCTCACAGAGGTGATCAAGTGGCGGTCAGAAGGCGGCAACAAAGCCACGAGGCGTGGGGGCTGTTCGTGCACAACCACAGAGAACCACACAGCGGTGCGGCGAGGCGTCGGCTTGCACGGAAGACGGATGACCCGCCCCAGCACCCGGTGGAGCGTCGCCGCACACGTGTGGAAGAGGGCAGGGCAGGAAACGGTCTCATTTAAGGGACGCAGCGCACAGGTGTGACGGGGCTGGGGCCACCACTCCAGCCGCGCTCGGTCCCTTTGTGGGTGCGGTCAGACGTCCGGATTCAGAGGCTGGTCCAAAGGCAGGAGTTCACTGGCAGCCCCGCGTGGAGGGCAAAGCGTTGACCTCCGTGGGCCTCCCTGCCCAGGCGGCGTCACCGTTCACCCTGCTCCTCCCAGGGGCCCTTCCTGTGTCGGAGGAGAGTGGGCCGTGGGGACAGTGTATGTACATGCAGGCGCATGTCTGCGTGTGTCCAGCTACATGTTGCATGTACGTGTGTACGTCAGGCCGGCTGTTGCTGGGTCACAAGCCACTCCGGAGCCGAGCGACTCGGAACAGCCGTCGGTTCGTTATTTGTCGCGCAGCTACAGAGTGGTTGAGCGTTTTTATTGATCGGGGCCGGGCCCGGCCAGGCCAGCCTGGGTTGGACCTGCTCATGCTTCTGAGGACGGTCGGCAGGCCGCCTGGCAGCTGCCTGGTCTGGGACAGACTCGGCTGGGAGTCCGTCAGGAGCAGGTCGCCTCCCTCCAGCAGGCCAGCCCAGGCACTTCCCGTCGGTGACACGCGTCCCAGAGAGGAAGTGGAACACCCAAGCCGCTTATCAAGTCTCGGCTTGAACTGCATTTGCTCCGGTCCCCTCGGCCGGGGCAGGTCACGTGGCTGAGCCCAGAGTCGGTGTTGGAGGGCACCAGCAAAGGGTGTGAACACATTGGGACCCCCACGGTGGGCCGAGGGGTCTCTTTTCTTGCCCACAGACCCTGGAATTGCCACTTTCCAGAGGCGGGACTTACATCGTGATTCAGCCTGTTTTCTCATCCATAAAATGGGCGCAGTACTAGAAGGGATGTTGCAAAGGGACGAAAGAAGACAAGTGGAAAGCGTGTGGCACAGAGTGGGCGCTTGGCAAGTGTCAGCAGCTACAGCGGTCAGCCCACTCCCAAGTGACCGTAGGTGCCGGTCGGTTTCTCTTCTTGGGCCTCCGTGGACAGACAAGGGGTCTGCTCCATCTACGGTGGCCCTGCTGAGACTGTCCCTACCTGAGGACAGCAGGGGCCCCTGGTACCCCAGCCCCATCCTGTAGCCCCAGGGTCCCCGAGGGCTCTGGGCTGGTGTCTGTCAGTGGGAACAAGCCCCAGGCACCCAGCCCTAGGGTCCTGATGGCAGCCCGGCCCAGGCGTCCGTGGCTGGCTGTGCAGGGTGTGCAGAGCCACCCGAGGAAGGGGACTGCTGTGGGGCGCTGCGGTGGCATGTCCCCCCGGCCCCCCCGAAGGGTCTAGCATGCTGCTACACTCAGGACATGCTGCTTTGGAGAACAGAGAGCCTTCGTTTTTGGTCCTTTTCCCTCCAGACTTGGCCTTCCCAGGGGTTTCGCTCCAGGGTGGGGAAACCTGTCATTAGAATCAGATTTGGACCATGTGGTGCCGGCCGCCATTCTGGCGCTGAGGGGCCAACAGAGGTGGCCAATGTCCCTTGCTGGCATCGGTTCCCAGTATGGGGCCGGGGCTGGGGCTGGGACCCTGGCAGCTTCAGGGTCGTCTGCTCAGGAGCTGGCGGGGCCTTGGGGGGAGAGCAGGAGGAGGCGCCCCAGCAGCTGGGCTGTGTCAGCCTCGGGGAGATGTGGTCCCGGCTGGCCAAGGAATTCTGGGCCCGGGTTGGAGGAGATGAGGCTGCTTTGGACGTCCATGTCGGGCCCTGGAAGAATGTGAGCACCCTGGGCAGCAGGCCCGGCAGGGGACTTGGGCCGGAATGCCGGGAACTGAAAGCTGGCCTGACTTCTGAGGCCTGGGGAGCTGGCTGTCCCGGGGCCCTTTGGCCTCCAACATCCAGCCGCCAGGCTTCTGCTCAGGCAGGTCCTCCTTCCTCTCCATGCTGCCCTCACGCCCCCCTCCCCTGCAGCTCCTATCCCCGCTCGTGTGCCTCAGCCCCCGCCCCGCGCACCAGGCCGCACAGTGTGTCTGCCTCGATGTCTTCCTCTTCTCTCCAATTACAGTTCTCTCCGGAATCTGCAACAGTAGTAAAAACAACCGCAGCCGGAGCAACAGCGGGGACAGCTCCTGTTTACGGAGGCGCTTCCGTGCGCCACAGGCGTGCTGAGCCCATCGTGTCCGGGGTTGCGTCGCATCTGTGGCAACTGAGTGAACGTGCCCAGGAGCTCTCCCGCCCTTTGAATCGCCAGGGTGCTTCTGCTCGCTGTGTGTGTGCTCCTCGGAAATAGCACCCACTCTGTGCCGGGCTCTGGGGTGCTCTTAGTGTCTTCCCGTTCCCGACAAGCATCCCAGAGTGGTCAGTTCATGCGTGGAGCTGCAGTGTCTGCTCCCGTGGTCCAGCACCAGAACCCATCAACCCCTCGCACAGGTCAGGCTTGGGCCCGACGGCAGAAGCAGAAACGCCCGCATGAATTCACACCTCCTGCGTGTCCGACCAGCAGAGGCCGAAGGCAGTCACAAACGGCCATCCCTTTTTGGGGAAGGAGGGACGGCCATCTCTCTCTTCCGTTATAAGTACATCTTCGTGTGCTTTTATTTACTGCACTAACATTTCTACAGCGCTTCTGACGAGCCAGGTACCATTCTCGGTGCTTTGCAAATACCACCCAGTTGAATCGTCACGGCAACTCTGGGAGGTAGATGTTATTTCCCTGTGCTACAAAGGAGGAAGCTGAGGTACAGGGAACTTGAACACCTTGCCCAGCATCACGCAGCTGCTAGGCGATGGAGCCGAGGGCCAACCCCAGGCCATCTGGGGCAGAAGCTGGGCCCCGTGCCACTGGTGGTCCCACTGCGAGCTCAAGGCTGTTAGCACGCCACCTGCTGAGAGCGACCCCGATGGTTATTATTGTTGTTCGAGGTGCACGGTGTGAGGCGGAGGCCGCTGGGGTCCTCCTGGGCGTTTCATGGAGGCACCTGTGCGCTCTTCCTTCCTTCCACACAGGGGTGGGTTTGCTGTGCGCGAGTCTGAGCGGCATGGTTGTCTGTGGTCACCACGGCGCCCTGCGTGGGTCTGGACGTCGGGGCCAGAGAGCGGGGTGCAGGGCTGATCCCAAGTGTGGTGTGGGGACACCTTCAGGGCAGCTCGAATGCTCCCGAGACAGGCAGTCCGTGGCTCTGTGAGTGCGCGGTGGTCCTTCGGGGTGGCCTGAGACAGGGGAGGGGCGGAGGTCATGGCCCGGCTGAACTGACCCCATCGTGAGCCCATGGGACTGTTGTAGCAGGAAAGCCTTTGGGGAAACTGAGGCCTTGTGTGAGGCTCCCCGGCGAGCGATTTCCCTCACCACAACCGCTTGGGTCCCCTGAGCAGGACTGGGAAGGTAGGGTGAGACCGTGGAGGGGTGTGAGTCGGTTGGGAGCGGGGAGCCCCCCGCGGCTGCAGATCCCGTGAAGACAACAGGCAGTGTGCCGTGTTGAGGCGCTGGTGTGGCAAAGCGCTCTTCAGGTAGCCAGCCTCGCGCGGGGAGCCAGCTGCACCGAGAGATCAGGTGGGGAGGCTGCCCCGGGGCAGGCCGGCGGAGCTGCGAGGGATGGGGCTGAGCAGCCCAGGGGGGTGCGGCCTTCTCACGCGTGGACACCCTGGACTGCGTGGGGGACATCGCGGCCTTGGGCTCAGGTTGGAGAGGCCCCGTACACCTGTCCAGTTTGCATTCTGGGCGGTGACTCGGCGGCGCGGAGGACAGAGCTGGCTGGGGCCGCAGGAGACGCCGGGCCTGTGTGTTGAGCAGCAGCCAGGGCTGGATTCTGGAAGAGACCACCGGCCCGGCTCCAATCCACGTTGGCCCCAGATCAGTGCAAGCCATCAGAGGGCCAGCACCCTGCCGCCGCCACCGCTGCCACCTGGGAGCCGCTGAGTGGGGCGGGGCCTCCTGGGGTCGCTGTCCCCAGGTCACTACCAGCTCTGAGAACATTACCGGCATGTCCTGGCCTGCCAGGGGTGGTGCTACCCCTGCCAGGCTCCTCCCCCCGGTCCAGGGTCCCGGCTCCGCAGCATCACTCAGGACGTTTTTATCGGCACGGAGAAAATACAGCACCTGCCGAGAGGAGGGGAAGGAGGGGCACCTGTTTACTTCTCTGGCTGCTGTCTGTTCCGGATGCTGGGCCAGGGATGTGGGGCCTTCAGGGACGAGGAAGAAGTGTACGGTCCCTGTCCCCCATGAGTTTGTCCAACCACGCCGGGGACACTGGCGCCCCATAAATCATAACGATACAGAGTGCCGGGGACACTGGCGCCCCATAAATCATAACGATACAGAGTGCCGGGGACCGCGGTGGGCAGTGCAGGCGGCCAGCAGACCACACGGAGGCTGGGCCCTGGGACGGCTTCTCCAGCTGAGGCCCGGAGCAGGAATTTGGGAGTAGGTGGAGGGGGACAGGCCAGGGGGAGCGCCGTGGGTAGGGAGGGGCACAGGGTGGAAGGCGTGCACCGTGGGGGCGGGCGGAGCGGCACGGGTTGTGGGTGTGGCTCCTGCTGGTCCCTTGGCCCAGGACAGTTCCGGTCACTCCTGCTGTCCTGGGCTGGTTGTTCATATGCCCCCTTTCCCTCTCAAAAGTGTCCCAATGTGGGCAGCAGGATTGTACGGGCACCCCGGACACAGGCACTAGTATCTTGGCTTTATGCACGAGGGAACCAAGGCTCACAGAGACTTGAGTTAGTTGTGTAAGGTGCTGGAACGAGCAGGAGGCTGAGCTGGGGTGGGAATGGAGCCTGTCTGACCTCGAAGTCCAGACTTCTCCGTAATCCTATGCTGCCTTCCACAGTAAAGGGTAACGTTGCGGACATGCGCCACCTGCATGTTCTCTGAGCACAGACTCTGCCCAGCGTTGTGCCAGGGGTGGGTGGGGTGAGAGGAGGCTGGACCAAGCAGGACTCACTCAGCGGTTCATAGTAGGAAACAAGCTCAAACTGGCTTAAACAAAGGGGGTAGTTCAGTGGTTCATTTAACTGAAAAGTCCAAGGAAACACTAGCTTCAGGTGTAGTTCGATCCAGGCGCCCCGACAGTGTGGTCAGGATGCATTTTCCATTGTTTCCCCTCCTGGACCTGCTTTCCTCTGGGTTGGCTTTTTTCTTAGACAGAGTCTCCCCATAAGACTATGAGACTAACCAGCTTGCTGTCCACCCCACCTGTCTGCTCCCTATGAATTCACCAAATATGTCAGGCTTCCTCCCAGGGCTGAGGGCTTGTGCAGAGAGCTGTCCAGGGTCAGGTGCTGCAGAAGCAGAGCCCGAGGTGAGAGGTGAGGGTTGTGTGCCCGTGATGGGCACAGGGCAACCTCCCAGGGGAGACCAGGGGGGAGGGGCGGGGAGGAAGCGGCGCAGAGGGGGCGGAAGGCAAGTAAGGTGCGGTTTCAGACAAAGTCTGGGCTTCAGTCTGACCCTCTGGGAGGCTCTGGAGTAGAACTTGTACCTCAGGGAGGGTGCCCCCCAGAGCGAGGAAGCTGGGCTTTCGCTGTCCTGCTCCAGGCAGTCACTGGTGTCGCTCAGGGCCGCCTGGGGACAGTGGAAGGGGGGGCTTGAGTTCCACGGCACCTGCAGACAAAGCCCTAGGGAAGTCTGCTGAAGCAGCCTCACAGGTGCGGGCTGTTGGTGGAGCAGCACCCCCAGGGTGAGGGTGGGGACACCCAGACCAGGGGCGAGCCACCATCACAGGGCCCTGAGGAGCTGGGGGAAATCGCGCGATGTGAAGGGGGTTCCGGCTGCACATAATCTCTGCAGCCCGCAGCAGCCCCTCAGAGAGGAACCGGGGCCCTTCCCCAGAGCGCTGCCGTGGGGCCGCAGTCTGAGGGTCTGGGCGGGCTCCGGGCTCCCATTTTTATCTCCTCCCCTCGTGAGGTCTGACCTTTTTTGGCCTGGTACGGATGTTCTGATTCTGACAGTGGCTCAGCCGCTCTTGGACTTTGTGACCCCGGCAAGTCCTGTCCCCTTTTGCGGTCTCAGTTTCCCCGCCTGTACTCTGAGAGAGTCTTCACCCAAAGTTCGCAGAAAGTGTCAGCATGCAGTTTTATTTGAGTGACTTTTTTTTTCTGGGGGGGAAACTCCCAGAGGGGTTTGGACTTCCTACATGTCCGAACCTCTCAAGGGCTCTGGTCTGGCCCGGACGTCCTGGGACACACCAGGTGTCATATCCCAGGAGCCCTGGCCTTGGTCCCTCCCAGCCGCACCGTGCTCCTGCCTCCCCTCCCGGAGCCTCAGTCTCCTCCTCGGTGAAAGGGGTGCTCGCTCCCTTGCTGACTTCTCAGGGCTGTTGGGTGAGTCAGGTGCCCGAGGCGGGCAGGACAAGGCGCAGGTGGGATGGATGGAGCCCTGCCGTGAACACCTCCTTGCTCCCGGGCCCGGGAGCCTCCTCGGACCTTGGGTGCTGACCACATGGCATCTCCCAGACCTCCACGGAGTTCCCAGGGGACCCCTGTGTGGCAATGGCAGGGGAGGTCCCTCTTCAAAAAATAGTTGTTGTTGTAGGCCGTCGCTTGCCTGAGCGTGGAAACCATTGGGTTGGGTGTGCGGTGTTGGGGTGGGGGACAGAGAGCCGCCACCCTCCCCCGGTCCCAGCGACAGCCCGTCCAACATGCCCAGCTGGCCTCACGCCGTCCTCGGAATCAAAGCCTCGTCTGCGTTACACGTGACCGCAGAAAAGGGTCCTGCCAGTGCCCTGGCTTCCTTGGGTGCATGGCCAGGAGCGGCTCGAGGCCGGCAGCTTCCGGCCGTGGGGTCCTCTCAGTCTGTGGACACACGTCGCTGTGGGGGGAGCAGCGGGGCCTGGCCCGGAGAAGCTGTTGCCTCTGCCTCCCCCCCCAGCTGGAATCAGAAATCGCCCCTTGCACTGGAAAGTGGCAGACCTCACCCCCGAGGCCCTTCCAGCCAACTCCCGCGTGCGAGGCCTCTCAGGAACTCGGGGCCCGGGATGTGGGAACGAGAGGGTCTGGTACCACCTCATTAGTGAGAGGAAGCAAGAAGCCAAACCTCTCCTTCTGGAGCCTGAGAAATGTCACGCTTCCCTGGGCCTCCGGCCGCACGGAACCCCCAGTGGGTCTGGCCTGTGCCCCAGGCAGTGGTGCACACGCTTTCCCCACAGCGCAGTGGCCCGTGGTCAGTGGGGCCACCGTTCTTTGGTCAACAGATGACAGTGCTGTCTGTCATAGGCAGCCTGGCTCACAGCCACCCTGCTCAGCAGGGCGCACGCGCTGGACCCTGGCAGCATACCCGGGGCCTGTCCCCGGGCCAGGAGCTGCTGGCAGAGGCTGTCCCAGCTGCTCCCTGATCCGAGGCCTGTGGCTGCCCCTGTGGCCTGTCCTGTTATCAGCACTCGCTGTGAGGCACAGTTGGACAGCGGTGGGGCGGGTCCGTGGCGTGCCACGTCAGGGGCCGGTGGGCTCAGCGACGTGGCAGGCGGAGGCATGGTGGACCAGTGGCCAGGCTGGAGGGCAGCTGAGTGCAGACGGTGCTGGCTGGAGGTGTCCCTTGAGGCCTCACGGGGAGGTGGAGGCGCTGCTTGGCCCACCTGGGACCAGGGACAGGGCATCCCGGCCCACAGTGGGAGAGAATTGGGCGGGGAGAGCAAAAGGTGGGCCCGGGAGGAGCAGCGGCAGCTCCGTCTGTGACCCGCTGGCCGCCTGCCGGTGTGCGGAGCACCCACGCCAGCTCTCCTGCTCCTCCACGCAGCCCCCCCCCGCCCCACGGTGCTGTTTCCACTCTCAGGTGAGGAAACTGAGGCACCCACCTTCTCTGAGCCTCAGTGTCCTCGGGGAAAAGCACCAGCCCACAGGGTCGTGGGGGAGTTTGGCAATGTACCTGCCGTGCGGAGCCGAGATTTTAGAAATCAGAACGGTTCCGATAAAGCTGACTGCCATCCCTCTCCTCGTCACCCCATTCCGCCACCTGTCTTCTCCCTCCCGCCCCTGGGGTGACCACGGCCACCTCGCACACGTGGGTGATCTCGTGGTGCAGGGGGGTGTGTGTGTGATGTTTCCTCAGGTGTGCACACAGCATCACACGCACCCCGTCTTGCCTGTGGTGTGCGTGCCTCGCGTGTGTCGGCGTTCACAGGTCTGCCGGCTTCTTTCAAACCTCTGCGAGGCGTTCCGCCGTGCAGACCCGGCAGCCTCCTCCGACGAGCGTTCCGCCTGCTTCCGGTGCTTGGTTCCTAGGGACAGCGTAGCCCTGGACATCCCTGAACTCGAACCTGCCTCCCTGCTGCTCACGTGGCAGCGTGGGCCCAGTGTGGACGCTGGGGCCCCGGCCCACCAGGTTCTTGCAGGGATAAATGCCAGAATGTTCCGAGCACATGTGAAGTGGGGCCCACAGGAGGAGGACAAAGGGCTGTAGTTGGTGTCCCCACCTTTGCACCCAAAGCTGCCTCCTTGATGCTTAATCCCCCTTCACAGAAGAGCAACACGGGAGCTAGTGGGGTTCAGGGAGGGGCCCGCTGTCCCTCGGGTCCCGCGGGTTCCAGGAAGTCAGGATCCCTGCCCCGGCTTGCTCTCAGCGGGGTCGGCCCACAGGGCGTGGGCTCCCCTGGGCGTGGGCTCCCCTGGACGTGGGCTGGGCTGCTCTGCACGGCATGCTGGGAAGCGAGAGCTCTCCAGGAACTTCTGGGCCAGCTCCAGGGCAGGCTGCTCGGATGGAAGGGCTTCGGGGCGGCCGGGTTGGGCCTCCCAGCCTTTGCGTCCCCGGCTGGCCATCCCAGCCCCGCACATTCCTGGGACCTCTGAGTCCTACGGGTTTTGTGGGTGCCAGGGGTTTCCTTTGAAGAGCTGTCTCTCAGCTCTTAGGGCCCAGAAGGATTGACAGAAGGCTGCTGGGGTGGGCGGCAGGGACAATACTAAGCTCAGGAGCATGAAGTTGCAAAGACAAAGAGCAAAAACCCCGACTGAACTCCAGCCCACTCCCAAAGCCTTGCTTTGATGTGGTTTTCCGTCCCCGAGGCCTTATAAGGCATGGTGCCTGCGATTCTGGGCTCGGGGCTGGTGCTGGCTGCGCAGGCGGCGCCCAGGGGAGCGGGCCTCTCTGCCTGGGGCCCGTGTGGGGCGCAGGAGGCCAGCGCTGGGATGTGGGAAGGAGGCCACCGAGTTCGACCCCCGGGCCTCTGGCGGGGGCGCAGCTGGGCCTCAGACTGGGTGAGGCAGAGGATCTGGGGAACCAAGAGGCCTTTGATGAGAACTTGGAGCAGAGCCTGAGGCCTGGACGCCAGAGGAGAGGGGGGCCTGGGACCCGGCGGGGAGGGACGGGGGGTAAAGGGGAGGCTGCCTGCAGGGCAGTGGTGAAGGGCGCGGGCTCTGGAGCCAGGCAGCCTGCCTGAGGTCCTGACTCTGACACCAGCCAAGTGACCTCGGCTAGTCCTCCACCTCGGTGCCTGAGTTTTCTCATCTGTAAAGTGGGGATAGTCACGGTGCTGCCTCAGAGGGTTGCCGTGAGGACGAAACGCAAAGCACCGAGAGCTGCGTCTCCAGGTGTCCGTGGGGCACCTTGGGTCTGGCGAGCCTCTCAGCGCCTCCCAGCAACGCTCTGGCAGCCACCTGACGACAAGAGGAGACGTCATAAGCAGTCACACTGCTCTCTTGGGTACAACGCTACACACCTGACTTCCGGTGGCTTACTTAACCCTCACACGCACCCCAGGCCTTGTCTGCGCTGTCCGTCCTGTGCACATGTGGAGAGAAGTCCCTCCACCCCGGTGGCCTGGCTCGAGCGAGGCAGGGCTGGGATTTGAACTGCGGTCTCAGCAGCTCCGGTTCCATGCCCTGCGCCCCTGGCACCCCTGCATGGGCGGCTCCTTGCTGTCAGGGGCCTGAGTGCCCTCCTGCAGGGCTCTGCCCAGCCCCACACCTAGTGAGGGGGGGCTGTGGGGACCCTTGAGACCCTCTGGACAGATGGGACGACTTGGCCACGGACCCACAAGAGCCGCTGGCCCGGCTGGTTTTCTTACACTTTTTAAAGTGTGATCCTTGGTCCCTGGCGAGGGCCAGGGCTCTTGGCCACCTGTGTCCCCATGCCCACGGGAGCCCCGATTTCGCTGTGCAAGCTTAGGCGGGGCGTTGGAGCCGGCGTGAACTGGGGCTCTGCCCCTCACCGGCAGGGGAGCCAGAGCCAGTGAGCGGGCCTCCTAGGACCTCCTCCTCACCTCAGCCCCGGGCTGGTGGGGAGCCCCTTCTGTGGAGGTTCTGGGGAGGGTCCCCGAGTGCTTGGTAAGCCACGCGAGTGGCTGTCATCAGCATTATTTTCCTGTCTCATGTGGCCCTTGAGGGTTGAGGGCCCTTCGTTTGCAGGAACAAACCTATTAACAATTATAGCTGTCCCTTTACAATTTGCAAATCCTTTTTGTGAGCATTTATTCCCCGGGATGTGGAAAGAGCAGGGCCGTTGGACGGATGAAAGGACTCAGTATAATAAGGTGCCTGGCACGGTGTCTGGCGCCTAAGAAATGCACAGGAAATGCCAGCTGTCCGAGTACTGAAGCTGTGGTTTGTCACTGTGCCCGTTTTAGAGATAAGCAGACTGAGGTTCCCAGAAGGCGGGGCCGGCCCCAGCCCAGGGCCGTGGGAGGCCACGGAGGCAGGTCGTGATCCCGGGTCTGGCTCCAGATCCTCCGTCGCCTCTGGCTCAGCAAGTCGACGCTTGAGGACCACAGACCCTGCCCTGCACGGGCCCCGGGCCGCCTGGCTCGTCCCTGAGTGTCTTGCAGTGTGTCGGAGACCGTGTGCTGGCACGGGACAGAGGGTGGCCTGGCAGGAAGGGCCCGCCCCGGCGCTGGCCGGGACTCTGCTATGACATGTTCCAGAGCTCGGTCCTCCCAGCAGACAGTCTTCGCAGGGGGCACGGAACCCGCCGTCACAGCGACGACTGTGGGCGCATCGTACACCCTGCGAGGCGTTGTCACGGGGTCCCAGGCGGCTGCTTTGTCGCTGGTGACGTCTGGAGTCTCTCAACTCCTCCAGGTGTCCTGGCAGAAAGGCGCGAAGGCTCCAAAGTCTTCGTCTTGGAGATCCTGCCGGCAGCTGGCATCGCCGGGCGGTCAGGGTGGCGGCCGAGGTCAGCGCCCGGCCCCGCCCGCTCTCCAGCCGACCTCAGCATGCGGCGGTCTGCGGTTCCCTGGAAGACAGGCACCGGCTCCTGGGAGCAAGGACCCCCTGCCCGTCCTTCGGCGGAGGTGGCGTCCGTCTTCCTCTGGCATGAAAGACCGGCCTTAACCGGCTGCTGGGGCACCCCAGCCATCTGCTGGTGCCGCCTGAGCGCCTCCCTCTCCTGCCACCGTCCCCCGGCTCCCTGTCAACTCCGACTCCGTTAGCCCAAACAGCCAGTTTACAAGCCCAGGAAGCGTTCGGGCACCATGACCATGGGCAGAGGAGGGAGCGAAGCCGTCCTGGCTCGGGAATCAGCTGGCCTGCTTTTGAAGTCAGTGGGGCAGCGGGAGTCGGAGTGACCACCTTTTAACCGCCCTGAGAAAGAGCAAGGGCGGTGCCCCAGAGCGACTGGGAAGAAGAGAGAGAGAGAAGACCAGCCCTGACCCACAGAACGTGAGCTCTTTATCTTTAACACAAAGCGAGACAGGAGCGTCGCCCCCCAGCTGTGTCTGGTTGATGAGATGCCCTACACAAAGCATTGAAAAATGTTTAATTTGATTTTTTTGTTGTTGTTAATCAAGACGAGCACAGTTTTTTCTTTGAAGCACCTGAGGTGCAGGATTCCGCCCCCGCCCCCCGAATTTTCGAGGAGAGGGTGCTTTTTCTTTTCCTTTTCACTTTTTTTTTTTTTCCCAAAAGGGAAGTTGGCGACAGCTGCTGAATTAGGGTTGTTTTTTTTTTTTGTTTTTAAATCACTTTTCATTTTGCAGTTTGAGAAGCGCTGCCACCTCAGGAGAGAGAACTGAGCATCGGGAGAGAGAAAACAGTGTGATCCCCCTGAAACCCATCACTCCCCCCAAAAGGGAGCATTTCTCAAAGTGGGTTCCTTGGAAGACAAACCCCACGTCGTGCGTCTGAGACATAAAACGCCGAGGTCTAATGAGGTTCCAGGAATGCGGCCTCAGCTGCCACATTATTTGGGTGCTCCGTATCCGCTGCCACAGTAAGCCCTGCAGTGAGAGACCTCGTTTAACTTTGTTCGAAATAATCTTTTTTGATCACAGAACTCTGCCTGGCAGAAAACCAATACAAACAGAAGACGGTTCGACAAGTCTTTAGCCTCTTGTCTGGAGTTGTCCTGCCGGGCTGGGGTCAGACAGAGGGGACCCTGGTGGACACCCCAGAAATTTCCCAGCGCGGGGACCAACCAGGTGCTGCCCTCCAGCCTGACGTGGCCGCCTGAGCAGACTAGGGGGTAGGGGGGTGAGGGGGATGGGAGGGTGGGAAGCCCCACCCTCTGAGATGAGATACCAGACACCTTCGTTCACCCAAAGGGACCAGGCAGGGCGCGTACGGGAGTCGGGCCAGTTACCGGGGAGGTGGGCGTGTCAGGGAGACGTGGGAGGCGTGACTGAAGCCTGAGCATGGAGACGGAGGAGCCCATCCTAGGGCCCCCCGGCCTCTCTCTCTGTAAACCAGGCCGACAGCCCTCCTGGGACCCTCTGCTGGGGAAGCTCGATACCTGGGCAGGCTCGAGGGTCTGCTTTGAGGGACGCTTTCTCGGTGGGATGACGCTCAACCAACTGAGCCACACTGGCCAGGGCTAGGGACGTCATCTTCTAATCCCGTCGCTGTCGGAGGTGGAGGGGGTAGAGGGGAACTCTCTTTCTGGGGGAGAAGTGTGGTGCCCCGTGGGGCTGTCGGCTGAGAAAATGCATGTACTTCCTACAGAAAAGGGCAGTGGCGTTCCTAGGCTGACAGGCTCCGCCTTGGTTCGCCGAAATTCCCATCAGAACCATCAGAACAGGGGCCCTGCTTCCTCGCGACCAGCCAGGCCCAGGTTCCCAGTGCCACCTTTTCTGTCCCAGTGCCAGGCGCCTAGCTGACTCCGATACGTCCTTAATGTCCATCTTGTCTTCTTCTAGGAACTTGTGGGCGAGGTTTTCCGAGAAACATTCAGTGAGGAGGAAGAGGAAGACTTTCGACTGGAAGGTACTGGAATGCATCGCTTTCTTCCCAGAGGGCCGCGGGGTGGGGAAGGGGCCACCTGGTCTAGCACCTGCCCTGTGTCCTCTGCGAGAAATCCGCAGGCCAGGCGGGGGACAGGACTCCGGGTGGGGCTGGGTGGGGCTGAGGGGCAAGAGGGAAGCGCGGCTTCCGCAGTCCAGGCCCGGAGTGGAGCCAGGCCTCCTGGGCTCGCATCCCGGTCCCGCTCCGGGTCGGCTGTGGGACTTGGGCAGGTTGCGTGTCCTCAGCTCCGCCGGGAGGTGGCCGTGGAGGCCCCTCCCACAGGCTCGGGCACGAAGGCAGCACTCCCTCAGGGAGCCGTGACGTTTCCCCGCTCTGCCGTCGCCCGGTCACCCGGAGCACACGCGAGCGTGCGCGCACGGACCCCACCGGCCCTCACCTCCCTCGGCTTAGCTGCCACGCCGCCCTTCTTCAAGGGGGAGCGCCGCGATGAAGGAAGAGAAGAGTTAAGGCGCCGGGGGCGGGGGCCGGCCACTCCTGGCAGACTCGCTTGGCCCCGGGCCGGCCACGGGGCCTTTCTGGGCCTTTCTGGGCCTTTCCCTCCACATCTGTGGGAGGGGACCAGGGCCTTGGCCTGCACGGCTCCCTCAGGTGGTGCCCAGAACCTGCCCGTGTTTCCCGAACAGGGCGGCGTTCGCTCCCACTTTCTGCTCGGGCTCAGAGGAGGGAACCGCTGAACGGGGGCTGCCTCTGCTGGGGCGGGAGGGCCGGGGCCCAGGGGCCTCTGGGGAGAATCTCGGCCTTGGGCGTACCGGGGGGCCTTGACAGGAGAGCAGCCGGTCCCAGCAGGTTCTGGAGGGCGCCTGGGCCGCCTGAGGACCAGAGAGTTGTTACAAAGGTAGTACCTCGGGCCCTCGGAGTCCAGTCTCCCTTTCCTAGGCTCCGGGGGGCTGGACTAGGTTGTGGGGGTCCAGTTGTTCAGTCCCTTTTTTCACACCGAAGCTTACGGGAGCACAGAATGTAGAGCCGTCAGGGCGGACTGCGGAAAGATGCGGTGTGTTACCGACAGCGTGGGCCTCTTCTCTGGCGAACACGGCCCCAGACAGGACTCTGCATTTCCTTGTGTGTGTGTGTGTGTGTGTGCGCGCGCGCGCACGCGCGCGTGTGTGCACACCACATACGTGTGTTAGTGTGGAGCCAGAGGCCTGGGCAGACAGCAGCGTCCTGGACACGGGAGGAGGAGCCTAAAAGCGGAACGATGGTCCCAGGGGACCGCATGTTACCTGTCGTTAACGTTCTAACTTTGACAGGAATGAAATCATGTATTCCTCGAGAAATGAAAGACTAACGACAGAATTAAAAAGCGAAAACAGTAAGTGAGTAAAGCAGCAAGACTGGCGCTCTGGCTCGCGCCTGGCCCGCCTGCCCGGGAGCAAGGCTGGGGACCCAGCAACCTGCAGTGCCTCTCCGAGTGTCCACCTCGGGGTGGGGGATGTGGCTGTGACCAGCGGGCCACCGCGCGCCGCTAGGCCGGTGAGCGCAGGTGCCGTGAGTGCTGGCCTCCGGGACGCCTCCACCTGGCCTGGGGGGGGCGGTGCTGGGAGCTGCGGGCGCCCCTCTGCGCGCTGGCCAAGGGAGAGCAAGCTTGAATCCTGAATCTCTTCTTTGTCTTCCTGTTGGCCAAGTTCATTGCCTCTTGGCGGGCTGGAGGGCTGTTTAAGGGAGGAAAAAAAGGCCATCTGAGGCATGAAGATAAAAAGAAGTCTTTTAGCCGTCCCAGGAGAGGACGGCTTTAGCTCCTGCGTTGTTATGGAAAGCCGGCCCTAATCCGGCGTCTTAACCGCCTTAACTGGCCAGCTGGGAGCGTGAGGGCCGGGAGATTAAGGCCCGGCTTGGTGCTGGGCCGGGGCTGCTGGGCTGCTTTTGAACTGTGGCAGAACAAAGTGAACACCCAAAGTCCCAAGCTCCGAGCTGGCTGGGCGTGGCGGGGAGGCGGGCAGTGGCTGGAGTGGGGAGGAGGTGGGGTATGGACCTCTCCCCTGCGGACCCAGCGGGGGTGTGAGGACAGGGATGCTCAGCCCCACACTTTACTCCAGTCCAGCGGGGCAGACTGTAGCTTGGGACTTGGGGTGGCGGTTGGTGCAGGCCTGTGTGGCAGACCCGTGCCGCGCTGAGCTGTCTGGGGACCTCCTCCTGACGCAGCAGCTTGGGCGATAGCGACTGCTCTGCGCCCCTCAGAGTGAAAATGGGTCCCTGCCTCCCTCCAAGTGCTGCAGGCCAAGCCTCTTGGTTTGCTCCTGCCTCTCGCCCTCTGGCCTCTGGCTTCTGCCCGCTGGCCACCCACCCCTGCCCCCAGTGTCCCCAGTTCTGGTCTTCCGACCTCTTTGCTTAGGGGTGAACGCAGGCAGGGTACAGTCCATGTGATGTTTTCTGCAGAAAGCTGACTTCGTCAAACCCAAAGGAGCCCTCAAAGCTACCAGTTAGGTGGCCCCTTTCTCTGGGGGTCCAGCCGCTCCCTCTCCTCCCCCACCTCCCAGCCTGGGCTGGGCCTGGCAGAGCCTGCGGCACCTCTGCTTCCGCGGCCCCGAAGGTGGCTGTGCCCGGAGAGGCTGGCCCTGCCAAGGAGGGCCGGGGGGTTGGGGCTGAGACCTGGGCGCCTGTCCCAGTGTGCACAGGCCCCGAGCCCTGCTGCCCAGCAGGGTCCCCCCTTTACACTGACTTTCTGGGAATCCGCAGGTCAGACCCCCGTTCCAGCCGGGCTTTCCCGCAACTCACTGTGTGACCTTGGGCGAGCCGCTCAGCCTTTCTGTGCTTCAGTTTCCTCGTTGGGGACAGTCAGAGCACCTCTCCCCCCAGGGCTCCTGTGAAGACAGGTCATCTCCATGCGCCTGGAGAGCTGCCCTGGCCCGGAGACAGTGCCCGGGGGGGTGAGCCGTCATGATTTGTGCGGTTTCAGGGTCCACCTTCCTCGACTGGGGCCGACCAGCAGTTATAATCCTTTACTTGTCCAGATCAGGTGGCCTGTTTTCAAAGTGCCTCTAATCCTGTTAGAGTCTCTCGATGTCTCCTACACCCTGTGAGTGGCCTAGAGCCTGGCCTGATGGACGTGCTCAATGAGTCCCAGGAAATCACTGAAGTCAGGTGACCTTCTCCCGGGCCCAGGGCCCTGCTCAGTCCAGACACCCAGGTGTGAGGCCCAGGTGTAAGGTGTCTGAGCTGAGGAGCCCTGGGGGGGTCTTTTGAACCCTTCATTTGTAGTTGGAGGGCTGAGGTCAGAGAGGGGTCGTGACCTGTCCAAGGTCGCCCAGCAGACTGAGAACGGAACTTGGGCCTCGGAGCCCTCCTTGTCTGGAGAGTGTTGACTGAGCTCCTGTGGCCAGGGCGGGGGTGGGGGGCCCTGCTGGGTGGGCCAGGGGCTCTCAGCCACTCGCGGGGTGGGTGTCGGGGCGTTCAGGTGGCAGGAGCAGCTGGTAAACAGGTAAAGCCGGGAGCAAGCGTGCGGGTTTCTGGTGGTGGTGTTCTGCGAAGGGGTAAGACCCCATGAAGGGTTGAAGGGGACAAGGCCTCTCTGAGGAGGTGGCATTTTAGCTGAGATGCAGATTCCAGGAAGGCATCCATCATGGGCGGATATGCGGGGGCGGGGGGCAAGCAATACCCCAAGGTGGAAGGGACTTGGGGTCCAGGGAACACCAGAGAGGTGGAGGCCCACGGGGCAGGAGGTGACTCGGGGGAGCAGGAGGGCAGATGCTTGGGCTTTAGGCTGCTTTTGGAAGGGAAGCCCTTGGAGAGATGCAGGTAGGGGAACGCCAGATTCTGCGTCCATTGTCGCAAGATGGCCGTGGCTGCCGGGAAGGCTGGGCCAGGCCGACGGCGGAAGGAGGCAGAGAAAACAGGAGCGATGTGGGGGTGTGGGTGAGCGGCCGTGGCGTTGGCCCAGCATGGGAGCCGAGGGGCTGGGAGGAGAGGGCGGGCCTCAGGGTGGAGGGGTGCAGGGGTGAGGAGGGCGTGAGGGAGAGAACCTGGACATACCTTAGAATTTGCGCTTAAGGAACTAAGAAAACAACGGTGTCACTTGTGAAGGGGACGTTTTCGCAGGTGACCGTCGGTTTTGGTTTTGGTCGTGTTGGGATCCAGAGGCCTGTGGGACACGCAAGGAGAGATGCTGAGTGGACGGGTGGGTGATTGCTGAGTCTGGGGCTCAGTGAGCGGTTGGGGGAGAACCAACTCCTCCTGGGGGCGCTGAGGGCCCCGCGGGACCGCTGGGCGAGGCTGGGCCTTCGGAGGGGCTGGCTGGTGGCCCCTGGGCGTCTGAGGGGAAGGGGAGTTCGCTGGAGAGCAGCCCCCCCCACCACGGGGGGAGGGGCCTGCAGGTGGGCCACACCCACTGGCTCATCCCCCTCCGCTCTGAGCCTGCCCTGCGGGCCTGTCACTCGGCCGACTCCACTCCTCGGCAGTCCCCAGATTCCCCGGCTTCAGCAGTGACGGCAGTTCCTCTCAAGTCCCCTCTTCATAAAAGCTCAGCGTGAACAGTGGAAATTCTGACTCGTGTCAGATACCGAGGAGGCTTTCATAGTTTCAAGTAGCTCGGGGTTAGATTTTAGAAGTTGTATTTCATCACAGGTTTTAACTTGGGCGGGGACGGGGGAGAATGGAAGGGACATGATATTTTTAGCCCAAAGAAGGCTTTTTTTCCCTTTCCCTGTCCCTCTCCTGGCGTGTCCCCCCCCACCCCCCCGAACAGATGTTTCGTGTCAGTCCTGTTTGAACCTCAGAGTAGAGTGGCCATAACCTTAGACTCTGACGAGGGAAAAAGGCCGAGTGCTATTTGTCAGAAGGGTTTCCCCCCACCTTTTTTCCCCTTGCCTCTTCCCCCTCGGCCACAGCTGGCCCTTAAATGAAACCTACACACAATGAAATGCAGCCTGGTTGTTGGGGGGCGGGGGGCAGGATGCTGGAGAGCCCCGGGGTGGCGTGGCCGGTCTCCGGAAGGGCGGGCATCCACGGGCGGAAGCGGCCTGAAACCACCTTAGGGAGCCCCTGCGTTGGTTAAATTACTGTTTCAGTGGTGGCGGTTTTTCCTGAAAAGCAGGGACTCCAGGTGGTGGATTGTTAATTCAGGATTCATTTGGTTCTTTTGGATACTTTACCCAAATTCGCTTCAGCCTGGGCCCATGGAATTGAGAAATCCTAGGGTAGAACTTTCCTGAAAAGGACGGGCCGGATGCGAGAGCTCAGACTACGTCACCCTCACGCACTCACTGCCTCTGCCCCTCTCCACCGCCTCTGCCCCCCCTCCCCCGTCAGCCCCTCCCCCGAAGGTGGCAAAGGCGCCCACCCAGCACCAGGTGTCCCAGGAGCTCAGTCGCCACAGGTGAGAGCTGCCAAGTCCCAAAACGTCCCGCAGAAGTTTGATTCTCGCTTTAGTGGCCAAGCTGGATGTAGGTTTGTGGGGCCCGAGGCTCATCCAGGCCTGGGGGGCCTTCTTTAAGAAAAAGAATACACGATTCTTTTATAACTATGGACTATCTGTATCCCACGAGACCTAAATAAATGCATCTGCAACTCAGCCTCCCCTTAGCTGGATTCCAGAGATGCTGCTTCAGTGCCCCGGGAAACGAGGAAGTGCGGGACGTCAGAACAGAAAGAGACTTCACCGGTTGGCCGTGAAAATGCCTAATTTTGATAATGCCCTCGAAACACATCGCTGGTTCTAAGTTGCAAGGGGCCCGTGCCCGTGAGGGGCGCAGAAGCATAGCTTGTTCGTGTGACCATGAACTTGGGCGCTGATCTAGGACCAGCCACGGTGGCCATCAGGGCAAGACAAGGGAAGCCGGGCCTGGGTCCCAAGAGTTCCGCTGAAGCCACCGTGGGATCAGCCCCTGAAACCACATGGGCTGGGACGGGAGAGCGGTGCTCCCCCAGACGAGGCCCCGACGCGGTGATCAGCAGGAGAATGGTGGCGGGACAGGCAGGGACAGGTGTCCACAACAGTGGTGTGATGAAGTGGAGAGACCAGTGGCTGGGGCAGGCAGGTGGGATTTTAGTTCTTCTGTTTCTACACCTTCTGGGCTCAAATGCTAGGTCTGCAACTCTCATCTCGTGTTGACGATGGCGATGAACTCGGTCTGGTGTGGCAAGGTCTGCCTGGGCTCTCTGAGCACCTGCCAGGGGCGGGGCAGCTGCTTCCCAGAGGTGGGGGGCGGTGCGGGCTGACGCGGAACACCTGAAGGGTGAGCAGGAGTTGGAGGGACAGAAAGAGGGTCCTTGGCAGGGCCAAGAGATGGGAAGGATCAGTTCCAGGGGAGGGATGTGGCTGAGAGGCACTAGCAGGCGATCCTTTGCAGGAGTGAAACGGCCTGAGTTTGCTTTTTAAGCTCCGTCTTCTCTTCTGTCAAATGCAAACGGTAACACACAGGAGTCCATGAAATAATGGCGTCCCCACTCACGTGCCCCTGAGCCCAGCACCCAGGGCCGTGCAGATCGGAGTGTCTCCGAGACCCTCCCCAAGGAGGGCCTCAGCACGGAGTGCAAGAAACCGTTTGGCCTGGAATGCACACACGATCTCTTTCTCTTTTTACGCGCGGCAGATTAACCCGCCTAATTATATTTGGCGTAGGCTAATATTAAAATTCATCTGCTTTCCCTCTGACAGCTGTCGGGGGGGTTGGGGAGTCAGAAGCATCCTGGCCAGCCATCCTGAGACGAAAATATTTGCGGCAGGTCATCTGTACGTGGACCATTGAGAAAGGACAGTGGACGCGGTGGGGCCAATGTCCAAACTCCAGCCAGGAAGCTCTGGCCTGTGTCAGATCTTAACGCGGTGTAAGCTGAGCGCTCGCCAGGTACCTGGGCCGGGAGGGGCGTCTGCCGTGCGTCTGAGTGTCAGAGTCATTTCTGGACTTCGGCGGGGCCGATTCAGTCACAACTGGGTTTCCAAGTTGTCTCTTCTTCCAAAGTGGAGCGTCAAGCAGGCCGCTCTGGGTTGTGTTAAAGTACGAGGGCCTCTACCAGCCCCGGCAGGGTCTGGATGGCAGGCAGCCCACGTGCGGGATGCACCAGCAATCAATCCACGGCTTCCCGCCCCGCCCCCTCCCCGTCCCGGTCCCCAGGCCCCATCAGGCCGGAATTTATGGCACGTTTGTTGGGTCCCTTCCTCCCGTCTGCCGGCGGGGTTCGGTGCAGAGCAGCACACTGTGGCGGGTCCGCGTGTGGTCCCTGGTGGGCGATCCCCGGCCAGCAGCCAGCGGGCCCCCAGCTCTCCAGAGACATGCGTCGTGGCTGCGTGGCCGCGGCAGGCCCTGCGAGGCCCTCAGAAGATCCCAGACAGGACCGCAGGACGTGCCGGGTGGAATGAGAGTAGCCAGCGCGCCGCCAGCAGCGAGTACTGTCTGTGCGAGTGAGACAAAAGGCCCCCCCTCCCCAGGACACCTTGCGTCATCTGTCCAAAAAATGTCACGCACGGTCCGCACATCTGCGCTGCCGAGTGCGGGCACGGCGCCTGCTGCCGTCGGGCAGTCCACGGCCCGCCTTCCTCCGCTGGTCTCCCCGCTGGTCTCCCCGAGACCCCTGTGACGCGGCCCCCAAGCCCCGGGGGTGGGGGCCGGCCAGCCAGCCAGCCTGTTTGGTTCACAGCCCTTCTTACGATGTTTGGGCGGCGCCAGCCGTCGGCTGCTCGTGCTGGGTCTGCAGTACTGTCCTGCTGCCTGGGTCGCTGCTCTGTGCCAGGGTGGACAGTCCCCAGAAAGTGACCGTGGCTCTCCCTGTGTGTGGTCCCAAATGAGCCTGGTGTGCCCCCTCCCAGTGGGCCCACAGGTGGGGTGAGGGGTGGCGGTCTAGACCAGGACCCACGCTGCCACCATCCCGGTGTCCCCTCTCTGTGCCCCGTGGCCCTGAAGCACCCTCTTCTTTCTCTCTTCCTCCCCATCTTCCTCCCCGCCCCCTTTTTTTAAACTGGGGGAGGGGAGAGGGAAGAGAATATCTTTGATCTCAGCAGAGGAAAAAAGTCTGTTCTGTTCAGGCTTTTGGCTAACACAACAAACAGTGTTTAAAATTTAACTTTGCTTAATTAATTAGTAATTCTGTTTAATGCTGTCTGATCTCCCTCCAAAAGGTATTTTGAAGCTTGAGAAGGGAACATCAAAGGGAGCCGGGTGAAGATGGTCAAGTAATGCATTTAATCTGGCAGTTGCTGGGGGTGGAGCAATGCCAGGCTGGGGGGGATGCCGCGCGGGGGCGGGGTGGCAGCGTCATCTGGTAAACACAGCCAGCCCGCTCCTCCTCACGGCCACACCGGGGTGTGAGGAGGGACGGGGAATGGTCTCCAAAGAGAAGGCCCTCCACCCGCTGCCCCCAGACTCGTTGGAGCTGAGAATGGGTTTCAAGGCAGCAGAGTTGGCACCTCCTGTCTCCATGGCCCCGGCGTCTGGCGGGCAGGCTGCGGACCGCATCGGGGTTCCCCGCCGAGCGGGGGGGGCAGCGGGTGAGAGCCCACCTGCACCTTGCTGATCAGGGTACCCTGGTGGGGGTGAAGGCTGCATTTCCTAAGGGCCAGGAGAGGATGAGTTGTGGGCTCTGTGGACTGTGCGTCCACTTGACTGTGTCCCAATAAAACTTTATTTACAAAAGCAGGCAGTGGGCGGGCTTTGGCTCACAGGGGTGTGGTTTGCCTGTCCTGCTCTGTGGTCACCCTCAGGTTCTCCGGAGGCAGTGACAGGCTTCGCTTTTCTCCTGCTCTGTCCCTTCTCTTCCTTTTTCTCCTGCTTTTTCCTGCTGTCTTTTTCCTCTCTCAAGTGAGCAGTAGCTCCTGTTGCTGCTGTGACTCGGAATGGATGCGTCACCAGGGTCCCCCTGAAATCACGCCCCCACAGATCGTCTCTGGGAAAGCAAACCTCTGGGCTGAACAGGAGTCAGAGACAGCGGGGGCTCGGAGTCTGAGGCCACAGTCCGTCTCGAAGCAGCATCGCTTGCTTTGCTGAGGTTGGATCGATGGACAGAGGGAGGGAAGGAGAGATGGACGTATGGATAAGTGGACTGATAGACATTTGGATGGAGGGAGGGAGGGATGGATGGGGGAGGCAGGGAGAGAGGGAGGGATGGATGGACTGATGGATGGATGGATGGATGGATGGGTGGACAGGTAGACATTTGGATGGAGGGAGGGATGGGTGGATGGATGGACGGATGGATGGATGGATGGATGGTGGGGGGTGATTGGTTCTGCACAGGGATGAATGTGGGCAGGTGGTGGTTTGG
The DNA here is from genome assembly GCA_039655065.1 of Glossophaga mutica. NCBI lineage: Eukaryota > Metazoa > Chordata > Mammalia > Chiroptera > Phyllostomidae > Glossophaga > Glossophaga mutica. Next base: position 3,736,265 of record CM077315.1, read on the forward strand.
TGTCGTTTGGTTCCGGAGGGTCCATGTGGATGCAGAAGGTTGGCCCCTGAGTCCCAGCCCCTGATTCTGGCATGGGGTCTGCAGAGCTTTCTGATCAGTTCTCTGATACCGCTTCTGGCCATTGGGCAGGGGACAGTGAGAGGGTGAGAGGCCGCCTTTGGTGAGGCTGGGGGTGCTGACCGTCCTCGTTCCTGGCCCCCAGGGCCCCAGGGCGGGATGGCTTCCAGTCCTGCTACCCGTCTGTGCCCAGCCCCGTGCTGGGAAGGGCCCCCCCCCCCTGCTGTGGGTATCTGGGTGGTTTTCCGAGCTGGGGTGGGATGAGGGGTCTGCTGGTGAGGGAAGGACAATCCGGGCCCCCGTGGTCTCCGGAGAAGACGTGGGAAAGGGTGGGGGTGCGGGGGGTGCTTTCCTCCCTGGGAGAGGAGAGAGGAAGGGCGGCCGCGGGGACCTGGCACAGGACGGGCCGGCTCTGTCCCGTGGGCAGGAGGGGGCTCCCGGGAAGGGGGGAGCAGGGACAGAGGTTTCTTTTCTTTGGGTTTTATCAAGTGGAACTTGAAAGGCAACATTGAACCTGAAGGTGGTTTTCTGATAACTTCCCTTTGAACTTGGAGTTCGGTTTCGATAAGCCGGGCCGGCTTACATCCCCAGCCAGGACCTCTGCCGGGGGAGGCAGCGGCTTTGAAGACGGGGCGCCCTTTGTTTCCGAGGCTGCTTTTCCTTCTCTGCAGCCCCGGCTCGCGCTCTGGGGTGGCCGCGGGGGGCGGCAGTGAGTTGAGGGTGTGGCGGTTCATGACGGCGCGATGTGTCTCTGGGGGGGCCCACGCTGGGGTGCAGGGATCATCTGGATCGGGGCTGTCGGCTGGGGCCACGGCTCATCTGCGTTGTTCGCCAAGCCAGCATTTAGTGAGCACTTACTGCGCGCAGGCCACTGTACTCAGTAGGCGCTTTCCTCAATGTCCTCTCATCCCAGTGGCCTCCTTCCCAGTAAGGAAGAGCCCACTTCATCCCCGTGTTACAGACGAGGGGACTGAGACCCAGGAGGGTCAGGTGCCTGGCCCCAGCTCCCCCAGGTCCGTGGTAGGGTCAGGATGGGAGTCCAAATGTGCCCCGTCAACCTGAACCCTCCTGCTGAGCTCAGCTGCACCCTTGGGAGATGCTGGGCATTTCTGGGGCTCAGAGCTGCACCCCTCGGAGATGCTGGGTGTGTCCGGGGCTCAGAGCTTCCCTTAGTGCAGGGGATGGGGCCGGACACTCCCTGATTTCTCAGATGAGGCTCTCGACTTTCTTGCCTTCTTTTCAATGGGTGTGACCATAATGTCTACTCCTTTGTGGCCTGGTAGGTGTGGCAGTGTCCCAGGATGATGGCAGCTGTGGCCCAGCAGGACACCAGTGAATTTGGGCTGGAGGAGTCAGGGTGGCTGAGGCCGTAGGCTGGGCTGTCCTTGGGCCATGAACCAGGGGCCCGCCTGACTTCCCTGGGCTCACCATGACCCTGGAGGGGGATACCTCCTGGCCATTGAGGAGCAGCAGGGAGGAAAGTGCTTGGTCGGACCCACTGTCCCAGAAGCGGTCAGTGGCTGTCCCTGACGACTCCCACGGTGATGATGCCCAGTGTCTCGTGCTAGGGTCACAGGCGAGCCCCAGCAGCTCTAGGGAGTTGCCGCCTTGCTGGGGGGTGGGCATCACGGGCTGGGGGCTCCCTGCATCTTGCTGGCTGTCCAGGGAAGGAAGGAGGCACCCAGGCATGGCTGTTCGGGTCCCCAGGCCCAGCTGGGGCTGGGGGGAGGGGTAGCTGTGGCCAGAGCCTGTCATGTCAGTTGTCGTGGTGGCCTTCCTGTCCCCGCCTGTCTGGGCTGGTGACCCAGGGCATCCTTATCTTCAGCCCCTCCCTCCCTATCCTGCTCCAACCCTGTGCTGCCTGGTTTTGAAGTGATACTTTTGTATCCTTTTGTATTTTGAGAAAACTTAGCTACCAACTATTCTGACACCCTAAAGATTGTGTGGGGAGGGGACGTTACTCCTGACTGATGGTGGGCATCCTGTGTCAGGGCCCTGGGCTCGGTCACAGCGCACTGCAGCCGCACAAGAACCCCCAGGGAGGGGACTGTTGTCCCCCATTTACAGTTGCAGGAACAGCCATCTAGTGCGGCTGCGTGACCCGTCCTGGGCCTCACATCGTGTCGGGAGGCTCAGGACCCAAGCAGAGAGAGTCCCTCTGTCCAGCCTGGCCGGGAGGCACCAGGCCTCCTGAACCAAGCCAGGATCGGCACAGTGGGGCGTGTAGCACAAGCCAGGCTCCTTGGGTTCAAATCCCAGCCCCGTCATGTACTAGCAAAACACCTCTCCGTGCCTCAGTTTCCCCATCTGGAAAGCAGCACTAATAATAGTCATCGCCTCACAGGGAAGCGGCAAGGACTGAGTAGTCAGTGGACAGCCAGTGTGGAGTCAGCACGGTGTCAGGCACGCGAGGTGACGCAGGACAGCAGAGTCACCGCCCCGGGCAGCCGAGCGGGTCCGAGGAGGTGGGCGAGGGCCGGGAACCCGTCCCAGGACAGCACAGTCCCAGGCAGACCCGCACCCCCTTCTTCAGGCAGAGGCAGGGCCGAAGCTTTGATCTGAAGATTTGCAGACCCTCGGGGGCCAGGGCGCAGGTCAGGGGCGAGGACTGCTACCCTGGGCTGCCCTCCCGGCATCCTCGGGGGTGTTCGAGGGAAAATGGGGTGCACAGCTAGGTCATGGGTGCTGGTGCCCACCTCCTCCCTGCTCCTGGGAGGACACGCAGCGGACCGTGACCGTGGCAGGGGGCTGACCCCCGGGGTGGACGGAGACTGAATGGAGAGCTTTCTCCTGAAGATAGCGTCAGCCTGCGTGCACGCCGTGTTCTCGCACGCACGGGCCGGTGTGCGCACTCGCCCTTCCCTTCACCGGCCCTGTTGAATGAACTGCGTTCTGTCTCTCCTCCTGACCACCCACCAGCGGGCGGTGTGCCAGGCGCAGGCAGGTGGCATCCTTGAGGAGGCAGTGAGGCTGCAGCCATGACTCTGGGGCTCCAAAGTCAGCCCTGCCCCCCTGCCCTGGCCTGCACCATTGGGGGGGGGGCCGCAGTCTGCCCCCATGGGCTTCAGGTCGGGGCAGAGACCGGAGCGGAGGCCTGAGAGGCCCGCTGGGGTGATCCGGGTGGCCGAGTGGGCGCGCCCGGGGAGGGGGTCCCCCTGGAGCAGCCTGGACAGCCCCAGAGGACGAAGCGACACTGACTTCAGCGACGAGCAGGGCGGGCAGGGGCCCCAGTACCCTGGCGGTCCTCCGCTCCGGCCCGGAACAGAGCCACAGTGCGGCCCCGCGTGGGCGCCGGCCGGGGCTGGGGCCTCTCTCACGCATCCCCCCGCCTCCTCCCACAGTGGCCCTGCCTCCCGAGAAGACCGACGGGCTGGCCAGCGGAGATGAGAAGAGGATGGAGAAGTCGAGCGAGTCCTGCCTGGGCTCCAAGAAGCAGCTGAAGTTCGAGGTGAGTTGCCCTCCGGGCGCTGGCCCTGGAAAGGAGGGCTTTCTCCCCTCGGCGGCGCTTTCCGCAGAGGATGCGGGGCCTGTGCGGAGGCGAAGGCCGCTCGCCTCCTGCGTGGATGGGACAGGGAGGGCCCGGCGTGGGCGACTCGCTTCCTTGCATGCCCGAGAGGGTCCGTTTCTGGAGCGGGGCGCCGACTCCCTGGGACCGACCGTTCCATGGGGGGGACTCACCCGACAGGTCCGGGTGGTGCGGGGAGGGCTACTCAACCCGTGTTTGCGAGCTTCAAACCTGAGCTCTGTCGGGAGCGCAGCAGAGGGGCCAGGGAGAGGAGATTGGGTAAATGCTGGGTGCGCAGGCTTGCGTGTGTGTGAGTGTGTTCGGCGTGCATGTATGTGTTGTGTGTGTAGGTATGCGTGTGTGTGGGCCTGTGTGTGCGGGGTGAGGGCTGTGCCCCCGGAAATACTGCCTCAGAGAGCAGAGTGGGCACCTGGCAGGTCTCGGACGGACATGTCACACCTGAGGGAGGGCGACTTTGAACTTGGCGTGGCTGCCCAAAACCGCTGCAGGAAACCAGCTTGGAGCTGCACGGGCTGGGGGCAGGGGCCCACGCTCAGTCACGCTTTGGCCCGCGTCCTGAGGCCGGGTGCCACCCCTCTCGGGGGCCGAGCCTGTCCTCCTGCCGTGCCAACCCGGACAAGATGTGGAACAGGGTGGTCTGGGGGTGGCGTCTTGTGGATCTCAAAGGCCACCGAGGAGTCTCCCAAAGCGGCCATCCTTCCTGGAACCGTCTGTCTGAGGTCCAGGCTGTCCGCAGACGCACCACCGCTGACAGAGCACCGGGGACAGAGCTCGCTCCGCGCCCCCGGGGCTGTGGGAGCAGAGCTGGGCGGGCACTGGTGGTGTGAGTCGCCGCAGAGACGGTAGCAGCTGCTGCCGTGGGTTGGACGTTTCCACGCGGCGGCTGGTGTCCACGCTGGTTTCTGGTCCCCAGAGCTGGCTCCGGGCGTGTGGGCGTGCATGTGCGTGTGAGTGTGTGTGTAGACGTGTGTGCGGGGGAGTTCCCAGTCTGGTTCCAGCTCAGGCTGAGGCCACCAAGGCCCCTCGCAGACCCCTCCCGTCATGCCTCCTTAGTCTGTAGCTCCCTGGCCGGTCGTGTCTTGGTCATTACTCAGCAGTGGGGGGGTGGCGGCCCCGTGACCTGGCCTCCAGGCGTCCCAGCCAGCCCCCAGCTGACCGGCCAGGCCCCTGTGTTTTCTGTCTGTACCCAGGAGCTACAGTGTGACGTGTCCGTGGAGGAGGACAGCCGGCAGGAGTGGACCTTCACGCTGTATGACTTTGACAACAATGGGAAGGTCACGCGCGAGGTCAGCATGCCCACCTGGTCCCAGCCTCTGGCTGTGCCCCGGGCCCAGGGGCATTGGTCCTGCGCCTGGCTGCTGCCGCCCTCCCACCCCCCCGATAGGGGGCCTGTCCCTAAGCGGGAATGGGGACGGGAGTGGTGCAGGCTGTGGGTGTGGTGGAAACAAGGCTTCTGGGGGCTTCCGCTGGAGCCGGAGGGGTGTCCCAGGACTGCCCGGCGAGTGGGGAGAGGTGACCAAGAGGAGGGGCTTTGGGGCCCCAACAGAGTCCTGCGCTGCTTCCTCCTCTGTGGCCCAGAGCTCTGGGTGTGCTGGGAGCACCCAGGCCACACCCCCCACAGCCCGTCCGCCCAGGAGCTGGGGCAGGTGGGCACACAAAGGCCCCGCCCCGAGGCCCTGCCGCGGGCTCTGCTCATGGCCGGTCCTTGCTCCCCCCCCGCCGCCCCCCGCCCCTCCCGCCCGCCCGTGTTCTGGGTCTCTCTCCCGTACCTCTCTCCTCCCTATGTTCCCCCGCCCTTTCTCCATGCCCGTGTCTGCATCCTGAGTGCCTACTGTGTGCATCTGCCACACACTGGGTGTGCGGCCACAGCGGGATCTGGGCTGACAGTTCCTAGCCTGTGGCTTTGACCGTCTGACGAGGCAGGCAGATCCCCAACAATTAGAGGGAAATTGTAAGGCGCGACCTGTCCAGTGAAGGAAATAACAGAGTGGCATCACAGGGACAGGCGGGGTGTCCAGGGCAGCCTCGAGGAGGTGCGCCGAGCTGGGGACGCTGGTGCCGTGGCCACGTCTCGGGGGAGACGTGGCTGCAGCCCAGGAGCCAGCAGGGCGGGGCGTGTGGCAAGGCCAGAGGCTTTGGGGGCCGGTGGGACGGGTCCGTGGCAGGTCCGTGGACGGGACGGGACCGGCATTACTGCAGACGAGCGCCGCCTCCCTCGTGCGGTGGGCCCCGGACCCGGCCCTTCTGCCCCTGTGTTTCTGTTCCTTCCTGCTCTGCTCTGATGCCCTCACCTCGCCCTCCCCGGGAGGCCCGGTGGTCGGCAGTGGACGGTTGCAGATCCGAGCAGGGGTCTGAGATGGGCCCGGCCGGCTCCTCGCCCCCCACCCGCCCCCGGCACGTTCAGGCTTCAGGCCCGCTCTCAGAGAGCACCGGTGCTCTGCTGTCTCGTTGCCACCCTGTTTGGGGGTGGGCCTCTTCTGCTCTGCGGATGGTGCGGGAGCCGCCTCCAGAGCGGGGAAGGCCGCACCCCTTTCTTCCTGTGGCTGCCCGGGAGGGCGGGCAGCTCCGAGTGGCTTCTAGCCACCGAGGATGCCGTGGGATCTGAGGGACAGGCTCTCGGCACAGGTTGCCACAGAGAGGAACGTGCCAGCTCTCGGCAGGGAAGCAGGGCCCCGGGCGCCGGCCTCAGGCCCGGCTGGGCCCCGAGGCTCCGTGTCCTCATGTTCACCGTGGTGCTGTTTCCTACGCGTCCCTTTATTATCATCAGGCAGGCTTTGGCGGTCGTGGGACGGCAGCTGACAGTTTTAACCGACACCCCATCCCGTCAGCGGGTCCCCAAATTCGGAACGTCAGCAGCCGTGCCAGGACCGAATTTCACCGGCCCCAGTGGAGTCACCTGTCTGGCCCTGAACCAGTCATTTCTGTCTGCTGTGGGTCTGTGACACTCTCAGCGGCCGATTCTGGTCCACGCGCCGACTTCCCAGTCGGAAGACAGCATCTGCTCGCCATCACACATGAATCGGCGCGTTAAGCCAGCCATCCCGGGCACCCGCGCCTCTGTGCCAGGCGCCGTGCAGCCTGCGGGGCTGATCTTCCAGCTGGCCGTGGCCGAGGTCCGCTTGGTCCGACACCCAAATAAGCTGGGACCCTCTGGGGTCACACACGGGGGACCCAGGCCTGGTGTGCAATGCCTCGGTGAGGATGAGCGCCGGATTGAGCGCCGGACTTCGAAGCAAAGGGTCTATGGTTCGATTCCCAGTCAGCGCACATGCCTGGGTTGCAGGCTGGGTCCCCAGTAGGGGGCGCACAGGAGGCAACCGCACATGGATGTTTCCCTCCCTCTCTTTCTCCCTCCCTTCCCCTCTCTCTAGCAATAAATAAATGAAATCTGAAAAAAAAGAAAAAACAAATTAGTTGCCAGTATCAAAGGTTTTGAAGATTTAACAGGAGCTGGACCCGGCTTCTCTGAGAAGCCCCTGTATTGTCAGCAGTCAAGTGACTGCCACCTGCTGGGGGCGGGACCGGTGGGCAGGCCTGTCGGGCAGGCCAGGGCAGAGCTTGGTGTCAGCCCTGCCTTGTGTTGGGGCGGCAGGTGAGGGAGGGCCGAGCCTGTGCTCAGGTAGGGTTGCTGGGCAGACAACTGGCCATCTGTGGCCGTGACCTCTGGATGGCCAGTCCTTTTTCCAGAGGTTCCCAGCATCACATCGGGCAGGAAGCTGCCCCTTAGACCAAGCCCAGAGCACAGAAAGGCCTACTGAGGGGCCCTGGTCTGCCCCGCCCCTCGCCCCAGGGGGAGTCTCTGGGAGGCTCTTGGAGCACAGACTGGAGACCACTGCCCTGGCGAGGGGCTCCCCGAGGCCTGGAGAGAAGATGAGGTTTGGCCCGGTCTTCGCAGCATAGTTTATCGTCAGGGATGCACCGATTTTCTGTTTTTCGATCAGAGACCTGCAGAGATGCTGTGGGTGTCCCCTGCCCGTATCCCCGGCCCCGCCGCTTTGTGCTCTGTGGGGACAGTGCCTACTGCAGGAGCGTCCTCTGGTGCCTGGAAGGTGGCTTGGCTTGCACGGGGACCCCAGGGCAGCTCTTGACTTGGGATGAGACTTTTCCCAGGCCGGTCCCGCACAGTCTTTCCCCGGGGGCTCTGGTGCAACTGAGCCAGGGGGCCCTGGCTGTGATTTGCTCCGCCAGGTTTTCCATGGTCTCCCCGCCCCTCCGTCTCCTGCTTCTAGGGCCCCTCCCACACAAACCTCCACACCCACATGGCTGCCCGAGGCTCAGCTTTGGGGAGCCCAAGGTGCTCATCGTTTTGGGCACAGTAGGCCCCCCGCTTCCCATTTGAAAGGCACTGTGGCTGAAGCCCGTGTGGTTTCTGCTTCCTGCCCCGCCCCCAGGACATCACCAGCCTGCTGCACACCATCTACGAGGTGGTGGACTCCTCCGTCAACCACTCCCCAACGTCCAGCAAGACGCTGCGTGTGAAGCTGACCGTGGCCCCCGATGGGAGCCAGGGCAAGAAGAGCATCCTTCTCAACCATCCCGGTGAGGGGCTGCGTGGTGGCTAGGCGGGATTGGAGCCGGTCTTGCGGGGGCGGGGTTTGGACAGGGACGGGATTCTGAATGGAAGGCCCCTGAGTAAGCGAAGCTTGGGGCTGGGCCTGTGCGCGGCGGGCAGCCACCACAGAGGCCTGGCTCGTGATGGGGGTGGGTACGCAGGGCCTTGAAGCCCAGCCAAGGAGTGCGGAGCAGGGGTAAGCAGGACAGGGAGCTGGGAGACCCCTCTAGCAGTCCTGGCTCTGAGAACAGAGCTATGGGTAGGTGGCTGCTGGGGCCAGCTTTCTAAGGGTGGGGGCGGCCAGGCAGCTTGGAAAACCTGGGCATGGCCTGGAGGCCGGTGGGCATGGGATCGAGCTGCGTGTCACCGGGCTGTTTCTGGGGCGGGCCTCAGACCTGCAGGGCACCAGGCCCAGAGCGGAAACCAAGCCCGCGGAGGAGCTGCGCAGCTGGGAGAAGAAGCAGCGAGCCCCGCTCAGGTACTGCGGGCGCGGACGGGGGTGGTGGTGCGGGGGGCACAGCCCATGCAGCCGCGCGGCTCCCATCTGTGCTGTCTCCAGGGGGCAGTGGTTTGGAGGCAGGCGTCCAGATTCCAGCTTTTTTTTTCCTTCCCCAATAACTAAGGATGGGTCCACGTTGCTTTATCCAAACACGTTCGGCCAGCTCCGTTTTGGAATTCTGCGTTTGCTGGGTTTGCAGAGGTGCTCACCGTGTCCCTCACATACGTTCCGTTTGGGGTCTGGGTGGCTCCGCAGTGTTCGGTGTCTGCAGGGAGACTCACACAGAGACTCGGGGACCGTCTCATCATTTCGGGCATTGTTTAGAACCGGTCATGAAGAACCTCTGTTTTCAGGCTTTTGGGACTTCAGAACTGTGGATAAGCCTGCAGCTACCTTTCGCCTGGTGTTTCCTTAACTTCAAGGGAGGGAGGGAGGGTGGGAAGAAAAGAAAGAGACTGTTTTTAAAAGGCATCCAGTGCAGAGTGATACAAAGTAGCCGTGCTGGCTGAGACCAGGGTAGTCACTGCCTGTGGTGCAAATGGAAGAGAGAAGTCCGGGTTTTGGGACGCAGCCGCACAGGGCCAGAGGGAAGGGGGATGCAGGGACGCGGCGTGATGGGGGTGGGGGGCTAACAGTTGGAGGTACCCAGGCTGACTGCAGGTGCGGGGTCTGTGCTGGGTGAGCAGGGACTCGGGTGCAGGTAGATCACAGAGGCCCTGCCAGGGGAGGGGCAGGGCACCCAGAATCCACCCTGCCCCTCCCCCCAGAGGAAGGGTCCACTCTGGGCTTTGGAGCAGGAAAAGCAGTCCACCAGCCTCAGCGCGAAGGTCCTGGGGGCTTCTGCTGCCCACAGCCCCTGGGGAACCAGGCAGGAGGGGCAGGCACGTGACTCAAAAAGCGTGGCTTTGGGACAACCTTAAGTTTTGGTCAGTAACCCTTGGGCCTTGCTCCGGGTCTGTGCAAAGCAAAGTCCCTCTCCAGTCCTCCCAGAAGGCCCAGGGAGGCCAGGGAGGCGTCTGTCTCCACTGACGGGAAGAAATGGAAGGAATGGGGCCAGAGTCCCCGCGTCCCCACCAAGGCCCAGGAGGAAATTAACGAAGCGTCCGGAAGGACCTGTCCTGTGGCTTCCCAGCTGGCCGTGGAGCCGCCGCCCCCCCCCCCCCGGGGGCCAGGGCCCACCCACTCACCGCCTTCTTCCTGCCGCAGGTTCCAGGGAGACAGCCGTCTGGAGCAGTCTGGCTGCCAGCACCACTGCGTGGACGAGAACATCGAGAGGAGAAACCACTACTTGGATCTCGCCGGGATAGAGAACTACACGTCCCAGTTTGGGCCTGGTGAGGTGGGGCGAGGGCAGGGGGGCAGGGGGGGGGCCGGGCGGCAGGGGGGTCGGACGGGTAGTGGCCACTGTCCCCCTGGGCTGGGGGAAGGCACAGTGTGGATGGGACCAGGTTACAGACGTTAGCGGAGGAGGTGACATTAAAAGCATTAAAGATAGGAAGGGCTGTAACGAACGTACGGAATGAACCCAATCAAACAGCATCTGAGGGCTGATAACACAACGGAAACCGACCGTCCCGCGCCACAGCCCAGCCTGCCCCCCCCGGCCCCCTCTCTCGGCTGTCCCCCCCAGGGGGACCCCCACTGCACTCAGCAAATCGCTGCTCTGTCTTCCTCCACTCTGGCCAAGCTACGTGAACCCGGAGCTCCCGGAAGTTCACCCAGCTCCCTCTCCCTCCCGTCCTAGGCTTCCTTCGGTTCTTTCACTTAGCAGATGGCAAAGTTCCACTCCAGAGTGGTCTCGTCCAAGGACTGGGGGAGGCGGGGTGGGGGGTGCACTCTGAGGAAGCACAGCTGGCCTCTGTGAGTTTCTGGGGTTTCTGGGGCACCGGGGGGCACCGCTGACAGTACGTGCCCGTCAACTCTGTTGCTTGGTTCCCAGGCTCCCCGTCCGCGACCCAGAAGTCCGAACTGCACCCCCGCACCTCCAACCCCACTCGGTCCCGCTCCCACGAGCCAGAAGCCGTCCACGCCCCACACCGAAAGCACCCAGGCGCGGACCCAGGCTCCTCCCACGGCCCCGACGCCCCGTTTGCCAAGGTCTCGGAGGCCCAGCAGCGGCTCCGGGGCGCCCAGGACGGGAGCAAGCACTTTGTGAGGTCCCCCAAGGCCCAGGGCAAGAGCGTGGGTGTGGGCCACGGGGCCAGAGGGGCAAGAAGCAAACCCCCTCTGGGACCCACAGTCCCCTCGGCGTCCCCGTCCGCCCACCTGGCCGCGGGCGCGGCCCTCCTCCCCACCCTGGCCCCCCTCGGCCACAAGAAGCACAAGCACCGAGCCAAGGAGAGCCAGCAGGGGGCCCGGGGCCTGCAGGGGCCGTTGGCCGTGGGCAGCGCCCTGGTGGGGCGGGACCAGGTGAGGGAGCCGCCCGCCGTGGTGGTGTACGACGGCCCGGCCGGCCCGGCGGTCCAGAGACATGAGCATCGCCACCACCACGAGCATCACCACCACCACCACCACTTCTACCAGACCTAGGCCCTCTGCGCCCAGCCGCCGAGGGGCCCCGCCCCGCGTCCCCCGGGCATTCTTATCCTATTAATTATTGTTATTATGACGATTATTGTTATTAATAATTATTGTTACTCCACTAATATTCCGCTAGGCTCCATGTAGAAGATCTATGGGAACACAGAAGTCAACTTTTATTTATAAGTGTGGGGACTGCGTAACCCCCTGCCCCCCCCCCCCCAGGGAGCGACTCCGAGTTTGGCAGCGGCAGAGGCCCCCTCGGGTTCCCGGCTGTGGTTTCCACGCAGGCCCACACCCTTCCCAGCCCCGCCCCGCTCTGGGAGCCCCTCGGCCAGAACTCCGCCCCACCCCCCGTCTCTTCCAGAGACCCTCAGAATCTCCGAGAAGATAAACAGCTGCTACCTCTTAGTATTATTCTGATTTTATTTTGCCCTTAACTGACTGTACGTAACGCGCTCCAAGGATTCTGGCGGACTGCGGACCCGCCACCTTCCTGGCTGCTGTGTGTCCACGTCCTGACCCGGGGCCCTCTGCTGTCCTTTCGGGGGAGTTCTCATTCATGCCTTTCCAGGGGGCTCATGCCCTCGCCCCAATGCGCCCCTCTTTCCCGCCACACACCACGTGAACAGACATTTCTCCTTCCCCTCCTTCTCCTCGCTTCCGTAGACAGATGCACACACCTTTAAAGACTGCCCCTGAACCCAGACTTCTCACTGGGGAACTTCTGCAGAGGGACCCAGCCCCACGGACCAGTGGGCCGGCCAGTGGGGTGCTGCCGGTTGTGCCGGGAGACGGGGAAGCCCGAGTCCTGCCTGCGGCCAATCCGTTGCGTCCCATCGGGGTTCTGTGACAGCTCTCTGTCTCTGTCGCTAGATGCCATCTGTCCACTTCTATGTGTCTTTCTATAAATACACTCTCAGGTACCTTCGCGCGTGTGCCGAAGTCGGTGTTTGCTTCTGTAGGCCTCTCCTGAGCCCAGCGGCTCCCGCCACCTGCCTTTCTGCTGCTTGGCCTCCTGGCCGCGTCCCCTTTTCCAGAGCCTCTGCTTTGGGTTCAGTGTGGTTGATGAGGAGTTATTTTTAAGGATAGCGGGCTTAGTTGTTGTCAACGTATTATTGGATTAGGGACAGTGTGCCTGGGACTGGATTAATACATTTAATCCTCAGGACAACCCTGCCAGGCAGCCAGTGGAAGCTCAGGAGGCATGTCGGGCTCAGAGAGAGAGGTTGAGTTACTTGCTTGAGGTCACACAGCAGATGGCAGAGCTGGGATTCTAGTCTTCCCTGTGGCCCCTTAACCACTGAATGTTAACCACTGTGTCTGGGCTTCTGACACCCAGCTGACGGGAATGTAGCCGAGGGAGGGAGGGAGCGGGGAGGCCCCCACCCCAGCATGCTTTGCCATGGTGTTGGGGCTGCTGGCTCTCGGGACCACATCACCAAATGGAAAAGGATCTTGCACTAGGGGACCAGGGGAAGATACTGATTGGCTGGGCTCAGGGCCGACACCGACTCTGGACCAATCACTGTGGCCCAGTGGGGTCACACAGCCAACCTGTGGCGAGGGAGCAGGTCTGCACCAGAGAGGAGGAAAGGTGCTGAGGAGACAGGGCTGTGGGCGCCCCAGGCCCAGCATCGCTGCAGCCATGGAAACGAACCAGGAGTCGGGGCCAGGCAGGGAGCTCCCTGGGGCCTGGCGGCTCAGAGCGGCTCCTCAGCCCCTGACGGGAGCCCCCACGCTGGCTCCCTGCCCCCGCCTGTCCGGGTTCTGTTTCACACCGACTGGGATTTGTTTTAGAAATTTTGGAAAATAGTAATGTGCACGTGTAAAAGATTCAAATATTGGGTTGGCCAAAGAGTTTAATTTCTTTTCCCCGTAAAGTGAAAGGCGCGTTTTTCATTTTCACCAATAACTTTATTGATCTGGATATTTTGAGTGTCTCCTGCTATTGGCTGCTTGTGGGTAGAGGCCGGGGGTGCTGCGGGACACCCACGCAGAAGACAGCCAGCCCCTCAGCAGAGAATTGTTGGCCAAAACGTCGACAGTCCCAGGAAACCTCACAAACCACTTTTGACACGTTCGATCGGTCACAGCACCCCATACACTGCACAAACCTTTTTTTTGCATTTTGGTTGCGTTCTTACCTTTCTTGAACTAATAAAGCCTAATATGCCGACCATGTTGTGTATTTTCTTCCATCTGCAATTTTAAAATGGCTGCACAAAAATTCACCAATTTTGATACGTTTTAAAAAATAATGCCCGCCGCTAAGACAGCTGTCGCAATGCAATCTAACAAAACCGTTTCTCACTGAATGAGGTTGGAGACAACTAAATGCTGCTCGAGCCATCGCACAGAAAAAAAATGGAAGGACTTTTTGGCCAACCCAGTAGTCCAAAGAGGTGTGTGCACAGTGAAAAGTGCTCCCTCCCGGAGCACCTGCAGGGGCCTGGGTTCGGATCCCGACTTCCTCTCTCGGTGCTCTGTGGTGCTGCGCGCTGTCCCCCTGCAGCCTCAGTTTCTCCTTGATAAAGGGGAGCCTCAGAGACTTGCTCCCCACCCCACCCCCGACGTATGGTGAAAATTCAGCGAGCTAAAGCTGCGCCTGACCCTTGGGAGCGTTTATCAAAGTGTTAGCTGCCGTTATTTACAAGAATAAATGCATTTATATAAGCTATCTCCCCATTTACATTTGTTCGTTTTTAAAAGGACTTGTCTTTTTCCCCGAGCCGTTTTAGGTTTACAACCAAATTGAGAGGAAGGCGCAGAGATTCCCCACATCCCCGTTATCCACGGTGGTGCATTTTTTTTTTTCTTTTTACCAAGAATGAACCAAAACGGGCACAGCATAGCCACCCAAGCCCACGGTTTGCCTGGGGGCTCACGCTCGGGGCGGTGCATTCCATGGGCTTGAACACATGGGTGATGACCTGCGTCCACCCTCACGGTACAGAGAATTTTCACCAAACTGGAGACATCCTCTGGACTCTGCCTGTCCGCCTCTCCCTTACCCCGCGTTTGTTCACTGAAGAAACTGTTTCAAACTGCGCTTGGAACAAGATGGTGTAACAGTAACTGTGGGCTCCCCCAGATCTTACAAACGTTGACATTTCGTAGTCTTTACTTCAGATCTATTTTTAAGAAAGCAAACATCGCGGTCGCTGCCTAATCCGCCTCCCGTCCCGCCCTTTTATTTTTACCCGCGGAGCGGCATAGTATTCATGCTTAGGCCCTTTCTCCCGGTGACCTCCTGTCTTTGGAGATGCGCCTCTCTGGGTCTCGGGGCTCTGCCCCCTTCTCTCCAACAGCTGCTCAGACTCCTGCTGCTCTCAGCTGCCCCTCCCCCGCCCTGCAGGCACGCAGGGCTCACCGGAGGCGGTGGCAGGGCCTTGGTGCCTGGTGACTGCCAGCAGGGGACACGAGAGCACGTGTGATTTCGATGCTGTTCTCAATGACCTCTCGGAGAAGCCGTGCCAAGTAATTAGAAGTTGAAGGAAGAAGAGAGAGAAAGAGGGGGAGGGCGGGGGGCGGAGGGCACTGCAAGGGGTCAACCATGCTCCCTGGTGAGGCTTCCAGCCCCCCACTTTTCCTCAGCTGGGGTGGAGGAGTTTTGTCCAGTTTGCGAATCTGCCGACCCCCAAGCCAGAGGAGCTGCCCCTGCTTCCCGGCCCCTTAGCTCTGCGCCAGGCTCATCTGGGGCGCAGAGGTCGTTGCGGGGGGGGCTGGACTCCGGCCTCACACCCACCTGCACACTGGCACTAGCTGGTGCCCGGCTGCCCCTTTCCGCTGACCTGCCACTGGGCCCTGAGGACGTCTGGGGCGTGGTTTGCAGCTCCCTTGGCCCACCCGCCTCTCCTGGGGGTGTGGAGGGGTGCACTTCCTGCCCAGCCATGCCAATGACACTTTCGGGCGCAGGGAACAGCCAGGAGCGGTTTCTTTTGCACGCCTCCCCTCCCCCCGCCCCGCAGTTAGATGTCCCATCATTGCTGCGGTGCAGGGAAAGCTTTCCCAGAGGGGCGGGGCGGGGAAGCCTGCGTGTACTTGCAGTGGCATTGCCGTCACACTCACAACCCGGCTTCCGAGAGACCTGTCAGTGCTCGAGGGGGTGAAAGGGGACCCCTGAGTTGTGCTTCCCGCCAGCGAACTATCATGGGCCCCCCTTCTTACCGCACATTGAAGGGAGGGCTGCCCGCCACCCAGCAGATACCCGGGCCCCGCACGGCCCGGCCGACCCTGGGCAGCTCAGCCCCCGGACCCAGCCCGGCCCTTCTCGGTCCTCAAGGCTCAGGGGCTCGGGCCCTTCTCCCGCCGTGCGTGCGGCTGTCTCACCGTCAGCACCGGTGGCTCAGCCACACGCTTTCCGGACCCCTAAGCACACGGCGTGCTGGGCACCCTTCCCGAGTGGTTCACGTTGTCACTCCCTGCAGTCACGTCCTTGTCCGGGGCTCTGCTCTGGCTCTGGGCCTCGTCACCTTCTCCCAAACCAGCAGACCGCCGAACCTGAGCCCTCCTGGGAGGGGCCCGTGCCCGCGAGTCATTGGCTGGTTGGAGTACGGACACCTGCGGAAAGCTTTCCACGCCTGCAGCTGCCTTGAGCAGGGGCTGGGGGCTGCGCGTGGGACCCACCTTCCTGTAGCACAAGGTGACTCGGGGAGGGCCTGGCAGGGGCCGGCCTAGCCTCCCTCCACCAGCTGACTGACCGGCCCACGGACGCTTTCTCCTCTCCACATCCGCCCCACAAAGTGGAAGAGCCCTGTACCTGCACCCGAGACCGCCCGACGTGAGTGACCTTGGATGGCGCAGTTCTGGATACGTCCATCCAAGCCGACCCTTTATATTGTTTCCTTTCGATCCAGGCCCCACTTCCGGGTGCTGCCCTCGTCGGGGCCCAGGCTCCGGGCAGTCCAGGGCGGTCAGCAGCGTCCTGGTGGGCGCACCGCCTTCCCTCGGGTCTGCAAAGTTCCTGCGGGTGCGGACCCTGTGTGCCTGTCTCCTTAGGGCGTGTGGCACATAGTGGGTGGTCAGGAGGTGGAAGAGAAGGAATGAAAGGCAAAGGAGGCTGGAGGGAGGGGAGGGAGCAGTTCCCATCCCTTACTCAGCTGGCGGGTGCGTGGCGCCCCCCTGCCTGCCTGTCCTTGACTGTGGACTTGCAGGAGGCAGCGACACTTCAAACTGAAGTTGGACAAAGCCTCATGGCCTCACCAACTTCTAATTTCACTAAATAAAAACATGCAACAAAGAAACACTAGTGTCTTACTGTGTAAATACAAACCAAGAAGAACTTCATTTAACTTTATTTCCAAAGGAGAAAATCTCCATGTGACCTCTCCCTGCCCCTTGGACGTCCCTGACACTCTCTGGCCCGGTGCTCCTGCCGTTGGTGAACTTGCAGTTACGCCTCCCGTAGGTGAGACCAGAGAACTGAGGCTCATGGGGCTGGGGGTGCGGAATAAATTGTCACTCTCACCCGGAGCTGAGCCCAGTCCCGCTCTCAGCCCCTGTTGTGGGCTGTGGCCTCAGCTGCCCGCTGGGGGACGGGGGGACAGGCTGGCACAAAGCGCAAACATGGAAAAAGCATGGTGCTGAATAGACCAGGGACAGGACACATGCAGATGACCTGAGAGCAGAAGCAGGGAGGCGGGGCCGTGCCTTGCCGGGTGCATGAGGGGCTCGGAACGTCCAAGGCTCTGCGCACGACGACCCACGACCACGAACGCGCCGTGAGTCTTGATTTGGGGGTTCCGAAGACATCCGGGGGGGCAGGTGAATTCATAAATAGTCTGTGACTGATCAGGAGGGCCTGTACGTGCTGCTCGGGGCCTTTGGTTGTTTAGCGAGCATCTGTCTCCACCAAAGCCGAACTGTGGTCACCAAAGATTACTTTGTCATCTCAAAGGCTCAGCGCAGAGAGGTGCTTGAGGGGGATCTGCTGAGTGACTGAATGGCGCATTCCTGGCCCGGCACCTGGCCCCAGGCTGGCCTGGCGGGGGTTGTGGGGGGGGCTGCTTTCAGCCCTCGGCACAGCCCCTCGGACGGGATTCATCAGGACAAACTGGGAACCCGGTACGTGCGGAGGACGTGCCATGTTGCGTGCAGGGAGGGGGGCGCGCCTGGGCTCGGCCTGGGGGCTCTCAGCGCGGTCCTGGTCCCGGTGACGCTGAGTGGCTCAGTCCCCAGCTCGATCCTTTCCAGATGGAGAGGGGCCCCTGGCCATCTTGAACTGAAGTCACCTGACCCCATTTCCTCTGACTCTGTCCTCAAAGAGCAGCATCTGATTGTGATTTGGCTCAGAAATTCCTGGCCAGCATAGAATATTCTGGAGTGGTCCGTGTGACCTTTTTCCTCTCCCTCTTTCCCTCCATCCTCCCTCCCTTCCTTGTGGAGAAAGGATTTGGGTATCTTACTCAGTCTTGCTGTGTCTCGTGTCGTTACTGCAGGTCAGTCCCTGGGGTGGGACCACTCCCTGTAGACAGGAAGCTGCCCAGATAGAGTTTGCTTGAGGCTTGGAAAGAGCACAGGGCGGCGACCCAAACCTGGAACTCGCTGCCCGGAGGGGCTCTGCTGGGACCCAGCTGGCCTTTCCCCGCACCGCACCTGCTCCAAGTTCATTTCCAGAACCCTGTCTCTGCCTGTACTTTCAAATATGGGGGGGGGGGGGTCCGGCACAAATAATGCCCCTATTTTACTACAATGTCATAAGCATTTCATTCTGTAACACGACAACATAGCATGTATGTAACATAACATAGCACTCGCAAGCACACCATAGGACATTTTAGGTGACATGTTCACAATAAAACGGCAAAGCATGACACGCATGGTGTTACCCGAGCAGCCGCACTCAAGCTGGTGTTACCGCTGCTGCGCCCCGTGTTTGCTGACCAACTGCGGTGTCGGGGCCACTGGGAGCTCGAAGTAAGACACCCTCCGTACAGCAGAGCTCGCAGCCCAGCTCGGGGACAGCTGTCACGCAAGAAATTCCGTCGTGGCCAACTGCGACCACTCCTGGGAAGACGGGGGAGGGAACAGCAGGAAGGAGGGTGGAGGTGGGGGCTGGAGGCCGCGTCTCTGGGAAGCCAGGTTTAGGTGCAGACCTCAAGGATGAGGAGCAATTAGCCAGGTGAAAAGCTAGAAGCAGCAGCTCGTGCAAAGGCCCTGAGTGAGGTGGGAGGCGTGCGGGTCATTGGGTGAACCGCAGAGGCCAGTGAGGCTGAGCATGGGCAGCGAGCGAGCGGGGAGCCCAGGTGAGCAGAGCCTTGGGGCTTGGGGGTGCGTTTGCTCTTTACTCCGGGGGGACCATCAACAAGCTGGGGGGGGTGGGCAGGCAGGGCTGGATGCGACTGTCTGGCCACTGTGGAGAAGGGACTAGAAAGGGAACCCGGAGAGG
The DNA here is from genome assembly GCA_039655065.1 of Glossophaga mutica. Lineage (NCBI taxonomy): Eukaryota > Metazoa > Chordata > Mammalia > Chiroptera > Phyllostomidae > Glossophaga > Glossophaga mutica. The sequence goes on from CM077315.1 coordinate 3,754,809, forward strand.
GGGCTCCCCGCCAGCGGCGACCTGCTGGATAGAAGTTGCTCCTGCTGTTGCCCGCCCGCCCCCCCCCCGCCCCCCCCCCCCCCCCCCCCCCCGCCGTATAAGTGCCCGGATGCACCGGGGATCGGGAATACCGCCCCGACGGTTGAATAACACTCTTCCTCCGTGAGGGGGGGGCGCAAAGTAAAGTTAGAAGCCGTGAGCCAGGGCGCGGGCGGCCGAGAGCCTGGGAGGGAAGGAGGCCTCCGTTCCGTTTCCTCCCTGAGTTGGCTCAGCCGGTGGGGAGGCGGAAAGGAATGGCTGATGCGCAGCCCTCTGCCGGGGGAGGGGAAGGAGGCAGGCCCGATATTGACTTAAACGGGGGGGATTTAAAAGGCCCCTGTGCTCCCACTTTGTGCTTTGCTCTCAGACAGCCTGGGACCTTTGAAGTCGGCGGGCCCAGTGGGGAGCGGGCTTCTGCGGAGACAAGATGCTCGCGGGGGCGGGGGGAGGGGGCCAGGGGGCGGCCAAAACTCTATTAGGCATGCTCTAGCAAAAAGAAAGGCAAATCCAATGATAATGTACATCTGTTTCAGGGAATTTATAAGCTTTGAACATTTTTTATGGGCAGATAAGTGGGTCCTTTTCTTACCATAACTTAGAACTTCAAAGCTGAGTGTGTGGATAATGCAAATTGCTGAAATTCGAGATTTTCCCTACAAAGAGGTTTCCAAAAAAGACGAGGAAGAGAAAGGGAGAAGGGGAGAGAGGGAAGGAAGGCTAATTGATGCCGTAGTCTTTTATGTCCACGGCACAAACGGGACAGATATTGATTTTTATGAAACAAGACACGGATGCGAGACGAGGGAGAGGAGGAGGGGTCGTGAGGCAGGTGCGGGGGTGGGGGTTGCCCCCCCCATCCCTGACCTGCGGGTCAGGAGAGGCTGCGGGCCCGCCCTGGGGACACGGTCCCCTCCTTCCAGGAGCCCTGACCCTTAAAGGGGAAGCCAAGGGGACACAAGGCCACCTCAGAGTCAGCCAAAGCCCCGTCTGCCCAGGGCCTGGCCCCGCCGAGGTCCTAGGGGCTTCGGGGCTGCAACTCAGGAAACCTCCTGCAGGAGCGTGGCGGTGGGGGCAGGCGCGACCCCGACCCCGGCAGGCGGGGCCATCCTAGAAGGGGAAACAGCTGGCTCAGGGGCCGGGCTCTGCCTCCGCACCAACCGCCCCACACTCAGCCCTCAGGGCTTTCCTGGTCTCCCCCACCCTACCCTCAGCAAGTAGCCTGTGAGCTCTGGGGCAGGACACAGCAAACTCCCGATAGATGCTGTCGAAGGAATGAGTGGGTGAGTGGGTGAGTGAGCGAGTGAGTGAGTGGGTGAATGAAGGAATGAGTGAATGAGTGAGTAAGTGAAGGAATGAGTGAGTGAAGGAATGAGTGAGTGAATGAGTGAGTGAGTGAGTGAGTGAATGAGTGAGTGAGTGAGTGAATGAATGAGTGAATGAGTGAGTGAGTGAGTGAATGAATGAGTGAGTGAGTAAATGAATGAGTGAGTGAGTGAGTGAGTGACTGAATGCATGAATGAATGGCATGGAGGGTCGCCAGCTCTCTCTCTCCACTGCTCCGGGTGTTTCCAGTGGAAGATGCAGTCAGGCAGGGGAGACAGGGGTGCGTTTGCCCCCTGTGGTTGACCCCAATGTCCCTTCTGCTCCCAGGTGATTAGTCTAAGCCAGTCTTATTTTTTTCCGACTATTTAATATTTATGGCATTACCAAATACGTGTTTTTAAGCTTGTTAAGTTCTTTTGGCATTACAAATACGAGGTTTTCTTCTTTTTGGTTCTTTCCCCCCACCCTTTTCTTCTTCCTTCTCCCCCTCACCTTCAGCACATTCGGAGAGGTTGGGCCTCCTCGTTCTTTTTTTTTTTTTTTTGGCTTGTCTGAGCCAGTCACCTCCGTCCCTCTGTCCTCACCCCTCTTGGTTCTTCCCAACACACTCGCTTTCTCTCTCTGCCCCACCCCCGCCCCATTGCCCCTTCTGGCTTGCTCCACCAGCCCCTGGCCTGCGTCCCTACCACCCCGGTTCAATACCTTCCACTCTGTCACCTCTGGGGCTCTGCCCCACACCCCTTCCCTGCCATCGCCGAACGCCAGCTCTGGAAAAAGTAGAGAGCTCAGGATCGAGGGCTCTGGGGTCAGGTGGAAAGTGGTCATTACTACCCACTGGCCAGTGGTGTTTTGGTCCCTAAATCCAAAGGGCACTTCAGGGGCTCCCTTTCCTGAGCTCTTGGCTGTGCTCCTTGATGGCGACCACAGCCTCCCTTCCCAAATGCCCTCTGCCCTTGGATTCTGTGTCCTGGCTGCTACTTGCTCCCCTGGACCCGTCATCCCTTCTTTCTGGGTCGGGGACTGCTGGCTTGGAGTTCAAGGACTACAGTTCTCAGACTCCTTCGCAACAGCATTCCGTGGCGAAATTCTGGTCATGTGGCAGCTCCTGGGCCTTGCCCTTAAAAGATAGCTTGTTTATTCCCATCATCCCCCTTTTTTCCCCTCCATCCCTTCTTCTATTCTGCTGCCTGGAAAGCAGATGTAATGGCTGGAACTCTGGCCACCATTTTGGACCATGAGGATGAGGACAACTCCCTGGAGATGGTGCTGTGGCTGGGAGAAGCCTGTGTCCCTGAAGACATAGAGGGACAGGGACTCTATTCCAGACCTGGACATGTGTATTTAGACTATGAGATGAGGGGGGAACAATCAAGTTCTCATTCATAAACCTCTCTCACCTGCGGCCAAATGAAATCGTAAGTGAAGTCACTTTCCTGACACTCAGCCCTCTTAGATTCTCTCTGGCCTCCCTGGGCCACTGGTAGCAGTTGGCTTTGCGTAATCCTCCTTTAAAAACGGCAGCACAGAAGCTGGGGACATGGGACCTCTCTGCACAACTTCCTGTGAGCCTGTAAGTATCTCAAAATACAAAGTTTTCAAGATGGTGTCGTTGTTTCCGCCTCCGCGCTGGCCCCCTTGTCTTCTCCCAGGTCTCTCTTCCTGGGGCCTCGACCACTGTCAAGGCCAGTGGCTTTCTCTAGCCTGCTGACAAGGAGCCCCAGCTCCACGCCCCCAGACTTGGCGAGCAACCCCACATTTGCCCCGAGCTCAGGAAACAGGCAGACAATCCGCCAAGGGGCCCGAGCCAGAGCTCCAGGCGCCCTCCTCTCCTCCCTCGTCCTCACCTCTAACCCCGTTCCCGAGAACTGGCGGCTCTGCCTCCGATACAGAGTTCACCTCTAGCCGGTCCCTCTGTCCCAGCTGCCCCGACAGTGGAGAGCTGCCAGCTGTCCCCTGGCCTAGTCAGCTTCCCTGCTAGCCGTGGTCCTTCCCATCGGTCTCCACACTGCAGACAGAAAGTGCCTTTTCAGGCACCAGGCCGACCACGCCGTGGTCCTGCTGATACCTTCTGGCCCGGCCCGGCTGACCGGCTCCTCGGGGAGCAGCCCCGCCCACTCCCCGCCTCCCCCCTGTAAGTTCCTGCCTTCCCTCTCCGCCCGCCACATGCCACCCGCTCCTCCTGGTGGTCATCACACAAGGATGATGCTTTCCCTTGCGTCCCAGAAGGCTCTGCTCCTTCTCCCGGAAATGCCTGTTTGGTCTCAGCCTGCGTTCCCCTTGCTGGGGCCTGAGACAGGGGCGTGGGGCAGGCGAGGACGTGGCGTTTGGTAGAGCAGGGGACGGAGATGGCAGGTGGCAGCTGGCGAGAGGGAGCGTTGCCAAGATTGGAGGCGGGGGGACCTCTCAGGGTGCGTGCTGAGCGCTCCTGGGCTGGCACCTGTGTTCTGGGGTCCCGGGGTGTCTCCAGGGTGCTTTTCCGGGGGTGCTGCCGTCTCCTCACTTTTGGGGTGTGTGCCTGCTGTCGGGCTCCCACAGGACTGGAGATGGCCCTCGATTTGCAGGAGGAAGGCACAGCGTAAGGTGTGACTCTGCCAGGTGAGGTGCGTCTGCGCTTGCTGGGCGGTCCCTTGCAGCCACGGCTGAAATTGCAGGTGACCATGGGTCCACGGTGAATCTGCCTGGCTCCTCAAGGCTGGCTCCACCAGGAAGCCCTCCCTGATGCCTCATCCGGGGCAGATGCCCCTCCCACACCCCCTGCTCATCCCCATACCACAACCGCAGGCCTGTCTGCTCTGCTTGGCTGCGAGCTACCTTTATGGCATAAATGAGATGGGAGGGCAGGGCTTAAAACGAGGCTGTGGGAATGACGTTGGGGCAGAGGGGAGAACTGGAGAGATGCTCTGAGTGTCCAGAAAGCTGCAATGGGGTCTCCGTGGAGTCCAGCCGGGTTCGGGGGCCGTGGAGCCGGGGCAGGGAGAGTCTCCTCCTCGCTCTGGGCCCTCTGAGAGGGCAGCGTTCCCTTCAGGCGACGCGCTGCCTGGGCAACGCTCACGGCAACTTTGGGAGGCGGGCTTTCCATCACGTCCATTTCACAGATGGGGAGGGCGAGGCTGGGAGCTCATGGAATTTCTTTACGCCATGTGACCCGGTCAGGGTGCAAGGCTTGTGCCGCACGGAATTCAATCTGTCTGTCTCTCTCCCCCAAAACGTCCTGACCACTCATGAGGGGGGCCTTGGTGGGCCTCACGCTTGCTCCCACCCTGTAGGTGGGAGCAGGTCACATGGCCAAGCCCAAGGGCAACAGGGTGGACAACCCTTCACGCCAAGGGGTGAGGAGCGTGGACATCAGGGTGCCATCTGTCCCGTACGCACACGTGAGGGTGGTGTCCGGTCTCGGGGGGTTGGACGAGCTGCGTCTCAGTCCCGGCTCGGCCGCCCAACTGCTCTGGGCCCTTGAGGAAGTCGTTTCCCTTCTGCGGGTCTCTGTGTCCTCGTCTCTGCCCTGGGGTTAGTGAGTCGCTACCTCGTGTGCCTGGGAGGGTGGTCCCCTGGGCTGCTGGCCGTGAGGACAGGGCCGGGCACCGTGGGCAGGGATGCCGAAGGCACTGACCCCAGCATCCTCTCCACACGCCACCCCCACCCCCCACATTGATCCGATCTGTTCCGTCTGACCTGGCGTCCAGCTGTCCAGCCTCCCCTCCGCTACCATTCCCTGGACCCACGCCTGCTCAGACGCCTCATGGAATGCTCTGGAGGCCAGCGGTAGCCTCCCGTCTCATGGTGGAGGGTGGGATGGGGGGGGAACAAGGATCAGGTGGGGGATGGGGGGGTGTCAGAGTGGCCAGAACACAGGCAGGCCTTCCCATGAGGCGTCAGCCTGGCTTCAGGTGCTGCCTGCCGACGGGCGGCCTCAGATGCCGGGATTACGAGGAGAGTCCAATTTCCCGATAAAATAGAAGAGGCGATTAAGTTAATGAAGGATCATTTGGCTGGTTTGGAAACTATAATTAATAGGCATTAATTGTATATTTAGAAGTGGAGTGCGGCGTGGGCGCAGAGATGCTGTCGAACACAATGACACCCCAGCTTAATGAAGACGGGGCCCAGATGGTCCCCGCAGCCCCCGACGAGAGCGTCGTGAGGGGCTGCTGAGACGATGAGAGATGTCACTTGCTCTTCCTCGCCCGACATCCTTTCCGAGACGATGCTTATCGTCAGTACTTTCATCTTCGGTGACACGGCATATGGCTTCGGCTGATTAAAACCCCCTCCTGGTTTCAATCAGCGACTGGGGGTCGGGTTTCTGCTGGTGGCAGCGGTGGCCTTGCTGGTCCCGCAGTAAACTTTTCAACCACAGCTGAGTGGGGGGGGGGCTCGAACCCTGCCCACATCCTGGGGGGTTGGCCCTTCTGGAAGGACCTGAGCTCTGGGGTGCCTTGCAGGTCAGGCTGGGCTGGCTCCGGGGTTCTCGAGAGGACCGAGCCGGCTCAGGGCCGGGCAAGGCTGACCTTGGCTGTGGCTGGGAGGTGGGCACTTAGACGTCGTCCTTCTCATGGGAAGCATACAACGTTGAGGCCGGCAGGGGGTGGGGAGGAGGGGGAGAGACTGGAGCGTGGAATGAGGCCGAGGGTGTTCGCATCCCGGTTCCACAGCCCACGTGAAGCTGTGAGACTTCAGCAACGCGACACTCCCTGTTCTCACTGTCACAGGCACACCTGTCGGGGTCTCTTCTTATCCCCACTGCCCAGATGAGAAAACTGAGGCTCATTCAGGGCTTGAGAGATGACTACACTTGGTGGGTGAGTCAGAAAGGACAGCGGTGTTGTCACCAAGTGGAGGGGGCACAGAAACGAGGGCCTGGAGAACTTCCGTAAGGGTCTGCTCCCTCCTCCAGCCCCTGCGGCCCACGAGCTCCTCGAGGCTCAGGGCGCGTCTGTGCTCTGCGTGGTGGTGGACCCGATGCTGCACGAGGTGCCGGGATCCGAGACATCCTCGGCACACGTTTGGTGAGGGGATGTGTGATACCATGGGGGTGGCAGAGGGGACCGTAACGGGGCCGGGGGGGGTGTCCGCCAGGTAGATAGCAGCGACTTCTATTGATCAGCAACTCTCCACGTATCCCCACACGTCCTGGCCCCCTTGTGGCTACGCAGGGTCCCATGGCTAGTCCGGGCCAGTGGGTGGCAAGTGGCAGTGACCTGGGTGGAAGGATCTAGGAGCCTGTGCAAGTCCCTCCAGTCCTTCTGCCCCTAAAGCACAGGCGGCAAACACAAGGCCCGCGGGCCGAACCCGGCCCTCCACCTGGTTGTATCCGCCCGGCACCTTGTTTCCACCCGGCGGCAGCGCCCAGCGTTTGCTTAACTGCTAAGGAGTGGTTACATTACGCAGTCCTAAAGTTACATTTGGCCCTTGGAAGGCAACCACCACGAGGCTGATGTGGCCCCCGGTGAAAATGAGTTTGACACCCCTGCCTAAAGCATATGAGAGCCAGGCCACTGGGTTTGCTGAAATGTCGCACAGAAGAAAAAGGCCCTGCAGAGTCGCTGGCTTGCTCTGGACTCCATGAGAGTGGGAAAGTGAGCGGTGACGTATCACACAACGTAACCTAGCCTCCCCCGGCCGATTACAGGGTGGAGTTACTGAACTGGAGTTCGGGACAGAGGGAGGGCCTTGAGCTGACTGGCGTCAGGCTATATAGGTCATCTGGTCCACCCCTGCCCACGGCCCATGCCCTCCGGGCCACGCCCTCTTCTCTGTGTGCCAGGCCCAGCAGGCTGCTGCACGAGGTGGCCGCAGTGGAGAAGGTGGTCCGGCGGAGGCCGGGGCTAATGGCTTTGTCGGGACTGGCGGCGGTGGCTACTCCTTGCCTCGCCACCTTGCCTGTTTGAGCCCGTGGGAGAAGCATGGGGCTGGCAAACAGGATGCTTCGCTAGCTGGGCTTGGGGCTCCCCCGCTGCCTTCTCCGCAGTCGGTCATCCGCGTTGTCACTGAGCACATGCAATGTACAGAAATGTCGGGGCCAGTGGTGTTCAGGCTGTATTCGGCGTCGGACACCCCTGGAGGGCTTGTTGACACGTGACTCCAGCTTCTGAGTCTGAGGTGGGGCCTGAGAGTGTGCATTTCTAACAAGTTCCCAAGTGATGCTGATCCTGCAGGGCCGGGGACCTCACTTCAAGACCACCGGTTTGGGGCTCTTGTGGCTCGATGTCTTGGAAGACCAGGCCCTCTCCAGGGCCAGTTAGCCTTGGCATGGGTGCCTGCTCCATACCTCCTAGTCCCCACCCCGCCAGCCTTCCCCCAACCTGCTCCCAGGGGCTAAGAGGCTGGATACCTGGGGAGAGTCACGAAATGCCTGAGGTTCCTGTGACAGGCCTTTTCTCCCCGACCTCTGGGGCTGACTGGGTACAGCTCTTCCCTTTGTCCTCGACACAGAGCACCTCAGAGATTCAGAGGCAGCCATATAATCAGGACTCTTTTGGTTGATGAAGTGGCAGAATCCCAGCACAACTGGGCTTACACCTAAAAGAGGGCCTTCAGGTACAGCTGGATCCAGGAGTCCAATCAATGTTCTCAGCACTCAGTCTCCCTCTCTCCTAGAGACAAGGTGGAAAGCTAAGTGCTGAGTGTGTCAGGACAAGGAGATGAGAGTAGCAGTGTCAGATGTCCCTTGTCCCTGCTGCCTCAGTCCCTGAACCTGTACAATGGGACTGCCAAATTCAAGGAGAGTGAGACAGGCTGTGGGAGTCCCCAGGTTGTGAGGACTTTTGACTCATTTCTCTGGACTCTCTCTAGAGACGAAAGATGCCCACGCAGAGACAATTTCGAGGTGTGACCATCCCACTTGAGCGAGCCTCAGTTTCCCCACCCAGACTTGTGCCTCTCACAGAGGCCCCTGCAATGGCGGTGTGATAAGCCCAAAAGGTATTGAAATTGTGCCTAGAAATGTGTGAACGGAGGAACATGTACTTGCCCCGTCCTTGGGGGCCCTGTAGCGAGGGAGGTGCCTGGAGACACAAGTTCAGGTGGTAAAAGGTGACCACGAAATGGCCATGTCTTGTCACGATGAGAGAACAACCTCAACTCAATATGTTAAGCAAAAAAAAGTGGCGGGGGTGGGGGGAGTTGATTGCTGCCATGGTCAGGTGCAGTTCTGTTCAGGAGCGTAAGGTCACCAGGACTCAGCGTCTGCCCATTTCTCCCCCCATCTTGGCGGAGTCCAGTCAGAGCCCCGGGATTGCTTCTGGGAGGTTCTGATTGGCCCACATGCCCACCTTGCAACCAATCGCTGGGCCAGGAGAATACCCACCCGATTCCACGCTACCAGCTCTGAGTCACGCACCCAGCCCTGGCCTGGGGCTGCGGTCAGCACCCCCGAAACCAGAGGAGGGTGGAGGGAGGGTGGTCACCCTAAAGCGAAACGGGGCGCTCTGCCCAGTAAAAGAGGAAATGCATGCTGCGAGGCCCGCCCCACCCATGGCAGCTACTGGCGCCAAATTATCAGCCTGCTTGGTGTCCCCTTCTTCACCCCTGCGTGTGGCCTCCACCCTTATCTCCGCACCCCACCCCCCCAATCCTAAAGGCCACCCAGCACAAGACGCCCTGGGATCCTCCCTCCTCCAGCAGAAAGGAAGAGGGTGGTGACCACACTCTCTCTCTCTCTCTGACTTCTGTTGTCGCCTGTCAGGGGAACGAGCGGGTCCTTTGATCACAGCAAAAGGAGGATGCGTTTCTAAAACAGCCGGTGAAGGTTTGCTGAGCGCAAGGTGGGGAGCCGTCCGAGGCCACGTTCAGAGCGGAGGTGCAGTTCTCAGGCTGTAGACCCGCCTGTGGCCTGTTGGGGACAGCTCAGGATTCGCCTGCCGCCTGGGTTAGCCGATGGGCGGAGGAGCCGAGGGTGGGTGGGCATCTCCAGGAGACTTGGTGGAAAGGGGTTTCCCAGTGCGGGGGTGGGGTGGATGGGAGTGGCGGCCCAGACTGAGATTGGCCATGAGTCATGGGCTGGGTTCAGGGTCTTTGCCGATGTGGTCACCTTGAGATGAGGTCACGCTGGATTGGGATGGGCCCAGGTGTCCTTGTAAGATGAGGGGAACTTGGACACAGACACACACACCGAGCAGAGAGGCAGAGACGGGAGAGCTGCCTTTACAAACCCCCAAATAAGCAAGGGTTTCCAGAAGCCAGGAGAGAGGCATGGTACAGATTCTTCCTGGAAACTTCAGAGGGGCCATGCATGGCCCTGCTGACACAGTGACAGAATATACTTCTGATTTTTTTCTTTTTAAAGATTTTATTTATTTATTTTTAGAGAGAGGGGAAGGGAGAAAGAGAAGGAGAGACACATTGATCAGTTGCTTCTTATGCGCCCCCTACTGGTGACCTGTCTTACAACCCAGGCATGTGCCTTGACTGGGAATCGAACCAGCAACCTTTTGGTTCATAGGCCGGCACTCAATCCACGGAGCCACACCAGGTGGGCACATTTCTGTTGTTTTGAGCCACCCAGCTTGTGGTCATGGGTTACAGCACCCTTAAGAGACTAGTAGAACTTCCCTGAAGAGAACCTGAAGCTCCATGAGTAGCGGAGCGGGCTCAAGGGCAGCCAGTGCCCAGCCCACCTGAAGCACGTTGGCAGAGAATCGCAGAGGGGTCGCTTCTCCCGGGACAATAACCAGATGCTGTTTGCAGAAGGGGCCAGGAGGGCAAACCCAGAAACAGCGAGTGCGTGGCTCCTAGCTCCTTCCTTGGTCTCTCTGGCCGCTCGTGGGCCTGGGGAATATTCTGGAGCATATTATCACATCTGCAGACACCTGCAGCCTGTCCAGCCTCCCAGGAGGTTGTACAGACACTGGGGAAAGCCCCCGGGGCAGCTGCTCGGCAGGGAGCTGACCGCACAAGGGCCATGCGCTGGCGGACAGGGGCGGAGTCAAGGGAGAAGATCCCAGGGTCCCGGTGGACCCCGAGCTAAAATGACAGGGCGGTAAACAGGACCCTGACATCTGATGACTGAACAGTTCTTAGTGACTAAACGAGAAGCCAAGAGCACCATTTTCAAAATACGGGGTCTGGCACAGATAATACCCCTGTTTTGAGTACAAAATCTTTTATTATAAAATCATAAGCATGTAATTCTGAACACAACAATATCACACTCAAGCAACCATACGAGATTTCAGGTGAAATGTTCCAATTAAAACTATAAATTATGACCCCGTATTATTACCCTGCCAACGACACTCAAGCAGGCCTTCCTTCCGCCTGACCCTGTAGCTGTTTGAAAAAGGTGGGTGCACGCCTTCCTTTCAGAAGGGCTGTTTTAGCACCTGAATTCTGGGAACCGAAGAGCAAGCCCAGGGGTGGGGGGCTGGAGATCTGAGTTCAAGTGTTAGCCCTTCTACTCTAGCGTTCTGTGACCTTGAGACATTTCCCCCACCCACACACTGCCCCTTCTGCCACACGCTACTGGCTAAGTGTCCGGGACAGCCCAGATGCGAGGGGTGGGGAAACTGACCTTGCCTCCATGGTGACAGGAACTGCAATGTCATGTGCCCCCCCCCCCCCCCCCCCCGCCGAGTCCCTGCAATAATTTAGCACCACGAGGCAGTATGGGCTGGGAGCAGAGGCCACCAGTTCAAAATCTAAGTGCCGCAGTACTTGGTGCATAATAAGTATCAAGTTCATCTCCGCTGTATCCTTTTATTCTTTTATTCAAATACTTTCATTGTGAAGGTACCACACACACAGAAGAGGGCATAAAATACAGTGTGCAACTTAACACATTGTTGCAATAACAAATGTCCTTATAACCATCACCCAGAACTAAGACTAGAGCAAACACCTCCTGTTCCTGGACACTCCTCACCGCCCCTCCCACCAAAGCCCCTCCCTCTTCCAGAGGGAACAGTCACACCTGGATTTCCTAGTAACCCTTTCTGCCTTTCCCCCTTGCCACTGAGTGAGCATCCTTAATCACTGTAGGTGAGTTTCTCCCCTTCTCCAGCGCCATTAAATTGGAATTATGCAGGCCATACTTTATTAACTGATTGAGTGATTGTAGAGAGAGGGGAAGAGAGAGAGCTCTGTGGTCCTACTTCCTTAGGCACTCACCGGCATATTCTCGTATGTGCCCTCACCGGGCACCGACCCTGACCAGACACCTGGCGCACCTGGACGAAGAAGCTCTAACCGCCTGAGCCACCCCGGCCAGGGCCCAAGCTGTTCTTCCTGCGTCTGGCTTCCTTCCCTCAATCCAGCTCGTGAGATTCATTCACTGCATGCTGTGAAAGTGCACTTGGTTCTCACGTGTGAACATTCACGTGTAACATTCCCACTCGCGAGCCTGCGCAACCGCAGACCTGTTTTCTCGTTGACGGACACTGGGGGTGTTTCCGGTTGGGGGTTATCGTTGGCAGCAGGCCTGCTCTGAAATCCCCGTGCGTGCTTTTCGGCGAGCGCCTGCCTGCCTGTCTGTGGGGTACGTTCCCAAGAGTGGGGAGGCTGGCTCTTCACAGAGTCCATGTCCAGCTTTAGGAGACGGTGCCGGGCGGTTCTCCTGAGCGGCTGTACCAACTCACACCGAAACAAGTGCGGTGGGGATATTTCTCTGCTCTTTTCCTTCCCGCCGGCTCGCCCTCCTCCAGCTGGCCCAGGGTAGGGACTGGTGAAAAGAAGTCCTCTCCCCTCCCCCAATCCAGCAGGCAGATGGATGGGAGGCCCCCAGCACCCTCTGGGGCCTCAAAAGGTGGGTCGGGTGAGGTCTAAGGGAGCGATGTGGTGGGGTTCTGGAGGTGCCCACCCCGGTGCGTTGGAAAAGGGACCTCTCGCCACAAGGAGGGAGGTTTAATCAAGCCCCTACCCAGGAGCCAACTGGTCACGGCGGGGGAGGCTCTGAGCCCCCTTGACTATTTTTAAGGGCCCTATTTTGTTAAGATTGATGGGTCCCCTGGCTTCTTTCTGATAGGCCGAGGAGGTGGAAGGGCGGCAGAGGGAGGCCTCTGGGGGAGTTGCTGGGGCCTCTGGGCTGCGGGGAAGAGGCTGGGGCAGCGGAGTCCAAGGCGGTGAGGCCCCGAACCCCAAGCAGGGCTTGCCCTGGGGCCCCAACCAACACTGGTGGTGGTGGGGTGGGGGGTCGGTTAAGGAGGCAGCGAAGTATCAGCGCTTTCCCAGCAAAGCACTTATTTCTTAAAAATTCTAGCATTAGCCCTGGCTGGTGTAGCTCAGTGGATTGAGCTCGGGCCTGCGAACCAGAGGATCGAGGTTCGATTCCCAGTCGGGGCACATGCCTGGGTTGCAGGCCAGTTCCCAGCAGGGGACACACGGGAGGCAACCATACATTGATATTTCTCTCCCTCTCCCTCTCCCTCTCCCCTACCCCCTAAAGACAAATAAAAAAAATCTTAAAAAAAATTCTAGCATTATTTCAAGCCCCTTTGAACGGCTTTTCAAAGTATTTTTTCTTTTTCGGGAAATGCTCAATTCCCCTCTGGGTTCATTCCTTGGCTCTGGCACAGCCCGCGATGCTTTCGGAGCCTCCGGTGCGGCAGCGCCACCTACTGATTGCTTTTTAAACTGCAGGGTCCGGCCCTTGCTGGGTGCCGCCTGCCTCCAGAAGTGCCTGGCAGAAGGGGAAAAAGAAACGTCGTTATAACGGTAAGTACAGCGGGGATGACCAGGAAGCCTGCGACAGCGCTCAGACTCAGCAGGACAGAGGAAATGCGCATTAAGCCACGGCTACCACTTCTTACCTGTCACATGGAAACTAGCTGTAAAATGCGAACGTCCAGGGTTTGGAGATGTTCGGCGTGAATGGCCATCTCCCACTCCGTGAACTCGTTCCAACAGCCCCCGGAGGGAGAGAAATTACTCTTATCAAAATCATTAGCACTTTGATCGTGAGTCAGAAAGGTCACTGTTAGAAATCGCTTCGGAGTGCATGTGTTCAAAAAGACAGTCATCGGTGGAGGCGTTTGCTGCTTTCTCGCCTGAGAGAAGGCGAACTTGGAACACTCCAAGGCGGTCGAAACGCCCAGGGCACGTTCCTTGGGATACGATGAAAGCCGTAGCAGTAGCACAGAAGAATATTATGTGTCGCAGGGAAATGCTCGTGATGGATCGATAAAGTTTCATCATACTTTAATTTTTAGTGCTCGGATGCGTGTTAATGGTGGGTACAGTTATCGACCAGGGGGTTCCGACCTTTTGGCGTCTCTGGGCCACGCATTAAATACACTGTGACAGGTAATCACCAAAAAAAAATCTCATCATGTTTTAAGCAAACTTATGATTCTGTGTTGGGCCCCATTCACAGCCATCCCGGGCTGCCTGCGGCTCGAGGGACACAGGGCGGACACCCCTGCAACCCCGTAGGGTGTGCGACACCAAGGGCGAACCCTGGTGTAAACTGGGGACTCCGGGGGGTAGCGTGTGTGGGTGCAGTTTCCTCAAATGCACGCTCTGTGGGCGACATCGATAATGGGGCGGGGCGGGGGGCTGCGCATGTGTGTGGGGGGAGGGGGAGTGGGAAATGGCTGAACCTTTTTCTTAATTTTTCTGTGAACCTAAAACTGCTCTAAAAACTGAAGTCTGTTACATTTACAAAGCCGATTACAAACCAAGAGAAGACCTGTATCCGTCGCAGACTGGGGGAGCAACCGTGGCTGCTGCACTTGGGGGCAGGGGGCTGCTCTGCCCAGGCTCCTCAGGAAGGGCATGTGGGTGCTCCCTGCATTTACCACCGTTGGCAGCTTCACGAGAACCCTGGAGGGGCTCCTCTGGGGTCGCAGAGAAGGGAGCATGCGAGCCTGGAGCTGCTGCAGCCATCTTGTGACCAGGAGGCGAGAGACGGCAGAGCTGAGGGAAGGCAAAGCCGAGGAAAGCAGAAGTGACACAGAGAAAGCGAAAGTGAGGAAGGGGGAGTGGGTGACCGGGTTGGAGTCTTTGGATCCAGCCTGGCTTCAAGCTAGTCTGTGCCCGGACTTTTCCGACAGCCAAGCCCCGCCTTGTCAGATTGACCTGGCTCTCCGTCACCGGACACCAACAGGGTCCGTGTGCCCTAAATTCAGGCTCCCCAGCTGGTTCCCTTTGAGCCTGTTACTGGAGATGGGGGTGGCACAGATGGGGCTCGCCAGGCGTCCCTCTGCCGGCACCTGGCACCTCGCTCTCAGCAGGCAGGGCCAGGGCGGGGCTGCCTCCCGGGGTCCCTGGGGATGGAGGAGGTTCCTGCCTCAGGGTTGTGTTCCTGCTTTCCCTCTGCCTAAAACCCTCCCCTCCTCAAGCGGCTGTGGCCATCTCCTGAGCCTCCCCTGAAATGCCTCATCCTCCAGGAAGCCCTCCCTGACCAGATGGCTGAGGGAGACCATCTTGCGCCAGCTCCTGTCTGCTCCGTGAGTGGCTGCCTTCTCACGTGTCACCTCAGTGAGTGCAGGGACCGGGTCTGCTGTTCCCTGCTATGTCCTGAGCTCTTCGCAGGGGCTGGCACCCAGCAGGAGAGTCATTATTCGTTACTTGCTAAGAAAATGAAAATGAGCCTCAATGGGTTCCCATTTTCTGTTTGGGGGTCTTACCTGCTATCAGGTAAGGTATCTGCTCCGTGTCACAGCCACAGGCCTTCGGAGCTGCCACCTGGGTACCATCTCCCAAGTGGGCGTGGAAAACCAAGGATGTCAGTCAAAGCCGAAACCCTGGTGCTGGAGAACAGGCAGAGCTTGGGGATGGGGACCAGGGCCAAGGACAGGGAGGGAGCCCCCAGGTGGTCATGGATGGAAGGCAGACATCAGATGACCCAGGGTGCGTGCCAGAAGCTTCCTTTCAGTGTTCTCCAGTCCTGAGAAAATCAAAGAGCAGCCTCCGCTTGGTGACACCCAGCCTCTGTCCCTTGTCTCTGTCTCTGTCTTTAAATGAGGCCCTCCGGCAGCCTCAGACGCAGGCCTGTCTCAGACAAAGGCCTGTGAGGTGTCTCTGTGTTTATTTTTATAGCTGCTTTCTAATTGTGGCAAGTGATTCTGACTTTCCATTTGGGTAGTAATAGGAAGTTTCCATCAGACAAAGGAGGCTGCCAGGAGGAAATGGCCAGGGGCTGATGGAACCCTGGTGGCATTGTTGGCGGGGAGGGAGGGGAGCAACTGAGCTGGAGGGAGGGAGGGAGGGAGGGAGGGAGGGTTCCAGAAGGCGGCTCTTTGTAGTTGTGGCAGGAAGGACAGGAAGTGTCTGGAGGAGCCCAGGAGAGGCCGGCTGGGGACCTGGGGACAGCGGGGAGCCTCCCTCCCCCAGCAGGTGGAAGTGGAGCTGGTTTGGCTGCCCCCGGGCAGAGTTGCAGCTGGGGGTAGGGCACGGAGCTAGGGCAGCGCAGGTGCAGGGATGGGGGGGTGGGGAGTGGGGGGTAGGGGGCCGGCAGGCTACCAGCCTCTGCCCCAGCCTCAGTTCCCACCCTGTGCCCCAGGTCTGGCTGGGCCCTTGGAGTGCTAGCCCAGGATTATTGCATCCTATTGCTCCCATGGGACACCCAGCTCTGGCCCTGGGGCTGCCCGGTCTCACTGTGTGACCTTGAGTGGGTCCCCCATCCAGGCCTCAGTTTCCCCACCTGTAAACAGCCATGAGTGAAGTGACCTGAAAGGGTGCCTAAGGGTGAGAGGACCAGGGACCCTCCCACCCCTGCCTGCCTGCTCCCCCAGGGTGGGGCAACTCAGTCCTGTGCCGAATTTCTTGATCGGTCTGTGGTTGGCGGTGTGACCTTGGGCAAGTCACTTAACCTCTCAGGGTGTCTGTGTCCTGTCCGTTAAATGGGATAAGGACATCTCCCGAACAGAGCTGGATGGGTGGCGGTGAGGGAAGCCCGGACACACAGTAGGGCTCCAACAGTGCTGGCTGGCCCCTGATAGGCTGTGTCCCCATCTTGGCCTGGGGCAGCAGCGGGGAGTTGGCCTGCCAGCATCCCAGCACAGGTCTCACAGGGCATCCTGTCCAGGGGGACCACAGAGCAGGAGGGGGGCTGCTGGAGCAGGCAGCAGGGCCCCCAGCCTCAGGGGGGTGTGCCCAGGGCAGTGGCCAGGTGTGGGCGAGCGGGCCTGGGGTTCCCCCTGCAGCTCCCGGGCCCTGGGCTGGCAGGGGTGTGGGAGAAGCCTCAGCTGAGAAGACAGGCGGGGAAGGAACGGGCCAGCGGACAGCCCAGGCCTTGGGGACGCTGCTCATCCAGGCCCCTTCGAGGCACTTCATCTCCAGCGTTAACCTGCTTAGGCAGGACCCACTCACGGAGCAGCCACGTGCGAACGTGCAGTTTCTGATTCAGCAGGTCGGGTGGAGCCTGGAACTCGGCATTTCTAATCATCTCCCGGCGGTGCTGATGCTTCTGGTCCCCAGCCCGGGTGGTGGTGGGCCGTGGGGGAAGTTTCCTGGAGGAGGGGCCTTGAGTTGAAGGACTTGTTCCAGAACCCAAGAAGTGAGTGGGCCTCTGACTTGTGCAGCTCAAGGGAGATGCCAGGAGGAGACGGCTGTGACGGTCGTCCCAGCCCTCGGACACCCTGGAAGGGGGGCAGGCAGACTGTGTGTGGCCAGGAGCACCCGTGACCGACAGGCCACGGCTGCCAAAGACCTGGGAGGGTAGCAACAGCTGTCATCAGGAAGAGGCAAGGCGGGACCCTGAAGCCGCCTTTGGTGTGGCCCGTGCACAGAGTGGGGAGCCAGCCCTGCATGAGGGTTTCTGGGGGGAACCCTGAAAGGCTGCTGTGGGTCCCTTCCACCCCATGTGGGCTTATAAAAACTTCTCTCTGTCTACCCCCCAGATACACCACATGCGTGTGATGCTGAGGTGCACATCACCCCCACGTTTGACACCTCTGTACCCAGTGGCATCCTCTGTCTCAGGGGGCCCGGCTCAGGGTCACTTCATTCAGGGAGCTGGCAGGCCTCCAGCTGGGACCACTTTGCCACGACCTCTCCGTGGAAGTACTTTGGCCACGCTGTGTGCAGTCAGATCCCAAACCTTGCAGTTCACATTCTAGCAGATTCCCCACCCTCCGCCTGGTGCCCAGTTAGACTCGTGGGTTTCCTACCTGTCCCTCTGCACCCAGCAGGTAGACTCCACATGGACCCTTCCATCCGGGGCTCTCTGCTCGCCCAGCTTGCTGCCCGGATCTCCTATTAAACCCCGCCCCCAACCTCGGTTGGGCATTTTTCTCTTTCTCAGGGAATACAGGGAGTCCCTCACAGTCGACAGTGCTGTCTCTTTGATGAAATAACCTGCAGAATCAGTGCGATGCACCCTGACAAAGAGAGTCTCAGGGCGTTTGTTTTCGCGTTGAACGCTTTAATTTTCAAAAAGCCCACCGTCTCCCCACCCGAGGTGCCCTTCCTCCCCTGGAGCCGATGGGGAGACGGGAAGGCTTTCTCTGCTCCGAGGTATCGGCGCGTTTCTAGCTTTCCAGACAGAGCCTGGCGGGTGTTGCCACACGGTGTCGTTGTTGAAACGCGTGCTGGTGCGGCTCAGCGCATGCTTGTCCTTGGCTCGGGGACCCCTTTGCCGAGCCAGCTTCCTGCCCAGGCCAGTGAGTCACCCCATGCCAAGGTTCCTAGGTCGCCGCCTCGGTAGCTCGCTGAGCTCAGCCAGATGGTTGAGGGCCTCAGGAACCTCCAGCCTCAAACACACACGGGGCCCACACCAGCTGCACCATCCGCTTCAGGTCCAGTGTGGACCCCAGGTCCTTGGTCCAGACTCCGCTCCACTTTGGGGCCCTGGGTGTCCTTTCCTGGCAGCAGACTTCCGTCGGGGTCCCGCCAATCTGCCAGCGAACCTCCAAGAACATTGCGCCTCGGATGGGGAGATGCTGAGCGTTCAATCGTGTTCTGCGAGGCCCCCATGCGAATCTCCTCCCACTTCCCTCAGGGCTGTCCCCATCACCCAGGGAAGCCATTAGTTATATCCTCCTAACTGGAGGACCGTTGTCCGCTGCCCTTGTTAAAAATGCCTTATGGCTTTAGTCGGTTGGGTGTCGATCCGCAGAGTGAAAGGTGGCTGGTTCGATTCCCAGTCAGGGCACATGCCTCAGTTGTGGGTTTGGTCCCTGCTTGGGGCGTGTGGGAGAGGCAACTGACTAATATTTCTCTCTCACATTGATGTTTTTCTCTCTCCCTCCCCCCCTCTAAAAAAATGCCTTATGCCATGATGGCTTCTACCCCTCACAGGATGACAGACAGACACCCCACCCCAGGGCCCAAGCTGGTCAATTTGCCCAAAACAAATATTCCCACCTTTTGTTTGCTGAGTTGCGTCCGGACACGAAGAAGAAAGACCAGAATGCTTAGGAAAATGGGTGGGAATATCTGCTATTTGCTGAGGTAGCAGCTTGGAGAGGGAAGGAGCAGACAGACAGACAGACAAGACCTGGGAGGAGCAGAGATGGACTGTGACGCTGCGCCCAAGCAGCGTGCGGTGGAAACCTCTGCTCCAGCTACCGACAGCAGCATCCGTGAGGCGGAGTCTCCGGTCCAGGGTCCGGGCAGCAGGCTCGGCGGTTTTGAGATAAAGTGAGCCTGATGTCTAAGGGACACGGGACACAAGCCGAAGAGGCTTCTGAGGGCGTCCGGGAGAACCTCAGTTCAACGCAGATGGGGGAATGGAGGACCAGAGGAGGGGCTTGCCCAAGGGCACCCAGCCAGTTAGAGCCCCAAGTGGCTCAATGCGGCTCTCCCCATCCAAAAGGAACCCCAGACACGGTGATCTCAGCTCTGCAGCGGGTCTTGCTAGAGCCGCTCATCACAGATACTCCCGCACGACCAGTTCCTTCAGGGTGAAGCCCCGGGCGGTGGGCCTCCGGAGCTGGCTGTCCTCCAGTCTCTCCTGCAGCGACACGAAGTCCTTGCCCAGCGCGTAGGCCAGGCGGATCATGGCGTCCAGCAGCGGCGCGTAGTAGCGGTGCCCCTCCCGGGCGTGCAGGCGCTCCAGGGCCTGCTCGCCGGCCGCGAAGGCCTCCAGGGGGCGCTCGAGCTCCCGGTGGCACACCAGCACGGCGCAGAGGGCGGGCACCACCGCCGAGGGCCAGTGTCCGGTCAGCTTCTGCTGCAGGGGCACCACGTGCAGCAGGATGTCCAGGGCCTTGGTGTACTGCCCGGCCCGCAGGCAGCCGAAGGCCTCCTTCAGCTCGGGCCGCGTCAGGAAGTCGACGAACTCGCGGGACCTGCGCACGCAGCGGATGGCGTAGAGCAGGCTCAGGTACTCCGTGAAGGCCAGCTTGCGCTCCAGGATCATCTCCTGCGTGAAGTTCCCCACCAGGTGCTTCTTGGGGAAGGGGACGTCTTCGATCTCCTCCCTGAAGGTCTTGAGGAGGCTCTTCTGGAGCGCCTGGAAGTCCGAGTAACGCCGCCCCAGGATGGCTTTGTTGCTGTCGAAGCTCCCGGTCTGGATGACGACCACCTGGTACACCTGCGGGGCAAAAAGAGGCGGCCTTTGAGGATGTCCCGATGGAGGGTTTGAACTGACAGAGCGAGCCTGGCAAATTAAAATAACGACGATCCTAACTCAAAGCGTACCCTGGAAACGGGTCGTTCTCATACTCAACTCTGTTTTAAATCGCCACGGGGATCGGCTGAGCTGTACAAGTGGATGGTGACCAGAGGCAACCCAAGAATAACAAGCACAGAGATGAGGAGGCATCTGGGGTGGGGGAGGGGAGAAAGAGCACAGGAGCGGGCCAGGCGGGGGGGGGGCGGTCTACACTGGTGCCTGGAGGGGAAGCTCGGGTTCCGTCTGGGTCCCCAAGTGCCCCACACGTGGAGACGGTTTCAGCGGCTACCCTGGCAGCAAGGCTACGGAGTAAGACCATCACTCCTTTCCAGTTCTCTGTCCAAAGGATTCTGACGAAGGGGCAGACTGCCTGGGGTATCACGCCTGCCCCGCCTCCGTCCGGCCTAGCTGTGTGGTCTCAGGCAGCTAAGGGAACCTCTCGGGGCCTCGCTGTGGTGAGGATTCAGTGCGTTGAGGCACTGAACCCAGTCGGCAGTCAGTGCACAGCGTCAGCTGTTGTTAGAACTCCGATGTGGGGAAAGGTGGAGCGTGGCTCTTCCGTGGTCGTTGACGCCCCTCCACCCCCAGCCCAGGCCCAAATTCCACTTTCACCGGGAGAGCAGCCCCACGCACAGGCTCTCCCACCGGGAGCCGGCTGCAGCGCCTTAACAGCAGTGCGTAGCTTTCCTTGGACTTAGGTTCACAGTCACCTTTTCTTTAGGCCACGTGGTACTGGTTTTCCCTCGAAGGTGGCTTTCTTAGAAATGAGTTTATTTTTTTTTAAAGTGGCCCAATGTAAAGGGAAACATTAGGTAAATAATGACATAAATGGCACTGGATGCGGTAAAAACGGTGATGGGACACGGGTGACTACACACTGGGATTAATGGCCAGCTCCGGGGACCGAGACTCAGATACTTCCCGTCCTCACGGCAGCTAGCCCAGCGGCGAGTATGACGTCTTGCTTTTGCGCTGTTTCCCCCAGGGGAACTCTGCAAGTGCAAGTGTGGGAACCCAGTCCACGGCTGGGGAAGCTGAGGCACCGCAGAACTGGCTTGGGGCGGGGCAGGGGAGGAGGCGGTGCTTACCACAAACTTGCAGAACTTTCTCTCCTCGATGCGGGCCGAGGCGATCTCGAAGAGCAGCTTGACGGGCTTCCAGCAGCCCTTCTCGTTCCTCCAGTACTCCTGCAGCTCCCGCGTGGTCATGCTGGAGTTGGGGCTCGGGCTGCCGTCGGCGTCTGCGGGAACGGCACCCGTGAGGACCGGTACCAGGGCAGCGTGCTTGGGGGCACGGGCCTGGGGAGATGGCTGGGTCTGTCCGGGGTGGGACATCGGATTCCCAGAAAAGCCGTGACTCCCCCCCACCCCGGCCCCCATCCCACCAAGAACAGGTCCAGCTGGGCATCAGCCTGACCCCGTGCCCACCTGGCTGACTCCACCCTGCCACAGGCGACCTGAACTAGCCTGTCTTCCCCAAGCAGCTTCCGTGTGAGATGCAGAGGGTTGCATCTTGCACTTCCGGCTGGCGGGTCGGCCACTGTGGACCCTCAGGCTGGCACTGTGGTTGGCTCATCTCTGCACGACCGGCACCACTGACTCTGGTGGTTGGTTGTCACTGGCCTCCTGGGCACAGGTCAGTGGGTGGGACAGGGGACTGGGAGGATGATGGGCTTTGGGCTCAGCCCGGCTGGGCCCTCCCAACCCTCTCCCCTCATTGCCCACACGCTAAGCTTTTTCTCGCACACGCCACCCCTTCTGCCCCCAGCACCACCCTCCTTGTCCCTGCCTCCCAAACTGACACCGTCGGTGTTCCTTAAACCTCGCTTGAGCCCTGGGCCACTCTGAGAATGCTGGCAGAGATGAGCATCTTTGTCCACGAAAAATGCACCAATCATTGGGCATTTTCTTTCAAGGGATATGGGTCCCAGGGGCCCTTCTCCCGCGTCACCTTCAAGACCCAGCCCTCGAGACACTTCATGGCATTGGAGAGCTGCTCGCCTTGGCCCCATAGCCTTTCCTGTGGTATCTCAGATTATCTTCAAGCCCTGTTTCCCGACTGACTTGGGCACCAGCTTGGCGTTTTATTAGCTCCTGTTTCCCCAGCGCCCTGCCCAGGGGCGGGGACCAAGCAGGCCTTCAGTGGGCGCATGAGTGAGTTAGCCACGGAGCAGGGACTGGCTCCAGGAGAGGGCGCTATAGCTGACGCTTTGGTGCCCACTGTTGGGGACCACCCCACTGGCTTCGGAGGACTCCTGCCCCGAGGGCTTTGCAGCAGCTTGTTGCGGGGAGTCCCTCAGCCATAAAGAGTGGGGCTGGTGGGTCTTAGCCCCGCCTCCTCACTCCTCAGAGGGGCTGCTCTGAGAGATGCTCCTCATAGGCTCCCAGAGGACCCCCAGTCTCCCCGTAATCTGTCCATTGACCCCCCCATGTGGCTCCATGCCCTTCCTTCCTCTCCCCACTGGCCTGCTCTTCCCACTGGGGTCATCTGGCAGATGAACCGCTTGCACGAAGTCCCTGTCTCAGCGTCAACTGTGGGACAACCCGAGCTAAGGGAGCCGCCCTGCGGTCTAGTGGCATCTGCTGAAGTGCCCGCCTGTGCACTTCAAATGTCCGCGCATCTGTTTCCCTGCCCCAGCTCCGCGCCTCTGGTCCACCTGAGTCCCCTTCAGGTCCTGGAGATGGGAGGTCCGGGCCACTGGCTGTCGCTTCCTGCTTGGCCCCTGCCGGGCCCTGGGCCATGCGTCCTGTCCATCCGGGGCTCCCGGGGTGCTCGGCACTTGCCATGCTGCAGGCTGCCGGGGGGGCAAGAGAGACAGTGAGTGTCCACTCGTGGTGGGGTTTCTGGTGCCAGAGTCCCCACGGCAGAGCCCTCCACCGCCCACCCAGCTGCCCGTCCAACTGCCGCAGGCTGAGCGGGGCTCTGGCCCTTCCGGGACTGATGGGTCCAAGGCTGAGCGGATCCTTGCTTCCTGTTAGGATCCTAATGTTATCGAGCGGCTGTGAATTTTAAATGAGGTGACTTCAAGCAGAGGTAACGGCTTTAGTGATGAGCTGGAAGAAAGGTACTGACTTGCCCGATGCGTGGTTTGCTGTGACATCTGTAAGTGAACTCGCAGCGTCCAGGGCGGAGATCCTGGCTCCTGTCTGTCTGTCTATCCCTAAGCAAATGTTTACTGACAACTTCTTATACCTCCTTCATCGCCACCCGGATTCTTCCCAGCCACTGTCTTACTGAATAACCGCAAAAGTCTATCCTGACTCCCAAGAGCAGGTGAGGCTTAGCCCAAGGGCACGTGGCTGGCGAGGGTACCCAACGCGGAAAGCCCGATGCTGTGACGTGCCAGCCCGTGCCCTCTGCAGGCGACACCCGCTCTCTCACTCAGTCTGAATCCGCGTGCGGTAGGAGATTGGAATCTTTAATTTTTTATATTTTTAAATTTTTATATTTAGGATTAGCCAGCTGGACTCAGCTTAGAGCATCCCAGTTTTGTTGGCAGCATCCACAGCATCCTCATCGGGAGCCGGTCAGACACAGACCTCCTTCCCCCCTCGGGGCCTGGTCAGGGCGTTGCCCTTGGCCGCGTCAATGTCATGGAGCTTCTTCCCAGCCCGTTTGATCTGCTGCTTGTTGGCCTTGACCTCCACAATGCACACAGGTGTGTCGTTGTCTTCTATCTTCTCCATGGCTCCCTTGGTAGTCAGGGGGACCCTGATGAAGGTGCAGAGGTCCAGCTCGTTTCTCCTGGGGGTGCCCCTCCGAGGATGTTTGGGCCGCCTATGGAGCCGCAGCATCTGTGGCTGTCCGAAGTTGGGTGCTGTGTGGATCTTCTCCTGTTTTTGTAGCTGTGGACACCTTTCAGCACCGATGACTTGGCTTTGGCTTTGGCTTTGGGAGGGGCAAGGGCTTCCTTCTTTGCTTTGGGCGCCATCTTTGTGAAAAAGTTGCATCCCCCTTTTATGATAAAGGAACTGAGATTTCGACCCGCCCACGACCAGGAGCTGGTAGGCGGTGGGCAGGACATGACTTCAGAATCCTCTGCCCCCCCACTCGGGGACTGGGGGGGGGGGCAGCCGGAGCCCTGGGGGCCGGTTTCTGCGGTGGCTGTCCGTGGCCCTGGTGGCGAATGACATAACCCGGTGCCTGGCAAGTTCCCGCACGTGCCCCAGTTTCCTGTTGAAGGGGCGGTCTGACAGAGCCCCCCTTCCTGAGGCTGGAGTCCGTGCAGAGCGACTGTCAGCTCCGGGTCCCCCCTCCCGCCGGCACTGCGTCATCGCCCCTCCTCCGGTCGCACCTGTGACAGGGGCTCCAGGAAGTAATCGAGGAATAAATGACTCTAAAGCGAGGTAGGCGTTGGAATAGAATTTTAAACACCTGAGACGAGTCAGAGAAAGGGACAGCTGAAACCCTAGCAGGAATTCGCAATGAGAAGCGTGCCGGCAACCTTGACCCCTTTCTCACGGGGCCGGAGCTGGGGCTTGAACTCCGGCCTTTCAGATTCCGGGTCTGTGTCCGCACCCCTGTGCTGGGACAGTGCCAGCAGTGTCCCTGCCCGTGGCCAGAGCCCACCCCCATGGTAGGGGGCGAGGGCCTCCTGGATCTGGCCGGGCCTGGGGAGAGCTGAGGTCGGCTCCGGCCAGGGGCCCGTGTCTCCGGGGGCAGCTCTCTCCGTGTCAGGCGAAAGGAACCCTGGGCCCTGGCCCTGGGGGCTCTGGGCAGTTGTCCAGTGAGTCCAGGTCCCTTTGTCCACCCTCCCCTTATACAGATGGGAAACTGAGGCACGCAGTGGGGGCATGGCTTGCGCACCTCGTTTACCTCTCATCTCCCACGGAAGAGTCAGGCCTCCGTCCTGACCAATGGTGGGTCCGTAGGCAAGTTACTGAGTGTCTCTGGGCCTTGGTTTCTCCATCGAGCAATCTGACAGATGGTGGGCGGCTAGGGGTGGGCTCCCTGTATTTGAGTGGGTGCTCAGGCAAGAGAGTGAGTGGTCCACACACTCTTATCTGATGGAGCCCCGGCGGCTAGGACCCTTCGGGCCCAGTGTCTCCCGTGGGCCCTCCCAGGCACCCGCCACAGTTAGCTCGTCTGCACGAAGGCTGATGGCGGTGTCCCCGACCTCAGTGGTCCCAGCCCTTCCAGCGGGTGCCCGGTCAGAAGCAGGGCACTGTTTGTCCAGAGACCCTTTGAGACCCCAGGAGTGATGGCTTTGGCTGGGCTGCTTAGAAAAGTCCTGGGAACGCTGCGAGGTTTTATTTTCAGAATAAAAATCCCGCTCAGCGGCCAAAGCCAGGCCCTGGCCTTTTCTCTTACAGGATCGGCGGGCTGTCACCCACTAAGAGGAGCGGGAAGGAGTGTGAGGCGGCTTCCTGTCCCTCGAGAGGCCTCAGTTTCCTCATCTGTGAGATGGGGAAGCAATCCTGTCATTGCAAATACCCTTTGGGGAGAGCGACACGTGGGGTTCTGTGGGCCCTTCCCTCCGTTCTCCACGGCCTGCGCAGCGAAGATTTTCAGACTTTACAACAGAACACTGCAGGCGCCGCTGCTGGCGGCCGGGCGCCCGTCCTTGGCCCAGGGCCCAGAGCAGCTGCCCAGCCCCGCACCGTCCAGCCCCTGCGCTGTCAGTCTGCTCCCTCCCCGGTGCCCTGGCGTCATTCCCACCTCCAAGGGCCCCTGCTGCGTCCAGTCCTTCTGGTGGCCACGCAGGGCCGCCTCCACCACCCATGCTGCCTTTCGGAGGGGCGGCAGAGGGCTGGCCATCGGGGGCGAGACGCCAGTGGGTCCGGCCTGACCTGGGAGACAGAGGTCCCCGACACGGCCCGGGCGCCCTCCCCCCGTGAGTCTTGGACTTATCGGAAATTTCTCGGGGCGGGGGGCGGTGCTAGGGGCCAATTCCCTGGCTCCCATCACCAGAGAGTTCAGTCTAGTAGGTCTGGGGGCGGGGGGGGCGCAAGCCCGGGGGTTCCCTGGCACCACTTTTGAGAAGCACGGGTGTGGTGTGTTCTTGCCCAGGTTCAGGAGTAGTGGCAGAAGCGTCGGCCACTTCGAAAGGAACTGAGGCCACGAGGGTTGAGGGGCTGCTCCCTGCTCTGCCCCAGGGCGCTAAGGAGACCCCTCCCCCCTGTACAGACACTGTCACCGGCTCTTCTCTGTCCCGCCCTACCCCTCCCCCCCTACCCCCGACAGCTACAGAGGCGTGGGTCCCAGAAGGAGGGGCTCAGGCCCACTAAGCTTGGGGTCAAACCCTGACCTCTGACCTGAGGCGTCTGCGCTGTGGGTGTCCAGGGGTCTTCTGGGCGTGTCATACGGCCCCCTCCAGCTCTCCGGCCCGGCTCCCGGGGAGCAGCCGAGTGGCTGTGGCTCCCCTCAGTTCCCCATTTGAAAACAGGAAACAGGGTGTGTGACCTGTTCCGGGTCGCCCCAGCCCATTGGCTGGTGAAAGACAGCGTAGTGAACCCCAGTGACGGACAGCTCTGAGGGTTCGAGTTGGAACTCACATCCCACAGCCTTGCAGTGGCCCGGCTGTCCCTCCCTGTCCTGGACAATCTCTGGCCTTCAGACCTCAGCTCCCAAAGCGCTTTAGTGTTTGTTATCCTGCTATGAGCTGGGCATAGCGGGGGGTCCTCGTGCCCCATTCACAGATGGGGAAACTGAGGCCAGGAGCACAGAGTGGGGAGGCCGGAGCCAGTGTGAGGTGTGGAGGGAGGTGGGGTAGACCCACAGTCCCGTTTGGTGCCTTTCTCTGAGCAAAGCTGCTCTCTGAGCTCCCGACCAAAAGGACCAGGGAAGCCAAACCTCTGGGGGTGGCTCGGTTCGTGGCCGCCAGCGTCGTGGCCTTGAGGGCGGGAGGTGGGAACAAGACAAAAAACAGAAACTCGGAGGTCCACTGTGTGTCTTTCAGCTCCGATTCCCGCCCCACCCCCCGTTAGAGGGAGTTGCGTTTCTCAGTAAACAAACCACCTGTGGACGGACCCCAAAACAACAGTCCCATTTTACTCACATTGTGAATTTTCTATACGTCGAACCATACGTACTCTTCGTACGCTTTTGTGTCTCGTCTCTTTCATTCCTTGACTTGAATGAGATCCCTCCCCTTTAGGGTGAAGCTGGAGCTCTTTCATTTTCGTGGTTGTCTTGCTCCATTTCTGAATACATGATCACACACGCGTGTGCAAGTGCCCCTGTTGATCGGAGGCGCAGTGACTGGCTGCTCCTTTACCAGGTTACAGCACACGGTTTTCCTGAGCGGCGGCATCAGTCCGCGTGCCCCCAGCCCCGCCCGCAGCGAGTGGCTGTTCCAGGTGCTCCTCGCCCTCACCGGCACTGGACTCGGGGCCCTTTTCGCCGTTCTCGCGGGTGTGCTGGTTTCAGGTTGTGTGCCCTCTGGCCGGCCATGCTGAGCGTCTTTCCGGGGGCTTATTGCCGTCTTTATATCCTCTTTGGTGAGGTGTCTGTTCAAGTCCATTGCTCAGTGTTGGTTGGGTTATTTCCCTTCTGGGTTGGAGGGGTTCTTTGAGAGTTCACTGGGGTACAGGCCTCTCAATCTCCTCCGTCCTGTGGTTTGCATTTGTAGTCTCTGAGTGGGGTGTTTTGATGAGCAGAAGTTGAATACTTTAAAGTATTCAACCATATCAATCTTTTCTTTCTTTCTTTTTTTTTCAATCTTTTCTTTCAACGTGGGTGTTATACCTTGAGGTCCTGGAGATTCCTCCTTTCTCATGACCATATTCTGCTGTGTATAATGCACACTTTTTTTCCCAAATGTTTGAGGGAAAAATAAGGATGTGCATTATCCACGAGTCATACTAATTCCATATCTCCATAAATGTTTTTAATTTTTTATTTATGCTTATGAGCTAAAAGTGTAACTCTAGGGAGAAATAACGGTATCCATATGCAAAACAATACCCTGGAATACGATAATCAGTTTTATTGCTAAACATAGAGAAGTAAAAATTGAATTAAAAAATTAAAACGAAAGATTTTTCCCCTGAAAGTTTGGGCCGAAAACATGGATGTGTATGGTACACGGCAAAGCGCGAGTATTTCTGCAACGACGTCTCCAGGCTGTCGTGAGGCTCAGGGTGAGCGAGGCTGCGCAAAGCGCCTCCAACGCTGGCAGCCGCGGGAGGTGCTGGGCGAGCGGTGGCGATTCCGGTCACTTCGAAACCTTTGCTGTTTGACGGTCTCATCTGGGGTGGGGTTTTGTGCATGGTGCGAGGTAAGAGGTGTCATATTTGCTCCTCCATGTCTACCTACTGGCCTCGCTTACTGAAACGGCCGGTACACTGGCGGTGCCGGCACAGCTGTACAGGGAGTATCTGGCCCTGACCGGTGTGGCTCAGTGGGCTGGGTGTTGTTCCGCAAAGCGAAAGGTGGCCGGTTCAATCCCCAGCCAGGGCACAGGGCTGGGTTGCATGTTCAGTATCCAGTCGGGGCACATACAAGAGGCAACCAATTGATGTCTCTGTCTCACATCGATGGTTCTCTCCCTCTCTTTCTCCCTCCCTTCCCCTCTCTCTCCCTCCCTTCCCCTCTCTCTAAAAATAAATATATAAAATCTTTTTTAAAAAGGATACCTGCATACATCAGAGTCTGTTTAACTCAAGGGGAGCGTCCTGAGAGTGTGGCTCTGTCCTGCTGGCGGGTGAGCCCCTGAGGGCAGGCACCGCACCTCGGTCATCTCCGTCCGGCACTGCCCGCAGGTGACTGCTGAGGCCAGAGGGCGCGGGCTCTGTGCCGATTGGGGCCGGCGCTCCCTCTCCCCTCCTGCCCTCGGTCCTGCCCTACAGCTTTCCAGGTCTCTTCCCCGAGCCCCCTCTCTGCCTGGGCCTGGGGTCTGCGAGATGCCGGCCAGGGAGGAGAGACTGAGCGCTTCTCTCCAGTCCTGCGAGTCTCTCACTCATCAGCTGGCGACCACGGGGCAGGGTGTGTGGGAGTCGCTGCTTCCTCTTCTGGGGGCAGGAGACTCGGGTCGGAAAGCCCCGGACAGGAAGAACCTCGCTGGACCAGGGTAACCTGCCAGGGGCTGGCTCCTCTCTGCAGCCCAGAGCTCAGCATGGCCCCGGGGCTCTGGGTTTCCGGGGACAGGCAAGGCCCCGCTGTCGTGCAGGGGAGGGGAGACAGGAGTGGGTGGCTCTCCACTGTAGGACTGGAGCTAGACAGTGACAAGGGGACCCTGAGGGGTCCCGGGGCCTCGAGAAAGGAAACGCTGGCATCTTGGAGTCCAGGGTGGCTTCTCGCCGCCCCAGGAGTACATGCAGACCCCGCCCGAGGCCGCCCCCCTCTGATCGCTTGCACACAGCAGTGTTGCGACAGCCTTCTGTCATCCCACCCGCCCCTCGGCCCGCGCCCTGGCGCTTCATTCAGCTGGCAGCGCCCTCCCCTGGGTTCCTCCACAGCTCGCTCTTTCTCATCCTCACGCTGCGGCTCAGCTGTCTCCCTCCGTGCGGCCTCCCCGGACCCCCTCTGCTGGGAACCATCCTCGCCTCGCTTATTAGTTCACTTGCGCACAGCTGGTCTCAGACACCATGATGGCGGGGGCTCTGTGTCATTCTGTCCCTACAGCAGCACTTGTCACAGTAGCGTGGGTGCTCAGTGACTGCGGTGGGGACGAATGAATGAAGAAATGGGTGAGTGAGTGAGTGGGTGATGCAGAGGGTGGTGGTCGGTGCCGTGGCCCCGGCTCAGCCCTGGCTCGCTGGGCACCCTGGGGAGGCCACCGCCCCTCTCTAAACCTCAGTTTCTCTAATTGCGATGTGAAATGAGATTAAGGTCCTCCTCACACCAGTGGGCGAGTGGCTGAGTACCATACGCTACCGCTCGCCACCACTCGGGGTGTCCGACAGGCTTGGGACCTCAACACGGACACATTTCTTACTTTTTTTTTTTTTTGAAATTCAACAAGAGTTGATCATTGACAGGTGTGCCTCCACAGGTCTGTCAAAAAAACAAAACCAAAATCCCAAACCCTGAGGCGCCCTCACGTGACACAAAATTCAGTCCTGTTGACGTCATTTCTGCACAGCTGTGTGTACACACATCGGCCTTGGGACAGTCTCAGCGGCCCTTCTGCCATGGGCCCAGCAATTCCACTTCTAGGTATTTATCCAAAGACAGCGAAAACACTAACTCGAAAAGATAGCACGGCCTTTGGGGTCAGAGACGGACCCCAAAGCCAACAAAGAAGAAAATACACAGTATGTTGGGTGCGGATAAGTTCCATGGAGAAAGACACGAAACGCACCAGGGGGCGAGCGTGCCTGGCGGAGAGAGGAGCGGACGCCAAGGCCCCGAGGCGAGGCGGCGGCAGGTCCGGCGCGCTCCAGGGACAGAGGAAGTCAGTGTGGCCGGCACAGAGTGAACGAGGGAGAGGGGAGGAGGGGTCCTGAGCGAGTGCGGGGTGCCCATGGCAATCCTGAAGCCCCTCCTTGGCTTTCCCTCCGAGATGGCAGTCACCGGTGGGTTTCAGCATGGGAGTGACTCGGAACTTGACTGTTGTTTTTTTTTAAACAGACTCACACTGGCTGCTGTTGGAAGCATGGCTGGCAGCTGGGATTCCTGTAGCCCAGGTAAGAGACGCCGGTGATTGGCACCCAGGGGGTCACAGTGGCCTAGTACGAAGGGGCTGCATTCTGGATGTGTTTTTAAGGTCAAGCGGGGAACCTTGCTCCCAGGTTGGCTGTGCGTGGGAAAGAAGACGAGTCGGCCAAGTGTCCCGGTCGCTGTGCCAGTCGCCCCAGGTAACCCCCTGCTGTGGGGCATTTAGGAAGCGGCCAGCGTGGCGCCGTGAGAGGGAGGCTGGTGCCGAGCGGGCCGGCGGATAGCCCGGTACGCCGCCTGGAACGATTCTCCTGGGGTGGTTTCAGCCCATCGGGGGCAGCATCTCCCAGCCCCGACCTGACTTACCGCGAGCGAACCACCTGCGCAGGTATCCACCTGATGGCAGTGTGGGGTGGCGGTTGGGGCCGGTACTTGCCAGGTGCCTGGGGGCGAATCCCGGCTCTGCGGTCACCACTTGGGTAAGTTAAGTTTTCGGTGCCTGGATTTCTTCTCTATCACTTAAGGACAACGTTAGTCTGGCCCTGGAAATGGCACAAACCGAGTCAGTGTACGTAAGCACTGTGCAAATACGAGTTCTTTTTTCTTTAAATAGCCTTGACTTCAAAAAAAATCTCCAAGTGCAAGTGTTTTTAAAGGGAACATTTATATTAATGCCTTGAATGGAAAACTAGTGTCACGGCTCGGAACAATAAGAAGTCATCAGCAAGAGGCGGCCGAGCCCCATCGGCACGAAACTGAGTCTCAACTCGGAAAGCAGAATTGAAAGAAAAATGAAAAAGAAATAAGACACACTCGACGTGTACCCCATCACACCCCCAAAGCACTGCTCTAGGGCCCCACAATATTATGGCGTTAGATGGCTGTGGGCTCACTGACCCCTCTCAAAGCGTGGTGTATTCTGCCATTGAGTTCCTGGCTTCTCATTTCACAGGATGTCGCTGTGTGGGAGAGCGGGGGTTGGGGGTGTTGGGAGAGGCATTCTCCGGTTCCCTCCGGTTGAAAGGCGACCCAGAAGCCAGGCTGGGCATGGCCTGAGTCAGGCAGCCAGGGTGGTCCAGCCCTGCAGACAGCCCAAGGAATCTCAAAGGAGGTGTGGCAGCCAGGGAGGCAGGCGCAGGGGGATGGGACACAGGGGGCGGGACTGCCCTGCAGGTGGGCGGGGCCAAGCGCGGGGATGGGGCCCGGCGGGGGCGGGGCAGCGCGCGGGAGCCTCGGCGTTCCGGAGTGGTGGCCCCAACTGCGGGAGGACTCGCGGTTGCCGGTGTCCCGAACTGTGTGCTCCAGTGCCCGGCGTCGCCAGGAGGCGGCGGGAGCCGAGGGTCCCGCCCTGGGAGTCGGACACCTGGCTTCGGAGTCCTCCTGGCCGCCAGGCTTAAGAAAGGCTGCTTCAGTTTCTCCTGGAGGATCCCGGAGTCTACAAGGAAGGTAGATGGAGAGTGGGCATCTCGAAGATGGGGAGCCCCCTGGTGGGCTCTGGCTATGGAAGATGAAGAGGTTTGAGGACATTGGTGGAACTTCTGGGCTCTATGAGCCTTTGAGGGGCAGGGAGCCGTGGTGATTTGGGGGGTCGGGGGCTGTGGAGGGAGAGCCAGCGTGTTGGAAAGTCCTGAGGCACCAGCTGGCCTGGCAATGAGCAGACCAGGCTTCAGGTCTCAGCTCTCTCTTCTCTCTGGGCCTCCGTTTCGCCAGTAGGTGGGTTCCGGTGAGTGTGCTTGGGCGATCTCTAACCTTTCCTGTGGCCTGGTAACCCTTTCGGGAGTCTCCTGCGCAGCCCCCCTTGGTGGGTGCAGAGACCCCTGTTCATCCTCGCAGCGCTGCCCGACAGGCCCCCACCAGGACCCGTCCACGGTCCCGTCCTCTGCGCCTTTGCCTTTCTCCTTTGCGCCTCACGTTGGGGGAACCCCATCTGACCCTACTTGCTTCCCGGAAAACTAACAAGCCCCCCAAGCTGAACCCCTGACCCTCAGTCTGCCACTGTTTCCCTCCCTCTTCCCGAGCCTTTGGGTTTCTCCCTGTTGCGGTGCGGCGGTGGTCCCCCCACGGGCTGCCACCTGGCCACAGGGTCCTTGGTTTCTGGAGGGGAAACCCCTTGGTAAAGAGAACTGGAGTGATGTTCTCATGGCCTCCGCTCTGGCGTCCCAGTCACTCCGCCCTGATGTTTGTGGGTTCCTCAGCTCCCCACTGCCAGCCTGTGCACTGGGATCTGAGCCTGGCGGGCACCCCTTCCACCCGGGACAGGGCCCCTCCGCTGTGTAGGCTCAGTAATGGCCAACTCCTTGCTAATGAGACTCTGTTCAGAAGTTGGGCTCCCCAGGTCCCCCTCCCTCTTCAGCCTGCAGAGACCGAGCAGCTGAGCTTTCGTCGCTGAAGCAGACCCACTGCCCAGGCAGGGCCCCCAAGACCCAGGCTGGCTGTGGTCTCAGGGAGGAAGGAGGCGTCCGGGCCTAGGCCTGGGTTTGGGGGTCAGGGAGCGTCTGTGTGGGTCCCCGCTTCCCCTTGGCCCTGTTTCAGCAAGGCAGCACGCCGCTTTCTCCGGATAGCGGGGCCTCACCTCCCTTAAGGGAAGACTACGATGATTCCAAGGTTGTAGTAACGGGAGTGGAGAAGAAAAGCCAATGGTGACGGACAGATGCATTTAGTCTGAAGAGGGGAAGCCCCAGGCGGGTGATAAACGGGCAAGTGGCAGGATTTTAGGGATCTTAATTTTTTTATGAAATAGGTGATGAGCAGACATCTGTTCTCTCTTTCTCCCAATTTAAAGTGGAGCAGGAGAAACTCGAGTTAGACATCACAAGGAACTTCCTGAGCTGCTTAGTGAGGACAGCAACAAAGCCAGGTCCTCCCTCTTGGATGTTCAAGATGGAACAGGACAAACCTGGCTTGGAGACAGGGTGCTGGCCAAGTTGGTCCTTGGGGATTCTCCCGGCTCTGAGGTTTCTGGAACAGGGCCTGGGCAGAGATGGGACTTTCCAGCTCCTGGTAGGAGAACAGAGTGTCAACTGTTCTGGCGTTGTCCTGCCTCTCCCTCTCGGTGTCCACAGAGCCCTGACATCACTGTGTGGCTCAACCATCCATCTGGGCCCCGGCCTTGGTGTGTTCAGGAAGGGCCCTGCTTACTTGTCCCCAGTGGGCGAGCACTTCTGGGTGCGTGTCTCAGGTCCCCGTGGAGGCTTTCTGCTGGAATGGCCCGGGATTGCCTAGTTCCAGCCAACAGGTTGGCCAACTCTGGCTTCTGGCCCACTCTTTTGGGGTTTCCCCCCGGCGGAGCTCAGCTTCCCAGTCCTGAGTCACCTGGCCTAGCCTTTCCTGCTCAAGGTGAGCCGAGATAACTTGGCCACACCCGCTCACTCAGCCTGCTGAGCTGCGATGGGAGGGGGTGGTCCAGACCGTCTGGACTCGGAGGCGAGAGCAGCTGTCCTCCTTGGGAGGGAGCAACGGGCCTCGTCCTGTGCCACGTTAATTTCTTTCTTTTTTTTTTTTAATAGATTTTTATTTATTTATTTATTTTATTTTATTTATTTATCTTTGGAGGGGAAGGGTAGGAGAGAGGGAGAGAAATATCAATGTGCAGTTGCCTCTCGTGTGTCCCCCGCTGGGAACTAGCCTGCAACCCAGGCATGTGCCCTGACTGGGAATCGAACCTCGATCCTCTGGTTCGCAGGCCCGCGCTCAATCCACTGAGCTACACCAGCCAGGGCCACGTTAACTTTCAAAGTTCGTTCCTTCCCGGCCGCCCACATGCCCTGCAGGTATTGGCTCAGAGAGTAAGCACCGACCCCATTTCTGGGCCGTGCCCCGAAGTGGGCTGGGTGGTTCTTTTCCCCAGGGGTGCCGCTGAGAACCACTGCAGGGTCCAGCCCAGCGCTCCTCCTACCTCCTCCTGTTCTCTCCTCCCCCGTCCCCACCTCTACCCTCTTGACACCCCTGCTCAGCCGTGGGCAGAGGTGGGGAGCCTGCTTGGCCAGGGAGAGTGGTTTTAGGTCCTGCCGCGCGTACCCTCTGTATCAGGGATGCCCCTCCTTCCCAAGCTGCCGGACACGCAGGCAACCTTGCTGCTTCGGTTTCCTCACCCAGCCAGCACAAGGCTTCTAGCTGGAGATTCCGCCTTTCCCTTGCCTTGGCTGGCGTGTGACGGCGGGCACAGAGTGTTGCAGCCCCTCCCCGCCCTCGGTGGATTTTTGGCTCCGGAGCATTCCCACGGTGCCCCTCAAGGGCCCCACCCTGTGCCAAGCTTCAGGATGCCATGATGAGTAAGACCCGGGGCCGGAGGGGAGCAAGACACGTAAACGGCCAATAGGAAAGCTGCCAAGTCACCGAACTCCTGGGAATGCCCCTGCCTTATAAAAAGCAGCACGCGTCCCTCCCCTTTTTCCATGCCTGTACCCTTTTACTTTCATTTTTGCCAGGACCTGTGACAGCCTCAGAGCAGGCTCTGCTGGGAGGTTCTCTCTGCTGCTGGGGGACCCTCCCAGGGCTTGAATCTTCGAGAGGCTGCCTCCCCTCAGTTCTCAGAGCCCAGAGGCTGAGGGCCGAGCCCGGCATGAGCTGAGCCGTGGACAGAGGCCACAGCATGTAAGGTTCGGTGGGGAGGGAGGGCTGGGCCTGGGGTGGGTGGGAGGGGGACAGTGATGCCGGGGGTCAGTGCACCCTTGAGCTTTGCAGCCACTGAGTTTGTGCAATGATTTTTGCTTCGCTTGAGTCATAGCAAGGTTCTGGGGCTGCTTAAAATTATTTAATTTTCATCACCAATAAATATTAATAATTATTATTAATTAATATTTATTAATAAATTATTAAATTTATTTAAGAGGGGAAGGGAGGCAGAGTTGCCTTCCCCCTACTGGGGACCTAGCCCACAACCCAGGCCTGTGCCCTGACTGGGATTGAACCAGCAACCCTTTGGTTCTCAGGCTGGATGCTCAATCCACTGAGCCACACCAGCCAGGGCTAGGTCTGCCCCTGGGGGTGGCGGAGGGTTACCTACACAGGCATGAGCTCGGACCCCTGTGGGGAACCCTGGTCTAAGGGGTCAAAGGCAAGCTTCTGGAGTTGTGCTGCTGGGGGGTCAAACCCACCTCATCTGGCTGTGAGCACGTGTGCAGGTCGCCTGGCCTCTCTGTGCCTTAGTTTTTTTATCTGTAAAATGGGGCTGGTCATAGCATCTTCAGATCTACTTCAGAGTGGATGGGAGGGGTAAGTGAATTCAGACCGGAAACTGCTTAAAAGGGTGCCTGTTACCTTGTAGGTGCTTAATGAACACGAGCCATGACGGCAGCGAGAGCTGCTGCAGCCTGAACGCAGCCGGCGTGCAGGAGCCCCGGTGCGCCGCCTCAGCGAGAGGTCAGTTCCTGGCCCCTCGGCAGACCTGGCTCTTAATGATTGGCTCAGACCTCCTTTAAACTCCCTGAGCCGGGGACGAAGCCTGGATACGGGAGCCAGGGGTCTTGATTTAACCTCTGCCTGCTTCAAGCTCCCTGTGGGACCTTGAGCCAGTTTCTTTCCCCCTCTGGGCCTCAGTTTGCACATCTGTGCAGTGGGGAACTCGGATGGGGGAATGTCTTCGGGCTGAACGGTGGCTGGCTTGGACTCAGGGTGGAGCAGACCGGCCTCCTCCCCCACCCTCCCCCCTACAGCCTCTTGCTTCCGGAGAAGTCATGCTGCCCTCGCTCTCCTCCCCAGGCGGTGAAATGTGCACACAGGAGGCTTTCGGGGCGCAGAGAAGCCAGCTTGTGGAGCTGCTGGTCTCGGGGTCCCTGGAGGGCTTTGAGAGCGTCCTGGACTGGCTCCTGTCCTGGGAAGTCCTGTCTTGGGAGGACTATGAGGGCCTCAGCCTCCCGGGCCAGCCCCTCTCCCACTTGGCCCGGCGCCTCCTGGACACGGTCTGGAGTAAAGGTGCTTGGGGCTGTGAGCAGCTCATCGCGGCTTTGCAGGAAGCGCAGGCTGACAGGCAGTCCCCAAAGCTGCGTAGCCACTGGGACCCCCACTCACCCCACCCAGCCCGGGACCTGCGGTGTAGCCGGCCAGCCATTGTCAGGAGACTCTACGGCCACGTGGAGGGCGTGTTGGAGCTGGCTCAGGCCCGCGGTTTCATCAGCCCGTACGAATGTGACGAAATCAGGCTGCCCATCTTCACATCATCCCAGAGGGTAAGGCACTTCCGTCCTGGGTGATCAAGATTCACAGGAAAAAGGTGCTACTGAGTCACCAGCGCTCGTTCATTGTTGTGAGGTCAGCCCCAGGGTGAGGCCTGGACTGTGGGTTTCTCCTAAGAAGGTGACCCGGTGGGTAAAAGTTGTCGCGTTTTGGAATCACTCCGCTTCTGATGAGACGGAGTTCTTAGTGGTAGCCAGGGGCTTGGGCCCAAAGTCAGAATGAGGCCGTCCTCACCATGGAAACGCTCTAGCCCTGACCTTTCTGTCTCGGGTTCCTCATTTGTAAAAGCGCCAGTGGCTTCTTGGGAGAAATCAGTGAGTCGCTTTGTGTAACACCCAAGACAGGGTCTAGCACGTAGCGAGCACTCGTGAACATCACCGCCGGCCAGTAGCAATTCTGTTTACCGTGCTGTCACCTGCCGTGCCCTTCTGTTGCTGTCTGTTTGCCATCAACAGCTCAACAGGTCGTAAAAGCCCATTAAATTAAAGCTGCACGCAGTAACTCACGTAAGCACACCATACACCCGCACAGTTTCAATGCCCACGCAGGAGTTCTGATGTGAAACTGTGTTAGGTCACAGACAGCCGGGGCAGGGAGGTAGCTTAGCCTCGGAAAGTGCCATTCCACAAGAACACAGTTGTGAGTAACGCTTGAAGCCTCTTCGTTCTGTTTCCCCCCAAACGGTGACCCTCAGGCCTCCTGTGACCCAGACGGAGCCGTCATTAACTTCCCACTGTATACATCAGGGAGTCGAGGCCCAGAAAACGCCCTGAGTCAGCTCACAGAGAGGGCCAGTGCTGGACCCAGCGCCTGACTCGTTCAGTCATCGTTAATTAAGTCCCTCATTTATGCAGCCAGAATGTATTTAGATGCCTACTATGTGCCAGGCTCTGTCTGAAAGCCTATTGTGCTCAGAGCGCCTTGCACATAGTAGGTCCTCATTAAGTACTTGTTGACGAAATGCCTGCATTATCGAATGAATGAATTGGACTTCTCTAAACTCATGCTGTCACTTGCTTGTTTTTCTGGCCTCTTATTGTACCTACGAAGTCGCAGGAATTGGTGGCAACCTCCCCACGCCCGTCCCTCGGCCCTTCTGGAAAAATAACGACTTTCGCTTTCCCCACAGGCAAGACGGCTCCTGGATCTGGCCACGGTGAAGGCCAACGGGCTGGCTGCCTTCCTTCTACAGCACGTTCTGGAGTTGCCGGTCCCGCCCACCTTGCCTTTCGAAGGTATAGACGTGTGTGTGTGTTCTTCTTCGTCCGTCAGGAAGGGCTGTGCAGGGTCCTGGCTTGGAGCGAGAACTCCAGGCGGGGGCACGTCGGCGGGTCTCCCACCTCCTGGCTGAGCCAGTCTCCCCCACACCCGGCTCCATCGATTTAAGGGTAACACCGCCACCGCCTCACTGGGCTGTTGGGAGGGTGAACAGGGTCCTCCCAACAGCCCCCCTTTCGGGAAATGGGGAAGTGGCGGCCTCGTAGTTGGCAGCCTTAATATGACCTCCCCGGGTGAACAGTGATATTAAGGTTAGCTTTTATGATTTCCAGAATGATCTCTGGAGCTACTGTGTATCGAAGGCTGATGGCAGGTGTTGCTTACTAGCCAAACTCTCATTACCTGTGCTAAAAAGATGGGGATGGATACACTCTGAGATAGGGCTGGTCTCTCTTTTATTTTTAAATTTATTTTTCGGTTACATTGGACAGATAGCGTTATCTGAGTTTCAGGTGTACGACAGAGTGATTAGGCATTTAGACACCTCCCGGAGGGCTGGAATCTCTCGATCTGTGCGATGTAGCTACTCACTATCGGAAATTCGAGAACCAAATGGATTTCCACAGCGTGGTAGCTCTCACTGCCCAGGGTTGGCCGCCCCACTCAGGTGTCCTGCCGGCTGCTTTGTTTACAGTCTCTGTCCCCGGAGACACAGGTGTCCCTTTCTCTGCTTTACAGATGTGACACCTGGGGCAGGAGGTCCAGTGAGGAGGCGGTGGGGGGGGTGGGGTGGGGGGGAGGGGGCTGGTTGTAGGCAGTCCCCACCCTGGCTTTCTCTTTTCCTGGGAGAAGCGGCCATCAGCAGTGATAAAGAGAGAAGATGTAAGCCAGGTG
This sequence comes from Glossophaga mutica, assembly GCA_039655065.1. Lineage (NCBI taxonomy): Eukaryota > Metazoa > Chordata > Mammalia > Chiroptera > Phyllostomidae > Glossophaga > Glossophaga mutica. The sequence goes on from CM077315.1 coordinate 3,793,486, forward strand.
CTTTCTGGGTCTTGCTCCTCCGGCACCACAGGGACAGCCCATCGGCACCGAGGACCCCTGTCTCTGTGAGGTGCTGGTGGAGGGATCTGTCACTTTGGGGCCGGCCCTCTGGGTGGTGAGCATGCCCGTGGGAGGGGTGGCCGAAAGCCTGGGCTTGTCCCCTGGATGTGCACACTGTCACCCGAGAGCAGATCGTGGACATCAGTGTACTGGAGGGGACACGCACCTCACAGAGTCACCACCCACTTTGCCCTGGGTTAACCTTCGCCTCCAATATCCGCAAGCACCGCCAGCCGCTCACAGGTTGTCACCCCGTGCCATGGTGCACGGTTCCCCAAGGTGACAGTCCTGATGGGGACCAGTGGCATTGTTTATTTTTAAAATGAGAGGTCGTACTTTTTCCTGGAGACTTGCTCTATTGTTGGCGATGGCTGGAAAGGCCGCACTGCAGATCAGAGTGTTGGGAACAGACGTACTTTGTGGTCTCCGTTCAGTGTCCCTAGGGCATCTGTGAGGCCTTCAGAGCAACGGTGGCCAGCTCTGGGGACGGAGGAGGAAACGCAGGTTTCTCCTGTATGTGACGCAGTCCAGCCTCTGTGTGCTGAGCGTGCTCCGGCGAGATTGCTTGTTAGCCTTTGGGTTGAGAACCCGCGGGCCAGAACGTGGCAGGGGGCAGTGAGGCGGTGACAGGGTGACCCACGCTCTGAGTTTCCCCTAGGCGCGGCTGCAGGCTGCCACTTCCCCATTTCCTGAAAGGGGAACTGTCCCCGCCAAGGCAGTGGCCTGCTTGGGTGTTGGGGCGATGAAGGAAAAGCTGCAGCCCCGTGGACACGCCCTACGCTGGGACTCCAAGCGCAGAGGGGGTGCAGAGGGTGGGGAAGTGGACCTTGATCAGGAAATCTCGTCCCAGTGCTGACCCAGCACCCCAGTGACCCCGAGGGCTAGGCCCACCCAGATAATGTAGGATCATCTCTCCAGTCGAGGTTTTTAGTCACATCCGTCTGGTCCCTTTTCCAAGTAAGGTAACGTATTCACAGATTCCGAGGATTAGGACGCGGGCCTCTTTGAGGGCGGGGGGTCCATGGTCGTACCTAAAACACACCCACTAATAATAATGATACTCTACACCGTTTTCCTTCTAAATTCTGTGTTACCTCGTTCCCTCCTGGAACAATCCTTCCAGGTGTGGGCGGGCCCCATTTTTACAGATAAGCCGGCCAAGGCCAGAAAAGTGGCTCGCCGGAGCTGACGGGGGACTCGGTTTCAAGCTCAGGGATGTCTGACTTCAGGCCCTGGGCTCCTGGGCCCTTGCGCCCTCTGCTTCCCGTTAGAGAGGTTCCGCTGAGGCTGGGTGATGGAGGGATTGCTCCAAGGCTGCTCAGTCCTAGGATGGCGGGTCTCCTGGTCCAGCCCTGGGCCGCTGCTCATCCGCAGCTCTCCCGACTTCCATCTGACAACAGCGCTGACTAATGTCTTTTGAGAGCTGACTTTGTGTCAGACACTGAATAAAGCCCTTGACGTGAGTTACATTAATCGATCCAGGTGAAAACCTTCTAAGGTAGGGACCACCCTCCATCCCACTTCTCAGGGGGGGACGCTGATGGGGAGGAAGGTGGCGTGACCGTCCTCCAAGTCCAGAGCTTGCGAGTGGAGAGCCCGCCGGCTGTCCTCTCGCACCTGCAGTGTCACGCGGCAGCCCCCTCCCGGCTGGGGGGTCCCACCTCCTTGGCCTCTTCCTCTGTCTTCCAGACGCCGCCGCGTGTAAGAAGTACATCTCCAAGCTGAGGACCACGGTCTCCGCTCAGTCTCGCTTCCTGAGCACCTACGATGGAGCAGAGAATCTTTGCCTGGAGGAAATATACACGGAGAATGTTCTGGAGATCCGGACAGAGGGGGGCGTGGCCAGAGCCCCGCAGCAGAGCCCTGCCACCCTGGGCCTGGAGGGGCTCTTCGGCGCCGGCGGCCACCTCAACGAGGACGCGGACACCGTGCTGGTGGTGGGCGAGGCGGGCAGCGGCAAGAGCACGCTCCTGCAGCAGCTGCACTTGCTCTGGGCTGCGGGGCGGGACTTCCAGGAGTTTCTCTTCGTCTTCCCGTTCAGCTGCCGGCAGCTGCAGTGCGTGGCCAAGCCGCTGTCCGTGCGGACACTGCTCTTTGAACACTGCTGTTGGCCTGACCTCGGCCAGCAAGACGTCTTCCAGTTCCTCCTCGACCACCCCGACCGCGTCCTCTTAACCTTCGATGGCTTCGACGAGTTCAGGTTCAGGTTCACGGATCGCGAGCGGCACTGCTCTCCGACCGACCCCACGTCGATCCAGAATCTGCTCTTCAACCTGCTGCAGGGCAACCTGTTCAAGAACGCCCGCAAGGTGCTGACCAGCCGCCCGGACGCGGTGTCCGCGCTCCTCCGGAGGTACATGCGCACGGAGCTGCACCTCAAGGGCTTCTCCGAAGACGGCATCGAGCTGTACCTGAGGAAGCGCCATCCGGGGCCCGGCGTGGCCGACCGCCTCATCCGCCTGCTCAGAGAAACCTCGACCCTCCACGGTTTCTGCCACCTCCCCGTCTTTGCGTGGATGGTGTCCAAGTGCCACCAGGAACTGTTGCTGCAGGGCGGGGGGTCCCCGAAGACCACCACGGACATGTACCTGCTGTTCCTGCAGCATCTCCTGCCGCACGCCTCCCCACCAGACTCGGTCCCCCGCACGCTGGGACCCGGCTTGCTTAGAGGCAGGCTCCCCACCCTCCTGCACCTCGGTCGCCTGGCTCTCTGGGGCCTCGGCATGAGCTGTTACGTGTTCTCAGCCAAGCAGCTCCAGGCAGCAGGCGTGGACGAGGAGGACATCTCTCTGGGCTTCCTGGTGCAAGCCCAGGGGGTTGTGCCCGGGAGCACGCCCCTGCTGGAGTTCCTGCACATCACTTTCCAGTGCTTTTTTGCCGCCTTCTACCTGGCGCTCAGTGCCGACGTGACACCCTCCTCGCTCAGATACCTCTTCGGTTGTCGCCGGGCGGGGGGCTCACCGCTGGCCAGGCTGCTGCCCGCGCTGTGCGTGCAGGGCCCTCGGCGCAGGGAGGGCAGCGTGGAGGCTTTGCTGCAGGAGGCCGAGCCGCACAACCTCCAGATCACGGCGGCCTTCCTGGCAGGGCTGCTGTCCCAGGAGCACCGGGGCCTGCTGGCCGAGTGCCAGGCGTCTGAGAAGGCGCTCCTGCGGCGTCGGGCCTGCGCCCGCTGGTGTCTGGCCCGCAGCCTCCAGAAGCACTTCCGCTCCATCCCGCCAGCCCTGCCGGGGGAGGCCAAGAGCATGCACGCCATGCCCGGGTTCGTGTGGCTCATCCGGAGCCTGTACGAGCTGCGGGAGGAGCGGCTGGCGCGGGAGGCCGTGCGCGGGCTCGGCGTGGAGCACCTCAAGCTGACGTTCTGCAGCGTGGGCCCCGCCGAGTGTGCCGCCCTGGCCTTCACGCTGCGGCACCTCCGGCGGCCCGTGGCCTTGCAGCTGGACCACAACTCCGTGGGCGACGTTGGGGTAGAGCAGCTGCTACCTTGCCTCTGCGTCTGCAAGGCCCTTTAGTAAGTGTCGCCGGGCAAGGCAGGCAGGCACGGTGGGGACGCCACCGAGGGGCAGGAGCGGGGACACCTGCTGGGATCCAGGAGTTTGGGCCCAGCCCCCGACTGCCACCTCTTCTGCGCAGCCCTGGCTGGGCCCTTCCCCTGCCTGGGCCTATTTTATCATTGTATTTTTCATATTTGCTGCAGGTGTACATCGTAGTGGTTAGGCAATTATACAATTCGCAGCGCGATCCCCCTGATAATTCTAGTGCCCACCTGGGCCTTAGTCAACATACAGGGTGACGATAGCCACAGTTCCTAGGACAGCCCGTGTGACAGGCACGGCGCCACGCACTTCCCAGAATGACCTCTCTTGTCTCCACAGCCACCCTGGGCTGTGGCTGGGACAGTCATTTCCGCTTTATCCTAGAGCCGAGGCTGAGACGTGACGTAACTTGTCCAGGGTCCCGTAGGAGATGGCAGAGCTGTGAGTCACACGTCCCATCTTTCTGGTTACACCTTCCTGCTCCCCACGAGCACCCCGTCACCCCGTCTGTGGGTGGACGTCAGAGGCTCCCCGACAACTTTGAAGCCACAGGCAAAGCTTCATGTCCTCTGTGGCCGTGTTAGGAGCCGCTCCAAATCCATGGTGCTTGTGCCCCATCAGCAACATTAAAGCCCCAACAAGATGGGGATTCCGGGGCCCCAGAGATGGCAAGAGGCTGTGGAGTTTCACCTGAGCTTTCTTTCATTCCTTACGCAGCTCTGGGTGCGGACCAGGTAATGGCGTCACCCACGCTGCTATCAGCCCCATCGGAAGGTGTGAGGTTCCCCCTTTGGAAGGTCGCTGCCTGGCACCCCTGCGCCTTCCTCCCTGCCTTGGGCCAGGCCAGCTCGGAGGCTGTGCCCAGGTCTGGGGGCCAGCACCCAGCCCCCCAACTTCCCTTTCAGCCTCAAAAGGGGATGTCCTGACCCCTATTTATAACCCCTGAGAAAGCGGAAGTTGTAATTTAGAGTGAAGATCAACTCACAGCCTCCCAGGCGTTTGACACTGTGCAAGGGACAAATGTCTCCTGGAGCCTATGAAGGTGTCATACCTTCTCTAGGCCAGAGCGGCCAGACTCTGTTCTTCATGGAGCAGACACAGAGATACCTGCTAGGAACTGAGCAGCGACCTTCACCCCTTTCATAGGGAGCGTGGCCCTAAGTGTGCAAATGAGATGTAATAATACAACATATGTCATATATGGTCACTACGTATATTACATATAACCAAGATGTATTATACGCATCAATGTATCAGATGACACGTTTACATTCGGTGGCTTGAGGAGAGTTTAATAAAGGGAGGGTTTTGAAAGGCTTGGGCAGGTGTTCAGAAGAGCCGGGCCCTGGGGCGAGTAGCAGTGGGGCAGGGGGCGGCCTGAGGGGCAGAGGAGGAGGGTTGTTACCTGGCAGGAAGGTAGGGAGAGGGCTTCCTGACAGCCGCTGAGGTGGTGGCAACCCGGAAGGGTGGGACCTGGGGAATGCACCCAGGACTCACTCCCCACCCCTGCCTTAACCCCACAGGGAGCCAGGGCAGGCTGGGCACCTGTCTGTAGTTCCCCAGGAGCTGAGGCTGGTCTGGTCCTAGTCCTGTGGCTCAGGCGCTCGGGGCAGAGGGGGGCTCATCATGGCCATGCTTCCCGTACTTGGGCCTGTCCCCAGGGCTTCCCGTCCTCCAGGTCTGGGGTGGGGCCCCAGGAGTCTAGATTTGAAACAAACATCCCTAGAGATGCTGATACAAGTGGTCCAGAGCCCACGCCATGGACACCGCTGGTCGGTGGGAACCAGCTTGCTGTTCTGTTAGCAAATGACCATCTTTGACCAAGTACTGAAATTGCTGACACTCCGGGGGAGGGGGAACAACCGCAAGGTTGCTATGTGAGCATTTCCTGTGTGAAAGAGAGAGAGAGAGAGAAAGAGAGAGAGGCCCCCTCCTCTCTCCCACAGTGCCACGGCCTCTTTCCCACCTTTAGCGTCTCCATGCCAACCGAAACCCTCGGTCTCTGGGAAGCCTGAACGCAAAGTGCCCTTATATGGGTTTCTTTAGGCTCTGGGGTGGTGGCTTTCAAAGTTTTTGACTGGGACCCACAGCGCACAACAGACGAAACAAAACCTTCTCAAAATGACTGTCCTTCATTGCCTTAGGCTCACCCTGCTCTCTTCTTCTGTTCTGCTCTTTTTTCACTCAAACATTGCTGCTCTCGACCTTCACAGTTGATTTCATGACCCACCGACGAGTCCAAATCTGCAGGGAGAGTATCGTTGCTCTTAAGCCTTGGAGAAGAGAGAGGCCAAACAAGGTCCTGGTCGGGGGCGCTCTGGGGCCAGACCGCCTCGTCCAAACCCTTCGCGGGGGCTGTGCGACCTGGCAAAGTCGCTTCACTTGTCTGTGTCTCCGTTTCCTTCTCTCTACCCACTTCACGGGCTTGCGAGGATTAAGTACCGTCACTCTTAGGACGTGCTTCAGGCGGTGTGTCCAGTGCGCCCCACGGCTAGCTTTTACCATGTGCCGGGTGCCAACAGGGCCTTCTGTGCTCTTTAAATCCGCACCAGGGCTTGCCTACCTTTCGGCAAACAGCTGGTGAGTGGCTGCTCAGGATCTGGAACCCCCACCAAGGGGAGGTTCGAGAGCCTGAGCTGTGACCCTGCCAGGCAGGGCCTCCCAAGTTTGCCTGACGATGGGGAACCCCACCCATCGGTGTCACAATACACAGCACCCTGGGCCATGCCCCATACGAGCCGCAGGGCCAGCTCCAGGTGCCCGGGCGGAAGCCTGTATTTTAGGGATGCTTTTGGATCTCCTGATCAGGTGAGCTGTGGAAACACTGACCCAAGAGGCGTGTCTGGGGGCTGCCAGGCGGGGTCTGACTGGGGTAGGACGTCTGTCTAGTTCCTCTGCTCCTTGGCCACCCCGAGGCTCCTTCCCACCCCGAGGCTTCTACCCACCCCTGAACCTCCTGTTACCCTGCGCGGACAGCCACTTCCCTCCCACAGAGCTGGAAAGGGCTCCTCAGGTTAGGTCTGTGACTTCCCAAGGAGTCTGGTGTTCTTGAGCAGGGGCTCTGAGTCCCCAGTTCCTGAGCTGCCCCCCATGTCGTGCACGACGTCAGCACCCTGGCCAGGGATGGGGGAGTCCCTGCATTTCTGGGTTGCTCCACCTCCGTGCCGTTTCTCAGAGGCGCAGATGCCGGCACTTTGGGGATGAATGAAAGTCTCCTTGGAGGTTTTGGTCATTTTTTTTGGCCCCTCTCCTGAGCTCTGTTTTCAAGTTCATTCATCTGGTGTTTTTTAGCCTGCGAGATAATAACATCTCAGACCGAGGCATTTGCAAGCTCATCGAACACGCCCTTCACTGTGAGGTGCTGCAGAAGTTAGCGTAAGTCGGGCTGGGCCGGGACGTTGGGCCCCAGGCCCCCAGGTCGCCAGCCCCGTTCCCCAGGGGCAGCTGTGAGCGGTGATGGGCTGGGCAGGTGTGTGCGTGGCGCCAGGGCGCAGGGAGACCCCCGTCCCGAGGGAACGGGCTGCCCTGGGTTTCGGTGGGCGCTGTCCCTTGTGCTCATCTCCCCGTCTCTCTCTCTGAACTTTCCAGTTTATTCAACAACAAGCTGACCGACGGCTGCGCGCAGTCCATGGCCAGGCTCCTGGAGTGCCGGCAGAACTTCTTGGCGTTGAGGTGAGCCTCAGCTTCCCTGTTCCCGGGGCGCTGTCTGTCCCCACCGCACCTCCATCCGGATGCATGGTCTGGGCTCGGCCCTGGCTCGCCCACACTGGGCGCCTGATTTCCTGGCTCAATGCAGGCACACGGGCCCCTCTGGAGCGGGGTTTTGCCGATGCTTTGACCTCCTCGGCAACCCTGGACCTGCTGTGCTGAGGGCTTTCTGCCCTTTGACCTTTAACGCCCAGGCCCCTTTCCTTCCGTGTCTGAGAGTGTGGCGAGCTCTCCGGGTTTCCAAATTCCCTGCTGTATGCCGAGCTCAGGTGTAGCGGGTGGATGCCACAGTCACTTGCCACTGCAGGTGTTGGCTGCCTGTTGCCAAAAAGATCTCCCAAGGTCCTTTTTGGTGCTTGGTGGGTGCAGAGTTTGCTGCCCGCCCCCCCCCCCCCCGCCCCAGCCTCGGCCTCCACACGGCTCCCTCCTATCTGATTGGTCCCTGGCTCAGCCCGGCTTCCCTCTCTGTCCAGGATACTCTGACAGGCAGTGAACAAAGACAAAGCGAAGACCTGCTTCCGTCAATTCTTTCTACCCGCCGGGGCTGGGTTTGCAGGTGGAAGCTGCCATTTTTCACTTGTTGACTGGGCAGCGCAGTCTCGGGCAGGGCTGCTGAGGCCAACGCCAGGGGGGCCCTTCTGTGCAAAGGACTCTCTTCTGCTGCCAACCTCCCCCTCCTAATTCACACACGGGAGAGTGGCTGTGGCCAGGCCCGGGCTGGCCCCGCTGCAGGGAGGGCTGCGGGTGCCCGCACTCAGAGGCAGAGGCCTGGGTCTCTGGTGAATAGAGCATCGTCGTTCAGAGCCTGGGGCTGTGCAGCCAGGCTGGCCGAGGTTCGAACCCAGGACCCCTGTGCTTTGGATCCCCGTGGGCTGTGCAGCCTGGGGTCAGCCCACTGCGTGCCTCTGTTTCTCCTGCTGTAAAATGGAGAGAGCAGTGACGGCAACCTCCCGGGCGGTTGGGGTGAGCCGTATCCATAGTGAGTTAACGCCCATGTACAGGTCTAGTGAGTGCCTTACACAGTGAGTGGAAGGTCGTGGGGAGCCACGGAGGTCCTCGGCACGCTTCGCCTTGTCGGTCCACTCTTCCAAGGAGGGATGGGATGGGCCACCGCTTTACGGGAAGCTGCCTAGGAGGGGAAGTGGGATGGGAGCTGGGGAGGCTGCAGTTCGGGCCTGAGCGGAGGGAGCGGGGAGGGGAGGACGTGTCCTGGACTTCGGGGCAGTTCCCAGAGAGTGCGGAGGCGGCTCAGGGTGCTCGGGGCGGCAGGGGCCCTCCTGTCTCCTGGTCGATGGCCGACAGCAGGTGTGGGAGGCAGGCCGTGGTGCGGAGCAGACGCTGGAGGTTTCAGCTCGGAGTGGGGCCCTCAGTCATACAACCCGAGAGGCCACCGCCTTCTCGGAGGGGATACCAATACCTGCCCTATCGGGTCCTCGTGAGTCGGCGTGACTTCGTGTGAAAGTTCTTTGAGAGAACGAAAGCGTGCTATTGTTCCGGGAAGCCTGGGTTTGAGGGCGAGAGCTCTGGGGGCCTCTCTGAAGTGTCCCGGTTTTGGTGAAACCTGTTCCACCAGCCCCTGCCAACGGCTCAGCAGGACCCCCTCCTCCTCCTCGCTCCCGGTCCTGGGCCTGCCAGGACCAGGTAGATGCCGCCTGCAGGAGGTGTGGCCGGGAAGGCTGCAGGGGGCTGAGGCAGGAAGAAAAGGTGTGATAGTGAGTCACCGTGGCTCCCCTGGGGAACCACCTTCCAGGACCTCTGCTTCCTGTGGCTCCTGCGGTACCTGTCACCCTGCCGTGCCCCGCCTTCCCCTGAGCTGGTGGGAAACAGAGTGTCGGGAGCGATTGCATAAGCTCCCTGAGCTCGGCCTGGCTCCTGCGCCTGCACCCAGTCCCCGAGGCGGTTTCCCCAGGTTTCTCTGTCCAGGCCGCACTTTCCCCCGCGGACCCGGGCCTTCGGCCCCCATGACCACTCGCTCTCAGCCTGCTCTGTCTTCCCTTCCAGGCTGGGGAACAACCACATCACCTCCGCGGGAGCCCAGGTGCTGGCCCAGGGGCTCAGGGCCAACACCTCCCTGCAGTTTCTGGGGTAGGTTGGGTTCCGGGGTCCGGGCTTCATGGAGGGTTTTGGGGCAGATGAAACTCTTGAGCCAGAAAGCCCAGGGGCAGCCCAGGCCCCTGCGGGGAGGGCAAGGCAGAGAGACAGTGGGCGTCCGTTGGCTGCGTGGTACTTGCTTTCCACTGGAGAAACAGGAAGTTCGGGATGTCAGGGCTGGGGGAGGGCGGCACCCACAAGGTGGCAGGAAGTTTTCAGGTCCTCGTGGGTGCTGGGACTGTGCCTCTCACCTCTGTCTGTGCACTGGAACCACTGGGGTGCTTCTGCAGGTCACCGTCGCCTGGGCCCCGCCCCAGACTAACAAGTGAACCATCTGGGGGTGTGGCCCAGGGGTCCCAGAGGAGGTGCAGCCCAGCGAGGACCGAGGACGGGAAGGCCAGCGGGGAGGCCGGAGCCTGGATTAGTGGGGAGGCTGTGTGGTGGGGTGTTGCGGGGAGCAGGCTGGGAGGGCAGCTCCACGGACCCCGGGGCCCCAGAGTGAAGCTTCCTGTTTGCTGGGCAGGGTGTCAGCCCCCAACATTGCTCCGTGCTGAAGCCCCTCTCCTGTCCTGTCCTGCCCTGGTGGGTCCATCTGACAAGAAGCTGGGCTTTAGAACCCCAGACTGTAGGAAGACGGGATACCCTTAGGGCCCACGTGCTCCGAACCACTCCATGTGGATTGGAAGCGAGCTGCCACGTGCCCCACCACCCCTCACCGGGTGCAGCTGGACCTAGGAGAGCAGCGGTGGCTGGGGACACCAGCACCTCTTCCAAGCTGCTGTAGTAACTTGGAGTCTAGAACGAGGGGTAGCCACAGCGCCCCCCACCCCCGAGCTCTTTCCTTTTTGAGGCTACATCTGGCACATCTGGGGTGTTTATCGTTCAACACAGATTTACGAAGGCTCCCATGTGGGCCCAGCGCTGTGCTAACTTTACCCCCAACACCACCTGTGATACAAGTGGTTCTGTAACTTGCATTTTTTCTCAACAATGGAGTATAGGCATCTTTTCATCTCGTACGACCTCACTGTTTCAGGAGCAGCTGCTTGGTGCTCCGCCGGCTGGCTGTCGTAATCTGTTTCACCGGTCGCATGCTGGTGCATGCTCAGGTTGTGCCCCGGATTTTTGATATTGCAGCATCCCATCCCCGGGGCACAGGGCGGTGTTGACACGGAGGCAGGGCTCAATAAATATTTACCTAATGAGTGGAAGTGCGGCGAACATCTCAGCTCAGCGATCTTCGCTCACGTGTGCACACACGTGGCCAGGCTCCGTCCCCAGGTGTCAAAGAGCTGAGTCACAGGGGTGCGCTGGCCTGCACCTTTGAAAAGGGGTGTTTCTGAACTGCAGTTGGTCTGATGGCCCAGAAGGGGTTGGACACCATGCGGAAACTAGGGATGTTCGGGAACAAGAGATAACGAGGTAGACTAGTTCCGGGGTAGTCTCAGGGGCTAGTTATGGACTTGTGGGTATAGCTACCAGGAAGCAGGTTGGACCTAAATGTCAAGAAAAATGTCACAGCCATCCGAATTGCCTTTGGGAGTGAGCTCCCCGTCCCTGGGGGTATGGGCTGGGTGTTCGGACTGCTCTGTAAATCTGATTTCAAGCTGCTGAGTAATCCGAGTGAAGGTGGGCCCACTGGCTGGGACCTCGGAGCCCCAGTGGGATCTTTCTGAGCTTGGTGGGGGGGCCCTGCCCCTCTGGCTGGGGCCACGGAGAGGAAGGTGCCGCTGGAGGAGGCCCAGCACACGCAGCGGGTTCTCACCGACACTGCTGTCGACTCTGTCGGCCTTTTCAGGTTCTGGGGCAACAAGGTCGGTGACAAGGGCGCGCAGGCCTTGGCGGAAGCCGTGGGCAACCACCGGAGCTTGAGGTGGCTCAGGTAAGCTGCAGTGTCTGTCCTGCCCTTGTCACAGGGGAGCCAGCCTGAGGAGTGGGGAGCCTGGGCCCGTTTGGAGGGTCTTTGGACCTCATGCTCAACCCTGATGTTAGGCAGGGGCATGAGAAAGAAGGGGGACTGGCTTTGGAGCCAGGCCACTTTCTGGGTGACTTTGGAGATGTCCCTTCCCCTCTCAAGGGTCTTGCTTCCCTCTCCGTAAGTGGAAGATGTTGGGCTGGATCGAGTGCATCGTATCTCTAGGACCAACCCGAACGCGTCCACAGTGCCACCCAGTCCTCGCGTGGGGAAGGGGTCTCAGTCTGCTTCTGGGCTTGATGGAAAGGGGCATGGTGACCAGTGATTGGTGTCTGAGAGGGAGCGGAAGAGGAAGGGGGGCTGTGTGGGCTGCGCATTCCACCCTTCAGGGCTTATCTTATCTCTGAGGCCCCTCCTGGCTCTGACACGTGTTTGTCCCTTGGTCACACCCAGCCTGGTGGGGAACGACATCGGCAGCACGGGTGCAAAGGCCTTAGCGCTGATGTTGGAAAAGAACGTGGCACTGGAAGAACTCTGGTGAGTGTGAGGGCATCCCTGCTCGGGGGGTGGCAGGTGGGGGGTGATAGCAGTCCTCCTCCCTTCCCCGGCCTCATCCGGGAAGCAGCTGTGTGGATGGGACGAAGGTGCGTGATGGAGTGATTGGGTGAATGTGCTCGTCTTCCAGCGTCCTGAGTCAGTGAAGCTTAGAGAGCCTGGCATAGAGGGGCTCGCTCTTTCTATTTGGTTGTATTTATGAGTTTGCAGGTTTGGGCTCTGCCTTCGTGCGACCTCATGGTGGAGTGCACAGATTCCGGAATCAGGCGGGCTGAGCTTCTAGGCCAAGTTCAGTAACAACCTCCGAATCTCAGGTTTCCCCTAACTAGAAGACGCTTGTGTAAGAACGAAAGGCGGTAATGCCTGCGAGGACCCTAATGTGCATGCGCGCTTCGACACATTCCGTGGTGACAGGGACGACTGTACTCCTGGTGGCTGCTCCCTGCCACTGCTGCGGGTCACTGTGACCGTCACTGCTAACAAAGTTTGATCCTTTCAGAGCGAGCGGGCGTGCCTGAGGACCCTGGGCGTCAGAGCTAGGGGCGCGGTGGAAGGTGCAGTGGAGTTTGGGGGCGTTCAGGGTTGAACTGAGAGCCCTACTCACTCCACTGACCTGAAACTGATCCCAGGTTTTCCGCCCATCAGGTGCCGCCACTCTAGCCTTCTTACGACCTGTCGCAGGCAGTTCCACACTGTATCAGGGCGATAAAAGGCTGGCTTACTCAGGAAGCAGAAGGGCACCAGATAAACCTCGAGCCTGGTCTAAGTGGCGGTGGGCGGGGTTCACTGGCTCCGCCCATGTGCTGCCGACTGTGCCCTGATTGGGTCTGAGCACTTGGAATTTCTGGTGGGAGGAGCGAGTTGCTGGGAGAGCCTCCGCCAGGACTGCGTGGGCTGCGTGGGCTGCGAGGGAGGGAAGACCTCCGGAGACCTATAGGATGGGGCTTGGCTTTCCACGGACAGGTGTGGACAGACAAGGGCTGGGAGGGCGGCCCCACGAGGCCAGCAGGGGTCGGGACTCTCTGTGATCCGTTACCTCCTCAGTCTGGCTGCGTCCTCATGATTGGTGGCCTTGCGGTGGCACGAAGGCTGCAGCGTCTTCAGCTCTCCTTGCGTGTCCCCGGGAGGGCAGAGGCGCAGGCCGGCCGCTCCCATCTGAAGAGCGGTCCCAGGGGCCCCATCTGCTGACGTCCCCTTACGTGTTCCTCCATGGCCACGTGGATGTCTGTCGGCCAACCCTGCCTGCAGCGGACAGGGGGAAATGGCATTTTCGTTGTTGTTGTCGTCGTTGGCTATGTCTTTACCAAGCCCATGGCTGCCCCTCCCCCCCCCCCATGAAATTAGGCTTCCGTTGATAAGAGAGGAAGGGGAAAGGGACAGAGTCCCTGGGCCATGAGGGAACTTGGGGTGAGTTCTCTCCCCGAGGTGGCTCTGGAACAGAGACTGTCACACCCTGTCTGATCCGCCCCCACTTTATTTGTACATGTTGACTCTCGAATGTTGGACTTTCTAAATGGGGAGTCATGGCTCACCTGATGCGGACTCTGGCCGGCGGTGCCCACTGTGTTGTGGCTGCAACGAACAAATTCACATGGACTGCAGAAGTCCCGTGGAGAAAAGGGACAGCGTGGCCACTCTCTGAGTGAGAGGGTACCCTGACCCCTGCCTGGACACGCTTTTATTGCTTTCTGAGAGCATTGCATCAAGGAAGGTCCTTACTCATTATGCTCAGGCAGTAAGGATCAAACAATAGATAACATTCAAAGAACTAGGAGGGCTTATTCTGAGTCAGGGTCTGTTAGCTACAAAACTTTGAGAAACAAACTCACTTCCTGCTTGGTCCCTAATCAGAAAATTGAGGGCATTCCCAGGAAAGCAGTTTTCACAGGATTTTATGCATTCTTTCTTAGGCCAGATCACCCCAGGGAACCACCCATTCTTGCCCAGGGCTGCATCGCCCTATGGCATTTGTTTCAGGCTTAAGTCAGGCAGGGGAAGTAAGGCAACCAAGAGATTAGGAGACTTCTTGCAGACAGAATGAGGACTCAGGCTATGTCAAAGCTGAGGGGTGAGGGTCCATCACCCCCTTTTTCTGTAGCCCCCCAAGTCCTACCCTGAGGGCCCCTTCATGACCATGCCTGTCTTAGGTCGTCCCTCCCTTTAGGAATCTTACCCGTCACTGGCTAACCAGTCATCCGTCCGGGGCCAAACAGGGTGAAGTAAAGTGGGGCAGAGGCAGCGTCCCTGCCAGGAAGATAAGCTTTGTCTTCTTAGTGGCTTATTGTCCCAAGGTCTCTTTACTCAGCCCTAGCCATGGGGGGTTACAGCTTCTGAAACCAGGCAGGGCGGTTTCCAACACTCACCTTCATGCACCTGATCTTCCACGATAAGTGTTGCTGTACTGACAGAGTCTCCCTGTTCTTCCCAGCCTGGAGGAGAATCATCTCCAAGATGAAGGTGTGTGCTCTCTCGCCGAAGGACTTACGAGAAATTCAAGTTTGAAAGTCCTCAAGTAAGGAGCCGGGACAGCAGTGACCAGCATGGGGCGGGGTGATTCTAAATTAGAGACCTGGGCAGGTGCTCAGCCTGGCTGACCACTGCCAGTATTGTTGGGGGGTCCCCAAAACGCAGGCAGAGACTCCAGGGCCAGGCAGTCCCAGCAAACCCTGGTGAGAGGGCCATGAGGGGGGGGCAGGGAAGGGAAGGTGAAGGGTAATGCTGTGTCATCAAGCCTGTTAGTGCTGAGGCTAGTGGGGCTCAGTCCCACCAGTGCTGGGCCACGTAGATGTTCATCCACCAACTGCCTGTCCTGCTTAGGCTGGAGTGTGCTTGTGGGGGCATTAACTGTCCAGCACTTCCTGCTTGCCCTGAACGTGGCTGAGCATGCCTCCGGGGTCAGGAGGAGCAAAGCCTCAGGTCCAGGGGAGAGGGCGGTCTTCCCAGCCAGCAGCCCTCAGAGCTGGAGGGGACAGCCGAGGGAGAGCACGGGCTGTGGGTGCCTCCCCGACTCTGGGGGCCTTCGCTGGCTCAGGTGAGAGGAGCCTTCTGATGGGCGCCTCCGGCGGTCGCTGCCGTGCTGTGCAGGCAGGCACGCTTGCTGTGTTCTGGGGTGCGTGGTTTAGATGACACCATTCTTTGTTCCATTCTTATCCCCCGTGAAGTGGATACTCTTTTAGGGCCCTTTTAGAGACGAGGAAATTGGGACTAATTTGCTTGAAGTCAGAAAGGAAGTGGTGTAAGCCGGATCTGGACCCAGGAAGTCCGGCACTAAAAGGCATATAGCACCTTCCAAGGGGGGTAACCGTGTAATTAGGTAAACGATGTACTGGATGGAAGGGAGAGAAGTACGTCTCACTTGAGGCCTTGAGCCTTGGTCGATGAGCTCATGAGGAATCTCGGCAGGAGAGGGGCCGGTGGGCTCCAGCAGGCCGGCCAACTCCCAAAGCTTCCTTTAATTGGACAGGCCCACGAGGGCACCCGAGCACCCTTGAAGCTCACCATGGCATCTTCCTCTCCAGGCTGTCCAACAACTGCGTCACCTACCTCGGGGCAGAAGCCCTCCTGCAGGCCCTCGAAAGGAACAGCACGATCCTGGAAGTCTGGTAAGCCCCTGGGAAGACCTCTCCACCTCCCTGAGCCTTGGTTTTCCAATCTGTAAAGTGGGGCAAGGACAGAGAGGAGCTTGAGAGTTTCTAAGGCCCCTTTTGGCTCTGATGATCAGTGACATTCTGCATGTGATGGGTGTAGCTCTTTGCTGGGAAAGACGTCTTAGTGTCTCTGATCGGGGACCAATCCTTTCATTTTTAAGTCACGAGTATTTATTCAAAACGGCTCTGTTCTAGCCAGTCGTGTGGTGGAGGAATAACAGAGGACCCTGCCCTCCTGGGTATTCCATCTGCCTTCACAGGTCAAGGCCAGTGTCAGACCATGAGCGGCTCTGGGTGGACGTTACCCAGGGTGGGCACCGCTGTAGAGCGTATCCAAATCTTTATACTTGAAAGCTGTATTCTTTCATGTATTCGAAAAAACTAGTGAGTCACACCGTCGAAGATTTGTCTTCCTTTCCATGGAGGTAACTGTCGCTCTCATAGTAAGCAGAAAGGTTCCGCTGGGTTGACACAGTACATGTGAATGACACTGTACACGTTTCAGGCTCTGAGCTAGAAACCAATACAGATGCTCCTTGATTTAAAATAAGCCCATCAGAAGTGGAAAATATCGTTCTGTCAAAAATGCGTTGAACACACCTAACCCACCAAACATCACAGATTAGCCTGGCCCACCTTAAACGTGCTCAGGAAACTTACGTTAAGATTCCAGTTGGGCAAAATCTTCTCACTGCCCTGCATTGCAAGAGAGCATCGTAATGCAATTGCTGGCCTGGGAGAAAGATCAAAATTCAAAGTGTGGTTTCTACTGAATGCATTTTGCTTTTGCATGACTGTGAAGTCAAAAAATTAGGCTGAACCATTGTAAGTGGGAGCTCATCTGTATTTTTAATACTAGGAGGTTCCCTCATAAAAAATGTATACTTCAGAGTTTTCTAAAAACAAAAAAAAAAGCTGGCACTCTGGACCCCCCATTGCAACTGCTGGCAATGAAGCAGAGCAGAGGAGGACTGACCCCACTCTGCCAGACAAAATGGCCCGGGGCCAACTGCACATCCATGAAGCCCGCCGGCCGGGACCAGGCCCCTGGGACTGCTGTACATCACTGCCTCGTCCCAGGGAGCTTGTGACCCCGCTTTCAATAGGCGGACTCGTCCCTCCCTGGAAACGCACTTCAGGGCAGCAGCAAGCGCAGCTATCAGATGATGAAGTTAAAAATAAAGACTTCTTTTTTTTTTTTAAATATATTTTATTGATTATGCTATTACAGTTGTCCCATTTCTCCCCCATCATTCCCCTCCACCCTACCCACCCTCTCCCACCCACATTCCCCCCTTTAGTTCATGTCCATGGGTCATAAGTTTTCTAGCTTCTACATTTCCCATACTATTCTTGCCCTCCCCGTCTATTTTTTTCCCATTATCTATGCTACTCATTCTCTGTACCTTTTCCCCCTCTCTCCTCCTCCCACGCCCCTGTTGCTAACCCTCCATATGATCTCCATTTCTGTGATTCTGTTCCTGTTCTAGCTGTTTGCTTAAGAAAAAATAAATAAAATAAAATACCTAAAAAAAAAAATAAAATAAATAAATAAAGACTTCTGCAATCTGCGCCCTGCTGGAGAGATCGCCTCCTGTGCGGTTGCGCAATCCCGGTGCCCTCTTATCCCTCGGGTCCTGGGCACCGTGTGGGCTACTTTTTAAAAAATCATTGCACAGCCCTAAGGAATGTCACAATCTGTGCCTGGGGGGCACAGGCCAGCACCAGGTGGGTATTTTCAGGGTTCTGATGATGTTTGCTTCCTGTGGGTGGCGCTGGGGGCAGGGGGCGCCTGGTCATGCTCATCGCATTCTGGGCCGGTTCTGCTGTTGCCGTAAAAAGACTGGCCAGCTGGCTGGGTCCAGTGTGGACGCTGCGCAGTGATTCACGAGCTGCACTGGGGACACAGGCAAAACCAGCGGGCCTCCCTCCCAGGGCAGCTGCCGCTGCGCCCAGGCAAGCGGCAGGCCATCCCGGCCCGGCTTTAGAAAGCTCAGCCTCCGTTGGAAAGCAATGCTGTGGTTCTGTCTTCACTCCACCCTCTCTTTGCTTTATCCCCTTCAGGCTCCGAGGAAACGCTTTCTCCCCGGAGGAAATCGAGCAGCTCGGCCAGAGGGACACCAGACTCCTGCTGTGATGTCTCCGGGCTGACGTGCACCTCAGGTTGTGTGTGAGCCCTGGGTTTGGAGCCCGGAAGCTGATTACGTCTGGCGGCAGCCTGTTCAGATGGAGCCTTGTCCTGTGCAGGGTCCACTTGGGAGGTCACCTTTGTCCTGGCAGAGAAGGAATGTCAGTGTCCTTCAGCGTGGACTTTTCCAAAGCCTACTCTGGCCATCGAGCTGTCCCCACAATGCAGCGCCCGGGCCATAGAAGAGGAGCAGCTGCCCCGTGTCACGGGGCCACCCCCTGCTGATGGGACCTGTCAGTGGGCCTGCGACGGTTACTGAGTGCCTGTCGGCCAGTGTGGGGACCTGGATCCACGTGACAGGCCCCGTTCCATGCCTCTCGCAGTGAGTGTCCAGGAAGAAACTGTCTGGTGTGTTTCACTCGTGCGCCAGCCGCCCAGCTGCTCCCCACATCTGGTTCCAGCGCTCACCCCGGACCCGGCGGCACATGGCATTTCCTCTGGGGTTGCGGATCGCGAATGAGTATCAGTGTTCTCGGCTTTGATAGACTTCCCCCTCCCCACCCCACCGTGGGCGGGGCTGTACCCTGCTCTCCTTTCTGGTCCTTAGGACATTATTGGGAGGCGACCCATGGCAGCCATCGATGGAGTCCTCAAGATAGTCTAGATTTGCAAGAAGAGGATGACCACGCGGCAGGTGGTCACCCAGGTGGACTCTCACTTCCAGTTAAGTCAGCTACGCTGCAGTTAAGCCTTCGGAATCAACTGTCCACGCAGATGCAGCTCGGAAGACGGGGCCTGCGCCAGGCGCTTGCACGGCCCCACGAGCTCTCCGGCAGACGCCATGAACTGAACTCTGAGAGCAGACTTCCAAAACATATTCCCAAGAGGCAGTTCCGGTTTATTTGTGCCAGAATGCTTTAGGGTATAAAGTTGTGGAGCCAAAGGTTGCAGGGGCAAAACTCAAAGGCCCTTCCTTGGAAAGCAGATGTTTCTCTGGATTTTTCAGAGCGACGCCTGCGTAGCCTTGGTCAACTACCCAGGGTTGTGTGTGTCATTATTTTAGACATTGCTATTTGTGAAAACTGGTTAATATTTATCAACCGTGCTGCTTTATTCTCCCAAGTTTATATTTTTATTTAAAAAACGACCATAAATTTTTTGCTGTAACTCGTCACAGAGGAGAAAACTGTGGAGTCCCTCAAGCTGTCTTCGTTGTGACTGAACGTTTTTTTAATGTTCCTGCAACCTGTCAAATATTAAAGCGTGCTTTTCTACTTGAAGAGGGAAAAATGATGTTTTTGACCAGATAATATGTTGCTTAAGGCAAAGCAATGATTAGAAATAGCCTTGCCATCAAAACAGATTTAGCTTCGGCCTGGGCGATCTAACCCAGCCTGATGTTCTGAGCTGTGCGGGACTGCCCTGCTGAAAGGCCTCTGCCCACTCTCCCCCCGCCCCCCGGCTACCCCCAAGTGGCCCCAGGTGTATTTTAACAGGAGACGATGGAGAACACTGGGAACGGCTCTCCTCGGCCAGCAGCTTCCTAGCTAGGCCTCGTGGAAACGTTTCTTAGCTGCATTTAATGAGCAAGGGCTCAGGTGGCCGCTTACCCAGATGAAATCCACTTCTCGGAGAGATGCTGTGCCGGCTCGTTAAACATTGCAGCATCTCCCGGGGCTCCTGCGTGGGCGCGTGTCTGTGGGTTTGGCCTGCTGGTGGTGTTCGGTTCTCACCAGATCGTTGTTTCTGACGGAGGAGACCAGGAGGAAGATGGAGGTAGGCCTGCTTTGTCTTGATGACTGAGCGCAGCAGCCTCTGTGTGCATCTTGGATTGCGGATGCATCTTCCTTAGTACCGGACTGCAATTACGTTAGCCGGATGTGTTAGGTACAGTCGGGGGGTGAACAAAACAGACATGGTTCCTGTCTTCAAGGCAGTTATGGGGAGGGGGGAGGGAAAGGAGGGGGGAGAGGGGGAGGGAGAGGGGGAGGGAGAGGGGGAGGGAGCGGGGAGAGGGAACAGCAGGAACCAGGTGAACAGGCAACAAGCTGTACAAAGACCCCGTCGTGGGAAAGAGCTTGGTATGCGTGGTAGGCTGAATAATGGCCCCCAAAGATCCTGATCCCTGGGACCTGTGAATGTTGCTTATATGGCAAAAGGGACTTTAAAGATGTGATTAAGTTAGGGACCTTGTGATGAGGAGAGACCCCCAAATGCAGCCGCAGGCGTCCTCAGAAGGGAGAGGCAAAGCAAGGTGTGACCCAGAAGAAGAAGGCAGTGTGGCCGCTGATGTAAGATGCTACCGTGCTGGCTTGGACGGTGGAGGAAGGGACCCTGTGGAACTGGAAATGCAGCTTTAGAAGCTGGGAAAGGGCAGGACACATTTGTCCCTAGGGCAGGTCTTGCCCTGCCGCCATTTTGGTTCCAGCCCATTTGGGGCTTCTGGGACTGTCAGAACATAAATCTGTGTCATTTTAAGCCACCAAGTATACAGCAATTTGTTACAGCAGCCATAGGAAATTAATACAGTACGTTTGAGGCAAGCTAAGGGGAGATTATCTCCAGACGGGTTTGAAGAGGTGGACCAGTTGTGAAGGGCTTAGCTGGCCACGGTTGAGAGCTTGGGCTTGATCTTAGAATAATGGCAAGGCATCGGAGAGTTCTAAGCAGAAGAGATGTGACCCGATTACACGTAACGGTCTCTTCTGCTCCGGGGTGGAGAAGGGACTGGAGTGCACAGGGGCGGGGATGAGGGGAAGAGGCGGGAGGGAGACCACCTGGGAACGATCGCAGGTCAGAAGCAGTTGGCTGGCCCAAGGTGGCGTCACTGGAGGTAGAGAGGAGGTGGGTTCTAGAGACAGTCTAGAGGCAGATGCTCAAGGGCTTACGGATGGACTGGATGAGAGGGACGAGGGAAAGGGAAGAATCAAGGATGGCTGCTTAGGTTTCCGACTTGAGTAAGAGGAGGCTGGAGATGACAGGTAGGAACCCGGCTTGGAGTGGGCGGGACTTCCGTTTTGGATCGTTGGGTCTGAGACACCTAGGTGCGGAAGTCTAGTAAAGACACCAAGTTATGGTGTGAGTCTGGACCCTGTGGGAGAAGTTGCGGCCAGAGAGAAGAGCATGGGGTTCTCGGTGTCAAGAGGGGAGTGGGGTCCCTGGGCCCGGAAGACACGACCCAGGGAGATCACGGAGGAGGGAGAGCTCCAGAGAGCTCAGGGGAGAGCGGTACTGAGGTCTGGGTATGTGATTATTGGCAGGGGTCGGAGGAGAAGTTTCCTAACTGAGAAACCCAACAGATCCAGCGAAGGCATTCTAGGCCCGTGCAGGTAACTCACGAAGGAGGATCTTAATGTTCAAGTGCTCTGATAGGGATGCTACCTGAGAGGTGTGTGCTGGGGACCAATGGCTCCTCCAGGAGCGGTGTCCTCGTTTGTGGCAAAGAACACATCATTCTCATGCGTGGAGAAAGCTCTCAGAGCAAGAGAATTTTTTAAAAGAGCTTCAGGCTTTAATGATATTCCTCATCATCCTGGAAGAAAAAAATGTCAACCTGAGCGTTTTCCCCCCACAGCACCAAAACCAGATGCCAAAATGAACACACCCCCAGAGATGTGGGCGGCAGAGTCAGGCTCCAAGCGGGCTCAGTGGGGACGAGAGCATCATTTCATTATTGCACCAACACGCTCGCGCCTCCCTCCCCACCCCCTCGCGGGGTGCCGCAGCCCAGGGGTGAAGCGCACAGCCATCAGGGCACACACCTGGCATCGTCTGCACCTGTGGGAGCGCACAGCCCCAGGCCCCGGCTGGCAGGTGACAGGTGAACAGCAAGGTCATGAACCTCATTTCCCCTGGGGAGGCAGTGCAGCTGTGCGGACTGGCAATCCAAGATTTTCGGCTCCCTCCCCCTTTTTGTTTTGCTCTAAATGTAACCTCAGCTACCATCCCTGCCCGAACAATTCACAAATCCAGTCTGCTAAGCGTTGCACCTCCTCCCCTCAGTCATTCACCCTGAACACCCTTCCTATAGGAGGTCTGCATCCTTTTTATTTTTAGTCTCACGCTCCCCACCCCCAGGAAACAAGGGGCTCCTTTGGGGCCCCCTGGACTCCCTTGCTGCCTCGGTCTCCTGACTGGTCTCCCTGCCTCTGCCCTTGACCCTCAGAGTGAGCCCGTTAAAATAAAAGTGAGACCAGCCCCTGCTCTGATTTAAACTCTCCAGGGCTTCCCATCTGGCGCAGGGTGAAAGCCAAGGTCTCATGCGTGCCTGGCCCACCCCTGCACTTCCCCCGGCCTCCCCTCCGCCCATTCTCTGCGCCCCAGCCACACTGCTGCTCGGCCATTCCTTGGCGATGCTAACCAAGCACACCGCTGCTTCTAGAACTTTGCACCTGCCTCTTTCCTCTTACGGAAACGCTCTTTCCTGGATGGAGAGTGGCTTTCTCGTTTCCTTCAGGTCTTTGTTCAAATGTCACCTGTTTAAGGGAGTCCTTTCTGGAACTCTCCACCTAAAAGAGCAGGCACTATCACTCTCTTCTCCCCTGCCCTGCCCGCTACTGTCTTTCTCAGTATGAGCTACTTCTGTCCGTCTGTTTCTTCCGTCCCCTACCGCGCCTCCTCCAGGAGAACAGGGACCACGCCCACTGCAGTGTCCTCAGAGTCTAGACGGTGTCTGGCTCGAAGTAGGTGCTCAAATATTTGTTGAATGGATGGAGTACCCACCCTACTTAGAGCGGACAGAAAATAGAAGTTGGGGCAGATTGTGACAAGGAATCTCCTTTCCCCCAGCACCGTCAGGGTCCCTTCCTAAGGGAGGAAGGTTTCCTGGGACACGGGATTGTTCCAATGTAGCTACTGCCCAGAATGGGATTCCCATTGAACAGCACCGGCTCCCTTTTCCTTAGGTGTGTGTTTTCCAAATCCCACCCAAATCATTTGTTATCGATAACAGCAAGTAGCTCGCACAGGACAGCACAGAGTTATAGTGCAGCAGGATGAGTTTGGAGATGATTGAAGTAATCCCTTTTATCTTATCAAAAAGAGCATGTAGCTGACCGGAGTAAAAGCCCCCAGATAGAACGCTCAGCTGCACCCAGAGCTCCTGCTCGCCGAGTGGCCTAGGACCTAGAGAAGGACCGAGAGGAGGCCATGCCTGACGTGGCAGACCCTCAGCTCCTCCATCGATGGAAACACCAGCCCCGCTGGGAATCATGGAGAAAGCGGCGTGCAGTATCCTTGCTTGGGGGGGATGCCTGGTCCAGGTAGCGCTGTGCTTTAGAGCTCATTCCGCATGCATCTGTTCACAGGAGGGATGGGAAACGGCTGGACCACAGGAGGCTGGGTGAACAGCTGGAAATGGCCTTTTTCTGAGACGGGAGGCAGAGGGATGCAATGGACCGGGGAATACTGGGAGTTCACTTGATGCTGTGTGGCGTGGAGATGCCGAGGGGGACACATACTCTGAATCTGGTGAGGCTGGAAGGGGGAAGTGGCCTGAGGTACCCATCTGGGAAGCACAGCGGGTGTGTAATGAATAGCCATGCTGCTGAGGTGCGTGGAGTCCTCCCTAGATGCTACTCTAAGTCCTAGGCCCTGGCAGGCCACCAGGAGGTCCCCAGCTCCGGGGAAAGAGCTCCATTCAACTCGAAGACCTCCTGCTGCACGCCCCCCAACCCCCGCCCGCAGTGTGCAATGAGAGAACCATGCAAGACAGTTCAGAAACACAGTCGCCCATCCTGCTTAGGGGCCCTCAGAGGGGTCCCACTGCTCCTGGGACAAAGACCAACATCTGCTGTGGCTCTCAAGGCCCCGCCTGACCCACCCCTTCTTGTTCTTTGCCTCTAGCAGTTCCTTCAACACGTCACCCGCATTCCTGTTCCCTATGCCTGGTGGCTCCCTGTCACCCTGCACTCACTGCCAGTCATCTTCCCACCTCATCTGAAAGGGGACTTCCTCAAACAGGCTTTTCCCGAGTGCCCCGTGACCTTTCCTGTGTGCGCAGAGCAGTTTGCCTTCTGAGAATCACGCTAGCCTCAGCCATAATTGATCGTGTCATTACTTAGGGGGCGCCTTCCGTGCCGGAGGGCAGCATTTCATCTCCCTGGTAGCTGCCCTGTGTCCTGGTCGCCACCGGCTGGGTGAATGCAGGATAGACAGAGGCCATCAGCAGGGCCCGGAGCCATCGGCAAAGGCCTTTGAAGACTGTGGACTTTGGCTGGGCCTTCACTGGGGGGAGGGTTTGGAAGGCAGAGAGGGTGGGTATTTCAGCAGCAGAATTCATTTCAATAGAGGTGGAAAGAGCCTTGGCTTGGAATCAGGAGAAGCAGAGGCTCAGCTCCTCTCTTGGGTGACTGCGTACAAGTTATTTTCCCTCTTGGGACCTTAATCTTCCATCTGTAAAAGGAGAGGCCAGCTTATCAAGGACTGCAAATAATAGCACTAGACTACTGCTCCGTTTCCCATCCCTGAGAGCCGAATACAGCTTCAGAATTGCTTTCAACACTGTGTTCTAGGTGGCCATTACCAACCCATAGGAGATGGGCATTGAGATAAGCCCTGCTTATCGGGCCTGGCTTGGAAGAATATCTCTTAGAGGAAGCCAGGTCCTGACACTGTATGATTCAGGCGACGCGTGACAGGAGGACTGAGCCAGGGATCTGACCACGGCTGGTGGGGAAGAAGGCAGGACTGAAGCAGAGGGCCCAGCAGCACCAAACACATCATCACAGAGTCACCAGGATGTCCTAGTACAGGGGCATCCAACTCAAATGCCTCAGGGCCGGCAGTCGACGTAAATAAGAGCAGTGTGCCAGGAGGAATAATAGGGAATGGTGATGGGGTGTGGCAGAGGGAGAAGGCGAGAGTGCCAGCCCCGTCTGCAAGGACTCAACACCTTTCTCTCCCACTCCACTTTCTCTTTCTGCTCCTCCCCCCCCCCCCCCGTATGGGTCTGGCAAAAAGAGTCTTCCGGCCGGTTTCTTCTCCCAGACAACCAGACTGTGACCTCTGACTCCTACCACTGCATTGGAGAATCTAGATCTAGAAGGAGAATGGTGTCACCTAAGGCCACACTGTGAGCTAGGACTGTTTGTTCCATGTTATTGTTTTCTAAGCAGTGCAGCCATGAAGCTTGAGAAACAAGGTGAGGATTGACCAGGGAGGGACAAGCATGGACTGAGCTTAGGTTTTCAAAAGATACCCATCTCATTCTGGGTTCATATGGCAAGGGACAGGGATGACCTGTTTACTGTACTGTTAGTAATCACTCATGTGACTTTTTAAAAAATGTACTCACCGGTTTAAATTCCCCAGATTTTCAGAGATATCACTTTCCACTGGGGAAATTTCCCCCTCTCATGATTAAATACACATACACGAAAGCCCCTCTTCCTTCCTCATATTAATCACCTTCTCCTATAATTGGTACTTAAAATGTCAAAGGAGAAAGAATTAATTAACAGGAGTATCCAGTGCAGCAAAGCATGCTGCAAGGCTCTGGGACTGATTATAAAAAGCACTTCCTTAAATATTTTGAGCGCTTTTGGGAATCACAAACCTCCCTTCTAATTGAAAGATCCTTAACTACACCCTGAGTCCTGGCTGGTGGCCAGGGGTGCAGAGTTGAGTGAGGCGGCGTCTGGAAACCCCTTCTTCACCACCTTAGGCAGACCTCCCTCTGGCCAGGGACAGGTGGCTACCGAGGCTCAGAAGCAGCAGGGGTCTCAGGCTGAATTTGAAGGAGAGGAAGAGATCTGATGCGACTGAGCGCCTGTTGTGCGTCAGGAACTTTACACACGGTATTTCACAGCAATCCTTGCAAGACAAGTGATGAGATTATGTCCACTTTACGGATGAGGACCTCGAAGCTCAGCCTGGTTGCAAGTTCCCCATGCCACGCAGATCCTTACCGAAAGCACAAAGGATTCACACTTAGATTTCATTCTAAAGTTTTGTTTTTCCCCGCGATCCTGAAGTTCTGCTCCCAGTTCTCCTCTGGACTGCTCCCGAACGCAGCCCCAAACTCAGTCTGCGCGAGTTTTGACAGCTAAGCCTACACCCAGCGCCCCGGCATGGGAGGTGGAGCGAGGGAAGCACGGTGCCCCGCCCCGACTCTGGTGCCAGCCAATGGCGATGCGGCACCCAGTCTTCCGCCCAATCACCAGAGCTCCCCGCCCCCATCTTCCCCTGCTTCCCCCGCTCCCCTCGGCTTTCCCTTTGGCTCCACCGAGCTTGACAGAGCGGAAAGTCCCTACAGTCCTCTCCGGGCAGGCAGCCATTGGAGGAAGGTCTGTCACCGGGTGACCCAATCAGAGAGTGCGCAAGAACGCAACTCCGGCTGTGATTGGCTAGCGCGGCGGTTGCCCCTCCGCCCCCGCTCTCTCCCTCCCCCTCGTGTGGTTCGGAGGCGGGGCAGGTGGGGGCGGGCCCAGGTAGCAGGTTTGGCTGCGCGTGGGCTGCGAGTCGAAGGTAAATACCAGGGCGGTGGGCTTGGGGCGCCGGCGGTGGTCGGGGACTCGGGCTAACGAGGTAGGGGAAGGGAAGACACCCGGCCGCCGGAGGTGAGCGAGAGAGCAGGCAAGCGAACCGGCGAGCGGCAAGTGACCGGGTACCTCGGGCGCCCCTCCCCGGCCTCAGGGCGCCTCCAGCCACCGCTGTGGCCGTGGGGCCCTCTCTGTCGGCCCGTTAGTTGCCTTGGCCCCGAGCCGATCAAGTCCACGGGGAGCAGAGCCCGCTGACGTCAGCCCGGGCTTCCCCTCGCCTGGGTCTTCCCCGCCCCCCCCCCCACCCCCAGGCGTTCCTGAGCCGGCTCTCCGGAGTGGTGGGAGCTTGGTCGCTGCTGCCGGGACCTCTGGAGAAGACAGGACTCGGGGTGGGAGCAGCGCAGGATACCCTCTTGCCCTTCGGCCCTGTGTTTACAAATGGGGAAACTGAGGCATGGGCGGGTGGCCAGCTTCTGACCACCCGGGTCGGTGTCGGGAGCCTCAGGCTGTAATATCTCACCTGTTTGCGGCGGGGCGTCGCGATCCATCGGTGCTGGCTTCCGCCCAGGAAGAGCAGTCAGTCAGGGTTCAGGCCTCCTTAATGGCGTGTTCTGCTTTTTCTTTCAGTTTCCCCCTTTCTTGGGTGAGGATGGTTTTGACGCAACCCGGAGTTCTTCAGTGGTAAGGTGCGCTCCGCTGAAGCAAGGTACACTTTCCCTTTCCTTCCTTTTGCTTTTCTTCGTGATCGTGGCAACCATCTGCTGAGTTCAGCTGGCTCAGCTGCCCGGCTGTTGACACCCTTGGCATCTTTTCTATTCCACCCCTTGGCGTTCGCGTGTTTTAGAGTGGTTGTCATCTTCCAGCCACCGCGGAGCCCTTCAGTCTGCCGGCCGCCATCAGGCCCGCCCCCTCCGCCGCCCGGGCTCCCTGGAAAGTTCTGCCCTTAGCGGAGGCTCTTGCCCTACCTTGTCTCTGAATTGGGGCTAATAGGGAGCCACAGACTCCAGGAGAAAAATCCAGGCCTCGAGAGAGGGTGTTCATTCAAGTTTCGGTTTTCTGCACACCCCCTCATGTCCCAAGTAGACTGAATGGCCCTAAGCGTGTAGCTGCCAATTCCCCACTGGGTGGTGGGTGGATTTGAACTAGAACAGTATTAGGAGAAAATGATTTGCTGGAAATGCTTGTGGAAGTTTACGTGCTGTGAATGTTTTTAACACCCAGAACATTTTCTAAGGTTCGGCTACACATTTTCCCAGTGTTCTTGTGAAGAAGCCTGCCTTCGGGGGGTGACTTCTGCGAAGAGCTGGTAAGGCCAGGGCCCCTGTTACATAAAACATCAACATTCAGCGGCAATGTGGTTTGCCCTGCCTGGATTGTGATTTTGTTTGATGTGAGGACGCTTTTAATACAAGATGAGAGAAAGGAGAAGTTATCCTGTTCAGCAGACCATTAGTATTTTGTCGCACTAAGATTTTAAACTTGTTGAGGTCTTTTCAGTGGTTGTACAGAATTTACGGGCAGCAGGCAGGGTGCGGGCATCTCGGAAGCCAGTGTCAAATGAACCTCATGCCAGTTGTTTTCATAATTGAAATATTTCTTATTTCTTTTGTGTATATGTGTAACAAGGACGATGTGTAAAAATTGACCATGACATCATTCTGAATTAGAATGATTACTTTCCAGAGAATTAGGTAATAAGCATGAAAATACCCCCAAGTCTGAAGTCTTTCTTTCTCTTTCTCTCTTTTTTCTTTTAACCTGCAAGAAGCTTTAATCACGTAAGCAGTGAGAATGAGGAAGTGGAATTTTGGCTTGCACTGTTATCACTTGAGTTCACCAAGTCATTCATTCATTTCCCACATCCTGAATGCCGCAGATGGTCAGGCCCGGGTTTGGGGATTCGCAGTCTGGAAGTGTAGTGGCCAGGTTCGCCCTGGTGAGACAGCAGAAGTCCTTGTTTTTCTGCTCTGAGTGTGCAGGTGTGGCAGCCAGGCCTTTTTTTTTTTTTTTTTACCCTGATAAATCCCGCTGGTTTCAGGGACTGAAGACCTGCTTGCTTGGATCACAAGTGAATCCATGAGGAAAATTAAGCCTGAATGTCTCTTTTCTCCTCATTGAATCTCCGTGTTCCTATTCTTTAGCTGTTTAGGAATATAACTTGTTCTTTTAACGAGAGATGTTCTTTCTTAAAATGGTAATTGTTCTAGCTCTCCAGAAGCATTTGGAGTAAGTCCCATTGTCTTCTTTCCTTTGTATTCACGCTGACCTCCCTGGCTCTTTGCCATTTATCTTGGGGGCAGTATTTTGGTATTGTGATTTGTATTCTGATTTCGAGAGCCTTGCGGCGGTCCGAGATCAAATCCAGATGTCTCAGGAGTTGCAAACTGTTCTGAAATTAGATCTGCTGTGTTCTGTTTAATGAAGTTCTTGGAACAAATATAACACGATGACTTGAGAGTCAATGTGGCTGTGCCTTCTGGGTGAGTTGGTCGTTGCGAGGGTCAGGTAGCTGCTATCGGTCAGCTGTGGTGTGCGGCAGGTATGTTATCTTTCAGAATGTCTGGCCTTTACTACCTTTGTATAAAACTTCTTCATCATCTCTTTATTGCATTGAAAGGAGACTGATACACATTTGTGTCTCCCAGCCCTCGTGTTCGTTTAATGCCTTTGTTTTAACACATTTGAATTCTCTTTTACTCCGAATTCAGACTCTTGGTGAGCTCAGATAACCAGATAGATTTTCAAATCTTTTTGACCCAGAACTGTTTCTCATCTTGAATGTTGTCAAAAGAAAGGCCTTCTACTCAATACCGTTGTAGGGTTAACTACGTTTTCGTATTCCAGTTCCTGGGTGATCTTCATTTAGTACTTGCAGTCATTCTCAGGATATTCACCATCACTCAGTTTTCCAGCCTGAAATAAAGACGGTGTTATCTAGATGAATCATTTGTGGTACATTAATTCTCAAAGTGAAGTGCACTGTTAGAGGCAATTTTTAAACAGTTAGGCCTGGGAGGTAGCAGGAGAACAGGATGAAGGCTGTTGTATCTCCCAGGCTGTATTTTTCAGCATCTAACACGATGCTGAGTGGGTAAAAATACTAAACAAACTGACAAACCTTCTTGAATGATAAAGAAACTCATTGCTAATGAGATTTAAATCTTCTCTATGTAGCATTGACTCAGTTTTTACTGCTTGGGTTTCTTAAGACTTAATTGAACTGTTCTGGATATCCTGGGAAAGAAGAATGTTGGCATTCTATTCTTTCTAAAGAGACAGAAAGTCTTTTTATTAATATATTTCTGCGGTGATGCTGTTAGGCTGAGATATTAAAGGTCATTAAATGTTTCATCTTGCGTAACTCTAGACAAGAGCTATAAAGTTCCCCATTCAGCACGCTCTAATTATCAGTTGCAAAGAAGAGAATCCATTTTTAATGTGATAGTTTCTAACCTATTCTTTCTTAATGTATTCTTTCCAAAAGACAGAAGACCGCATCCTTTTCATTTTTGGATAATGCTTGTGAAGTATTTTATACCTTTTGCCGTTCTGATTTTCTAACGTGACCCACCCTGTTGCTGAGTCCAAGCTCACTCCCCTGGCGCTCACGCGAGTTAGAGAGCAGCCCCTGTGTCTGCCGGGTTTGCCGTGAAACACGCGTCCTGATAACTCTCAGCCTTTTTATAAACCAAAGCAGTTATATCCAGTTTTGCCAGGGACTCTCTCTTAAAGCGATTTCAGAAAGCACTTTTGTAATCGAATTTATTTAAAGTATAGTGTCCTGATGCGTTCACGTAGTAATTTAGTTTTGTCTTGGTCAGAGTTCATTGGCGCTGATGGTTTTATGTGAGATGCCCATGAGCTGTTAGGCTGGAGAACAACAGAGTAGGTATTGTTGGCATGTAATAATCATTACGACTCAAAGAAGTTCTTAATTTTACTATTTGAAGGTATAATTTTCAGAAATTAAAAAATAATTTCTCTTCAACACCGAATTGCTGTACTTAAAAACAGCGTTTTTTTTTTTTTCCCCAAATATTTTAATACATTTTTAAAAAGAACAAAACAACCACTCACTTTTAGAAATGGGTTTTTGACCACCCCACCGCAGCCCCCTGGGAGCGACTGAATTCCTGCGCTACCGCTCCCTGGAATACTGTCAGGTGCGTGCCTGTGCAGGGCCGCCAGTGTGTTCTGGGTGGTTCTGCTCGTTTTGTTGAGCACGCACGCCCATTTCATCACCTGGCTTCTCAGAAGCCACCAGAGGCAGCCAGTCGGAAAGCAGCAAGTGGTGGAAGAGGCCCGACGCATCGCGCGGGAAACCACAGGAAGTGGCCGATGGCCAGGGAGAACGGGCGCCCAGGGGCACCAGCCGAAGCCTTTCCGCGGAGGGCCGAGCACCTCCGCCTCTTGAGAGTCACGGAGAATCCTTGTGTTCATAAGGATGATTCGATGGTCAGGAAAGATAGCGCTGTTTCCTTGCTGAAACATTTAAGAAGAATTTTAGACAAATAACGAGCAGTTCGTGCTGGTACTTTGAAGGAGGAGCGGCAGATTCGGGGCTCGGTGGCTGCCTGGGCCACCCTCGTAGTGGTGTGGTTTACGTGTGCCCAGATCGGGGTGGCCACAGGTGTCTTATGTAAGTGGCACACATACACAGGCTCTATTCCTGCCGAAGTAGACAGTGCCCTCAAGTGGAATTCAGACAAACACCCGGGAAAAAAGGGGAAAAAAAAAAAAGAAGCGCTCGATGCCTGCTGTGCCCCGCCTGCTTCCTGCTGCCCTGACAGCGCAGCAGCAGCAGCAGGCAGGTTCTAGGTTGGTTTGGAGGGGGCGGGCCCTGCCCCGCCTCGGGTGGTCTGCGTGGGGCGTGCTGGTCTGGGGAGGGACGGGCCTTTGAACACTCAGCGTCCTGGAAAGCCTCATCATCCTACAGCACGTTCTAAAAGAAATGTCATCCTGGGCGTAGATGGGCCAGATGTCTTCATCGTTAAGTGATTAAACAAAGCGTTTGGCTCTGTAGTTGTCGGAGTGTTTATTTTTTCATTCCAAGAACAAAACCGGTCCGTAGGACAGCGCTCTCAGCGGCCGCCGTTACCGAGAGTAATGGAAACGGATGCCCCCCGGAGAAGGGTCGGATGCAAACCGTGTTTAGAAGCCAAGTAGCCCCATTCGTGTA
Source organism: Glossophaga mutica (assembly GCA_039655065.1). Lineage (NCBI taxonomy): Eukaryota > Metazoa > Chordata > Mammalia > Chiroptera > Phyllostomidae > Glossophaga > Glossophaga mutica. The sequence goes on from CM077315.1 coordinate 3,824,782, forward strand.
GCAGAGGGTGGGTAGGAACTACTCTTTTCAGCAAGATAATTAAAATGATGAACCGAGGTCTTAATTCAAATTAGTGAAATCGTATACTTTGTGATTGTCAAAGTCGGGTCGAGTAGGCCATTTTAACTGTGGAAGTTGAGTAGTCTCAGAAGTTTTTGACTGAAAATTTGAAACCGAAAATCATCTTTTGTGTATTCCTTGCCAATTTATATAGCTGAGATTGTGGTATAAAAAAATCTTTCTATTTGCTACTGTATGGCTATATTTCCTTGTTAAGTTTTGATAGCTACAGAATTGATTTTTTCAGATATCTTTAAGGTAATCAGATTTACCACATCTGATATTTGCAATTGTGGGAAATTAAATGATAGCTGTAATTAATATGACTAACATTTGCCCAAGGATGAAATGTACAAGATTAATGAAATGAAACATAAAATATTCCATTATCAAAATATGGCACATGGATAAATGAATTGTGCTTCAGAATGTGATTTTATGATATTTTATTGATAAAAGATGTTTAAGATAATAGTTACAATGGATAACTTTTTATTTGAACTAGGTGTACATACAGAATTAATAGCCTTTTTGATTTATGTGGTTTTTGTCCAAATGCATCAGCTTATTCATTTGAGTTAGGCAGGATGTATTTAAAATGTTACTTTTTAAAGTGTAAAAATATGGACATAAAGTTATCTTTTACTTAGAATTTGATTGGACAGACTTCACTGCCTTGAAAACAGCATTATCATATTGCCTTAGAAGATGCTTCACAATCCGTCTCCTTCATTAAATATGTAAAATTACAGTAGATACAAGTAATACATGTCTTCCAGCCATTTCGGATGTTTCTCGGAAGTGTGTTACGTGTGCGTGTGTTTCTACTAGCCGCACGAATGGGGTTTCACAGTCTCTGAGCCGAGTCTCAGCCCGCGGAGTGAAGAGTCTCTCTCTCTCTGCTTCTCCTCCAGGCCCTGCGTTTCTGGCGCCTCCCAGCATGGACGTCAGCTGGCTGAAAACCGGCCCCGGGACTCTCGGCGAAGTTCTCTTTTGCGGTCTCATCACCAACGTCATAGTTCCCTTTTTTCTGAGTTAATATTTTGGAGTTCATGTCACGATGAGTTCGGGCTTATGGAGCCAAGAAAAAGTTCCTGCACCCTACTGGGAAGAGCGGATTTTCTATTTGCTTCTCCAGGAATGCAGCGTCACTGACAAGCAGACCCAGAAGCTCATCAAAGTGCCCAAGGGGAGCATAGGGCAGTACCTCCAGGACCGCGCCGTGGGCCACGCGCGGGGCCCGGCCAAAAGCAAGAAGAGTCAGATTGGGTTGAAGATCCTGGAGCAGCCGCATGCCGTCCTCTTTGTGGATGAGAAGGATGTGGTGGAGATCAGTGAAAAATTCACAGAGTTGCTTTTGGCGATCACCAATTGCGAAGAGAGGCTGAGCCTGTTTAAAAACAGAAACAGACTAAGCAAAGGCCTCCAGATAGACGTGGGCTGCCACGTGAAGGTCCAGCTGAGGCCCGGGGAGGAGAAGTTCCGCGGAGTTGTGCGCTTCCGTGGGCCCTTGTTGGCCGAGAGGACAGTGTCGGGCATATTCTTTGGCGTGGAATTGCTGGTACGTCGGATGGACCGTTTCAGTGGGTGCTGTGTGTTGTGTGCGTGCATTTGTGTGTGTGCATGTGTGTGTGTGTGTGCATGTGTGTTCTCCCCCCTTTAAGTACCAGACTTGTTCCCAGAAATTTCCCGAAGTTTTTACTCTTTATAATCCTGGGAATCTGCTTTCTAGTGATAAGTTGAGATGATGCAATAAATACTGCGTGAAAAACTGTAACGGCCACCTCCGACAGTAGGAAATACAAACAGATCACATAATTATGGAAGGACTTGAGCATCTTAGAAATTTTAAATGCATCTGTGTTCCATAGGAGCTAGACCGATTGTGAACTAATTAAGCCCATCACAAAACTTACTTACCTGGTGGCATTATCATCTGTAGCTTTCTCAATTTTTCTTAACTGTGAGCTCTTCAGTGATGGAATTTGGATAGAAGATTTTTTTCTTACTAAGTTGCAGCAATTTAAACTTGCCGATAGTTGTTAATACATGTGAAAGTCATCTTGGGATTTATTTCTACTGAAAAGAGAACCAAGAACTCCTGATAGGTTTTCACAATTAATAGTAATTCCCGAGAACTTAAAGGTCAGTTACGTTTTGACATTCTTGCAGAGAGAATCTCAGTCCTGGTTTGCTTCTTGATTTAACTTTCTAAAGCAGTGGTGGTAAACCAGTTGGAGATTCGAGTCCCAGCTGTGCCAGTGGCTAGCGGGTTACCAGCTCGCGGAACCCGGCTACGTCCCGACATCGGCTTCCTCGCCCGTAAGGTGGCGGTGCCACGCCACGACCCGTGGGGCTGGCGGGACGCGTCGATTCCGGAGTGAGCATGGTGGCTGGCACGTAGTGTGTGCTCAGTACACGGAGCTCCATTTATGACCGTGGAGTCAAATGTCCTTTTTATGACACAGTTATTGTTTAAAATGACAATGTAGGATTCAGCCTGGCTCTCTCCCAGAGGAATTACAATTTGAAATTATCAAGGAATTTTAGTTCAGCATCCAATGCAGCTTCTTCCTTATTTTCTTAAACACTCGAAATCCAATAACAACTCCTAATAATTATATTGTATTTCTTATGTGTGTCATTTAGAATTTTGTCAATGATTTCCCTGAAATCCCCAGAGTGGATATTTTTTTCTTACGGGTCATCTTTATCTATCTATCTACCTACCTATCTATCTATCTATCTTTCTTTTTTCTTTTTAAAAAAAAAATACTAGGAAGAAGGTCACGGCCAAGGTTTCACTGATGGGGTGTATCAAGGAAAGCAGCTTTTTCAGTGTGATGAAGATTGCGGAGTATTCGTTGCGCTGGACAAGCTGGAGATCCTGGGAGACGAGGACAATGGATTGGAAAGTGACTTTGCCGGCCCAGGGGATGCGGCGCAGGGGGAACTGCCCCCCCTGGAAATCAACTCCAGGGTTTCCCTAAAGCTCGGGGAGACGGTGGAATCGGGAACGGTTATCTTCTGTGATGTTCTGCCGGGAAAGGAAAGCTTGGGCTACTTTGTCGGTGTGGACATGGTAAGAAACTCTGGGGGGCCACACCATCTTCGTGAATATAGCCGGTAGGCCCGTGACCAGTTTAGGTGCCAATTAAACACTTCGAACAGGTATTTCGAATGGACTGATTTGAAGTCGTTGAGGAACATGTTCTGATTTATCTGTGGTAAGGGAACATTACTATGGGGCAGGAGTCTAGATGGAGAATTACGTTTATTCTTCTTTTTCGTTCGAGTAAACTGGAATGTTTTCCATCTTTAAATTTGCTGTGTGATAGCTGACCATCTGAGAAGAAAAACATCGAAATATGTTACATAATACCGTACTTTTCTTTATTTTGTAAAGGTTTGTTTTTGTAATCTGCCTTTCTCTTTTTGTAACTTTTTGTGAAATTTTATTGGCTAATCTGATTTTAATGAGCAATGTAAAAATAGAGGAAAAGCACATCGCTCTAGAGGAAAAGATAATTAGCATATTTTCTTAGGGTGTAACTCACTCAAAATGTTTTTTTGCATTGTGGGGAAATCCATCCCATGACATAAAATTCAGCATCGTACCCATGTCCATGTGTACAGTTCAGTGGCTGTAAGTACAGCCACAGCCGCATCCGTCCCCAGAACTCCCTCGTCACCCCAGACTGCAGCTCTGTCCCCGCTGCGCACCAAGTCCCTGTCACTCAGCCGGCGGTGTCCGCTTGCTCACCTCTGTTCTATTTTCTGTCTCTGGGAATTGGCCGATTCTAGGTACCACGTACAGGTGGCCTCGTGGTTGCTTTTTTGTTGTTTCTTTCATTTTTAACGTTCCCCGACAATCATACTTGTTAATAATGAATACATTCCAATCTAGTGAGTTGAGTGAGACCAGTGGCATTAAGAGAAGGAGAAGCAAAGGCTGGGAACGCTTTTATCGTAGATTGAAAACATGGACAAGAATGTGTTAGGTGTAAACAAGGCAGTCCAGCCCTGCCTGGGGGGCCCAGGTGGTTGGAGCGCCGTCCTGTGCACGGAAAGGTTGAGGGTTTGATCCCCCGGTTGAGGTGCGTACAGGAGGAACCGATCGAGGTTTCTCTCTCGCATCAGTGTTTCTCTGCCCCCACTCGCGCCTCCGTCATCTCTCTCTCTCTAAAATCAGTGAACATACTCGCAGGGGAGAATTAAAATAAAGAGGGACATTCGTACTGAATTATTAAACACTAGAATGAGTTAGGAGAGGATGTGAGAAATAGACTCTTGTACTCAGGATGTTTGCAGTGATTATTTTTATCTGTTCAGGAATGCTTTTTGGTAGGGCGTGCACGCTCGGGCGTAGATTTCTCTCACCCTGTGCTCGGAAGTTCAGGACATTCTATTGATGCCCATCAGTCACAAACATCCCTGTGTCATTTACACGAGCGTGTTCCGGGTATTTACCATGTGAGACGTTAGAGCCGAGTCCCGCCTGCGGATCCCTCAGCAGAGCTAACGGTTAAGCACGCCTTCAACCCATTCTTCCTTACATGTTCAGCGTTAATTTAGGGGAGAGATGGGGGCAGGAAGATTGGGGGAAGAGGGTCCCTAGGGTTAGTGTCACTGGGGCCTCAAACTCGGCAGAAGCCAGTCCGGCCTTCCCCTCCTTCGATGGCGGTCTAGGCGTTGCCTTGCTTACTGGGCCGGGCCGCCTGGAGGTTGGCCCCACCTGTGTCCCCCCGCCTCTGTCCGTCCTCCAGGCGGCTTGTGCAGGCATGCTTCCCAAACCCCTCTAGGGCAGTCCTTCAAAGGAAAGTTCTGGTAAACGCAACATTCTTCATCTCCTCCTATTTCCAGTGGCATTTACTGTGCTGTGCACCTTGGCGGTCAGGACAGTTGTCCCTCTGGCCCCCCAGCACTGTTAAAAACTGCCCATGTAAAACTCGCGGGAGAACCCTATCATTTAAAAATGCAGACTCTCAGACTGACATTTTACTGAGAAGGGTTTGAAAGTTAACTATGTTCCTGAATTTCTAGGATAACCCTATTGGCAACTGGGACGGCCGGTTTGACGGCGTACAGCTCTGTAGCTTCGCAAGCGTCGAGAGTACGATTCTCTTGCACATCAACGACATCATTCCGGGTAGGTTCCCTTCGTGTTTATGTATTAACTAGGCGGAGCTTGAAAGATGTGTTTCGTTAGGAGGAGGCAGATAGAAGCTTCGAGATGCAGTTTTGGAACTTGAGTTTTATAACATTTGGAACTGTTAGTCAACGGACTATCCTTTCTTACCCTGAAATGAAAACAACACTCACGGATTTTTATTTTTGAAAGTATGTGCCTGCGGGGCGGCATTTACATACTGTCACTCACTCCTTCGTCCCCCTGCACTCTGAGTGGCGGGGAGGGAAGCCTTTCTGATAAACTGGAGGGGCAGAAAGTGCGATAGCTGCTGCCCGTTGGCGTGAGGGCCTGGCCCGGAGCCGGGGAGCAGGCGTTGGTCCTTTCCCGTAAACGCACAGCAGAGGGGGCCCTCGCTGGCTGTCCCATGAGGTCCCTGTCAGTTCTGAGATGACGTGACTGGTCAGGCTTCGTGACTCTGTAGTCAGAAACAGATCACTCAGCGTTGCATCTCAAAAAAAACCTTAAGCAATCTTTTATGTCATCCGAGCAAGGAGTGCCTGATGGCGGCGGTCAACTAATTGGCCAATTCCTGGTGGCGGCCAGCGCCTGCCTGCTCTTAGTAGAATTCCGGTTTCGGGCTGGGCCCTCGCTAGCCTGTCACTCATTAACAGAGGCAGTCAGAGGTGGCGACCTGCCCCGGGCTCCGTGCAGCTCGGAAGGAAGCCTGCACGCGGTAGCCGCCAAAGTACCGACCCCTGAATCAGAGGACTTGTGCTTTTTCACATTCTTGACAAACTCAGAAGGTAGGTCTGAAGTTTCCCCGTTTTGCTGATGAAAACCGGGCCTTTGAGCCGGCCGGAGTGAGCCACGGTGGGCTGGCAGGGGCGCCGGGTGCATCGGCCCCGACAGCTCCGCTCACGATGACCCAGACCTGGGCTGGCCCTTGGACGGCGGACCCGCACGGAGGAGCAGGCTTCTCAGCCTCACTGTGTGCTTGGGAACACGGTTTCCATGGAGATGGGTTTTGTCTCTAATTGTATAAAAGCTAAATTTTACTCGCACACGAATGACAACTGAGCAGAATGGTTTGTTTGCCTCCAGTGTTTTTCCGTTATTGCTGATTTTGGTGCAGAGCGCGTTCGAGTTCCCCGCTGGTCATTTCAGGTCCTCAGTTTCTCTTCGGGTAACAGCAGGGGGACTGATGTGGGATGACCTCCGAGACTCCATCTGGCCCCCATGGTCCGCTCCGTCTTTTTCCTTTTGGCCCGACAAGTAAGAAGTGCGCGTTGTGCTGACTTAGGAAACGCTTTCTCCTTCGGTGTTTTTCAGCTTTACAACGAGAGCGCGTTAACTTGGTGGTCTGGCATTCAAGTGATAGCTGTATTTCAGTTTTACTTTGTACGAGCGCGGCATGTCTTGCTGTTCCTGATTTCTTTCGCTTCGGTTTTTACTTTCATGTAAATCATACCTGTGGCCATTCCTCTGCTGCTCTTAGGAAAGACCGTGTGCGCTGGGGGGAAAGCACGCATATCCGCGTATTTTATCAGGTGATATTTAATTGACCTTTTCAAGCTTGATTGTGAAAGTAACATAATTTAGGATCTGATAAAGCGAAATGCTTGTTAACGTTACAGTGAATGCCTGCGTTTAAAGGCGGTCTGGTAAAGGGCCATCCATTCATTCAAACACCGTGAGCCCTCACTCAGCTTCTTTTGGGTGGTGAGGCTTCCGTAGGGAGTGAGACTTCCAACGTTGCCCCAGTCGGGGCCTTCATTCTGGAGCAGGGGTGTTGAACTCATTTCCACTGGGGGCCACATCAGCCTCGCGGTTGCCTTCAAAGGGCCGAATGTAATTTCAGCTCCTTAACAGTTAAGGAGTAGTTACATGAATACAGTCCTAAAGTTATTTCCGCCCTTCGAAGGCAACCTCGAGGCTGATGTGGCCCCCGGGGAAAACGAGTCTGACACCCCTGCTCTCGTGAGTGGCTGCGGAGGACTTCTGTCCTGAAAGGGAACGGAGTTGTTCTCAAATGCTTTTGCTGTGTGCATTGATAAGATCGGGGGATATCTCTTCTTCTTTAAGTTGTTAACATGAAGTGTTATCACTGGCTGATTTTCACACATGGAACCAGTTGTACGTCCCTGGAGTGTGAGTCTCCTCTTGGTCCCAGGATGTAACTCTTTTATCTGTGGGTGAGTTCTGTTTATTAGTACCACGCTAAGAGTTTTTGGGCTTTCACGAGAGACACGCACCTGCAGCTCTCGTTCCTCGCCCTGTGCGGTGGTGCTGCGTGAGTGAGGGGGGGACGCCGTGCGGAACGGCGATGAACGGGGAAGCGTTTTTGCCCCTTCTCGTTTCTGGAAGACGTTAGGTAGAGCTGAGGTCAATTCTTTAAATTTTGGTAGACTTATCCAACTAAACCGTGTGGCTCTGAAGGTTCCTTTTCTGTGCGTGAGCTTTAGAATCATGAATCTGTTTTCGTAACAATCATACAACTCTAGGGGAGTGGCGGAAGCCTGCGTTTTCCAGGCATGGGTCCCCGGTGCCTGAGTTGTCGGTTCCACGCGTGTTGGTTCCTCACCGTGCTCCTTCATCGCTCGTGTGCTGTCTGCGTGATCTGTGATGATGTCTCCTGTTTCATCCCTGATGCTAACCTATGTCTTCCTCCTTTCATGTCCGTCTCGCTAGAGCATTGCCAGTTTTAGTGGCCTCTCAAAGAGCCAGCATTTTGATACTCTGATTTTCCTCATTGTTTTTCTGTTTCTAACTTGATGGATTTCTGCTCCTCATTTCCTGCCTTCTACTTGCTTCAGGCTCTTCTGGCTCCTCTTTACCTCGGTGCTTCGGGTGGGAGCTTAGATTGTCGATGCGAAGTGCCCCTGTCTAACGTGAGCGTCCAGGACGGTAAATGTCTCTCAGCATCACTTTGGCTGTGCCCCACGCATTTTGATAGGCTGCATCTTCATTGTCGACTAGTTCAGTATATTTCTTGATTAACTCTGAGGCTTCTTTTTTTAACCCGTGGACCATGCAGAAGTACGTTGTTTAGTTTCCAAGTGTCTAAAGATTTTCCCGTTATCTTTCTGTATTATTCCTAGGTCTGTTTTTGTTACGGTCAGAAAATACGCTGTGTGTAATTTCACATATTTTAAATTCGTGTTAGGCCCCAGCCTGGTCTGTGATCTAACTCGGTGTGCGTCCCGTCGGCACTTGAAAAGGGCGTGTGGTCTGCTGTTGTGTGGTGAAGTGTTCTGAGTATGACTTGATTTTCTCGGTTGATGGAGACATCCGGTTCTTCTGTACCCGTGCTGATTTTTGTCTACTTGCTCTCTCCGCTGTTGAGAGTGACGTTGAACTCTCCGAGTGCCACTGTAGTATATAAGTACACTTTCTCTTTCATTTCTATCAGTTTTTGATTCACATACTTTGTAGCTCTTTTATTTGGTGCATGTATATTTAGTATTGTTACATCTTCTTGGTGGGTGACCATTTTTAACTATATAATGTCCTATCTGTATCTAGTAATTTTCTTTGCTCTGAAGTACACCATATAATATATTAATATATCTACTACTGTTATTTTTGTATTAATATTTACATGATGTATTATTCCCAACCTTTTATATTGAATATGCTATATTATTACATTTGAAGTACATTTCTTATAGAGACAGTATAGTTGGATGATGTTTTTAAATCTACTCTGCCAATCTCTGTCTTTTAATTATTCTATTTATGCTATTTACATTTCTAAATTATTGTAGATTATTTACATTTATAAATTATTTATACATTATTAGAACTTAAGTCTAACATTTTGTATTCTCTTTGTTTTCTCTCTTTTTAATTTCCCTGTTTTTTCCCTGCCTTCTTCTAGGTTACTTGAGCATTATTTATAATCCATTCTGATTTATCTCTAGTATTTTTGAACCCATCTCTTTATATAGGCTTTTTAGTAATGGCTGCAGATATTACATTATGTACACCTAACTAATCAGGGTTTACTGGTGGCATGATTTTACCAGTTTGATGAGAGTGTAGAAATCTTCCCTCCCTTTTTTATATCCCTTTCCCTTTATAATATCATTTTCTTAAATGTTTCCTTGACATACATTTAGAACCACACCAGTGTTATAATTTTTGCTTTAACCATAAGCATGATTTGAAACTTGATGGAGGAAGGAAAGCCTACTGTGTTTAATCACGTTTTTCTCTTTCTGTCATTCTTTCTTCCTTTCTCATTTTCCAGGATTCCTTTTTTGATCATTTCCTTTTCCTTTACAGAACTTCCTTTAGCCCCTCTTCTCCCATAGGTCCGCAGGGGACAGATTACCTTAGTTTTCCTTCGTCTGAGAATGGCTTTATGTGCATGGAATTCTGTAGGAATGTCCTCTTCCTCAAAATCGACATTGGTCCCCTTTCAGGCAAAGTCTTTGGCAGGAGACAACCATTGTCCCCAGCTCCAGTGCCCTCCACATTCCTAGTCTGGGGGCACCCCCACCCCCATCTCCAGCAGAATGGTCACCGCCGGCTCACGCACTTGGCCCGCTGGGCCTGCCTGGCTGCCTCCGTGAGGACCGTTGGCGGCCTCTGTTAGAATCCCCACGAACTCTGCGGGGCACACAGGTTATGGCACGCATGCGGACATCTTTCCAAAGCAGACGTGCTTAACTCGGTAGTGGGGATTTGTCTTCCTCAGTCAGTTTAGTGCTGTGATTGGGGAACTTCTGCCAGGGAAGACGCTTTACCCTCCACAGTAGCGCTCATGTGCGATGTTTGGAGATGTTTGAGTGGTAGCACCAGAAAAGCACTAGTAAGTAGCTTTTCTCTTACTGTACCACCTGATTAAAATCATGGTCATTTAGTGCGATTTCTAAATTAAGATCATATTTTGTTTAATCATGTTCTGAGACATTTAGGATCTAGTGTAACAATGCATTTTCCTCCCCTTCAGCCATGGAAAAACGTTACCAAGCATCATTTAGATACAATTAAGTGTTATTTCCTTTTTCTTAAAAACAAAAAGGCCTTCTCCTCGTATTTAAAATACAACATCTTCCTACTTTTTTCCTTTCTGTTCTCTGAGACTCACTGTGGGCGCTGTGGTTTTCGCTGGTGCACAGCTTCCTCAGGCGTGGCCCCCGAGTGCCATGCGGGGCTCCACACTCCACACGTGTGGGATCGGACTCTGCAGGGGGGCGCTTCCCAGACTGACTTTTCTTCGTTCGCTTGATCACTATTGGTGAACATCCCACGAAGATCACAAGTTCAAAGTAGTCTTTGATCGGCAAGTTTGCCAAAGTTGTTATGCCTGTATTTCAAGAAGAAGTTTTTCATGTTTTCTTCAGAAATATTAGTGATGTTTGTCTCTTTCTCTGCACTGTTAATCAATGTATAATTCTCTGGGTCTTTCCTACTTATACGTTTGAATACACATTTGCATTATTGACGTATGTATGTTATAAAAAACTGACACATGTATTTTAACCAGACTTTTTCCAAATTGTGTTCATGAGTTACATTAATCTGAGATGCTAAGTAGACTGGCACAAAAAATGTTTTCAAATAAGTAACTATGTCCCTGTTGGAGAGATTCAAAGTGCTCATCAGCACATTAAAGGTTCCGGTGGTACACAGTAGAGAAGCCTGCTTATCTCCGTTCGTCTCAGCATCTTCTGGAAATGTCCGTGTGTGGAACACTTCAGAACACACCGGGGCGTCAGGGGACACTGGTTCGGGAGACCCTGCAGAAAACCGAGAAGCCCGACTAGGGTTTTCTTGGTAGCGTTTTACAATATCAAGTAAAATTGACCAAAGGTGATTAAATTTTCAAGAAGTTAAAGCATTTAGCTGAATTGTGTTTGAGGTATCTTATCTCGCAGAAATTCTGTTTTGAAATACAGCATTGATCGCAGTCCTGTTGATGGCCTTGAAGAATTTGTAAAACTCTTGTGAAAATGCTGCTTTTTTTTTTTTTTTTTTTTTTTTGGTGGAAAGAGATTTTTGTCGTTTTATTGTCCTTATTTGCTCAACCGTTTTTCTTCTAGAAGAGTTCACTTTTATCTTTAAGGAACATGTTTACCGTTTCAGAGAATGTGACACAGGACAGGAGGCCTCCCAAACTCGCCTTCACGTCAAGAGGTGTTGGGGACAAAGGTCCGTCCGGCCACAGTAAACCAAAGGTTACAGGTATGGACTGATAGGGCACAGGCCTCGGTTAGTCACGTGACAGCTGGCGCCCCACAGCCCTGGGAGGAGGCCGCAGGCCCTCCGCCTTCACGTACGCGTAGGTCTTCTTCCGTCAAACAGCTTCAGTAGTTCACTAGAATTTTTTATACCTCGCGTTGATCAAGCCAAGAGTTCCCAACCTGTTTCAGCAGATGAACGGTGCCGGTGAGGACCTGCGTCTTTTGCTGGCGTCACCTGGCTTTGGGAACTCCCTGCGGTGACATTTGTATGTTGTTTAGAGTTGCAGCTGCGCACACGGATCGTACAGGGCGGGCGCAGGTGGGGTTACAGTTGTGAGTGGGTGAAACGCGGAGTGTATTCTTGCGTGGTTGCTCACCAGTCACCCAGTTACCGTGTTACTTTCCGCGCGGACAACTGTAACCCTGCTGCCCCCCACCCTACCCATGGCTGACTGGCAGAGGGCACAGGCCACTGGAGAGCGATGGGTTTCACTGACTGGGTGTGGCGCAAATCGAATTCCAGATCGCCAGGCAAAAATTTTTGTCTCTCTTCCAGAAACGCCCCAAAATAGATGTAGAGTTCTTAGCTTGCTTTCTTTCTTTCTTTTTTTTTTTTTTGTTAGCTTCCACAGATTTCATAGATTTATAGGATGGTAGTTACATAAGCTAAACAGCTCATTTTAAAAAGCTGTAAGAATTTTTATTAACTCGGATGTAGGCTAGAGAAGAAAATTTTTTCTCAGTCATCTAGTGAACAAAACTATTTCGGCTCATTTAAAAGGAAATTGTACTTGGGAAACATTTTAAGTGACATTGGACCCTGGGAAACTTAGAATTCAATAAAATATATAGGTGGTAGTATTTTTTATGCTACCCTATAGTCTGTTGTAGGTAGGGTAGCTCAGACATGCTACTCTCAAATATAAATAGCCTAAATATTTTCTTAAGACCTGTGTGTTACTTATGTTTAGCAGATCTTGGCCGTAGGTATAAACCGTAGAGCTGCCTGCTTTAAATGGAAAGAAAACCCAGAGTTTTGGATGGGTTCCGGAGACCCTGTCGCTTGCACCTGCAGCCCGGCCTCCTAGCACTGGGCCAGGGCAAGGTCTTGAAAGGTCTGTGACGAAGCAAAGCCAGCTCTGTCTTACGTTTAAGGATCTAAGACCTAAGAAATAATACTGCTTCACTTTCTCAAGGACATAAAGAAATTGAGCAAGGGATTTGATGATCAACAGTTCTAAAATGTTTAAATGTTAAAATTTTCAAGCTGAAGCTGTTCACTAATCTGCCCACAGTGTTTGAAGATGACCTCCTTCCTCTAAAATAGAGGCAGCTCTTCTTCCAAAATAACAGGCTACATTCGTGAGCCTGCAGGTTCAGCAGCTGAAATTGGGGAGTGCTGGTTTTGATGTTAGGAAATAAGCTGTAGCACATGAAATGCTTCAAAAACTTTTTAAAAATAAAAGTAGTTTGTTTGAAAATATACATGTGGTTTTCTCTAGACTTACTCCTCTCCCCTCTGGTATTGAGTGTGGGTGGGAAGAATCTTTTTGCCATTGCTAAAATGGCTCCCAAAGTTTTAAAAGCTGAAGACGCTAATAAAATACAGCGTGTTCGTGCGTATCTATTGGTTGTGTGAATAGTTGTTAATAACAGGTGAATGGCTGATTTCTCTTATAAAAAAACTTCCAAGGCACATTGACTTTATTTTTAAAAGGAACTTTTCTTGTTCCGTAGGATCTACCTCAGACCCTGGGAGTAGGAACAGATCTGAATTATTTTATACCTTGAATGGGTCTTCTGTGGACTCACAGCCGCAACCGAAATCCAAAAACACGTGGTACATCGATGAAGGTATCTACAACTGTAGCGTTCTTTCCAACTTTCCTTTTAACGCGTCCGAGAAAAATGGCTTTTTGTAGTTTTGATAAAGAACGAGTAAGCCATTCTTTATTAATATTGCCGAACTGAAGTACTGTACACAATTTGAACCGCACCACCAAGATTCATAAAATGTTTAGAAAATGTATTAGCAGCTCGTTCTCTTAGTCTGGCCGATCTGTTGAGGGTAGAAGACCTCTCGAATCAATGAGTCATTTAAAGACTTTTCTGTCTGGGTCTTTATCGCTTTAAAACACTCCCTTTGGAAAACCCTACCTTCCCTTGGTTCTGGGACGTCTTGTTCTTCCCGGTTTAGTCTTTTCTTCCTTCATCTGTTTGACGCGTGGTTTTTTTGGAACTGAACTCTGTGTCAGACGTTCTCCTGGGCACTGAGGTCACGTGGCGAGAAGAACAGTAATGGGTGGTTTTTGGTTTGGACAGTTGGGTGCCATTTACAGAGGCAGCAAGTGTGGAGGGCGGGGGTGGGGCGAGCCCTGCCGGAGAGGTCAGCGGGGCAGTCGGACCCAATGTGCGTGTGAATTTTTAGGGCTGTAGGGCCTACTCAGTATTCTTGAATACATTCCTCTAATTACGAATAACTGTTTATAGTTGCCGAAGACCCTGCAAAGTCGCTTACGGAGCTGTCTCCAGACTTCGGGCAAGCGTCGCCGCCCCAGCAGCCTCCGTCCACGAACTCGCTGTCCAGCGAGAACAGATTCCACTCTCTACCGTTCAGCCTGACCACGACGCCCAGCACCAACGGGAGCGTCGGCCGCAGCCCGCTCTCTCTGTCCGTTCAGTCTGTGATGGGAGAGCCGAACAGCGCCCCCGGCCAGGACAGCCCGCCCTTGGCCGTGTCTCCGGGGGGCTCGCACGGCCTGGAGGTGGGCTCGCTGGCTGAAGTCAAGGAGAACCCTCCCTTCTACGGGGTGATCCGCTGGATCGGCCAGCCGCCGGGGCTCAACGAGGTGCTGGCCGGGCTGGAACTGGTAACTCCGTTTAACCTAAAATTGCCCTCCTTTGCTCTCTGGGATTTTGTGCAGATTTCCTCCTCTTACATGCTTTTCGGTGGAATGTTAACGTTTGTCAGAAAAACCTTCGCTCGAGAACAGTTTTGTTACCAGGTCGTCTGGCTTCCTCTGCCACCACTGAGCGTCTGCTCACTCGTTCCTAAGTGGCAGTTGGTCCGTGTCCCAGCAACGACAGTAGTTTGAGGTCGATGTGCTTGGGCTCATTCTCTCAAACCGGACACCGTAAGGACAGCAGGCCCATCAGTGGCTGTCCCTCCTCAGCCTCCCGCCCCCACAGTTCTAATATTTGCATCGTCGCCTTTAAGATTAATCTCGACTTTAAGAAATCTTTTGGGATCTTTGCCAGAGGGAGAGAGTTTCCCTTTGGCCATGAGGAAAATACACTGATTGACGTTTTGTATTGAGGAGAGCAGAATATGAGTACATTCAGCTTTTATTTCAAGGCTTCCTGTTTTATTTGGTTGCATGCTAGTGAATGCTGTTTTGGGGGGTTGGTAAGATGCAGAGCCTCTTCTCCCCGCCCCCTCCCTCCTCCACCCCCAGTTTTCATGCTTTTGGGAAAGATGAGGGAAGGTCAAGCCAGGGAAGATTCAAGCATGTATTCCGAAGGGAAGGAAGTCCATCAGGAACTTCAGGTTGGACTCAGGAGTCAACTTCTTTGTCTTTTTAAAAAAAGATTTTATTTATTTATTTTAGAGGGGAAGGGAGGGAGAGAGGGAGAGGAAAAAAAAAAAATCAGTGTGCGGTTGCCTCTGGTGCGCCCCCTAGTGGGGACCTGGCCCGCAACCCAGGCATGTGCCTTGACCAGGAATTGAACTGGCAGCCTTTCGGTGAGCAGGCTGGCACTCAGTCCACTGAGCCACACCAGCCAGGGCAAGGAGTTAACATCTTAAATCACCAGCTGTGCTCCGAAGTCCTGATCAGCGAACCCCTTTTCCTGATGCAGTTCTCAGTACAGGTGTGATGTGGGAATTCAGAAAAAGGATAAACTCACCACCAGCCGTAGTTCTTTGCGCACTGTCTTTGCCGGAAGCACAGTGATGCACATGGGTGTGTCTCTCTTCCAGGAAGATGAGTGCCCGGGCTGCACGGACGGGACCTTCAAGGGCACCCGTTACTTCAACTGCGCCATGAAGAAGGCGCTCTTTGTCAAGCTCAAGTGCTGCAGGCCCGACTCGAGGTTCGCCTCCCTGCAGCCGGTCTCCAACCAGATTGAGCGCTGTAACTCTCTAGGTACGGGATGCCCCCGGCCCCGACCTCGAGCCGCTCGGCAGGTGGCGGCAGGGGCCCCGTTCCAGCGTGCTCCTTGGCGTGGTCATCAGACTTCGACGTCGGGCAGAGTGGTTGCCTGGTGATGTGCCAGGAGGGTGCGGTTGTCCTAAGAGGGGGCATTTTAGAAAAGTCTTAGGAAAACGTGTTGGAGGCTTAGGAAGTGAAAAGCAGTGGGGCTTATTTTTCTCGTCCTGTCGATCACTGACATTTAATTTTCAGCAGCAGGGGAGGCGGGTCGGGGCCCTTTCTGGGGCCCCACCTCCCTCTTGGCGTGGTGTTCAAGGGCATTAGCGGTGCCCTCGGGAGGGGCGTCCCTCTCGGCGCGCCCCGTGCAGCAAGGAGTCAGCGTCACCGTAAGACGTAGTTCCGACTGCCGGCCGCCGGACGGGCCTCGTCCCTGGTAATGGGGCAGCGTCCCGGGGCTGCCCGCTGCCGCCTCCCTTCTGGAGGATGGCGGCGGGGCACTGTGAGGGTTAAACAGATGTGAACAGGAAAAGCATCCTCATGAAAAACACTTTTGGCACAGTTGAAATGGCACTTTGGAATTTTGGTTCTCTTTCTCCAGTTTGAAAAGGAACCATCTTCAGACAAATAATAAAATATTTGGGGACAACATCGTGCTTGGCAGGTGGATTTGCACACTAATTACTTAGCGTTCTGAGGTGTTTTCTGAACCGTGGCAGAAGCGAGAGCACAGATGCGCGCCAGCATTCTCTACACGCCAAGATGAAAGCCAGTTCGTCAGCACCCACCCTTGACTTAGCTTTCAGTTGGGAAATGCATTTGGCATCAAGATGCAAAGAAATATTTTAAGTGAAGACATACACAGGAATGCCTGTTGTCAGTTTAAGAGAATCACTTTTTTCATTTTAATTTTTTTCTCTTCAGCCTTTGGAGGCTACTTAAGTGAAGTAGTGGAAGAAAATACTCCACCAAAAATGGAAAAGGAAGGTTTGGAGATAATGATTGGAAAGAAGAAAGGTATCCAGGGGCATTACAATTCTTGTTACTTAGACTCGACCTTATTCTGGTGAGTTTAAAATCAGCGCGGGGGGACTGCAGTGCCCGGGGACGGGTGTGTGTGTGTGTGTGTGTTGGGGGGGGTTGTGGAGAGGTCGCTGCTGCCTCTGAGGATTGCCTGCCTCTGGGTGTTTGGGGGTCGGGAGGAAAGGGAGGTGTGCACCTGTTGTGCACCCCTTGGAAGCTGTTGACGGTCGTCTCGTGAACCTGCATCCGCAAAAATTAGCGTAAGACGTAGCGCAGTGAAGGACTGCTCAGAGGGGAGTGGCGGTGTCCCAGTGGAGCCGCCATCCGGAGAGGGTGCGGGCGACCGCGGGCCTGCGAGGCGCGGTGCCTCCGTGCGCATGGGGGGGGGGGGGCCCAGCGGCTGGGTGCGCGTGCGTCCCGGGTGGAGGCACTCCCGTGGCCGCTGTGCCGCGGAGCTTCACCGTCGGTGGGAGCCCGGCTGCCCGCACAGGGTCGGTTAACCCAGGCGGACAGCCCGGCACAGGGGGCGTTTCCCCTCCGAGGGCGCACTGCCCGTGACCTGCCCACTGTCCGCGGCCAGGGCAGGAGGGTTGGGGCGTTAATGGGATGTTGGAACCCCAAAGGCAGGAGGAAGAACGGAAACGGCGGGCCGTTCTTGGGGGGGCGGGCAGACTACTTGGTCTCTCCGACGTGTTGACAAAAGCAACGGTTGGCAGCCTGCCCTTCAGATCTCCTGATAAAACATCTCTCTCGGCCAAGTGTTGTTTCTCTCGGATACCAGCAAGTTCCTGCTGTCAGTCGCTCGCAGAGAGTTTTGCAGTTAAAGAAGCTTAGACCCCCGCCCAGGGGTGCTGCGGGCAGAGACTCGGGTTTGCAGGCCCGCGTTGCCCTCCCACACTGCCGGTCTGTAGTTCGTCGTCTTGACGTCAGCGTTCCCCGTGACCCGGAAGGCTCTCCAGGCCGCGATGACCGGCCACGGGACGCTTAGCAGGGTCTGGGGCCCCCCCACCCCATCGTGACGGAAAAACACTGCTTTGTGCGCGATTCGCAGGTTTTCTCTTCACGTTCTTTGTCGCGTGTGTGTCTCAAAACAGAACAAAACAGAATAGAGCAGAGAAAAACCCAAACCCAAACCATCCACAGCGTGGGGAAAACGTTCTTGTCGTTTTGCAGCTTGTTTGCTTTTAGTTCTGTTCTGGACACTGTGTTGCTTCGACCCAAAGAAAAGAGCGACGTAGAGTATTATAGTGAGACTCAGGAGCTGCTGCGGACGGAGATCGTGAACCCTCTGAGAATGTGAGTAGCTGCGCTGGGGGCTGGGGGCTGGGTGCTGGGGGGTCTGGGCGTGTTGGTGCGAAGAGCGAAGGAGGGCGTGGACTGTCGGTGCCCCAAATGGCTCTGAGATTAGCCATCGAGACCGGCCCGTAGCGAGCCCCTGGTGCCCCTAGCATCTCCTCCGAAGCCACTGTGGGAATGGGAGCTTTGCATCAAGTGCCCCCGTGTTCGGACGCAGGTGAGAGGGCGTGTCCTGGTGACGGGGCCTGGTGCGAGTGCAGACCTTACTCCCGGTTTCTCGTCCCTGCCCGCCCCCCACCCCGCAGGCTGTCCCCTCCTGAACGCTACAGTACACGGCCTGTCTCAGGGTTGTATGTTCCGTCCTGTCGAGTTAGTTTTGATTTCTTAAGCAAATAGCATTTAAAAACCAGTCATAGTAAATTAAAAAGAGCTTCTCTTGTGTTAGTGATAGTTTAGGGTCTAACAGTGTCTGGGATAAGTCTGATCCTAGAATCTCAATTTTTCAAAGCACAAGAAGAAGCCTATGATTCTGTCTTTCAAAAATGATTGTCTAGTCTATTGATTTATGATATGCTGAAGTTACCTAAGAAATGTGTGGTTGTCAAGATATATTATTAATTTAGTGTATATGTCAGCGTTCACTCCCGCATTTTTTACTAACACAGATACGGATATGTGTGCGCAACAAAGATTATGAAACTGAGGAAAATACTTGAAAAAGTGGAGGCTGCGTCAGGATTTACGTCTGAAGAAAAAGGTGACTGTCCCACCTTTCAGGATGTGCCCTCGGAACCAGCAGAGAGCACTGGCTGAGATGTGCGCCTGTGTCGTTTCGGGAGTTTGCGTTAAAATAGAAGCTCCCCGTGCTGCGCAGTCTTCCCCCCCCTTTTCTTAGAGCGCCGGCTCCCTTCCAAAGGGGGCGATGACCGGGGACAGTGAGCTCGGGGCAGAAACTGCCCGGCTCTCGAGTGCCGACTGGACAGCCAGGAGGTTCGCCCTTCCCACCGCGCAGTGACCGAGGGTCCCTGTCCCCGCTGCGCGGTGAAGGCTGCGGGGCGCCCCCCGCACTGGCCCGCCAGGCTGTCCTTGTCACTGACGAGGGATTAGCTCTGTGTCCCAGGCAGCATTTCAATCGATTCACAGCCGAGGGATCTACTCAGAGGCTCAGCTCCTGACTCTGAGTGTGTTCCCAGCTCATGGTGACTGGGACGCGTAGAGACTCAGTAATTATTTAAATGTCAGGAAAGACAAGGTCGTGCTTCAGACTTCATTCCGCTTACCCTAAACCCCTCAAAACAAAGGTACTTTATTATATGTGAGCTACTGCACCGTTTCGAATGCAATAAAGTTACAGCAAAATCAGAACTTAGTTCTTTATCGTATCCTCTGTATTTTTAGTTAGGAAAACTTGAGAACTTTGCTTTTAATTGAAACAAGATTGATTATGGCATTGAACTCAGCAGAAGAATGTCACTTATAAAAAAATAGAATGATTTAAAAGTTTTGTCAGCAACTCATTTGATTTTTTGTTTTCTCCTAGATCCTGAAGAATTCTTGAATATCTTGTTCCATCAAATTTTAAGGGTAGAACCATTGTTAAAAATAAGGTAATTGAAAAATTTTCACAGAAGCTCTGGAACAGGGACCGCCCTCATTTCCACACCGCCATTCTTTGGCAACGAATTCTTCAGGGCTTCCTTCCTGTTGGGTTTGTTTCGGGATTCTCACGGGCTGGTTTTCCGCGTGCGGACTGGTCTGAATCGTCGACCTCTCAACGGTATTATTCTTGACTGGAGGGACAAGTGCAATGTAAACGCGTGCTTTTGATTTTAACCCTAGTAATACATACCACTGCGAATCGTTTTCTTACAAGAGTATATATGAATACTTTTCAACTTAAATTAATGAGCCCTTTAAGATGATCTTATTCTAACCTCATCAAACACAGTGAGAACACTGATTCTGAGTCCCCATCCCCCAATTAATTAGCTCTCACTCCCAGCTGTGTGGCTTGGTCGTTTTCTCTCCATCTGCAATGAAAGCCTTGAATTTAATACAGTGAAGTTCTTAGTGAGATATTCCAAGTGGATGAGCCGTCCAAATAGTTCACATGCTAAACCTTTTTATGCTTTCCTGTGGGTTTCTCTGTTGAAAACCTTGCTAATATGTTACTTGTTTCCCTGAAAGCGAATCACAGACAAGAAGTCATACTCATTTCAGTCTGAAGTGAGGTGTTCGAAGCCAGTGCTGAACGGATGGTTAAGAAGGGAGGGGGTTGGCAATGACAACATTAGGTTCTGGTACTGTTTTGGGTGTTCTAGCTAATGAACATCAGAACACACACTTATTACCTGTTCAAAGGTGCTAAGGCTGTATGTGTACCTAGAAAATTCTAGAGAATACTTTGGAAACTACTAGTATTCATACAAGAATTTGTAATTTGACCTTTTAGGAAAAAATCATGGAGAAACCAACAGTATTTCTGCGTACCCTTTCACAAATATGAAAAAGGGATGATTTCATACATTATGAAAGTATAAATGGCCAAGAAATCAATTTTATTGAGATAGGTTTTTTAAAAGACTTGCACAGAATTGAAAGGTGTTTTGATTAATTAGTGAGGAGGTTCGCGTTCTAGATAGGAAGATTAAATGACTTAAAGATGCTAACAGTTTTACAAAATAATTTGCATAAAAGCAAGATCTTAACTTTTTTTAACTCTGCGAAGTGATTTTACAGTTCTCTACAAGGTGACACAGGTGAAAACGCTGAAGTCTGTATTTTTAAGAATTCTTTTATAAGCTTTGAAGGCAGAGCACTAGACATGGGAGCAGTGTGACACTGGTGTAAAATTAGATATTCGGGTCAACAGGTGTGAACAGAAAGCTCACAAACAGAACTAAGTGCATGTAGCATTTCAGCCTTCTGCCACAACCGAGGAAGGAGCGGTCCCGGCCCGGCACACCTGAGGACGTCACGCACTCCCAGGGACAGCACAGGCTGCGTGCTGCCCGGGTCCTCGCAGGCCCGGAGGGACCAGACGCAGGACAGAATAAAAAAGTGTGTGTGTGTGTGTGTGTGTGCGCGCGTGTGCACGCATACGTATCACCACATAGGATCCATGACTGGGAAGGGGTACCTCACAGGGTGCGGCAGGCACAGGAGAAGAGAGGGCTGCTCCTTTGGAAGGAAGCTCTGAAGGAATTCCCCGGAATGCAGCGGGAAGGGCTAAGGAGTCGGAAAACAAGACAGGGGCCATGGACGCTAGCTGCATTCTGATGGGAATTCTAGGCGGGGGCACCGGAGAGAACAGGGACTTGCCGGGAAGTGCCTGTCCTGCCCCCGGTGGCAGGCCCTTTGCCCCAGAAGGTCTGAGCGGGTCTGCCCCGTTCAGGAAAGTGGGGTCCATTTTCTGGTTTGGAGCATTAGGTGCTGTTTGCTGCCTTCCAGATTTGGCCACTCCAAGGCAAGTGTTATTTACCTAATTTAAAATTGTACCTAAACATATCATCCAAATATTTTCTTAAATGTTTACAAAAGAAATAATATACTCATACTGGTATTGTTAAGTTGAACCGAGTGAGTGTAGCTTCTGGTTATGATAACACAGTGCTTTTTGATTGTGAAATTATTCCATCATTTTTCTCCGGATCACTGGGGGAACTTGTCAGTGCGAAAACTAGAACAAGAAATCACGTTTAAGGTCTGTGCAGAAAGGCACCGAATTATTTCTCCTCGGTGGTTGTCTTCGCCCCCTTGTTCTGACTATCTGAGTTGCATGCTTACTGGTTCTCAGATGCTGCCGGGACAGCTTCACCTTTCAATCTGAGTATTTAAAAAATACATGTTATTTTTTTCTACATTCCTTTAGGTCAGCGGGTCAAAAAGTACAAGACTGTTACTTCTATCAAATTTTTATCGGAAAAAATGAGAAAGTTGGAGTTCCTACAATTCAACAGTTGTTAGAATGGTCTTTTATCAATAGTAACCTGAAGTTTGCAGAGGTTAGTGACCATTACTTGTATTTTATATGGAAGTTCTTGGGCCCTGGCTGGTGTGGCTCAGTGGATTGAGGGCCGGCCTGCGAACCAAAGGGTCGTTGGTTCAGTTCCCAGTCAGAGCACATGCCTGGGTTGTGGGCCAGGTCCCCAGTAGGGGGCGCTCGAGAGGCAACCACACATGGATGTTTCTCTCCCCCCCTTTCTCCCTCCCTTCCCCTCTCTAAAAATAAATGAAATCTTTTAAAAAAAGTAAGTTCTTAGGATTCTTAAGACTACTTACCGGTAGATTCAGTATTCTTACTTGTAACCCACTGAGAATAGTAAGAAACGCAGACTAGTAACAAAACACCAGTTTAAAGAAAATGCAGTGTTTCAATTTTGTCCTTGTAAAAAAGTTGCCTTAGAATTAAGATTGAACTTTTTGGATTTTTTTATGCCAAAGAAAAGATTAAGCTACTTTGTAACTTGAAAACTTTTAAGTAGCTCAAAGCAAAGAAGATTTACCCAGGGTAACGTTTTACCCAAGCTCACTCTCCGAATCTGCAGAAAAGAGCGGTCGCAGGGTAAGAAAGAGACGGCGCGGACGCGCGCCCCTGCTGCCGATGGACGAGCGAGGCCCGCTGTTCTCTCTCGCGCCGTATCACGCGTCTTCGTGACGCGGGCGGGCGTGCGCGCGGCCCGTTTTCAGCGTGCGCGTGTCCGAGGGAGTGTTCCCGGGAAGCCCCGACGGCTGCTGCGGTGATCCGTTTGTTCAGACGCGAGCGTATCTTTAGTACCCAGGTTCTTCCAGAACCTCCGCAGACTGCAGCCCCGGGGTGCGACGTCGCTCCCGGTCGCCTCCCTGCCGTTTGCGATCCCGGGCTGTCGTCCTGCCGGAGCCCTGTGTCCGTGTGTCCACGGGATGGGCGGCTGGAGGTCTCGGGGCTCGTCGCTGCTCCCGCCTGATGGGCCGTCGGTGTGACGGCGAGGCCACTGCTGGGCTTGGCCACCGCGACGGTAGCAGCGTCAGAGGGAAGTGGTTCCCTCAGCGCTTTGACTCTGAAAAGACTTTTTTTTTTCCCCTAGGCACCATCATGCCTGATTATTCAGATGCCTCGGTTTGGAAAAGACTTCAAACTATTTAAAAAAATCTTTCCTTCCCTGGAATTAAATATAACAGATTTACTTGAAGACAGTAAGTATAAGAGCTCTTAGTTTGTTCCGTGTATTTTCCAGAAGCGGTCAGCTGGTCGCTCCCCTTGGTTGTAAGAGTCGCAGGACACCAGGCTTCCGAAGGCAGGTCAGCTCGGAGGAGCCTGGGCGTGTACAGCCGCTCCTTCCAGCTTCAGGGATTTATTCCAAGGAAAGGACCGGGCGTGCCCGTCAGTACTTCCCGGGCACCCACGTTTGTTGTTGCACGGCGACGGAGAAGCTGGGAACCACCTGTGTCCTAACGGGAAGGGGGGTTCTTACATGAACTGTGGGGAGCCCGCGTGGCGAGACCACGGCCACTGCAGGTCACGGGTTCGCGGACCCGTGCGTGTGAACGTGGTCACGCGTGCTGCCAGGCGACGAGGTGTGTCGATGCTTCCACAAGAGGAGCTACACACACACACACACATGCACACACACGGGGTTGTGGAAAGTGCAGCTAGAAAGGGACCGGAGGAATTCCCAGTCTCGTGCTCGCTGAAACGGTGGATGCCTTCGGATTGCTTCCCTTATCCCGTCTCGCATCTTGGAACGTTCGTGCACAGACATTTTGTAATCAGGGGAAAGCACCCTAGAATATATGAGTTAAAAACACTGCCACTCGTTGAGGGAAAATGCCCCTGAAGTTGCCCCGAATCCAGGGAAATCCAGTTTGAAGCTGACGGGGAGGGGGAGGGGAGGGTTGGAGAGGCCAGGAACGCTGTCCTTTTTAAAGCTGAGCTTCTGACTCTTGAGCGCCAGCGCGCACTTTGTAAAGGGCCCTCACCCCTCCCGCCCCGTGCAGCCCCCCGGCAGTGCCGGATCTGCGGCGGGCTGGCCATGTTCGAGTGCCGCGAGTGCTACGAGGACGGGGACATCGCCGCGGGCAGCATCAAGCAGTTCTGCGAGACCTGCAACACGCAGGTGAGGGCGGGGCCAGGGGGGTGGGGCGGGGGGGCTGGGGGGCTGGGTGCGCTGTCTCGGCGGCGAGTGCGCCTGTGCTTGCGGGCCCTGGGAGGTGCTCAGACTCGCGATGCGCTTCTGAAAAGTCGCAGTCCAGTGGCATTGCTCACGCCCCTTCCGTGCATCGGACAGACTCCAGCGAAGCCCCAGGTTGCTGGGAACGGGCTGCGTTCAGGTCGGGGAAGCGGATGGTTCACGAGAAACGTGGGTTTGGCTGCTTCCCCTTCCGTTTCAGGTCCACCTTCACCCCAAGAGGCTGAGCCATCAGTACAACCCGGTGTCGCTCCCCAAGGACCTGCCCGACTGGGACTGGCGGCACGGCTGCATTCCCTGCCAGAAGATGGAGCTCTTCGCCGTGCTGTGCATCGAGACCAGCCACTACGTGGCCTTTGTGAAGTACGGCAAGGACGACTCCGCCTGGCTCTTCTTCGACAGCATGGCCGATCGGGACGGTAACGCACACCCTCCCGACTGCGGGGGGCCGTTCCTGGGCGGGGGGCAGCCTCTGGGACGTGCCGTGGGAGCGTGGGCAGTCTTCCTGGTGACCGGCTGAGGCCTGGCGGTGCGGTCACAACCCTGCTGCCAGAGGAGCGGTGACACTGTTGTGCGATTCTGACCTACGCGTGGTCCTCGTTAAAGAGAGGACCCCGACGTTTCTGGGCCGGGAGGTCCCCAGCCTTGTCCTCTTGGGCCTCCAGGTTCCTCTCGTTTCCCGTGCGAGCTGGTAGCCGCGTGCCTGGTGCATGTGAGCCGGGCTCTCTGGGGAGTCCATTAAGTCACCCGCCCAGATCCGGCGCCTTGGGAAGGACCCCTGTTCCTCCGTCACTAACCCGGAGGCTGAGGGGCCTCAGGGCACACAGCTCGCATTGAACTCAGTCTCAGGGACCTCAGCGCCGAAGGGCTCTGTGCTGAACCCGCAGTGTTGTTGTCTGTGTAACGACGCTGGGAGCAGGGGTGCCTGTCCTCTTCGGGGAAGACCTGTGGACGCAGCTCGGCCCCGTCCTAGGCGAGGCCGAGACGCCCCGGCCCCCCCTCCCCATCCTCCACCGCTCTGTAAGGCCCTGTCCCCCTCTCCCGGCGAGGCCCTCTGCCAGCCTAGGACGCCCCCCACGGCAGCCTCTGAGCCAGGAGCCCAGGCCGTAGGAAGGGCTGGCCAGCCTTTCCTCAGTCCGCAGACACGGGGCGCAGGGCAGCCCTCCTGCGAGTGCACCCCTGCCGCACACAACAGGCCATTTATCCGTGAGATCGGGAGCTTGGGGCTCAGACTTTCGGAAAAGCGCCCCAGCCTGCTGAGCCAGCTCCCCCACCCCAGTCCCAGCCCCCATCAGTCTGTGAGGGCCGCCCGGGGGCGTGTTTACATGGAGGAGATAAAACAGTTCCCTGTCCCAGGGCCCCCCCTGCCCCCCCAGTCTCGTAGTGGGGATGGGAGGCAGGAACGGGGGTGTTGAGCGCCATGCGCATCGGTCCGTGTCACGTGGTTACTCGTGGGCATGGAGAGACGCCTGGGAAGTGGGTTCGGGGGGACTTCTGCAGGCTGCTTCTGCCCGCGTTCTTCATGCTTGGCCCCAGAACCTCCCCGAAACCGAGCAGTGGGAACACCGCCGAGAGCGAAGGGAGGCTCCCGCCCCTAGAGCCCAGACGTCCGACCAGGCCTGCCACACGCTGGCAGCTCGCCCGCCTGAGCTGCGGAGCCGTCAGGCGGCGAGGCCGGGCCGGGCCGGGCAGCCACAGGCG
This sequence comes from Glossophaga mutica, assembly GCA_039655065.1. Classification (NCBI taxonomy): domain Eukaryota; kingdom Metazoa; phylum Chordata; class Mammalia; order Chiroptera; family Phyllostomidae; genus Glossophaga; species Glossophaga mutica. Next base: position 3,850,496 of record CM077315.1, read on the forward strand.
GGGCGCCTTGACCCTGAGCGGACCTCTTCCCCTGCCCGCAGGTGGTCAGAACGGCTTCAACATCCCCCAGGTGACCCCGTGCCCGGAGGTGCGGGAGTACCTGAAGATGTCTCCGGAAGACCTGCACGCCCTGGACTCCAGGCGGATCCAGGGCTGCGCCCGGAGGCTGCTCTGCGACGCGTACATGTGCATGTACCAGAGCCCCACCATGAGCCTGTACAAGTAGGGGCGGCGGGCGGGCCGGCCGGCGGGCGCCGCGCCTCCGTGGGGCCCGGGGCGGGGGCCCACGGCGGCTTTGCTCGGCGTCCGTTGCCGGCAGTGGGCGTCTCGGCGGGGACGGTCCCTCAGAAAAGGACTCCTGTGTTGAAAGCGGACTGCTTTGTGTCACTGAAGTATTTAATAAGAAGCATTTTGCACTCTAGAAAGTACGTCTGTGTTGGTTTTTTAAGAAGTCCAAATGAAGTTATTAATAACAGAAACTTTAAGTTAAGTGCATCGATCACATGCTGTTTTTTGGGGGGACATACAATTTTAATTGTGACAGTTTCCGCCTCTTCTAGTCCGTCGAGGATGTAAATAAATGTGTCTTCTCCGTGGACCAAGGACATGCGATCGTTTTTCCTTTGTAGTGAGTGGTTGCCTTGAGGAGGAAACTTTTTCTGTTTTATTGAGAGACTACCTTCGATCCAGTTATTAAAGCTGCACTGAGTTGGACTTGCGAATTTCTCCCTGTGTAGTGCCGACTCCCGCGTGGCTGCAGCAGCGGTCAGAGAGGACTTGAACGTCCCTACTGGGGGTGCGTTCTCCGTGTTCTGGGGCTGGGGTAAATGAGTGAGTCTGTCACAAAATGCCCATTTCTGACGCGACTTTCAGGGGGAGTCGGGGCGTCCAGCCGTTGACGCTCGGCGTTCATAGCAGCAGCAGTCAGCCTGCGGTGACTGTGGGTTCTGAGACTCTCTCTTTCACGGAACGGGCTCCGTAAACTCCACGAGCGTCTCAGAGCGGTGACTGTCGCGCTGCACACACGTGTGGCCCGTAGGAAATAAATCTGGCGTGTGGGACGGCTCACCGAAGTCTCCCCGAAGACACGTGCCAGGTGCCCGAGACTGTCCAGGACTCGGGTCTGACCGGTCGGCCCCTCACTTCGATGGCACTCGAGACAGTGACCGTCACGAGCGAGATGTCCCGTTTGAGGGGTGGCAGCAGCTTTCTCCTCCTCCCGGTTAAATGAGTAGCACGTGGCTGTTTGCTCGGCGGGTGCCGTTGGGTGTCCAGGCCACACGGACGCGGGAGACGGGCCGTGGGTGTCTTTCTGGAGCGGCTTCCTAGCCGTGCAGACAGAAACGTGGTCACATGCGTACAGCGTATGGCTTCCAAAACCAGCGTCCGAAATTCCTGGGGGGGATCCCGCAATTATTTCCTTAAAGGCATGTTTACCGCTTGGTTTTTCATTCCATTTGCTGACACTTATCAGCTTTATCAGTCATAGTAAGGGACAAAGAGTCCTTCATCTTGTGATTTTTTTCATTCTTGAGATGAAGGTACAGAACTTTTGCATCAGGGTTTGCCAAGTGCCTGGCTGGGGCGTTGAGCTGGACACCAGATGGGGGTCGGGTGCGGGCCCTGGGCCCCAGGGCTGGCCCTGCTGCCCTCGCCCCCGGGGGTGTGGGGCCATGGGGGCACGGTGTCCGAGGCCTCTGCCAGCCCTGACCACTTCCGAGTCCCGTTGCCCTCGATAAACACGTGTGGAATGAGTGAGCGGATGAAGGAGCGTATCCATGCGGTCTTCAGGACTTGTCTGGGAGAGCGGGTAGGAATCTGTACGGAAGACTGGATCGAACCGTTGAAAAGAAAAAGGCAGGGAGGCAAGACCGGGTGTTCTCTGTAAAAGTTTGAACAGAAGGCAGGTGGAGCAGGGGCTGCCCGCCGGCCCCGCGCGCCCCGGACCTGGAAGAGCCTGCCCACCTCTGCCTGGTGCAAGGCCCTCACAGGACAGGGGCCGCCCGGCTGTCGTTTCTGAGGACTCTTCCCCGGGGCGGGGGAGCTTCCCGTCCTCCCACGTTCCCGGGGTTCTGGCTGGGCGCTGGACTCGCGTCCAGACACGTTAAAGATACGGGTGTCCGTGCCCACCCAGGCCTGCTGGAACCCGCAGCCCAGCCCAGGCTCCGGGCGTCGGTCAGGGCTCTGGTGCCAGCCCCCGGTGCAGCCGGGGTGGGAGGCACCTGGCAGGAGCAACGGTGTTTTGGGGGGAGACGCGATCCACTTGTCCTTCCCTGTGGGGCTCTCCACTCTGCCAGAGGGTGGCGGGCTTGGACAAGCTCTGGAGGGAAAGTAGAGAACTCACCGCAAAGCTCCTGGCCCGGACTCTTGAGGAGGAGCCCCGGAAACGTGTGCACATCGGATGGACGTGCCCTGCAGACGGGGGAAGGGATTTGGGGGCAGAAGCAACGTCCCTAGTTCAGAGGGGGGCCCGAGTCAGGAGGTCCTCCGAGGGGCGTGGCGAGGGTGCCGGGCTCTCTGCTGAGCGATGGTCTGAAGCATGTGTGAGCCCAGAGGACAGAAGGCTGCCCGGTTGGCGAGGTAAGAAGGTAGAGGGCTCTTGGGAGGGACTCCGGGTTTGGGTGCGGCCTCCACACGGCAGCCGGGCACTCCGTTTGCGGGGCTGATTTTCACTGGAGGGGCGCGTATTTTCGGCAGTCTAATCGAAGTGGTTAGGGGAGCGAGCGTAGAGCCAGTCGTCACGAAGCACAGGTGAAAAGACGAGTTGCATCCACGCCCTTGCCCGTACTGCTTCCCTCGATTTGGGGAAGCTCTTCGACCCGCGCATCGAACTATCGCCTCACCAGTGACGCCGAGTCCGTGGCAGATTCTGCCTCTCCCGAAGCATGAGGCTGCACTCGGGTGTGAGGGGCTGGGCGGGGTGTCTTCCTGAGGCCCAGCCCTCCACCCCTCCCGTTGTGAGACGGTCAGCGTGACCTCCGAGGTCTTACCCGGCAGGTTCGGTTGGTGGCAGGCAGGGTCCCCCAGCCTGTGGAATCCCTGAGGCCAGGCCCCTGGCTATGGTGCGTGGGGCTGAGTCGAGCCTTCTGCCCGGCAAAGGACAGACCAGGCTGCCCTGTGCTGTGTGCCACAGTGGGGCTGCCACATCGGAATCCACATACTTAACACAAACGCGTGTTTTACTCTTTCTGACCGTCCCTGCAAACTCGAGGCTGTTTTGTTCTGACATATTTCCAGACCCTGCCCTGCAGGTGACCCTGTAGGGGTGGGGTGAGCTGCAGCAGGAAGACGGCAGCCACCTTCACAGATCGAGTCAGCCGGGGTGGGCTGGTCAGTGCTCCCCAACCAGTTCTGCAGGGAGAAAAACGCCCGCCAATTTTGTGACGGCCCATGGAAGCTGCCAGAGAGACATCCCGGGGGCGGTGGCTGGGAAGAGGTACCAGCAGGGTGGGCGGGCACTCCCGCCTTACAGGTACTAGAGACACAGCTGTCACGCTTTCATGCAACGGTGGCAGGGCAGTTGCCACAGAAACTGTGCGCCCTACGCAGCCTGAAATACTTACTCTGGCCCTTTGCAGAACGTTTGCTTGCCCCCGGCATAGGTAGTCGCAACATGTAAAATAATGAGGAAGTGATGAGTTTTAAATGGGACTCGTTTAATTACAGCTTTTCAGTATAACTTATTTAATCGTAAGTTGATATCACTGGGGGCCAGCTGTTCAACCCGATGGGGCTCTCGCACCGGACCCTCGACTTCTGTAGTCCCTCCCGTTTCTGAGCACCGCAGCCGGTGTCTGGCACAAAGCAGGGGCTCACGTGTCTGCTGAGTAAGGGAAGGAACCTGCAGCCCGTACGCGTAGAGTCCTTCCCACTCACTATGGCTCATGTGGCCGGAACGACGTCCCCTGTCCCCATGGCTCGCAGGAGGCGTCAGCCTCCGGTCCCCGGGTCTCCTCTCAGAAGTGGATTTCCACACAGTAGATCCGGCTTCAGAAGAGTTTGTGAACTTGAAAGCATGTTTGTGAAGTGCAGCTGTAACCAACCATGTCTCTTTTCCCCATCTTATTTTCAGGTTATACTCTCAGTCTTCAGATTGCTTTTTATAATTTCGTGGGTTTTTTTCCCTCTCCCTCCAAAGCCTCCCATACTTCTGGCGCAGCATCGCCATCTTGTGGTCTTAACGGGGTATGGCAACATCTTACAGCTTCCTTCGCAGCGGCTGCGGCAGCCAGATCTCCAGGTTTGCGAGGTAGCAGGTGATGTTTGAAAGCCAATGTGGCAATTGGCCAGGGCTACGCCGCAGATTATAAAGTATAGCCAGGAGGTTGTAAGCTTCCTCTGTGTTATTGCGGGACAGTCGGGGAGCGCTGGACATGTCCGAGGATGAGCGTTTCCCCTACTGTCTCTGGGTGGCCTTTCTCTCTGTCTGTCCACCTACCGTGAGCTGCAGGCGCCGGTCACAAACGGTATTTCAGATGAGTCAGCGCCATCTACTGGGAGAGTGCCGTCAGGGCGGGTGTGCGGCCGGTCTCTCAGGGATCTGCGAGGAATGGATTACAGATGCGCAGCTTCTCGGTGGGAAGAAAGCGGGCGAATAATCGGCCCCTGCGTCAAGCCCCCTTCAGTAGCAATCTCCTTCCACGGGGTCTGGGGAACGACTGCCAGTGGGAACCCCACATCTGCGTGCGGTGCTGACTTCTGCAGCTGAAGTCGACTGGGCCTCAATACAGAAACCAGCAATTATTCCCCAAGAGCAGTCTTCGGGCCACCTGCGTCCCAGTCATGGGCGCGAGCTTACGAATGCGGGCTCAGAGCACGCCCCCCCCCCCCACACACAATGTACAGGATCAGACTCTCAGCGCGGCCCTGGAATTTGCATTTTGATCCCCCCAACTGACTCGTGTGTACACCCCGAGGTCTACGGATCCCTGCCCTGGATCCTGCCATGTGGAAAAGACTTTTTTCTTTCAGCAAAATCCAGACAGAGGTTGCACTCGGGTTAAAGCTGAGGGACAGAAGGCACTCGTCGTGTGGTTAGAGCAGCAGCGTTTTACGGCGTCGTTCATAGCGTCCACCTTCGCGCACTTCTCCTCATGGATGAAGAGGCAGCAGACCCGAGGCCCACGGCGCAGGCGCTTACCCTGACTGCGGAGGTGGAGATCCCCTCTCCCCAGTGCGTCCCACCCTCCCACACCCTGCTCTGCCCGGCAGGTGGGCGAGACCACTTCCCCTCCATCCCGAGGAGGCTCAGCCCGCACCCTGGCCTGTTCTTCCGGAGCAGGGCTCGCTTTAAAGAGATCACACGGCCCTATGCAGCAGATGCCGGAACTGAAGGTCACTACTTTCCTGCGTGGTACGTCCGTGCACCTGGTCTTCCTAGCACCTGTGCAGGCGCCCTGGGCTCCTCGCAGTTCCTCTTCCCGCCCCAGCGGTCCCATCCGGCTGCTGGGGATTCGTTTTGCTGGGTCGCAGACCTCTCCTGCAGAGAGACAGAGAGCCTGCCCACTCACTCGGTGGCATCTGTGTTTCCCATCCGCTTGTGTCACCTAGCTCGGGTGCGCTGCCCTCTCACGCAGACACGCCACGATTCGGTCATCGGTGCTCCTGCCGATGGCTTTGGGTCGTTCTGGTTTGCGCTGTTGTGAATAATGCCGCTTCCTTGACCTGCAGATCGTGGAGCGGCCCAGCTGCTGGCCTTCCGTGGGGTTCTCGGACTGTAGGGGTCCGAAGCCTGGTACGGGCGGCCTCAGATGCTCCCCCCACAGCCAGAGGGTCTGTCTCCAGCTCCTGGATCCCCCATCTGCGGCTCCCCAGCACCCTCACTAACAAGGCCTTCTGAGCCTCACACCTGTGCCGGCCCGGCCTCTCCCTCCTCACCAACCTGCCCCTTGCTGCCCAGGTGAACACGGAAGGACCAAAGACCTTCCCGACCGAGATGCCATCCTCACTTTGCTGGGCTCATGTCAGAGCTCAACAGGCCGCCCTCAGCCCCAAGGGGACCGGGCCTCCAGGTACCCCAAGACTCTGCCGGCTCCTAAAAGGCTTTAAACACATCTGCCGGCTCCGGGAGTGGGGCCGCCAGAAGGCCGAAGCCGTGCTGCCCCTGTGTCCTCCACAGCGAGGGGCATCCATTGTCACCAGGAGGGTGAACGGTTGACATGAGGTCATTTCTCGTGAGCATTTCCAAGTCGAATGTCCTTTTGGGCTCATGATTGATGTTTCCGCTGTCAGGACTTTCCTCCTGGGTCCGCAGGCCCCAGAGGGCCTGAGGTGTGGGGTGGGGAAGGGTTTGCCCCGCCCTTTTCCAGCCCGACCTAAGACGTGGGATTAGCAGGATGTCCTCACCCAACTTTCCAGGACCCCGGGGGGCCTCGAGCGTTGGCTCACCCATAGGCTCCTTTCCCCGGGCCTCACCGGGGCTATAGAGGGAGGGTGTGCACTCATGGACCAGCTCGCTCCCCGCCCAGGGCCCCCAAGTCCACCCCTAGGCTTCCTGGAGCTCGGTCCTGCGGGGCTGCCGGGCCAGCCTGTCTCCCTCCCAGCCTCCGTTGGTCGGGGAAGGCAGGCCCCGCGTGTTCCGGTTTTCCTAAGTCACAAATTTCCCGGAGAGGTGACATTCCCGAGCTTGTACAATTCTGGCAAAAATCGCGTTCTGCGTGTCTGTGGTTCATTGCTCCAGGGGTCGCTGCTCTGTGAGGTCCGACCTAAACAGCTGTCCCCGCCCCTGTGTGCCGTCCAGATGGGGCGCCGGCTGCTGGTGGCCGGGTGGGAAACCTGGGAACGGTCGGGGCTGGAATGCCGATGCCGCGCAGCCCTCCCCAGCCACCAGCTGTCACCCGGGAGGCACCCTTTGTCGTGGGATCGCCTTGCTTTCGGGGCGCGCGAGCTGGCATATGAATTTTTGATCAGATTGCCTTTTGAATGAGTCGACTGTCATGAATAATAGGGCAAAGGATGCCAGCATTGTCTTTAACTATAACTGTTCCAATTAATTATGGGTTTAATTAGCATACATTGAGAGCAGCCTTGGAAAATAATACTTCACGAGTTACAGATGCCCTGGTAGCTCTTACATGAAGTGTGATACCAGGCTGGGGAGAGAGAGTTATTAATAAATTACTCCCCTTGTCAGAGACCCTTATTTATACAAATTAGCAGGGGATACATAATCAACTTTAACTGTATAATTTATAATAATTGATTTCATTGTGACTGACCACTAGTCGCTTACCAAATACCCTCGGAAGAAAAATTGCCCTATTAGGGTTAGTTTAATCCTAAACATAGCTAATGAATCCTATTACTTTAAGGTCATATTTGAAGCTTTTGTTAATTGTCAGAACCATTTTAAATTGATTAGAGTTAAATTAAATCAATGTAATGTTTAGAAAAACAATATTTCTAATGGATGAGGCCAGGCTGACCTCAAATAAACATATTTATCAACCGATTCCCAGTGACGAGAAGGGGAACAGCTGGGCCCATACTTCACATTTGTCTATAATATGGGAAATGTCACCAGGCAATTAGTTATGTCAGGCAATGAATAGGGAGCATGGGACCCCCCTCCGGCAGCTGGGGTGGGTCGGGGTAGAATGTTCCAGACCAGGCAGCTCACCTCCCGGTGGTTCGCCTTCCCCCAGGCGAAGCACAGGGCTTCCCAGCGTCTCGGAGGCACTTTCCCCAGAGCGCACCTGGCCCTCGGGGCCCCTCCCTCAGCCACCTGGCTTCCTCCAGGAGCAGGGGCGCTGCCCTGGGCCTGGTCCACCTCTACGCGCCCCTCCTCACCCCTCGGGCTTTGCATCGCTGCCTGGGGGAAGCCTTCCCTGACCCCGCCCCCCCCCAAGTCCATCGTGTCCCCCCAAGTCTGGACTCTCTGAACAACACAGATACCTGTCCCCGCTGTTGTTTTACGTCCCAGGACTCTCTGGCGGCCGTTTGGCTCCTGCGCTGGGCTGCAAGCTCTACGGGGGGGGGGGGGGGGGCAGTCTGTGGCTTTACTTAGGTCTGTGTGTATGTGCGGGGGAGGGCGGAGCTGCTGCTGGGATGCCCCAAAGCTGGTTGGGTTGGAGCCCTGGAGCCCACTACAGACGGCTCCCCGGATCGGCCGGAGAACCTGAGCGTCGTTGGTAAATCTGCTCGGACAAGCTGGGAGGGGTGGACTCTTCCGTGGTTACGACTCAGCGTGGTCTTCCTTTCATACATAGCATCCCTGAGACACGGCCCACCAGAGGGGCTGTGAGGACTTTAAGACCTTGTCCAGCAACCTGGTACAGAAACCTAGATTTCCATCTTTCCTCTCCATGTCTTGTCCTTGCCTTGCCCACAAGTCTTTCCACAACGATGTTTACTGACAGCAAAGCACCGTTCCGGAGTGTCGACTTAGGTACGTCCCAGCGACTTCCCCACGTCTTGGCCCTGCCCGGCATCCGAGCCTTGGTTGGCAGCGTTCTGGCTCGATTCTCGTCCGGGCCAACGTGAATGAGGCTGCCGCACGCAGGTGAGCGCAGGACGTGCGTTTTCATCTCTCTCGGGCAACGCCTAGCCGTGCGGTGGCTGGGTCAGGCGGCGAGTGTCCCCCACGGCTTTGTCAAAGACCAGCAACCTGTTTTCCAAGAGGGCTCGCTGCACCGTCTCACCCGCACCTGGGTCCTCAGCCCGTTCCACTGGGGTCACCATCCTGGTGGGTGTGCAGTGGCACCTCGCTGTGGCTTTCTTAAATGACCGACAGGGTTGAGCGTGCTGATTTGCCACCCGCCCATCACCCATCTTTCTCGGGGCAGTATCTGTGCAGGCCCCTCCCTCCCATTTTAAAGTTGGAGCCCTTGCCTTCTCATTGAGTTGTGAGACGTTCTTAATAGATTCTAGATACGGGGTTTTTATACAGTGTTTCTCACTAGATTTGCTACATCACTTCCTAGCCCCACCTCCAGGAAGCCTCCTTAGACCTTTTTTTCTGAATGCCCCTTGCCACCCATGAGACTTCATACCACGGATATGCTGTGTATCTGTTTTAGGTCACTGGGGCTTTTTGGAGGGCCGCACTCAAATGTAACGATTAAGAATTTTTTTTTGAGTTCTGCAAGGACCCATTTTTGCCCCCTTTTCGGGGAAGTGAACCCCCCACCTCGTTGGACATGCACAGCCCAGCACACGTGCTTTGCACAGATCTGCTATCTGTGGTTCTCTTTGCGTTTTCTTAACAATGTCTTTTCAAGAGCAGTTTTTAATTTGGATGAGATCCGGTGATTTCTATTCTGGTGTGAGCTTTTTGTTTTTGATCTAAACATCCTATGTCTCAACCCAGATAGCAAACATTTCTCCTGTTTCCTTCGAGAAGTTTCCTGTTTTTACCTCCTGCATTTAGGCTTGTGATCCATTTCGAGTTACTTTTTGCATATGGTACAAAAGAAGGATGGAGGTTCCTTCTCTTTGGAAATGCATGTCCAACTTTCTAGCACCTCGTTGAAAATATTAGTATCTCCCCCCTCGATCACCTTGGCGCGTTGGCAAAAGTGAAGGGATCACCCTGCGTGGGTCTGTTTCTGACTCTGCGTGCTGTCCCATCGACCCATCTGCTCATCGTTATGCAGATCCCACTTCGCCGTGGAATTCCACGTCACCACGGAACCGTGGTTATGGTGCGCAGTTCCCAGCGCGTCTGAAATCGGTGCGTCTCCTCCACACTTGGCTTTTCTTTTTCAAAGTTCCTTTGGCTATTCCGGGTCCTTCATTTCCCAACCCAAATTCAGCTGACTTCGATTCGGCCTGACAATTTCCACACAACGCCTGCTGGAATTTTGATTGGAATTGAATTGACCACAGAAGACGTGTGGGGAGAATTGACGTTATAACAGTATCGAGTCTTTCTAATCCATGGACATGGCTTGTCTCCGCCTTTATTTTGATCTTCAAAATGTTTTCCTCTCAGCAACGTTTCATACGTTTAGTTTTCGGCATGCCAGTTCCGCACGTACGTTGCTAGATTTATCCCGAACCATTTTGTACTTTTTGGAAGCTTATTGTTAATGGTACTTTAAAATTTCAATTTACAATTGCTTATTTCCAGCACATAGAAATTGAATTGATTTTTCTGTATTGATCGCGCACCCTGCGACTCTGTTAAACTCACATATTAGTTCTAATTGCTTTTGGTAGATACCATGGCGGGAAGAAATCTATGGTGGACTTTTCCTTGAGTAAATGATCACGGTGACTTGAACACAGGCGTTTTCCTTTCCTCCTTTCCAATATGTGTATGCATTCTTCGTCTCTGCTGTGTCCCTGGTCACACTGGCTGGGGCCCCAGGACATCGGTGAGGAACGTCATTGCTAACGGTATGTTTCAAATACGTTTTAACCCTTTAACAACATCATCCAGGCCTTTATTGAAGGGTCCCAGAGTGTGTTAACAACACCCCCCCCCCCGAACGTCAATAACCCTGAGTTAGAGAATGGAGGGATAAAGTTACTTTGAAGAAGACCAAACCACCACCTCAACAGGCTGACATTTCTAAAAAAAAAAAAAAAAAAAAGTCACCCTCATGCTCAAGTTGTGCATTCCAAGAAGACAGTGCGCACCACCTCCTGGAACAATTAGCTGTGAATTATGCCGGCTTGGAATTCCACGGGGTCTTCGGGGTGCTGTCGGCCCCTCCCAGAACCCCTTTCTGGACCCGGCTGGGGTAGGCGGGCAACAGTCCCCAGCTGCCCCTCCTCTGCAGAACTGCCCTCCGCTGGGGAGCCGGGGGGGGGGGGGGGGGCGCGTTGCCCCGGAAGTGCAACCCCGGCGTGCGGCCAGGGCCGCCCGCAGCCAGCGACTGGCTGGTGAGGGCGCAAAAGACTGCGCTCCCGCTCCCGCTCCCGCTCCCGGGGTGAGGGCTGCAGCACCCCACACTGTCAGCGTCGCCGCGGCCCGGGCGGGACCAGACTCACCCGAGGGGGGTCCTCGCCCTGCTCTTTCTCCTCGCTCATCTCAACCCCTGCCTTTCCGTACTTTTTTTTTTTTGATGAGAACACTCTTGGTTCCTCGCGGGCTCTGGATTCCGAGTCTCCGAACTGCTTCCGGGTGACCTGAGCTAAAAGGCTTGGTCCCAGGAAACAGACTCAAGGGTTGGGGTGCTGAAGTCGTTCGTTCGTCCGCAGGCTGGAGGGATGACCCCGTCCCCGGGGGTAGCGGAGCATCGCCTGTGGCCCGCGTGCGAGTGCCACGACCTCCACCTGGGGAACACCTGCGCTCGGGATGCAGGTGGGAGGGGCTCGCCGCCACGAGCACGAGCTGGGATGCTTGGGAGGTGTGGGCCCGGGGGTCTGCCGACCACGGAAGCCCCGGCGTGGCGGGTGACGAGGGGAAACAAGCCGAGACCGAGAGCATGAAGCGGGGCGGGCGGGGAGGGCTGGACCCCAGGCTCAGAGCCCCGGAGAAATCTCAGTTCTGCGCCTGGACCCGCGTGAGGAAGGTGCAGGGCTCTGCAACTTGCCGCCCGGGAACTGTGAACCCTGAGGGTCCGCAGGGGCAGCCGCACCCCCTGGGGCAAGACGACCCAGGAAGCCGCTCACGAGGCCAGTGAGACGGTGCTGGTCCTCCTCAGGGTCCCGGGGTGGCGGCCGTGGCGGTAGGCCGCAGGTCCTCGTCTTCACCACCTACGTGGCATGTTGTGCTAACAGATATAATTTTGGCTCACTCGTGAAATGACACAATTTCCTCACCTGAGGGTATGTTTTTATTGATTTTGGTGGGGTGGGGGAAAGGGAAGAGAAATGTCGATGTGAGAGAGAGATCGATTGGATGCCACCTGTACACGCCTAAACCAGGGATCAAACCTGCGACCTTTTGGTGCCTCTCTCAGCGCTCTATCCAAATGAGCCACCTGGGCAGGGCCGATACGGTCCTTAAGGGTGCGTTTTACTTGGGGGTGGGGGATTTCAAGTTGTGTATGTAACGTGGAGACATTGTTATTTTTCTACGGCATGCTTTCAGAGTCACGTCCTTGCACTTCTCAGCCGACGTAACACGGAGTATCTTCTACTGCTTCTCTAGGTTTATCTGTTGGACTGAGCTTCCTAATCCTGGAGGGATTCGTTTTTGCCCACGAGGTGAGGTAGGGGTCTGACTTCCCTTTCCCCAAATGGAGAGACAGGTGTGACAACCTCAGGTATTGGAGACTCTGTCACGTCCCCGACTTTCTCTGTCTACGTGTGTCTGTTTCTGGACTTTCTGTTCCGAGTCTTTGGTGTCTTTGCCTAATCCCATCCGTTCCAGGTTTTTAAAAATCCTTTATGGTCTGTTTTAATATTTGGTAAACCAAATGCCCAAACAGTTGTTTTTCTCTTCCAACTGTTTCTTGGCGAGTCTCTTGCAGTTTTCTCTTTCACAGGCGATCTCGCTTTGGCACGTTCGTTCACTCGCACGCACACACCTGTAGGGGTGGAGGCGGGGATGGCGGTGCGTTTGCAGTGTCAGCTGAGGTGACATGAATCGTCACAGTACTGAGTGTTTTCACCCAGGTCCACGTGGCCTTTGCATGTGCCCAGGCCTTCTATGCCCCACGGTAAATGTTTACGGTCTTCTCCTCGTGGGTCCTGAGTGTTTCTCTCACTCCCGGGGAACCTCGGATCTCTTGTTCTCATTGTGAGGGGGCCGCAGGGTTTCTGGGATGGTGCTTCCATCAGCACAGCATCCTGCAGGTGTGGATGGGAAGAAATGAAGGGGTGTTCCTAGTTCCTTGGGAAAAGTGTCGGTACCTGTGCTTGGCAACTCAGGAGGTCCAGCCGAGCACAGGCGTGGGCTCCCTCTTCAGCAGGCCGCCCTTGGCTTTGGACCCGAGATGCGGCTGCAGCCTTCTGCCCGGTGGACAGCGGGGGTGGGCTCTGGCATTCAATGAAGACTGATTGGAACACCATTACTTCACCAGTTTCTCTGCCGACTGCCCCTCCCCCCATGGCCTCCGGGATCCGTGTGCTTCGAACACGGGTGGCTGTGGGTCCCCTTTCTCCGTGGCTCCGGTGGATTTCAGCTTGGCTTTCTCTGCTCCTCCCCATCCCGTCCCGTCTTCTTCCGGGAACTGGGGACAAGGCCCCGTGGGCGCGGATTCACTGCTTCTCTTCCAAACAGGGCTTCTCTTTCCCACAGTCTGGGGCCAGAGGGCAGGGAGAGGCAGGGCCCGGGATGTCCCTTCTCCCCAGCGTCGTACGTGTCCACTTTTCTTAAATCAGGGGGATCTTAGCTGTGCCCCCACGGTGACACGGGGCCAGCCGAGTGGGGAAAGCTGAAGATGCAGAGAGGAGGCAATAACTGATGTGGTGTGGTCCCTGGAATGGGGGGGGGGCACACGAGGGGGCTGGGCTTGGAGGTCACTGGTGGGGCTGGCGTTAGGCAGCCAGGCCGAGGCCAGGGGCAGGTGTGTGCCCAGGTTTGGCCGTGACCATGAACTGTGTCCTCGTTTGCTTCCTGTGACATAGAAGGTGAGGTTATCATGGCAGGAGGGTGGTTTGGAGGGAGGAACCAGGGGCCCTGGAGGGGGGCGGTGAGCGTTTGAAATCATCGCTGCAGAGAGGATGGGAGGGGGCTCCCTGGGTCCCTCTGGGACCTGCTGTCACATCGGGTGTCCAGCCCCCAGAGGCCACCCGGGCCAGTCCCCAGCCCCTCTGAGGAGGGGGGGAGGGTTTGGCAACTGGCGAACGGGCGGTGGGGGGCAGGCTCTGGCGAACCCTCCCCACCTGTGAGTCTCTTTACAGGCCCAGGTGGGCCGGGACTCGACTCAGAGCTCTGGGTCCGAGAACTCACACTGTCCCGTGGCAGCTGTCTGACACGGGGACGCGTCCTCTCCCGTGCGAAGGTTAGGGTGACTGTGACCTCACGGGGTGGCTGGGAACAACACAGGGCATGGTGCGACCTGTCGACAACTCGGGGGGCACTGTAGTGATGCTGACGGCTGTGGCCTCCCCCCCTCCCCCGTAGGGAACATCGCTGAGGTTGGATCTTGGGGGAGGGAGATGGAGAAGGGTAAGAATGTCGCCTTCAGGTGAAACTGTGACGCTGACCCTTTCACCCTGCTTTGTGGCCCTTTGCCCGAAATCATGGTGTCCCCTCAACTCGACTGTGCGATTTCTTGGACAAAACGTCCACATCTCTTTCCTCTGCTTGTAGGTGAGGTCTGGTGTCGGTCATCTGCATCTTAGGGACGGTGTCTTGGACAGTTGTGTGTGGAGGGGACACAGAGAGTCTTCCTACCGGATGCTCTGACCACTCTCTTGTCCCTGTGGCGTCGGGGCCGGCTCCTTTGGGAGGTATCCGCAGCAGGTTGAACCCAGGCTGAGGGCCGCGCCTTGTACGTGGCGTTTCTGTTGAGGCAGAGGGTGTCCTCCCCACAGGCTCACCAGGCCACCCTGGACCCCACGCACCCCCAGCTCAGCTGGGGACCTCCAGGGCTGCCCCTCTGTGCCCACCAGACGGGATCCAGCTGAGCCGTGGGCACAGGGCCTTGTCCGCTTTGGGCACCACTAACCTCATCCACGCAAACTTTCCTCACCGTGGCTTTGACTCCGGGGAGGGCACCGGAGCGCACTTTCTGGCTGGGTCCCGAGCACTTGTTGCCGGCTGCGTCTGCACCCCACTTCTAGAAAGTCGAAGCTGTTCAGACGGAAGTTGGTGTCGCCGGCAGGGAAGCAGGGTTGTAGGCGGTACAATCTATGCTTCCTGCTGCCGGCCGTGAGCCGGGCACCGCGCCGACCACGGTGGGACGGTCCCGAGTGTCCAAACCGGAAGCCGAGTCTTCGGCCCAGGAGGGGAGACCCAGGGAGTGCAGGGCAAGTGGGGGAACTTCGGTGTGTGCCTCCTTCTTCCCCCCAATCCCTCTTCTCCCCACTTTTAAGTTTTTTGTTTTTTTCCCCAGAAAACGTGCAGTTTTATATGCTTTTCCCTGCATGCATTAAACAAATTGCACAGCTGAATAGCTTTTCTTAAAGCCTGGACATTCACCAAAAAGAAGTTTACTCGCACAGACAATGCAGCTTTCTTCTCTGAACAATGGCACGCCTGACTGGCACATTTGAAATGCAGGCGTGTTTTTTTTTTTTTTTATTCCACTGTTCATCCTTCAAGCTGATAAACAGCAACAATGGCAAACAGCTGGGACAGGAAAACATTCGAGTTTGTATTTTCAAAGCAAGCGAGAAAGAAACCCGTCAGTGTGGGCCAGGTCCCGTCTGCCGCCGGAGGGCGAGCTGGCTTTTGGGGAGGGAAAAACGCTATACATATTTCTGATCAAACATTACATATTTATTAACGTGCAGCTGGCGCATTGTATTCCGAGGGTGGGTGGGGGGGTGTGTCCCCCACCCCCACGCCACCCGCCTTCCCACTAATGGGGCTTGTCTAGCAGGCGGGTATTGTTCTCTCTCTGACATTGGTTGATAAGGATTGGGAGCCCTGCAAATTTAATAGGACTTGTGGAGACAATTGCGCTTGGGGCGTTGGGCTCTCCGCAACGCGGGTGCCATCCGAGCCTCCGCTTCCGCTCTGGGAGCAGGGCAGGTGGGCAGTGGAGGTGTTTTTCCAGCAGGTGCAGTGGGGCTGCTGTCTGTGGGGAAGCCTGCACCTTCGCTTCCGCCTCCCCCCCGCACCCACCAGGGTCCCTCCTGCAAAAGCCACGCCCCCTGCCCACGTGCTTCCTAATCGTGGGAGCAAATTCCTTTTGATGCTTATTGAGATTAAACTTGCTGTGCTTTTCATTGGGAGCAAGGGTTGCATCTGTTCATTAGGTGGGGAGGCTCACCTTGTCAATTTCCATCACGCGCGGGCACGCGCGGTCACTTTATCATCATTTGTCAGCAGCCTGGACGGGTTTTACTCAGCTGTGATTCCTCCCGGGCCTCGCTGTCATAACTTCATTGGCTTTATGGTGGCAGCCGGGCTCCCTGGTGTAACCGTCTAATAGATGTACTTTGCCTTAATATTGGTAACACGTTAAGTGCGAGAGAACGTGGAAGGGGGGCTAACGCATCCAGTCCCGGACAAGCCCTGCCCTAAACCACCTCCCGATTCGATTTGTCTTTGCAAATCCTGTTAGACTGAGTCAGGGAGGAAGGTGGTCTCTTAGAGCTTGGGAAGACTGGAGCTGAGACTTCACCCTCCCTCTGGTCTTGTGGGCCCCCCAAATTTAGACGGGGATGGGAAAAGGGTTTTCGGCTGGGGGCACGTGGCTGCTGGGTCCCAGCTGTGGCTTCAGTCTTCCCATCTGTTTGCTGAGCTGAGTGGGCAGGATGTCAAGGGGCTCACACTCAGACTCACCCCCGGGGCCAGGTGGCAACAGAGGGGGGCAAGTGGGCCGGGTGGGGACTGAGGCAAGCTGGAGGGCGTCACCCCCATTCCCCTGCAGCCAAATGCTCCCCTGGGTGAACGCAGGTCTGCAGACGCAGATCCGCCTGTTTGAAGAGAAACCGGGATTCTGAGTGAAGTCAACTGTTTTAAGTTTCGGTGTTGGCACTGAATTAAAAACAGTCAAAACCCCGTTCTGTTGATCACATAAAATGTCAGCTGGCTTTGATCAGGGATGATGAAGATGATGATGATGATGATGAATGGCAGCTGACGTTACTGAGTGCTTGTCAGGTACCAGGGACGGCTTTGGACAGGCTTTACCCTTGCGGCGACGCTGGGAGACAGGCCCTGATGCCATCCTGGCGTGCAGGTGGGGGCGTGGAAGGGCGGCAGGTCCGGGTCGCTCTCCTTGCTGTTCCTGCCGGTCGCCCCCCGCCCCCCGGACGTGGAGCCCTGCTGAGGAGGGAGTCTGGGTTTCACATGCAGGAAACCCAGCTTGTGTCTCAAGATAGATTTCTCAAAAAAGGACAGTTTATTCCTATGTTCCGTTTAGAACATAGTCTACGCTGCACCCCCTTATTCAAAAACACCTGTTTTCTGGTGGAAACCTCAGGGTTTCTTCAAGGGTCAGGAAAAACGACCATGTTGATTTCTGAGCTGCAGGGCAGAAGCGAATGGCTTGGCCTGGGGTTCCCCAACTTTCTGGAAACACGGTTTTGCTCAGAGTCCAAAGCTCTGTCTTAGGCTTGCTGAGTTGTGCGACAACTCCGGCTGCCTGGTCTTGTCCTCAGAGCTCGGCCCTGGGCCTCCCGACGGGACATCGAGCTGAAACTTATTAGACCCTCAATAAACATTTGTGGGACCCAAGTTTGGTGGGTTAACAGTTTGAATACAGGGTATCGGAGCAAGGATCTTTCTTTTCTTTTTGTGGGGGCCACTGACTGCTTCATTTTCTTTCTTTTGCGGTCTCGGTCATCATTGTTTGCACCTGTGCTCACAGACTGACGTACAGCTGTGCGTAGTTACCTGTGGTTCAACACACACCTGAGCGCATGCAGTGCTTACACGTGGACTAACACACCTGTGCGCAAACTTACCTGTAGCCCAGCGCATGCACGTGTGAAGGCACATACTCATGTGTGGGTCTGTGCACAGGTGTGCACGCACATGTGGTTTGGTGCACAGCTGTGTCCACACATCTGGCTCACCATAGGGTGCTTACACGCTTGGCAGGGTTCAGATACACTTGTGGAGTCGGGGGAGGGTCTCATGGATCCACGGGTGATCCCACACCCTGCCGCAGGCTTGGCAGGGATCGGGGAGGTTCCTCTAGCACTGGCATGGGAGGGGTGGGCCGGGGTTGGCTCCTGCTGGGAGTGGTTTCTTCTCCTCGCCTGAGCCAGGCTCTGCGGCTGCCCCCTGCCCGTGTGTGCTGTGGGCTGACGCCCAGCGTTCCCTGAAGGTGGAGAATGATGGTCTCTGGTTCGTGCGACCTTCCCAGGAGGGCCCTCTGGCTGTGCAGGGCCACCCCCACCATCGAGTCCATGGCCGGGGGCCTGCCCCAGCCCTGCAGATGGGCGGATGCAGGTGGCTGGGTTTTCTGGGGTGTGATGTGGAGTCTGAGCACACAGTGCGTGTTCTTTGTGCACGAGTGTGCATGTGCACGCCTACACTGAAGTGGGTGCTCACTAATGTGGGCTGGGCGAGGAAGGGTTCCCTCCCGTGCACCTGTCCAGGTGCAGTGCGCCCTCTGCTGGCCTGACCAGGGAACAGCGGCAGCCTGGTGCTGACCAGGCCCACGTGGTTCCTGGAAGCCCCGGTTGAGCAGGCTGACTGGAAAGATGGCCTCATCTTCCTCTGGGAAGTGAGGGTGGACTGAGGGCCATTAACCTTTCACCCAGACTTGCATTTCACTCCAGGGACTTCGTGGAACCCCTGCCCTTGTGTAAGGAAGCGGCGATGTTCAGGCAGGTGGCAGGAGATTCTGTTAGACTGGGCTGTGGAGGTTGGTGGGTGGCGACTAGGGGGCTCCTGTCCGTTTAAATGCACGTCAAACACAAGGGTGGAGGTAGGGGAGGGGAGAGGTGGAGGAGGAGGGGAGAACGGCCTGCGGGGATAGTAACTGAGGATGATCGTTGTCAGTGGTGCACCTGAGCTCTCACTGTATGCCCGTATATTCTGTGCTAGGTGCTTTTCATAGGTAATTTCTCATCTCTGGGAGTCAGTCTCTTCAATATCCAGTTCCACTTTCCAGGAGAGGCGAGGCCATAGAACCTGCGGTTCAGAAGTGCTCGATCAGCCCACGCACACCTGCACAGGTGTGCATGCAGTGTCTCCTTTAAGCCCGAAGCCCTTTCTGTCCCCAGAGGAGCGCGGCCTCCCGTGCCCCGCCACCCAGAGCGGAGTCCCATCCCGTCCTCCCGAAGGCCGGAGGAAAAGGAAACTCGGCGGGTCCTGCCCAGGACCCCACCGGCCAGGGCTGCTCCCCCCTGTGTTCGGAGAGGGCGGGCGGGACCTTTTCCAGCACTTTGTCGTTTCCGGGAGGAGAGAAGTGGAGAGCGGCTTCTGCCCGCTGTCCTGCGTTCAAGGTTATCCAGATAGCGCGCGGCCTCATTTGCATGGCGGCGCGCTGCGCACTTGCCGGGGGCGCGCCGATAAGGTCTGCGGGGCCCAAGGCTGCGGCTGTCCTCGCATTATCACGGGCTTCCTTAAGCTTCGAGGAATATGTAAATCTCTCCCCGCTGCCGCCTCGGCCCGCCGTCGTGGGGGCCTCCTGTGCCGTTGCAATTCCGAGGGTAAAATTGATTAATATTTGTTTTCAAAATGACACGCGGTGATGTATGGGCCCTTTTACAACTTAAATTAATACTTTAAAGAGATGAATGGTCTCTACAGAGGGTGTTAAAGTTCAAGCCCAGGGAATTTGCATATTTATATTGCAGTCAACTGATAGTAATTGTGGGAACGGTCTGTAATGCTGTTCGTTTGTCATTTTCAGCGGGGTGCACTCCAGCCTGGGACCTCATTAACTCCCAGCCTCAGTCCACCCGCCCCCACCCTGCCCCGCTGGACACAGGCTGGTGGCTGGCCACTCAGGCCCTGTGTCCAGGCCACAGCCCCACCTCCTGGACCCTGGGAGGCTGGACCACCTCAGGTCCCCACACCTGTTTTGGGGTGCAAAGATGCACCACCTAGGTGGTAAAGGCAGATGCTTCGGGCCTACACATCCCACCTCCTGTTCGCCTTAAATCCCTCCCCAGTGCAGCCAGAACTGGAGCCCTTCTTCCTATCTGTGAGGCGCACTCTAGCCACCTGCCACTCTTGCCAGTTCTTGCCATCCTTCCTTCCGTCTTGGGGACGGTTCTCCCAGACGCACACCTGGGACAGGGGTTTGAGGGAGTGGTTTGCTGGGCTCGGGCTTGGCCAGGCAGCCGCTAGAGTGGACGGCCGCAGCTTTGCACGGGCACACATCTCAGAGCCCCGCAGGCTGTGTGGGCAGAGGAAGGGGCAGGGGGAGGGGAGGGAGGCTGGACAGCGCCCCTGCGCTTGCTGGGGGTGGGACCTGCTTCCTGCTTCAGGCGCTGGGAATTAATTAACCCAAGGGATGGTGCATGCCCCTCTCGAGGGGAGGTAAAGGCAGGGACCGAAAATGTCTCCCTTTTCAATCCAAGGAGGGGAAAGTCCAATTGGAGAAACTTGTGGGATTAGGGGTAGGAGAAGGCAGGCTGGGTGGCTGTGCCCCAGGGTAGCTTCATGGGGCGGGGTGGGAGAGGCTGTTACAAGTGCACAAGTGACAAGGTCAGAGCTGGTGGCCACAGTCCTGAGACCTGCTCAGGCCACCTCGGGCAGAATGAGCCAACCCTCCAAGGGGCGCCAAGGGCCCCTGTCACCAACCAGATGGCAGGCTCCACACACACATTCAGCATGAGTAGCACAGAAGGCCCACGACACTTCTTATTTAACAATCTTTTCTTTTCTTTTCTTTTCTTTTTTTTTTTTTTGAGAAACATTCTTACAGCCTCTGTGAAACTACAAGAACAGGGCGGTGGCTGCCTGGTTGCCGTCACCCACATTCAACAGTTGCTAGTGTGGCACCCCGTTTGGTCTCTCTCTCTGTCTGTCTGTGCACAGCATGGACACAATTATCGCGGCCCCCTTTCACGGGGAGTACGGGTGTCATGACCCTTCTCGTACCTACGCATTCCTGAGAATACCTAAAAACGAGCACCGGCCCTGACGTACCCCAGTCTCGTCACCAACGTGAGGAATGTGAAGTCTGGGGACACGGTGTTGTCCTCTCTCTCACAGAAAGTCTGTACTCAGACCCCTGGCCCGTGGATTATCGGCAGAAATTATGGCTGTAACTGCCTGGGCCTGAGTAATCACTTGCAGAGGTAGGACTGCCCTGAACACTCTTTGGCACAGTGACCAGCAACTTTCGAGATGGTGGTCGCATCACTCCTGGGGTCGTTTTGTGACCATCATAAGCAGAGTCTCCCCTTCCTTCCCTCCCCCTTCCCCTTGAAGAGCAAGCAACGGACTTTGGCCACTGAGCGCCTGGGCTTGTTTGTTACTGCGGCAGAACCTGGTTTATCCTGGCGCGTACAGAGCTGCCGAAGTGTAACGACACCATCCCCGTCAATACTGTTCTTAACGTCATCATTATTATTTCTTGCGCCCCTCACGCTCAAAGCCTTTCTGCTCTGCTGTGATGACCTGTTGGATTCCGGCTCCCTCTTCTCATCCCTGACTGGGAGCTTCTCAAGCACAGGGCTGCATTTTCCTCTGTCTCTGGGACCCTCAAGTCCAGCTCAGGGCCGGTCACAGACTTGGTGCTCGGTGCCCAGTGAGCCTCACGACATCTGAGCGATGAGCTGCTTGGACCAGCTCTGACCTCGGCGTTTTCAATCGCGCAAACACGGTTGTAGCCGCAGCCGTGAAAGTAAAAGGCAAAACGAAAAAGTCATTTACGATCCCTCTGAATTTAAGGGCTCGCCCGCGCTCGCTCTGGTCTGGCCCCCTAAGTGTGTGGTTTCCGAGTTGCGCAGTCCGCCAGATAGAATCGTGTGCCCTGCTTTTTCTCTGCTTGGAAAACTATCACGAGGACACATTTCCGGGAATTTATGAGACCTTCATTCTCCAGCTTGCGTGTGTTTCGTGGGGGTGGGGGGTGGACCCCTGGGGCTTAGAGGGGCTTTGGGTTTTTTTTTTTTAGACATTTAAATATTTCCCAGTTCTTGCGAGTTTTAGATTATTATTTATTTTACCAAAAAGGGAGATCATTTTACACATACGTTGCTGCCTGATGAAATGATCCGGGCTTTTCTGGGCCTACGTGAGTGATGCAGAAGACGGCCATTGTCGCCCCTCATAGTGTGGCCTCGGGGACAGCGTCGTGTCCTCCTCCCAGGGCTCCAGACAGGGCAGTCCTGCGGAAGGCCAGAGTCGGCCAGGGTTCCCAGGGTCAGGATCAGATGAAAGCACCAGGCAGGGGAAAGCACCACGGTGGGGCGGAGGTGGGGCTGGGCCGGGTTCAAGTCTTTCTCCTCCGAGGTCCGCCCAATGCAGGGGAAGGGGGGTGGGGGGTGGGGGAACAGGGGCTCCGCAGAGTGCGTAAACAACAGCTCCTGAAGAAAATACTGAAAACAGTGAC
Organism: Glossophaga mutica; assembly: GCA_039655065.1. Taxonomy (NCBI): domain Eukaryota; kingdom Metazoa; phylum Chordata; class Mammalia; order Chiroptera; family Phyllostomidae; genus Glossophaga; species Glossophaga mutica. Next base: position 3,872,470 of record CM077315.1, read on the forward strand.
ACGTGCTGCCTGCCTTCCCCCGAAAGCCCCGCCTCCTTCCCCCGCCCTGCAGGTCCAGGCCCCGCCCCCGACTATTGCCCCATCTCTGCATCACACGCACCTGCCAGGACTCCCTCGTTTTCTGCTGACTTGCTGCTGGGAGACGGCAGGGTTCCGCTCACACTCACACTTGAGCCACCTGCGCTCCCTGCCGCCTCCGGGGTCAGCAGTGGCGACCTCTCTGACTCTGGGGCCCCCCAGGGCTGGTCCCCTCCTGCAGCTCCCGAATCCCCTCTTGGTCAGACGAGGCTGCCCAGGCCCCTGGCTTCCCTCCGTAGCTCCACAGCTCCCTCTCCTGATGCCCAGGCGTATGCCTGCGGGTACCAGCGTCTCGACTGTCCCAGGACCTTGGGCTCCCGGTTCTTGTCCCCCATCGCTCGGTCCTTCCTCATCTGTTCGGTCCCCCACCGCAGGCTCTGTCATGGTCCTCTGCCAGGCGTGGGGGTGTCAGCCTGGTCGGAAGTCCTGTGGCCTGAAAGGACATTCAGCGTGTTGGGGTCCCACAGCCCATGTCTCTGATGTCGCCGCCCTGTCTTCCCTGTGAGCACTTCGAAAGAGAAACAAAGGTCCCCAGGGGCCTTTCTCTTATTATGAAATTATCCGGCTTCATTACGTCATCAGAGAAAGAGGGAGGAAGCAGGGCATGCCCAGGACTGACAGGCACCTGACTGGTGTCAGCTGCCCAGCCCGAGCACGTGGGCTGAGTCCGAGATTACCCCCCCTACACTTTACCTTTAAAATATGAACAATGCGGCCTTTTGCGGGGGGTGTCGCATCTGCGGGGCCCTCTGAGTCACTGCATATTTTTATGTGTTCAGTAATATACAGTGTGAGTCATTCTCCAGCTTGGGGGTATTTTGGGACTTGTGCTGTTTTACTGACAAATGCAGAAAATTTCAAATATTACGGAGGTGATAACAAATACAGCAAATTCATATGACCCGACTCAGTGTGCGCGCAGTGCCGGGCTGAGAAGGAAGCTGGGGCATGAAGTCAGCGCTCGGGCTCCTTTGGGGGGGGGGGAGGGGCACGGCCGAATGCCAGGCATGGCCCCTTTCTGCGGAAGCCGTGTTCCAGGGGGTGAGGGTGCATTGCTGAGGCATTTTCTGAGGCCGAAGGCGGAACGTGCTGGCCTCCTGGGGGGCCCGGGAGGGCTCCTCCCTTGGTGGGGGCTGTCCTTCCGGGTTCTCTGTCTTTAGACTGGGTGCGGTGGGTGGGCAGGGGGTGGGTGGCAGTGGGATGGAGGGAACGGTGCTGAGGCTCTGCGTCCTCCAAGCCCCCACGGCTCCCCAACCCAGACCCGTCTTGAGGAGCTGGGGGTTCCAGTGGCCACTCCATCTGGGGAAAGGGCCAAATCTGGTGCTTTTGCTTTAATGAGATTTATGGGGAATGAAGGGATACCAAATGGCCTCATGGACCTCCGCAACAATGGAGAAACTGAGTCACAGTGTGAGATGCTCCCAAGAGGTTGCTATGAGGCCAGCCCCTACAACAGGGATGAGCAAGACCTCCCCCCACCAGGGTCACCCCCTCTTGCCATACTTCCTGTTTTCTGCCATTGACTTTGGTTGGGTGGGTCATGTCCCCTCTGCGGGCCTCAGTTGCCCATAATTGTAACATCCAACTAGCTGCTTAGTAAAGTCTGGTCCAGCCTGAATACTCTCCTCCTCTGACAGGCGTCTGTTTACTGGGCTCTGGGTCACCGAGGTCAGGGCCCCTGTCCTTCCGGGAGTCCATGTCTGCCGGGCACCAGGGCAGGTCCCAGGGAGCGAGGCGTGGCCCAGGTACCAGGGTTCCAGCATTAATTGCATTCGGAGCATATGTCTGCCTCTTGAGCTGCGGGGCCTGTCTCTTTCTATTAGTTTAACAAGCCCTGGTATTAATGAGATTGCTCTATAATTGAACCTCTTCACCGGTCCCTCGGTAATGAAATTATGCTAATTTGCATTCAGCACCACCAGGCATCCATCACGCGGGATCAGCCGAGAGCGGCCGGTGAGGCGGCGAGAACGCACCGCTAATTATCACCGAAATGAACAAGCCCGGCAGTACTATTATTTCATCTTCTGCCCCTTCCCTTCCGCACCCCCACCTCTCCCGCCCCAGCCATATTTTTGTCTTTCCGTCCGTCCGTGTGACGGGCCAGCAGGTGGAGCGGGGTGGGAGGGGGCGTGGGGAGGACGCTCCTCTCCACTGTGTGGCAGCACGGGCCCGGGAACTGCACTGGGGACGCCGCCTGTGTCTGCGAACACGCGTGGGAGAGCGCTGTTTCTCCACATGTGTGCAGCGCGTGCTGCTGCCTGGGTGTGTGAACACACCTGCACCTGCGCAGGGGGCTGGGTGTGAGCGTGAGTGTGCCATGTCAGTCTCGTGGCCAAGGGTGACAGCAGGATGTCTGGCTGAGACTGCGTGCACAAGTGAGTCCGAGTGTGCGTGTCTTTCTTTGTGAGTGTGCATGCATATCTGTGCAAGCGGGGAGCTCAGCAGACTTCTGTGCCTGTCAGTGTGTGTGTGTGTGTGTGTGTGTGTGTGTGGGGTGCACACAGAGCGCCTCTGTGCATGGGTCTGGGTGTGTTGGCATGTGTCTGTAGGTGTGCGTCTGAGTGTCTGGTGTGTGTGTCCAGTGTGCAAGGCTGCGGGTGCCTGTGTTGGTGGGAATGGGCTGTCAGTGTGGGTGATGTGCATGCAGGAAGCCACGTCTCCGGCCGTGTATCGGGGCCTCTGGCTTGGCTGGATGGCCCAGCGGCTCGGCTCGGGAAGGGCGGCCCACGATGAAGCCACAGAGAAACCACGATGAGGGGCAGACACGCTCCCAACCCCCTGCCCACTGCCCCTTTGCTGGGCCCCGAGGAGCGCTCCTGGGCTCTTAGGTGAATCTAGAATAGTCGAGACCCGGATTCTGGCCTGGCCTACTAGGCGAGGACTTGGAGGAGGAGGTTTATTTGATTTAGAGAGAAGAATGTGATGCTTCTCGCCTACCTGAGTGGGTGCAGCAAAGTCACTGTGGCTTCATTGGGAAGTACGGCTGTCCCTCCGGGCCAGGCCCCCTGGAGGGTGCGTGGGGGCTGGCGGGCGGGTGGGGGGAAGGGGGCCACTGAGCCGGCCCCTGCCTATCACTGGTTCAGCTGTCCTCTGCGGGCGAGATTCGCCCTCTCTGTTCTTCATTGTTCTGGCTCATGTGATTCTGAGTTCCTTTCTAATAATGCCATGGCGCTAACAGTTGGGGCTTTGGTGGTGTGGCTCTTATCATGGGAGGAGTAACAGCCTGGACTCCGATGAGATCATTGATGTGCTATTAAGTGCTTAAAAACAAGCTTGATGAGAAGAAATGGTTGTGTGTGTGTGTGTGTGTGTGTGTGTGTGTGTGTAATTACATGAAGGAATGCAGCACACAGTTTACAGGCAATAGTCAAGTATATGGCACTCTTCACTGTGAATTCCGTGTGGTCAGCTGATTCTCCCAGAACGCTTTCGCCACACCGTCCTGTTCATGAACAACCTCTGTGTGGTAGCAGCTGCCGCACGACTGCAGTTCTGAGAAGTGAAACAGCTAAAGCGCGTGCCCAGACGCCACTCGTTCGTCAATGACGGGAGTGACTTCCTGCTGAACTGAGCAACAAGTTTTGCGTAGTGAGCTTATTTCCTTAGTGTTTTGTGCTATTAGCAATACAGTGGCTACAGGCAGCGTACTTTTAAATTTAACATGGATTATTAACTTTTCCTCATTAGTTCTTTAAGTCTAGACAGTCAGAAAAACAATAAATCAACCCCTGCTCCCGTACTGTTTGCTGATTTCCATGGCGTCAAAACCCCTACCATGGCCAAGTTCAAACCATCAGTGTGATATCGCTGAACTTGGAGTTGTGAAGCGGCGCACAGAAGCACCCCAGTAAGTAGTATTTTATGCAGTAGTATTGCATAAAAACACAATAGATGTAAATCACCTCAGGAGCACAGATAACAGTAAACAATTAGTAAAAGTAAGTGCTGAGCTTTTGAGGTCATCTTTGTTTTTAATGTAATTAATTGAGTTGTGGATTATATAACTGCTCAGGCTAGAGCTGCTTCAATGGCGACTGGAAGAGGCGAAAGCGGAGTCCTCGTCTCCTTCCTCGGGGGCAGCCGTCCTGCGTCCCATCGCTGACTCCGACGTTCGCTGCGGGTTTGTCACGAACGCCCTTCCGCTCCGCAGGTTTCGGAAGTTCTCGCGTCTTCCTATCTTGGTTATGTTAAATGCTTTCTTTTTTGCAGTGGTTGAGATGCCCGTGTGTTCCTTTGCCTTTGTTCTGTGCGTGTGGCCTATTGCAGCCACTGGTGTTGAAAGGTGACCCGCACTCCAGCTCCTGGGATAAGCCCCATGGGAGTGTGGTGTATAGTCTTTTAAACAGACTGCGGGATTTGGTTTGCTTGCGTTTTGTCGTGGATTTTTGCATCAATATTCCTAAGGTGCATTAGTCTGTAGTTTTTTATTCTTCTATTGTTTTTGTCTGACTTCCATATCAGCACAAGCTGAACTCATAAAATGAATTAAGCATTTAAGTGGTGGGTAGAATTCATCAGGTCTTCCGGTTTCCGTTATTTTTCTTTCTTCTTCTTTTCTTCCTGCTTCTCTGGCTGGATAATCTCGCTCAACCCGTCTTCAAGTTCATTGAGTCCGTCTTCTGCCTGCTCAAGTTGTTGTCAAATCCCTCTAGTGAATTTTTCTTTTTACTTGTCCTTTTTAGCTCCAGAATTTCTGTTTGGTTCCTTGTTTTTAAAAAAAATGAAATCTCTTTACTGACACTACGTGTTAAAACATTATTGTCCTGGCTTTCTTTACCATTCGTCCATGGTTTCCTTGGACTCTTTGAGCTGATTTGAAGCCTGTGTCTAGCAAGGGCTTCCTCGGGGGGAGTTCCTGGGAACCAGCTGTCCGTATGGTTCCTTTGCTAGCAATTTCGTCGACACGGAGCATTGTGAGTATGAAGCTACTCAAACCTCTGGAAGTCGGATCCTCTCTCCCCCTTGTGCTGCTGCTGAGTTTACTTGTGCTGCTTGTTGTGGGTTGTAGTCGTTTAGTGATTTTCCTGAAACATTTTTGTAAGTGTTGTGGTCTTTGCCCTGCGTAGTAACAGAAATCTCTGTTTCGTTAGACTAGTAGGCAGTGAATTGACATGGATAGGCTTAAATGCCTGAACAACAACGAAAACCCCCGCCAAAACCCCAAACAGAACAACCGGCAAACCCACCGCTCTCCCTGTGTTGGCGGATTGGCTCGGCGTTGGGGGCACCTCTTCAGTGCGCACTCACACCGTGTACGGGTCTGCCGTAGACTCCGTTTCCTGCTCTTATGGACCCTCAATGTCAGTCAGAAGAAAAAGCTGGGAGTCTTGTCAGGCCTTTTAGGTACAGGTGCCCAGGCCTTTTAGGTACAGGTGCCCAGCCCTGGGCATCTGTGCAGGCTTCTGGATGCCCCCGTGGATGCAGGAGAATTGAAAAGCCCATGTGCCACCCTGCATCTCCTTGGCAGCTTCTTCCCTCATGGGTGTTTTGGTTTGTCTGCTGTTTTTTCCTGTCCGTCACCCCTCGCCCCAGGTGGCTGGGGGCAGTACACTCTCCTTTAAAGCCTTTGGGCCCAGAAAACTTTGAGACGGGCAAGACAAAGGCAAGCCCTGGAGATGATCCCTGAGGAAGCTGCAGGGCAGGTCAACACTCACAACCACGAGTCTTTGAAAACCGGGTGTGGGCTTTCCCTTCTGTCACCGGGAACGTGGGCTGGTGTCGGCTGGCCACCACCGCGGTGGTGAGCACGCAGTGGTGGGTGGGTAAGTGACACAGCCACAGTGTTCTCACACCGGCTCTCGGCGATACGCTCCCTCCCCGTGCATCTCCCTGGTTATTCGGGGCTTTTGATTAGAATTGGAGGGCTCCTGAGAAAGCTGACTCGGGCAGCTTTGGGCAGCTTACCTGTGGCTTTGGTGGAGGGATGGAGTTTGGGAATTCCCTGCTGTGCCCTTTAGGGCGAGGCACAGTATGTCTCCTACGTCTGGTTTTGACATTAGGGTAGTTTCGGCCTCACCGAGCGGCGGGGACATGATTCTTCTACCCACCTATACATACATTCTGGAAGATTTTCTGTAGGACTGGGATGGTTTTTCTTCCCTAAACATTTACTAGAGTTCACTGTGGACCTCATCTGGGCCTGTAGTTCTCTTTCTGGAAATGAGTTTCATCTATTTAATAGGCAAAGGCTACGAACACTTTCTGTTTCGTTTTGCGTCAATTTGGATATGTTTTGTTTTCTTAAAGAAATGTTTTGATTTTATCTAAGGTGTTGAATTTATTGCCACATGGTTGTTTATCTTCTTATTCTTTTAAAGCTGTAGAATTCAAAGTGCCATTCCCTCTCCATCACTGATATTGGTAACTTCTGTTTTATTGCTTTTTCTTAATTTTTCTTGCCAAGGTATATCAATGGTATTAACATTTTCAAAGCACCAACTTTTTTTGTTTTCTGTTTTAGTGACTTCTGGTCTCACTTCTATTATTTTCTCCCTTCTGCTTGCTTTGGATGGATTCTCTTGCTTCTGTCAGGCTGGATTTTGTTTTTTTGTTCAACTGGGTCTATCGAAGTCTTGCCCCTCGTCTTAGGACCTGGCTCTTCTGTAGCCTGTGGTTCTTTCTTATGCACAGACCTCGGATTTCCAAGCTGGGTGCCTGAGGTGCTCCGTGAAGGTCTTCTCACTCTGGCTGGACCAGGACCCCCTACATGGTCCAAGCTCCGATTTTCAGGCTTAAGCCCCTCAGCAGCTGCTCTCAGCTACCCCGGCAGAGTCGTGCTTCCTCCAAATAGCCCATCTGTTGTCCAGGGACCCTCAGGAGATCCCGGCGGAGATTTCTGGCTCCCAGATTTTAAGCAGCCTGCCTTGGAAACCTGGAGGGGTTCAGGCTGGTGAGGTGTTAAAGGGAAGAACTTGAGAAACGGAGAAGACTCCTCCGCCATGCCCTTTACCATGTCCCAGCTACACTAAGAAACCTTGCCTTAGTTTCTTCATCTGAGAAATGGGGATAAGAGCATTTCAGTGGATCGGGGCCGGCTGAGGATTGGGAGGACACATTAGAAGTACTGGGGGTAGTGCCCAGCCTGCAGCAGGAGCTCTGTGGGAGTCGTCTGTCATTTTCCCTCCTGGCCTCGCAGAGGCCCATGGGGCTCGGGAACACGGCAGCAGCACTTGGGAGACAGGGCTATGGGGCCCTGTTTTTACTGAGCATTTTCTGGTGGGATTAGCACTCTGCCCATCCCACCAAGGGGAATGTTGGGTTTGCGTGCAACAATGACTAAAACTGCTACTCACCTTTGGGGAAGTTGAATGTCGGTGACTCGTGTGTGTGTGTGGGGGGGGGGGCTGTTTAACCCTTGCATTTCCAACAACTGGTTTTCTGTCGGTTCCTAAAGTACTTTGAGGGCCAGGAGCATTTAGTTAGTTTTTTTCCCTTATGTTTTTTATTTTGTAGCCCTGCACACTTAGGAGCAGATATAAATAGCATCTGGCAGAGAAAGAAAGAACTCAAGCAGGCTTGCGTTAGCTCAGTGATTCCTACCTGAAGGGGACAGAGACCTGGGAGGCCCTTGGCGGCCGCTGTGTTCAATGCTTTCTTTGGAAAAGGGGTCCTGGAGCCCCGTAGCGGGGGAGGTCTTGGGCCAGGCCGGGCGGAATCAGGCACCCGCCCGCAGAACAGTGCTTCTCCAGTTTGCCTGCATCTGAGGGTCACCTGGGGAAACTGTAAAAATCCTGGTGTCCAGACCACATCCCAGACCCATGAAATCTGAACCTCGAGGGTGGGATGTGGGCAGGGACAGTTTTTAGATCTCCCCGGTGATTCCCCTGCGGGGCCAAGCTCAGGAACCGGTGCTTTGGAGAGCGCGGACGCCACGGAGACCCTCAGAGCTCCTGGAGGCGGAGGCGACTGCGGAGGGGCTGCGGACGGGGGAGAGAGAGGGCAGGGGCTGTCAGAACGAACTCGCTTGCTCCTTTCACCTTTGTTAGAGCCGCTGCACTTGCCTGTTACCGTATTTTGCCATGTGAACGCCCACTTTTTTGCCCAAGTTTTTGAGAGAAAAATAAGGATGCACATGATACATGGGTAACGAGCCCATGCCATGGGTATAATAATCCCACGTATAATGTGGACAACAATGTGGGTGTGCATTATACACGGCAGAATACGGTATTTGTTGCCCCTGTGAGATGGCCCTTGAAGGGAAGCCCCGTAACACTTCCCCAAGTCACACCCTCCAGCCTCACAGCTTGCGGGGGAGGCGACCTGCTCAACAGCACAGCAAGCCCGTGACCCAGCTGGGGCTCGAGCCCCATGTCCTGACGCCAGCCCAGGTTTGTCAGCCATTCTTTGTCCCCCAGGATTTTCAAATGATTCAACACCCCGCAAGTCACCCTCCAAGCATCCTCCTCTTTCCCCTGAACCCCACGGGTAGTGCTGCTGTGCTGTAGGCCGCGTTCTTAGTTTGGGTTCCACAGATGCACCAAGGATGGGCCGTTTGGGATGCAGAGATTATGTAGACGGCTGTGTGTGGGGGGGGAGCTGACATTGAATTAGCCTTCATTTTAAGTTTCGATGCAGCAATTATGACTTCTGAATAGCAGTGCTTGTTACTGAGGATGGTCGCCTAAGCAGTGCACGTAATTATTATAATTACTGTGTACCTAATGATGCCTAATAAGGAGCAACATCACACAGAGGCACGGCGGCTGCTCAGCCTGGTGGTCTGCGCTCCGGAGGGGGTGCCGGGCTTCTGAGGCCTGCGTGGGGCTTTTACAGGGCCGCGGGGCCGCCTGACTGCCTGAGACCAGGGGCCGCAGGGCGCGAAGGAGGAGGAGACTCCCAGAAGGAATGTGCTGGTGTCAGCTCAGAGGCCGTGCGTGTGGAAGTGGCTAGACCGGGCCATCCTCCTTCAGCCTTGACCTCAAGGCCTTGCATTCATGCCAAGTGCAGGCCCCCCGGGGGTTCTGCTGAGCAAAGGCAGCGATGGATAGATGGTGCTGCATAGGCTGGGCGTGTGCCTATTAAAAAAAAAAAAAGTCATGAATTTTTGTAGACAGCTGTGTGCCAAGCAGTTTCCCCATTTTACAGATGGGGCAATCGAGGCTCTAAGGTTATCCCAATGGTAAACATAGCTGCCCTTTATGAAGCACTTTAAAGCCTACCGGGATTATCTTATCCAGTCCCCACAACCATCCCATTAGATAAGTATCATGATTATTGTTTTCTTATTTATTCCGATTCTGTAAATGAGAAACCGAGATGCGGGGAGGGAAAATGACTTGTCTGCGGTCTAACAGCTGACCCATGGCGGAACCCAGGCCGCCTAACACCCTTTCCCCTTCCCCAATCAGTACTTATTGCTTGACTAGTACATGCTGGGCTCCGGCCAAAGTGGACTGACTGCATTCCCGCCGGGAGAGACCAAACAAAATCAAATCAGCGACCGCGCCCATCCCACATCGTCAGTGGCAGGACATGCAGCAGGACAAGGGGGTGGGCGGGAGGAGGGCTGAGAGCAGGGCCGACCACCTGAACCACGTCAGATCTGAGTGGGGACTTGGGGGGCCTGGGGGGGAGGAACCGTGTAAACACAAGCATTTCGGGGATGGGGATCTAAGCCAGTGCAGAGGCTCCGAGCAGGAGCATGAGTGGAGTGTTCAGACGGAGCAGAGGGAGGGAGGGGGACCGAGTGACAAGCTCAGAGAGGCGGGCAGGAGGCGGATCTCGTCGGCTTCGTAGACCAGGTCGAGGACTTGGCATTTCCTTCTAAACGGGCTGGGGAGTCCTTGAGCAGAGGCAGGGCTGGCCGGGCTTTGGCTCTGCCTGGTTGCTGTGTGTGTGGAGGAAGGACTGTGAGGAGGTCCCCGCGATGACCGTGGCTTTGGCCAAGGGGAAAGCGCAGTGGGCGTGGCGAGACGTGGCTGGATTCCCCACACTTCGAAGGAAGGGCTCATTTGCTAACAGTGTCGGTGTGGGGTGAGGGAGGAGGAGGGGAGTCATCGATGATTCCTGGGGGCCTGGGATTGGGTTAGGGGACCCTGAGATCAGGATTCCAGTGCAGGGGGGTTAACTGAGAGGGACTTCCAGGAAGTACCCCCAGGGCAGAGAAGTGAGCAGCCAGTGAAGGGAGAAACCAAGAAGTTACGTCTGTGGGCATCTTCAGCTTGTTCCTGCTGGGGACCTGGGGGAGACAGGGTGGAGCACACATCTTAGACTCCGGGGGCGAGGGGGCCACGTCCTCGTCAGTCAGCGCCCTGTGCGGCCAGCAGGACTTTGTAGTAAACAGCTTCCGGTCTGGAGGCCAGTTCCCAGGGGTAGGGGTGGGGCATTGTCTGGGCAGCTACACAGGGTTCTTGGCCAGACAACTGGGTAAATGGCCAACTCCCGAGACCCCAGATTGTGCTTTAGACAAACGCTGGCCCCCAGACTTCATTTGGGTCAGAGGTCAGCACACTGCAGCCTGCAGGCCAGATTCTGCCCTCTGTGTTTGGTGGCACTTAAAGCTTTATTGGAACCCAGCCACTATCCTGCACGCCCTTATGGTCCCAGCTGCTTTCCTGCTACAAGGGCAGGGGCGAGGGGCGGGGACGCAGTGCAGCCCTCAAAGCTGAAAACATTTACTGTTGGGCCCCTTCCAGGGAAAGGGTGCCAGCTCCACGTTGAATTTGCAAAGAGCGAACACGCATTCTAACGCTGAGATTCAGGGATTCCCTTTGGAACCAAGAGGCAGGAAGGCGCTCAGAGGGACCATCTCTGTCTCCAGGGCTGTGTGGCAGGTGTGCTGCTGCTTGTATGCAGGTCCCCGCTTCTGGGAAGACCGAGTGCCTCCGACATGCGTAGAAGTTTGTAGCATTTGTCCTCTCGCTTCCACCTGCCCTTGGCTTTGAACACCCTGACCAGACAAGGATGCTAATCCCTCAGGACCTTTATCTTCCCGGGCCCACAGCTATCTGACCTGCAAATGTTCTGACCTAATTTCCAGTTTCTTGGAGGGACGCTCTGATTGGCTCATCTTGGGTCAGGCACTCTCTTGGTCCAATCACTGATGATGGGGGTGGAGCCTCGTGGTAGGTTAGCGGCGGAGGCTAGACGGAGGGGCGTGGCCAGGGTTTCATCAGGTTCTTCATGGTTCTGGGACCCTCTGAGGTCACCAGCTCCGTCTCTACCTTTCACTGTGCTTCGCACAGAATGGGTGCCTAATAAAAACCATAATTCAGATCCTCTGAGTTCCCAGCTCTGGGGGACCTTGGGCAAATCACCTGATTTCCCTCAGCCTCAATTTCCTTATCTGGTTGGCCTGAGGACAGCGGAAGATAACCAGGAGGTTGGCCGGAGGAGGCGTCTCGTGAGAGATGAGAATAAAGTGCGAGTCCTCCCGCAGGGGGCATCTAGAAGGAGACGCTGATGTTCACGTCCTGACCATGATAATTAGCACCAGGGACCCCGCACTCCCACCCCAGGGCTGCTCTGGCCCCGCCCTGTTCCCCTCCGCTCTCCCTCCCATTCGAGGTCCTTGCTCTGCGCTGGGGCGGGGACCTGGCCTCCTGGTTAATGGGGTATTGTCCCTGCTCCGCAGGAACAAGGCGAGCTCAGCTGGCCGTAGTCACAGGTCAATTGTTTCAGACAAATCCGCAGGGACTGGTGGATGCTCCGACAAGGGGCGGGGTTCGGGAGGAACAGGCAGGGCTCCAGGTGCCGGGGGCTGTGGAGCCGGCTGCCAGCCCAGCCGGGTCGGCGCTGTCCTGCTAACCGAATTACTGAGAATTGAAGAGCTCCTGCTCTCGGGAGAACAGGTGTCTCCCAGAAGCAGGGCTGCCGTCCCTCGGGCTCTGCGTACTTGGAGCGGGATATGTCTTCATTGTGGGCGGTGTCTGTGCACTTGGCGTGTTCAGCATCCTCCTTGGCTGCAGGCCACCCACTAGATGACAGTAGCAATCCTCTTCTCTGTGCATTCCATTTGTTACAACCAGAACCTCCTGGGGAGGGAGGACAAAAGCACCCCCAGTTGAGAACCACTGCCTCAGAGGAGGACATTTGGTGTTTTCTAGAGCAATCCCGCCAGGCAGCCAGGAAGCACACCTGGGCAAGACTGGGCGGGGGTGGGACAGAGGGCAGAGCTGAGGCATGGCCCAAGAGCATCCCACTGCTGGGCAGAGGACACAAGCCCCAGGAGGGGACCGGGGGCTGGGGTACAGCTTCTGTGAGCATGGCTGCATGGGCGGCGGTACCCAGGGCTTCCTGGAGGAGGTGAGAAGTGGGCTGGCCCCAGGAGCAGGCCCTGTTGGGGAGTGGAGAAGGTGTGTGAGGAGACAGTGTGAAGACGAGCCTGGGCTCAGGCTGGGGACCTGTTAGGGAAGGGAGTAGAAATAGTAATGATAAAACAATATATAATAATAGCAGCAGGCAGCTCCCTTGATTTTGTGTGCTGACCATGAGCCAAATGTTTAGAAGCACTTTGACCGCATGATCTCATTGCATCCTCAAAACAATCTCTGCAAGCTTGATTTGATTACCCTTCTCATCTCACAGGTGGGGAAGCCAAGCCTCCTAGGGTCTGATGTTGCAGGGTTCGCCTGAACCACACAGCTTGGAAAAGCAGGTCCAAACTTGGAGCGCAGGCCTTGACCGTCTGGCCTCGCTCACCTCTCCACCCCTCTTCTCTGCCTCAGGGTCACCTCCGCGCTGGCCAGGGTTAGGGGTGGCGAACTCAGAGGCCTGCCTCTGCCTCCTGTGGGACCCGGGCTGATCCGCTGCAGAATGAATGAACCTGTGAATAAACGAATGAATGAGCAGCATAGACATCCAGGCCACTCAGATGGAAATAGCTTCCCACCTGATGCCTGGCCCCGCCCACCACTCCCAGGGAGCATCACGTGGCACCTCTGCATGGGCCCTTGCTTAGAGCGTGCTCTGGCAGCAGTGCCCGGTAAGATGCTGGTCCCCCTCCCCTGCTGGCCACGGCCCGTTGGGGAGAGGGGTGAGAAACAGCCACCAGCAAGAACTTCCAAGTGATATGAGACCCTGGGGGTGCTGAGTGAGCGGCTGGAGGCCTGTGAGACCTGGAGCCGGGGAAAGCTTCGTCACATTCCCTCTTACCACCTCTTCCCCCTCTGGGCCTCGGTCCGTCAGTTCCAGGACCGGCCCCACGGGACACCCTTCCCTCAGAATCAGGGGCACAGGTTCAGCTGACCCGCCCGGGGCAGGAGACTCTCCCATGTGCTGCTCCCACGCTCTGGTCTATTTCCTCCATTTGTTCAGCTGCCACGCGTGCTCGGCTGTGGAGCGCACGGTGAATTCGGCTTCCGTGCGCCGCGTGTCCACCTGCCTCTCCCGGAGACTGCGGCCCACGCCTCACCTGGGCCTCTGGGGAACGTGCTGATTCAGATTCCATTTGATTCAAATTCTGAGAGCGCCTCTTCCCAGGGCCCCAGCTTGTGGTCCCCCTAATGCTCAGAAGCCAGAAGTGGGGGGCACGCAGGGAGCCCCAGGGGTCTCATTGGGTGACGGATGCTGCCACAGGCCTCTGCCACGTGCCGGGCTTCCTATTACAGGCCACACGGGAGCCTTTGCCTGGGGTCTTCCTGGGCAGAGCCGCGCACCTGGCAGTGTCTGTGACCTGAGCCTCTGTCTTCAGTTCCCCCTGCTGCAGAACGGCAACCATGGCGGCTACGTCTTGGGGGTGAGGAGGTCTTCGCGTGTGAAGTGAAGTTACGGAAGTTACGGTCGAGGTTCCACGCGTGGTGACCGCGTTTCCCACCCGCCTGGCCGTTTGGTGGGTAATTCTTCGTGTGAGGGGCTGTCTGTTTCTTGCACGGGGTCTGGCGTGACGAGCCCTCGCCTGCTAAGTGCCGTGAACAGCTCCCGAACTCGGCCATGAGCAGAAACATCCGAGTACGGTTTGAGCCTCTCCCCGCCCACCTGCAGTCTGGCTGCCCCGGTTTCTCTCCGACTCCCTTCCCCTCCGTGGCGCTCCTTCCCTGCTGCACGGCAGCCACCCGGCCTCCCACACTGTGAGCGTATCGGGGAGGAGGTGCTCTGGGCAGAGGAAACAGTGCAAGTGTCCCGCGGTACGCGTGCGTCTGGCATGGTCCCCAAATGGTAAAGGGGCCAGGGTGGCCAGAGCAGGACGAGTGAGGGGTAGAGAAGTGACAGATGGAATCAGAGGCGATGGGGGCCCCCAGGCAGGACCTTTGAGGTCATGAAAAGGACCAACATTTAGAATCCAAACGGATGGCATCTTTTGAGACGTCAGGAGGTTTAGCAAAACCGGGCCCCCCATTCCTCCATTTCTGCATAACAACCATTGGCCAGGTTTGTCCCCTGCGGGAGGGGCATTTGCTCTTCAGTTGACCGCAAGCCTCACCAGTCCCTGTTGTCTCATACACCCATGTGGGCTTGCCCATGTACATTGCCTGTCTGCCCCCGAGGGCATTTGAGTTAACCCTGGGTGGGAGAGGATGCGTGAAAGAGAGAGACGGAGCGAGAAAGTAGTTTCCCGCTTCCCAGCTCTGGGGAAACCGACCCCAGCCCCCAGGGAGCCTGTCGGGGAGGTCTCCTCCCTGCACCCAAGCTGCGCTCCCCTCCCAGGCCTCCTGCCGGGAGAGCGGCTCAGCAGGGGAGGCCAAGGCCGGGTCCCCCACGGGCACGCCTCGAGGAGCTAGTGAAAATATTTTCCCAGGGAAAGCCAAGCATTACTCTTTGTTTTAGTTGCTCAAATTATATGTGTTATTTATTTTTTAAGTGGTCTGTCATTATTGGTGAATGGGGAAGGCGCCCGGCCTCACAATGCAACCAAAATTTTAGATATTGCTCCATAGTTATTAACGAATGAGCTTTGTGTCTTCGGAAAATGTGCTGTGTGGAGTCCTCTGAGGCCTAGTTTCTCGTCACGGGGCGATCACAGCCCTCGAGGCAGCCAGGGCGGGACATCAGGCCCTCCGTGTCATGGCTTGCGAGTCCGCTTGCACATTCGCACACTCGTTCGCAACAGGTGTCGGTGCTGCCGTGAACGAGGCGCGGTTCTGGGCGCCGTTCTCAGCGCGGACTGGGTGACGCTGCCGGCGTTCCACACTCCCTCTGCCTTGCAGACCACGCAGGGATACACGCCCGGTCTCCACTGAAATCATTTGTGTTCTTCCCCTTCCCAACCGGGTGCTCCCCCAGGACCCAGGTGTTAATGAAATCAAACAAAATGAAAATGGGTAAATTATTGCAGAGCTACGAACACCTCGGCGGGGCCACGCCTCACTAGTTTCCAATACCACCTCATTCGGGCGGCTGCGGAGCGGCCAAAGCAATTTTGTCCCGTGGGCGAGGTGGTGGAAGGGAGGGACAAAAGAGACAAGATATTGCAATCCAGAGGTCGCTGACCCAGGCTTTTCAATAATTATAGAATTTCGTTCTGGCCAACTGGACTGATGGCTGAGCTTGTTGGCAAATTAGTGGCGAAAAAGAAAGCAATTTTTAGCTTCCTCGAAAGAGTTGCCCCTCTACAGGGGTGTCAGGGGCCCCGGGGAGGGGAGGCCGGGGACGGATGGAGAAGCGACGCCCAGGCTGGGAGTTGCCCCTCCTTTGGAGTCACAAGGCAGATACGTTTTAATTCAGGGCCTGGGAGGAGGTGCCCAGGGCCGCCTCCAGAGAGCGGGGCCCGGATTTGCTGGGGTTTGCCTTGAGGAGAGAGGCTGGGACCAGATCAGGCCCCCACTGCTGTCCTGGCCCGGAACTGGGGGGCCCATACCCAGCTGACTGTCATTCCCGGCTTTGCCCGTTTTTTTTTTTTTCCTTGTAAAATGGGGTGCGAGGACGTTCACTCTGTAAGGGTATTAACAGCTCCGTGTCTCATGGACGGGGAAGTATTTTGTGCGTTAACGTGAAACACGGCATTTCCAAGCTGTTATTATGAAATTCGCTTTGAAGTTCTAGCAGTGTATTTGACATTGAGGATGGCTCCCTGCCCTTACTGCGTACCCCTTGACTGTGTTTTGCTGCACCTGCGCGTGTACCAACGGCACTCGTATTTTGGTTGAGCAGCCCTCGGCCAAAGGCAGATGGGAGCCCCTTGCCCTCAGGTGAGAAAGGCGCGTGCATGATGCAGTCCTCCGTGGCGTTGTGTCCAGTGCTCGCCGCAGTAACCTGTGCACGAGAGTTTCCGTGTTGGCTGCCTTCCGGCCTCTGTTGTTCCCCCTGCACCCCCCCACCCCCGCCCCAGGGCCCCCGAGGCCATTTCTCTGCTGTTCGCGCGCCCAGGCTGGTCCTTGCCTCTTCTCATCCCGCTCAGCAGTGGGGCGGGGTGGCGCTCCCACACTCCACGGCCCAGCCCGGGGTGTCGGGCCGATCCCCGCAGCCGACCTCTCGTGCACGCGCCCCCGGCGTGGCGCCTCGTGGGCGTTCTGTGCCCCGTCCCTCCCCCGCCCACGTGAGTCCCGTTGCACTCCCCCTCTGCCTGGGCATCCGTGCTCACGGCTGAGGGTTTCCTCCCTGCTCCTCCTCACAGACTGGGGTGGGGGACGCCAGGTGCTCGCAGGGCCTGTTAAGTGACCCCTTACAGGATCCGAGGGGTGGTCCTGCTGCTCTTCTGCAGAACGCGGGCTGCTGAGCCCCAACCGTGTGCCACCCAGTCCGGGCCCTCCAGTCAGGGAGGAAAGTCCCTTTCGCCGGCTGGCCGCAGAAGCAGGGTGGACTCCCGCACGCCTTCCCTGGGACCCGGCAACCCCTCCGGGGTGTGGGCCCGTCCGAAACGCGCTCGTGTGCTCCCCAGCAGACGTGCCCGGAAACGTGTGCAGGGCGCTGTTCGCGATGGCACAAGCCTGGCAAGCCGCCGACGCCCAGTAACAGTGAAAGGGACACTCACGTAGTGACACGCCCCGTTGCGACGGTGGGAAGCTGCGCGGCAGTGACAGCCGGCGAACGCAGCCCTCTCGGGACGTGGAGGGGCCTCGCCGTGCGGGGCCGGAGGGGCAGGCCCGGGGAAGAAGCTCTGCGTGGTTCCACTTCACGCAGCCCACACGCAGACGAGGTTACCCCACGGCGCGGAGGCCAGGCTTGTGCTCGTCTTTGGGAAGGGGGTGCCAGTGACTGGGAAGGACTGGAAGGAGGGGCCTCTGGAGGGCTGGCCGCGCTGGATTTCCTGATCATCCAGGAGGTGCTGGATGGCTGGGTGAGTTCACGCGTGGAAATGGAGCCATCTGTGCTCTCGGGAGCTGCGAACCTCTATGACGTCTGATGTGGTTCTCTTTCTGCGTACATGTATGAACACCACCCCGGTATAGCCCTGCTGGGGCGTGCTGGGCCTGCTAAGACGGGGAGAGGTTACGTTACGGGCAGGAGTCGGAGGAGCACCCCTGGAGTAGGATTAACACCACGGGAGCCAGGCCGTAAGACTGAATCAGCAAGAATCCATTGAACTGGGACGCAGGATTTAATACCCAGGCAAACACCCCAGGCGGTGGGGCGAACTCACGTGACGAGGGAGGCTTTTAGATACCCGGAGAAAGCCGCGTGGCCCAGGCTGAGGTGAAGCGGAGACACCCAGGCTGCCCTGGGAGACGGGGGGGGGGGGGCGGGGGGGGAGGAAGAGGCTGAGGAAATGGACGTGCACTGTTACACAAGGCCGGAAGACCCGCCAGCAAATTCTGTTCCGTCGGGGGCTCCAGAGTCAGTAGCATCAGGAACGATACGCTGGTGAGGGAGAGGGGCAGCAAGCCCCGGGATGAAACGTAGTGGGGACTCTCCTTTGCAGACTGAGGACGCTGGTAGGAGCGGTGGCCGAAGAACCGGGCTTATTAATAGCCGTGGGGATGGGGGTTCCTGAAGTATCAGAAGCCAGGGGGCAGCAATTAGCATAATGACCCAAGAGGTCAGCAGGGCAGCCAGGGTGGCCTGACCTGCCGGGAATGGAGAAGATGAACAACAGAACATGGTGTCCCCAGAGGCGAAATAGCCAGGCAGCCAATAAGGCTACCGCTTCATGTCTACAAACAGAAGAAGCAACTAGGGAGGAGCAGGTCTAGAGACCCTTGGCTTCCAACCAAGATCAAGCAGCCAGTTCTGGATTTGCTCTTGTGCAGGGAACAGCTGAAAATGAGCAACGTACATTAAATGGTGAATGGGAAGACCTTGGACTTCAGGCAGTAAGGAAGGGTGACTCCTGAGGAACGGGCATCAGGGGAGGCGAGTCCTAGGGTTGCTCCGGCCTACCCCGTGGGGAGAGTTTCCAGGCCACAGCACAGGAAGGGAGGACCCCTGAACTGAGAGGACAGAGTGCAGCATCTGGGAAGGCAAAGACAGGTGGGGTTTTCAGGACAGAGCCCCAGAGAGGGGGAGCAACCTAGAAGGAAAACTTCCGAGGCCTGCAGAAAGGGCCCCCTCAAGTATTCGGCGAAGGGCTGATTAGCGCACATGTGTGATGAAGCCGGCCAAGGCTGGAGCCAGGACCTTCTGAAAGGACTGTAGGGAAGAGTGCTTCGTGGTCGCCCAGGGCTGAGAACAGTGCTTCCTCCCAGTAGCCACATGGGAGAACCACTATTCGCGGGGCACTGGGCAGAATACACAGCATCGTCTTAACTCGCCCCGAGACCACACGGTGCTCTGGTCTTGTCCAACAACCAGTCAAGAAGCAGGACTCGGAAGAATCGCACTGTTTCCAAGTTACTTGTCTCAAAAATAGTTTTAGGAATACAGAAATATCCAGCCTCCAATAAAGTGAAGTTCACAATGTTTGATATCCAATCAAAAATTTTCAGGCCTGTGAGAAGCATATGAAAATAATCATCATTGTATGGCGAGAAGTCAATCACACAAAATGGACTGGAACTGACCTAGAAGTTGAAGTCGGCAGGCAGACCTTAAACTAGTTATTATAACTGTAGTCCCTATACTTATGATGTTCAGTGGTGACATGAGAAACATTTAAGAAGACCCGAATTAAACTTCTGGATTTCACACTACAATATGTGAAATGGGAGATACATTGAACAGGGCTAATGGCAGATTAGATACCGCAGAAGAAAATGCTAGTGAACTTGGAGACACAGCAACAGAAACTGTTCACCCCGAAACACACGGAGAAAAGGCAACGGAACGAGTAGAGCGTCAGTGAGCTCTGGGGTGACGTATGTGGCCCAGCGGATGCATAGTCCTCGAAGGAGGGAAGAGGGAGGAGCAGCAAAAACATTTTAAAGAAGGGACGGCTAACCTGTTCTTCAGACTTCCCAAATCATGGTTAAACCACAAGCCCACAGAGCCAAGAAGCTCGGCGAGAGAGCGGCACAAAAAACTTGCGAAAACCACACGGAAGGAAACACATCGGAATCAAACTACTCAAAGCCGGATGGACGAGCACATTGCACAGGGAGCCAGGAAGGAAGATGCGTTCACAGGAAAGTGATGAGAGCAGGTTTTTGTAGCTGGAAACAAGGCAAGAGGAGAGACGGTGGCAGCTGTCACCAGGTGCGCTGGACACCTGTGTCCAGGGCCCAGCAGCGGTAACTGGCCCTCAGCTACTGGGCTGCAGTCCCGCAATGGGGACAGGGAGGGATGTGTGTGGACCCAGGTGACCCACGTAAGGGCCTCTCAGGACTCCCTTGACACCGGGCAGCACCCCCAGCGCGAGGAGCTCGCGATCCCCCGGGGCCCAGGCTCCTCGGTGGTGATGGCCGGGGTCATGCCCAGGGGTAGGTCTTCAGGGCCTGCGAGGGTGGAGGGGATTTGGAAGGAGAGAGGAGGCAGGGGAGGCACAGCCCGCCTGTGGTCCTGTGACCAGCTGCAGCCATGAGGACCTCAGTCACTCCACCCTTCTTCCTGGGTCCCCTTCTGGGACCATGGAGCAGCTGGCCTCTCACGACATGCCTGGAGAAACGTGGGCCCCACGGCAGCATTGGCGTTGAGGCCACACTTCCCCGGGTTACTCACAGCCTGTGACTGAGCACCCTGGGCATCCTGGGGCTGGACCACCCCTGCCCCCTGCCCCCTGCGCATGCTGCCACACGCTGCTCTGTTCAGGCCCCGCCCACTAACCATCTCAGAGCCGCACCTCAGGCTGCCACTCTTTCTTCGGGACCTCCCTCCCACTTTCCTTCCCCAGGTGTCCTTCCGACCCGCACCGCAGGCTGCAGATCCCCTCACCCACCTCCCGCTCCTCCCCTGCACCAGCCCCGCAGGCATCTGTCGGGTTAATCTCGCGCACGTCCTGCCTGGGCCCCTGCCGCCCTGGAGACCGAACCCGGCCTGCCTCGTCCGCCCCACCGCCGCAGACACGTCCCTTCTCTCGTTCTCTGCCCCAGACTCTGAATGTGCGAACGTGCTGTATCGGGCTTTGCTCGTTCCTGGTCCGCCTCTCCCCCAGGACTGGGAAATGCATGCCGGTGGGGTGCTAGGAAGGGTTCCTGCCGAGCTGACTCCTGCGTCCCCAGTGCCTGGCACGTGAGAGGCTCTATAGATGTTAGTGACGGAGAAATCAGGGGAGCATTGGGCATTCAAAAATGCTTTGGGGCAGACCAGTGTTCCCCTTGCCCCATGTGCCCGCTCACGACCTGGCGTTATTTCCCGAGTTGTCACGGGGGACTCTCCCTCTAGCTGTTCGGTGCACGTAGCCCCTGCCAGCCCAGCGAGACACCGAAGCGTCCTGGCTGCGTCCCACCAGCAGCCAGACACAAGTGGCCAAGGTGGCAGGGGAGGAGCACCATCCTGCTGGATGGAGTGGGCGCTTTCGTCACATTACCCCTGGAGAAGCCTCTCCCTGGGATAGACACCGAATGGGGCGTTTATTTTCAGAATGCAGAGTGCACGAAGCGCTGTAATTAAACCAGCGGGGGGTGGGGGGCAGGCAGCCTCGCTGCACACGGCTCCTTTGAAGATGAGAGTCATTAGACGTCAATGAGCATCTAGGATGCAGCGTCCCACCAACACGAGAATATTTAACCTCCATCCTACGGCGGGGCAAGCAATTGATAGTATGATTGATAACAATTTGATTGCCGCAATTGTGAAGGGGAATTTGGAAATGGTTAGATTAGCAGGAAGCAGGCAATGAGTCGATGGTATCTCTTGTTGAGCCAAATTTTCTTAGAATTCAGTGGAAGTTCCTCCACGCTCTTTGTTTTGTTGGCCAGGAAAATGCAGAAATCGCTCTCCAGAAGCCGGAGAGTCATGGAATCTCATCCAAACCAACCATCCAGGGAAAACATAGCCCGTCTCCTCGTGGGAAACCTCTGATTGGGGGTCCCCAGCACCTGGGAAAGCATTTTGCCCCACACCGACTTTCGCCACCGAAGCGGCCTCCGCAGGCACCGGCCCACCCTGGCTGCGAATTGCTCCGTGCGCCCCACCAGCTTCTGGCTGCTGCTGCGCCCCCCCCCCCCCCCTGGCAGGCTTTCTCAGCTGAGCGAGAGTGCCAGGCTTGCCGCCCCGGGAGCTGCCCTGTGCCACCAACGCTTTGGAGTCACGGGTCCGTTCTCAGCTCCTCCCCCCTCGGATGGAACACGCCAAGTGAGCGCGCTCCCTGCCCGGTCCGGGAAGTCCCCAGGAGCCAGGAGCGTGAGTCACCTGCTCGTCGACATTCCATGAGTTGCCTTCTTCACTTTCTTGTGGTTGCTCCCTAAGATGCGTATCCGGGAACCTGCACCCAAATGCTTGTCTTGCAGTCTGCTTCAGGGGACCCCGAAGCAGCCGAAGTGTGTGGTCAGGGCTGGGATGCCAAGTATTGACGGGCGATTTTAGCTGGCGATTGAGAGAGGCCAGCAGTGGCGCCAAGCATCGGCCCGACTTGCCGCACCACAACGGCTGTGTGAGTGTAGCTTACCCCTGACTTGCATCGCTGCGGGGGCCAGGAAGTGCCAGGTGCCATGGCTGGCGCCGGGGGTAGGCGCTCGGGGGCTCAGGGCGGTGGTCACGAACTAGCAGTACAGGGCTATTTCAGTGTTGTATCCGATTAAGCTAGATCCATGGCTATGGACTGTATACCATCGACTTGGGGAACGTTGGAACCCTATCCCAGTAGCCGCAGGGGTCGGGGATAAGGTGAGCACTCGAGGCAGGCCAAGTGCAGGGAAATCGTGCGGCCACACGGGTCGAGATTTTCCCTTTGATAAGGGGCTCCGGAGGGATCTTTCTCTTTTGTACAGAACACTACCGGGCTGGCATGAGGATGAATGGCAGGGGCGGTGGGGCACTGGGGAGCTAGGAAGGTGGGAGGGGGGTGGGGGACAGGTGTGGGGCGGCCTGTTTAAAGGGGCAGCCCCATCTTTCTCCAACCGCCCCCTTGCAGGATGTGGCCGCCGTGGTGCCGGCTCTTTGTCCAGAGACTCAGCAAATGTGGATTCTCGTGTGACAGGTTCCAGTTCAGACAGTTGGAAACCACTGTGTGGGGGGGGACCTGCATGGCTGGGCTGCGTCCTGCGAGCAGGTGGCCCGTTGGCGACCCCTGTGCCCTGGGGTGGGTTTTAATTCAACGTGGCCTCTGACCGACTGGCTGCTCCAATTGGGTGGTGTCGCTGACCTTGACTTTGCTTCCTCCGGGGCCCTGCCCGTGGTCCCCTGCACTCTTTCTGTGTGGCCTCATGGACTGTGGAGGGCAGGTGTCTGTTTTCCTCCGTGACCCGTTCGTGCCCTGGCTGCCACAGGGGCTCCCTGTGCCTGGGAGGCCGGAGTAGAGACTTCCACCAGTGACGCTGAGCGTGGAGGGGATGGAGGAGGGCTGGGTCCGCAGAGAGGGCTCTTTGTGGGTATGGGTGCCTGTGCGCGCACATGCATGTGTGTGTGTGTGCGCGCGCGCGAGTGGGTGTACGTGTGTGTGCGTGTGTGGCGGGGAAAGCAGGCCGACAGCTGAGTTGCCTTCACACGTCTAAAAGGACAGTACTTCCCGTCCCAGATCTCAAAACTAAGACTGACAGAAGCAGAAGGGAGGATACCGGGCTTGCCGCTTTGTTTCCAGTTTCGTTTCCTGTGAGCGGTCAGGACTTCCAGAGCTGCAGCTGGCGGGTTTGCCACTCAGGTGGACACGGGCAGTACAGGGAGCTTGCTGGTCTGCGTGACTGCAGGGGGCGGGGACTTCAGGCTCAGCTGCGTGCAGGGGCTCAGGGGTGTCAGAACTTTCTCTCCCTCTGTCTCTCCATCTCTCTGCTCTGTGCTCCTCTTCTCCAGCTTCAGTTCTAGGCAGGTTTTCCTCTGGGTGATAAAATGCCCGCTGGTAGCCCTGGGCACGAATCCTCACAACTAGAAAGCCCCAGAAGGGAATCCTCCGCCAACCCAAGCCAACCCCGGAGCCGGCGTGGAATGAATGCTCGGGGCAGGTGCCCACCTTGGGACGGGGAAGTGAGAACAGGAGGGCAGGATCTGAAAGGAAAACGGACTCCTTCACCAAAACGGGGTGTGGCTGCGAGATGGCAGAGACCCCAGGAAGGGCCGCGCCCACAGGAACACTACCCGACTTTGCCGAAGGAGCTTAGAGGGGTCCCCCCGACCCCACCGGCCGGGCCTGCTCCCTCTCTGTCACAGGGAAGTCGGGAGGCCCCCCCACACAGGGCTCTCTGACTTCCGTGGGAGCTGGGCCACCGGGGCCGCGGTCCCCTCCCCGCTGTCCGTCTCCTCGCCTGCGCTTCCATTTCTGCTGGGTTATGGGAAGAACCCAGTCTCAGAGTTAATGCTCTTAATGAGTTGTAAATAACCAGACCAGTACGGAAAATGCTAACGATCCCCTTTGAAATTCGGAGCATGTCTGGTTCCAGTTTACAGGCCATTCTCTGAAGAGGTGCGCAGTGGAGGCCGCCGCTGCCCTGGGAGGGGTGGGCCGGGCTCTGCCCCGCCTGGCCGCGGGTGGCGCGGCCGTGCCCGCTCCGGGAGCTGCTCTCGCCCGCCCGGCTCGGGGAGCACATGCCCTGCCGGGAGAGGCGCTGGAACTGTCTGCGTGCCTTAGCCCCGCTTGCCTCTTCCTCCCCCCGACTTGATCAGAACCCTTTTCCTTCCCACAAGGCAGTGAAGCCAGACATGGGTTGGCTTTGGTTTTGAGTCTGCCATTGGTGTTCATTCGAGCAGGTTGCTTTCTCTCTCCAGCCTCGGTTTCCCTACCTGTTCGATGGGGTCCACCAGGCGTTGCAGGGGCCATACAGCGAGGAGACACAGGGTGGGGGCAGCTCGAAGAGACACACGCTGTCTGCAGGACGGGACCCCTGGGAGCACCACCCCACGGTGGCTGGTTCTCCTCAGCGTGTAAGGAGAAGTTGTGACTTTTATGAAAACTCCGCCCGTTTGAAATAGTGACAACTGGTTTTTAAAAACATACGCCTTACGTGGCTGTGGGTGGAACGCCGCCCGCGGGCCTCCAGTTTGAGACCCTGGCGTGTGGCTCGGTTCCTTAGAGATCTCGGAACTCATTTCAGGGGCCAGCGTCTTCACTTTGCTCGCTGCCCCGGGGTCCCCCCATCTCCATTCTTCCTGTCCTGGGGTGCCGTGCTGGTCATTAGGATGATCTGGTATGTGCTTTCTTCCCCCCATCCTCTCGAACTCAGGCGCGGTCATGTGACTGACGTAGACCAGTAAAAGGGGAGCAGACGTAACGTATGGGCAGAAGCGTGGAGAGCCAGCACCAGCCTCACCAGGCCCTTTTTCCTCTGCCAGTGACTGGTATTGTTGCAGATGCCGGCCATTCTGTTCACCGGCTCTCAGAGGGCGCCCGTGCAGAGCAGAGCCCCCTGCTGGCCAGCGGTGGACATGCCGAGGGAGTGCGCGTTCCTGTGTGTGTGTTACCGCGGCCCAGCTCAGCCCATCCTGACTGTTACCCTGACACCCACAGTTAGGGGGTTTACGGCCAGCCCTCTAGAGCCCAGAGGCACCGCCAAACAGTGGGCACAGATGCTAAGGGCAGCCCTTTATTGGGTTTGTTTTGTTTCCTGCTGTGTCTTCAGTGTACAGCACAGGCCTGGCACATAGTAGATGCTCAACAAATATTTGTTCAGTGAATGAATACATTGGCCCCTAGGAGATTTCAGGCACCAGACCGTGAAGTCCAAGGGAGGTTGCGATCAATTGCAGTATTCAGTGGCGCTTGGCCGGGCCCCGAACAGCCTTCGCTGGGTTACAAATGCCTCCCAAAGTTCTAGGGAAAAACATGTTCTGACTCCAGATTCCACGCTCCTCACCTCCAGGCTCTGGGAAAACCCGAAGAGGTCCTGGCAGTGACTCCGGTCCTGCCCGAAGAGGCCTCGTTCTGTGCGTGCCGGGAGGCCTGGGGCAGGACCAGCCCGTCTCTGCTTCCTCACCCCAACCTGCCTCGTTCCAGGGCTGTCTTCGCCACTGTCACTACACGTGCGGGGCACCTCGAGGACGGTGTCCTTCAGTGCTTTATGCCTCACTTCCATACCTGAGTCCGTGCTAAGCGACGTTTCTCAGCCACGTCCAAGGCCATCTGCAGCAGGACGAAGCTGCGGCATCTCCCTCAGGTCCTCTGTTGCCCTCCTACACGACGTTCGGCCCCAGAGTTGGGTCAGCGTCACCTCCGAAACACACCCCCGCGCTGCCTGCTGCTGCCCTTTGCCCTGCACCTGGGCCCGCGCGGGCCCGCAGCTCCGGCCTCAGCGGCCTTTCGTCTGCACCTCGAGCTTGCCAAGCTGCCCCCTGCCAAGCAGCCTGGGCACAAGCGGTTTCCTCCCCGCATCCCCGCCTGTGACACTGTTCCCCAGACCCTCTCATGGCTGGAGGCTTGTCGGGATGCTCGCCTCAGCTGCGGAGTCGCCTGGTCGTCGTCCATCCCATTGTCCCGTTTGTTTTCCTGCTGCCTTCATGCCTGCCTGTGCTTTCCTCACCCGTGCAGAGGTTAATTGTCTTTTCCACGGAAACAGCGTTTCCTAACGTCACCCTGGTTGATATTTTCTGCAGAGTCCTCGGTTGTGGGGACTGCCTTTGGCACTGCAGGAAGCGGCGACCAGAGCGTCCCTGCCGGGGGTGGGACCGCAACCGCCCTTGGTGGTGGAGAGCCCTCACTCTGGAACGCGAGGGTCGCAGGGGCCAGGGCAGATACCTTTCTGCTCCGTCTCTGTACCCCCAGCGCCCAGAACAGGGCTCCCGGGAGGAATCGTGAGAGTCACTGAAACGAGCGACCCCATCTGAGCCCTCAGAGGTCCGCCAGCTGCGTTGTGGGAGAAGCAGACCCTGAGCTCTCTCGGGTCGCCTCCAGCTTAAGGAGGAACTCGCACGTTTCCCGTCTCCCGGAGCGAGGGGTCCCCGTTGGGCCCGGCGAGCCCGAGAAGGGAGGCTCTAAGCACCCTGACGGGCTGTCAGTTTTTAATGCAAAACTGACGGGCAAGTTTGCAGCCACGCCGCGGTGCGATCTGAAGAAGATAAATCACAGTTACCTGCAGCCGGCTGACAGCAGTTTAAGCCTCTGCATCATCAGGCTCCAAGGGAGAGGCCTCTTTTATCTTACTAAATGCGGAAAGGGGAGCTGAAATTGGCAATATCGCGGCCCTCTCGGCGGCGGGGCTTTTTACATAAATATCAGCAAGCAGTAAGTAAATTCTGTTGACGAAATGTAATAAAACAAAGACTGTTTCAAATATGACCGTTCCCCCGATGCATTCTGAGGCCTCGTGCCACTCACTTATTACTCGCTGCCGAGATTATAAGGTTTGCTTTTATCTGTCGGAAATCAATATTTCAAACATCGGATAAAAGAGGAAATTGAACTGGGAATAGTCTGAAGTGCTGTAAAAACTACAAAGCACAATTATCAAAAAGCACTTAAAGCGCTTAATAGGACACACATATGAAAATGCTCAAATGAATGTCAGGGAGCCATAATGAGAATTTCCCTGTGCTTTCTTCACCCCCGCGCTGTGCAGTTTGCAGGCCGGCCGGTCCATCAGTATGGTTTTCAATTTCTACGATGCCCGGAGGACCCCGGGCCGGGCATTTGTTAGAAATGAACCATTACATATGATTGGTTAATATTTCAGTTTATTGAAGACACATTATTCTGTATGGAGTGTTTAAGTTGTTGCGGTTTAAGCATTACAAACAGTTACGACAAAAATAGATCTTGGAGTAAGCAGCCGGCACAGTCACGCTTTTAATAAGCCCAGCCATAACCGGGGAACTGGGTTTCTGGGGGCTGGGAGATGAGGTGGGGACAAGTTATGGGGAGACTAGGGGAGGCAGTGGGAAGGGGCCCTGGTCTTCTCTGTGCCCGTAAGAAAGTGTCTTTTTTTTTTTTTTAAACCAAATATTGTTTAGTTGCTTTATTGTTTTCCTTCTGAAAGAAAACAGCATTTTCCCTTGGTGATGATAAATACATTGGCCTGTTCCCGGAGAGGAATTGCTTATTTGGCGTCCTTCTAGTCCAGGGACCAGGAAAATTGTTCTGTAAAGAGCCAGATGGTACATGCTTTGGGCTTTGCAGGTCGAGAGTCAAAATCAAGGATGTTATGTAGGCACTTACGTAAGGACCATTAAAAAGTGTCGTAGCCCTTCTCAGCGGGTGGAGCTGGTGGGCTGTACAAAAGCAGGCGACGAGCCGTTGTCTGCTGACCCCCTTTGTGGTGGATGCAGGGACTTTTGTAACAGCTTGTTTCACTGTAGGGCAGAGCGTAGGAGAAAACCCTCAGCCCCTTGGTCTGGCTTGTGAGGTCTGCGAGGCCTGTGACCTATGCCCTGTGCCCTTCCCCGCTGGACCCATCCCCCTACTGCTTCTCAAAGTTCAGATCTTGGTTCAAATGCCCCCTCCACAGCGAGGCCTCCTCTGGCCCCTGGGCCCTCCCTCCGCACGCTCCAGCAGGAATTCCTGTTTGTTGATGGTTTTTGTTCTTGTTTAGTTGTTTCTTATTGGCCGCCTCTTTTGAGGGCAGGGACAGCATGTGATTCGTTCCCTCTGTGTCCTTCTACCAGGAACAAAACAGTTGTGAACACGGTTTTCAATTTCTATTTCAGTTGTCTCAAGTTCAGTTTCACCGGGCTCAAGGATTATGAGCCGAATGAGTGAGTGAATGAATGAATGAGTGAAACAATAGGTGATAATTCATTAGCTCTCCTGGATTGCAAGTGGCAGAGACTGAAGCAAACCAGCGTAAGCCTAGAGGGGCTGAGCTTGAGAAAGACTGGACAGGCAGGTACACGGAAGCACAGAAATAGGTCTGGGCCTCGGGACAGTTGGACCAGGAGCTCACACGCTCTGTCTCCCAGGATTCCAACAAGGCAACGTGCACTTCATGGGCGCCTAGAGCATGCTGCGCACCGCGCTAGGGTAGACGGCAGTGCGCAGAACCAACAGCCCTCGCTCCCATGGGCTGATGGCTTTGCTGCGTGTTCCCACTTCCTTCTTGCTCGTGCTTCCCCCACCTGGGGAAGCCCGGCTGCAGACCCCGGAGACGTCTCACAGCCGCACAAGGCGCTCCTGTTCCAAGTGCAAATATTCATGGGGGAGGAGTCATGTGCCCGTTTCTGGACCAATCACTTAGCACGAGGGGGTGGAGCCGCATTGCGTGAACGTGGAGGCTTCATCAAACAAGCTGGTTAGTAACTCCTTTTTAGAGGTGGACAAGGGAAGGCTCAGAGAAGGTGATTAATTGCCAGAGACCACAGAGCTAGTGAGCAGGAGAGTTTGGACTGCTCAGCCTGTGCAGTCTCCTCAACAGCGTGGCGGAGGGTATTCGAGGCCGCACGTCCCTGGAGGGCGTGGCTTCGGGGTTGGAGCCCTAGCGGAGGTAGGGGTGGCTCCGCAGTGGGAGGTGCCGAGGAGGGAGAGGGCAACGCCAAGTGAAGGGAGCAGGTGCAGAGGCCTGGCATGTCCTTGTCCAGATTCCGGGGGGCGGGGCGGGGGGCAGACTGCAAGTGTGGGGTCGGAGAAGGCTGACGATGCTCTAGGAAGCCACAGGGGCCGGTGGATCATCTTCCAAATATGCGACTTCTTGTAGCATCACAGCCACCCAGAGGAGGAGCCTGGCGACAGTGACCTGGGCCACGGTGCCCTTCAAAGTTGCTCTGTCTCTCTCTCCCGCGGAAGGAGGGGCCGACCTGCCGGAACCACTGCGTTTCACTTTTCAAAGCAGCAAAGTGCTTCTCAAAGAGGAGAAAACCAGAGAAAGGAGATGTCTGCTCCCGCGAAGGAGGGACGTTACTCTAAGTAGAGGACTTTGTAATTACATTCATTTGAGATAATCAAGCATTTCCACCTATTAAGGGCGTCGTGAAGGAGGTGCTGGGGAAAGTGATCCAGCCATTTCCCGGGCTGCGCCTCATTGTTCGTCAGAAGAAAAGGAGCTGCGAATACAGATTAGTCTCTCCCCTGAAAGGAGGCAGAGGCCCTGACGGAGCCGAGGAGGGGGGCCCAGCCCTGGGTCACTGCGCCCTGGCGGCTCAGCCGCCGGCAGCAGCCTGTTGCGTGGCAGAAAGGGACGCTCGGGCACCGTGGCAGGGCCAGAGGGGCCCGTGGGGGGGTGTTGAGAGCTGAGCTGCCCGGTGATGGACGCGGTCTGTGACACGGAGCCATCCCACACAGCAGCCACCCGCCACCCGTGGCTTTCGGGCACTTACAGTGGGACTAGTGTGACAGAGGAAGCACAACTGGAATTACATTTACTTTTTTTTTTTTTTAAATATTTATTTATTTATTTATTTTTAGAGGGGAAGGGTAGGAGAGAGGGAGAAGGAGAGAACTATCAATGTATGGTTGCCTCTTATGTGTCCCCTGCTGGGAACTGGCCTGCAACCCAGGCATGTGCCCTGACTGGGAATCGAACCGCGATCCTTTGGTTCACAGGCCCGCGCTCAATCCACTGAGCTACACCAGCCAGGGCAGGAATTACATTTACTTTTAATGCGCTGACATTGAAATTCCAGCAGCCACGGGGCCAGGGGCCCCTTCCTGGGCGGTGCTGAGTAAGAGAGGGTCCCAGGCTGCGGACAGGTGACATCCAAGTCCGCAGGTGCCCGGGTCCGTGAACGGAAACCCCATCTCGCGTTTTACTCGCGGCGTGCTGCCCCGTTGGCCTCTCGCTGGTTGTCACACTTTTGCTTCCAGGTGGTGACATTTCTGCTTCGCTCAGCCACGGAGATAGGTCCTAAGTGACACGCTGGCCCACCGTGTTCAGTCCTAGCGGCTCTGTCCAGGACACTCAGGAAGCAGGTCCGTGGGAGGCCTTGTTAGCGACCGTTCGCCCGCCCGGGCCCAGCTTCGGTGAGGTTGCGTGGATGGGCCAGCGTGGTGGGAGCACCAGGAGATGCTCCGGGACGAACAGACCCCTCGGAACGTTAGTGGCCCCGGAACAGCCCCCTTCTGTCATTCTGGCGACCCTGCCATTCCTTGTAGCAAGCATCCAACATGTGATTGCTCATTGGTCCCAAGCAGACGGAGCTGGGCTTCCGAGGGACACAAGATGCCACACAGTCTGCGGAAGTGGTCGCAGAGAAGGGCTGGCCTTCATCACCACGGCACCGGCAGATGGGAGCTGCTGGAAGGAGAGCACAGCGGTCTGGGGCAGGCAGGCGTGGGCCGAGCGCTCCGATGGTTGATGTTCAATAATTAATAGCCAAGTCCTTTAAGTGTCAAAGATGAAGAACGGACTTCGGGCCATCGAGGCTGCCTTTGAACAGTTTTGACCAAACCTCCCTCTTTACTCCTGGGCTGCTGTGAAAAATCTATTGTGAGGGAAGGATGTTATGTCAGCCTGTTAAACAATTTTAACTAAAAACAAACCCTCAAATCAATACTCGAGTCTTTCTTTATTCTAAGAGTGAACGCTATAGAGTACGTTTATTGCCTCTATTTCATCTCGTAGAACATGCAACAAAGTCACGTTCAAAACTTTCAGTTGTCAAGATAAGCCCCGCCCCTCTGTCAACGGTTTTGTCCAAGGTGTACTAAGAAATGTTGGTTCCCATTTTAAGTAGCTGTTTGCAGGAGCCGGTTTTCCTGGGCCAATGACAATATTTGGGAACAGCGTGTAGCCTGTGCCCAGACCTCTGCCGGGTACCCTGGCCAGACCGCGTTGCCACTGGCTGGGGTGGCCTCCAATGGGCCTCTGCGTCCTGTATCCCAGCCCGGCTGGGTGCCCCCCCGCCCCCACCCCGTGGCCCTGGGCTGTGAGAACCAGAATGCTTAGGTTTCCGGCCCCCTCCCTCACACCCCACCTGACCCCCTGCAGGGCTGGGGGGTGGGGGGAGCCGGGCAGGATGGTCGCGGAGGCTCAGCAGCCCGGCCACCCAGGGATTCCCGCCACCGCGACTGCGGTAATTACTTTCCTGTCCTGCCGCCACCTCGGACGCTCTGCATGCTGATGGTGCGGGGCCGGGTCTCCGCTGGGTTGGGCTGGTATTTTTTTAGCATCTCAACCAGTGTCCGGCTGACGGAGACATTTCGGGGGAAGAAGCAGGTGCATTTACTTTTCAAGTATTATTTTACTAATCAATTGAAAAATTACCTTCATGAATGACAGAAGTGCAGACCTTTGGAGTATTTCATTAAAGGGAGCAAACATTAATTACAAATCCAGCCTAACCTTGCCCAGACATAAATTATGGGCCTGATCTATTTTCCCTGTGCTTAATTGCAAGCGGTGACTGGTTCTTTAAATTATTATCTGCTAGGCCTCCAACGAAAGGAGAATTTATGGAGTCGTGCTCCGAGGCCTTCCCGGTGTCCACGCCGCTCTGCGGGGGTGGGTGGTGAAGGAGAAGGCCGCGTCGAAGGACTCGGGTAGCGCCGGTGCCCCCAGGAGTGAGTCCCATCCTCTCGAAGAAGGAAGAAGGGGACATGGTCCACCACTGTGCATTTAACAGCCTTTCTGCTCCGGTGTCGCAGGAGGTGGCCAAGGCCCCGCTGAAGTGGATGAATTAGAGACAGACACCCCTTCCTCAGTTCACTTACCACCCCGTCTCCTGGGAAGCAGCTGTAATAGCCAGCGGAGCTGGGGTGGCCACGCCGTGAGTGACGCCAGGACCTTAGGGCACGCCCGTTAGTCAAAACAAAGCTCTCTCTTTCTATCAGATTGTTTCTGTCTCAGCCTAACCCTCATCCTTGCTTAGCTTGACATAATACGTGGGGAGTAAAAATCTCTGTGCGGGTGGAAGTTTGGGCTTCGTTCTGGAGCACATGGCCTTTTCCCTAAGGCTGTGTCTCAGATGAGAAAGGCTTGTAGGTGAGTGCTTGGTTGCAGGTTGGGCTGGCCACAGTGGCTCTATCTGGGCCTCCCTCCTCCACCACCAGGGGGAAAACGCGCACGGAAGTGGGGATGTGGCAGGAAGAACAGCCGTTTCTGGGGAGGAGAGTCTGGCCGTCCCCCTCTGCAAGCTTGGAGCGGGGATATTTGTTGTCCTAAAAATAGGCTGACAGATGGGAGATCGTGGGCTGAGATGCAGGTTCACAGCCGTTCCCCTCTGTGGGAGGTAGTGAGTGGTCCCAGGCCACGCCCTCCGCCGCCCACCCAGCTCAGCCTAGGGTCCTTGGACCACTTGGGCTCTGCAGAGAGGGTCCCATGCTGCTGAACTGCTGGTGGGAATCAGAGACTGTGCTTCTGGCTCGTCTCAGCCTGGGTCATTGGCAACCGGGTTGAATGAGGGTCACAGGAGGGTGGACGGTCAATGGGAGGAAGCTGAGTGGCCTCTTCTGTGCGGGTGTCCGGGTATCCGAGGCCCCAGGTCAATCACAAAGCCCCTTCCAAATCCAAGTGTGGGCCGGCTGCTCCTGTGCCGTAAGGAGTGGGCATTCCGACTAGTCTTGAGCCCCCTGAGTAGCTGTTTCCATGACGCCCTCCCGCAGCCATTTGCAGGAACCCCCTGGTTTCCGATCTTTTCTTCAGCAATGACAGATCTGGCGCCAACTGGACAGGGCCCAAAAGTAACAGGAGGTGCTGTGAGAAGATTGCCGAATGCCTGGGCAGGGGGTGTCTACAAAGTCCCCTGGTGTGGGCGTGTTTGACTGTCTGAAAACAGTGGAAATAAAAGATGATGCGAAGTTCAACAGGCTAGCCCTGGTCGGTGGCTCAGTTGGTTGGGGCATCATCCCACACACACCAAAAAGTTGCAAGTTCGATCCCCAGGCAGGGTGCTTATGAGAGGCAACCAATGCATGTTTTCTCTCTCTCTCTCCCTCTCCCTCCCTCCCTCCCTTTCCCTCGCTCTCTCCTTCCTCTCTCTCTGAGCTCAGTGAACATATCCTCAGATGAGGATTAAAAAAATTCAATAGGCTATTGCTTCTCGAAATCATGAAGCAATGACCTCTTAGTGGAATCCAAGTGTCTTTGTATCAGTTGAGTCCTGGCTGGAAGGAGACAGCCCCTGAAGCTGGGAGTTAGAGAAAAGTTTGGTACTGGGACACTCTACCAAGGGAAGGGTGGGGTGCGGGACACCCACTGGGACGGAGCACCCATGGGGCCAGGACGAGTAGTCTTCTAGACCTAAGCAGCACAGGGCGGGAGCAATGACTGGCCCTTGGAGACAGAGGGCTGTGTGGAGCAGGTCGCCTGCCATCCACTGTTACCTGGCAGGGGAGGAGAGGTGGAGGAAGCAGTCAGTCATGCCCACTCTGGGGGGCGGATCTGTCAGCGCCAGGGGCCAGAAGATGGGGGACCCCAGTCCTGCAGTGTCTACAGTGGCAGACACCCACTTCAAGCTGGCTGTAGCCTCCGTTTATCACCCCTTAGGGCTGTCTGTATTAGAACTCCCTTCCCACGTTGGGAGAATTTGTTGCCTTCTGATGCAGAGTCCACCTTCCATAACGGTAGTGGGAAAATGCCATCCATTCACTTTCTCAGCCTCCCTTGCAGCTAGAGTATGGTCACATGACCTAGGCTCCACCAGTAAGATATAGTTGTCCTGGATTTTCCGTCAGACATGGAGGAGCAGGCACTTCTTGGCATCCACTGGGAAAGAGATCACGGCTGGGGCGACAGCTATCCCCAATTCCGAGGTGGTGTCAGGGTCCAGCCTCAGGAGTGTCAACAGGCAACGTGAGATATTGGCACCTGGTGGTGTCCCCTCGGCATCAGTTCTGTGGCTGGAACTCTTCGGGCTTGTTCTGAATGGCACAGCGCCCAGTCCCACTTCTCTTGCTCTCATGGAGTATCTGTGAGCAGCTCACCACCTTTTTAATACCTTTCTTCTCAGTTTAAGTTGTTCAGAGTTGATTTCTCTTGTTTATGACTAAGAACCCTGACTGAGACTCGAGGGGGATGAATTAAGATAATGATAGCTGTTGCTACAAAGATGCCCAGGACTTTGGTGGCTTAATGCAATAGAAAGTTGCTTGTTGTTCACCTTAGTCCAAAGGCCAATGTAGGACGCAGCACCCCCTCCATAGAGTTGTTCAGGGACCCTGCCTGGGCCATGTTTAATATACGGCTCCCAAAGTCATCTCGAGGGCTTTGACCTTCAGCCAGCGGACAGAAAGATGGCGTGGGGGGTTTCTGCAGCAATGCTGCGCTTCCCTTCTGCCCGAGTCTCATCTGCCAGAACTCGGCTGTGTGGCACTTGTGAGGGACATCGGGACAAGGAGTCCCTGAGTGAGGGAGTGCTTCCTAGCAGAACTCCACCAATCTCTGGTGGCTGTCTCTGCCACACTGTTGACCAGTTACAGGAAACGAGTTACTTCCCAGAACTAAGAAGTACAGAGCGGCCTCAGGAGTGCCTGCGTCCAGCAGCCTGAATGTGTGTGTGCGTGTACCCTCAAGACCCCGTCTGTCCTCACCCTTGGCTTTTCCCTCATTGTCTTTATTCCCCAGTAGAACGCTCTCCAGCTTTAACGCGGGGTGGTAGCCAGAAGCTCCAGGATAACATCCTAGCAGCTTAGCAAAACCAGTGGACGGACAGTGCTGCTCTCGCGGTAGTTCCAGCCACAGTCCCGGGGCTGACGCTTATTGGAGCATCTGGAGTCACATGTCCTTTCCGGAACCAATCACTGTGGCCGGAGAGATGGAGTATGTTGATCTGCCAAGCCTGACACGTGGGCCAACCTTCCCTGGAAGCAGGCAGATTCAACCCTACCTACGCCTCGCAGACCGAGAGTGGGCAGGGAGAGGATGGCTCCCCACAGAGAAATCTGGAAGCTTCTACCAGGACAGAAAACAGTGAACACAGTCAGTGCCTATCCAATGTACGCGGACATTGACTCTTGGCTGTGGCCTGTGGAGAGATGATCCCAGGGACGTGGGGACCCACCCCAGAACAGAGCGTCCATCCACACACGGAGGATATGTCTAACTGGGATTTTCCACACACGGAATAACAGCCCGTACCGTCTGCCCCTTTTCCCAAGACATGTCCCCACTCCTGTTGACCTGCTCCATTGTCCTAGGACGTAGGAGGCCTAGGTCCTGTGCGTGACCTTCAATCATTTTTTCTTCTCCCTCGGCCTCGGTTTCCCCTTCTGGGAGGTCGGGGGCAGGTATGAGCCAGACGACATCGAGTCCCTCAGCCCTGACGTTCCGGGGACCGAGAGAAGGCAGGCCGGCTGAGGAGCTTTGTTCAGATCCCGCAAACCCTGTGACTTGTCAGCAGTAACAGGAAAATTGAACGGACGCTGTCTCGGTGCAGGGGATTCTTGCTAATCCTCGCTTTATTTTTGTAGAATAATTCAATCCAACAATTCAATTCGACAAATATTTATTGAGCACCCATCACGTCAGGATAAGCCCGGCATTTGGCGAAGTGCTATTGTGTTTGCGAAATCCGCTAACATCCTGTGTGCAGGTGAGGAGGGAGGTGGGGCGAGGGAGGGGACCCCCGTGACAAACGAGGATTCTCCGCCTCGTCGACTCCCCCGCACAGCCCCTCAGGTGCCTCTTCCGGTCCTGGGTGCAATTCGACATTTATGTGTGCGGCTATTTGATTAATGCTGGTCTTTCCCCCCAGAGTGTTGGCTCCCACAGGGGAGGGATCCGTACATGGCACCCAGCGGTGTTTGTTGAAGGGGTGCCTGAACGACGGAGGGGAGGAAGGAGAAGAGAGGAGGGAGAGAGGAAGGGAGGACGAGCAGGTGGAAGGAAGGAAAGGAGGGGGGAGAGGAGTCTCGATGGTCATCGGAAGATCTGCTTCTCCCCGTGGGATGCCGGCCAAGGCCCTCGCCCTGTCTGGGCCCAGTTTTCTCCTCTGTCAGATGAAGGAGCCCGTCCGTCGATGCTGATCTCCCAGCAGGCTTTGCATCAGCCTCATGCCTGGTCCTGAACCTCAGTAGGGCTGCCTCAGCTACACCCCAGATCTTACGATCCAGTCTCTGAGGGTAGAGCCCAGGTGTCTTCATTGTTTCCTGAAGCCCCTCTAGGCCCCTGACATTTGGAACTCCGTGGCAAGCAGACTGCCCAGTTCTGACATTTCCAAAGGATGTCCACACCAAGTTCGTGTCAGCTCCCCACCCCCCGACCTGCCCACCAGGGTGGCCTCTCTAGTGACACGCCACCAACATGGCTCGCCTTGTCCTGCTCCAGCAGACACTAGGTAATTTGGGTCACATCTTATTCTTACGCCCTTACCGTTCCCCTCCAACTCTGGGATTTTGGGGGGCAAACTCCTGAGTTTCACCCTGGGATCACAGTCCTCCCAAGCTGTACAAATTGCATGGGGGTGTGCCCGTGCCAGTCGGGGCCCTGCCACCTTCGAGGGGGGCTGCCTGGTCTGATCAGGGCGCACAGTGGACCTCAGCCATTTCTCTGCTGGAGACAGAGAATGGAGCCACTGGCTGGTGGGCTGCGGCTGCCCAGGGAGGGGGAGATGCGGGGCCTCCCAGCCAGTGCGAAGGGCAGTACTTGCCCGGCCCAGTTTCCCACTTTGGACGGGTGGGCAGCCCTGGGAGGGACCAAAGCTCAGTCACGGGCCCCTGCGTTGCAGGCAGCGTGAGGAGTGGAGAGAGCCCAGCACGGGGCATCCTTCCGCACCCCGGGTCTCAGTTTGCCCATCTGTAAAATGAGATGGCACGCCTTGGCCTGTCTCCGTCACGGGACACTTTTGAGGGGCACAGGAGAAAACGAGTAGCTGTAACTGAGCCGTCTGCAGCTGCGTGAAATCCACGCTCCCTTCTCTCATCCCCGCAAATGAAGGAGTGGCCCCCCATGGGTCTTGGTCTAGTGATGGCCACAGGTGGCTGTGTTGCAAGGTTACTCAGACACTTGTTCCTTCTGCCCCTGTGCGTGGGCACCTCCTGAGGACAGGTCCTCGTGTTGTCACCTGCATTCCCTCCATACACATCAGGCAATGCTGAAAATGTGACCAAGGACAAGGACCTTCGGTGCCACCAAGGAGGTGGTCCTGCTGGCTGGGCGTCTGTCCAGCGCTGAGTGACCGTGGTTCCGAAGTCCCTCATCTCACGCCGGCACCCATGAAGCAGGCACCCACGCATCCAAGGAAAATTGACTTTGGACTGAGTTCATACAGATCCGGGGGGGTGGAGAGCCAGCTTTCTCAGAACTCAAACGAAAAAACATAACATAGTTAATATTAAATAAAAAGATTGGGCAACCCTCCCCCCACCCCGTTTTCTGTTTTATGGTTTGTGCTGATGTGTGCCTGATCGAGACCTGTTTTGGTTTTGATTAATGAATGACTCACCTTGGGCTGCTTTCTGTTTAGTCCATGCTCATTATGAATTGGAAGAGGGCCTGTTGAACTTGACACCCGAAGGAAATGCTCAGAAAATCTATGAAAAAAAAATGTGGGTCGCTCAGAAGCCTTCCAGGGGCGAATAGATGCCAGGCTATAGGGTCCCAAAGCAGGATCTCTCAGGCGATAGTCACCCCCAAACTGTGTATTCATGGAGCCCCTGCTCTCTGCCAGGTCCCTCTCTGTCCTCACTGGAGGCCGGACCAGAGCGAGCGCCAAACCCCCAGCCCACGGGCACACACAGTCTCATTGCAGCCCGAGTCCCTGTTCTGCTTGACACTCCATTTTTCTGAGCGAGCCTGACGAGTTTCTTCCCCTCTGCGGGCCTCAGTTTTTCTGCCTGTGTCATGGGGTCGCCTGCTGGTTCCTGAGGTCTCCCCGGCTTGGCTGTGTCCAGAGCTCTCGGAAAGAGCCTGTGTCTCATTCCTGCCTGGCTCCTGATGAGTGTGC
The DNA here is from genome assembly GCA_039655065.1 of Glossophaga mutica. Lineage (NCBI taxonomy): Eukaryota > Metazoa > Chordata > Mammalia > Chiroptera > Phyllostomidae > Glossophaga > Glossophaga mutica. The sequence goes on from CM077315.1 coordinate 3,910,567, forward strand.
TGGTTAGATGAATCGGTCAAGAAAAGAGGGGGACCGAGTGTGGGCCAAGCTGGGTTCTCCTCCTGAGGCTGCCCACGACTCGCCCCGTGGCCCTTGAGCGGGCCCTGCCTCTCTCCAGAGATCAGGGTTTCCATCAGGACAGTGGAGATTTGGGCTAGGTGAGCGTGAGACGGAGTCCCGCCTGCCAGAGGCTTTGCAGGCGTCTGGTGCAGCACTGGTGTGATGAGGACCAAAGGTTTTGGGCAGAGCACTGGCTCTCCAGGTGGGTCCTCGGGCCAAGCATTCCCTGGAGGCACACATGTAGGTCACCTGAGGTGGTTACCTGTCCAGTCCTGAGTGTGTGACCCCGGAACAGCTCTTTCTCTCTGAGTCCATCCTGCTGGCCTGGCCCTGCCCCTCACCACTAGTGCCAAGTTCTGGAGGCCTGGGGAGGGCCCTGAGATGATGCTACGTACCGGCTCGATGGGACACGAGGGGCCCCGACGACCCACCGTCTCTGGGCGTGTCCGTGCGCAGGTTTGCCGGGCAGATGAGCGTTAGATCCCGGCCCTCCTGGTTGCTGCCCCAGGGCCGCCCCGTCCACCGCTCACCACCCCCTTCCCGGAACCCCGGACGGCCGGCCCAGCTGGTCCCCCATGCTCAGCAGAGCAGCTCTCACCACGTGCCCCCTTGTCGGTCCGTCCAGCCCCAGCTGCCCAGGCCGGTGGCCTGCCGTCACGTTCCTCCTCGTAGGGACCACGCGGTCTGGGACCGTGGGCGAGGCCGGCTGCCCTCCAAGTTCGTCAGCGCCGTTTGCGCCTTGGCCTTGAGTCTGTAGCCGAGCATTTCCCTGCTGATTCGGGAAAGCGACCGACCCTCCTGTCTGTGCAAGGGGCTCGTGAGAGCCAGCCACCGCAGTGCCACTTTCCTGGCCCACGTGGGGACCGTCGCCTCTCACTGTGTTTGCTAAGACCCCGCTGCTCCCCAGGAAGGGAGCCCGCAGGGGCAGAGATGCAGAAGAGGGAACCGTGGTCATGACCTTCATCTATCTCAGTCACGTTCAGCCCTCGGAGCAGGGCGCGTGCCAAGCTTCGTGCGTTTCTGACACGCCCAGGGCCAGACGACAGCGATGTCCTGACCCGCGGCCTGGTGGCACGTCCGTTGGCTTGGTGAGCCGTGGTCTGGCTGCCGCCCTCTGTCAGAGCGACTGCCCAGGGCCCGCCCTCCCTGCCTTCTGAGCAGGGGCTGGTGTTCCAGAGGGCAGAGGGGCTGTCCAGCCTCGGCACGAGCGCCCCGCAGGGCTCCATCTATCCGGGCCCACGGGGGCAGCGAGAGGGGCTCCTGGGTAGCCGAGATGCTCGTGTGACTGAACTCAGATTTCCGAGGCGCAGGCCTGGGCCGCCGGGCCCGGCCCCGCTCCAGGGTTAGGAGGCCCCGGAGTAGGACAGCCATCGCCGCAGCTGCTCACAGCACGCACACCCCATCAGGCTCAGACAGGCCTGGGGAGCGCTCTCCGTTGTGGGACGGCGGGCGAGTCACCACCCCTCCTGGGGCCTCGGCTGCCTCATCCGTACAGCGGGAAGCGGGTGGCACTTGCTGCACAGGGTTCGTATGAGGATGAAACGAGAGAACGGCCGACCACACAGGTACAGCCCGTTGCAAGCAAATACCCATGAAGACTATCACTTCAGGATGGGCTCCCCCACACCTGGGCCCTCAGCATCAGCCTCGAGGCGGGCGATGACGAGGCCTGGCAGGCGCAGCTGGCGGGGAGGGCCACCTTGCTTCTGTGCAGCAGCCCGTGGCCCTGGCAACACGGAACCACCTGAGTGCAAAGCTGAGGTGCCACGTGGCTGCCCCGAGTCTGTGACTGCAGGGAGGCCCCAGCAGGTCCTGTGGCCGCCCCGTCCTGTATCCCCTGGGCCCGTCTGAGTTGACCTACAGGTGCACACAGCTCCTGGGAGGGGGGCTGCACCGCACCCCGACTATCTGCTTTTTCCTCTTGGTGGCAGGCATCGGGGGGCTTGCTCAGGTAAGTGCTGGTGTAACCAGGCAGTGCGTGTGCACACGCACGTGTGAATGGGGCCACCATCAGCCGGGGGGCTGAGAGTGGGCCCGTGGCCCAGCCCCCTTCCTCCAGGGGGATTACTCTGGGGCGTCTTCTACGTGGTTCTTCAGGGTCCCAGGAGGACAGAGCCCACGGCCGTCCCAGCTCACTGACAGCGGCTGTATCGCCTTTCCTCCCTTCCCTGCCTCGATTTCCCCGCCGCCTCATTATGTGTCCTGGGATCAGCCCCCCAATAAACCACGTGCGTCTGTCAAGGACCTGCTTTTAGAGGAAACTAAACTCAGACCTGAAACGCCTCCCCAAAATTTCTGGGACCCAGTGACCCTGGACGCCTCAGCCGGGGGCCCCAAACTGGCCATCCTGTGAGCTGTGGGCCATGCCAGGAGCCCCTGGTCATGCCCCCTGCCCACTGAAAAGGCCTGAGCACCTCCCCCCCTACTCCTACCTGCACATCATAGTGCACCCGTCAGGGTGGGTGACTCGGCTGAGCACCCCGGGGTGGACACACATCCGGGCAGGGGCCCAGGTGCAAGGTGTATCTTCTGTCCTTTGCTGGTGAAGAGGAAAAGCTGAACACGCCACGCTGGCCCCATCCTCTTCCTCCTGTGCGTACGTAGACGAGTGTCTTCGGAAGCCCGCGTTCCTGGGTTTCCGAACGACTGTGGTGGCCTCCAGGAAGCCCTCGCCAGCGCTGCCCTCGGCCCACCTGGTCCTCCTGCCGCATCCTGCCACCTCCCCGGGGGGTGCGGATTCCCAGTGAAATGCATTTCAACTCCTACGCAGGTGGCCAACACCTGTGGCTCTGGCTGCCGCTCCGCGGGTCCCTTCTTCTGGCCAAGGTTGCCACTGAGTCCCCGCTTCCCCTGTGAGTCCGACTGTGATGATACTGTCCCCCCAGACAAAGGGTGTTCTTTGCTGGACAAAGGGTGGGCAGGGCCCTGGGAGGGCGAGGGTGGGTGAGACGGGCGGGTTTCCTGCTCGTGTGGAGTCGGTGATGACACACACACACGGGATGACTTCCGGGGGTCGTGGGCGCCCGGGGCGGGGATAGACCCGTGTGAGGTGAGAGACGGGGGGGGGGGGGGCGGGGGGTGAGCGGGCTGGGTGCAGCCGGACGGGCTCGGTGCGCGCCAGACCTGGAGGGTGGGACCGAAAGTCTGCAGGGTGGGGACAAGGGCTCCTGGCAAGATGGGGGGTCAGCAGGGGCGGCGGGGCGGGTCACCTGGGGCTGGGACTGGGGGTACCAGAGCCCCGTGCAAGGACGAGGAGATGTCGCGGGTGGATTTTCAGCAGGAAAGAAGGGCACGGTCGGATCTGTGTTACCTTCTTTTTCTCCCTGTTAACCGCTGAGGCATAAAATACCTCCGTGGAGTGTGCGTGCGTCCTGGCGAATATCTCGGTGAATTTTCACACGTGCGTGGCACCCAGGTCAAAATATAGGACAGACTTAGCACCCCCGAAGTTTGCGTTCCTGCAACATCTGTCTGGTTGCTCCGGGAGATGCGTTATGGGGCAGGGGGAGGGCAGGCCAGTTGGAGGCAACTGTGGTGGTGCCGGCGCGGGGGAGGGTGGACACCGTGGAAACGGAGACGCGGTAGATTCGAGATGCTTTCTGTTGGAAGGGCCGATAAGAGTTGCCGGTGGAGAGACTAGGAGGAGTCAGAGCGAAAGCAGAATCTAGAAGGCGCCCCCCATGTTTCTGGCTTCGAAAATGGATCGCGAGTGCGAGGGCTTAGCGGGGGGAAGGGCGGCGTTGGGGGCGGGGTGGGACAGCGTGCATGGACTGGTTAAAGCAGGTGCCTCTGGTGCCCTCGGTGCCCCCAGACCCCAGAGCAGAGCCCCCAGGGGAGGAGTCATAGGCTGGTGAGATGTGACAACACAAGTCCCTCCTGGGCTCGCGGACAGCGGGACCCGGAGCCTGGCTGGCCTGAGGACACTGGGAGAGGCGGGGAGAGGACAGCTTGGGCGAGCACTGTCTCCCTCTGCGTCCCTTGCAAACCTGGGTCACTGGAAGGAGAGGTGGCGAGCGGGAGGTGACGTCTGCCTCTCCCCCAGGAGCCATCTGCTCCCTAATGCAAACACCCCGTCTGTCAGGCCGGGCGAGGACAAATGACTGGGGCCGCCCCGCCACCAAGCCCGGGGAGAGGGGTCGCTGGACCCATGAGGTAATCCGTCCGATGATGTATGGCCCCGAGAAGAGTTGGGTTAATGATCCCAGGCGGGGCCCGGCGTAAAACACAGTAATTTCATAATACAGCGTGTGATGGATTAAGGCGTGTTAATACCAGGAGTATACATTAAGGGAAATGATCTTGCTGGCATGCTAAATGGCAAAATAAAAGCGCTTTTAGAAACTCCGGTGATGAATGGGTCTGCCCTTTCAGTTCCGTGCCATGATAAAGGGGAGCTCGCTTCTCCCGGTCACCTCCCAGGCCATTCCTCTGAAGCTCCCGGGGCCTCTGAGGGCCCCAGGGAGGGTGCAGCCTGGGGCGACGGCCACACCTGCAGCCGAGGACACGCCCTCGCAGCATCCTCCTTGGACCCCGGTCATCTTCACCGTCACCGTCCTCACCTCTTCCAGGAGAGTCTCCCGAGTCCTTGGTGCGCTGATCCGAATGCAACTGCCGAGAGCGGAGGATCCGATTGGACGGAGATGGAAGCGTCTCACGGTTACTGTACGCGAAGCCCCAGGTGAGCGGGAGGCTGGCGGAGGTGAGAGGCGTGTGCTCAGCAGCCACGCGGTCCAGCTTGGATCTCGGCCCCGCGACTCGACGGCTGCACAGTCCTGGGTACGTCACGTAACCTCCTCAGGCCTCAGTTTCCCCATTGATAGAATGCGGGTGACAGGAACTGTGCGCCGTCGCTGTGCTGGCTGTGTAGACGCCACTCAGCGGCCCCGAGGGGCAGGCACCGTCAGTCTGCCCGCTTCGCAGGTAGGAGGAGCAGCGGTGCGGAGAGGCAAGGTCATCGCCGAGGCTCCTGTGAAAGGTCACGGCCAGGATCAGAGACCGACAGGCTGACCTCTGACGTTGAATGGCCCCCACCTTCTGGGGAGGAAATGGCGGCTCTGGTTCTGTTCGGAGATGACAGTAATTCCAACTCCGGGGCCGGCACGCGGACCTTGCCTTGCCGGAAGCTGCAAATCGAAGAAGAGATGAGAGGTGGGAGGAAGTCCCTGCCCCGACAGGCCTCCGAGAGCCTCGGCTGCAGTCCCGAAGCGCTTCCTTCGGTCCCGGGGGGACTGAGAGAGATCCCTTCCTGCGTGGCGGTCACCGTGGGGAGCAGCAGGCTTCTGGCTGCTCCGCCTCCCCGGGGGGCCTTCCCTCTGTCTACCTGGCTGGCGTCTGCAGGTGCCTCCGTGCAGGGGCGCCAGTACCAGCCAGCTCATCAGGCTCCCCACCTGTGTCGCCCTGGAAAGTGCTCGCATCTTATAGACCGTTTTTTAGCTTCCTCCTCCTCTAGTCACCCAGTGGCCCTGCACCTGCGCGGGCTGACGGGGACGCAGCAAGAATGCTGCAGGGCAGACCGGGCCTTGTGGAGCTTACACTCGTGTGGCAGTAAGCGGACACCAGCCACCCGTTCCTGGGCTCCCTGCGAGGCGGTGGGAACAGACTTACATCTCCAGGGATGCTGAGCGCGAGGGCGTACAGTCCTGACTACGCGGACAGCTGCTCGGCTCCAGCCGCTGGCCGCCCTGTGGGAACGCAGGCCCCGTGGTCATGTCCTCTGGCTTTCCCAGAGGGTGGGGACATGTGGATCATATTTTCCCGAACTTTCCTGATTTTTTAAAATATTAGCCACGAATTCGAAAGCGTTTCCACACCATGCAGGCCAGAGGACACCCACCTCCCGGCCGGTTCCGGCTCACTGCGTGGCATCCAGCACCCTTACAGCGCATCGCGGCGCACCCCTGCCTGCGGGCGGCTGGTGCCCAGCACCCCACGGTGTGCACGTCACTTTCCCAGGGAAGCCCTCCTCTGGTGCTCAGAACAGCCCCGGAGGAGGGCTGTCACCCGAGAGCGGGCTCCGTGCCGGCCGTTCTCCTCCGCCAGGGCGAGTCCGGTCGGTAAAGAATGGGGGAGGCCGAGCATGGCCTCCGCTGCGAGGAGAGGCCGGGGACCAGCACTCAGACTCCGGTGGTAAAGAAGTGTCCTTCTCGCTGTCTCTGCAAGGCCCCGGACAAAAAGCCCACAGTGGCGGGCTGAAGTCAAGGGTTCCAGAGCTCAAGTAGCCGGGTTCGAACCCCGCCCCTGCCGATCTGTACCAGCCCCAGTTGCCGCCTCTGCAAGATGGCAGAGACCTGCATCATGGGGCTGTTAGAGGACACACCGCAAGGTGCCCACAAGTTCTTGGTCACAGGGTCCTGTGCCTGTGGAGACTGTGTTATTTGGAAAATTTAATGGTATGAGACAATGTCTATTATGTAATGTTAAATGAAAAAGCAGGCAGCAGATGGACTCACTTTATTTTTGTGTACATAGGCCGAAGGCTGGAAAGAAACAGGGAGAAGACACAGCAAGACAGTAGTAATTTGGGGGTCTGGGGTTATAGGTGATTTTAATTTTCTACTGTATAATTTTCTGAATTTTCCAAATTTTCTATAGTCAGCATGTATTAATTAAAAAAAAATCAGATCAGGACAATATGTTTTAAAGAATTAAGTTCCCAGTCTTCAGGAAACATTCTAGCTTTAAACTTTTCCTCCCTTCCCTGCCGACTGCTTTGCCAGAGAAGCGACTGCCTTCAGAGTTGTCTGTCTGTCTAGAATTCCCAAGGCTGTCCCAAGGGCAGAGCCGGGGCAGCAAGGGCCCAGGGCCTGATCCAGTTCCGAGGTCTCCTCTTCCTTGCCTACCAGTGGGTCCCACCAGGACAAGGGTCTGTCCCAACAAGCCACTCCCATTCCCCCAGCAGGAGGAGAAAAGGGACCCTGGTGTCTCAGGAAGTCCTCAGATTTTTTTCGGGCATAAACAAAAGGCTACAGCTTGAGTATTCATCTCCCACCTTTACAAAGCTCCTAAGAGCACTGATAGAAGGAAAGGGGATGCGGACACCTGAGGCGGCCTGTCTCTCTCCCAGCAGCCACGTGCACCAATGGATGGACAAATGAGTGAGTGGGTGAATGAATGAATGAGTGGATGCCTGAATAAGCAAGTGAGTGAATGAATGAATGAATGAATGAATGCAGGCTACTGTGGCATCCTTGCCTTTGCCAGGAAACCAGGAGCTCCTGAAAGCAAATTCATTTCCTCCAAATCCTGTCTGTTGGATGGCGAAAGAAAAATAAAATCAGTCATTTGGAGGTTCTCTTTAAATGATGGAAGATGGGCAGACTGTACAGTTCCAGAAGTACAGCTTTTTAAGAGGATGAAGTTCTGGTCTAAAATTACATTCAATTATTGTTACATTTTAGGCTTTGTAGGAAATGACAGTAGGGAAGTGTGACTTTCACATTAGCGTTTGAAAGTGTCTGTGAGGTAGGTGAGGGTTTTAACGAACAAACAGTGGGGCTTTGAGCCTAAAATTACAGGACATGTATTTGCAGCCACCAAATTAGGTTGATCACTTATTGTTCAAACTCGTCTGCTAGTTTCTCCACACACAACTTTCACACACCCAGCACCCGCCCCCCCAATTCTGTTTAAAAGCTGCTCACATCCCGAGCTCTCCCGCACGCTACCTGACAGTGGGGAGGAGGCCGGACGAGAAATCCAAGAAAGGAAGTAAGAGTCATTCTGCCTCGTGATTGGACAACAATCAGCGGCTTCTCGTCCGCCCCTTAATTCATTTCTTATAGTTTTTCTTGTCACATCCACTTGCTTTATAGCTTCCTAACTTGCAAGTTATAGTTGTAATTTATGGTCAAAATTGAGTGGTAGCAAATCAAGGAATATTCCCATTGATTACCCTAAATTGTCTAATCTCCTGTATGTTTTTAGAACTTGATTGGGTGGTATTTACTGATTGCCTTCATCTAATTTAAAAATCAATCAATAGCAACAGCGAGGGCTGGGGTTAAATTGAGCCTCATGCAGCCTAAGCAGAGCAAACGCCCAGCGGCGGTCGGCACGCAGCCTCGTGGCGGGCGGATTTAATGCGGAACACCGGAGCAGCCTGGAGCCGGGCGTCTGGGGCAGGTGCCCCAGAAATTTATGCCCGCGTCCCCTGCCTCTTGGGTAGGCTATTTGGGGTGATTGCCCTTTGCTACAACGCAGGTGTTTCGCTGTCGAGAAGGAGATAAAAGGGGTGGGGAGGTGTTTCCAGGCTGGCCAGTCCACCTTCCTCCCCCACGCCCTCGGGGGGGTATTAGTGGGAATTAAGGGAACGCGGGTGTTGTTTTTGCATCAGCTGCCCACACCATCCCAGGGAGAAATGTTTACACACTCCTGAATTCCCACCTTTGACACTCAAGAATTCACGCCTTCGGCACTCATGTGCCTCTTTTTGTTTTTGTCCGATGCTCTCTGGACATTCCCGAGGGCCAGTCACGGTGGACAAGGCCACTCTGGCCCGTTAGACCGTTCGGCTCTGACGCAAACCCCGGGAGCGTGTCCGCACCATCGTGCCGGTGAAGCTTAGGCTCAGGTGAATTCCGCAGCTGGTCCCAGCCCAGGTGCTCTGAGAAGTAGGACAGCTGGGTCTTTGGGGGCACTTCACAGCTGGGGACATCCCGGAGAAGGCAAAGGGGACCAAATCCAGGAGCCTGGGTGTGCTGACATCTCGGTGGGAGCCGACCCTGCACGCTGCTCACAGAACACAGGGCAGGATGAACTAAGTGCTACTGTCCCCCGGGGGCCATGTGACAAGACCGGGCACCCGGGAGGCAGAGCGAAGACATGTGAGCTTGGGGACCAAAGAGTCAAAAACATATTATTGTGCATTTTTTGGACTGTCTGGATATGGTTGGGCCCCAATGAGGGGAAAAAATTCCGGCTCCTCAGAAAGCACAGAGCAGGTGAAATCTGTCCGTGTGTTTATTCCCGTGCCTTGGGATGCAGCGTGGCGGAAGCCCAGGCCAGTTCAGAGCCAGGCTTCCCCCGTCAGCCCTGCACCGTGCCTGGGACGCTCGCGCTCAGCCTGTCCTGCACCTGGGCCAGCCCCTTCCGCCCGGCCCGGGACTTCTGCAGGAAAGGCCTGTGATGCTATCGTACACGGTAGAGGTGTTCCGAATGGGCCGGCGGAGGAAGACTCGAAATGCTCATTCTTTCCTTGAGAAGTGCCACTTGGAGTCCCTGGAAGGCTTTAAAGATGAACACAAACAGATGTATATCCCAAAGTGCTTAACTGCACCCTAAGTGAGGCTTTGCCCACAGCCGGAGTCAATTCTGGGTGCTCCCCACCTGGCCCGGGAAAGTGCCTGGAAGTCCCGGAGAACCGGGGAAGCAGGCGGAGGACTCTCCCCTGGAAGAGACCGGCCGCCTGTGCAATTAAAAATCTGAGCAAACTTAGGACAGGATTCTTGCATCTTGGAATTTGTAGACACCTCAGCAGGCTCCCCGCCGCCACCCCGTGTCCCGTGGGACTGTGAGATATCTCATATCATCACGGCACACAAAATATTGTTAGACTCTCGTCACTGGGCTGTAAAACTCAGGGGGACCGTGGGCCCCTCCTGCTTTGTTCCCTGAGACGCTTACGATATACATCTTTTCATAGGTGCACAGAAAAATGGGCAGGAATATAAGTGATTCCTCATTGACCCCCTGCCCCCACACATGCACAACCCCCCCATTATCAACATCCCCCACCAGAGCGGAACTTTTGCTCCAGCCCACACTGCCACCTGATCATCACCCACGTCCACAGTCCACGTTAGGGCTCGCTCTTGGTGCTGTGTGTTCTATGGGTTTGGGCACGTTATAACGACACATCTATCTACCACTGTACAGTGTCATACAGAACATTTTCACTGCCCCCCAAATCCTCTGTGCTGTGTTTATTTACCGCCCCCCCACCCAGCTCCCTCCACTCCCTGACAACCACTGATCTTCCTACTGCCTCGATAGCTCCTCCTTTTCCAGAATGTCCCATCGTTGGAATTACAGTCTGAAGCCTTTTCAGACTGGCATCTTTCACCTAGGAAGACGCATTTAAGCTGCTTCTGTGTTGTTTCATCGTTGGAGAGCACATTTTTTTCTAAACTGCTGAATAATATTCTATTCTCCAGATGCACCATCAATACGTCTTATTGAGTGAGTAAATTATTGACGTTTCCCCACCCGAAGGCCCTTTTTCTTACGGCTCCGTGGCAGTTGGCCAGCCTTTTCTGGTTCCCTGGGTGGCGGAGGGTTGAGTACTTGAAATTCTCTGTCTCCTTCGTATTTCCCCGCGCCACCTCCACCCCCCTGCAGTTATGTCCCTTGGCTGAGACTGCTGGTTGTCTGCCATACCCCTTCTCACCCAGTGAGAGAACTCTTACATTTCAGCCGGGCACGGAATAAAGCCTACTTTTACCAGCCTCCCTTGCAGGTAGGTGTGCCTTGTAACTGATGGGATACAGGTAACCTTTCACAGAGCTCTTTCTGAGAACGGTCTTGAAAAAAAAAAAAAGAGTTGGCATGTGGCACAGAAACCTGCGTGCCGATGTTCATAGCAGACTTTTTCACACTCGTTAAACATGGATGCAACCGAGGTGTTCCCAGGAAGTGATGAGGAAGATGCTTTATGTCTGCGCTCTTCCTCCCCCGAACCTGTAACGCCCTGGTCTAATCCTGAGAAAAGCATCAGACAGATTCCAACAGGGGGACATTCTGCAAAATACTTCTCCGACCTGGCAAGGGCATTAGAAACAAGGAAAGTTTGCCCTGGCCAGGTGGCTCAGTTGTTGGAATGTCGTTCCATGCACCAAAAGGTCGTGGGTTCGATTCCCGGTCAGGGTGTGTACGGGAGGCTACCGATCGATGTTTCTTTCTCACATCGATGTTTCTCTCTCTCTCCTTCTCCCTCTGTCTCTCTCGCTCTATCTCTTTCTGAAATCAATAAACACCCATGGATGAGGATTTAAAAAAAAGAAAAGAAAGAACCTAAGGGAGGTTTAACTATCCCAGCCAAGAAGAGTCTAAGGAGACCCTAAATGTAAATCGGTGTCTTGGATGGGGTCCTGACACAGAAAAGGGGGCACCGGGGGGCATCTTATGAAGTATGCACTTGAGTCGATAATCATGCATCAGTATCGAATTACTCGCTCTGACAAATACGCCGTACTCAGCACAAGGTGTTAATGGAGGAACTGATGTGGCTGTTGCGAGAACTCCCCGTACACCTTTGTGATTTTTCTGTAACTCTAAAACTAACAAGATGGAAAGTTATTAAGAAAATAGTTGGTATGTACCCTTTCCCCCAATCTGTCTCGTCCCTTCCTCTATTCTACTTTCTGGGACACGGCTCTGTGGGCGGCCCCGGAGCTGAGGATGGCAGAGCAGAGGGCTGGAGTTTAACTGGGTCCCTGGGGACTTCATGCTCAACGTCCCACCAGCCTCAGGGTCTTCGTCTTTCCACTGGGCCTGTAGTAGTTTCTGAACTAGTTCCCCAGCGCCCTCAGGACTCAGCGGGGATGGGGAGGGTGGAGGGGGCGTGGCCAGGGGCGTGGCCTGGGGTGGTTGGGCGTGTCCAGGTAGGTGTGGCCTGGTGGGCCTGGCGGGGTGCGTGAAGCCTGGTTCTCCAGCCTCAGTGTAGAGGTAGATCAGCTGCTCACTTGCACGTTGTGTATGGGATTTATACGGCCCAGGGCACTTTTTATCTCCTGTTCTTGCTAAATATAGTAACTATCGAGCATCTGTCCTGCCACTGGCACTCTCCTTGCATTATTCCATGAAATTCTCACCACCGATATGCAAGGTAGTTGCTGGTAGCCTCATTTCACAAGTGGAGAAGTGGAGGCTTGAAGGGGTGCAGCAGTTCACCAGAGGCTGCCCCCAGAGGGGCCTGACCCAAAGCCTGTCGTCGCCACTGCGCCGTACTGCCTTCCGGACTGCCGGCAGAGGGGAGGGCCAGAGTCCCTGCCAGGAGCTGGGTGGCTGCGCGGTCCCTGCTGGTCCCTCGCCTTCAGGGCCCTTCAGAGTCTCCACCCGACGGAAGAGCGCAGCATCGGACGGTCGCTAAGGGCTGCTGCAGCCCGGGGAACTCCCCGGGCTCGGGCGAGCGGGAGCCCGCCTGCTGTCACCCCTTCTCTCCTGAGCCAGCCCCCCCACGCAAGCTCCCAGCGGCCCGGGTCATACCCCTCCTTCTGTGTCCCCCACAGAGGCTGACAGAAGGGTCCCTTTCCTGCTCTGGTCAAGTGTCACCCTCAGGTGCGGGCCCTGGCGGGAGGGGGTGTCCGTGACCAGGACATCTGTCCGCCTGCCATCGAGGGGCATGCCCATCACTTACACGGATCCACCCCCAAGATGGCGGGGCGGGAATCGTTTTTTAAAAAATTGAAAGGAGGCCATCACCCTCGGGAGGCCCACCTGAGAGAGCCTCTACCGATGACGGAAGAGGGCTCGGCGCTCCGGCCGCCTCTGCGGCGGGTCATCAGTTACACGGGGAGTGTGCGCGGGGTGCGAGGGCGGCAGGCCAGGCCCGTCCTTGGGGCTCCCGTCGGAGAGCGGAGCCGGAGACAAATGATTCGCGTCTGAATTCCACACACACCGGAGATTGCTTATCGATCCGCATCGGAATATGCAGGCCGGCCCCAGGGACCTGCCGAGTATTTTCCCAGGGAGTTAATAACGTGGCAGCTGAGCTGTCTTGTCCAATTCACTGGAGCCGGGCCTCTAATCAGGACGGAGTTTCTTATTTTGAGGATTCTCGCCACTTGAGTCTTCTGCCTCCCTTCCACTCGGCTGGGCCCCCGTCGGTGATTGCGGTGACAGCCGGTGGATGGGGCGGCTAATCAAATTGTTTATTATCGACCTGAATCAATACGTATGGACTGCCGAAACATCACTGTCACACCGCCCGAACGTCATCCCAATAATTCCGCAGCTGCAGATGTAATCCAGCCGTGATTTCTCCGACTCGAATTGCGTCTGAATTTAGGGCAGCGAGGACAATTATACGGGGGAGGGGCTGGCGGGGGGTGGGGCGGGCCCTGTGCGAGGAAGCATGTACACTCAGTGCGGCACAAAAGCATTGATAGTGGACTGTCACTCTGTCCTGCTTGAATGTGAGTCCGCAGCTGGGAAGAGTGTTGCATGCGGTCAAGGGGGAGCAGGACAGAACTGCTCTGCGATCTAAGGAAATGGTTCTGGGCCAAGAACTGTGCTCTCTGCTCGCCTCTCTTAGCTCCTGCAGGGAAGTGCGGGGGCTGGGTGTGGACACTCAGTGCTCCAGGGCCCTGCCAAGGTGCACCGGAGCCGGGGGCCAGGTCCCCGCTCTCGGGCTATCCCTGGGATCTCCCGGCGGCCACCCCCATGGAGGCCATGCCACCCCCTGCCCTGTGGATTCAGTAATGGAGCTTGGCGTTGCTCCTGCCTGAGGACGGTTGGAGGAGGAGGAAGAGGAAAACCCGAGGGACCCAAGGCACAATAACATACTGATGGAGCACCTTGAATGCGCTGGCATTCTAGAGCCAGCTGCTTCTAGCCCATGTGAGTCTCGTTAGCAATTAGGAAAAGGCGCTTGTCCGGTGGGTGAATCAGGAAAGGTGCCCTCCCCGGGCAGCTGTGAGCTCACAGGTGCAAGGCTTGGCTGCCCAAGCTTTGGGGGGTGGTGGGGTCACAGCCCCTTCAACCCTGAACTGGCGCTTTCTGAACTGTAAAACGAGCGGTTGCCCCCAGGGACCTGCCCCCGCTGGTGCACGGGCTCTCCCGGCGTGAGCTCATTCATCCTCCTCAAGGTCCGTCAGGTCGCTGCGATGATCGTCTCCAGTTTTCAGCGGGGAAACTGAGGCACCACGCAGTTCGGCAAGTCACCCAAAGTCATGGCTCGTAAGGAGTGGAGCTGGGATTTCGGCCTTGGAAATGGACTGCAAGATCCTGTCCTCCTGACCAGAAGGCGCGGGTCAGGGCTGGCTATGGGGTAAACATGTTAAGAAGGCAATTTGGAGGGTGCCCCCCACCCAAGCAGCCCCCCTGACTGCACATTCCCCACAACCCCCGGCGTTTAACTATGGCCAGTGGCAGAACCTGTCTGTGAAAGGAGAACCATTTTCCCCGAAGGCCGCCGCCCAGGGCTGCCGGCCGAGTGGAAGGGGATGAGGTGGAGGTGAGGCTGTGCAGCCAGAAACCTCAGGCCCCAGGGCGGGCTGTTATCAGCAAGCCCCCCGGCACCCCGCTTCCGCTCTCCCAGGGGGAAAGGCCGGTTCCCCCTGGTCCCTTCGCTCTACTGTGGGGCGAGGGTCGTCTCAGAGGCTGCCTCCCCTGGGTGTCCGGAGCTTCCTCAGCACATGGGAGGTGGGGGTGCTCCCAGAACCGCTGGTGCCACACCTGTGTGAGGAGGGCCGTTATGAAGCCCCCAGTCACCATTTCGGAGTGTGCCACCAGCCCCCCCCCCCCCCCAGTGTGCGTACATGTGGTACACACCCTAACTAGGGCAGTGCCCCAACCCAGCACAGACATGCCCCCACCCCCAGGGCCAGCCTGCTCCTGTCTCCACCCCCACCTCCCTATCTGGACGTGATACCCAGACCACATCCTTGCCTTTGGCAGTGACCTCCAGGTGGCCACGCACTAACGGGTAGGCGGGCGGCCTCTGTAAGGAAGAGCGTGACAGCCAGCTGTGCGGGACGCCCCCCGCCCCTTTCCTGCCGTGGATCCCGTGTGCAGCTGCAAGGCCGGAGCGGACACGCCACGGTCCCCATGATCACTGGTGTGTCATTCTGTGCTCTGTGCGTGGCTCAGGCCGTGCCACCTCTGGTGGAGGGTGGGGTGTCTTGTGTGCGGCCGCTTGCCTTTGGCAGCAGAAACACGGGCAGGTGTCCAGGAGTACCCAGGGCTCCCCCATAGCCTGCTCGCATCTTAAAAAGTGACCTGCTTCTCCTTACCCAGCGCCTGCTTGAAAAGACGTCATTTGCCGGAAGCAGCTGTGTAGAATCCCGTGTGCTTCTTAATGAAACGTGCGAGACCACCTCTCCTCTGCCTTACGCTTCATGCTGTGCAGAGAAAGGAGGGCGGACCCTTTTGGAAAAAACCCCAGAGAGCCTGAGTTCACTCCACAATCCCCCAGCCTTTCAGGTTCAAGGGGACTCTAAACTTGGCAGACACAGCTCCCCTGTCCCCGGAGGGAAAAGATAAAACCCACCAGCAAAAATACATCATGCTGGGCATTATATTTCTGTGACGGAAATAACTCATTTTCATGACACGCTATAATAATCGCAAATTATGGTCCACAATGAGTTTGTTCTCATTAAAGTCTGTATGGAGGAAAGCAAAGAATACAAAATGTATACAATTGTTGAAAGGAAAAACGCCATGTAATATAAAAGATACTCTAATCGCTATTTCTAATTACGAAGAAGAGAAAATCACTAAAAAATTTTTACAGCATCTAATTACCAAAAAAGAAAAAAGCCAGAACCACAAAATAACTCTCTATAAAATTAATAATGAAGGAAGGAGGACTTTCAGTGACTGTAGTTTCTCAGAACTGCTCTTCCTCCAACTGAACAACGGAAGGTCGGTTTCCAAGTGGTTCTTGGTGTGAGGTTGGCTGCCAGCTTCCTGGAGGTGCGAGGTGCCTTGTGAGGTGCATTACCTTGTGCCATCGCAGGCAGAAGGTGCTAAAGGTACCTTTAACCCCTGGGTTAAAGTACCCTCCTCCTCCCCCCAAAAATGTGCCGAAGCCCTAACCCTCAGGACTCCAGAATGTGACCTCATTTGGAAACAGGGTGGTTGCAGGTGTGACTCGTCGGCCGCTGCCAGCGAACCCGGTCAGCCTCTGGCTTCGCCTTTGTCCTTTTGCCATAGCAGTGACCACTTTCAGAGCCATCGGCAGTGCCTGAAATGATATTTTTAAAGTGTGGTTCAGCATGTTCCTAGGGACAGCGGTCCCTGCCTCGAGCTGGCATGCAGCGATGGCTGTCAGATGCCGTGGGCTCCGAGGGGCTCCCAGCGAGTCTTTATAACGACCCCGCGGACATTTACGGCGGTTTTAGTTCATGTCATGTCGGGCTGTGCTCTGTGTGCTGCGGGTGTGATCAGCTCTCTTAATCCTCTCCACAACCCTCTTGATGTCCCCATTTTGTAGATGAGAAAGCTGAGGCACAGAGAGGTTGAGAAACTTGCCCAAGGTCACACAGCTTGCCGTAGGTGGCAGTGACGGTTTGGGCTGAGCCAGCCCAGCCTCAGGGGCCTCGCCCGTCACTGCAACTTGGTGTTCGCCCCGAGAGCCTAAGGGGCTCGGCTCACAGAGTTGTAGCAGCCCCGGACCCCCAGGCCGCCCCTCTCTCAGCCCCCAGACACAGTGCAGCCCACCACCCCACACCACACAGACACAGCACCTTCCCTTTCCCCTTTCTTTCCACTGCATTTGCCCCGCCCCCTTCCTGGGGATCTCCCTGCGGGTGGGGGGGTCCCCGTAGAGAAGTGTGTTTTCTAAGGGCATTCTGACAGCAGGGACGGTGTTGGGGAACGGAGTCCGCCAGCCTCAGCTCTGATGGCCGCACTGGGACCTGTTCCCTGCAATCCCCTCTCACGATTGTCCCCATGAGCAGACTCAGAGTCCCCGGCCGGCCGATGGGCCTGAAGCTCCCCTCCATCAACAGCCTTCTGTTCCCGGGAGGAAATCAGCCTCGGGCAATGCATCTCACACACAATGGCTATGTGGTGGGCTGTTGTGGTTTATCTTATTTTTCTGGGAAAAAACCTGTTAAATTGATGACCACTGACGATGAAACAAGGTTATGGGGTACGCTCACCTAGGCCATAATCTCGTCTGCCTTTCTCTGCGTTTTCCCCTTCAGACCGTGAACTCCCCGCGAGCAGGGCAGGGGGGCTGTGGTATCTACGGCCCCCCACCGCGCCCCATGTTCAGAGCAAACTGCATTTCCTCCCTGACTTGGCATTCATTGTTTATGGCTTTAAAACTAGCTCCTCTGGCCAAGGCCCCCCGACTTGCCCCGAAGCCCTCTGGGTCCCGTGCAAGCCCACCGTGTCACCCCATGTGCTCCCGCCCGCAGCCCTCCCCGCCACGCGATGACCTCACCTCCCCTCGCCAACCTGCGTGTTTCTGCAAGATGATCCTGCCCCTTGCTCAATGCCTGGTGACAAAATATTGTTTTACAGTGATAAGCATCTCGTAAGACAATATTTGGAAAGTTATTATCTCAATGTCTCTGGTTGAGGACATGGAATGATATTACCCAAAGCCAGATCTGCTCTGTTTGCGGCCAGCAGCTGGGGCGGCTGGGGACAGCACGTATGAGCTATCGGGGGGCCTGATCTTCGGTGATCTGCCATTGATTGGCCCCCCGCGTGGCTGATAAGGTCTAATCAGGACCGGAAGGGGGAGCCACCGTGCTTATCGGTGGGAGGGCGGTGGTGGCAGTGGTGGAGATTCAGAGAGGAGGGAACATCCGAGGGGGGAGGCGTGGGTAACGAGATCCCCGTGATTAACGAACTTTTTCGGAAGGCCGTTCATGCGCACGTCACCTGCCGCTGGTCTGGGGAAGATGTTTCTTCTGGGGACCGGGGCCACGTCTCCTGTGTCTGTAGCCAACGGGTTCTCTGGGCTCCAGCTCCAAAGAAGACCCAGAAATGGGCGTCTGAGTCCGTTCTTTGTCCCCTCACTGCCCCAGCAGGGGCAGCATGTCACCATCTGTCACCTGTCCCTCGACAGCTCCACCTACATCCTGCATCGCCTGACCCTGGAGCAGGGCTTCTCAGGCTCAGCATCATGGGAGCTTGGGCTGCGCAGCTTTTATTGTGGGGGTGGGGGTGGGGGGCGTCCTGTGCCATGGGAGACATTTCAGCAGCATCCGTGACCTCTGCTCACTGGATGCCAGTAGCATCTTCTCCTCTCCCCCAGTTATGACACCCCCAAAATGTTTCTAGACATTACTGAAGGTTCCCTGGGGGAGGGTGGGGTGAGCAGAACACCCCCGGTGGGAGGCTGTCGTTCTGGACTGACACAGCCCCTCCACACTATCCGGTCTGCAGGGCGCACAAACTCCGGCAGGGAGATTGGTGAGGAATGGCGCCTCTTGTCCTGCGGTGCTCACCGGGGCTCCGGGAGGTCGAGGGGGCTCTGCTGGGGCCCCAGACAGGCGCCAAGCGGAGCAGCTGGGCCACAGGCCGAGCCCCACTCTCGGGGGCCGGCCTCTCTCACCACGTCCCTGACCTGTGTGCTCTCAGACCCCGTCTTCTCACGGAGGCTGCACAGCCAGTGTCACTCCTGTGACCCAAGTCACCTGCAGCACCAACCTGGCTGCCAGGGTCATGGCGGGCCCCTTGCTGGGTCCTTGACGGTCCTCTCAGGGGGCGTGGAGAAGGACACAGGTCCCCTCAGGTGGGATGTAGAGATCGGGTACCAGTGAGCGGTCAGAGGAGTGGCATCCAGATTGGGCTACGGAGACTCTCCGAGTTTCCGGGTGCCTCCACCTGGGCCCGGAGACAGACATTCAGTCCGTAACAGTTGGCAAACCACAGCCTGCAGGTCCCCGGGGGGCCAGCTGCCTGTTCTTACAAATAAAGTTTTATTAGAACACAGCCATGCTCATTCATTTACTTGTGGTCTGTGGCCAGCTTGTTCCTAAGCTACAGAATTGAGTAGCTGTGACAGTGATTATAAGGCCTAAAATATTGTCTGTCTGGCTCTTTAAAGAAAGTAAATGGACTCCTGGGTTATTCATTTATGATACTTGTTTGTTTATGTTTATATATTATAATTTAAATTTTTTAAAAGACATCATCTCCTCCCCTACATAAAGGATAAAGATGGAATCTCATTTTACAGGTGAGAACACCTGTCCAAGACCTAAATAGAGGCAAACTCACTTGTACCAGGTCTCACCGCAGAGAAACTGGGAGAGCCAGACCGTCAGGCCCCTTATCTAGCGCCGCCCTCAGCAGCATCCCGCCGCTACTGCGCATGTGCATGCGGGAAAGACCCGGGGTGTCCCGGCTTCTCCTCTGCTCCAGCAGGGGTTATAAAGGGAGGCCCTTCTGGCAGGTGGGGCTGGGAGGGTGCTGCAGACCATGGATGGAGGGAAGAGCCCGTGACCAGTCGACCCAGAGGCTTGGGGTCCAGGGTCAGGCCGGCCTGGCTCGGCCTCCGGGGAGGGGGGCTGGAAAGCGCTGCTCCAACGCAGGGCCGCTGGGAAGGACATTGTGCTTCTGTATGTTCGCTCTGTTTTAAACGGAGTCAGAAACCGCTAAGTTCCCTGGGTCTGGTCCACGCTAGCCTGTTGGGGCGTGGTGGTCCGTGGCTGTGGGGGAAGAGGAGCACACATATATGACGGGACAGGGCTGGGGGCTCAGTGTGCAGCCCTCCCACCAGTCCTCGGGGTCCCTGGCTGGGGGCTTGGGCACAGCGCTCCTCATTTTTCACGGTGAGGACATCGGGGCCCAAGGAGGTCAGGTGCGTTGGGACCCCATAGGGAGCAGCTTTGTTGCAAAGCCTGAGAGAAGCGGGCAACTCCCCACGTCAGTACTAGGAGAGAGAAACCGGGAGAAGGCGGAGAAAACATTCAAATAACAAACACAAGGCACGAGGGGGGGGTGGTATACTCCCGTGCCCGGTCCCCGGGGGTCAGCTCTCAGGGCTGCTCCGCCCATCTAAGGAGGTGCCTCTCCTCCCGCCACCTAACTGGAGGAAAGCTGGGAGCCGGGGGCGGGCAGCCGGAAAATACCTTGGCCCTGGGGGCTGGGGAGGGTGCCTATCGGTGGCAGACAGGAGGAGGCTGGGACACAAGTGGCCGTATTTTCAGCTAGAAGGGAAAGGAACAAAATTTTCAGTTACACTCACGTTATAGAGTTGCCTGTTCTGCTAAGTGAATTTAAAATTCCATTCATTGCTTGCAGCAAACCTCTTTAAAGAAAATGGCAGTTCATTGATCCAGTGCAAGAAGCACATGGGCGTGAAAAAATCGTGGGGGTGGTACACACATGTACAAAACCATGACCGCAGTTCGGGGGGTGCTGTCGTACGCAGCCAGCCAGCTGCTTCCGGAACAGGCCAGAAAGAAGGAGGAACGAGTCGGTAGGTCTGTTGGCATTTCTCAAGGTGTCTGTCTGTCTGTCTGGTAGAACAAATTTCAGATTCCTTAGTGTGGTTTCCTGAGCAATGGAATTCAACCAGTCCCCGCAAATTGTTTTTTTTTTTTTTTTTTTTTTTTTGTCTTGGCATAAAAGACCCCGGAGAGTATCTTAGCCCCCAGAAGCATCGCGTTGCGTTAAGAACCCTGACCAGACAGACGTGCGCTTCCCCAGCCCCGCCTCCGCGTTCGTTTGGGCGCACGTGGCCCCTCCCCGGCCGGGAGAGAACTCATGTGCGTTGTTACCTGTCTTTCTGGAAACCTGCTCCTGAGCCGGAGTCCGAACTCTCGGTACCAGCCCACTCCTGCAGTTCAGAGATCTTTTATAAGCCTATTTTAGGTCTTCCATTACCGCCTGACTAATAACAGGGGCCCGTGGCCTCGAAGAAGGGGCTGCGGCGCAATCGCAGCGTGGAATCGCTCCGCGGCTGCCGGCGAGGCTCCCTGGTTGCTGGGTCAGGAGAGCCTCTTAGGTGCGAGGAGCTATTTTTTCGTGGAATAATAATTGGGCTGCGAGAAACCCAGCAGAGCAACCCACCTGGAGAGCAAACTCAGTAAAATATATATGTAGAAAGAAAAGAAAAGAGAAAAGAGAGAAAGAAAGGGCGAAAGAGACCATGAAGAACCCTCGGGGGACTCTCCCACCACCTGGGGAAGGCAGCTCGGCCCGGACCCGGGGGGACCTTTGGACCAGCTGCGTGGTCAGGGGCGGGGGCCCGCGGCCTGGGTGGCAGGCAGTGGGCTGCGCAGCGGTGCACACACCATCCCTTTGAAGTGAGCAGCGAGCCGTGGGTCTGGACGCCCCAGGACTGGTCCGAGACCTTCCCCGTCCCTCCAACGCCGCCTGCCCCCCTGGGTGGGAGAACCCGGCGAGGCACGTTCGGAGTGGCCCCAGGGTCCCCTGCTCCGGTTCCCACGGCCGAGAACTTGCTCACGTTCGCATGCCGTGCTGGCTGCGGCTGCTTCCCGGTGCCACGGGCCCATGTACTACAGGCCGCCTGCAGTCCTCGCCCAGGGAGATGACTTACACTTGAAACTTCGTCTCTTCCAGGCTCCAAACAGACCGAGTGAAGGGCCACACTGCCCTTCCGTTAGGACAGATGTGTTTCTCTGTCCCACTTTTTTTCTCTGTCCCTGCCTCCCTCCTTCCCTGCGTCTCTGCCCCCTGTTATGACACTGTACGACCCTAGGACTGAGCTAGGGCTGGGCTGTGGCAAAGCAGGGGCAGGGCCCCTGCCTTCCCTGCCGAGAGGGACAGGGGAGGCGGCAGGTGAGTGCAGCACGGCGGGGGTCGGGGCAGATCGGCACCCTCCCGGAGAAGGCGGAGGGTGAGCTCACCTCAGCACCCAGTTCCCGCCATCCTCTAGCCCCCACCTCAGCGGCAGCTTCTCACCAGCCCCCTCCCCGCCGACCCTGAGGGCTAGGGAGTCCCCCCACCGGGGCCTTAGTGCCGGCAGAGGACAGTTCTGGAAGATGACGTGATACTAATGGGATTTCAGGCGACACAGCAGCCACCGAAAAAGTCTTGGGTCGAGGCCGGGGAGGGCGAGGGGTCCTGTTCCCCCTCATAGAGGGATGGGTTTACTTCAGAGAACAATGCAGAGGAACGCAAGTGACATGCGATGTTCCTCTTTAGGGAAAGACGCAATGTGCATGGAATGGAATGCCTTTTATGTTGTAAGCTTGTGACAGCCAATAGGCCGTAGACGTCTAGCAGCTCTTTCTTAGGCCCGGTCAGTGCTTAAAAGTATTTGAGTCAGTATTTCTAGTCGAGGGATGGGAAAGTCTGTATGTCCAGCCTCCTGAAAAACTGGAAGCTCAGCCACATGCAGACTGCATCCTTTTCTAGCACCACTGGCTGGGACGGAGTAGAGGCCAGCCTTCAGACTGGCCTTGTGGTCTCCCTTTGCCACACTCCCCGCCGCTCCCTACTGCCTGGCACTGTCCTCAACGTGCTCTGGTGCTTCACTCACTGACCTGGTCGAATCCTCGTTATCGCTTATTAGATGGTGCTGTGGACTAAATTGTGCCATCTCCCTCCTCCCCCGAATTCGTAGGTGGAAGCCCTGACCCCAAAGGCACTGTATTTAGAGACAGAGGCTACAGGGACGTAATTAAAGGTAAATGTGGTCAATTGGTGGCCTTATAAGAAGAGGACCAAAGAAATGGCCCATGGCGAGCGCACAGTGAGATGGCAGCTACCTATAAGCCGAGAGAGGAGGCCTCAGAATGAAACCTGCCTTACGGTGCCTTGGCCTTGAACTTCCAGTCTGCGGGACTGTGAGAAAAGACGTTTCCCTTGGTTAGGCCACCCCGGCACCCTGGTGCTGAGGGGAGGGCTGTGTGGCCTGGCCGATGGGGAAGCTGAGGCCCGGGCGTAGACTGACTTGCACAAGCAGGAAGCAGCAGTGCCGGGGTCACAGCCCAGGGTTCTCAGACTCAAAGCAGAATGGCCTCTGAAGGGTTAGGACCCAGCAAGCGGCAGGACCCCCTCGGGGCTCGTAGTGTCCCCGAGTTGGCCATGGCCCAGCCTCTGGCTTTTCCCAGCCCACCCCCTGCCTCCTGGGCTTGCTATCCGGAAAGGGCTTTGCCGCTCCAGCATCCACCATGGGCTTCTGGGGCGGCCTGTCCTGGGGAACCTGCGCCTCTTCTCCAGCCATTGACCTTGTAATCATCCCCAAGGTGGCTTAGACACCACCTCCTCCAGGAGGCCCGCCGGGTCCCTCTGATGGGACAGCTCGCCCCTTCGCTCCTGAGCAGCGCTTTGAGGGTTGTGTCTGTACCCCTTGCCTGTCCTATTTGCCACCCCCACCCCACCCCACCCCACCAAACCACAGTCACTGGATATGAGACATCAGGGCAAGAATCTGCCTCCTGACGGAGGGCCAGCTCTCAGCCACTCCAGGATAGTCAAGGTCAGAGGCCTCTAGCTGCAGGACGGGGTCTGTCAACGGGAGAAGGCGGCCGAGCACAGAGCTAGGAGTGTGAGGGGACTGCAGAGGACTGGATTTCGAGCCCGTCCCCGGCCAGCAGCTGCTCCCCAGCCCTGCTGCTGTGAGGACGTGAGCCCGGGTGCCCAAATCCCTCCAGTACGGGCCAGAAATTCTGATGGCCGTGTTCCCAATGTTTGAAGGTGGGCTGCGTGCGATTTCGCCTCTTTGTAGGCTCTGCACAGATCGAACCACGTCTGTCTGGGCCCTTGTTCCGATGGTCACGGATTTGGGGTCCGGTCTTGCCCCGAGGTTGTGCCCAGGCTGGTTCTCGGTGCCCAGGAGGCCTGTGGCGTGGACAAGGTGGCGGGCTGTGCTGGGCAGCCAGTGGCCAGGTCCCTGTCCGCCCCGGGGAGGCCAGCCTCCGTAAACGGTGCCCGTTCCTGTGAAAGCCGGGCAGCTCCAAAAGGCTGATTTGGCCGTGTTTACAAAGCTTCCCCACTCGGCTTTGACTCTGCCGATAACTTCACCGGAGCCAAGGATCTGTTGTAAGATAATAATATTAACCATGAAAAAATGCTTTATTTATAAAGATGTTCATCACAGCATCCTTTTTAGCAGTGAAAGCTGAAATAACCAAAATGTCCGACCGTAGGGGGATGTTATCATTAGGAGTGATAATATATCTCCCACTTATTGAGTGAATGTCTTCTATTTACGCACACTAAACACATAAGATACCATTTAATGCTCGTAACAGTGTTACCAGCCCCATTTAAAAGATGTTACTATCCCCATTTGAAGGCGAGTCACAGGCACAGATGAGTAGCTGGTGGTGGCTTTTGAGTGTGCGGGAAGCTGGGGACTGGCTAGTCTGTCCCGACTGCAT
Source organism: Glossophaga mutica (assembly GCA_039655065.1). NCBI lineage: Eukaryota > Metazoa > Chordata > Mammalia > Chiroptera > Phyllostomidae > Glossophaga > Glossophaga mutica. The sequence goes on from CM077315.1 coordinate 3,934,605, forward strand.
TCTCTCCGAGAAGGGCCTTTCAGTGGCTGTAGACTCTGATGGTCAGCGGTACGCAGGACGTGACCAAAACTTCAGTGGGCAGAGCTGAGCTTGGCAGGAGGAAGCCCGGTGCGGGCATCCGTTTGGTGTGCGTGCCCTTCCGCCAGCTGATGGTAGTACGAGTGAACCGCCCTCAATCGAGAGACCAGAGCCAGGTGTCGGCAGGGTTCGAGGAGCCGGCTGGGGCGTGCTGCGCTCCGCTCCCCTCCCCCAGAGATTTGCCCTTTGTCACCCCTCAGGGTGCAGGGAAGGGGGAGAGGAGGTAGTGTGTCTGGAGCCCAGGGGCGTCTGGAGGTGGAGCCGGGGCCCCGTGCTGGGAGTTGCCACCAGGATGAGCATGACTCCTAGTGGGGCAATAAAGGATGGAGGGCCTGGGGAAGGAGCGCCCCAAGTTCTCTCTCTTCCCACCTGCCCGTTTATAAAATAAACAGAAGACTCCCCGCTAAGCCACCCTCCACGATGAGGTGGGGCGAGGGGCTGCAGGGCCCACGGCCACTTCGGAAAGATAAAACAGTTTGTCATTAAAGGGGTGATAAGACTCCCTGTCTCATCTGGAACTTCACGAGGACCTGAGGACCAAAGCTCTCCACGACACCACAGTCCTCTTTCAGCTCCGAGGTTCTTCCCGTCCTCCCGAGAACATTTTCTCTTCTGCAGGCTGAGGATGCGTGGGGTCCCTGCCCTTGGGGTAACTGGGAGAACTTGGCTGACTTTCCTTTACGGTTCCAGATGTGTGAACCTGACAATGGCCTCCCTTGATTTTTTTAATGTAAAAACTTGGGCTAGGCAAGCGGTGGGTGGATGGCACGGATTCAAATCTCTTCTATTTCTGGAACTCTGAAACTCGACATTTCTCTACCTTGGGATCCCTGGCTTTTATAAATACCATCAGCAACATTATTCATCCTTCTATGCAACCATCTAAATACCACTCATCCATCTACCCATCCGTCCATTCACCCAGCCATTTCCCATTTGTCTGTTCTTCGTCCATCCATCATCATTCCATCCAGAATTCATCCATCCATCCATGCATCAATCTATCCATTATCCATCCATCCATTATCCATCCATCCACCTACATATCCATGTAGACATTAACATGTACTTACATTTGCTGAGTCCTGTGTTAGGCTCTGCGAGTGCAGCAAGCAGTCCTGTCCTCAAAAAGTTTCTCATCTAGCAGAGAAGCTACAAACCTCTCAACAGGGGGCGAAGGCGATTCAAAAGCAGGACAAAAGTAGCTAAGCAGTAGGTGGCCCACCCAGGAAGGACTGAGGCGGAGTGAGACACCAAGTACTGCCCAGGGGGAGAGCCAGGTTTCTCAGGGAACCAGGGCCCAGCCAGATCCCTGGAGAAGTCTCAGCCTGATCCTGAGCTCCTGAGCTCCAGGACATCTCATGCCTTGTTGACGGGGGGGGCACCCTGGGCTGGGCCCGAGGACCAGTGGAGAAGGCTGGCTGGTGGAGAGCATGCTCCTGGATCGGACTCGGTGCCCTCTCTGGCCAGGAACTCTGTTCAGACTTTATCCTGGGCACCCGCCTCCGCCCCACGGACCAGCCCGCAGCACTGCAAACACCTTTTAAACGCCCCTGGCACACAAGGAGTGGGAGATGGGGACTTGAAGGTGAACTCGGATCTGGTTCAGACCACTTCACTGTTAGTGCTCACTAAAGAATAATCGCCCCTTTAAAAAGTGCCAACCTCGAGGCGCTCTCGAGGGGGAGCCCCACACGTCGAGGGCTGAGCCCCTCTCTGCCAGGCGAATGTGCTTTCTGTGTTCCTGGCTGGGCCATAAATAACCCGGCCACCTCTAATTTGGCCTCCGATACCCTGACCGGCCGTGATTTATTCACAGACCAAAACAGGCATCTCTAATTTGCTAACCAATCGCTGCAATTCTGGCCTCGCCAACCAATAATTCTGCCATCTCTAATTTGCCAATAAATAATTCTGCAGCCTCAAATTTACTAACCAATAATGTGACCAATTTGCTGACCAATGGTTGTGTCAAGGCATAATGGTGCCCCTAGCAGATGGTAATTTGCTAAGCAATATTCGGACCTTTCCCCCTTTAGCAATAAAGAACCTTCATGATCTTCGAATTCCAAATCCATTACCGTGTGCAGGAGGTTGCTGCAGGCGGCTGGGTTGCCAGGGGCTCTCCCCCAAAGCTTGCACCCATGTCTACATTCTCTCTTGAGCTCCTGCGGTCACAGATAATGTCTTGGAGTGTAAGAGATGTCCCAACTTGCTCATTTTACGGAGAGAGATACTGGAGAGAGAAAGTGGCTTGCACAAGGTCACACAGCAAGGCGGTAGCAGAAATGGGATGAGAACCCAGGCCTCTGGGCGGCCAGGCCAGTACCCAAGCTTCCTCATCCCTCCTCGGGGTCTTCGAGCCAAGGAGCAGGTTGGCTTGGGCTAGGCTAGCTGCCAGGGGACCTCGGTTTGGCCGCAGCCAAGTTCCCCTGGTGCCAGGGACTGAGGAAGCCGACCTTGCCGACCCCGCCACCTGGGGGGTCCTAGAGCCAGGCAGGAAGGAGGATTCGCTGTACCACCCAGAGGACTTGGCCCAGTTTTAGTCCCAGGAGACTCTGGCTGTCAGCAGAAACCAAGAGCCAAACCCCACATTCCCTACAGAGCTGGCACCCGCGTTCCGCAGGATGAGTAAGAACGAAAGTTCAGCCAGGAGAGCAGCGACCCCTCCCCCAGCAGGTCCCAGGGCCCGGGGCACATGGCCTCGCGGAAGTCCCAGCACAGGATGTTTAGCGCACCTGGGGCTGAGGCGGGCCACGTAGAGGAGCCCCCACCGAGGTCTGGTGAGTCCAAGCTGGACCCTCCCAAGTCCGTGTGCCGCGCAGAAAGACCACCCTTAATCGGTGCCCCGCCTCCCTCATTGGAAGGGGCCTATTTGGCTCCTTATTTTCTTTTTGATGGTCATGGCTCTTTTCAGAAATTTAAACCAGCACTGCTTTGAGAACGAGGGAGAGTTCCCTTTCATGCCACACACGCCCGCAGCCCCCGTGAGTGGCCTCCGACGAGGATGGCTGAGCTCGATCGCCTGGGACCTTTCCCGGAGCCTCAGGACATGCATGGCAGAACTGCGGCCCAGAGGATAGAGGGGGACCACGGGTCTCCCGGTTCTAGCCCCGGCGGTCAAAGGTGTTCCCTTGTGTGTCCCGCCGTCCCCTCGGGACGGTGTCAGAGGACATGCGGCAGGAAGGGAGGTGCACAGGTGAGGGCTGTCGGGCGCACCTGTGGGAAGGTACCGCAGCCTGCCTGCAACGCGTGTTCATCAGCGGCCAGAGCGGGAGGCGAGGCTGGGAGGTTCGGAGTGGGGTGCAAGGTGTGTCCGACCCACGGAGCTTCCCTGTTCTAAGGAAGGGGTGGATGGGGGGGAGCCCCTTCAGGCCCAGAAAGGAAGGAGGGTCTGACAGCCTCCTACGGGGCCAGGCTTATGGGGCGGGAGGTGCAGGGAGCCCCCCAGGAGGCAGGATGGGTGCAACTACGTGCCTCACCCTGCAGGGGGGAGATCTCACCTGCTCTCGTGATTCCTGCCAGCCCCCACCTTCCCCACTCTCCCCAGGGACATGTCCCACCCCATGGGGACTCCCCGACCCACCTCACCCACCCAGGGCCCCCTGCCCTCAGCCCCTGGGTCCGGGCAATGAGGCTGCATTCGGTGCTGCCAGAGGAGCCCCACTCAGGACCACCAGCTGGAAAAACACGGGAGTTTGGGGCTCTGATTAGAGTCGGGTCACTGGCTCGTTCTCCCCTCTGTGCAGCCCGTCGGCACCCACCTCGGAGAGCGAGGGCCCCCCTGGTCCCTGTGCACTACTGTGGGTCCATCTTTCCAGCCGCCCTCCCCCAGCGGGGCTTCCCGGCCTTGCCCCAGTCCTCCCGGAGGCTGCCCGGCCCTGGCCCTGGAGGCCTCTGCATCCCCACATCCGGGGGCGAGTTATACTCCCCAGCGGGCCCGGCGGCCCGGACTGTGACCGGCCCTCCCGGTGATTCTGGTGCTTGCTGAGGTTCGGAGACCGCCGCTCTAAACCCGTGGTGTCCTGCGGTCACCTCCTTCATGGGAGCATGCATATCAGCCTGGTGGGGCCTCCCCCTTGCCTGCCAGGCTGCAGAAGTGGGGGTGCATTCGAAAGTGCGGTCAGCTCAGTGCGGGGGTGGGGGGAGCCAGTGCAAAACTCGGTCCAGACCTCGGCGCGGATACGACTGTGACCTCCGGTCACCTCTAGAGATTGCTGCCAGCCCGCCACACACACCATCGCACCCTGTCCCTCTGCCACCGGGGTGAGAGTAAGAATGATGGAAAAACTAACAATGGTTACCATTGTCATCGGACCCTCTGTATGTGTTCAATGCTCTATCGCCTTTTATTCCCCCACCAGCCAGCCCTGGGACATTTGCCCTGTTGTGACGCCCTCTTTAAAGCTAGGGAAGGACAGGTACAAGGCCCTAGCAGAGCTCAGCGGCTGGGTTCAAGGCACTTCTGTTCTCTCCCAGTTCTGGAGAGTGCTCTGCTCATTCGTTATGTGCGTGGTAATACCGTTTACAACACTGTGTACAACACAGAATCAATATGCATTGCATAGGAACACATATAATAGCTGTGTATATACACCCATACACATATACATCCTTTTATTCCTTCCTGTGTTCATATTTGCATTAATTTTAAAATTAGGGGACTGGGTTTCAAGGCTGAAAGCAGCCGGACAGCAGAGGCGGGAGAGACAGTTGAGACCTGCGTCCCGCCCCACTGGTAAAGGGGGAGGCGGCCCCGTGAAGCGACTGCTGGGCCACAGCATCGCAGGCGAGCAGGCCGCAGACCAAAGGGAGGGGCCAAGAGAGGGCCACAGAGCCGAGGCTGTGCCTAGGGGTAGGGTCTGCAGGGACGGGGGCTGGGGCTGGGGCTGGGGTGTGGAAGGGAGGCTTAGCGACCAGGTCCCAGGGGCGAACCGGGGGCCACCAGCGCAGACGCCTGCAGGGCCTGGCGATGGTGCTGGTGAGCAGGCTGGGCGTGGAGCTGTGGGGACCCTGGGGGCCTGCCCAGCCCGGCCTCGACCGAAGGGGCGGATGCTAGCCGCCTCCCGCCAGTTGTGTCTCTGTGGGAAGGTGGGTGGGGCTGGATCTTGCCAGTTCAGAACAGAAGGCGGAAATCAGACGTTTAGGCAAACTCTCCTGCTTTTAAAATTTTATCAACAGGTTTTTAAAAAATATCATGCAGGTTAAACAAAACACCCCCGAGGACTGTATGAACTCTGAGGCCCGGGTCCTGCCTACTGCAGAAAAGGACGGGTCCCTGAAGTCTGCCGTCTCACCCACACACTTCAGCTCTGGGGTGGCGGGTGGGGCAGTTGCCAGGCTGCGGGGGCCGTGACCTTGCTCTCAGACGGTCCTTGTGTGCGAGATGTACCCAGTTGTCTCCCTGTCCCAACTGTGATGCTCAACGTCCGCACACGGTCCTCGAGACGGACCTTCCCTTTTGTTCCTCGGTGTATCCCAAGGACCTACTAATATGCCCAGCACATAGTAGGTGCGCAGTCAGTGTCTGCTGGATGAAGGAATGATAGAAAAGAGCCCGCTGGGCCTCCTTGCTAAGAGGCCCCCAGGCAAGCTGTCCTCTGCCCAGCGGTCCTAGCCATCCCCTTCCCAGGGGCGTTTCACAAGCAGCTCAGAATAAATGGGCCAAGCAGCCCTGGGCTTCCCAGAGGGTTATGGTGGGTGGGAGGTGGGGACGGGGCTCCCTGGGCCTCCAAACCATAGGCTTGGGGTGAACAAAGCAGACCCAAGAGCGGTGAAGGAGGGGAGAGGCAGACAGGGGCAAGGGAGAGAAAAGAGAGAAAGAAAAATCGCCCCACACCAGCCGCGGTCACCATGCGTTACTAGGGTGTCCAGGAAATTATAGCTTATGTCCATTAGTTCTTTCAGGGTTAATATTGATGCAGATATTATTTCTATCCAAGGCCCCATTTATTTGAAATATTATGACTGGGAGTAGCTGTCGCCGTGAATCAAATCAATTGATGGAGTAGTTAGCTGTGGCATGGGGCAGCCCGCCCGCCCCCTCCCCCCGCCGCCCGCATGAAATATTATGGAGATGGTTCCTTAAAGTGAGCACTTTATCATCATTTGTCTGCAAGCCCCTGCTAGGACCGCCTCGCCCGGCTTCCCGTTGGGCGTGAGGAGCTGTCATAACTCAATCAGGCGACTAACGGGTCTCCAGCACCTCCGGCTCACCCCCGCCCACCCCCCGGGCAGCCCGCTGACAGCTGGTGGCCCCCGGGCCTGCCCCGCTGCGGGCCACGTGCAGGGCGAAAATATTTTTCGAGGTGGAAATGGGAGGCCAGTTCTCTCGTGCCACTTAGAGTTCTCCAAACACCATCCGTCACGTCCCGGCACCAAGCTTTGGGTCACCTTTCTCAGCCTGGCCTCCCTTCTCCCCCTGCTCTGTCTGTTCAGAGGCTGTCCTTCTGAAACACGGGACTCGAGACCTGTGTCCGTGGCCTGGGGCGGAGACAGGGGCCACGTCCGGGTCCCCTGTTCCCTACCACCTCCAGCGGCACCACCGCTTAGCACTTCGCTGTCAGCTAGTAATAATAACGGCCGTCGTAATAATCGAGTCCAGCAAGGGTTCTTTTAGATGGCCCAGGCAGTGCGCTCTGCTTGTGGCTGGCACACTTTTTCTGGAAAAGGCCAGGCGGTACGTATTTTTGTCCGCAGGGTCCCCTCTGTCGCAGCAACTCCATTCCGGAGAGGAGAAGGCAGCCCCGCCCCGAAGTGAGGCAGTGGGCGTGGCCTCAGTGGGCGTGGCCTCAGTTCGCGCCCTCTGCTCCACGCCCCTTTAACCCTCTGCCCAGGCCTTGGCTCAGGTGTGGCCTTCTCCAGGAGGTCTTCCCTGAGTATTTAAAAGGGAACTCTGGGCGCTCGCCAGCCCACTGTCTTGCTTCCTTTTCCTCCGTAACTCTTACCGTATATTTTCAAGTATATTTTTCCTTCCTGATGTTGCTAATTACGACCACCACCTGCCTCTGGGAGGCCGGCTCCAGGAGGCCGGGGACTTCACCTGTTGGACTTTACGTCGCTGGCATTTCCGGGGCCTTGCACGGCGTCTGGAACGCTGGCCCTGGGAGGTCAGTGCTGAGGATGGGCCCGTTTTTCAGCAACAGAGGGTCAGACAGGGGCAGGGTTGTCGGAGGTCATCCGGCTGGGACGTGTGCTTGAGTCCGCACGGAGGCTTGCTTTATTTGTGCGTGTACGTGTTTATTTCTTACTCCTGGGGCATCAACTTCTCGAGCCCTTGCCAGAGCCCCGTGGGGCTGTCGTTCTCCTCGTGCTGGTGAAGACACAGGCTCAGAGAAGTCACTCGTCTCGAAGGTCAGGTGCCCAGCAAGTGTCCAAGTCAGGATTTGAACCCTACTCATTGAAGTCCCTCTTCTTTGGTGGCCTTGTTGTCATCCTTCGTGGGCATGACTGAGAGCGGAGGGCCCAGGGACACATGGCTGAGGGTGGGGAGCCCTGAGCGTGCCTCTCACCTGCTGTCCCTGACCACACCCGGGACCCCGGGGACCTGGGCTAGACGCCAGGATCCCTACTGTCCCTCTGTCCATGCTCGTGCCCCCAGGACCTGGCCTCTTGCTTTGTCCCCATGCCAACGGTCTCTTGTCACCCACCCTCTGCCCACACTCTTCCCGCCACTTGTACACCTTTCCACTGCTCTTTGCATTCGGATTTTTTGTGTCCTTGAACAAAGGCTGGAATGCCACCCTGTGGCCAGTGCTCTTAGGGGCCGCCCTTTGGTGGTAGGAAGCAAAGCTTGCGACCTTCCTGGTGGGGGGCTGTGCCGCTCCCGGAAGAGAGAAGGGGGGACCGCTTGGAGGACCACCCCTCAGTCCTTCCATCCCGTCCTGCCTGCCACCCCTCGGCCCAAGGATGCCCAAGGATGCCCAAGGACATATGGCCACCTCCAGGCACCTGAACACACCAGAGCTTGACATTCCCTTGCAGACGAGCTGAAATTCAACCCACAGCATCCTAAGAAGCTGAGAGACCACATGAATTCCTGTTATGTGCCACCGAGACTACGTGTTCGGTCAGACTCCGCCCAACCCTGCGGATTTCAGGCTTGCCATTCCCCACCATGCTGAGGGCCAGTTCTTCAGAGTAAATCTGTCTATAGCTCTATCATCCGTGTCTAAGTCGATCCTGTCGGTTCTGTTTCTCTGCAGTACTCCAGTTTAATGTGCCGTTTCACAGAGAGGGCAAGTAACTTACCCAGTGTCGCCCAGCAGATTAAAAACTGCGCTTGGAGCATTCACAAAGCCCCGGGGCTAGGACTCTCGCCCCACAGCGAGGGGCCGGGGCTCCCCCTCAGCCCTTCAAGCCTCTCAATGAGGTGGAGGGGGCAGAGGTCACATGTTCTGAAGAAAATGAGCTCCTCACCAGAGGTGGGTGGGTGGGGAATTAGAAATCAAATTTTCAGTGTGAAAATACAGAAATCTAACTGCACGGCCAATTTTCCATCATACTTAACAGCTCCATTTGATGTGATAGTTCGCTAATAAAACATGAGCATTACGGTAACATAATATTTTAGGTCTCCATTAACTAATACGTAAATATAATGGAACCTTATGGAAATATACTTAAGCTGTCACCAACACCCTAATGTAATATGCATGATTTCCAAGGCTATTTATAACTCCTCGGGTTCACTCTCTCACCAGGGACTTCATTGGCTCCATCAAAAGGGGATCTTGTTTTCTCTACTGGCCCCTCTCAATACACTCAGCCCCTTGGCCCCCCTCCCCACGGCATGGCGTGGGCCTGGCCAACCTGCGTAAACCCCACAGGTGCCGGGCGAGTGCCTGCTGGGGACACGGCACAGCTGGCTGGCATGCCGCTGGTGATCAGGCAGACACGCACCTCATGGGTGAGGAGAGTTAATGAGAAATGGTGGGGGGTTTTGAGAGAGCAAAACAAGGGGGCTGCTTGGAGGAGGTGGCGCCGGGCTGAGGAGTGGAGGATGAACAGGGGTCGGCTGGGCAGAACAGGGGACAGGAGGGAATGGAGAAATGCGGTGAGGGGTCCACAGGGGTGAGACCCGGGCGTGAAGAGCAGGGAGCATCTTTCTGGGGACAGAACGGAGCCCAGGTTCTGGCGTAGAGAGTGTGAGGGGCGGGGGGTGGTGGGACAGGAGGTGGGCCCGGGGAGCAGGGGCCAGGCTGCAGAAGGCCAGATGGCAGGAGGACACTTTTCTACGAAGGGCCAGCGCCGCCCCCGAGGCCGTGCAAGGGTCTGGCAGGCTGTTTCTGCAGCCACACTGTGGCGCCACCCCACAGTCAGTTCCCAGCTCTCCAGAGACCCGCTGGGTGCTCCACAACTCACTTCAGGGCCGGCACGGGCTCCCCTAGGGTTCAAGGGCTCAGTCCCACTAGATGCCAGAGCAGCTCTCCAGCGAAGCCTCCAATGTGGGCGTCTGGGCACTGGTCGGGGCCAGAAGGAGCGGTGAGGCCCACGGGGTGTGGGCAGAGCACCGACAGGGTCGCCTGCCACAGCTAGAAATCAGCATTTTCACGTGACGACACCATCTCATTGGATTCTTGAAGGGCCTGCCCGAAGCAGGCAAGGGAGAAATTATTGATAATCCCCACTGGACGGATGAGGCCTTCGGGGTTTCAGCAGGAGACCGACTTTCTCTTGCCCGGAGCGCTGTCTCCTTTTCCTTGTGGCTTCAGCGTGTCTCCTTTGGTCGCAGCGTGCCTTCCCTAAGTGACCTTGGCTTTGCCGACAGGAATCCCAGGTTGTGATAACCACGAAGATTTGTGGGGCTGTTTGTTCCTGCAGCATAACCCCACTTATCCTGACGGGTACAGACGCATGAAACAAGGCTGGTTTTTTTTTTTTTTTTTTTAAAGATTTTTATTTATTTATCTTTAGAGGGGAAGGGTAGGAGAGGGGGAGAGGGAGAGAAATATCAATGTACGGTTGCCTCTCGTGTGTCCCCTGCTGGGAACTGGCCTGCAACCCAGGCATGTGCCCTGACTGGGAATCGAACCGCGATCCTTTGCTTCGCAGGCCCGTGCTCAATCCACTGAGCTACACCAGCCAGGGCACAAGGCTGGTTTAAAACTAAAAGCAGTTAAGTAAACAGCAGCAGGGGACACAGAGATGCAGCCAAAAGGGGGTCGGCGGTCTGCACGTAAGTGATGTTTGTGACGCAAGCGATGCTTCTGTGCTAGTGTTCTGGTGTGCTTACGGGAAGGAAGATTACTTAAAAGTGGAGTGACGGCTAAGGAAGAAAAATATCTTGTCAACGCTGATGCAATGTTTCACCCATCGTGTGAGGCAACAGTTAGGCAGACCAGTCTCTAAAAAAAAAAAAAATCTTTTGAGTGTGCTTAACAGTATTCTTAGGTATTTGGCAACTTCTCCTGCCTTTGGCTCATTCTTGGCCGGTGCTCGACAATTCTTTCCAACGCAACTCAGAACATAAAGCGACACAGCTTCATCTCCTCGGGATAGCGTCCTGTTCCACATTTCCACGGCACCCTTTGCGAGGCCCTGTGGGACCAGGACGCGCTGCGGTTGGCCCCACGATCAGCCTGTGCGCGCTAATCCCAGCCGTGCGCCTGCCATGCGTGTCTGTGCCGTTCTGCCAGCCAAGCAACTTTGCACGTGGTCGCTGAATCTTATAGTCTGATCTTTCCGAAGATGCGTAAAATGGCAATCACACGCAGCGCGGGGAGCGAGATAATGGGGAGCGCTCCCCTGAAGAGGGACGATGGGGACAGCTACAGCCACGCTTGCCAGGCGGAGACAGCGGCATCCTCACAGCCACTGGGCTGACAGTTTGAGACTTCATCGTCTGTGGGACGGGACCCAATTTGAGAATGCAAAAATAGACCAGGAAAAAAAAAAAGCCATCTGAGAACTGATGAACCAGGGTGGGGCGTGTTCCTTCCACTCATCACGTTGGGGGATTAGTACTATTTCTACAGCCCAGGTGCAGGTGTATGTGCATAATTAGGGGGCGGGACCAGAAGCGGGGCCCAAGGAAGGGAAGGGGCGGTGGCAGTGGACGTGGGGTCCCTGGAGAGAAGCGATTCTCAGCCAGGGGAGAGGCCGCTAGCCTCTTCGGCCCCCACCTCCGGGGGAACAGCAGGTTGCATCCCTTTCAAGCCAACCAGTGTGGATGAGCACCTGCTGTATACAAGGCACCATGTGGGAGAAGAGGGTGGGGAGGCCACAGGGCTGACTGGGATGTGCCTGCCATCCTCCTGGGGCCCTTGCGCAGATGGGGCGATGACCCCTGCAGAGACGCTGATAGTGCCCGGCGGATGGCTGTGTCGGTGCAACCAGCAGCAGCTCAGGCAAGGGTTTGGGCAAGTTTGGGGGGTCCTCGGGATGCCACCGTGGTTGCACCTGGGAAGGCTTCCTGGAGGAGGGGGAATGCAAGCTGAGCTTTCAAACAGGGAGGGTTGAAGTGGGGGATGCTGAGAAAAAGGGGGTGCTGGGCAGTGGCCACAGGTTGAACTGAGTAGCTGCAGGTATGAATTCGGGACAAGGTCTTCGGAAACTAAACCACCTGTGGAAAGCTCTAGAACTTGGTCTAGACCCAGACCTAGCTAGGCTCTGGCTCTTTCCGAGCCGCGTGTGCACATGCACACCCAGAGGCAGACCCGGGAGTGGGCACCCACGCACAGGCTGCACCTGCTTGGCAGGACTGTCACACATGCCCACGTGCACATGTCCATACACTCGCATGAGACGTGCACACACACACGGACAGGCACTCTGGTGCGCTCGCACTTGTGCTGCTGCTGCCTTGAGCAATCATGCATGCATGGTCGGCGCACATCTTTACACACACATGCTCACCCAAGTGTGTCCACACACACGCGTGCATGCACACACTGACACCCCGCAGCCTCCTGCTGCTGCTTTCTGGGGCAACCACGCGCATGTACACAAACAGGTCCACGTGCAGACAGGGTCCACGTGGGTGCACCTCTACAGGTACACCCACATGCACTCTGGGTAAATTTTTCACAAAAACAGCCATGGCGAGTCCCCTCCCTGCATCCATGTGCTCGCTGGTCTCCACCGCCCCCACCCCCCACAGTGGCGCTGGGCCTCGCCACGTGACTTGACGCTGGGGAGAAAGCAGCACGTCAGGGCAGGCGGGGGCCGGCCAGGTGGCAGCGCTCAGACTTGCCCTTGCTGCCCCTGCAGCCTGAGGCCACCGTTCGGGCCGGCCCCTCATCACAGGGTGGGAGGCTCTGCCAGGTGTCGGGCAGGAGACCTTGACATGCCGTCCCTGGACACAACTGCCACCGCCAGGCGTGTGAGCGCTGCCTCTGTGGGCCGCCCCTAGCAGAGCCACTGGTGGCCACTGACATGCAAACAGGCTCAGCAGAGTTCAGCCACACGGACACGAACCCGCTCCTGGCCGACCCACAAAATTATGAGAAGTTAGAGTTGCCGCTTTAAGCGGAGTTTCGGGGCACTTGTTATGCGGCACAAGGTACCCGATAGGAGCAGTCGCTCACGGGAACAGTCAGACGCACGCCACGCTTTGCCCGTGCTGATTTGTCTGCAAAAGCACGGGAAGGTGACCTTGCACACACTTTGGTGGTCACTCGCAGGCCCACGTGTGTGTGCATAAACACACAAACATGCCTGCCACACGTGCAGTGCACACACACGTTTGGGCACGCTCATGCTTGCTCACTTGGACAAAGACCTCCACGCTCGGTGGACAAGGGAGCGGCCCTGGGCCGAGCCCCCACTCCCTTCCCAGAATCCAGTTGGCTGAGGGAAGGCGGTGGTCCTGGGAACGGTCTCCATCCAGCCCAGCCAGGGCCCACACACGGCGGAGTCTCCAGCTTGTCCAACTGTGAGATGATCACGTGCTCCTTGAGGGCGAGGCCTGGGTCTTGATCGCGGTTTCGTTCCCGAGCCCTTACCTGGCACATAGCAGGGCTGGAGTAAGTGGCTGCGGAAGGAAGAAATGCAGGGAGGGAGGGAGGGGGGGGCCGAGGGAGCTCTGGGGAGAGGGGGGGCGGCCGGCGCTGTCCTTGGCCCACACGGTGTGGGCGTTGGTGGGTGGACCCCGTTCTCCCCCCGCCGTCCTGGCCCCGGAAGGCTGAGGCACAGAGGTCTTGCCCTCCGAGCGGCAGCTCCTCCTAGGCCGAGGTCCCCCCCCCCGCCCCACTCTCTGGGCAGAATCGCTCCCTTCACTGAGAAGACAGACAGCTTTCCCAGCACCTGCCTGGTCTAGCCCCAAACTCCCTCGCGTGTCGGCCTCTTCAGGGAACACGCGCTTCTGTCTCGTTCCTCACACTCCCCACGTTGGAGGCGGCAGGTGCCAACCGGCGGCCCGGTGCTGCCCGTGGGTGGGCTGTGGGCCCCAGGTCAGATAAACCACGGGCAACAGGCAGGAGAGGCCCCAAGACCCAGATACAGCGTTGGGAGGGGGACTGGGCTCACGCCGCACCAGGGCTTCAGGTCAGCAGTGAATAGGGCCGGACTTCTGAAAGCAGCGCTCTATTGTCCACTTATCCGGGTCGAGACGTATTCATTGCAGCCCGTTCCGTCTGAGTCAGGAGTCGGCCAGGCCGGTGGGTGCAGGGCGCTTGAGCTGCACCCCATGGCCCCGGCCTGCACGGGGTCCCCTGGCTAGGCGGGTGGGATTCAGTCTTGGCCAACATGCCAAACACCCACGAGGCAAGGCAATGCGGGAGGCGGCAGGCAGCTGGCCCCCAGTTTGGCGTTGAAATGGTTTCTTCGGGCAGGAGGGACGTCACTGAAGAGGAGGTGTTTGAACAGGGCAGAATTTGGCTGAACGGCGCCTGCGTGCAGCTGGGAGCACGGGGCTCTGGTGGGAGGGGGAGTAATCCCAGCTGCCATCTATCAAGAACCGGCTGAGGCAGGGAGGCCGCCCTGGGTGCTTCCCCGTACCCCCTGTGACCCTCCTGGCATGGCTTGCGCATTCGGGGTGACAAGACGGGTCCGGAAGGTGAGAGTCTGCACCGGCGGCACAGGGCTGCTGATCTGCCAGCCAGCCTTCGACCCCAGGGCTTTCTAGCTCCCGAGGCTGATGCTTCAGTAACCCACTGCTGTGTAACAAGTCGCTCTCCAACGAGCCGCCGTGACAACCACGATCGTCGGTTATTATCTCACGTTCGAGGTCGACTGGCTCCACCTTGGCCCTTCCCACTTGCGCGTCTCAAGCAGTTCCTGCCAGACGGTGGCGGGGCGGGAGTCGAGGGAAGGGTCCTCCGACGTTCAAGATGGTGGCTGGTTCCTGGGGTGGGGGTTGCAATCTCCTGTTCCCCCGGAGGACTGGCGGGGTCCAGGTGGCGGTCCCCACCAGGTGGACACCCCCCACGCCCCTCGAAGCCGCTCTGGGGGTGGCGGCCGGGACAGGCCGGCGCAGTTAGCAGCCTGGGCAGGACGTGCCGCGGATGGCCAGCGCCAGCTCCGGGGCCCGCCGAGCGAGCGCCAAGCTGGCCGAGGCTCCTCCCTTGGCAGCGGTGGCGCCTTGGGGACCTTGCGGCTGGCCGGTCTCCTCGCAGACCCCGGGTCCGAGGGCGGAGGGGCGGGAGGGAGACATTGCTGTGGTTTTGCGGCCAAGGAGGGAGCATACTTAGGATATTTAGGGGTAGACAGGGATCCGGCCGCGCTCCCCCCCGGCCTCTGCCTGCCAGCACTCAGCCACGGGGACATGCCATTTGAGAAATGTCTTCATTTTCTCTCAGTCCTTGGCCAGGCTCCCGCCACACTCGTCGAGAGCGGGAAGAGGGGGGCAGGAGAGGGAAGGTAGAGGTCATACCCGGGAGCAGCGAGGATCGGGAGAACTCCCTGCGCAAAGAAAACACCACGAGGCCTGCCAAGTCCGCCTGCCACTCGCCCGACACCGCCCCCTGTGGCTCCCCCAATCCCCTCCCCCCCTCGCACAGGAAGTCGCATTTCTCGCTGGCGCGTGGCCGAGGAGGGCCACCTCGAACCTGGGGCCCCGACACGCCGAGCGGGCCCCATCGGCGCAGCCAAGCTAGGGAGCCGGGCTCCAAGGCCGCCGCCGGCACAGGCGCTGAGCTCGGCCGGGCACCTCGCCTGCCAACAGGAGCCCTCTCAAGTCGGCCTTTATGTTTATAGGCCAGGGCTTAAAGGCCCCAGCCACTGCGAGTCCTGGCTTCCCCGGCTTATTTGTCATTTTCAAACACCTTGATTTATTGCTCGAAAGCCTCTGACTGGGTCCATAGACTCGGGGTGTCGGAACGGCAGGGCTGGGAGGCAGGCGCCGGAGCTGGCCCGGTGCAGCTGCCTTGGGTGCAGATGGAGGGACCGGGGCCCCAGGGGCTGCCTGGACAGAAATGTAGACGTCCAGACGCACACCGTAGATGGATCCAAAGAAACACTGATTTTTGGTGGGAGGTCGTTGGCTGTGGAGGAGGAAACAGGCTTTAGAGTCCTTGTTTCGTCACTTTATCGGCATGACCTTGGGGAAGTGGCTGAACCCTCCGTACCTCAGCCTCCTGATCTGTGAAATGGGAGCCCACACGCCCAGCACAGTATGAGCATTAGGCTTGGAAACCTCCGCTGCCCACCTCGACTGACGGGGAAGGGGCGCTCGGCCCACACGCCTTCTCTCTCTGCGTGTGCCTCTCCTCGGAGGTCAGGCTGACATCCGTACGCCGTCCTCCGCGCCTGACTTTTTTCATAAACTCGAGAACTGGGCATTTCGGGGGAGGCCAAACTCCGTGCGACTTTGTCATCGGAATGTGACACGGCTCCATGGAGACAGTTGGATCCAGGCCTGGGGACAGAACCTTCCTCCGAAGAGGGCCAAAAGACCAGCGGAGAGGAGGGCGGGGTGTCAGAAAGTCCGCCGCGCCGCGGTACCCGAGACGTCACCCGATCGGGCGGATTCGGTGGTGGGCCACGCTGCCCGGACGTCGGAAAGTGGAGAGCTGGCTCTGAGTGTGGAACAGGAGATTTGCCTTAAAGATACCCGGCAGGGGCCCGATACGGATCAGCTGGCATTTCGAGTGGCTGAAAGGGTGGCAACTGAATCCTTGGCCCCTCCTGACCCAGCCCCTGTACCAACGCCATAGATCAATTTCTATTTTTTCCTTTCTTCTGTCAACAGTGGCGCTGGGGCAGCTCTGCCCGGATGGCGTGCCCGCGGCCCCGCCCCGGGACCCGCGATCGTCTGTGGCAGATAACGCGGGCTTGAATTCGCACCCACCCCAATTTTCATTCACGTCGAGCGGCTTTGGCACTTCAGAAATGAGAAAAGAGAAAAGAAGAAAGCGAAGAGGTGGGGTGGGGGCGGGGGGCAGCGGGGGAGGCGGGAGGAGGCACCGATACGAAGCATCCCGGCTCAGATTCTGGGCAAACAGCTGCTTTGTGTTTGGGATACGGGACTTGACTGGGTTTCAAGGCAAACCGCAGGCCTGAAGCGAGGCTTTCTTCTCGCTGCCAGCAGGCGCCCACAAACGCCTAAATTTAGCAGCTGGCAATTGCCCTCATTTAGGATTGTAGGGGAAACGCAGGTAATACAAACTATCTCTGATCAGAAAGGGTTACGGACTGGCTCGGTGGATGGCGTGGACTGGTTTCCTCGGTGACGGTGGCAGGGGGTCTTTTGGGGCTTCCCCCTTTTCTCCCAAACACAAACGTGGCTTCCATCCTGGAAATGAAGGTGACAGGCTGCTTTGAGACACGCCCCCCTGCCCTCAGGGTTACCTGGAGCACGTCTGCCAGGCTCCCCCCAGCACCCCAGACGTCCGCGCTGGACACATCGGCCACGTGCCTCGTGGCTCAGAATGGCAGGTCGGGCCTTCTGGTCTAATGGGGGGGGCCTCTGCAGGCAAGTCCTGCAGAGACACCTAAAATATTTTCTCAGAGGTAGTGGAATTGGAAATAAAGAGATAGGGGAAGGAAGAAGGGCAGAGAAAGGGGAGGAAATAAAGAAAAGGGGGGAGAGTCTGGGCCCGGACACCCCCAGGCTGTGGCCGCTCTGTCACCGGGGCTGGCACACGTGGCCTCCCCTCTGGACATCTGGGTCCTTGTGTGCACCACGCAGGGGTCTCACCCTGGGACACATACGTGCACAGAAAAGAGAAGCTGCAAACCCAGAAAAGGGGAGTCGTCGGGCGGGGGGGCAAAGGGAGGCTCGTTGTTGTGGGAGCCTGGGGAAATCCCTTAACCTCTCCGGGCAGCTTTTCTCTCTCTCCCCCCACGTGGCGATCCATACGGGTAAGAACGCCCTCCTACCGCCCAGGCTAAAAAGGAAAGTCAAACGGCATGTAGAGGGCACCCCGAGAGGGATTCGGGAATTCTCAGGACGTGGGAGGGACTCGGGAGATGCTAGTCGTTATCTCATTAGTACCGTAATTACTAATGACCCAGGGACTTGACTTGGTCCTGTCCTCACCGGGGTCCGACAGCACAGCGGAGGGGGCTGACGGAGCTGAGCCAAGTCAGCACGTGCTAAAAGCTGAGGGCCACCGACAACGAGCAGCCCCGAGCGGGGCTGGGGGGCCGGGGGAGGCCTGCCTGGAAGCAGTGAGAATTTAGGGCAGGGGAGCGAGGTGCGGACTCTGCAGCCAGATTTCCTGGGTCCTTATGGCACCTCCGCTCTTTGGGAGCTGTGTGCCTTTAAGCTAGTTATTTCACTTCTCTCTGCCTCAGTTTCCTCACCTGTAAGATGGGCGCGATCATAATAGATCGTTCCCTCGGAGCTGTGCGACAGAGGTTGAATGAGTGGCCCCGGACGAGTCACTTAGAATCACACTTGTCGCAGAGAGAATACTCACTCAGTCAGCCGTTGCCGAGCTAAGGCCGACACTTGGGTGAAAGATGTGGGTAGGAAGAGCGGGCGGAGGAGGGGACTCCAGGCTGGTGGAGGGCCGTGAGCAATGACGTGGAAGTGCAAGCAGCAAGACACCGCCGGGGCTGTGTCATCACCGCCGGCGACGACCAGGCCTGGTTAGTTGGAGCAAGGTGCCGGCACGGGTTTCGGGGTGCTTAGCGAGACGTTCAGGGGGAGAAGAAAGCCGGAGTCAGACCAAAGAGGCCTCCCTGCAGCCCGGACATCTGGGCTTGAACTCTGATCGGGTGACTAGTCCACAAAGGTTTCCGGGTGGGGGCCGGTTCAATGCAAGTGTTGTCCCGGATCGATCCGGGCCCACGTGGAGGACACCGTGGAGGAGGGAAGCCAGGGGAGGCCAGCAGGGTAGGCAGGTGGCAGCCTCCTGGGCTCAGGTGTCAGCTACAGAAGGCCCGGACCGGGGAGAGCAAATCTGGGCCACCTTCCCTCCTCGCCGTGTCCACGGCCGGCATCACTAATCGAGCATGGCCATCTTCCCCACTGAGGCCAGGCATGGCCTTGAAGTGTTTCCCACCCTCACCTTGGGCAGCCAAGAGCTGGGACGAGAGCGGAGAGCTGCTTGCTGGGGAGGGCCCAGGGGGCGGTGGACGGGGCCGGCAAGGAGGAGGGAGGTCTCAGGGATGCCTCGGGGTTCCAGAGGCCCGAGAGGTTGTGGTCGGCGTTGTTCAGAGCAGCCGGGCTACGTTGGTGGGGGTGCACAGCGCGGCAATCTGGGTTACGAGGAGGTGGCGTGAGGACAGGTGGCTCCGGAGGCCCGTGCGGGACACCCGAGAGGAAGCGTTCGATCCCAGCGCGGAGATGTGGGTCTGGGCTCCGTTGGAGGCTGGAGCTGGGGACACGGACTTGGACACCAGCCACGCGGAGGTGGCAGGCGACACGGCAGGGACGGATGATCTTTCGGAGTGAGGCAGCGTAGGGGCAGAGCAGAGGGCTGCGGCCCAGCTCAAGCAGAAACTCGGTTAAATATCAAAGCTCCCAACTGTCACAGCGAGAGAACTGGGAGCAAGCGGTCGGAAGGGAGGGAGAGAAGGCGTCTCGTTCTGCCTCACGGGCTGAGGATGGCGGCGATTCGAGCGGCAGGAGTGGTCACCCCGTTGGCAGAGCGGAGGCGCGGAGGGCAAGGACGGAAACCTCCTCCTCGGTCCCGGGATCCCGGCCACCGTGGCCACATCGACCCAGAGACTCGTCACAGAGGGAGCACTCAACACCCCCGTCGTATCAGACCCAATCAGACCCACCCACAGTCCCCCGAACGTAGTTTTTATATAACTATACACAAATCGAGTTGGCTTACAGTGGAGTCATTGACATAATATTATGGTTTGTAGACGTTTAAACATGTATTAATTTCAATTTTGCGGCTTTCTTCCATATGTCGGAGCCAAAAATATATTTTCCATTCTCAGATATTTTCACAGACCCTTGAGAAGCATATTTGAAAGCCCAGATATTTTTCTTGTGGTGCCAAATGTTTTAAGCGTCCCAGCATGCAACTCAGGTGGCAGGGTTGGGAGGTGGGTGGCGTGGGGCCCGACAAGGGCTGTCCTGTCATCTGGGTACACTGACTTCCATCAGATGGCCCCACCAGGCTGGCTCGCACCTGACGTACAGCCGCCTACCTGGCCAAGAGCAGGTGTCAGAGCAATATCACCACATTAAAGCACCTCTATCGCGTGGGCATCGACCGGCCAGGATGGACGCTGGCCACATGTCAGAGGAGAGTCCTGAAGGGGCCAGGGGTTCTTTAGTTTCTGGGCTGTGGAGGTGGTGTGGGGGCCCCCAGGAGGGGACTGGGGCAGTCAGGAAGCCAGGGGGTACTCAGAAGCTCCGGTGACAGCTATGTCCCGGCCATGGTTTCGACGAGCAGCTGAAGCTCAGCTCTGGTTTATGAATGGCCACAGCTTGCGAGGCCCTGGCTGAGTACCCAGGCTCCTTGGCTGCCCTGTCATGATGAGAATTTGCAGCAGATTCTCAGAGCTGCCCACCCCGTGAAGTGGGCCGTAGCCATGGGTACCAAACACCCTTGAGGGCTGCGGCGGGTCCGTTCACTGAGGACAAAGCGCTCTGTCTCGGAGGGGACATGGCCGCCAGAGCTCAGAGAGAAACCTGTGTGCAGATGAGCATCCGCCCAACGAAGGGGCCGGGAGGGGTGCGGGCTCGTGGCCAAGCCCACGGATCCCGCCCGGAGCCGATCCCGCCCTCTGCCCATGCCAAGGGTCTCCATCTCCTCCATCCCCACTGGAGCAGGCCGGCAGAGCCAAGTTGCAAAGTCTAAGTACTTTTTAAACACTGCAATTTAGTGCAATTATTCGAAAGTAAACAATCTGCTCTGTCAATTAAACATTATTTAGCTTGCATGTCTTCCGATGCGTCTCAGTCAGCTCAGAGCGCGCGCCGAGCGGGGCCCAGGGCCCGGCTGCTGGCTGCGGAAGTTGCCTGCGGCTCCGCAGCCAGGGCTGTGACCGGTGGCGTGTGCGTCCCTGCCCCTCTAAGATGACGTGCGGCAAGAGGCAAGGAGCCACGAGCCACGTCAAGGGACAGCTTCGTGGCCTGCCCACACAGGCCCCTCCTTTTCTGTCCACCCTCTCTGTTTGTCCCTCCCACCCCACCTTGTCAGCATCGGAGGGGACCATTGGGTGGTACTTGCGTTTTTAAAAATTTTAGTGTCTAGGATTTTTGTTGACCTTATTGGGGTGACATGGGTCAGTGCAACTACACAGATGTCAGGCCACAGTTCCGTGACGCACCATCTGTACATTGTGCTGCGTGCTCGCCGCCCCAGGCGGGTTTCTTTTCATCACCATCCCCCCACCCTTACCCCTCCTCTCTCTCTCCTCACCCCTCTTTCCGGTCACCACCGTACTGTTGTCTGTGTCTGTGGGTTTTTCTCTTCGCTTACTTCCTTCACATTTTTCACCCAGCCCCCCAACCCCCCTCCCCTCGGTCAGTCTGCTCTCCGGATCCGTGAGTCTGTTTCTATCGTGTTTGTTAGTTTATTTTGTTCAGTAGATTCCACATGTCCATGAGACCACATGGTATTTATCTTTTGACGACCGGCTTATTTCACTTAGCTTAGCGCTCCCCAGGTCCATCCACGCTGTCCCCAAAAGTAAGGTTTCCTTTTTTACGGCTGAGTAGTATTCCCTTGTGTAAATGTACCACAGCTGTTTTATCTCCTCATCTACTGGTAGGCACTTGGGCTGTTTCCAGATCTTGGCGAGTGTCATCAATGCTGCAATGAACACAGGGGTGCTTATGTTCTTTCAAATTTGTGCTTTGCATCTGGATCTATTCCCAGAAGTGGAACCGCTGGGTCGTAAGGCAGTTCCACTTTTAATTTTTTAAGGAAACGCCACACCACTTTCCACCGTGGCTGCACCCGCCTGCATTCCCGCCCACAGCGCACGAGGGTCCCCTTGATTTTGTTCCAGGTCAATGACCCCCGTGTGCGGGGCCCGAAACCTTTCATTCACTTTTACATCCATCTGTATTTCATGGGCATTTCATCCATGTATTTCCCATTCATGGGCACCTAGCTCCTCAAAATGTGATTTCTAGGAACTGTCTGATGTCCGGAGAGCCATGCCGGCGTTCATGAGAGCCTGCAGCTCCAGCCCGTCACACTCCGCTCCCCCAAAGAGAAACTTGGCTGAGCCCCCCGAGGGAGCCGACATCTTTGGGGCACGGTTTTGAGTCTAGGACATAGGACTGTGGGACTCAAGGAGGCCGGAGCTGGTGCCCCGGGTATTCGAAGGCCGAGGCTGTGCCCTGAGCGTGAGGCTGACGGTGGCGGCCCATTCACTTCCATCCGCCCAGGACCTGCGCCGCGCACGCAGCCCTGCCCCTGAGCCCGCCCCGGCCCAAGCTCCCCCGTCTTCTCCTCCCTGGGAAAGCTTTCTGATCTCGACCTCAGCTGTCTCCATGGCACCGTGCTTTCGAGACCCAGTCTTGCTCCAAATCATCTTCGGCCGATTGACACGGCCTCACGGGGCTGGATCTGCTGAGAGAGGCTCTAACGGTAATCAATGCCCGTTTCCATTTGTAAAGGCCACCGCCGTTGATGAAGTGATTTCCCATCCACTGTCATGTCCCATCTTTCCCCAGCTCTTCAGAAGGGCAGGATGGACCAGCCCACCTCCCTGTTCCTACCGGGGAAACTGAGGCTCCAAAGCCGAGATACCAGACTCGAATTCAGGTCTTCCGGTACTAGCTGGGGGGTGTCCCACCAGTACCAGAAGACCAAGGTGAGGGGGGCTCTCCCTCCACCTTCTGTACCTTTCACCGGCTGATTCACTTCTACTCCGTTCTTTCATGGGAAAAAATTACCCTCCTACACCATTGTCACGAGAGTCATCACATTTCTACATGCAGGGATTTGTCGTCTGCAAAATAGTAATGGCATCCCCACACTGATGGTCGTAAAGGGTTCATAGAAATTTCTACCCGCTCTGCCCAAGCTGTGTATCCAGGTGGGCATGGGGCGGGCCTGGGGGAGGGCATTTAATGGTGTCGAGCAGACTGCGCTCAAGTTCATGTTCCTCACCACTGGGGAAGGCAGCTTGTCACTCAGACCCGAATAAGGAAACGCTCTTCCCAGAAGCAGCCCAGTGCTTCTCTCGTAGCCCTAGTGCTGCTGAAAACACAGGATAAGGTCAGCGGCTCCCTGGACAGAGCGAAGTCACTTTCCTAATGTCCCCGCAAGGGAGGTCATTTCTCAGGAGTTCGCACACTCTGTCTCTTGGTGCTCAGTAAACAGTGGAAATTATTCTTTCTTTCCCGCTACACTTCTGTGAGTTTGTTTTGCATCTTGAAGATGAGAACCATGATCTCAAAGGAGCAGATGAAGAGAAATGCTTTTAGAATAGGAAGTGGTCTGGAGGTGGAGTGGGCAGTGACCCCTTAGGGGTGCCGCTCCAGGGAGCCGCCCACCTGTCATCCGACCCCACAACGGCCCTCCCTGGGACATGAATAGTGAGAGAAGTGAGGATAGTCCCATTTGAGAGACGGAGGCACGGAGGCTCTTGGATTCCTGCCTGAGCATCCGTTGCTCGAATCCTAAGCTCTTGCTCCTATAAAGCATATTAAAATGTGGGGGTGTTTGAATGAAGGGTAGTGTGTGCCCAAATGTCAGAAGGCCCTCTGGAGCAATTAATTCTTTGCACAAATGTTTATTGGGTACCTACTTTGTCAGGGATAAAAAAGTGACCTTGACCGATGTGGGGCTTGCTCTGGGGGAGCTGGCATCCCAGCAAGAAGGACAAACAAGGAAGTTACGGAAACCGTCATCGCTGAGGCCTGAGAAACCCATCACCAGCATGGTTAGGGAAGGGGTGTGGGGACCGGAGATACGAGCGAGAATGTGTTGTCCCTCATCTCGACACACAATCAAAATCGTTTGGAAACCATACATCAGCGCAGGTTCATATCTTGTTTGTGCCATGTGGCCGCCGTGGTTGGCAGCAGGTCCGTGTTTATCCGGGATCCCAGAGGCATCCAGCCCACCTGAGCTTCCACCACCTCCATGCCGCCGATGCGGAGCCAGGAAGAAAAGAGAGAGCCCTAGAACAGCGACCTTCACCCAGCGTGCCGTGGCCAGCGCACTGGCGCGCCCCAGGGATGTGTGAAACTTGCAGCACCTGACTGTTTAGTCGGGGCCACTGGCCTCTTTTCCTTTAGGTGGTCAAATAAAAAATGACAGCGGTCATCACAACAGTAGCCGTCCCGTGTGAGTGAATCAAAATGATATCTTTGTTGGTCAGATTGGCAAATAAATGTTGTTGGTGTGCCAAGAATTTCCGTAATTAGTTTGCGGGTGCCACGAGATGAGAAAGGTGGGAAATCGCTGCCTAGAAGGTGTCCTGCTGGCAGCTACGAGCTTAGCCAGGCGGGGAGGCGCCTCACTTGCACCAGCCACTCGTTGGCTGGCACTGGTCACATGGTCTCACTCGCGTGAGGTGGGCGGGGCAGGAAGTGCAACCCTGCCTATTCTACCTGGAGCCCATTCTACTTGGAGCAGCTGTCAGGACTAACGCTGACTCCCAAAGGCTACCAATAGACCCTCCTAGGAAGTTCCAGCTTCCTCTTCCAGCGCGGAGGTCAAAGCCAGGCTTTGTCAGAGCATCCACGACTTTGTGTCGCTGATGACTTCCTGTGCAGCTCAGCTTCCTCCTTGTTCCCGAGGCCCCCCCCGCGCATGAGAAAGAGGAAGAGTGATCGCGCTGAGGGGTGTTGTACTTTGAGGGCTGAGCCGATGTGGGGCTGCGTGGGCATCATGTGGGGGGACCTGGTGGCTCTGCTTTCCCCAGAGCTTCCTTTCCCCTCCAGTGCTGGCTCAGTCCCTGCCTAGCAGAACTTGATAAGGGTGTGGAAAAAGTGAGACTGTGGCTGGGGACCGGACGGGAGGCCCACGGGGGGGGGGGTGGGCATGCTGGGAGTTTTCCTCCCATCACCAGAAGGGTCTGTCTTGTATCTCGCCACGTCCCTCCCGCGCCCCCGGTCGGTCCAGGAACTCCTGCGAGTTTTCCACCAACGGCTGCTGTTGCACAGAAGTTGATGAATGAGCCCAGGCACGCGAGCTGTCAAGCCAAACAGCCACTGAGACACTGGTTGCCGGTCCCTGGCTCCGGGTCAGAGCTGACGGTGGGGCGCTGAATTGGCGGGGAGAGGCCCTCATTTTTCTTCGCGTGAACTTCCTCATGGCTCACTTCCTGCCGGGTCGGGGCTCAGCCCCGGGAGGACCCCGCCTGGGCCTGGACCAACTCGGGGCTGGGACATTGGTCTGCGGCAATGTCGGCCCATTAGCGAATATTTGTCATGGATTCGGGGAGGAACCCTAAGAGATGGAGACACAAGAAACATTTCTAGATGGAGTTGGTGGTGAATTTGAACCGTGTGGGAAGGTGACTCCACGACAGGGACCCTAGAGAAGAGCGAGAGAGGTGGCTCCAGGCCTCTTCTCGCCAGAACTGGTGAGGAGGCCGTGCCCCACCCCGCTCAGGTGTGAGGACCGCAGGTGGCCAAGGGCCCTTGAGCCTCCAGCTCCCGCCAGGCTCAGAGAGTCCAGGCTTCTTCCGGGCAGTGGAGATGCCTTGGGGGTGCGTTTCTGAAGCAGTCTGCCGAGGGCCACTGCAGGCCCGCAGGGGACCTGGTGTGGATGTGGACGGGACGTCTTCTCTGGAACGCTGTGTCTGAGCGTGCAGCCTGCAGTGGGCCGTGAGCAGCGGGCAGGGGTTCGACCCACTGCCTGACCCGGCTGGGTGCCTCAGGGCAACTGGCTGCCTTCTCTAGTCTGAGCATAGACTCTGCTCCCTCCTCCAAACAGAGGCCCCCCCTCCCCTGCAGTGTCTGCCCTCTTGGTCCTGCCAACTGGTTCCTTCAAGCCAGGCTGCTGCTCTCCCTGCCCCTACCCCGCCCCCATGCCCAGCGCCTTCACCTGGCCTGCTTCCGCCTCCCGTCAGTCCTCTGAAACCCGCAGAGGAGCCTCAGCCCCCTGCTCTTTGCCCCCCTAGCTCCCGGAATGTGCCCCAGTTCCAGGGGAACAGGGGTCCTCTCTACCCCGTGCCCTTCGGGAACTCCAGCCCCTGAAACAGTAGGAACGCAATAAAACGGATGAATTAATGAGTGGAAAAAGGAATGAAGTCTAAACTCATTGGTATTTTATCTTGAGAGAGTTTGCGGGTCCCAGGTTATCAACCCGGAGGTGGGGATGGCTTCCCTTTCCCAGCTGGGACCTCCCAACATATTGGGAGAGAGAGGCTCCGCCTTCCCTGCCAGACAGGAGTATCCGCAGGGTGATGATTTCGTCGTCTTCTCCTTCTTTGCAGACAGGTGCCTAGAAGGCCCTCCTTCACTGGGCACATGGACCCAACACGACCTGCCACCAGCTCGGGTTTGAGCTCCTGGTCACAGGACGGCCTAGAGCGGGCTTGGAGGCAGGTGGTCTGCATTCTCATCCTGCTTCTCGACGGCCAGGCCGTGTCGTCCCGGGCTGTGTGGGTCTGGCTGCCTCCCGTGGGAAGTGGGGATCATAATGCAGTGGTACCGACTCCTGGGGGGCGGGGAGGATTGGATGAGATAGCGAACGTGAAAAGGTTAGACGGCGTCTGCCACGGAGTAAGCAATCGCTGAGTGGTCACTCTGATCGTGATAACGACGTTACTCCTCTCGGTTCCGCGGTTCCCTCTGGCTGGGCTCCACTCCTGGCCCTGACCCCAGGCGGCTCATCCGGCCATGTAGTCATTCACCATCCAAGCAAACCTCTGCTGGCCGTCCCGGCACCTGGCCCTTCCCTGGCCTCAGGGATGCGGAGGGGCTGGGAGGAGTGGCCAGTCTGGGGCAGGGCGTGCCGGGGGGACACCAGGGAGAGCCGAGTGCCCTGTTTGGTCCTCCGTGGACTGACCCTTGTCTGCATCTCAGAGAAGCCCCCTGGAGACCCCTCCAGGGGTGCAGTGACTTTGACACTTACTCGTCTCGCAGGCGTATGTGTGCAACACCGCTGTATGCAGAGCCCTGGGGATACTGGATGAACAAGGCAGGGCCCCTGCCCTCAGGAAGCTCACATTCGAGCAGACCTGTTCGTGGAGGCCACGCCCCCACCCCAAGTTGGAACACTCACACTCAGAAGTAGACGGATGAGGCTCTTCCTGCCCGGGCTTTACTTACCGCGTCGGCCTCTTTCTTCACTCCTTGCAACCAAACTGTCCTGCTGCCGTGTCCCCGCTTAGCTCTGAGATGCCCTTGGCGCCACGGCTGCTTCTGGTGGGACAGTCCCCTCCCCCACCATCCTAGCCCCGTCTACCTCTTCCCTGCACCCCAGCTTTCCATCCTCCTGGGTTACCGCCAGGAAGCCTCCACGAGCCCCGGGACCCACCTCCTCCTCCGTGCCTCCCACACCATACCCACGCCATTTCCCTAACCGGCCTCTCATCTCCATCACACCTACAATGCCACCTGTCTGCCCATGGGACCGAGGGTTCCAGCAGGACAGGACTGTGCCAATAATGCGGTTCCTCCGTAACTGTGCCTTCGAAGTCTGGCCCAGTGAGCGACCTATGTTTCAGACTCATACACTGAGCAGAATGAACGGACACGCTGGTTCCCTAAGTCTCCTGACTAGACCTCCATCAAGGCAATATGACAGCTGCTGTGGAACAAAGGCCTTTGTTCTTGTAAAGAAACATTCAAGAAAAAAAGAGCTTGTGCACTTCCAGTCTTGGGAGATTCCTTGGGCGTCCACCATGCTGCTTTCCAGATGGACCCCGGCAAGGGCAGCCGTCAGGCCCCCTCAGGGACAGGCACCGGGTCTTCCAGGCGGATGTCCTCTTCCAGGGGAGCCGCATGGCCCTGGGACCAGGCCGACAGTCCCCAGCATCTCTTCCAGCTGCGCCTGCACAAACCCTCACGTGACTTCTTGCCTCCTGATTCACACAAATCTACTTCCGCGGCTTCCTGAGAAATCTCTCCAGAGGCAGCCGGCCATCGGAACGGAAGTTCTTAATGCTTCCCAAAGCTGGTGCCCTTGATGTCCGAACCAGGGTGACGTGGTGTGGGGCAGGGGGAGGAGAACGGGTACCCCAGGACTGAATCCCAGTGAAAGAATCGATCAACGAGGGCGATCTTCACTAAGAAGGAGGAAAAGGTGTAAGTTAGCAGTAGTCGAAGATGTCAGAAATTACTGGGGCGTCCCGCTCGGGGCCAAACAGGCGTGTGCAGGGACAGGAACCCACTGGCTGTGAGCGTGTGGCCGGGAAGAAAGGGCACCTGCTCCCAGCCGCCCTCCTTCCAGACAAAGGCTTTCTCAGCCTGATCTCCCCCCCCCGCCTGGAGGTCCCTGGACGCTTGTACCATCAGTAACACTTCACAGAGCCTTCCGTCCTAACAAATAATTAGCTAAGATTGAACCAGGGGTTTCTTACATGCATGTCATAGGTCTGATATGAATAATGAGGCGGAAGGTTAACGGTGGGTCAGAGACAGTTCCCCATCTTCCCGCTTATTTATTCAGCGAAATGAGAAATTGATCACATTATTGCGTAGAGGGGGAGCCTGATTCATAGCAATCAGCTCAGAATTGGCAGTTTTGACTGTAGGCAATTTGGGGACATTACTTATGCCTGAATAGGCCAGGAAGGTCATTTATAGCTTGTTAACACCTTTCCGACCTCCTTGTCGGCCAGATCTGAGTTCCCAGCCTGCTTTGCTCTGCACCTGGGCCAAATGAAAAAACCGTAGATTGGTGAGAACGACGCTTCTTATAATATTAAAAACAGTATGAGAGCTAGTCCAGAGAGAATTTCTTAAAAGGTGTGTGCGTCAGAATGTGATTTCTTTCTCCATCCATCTGTCCATCCATCCTGCCATCCATCCATCCACCGTCCATCCACCCACCCACCCACCCGGGTCTTACTTATGCATGTGTAAGTTGGCCATAAGCCCATTTCGTGGGCACTGGTTGCTCATGTGGGCTCACCCATGGCATCGGGCACCAGAGTTGCAGGGATTAAAGGTGTCCCTGGAGACTGTAGGATGCTTGGCCAAGGACGGGGACAGCCTGTGCAGGAGGGAGGGCCGTGGGCTTCTGCCAGGCTCTGGGGACATGGCTACAATCCAGCAGAGCTCCTGGCCACCAGGTGTTACTCAGTAAAAATGGAACGAAGGGCGAGTGCGGAGCTGCTGCGAGTGTGACGGGCGCCAGCTGAGGCTACCGAGCATCTCGCCGCCGTGGTGCAGGGCACCCGCCCGGCTGCGGGTGCCGGGCTGTGCTTAGCGCAGTGTTGCAGTCGAAGATAGGGACTCTGTACCCTGGCTGGTGGGGCTCAGTTGGTCGAAGCATTGTCCTGTAACCAAAACGTTGCAGGTTCGAATCCTGGTTAGGGCACATCCCTAGGTTTGGGGCTCAATCCCCAGTCCACATGCGTATGGAAGTCAACCAATGGATGGTTTTCTCCCATATCGATGCTTCTCTCCTGCGCTTCCTTCCTTCCTTCCTCTCTCTCTAACAAGGGCGAAAGTCCTCGGGTGCGGATTTTAAAAAAAAATAGGAACTTTGGAACCAGAGACTGAGCCTCAGCTTCCTCATCTGCAAAGTGGGGCCAAATCATTGAATGTACCTCAGGTGACATAGAAAACTTTCCGAAGTGGTGCCTGGCACGTTCTAGATGTCTGATAAATGACAGCTGTCATTGTCGGTAGCAGTGCCACTTTGATCAGGAAGGCTGGAAGACGTCTTGGTCTGCCTGGAGAAATGCTTTTCCCAAAACCCCAAGAGGAGGAAGGGAGGGAAGTGCGGTGTTCCGGCTCTGTCGCTTCCTAACCATCCAGCGCAGACCTTCGCGACCTGACACGGCCACAGCCGTTCGTGGTTTTTCACGTTTCCGTGGCTTGCCTGGGTCCAGCCGGGCATTTCTTCTACCGGCCTCACTCGGGGTCTCTCATGCAACGGCTGCCTGAAGGCATCGGGGACCACAGTCTATCTGCAGACTCAGTGGGGGTGGGAGGGCAGCTGGGCCCCTCGGCACCTGTGTCATCTCAGGGGCTCTCCTCTCCGCAAGGCCGGCACAGGGACGAGCAGAGCGGTGAGATCGGGCGGGGCCCACAGCCCGCCGTCTCTGCCGAGGCGAGCACGGAAGGCGATGTGAGTGTACAGACAGGGGGATTTCGGAGCGGGGTCCGGTCCTTCGCATCAGCAAACCGGCCCCAGCTCAGCAGCGTGCAGGCTGCGCAGATGCAGTCCGGCCTTGGTCCTCGCCATCGGCATCTACTCAGTCACCTCTGTGCACAGGACACGCCACTTTGTCAGGCCTCGTCGTCGACATTCCTGGTGGAGACCCTGAGCCTCTTTTTCTTTTGCTCCCAAGGGAAGAGTCATCCTTTTTTTTTCCCCCCTAATTTCCAGTTGTTGTGAAGCCAGACCCTGCTCTGCTGTGAGGCTAAGACTTATGGCCCACAGCCCCCGGAGCAAATGCTGGGCCTTGGACGCAGAAGTGGGCAGGAGGGGCTTCGAGACTGTTGGTGGTCTCCGCTTTTTCCCATCTCTCCCTCTCTCTCTCTCTCTCACACACACACACACACACACACACACACTCATCCCCACCCTCTTTCCAGCCCTTTTCCCCCCTGCCCTTAGAATAAACAAAACTCTTTCATTCCGGGGCCTGGAAGATTCCATAATGAGTTGAGCCTCTTAACAGTCTATTTTAATAAAACTCAGCTCCCTGGCTGTATAGAGACCATAAAACATGCAGGTTCCAGCAATAATATGTTTAGTAGCCCTGCTTGATAAAGTGGAAATGTTTGCATGTTTCAAATTATGAGCAATTTAAAGTAGGAAGCTAGCAAGCCAGTTCTTGGGTTATGAAGCTTGACATTGTAAAGCCTTAAGAGAACACAGACTTCAAAGTCTCCTGGTCTGAACTAGGTCCCGTACTCTACTGGGGAGGACCAGCTGGGATAAGCCCGCTGCTGCGGGGAGGGGGAACCGCAGCGGGATTCGGCCGCGTCTGTCAGTCCTTCTGCGCCCACGCCCACGCCCACGCGGGCTTTTTGCTCAGGGAGGTGTGTCCCCCAGAGGGCCCTGCCTGACACAACACCCGCCCTCTGCAGACACGGCAGATTCGCAGCATCACCAGAGCACTCCGGCAGATGCTGAGAGCAACAGGGAAGGGCCGAGCTTCCGCCAGCAGTCGGGTCCTGTCGGCGGTTTTTTAAACTGACTTCCTCCGAACCTCTCCGCTTTGGTGTATTTTCTATTGGATTATGTGCAGCCTTTCATACGAACCAGTGGTTTTCGCCAAGTTCGCTCTGGCCCAGCCGCACCGGCCTCCTTCCTGGCCCTCGAACTCGCCAAACTTGCCCCCACTTCGGAGCCTCCACTCAAGGCGGGCCGTTCTCTCTGCCCAGAAACCTTTCTCCCATGTTTAAGTACGGTTTGCTCCCTGTCAATCAGCTTTCCGCTCAAGTCTTACCTTCTTGGAGAGGCCTCTCCTGATCTTCCCCGGCCTCTGCGTTTGTTCTCACATTTCCTTGGTTTTTCTCTTTGGGCACTTATCACAATCTTTTAATGATTTTTTTTTTGTTTATTTATCTGCTTGCTGGTTCACTATCCATCTTCCCCAGTCGCATGTCAGTTCCGCGGAAGCAGGCACTCCGTCTCCCTCGTTCACCACTGGGTGGCACGTGCTAAGTGCTCGATAAATATTTCTGGGTTGAACGGACGGGCAGACGGACGGATGGGTGGATGCATGGGTGGATGGACGGTAGGTGGGTGGATGGGCGGATAAACAGATGGATGAATGGATAAATGGATGAATGGATGGGTGGGTGAATGGATGGATGGATAGACAGACGCATGGATGGATAGGTAGGTGACTGGGTGGGTGGATGAATAGGTTTACTGATGGATGGATGGATGGATGGATGGATGGAAGGGTAGGTGACTTATAAGGATTCTTCAAATTGCAAGCCTTTAGAGTTCCAAGTCCTTAGAGGACAAGATGTAAGCACCGTGCTTCACGCCACTGCTGGCTCCTGCAATGACAAGAAGGCACGCGAGCTCATGGGGCGGCTTTGGGGAAGAGGAGTTGCCCGCAACGAAAATGACTCCGCTTGCCCCTTCAACATCGCGCTCCCTCCCTCAGTTAGTTTCCCGAGACCCAAGGTGGAAGATACAATTTCTATACCTTTAAAAAATCCCATAATTGCACCCGTGCTGGGTCCTCCATCCCCAGGCAGCACCCGCAGTGAGCGCCGGAACAAAGGCTAGCCTGTTCTTGGCTAGACAGCCGAGCCAGGCCCAGCCACCGTGCGGTATGCGACCCTGCCCGGTTGGCTGAATTCTTCAGCTGATAAGAGTGCTTCGTCTCTTGCTGAGGGAGAGTGTGCAATTTGGGGTGAGAAGACCTCCCTGTGGTTCGTTCGTTCTCTCCCCGCCCCTCTAGCAAGGCACCCCGTCTTCCACAGGGTGTCCTCTTACTCAGGTTGCATTCCAGGCAGCCGGTGATACCCAGGCTGCCCGTCTCTCCCTGGGCATCATTTGACAGCTGAGCTTGGCCAGCTAAAACTAAAGATGTCTCCCTCCAGGGGCACGGCCAGGGAGGCAGATGGCGTAGCATCGAAAAGCACAGCCCAGAATGGGGTTGTGGGCGTGGGCACGCTCCCCCGGGGGCCTCGCGCCGGTTGCTACAGCTTTTCACAAACAGGCCTGCTGGACCCTCCGCATCTTGCCCATCATAACCCCTACACTCGGAATGGGGTTACCCAGGGCCTTTGTGCACGTGCTCAGGTTATGCCCTGCTCCCTTCCCGGGGGTGTCAGGCACAGAGCCCAGCGTGAGCGGCATCTCCTGGGGTTTGCGCGTCACGGCCGCCCCGGGGAGCCCTCTGCAGAGCTCAGTTTCAGGGACCAGGATACCGGGGGGCCGGCACCGTGCTCCCTGCACCTGCCCCCGCCCGGAAGGATGAGGGAAGCCGTGTATCGGGCTGCTGCATTTGGGTCATCGCTGGCAGAATATTTCTACTGTCAGTTCAACAAAAAGGGTGATGATCACAGTGAAGCTTAACAAAGAAAATGCTACCGGGCAATTAGTGAGCCCAAGTCAGCAGGACTGGTGTGAAATTTATCATGTTGGCAGCAGCACG
This sequence comes from Glossophaga mutica, assembly GCA_039655065.1. Taxonomy (NCBI): domain Eukaryota; kingdom Metazoa; phylum Chordata; class Mammalia; order Chiroptera; family Phyllostomidae; genus Glossophaga; species Glossophaga mutica. The sequence goes on from CM077315.1 coordinate 3,967,191, forward strand.
TTCACCTGCGTGTGACAAATGTGGGCGTGGAAAGCTCCGGAAGACATCAGCTCTGCCCTCTCAGCCCCCACAGAGCCCGGCCCCTCGGTCCTTCAGCTCCGGGGTCTCAGAAGCAAGGGTACAGGAAAGACCCAGCTGTATTTTGTACAGAGGAGGTCAGGGCTGGATGCCCTGAGCTGGGGATGTGAGATGCCACTTTGAACGAGCAAGAAGGCGGGGAAAGAGAGTTACAGAGAGAAGCAGAAGTTTTGTTTAAAATCCAGAGAGAAGACCTTCAAGGGGCTGCTTTGAGATCTATCCTATAGGAGGATGGGCTCCATAGGACATGGACTCGGGGAGGGGCCTGCTTCACCAGGTGCTGCTTTTTATGAACACACGCTCGCCATCACTGCCTTGGAGTTACAGCCCAGCAGAGGTGACATGTCCGATCAAGGGGCCACGGCAGCCTCCCCAGACCCCTCAGCTTGGAGCCCAGTCATCCTCTGGGTGCGAAGCCAGGCCCCAGATCCCCCTGGAGAGTACAAGGGATCTAGGCATTATGAGATGCACTACTCTCCCTCTGATTTCTTTCTTAGGAACCTGCCTAAGTCATGCTTTAGAAGAACAGTTTTAGGGGGAGCCCCAAAGCATGGCCTCCCCAAAGCCAGGCCAGGGAGGAAGACAGCCGTGGGTGTGAATAGACATAAATTAGGGTTGAAATGTTTGCTTGTACCTGGGGACAGCGGCATGTGCCCGGATTCGAGCAGATGAGGCCAGGATTCTTGGCTCGGCCAGGCTGCCCACTTTGCGTGCCCTCTTGGTCTTAGCTTCTCCCTCCGTTCCCTCCTCCTCCTGGCCCTCGCACCATCCCCGCTGGCCTCCTTTTGGCTTTGCTTCTACTCCACAACCTTTAGCATTTCTGGCGGTCTGGGTTCTGAGAGCAAGGAGGCTAGGAAACAGCCAATGGGAAGGTTTCATTTCCTGAGCACCGCTGGTTGCCAGGCAGCCTGTATTTGCTCTGCGCCTTTAACGTGCCAAGTATTATTCAAAGAACTTTACATAAATTAACTCATGTAGTCCTCACAACAATACTTAAGAGGAAAGTACTACTTTTCCTCCCATTTCACAGCTGAGAACACTGAGTCACAAGGTTAAGTCACTTGCCCAAGTCACAAGGCTAGTCCATGACAGGGCTAGGGTTTGAGTCTGGGCTAGGTAATACTACAGCCTACGTTCTCTACCAGTCCTATAGAATCAGCTCCCACCGTTGGGTCAGAGTTTGAGATGCAAATTCTTTACTGTGTATCCTTGATCAAATACTTCAGCTCTTTGAATCTGTTTTCTTCCTCCGTAAAATGGGATCATACTTGCTTATCCAGATAGTTGCAAATGAGACAATATTTGCATCTTTCCAGGTACATAATCATAGCTCAATAAATGCTGATGTCTTTTTCCTTCTCCCCACTGGAGAAAACATATACTAGGAGTGCTGAATTTAAAGAGTAAGTCTTGGTGGCAGCTTGTCTCAAATTGAATGCCTGGTACGTAAGGCAGTGGCCCCTACTGGAGAAGTTTTGCATTGCACCCAAGCTCTATAATCACTGTAAATACGTAGCTCTAGGGCAGAGTCAACAAACTTTTTCTGTAAAGGGTCAAACAGTAAATATTTTAGGCTTTGCAGGACATATCATCTGTGTCACGAAGGCTCAACTCTGCTGTTGTAGTATGAAAGCAGCTAAAAATGGTGTGTAAATGAATGAGCACGAGCATATTCCAATAAAACTTTATTTAGGAAGGCAAGTGGTGGGCCAGATTCAGCCTCCTGGCTATAATTTGCTGACCTCTGCTCTGGGATAGGGTTGTAGGGGTTCTGCTGGCAGATTCTCTTCCAGCCACGAGAGAAGATCCCATAGGATGGGGAACTGCTTAGAGGGTAAAAATAAAGAGAAGATGAAAGAGTTCATAAACAGTGAAAAGTTCTGCCTAAGTGTTCTTATGACTTTGGTATCCAGCCTGCCATGAACCAGGCTCTACGTCAGATTTTTGACTCTGACACTTGCAATTTTTCAAGTAGTTTGTTGAAATATAATGATAGATCAACTAACAAAATCATTCAACAATCCTCTTTGTGGCATTGTGTCTTACCCACAAAGCAGCAATCCTGTGTCTCCTTAGAAATACAGCCTTCCTGTTCTCGTACAACAATAATCCTTGGAAACTCGTCAGCGCAGAAAAGCATCCTGTAGAAAAATATGTCATCTGTCCTCCCTCTTGGAGATTTCAAATGGATGTAGCTATACTAAAAGGCTAAGAATTTCTATAGTAACAAAACCCATTAATCTTGGTTAACTCTGAGTTTTACAAACTCCTATGACCACAAAAAGTTAATGGCTCATAAGTTAAAAACATAGGGTCTGGATCTAATAAAATAGGAATAATAGTTCTTATCTCATGGGGCTGGTGCGGAGCGCGCATGGGAGGGACGAAGGCTGTGGCGTGCGTAGCGCAGGGACGGTGACGTACGCGACACGGCTGTCCCGAATGCCGACGGCCAGCTCAATCAGCACACGGGGGACTCGCTGCTGAAAAGAATTTAGCAAAGGATTAATAAACGTATTTCTCCTATTCATTTCCAAAGGAGTTAGTTAATGGTGCAACAAACCTCATAACTGGTCTTTAGAAATTTCAGTCCAAGGCACACATACACAGTCGCAGGCCTTTGCTGTTTTTTACTCTTCCAAGCGAAGACCCATGAGCCTGGCGGATGGCAGAGCTGGAAGGGCACGGGAGGTCACGGGACACAGGGATCCTCAGGGGATTGCACCCCCTGTGGGCAGGTGCCATTTGGGGTACCCTGGAAGCTGACCGGACGAAAACAGTCAGCCTGAGAGGCGGGCTGTGGATGCCGGTGGTCTCACTCCCCTCCGCAGCAGGACCCTCTCACACCCTCCCCCCCCCAAAGGCCAGAGGCCGCAGATGTTGGCCCTGCCGTTAAGCCCTCGGATACTTCAAAGAAAGAAGATTAGGAGCAAGTCTCAGAACCCATTCCCTACAGAGAGCCGTTTGTCCAAAAGTTGATATTATTGATGCTGGTGGAAGCTGAGAGGAGCATGCAATTTATTTAATAAAAGTCGGACAGTGTTTCCTGGGACTCCTGAGTTTTCCTGCTTCCTCTTGAGCATTCTCATGGGACGGAGTGGGGGGCCCTGTGAACCACACAAATGTTTGATCAGCTATGCATCTTCTCGGGGGCAGCTCAGATGCTTGGACAGGCTTCAGCTCTCCGGGCGTCTCCAGAGTTCTCCTCCTTAAATTCTTTGTTTCCTTCAGAATTCATTAGAAACGACATAATTACATCTCTTTTTCTTCTCTGATTGAGCACACTTCCCACAAATGCTGATCTGCCACTCGGATGCGGGACGAGGCTGAGGGAGGCCCTGTGCCCGGCAGTCCAGTGTCTCCTTCCAGAGCTGCGACACCAACCCCGCCCACCCCCACCCTCCACGCCCCCGCACCCACCCCAGACACCGCCTCTCTCCAGTCTCTGCCTGCATTGGGACATCCACCAATCCCCACCCACCCGCAAGACGCATCTCTGGGCCAGCCCCAAGGTGGACTTCGGAGCACAGCGGAGTTCTTGCAGAGAATGGGGGCTGTTGCGCTGAAAACTGACTGGCGGTGTATTGCTCCAAGCCTGGAGTGTTCGTCTCTATCTGAGCGCTCTAATTCCTTGCTTAGAGACAAACATGGGATTAGACCTTTGCTTCCCAGCGCTCGTGAAGATGGAAAAGGGGTTTGGATAGAGAGGTAATTATCAACAGGAAGAATTGAAAATCAGAGACAGGCACAATGGAGTTTGCTCATTCATTCGTTTCACGAGTAGTGATTGTGTTTCTTCCGGTCCCAGGGACTACTCTGTGTGTTATAATTACAGTGGTGAACAGCAATAGCTTACATCTGATCAGCCCGTATTATATGAAAAGCACCATTTCATTTAGTCCTATTGGAGAGAAACTAGGCTTGTTTGCTTTCCTCATTTATTATATAAATAAATACAGAGGAGGAAGCTGAGGCTTAGGAAAGCTAAGTGATTGTTCGAGGTCAACAGAGCTAATAAGCAGCAGAACATGGACTTCAGTCTGAGACCCAGGCCCCCAAGTTTGGCTGACCCGCACTACACAGCCACTTCGAGCAAGCCAAGTCTTTGCTCTTTTTGAGTTGGCCTTCCGGTCAGGGAGACATCTGTGCCAAGGACAAATGTAAACATACGAATACTATGCAAGATCATTTCGAATGGCAGTAAGAGCATCGGGCACCCAGAGCAGAGTGACGTGGGAGGCAGTGACAAGTGGGAGTTGCTGGGAAGCTCCTCCGTCCCCACCTTGGTGCTTGTGACAGCCGGACAGGCTCTCCTTGGGCCTGGTCATGCCGTCTGAGGGCCAGGGGCTGGCCCAGAGGACCCTCCTGCGGCCCCTCTTATTCTAGGGTCGCACGGACGGCACTCGCCTCTGCTCGCAGGCCAGCGTTCCCCTCTGTGTTCTACCACGGAGGGTGGTCCTGCACGGGCCGAGCTGGGCCGTTGGAGATGCGCCGAGCGAGCTGACATGGAAATCAGAAGTCGCCGTGCTCCTCATGCCGGCAATCCTGCGGAGGACAGCCGGATATGGCAGTCGACAGAGGTTGACGGATTGGAAAACACTCAAACCAGCGGTTCTCGGTGGCAGGGGGGTGAGGAGACAGTTTCATCCCCCAAGGGGCATTTGGTGATATCTGGAGACGTGTTTGCTTGTCACAGCCAGGAGAGGGTTGCTAGTGGTAACTAGTGGGTAGAAGCCAGGAATGCTGCTAAACATCTTAGAAGGCACAGGGCAGGCAGCTCCCTGCAGCAAAAACGGTCTGGTGCAAAATGTCAATAGCGCTGAGGTTCAGGAGCCTCACAGGAAAGTGGTGTGTGTGTGTGTGTGTGTGTGTGTGTGTGTGCAATAGAGAGAGAAGAGAAAAGCACCCACATTTTCCAAAACTTTCTGCACCCAGAGATAAGAGGTGTCCAGAACACCGTTATGGACTTTGGGAGGTAATCAAGTTTAGGTGAGGTCACGGGGGTGGGGCCCTCAGGACGGGGTTAGTGGCCTTATAAGATTAGACACCAGGAGCTGTCTGTCTGTCTGTCTGTCTCCCCTCCCCAACCCTGTGAAGAGACAGTGTGTAACAGGAAGCGGGCCCTCACCAGGGAACAGAATCAGCGGGCATCTTGATTTTGGACTTTTCCGCCTCCGGAATCATGAGAAGTCCGTCTCTGTTGTTTGAGTCACCGCGTCCGCCGTATTTTGTTACGGCAGACCCTTTGGCTAAGAATGTCCATCGAAAACCCAACTCAAAAGGCAGGATCAGAGAGGTTCCTGCTTTTGCAATGGCCTAACGGTGTCCACTAGGGGAAGCGAGGCCTCGCTCAGAGACACGTGGCTCAAGACACACAGCCTAAGTCCCTCCTCGCATCCAAGGGGTCACGGAGAACACGCATCCACTGGGGTCTTCTCCCAGTCAAACGGCGGGCGCTTCCCTCCACCCGTGCCGGGAAGGAGGGAAGTTGCGTTTCCGGACCGGGTCGCTGCTGCATCTGCTAGACCTGCTCGTGAGCTAAGCCAAGTTTCATCGACAGTTATTGGTCTCATAACTTTTTTTTTTTTTTTGCTTTAAAGGGCCACATATGGAACCAACATCGTGATAGGACTGCAGTGGGACAAAGCCGTGGGCATTTCGATCCGCTGCTGCTTCTTCGTAGGTTTTAAGTGCAGACCGAATTTGTCTCCCCTCTCGGAGGAAGCAAATGGGGGAGCAGCTCTGGCCACCACGCAGCAGACCTTTACTCTTCGCTTTCCAGGACCCAGGTCCTCAGTCGGCCCAACGCTCTGTCTCCAAGGGAACCTCTACCTGCTCCCGGGGTGTCAGCCTTCACCCACATTTATCAGGGAATTTGAAAAAGTGAAAAATAGCGTCACAGCCCTCACGCGAGTATTTTTAACGGCCGCGACCTTACGACGAGAGGTTCCATTTCACTGATTTGGAAGAGCCAGTGCTCGAGCTACGGGCACGGCCCAGCTGTCTCCCAGTAAACCTTCCCGTTCACGCGTGTGTTACCCTCATGAAACGTTTATGCAAATCTCCCACTAACAAAAGGTAAGGGAACCATTCTATGTCACGAAGGCCACAACAGGACAACCTTTGTTTTGTTCTTGTGGTGGCGTCTTTTTTTCTAACCTCGGTGTTTTACGGGTGTGTTTGTAACTCCTGGGGTTTCTGTTTAAAAGCACACAAGGGCGTCCAGATTTTCATCTCTTCTGTTTTCAGTTCTGTTACCATTCCTCCCAGCTGATTTCACATTTTATGATGCTAATGGTGGGTGCATGGTTTTGAGTTTCTCTCCTGTCAGCTGGTCAGTAGGTCTGAGGGATGTATTTAATAGAAGCTGACAGCTGATGGAACCGGCCCCATTGAAAGGGGATTTGATATGCGGACTGAATGCGGAGACCCTGAATCGGCCGTAAGAGCGGCTGTTACCATGCCGCCTCTCCGCCCCGAGAACTCTTTTTCGTGTACACCCCAGTACACGTGGATAAAAGACATGACTTATGGATGACTTCTTCCGTATACTGATCTGAGGGCCGTTCGGATAGCATGTCAAAACAGATTAGCTGTCTTATCCTGCCACCAAATTGAGAGAGAGAACTTGGTACAAGTCTGCCCCACCAATGCGCATGTGCCCCCAAACAAAGAAGGTATAGGAGGGGGCGGAAATCATCCCCGCGGGGGTTAGGAGAGCCGGGGCGCTGAGGAAGGCCGCAGACTGGCCCATTCAGGGGGCTCCAGTAGGGACCGTCCCTACTGCCCAAGATACCCTGGAGCTGGGTGGGGTGGTGGGTGGGCGGGTTGGAGGGGAGGCTGGAGGGACAGGGAGGAGTCCACGGCCTGGGAGGCTGGCACCCAGTTTCGCCCGTATGGGTGTGGCTGGGGTGTTAGTTCGGGTGGGTTTGGGCTCACCTCTGTCACATGGAGCTAGAGTCTCTGTTGAAATCAACAGATAAACCTGCACGCTGGCTGGGCCACAGGCATACTCTTCGTTAGCTCTGCTTGTCTGCCACTGCTAGGTCTCCCATCCAAGTACTAACCAGGCCCGACCCTGCTTAGCTTCCGAGATCAGACGAGATCGGGCACGTTCAGGGTGGTATGGCCGTAGACTCCCCACTGCTAGGTTAGCTCACCTTTATCAAGTGCTGGCTGTGCACTAAACATTACCTGTACTAACCCTTTTAATCTTAGTGGACGTGGGTATTACTATGACTACCCCTGGATGTGGGTATTACTATTACTACCCCATTCTACAGGTGCAGAAACTGAGGCACAGGCAAGCCATGTGACTAGTTCAAAGTCACAGCTAATAATTAGTGAGACCGAGATTGAACCTCAGGCTGTCAGAACCCATCGGGGTAACGGTGACGCCCTTCTGCTCTGCTTCTGTTTGTTCCCATGCTAGTAAGACGTTTGGGCACGTGTGCGAAAATTCCTCAGAAATAATGTCCCTATAAGAGCTCATCTGGTCCATCCCCGCTGGCTACAGCCAAGCTCCTGTTCAGTCAAGGAAGCGACTGACTGCTTCTCCACTTGTAAACTGGGTGCTGCTCATCACCCCCCAGGGCTGTGACAAAGGCCGAGGGGAACCCGTGGGCGCCCAGTCCAGCCGCAGGCCCCGAACAGGCAGGCGCTCGCCTCTTCTTCATTTCCAACCTCAGAACCCCGCCCCCTCCGCCTCCCTTACCAGCAGCCCTCCCACCGGGGATCCACCCCAGCCATTCAACGTGGTGGCTCCGTGAGGCTGTCCTTTAAGGGACAACATCAGAAACCGTTGATTCTGCCTTCCCGAATACCCTTGTGTTTACCCACCCTTGTCCTCTGGCAAAAAGAGGCCAAGGCTGCAGAGAGCCCCTGTGTCGGAGGTACCTGGACAGTGCGCCAGGTGCGCGGACCTGCGCGAGTCACAGTGTGGACGAGTCACAGTGTGGACGAGTCACAGTGTGGAGACTTTTTCGGTCAGAGACATAAAACCTACTATTGATCTTGAGCGATGTGTCCAATTCTGAACGTCTGTGAAAGCCCCAGGCACTTCAATGCCACATAATCAATATCTTTTCATTCTTTTTTTTTTCCGGTAGCAAATGTATGGGTTTGTTGATCCATCCTGCAGGCATCCAGCCTGGCCTTTTGTTCCCACTCAGGCAAGACGCACAGCACAGCGCCGGCCTGCTGCTCGGACCGCCGCCCGCGAGACCGCAGCCCCGAGGCTCAGGTGTAACAGAAGCACAGCCGCCCCTCTCAGCCCAGACGGCGCGGCAGGAGCAGGCTGCTCCTTGGAGGTGACCACCTGACGTGGGGAGGGGGGGCTGGGGAGAAAGGCAGAGGCGGAGAGAGGCAGGGAGAGCGAGATGGGGACATGAGACCTAGCTCGGGGCAGACTCTAAGGTATCTTGACATTTCGTGTGCCAAGGGCGCCGTGAGAGGGATGCCCACGGCAGGGGTGCCCTGGGACTTGCTCCTGAAGCAGACCGCCACGCCAGGCCTGGGTCGGGGCATTGCCCCCCTCCGACTCCCGGCTGGCTGCCGAGGGTTAGCAGATATTTAGTCTTTGTCTCCCCTAGTAATGGCTCTGATTTTAAACTTGGAACCAGTCCTTCCTTCGTTCTGAGTCCACGTGGTCTTGGTGAGTTTCTAGGGTGGAGTTCATGTCCTAGGTCGGGTCAATCCAGCACCGAGTGGACTTGGCCGCAGGGATTGGTTCATGAATGGTCACATCACCCAGGGTGGTCCAATCAGAGTGGCTCTCAAAAGTCCCCTGGGAATCCGCAGCGAGGTATCACTTCACACCACTAGGGTGGCTATAACCAACAAGGCAGATGATAAGCAAGGTCGGCAAGGATGTGGGACAGTTAGAACCCCGGTATGCTGCCGATGGGACGGTGAAATTGGGCAGCTGCTTTGGAAACAGCGGGGCCGTTCCTCCGAAGGCTAAATACAGGATACCTATATAACCCAGCAATTCCACTTCTAAATATATGCCTCAGAGAAATGAAACCAAATGTTCGCACAACGTACATGAATGTTCACCGTAGCCTGATGACAGCCTAATGGTGGAAACCACCCAATTGTCCATCCACTCGTGAATGGCTAAGCAAGCGTGGCGTGTCCATACGGTGAATGCTACCCAGCCACGAAAAAGGATGCAGTTTTGAAACATGTGACAGGATGAATGAATCTTGCAAACATTATGCTAAGTGAAAGAAGTCAGCCAGAAAGGACCCGTGTTATATGATTCTGTTTACATGAAATGTCCCAAATGGACAAATCTACACAGACAGCCTACGTGTGGGGGATGGGGCTAGTGGGTGTGGGGTATTATTTTGAGGTGACAAAAATGTTCCAAAAATGGATGGTGCTGATGGTCACACAATTCTGTGCCTATACTACAACCACTGAAGTTTACACTTTAAATGGGTGCATTGTATGGTGTGTGAGTCACATCTCAATAAAGCTGTTATGCAAAAAAAGTTTAACCCTGGTTGGGTAACTCAGTTGCTTAGAGCATCATTCAGATACGCCAAGGTTGTGGGTTCGATCTCCAGTTGGCACATGCAAGAAACAACCAATGAATGCATCAATAAGTAGAACAACAAATCTCTCTCTCTTAAAGAATCAATACAATGATTTTTTTAAAAAGCTCAGTGGGAACCAAGGGGAAGACCCACCCTCTGAGGGGCTAGAATTGAACTGCGGGGATAAGAGGCCCGGGCTCTTGCCACCACCTGACCACCCAGCACGTCCAGGGGCTCCACTGTGAGCCTGCGCAGGAAGGGAGCCGAGTGAGGGAAGATGCCGGATTCTCGAGGACATCACTGATTCTCTGAAGCCAGCTTGACTTGATACCAGAGCGGCCCAATCTCCTTTCCTCCCCTCACAGAGTCTGAGCTGAACTTTGTGTGTCACTTGTGATGGAAAGTCCCCTGACGCAAACACGGGACACCGAAAAGGAACTCCGTCCCCTACCCATCTCTATCTAGCTTCCTTTCCTTCAGCTTCTGACTGTTGAGTCAACAGAACAAAACTCCATCAATTTGATCCTCTCCTTTCTCCCATCGCCCTGGCCTGAGCGATTCTCACCGGGACCCGCGTGCGCTGCCCCCCACAACTAGTGATGGGTAAATAGAAGCAAACGAAGAAAAATCACAGGACTAGGAGAAGGCAGAACTGCTCAGCAAGAGGATGGTCACAGGTGCCGTCTGATAAGATCGAGTTACTGCACGAAGCAGAGAAAGTTTCCCAAGATTGTTCATTCCAGTTGTCACAAGGAATCGGGAACACACTGGGGCTTCCATCGCAGGGTGGCGGTTTGGGCGCGCCTGCTTAATTCCCACCCTCTCAAAGCCTCGTCAGGACCAGGTCATCGGAAGGAAGGAAGGGAGGAAGGAAAGGAGGAAGGAGGAGAGGAAGGAAAAACAGATGTCATCAGTGTAGCAGGCCATAGTGGGAAAGGCACTTGGATAGTTCTTTAAGAAGATATGATGGAGAGAGAAAGTGGTTGAGATATAAAGAAGTAGCAAGCCTGCAGTCCAGTGCAGGCATAGGGAGGGTCCCGGAATGGAAGAGATCCCCCAAGAGTCTGAAGACCCCCGCCCCTTATTTACTAAGGGGACCACGACGCGGTCGGCACAGGACAGATTCAAGGACTTTGGGGATCACCTCACTGCTGCCCATAAGGGACAGCCAAAGACACTGTTGACACCTGGCCTTCATGTGGCCGAAGTGACAGGTGCGGCTGAGGGGACTCAGGATGAGAACGGTTGTGGCAGTGAAGGGACTTGGTGTTGCCGTCACAGCAGAGACGTGTCACCTTCCCTGCCATCAGAGCGGAAGGAAGCTCCGGCCTGGGAGGGGGATGGGGGAGCTGTGGGGGCAGGGTGGCGAGCAGGCCTCCGCCCCAGCAGCGGGGTCACAGGCCACAGCCCTGGGGCCTGCACAGGGTGACGGGACTTCCAGGAAAGCGTGAATTCTCTGTGACGCCCTCACCGGCCCGGGGGCTGGCTTCTGCGCACAGTCAGCTGGACGCCTGTGTTGAACCTTCGCTCTGTCCAGCAGTCAAAGAAGCCCTTCTCCCTCCTGGAGGACAATGCTGAAGGAGGGGTTCCGACGGACTCTTCCCCGCTGTCCAACAGTGGGTAGGCCATTTTCCCTCCGCCGGGAATACAGATCTGGGAACACTTTCTGGGGTTTCAAAAATGGGGCCTACGCTGAGAAAGCAAACCAAACATTCCCTCGTGATGTAAAACTTTTCCAAGAAACAAGAAAGAAATCTCTAATCGGAGCATTTCCCGTAAGATTAGATTTGGCTCTTTTTTAAATGGAAAAAAGCCCCTGAAATTTAGAAAGACACTTCCTCAGTGAAAAAAACCACGATGGTGGAAATTTGCTGAAGCCAAGGCCGGAAGCGCTGATTTAACGGCACGGAAAACAGAATCTGTGAATAAAAAAAAATGAGCTCAAGGAACGCTCCTGGGAATCAACGAAAAGGAGAAAATAAACGGAGAAAATGAGAAAAGATGGAGATGAAGGCAAAGAGGAAGAGGGAGGCAGGGAGGGCGGGGGGGGGGCAGGGGGGAGGAGGGGAGGGAGCCAACGCCGCACACCCAGTGTCCACGTGGGAGAGGTTTGGAAATGGCGACGATGGAATCACTGAAGGGGAAAAGTAGTAAAGGTAGGATGAGAAACTCCCCCGAGCTAAGGAAAGACTGACGCCTTTAGCACCTCGAGGCAAACTACAGCCTTCGGGCCGGCCACCTGTTTTTGTCAATAAAGTTTTATTTACTGCCTGTTCATTTACACATTGTCCATGGCTGCCTCCAGCCGCGGCAGCAGAATTGCGTGGTTGGGACAGGAGCGCTGCGACCCCCGAAGTCTCCCGGCTCTTTAAGAAAAGGCGTGCCAACCCCCTGAGTGTTCTTTGCAACATGCATGGATATAGTGTTCGAATTGTAAAAATGAAGTTTTGAAGTCCTATAAAAATGTAGTCCTCTGGGGCGGAAACCCCAAATTCCTTCAAAAAAGGGGAAGAAATTTCATTTGGCCACACCTCTCCGCAAATGCTAAGATAAAATGATTCAAAAATCTAAGGACTAGGGAGGGAGAAAGCCCGAGAGCCTAGAACTGTGTCTGCAGCTGAGAGCCACTTTTACAGGTGAGTGGTCTTATGCGGAAAGACTCAGGGCACGTGCCGTGGCTGTGACTTTCTTCAAAAAAACCATAATCGGAGAAGTACTACAGGTGGCTGAAAAACGAAGCGAAATAAATTCTTCAGATCTGAGAAAAAGCAGCAGCAAAGAAATACTGTCGAACAAAGAACCCCAAAACTTAGTTAGTTTCTCAATAGCTGCAGTTAACATGATTATGAAACAATGTAAGTGTCAAAAAATAATTCTGGAAAGAGATGACACACAGTGTAGAAATATATTAATTATAATATTCTTTTTCTAAAAGCCAGATGGGGCTGGAAAAGGAATTGATGATAATAATACAGATAATTATAGCTTCCGTTTTTAGAAGTTCCTGTGTATTAAGCACAAAAAATAATGCTGATATAAATATTGTTTTCCATACATCTGTGTACACATCCCTAATACTAATTCCTTAACATAAGTTCTTCGAAGGTAAAATGCAGGGGCTGAGCATTGTAACATCTTTCAACACAACGAGAACTTGAACTCTCACCAGAAATATGTAAGTGTTCTTTTCTCTTCATCCCTTGCCAACGCTGGTTATTATCTTCCCGAAAGTAATAATCGTGAAAATAATGTATTAGCAGCACAGACGTTTCAGAATTTTTGTACAAATTAGAGCAAATTGAAGGTTATTTGCGGTAATTCTGTAACTTTCACTCACTTGTGTTCTGACGCGCAGCTCAAATAGGAGACAACCGACTATTTAGATGTTTTTTTCATTTTTCATAAAAATACTAGTTGGCATGTTGACATAAATGACAGTGTGAGGGGGAGGTAAACTTCTTTATCTGGAACAACTTTGATGATCGCCAGTTGTGGGCTGGTTAAATAATTTACTGCCTGTTCCTGAGATGGAATTCTCTCTATCCGTCAAAAGTCATATTCATCGAGGATCTTGGAAGTAGAAGAAACTTCTCAGAATATAATACTAAAGGAAAAAAGTGGTTTATGTGATAGGGTCACCATTCTGAGATTAAGAATATATATTATGGACACACAAGGAGGATATATACCAGATATTAACAAAGATTGTCTAGAAGAGGCAAGCATCCGGGAGATTAATTTTCCTCTTCATGCTTTCTCTATTTTCTAAGTTTTCTACTTGGATACTTTAGTACGCAGGGGGGAAGAGTACCTGCGAGCTGGATGCTCAGGGAAAATTCTGTGTTTCCCTAGCAACTAGGATAATGTCTGGTCCACAGGGGCTGCTTTGCCAATACCTATTGAATGAGCGAGCGAGTGAGTAAAAGATTGTGTATTTCCCTCAGGCAGAACTGACTTTCTTGGGGCATCTTCTGATGGCCTGGTTTCCCCTGGCCTGAGGCCCTGGCCCAGCCCTGGTTCTCCTTCCTTCTGGGGTAGAAGCCGCCACTGCAGAAGCTTCTCAGTCAAGGGCGTGTCACCTTGGGGACCTGATCTAGCCAGTCAGCAAGGCCGATGCCGTTCCACTAAGACCAGCACTATACCCAGTTGATTGGCTGCTTTGTCAAACTCCCAAGTGGATTCGCAGACTGAAGCAGCCTTTAAGAACAGGACTGGTCTCCACCCACAAACACCAGTTCATCTGTCAGCGATTACGCTTTGCTGGCACAGATTTTATATCTCATCCCCGTTTCCATGAGCGAGGAAGAGGCGGCTGGGCGGTGTTGTGCTCTGGCTGAAGGAGACCTAGCAGGTTGGTGTAACGCATCGGCCCTATCAAAAATAACTGAGATTACATAACCCTAACCTCTCCCCAGAGCAAATGTGCATTTGAGAGGCAGTGAAACATACATAATTATAGATGTAAAACACTAAAAATAGGCTCCGTGCCCCACACAGGCAGCCGAGAGCGTGGCACTCGGGTGTACTGCTGCCACGCATGGCAATTTAATAGGATCCATGGCGCCGTCCCAGGTGGCCGGATGAGGCGATGCGGAGCTATTACAGTCGCGGGGAGGAAGACCGAGATTTAAAACGTGCATGCACAAAGAAGGTTGCTGCTTCCGTGAGCCTGTCCAAGCCTCTTCCAGCTGACTGTGGTCTCTTCCCAGGGAACAGGCAAGAAGTCACCAGCCAGCAACGGTCGTTACGCTGTGTTACCTTGTATTACGTGAGTGTAGTTGCTGATCAGCACGAATAGTAGTCATAATAATAAGCGTAGCAGCTTGTGCCTAAAAACACATGCCGTATTTTCCAAGACCTTCACTCCTAATATCATTCAAGTCAATCCGTCTATATTGACGACCGTTTCCGGTAGCCTTTGCCCTGTGACGAACCACCCCAGACTTGACAACTCAAAGCAACAACGACTATTTATTCTTCACGGTTCTGCCAGCTGACTTGAGTCAGCTAGACGGTCAGCTAGGCTGGAAGAGGCCAAGAGGGCCTCCCTCACGCATCTAGTGTCAGCGCTGGGCATTTGCTGGGCACCCCGGCGCCCCTCCGTGTGGCTTCTCACTCTCCAAGAGGCGGGGCCAGCTTCTCTGAGCACCAGGGCAGAAGCTGCATTGACCTTTAAGGCTTTACTTCCAAAGTCACCTGACGTCGCTTTCACCTTGTTTTATTGGTCAAAACCAGCCATGAGGCCAGCCCACATTCAGAGGTAGAGAAATAGATTCGGCCTCTTGGTAGAGCAGCTGTAAAGTGTTGTGGCCGTATTTAATTTCAGACAAGGGGGCTGTGTTGTTTACTTACCTTTCTTAATTAACATCATGTCACTGAACCTGGAAAGGGAAGGATTGCCGCCCACACATTATAGACACGGAAACTAAGGCTCAGAGAGGCTATGCGAATTTCCCAGAGTCACACAGCGAGGCGTCGATTATTTGACACTGGAGTCCATTTTCCTCCCCCACGTGCCACATCCCCCCCACCCTGGCTGACCTGACTTCTGCATGCTCATCGCAGAAGCTAACGAGAGCCTCGGAGAGAACCTGCAGGCAGCTTGCAGCGGTCATGATCGCACACTCTGTTCTCCCCCAGTCCCACCGGCCCCTGGGGCCTGCGCCTTCACTTAGGTCACATCCCAGCACCGTACACATGGGCGGGGCGGGGCGGGGCGGGGCGGGGCCGCAGCCAGGCGGGCTGTCTGTCAAACGCGGCGGCCGTTCTGCCTATGGCGGGGGGGGGGGGGGGGGGGGGGACCGGCTCTGCCGCAGCACCGTGCCAGCTGCCGGGCCCGAACCAGCTTCGCTGCGGCGGCCTCCCCCTCCTCCGCAGTTTCCATCCCGCGGTTTCAGATCCCCACGGTCACTCGTCGTGGCTCGATGACCCCCCTGACAACCATCACCAGTAACACCGAGTCCCCGGCCCACGTCGTTCGCCTCACTTCACGTCATCACGCAGGCACGCGGTCGCTTCCCACCACCGCAGGACGGCGAGCGCAGCGCAGTGGGCGTTTCGAGAGGGAGGGGGAGGGGGAGGGGGAGAGAGAGACCCCATTCATGTGACTTGTGTTACCGTACATCGTTACGAGCAGTCTATTTTATTGTCAGTGATGGCTGTTCATCCCCTACCGTGCCCTGTTTACAAATGAAGCTTCGTCCCGGGTGTGCATGGGTAGGGAAAAACGCAGTGTATACAGGGTTTGGCACTCTCTGAGACTTCAGGCACCCGCTGGGGACCTCGGGATGCACCTCCTGTGGGTGAGGGCGGGCTACTGCTGCTGACGGAAACTGGGGGATGAAAATAAGAGTCAAGGCAGCACATATGGGTTTTGAGGGGCAGTGGTGGGGCCTGCTGCAACACCCCCCCACCCCAAGGACTCGGGCAAAGCCTGGCTCACGGGGTCACCCAGGGCGCCTGGCCCCAGCATACACACTGCCCCCAGTCAGGTTCCTGCGGTCTTCGTTACTCACCTGAGCTGAAGAAAAAGGAAAAGTCAAGAAAACCCAAAGAAATCCCAGGCATGGCTTGTTGTTCTAGAACTTGACATCAGGGACCTCCCAAACCTGGCTCTCAGCACAAGGCTTCCCCCTGACAACTGCCACCTTCCCAGGCCTTTTGTCCAGCTGCTGGGAGCAGCGAGGAGCCTGCCAGCCCTGTGGTTTGGGAGCCCAGAGGACAGAGGGACAGAGACCTCGGGAGGAGAGGGAGGGGAGGGGCAGGGGCCGGGTGACAGCTGGCCGAACATCTGGGCAGTGCTTGCTCCTGAGGCTGTGGGCGCTGGGCTCCAAGGGACCCGAAGCCATTGCAGGACAGGTCTCAGCGTCACCCTCCTGTCCGGCACAGAGCCGGCTGCCCCACGCAGCGTCTGCCGGGACACCTTGTGACTTCTCCCTCGTGCCTCTCTGGAGGAGGCTGTGCGTCGTCGGGCAGCTGGCGTGCCATTTGACGTGGATGAGGAGCCGGAGCGTTTTGTGGTTTAGTAAGTGGGGAGCTGCAGTTGTCCGTTCCAGGAGGCTGCAGCGGAGGAACGCGGAGAAGGCGGAGACTCGGGAGGGCAGCACAGGAAGAACCGGGGAAGGTGGCCGAGAGCACAGATGGTCGTCAGAGACCAGGACTGAGACCACCCACACCCTCGTCCCCACAGTGCGGCTGTGAAAGGCAGACGGGGAAGAAGGCTGGCAGGAAAAGGGGTGCATCGGAAACATCCATTGGAGGAGAGCTCCGGATGCCCGGGACCGCCGGGAAGATGGACAAGAGGGTGTTAGAGCGGATGAGCCTTTCCCTTTGCCAAAGGCACCATTGCTCACGAGTCCACTCACCTGTGTCTGCCCACGGCGGCTGCTTTGTCTAATTCCAATGAAGATTCCACAGGCGGACGGGAGCAGGGCTTACCCCTTGCCCTACCCCTTGTCCCCTGTGTCCCCTTTCACCTATGACCTTGTTTGTTTTCTTCGGTTCACTCGGAACAACTCACAGCGGTGGGTCCCGGTTTTGTTTTGGTTTTGCCCTCTTGTGCCTCTAGAAGGGACCTTATTCAGTGTCACATTCTCAGCCCCTGGCACCCAGCCTGGCACAGAGTAAATACTGAAAGGCGCGAAGTGCCGGCCAGGCCCTTCCGGAGGCTTCCTGGCAGACGCTGGCACCCTGTCTGCTCACCTTGGCTACCAGGTCCCGTGAGCTCACCTCGGGAGGCCGGGGCGGTAGCTAGGGACCCAGGGGCTTTCTAAGGAGTGGGGACAGGGAACGAGTTCACCAGAGGTCAGGCGCCGCTGGCCTGAACTGCGGCTGCTGGAAGTGCTGAGTTGGATGGAAAAACGTCTGGAGCTGAGCGGAGAGAAAGAGGCCACGTGAGCCTTCGAGACGTCTAAGGTGCACTCGGGGGGCCGGGGGAGGCAGCGCCCGAGCACGTGAAAGCGCCGGCAGTCTGTACAGCGTGCTGAGGGAGGCGGGGCCAGCCTCAGACGGGGGAAGCGTGCAAGGCCCCGAGGCGTGGGGCCGCGCCTGTGGGGCAGCCCACAGTACCAGCAAGGCCCGCGCGTAAATCACTCTCCCGGCTGGTGTGCTGCAGAAGACATTACCCTCGAAGGAAAGTCGTTTCCGGGCCCGTGGGTTCATCTATTTCGGGCTGTTGTTTTTGGACTAATTGCAGGCGTATAACTGGCAAAAGCATCGTGTGGGTATTTTTCTAGAGGCGTGCTGCAAACCGGAGTCTCCCAGTGGCCGGCCTGTTCCTGCTGAGGACTGCCCGGCTGGGTCCCGGCCAGCCAGGGCGGCATTCCCGAGGTTTCCTTCTCGTGCTCCGTGGGCCGCTGAAAATCCAGGTGACACTTTCCCTGCAGGTGCACACGTTCACTGGGGGGCGAGCGTGTTGTTACGTCACCCCGGGTCCTAGCAAGGGGCCCGCTGTTCGGAACTGGAAGGCAAACCCATGGAAACAGGGCCGTTCGTATTAGAGCTTTGATGAATGAAAGGCAATAACGACATCGCGTTTGCTTTTGCCTGTGGGGCCCGCAATTGTTAATCTATAACTTGCTATATGGATTCGGGCTTATTAATCATGTTAAGGCAAAATTCTATTTAATGACTAGCACAGAAAACGAGGCCTCGAGGAAAAGACGCGTCAATCGGCCCCATTTTCTGTCCCCTCGGACACAAAGTGGCAGAGTCTCGAGTTTCCCCCCCCACAGACAGCTGAGGCGGACGAGACGGGGAAAGGCGGGGACGTTCGCGGGGGACGTGTCGTGTCTGCCCCACCCACGCGCAGGCGTGGACACGGCCTCGCCGTGTCGGTGTCGGTGGCTGCCTCCCGGGAAGGCAGGCCTTGCTCCGTTCCCTGCCCTGGTGTCCCCGTGGCACCTGTGGAGCGGACTGGGGACTGGGGCGGGGAGTGGCCTCCTCACTCTCCAGGGAGGACACTGAGGCGCGGGGACGCTCGGGGACATGCCCGCGCTTCCCTAACTCGACGTCGCAGCTGCAAACCGAGGGGCCCGCGGCCCCGGCTCTGTTTCCTTTGGCACGCACAGCCCCTTTTTGTCTCGCGTGTGTGGTTTCTGTGTTTTACGAGCCTCCGACATTTGCAAATCAGAAAACTTGACTCCCTCACCCCTTAAAAAAAATCCCAGATTTGTTCTTTGGCATCGGACGCCCGATGTGAGTAGAGGCTGCCCCCTTAGAGCGAGTGGGGAGCCCCCGTTCCGGGGGGCTGGTCTCCCCCTCTCGTGTATTTGTATGACCTGCAGCCTCCTGTTGGCGTTGGCGTTTGGGCTCTTTCAAAACGGGCAGCACTGGGACTCAAAGATCCACGTGACTCCAATTCCGCTGCTCTCCGGTGGACCGCGGCAGCGTCTGGAACGTAGAACACATACATGTTTTTAGCCATTTGACAGGCATTAACTAAGCATCTAGTATAAGCAGCTGTGGGAGTAAACGAGCTAGGTATCTGAGTGTTCGTGCATGCGTGCGCGTGTGTGTGTCGACACACACGATCACCGTGATCGATTTGGTGTGAACGTCGGTTGGAGATTATGGGCGATTTTTGTCCGCTCTTCCCCGAAACGGTAGCCCACGTCCCCTTTTGGGGCCATTACAGCCTCAGGTCAAGCGTGGGCTCCTGGATCCCTGTTCTCCATCCGCGACACGGCATCTCAAGGAACCACCTGGGCCTGTGGAATGGTCCCCTCGGGGGAACCGAGCACAGCTGGCCGGGAGATGGCACCCGCTGTCCCCGTGGCCTGGGCGGCGGGGAGGGAGACTTCGGGGCAAAGGGAATCCGAAGGAATGGCTCACCCTCGCCGGACGGCTCCTCCTGACAATGGGACTTTAAGGACTGACCGAGGCCTGCAGCTGGAGGGGGAGGTGGGGTTGAAAAGCTCTACTGTTGATTTAACAGCTTTTTAATGGAGCCAAAGGAGCGAGTCTGGAGCGTTTCCGCGCCTCACAGCACCGTGGGCGTCAGCACGGAGCTCAGCCCGCGGCCCGCAGGTCCCCACCCCACCATTAACTGCTGTGCGGCCCCCGGTAAGGCCTTCCTGCCCCCGTCAGCCTCAGCTTTCCCCTCTGGAAAGTGGGCACTTGGGACTCAAAGACCTCCGTGCTGCCTCCCAGCTCTACCAACCAGGTGTGCACCCATGGTCTTAAGCTGACTTGCAGGGCTATTTTGCTTTGTTCGGTAACCACGGAGTGTTACCCACCGCATTAATAATGTCTAACATTTATTGCAGGTCTGTAATAGATGCTGGGCCTGCTCTAGGAATTTTGAATGTATTAACCCATTTAATCCTCACTCCCACCCCTAAGTTATGGAGGAGGAAACTAAAGCACAGAGGAGCGAAGCACCTTGTGGCGAGTCGCACAGTGACGAAGTGGCCAAGCTGGGATTTGAAGCCAGGAGGCCCGGCGCCAGCCTCTCTGCCCTCAGCCACCCCTCGCTAAGCCACCTCTCTTCAAGTGGGTCCTGCTAGCCTGTTTGGGGCGTTGAAGTTCCTGGGTGAGGAAGCGGAGGCACAGAGCTCTGTGGTCCAGGGCAGCGGTCCCGGCGTGGTCTGCTGCCTTCTACCGGAGGGACCTTGAAACATTGCGTCAAGCCTTAGCTCACTCATCGACCGTAATTACACCAGCTCGTCGGGTCTCTGGGGGAACGCAGCGGAAGATTGCTCGCGAGATGCTTAGCGCTCGCCCCTTGCTGTGCACCCCCCCACAGAGATGCATCCCTGCGTCCGCCGAAGAACACGGGCTGGCAGGTTTGTGGCACGCAGGAGCACCCTTTGTAACCGCACAAGGCTGCAAAGTGTCCCGCTGTTCATCACCAGCTGGTGGTACGGTCACACAATGGAATACTATTCAGCCCCGAAAATGAAGACCTTCACCACACACAGCGACGTGGATGAAGCTCGCAAACTTCACGCTGAGTGGGAAAAAAAAATAGCCTGACACGGAAGAGTCCGTCCTGCACGATTCCGCGGATATCAAGTTCCAAACTAGCCCGTGCGGTTGGAAGCCAGGAGAGCGGTTTCCCGGAGAGGGAGGGACAATGACGGCGAGGGGGCGGGCCGGGTTCGTGGGGGCTCCAGTGCGCTCTCTACTCATCGGGTCCCAGTTACCTGGGTGCGCTCATCTGTGGAAGTTCACTGACCTGCACCCCGATGGATTTGTGTGTGCGTGTTTGTAGGCATGTTAGATTCCTGGAAGAGTCTTTAAAGTAGACAACCCAGTAACACGGATCGGCATCAGCAGCTGACTCAGCGTGAGTCGCGGGCGGGTGAGAATCTGGGGGAAAGCGGGTGGTGTTTGGAGCCGGCTAGCGCAGGGCCCCGCTCCGGCTCCTCCGCCACCTCTTCCCCACCGCGTGGCCTCGGGCGAGCCGTGTCAGGCCTCTGAGCCGCAGCCTGCTCTCTCTAAGAATCGCGTGTGCCTCCCGAGGGTGCCCCGAGCACACAGCAGGAAACCGCACGCTACCTGGGATGCCCTGGGCGTGCAGTTCCGTTCCCCTCGTTTTCCTTGTCTTTGACAGTAGCTGGCGCAGTGCGGGGCTTGCAGTGGGCGCATGATAGCGGCTCGATAGATGTGTGACTGCGAAAACCCTCTCAAAGCCGGCCCTTGGCCGCCCTCTGAGTGGCCGCGCCTCCTGAATCAACAAACGGGTAACTCCTGCTCCTTTCCCAGGTGGGGAAGACCTGCCTGCTCAGGCCAGACCGTGCGCTCTGGGCCCTGGAGTTCACTGTCGCCGGAAGCCTGCGGCAGAGGGACTATACAGCAGACCAGGCAGGTCAGAGAGGGGGCTGGGTTTACTCCTGAGGGGGAAGCGTGTCCGTGTGTGCATGTGGGGGGGGGGGCGGGACCAGGGCCGAGGCAGGGGCCGGGGAGGAGGCTGCCCGCCCATTTGCCCTGGTGAGAGAAGCAGGCCGTGGCCTACGTACGAAACCAGAGAAGCGGGGAGGTGATGAGGTCTACACTGTATCCATGATGGGCGTAGAGCAGAGGCAGCATTTTGCACACCCTGACACACCTGGCTGGGAGGAAAAGAAAGGATTTCGTTTCGTAGGTGATTTGAGAGCAGAGGATGGCTTGGGCAGGGCTATGCAGCTGAAGAGTCGTGTCCTCCTGTAGACTGGTGGGGGCAGTGATTTTATGAGGGGCGGACAAGAAGGGTACAGGGGATGTGCCAAGGCCCAGCTTTCAGGGCTGACGGAGGGTCTGGCTCTGCTCACAGCCAGCCACCGCGAGCCCAGAGCCACCGGCCGGGAGGATAAAGGGGCCACAGTCCTTGAGGTCGCGCGTCTACGCAGCCCGCCCCCGAGGGGCGCCTCGTGGCCCGAGCAGCAGCGGGAAGCCATTACGAGAGCTTCTACAATCTATTCTAGCTGAGAATGTTTCCCAATATAATTTACAAAATTTCCGTTGGAAATGCATTAGCCGCTGAGCCGCGAGGAACTTCTCCGGGGTGAAGAGGAAAACTAAATTAAAACCCCAGCTTCGAGCCCAATCGAACGGTGCGTGCAGCCCCGCAGTCTTCTCTAACCTTTTCAAGTCTAAGAGCCCTTTTGTTCTGCCCAGTTTATGGGCTGGTTTTCATTGGATTTGGTTTCGAAAAGTTTTTATGGAATCCCTTCCCATGACTGCTGACGGGCTCGATGCAAACCCGTTGGCGTATGGAGCCACCGTAATAGGGTCTCAGAAGGAGAGAGAGGCGCGCTTTAAACCCCGCAGAGAGCAGGAAGGAGAGGCTGAGAGCGAGTGTCAGACAGACAGACAGACAGACAGGGATGGAGACAGAAAGAGAAAGACAGGGAAGGGCATTGAGGGAGAGACGGAGAACGATCAAATAATGCCCATTCCTTCTCCGTGCTGCCTTTAAAATAGTATCTTGTCACCCCACCGGTTTTCCTTAGGTGGTATACATCGTCCTCTGGAGCTCTGCCGACTGGCCCATGCGTTCATGCATTGGGTTGGGGGGTTGCTGGTATGTGCAAGGCCGCTCACCCCCCGCTTTTCAGGGGCCCTTACCGAGACGGAGCCCTCCTTCCCCTCCTCCCAACAGTGCCTTCTGAGGCTCTGCTCTCCCCTCCAGACGGCTCTCTGTCCCTTCTGTTCTGTGTGGCTTTTCTGGCTCCATCCCCCAGAGCTGTCCCCAAGTTCTGCTTGACAGCATAGGGTAGTGATGCCCCTTTGGGAATTTTAAACGCAAGTAATGCCCCAGACAGAGTGTAGGCTGAGCCCCTCAGCCCTCTCTGGAGCCTGGGAGGTGTCTGTTCCATGGCCACTGTGACCACGCAGAAAGGGCAAAACAAAGGTCTCAGGCCACTCCCAGCTGACAGGCCAGACCCGATTCCCTCCCTGAGCACCCTGGGTGCCCCAGTTCCTAGAACAAATTGTGTTGGCAATCACTGGGAGCACCTACTATGTGTCGTCAGGTGCGAGGGATCTGGGACAAAGTCCCCACCTTCACGAAGGGTGCATTCTCATGGGAAGACACCAACGAGCAAGCGAATCGGTGAATAACACATGCCCGGGTAGAGAGGAGTGCTTTCCAAAACAATAACGTGGGGAATCCACAGCGTGGTCGGTGGGGGGAAGGGGGTTTTTGAGATGGGATGGGCGGGGCGGCCACGTGGGAGGCACATCCGAGCAGGGACTTAAGTGAAGGGGGCCGAGTCGAGAGACGTGAGGTGGGATCGAGCTGGAGGTGGTTAAGAAGCAACCAGAAACGCTTGCGTGGCGCTTGGTGTCCGTTGGCAGCCTGTGCTCCCCATGCTACAGTGGGCACCGGGGGGGGGGTAAGGAGCAGCTCCCGCCCCCACGCCCGGCCATCCCCAAGTGTCTGCAGCCAGGGGACGCCTAACGATGGGACCCAGGGAGAGTCAGCGTGTCCATGCCCGCACCGTCACAGAGCCGCCCACCCGAGCTGCATGTGGCATGTGGGTGCACAGCACCCAGGTTCCCACCACCACCTGAGTCGAGGACAGCCCTCTCCCCTGTCCTGCAGCCCAGCCAGACCCTGGGACCCAGCTAAGCCCGGGGCCAAGCAGGCCTGGACGCTGCAGCAGCACCGAGCCCAGAGCCCAAACGTCGCTGCACGCAGGCTGCAGGGTGCAATGGAGGCGGAAGGACACCAACCCACCACACCCTAAATGGGCAGGGAGAAAGACAGGAGGCTGCCGGAAGTTCAGACGTGCAGATGGTGACTCCCAGTACCCGCTTTGCACAGGGTCACCCGGGAGTGACTCCTACCCAGGCCGGCCTGGATGGTGGGGAATCCTGCCGATGCGATGGAACCTGGTTTATGAAACAAGAAAGAAATCTACACAGAGAATTTCCGCCATCACACGTGGGTGTTTATAGAGAGGAGAGATTAGAAATTAATGCTAGAAATTCTGTGTCACACATACACATGTATATACTTTTATATATAAACATATACCATAGTTTTTGGACCATAAGATGCACCTACGTTTTAGAGGAGGAAAAATAGGGAAAAATTTTTTGAAGCAAAAATGGTGGTAAAATATTTAATACCATAAATAACATAGGCCGTCAGTCACTGCCCCTCCCCGCCCCCCAGCGAGCCAGGTAAGCTACATTTAGACTATAAGTCGCACCTCATTTCCTCCCGAATTTGGTGGTGGGGGGGGTGAGCATCTTATAGTCTGAAAAATTGGGGTCTATACAGTTATAAAGTTATCTGTGTATAGAAGAGCGCTTCGACGAGGCTCCCTGGGTACCATCCGCCACACTTGTCTCTTTTATAGGAAAAGCCAGAGCGATACACGAATGGAAAGAAACAGTGATTTTGACCCAATCGTCTTGTTGATCGTATTAAGATTTCAAACTTCCTTATGGCCAAAAGGAAGAAGAAAAAATGAGGGAGAGAAACAAGCGAAAGAGAGTCCTTCAGAGTCAGAAGCTAAGCAGCGACCAGGGAAACAGCATCGGGTAATAGACAAAGAGCTAATTTCTATTGTTGACAAAGAGCTCTCACCAATCAATAAGAAGGCAAACAGCCCGACAGATACACGAGCAAAGTACAAGAGCAGGCGGGTGGCAGAGAACAGCCAGCTATTTGGCCAGCAACGTGAAAAGAAGGCCAACCCGCTCCCGGTTGAAGAAATGAACATGAAAACATTATTAAAAAAACAGACTGTCAAGCTTTCACATTTGCCCTGATTTGGACTCCCCAGAAGCCGACCCGGAGTTGAGTGAGTGCAGGGAGTGGTTTGGGGGGACCCCTAGAGACAGGGGGGTGGGGGCCTGGGAGAAGGAAGATGGATGGAGGAAGTGAGGGGACTTAGCCTGGTGACTGGAGCCTATGCCAGCGAGGAGGTGGCTGGGGGCGCGTGGAGGTGACGCGCCCAGGGTTCTCACACGGCCATTCCCATCAGACCCGGTCCACGGTTGCTGGGTGTGCGGTGGTCATTCATTCCGCAGCCCTTCTGGCCTGCAATGAGCCATTGTGAGCAAAGCAGCCCCGGCAGCCAGCAAAGCTCCAGGCACAGAAAATGCGTGTTCTGACCGTGAGAAGTCGGCCGCCCCAGTGATAAAGGGCTGCAAGATCAGGGCGTCCTAGGGTCCGCTCCAGGAGGGTACACGCGTTCCGGTCTTAGTGCGCGCGAGACGGTGATTGCGCATTTACGTGGGGTACCGTCCTCTCATTTAATACCGTAACCACCGCATGGTATGGAATCGTTGTCACAGGAGCAAACAGACACCGAGGGCTCTGTTAAATCACCTTCCCAGCATCCCGCGCGACGAGAGAGCGGAGCAATGGTCATTTCGGGATGCCCACCTCTGCGCCCGTGTCCTAGCCAGCGTGCTTCCCAGGGATGGAGAGGAGCATTCTCACACGCCGCGGAGGGAAACGTCGTAAGTCGGCTCCAGTTTTTGTTGCGGGGGAGGGGTTGCTGTTCGGCAGCAACTGTTGAAATTCTAAATGTGCACGTACGCATGCGCACCCACACCAGGGCAAGCGCATCCAAAGAGATACCTAGTTGGTTTCTAGCTTTGTGCGGTGGGGTGGGGAGCCGTCTTTCTTTCTGCTTATCTTTTATTTCTCATTTTCTCTAATGTGCAGCCATGCGTGGACTTTTTACTAGAAAAAGCAGGAGGATTTTAAGGTTGGCAAAGAAAGTTTGCCCCAGAGAATCCACACTGTACGGGTGCCTGTTGAAAACGAAGAGGAATTTATTCAGAGCAGGAGAGTCGAAGGAGTGAGAATATTGCGTCCAGCACAGTGCCCAGCACAGAGTGCGCGCTCGATCAAATGGAGGCCTTTGTATTAATAGGATTGTCGCCGGAATGATGACATCATGATCTGGCATGATGATATTTTTTATTTGTCTTCTGCACCACCCCTTCCTCGCCCAGGCCCCTACTCTGGGCACCTTCTCAATCCTGGTCCTCTCCCCGCCCCCACACCAAAGGCCTCCCCCTCCCTCTCTTCCCCCAGGAGAACCTTCCAGACTAGAATCAGCTTCCCATTGCCAAACTCAACCCATAAAAGTAACCACTCTGAAAGTACTACAAGTTCAACGTAGCTCGTCGTTTGCGTCCACAAAGACTTTCACGGCCTTAACCCCAAAGGACAGCGATCGCGTGAGGGTGGGCTCCGCACCTGGCTGGCTTTATGGGGTGACCAGGCCCTGGTTCCTGAGACAGGAGGGGGGTTGCAGAGGGGAGTGGAGACCCCGCAGCTCCGCCTACACTCCCTGACATCGGATTCTTCCCAACCCTTTTCTTGAAGGCCCACTGTTTGTAAACTTCTACTTGAAGCATATTGCGATGGGTGAGCGTGGAAACCCTTGAAGTTGCGCCGGAGCACCCAGCCTCTGTACAGCGACCGTCACCACACCGCGCAGGCGCATGGCGTTTCCATCGTCTGCGGATCAAAAAGAGCCGCTGGCAGGTGTTGAGCCCAGGCCGCCGCGCTGCGGACCGGAGCCAGGGTCGGCGGGGCCAGGAATGCATTTAGGGAAGGGGTGGTAACGTCATATACGTAGACAGTTATGGACTTAATGGCCGGAAAAACAGCAGAAAATAGAGTCTTCTTAGGCATAGCTGCAACCTTGGAACCATGCGCCATAAATACGTGGTGAGCCCATCAAAAAGACTGACGGGGTACGAAAGTCAGAATGTATTCAGATGCTCGCCGCTCCCACGCCAGCGTCTGACGGCCGGCCGTATTTACGACGCCGGCCCTCCAGACGGGCCTTGATCCAGATGGATCATCACCGATCTCTCTGACCCAAATCCCATTTCTTGCTAAACATCTTCAGTCTCCCTCTCTCTGGAGCCTAAATGGAAGTGTAATAAAAAAAGTATTATGAATCCTTTAGGGTAGTTTGCGCCAATTAAAAGGGGCATATTAAATTTCTGAAAACCTTTGTAATCTGCAGTATAAAATCCCATTTTACGGTGGCAGATAATTTAGAATCCATCCGCTAATTAAGTGAAGTCAGTGACAACTGTGTTCTCCAGATAAATGAGGCATCCAGGCATCAGTCACAGATAATGTACCAGTTTAAGGGACTGGAACCTTTACAAGGAGAGAAAAACAATGGAAAAAGTCAAGTCGCAAATGTTAGTCCTTATACATAAATCTAATTTTATATATATTTTTTTATTTTAATGGTTCTTTTTTTAACTATTTTTTATTGTTGTTCAAGTACAGTTGTCTCCATTCCCCCCCACAATTCCCCCCACTCTGCCCATCCCCACCTCCCACCCTCGATCCTACCCCTCTTTGGCTTTGTCCATGTGTCCTTTATACATGTTCCTTGATGACCCTTCCCCATTCTCCCCCTTATTCCCCTCCCCACTTCCCTCTGGTCACTGTCAGTTTGTTCTCTATTTCAGTGTCTTTGGTTATATTTTGTTTGCTTGTTTGTTTTGTTGATTAGGTTGCACTTATAGGTGAGATCATATGGTATTTGTCTTTCACCGCCTGGCTTATTCACTTAGCCTGATGCTCTCCAGTTCCATCCATGCTGCCTTGAAGGGTAGGAGTGCCTTCTTTCTTTCCGCTGAGTGGTATTCCATTCAGCGCAGCAGAAACAGGTCGGAAGGCCCGAGTAAACAAGCTGGGGAAGGTGCGAGTAGAGCCCTCAGACGTTACTGTATTTTGCTGTGTATCACGCATGCCCATGTTTTTGGCCTAAACTTTCAGGGAAAACATCTTTCGTTGTCATTTAATTCAATTTATTTACTTATTTATATTTAGATACTTTTTTTTGTATTATAAAGGAACATTAGCCTTTATTATCGCACATGTTATGGTGCAAGAAATTTCATGAAACGAGTCATTACCAGACACAAGAACAGCTACAAGGTACAAGAAATTTTATTTGTTTACTTATTTTTAAAGATTTTCTTTCTTTATTTTCAGAGAGAAAGGAAGGGAGGGAGAAAGGGAGGGAGAGATGTTGACCAGTTGTTGCCTCTCACATGCCCCCAGCTGGAAACCTGGCCCACAACCCAGGCCTGCTCCCTGACAGGGAATTGAACTAGTGACCTTTCAGTGTGCTGGTGGGTGCTCAGTCCACTGAGCCACACCAGCCAGGGCAGTACAAGACATCTCATGTACCAGTAACAAAGTAGTACTACCCATGTGTCATGTGTCTCCTTATTTTTCCCTCAAAAAATGTGGGCAAAAGAGCACACTTTCTACATGGCAAAACAGTAAGCATGACTCGTCACGTGAGCCCGTGGCCCCCGACGCCAGGGGAGAACCTGCGGGGGGAGGAGGAGCGGTGCCCCGCCCTTCCTGTGTGTCGGGACCAGATGGTACTGGGCACGGAGCAGGTGTGGGGCTGCCTGTGTCTCCTGCTTAGCCCCCAGCAGGCAGCTGCGCGGCCAAAGTGGCAGTGAGAATGCTCCAAACGGACAGGGACAGAAACCTGGCTCAGACTGTCTTAAGCAACACAAGATGAATCTGGCTCGTGAAACTACCGTGTCAGGGATAGAGCTCATTTCAGGCGTGGTTGGATCCAGGAGTTCAAAAGTTGGCCATTGGATCTTAGACTTCTCCTCCATGTTTTGGTTCTTCATTCCTCCTGTTGGCTCCATTTTCAGGCAGCCGCCCCATGTGGTAGCAGCTGTGGGGGCATAAGCCCCCAATTTCAAGTCCATCAGAGAGAGACACAGAGAGAGCGCCTTCTTTCAACCGTTCTAGCAGTTGTCCAGGTCTGAGCCGCACAGTGACTTGGGTCACAGGCCCATCCCAGAGCGCTGGCCCTGGACGGGGGAACGAAGTGCTCTGACTGGCCCCGTTGGACCCCCCATCGGCTCCCATCTAGTCTCACCAAGACTTACGAGGTCACCAGCAAGTGTTCATTAAGTCAGGTATATTGTTCGAGGTACCACTTTGGGAGGGGGGAAGTTCAGCCCCCTGTATTCTACATGGATTCCCCAAACAAATCCAGGCTTCTGCTTCTCCAAACCCTGGGTGTTACCAGTGGGCGGAAGGGTGAACTCAGAGCCTTCCTGAGGGGGGACCCCAGAGGGGACCAGAAGACTGACCCCAGAAAGGAACGGGTAGACAGGGCTCGGAGCCTCTGAAGCCCACGCCAAGGCAGTGGTCAGTGAACGCTTACCTGCAGAATGGAGAGAAGC
Organism: Glossophaga mutica; assembly: GCA_039655065.1. Taxonomy (NCBI): domain Eukaryota; kingdom Metazoa; phylum Chordata; class Mammalia; order Chiroptera; family Phyllostomidae; genus Glossophaga; species Glossophaga mutica. Next base: position 3,996,455 of record CM077315.1, read on the forward strand.
CGGGTGCCGACCAGGTTAAAGTCTCCTGGTGAGTGGAGGGGAGAGGGCCATCCGCTAACCTGCCCGCCGGCGCAGCGCGCCGAACGTGGCCCCTGAAGCTATCAGGTCCTGGCCCCCGGAACCTGCCGATGTGATCTTAGTGGGAACGTGTTTTGCAGGTGTCGTTAAGTTAAGAATCTTGAGATGAAGAAAACATCCACTGGGCCCTGAATGGCATCACAAGTGTCCTGAGAAGACAGGCGGGGGGAGTCTCGACACAGACAGAGAAGGGGAGGTGATGGGAGCACGGAGGCAAAGGGAGGAGCGATGGGGCCACAAGCCAAGGAGCGCCAGCCGCCACTGGGGGCCGGAAGAGGCCAGGGACAGTTCCTCCCTTTAACGTGTCTGGAGGGAGGGTGGCTGACCCCTCGATTCTGACCAGCGACACTGATTTCAGACCTCTGGCCTCCAGAACTGGGACACGGTGAATTTCCTTTGTTTTCAGCCCCCGAGGGTGTGGTGATTTGTTGCCGCAGCCACCGGGGACGAACGTGGACGGTACGGAACCAGTGTGTTCTACAGCGGGAAGGGTCAAGTTAGAACCGACAGCGATCTCGGCTTCGCCGGGAGAGGGGACGGTGAACAGCGCGAGGCCCATGAACGTGGGCACGCTGTCGGTAAAGAGATTTCACCGGCACTCAGAGTCACGCCCAAGGATGAAGTCATCATTCCATCCCAGGGGAGGTCTGGGCCTTAAAGGCGGATCCGCATGTGTCCTGTTGCGGTTCAGACACTCGGGATAACGAGGCCTCTTATTAACTAACTGCGAGAGGGAGCTTGGGCCAAGGAGACAACACGTGGTCCTCCTCTTTTAAGAAAGCTGCGGGCGTGGGCGGCGCCCCTGTCGCTGGGCGCGCTGGGCTGCCCTCTGGGTAGCATTCCTGGCTGGCCCCCGGGCAGAGCAGGGAACAAGGGCTTGGGCATCCCATCCCGTCCTGTCCCCGCCTTCAAAGGACACTTCTCTGACACACAAGGTCCAGAGGGTCCTGATGCTTACGGTCTCCCCCTCCCCCCAGGGGGAGAAGCATTTTTAATCCTCCTGATGGGTTTAATCCTCTTAGTGGGCTACCTTTCTTTCATCCCCCTGGGGGGAGAGAGAGAGACATTTTACGCCCAAGAAGCATAGTATTAATAAAGGGGACCGACAGCTACTGGACAGTCACACCATGCGAAGTGCTTTATAGCTGCTGGATCCTCTCAGCCACCCTGTGAAGTTCACCCCATTTGGCCGATGAGGAAACTGAGACACAGAGAGGGTAAGCACCTAGTCGAAAGCCACACAGCTTGCGTCTCGTGGAGCCAGGCTTCAGACCCAAGGCGGCCGGGCCTGAAGTCTGAGCCCACACCCTCAGCGCCAGGCCAGGGTGGGAGGCAGGACGGCCTGGTGGCCAGAGCCACACTCGCCCCTGCTCGCCGGCGTCCGCTCCTTCCTGGGGGCGCCGCACACCCGGAGATTGCTTTTCGTCTCCGCCTCTCATTCTCCAGTCTGCTACTTTTTAGCTGTGTTACTGATGAGAACACAGCTTAGTAAAATCAATGGTTTTAAATTATACCTCTATGTACCAAGGATACAAAACAAGCTACAAAACAGAAATACTTTCCTGTGACAAAAAATCAATCTCGCTGATGCCACTGTTCCTCAAGCCTGCCCCCGCCCTGCCCCCCGTCCCCCCTCTTACTTAAGACTCCCTGCTCCTGCGTCCGCCGGCTTTGTGTCGACTTTCTTCAGGTTTCTTGCTCCGGAGACTCGTTTTATCTAAAAGGTCAATTCTTTCAGCGGGGCACCAAGCAGAATTGAATATAATTATCCCAATCTCTACCGTGTAGAATTCATGCTTGAATTCATTCAAAAAATAGCATGCAGTATAATTAACTCAGAGTCCAGGCAAATCTATTGAGAAAGCCTCAGGTATCATACAGTTCCACTTACAATAGAACATTTTCATTTAAGGACATTGTACGTATTAACCCCAGTCAGCATCCAATTACTCTGAATAAGTGAATTCTCTGTTCCAGGAATGCAATTTGAAAATGTTGTCATGCAATCTGAGGCAAAAGGTCCTTTTTCATTAATCTAACTCTCATTAAAGGGGAAGCCTGCAGGTTATTTCAAATCCATTAGTTTTAAATACAGGCGATCGCAATTCCACTGCACGAAAGACAACGGGCGTGTCTATCAAGAAATATTGGGGTGTTATGAGGGATGGGGCTGGTCACAGCCGCAGAGGAGACTTACCAGCTGATGGAACGGGACACTCCTTTCTGAAGCCCCCGCCCCCGCCTCCACCCCAGACTCCTGCGTAACCCTGAAGGGTGGACCGACACAGGGGAGAGCTCCGGTTTGTTCAGTTCTTCCAGAATTATCTGTTATGTCTATTTCTGATCCACTTAGCTTTGGAGGTGCTGAAATGAACACTAACCAGTTTTTTAATTCTTGAAGAGGCTGGCAGTCTTTGAACGCATGGCTTCTGCCGCCTAGATTCCCCTTCCTGGCTTTTATCTACCTCCTGCTCATCCTTCAGGTCTCTGACTCAAGGCCCCCTCTTCCAAGCAGCCTTCCCTGACTACCCCAACTGATGCTTCAACCCTGAGCATCTGATTCCTTGGCTGTTTGCCAGCTGCCCCCTCAGCACTTGAGTTCACTTTTCAAATCTGGTTCAATTCAAGGAATCTGTTTTAAGTCCTTTGCGCATGTCAGGCACTGGGCTGGGTGTTAGAGACTCGACGATGGAAAGGCTATAGACCTTGCCCTCAGAAAACCCCCACTCCGGGGCGTGGGGGCGGACACGTAGCCAGGCGGTTCCACCGAGTGCCCCTGGGCGCTACGACGCGGGACTTCCAGGAAGCAGGGGGAGTGAGTGGCTGAACCAAACTGGGACCTGCAGCCGCCCCCCAAGTCTAAGATTCCGTCACAGTGTCGCCCGATCACCTTTCTCTGACCTTTCGAAATCTTGGGACTCCCAACTTCCCCTTACGCCTCCCAGCCCGTCTCTCCACCTCTCCACCTTGAGTGTCGCGCCCCTTAGGCTTTCGAGCCAGAGCTGGAGGTGCGCACCCAAGAGTCGTATTCTCCAAGAAGAGGCTTTGATGCTTAAAGAAAGCGGTGCGGAACAGCCCGCCGTTCCCGCAGCTGTTCGTCTGGGCCCCCCCAGCCAGGCCTGTTCAGAACCGAAGGGCGTCAAAGCCCCCTGCGGTCGCCAAGCCCGAACATCCCGTCCTCACTCATGACGTTGCACCGACTTGAGTTGCCCAGCCCTGGCCAGCCTGCTTGGAGTTTAGAGGCGGGAGTGGATCCCCGGGCCACCCGAAGGGGAGAAAACTCGCACGGAAGGGTGTACCTGCGGCTCACCAGAGGGTTTGACTCCCTCTCGTCCCTTCCCATCGCGTCCTCCCTCGGAAAGAGAGTAAGTAGTAAGCTAGCCTCCAGGAACATCCAGGCCACTGTGTGGGGAGAGGAACGCGGTGAGAAAAAGGGACCAGGGGCACTGGCACTCGGGGGCCCAGCGTGGCGCCTGGGACACCCACGGTCAGCACCATCCGGGAGCACGGGGGCGACGCTCCGCGGGCAACGTCAGACCTCCGGTGAGGCAGGTGTACGGGACGCTCCCGCCCCGCCCCCGCTCCATGAAGTGCCAGCGTGCGCCGGAGTGGCGTCTGCCTACGCGCAGGCTCCGCAGCCCCGACGTGTGAGCATGACTAGCAGACGTTGGCATTTTAACTGTCGAAGTTTCAAAACAAACACAACTCGAGCGTCTCACACCTCCCGCTGATTGCCACGTAAAATCTGCCAGGGTGCTGGGCTGCCAAAATGTTTCATCCACCCTCTCCTCCCTCCTCCCCTCGTCTACCCAATCCTCCTATCATTTTAGACAGATCCAGGAAAGAGAGCCCCAGAGGAGAAGAGCTACCAATTTACACACTGTAAAATTACACACACGCGCTCGCGCACACACACACACACACACAGATGGTGGTGCTTAGCATTTCGTGAGTGCTTTTTTCCATTACAGTGTGTTTGCACGTTAACTTACTTCCTCCTCTGACATGAAATCAGGCCCTTCGAAATCAACAGAGCTCCAGGTCCCACCTTAACCAACAAAAAATATGCTTAGGCCCTGGCTGGTGTAGCTCAGTGGATTGAGCGAGGGCCTGCGAACCCGAAGGATCGCGGTTCGATTCCCAGTCAGGGCATATGCCTGGGTTGCCAGGCCAGTTCCCGGCAGGGGACATACAAGAGGCAACCGCACATTGATGTTTCTCTCTCCTTCCCTTCCCCTCTGAAGATAAATAAATAAAATCTAAAAGAAAAAAAATTAAAAAAAAAGAAAGAAATACATTTGCAAAAAAAAAGAAATATGCTTAGGGTTTTCCCTCTTAGAATAGCTCGCAGGACCTCTAACCCTTCCAGCTCCTGCTGTCTTTGTTCTTCCGAGCTGGGCCTGTGACTCCTTCTTTCCAAAGGGACGTTTGGATTTCTTTTCAAATGTATATTTGACCTCATTTACTGTGAGCCTCCCCCTTGTTTTCAAAATGGATATTCGAGTGTCTTTTCAAAGGTGGCAGCCTTTTGAAGTGTGTTCACAGGGGACCTTCTTTTCCTCTGGATCCCGAAGTATTTTCTGGAAGGGGTGGGTGGAGCGGAGGGAGAGGGTATGGTATCTCTGTATTCCGTGTATGCCTAAAATTACTTTCATTTCCGGATTGGGCGCTGCGTACTAGGTACTCCGTGCGAACGCCTGCGCGCCCACGGGAAGGGGAACAGGCGAGATCGGTGTGCGAGAGGGACCGAGGAGGGCAGGTTTGGCCCTCCGGCCGTGCCCCTTCCCTGCGGCAGGCTCCGAGTGAGCGTGAAAGCCACTCCTCAAGTCTGGTCTTTCCCTCCCGATGTCTCGTGACATTTTTTCTGAGATACCTGCTGTCAGGGTCCCTGTTTACACGTGGAATTCAGAGGGATGAACACAGTCCCCTCAGGCCATAGGGAGAGCAAACAGGGAGCCCAAGTCTGACCTTTTTCTTGAATTTTCTAGAAAACGTTATTTTTAAAAAGGGTTTGTTGTTCTCGGTTCTTGTGTTTTTTTTTTTTTGTTTGTTTTGTTTTGTTTTTTGGTCGAGCATGACTTGCATGCAGCAAGATTAAGAGACTGTTTGCTCCAGGTCCCTCTGCCACCAATCCTTGACCCCTAACCTCCCCTCCCCTCGCCCTCCCCCCCACACACAGCAGGATGGGGCCAGACTCCCACATCCCTCCGCCCTGAGCTGGGTTCATCCGGCAGAGGCATCTGGGCAGGGGCCGATTCTCTTCTGTGGTTCCATTTCCCACCGGACAGCCTGCCTCCCCGCTGGGACCTTCCCAGCCGGCGGTGGTGTGGCTTCGTGCTCTTTCCAATCCCTGATTGGCCCACCGTCCCTCTTGACCTCTCGGCTCTTCTGTTAGGTGTGTAACCAGTCCCCTACAGCCAACTGCTTGCTTCTGTAACGTGGAGACTGGATTCCGCCCTTCAGGCCTGGAGGCGAACACACACGAGACCACGGGGGAAAGCACGAGAGCAGCCGCAGTTTAAACGGTGAGAGGCTGACCACGTTTGTGGACCGCGTTTCTCACACTGCAAGGTCGGACTTTACCCAGAATGGGTGCGCGCGGGGAAGATACGATTACACCTGTGCGGGCAGATACGGAGCTATCTCAGAGTACGTCAGCAGCCGGCATTTTCCAGGCCCTTGAAGGATGAAAATGGCAGCTGCAGCCCCCGTGGACTGGGCGTAATCTGGTGACCACCGTCAGCCAACTGTAGTGACTTTGAATCGGAATCTCGCCAGGCCATTCCTGGTTTTTGGACACCCATCGTTTTTTTACCTTCCTCCATGTGGCTGGTTGTATTTGATCAACGACGGGCCTGAACAAGGGAGATTTGCAAGGCGTTCCCGGGTAGGGCACGCTTCAGCCGAATCCACTGCAAAGACCTAGGACAATATTCATGGTCTCCCAAGGCACCTTCTGGAAAACACAGCTGCTGCTTCTCACCAAGGAAGTTCCTAGAAGACATCTACGTCCAGGTACAGCACAAGCAAGTATTAACTAGCGACATTAACCAGCAGGTGGGAAAAGCCAGTGCTCCAGTTCAAAGGCCACCAGAGGGGAGAGTTCTCTCTTACTGGGAGAAGGGTCAGCCTTTTGTTCTGTTCCGACCTCCCACTGATTCGGTGAGGCCCACCCACATCAAGGAGGGCAATCTGCTTTACCCAGCCGACCGATTTAAGTGTTACTCTCACCCCAGAGCACCCTCACAGAAACATCCGGAATCATGGGCACCTTTGGCCAGCCGAGCTGACACACAAAATTCACCATCACCGTCGGTAAATAGTTTTACCCAACATAGGTTAAAACGACAAGGATTGTCCCACTTAGATGAGGTACCTAAGTATCCAGCTCATAGAAACAGGAAGTCGAATGGTGGTTGCCAAGGGCTGGGGGAAGAGGGCAGGGGAAGTCGTGTTTGATGGGGGCAGAGCTGCATTGTGGGAAGACGGAAAGTTCTGGAACTGAGCGGCAGTGTGGTGATGACTGCACAGCAGCACGGGGACTCGACGCCACTGCACCGTGCACTTAAAAATGTGCAAAATCGTCAACTTTATGTTGTGCGTGTTGTACCACAAGAAATTTGGTACATTAACAGACATATTACACGGGTCGTAGACTTGCCGCTTTTCAGTGAATGAATACATATGTTGATTCTTTCTCAGTTAAAAAAATAAACAAAGACCCCCCCTCCCCAACTCTAAGCTGATCTTCATCTGCTAGAATAAAAGTATACAGCCCTTAAAAAAAAACCCAGCGGCAATAACAGCAAGAAAAGATGGGTTCAGGTATCTTATTGTAGCTGAACAAATCACCCCAAACTTAGCGGCCGAAGACAACAACGCTGCCACAGACATAGTTGGCCTTGTCATTCTGCCCGTCCGGCAGGGATCTCCCCACGGACGCCGTCGGTGGGTGGCTGAGGCTACAACATCCGCGACAGCTTCTCCCCCAGGCCTGGCTCCCGGCAGAGATGGCTGGCGGGCTGGGACTTCTCTCTTTCTCCACGTGGTCTCTCCGTGGGACCAGCTTGGGCTTCCCAACGTGGTGGTTGGATCTCAAGGTCGAGTGTTGGAAGAGAAGCCACCATCAATCACTCTTACATCTACAGCTGCAGCTGTCCCTCTCACTTCTGTCCTGGTCTGGGACTGAAGCACTCAGGGCAGGAGAATAGAGGCCACTTCTCGAAGGGCCCTGTCGTCTATGTGACAGAAAATGCCAAAAGCAAAGGCCCTCTCCCTCCATGTTCATGCCCGGTCATCAGTCGGAGAAAAGATAACTTAGGAAGTGACATCAACCGGAACGTCACGATTTCAGGCTGTCCCCATTAGCATCCCGCAGGAGTGGGGACGGCTATTCTGGCAAATCCCGTCCTCGAATGGCCAGAGTTCAGAGGCGTGGTGTGCGTCACATCCATTTAATGCTAAAACTGCAGAAATTCATTTCAACTTTCTCCGATGACTCAGAAGCCGGCAGCTTGGGGGAGGGGGGTCACTAGCAGCGTATCCATTATCATTTCCCAGGTCCCGCGCCCCAGGGGTGGTTGACAGGATGCCAAAGAGATAAACCACTTTTACTGTAATTCACCCCCAGAAAAAAAGGGATTTACTAAGCAAATTAAGAGGGTGAAGAAACTTGCAGGGGTGACATTTAGCCTGCTCCAGACACCAAACTTTTCAAGCACTTTAGAAGCGTGATTTACATACAGTTACAGGAATGCTTCATTTATCCACCCCTGTCAGGGGAGGAGCAGTCTCCTAGGAGTGAATTTTTCAGATAATGATGGCTTCCCCCTAGAGGCACCAAGCCCTCTTCACCAGAGCAGACAGAAACCGTCCCAAGTGCAGAGCGAGTCTCCCTCCGCCTCCACAGACAGGACCCAGCGCGTGGTACAGCGTCTCTCTGATGAACCCGAGTATTCATTCTAGCCTGTCATCCCGAAGATCCCTAACACGCCGTGGCCCTGAAGTTACTACCTGTCTGCCACGTGGCTCCCTTCACTTATTCAAAACACATTTATTGATCCACTACTTTCTACCAAGTGCTGTTTTTTAAAAAAATTTTAAATCTTCACTTGATATGTTTATTAATTTTAGAGAGGAAGAGAAAGAGAGAGAGAGAAACGCTGACCAGTTGCCTTCTGTGCACATCCCGACCAGGGAATGAACCTGCAACCTAGGTATGTTCCTTGGCTGGGAATCGAACCTGCGACCTTTTGTTTATGGGCTGATACTCCAACCAGCTGAGCCACCATTGTTTTTTCCAACTTCAGGTGCACAGCATTGAGTTCGCTTACCCCGAGATCAGTGGCTGCTCTTTCACCGGTTGTTTGTTATTTTTTTAAATCTCTGATCCCCTTACCCATCCCTCACCTCCCCACAGGCATCTCTGCACGTGTTTTATTTATATTCTTTCATGTATGTGTCCTAGGGAAACGTTTTTCTTTCTTCTTTCCTTTCCTACATTTTTCTTTCTCCTTTCCTTTCCTTTCCTTTCCTTTCCTTTCCTTTCCTTTCCTTTCCTTCCTTTCCTTCCCTCCCTCCTTCTTCTTTCTTCCTTCTTTCTTACTTTCTTTCTTTCTCTCTCTCTCTTTCTTTCCTTCTTTCTTTCTTTCTTTCTTTCTTTCTTTCTTTCTTTCTTTCTTTCTTTCTTTCTTTCTTTCCCTCCCTCCCTCCCTTTCTTCCTTCCTTCCTTCTTCCTTCCTTTCTCTCTCTTCCTCCCTCCCTCCCTCTCTTTTCTTTCTTTCTTCCTTTCTCTCTCTCTCTGTCTCTCTCTCTCTTTCTTTCCGTAAATGGTAGCATGCTGTAGAAATCTTTCGGCCGCCTTATTTTCCCACTTAACTCGGTGTCTTTCAGAGGGATTACCCTGCTTCTAAAAGCCTCCTGGTTTTCACATGTCTCCACATTTTCTCTTTGCATGGTTCCAGGGATGGACGACTGGTCACCCCGGACTCCATGCCTCGCAAACGCTGCTGTAAAGAACACCCTCATGCACCCACGCCTGGGGCTCCTTCCCCTGGGGGTGAGCCCCCAGGGCTGGGACACAAGACCCCGAGATCTGCACGTCCTCAGTTTCCTGTCACCAGCTTCCTTCCGAGCGGCCGTGCTGTCCACGAGGAGCCCTACGTGCCTGCATCACCGCTGACACTTGGTATTATTCACCCTTGGAACATTTTCTCTGCCCCCCCCTTTTTTTCCCAATCTGATGGGTACATATGTTACCTGCTTGTTTTACTTTTGTGTTTTGCTGATTACGGGGCAGTTGAGCACCTTTACAGGAGCATGGTAGCCTGCCTCGTCATTTTTCCCCATCTGTCACCCCCTGTTGACTGTGTTTAGTGACCTTCAGAAAACCTAAATGCTTAATTTATATAGTAAACACAGGCCTTCCTGTTTTTTGTAGTCCTTTTCTCCACTCCCCCGTCTCATCTGTCACCTTTAATCTCTCTGCATGTTTTTCCCACTTAATCCCTCGGTACACACCCACGTCTCCTTCCAGCGGTCTCTCTGCCTGGCACGGCCTTCTCTGATGCGCTCTGCCCGGGAAATTTCCCCCTAGCTGTGAGACCAGATTCCGGTCTTACACTGCCCGTCTGCACGGCCCCTTGCTCGCACTTCTACTTGGCGTACCCCACGCACCCCACGCACCCCACCGCCTCCCGAAGCCAGCCGCTGTGCCCTCTGGCCCTCTATGAGATTAGAAGCCCCTTGAAGGCAGGGCTGGCACTCTGCCCTCCTTTCCGTTCTCGGGGTGGGCAGCCTCACGAGGGGCAGACGAGTCATTAGTAAATACGCGGCAAACAAACTCCACAGATCTTTAAAAAAAAATTACAGCCCGAAAAGTAAGCCAGTCTCCAGCATTCACGGGCTCCACTGAAATAGGCTGCCACCCAGAGAAACTCCAAGGTCAAGGCCAGCTGGAATCTATCCCTTTGGAGCGAGTGAAGACACAGAAGAAAATCACGCAGCAAAGCCCAGGCTCCAGGCTGAACTGGTCTCCACCGAACGGACAGATGCGAGAGGGGAAAATGGGGAATTGGGGAGATACTAGGTCTTTCCTCTTAGGGGCGAAGGTGTCCGATCACCTCATTCCACCGGGGTGCCTCTTCCACGTGCGGGGTATCCGCCGCTGCATCAGAAACCGCCATGAAGTAGCGCTGAAAGCAAAGGCAGCGGTCCAGCCTCGCTTCTCGCGGTTCTGGGGGCCCACGGGCTCACCTGGCAGTTTCTGCTTGAGGAGTGGGGGGGGCAGGTCTGTCCATCTTGTATCACCATCGTGACCGGGGCCACCCACCGCCCACATGTTATTTATTTAAGACTTTTCTTTGAATTGACTCACTTTTGTAGGGGAAGAGAAAGATACATTTATTTTTAAGGCAAACTTTTTATCACTGCCCGCACTGGAAAACCAATATCACACGCCATAAATAGACTGACTACAAAAATAAGCACAGTGGGAGCTCACGGTGGATTAAACACAAGCGTTGCACTCTGCTCGTTGCTGAAACCCTAATAAAATGGCAGTTGAGGGATAAACACCGAAAGCCACAAACTCAGAGGACCGAGAAGGAAGAGAAGAGGAGCAGGTAGCAAATGACAGGTGGCAATGAAATTGCGGAGCCCGGGGAGAAAATGAATCAAGATGAATGGGCGCCCAGGACTGGGGGAAGGGAAACAAAGAGAAAAGATATTCTGAGCAAAGGTGCCCGGGAAAGGGCCTGGAATGACGGGTATTCAGGTAGGACTAGCAGCAGGAGAGGCCATGAAATGCCTGGACTAGAACCTCTCTCATCTGCTCCCTCCCCAGGGACCCCCTTCTCGACACCCTCACCCCTCAAAAGGGTGGGACGTTTATTATTTGGGGAGTTTGATAATGAAATGTGTCCCTCTGCCACCCAAAGAACTTTGTGACGCTTCGGTTGAAAACGCGATGAACAATTAAAACAAACCCTCAGAGTCACACTACACGCGTGACTTAGGCAGTGGGGCTGCGTGCCCTTAAATGATAGGGCCCAGGGGCCATAGCGGGCACCGCAGCTTCTGCCGCAGTCAGATGAGAGAGGGAAATGCATCCATGAAACGGAAACACAAAACCGTAACCAGGAATACTCAGAGAGCAAGGGGAAGGCCAAAAAGACGGATGGGAGCAGATGAAGGGTGGGAGTAAATTGGTACAGGTTTGCTGTTTGCATAACGGATATTCCAGAGAGCCCCTGCCCTCCAAATCTGAGAAACAGAGGGGAGGAAATTATCAAAGAAATAATGCAAGAAAATTTCCCAGAAGCTAAAGACTTCGGTTTTCTGATGGAAAGGGCCCACGAACTGCTTAAAAGAATGAACAGACAGCAAAATAAGAACAAAACAAGAAAAACAAGGCACGCGTATAGAGAACTGGGAACAAGTGAGACCATGGACTTTTCCTCAGCAACGCGGGAAGCCAGAGAAAGAGCATCTTTAAAATTCTGAGAGAAAATGACTTCCACGCTTGAATTTTATACACAGCCAAACTGTCCTCCGGTGGCAGGGAATGACACGCCCTTTTCTTTACATTACCTAAGGCACCCAAAACCGGACCCCTTTCTCAGGAACCCATCGGAGGGTGTGCTCCACCAAAACGAGGGCGTAAATCAGAAAAGACGAGGACATGAGATCCAGGGCACTGGGGCCCCCGCACAGGACAACGGGCAGGGACATCCCTGGTGACGGCTGTGGTGTATGTCGGCCTGGGGGGCCACGGGATCAGGTGGGGCAGGAGGACGGCCGTCTCCAGGAAGAGATGGAACTGACAGATTGACTGACAGGTGTAGCCGGGCGTAAAATTGGATTGAGGGCCTCTGTACCGAGGTGCTGGGGGTGGGGGGGGTGTGAAGGGGCATCTGGACATTCAAAGAAAGCCAAGGCAAAGGCGGCAAAGGCCAGCAAAGAATGGCATCCCAAGGCACTATGGACGAGGCTGTGAATAGCGTGTACCCATTTGTCATCACGAAAACGCTAAGTCTGGGTTTAATAAAGAAACGAACGAACGGCAACCTGCGATAACAGATCGGAGAGACGGAGAAGTGTATCTAAGAACTGCTCTAAGAGAACGCTCATTGTTCCTGTTTGGAAACGAATAACACCTACCAGATGCGTGAGAAAAATCAGGAGATCGTAGCATAAGCATGTCATTTAAATGTACAGAGAAAAAAAACTCAGACGAGACAGCTGTAGGAATTGACAGCCGTTTCTGCAGGAAATTGGCATTTTGGGGTGGGGAATGAGGGGCGGCCGGGGGGCCTGATCTTCGTGATAAGGCTTCTGCTGCTCAGCCAGGTGCGAGCAGTGTTTGTATATTATCTTGACTAAAAATTTCCATGACTCTAAAACCGATGGAGTTTTTATTTTTATTTAAAAGATTTTATTTATTTATTTTTAGAGAGGGGAAAGGAGGGAGAAAGAGAGAGAGAGAGAAACATCAATGTGTGGTTACCTCTCACGTGGCCCCCAACTAGGGACCTGGCCCACAACCCAGGCATGTGCCCTGACCTGGGAATCGAACCTGCGACCCTTTGGTTTGCAGCCCGAGCTCAATCCACTGAGCTACGCCAGCCAGGGCCCCGATGGCGTTTTTAAAATAGCCAGTAGGATTGAAATTTTGTTAGAGAGTATTGCCAAAGCTCTGCGCCCGAGGCCTGCTCTCTGCTTTAAAAAAAAGATTAGGAAAAAGGAGAGAGATGGTCAAGCTGAACTAGCACCCAGCAGAGACGTCTCCCAGGCAGGAAATCAGAAAGACAGATGCCAGACGCTGGCTCCCCAAGTACGACCCATGGAACCTGTTGCTTCGACCAAGCGGAGTTCATGCTTACTGGGGCGAGAGCGAGCATCGCTGTGGCCAAGGCCTGGCGGTGTCTCAACGCAGGAAAAGTCAGGCACGAGAGCGCCGGGAACTGAACTTCGGTTTTAGGGGTGCCTTGTCATACAGGGAGTTACTAGGGCTGGGTAAGAGCCTTGGGCCCACAGGTCAGGATTGGTGGAGACAGCAAGGAAGGGATTTTGAGAGCTCAGAGTCAAAGGAATCGCAGGGCTCCAAGGGTGCGTTGATGCTTTCCCTGGGGAGTGGGTCAGGCTTTCAAGAAGTTCCCGTAAGGACCGCTCAAGCTGCTTGCTCGAGGAGGAGAGTTCTGGAAAAGTAGTCAGGCGAATGAAGACCGTGGGAGAGCCAGGTCCTGTTTCTGTGGACAGCACAGCATGGCCTGGTTCTCAACAGCCGGGCCGAGCTTGGGAGAGACAGCCTGGGTTCTTCAAGACAATTCCAAAGGGGCAATCAACCAATACTCGGGAACGCCATCTTTCCACGGGATCTATACCCAAGGTGCGTTGGGCCACGTTTTGGGATGGAACAGTGTTAGAGCGAACTCAGTGTTACTACCAGGGAATACCAATTAAACTCTGGTAACCACTCGACCTTGAACATGAGGGCCTGAACCTTGATGAGCTTTGCTTTCCTCCAGTGATTCTGAGACAGTGAGAGATAGGGGCAGGGGGCGGGGGGGCAGCCTTGGGTCATCGGGCAGGACAGTCACCTCACAGACTGGGAGGCAGGGTGGGGGCAGGACTCTTACTTTTTGCCCATTTCAAGTGTCCAGTGCCGCAGGTTATTTGAGAATTTGAGGCATTTCGTATGTATACATTTAACCCAGTGAAAGATTTCGAATACTACACACCAGAAGGCCACGTCTGCCCTTAGTATGTTCTAGAACGTTGCCCTCTCGTTTCCCCCGGCCCAGCCCAGAAGGCAGGAACAGGGACCACGGGGACCCGTGGAAACGCCTGACTGGGGGTCTGCATCGGGATCTCTGGGGGCTCCCCTGCCGGGGAGGGCTGCTGAGCGGTCCTTCTTCGCCCACAGAGCAAGTCTGGTCTCTGACGAAGGTGGGGTTCTTTCTTTCCCGCAGCAGCCTGTGAGCAGACGTCTTCAACCTGTGTCTGCCGGGCACACCCCTCCTGGCAGCGCCCTGGGGAGCCGCCACCAACACCCCCACCTGCTGCTGGGCTACTTCTCCCTTCTCTCTCTGGGACTTCAGGCTGCTGGGGTTGGGGTGGGGTGGGGCGGGTGGACGAACTCTAAAAATCAGCGAGGCAGGGGCCTTCTCAAAGAGCCCCACGGAGGCTACGTCACAGCCATGATCCCCTGTGCCTGCACATCGCTTTTCCTCTAATAAGCATCTGTACCTGGTCCTTGGCTAAAGTTTCTATCAGATTCCAGTTTGAGGGGCCGATGGCGGGGGGCGTCCATGGCAAAAATCTTTCTGATGCCACCAACAATTGCCTAGAGAAGCCAAAAATAACACGAAGCAAACAACAGCACCACAAAACCAAAAGGAGCACCCCCCCAAAAAAAAACACCTTTTAAAAATATTTTTCTTTAATGGCTTGATTTAAAAACAAAGTTGGGGTCCTTTCAAAGGGTGGGCTAGAGAAAGGAGGGGGCCTGGCCTCCCGGGCAGGGCAGCGTGACCGCCTCCCCTGGAAGCCCCAGCAGGGCGCTGGTGCCTCCCCGCCGCCCCCAGCCGCACCCCTCCCTGGCCACTCCACCGGCCAGACCCAGAACAAGACAGGAGATTTGTGCCCGCTGATGTGTGGCCTGTCCGAATGAAGGGGGCTTTTCATGAACAAAGTAGCGGGCGGTGTCATCTTCCCTGGAGTCGGAATCATTCACTATTAACACAATGTGTTATTATTGTATTTTTAATTGAAATGTAAATTCTGGGAACACTCTGACCCAATTTACTCCCAGGGAAAAAAGGGCAAAATTCTCATTTTCAGGGCTCTAGAAATGCAAGTTAGTGTTATTAATGATTAAGCTCTCTTTCCTGCCCTCCCTCCCCGCAGCGGGGCGGGGGCCGGAATGGGGACCTTCTTATCCAGGCGCAAGGTAATGTTACCCCATCCTCGGAGCGCATTTGATCGGCTGGGTAGATCGCTGGGTGGGAAGCTCAGATATGCCCCCCCCCCGCCCCCCGCGCCGGTCCTGGGGTTCACACCTGGGCCGGGAAGTGGCCAGAGTGTATAGATGGGGTTTCAGGTTTTAAATGACGATGACTGACGTGTGATTAAATGATTGATTTGCCGGGGAGATTGTCGTCCTGTCTATTTTAAAGAAACTCTCTTTGTCAAAACAGAACCCGGTGCAGACGGGAGGACGTCGCCGGCGCTGGCGCAGACTCCGCCCACGGGCGCTGCGCGGTCGCATCCCGTTGGCCGACGTTTCTGGGACGCGCACCCGAGTTCGGAGGGCAGCGAGTCCTTGCAGCGCCCACTCCCCGTTGCGCAGGGAGGAGAGAGACACCACTCTCCCGACCGACCGACCTTTCCCGAGGGCTCAGGGGGTGCCGGGCACCAGCGGGTGGGCGGACAAGCCGCGAGAGCGCTCTCCGCAAGTCCTCCTGCCTTGACCTTTGTGTCGGTCACAGTTCAAGGGTCAGCTTGTGCGAGAGAGGAATCCCCTCCCGCCCAGTCCGAGACACCCCCACTCCCCCCACTCTCTGGGCTGGCCCTTTGAATACTGTCTTCACAGGGCTGACCATCACCAATGGTCAAGACTAGCCAGCACGTGAAGCAAACGTGGGGGGCGGTAGGCCGCGGGGGGGGGGGGCGGCGCTGTGGGCAGAACTGGGGCTCGCGGAAGTTCTCGCAGAGGACGAAATCACAGGAACCCTGCAGGCGGAACTCTGGGTTTGCGGGGAAGTTCTCAGGTTCTAACCTTTCCCCTTTTCTTCCTTTTCCCTTCAAATACCCCTCCATCTTGGCAGGCAGGCCCGAGTGTGCGAGTGTGCGAGTGTGTGCGGCTTGCCACGTCTGCACGCGCTGGGCTGCAGCCCTGTTCTTCCCTGGATAAATCCCTCTTTGGTGATGAAACACCTAATCGATATTATTTTTCAGCCGACCCTGGAAATTACCTTGCTTGCTTGTCCATTATTTACCGCATGTCTCTGCTGGCTGGGCAGAGAACGAGCTCCGGGAGGCCCTGCCCCCGACGGCCGTGTTCCCCAGCGTGTCCCCGGCACAGAGACGCCCCACCCACCAGGGATTAACGAATAGTGACTAACAAGTGGACCACTGTGGTACGAGAGTACAAGACATCCGTCCGACCCAGAGACCCACGATGTCTCCTACCAACGTCGTTAATTCCGCACTCCTACTGGGTGCCACAGGAATGAATAAACACAGCCTTGGCCAGAAGGAGCCCAGAGTTGTTGCAAAAGACCAGTAACAAATACAGCCCAGTGGGGTCCATGTTGCAGACCATGGCTCTCAGCTGGGAGCGATTTCGCAATCTCCCCTCAACCTCACCCGCGCCCCTGGCTGGGGCATTGGGCAAGGTCTGCAGATCTGACCAGGCGTCCAACAGAGGGCAGGTGCCGCTGGTCACCCAGTGGGTAGAGGCCAGGCATGCTAAGGACCCTACAAAACACAAGAAATTAAGACAAAGAATCGAGAATTGTCTCAAAATGATAGTAACGCCGAGGTTGAGAAACTCTGGTACAGACAAAGAATTGTGCACAGCCTTCACTGGGTGGCAGAGGTGGGGTGGAGCAGGCCTCGAAGCCAGAGGCCTGAGACCTTCGCCCCTACATCCACCTCTGATGAGGCCGGAACAGTGTGGGCTCGCTCCCGCCGCTCATGGACCCTCACTCGTTCGTCAGTTTGGCTGTGCACACCCTTCTGGTAGGATCCCCTGACGCGCTCCATCATTTTACAGAAGGTGAGGCTGAGGCTGTGATGAGAAAACAGGCCATAAGATTACCCAGTGACCCTCCGGCTGGTGAAGGAGATTGAAGTCCCCGGTTAGAAAGGGACGGCCAGTCTAGGCCGATGGGGAGTCTGGGGCATCCCCCGTTTCACTTGCCCCGAAGTAAAGGGACAGAGTTGCCCCATGCTCCCTGGGTAGGTCATCCTCATGAGGCAGAAAGACCCAACTCTTACTCCTCCCTCCGCCAGACCTGCTTCTTCACCGAAGCAGAAGCTGCTGGGGAACAGAAAAGAGCCTATTAGCTCACACTTTTCCTGTTACTCTTAAACAAGCTATTTGTGGCTTCCTGCAAGCAAAATGAAAATAAATGCAGGGTAAGAGAGGGGTGGTCGGGAAAACCAAGCGGCAGGCCGGGGCTCTGGGGCTACGAGGCTCCCGGCAGGGCGCACGCCCAGCCCAGCGCAGGGCTCGGAGTGTCACTGTCTGTCGTCGGCCCATCCCAACGTTCACACTTGGGCGGGGGCGGGGTTCTCTTTAAAGAAAACTGGCATTTCATTGCGTCTACTTATAGACCATAGATCAAATGCTCGAGGTGGGAACGGGTGGGGCGGGAGGAAGTCGGGACCCATGGGTGGGAGGTCGGGGTGGCGCTGGTGGCGGCGGGGTAAGGGTCAGCCCCCTTGCGGGTCCACCTCCCAGCCTGGGCCTCCGGGGCTGTGTGTGTTGAGGGGTTGAGGCTGAGACCAAAATGCCTACACTCCCGAAAGCCCCTTGGGGTGGGGCTGGGCCTCCAAACAGCCATCCTCCTTGGGGTCCAGGCTGGTGCTGTCCGCTCAGAACAGACGCACCAGGGTCCCTTCGGTGGCTCACCTCCCAGGTCAGCTGTCCCCTTCCCTGCGGGTTGAGGAAAGTGCCCCTTTTTGGAGACACAGGGGACAAAGCAGAAAGCCCCTCAGCTCCCGCCCCAGGCAGAATCCACTCATTCGTTGGCATGTGGGCAGCAGAGCTCAGCGTGCCAGGCAAGGGGGCGGGTGACAGAGAAGGAGACGCCCGCAACATTCCTGAGTGTGTCATCTAGTGCAGGCAAGGTGTGCATATGTCGGTTACACAGCAGCAGTTCCAAAATGACCCCCCAAGGCGAGGTCAGGCTGCGAGTGCAGGGAGGGAGAGAGAGAGCTCAGGGCTTGGGTGCCGGGGGGTCATCTGTTTGCGGATCTTCTTCAGAGACGGAGAGGACGCCCCAAGTGGTTCTCCAGAATATACTAAAGAAGAACAGGCCATGCCCCAGGCTGTGAAGAGTTTTCAGTCCTTTTGGGAGGAGGAAGTGTCAGGAGCCCAGGCCCCTCTGCCCGAGGTCCTCCCAGGCGGCATCACTGACACTCGGTGCCCTTGGTCCTGGTGGACCCGCGGACGCCAGACGGGAGGCCCCTGAGAGCAGGACCCACGCCTTGCTCTCCTCTTTCCAAGCCCAGTGCTGGGCAGGTGGTAGGTAAAGAATTGCTGGGTGAATATATAAAACGGGTCTTTAAAACATTGGTCGTGAGAATGCGTTAAATTGAAAGTTCCAGAGCCTCAGCGGCAGTGAGAGAGATGGGAACACAGCATCGGAGATAAACAAACAAAGAGAAAGAGGCAGAGACAGCGGGAGAAGGGGCGGCAGCGGGGGCGGGGGCGACAGCATTGCCGTAGCGCTGTCCGCGGAGGTGCTCACCTGGAAGCAGTCTCTGGGGGACTCTACGTCCCCAGCGCTGCAAAGAGACAGTGACACCTTCACGATAAAGAAGACGGTCACTGCCGTATTTTTAAGCCAGGAATAGTCATCGAATATTATCACAGGGCGTGTCCCTATGACACAAAGTCAGAGCCACCAGTTTTATCATCATCGTCAGTGGTGAATCACTTAGTACGTGCCGTCTGAGGGCATGGGCTGGCGTGCTAGCTCAGCCGTGGCCTTGCTGTGCGACCTCAGACAAGTCCCTTAACCTCTCTGTACCTCTGTGTCCTCATCACAAAAGAGAGAAACAAAAATACCAACTTTCATCAGCCCCTGCGACTATAAAATCAAGTAAGAGGCGTAAAACGAAGACCCCCAAAGTGGCAGCGGAAAGTGCCGTTACACGCGTGCCGCCGTTGCGGGCGGTGCCACCGTCCCCAAGAGAATCTTTTCATCTAGGAACTTGGAAGCGCCTCTTGGGATGGGCAGAGACCTCCGTAGAAACGACCAAGGCAGGGTGGGGAGTCACGGGGTCGTTGGTGCGAGACGCTGCGTCTGCTGCAAGATCCACCAACCAGGAGCTGCGCACAGCCACCCACTCGCAAGGAGCCATTGGGCATCTCGGTTTCTTGCTGCGCAAGCTCAGGACCACCCGGGAGCGGCCGTGCGGGGGCGGGGGCGGGGATCGAGGAAGCGCGGCGTTCCGGACCGCGGGGTTGGAAGACCGTGGAGAGCCGGATCCTGGTCCAATGGCAGCGATCATTAAATGTATGAGGATTGGTCGATTTAATTTGTTCTTTCCTATGGACTGATTGGTAAAGGCACCGAGCTGGGAGACGATGGATATGTCTGCGTCCCTTTCAGACGTGCTGGGGAGGGGAAAGGTGGGGAGGGGACAGGGAGACTTGCAGAGGGAACCTGCCCCCCACCCCCAGCTGTGACCTCCTGCTGTTCCACCCAGGCCTGGACTGAAGCAAAATGGGGTGTCCCTGGGCCACGGCCTGGGGGAGAGGCAGAGGCAGGGGGCAGCGAGGCCGATGGAGCATCCGTTCTGAGAACGGCCCTAGAGCGATCCCCCCTCTTCTTCCGCCTCCCACCGTGCCCGGCTGGCTCAAATCGCAAAGGGCACCTGCGAAGAGGCCCCTGAGGTCTGACAGCCCGTGGCCCTGGCAGTCCCCTGCAGCCGGCTGACCCGCCGAGGAAACAAGAAGTCCAGGTTCACGTGAAGCGGACAGCGGAGCTCCGGGCACCGGGTTCGAGGAGGTGCAGGAGGATGTCCGCACCTGGACCGTTTCCCAGGAGACGGGGGCGAAGCGGCCTCCCTGGGAATGGCTTGGGGTGGAGACAGGTGAGAGCAATTGGAGGCCAGGCTGGGCCCTCTTCACCCACCACCTTCCATCGGGCCACTCGGGGAAGGGAGAACACTGCACTCCCGGGGTGGGTGGGGGGGGGTGGGCAACACCCCCGGGCTCCCACACCACCCGCGTTTCTCGGAGCTGGCCCTGGGCAGGCACCCCTGGCCCAGCTGACCGTGATGCAGGAGCGGCATCCAGTTCTGCCTCGGGTCACCGCGGTCCACACCGCCTCTCCACGTTTGTGCCTCTGGTGTTTGGGGAAGCGTGGACAGCGAGTGGCCCTCCCGTGGGGGGCGGGAGACTGTGGGGGACTCCAGCCTCATTCCAGGGAAGAACAAGACTGGGATGGATCCCACCTGGTTCCGAGCCAGTGCCCAGGGCCGTGGGGCCCCTTTGCCCCCGGCAGTAACCAGCTCATTCACTTTTTCTGTGGCTTTTCTTTCTCCCCAACTTCAACGCTTGTCTCCCGGGACCGTATTTCAAGTATGCTACCTGCACCCAAGTCCTTTTCTTAGGCTCTGCTTTTAGGGCAACCCAAACTTAAGATGCATTGGAAACAAAAGTCAGGAGCCATGAGAAGTGCATTTGAGAGCCAGCAGGTGCTGGTGTGACCCAAACCACACGCAGGGTGAGTGCTGGCGCTCCCGTACCCCACGCAGCCGGGGCCGACATCACCCCACAGAAGGCTGTGCCCTCGTTCCCTCCCTGCGGTGGGGGGCGGGGGCTGGGGGAATGATCCCACGTCTCTGGGGACAGCTCCTGGGCACAAGCACAGGTCTTGGGTGTATGAGGTTCCCATTGCAACCTGCGACTGTCCCAGGAGGTAGGAGAGGGCGGGAAGTATGTTGACCGAGCGGGCAAACCAAAAACGTACCGAAGACTTCTTTGAAATAGGTTCGATTGCATCTTTAACAAAGTTGTTCAGCAAACACAGCTCATTTTTTCAACTTTGATAAATCAATGTAACAACCCATCTCTGGGGCATTCCCTAGCCCACTAATTCCCACAGCTTGGCATGTTCTAGGAGGCACAGGGCCAGGCTACTTCGTAACCTCGAATCTCGTTGTGAGAAGACATTTCCTTTTTAATTATTTTCCAGTCCTATCAAAGCAAACAAAAAGGCTTGCTTCGGGGCCAATAATGTCTTAACACTCCTCCGAAATCTGACGATGTCTCTCTTTAGCAGAGAAGGAGTAGGCCCCAGACAGACCACCCTGTCTGGCTAGAATTTTATCTTTGCCTTCTTTTCATGGGGTTAATTTTGGGGTTCGCTTCTTATAGGAAAAGGAAGTAAGCCAACTTCCATGTGTGAAAGTGATATAAGCTTTCTCTTTTAAGTAAATTTATGAAAGCAAAAATAAGTGGAGTTAATTAAAATATCAAACGGCTGGTCCTGGTGAAGTCGATGGATGCCGTTTGAGGGTCGCTGAAGTTGGGGGACCCGCCGTGGGCCAGCGCCCCACGAGGGCCTCTCTCCCCAGCTTTCGGTCAGTTCTCTTAGCTGGTGATTGAACGGAGGCAACGGGGAGAAAGTAATCGATCTGGAAAAGGATTCCGGAGATCTGCTGTGATCTTGACAAACTTCTCCCCCTTTCCTGGACTCAGTTTCTCCATCTGTAACCGGGGGGAGGGGGAGAGGGTGGGTAAGACAATCTCTAGGAACCCTTTCAGCTCTGGTGCTCTAGGTGCATGAACGTGGGGGCCCCCCGCCAGTCCTGACCTTCAGCCCAGCCTTCTCCCCTGTTAAGCTCGAGGCCTCCAGCACCTCGAGTCCCAGGCCCGGGCTGTGCTCTTCCCTGTAGGCTGCCTGGGTTCCTGGTCTGCTGTCCAACGGCCCCCTCTCCTCTCTCTCCTCCTCTGCACGAGTCCTGGCCTTCATCCCTGTCCCGGCCGAAACAGCGGCTTTCTGCCTGGTCTCCTGCTTCCCCACTTGCCCCCCAGCCCCCAGACACAGATCTCTAGAACCCCCTGAGGGCTGGATCCCCGAGACAAATGGAGCCCCATCGGGGCAAACAACCAAGCCCTTTTCCACAGCCTGCACGGTCTCTGGCCTCGGGCTTCTGCCGGTATCTCCTCTGCTTACATCTGTTGATTACCGTCTCCTCCTCACTCACCCTTGCCCCTCAACCCCAATATTTTATCTGGCTGATTCTTCTCCATCTTCTAAGGCTCCTCTCAGGTGTCACCTCTTCCGTGAAGCTTTCCTTGATCAACTTACCTCGGCCAGCCCGAGATAGGCAACACTCCCTCAGAGCTCTTGTGTTACCATGACTTTGGCCATGTGGTGTCACAGTTACCTAGAGCCCCGAGTGCCCATCTTCCCCCGCCTGGCCGCCAGCTTCTCCGTGCGCTCAGCGTCCATCACCGGCCCCGGCCCACTGGCCTGCAGGAAGGTGTTCAACGAGTACGAGATACACACATGAATGATTTAGTGACGGTTGGGCTCATAACTCCACACCCACCTCTCTGCCTCCGGGGCTCTTTCCATGGGCTCTGTGGTATTTCCCCCCAAGCCTCGGCGTTGTCGGAGGTATCGCTTTGTGAGTGGGAGGTGAATTCATCACCTGCATCCAGCCTGTCCCTTTAAGTTTCTGGAGGACAGGGATTGCTTCACTCTTTTGCCAGGAAAACAGGCATTTGAGAGTAACTATAATTGTCCAGAGAGACAGCAACTCTTCATAACCATAAATAGAATATCCCTGAGGCCCCCTGACGCCCCACCGTTTCGATTCTGCCCCCTTCTGAGTCAGGCCCGTGTCGCCTCTCCTGGGCCAGGGTCCGTATAAGCCATATTGTGCCTTAGCACCACGTACAATTATATATGGGGGAAAGAAATGTCTATTTTGGTCTCAAGAAAATTATGTGATTTTGCTTAAGTTCAATTTTAAAACATGGAATATGACTGAACTTAATGTTAGGACTCGGGGAAAATGTTCCGGTAATTATAGATGAGGATACATATATGCAATTTCTTTCAAATTTAGTAATACAAAAAAATTCTGGATCCTAACATAACTATTTATAACTTGGCCAGGAGAACTCTGAGAATCCCAGCTCTTTCGCCAGAATAGGTTATTCTTCGTGCATCTTATTGAAGCCATAATGCATGACGGAGCGTGAATTATGGCTTATTAATTCTCACCTAGTGTGCTATTAGGCCGAGAGCTGTCAGTGCAACTAGGCATGAATTAATATCTAATAATTCCCCTGCTGAAATGTCTTACTGAGATTATAGCGTTTTATTAGTAAAGGTTATGCCTTTAAAAATGTTTTTGTATGGTAATTGGGAGATGAGGGCTCGGCATGGAAAAGACTTCTCCGCTTTTTCCAGCAGCCATTTCTGAAACTTCTCTTGGATGGCCCCAACCTTTCATTCTTGGTGCTACACAAGGACACCATATTTGGGGAGTTTTCTCAGAAGCACGACACAGAGGAGCCACTTAGCGATTGGGAATGCAAACCTAAGAGGTCGCTTTGACCGGAATTCCATTCCATTAAGTTTCGGTGAGCCTGGCAAACATGAGCACAGCCCGGTGAGGGCTGAGCGAGGATGAGAGATGTCCCAGACTCTTCCAGCGTCAGGAGGAAGCCCTGTGGGCAGTGGGGACCAGGTGCGATCTGAAGGAGAGGCTTTGAACCCTGGTCCTGGCACTTACTACTAGCTGCAACTCCTCCTTAGGGCCTGGGCAGAATGCCCCTCCCACTCTCCTTCAAGTTAGTGTGTGACCTGAACTAGGCGATGAAATGTGAGCCCAGGTGACATGTGTTGTCTCTAGGAAGAAACCGTGAAATGCATTTCTTCCTCCTGTGATTGTGGAAGCTGGGTTGAGAGGGAGCCTCTCTGGGTCTGAATGAACACACGTAGACCAGCATTAGGAAGAAGCGAATAGGTCCCGTCATGCCTAAGATTTCAGGGTTGTGTGTTACACAGCAAAACCTAACCTAACCTGACTGATACTCCCAGCCTCACTCCCACGCTTGATCAGATCTCCACAGACCACCATGAACTCTCCCTTCAGGCCCCTTATCATGACACTGATCAGGTCGTTATATGTGATTATGTGTTTAATGTCTGTTTCCCTTCCTAGACCAAAAGGTCTGTGAGGACACAGACCATGTCATTAATGTATCCCTTTTGTGCCTGGTTCCTGTGAGAGGCACAAGAATATTTGCTGAATGATTGGATGAAAGAATGAATGATTTAAAAGAATGAATGTAAGGTAAATACAAGCACTTGGGGAACACCATAGCCCCCCATAAAAAGTATGATCATCTCCCTAGCAAGAGTTTAATGGTTCAACAGATGAAAATCTTTGAATGGCAGATCAAAAGATGGCTCCTACCTTCTGGGTAATATGCCTTGTCTTAAACTTGCTGTGTAATCTTCAGCAAGAGACTACCCCTCTCTGAGCCCTGACTTCCTCATCTGTCAAAGGAAGGTAATCTTTTCTGGGACCTTTCGTTGTGGACCTGAAGATCCTAAAAACTGATGCTGAGCGGGCAATTGGAGGATAATACCATCTCAGTTGCACTTCCTGGCTGACAGCAGCCAACCTCTTTAGGTGGGTGAGACATCAGACCCTGCAAACCGCCTCATCTGCAGGTGGGGCATTCCCCACGGAGAACCCTCTCTGGGTGCCTGTCGGCAACGACCACCACAGAAAGGCCCCCACGGAGGCCAAGAACAAAAGCACGTTTTCGGAGAGAGGCTGGGGGGCAACCGCTCTCACTGGAAGTGTGTGGGGACGCCTTTGTGCAGTACAGAAATAGGGCTGGTAAGTGTGATTTCTCACCCATTGGCCGTTCATTGGAGAGGGTAGGTCCTCTGGTATTTAGGGCCCCCCAAAACCTTCCCTCATCCCCTACGCAAAGCCAAAGGGGCCCAAAGAGCAGAACGAAGCCACTCATATGTTATAAAATCAATGCCCATCAGCCCTCAGGGCGGCTCTGCTGGCCCACACGCAGAGAAGAGACCATGTGACGTGCCATCCACACGGCTTTGCTCCTTGCACCGTTTTTTTACAGCCAGAATGAAGTCTTGAACCCATCCAGGGGGACCTTCGCAAGTGAGCCACCAAGCTAACAGGCTAAGGGATGGTGTCTTGACCTGGGGGACAGGTAGCCAACCAAACAATGAGATGTCCCGATACATCCCCGATGTGCTAGTGACCGTCCACCTTCACTTTAGACTCCTACAAGACTTCCGGTTTGCCTCTCGGAACCTTCCTGGTTCTGCATCCGCTCCTACCAAAGGTGCCAACATCCCCACATCTTCCTTCTGTGAGTCTGGGGGACAAACAGGAACCGAGCGTCCCTGTCCCCTGTTCCCGACCCTTTGCAGTAAGCTGCCTTCTAGCCGACGACAAGGGTGAAGGCTGCAACTGATGCTTCTAACATTCTCCTAACCCTTGGTTGTCACCCCCGCCCGACTCCCACGATGTCAGGGAGGATTCGCTTGAGTTCAGGCTGTGTGCAAAGCACCCACCTCTGCCCAGGCCATGTCCTGTCAGGTGTCAGCCCGGAGGCATCTTGTCCAAAACCACCATGACAAAAACCTGGAAGCCAAGAACGATTGCGTGGCAAAAGTGGTCCCTTCTCCACAACCTGGTCTGCCCTCTACCATGTAGATGTCACCTCCTTGGGGAGAAAAATCACCCCTTCCCCAGAACAGTGGCCTTCCCAGGTGTACCTGTTCGGAGGTGGAGCCCCTCCCCCCCATCCTATGCTGGGAACCATGTGACTGAGGACACTGGAGGGGGGAAGCCATTGCAGAGAGAGGATTACTGAGGCCAGAGGGGCGCCTCGCCTCGAATCGCATCGGAGCCCTGTGGTGCTGACCAAATGCAACCCCCCAGGCCCGGGGGCCGACCGCCTCGGAGTCTCTGGGGGGGGGGACTCAGACACCTGCGGTTGGGGCAATCGGGACGTTGGGAACCTGGTCTCACGTTTTCTCCCCGCGCTCACCCAGCTTGCCTGGGACGAGCCACGAAGTCCAAGAATCTCTGCAGGCAAACTTCCTGCCTCCCAGCCCTCTCTGGAGCTCCCTTGAAAGGAGGCAGCCGTGCAAGTTGACAAAGACTGTGCGTGAGCCTGTGATACTGGCCCATTTGAAAAACGCACATTTCAAAACCCCTTTTCTTCGCATCATATTTTTCTGGTGGTTGTCACTGCTGTTACAATTCTTTCTCCACTCCTGTAAAGCCCGGGGCATTTCTGAGGCCTCCCCGAGGGAGTCCGATATGGCTGATTTGAGGCAGCCCGGGAGCAAAGCATTTCTGAGACAGTGTCCGGGTTCCCTCAGCTGCGTCCCACGTCCAGCCTGTGAATTTCCATCTCTCCCTCCCGGCTGGGCAGAGGTGATGTTCTCCTGCCCTGGCCTCCTCGGAGGTGCACGTGCCCGCTCGGGGAAGCAGCTGGGCCCGTCTTGGCAGCTGCTGCAGATTAGTAAATTACAAGTTTGAGATTAAAAAAGGAAATGACGAAAGAATGAAACCTTTCGTCTGGCAATTGGAAGTCAGACTGCCACAATGAACACCTGTTGAGAAGGCCCATTATTAAGAAGCTGGAGGCTCTGGGTGAAAAGATCACTGTGAATTAATTTTGATGGCCTCACAAAACTCTGTATAACAAATGATCTCCGACGGGGGTGTCCAGGGACCTGCGTTGGAAGGGGGAGGGGGAATTTGGTTTCGAGCAAGGTAATATAAGCTGTGCCATGATATTAAAATCCGCCGTTGGCTGCGCTTCCCCGTATGCTTCTGCTGAAGCAGGCTGTGCATGCTAAGGTTACCACGTATTATGCGTCTGGGGAGAAAAGAGAAACAATTGATATCAAAGTCTTTTACAAAGGTTCTCGGAGAAAGCATGAGGTCAGAGACTCATGACTCCCGGATTGTCAAATCATGTCTCTACGTCTGTGTCTCTGTAAATGGAGACCGGGGTGTGCTCTCGGTGGTCTGAGTGGTCTTTGTTGCTTTTGTTCCGCAACCACGTACATGGACGCGCACACCCGCAGACATTCAGAGCTTTGTTCGTCTTTGGCAAGGGCAGGACGGAGCAGGAGATGCGTTAGCAAATGGATGTGCTTGCAGTGAGGTGAACTTCGTACTTGGTAATGTCATCAGAAATGAGGAAAAGTTAGACATTCAGGATCGAGAGGCACAGAGGAACGGAGGAGCTGGTGAGGGGGGTGGGTGGGTGCAGATTTCCTGAATATTAAGTGGTTTCATTCTTTCCTGAAAAGAAAGAGACTCCAACTAAAATGTGCCGGCGTCCTACCTGTCTGTCAGCCCCGATTAAATCTAAAAGCAGGCATCCCATCTGTTTGCCCAAATGAAAAGTGTAATATTCTACTAACTACTTTCTATTATCGCTCAACTTGAAGAGTTTCCTGCAAAGCGATCCTCGGTTCACTTGGAGTTTATTTGGCACACAAAAGGAAGCTCCCGAAAGCTGTATGCTTTTAAGCTAATAAGCACTCCACCCAGCTGACTCTGCGGCTGAATTTTCAACACTCGGCCATTAATATAACATGCATTTTCATAGTTGTGGGCTTCCATGTGTCATGAGACAGAAAACCTAAAAAAGGTCCCACGGGGGATGAGCAGCCGGGGCTAGGAGCACAATCCTAACACGTCCCGCCCTCGGGCTCTAAGACTGAGAGGGGAGAACTTAGGTAAGATTGTGTTGGGTTACGGAGCAATCTCTTCCCCAACAGGCACCTATTTTACTAAAACCAAAATGGGTTCTTTCCACTGTATGGGGGCTTAGCCTGCAACATCTGAGCAGGAGACACGCACGAACCCCCACCCCTACCCCCAACCTCCAAGGACAGTCACTCTGGCAGAGTTTGAAGATGCTTCGAGTCCTTGCCCTTACTGCTCCTTCACCAGAAAGATCTGGGAGGCTTTGCTGTGAGCACAGGCGACTTGGGTTGTTTGCAAATGCTCTCTGCCCAGGAACACTTGCTTCTGAAAGAAGTCCAATTTCTGCACGATTTGGAAGGTCTTTGGGCTTTCCTAGGAACTATTAGATAATTCAATGTAGCTTCCTCCCATTGGGGAAAAAAAAATCTGCACCCCCCCCCATGGACAGCCCCCAGACTCCCCAGCTTCCCTTGCATGCTAGTCCATTTTACGACGAAATTAATCGGAGCGTGACTTATGGAGTCCCAGAGGGAGGTCGCTGGGGCTGGTAAATATGTAAACATGGCTTTTTCAGTTTCCGTTTCGCATGAATACAAAATAAACTGCAGCCCTCCGCACGCTGGAAAGTTCTTCCCTAAAGTTAATAAAATCTGTCAACTTCCATCAAGGCTGGGAGGAAGGGGGTCCACAGGTGCAGGTCCTCGGGCCCAGGCTCCAGAAGTCCGGGCAGCTAATAAAAAGCCCAGGGCACCGCGCGCCTCCTTCCCCATCAATTCCCATCAAGCGTTATTGGAGTCATCTGCCGCCTCGGAGGTGCGTCCCCCGCGCTCGCCCCGCAGAAGCGACAGTGACATTTGGCCGCGCTGCAGGTGCGACTGTGTGTGGCCGCGCGGCCTGAGTGGGGCCGCCTTTGTGGCGCTCGGGGCCTTTGATCTGGGCCACAAAGGGCCGCAGAGCCGCAGCGCCCCCCACCCCACTCCCGTCTCCGCGGGACCAGGGAGGGGCGGGCTGGGGCTGGGGCTGAGGCTGGGGGCGGCGAGGAGGGAGGGAGAGGATCTCGGGAGGGGGTGATCCATAATATTTATTTCAACAATAGCTTCAAATCTTTTTAAACATCATAAGAACACGGCTCATTAAGCCCACAACAGCCTTGAAATTGTGTTATAAAACCGCAAAACAGAAATCAATACATTTGCTAGAAAGGAGGTAATGAAATATATTGAGTTGCCTGAGAAGTGGTTCGTATGAATCATAATATTATTATGTGTGCATCAATTCCATTTCCAATACTTAAAGTTAACCAGCTAGGGAAGAGCGCCCCGAACCCCCGTTAAACAAGCCGGCCCCGGTGACCTGCCAGGCGGGCGCATCTTATAAATAACCCGGGGAGCAGTGGGAGGGATGCCTCGCACCCCCCCCCCGAGCTTCAGCTGCCCCAGTCCAGTATCTTCCCTGCCTGATCAATACAGGCTCACAATGGCCCGGGGAGCTCCAGGGGCGGCTGCAGACCCCACCCCCAGCCCCCTCCCTCCAGCAGCGGCAGGGCCAGCTTCCACCCAAGGGTTTTGGCCAGCTGCTCAGAGATTGCAGCCTCCCTCCCCTGCCCTCCCCAGAAGCTTCCGTGTCTTCCTCTTCCCTGGTGTGTGTGAATCCGAAGACCCCAGCTTCTGACTCAGCAGCCAAGTAGCCACCCAACGGGCGATCTGCGGTTTGTCTTCTCATGTCTTTCTTGTTGTGGAGTCGATGTTGTTTTCTTGCTTTTATTCTGTCAGTGATTAAAACTGGATGCATTTTTCTCCTCCTCCTTCCTGGTGGGCTTTGAAAGAGGATCTGATTGTGAAAGGTACAGGGGGGCTACAGAATGGGGGTGGATTCAGGTGGGTGGGGGCCTCCAATTGATGCAATTGGGGGGCCCTGGTAAAGAAACACTATCTTACTTTTGAGAATCTCAGGGAAGACATAGGAACATGCGGGCGAGGTCTCTCCTGGCCTTAGAGGTGGGAAATGTCCATGGGAGAGAGAAGCGTCGACTGGTGGCCTCTCGTAGGCGCCTGCAACCCACGCACGGGTCCTGACCAGGAAGTCCAGCCGGCCGCCCTTCGCTTTGCGGGACTCACCCAGCCAACTGAGTGAGCCACACCTGTCACCTTGCGGACGTCAGCCCCCTGAAGTCTGTGGCTCTGGCTGGCTTTCTTCCCTCCCTGTCCCCAGAGTGCAGAGCCTGTCACGCAGCAGGTGTGGCGTGAGCAGGGGCATCCGGGAGTGGTCTGTCCTGGGGGGCCTGGCAGGGACACACAGCGTCCGGTCTCAGTCGCAGAGGTTTCTTGAGTTGGGTGGCCTTTGCGTCTACCCTCTACCTCTGCCGGTGGCCCTTGCACTGTGCCTTTGGCATCGGGACCGACTGTGACCACAGGAGCAGGCCCCTCCCGGAGCATTCTTAGGGGGTCAGTAGCACACAGACAGCCACGTGTACATGTGTGTGCACACGCAGGGAACCCCCACGCCTGAGCACCGGCACCTGGTAAGCTGGGTCAGAGAAGGCGCGCCCCCCTCCCCCGGACCATCCGAGCCCTGGGAAAGGTTCTTCCTGTCTCCGGAGACCAGAGAAGCAGGGTATGGGGACCCAGGTCAGTGGTTCTGAGCCTGGGGTGACTTTGACCCCCCAGGGGGCATTTGGCCATGTCTGGAGACAGGTTTGGTTGTCAGACCCCGTGGCTGAGGGGTGAGAGAGGGGGAACGTGGTGTCACTACTGACTGTTGGTAGCGGGAGGCCAGGGACGCTGCGAGAAGTCTCTCAACACCCGGGGCAGCCCCCACAGCAAGAACCGTCCAGCCCCAAGTGGCAACGCTGCCCAGACTGGGAAACCCTGGGCGAGGCTTTTTTCTGGCCGGAGTTGGCAGAGCTGCTTCCGCCCCTGCCAGTCTCTCCAGAGGAGGGGTGCCCCGAGGGCGTGAGAGCCCAAGGGCCTTTCTCAGTGTCATGGCCACGTAACACGTAACGTGGCCTCCTTCCCGAGTTTCCCTTGATGACCGCCGACAGTCCTCGTCCCCAGTGAGCTGCTGCCTCTACTGCTCTGGGCCTTCGCTCCAGGTCCCCTCGAGGACACGTGCTCTTTCTGACTCCTTCCAAGGCACGGACCAGTCCTCCCTTCCCTGAAGGCTGGCCAGCCCACCTCCTGCCTGGCCTCCGCAGCACCGGGCTCCTCAGAAGGGCTAGAGCCAATAAATCACCACGTTTGAAATGAGTGGCATCAGCTCCACTCCGCATACCCCACCCCCATGCACACCCAACACCCTCTTCACACTCCCCCTGCCCCGCTGCCCCTGCTG
Organism: Glossophaga mutica; assembly: GCA_039655065.1. NCBI lineage: Eukaryota > Metazoa > Chordata > Mammalia > Chiroptera > Phyllostomidae > Glossophaga > Glossophaga mutica. Next base: position 4,027,346 of record CM077315.1, read on the forward strand.
AACACAAACACCAACACCACCCCTGGCCCCCACCGCATACCGCACCTCACACCGGCCTACCTACCGAAGCTACCTGGTGAGTGTGCAGTATAAGCACAGGGGCTACGTGCTGCGTGCACCTGAACTTCAGAATCTAAAACCTGGGCGGCCATCAT